>JAZHEH010003404.1:5000000-7500000 GCA_036589455.1 Ateles fusciceps | reverse complement strand
TTAACCTACCTGGGATCATATTTACAGTCAAGTTCATGGTGATTAAGAACAATGGCAGGCATTTACATGAATTTAGAACTCTTTTAGATGCCAGAGTTCTACAATTCATACAAACGTGAGGAACTGAACCAAAACTTAAGGCAAATTTCACATACAAAACATCAATAGAACTTTTCAGTGGGTTGCTTGTGTGAAACATGCAAACTTTCCTTTTCCCTGTCAGGGATATATCCCGTAATTAATGACACTTACATCCTTTAGTTAATGACACTAAACACAAAAGCTCAACTGGACCCCTGTTGGTAGTTCTACCAGTCAACTAGTGGAAACAGACCCTGGGAAGTATGAAAAGCTAAAATCCAGGGAAAAGGTAGGGAAGATATCGTAAATAATACATGACACATTCGAACATTTTAGAGACTGGATCCAGGAAAAGAGCGGTTCTAGCACACAGCTTTCCCAGCTTAGCTGCTTCTTACATCCCCCAAATTACCAGGGTCATTCCATTCCTAGCTGACATGAGCGAAGAGTGACAGGGCAAGTGAGAGAGGAAAGAGAAGGCAGTCTTAACCCATGGCCCGTAAAATAGCTTTTGCAACATTTTCTAAAACATATGAACATGTGAACACATTGCTAGGGCCGCTTTCTCGGGATTCATGCGAGTGAGGGCCCTGAATCTTAAGCTGTGTGCCTTTGAAGGTACATTTCCCGCAATCACTGGAATGCAGTCATAGTACAGATTAAGCAAATAAGACAACGGAGTGAGAAAGTGAAGTTAAAGCCATAGCTTTCATTCTTTACCTTGTTTTCAAGAATTTGCTGCCATATATCTAAAATGTCCCTGACATACATTTTGACAAGAATTGTTTTTGCCACCTCTCTTTGTCACCAAAGGCAAAAGTGTGTGTGTTTGTATGTGTGTATGTGCATAGAAAAATACGCAGTTATTAGCTTTGAATAAATTGTGGAACTGACTGAACAACTTGAGGTATTTATGGTTAATTACTAAGTATTTAAAGATGTATAACTATCCTCTTGTTTATTTCCTGTTGCTCAGTGAATCAGCGGCACCAAATCATTGTCTATATGTTTTTTAATTTCAAAGCACTTGGGAGCTCCACAGAAATAAATCCTCTGTCATTTATATATGCCACTCTTGTCTTATTTTTAACTACATCTCTAGAACTTAACTTCATTTGGGGTTTGTAATAGGTGGGACAGCTGATTCAAAGAAGTACAGACGGATTCATCAGTGTTTAGCCAGTGGCTACATCTCCACTGCCCCCCCGAGTCCTCAGACAATGACATAACCATCATCTGATTCTAAGTGTAGGAGAAAGATGAAATTCATGCATGGGGAAATATGATTTTGCCAGAGGTGCAAAGGGTGCTAGAAGCTGTGTAAGAAATCAGAATAAAATTTCAGATGAAGAAGAAAGATAACAAAAGAAAATTTACTAAAATATGGAATATAAAATTAGGCTAAGACTTTAAAAATTCTATGAAAAAAACCCAATAATACAAGTGGACCTGAAGAATGGAAGGAAACATTTTCCTTTTTACCTTGGGGAGGATACAATCAAATGTAAGCTCTATGTCCTCTAACAATGTTATAAGACCATACATTTGAAAGCTAATATGGTCCTCAATAACTTGTGGGTAACACTGCATGCATAGCATACTAAATAATAATGCAATTGTTTTTTTATTTTTTTGAGACAGAGTCTCGCTGTGTCACCCAGGCTGGAGTGTAGGGGCACGATCTTGGCTCACTGAAGCCTCTGCCTCCCGGGTTCAAGCGATTCTACTACCTCAGCCTCCTGAGTACCTGGGACTACAGGCATATGCCACCATGCCCAGCTAATTTTTGTATTTTTAGTAGAGACCAGGTTTCGCCATGTTGGCTAGGCTGGTCTTGAACTCCTGACCTCAAGCAATCCACCTGCTTAGGCCTCCCAAAGTGCTGGGATTAGAGGCATGAGCCACCCCCTCCCCACCATGGGGCAATAAAGCAATTCTGAATGATCACTGTTTACAAAAGTTTCAGGAGAAAGAATGAACCATAAGACAAACAGGTCTTCAGTTCAATGGCACAAAGCCTCCTTGCTTTTTTCCTATTTTTTCAAACTGTTTATTTTCTTTCTATTATTTTCTTCCTTAATCTACCTGTCAAAGAGTATTTTTCCTCAAGGATTCATTCCTGTAGGCAGGTATTATCTTTCTTTTCTGTATACCCTACCTTATAACCTCTCCTGCCCCATCATTTTACAAATGCTCCTGCCTGACTTCCATAATCTTATCCCTAGGCTTACTGACCCTGAGTTTCAAAACTTTATCATTACTTACAGAATATTTCCAGTTGAATATTCCATGGTAACTGCTTCCTCAGCATTTCTCAAATGCATGTATACTGTCTCCAAACTCTTTCCTACAATGTGTTGCAATTTTCACTGACACCATGCCATGCAAGCCAAAAAATCTGGAAGCCATCTAGAATTCTCTCTCTGTCTCACTTCTCCCACCTTGACCCCAAGTTTAGGAGCAACTTCAATTAGTAAACAAGTGCTTACTTCAAAGTCTGCATACACCACTTACCTAGCTGTATGACCTTGGTTAGGTCACTTCGCCTTCTGTACTCTGTCTTACAAGGTTAGGATGATTAACTGGATAACGTATGCTCAGTATTTAGTGCAATGCCTGGCATTTAGTAAGTGCTCGATAATTTATTATTGCTCACTTCCATGCCTTCACACATATTGTTTCTTCTTCCTAGAATGCCCTTACCAGAATTTTATTACAATTTAGATGTCAGGCTGATTGTAGAGAGCAGAGACAGCTGGGATGCTGTCTTTGCTGATAGATGGTCTTCTGGTTGTAACAAGGGTCCTTTGAATTATGAGTAATAAATCTCCTCTAACTTAAGGTACAGGTGATTTGGATTGTTGCTTTTACTTATGAAGAAAAAAGTGAATTCATTTAGTTTGGTGTGGAGGTAAGAGGTCACATACCAAAAACATGATCTAACCCCTAACAGCGATTCTCTAGGACATGAATAGTGTGTCTATAAGTTTAACAGAATGAAAAAAAAAAGATACTGTAAAGGACAGAAAAGTTTGTCCTACCCACATTCAAACTTTCAACACCTAAAAGAGTTCCTGGACCACAGCAGGCAAATCTTCAGTATTTATAGAAGAAAAGAAAGAAGGAAAGAACTAAGGCAGAAGGAAGGCAGAAAGATGGGAGGAAGGACATGAAAAAGAATGACATACATAGGTAGGAAAATATATTTCTGAATGTAGTTAGCTACTACTAATATAGAAAAGCAGTTACATAACAAAAATGTGGAAATGGAGATTATTAACTGGTTTTGGGCTCAGAAGTGTCCCCACTATAATCCTGGGAACACCCACACCACCATGTCCTTTATGATGAGTAGCTGATTCTGTCACAGCTAGAAAAGTTCTCCTTTGGCACCTAAAATGGCTAATACTACTCTTCATTTTCTCCTAAGTTTCATTGCTTTTGTCTAGTTCCATTTTGAAGATGGCTGAAACTTTCACAGTCTTTGGGATTTCTAATAGGTAGTTGGGGTCCTTTATCTATCATCATCACCATTACCATCCTTAATTACCTGGATACTGACGTTGACTTCATTTGTTATTATCCTAGAGTAATTTTAGCCACATCTGTGCCTCAATAGTCATCATCTCTGAGAGTGAAGAATCTCTACTAACATGGTTTATAATATTTTATCTAGCCTTGAAACACAGTTATTTCACTGTCTTTTCCTTCTAATGTTCCTAGTGATGCAAATATGTTTGCTTACACATTCTCCAAATTTGATAATTCCCTTTTATAATTTATAAAGGAGACTGAATTGTAGCCAAGCAGGTAGTGCTATTTTTGGTCAAGGACAATATGCTATAATAAAGCTTATAGAAATCATAAAAATCTCGAGTCAATTTCTAAATGGGAGCTTCATACACACATATGTATATATGTGCATATGCACATTTATATGAATGAAATATATACATATGCACATATATAATTTTAAAAATGTAATGGTAGTAATTGCTTTGCCTTAGGCCATGTGGTAGGTGTAGGAAAAGCTTAAGCAGCGCTGAGTGTTGTTACTATGGGTGAGTCTAGGCAAGTCCAGCCAATCTTTGATCTCAAACAAAAACTAGACAATGAATGTATGCTTTTGAGAAATTGCTGAAGGTAAGGAACCAAAACATTGTGAGTAGAGGTGGGTAAAATAGGGAATGGGAGGAGGCTACTGCAAGCTACTGAAGACAAGGGAAAACCCTGGGTAGAGACTGTTTCGAAAAGAGGACAGAAGCCTAAAAGCCCTCTTTAAATGGCCTGGGTCCCTTTGTTCCAAAAGAAGAGCTAGCTCAGGTGCAAAGGTCCCTTTGTTATCTTTGGTCTGATTCCTTTATACCAGATGTTAAATCTTCCTTCTGTTGGGCTTAAGGTGGGATGAAAGTATAATAGAGAATATCATGCTTTCTCAATGCTTGATAGAGATTATCACCCTGAGGTACATATGCTTAATTCTCCCTTAGATAATATTATTGGCTTTCATATCTTTTCCTAACTTGGATTAAAATCTAGGTAGTGAATCTTGTAGGACTGGGCTTCTTATAAGGATTTTTACAAGCTCGCTAAGTGAAAGGGCACTATAGTTGCTAAAACTGAGTCTGATTTTTCTAGTCAAACCTTATTGATCCTTTTATTTAGTATACATTTTGTATACTAAATGCAACATTAGGATTTTACAATGAAGCAAATAAAGCTAACCTCTGCTATCAAATAAAATTCCCTTTTTCCTTTGGCTTCTGGAAAGCTCTGAGAATCTAAGTATATTCATGTACGTGACTTTCACAGAATTTGGAATTACCTATTTCCACTTACCAATTAGGTCTCCATTTCTTCCAGTAAGTTTCCCCAAATCCATTTTGCAAGCAGAGAAATAAACAGTGTCGAATAAGCTAAAATGTTTCAGAAAGGAGGTGTGGGGTCTTTCAAAACTTAATTAAAATAAAACAGGATACAGACAAATAAACAACTAAACCAGAATATATTTAACTATTTAAAACACTGAATAAAATAAACTAGCTTTCTCTAAGGGATGCAAAGAGACTTTATTAAGAAGGAAATATTTGAGTTAGATGTGAAAAAGACAAAAAAAAAAAAAAATGTTCTAAGGAAAGAGGAGGAGAAGAAATGACATCCTACCTAAAAGCAGTAGCATTTGCAAAGACAGGAAGTTAAGGGAGAATAGTAATTTGGGAGACTGGGTTTGGTTGGGACATCAGGTATATTGTGGAGTGGCAGAAAGTGAAGCTGAAGTAGAATGCTATACATACCTGTGGGCTACGCCATAGTGACCAAAATTATTACACCATCAAGTAACAGAGAGGGAAACTAACTTCAGAATCTATTTGGTAGAAGAATGTTGTCATTTTATTTGTTATAATGAAGTATGACACCAAAGTCTCGGAAATACGAAGTATACCAGCTTTTACATTCTGGCATTTCATGGAATTGTCTCTTTTGTTTCTATAATTGACGGTAATTCTTAAACACAGCTGGGTGGTGAACTCTGGGGAGTTGGCCACACAGAAAGGTTTATTTATTTTTCCTCAAATTACATCAACAAGTCAGGCTTTAATATTCTGATTTTGACATGAAATGACTGGGCTGATATCCTAACATGAGAAGAATGGATGTATGGTGAGAAATTAATTACAAATAATATTTAGAGGTAGATTAAATAAGCTAATTTGTTTAATATGATTCATCTTGGTGTTTTTGAAACCAAATCAACTGAGAAAGAGAGAACTAAGAATAGCCTTTAGATTCCAAGAAGCAATTACATCAATGAATGTCGTGAAATTTAGAGCAACTAACTGAATATTTCAGAAACCAATTAACATGTACCTATTGCAAACATATTATGTATTCTACATTTTGCTAGAACATATATATAGATCACTACCATAGAGTGTTATGCAGAAAGAAAATAGAAAGAATGATTTTTTTCCTGGATCCAGGAAGAGAATCTGCTATATATTGGCCATTCAATCTTTGAGTTCATAGCCCTAAAGAGTTAGAGAGTCAGGAGATTATTTGCTAAGGGGAAATTCTATCCTAGCACTCCATTATCTAAGATGCTAGTCACAGAATGTATTATATAGGCCAACTTCCTGGAAGCAGGGTTTGTTTTTCTCCAATGGTAAACAGCACCCAAATCACTTTCTAAGGTGGATGCCTGTTAAGTTTCTAGCATAAAAAGGCTCAATATGGGGTACATTTTTTCTAACATTGTGAATGAACAGACAACTGATTGAAAAAGAAATAGCCTAGGGTTTTCTGTACAAATATGACGATGACTGTAAACATGAGCTTTGAACTGGGGTTACATCTCAGTAAATCTTTGAGCATTTGTGCATATCATTTCAGAAATTTTCTCTGATCAGGAGCATTATCATTTTTGTTAACTTTATAAATCCTTTAAACTATACAAATGTGACAGTGCTCACAATTTTCATCAAAAAATTTCATTTTCTTATCAGTTGAAATAATGGTTGTGATGGGGCAAATATGCTAATTATCTTTTTAAAGATAAGCTAATGTTATAAATGCTAGATTTTAAAGCCTTTAGAGTCCCTTTTAAAATCTCCTTCCAATTATCACTTACTCCCTTAGTCACATACATGCACTGAGATCCCCAGGAAATATATTTGGGATTTTATAATGGATTTTAAAATAGGTGTAAATTCAGCAAAGTCTCAGGATAAAAAATCAACATGCAAGAACAAGCATTCCTATACACCAACAATGGACAAGCAGACAGCCAAATCATGAATAAATTCCCATTCACAATTGCTACAAAGAGAATAAAATACCTAGTAATAAGCTAACAAGGGATGTGAAGGAGTTCTTTTCAAGGAGAACTACACACCACAGCTCAAGGAAATAAATGAGGACACAAAGAAATAGAAAAAATTCCATCTTCATGGATGGGAAGAATCAATATCATGAAAATGGCCATACTGCCCAAAATAATTTACAGATTCAATGCTATTGCCATCACATTACCATTGACATTCTTCACAGAATTAGAAAAAACTACTTTAAATTTCATATGGAACCAAAGATACACCCGTATAGCCAAGACAATCCTAAGCAAAATGAACAAAGCTGAAGGCATCATGCTACCTGACTTCAAACTGTATTTCAAGGCTACAGTAACCAAAACAGCATGGTACTGGTACCAAAGCAGACATATAGATCAATGGAACAGAACAGAGACCTCAGAAATAACACCACACATCTACAACCACGTGCTCTTTGACGAATCTGACAAAAACAAGCAACAGGGAAAGAATTTCCTATATAATAAATGGTGCTGGGAAAACTGGCTAGCCATATGAAGAAAACTGAAACTGGACCCCTTTCTTACATCTTACACAAAAGTTAAGTCAAGATGGATTAAAGGCTTAAATGTACAACCCCAAGCAATAGAAACTCTAGAAAAGGCCAGGCGTGGTGGCTCACACCTGTAATCCCAACACTTTGGGAGGTTGAGGTGTGTGAATCACAAGGTCAGGAGTTTGAGACCAGCGTGGCCAACATGGTGAAACCCCGTCTCTACTAAAAATACAAAAAATTAGCTGGGAGTGGTGGCAGGTGCCTGTAATCTCAGCTACCTGGGAGGCTGAGGCAGGAGAACCACTTGAACCCAGGAGGCAAAGGTTGCAGTGAGCTGAGACTGCACCACTGCACTCCAACCCAGGCAGCAGTATAAGACATTGTCTCAAAAAAATAAAAAGCCCTAGAAGAAAATCTAGGCAATACCAATCAGGACATAGGCATGGGCAAAGACTTTATGATGAAAATGCCAAAAGCAATTGCAACAAAAGCCAAAATTCACAAATGGGATCTAATTAAACTAAAGAGCTTCTTCACAGCAAAAGAAACTATCATCAGAGTGAACAGGCAACCTATAGAATGGGAGAAAATTTTTGCAATCTACCCATCTGACAAAGTGCTAATATCTAGAATCTATAAGGAACTTAAGCAAATTTACAAGAAAAAAACAACCCCATCAAAAAGGCCATGAACAGACACTTCTCTAAAGAAGACATTTATGCAGCCAACAAACATGTAAAAAAAAGCTCAACGTCACTGATCATTAGAGAAATACAAATTAAAAACACAATGAGATACCATCTCATGTCAGTCAGAATGGCAATCATCAAAAAGTGATAGATGATGCTGGAAACAATAGATGCTGGAGAGGATGTGGAGAAATAGAAAGACTTTTACACTGTTGGTGGGAATGTAAATTAGTTCAACCATTGTGGAAGACAGTGTGGTGATTTCTCAAGGATCTAGAATCAGAAATACCATTTGACCCAGCAATCCAATTACTAGGTATATACCCAAAGAATTAGAAATCATTCTATTATACAGACACATACACACATATGTTTATTGCAGCACTACTTACAATAGCAAAGACATGGAACCAACCCAAATGCCCATAAGTGATGGACTGGATAAAGAAAATGTGGTACATAGACACCATGGAATACTAAGCAGCCATGAAAAGGAATGACATCATGGCCTTTGCAGGGACATAGTTGAAGCTGGAAGCCATCATTTTCAGCAAACTAACACAGGAACAGGAAACCAAACACAGCATGTTCTCACTCATAAGTGGGTGTTGAACAATGGGAACACATGGACACAGAGAGGGGAACAACACATTCTGGGGCCTGTTGCAGAATGTGTGGTGAGGGGAGGGAAGCTAGATGATGGGTCAACAGGTGCAAGAAACCACCATGGCACATGTATACCTATGTAACAAACCTGGAACTTAAAGTAAATTAAAAAAAAAAAAAGGAAAAAAGATGTAAATTCTAACCAAGTCAAATTTTGGAATTAATCAAGTAAAAAACGTTCCTCATTTCTTCACTTGCTGTCCATTATGCAATTTAAAAACCTTAGGTAGTAATATAAATGTAGAAGGCCTTGGATAATAGCAGGAAGGCAATAAATACCATTTCACTCCAGAAAATGAGCAAAATTTATATGCAACTTGATTCTGTGAAATAACAGACATATCTCAAATCTTTTACAACTACTAATAAAATATTTTTTTCCCATTGATCTTTCAGGGAACAAATTTTAAGTTAGTGAAAATTGTGGTGCTTTTCTCTTGCCTGAATTAACTATTTCAAGGTTTCAATTACATCACTGCTATAATATTCCAACTTCCTAACATGGGAAAATGGTACTGGTTAGTTTGGTAAATGTTATACTTATCCTTTATATGTTTTCTAATTCTTTGTATTTTACATGTTTATAGAACAGCTAAACCTAATTTGATAAAATGTCTCAGTTCCTCAGGAAAAGGTTCTATTCTTGAGCAAAGCAAAATCCTGAATTAAATGTCTTATTAGGAAAGGAAGTAGTATTTTCATGTAGCATGTTCTATATTTCAGACTCTGTTCTAAACTCATTTGCACTCTTGACCAATAATCTCAAAGAACTGAGGAATTCTATGTTTTAGTAAGTTCCCTTGTAACCCCCCTTTCAAAAGTAACTCCCCTCCCAAGTTTGTAATAACTGACTTTTCTCTGCTTTTGCTTTCCTTGTCTGTTTTTATTTACTTTTAAAATTAGTTATGCCACCTAAATCAGACTTTCTCTACCATGATTACTGCGAGCTCAGAATATCCCTAAGAGGTGAGATAAAATGGAATAAGCCCCAAATTTTTTGAAAATTCTTTAACATTGAGGGTGACTTTTTATTCACAGATAGTGGGTTTGAAAAGTTAAAAAGTCACAATTGATTGAGTAACTGACTATATCTGAATATTTGTATTCTCCCAAAATTTATATGTTGAAATTCTAACCCCAAGGTGGAGGTAGGAAGAAGTGAGGACTTTGGGAGGCGGTTAGATAATAAGGGCAAAGCATCAGGAATGGAATTAGAGCCTTTAAAAAAATGGCTTCTGGGAACTTGTTTGCCCCTTCCATCATGTGAGGAGGCAATAAGAAGATACCATCTATGAGTCTGGAAACGGTCCCTCACCAGACACTAAATCTGTCAGCATCTTGATCTTGAACTTCCCAGCATCCCAAACTAACTTACCAGCCTCTGCTCTTTTGTTAGAGTAGCTCCAAGGGAATAAGGCAGTATCTGAATTTTAAATTATAAAAAATTATGTATACACACACACATATATATATTTGTTATAATTGTTTTTGTTTAACTTTTATTTTAGGTTCAGGGGTACATGTGAAGTTTTGTTCCATAGGTAAACTCACATCATGGGAGTTTGTTGTACAGATTATTTCATCATTCAGGTATTAAGCCGAGTACCTAATAGTTATCTCTTCTATTCCTCTCCCTCCTCCAACCCTCCACAACTAAATGCTCATCAATGACAGAGTGGATGAAGAAAATGTAGTACATATACACCAGAGAATACTATGCGGCCATAAAAAGAGCAAGATCATGTCTTTGTGGGAACATGGATGGAGCTGGAGGATATTATTCTCAGCAAACTAATGCAGCAAACCAAAAAATGATATTTTAATTTAAAAATGAATATAAAGATTATCTTTTATAATGGATTACCATATTGTTTCTTAAGAACTTCCACAGATATTCTTAAGCTGCAAGTTTAGCACTTCCGTGCAATTCAATAAACATTAAATTGAACATCTACTATGTTCCAGGGAATATGAAATTGCTAGGAGCTACCCTTGACCCTATACAGCTCATAAGATAAGACAAACATGAAAATGCAGTGTTACTATAGTCTGTGAAAAATGACAAAACAGGTATATACAAAGCATAGTGTGACTTCAAGACGAAAGCAGTCAACTCAGTGGGGTTGGTGTGGTGGTTAAAACAGTGTCAACTTGCCTGGATTGAAGGATACAAAGTATTGATCCTGGGTGTGTCTGTGAGGGTGCTTGTCAAAAGAGATTAACATTTGAGTCAGTGGACTGGGAGAGGCAGACCCACCCTCAATCTTGGCGGGCACAATCTAATCAACTGCCAGTAAATATAAGCAGGTAGAAAAATGTGAAAAGAGAGCCTGGCCTAGCTTCCCAGGCTACATCTTTCTCCTGTGTTAGATGCTTCCTGCCCTTGAAATCAGACTTCAAGTTCTCCAGTTTTGTAACTCTGACTTTCCTTTCTCCTCAGCCTGCATGTAGCCTATTGTGGGACCTTGTAATCATGTGAGTTAATACTTCATAAACTCCCCTTTAAATATATATATTAAATATATATGTATATATATATAAAGTTTATGATGGTATGTATCAAGTATATAAATATATATATTTATACCATCATAGTACATAATACATAGCATCATAAACTTAAATATATGTGTGTGTGTGTATGTGTGTATATATATATATACACACATACACACACACACATATATATATACACATATATATTCTACTAGGTGTGTCCCTCTAGAGAACTCTAATACAGTTGGGCAGGATCTGGCAAGATTCCCAGAAAGAGAGATGGTTAAGCTGAATTCCAAGAAGAGAGACACTTTGGGGCAAAGATCAAGAGAAAGCATTTGAAGCAGACGGAACAGCCGTTTTGAAGCATGGGGGCAGGAAACAGTTTACTGACTTGATTGGAGTGCACAGTGTTCAGGACCGTATTACATCATGCAAAAAGCCTTCCATGTTGGGCTAAGCACTTGGAATATTATCTAGAAGACATTTGATATGGTTTGGCTCTGTGTTCCTTTCCAAATCTCATGTTGAATTGTAATCCCCAGTGTTGGGAGTGGGGCCTAATGCGAGGTGATTGGAGCATGGGGAGCAGATTTCTCATGAATGGTTTAGCACAATACCCTTGGTGCTGTTCTCGTAAGTGCATTCTCCTGAAATCCGGCTGTTTAAAAGTGTGTGGCACCTCCCCTTTGCCCTCTCTTGCTCCTGCTCAAGCCATGTGTAGTACCATCTCCCCCTTTGCCTTCTGCCATGATTGTGTTTCCTGAGGCTTCCCCAGAAGGTGAGCAGATGCTACTATGCTTCCTGTACAGCCTGAAGAACTGTGAGTCAATTAAAGCTCTTTTCTTTATAAATTACCCAGTAATTTATGGCAATGCAAGAATGGCCTATTGCAACAATGAAGTGTGACTCCTAGAGCATCAATTCTTTTCTTATCATTCTATTTTGTCTGTGTAAAGACTGTTTATTCTTTCCACATTTGTATTTAATGTCAGTGTTAACTGATCCGACTTACTGTGAAGTTCCATGGTGCATAACAAGTTAGCACTTAATTACCAGTAATGATTTTAGTTGTGCTTCTTCCATACTAGGTGGATCTAAGTATTTTATAAGTAGACAAAATACTTAAAAAAAAAAAAGAAAACAACAATGAAAAGGTGCAATATGCATTACATGAAATCTATTTCTTAAACTCCAAGATCAGTATCACCTGGAGCGCTGATACAGATTCCATGCTCCCAACCTCCCAATAAGAATCTCTGAGGGAGGAGCCTGCTACCTGTGTATTCAAGGTGACATGAATGCCTGGGAAAGCTTGGGAAATTCCACTTACTTGAAGTATATTATTTCTTCAAAGAAAGCCCAGAAAACTTAAGCATTTTGTTTGCAGATTGAGCTAATGCTAATAAAAGTATTCAAATTACTCACAAAGCCTCAGCAGTTATGGTTCATTGATGGTTTAGTTGCCCCTTCGAATGGACTGTTAACTTTTTAAGGGCAGAGGATGTATCACTGTTATAGTCTCAGCTCCTAACACAGATAAAGGATTCAATAAACATTCATTAATATATGAATGAACAACATGGGATCATTCTCATTTTTAAAAATGGCTCTTCTGTGTGCATTTCTAGGTGTTCAACTACAAAGCACAAATGTAATTTGGTGACTTATTAATAAGACTAAAAATGCAATTAATTAGACTTTACTTTGGAATGAATAGTATACTTTAAAATTCTTAGTAAAATCAACAAAATACGTTTTCATTTCAACTATATGTTTGTCAAATATCATAAAATATAACGTTTGTGTGAAATAATTTGATCTGTCTTTTATGCCCTTGAGAAACTAACAATGGTTTTTCATTTCACATATATGGTATTTCACAGAAGGAACACACCATCAATCAAATTGACACCTGAAATTAAAGCCAACGGAATTAATTTCCTTAATAAATACTATTCTTCATTAGGGAAGAACTCCTGATTCATGAATTTTCTCACACATGCAGAAATATATTGTTAGAGCAAATAGAAGAATGAAAACAACTGAATAAATATTTAAAAATGTGTCTCAGTATGGCAAAAAGTATTTTTTTAACAACTGACATGTAAAGGACAAAAGGCAGCATGCGCCATATTTTTCATGAACTTGACAATGTCAAAGAGACAGATCAGTTTCCTACAAGTTAAAGCAGAAGATCATGTTAATGAGGTAATTTTATTTCCTTGGAAATTATCAGAATAACAGGAAGAAAATATGAAAGTCATTTATAAAATATTACTTTTCAAATATAAAACAAATGAATTTTGCTATTTTCAAAACAAACTTTGTTTTAAGCTATAGCTGGAGGAGTAGGTAGAGAAAATGCCCTGGAGAAATATTTCTTCATTATCTCACCTGTATTGAGCTTTATAGCAGGAGGTTACTATTTGCTTCTGCTATAATAATTTCAGAGGATACTACTCATAATGGAGAAAGCAGAGGGCCCATGGTGTGAATCTCTTTTGGTGATTTAATCACAGTCATTAAAGAAAGCAGGATTATGAACACTGCCAGGCATGAGCTGCAAATACAATAATTGAAATTTATTTTTGTAAATATACTGGCAATTTTATAACAGTTTGAATGAATACTAGGGAGAGCCTATTCAGTTGGTACATTTACTGAATTAGGCACTGAGTTCCAGAGAGTACAATTGCTGCTAGAGTTCTATTTTAACATTCTCTTGAAAAGATGCATATAAATAAAATTATATTTTAAGCATCCTAGGGAGTCTTTATATATACAGGAAAAACATACTTTAAGTCCCTTTACAAAGTAAAAATTTACTGAATGACCTCTAGGTATAGATTTTTTTTCCAGATTCCTGTGAATTTATAATTATTTAAAAATAAAAAGTTTTATAACAATTTACTTTTTAATTTAAAGTACCATATAGCTGGGCTTTTGTAAATTTTTTTTTTAAAGAAGAGTACACTTGTTTAATCTCTTCTTTTTTTTAATGACTTAAAATATTTATTATTATTATTTCATATAATTTTTATTATACTCTAAGTTCTGGGGTACATGTGCAGATCTTGCAGGATTGTTACATAGGTATACACTTGCCATGGTGGTTTGCTACCTCCATCCACCTGTCCCCTACATTAGGTGTTTCTCCCAATATTATCCCTCCCCAATCTCCCCACCCCCCTGCTATTGTCCCCTAGTCCCCCAACCCCCCAACAGACCCCATGGTGTGATGTTCCCTTCCCCTGTGTCCATGTGTTCTCATTGTTCAACCCCCACCTATGAGTGAGTGTTTGGTTTTTTGTTCTTGTGGTGTTTGGTTTTCTGTTCTTGTGTCAGTTTGCTGGGAATGATGGTTTCCAGATTCATCCATGTCTCTGCAAAGGACATGAACTCATCCTTTTTTATGGCTGCATAGTATTCAATGGCGTATATGTCCCAAAGTTTCTTTATCTAGTCTATCATTGATGGGCATTTGGGTTGGTTCCAGGTCTTCACTATTGTAAACAAACAGTGCTGCAATGAACATACGTGTGCCTGTGTCTTTATAATAGAAGGATTCATAATCCTTTGGGGATATATCCAGTAATATGATTGCTGGGTCAAATGGTATTTCTATTTC
Organism: Ateles fusciceps; assembly: GCA_036589455.1. NCBI lineage: Eukaryota > Metazoa > Chordata > Mammalia > Primates > Atelidae > Ateles > Ateles fusciceps. The sequence continues at coordinate 7,485,075 of JAZHEH010003404.1, read as the reverse complement.
TAGATACTTGTGGAATCGCCACACTGTCTTCCACAATGGTTGAACTAATTTACACTCCCACTAACAGTGTAAAAGTGTTCCTAATCTCTTCTTTTTTTTTGTTTGTTTTAAAGAAGAATACACCTGTTTTACCATATATAGAATGGTGACCAGCTTTTCACTCATACAATAAATATTTGTTCTGTGGATATAGATAATTACATGGCAAGGAATGGGGGACTGCTTTTTATATAAGGTCATCAGAGGAGGAGGGTCTGTCTGAGAAGGTGGCAAGAGCAGAAACATGAAGGAAGGGAGAAAATTATGTAGGTATTTGGGGAAGGAGTCTGACTATATATCTCAATATACTAATTATTTTGAGTTAAGAATCATTATTATTGTAACATACATTTTTATATAAGAGAGATGGTTTATGCATAATCCTTGATGCATAGTTCACATGTGAGCATATGGTTTAGAACTGCAACTAGAGAGTATAGCAGATGTTGCTCAAAACCTACAACTTACAATCTGTAAGACATGGAAACGTTATTTAATTATTTCAGTCTTAGTTCCTCATCTGTAAAACAGAAACAACAATATCTCAGGTTCTTTTAAATAAATGAAATAATATATGAATGATGCTTCATACAGAATAAGCACTTAATGCAGTAGTGATTATCATTTAAAGATAACAAGTAAATGGAAATCAGAACTCCATCCCAATTGCTTTGAATAGCATTCATTTATTTATTCATTCAACCATGTTAATTAAGACCTGACTATGTTCTAGGCACTAAAATAAGTGATTCAAATAACAGTTTTTGGAATTTACAGAAGACCAATGTATTTCTTACTGCATAGGAGATAAAAATGAATCATTTGTAAGATAATGCAATAATTGTCACCATAAAGAATACAAAGTAAGTCCACCCTATCTGAGGGTCTGAATGAAAGTTTCACAGAGGAGGGGGATGCACAAAATTAAACCTCGTAGGATGAATAAGTGAAATAAAGAAACCACAGCAGATAGAGCAGAAAGCATGGAGTAAAGTCACATGGAAAGAAATAAGCAAACAAAATAGTCACTTTTGGAGAACTATATGTCATTCTTTGACAACTTGTCAGTGTACCTGTAAGGAAAAGAAGTGATGTTAGAATTGCAGGCTGGAAGGAAATAATGCAGGCTCTTTTATGCCTGACGGCTTATATGCCACAGCAAAGAGCCTAGACTTTGTTCTGTGACATTCTGAATGTGAAGCATAGTTAAGTTTCCATTTCAAAAAGCTCACTTGGCAGCAGCATCGGGAATGGTGTGGACGAATTGCTGATATTGGATCAAGAGATTTTAATTACACAAAAGTGTTTCAGAACATCCTGGCTCAAGATCTGGTGAGAAGGAGGTAAAGAGAGAAACCCAGGGGTAGAAAGACAAATGCAATAAATTTCCAATTCAATTAATTAGTCTAAAGAAATTAGTGATCAGTTACACAGCACTGTTCAAGGCATTGGCACAATGTCAAATATCAACTAATACTACTTGGTGGCTGGTTAGATACGGAAAGAAAGGAAGAAGAAGGAGTCTAAGACGTTTTTTAAAAAGACACAGGCTAAATAAAACGGAAAAGGAAGTAGAGTAAGAGGAGTAAATTTAAAGAGGAAGGTACTGAATTCAGTCCTGTAGTCAAGTGAAAACGTGGGCTTGGTTGTAGGAGGTATAAGTCTGGAAAAAGAGAGACATTAATTTCCCCCCTGGAGGAAGTGACACAGGTAACAATTGAATGTGGTCTCCCCTGGAGAGCAAGTACAGGGGGAATTAAGCCAACTGGATAGGACTGTGAATAGGTAGGAAAGCAATGGGGATAGATTGGGTGGGGGAAGAAATGGTCCTCATGATCTCTCGGATGCATCTGTTCTTCAAGGTTTTATCCTTGGCCATTTTGATGTTTTCTAACACCAACAACCAATTCTGTTGACACCAACTGAGTGTCCAACAATTGAATTCAATCCCAACACTATCTACCTAAAGTCAGATCCCACAAGATAAAAGGCTCAGTCCCACAAGACTGCCCCCAATACAGATGCCAATTGCAAGTATTGGGCCACTTACGTATCTGACAGACATGGGCCATAAACTGGGGGTGCTCACAATCCCCCCCCCTCAGATTTGATAATTTTCTGGAAGTGTTCACACAACTCATAAAAATACTTTAGTTATGTTAACTGGTTTATTATAAAGGATACAACTCAGCCACAGCTAAATAGAAGAGATTCATAAGGCAAGGTGTTGGGTAAGGGGATAAAGGGTGCGTGGAGCTTCCATGCCCTCTTAGGTCATGCCACCATCTTAGTACCTCTGTGTGTTCACCATCCCAGAAACCCCAATTCTCATTGTTCAAGGGTTTTTGTAGAGCTCAGTCCCCAGGACTCCAACTTCCTCAGAGGTGGGTGGATGAGCTGAAAGTTCTAACCCTCTGATTACTTGGCATCTTGGTGACCATCACTGTCATGAGTACAAACTCAGGTATGATTAAAAGGGGCTCGTTATAAATAGCAAAAGACACTCCCATTACTCAAGGCAATCCAAGGGTTTTAGGAGCTCTGTGCCAGGAACCAGGGAAAAAGACTAGATAGCTATTTCTTATTCTTCCATAGCCATATTTCTTACTTGTTTAGTATGTTTTCTTATCAACAGCTCTCCTATTTCAATACCATATCTATGATGATAACTCCTGTAGTTATATTTCCAATTCTTGGATGAATCTAAGCTTTTGGTCTCGATCTGCACAAAGTGATCTTTAAATGATCTCAACATATTTGACATCCACAACACAATTAAATAAATCTGAGACCAGCATTTGAAACAATGAAGTTTATATTTAACATACCACATACAATATTGTGCCCATATTAGGTGCTCAATAAACATTTGATGATGGAATACAAACCCAGCTCTAGCTTACAGATTTATAATTTTGGCCTTAGATAAAATAGAGAACCATAGGACCAATATTTATCTCAAACATCACCACGTGATAGCTGTTAACTTTGTATAATATATATATTATATATAACTTTGGAAAAAGTTATATGACTACCGGAGACAAAGTTAAATTTTTCCATTTGAAGATTTGTTGACTGTGTAAAAGAGATTAATTATTCAAAGATTGGAATTATTTTTGTCTTCAAGGTCATATAACTTCATTCTTTAAGGCCCAAATAATTATATATAAGTTTAAACATCAGATATATATACACATATATACACATATATATATACGTATACACATATATACACACAGATGTATACAACTGTTTTTTGAAAAACACACACACATATATACATACACACACATACATATATATGTATATATATATGTATATACATAAAAAATATATATATACACACACATATAGATGTATATACATATATAAGTGTTTGTGTGTGTATATATGTGTGTGTGTGTTTTCCAAAAACAGTTGTTATGGGATGATCTGATTTTTTGTGTTATTTTTTCTTGACCAGAAACAACCCATGTTTTATGTGTCTTATGAAACTCATTTTAAAAATACTGAAAAGAAGGATCAAAACATAAAGAGATGTGCAAAGTGCTTATCTACCCTTAAAAAGGAACTATTTAAATTAGGGAAGAAAAATAGTGAATTCTGAGATTATACATCTAAAAGAATAATCCATAGAAATGTATATCAAATTCTGATGCAACAGTTGTCCTTCTTTTAAGAAACTTTGGCTGGATATATTGCCTAAATTAGAAATGTTAAATAATTTTACTTTGGAAACCACTTGTCAACATTGCACACTGGAAGAGTCACACATAAACTACCCAGCTGTGTCTTTATAATGTAGTCATGTTAAAGATAAGAACAATTCTTCACACTCCTGCTTTTGCCTGACAAAATCTAACAGTGAGGTACTCATTCTATAAACCAGCAGCAAGTCTTTAAGCATGTAGAACAGTAAGCAAGTATATAAATTCATTAATATAGAACAATAAATCAGATCAATAGAGATTTACCTATCAGTAGTAGTTCATGTTTTAAAGGAACAGATTATACATAATTTCATAAAGATCAAATTACCACAACATGATGTTATGTGAATACAATGCTTTGCTATCAATGTTACATGATGTGTTTAACTATTTACTATAGGTGAAAAAAAAGCATTAAATAATTAATAGTGTAATAGCCTTTCAACAAAGTTGTTAGGAAAGTGTTAAATAGTTTTAAAGCTATCAATTCAGGAACTTATTCATATTATTCACTTATTCATATTAATTGGAGTGGGTCCATATAAAGTAGTGAAAAAATTGACTTGTAGAACATTTTAATATACATGTAGTTTTATAGCATGATACTTAAAACTATGGAAATGTTATCAGAATTACTAAGCAGAGGTTTTGCCGAGCTTACGCTAAGGATGGATATGACTCATTTATAATAGACTTATTAACTGTAGGCAAATGTATGCTTTTAAAATTTTAAAACATAATATGCATCTTAATGAGTAGGTTAAATATTTCTCCTTGAAATTTTACTCATGCCATTCATTTACTTCCATTCTTTCATGGGTAGTGCAAAGGGAAATGTTGGCTCCATGATTATGTATGCAGTGAGGTTTAAATTGATGAGATTTCATTTTCTACTTAAGAGGGACCATATTTAGAGCCATCTCTACTATTTTTGGTACTCTTACAAGAAGTTCTATTGCTTCCAACACTGGGCAAGTCCATGGCTCTGAACTTTCTGTCAAATTCAGAATTCAGCCTAAAATTTTCACTAAGCCTCTATAAAGAATCATAAAGATAAGTCCCAATTACTCCATGAATTTCTACATCATTATTTCCATGTCATGGAGACTGAATAGTATAGTGTGAACTCTGGGTTCAAAAATGATTGAATGTGAATTCACATATAAACCATGTCCCTTTGGGCAAATTTAGCCCCTCTGTTACCAGCCATAAAATAAGAAAAATAATAACAAGAGAGTGGTTCTTAGGATTAAATCAGTTAATACATATCAATGGCTTAGAATAATTTCTTGAACATGATGAGTACTCAATAAATGTTTACCTTAATTATTATAACATTTATTGTTTTCAGTTTCAAGTTAATTTCACAAAAGCTTTTCTAATGATCTATGCAGTTGAATACTTGTCTTTACTGCATTAACTGGGTAATTATCTTTATTCTCTTATATAGAGGAGTTAAAACCATATTTGCTGTTTTCTAATCAAAACTTACTGAATTAGCTGGAATTTTAGTATTAGTAAGTCTCTATGTTCTGTTACCTATTGTGTCTGGTTTAGTTCTACATTCATTATGGTCTTATTTTATATCCTCCAAGCTAACTTTTTTCCTGCCTTTCACCTTTTTTCCTCTTCTAAGCAAATCTCACCTCACATATTTTGAAAGAAAAATATTAGCCTCTATTTACTTCTCTCTTCATACTCAGCCTAAAATAAAATGCTGAAAAGAGTAGGTAGGACGAACCATACCTGATCTACCACAAAATACTATTACACATTAAAGTACACAAGTAAGAAACAAAACTTAAATGCCACTTGGTCAACCATTGTTTTTATACAAGACTTAATTCCTTGAGGGTCTCTGCTGTCACATAGCTCCTCCTTGTGAGATGCACCTGAAAAGCAAGAGGCTTCCTTTGTTCCTAACTTTCCTGATTTTTGTCGGGAATACAGCATGATATGGACTCAGGAACAGGCTCATTGTCTATTACTGACATTCCTGAGAACGTTTAGGTTATGAAGTTGATTATAGCATGAAATCTTGGGTTCTTGATTCTTGGAGTTCCACATCTCTCTCCTTCTCTTTAGTCCCTCTCCTCCATTCTCACTCTGGAGAAGTGGAGGATCATTGGAGACTTAAGGAAGTACACGTTGGGCTCTAGTCTTCTGTTCATCACTTTTATGCTAATCTTATGCATAATCTGTGTTTATGCTTAGGTGCTACAACTTTTCTATTCTATTCTATTCCATGCTCCTAAAGATATGAGTAAAAAATGGCTTTTTGACTTTATCATGCATAAAAATCATTTGAGAGAATTTATTTGAAATGTAGATTCCTGAGTTGATCTCTCCCCCACCCACAATAGATTCTAATTCAGTATACTGGGTGGAACCTAGAGTCTGCCCTTTAATATGGCTCTTCTGTAGATTGTGATATTTTCAGAAATAGTGAATTGTGATATTTGTGAATAGTTTCAGAAACTCTGCCTTACAATGCTTCAATCAATAAAAAGCTTCCAGATTTCCAGCAAATTAAAACAACACAGGTAATCACAGCTAGTCAAACTGCCAAGTATTATATGGGATTTATCACTTTTCGTCAGATTTGTTTAAAAAATTGAGATGGAGTCTCCCTCTGTCGTTCAGACTGGAGTGCAGTGGCACGATCTTGGCTCACTGCAACCTCCACCGTCTGGGTTCAAGCGATTCTTGTGCCTCAGCCTCCCAAGTAGCTGGGACTATAGGCGTGCACCACCATGCCCAGCGAATTTTTTTTGTATTTTTATTAGAGACGGGTTTCACCATGTTGGCCAGGCTGGTCTTGAACTCCTGACCTCAGGCCATCCGCCTGCCTTGGCCTCCCAAAGTGCTGGGATTATAGGTGTGAGCCACCGAGCCCAGCCCAGATTTTAATATTCTAATACCATTTCCTCCAGTCATCACCTTTAATTACATGGGAAAAACAAATTCTTCTTTTGACCATGAAGAAATATGATGTACTACGTTAGACTGAGATTATCATCAAGAAACAGCAACAGAGATGCTTGCTTTATCAGTTGGTTCTTAATAAAGTTATGCCCTGGAGTCCACTTGACTCTCTAGGATCAATGCCTATTGCCCAGGAAAAGCCCAGTCTTCTTTTCATTTGTTGAATAACAGTTCCCCCTGCTGGAACACTTGCTGAAATCCCTTCTGCATTATTATCATTATTTTTTGGAACAAAGCACTGGATTTTAAATTCAAAGTCCCTTATTTTTATCTCGAGGTCACACCTTAGTGATGATGCTTTCTGGGTTGGAGGAATCCTTTAAAAGTTGCATGGGGAAAGGTGCTTTATTTTGACATGTGATTTGCCCACTAAAATGAATCCTAAAAGAAAATTAGAGACTTGGCTTAGTAGCCAGGAGTCAAGTCTCAAATTTCAGGTCTGGATTGAACACATTTTTATTTTAAGTAATTTTGCTATGCTCCCTTTTATACATTCCAAAATACACTGGCCAGAACTCCAGTGGGAAAGGGACCTTGAGTTGGTAATGGCAATTCAGGATTCATCACACTAATTTTTCAATCCCTTTGATATGACTTTAAGCCATTTTATAAAACATGAAGCTATTTGATATAAAGGTATATGATTTCAGCCTACCAGATATTTATCAGCATGGTCTGAAAAGCCAGGTTATAGATATTTAATATACTTTTAAAGTTTGGGAAATTGGCCCTACTTCTACCAACATGTGGAATTTGTATGCTTCTCTATTAAATATTGTAGATATTAGTCATCCTGAGCTTTCCATCATTTATCTTGCTATTCCCCATATTATATAATAATCTCTAACCCAGTAGATCTCAAAGTGTGGTCTAGGGGGACTCCTGTATGGTCAAAACCATATTCATGCTAAGACATTAATTGCCTTTTTTGGCTTTAAGACAAATGGAATTTTCCAGAAGTGTGTGATGAGTGATATCTCAACAGACTAAATGCAGAAGCAAATATAAGAATCCATTGATTTTACTTCTATTAATTTAGTTATTGAAGAGAGTTGAAGAAAATATTTGTTTTACCTTGGAAAATGTAAATTTTTCAAAAAATATATTATTTGTGTTAAAATATATGGCTTATTATTTAAATTAATTAAATATTTTTAAAATATATCAGTTTTAATTTCTAATGTGGCAAACATTCATAAGCGTAACGCATAAACGTCAAAGCTTATTGAAGCCCTCCATAATTGCTAAAAGAGGAAAGGTGTCCTAATACCAAAGCATTTGAGAATGATTGCTGTTCACATTATATGCTCATTGCTTTTTTATGACCCTGTCTAGTCACTTTTTGGACTAAAATACTGTTCTCCTACTTTTCATTTCGTACATGTAAATCTTCACCACCATTTGAACTCCAGCTCAATTTCTACCACTTTTATCAATGTTCTGTTGACCTCCACCCTAGTGTTTCTCCCTCATCTGTTAAGAGTTCCAGTGAGCTTCTCTCACTCCATGAATCCTTTTTCAACTTTTTAATTACAGTTTATTTTTCTTTATGACTTCTCATTTATGTTAGCCTTTAAGATCCTGGAAGGAATTAAAAGCAGAGTCTGCTTATTATTTGTGGATTTTTCTCTCCGCATTTCCAGAACTCAATATAATGCCTGTACAAAGCAGGTAGTAGATAAATATGTTTCGGGTGTGCATCCTACAGATCTTCCTTCTGAGTTCAAAGAATTCTTTCTAAACCTACTGCAGAGTTGATTGAGTGCATATAATGAATGCAGAAACATCTCTAAGCACAATTGTGAACAGACAGAATTGCCTATAGTTGCCTCCAGTCTCCCAGTTGCCCTTTGCCACCCACATAGTTCCTGTCTTTCTTTCCTCTTCCTGTCCCCTTCAAGATTCCCACTGCTCTTCCCAAGATTCTTCCTGCCCAGGAAACTTGTTAAATAAACTTAAAAAAATTCTTCACATAAATTGGCCAATAAACTTACAGCCTCTTTTATGACCTCTAATTTTTATGGAATGGGGATGGACATAAAGAAGATAATAAACCAAGAAATGAGTTAATCATTTATTTTTTTCTCTGCAATACTTACATTTTAAATAGAGACCATGGAACAATCTCTTTTTGTAATTTAGGTAGGAGAAATCTTTCTGTTTGGTGGGGAAAGGTCTTTTTGTTGTTGGTGGTGGTGGTGTTTTGTTTGCAAAAGTGGAACCACCCGACACGAATACCATTCTGACTGTAATTCCTGGTAAACTTGTCACTGAGGGAAGAGTGAGAAAAACCTAGAAGCTAACTTCGGCCTGTCTCCTCAACTTCATTGTTATTGTAGCACTAATGAAGACAATAACTGTAATTCTAAATCTCATCCCCTAAGCAGTTGTTTATAGGAAATACATTGTATGGTCACGCACATTTCAAAATGGGATGTAGCATGTAATGTCTTTATGTATATGTACAACAATACTTTTCATGAGAAGCACAGCAAAATGAGGAAAAGAGACAAAAGCTGGGCCTCGGGAAACCTAGAGTCTGGTGTCTGTCTCCCAGAAAAGAGCTATGTAGCCTTAGTTGGGCCACTTAAATTCTCTAGTTCTCAGTTTCCTCACCATTATCCAATATTTTCCAAGTTCTCTTTTGGAACTGATTTAGTAAAATCAAAATACTAACCTAGATAACCTCTAATTTATTTCCGGTTCCATGAAAAATAAATTAATGTTGGCTCTAGATATTAAGCATAGCTAAATTACAAATAGCTGGTTCAAGTTCACCAAGTTCATCTAAAAAGTTAGTGGTGAAATAAAGGCAAAGATCCAAATTCAGTGAACTTCATATTCTTTTTTTTTCTTTTTTTTTTTTTTTGAGATGGAGTCTCGCTCTGTCGCCCAGGCTGGAGTGCAGTTGCACGATCTTGGCTCACTGCAACCTCTGCCTCCTGGCTTCAAATGATTCTTTTGCTTCAGCCCCCGAGTAGCTGAGACTACAGGTGCGTGCCATCATGCCTGGCTAATTTTTGTGTTTTTAGTAAAGATGTGGTTTCACCCTATTGGCCAAGCTGGTCTCGAACTCCTGACCTCGTGATCTGCCCGGGCAGGCCTCCCAAAGTGCTGAGATTATAGGCCTGAGCCACTGCGCCCAACCTTTTTTTTCTTTTTTTTGAGTTGCAGTTTCACTCTTGTTGCCCAGGCTGGAGTGCAATGGCACAATCTTGGCTCACTGCAACCTCTGCCTCTTGGGTTCAAGTGATTCTTCTGCCTCAGCCTCCGGAGCAGCTGGGATTACAGGCACCCACCACCACACCTAGCTAATATTTGCATCTTTAGTAGAGACAGGGTTTCACCATGTTGGTCGGGGTGGTCTTGAACTCCTGACATCAGGTGATCCACCTGCCTTGGCCTCCCAAAGTGCTGGGATTACAGGTGTCAGTCACTGCACCTGGCCCCTCATTTTCTACTATGTAAGATTTTAGTTCTAATATCAACCCAGTATCAAGGAAAGGGTAGATATAAGGGTGAGGACTCCTAATGGTGACAGAAACACAGACAAAACTGGATTAAATGATTTCTTAACCTACTTTCAAACTAAGTAAATCCATGATTTTAAAAAAATCTTTTTTTCAACCTTTTTCCCCCTCACTGGATGTCTCTTACGCAACACCACAAAATCTTTTGAGTGACTTGAGACACATAAAGATTATCAGTATTAATTTAATCAATATTAAATTTGTTTATCTGTCCTTTCTTCTTCCTCCACTTCTGAATTTTGTTCATGTATTTCAAACATGAAATTTTCCAATGTGTTTAAATGATAAGGAAGTTTGCAGAATCATATTCCTGTTTGTTCATTTCTATGAACTATAGCACACTGGTGGCTTATGCTATCCCTAAGGTGCCATATGCTAACATTTTAGAAAAACACTGCAGTTATAAATTTTTGCTGATTCTGTTTTGTGGAACATATTTCAAAAGTTCTGAAGTCAAAAATTTGTTTATTAAAATTAATTCTGAATTACTTATCCCCTTTTCCTTCCCTTGTGGATTTTTCTGGCATTCATGTTTATTTCCACTTATTAATAATATATAGCATAGGATCTTCACATTTCAAAAAGTAAACATAGCAAATTGTTCCTTCCACAGGAATTAGTTCATAAAAGTGCCTGAAATTGTATCTGCTGTCTGAAACTCTAAAGAAAAATTACTTAAATGTACTTATCAAAGGCAGATGGGTCCCATCACCAGCCAGCAGGAAAAACCCATCAACTAAGGTTATGACAAAGAGAGTCCCTTTTAGAATATTAATTATGGGATTGTTTGGCAAGTGCAGTCATGAGGTTCCTTCTCGTTTTATTCAGACACTAATTAATTCAATAAAACCTTAAGAACTGGAGATACCATGTCATCTTGAAGGCTCATTCCTTTTAAATAGGACATTGGTTAATTAACATTTATACACCCTTGTTTAGATAACTAGAAAACAGTCACCAGGGATGGCCTTCTCAGCCAATAGCCATGTCTAAAGATGCTGGTACTTCTCAGGCATTTGAAACATTAGCAAGCCAATGAAATGGAAGCAAGGTGCTTAGGCAGGTCCTCAAAAAATTCTTGCTGAACAATTAAACCTGAAATGGGGATGATGCTTCACTTTGAAGATTACATATGATATTTTGCCACTGAATTTTTTTTTCAGAAAATTTCTGCTTTAACAAGAAATGCACCTGAGAGAATAGCAATGGTCATTATTCATATCGATAGGAAAATTAAACAAAGAGAAAGAAAATTTGAAGGTGGAATTAACAATACGATTCCTAAGTCCAATCAGAAATGCACTGCAATATTGTCCTCCTGTGTGGAGGTCATGGTTACCAGATGGTCCCTCTGATCTACAATGAAATGAACATATACTGTCCAAATGCCCTATAAATGCTAATAGTTTTCTTATCTTAAAGAGAACAATTCTATAAGCTCTCTCACAGGTTAAGAAAAATCCAGTGGAATGTTAAAGAATAATATAAATACAGAATTTAATGGAATAGGATAGCTAATGCTAAAACTTAAAATGTGTGTTAAATATAATGATGGTAGATAATTGACACTGAGCAGTTTATCTTATAGAAAGAATAACATTGTAGATGCAACTGAAAATAGTACAGAGAAAATAAGAATGGTGAACATTTTAAATTGTCTACAAAGCAGAAAATACTTTTAAACCCTGAATTTAAGATATTCTGGTGATAAGTGAATTACTTTAACATCATAAATTTATTCTTCTTGCAGTAGATTCTTATCTCAATTTACTACAAAGAGGCTGTAGTAATTTACCTTTGCTGCTGTAACAAATTACTAAAAAAGTGATAGCATGAAATGACACTGATTTATTCTCTTACATTTCTGGAGATCAGAAGTGAAAATCAAGTTCACCTGGTTAAAGTCAAATGTCAGCAGGAGTGATTATTTTGGAGGCTGGAAGGGAGTCTCCCTTGGTTTTGCCCTTTCCAGCTTCCAGTGGCTGCCTGTATTTGCTGATTCATGGTCCATTTTTCCATCTTCAAAACACATCACTACAATGTCTGCTTCCATCATCACGTAGGCTTCTTTTCTGATTCCTCCTAGGTCCCTCTTCTAAGGACTGTTGTCATTATATCAGTCTCACCCAGATAATCTCTGACAATCTCCCCATCTGAAGATCCTTAATTTAATCACATCTGCAAAGTCCCTTTTTGCCACATAAGATAATGTATTCATAGCTTCTGAGAATTAGGGCACAGACATCTTGGAGGGGCTATTATTCAGCTTACCACAAAGGCTAATAACCAGAATAGACCTTCTAAACATATGCCTACAAACCCAGAGTAAACACAAGCTTCATGTATTAAGTGAATGTGTTTATCCAGTTTTTAGGGCTTTCTTCTCAAGACAATTTGTCTTCCTTTTTATTCGGGGGTGGAGTTTGAAGACTTGTCACCAGTAGAATATCTGGCACTGGATGATGTTCATTCTCATTGTTAGTTCAATATAAGCAAGTCTTACTAATAAGTAAAGCTATGTGTCAGAGAAGAAAATGTTTACAAGTTTATGGTAATCCATGAAATTTTCATTTTCACAAACCAAAGCATCAGTGTCCAACAATGCAAGAAAGCAGAAGCAAATTGCTCAATTTGGCTAATGCAGTTCACTAAATATTTTGATTTTCTATAAACTTAATACCACTGAAAAGGCTTAAGATATCAAACAATTCCCTAAATGCATTAAGCATGCTTGAAAATGATTGTCTTCAGTGTTTCTTTGATGAACTCACAACCAGTAAATTAGTCCATGGATCACAGCTCATTAGCATCTACAGAAATAATGAGAAATTTTAAAAGCAAATAGCAGGTGCAGTTCTGTCTTTTCTTCATGAAGATCTCTCAGAAATACAAGGTTGGTCAGATTCAATGGGTTAATCTTGCCTGTCTTTTCAAATACCTGACAAAGGCTAGAAATGGCATTTAGAGACCTTCTGGAAATAATTATAAACATGTACTGGCTGAACAATACCTAACAGATTTTATCAGAAACATAGGAAAATCCATTCATTACTTCTAATTCATTATTTATAATTTGGCATGCTATCTGTCACTAAATCAAATATCTTCCATGGGTTCCATACCAATACATAATTTTCTCTCATGATCTCTCAAGGTACATTGAAATTCTGTTAATCATGTTTCCCTGAGAATGGGAGGTCCTCAATAGGACAGCCACTCCAACTTCTGTTTCCTATTCTCCTCACTGAAGTACCCAAGGTATGAATAGTGGGGTTGAAGGTTTTATCTGAGCAGTTAGTATGGAAATATAGAAATTTTGGATGGGCACTGAAGCATAGCATTGTACAAAATGCCACAGCAAAAATGATTTTCTATTTTTCTATTTAAGAGGATGGAAAATATGGTTATTTTTGCAGATAGCAGTAGAAGGAAAAAAGTGATCATGAAAGATTTCTGCTGTAATGCAGAAGCAGTAATGGATTAGCCTGTGTGTGTGGGAAAACTCATGAGATAAAACCAAACATGGAAATAAAGCTGCAACCTGTGTCAAAGATGTGTAATTGTCAGTCAGAATAGGATGGCCATAAGTGAAGAGTGGCAGTCATTCTTACAGGTAGTTGCAAAAGCAGAGACCTGGACTGATCATGGATTTTCACTGATTCAATAATTGGATTTGATTTTTTAAAAAAGGGATGGTAGGCTGTGTTTAAGATACAGAGTAGACATTACCACTGTACATAATTTTTAGTTCCCCCTCTTCCTTCTGGAATAAATGAGATCATGCTTCCTTGCTCTCTTGAAGTTAGGTGCACTTCCTGGCAAAAGCATTTGAGAGCCAGTGAGCAGTTGGCCCTGCCCTCTTCCTTTTCTACTATGACAGGCAATGTTCTAGACAGTGGGACTTCTTTGAATTCAGACGCCAGAATGAGGTCTGCATTGAAACAGAGCCTTCTACAGAAACATGACGAACATATAGAATGAATAAGAAATAAAATGTTGCTGTTTATGCCACTGAAATTTTAGAGGTTTCAACCTCAGAATAGCCTATCCTATTGATAAGGAAGGACCCAATAATTTGGATTCCCAACAATGTTGGTAGCTTGGATTTTAGATGTGGAAGAAAAATCAAAAGCAAAGAGAAGAATTAAACCAGCACTACAGGGTAACTTGCTTATAAATTATTATATCATAGCAACAAAGCTATTGATCTTTTCTCTCTTTCATTCTCAATTCTGAGTTGTTTTTAAAATCGAAAAGTTAAATGTTTTCGACTTTTAAGTACAGATTGAGCATTCCTAATACAAAAATTTGCAACCTGAAATGCTACAAAATCTGAAACATTTTGAGCACTGAGATGACATCACAAGTGGAAAATTCTGCACCTGACCTCCTGTGACAGGTCACAGTAAAAATGTAGGCACAAAAAATACACATGATTTATTCAGTCTCCCCATGGGAAAAAAGACCCTCCCTTCCTGGCCCCCTTTAGCTAAATTGTATCATTTCCATGTATGCCCAAATTCTCCCATGGAAGCACCCTCACAAAGCATAATAAAATGACAGCGTACAAGGCCTGATGCCCCAATGTCAAGTTTCCAACAATGCCCAAATGTGGTCAAGACCTATGTTGTGCATTAATTGCTTTGTTGTTCTATTCTTTGTTTTGTGGCCTAAACATATTGTTGAAAATGTCAAAAGGCCTGCAGATACCCCTGTGGGTCACAGTAATAAGAAAGACAGGAAGCATTTATATTTTTCTATAGAACAGGAATTCAAGCTGTTGGAGAAACTGGGAAGCAATGCAAGTGTGAAAAGTCTTACAGTAGAGTGTGGTGTTGGAGTGACTTGAAGAAAGAGAAGGGTAAACCATTGAAGTTCTACAATGAAGGTTAAGAACAGAAGTTAATGAAAAATTTAAAATGAACACTGCATAAAGCTAAAATTAAGATCTTAATCATGTATTCAAACAGTGGGTCTGTCAGTGTCACAGTGAACACTTGCCACTTAATGGCATGCGGATCGTGAGATAATCAAAGATAGGTCACGATGAACTGAAAATTGAAGGAAATGATGAATATTCAATAGGATGGCTGTAGAAATTTAAGAAAAGACATAGCTTTAAATTTTTAAAGGTTTATGGTCATAAAGCATCTGCCAATTATGAAGCAGTGGAAAAATTCATTCATTGACAAGTTTGCCAAGGTTATTGCTGATGAAAATTTGATGCCAAAACAAGACTATAATGCTGATGAAACATCACTGTCTTTATGTTACTGCCCAGGAAAGACACTGACTAGCTGAGGAGACAGCCCCTAAAGGAATTAAAGATGCCAAGGGCGGGATAACTGAGCTGGGATATGCTAATGCAGCAGGCATGCGTGAGTGTAAATTTGTTGTGATAGGCAAAAGCTTGCATCCTTGCTATTTTCAAGGAGTAAAACTTTTACCGATCCATTATTATGTTGACAAAAAGGCATGGATCACAAGGGACATCTGTTTCATTTGGGTTCACAGTCATTTTGTTTCAGCAGCTTGTGGTACAAAATGCAGGAAAGCTGGACTGGGTGATGACTGCAAGATTTGGCTATTCCTTGACAACTGAACTGTTCTGCTCACTCTCCAACTGAAATTCTCATTAAAAATAATGTTTAGCCTATGTACTTTCCCACAAATGTAATTTAGCCATGTGACCAGGGTATCCTTAGATCAATAAAGAGTAAATATAAAAACAGATTCTTGAACAGCATGCTGGAAGCAGTAAACAGAGGCATGGAAGACTTCTCAGAGGAGTTTAGCACGAGATATCATATACACAGTTGCTAATGCTTAGAACGATGACTGAAGACACAATTGTGTATGCTTGGCACAAACTCTGGCCTGCAACTTTGTTCAGTGATGACGATGAACAATATGCAAAAAATATACCTTCAGAGTTCATCATAAGCTGGAAGAAATGGATATCAGAGAAATTTTTCAATGATGAGGTTCCGGCTGTTCATTCACTGACCAATGAATAAATAGCTAAGATGGTTCTAAATTAAGGTTATCATGATAATAGAGACGATGAAGATGACATTATTAAACTGCAATTAAGTGCCTAGAGATGACATGGTTAAAATGTATGACGGTTTATTGAAGAAACTGAGCAATGTGCATTCATAAGAGAACAAGAAATCATGTCAGTTTATAACATTGAACAGAGACTCCTAAGACAAAAAACATTGTTAATGAGGGAGATAACTCTGGAGAAAACATTTTAAAAAGCCATCTAGTAGATTGCCTCCTCATCCCTAGAGGACCCAATTTCTGGTCCCTCAACTGCTTCTGGTATTTCTTCACACCTAAAAAAATAAAAATACAGTGTATAGTAACCTTTTAATAAAAACACAGCATCGTAGGTGGAAACAGCAAGCCTGCCATTGTCTGTTGTTGCTGTTGATTAACCGCTGATGCAGGTATTCTGCTGATGATAATGTGCTCTGTTTAGTTACCCAGACACAGTTTTTTGTTTTTTTTTTTTTTTTTTAGATGGAGTCTCGTCTTTGTCACCCAGGCTGGAGTGCAATGGTGCGATCTCGGCTCACTGCAACCTCCGCCTCCCAGGCTCAAGTGATTCTCCTGTCTCAGCCTCCTGAGTAGTTGGGATTACAGGCACTCCTCACCACACTCAGCTAATTTTTTGGTATTTTTAGTAGAGATGGGGTTTCACTATGTTAGCTAGGCTGATCTCAAACTCCTGACCTCAGGTGATCCACCTGTCTCAGCCTCCCAAAATGCTGGAATTACAGAACTGAGCCACCGTGCCTGGCCATTTTTTCCACTGTATTAATGGTATCATTTTTTAAAAATTACAAGTACCTATATGTGAATAAGTTTAATAAAATGATTGCTAACAGTGGCATATAAATTCAGTGTCAGGAATGATGGCAATGCCAAACAACCACAGATTTTCCATGTAGGTGGCTGACATGAGGACGCTTTTGCTTTCTGATACTGTTTCATGCACAAAATTACTAAAAATGTTCTATAAAATTACCTTCAGGCTGTGTGTATAAATAAAATATAAATGAATTTTGTGTTTACATTTGAGTCCTTTCCCCATGATATCTCATTATATGTATGCAACTATTCCACAATCTGAAAAAATTTGAAATCAGAAACATGTCTGCTCCCAAGCATTTTAGATAAGGGATGCTCAAATCTGTACCTAACATGACCTGTTTCAATATTTGTCTAGACATCCCTAAGCCATCCACTAAACATCATTTTTATGCAAGTATATTAATGGAATCTTGGCTAACCAGCATATAAATTAGTTGAATTTTAACTAATTTATTTCCTGCCAAGGTACATAGTTTTAATTGACAGAATCCTTATTCAGCTTGACTAACGCTCCCCAGGTATTTGTTTCAGTTTAAAAAGACACACTTACAAATATCACCACAATGAGTAAATAATTACCTGTTGCTAAAAATGCTCTATAAGGATATTTGAAAGGTACCACTTGGGTTGAACTTTCTCCAGACTAAATACCAAAAATGTTTAAATGCCAAATCATACCATAAATGTATCTGGATAAGAAAGATTTTAACTTGCTATCATCACCACTGTTAAGAATCTGTACTATAATAAATAATCTTTTCCATTCAATGATGTTTTTCTAATGTACAAATTGACAAGTCTTAGTTGAATACATTTATAAATTTTATGATTCTTTTCTTCCTTCAGAAGTGTCTGATATTAGATTTACTGATTGCAGATCAAAAGGTTTAACTTTGAACTGGCATGATTAAAAGCCAAAGTGGAGGAAAATACACTAGTTTCCCATCTCTATAGACCTCTGCTTAAGCAGAAGTAAAAGTAGAGACAAATGGAAATATGTGGTGTTTCCACAGACTTGGGGAATTTATTGTTCCTTATGTTCATTTGGGAGATCTAACTGCAAATAATAAATAAGGCATGGAATGTCGACTTATAACAACTCCTAAAGATTCCCATCTTATTATATTTTTGGATGGAAAGTTGACATTGAAACTAGAATAGGAAGAGAAGGAGTAACTAGATTATCCATTGAATAGTTCTCTTTCTGCCCTTTACAAAGCTACATGGATGTAAATTTTTAAGGAACAACATAATCATAAGAGTCAAAGATCATTGACTCTCTGTGAACTGTAAAGTTATATTGGTTGGTAGAAAGGAGACCATTAGCTTTGAGTTTATCTTGATTGTGCTCACATCTGGCCCTACATGACACTGACACATGTTATAATGTTCAAGAATTGCTCATTATTGCAACAACCACATCCAACTTAAAAGAGATATCCAGCAGTGCTGAACTTTTCTATTATATTACAGGCTGCCTTTTCTAGATGTAATTATTTTATACAGTGATTCCCAAAATGAATACATAGCAAGTCTTCCAAGTTTTCTCAGTTGAATCAAAGTCTATACCTATAAAATATCAAATATGTAAATTATATGAATATTAATTATTGAATATAATAAATAGAAACTGAATGAATCAAACATTCAACAAAATACATGAGGAAAATGAAAACAAAACAAATTTAAAGTAAGCAGGAAAAACAAATTTATAATAATAATAATGAAAAAATAAATTAGAAAATAGAAAATAATCAATAATAATTATTTATCAAATGGTCATTACTTGGCACCATTCTAAGCATTTTACATATATTAACTCATTAAATTATCATAAAATCATAATAAAGTAAGAATAGAAGGCAGACTCTCCCACATACACTCTGATTTCAAAAAAATATATAGTTGAAGGAATATCTAAGCTAAAATGTTGATAATCTATATAAGATAAATCTACAAATAAATAAATTGTAAAATGAGAAATAAGTTAAAATAATATATATGTACTTTTTGGCATTAAAAACATTTTCACCTAATATATTTGAAATGCTAATGCTATATATTTTGATTACAACAAAACCTGAAAAGGATAACACTAAAAATAACACCATAGATCATTGCTATTAATGCATACTCATGGAAATATACAAATTAAATTTCAAAACCCACCTCATAATTTTAGCTTATTCTGAAACTATATTATGTGTATATTAGGATTGAAAAGTAAATATAGTGTGGATAAATATAGATAGGTTTCTCTGCTGTCAGGGAAAATCGTTAAAAATAAGTAAAGAGGGAAGGCAAGAATAACTACGGTGTTGGAATGGAATCAGAAATATCAAAAGGAACTCATGGTTTTTAATATGCCATTCAAATGGATAGCTACAGAAATGAATATAAACATATGTGCCTGCTTGAGTATACATACGTCTATTTTCTAGCTCTATATACTGAGAAGGCCTAGAAGCAAAGATGCCCCAGTAGCAATGAATACATCTAGCACCCAGGTCTTGAATTCTAAGTACCACTCTCTAAGAAAAAGAACCAGGGTTTCTTGGAAAGATGGCTAATAGCAGTCCTGGGGAAGAAAAAAATACAAGATGAACCTGGAATGGCTTTCAGTGCCAGAAAACATGAAAGTTCTCCCCTAAAAGGAACATGATCATATTCAACTGATACATGAGCCAGTAGTCTGAAGGAATGTCCAATGTCCAAATCTGGGACAATTTAGGCAACAAAATACAGAATGATACTAATTAGTTATAAACCATTAAATAAAAAAAAATGTTAATCCATACTGATACAGATAAACAATTGAATAAAAATATAATTGGGAAAAGCAAGACAGCTATTCCATTTAATAGAATTCCAGTTACTAAATGAAAAAGAAATGATAGAAACAGAAAATCACCATTAGGCAAATTAATAAAGAATTAATAGTTGCAAACAAAAATTATTGATACATGCTAAAATTAGTGTAAAAATGTTTACATAAGGTGTTTTCACAGTCTCCAAGTATTTGTCCATAAGATACTTATTAATTACAAAGAGGAAAATAGAACTTTTTGTGTGGAAAAACTGGAAGACATAACCTTAACCAAATGATTAAAGTTAACATCACCAGTAATAAGCCACACTGACAGGGTGTTGCTCCCTGATAGGATGCACTGAGAAGGGCACGATACTGGTTTCTGATAGCTCAATGTAATAATGAGAAAACATGAGACAAACCTAAACTGAGGAACATTCTACAAAGTAACTGACCAGTAATCTTCAATTACATGAAGGTCATGAAAAAAAAGGAACACTGTAGAACCATTGGACATTGGAGAAGAGCAAGGAGACGTAAGAACAAAATGAAGTATGGAATCCTAGACTCATTCTCTTCCTTTTCCTTCCTTCCTTCCTTCCTTCCTTCCTTCCTTCCTTCCTTCCTTCCTTCCTTCCTTTATTTATTTATTTGAGACAGAGTCTCTCTCTGTCACCCAGGCTGGAGTACAGGGGCACCAACTCAGTTTACTGCAAACTCTGCCTTCTGGGTTCAAGTGATTCTCCTGCTGCAGCCTCTTGATTAGCTGGGACTACAGTCATGAGCTACCACATCCAGCTAATTTTTGTTAATTTAGTAGAGACAGGGTTTCATCATGTTGGTCAGGCTGGTCATGAACTCCCGACCTCAAGTGATCTGCCTGCTTCAGCCTCCCAAAGTGCTGGGATTACACGCATGAGCCACCGTGCTCGGCCTTTTTCTCTTCTCTTACTAGCTCTTTAAAACTAAATGACATTAACCTATTGTCGCATCTGCTATGGAGTTTTTCTTGGTTTTCCTTTTGCTCATGTCTATTTATCATATTTTTCACATTGGCATGTTAAAATTCTTTTCTAATAAAAAGATCTATTTTTCCTTTTCAACTTTTCCCAATTGTTTTTATACATAATAATATTTTCACTAACTCTAGAAATTTGATATTCACCTAGATTTTTTATCTTTTTATAGTTATAGTTTTTTAAATAAAAAGGCTGGTGAAATTCAAATAGGGCCTGTAGCTTGTTTAACAGTATTGTATTAATGTTAGTTTTCTGGTTTCAATAATGGTTTAATTATGGCTCTGCATGATGTCAACATTAGAGGATCTGAGTAAAGGTACATGGGTGATCTCTTTACTATTTTTGACACTTTTCTATGTCAAAATCATTCCAAAAAAAGATTTAAAAAATCAGCGATGGCAAAGTAAGATTTATTCAGAATTGTTGAGATTGCTTAATATTGGTAGATTAAAAAATGCATTTCACCAGAATAAGAAGTTTAATAGAATAAACTATTATAATTCCAATATAGTTTGAGAAAAATGGTACAGCATTCACATATTTTTATGATAAAAACTCTTAGAAAAGGAAAAATGATAAATAATGCAATGTCTAACATCACACAAATAAAACAACATTAAAGTTGGAAACAAGAAATAATATTCAATTTTAACACTGCAATTTACAATTATTCTGGAGACTCTGGCTAATAAAATAATATTTTTGTTTGTTTTTTTCTGAGATGGAATCTTGTTCTGTCACCCAGGCTGGAGTGCAGTGGTGTGATCTCAGCTCACTGCAACCTCTGCCTCCTGGGTTCAAGCGATTCTTGTGCCTCAGCCTTTCCCGAGTAACTGGGATTACAGGCACATTCCACCATGCTGGGCTAATTTTTGAATTTTTAGTAGAGATAGGATTTCACCACATTTGTCAGGCTGGGCTCGAACTCCTGACATCAAGTGATCCACCTGCCTCAGCCTCCCAAAGTGCTGGGATTACAAGCTGAGCCACCTCGCCTGGCCTAAAATAATTTTTAAAACAAATCAGAAAGAGACCAAATTATTATCAATTGCATTAACTGCAATTAGTTAATTGCAGTCTGATTATATATGAAGAAAACAAGAACAAAACAAATGTAACCAAAGAGAGAGTTCAGCATAATTACTCGACAGAAGAGAAATACATAAACAAATATGTACCTTTTTAATAAATGGCAATATCAATTTATTCCATATAATGAAGGAGAAAGGATTTCATTCACAAGAACAACAGCAAAATTTCTAGCAATTACCATTTCAAATACCTGTAGAGACTATTTAGGTGAAACTATTTAGCAACAAAAAATATGATTTGAATAAGTCAGGTAAAACTTGAGGTTCCCTGTATGAAAAGTCTGTATATTATAAAGTTATTAATTCTCTCTGAAAAATTTATAGATTAACCAACATCAAAGCAGAGTTTTTTTAATGTAACAGAAAATACTGTAAACTTCACCTAAAAAGATAAAAGACAACCGTAGTTAATAGTGAATTATGAGAAAAGCTCTTGTCTCTGTCAAATATACAAATATGTCTTAAATTAGTTAAAACAGTGTGGGCCGATAGAAGTGTCTGATGAACAGATCAACGCAACAAAATAGAGGTCAGTGCAACAATATTTATATAATGGGGAATTATCACAAGCCAGTGGAAAAGCAACAGATTATCCAGTAGTTACAGTGCAGTGTACTAGTCATAGACACGGTGTTTGGATCCAAACTACCCTGGAAATTAGTCCCAGCTCTGTGCTTGGGTAACCACAGGCAAGTTACTTAACTCCTCTGTGCCTCTGGCTTTTTATCAGTAAAATGGGAGCTAGTAATAGGATTAACCTCCCAAGATTTTGGTGTGAATTGAGAATTCTCAAATAGAAATTGTATTTGAGAATGCAAAGACTAGAAAAGATCCTGACACATAGAAACTGCTCAATATTTATTATGTTGCAGAGTTTTAGAGAAAACTGATGGAATGATGTGGACAATAAAAACAAAGATCAATATTTCATGCATCATCTAAGTTCTAGCTAGTTTAAATATCACATGCGAAAATATAAGCGAATGTTAAATCTCTGGAGATGGTGATGATTTTTCTATACAAAACAACAAAAGTCGGGGAAAAATGACCATTTGATTAAAGAAAAAAATAAAATTTATATATGTTGAAAAAACCAAATAGACATCTACAGAGGAAAAACTGAGAAAAACTCTTACGGCAAATCTGACCAAAAATCAATGTCATTAACATACAAAGAGATATTAAAAGAAAAGAATCAATGTTTCAGGAAGTTTTCATTCATGGGAGAAGATATATTACCATTCAAAATTGTGTTGTTGAAAAATGACAATGCGAAAATAGTCACCATTTTTTGCATATAGTAAAAAATTAGGATTCAGAATTAGTTCTATAATGTGCCCTATCTATGGTGTATATTGAGATAATATATATCTTTTTGTTTGTATTTCTCAGAGTTTTTCCTTCTAAATTTTCTGTTATTACCAGAAATGTTATAAGCACACAGAAAGAGAAATGCTAGATAATTGAAACTAAAGGCTAAATGGGGAAGTAAAATATGATGAAGTCTAGACCAAGCTATTAGTACTAACAAAAACTAGCGGACTAAAATTTACTAAATCCAAGACTGGGCTACTTAGATACCACTTAAAATCTCACTGACAGCTTGGAATCTCTTTATGGCATGTACAAGCTTTATTAGCAATTAAGACATATAATTTAGGCCAATTCAATCAGAAATTTGTAAATTACCTATTTTATGAGAGATATAAAGATGAACAGGACATTGTCTTTGCCTTTATTGAGTTTACACTTCAATATGTGGAAGGGGTGAGGATAAACAATAGAATAACAAGAATATAAACAGTTTTTAAAAGCTATAAAAAAATTTTGCAGAATAAAAGAAAGAAGAGATCCTATCAGTTGGAGTTAATCCATTCACGTATGTAAAACATTCATTAAGATCCCCTCATATAATAGTTATTTTATTTTATTTTATTTTATTTTATTTTGAGACGGAGTCTCACTCTGTCTCTCAGGCTGGAGTACAGTGGCGTGACCTTGGCTTCCTGCAGCTCCATCTCCTGGGTTCAAGCGATTTTCCTGCCTTGGCCTCCCAGGTAGCTGGGACCACAGGCAGCCGCTACCACGCCTGGCTAATTTTTAGTAGAGATGGGGTTTCACCACATTGGCCAGGCTGGTCTTGAACTCCTGACCTCAGGTGATCTGCCTGCCTCAGCCTCCCAAAGTGCTGGGATTATAGGTGTGAGCCACTGAGCCCAGCCATAATGGTTATTTTAAATACAGACCTCAGGAAAAGACTCTTTGGAGGACGTGGCATTTGAGATTGGCTTTGAAATGTGGACAGGATCTTATCATAAAGAGATGGGGCCAAATGGACATTCTAATGTAAGGATTAGCATGGAAATTGTGTTGACTATGGTAGGTAGCTCCATTTGTAAGTAGAAAAGGCTACATAGAAGAAAGAGCAAATGGTAAAGTTGTAAAGGCTTATTGGTCCCATATTGTGAAAAGATGTAAATCTGAGCCTCAAGCATTTGTTCTTAATTTCGTAAGCAATCAGGTAGTCTGTTGAACATTAATAATAAAAATATGCCTTGGAATAAAATAGATATTTGTTACTCTCTGGGAAAGAATCTATTACCTCTGAAACTTCGTGGGATGGGGATCTCTCACTGGGATATCTGAGACACTGCACTGAGTTTGTAGTCATAATAATAAACAGTATCATGTTTCTTTCATCTAACATCAGCTCAAAAAAGCTCCTTGGGATTCACTGTGGCCACAACATAAAGCAAAGTGATACAGCCACTGGTGGATGTGAAGTGACAGCAGCAGACACATCATGCTGGCAGGTAGCTCACAGAGATGAGAATGCACAGTTAATCAAAACACCCTGTTGCCTGGAAGACCAAGAGGGAGAGCCATAGAAAATAAACACAGGCAGCCACCTGAGCTCACAAGGGGAGAGACTCTAGGCCGTCTTTGAGAAAAGGAAAAAACAAAACCAATAAAAAAATTGCCTCTAATTCCCATGAGTGCCATGCCAAAGCATATTTGTTTACTTGTACATATGTCTGTGCATAGACATTTCCAAACATGCAACATTATATTATAATCATAATAACACATATCACTTTGTGGATAACAAGCCCTTTAAACTACATTTACCTTTCGCTGATTTCAAGAGTTCAGAATTTATGACAATTTGTGTAGAATTTAGTATGCCAGGCATTACTTTAAAGGCCTTGTTTACAGTTGACATTGGAATTCAAACAAGAATGATAGTGTCTTCATGGATTAAAAAACGCACAGTCATATATAATTGTTTACCTATATTTGCCTGTGAGGCTAAAATTTTTTTGAAAGACTAAAGAAGAGTTTCAGTAGACGTCACACTTTAGAGATTGAGTGATTTATTTTCTCTGTGTTATTTTAGGCCACACTGACTGTCAGAGGGGGAGAGCTGATGTCATATTACAGGCTGAGTAAACCTAGCAGCTCCTTTTCTGATATGGTTTATCAAAAAGGAATCAAGCCCCCAACTGCAGGGCTTCTGAATTCATGATGAATTGAAGGAGAAAAGGAGCAGCAGTAACAGCGTATTTGTAAAACCAAGGCTTCGAAGTGACTCAGAACAGCCCATTTAGATAAGTCATGAATCTAAATGGCTGAATTAAAGCAAGACTGTGATTACCAGCACAGCTGGTCTCAGGCAAGCTGTGGCACAAGAAGGAAGGCACATGAAGGGGAAGAGCCACAGGTCAGAAGGTCCCCAGAAAATGTCTAACAAGAGAAGCAAGCTAACTGGAAATCAGCCATGTGCCTTAACTGGAAGTCAGCTGTGACTTTTAGGCCTCTTCTGGAAGTAGATTATAAAGATATTCCCCTGGTTTTGAAAATGAGTCTTCATTGGTACAGAGAACTTTAGAAAGACGAAAGGTTTTAGGTATAATGCAATGGGGAAACCACTTTCATATTACAATGAAATTGATACCAGTGTAGATGGATCTCAGATGCTCAGGCTTCATAGCTGGCTATACAGCCAATTACCTAAGACATGAGATAATTCTTACCTCCTGAGGTAATGGCTACATAGCATAGTTGGAATCTCCTCACTGCTCTCCAGCATCATTTTGGTAGGTTGCTTCCCTGATCTCCAGGTCTTACTTCAGTCCATGAAATTTACCATTGACAGGTTCATCTATTATGGCAAAGCGCTGCCTGAAACTTTCTGTGGGCTCCTGCCTTCTCAAAACCTAACAATACCTTTTGCAATGAGACAACCCCTCAACACACATAAGATAATTTCTATGTCTTTTTGTATTTATTTATTTTTGAGACAGAGTCTCACTTTATCACCCAGGCCAGAGTGCAGTGGCGCAATCTCGGCTCACTGCAACCTCCCCCACTCCCAGTTCAAGTGATTCTCGTGTCTCTGCCTCCCGAGTAGCTGGGATTACAAGCCTGACTAATTTTTGTATTTTTAGTAGATACGGGGTTTCATCATGTTGGCCAGGCTGGTCTCAAACTCTAGACCTCACATGATCCACCCTCCTCAGCCTCCCAAAGTGCTGGGATTACAGGCATGAGCCACTGCTCCCGGCTGAGAATTTCTGATCTTTTAAACTACTATATTCCAGGGGAAAAACCTCTCTTCCAGCCTTCCGTGTTTTAAAACTGTTCCTAAGCTCATTTCATCACACACACACACACACACACACACGCACACTTCTCTTTACTCATATTTTTCCATCGTTAATAAACATGCTTATCAAAAAACACATGCTTATTCCCCATACCCCTCCTTTTTTTCAACAGTCAGATTGTCACCTTTCAACACCTATATCAAGTCTTACTTTGACATAAAACTCCTCTCTGTCACATAATCTCTTTGACTTCTCTACTCCATCCCCCAAACCATACTTGCCTATTATGCTTCCAATTTCATATTGCAAGTAATGTGAAAATTGTGAAACTAAAATAGAATTTGAAGTTATGTTGGTACAGATCAATACACCATATGTTAGTGGAAAGAAAAAATGTTATATTTGTTTCAGTTTTCAAA
Organism: Ateles fusciceps; assembly: GCA_036589455.1. Lineage (NCBI taxonomy): Eukaryota > Metazoa > Chordata > Mammalia > Primates > Atelidae > Ateles > Ateles fusciceps. The sequence continues at coordinate 7,457,981 of JAZHEH010003404.1, read as the reverse complement.
GTCCAGTATATTAGCTACAAGGTCCTCCTCTGTAGCTCCATCACAACAAAAGAAGCCTCCAGATTCTGTGGGCCAGGTGGCAAGATGACACACTAAATATTGTCTGGCTCATATTTGATATTATTCTTTTTATTGGTTATAAAGTTTGACTGTCCCTACTTCCTGTCACTTTATTTTTTAAAACTGAAATAGAAAGTTTATCCCCCATTTATTCCCTATTGATTGTAAACTTTCAAGAAAAAAAAAATCTTAACAAATAAGGAGATATACCTACAATCATGGTTAGACCAAAATAAGTTTATTTTTGTTTAATAGTTCTTGCACTCCCTTATCATGATATATGTGGAAATTTAGATACAAATGTAACATTTTTAAAGTCTCTTTGCCAAAAACTACAGCTGCTCCCTTCAAACTTAACATTTCCAAAAATTCTGTCCTTAGCGGAATATTGATTATTAATAAAATGAGGAAGGTGTGTTGTAGGATTTCTGGTAGTCCTTCATGTTTCCACGAATTTCAACAAGGGTAAATTTTCTAGCAAAAACTGGAAAGTTAATTTTTATTTTTCCTTTTTGTAAAATGGCAGAAAATATAACTAAAATATTTAGAATATATATAAACAGGGAAATACTAAAATATGCATTTGGCTGTTAAAAGGTATTTGATCTAATTTATCTCTGGCAATATAAATGTTACACAGACTATAAACTCATGAAAGAAGGGACCATGTCTAAGTTGGCTTTCATTTTATTGTAGAGGATAGTGCAGAATCTAAAGCATAGGAAGTGCAAAAAAAGCATTTATCGGATCCACGAATGAATGACTGCATGAATATATGTCTTGTTATCAGCTACTGTGCTTAGCTAAAGTATTGTAAACTAGTCCTAATTTGCCAAGAAATAGCTGAATAAGCATGGGCATGCCATCTAACCACCCTGGGTCTTAGTTTACTAATTTTTAAAAGAAGGGGAAGAAGAAGGGGAAGTTGTGCCCCCGCTTACTTCAAGGGGCAGTTTTGAGGATTGATTGACAGCATTATGCAAGAACATAAAGTACTAAAAAAAAAAGGAGGGGGGAGTATTTGGACACTAAGCGATATTTGAAAAACATTAAATTTATACCTGAGTTATTGACCTGATTTTTAAAAAAATTGGCAAGTAGGAAAAAATATAACATATAACAGGAGGCTTTGGCAAAAGCTTTACTCTTGGGATTTTTGTATGGGTTATATTTTCACAACTGTCAAAGCAGATCATGCAGAATTTAAAGATACAGAACACTTACTTAAGAGAACGTGGCCTAAGGATGTGATACTAATTTTGATTAGTATTCTGTGTTCCTAAATGGCTTGCTAAAGTGGGAGGACCAGTGAAATGGCCTCATTACACAGCTTTGTATGCTGGCTGTTGCCCATTATCATACTTTCTGGTAACTGATTCACAAAGTATGCTTTTAATGTTTTGTTTTAAAAATTCATTTTAGGAAGATTAGGAACAGAGAACATTTCTTGGAACAACTACTGACAATGTTTAGTGGAGAAAAAAATATCCAATTTTCCTTTGCATGCTATAAAGGAATGATTTATTGCAAGTAGCATTTTGTTTCCTTAGTGGAGATAACTTTTTTTTTTAACATTCCAAACTATATGGGAGATATTTCTATTCCATTCTTTCATTTTATAATATCATGTTTGGAAAATAATATTATCAAGACTGACTTCATTCATTCAACAAATATTAACTAGTTATTATGTGCTAGGCACTATAACTTTTTTCTCAGTATTTTACACTAATACATGTAATTTTACTCTATTTTCGCTGCAGACTTGTGAAAATAATTCTGAGGTCAAGAGAAAGTTTCACATATTTTTTGCTATTATATTTTCAGAGCTTGGCTCATAGTAGGTGTGGCACACACTAGGTAAACAGGTGCTGAGTAAATTCCCACAAAGACAATAAACAGCATCAGCCTGTAAGCCAGAGTCACAGAACCTAGACAGTATGGTGGGTTCTGCTTTCATCTCTGCTCTGCCTTAATTCATTTTCTCACCCACGCTCATACTATTGCAGCCACTTTTATAATGATCTCCTGCCTCTGATCTCCCCTCCTCCTCACTTCTTCCCCCATAATGTGACCAGCATGTGACATAAGTCCGATGATTTCACTCCTGTGCTTCAGGTCTTTCAGTGGCTGCCCTCACCAAGCAGCATTTCTTCATCTTTTCCCCAAGTTTTCCTAATGGTGTGTTAGGAAAGACATAAACCCACAGAGGGCAGCTTCACTGGGTCTCCTCTGAGTAGCCAGTCACAACTATGGCATTTCATTGAAGTCTAATTGTATTTAAAAAGATATATAGGGTCTGCATTCCTCTCTATAAAATACCCAAGCCTGTTTCAAGTTTTCTTTCAAATCCTCAAATAAAAGTGACACTCCAGGAAAAGGCACCACCATGTGTATACTGTCAATTTATTGTACTCAGGTACATATCTTTGTACTACAAGCCCACTAGCATCCAGGGGTACATGTATGCCAGTAAAAGAAATATACCACTTTCTATGTATGTATGTATGTGTCTGTCTATCTGTCTGTCTATCTATCTATCTGACAGCGTCTGGCTCTGCTGTCCAGGCTGGAGTGCGGTGGCGCAATCACTGCTCACTGAAACCTCCAACTCCCAGCCTCAAGCAACTCTCCCACCTCAGCCTCCCAAGTAGATGGAACTACAGGTGCATACCACTACGTCCAACTAATTTCTGTATTTTTTTTGTAGAGATGGGGTTTTGCCATCGTTCCTGGCTGGTGTTGAATTCTTGGGCTCAGGTGATCTGTCTGACTTGGCCTCCTAAAGTGCTGGAATTACAGGCATGAACCACTGTGCCCTGCCTCTTTATTAAATTAAATTTATTTATTTCTGAGATGGAGTCTTGCTCTGTTGCCCAGACTGGAGTGCAGTGGTGTAATCTTGGCCCACTGCAACCTCCCCCTCCCTGGTTCAAGGGATTCTCCTGCTTCAGTAGCTGGGACCACAGGCATGCACCACCACGCCCAGCTAATTTTTGTATTCGTAGTGGAGACAGGGTTTCTCCATGTTGGCCAGGGTAACTCCTGGGCTCAAGCAATCCACCCTCCTCACAAAGTGCTGGGATTACAGGCGTGAGCTACCACGCCTGGACCTTTTTATTTTTAAATAGATAACATTGTATGTTTTTTTTAATCATGTACAAAATAATATTTTGAAGTACATACACATTGTGGAATAGTCAAATATAGTTATTGTTACTCAGCATCTTAGTGTCTGGTGTTTTAAAGATGATGAAATTAAAAATATTTGTAATTAGCATAATCAAAGGAACCTGAAAAAAATGGGATAATCATGTAATTCGAGGACCATTGCTTTAGAAATATTTTGAATTGTTTTTTGATTATTTGAAAGAAAGCTGTTAAATATAATTGCTAGTTAGCATCTTTAAAACACTTTAGAATTTTAAATCAGTCTTTGCTTTTTAGAATGCAGACTTCAGTCTTCAGGCTTTAAGTAATTATGTAAAGCAAGTAAGTATATTCCTTTATTCCTAGATAGTTAATATGATTATTATTGCATCAACCAATGTAAGAATTTGCTTATCACATATAAAAGAAAATTAGATTTGGCACTTAAACCTATCATATGGTAAATAGCTGATGTCTTATTGGTATATTGCAAAGAAGAAATGAATAATTGCAAGGTCTAAAAAATAGTTCACCATTAAGTATCTGAATTATAATATTATGATTGGATGGTACCTCATATAGAAAGCCTCTGGTTTTGACAGGAGAAAAATGGAATGCTTCTAAGTGTATTGAAGTTGCAGTCACTGCAGCCTAAACTTGTCTTTCAGGCAGATAATTGCTTTCCATGCACTTTAGAGGTGAGTATAAACTGAAATTTCAAGTACCACTTCTGAGTAATGTTCATTCCCTGAAAAAGGAAACCAGTAAGAGTTTGTTTCAAAATTCCACATGTCAATTTTATAGTGTTAGAATGCCTTTGACACAAAACAAAATATTTAGTAGTAATTCATCTTTTTATATTGGTCTTCAGTTAAAAGACATATTTTTATGTACTGAAGAAAATTCTATCACCCAAAGGAATTTGCTCTTGACTCATCTTTATGGATTGAATTAGATTTCCAAAAATCCATCTAGGTGAAAATACGTTGTCCAGATTTCCCCTGGCTATCACATACTAAGAGACAAATGAATTTTATAATTAACCATAGAAATTACCTATTCAGCAGCTAAAATAATCTTGCATGGACTGTGGTTTTGAGAAAAGAAAAATTCTGGCCTGAACCACGTTTATTACTTAAAAATGACTTTCAAATTCTTCCAAAACACATGTTCAGACAAGCACAATAACTACCTCTCTTCTTGGTTTAGTAAAAACGAACAAAAACTTTGTAGGGATGGAGCCTTCACTTTGAGAACAGGTGCCATGTGTAAAACCCCTGTTTGGTAACTCTTCCACCCCCTCAAACTCCCTCCTCCCCTCATCTCACTTCTGAATAGGTGACACATTTTCCTCCATGTACTAAGTAGATACTTCTTGACTGCTGTGATTGATAAGACAATCCATACCCTTAAAAACATAACTTCTTGCAGTTTGATTGAACTCTTGAGATTGAAACAAAGGAAGAGAAGGACTGTGCTCGTATTAATGAGTTGCTTGAAAGTTATAGTGGATGATATAATTTCTGATGAAATGTTAGGCTGGATGAAAATATATTTAGGTATTTACATATTCAGTATAGCCCTTCTCAGCTTTGTAATCATGGTCTACTTCTATAGACTGACTTTAGAAATAGACATTAGTTATGCTATGAATTCATGAGATTCATTTTTGACAAGGTAGAGTTTATATTATTAAATAGCACTTGGCTCTTCTAGCTTTTACTTTTTGGAGAGGAAACCAATGCACGTCAATTATAGAATGGATTTTAGGGTCAGTTCCTAGCTTGGCATCAAAATAATAGTAACATTTGTTCATTTGTTAAGTCAACTCGCTGACAAGTATTGACTCTAAACAACTTTTGGCCGTTTCCTAAAATTGCATTTATCCAAGAAATATATAAATTTGTCACCAATGATGATATTCAAATAAACTTTCCTTAGATCTTTTCTAAATAGGAACCCTAAAACTGTGAGCGACGATGTGCATTTGTTAGAAATCTAGAATAACCAGAAGTTAAATTAAAATGGGACTTTGAAGACAATACAATTCTAGCTTATATTTCACTGATGGGAAAAGTGAGGCCAAAATGATTCATCTAGGGCCAGATCATTTCGGTACTAAACCAAATATTCATGATATTTGGGCTCATTGTCCTCCGCCGTACTGCCTTGAAAACTAGATATATGTTATTTAGATTTTTGAAAATGCCAGCTACTTCATTTTACATTGATACACTGTATATTATTTCTTAAAAGCAGAAGTATATACAATCATTTTAATGTAACTTTTGTTTCTACTTTGTTTTTCTTTTCCTCAAAGGAAACAAACACAATTGTGCTTTGCAGCATATGATTAGAGAGGACTGCCTTCGATCTCAGCTTTTCAAATAGAGGCAAGTTAGTGGCTTTCATGGTCAGCGTATTGTTGAGGAGGATTTGCTTTTCTTTTCTTTTTTTAAAATTATACTTTAAGTTCTGGCGTACATGTGCAGGACACTCAGGTTTGTTACATAGGTATACACGTGCCATGGTAGTTTGCTGCATCCATCACCCAGTTATCTACATTAGGTATTTCTCCTAATGCTATCCCTCCCCTATCCCCCAACTCCCTCCTGTCCCTCCCTTAGCCCCCAACCCCGCTACAGGCCCCCAGTGCATGATGTTCCCCTAGTGAGGAGGATTTTCTAAGTAGCAGCACGCTATCTGCTTTATTATAATCAGAAGCTAATCAAAGACAATTTGTTCTGTAGCTATTTTTAAAATGTCACTTGTTGCACAAATTGTGTTTAAAAATAGAAATGAAAAAAGTCTGGAAACATCAATATAAAAAGAAGTTTTTCTGAAAAAGAAAAATGGTAAAAATGCAAGAATGCAGTAGTTTCATATACAGGATAGATGATGTAGTAGGCATACTCACTTTTCATATTTCTTGGATTTTGTTATTTAAATATTTTATGGCTTGATATAATTCAAGTATAATCAAATTAAATATTTTACATCATTATGAAAGTTTAAATGGTCATGATGCAGTAAATTTAGATATTTTGTTTAAAAAATTAATTTTGGAATAATTATATTACTTGCTCAGAAACAAACTAAAACTGATGAGCAGAAAATTTCATTATTCATTTTCAGGTGACTTTTTATACTCTGATGTGAAAGGTAGGTAGTATGAGACTGCCTTGGTTCACTGAAACTGTCACTGCTGGCTGGTAGGAAATAATGGGTTTGACTTTAAGTAGTAACATCTTGTAGATGGTTAAAAATATTTGTTGATAGAATGTTAAGTGATGCATTTCCTGGTGGAGACTCATTTTATAGAATAATATTGGGCATAAGTATTCTTAAACTAAGAAGTTATTATTTTTACATTAGAATAAAAAATAGAAAACTTGTTAAACATTCTGTAAATAGTAAATGTAGAACTCAAATCAATATTTTCCTTACATTCCTATATAACTTACAAGCATGAAACGTGAAGGACAGTTTTGAAATTTAAAAAAATGCTGATTTGCTCAATGCGAACATATCACTTAGATGATAGTTTATTATATATATTTTGAGGTGTGCTTTCCATAAGTATGCCAGCTTCTCATTTTTATCCTGTAGTAATCTGACTGGAAAAAAAGATAAATGCTCCTAAATTGTATACCGAATTCTAATGAGAGAAAGTTTCAGTCAAAAGCTTTGATTATAGCAATCAGTCACCAAGAAAGTTCAGAAAACTTATTAAAAAATCTTCAATATTTTTAAATTACAGTGGCCATAGGGAACACTCGTACAAACATTGTGAAATCAGGGAAAAATAAAGCCTTAGTTATATTGTGAAAGCAATATTCTATGTATATTCAATTGCAGAATTATTATGAAATGTGGAAAAACAAAAGGATTTGTATCTGCAACAAAAAGTGTTTTAAGTTATTCGCCTTACAATTATTTAGAAAAGTCCTCTGATGGCATAATGCCTGATGCCTAGAGCATAACAGAGTGTTATTATGCTTATTATTGCTTGCTGTTTCATTTTGTATTTGAAATTATAAACCAAAGCACTGGCAATGACACAATTAATACCTGATCAATGGAACTCTTCATCCAGTAACAAGTCTTGGCTTGCTCTGTCTTACTCACAATAACTATTAAATTAAAGAGAAGTGAAAGTATGAATAACAAAACCAGAGTGATATCTGGCACAACGGCCATTGATGAGAAGGGTTGCATATAAAGAAAGCATGCTTGAAATCAGAGGCTAAAATAAATTTCTGCATTGAAGCATAAAGTAAAGAGGAGTATAGAATTTGTCATTCTATATCTACCTAGTTTCTGCAGACAAAAAGTTTATTATCAAAGTTTTTATGTTATATAATGATACACCCAATTTACTGAAAAATAGTTATCAAATGTTATAGCTAATCTAATTTCATTTCATTGTTGCAGAGATTGTCTGAAACACAACCATCCAGAAATAAACACTGAGTTTCTATCTGGTGACAGCCACAAAGGTACATCTCTGACATCTCCAACTATAGAGACTGTAATTGAATCAGGATCTAGCTGTTGCACTCTGAAATCCACGTTGGCATTTACATAAGGCCATGCTCCCCTGGGGCTTCTCCTAGCCAATGACTGAGCACATCTTGCAATATTAAACCAGGCTTGTTTCTAGGAGACATTGGCCCCCACTGACACGGAAACTCCGGCTGGGAGACTCCTCAACAGTCTTGCCAAACTTTCCTTAGAACTCATCTGCAGTCTGAGACTTTTCTACTCTTTCCTTCACCTCCTCTCCCATCTCCTCCCTGCCCGCCCCCCTCCTTTTCTCTCTTCTTCACTTAGGGTTAGGCTTGCATTTCAGGCTGATGGTTCTCCTGGTCTTCCCCAGCTACCTGCTCATCTTATCTTATTGGTGATTCACCTAATACATTTGTTGTATATTTAATATCATTTTGGTATATGTTGCTTGGAAGATACGTGCTAACACATATCCTTATCTAAATGATTCCTTTGACTGCAACAATTTTCTGGGTGTAGTTCTTGGATATTTCATCTAACTGAACTAGCTTACATTGCTGTAACATGTATTTGCAATATTGTTTTAAAAAATGCAAGTTAATATCCATAGTTATTAATCTGACTTTCAAAAACATTGACACAGATGTTCTTTGAAAACTCTTACAGATTGCCACAAACCTTACACATTTTTAGTACTGTTTTATTCTGAAAGCATGTGTTCATACATTTCCATATGCTGGTTTCTCACCATGGAATAATCTCCCATTTCTTTCTCTTGTAAATGCCTATATTTTTCAATATCCAATTCCACCTTCAGCAAAAGTTAGTTTCTTCAGCTGAAATTTCAATATACTGTAATGATAATACTAAAACACAGTAGTTTTTATGAGAAAAGATAAGGACGTATTCATTTGTAAATATAGTGATTTGCTTATGTAAATTCAAAACAAAATTTGCTAAATTCAAAAACGGAAAAAATAGCTGTGTAAAAGGCAAGGCAATTTTGGGGTACAGGAAAAAGTTCTTATTAAAATTTTAGAAAAGGGAAAAATCTATGAATAAAAACAAGTGGATATAATGTGAGTGACAGTAGAAAGTTAACATTGTCCCTATTCTTAGAATGAGATGCTTGTCACTGAGTCTTTGTCTCTCCCACCTTGACATCAGCTTTTTTTTTTTTTTTTTTTTTTTTTTCTGAGATGAGGTCTTCCTCTGTTGCCCAGGCTGGAGTGCAGTGGCACGATCTCAGCTCACTGCAACCTCCGACTCCCAGGTTCAAGAGATTCTGCTGTCTTAGCCTCCCAAGAAGCTGGGGTTACAGGCATGCACCATCATGTCTGGCTAATTTTTTGTATTTTTCATAGAGACATGGTTTCACCACGTTGGCCAGGCTGGTCTTGAACTCCCAACCTCAAGTGATCAATTGCCTCAGCCTCCTGAAGTGCTGGGATTACAGGCATGAGCCGCCACACCCGGCCGATGTTAGCTTTTAACTCAATTGCTGCATTAGTCTGTTCTAATGCTGCTATGAAGAAATACTGGGTATGGGACTGGGTAATTTATTAAAAAAAGTTTTAATTGACTCAAAGTTTCACATGTCTGGGAAGGCCTCAGGAAACTTACAATCATGATGGAAGGGGGAAGCAAACACATCCTTCTTCACAAGGTGGCAGAAAGGAGAAGTGCCAGTAGGGGAAATGCCAACATTATAAAACCATGGGATCTTGTGAAAACTCACTCACTATCATGAGAACAGCATGAGGGTCACCGCCTTCATGATCCAATCACTTCCCACCAGTTCCCTCCCATGACACCTGGGGATTATGGAAACTGCAATTCAAGGTGAGATTTGGGTGGGACACAGCCAAACCGTATCAGTTGCCCATTTGTAAATTTTAAGAACTTACTTTAAACTCAAGATGTTTATCACCAAACTTAACTTTCCCCCTCATCTCTTCATCGGACCAAAAACTTTCTTTTAATTCATGACATTAATCAGATGTGCTTAAAATTTCATGGTCACCTCTGACCCCTTCCTCTTTGTGATTTCTTATCTTCAGAAAATTACCTGTGAATTCTTCTGAAAGACATTGAAATCTATTGCTTCTTTTCTGTTATCGCATCCCCTACACTGATTGAGGACCATACAACCTGGTATTCTACCAGACTATTTCTTCTATTCTAATACCTTAACATTTCACATACCTGCAATATTAAAATTCTCCAAAGTATGTTTTGAATTGTGTGCCCTTCATGCCAAAATTTTTCAATGGCTCTTTCTTCCTCACTGAATAAAATCTAAACCTCTTAGACTGGCATTTACATTTCTAAAATCTGGCTCCAAACCGCCCTTCCAAATTTATCTCCCTCTTGAAAATATTGTGTGACCCTTTGGATACGAAAAGCTAAAAGGTATGAAAGATAGCTTGGGAGCTGGTTACAAGTTGAAACTTCTGGTCTTACAACTCCAGGGATTCTGGAACAAAAGTTTGAGGTATTAGTAGGTCCAATCAATAAGCCATTTAACTCTATTTCATACACAGAGATACAAACAAAACCACACACAGAAAGTCATTGACTCTGCCATTTGTGTTTATTTTCCAAGGGACTCTGTTGCAGGTGGTCTTCACATTATAGTAGGAAAAACACATTTTGCTAAAACTGAATAGTTTTTCTTAGTGAGCACTGCTTTTCTTTTCTGTCTCTTTAGATGAGTCTATATTATCCTGTCTTCAAGACAAACTGTTTTCATCTATTTATTTTTTCATTCATTCATTCAAGCCTACTCTGAGTCATGCTGAAAATAACTGCCACATTCAGCTTTCCATAAACAAACGTTCCTATTTTCTTTTCATAAACATTTGCCTAAGCAGTTGAAACAAATATTTTACACCTGGTGATATTCATTTGTTGTTATTTAGTCATGGTTTATGTGTAACCATGAAGAAAGGACTCATGAAACTGCTTTTAGCAAATCCTTCAGCTACCTAGAAAATTTGTATGGTTCCCACATGCAGACTTTTAGATGAGTTTGGAAGCTAAAACTATTTTAATGTAAAGTTACCTTACGTGGTTTTCAAAACATCCTGATATTTTAAAATTCTACTTTATTATCAAACGTGTATAGGAAGGAGTCATTCAAGGATTGAAACATTGTATGTGGGTGTGAGTAGCAAGGTCCCTTAACCATGCTCTGGAATAGCCTATTAAAATATTTGATAACAAATGTTGTTGGAATGCTTGTTGATTGAACCTACTAAAGTAAAATATTTTTTAAAAATGGTTAATCAGCAAGTACTCTAAAGAGAAGAAGCCATCTGCGAGCCTGGATGCTCATTTCTGCCTTTGTAATTTCTGCAGTTTGAAGAACATCTGGAGTAGCCGACAGTTATTATCTGAAACATTCTTCAGGTAATACATCCACACTTCTAATATGCTTCCTGAACCTCTCCTCTAACCTAAAACATCATCGTCTTCCCCAAAACCTGAGCTATCTCAAAAAAACAATTTTCTTTCTGATATACTCATTTGGCATCTGCTATCTATCTGAATGCACATGTGGCAAACGTGCATCAGCAACCCAAGAGAGCAGTAAAAACTTATCCACAAAGACAATTTCCTTGTTTGACTTCCTCCTTATTTCAAGGTGTAAATCAAGTGTTGCTCCAGAATGATTGGTTTCTGCAATAATGATGGAAATGAAGTTTCTGTGTGTGGTTTTGTGTGTGTCTCTGTGTATGCAATAGAGTTAAATGGCTTGAGAGTACATAAAATTAAAACAATAAACGGGGAAATAATTTATAATAATATTATGACATTTTCCTTCCAAATTCTTTATTTAGCAATATTTAAATTATAACCCAGTAGTTTGAATTGTGAATTCTTAGATCAATATGAAAGTACATAAAAAGAAAAAAAAAATCAATCTTCATAACGACACAGGTTTCCTCCTCTGTCTTTGCTTAGTATCATTAAATGGTGTAAGATATCGATTCTGCTTTAAAAATAACAGCTCTATAGACAGTTTCCTAGAGTTGCGATCACTGATCATTTTAATTTTCTTTAAAGCTGATTTTGTAATCAGTGCTCACTACACAGATGATGTTCCAAGAACCAAATGAAACTGGGCTGTTTCTAACTTGCTACATTTTTCATCCTCCTCCTTAAACACAATCATGAAAGTATTTAAGTGAAAAAGAGGAAAGATGACTTAAATGTTTGAGGATGACTCATAGTCTTGAGGGGCTATACTAGATCTCAAATTTTCATTTGAAATTTTCAAGTGGAACAATCCCTTCCTGTAGTTAATAAATCACTAGACATACTATGCATTTTTCACTTGACATCAGAGTTTTTACATTGAATTTACATTTCAGTTTAAGGTTTGCCTTTGTCATCTTAAAATGTATCCTATTACAGAGAAAGAACCCAGGATAAGGTGCCTCTTCATTTAATATTCAGTCTTTCCCCAAGCTTACAGACACTGTAAGCCCTGGGGAGCACTGCCAAATGTCTACTTCTTCTGGAGAACCCTTTTTCAGCACTGAGTTTTCTCCATTTGGCATGTTTCTGTAATATGCTTCTTTTTCAAAATTAAGACCTCCCACATTACAAATGTTTTTGTTTTTTTTTTTATCAGAAGATACGAATATTAGATAATATTCCTGTCTGTGAAACTACTAGGATCTCCAAAGAATCACTGTAAAACTAGCCACAGGTAAGGAGGTCAGAGTATGGTGAAATGAAACAAGGTAAGTCGTACACTAATTGAGGCTAACTGCTTGTGCTACAGAACATACATGAGTCTTCTGATAACATATGTCCAGCCAGTTGCTCCTGGTCTGACAATAGTGTGGATTGGCAATATACCCTGGGATTGCTTTGTAATGCCTCCTTCCCCTAATTTAGACTGGTCCTACCCTTAATGCTCACTTTTAAAGTTCTGGCAAAAGGTCTATAGAGTAATTTTTCCCTGCATACTGCATAAAATTTAAAAAATTTAGTTCCTTGAAACATGCTATTGAGCTGTTTCTCTGCATGTTAATAGATTAGGGAGTATGGGAGTTGTGACAATTCTTTTTTTTAAAAAGGAATGACTTTCAAAGCATAAAATGATTTTATTCTCATAAGTTTTACTTATAGTTCAGCATTAAACATAATTTGAATCAATATAAAAAAGAGACCTGGTTATTATAGATGTGCCTTTTAAAAACCTTACACAGTACAGTCTATTGTATCTGGCTCAGCAGTGGTGGTGATATGAGGTGTTTCACTTAATAACAAAAATAAAATTGTAATAGGAAAATGAAACTCTATAAAGAAATCCTCTTGGCACAAATGTACAATAGGTTATGTTTGAAAGGAAAAAAATACACTAAGCCCCTTATTGTCTCACTGTCATGCAACTCTTTAGACAGGGACCACTTAATGAGAGCATTTCATAATGACCATATTTAGTATTTTAATAAATTATAAATAATCCAAGATAATTCCTACTTCATTCTAAATTTTATTTTGTACTTAAAAAAACTATAGTAGAATATATGTGTGTGCATATATGTATATATCATAGGAGATATATGTGTATATATATACATATATGATAGGAGATATATGTGTATATATATACTACAAAACTATAATAGAATATATGTGTGTACATATATATGATAGGAGATACATGTATATATAATATATATGTATATTGCATACATGCATGTAATACATAATAAAGCACAGCCTGTACTGATATGCTGAGCATATATTTGTAAGCTATTTGCATATTAAAAATTAGCATAAAGTGACATATTACAAAAAGGAAAAATTAAAGGATGAAGGAGAATTGTCTGAAGTAGGAAAAAAATAAGACTCCCTTTAATGATGAAAAACATCTATATTTCATTGTTCAAAGTGTCTTACCTATGTGGGTAGTACATAATTTCATAATCAACCAAAATTAATTGCTTGCTTGCTTGCTTTCTCTTTCTTTCTTTATTTTCTTTCTTTCCTTCCTTCTTCCTTTCTTCCTTTCTCCCTCCCTCCCTCTCTTCCTTCCTTCTTTCTTCCTTCCTTTCTCCCTCCCTCCCTCCCCCACTTTTTCTTCCTTTCTTCTGTCTTTTCTTTCTTTTTGCTTTCACTTCTTTCCTTCCTTCTCTCTCTGTCTTTCTTTGTCTCTTTCTTTCCTTCTCTTTCTCTTTTTCTTCCTTTATTTTTTCTTTCTCTCTTTTTTTCAGTAATTTTTTTTGAGGTCTCAAAGTTCAAAATAAGATTTTTATTAAATTGTTTTTACTCAATTCTTTTAAATTAAAATGCATTATTTGTTCACTTTACAATATCTAGAAAGTACTCAGATATTCCTCCTTTTTGTTTTCAGTCATTATAAACTCCTTGCTATTTGTGGTGCACTCTGCTAAGTTGTATGAATTTTTAGAAAGTTAAAAAGACACAGTTCCTGCAGTAATAAACATAGAGTACTAGTGGTGAAGAGGGACAGGTGATGAGGTATTTGAAAGTCTGTAAAGCAAAGGCCAGTACAAGAGGGGCACTGACCTGCCCTGGAGGTCGAGGAAGAGGTCCTGGAGAAGGGTGGACTCTGCAATGTCTGAAACCAGGGGGTCTATTGACTTTTCCCACAGTGTAATATATTAAAACAATATATTTACATAAATTTATCTCTGCATATTTGCATTATATTAATAAACGTAGTTTTTATTTTTAAAAATCCCCCTTTCTTGGCAATTCTCTTTCTGAAATATGTTTCCTATCTGCTGCCTGATTCCCTCAAAGGCATTATAGTCTCCGAATGCAAATCTCACAGGACCTACACTAAAAGGTCCACCTTTTGGGAGAAACAGGGTTAGAAAGGCAAGTTCCAGTCTGGAGAACAATGCTATTGGGAGAAAATAATCACAAAAATCCTATGCATATTTTTACCTCTATTTTCTAAGTTCAGAAAAAAGTACTCATTTCTGGCTATTTTCTACATTCTAAGTTTCTATTTTCTATTTTTCCCTCCTAATGTAGCTAAGACATTTTGGCAACAGTGTAACTTTTGTGTCACAGAGATGAAGAGGGAACAACAGTAGCAGGGTCATATTTGAAAACAAGAGCAGAGCATATACTACTATTGCCTAAGTTCTGAAGATGATCATGCCTGTTTTTTATCTAAAACCTCAGTCCATTGACTACCATTTACTATGTCAAGGCAGGAACTAACAAGTGATTTGAGGACACTTCTTTAAGAATGAAACAAACAGCAACATACTATCAAATGCCAAAGGCACAGGGCCAAAATGAATGAATGAGACCAGATCAGGACTTTCTGCTTCTTTATTGATGTGCCAAACGAAGAAACATTTTGATGGCTATTATTAAATATTTAGGGACGCCCTACCTTATAAGAAAAGGAGTATATTTCATTGCACACATGTTTTCTAAAATGCTTTTGGTTTGAATTGAGCTTCTAAAACTATTGTATAATTTGCCTCAATTACTGTTATATTTCTAATATAAAACTAATAATTCAGCCTGATAAATTTACTACATGTAAGTACATACATAAAATGACAGTTATAATAGCAGCTTAGCCTTCTAAAACAATAGACCAAAACCGGTTTGAAATGCTTTTCATAAACTCAGTTAATCCTTACAAAGAAGCTATAAGATAAATTAAATTATAATCTTTTTTACAGAAGAAAGAACCAAAGCATAGAGAAGTTAGGTAACTTACTGAAGATCACACAGCCAGTAAATGGCACAGTCAGAATTCAAACCTACTCAGGCTGGCTCCAGAGTTGGCATTCCTAGAAACCGTGTTGCTACCTCTCAACATGTATACGCGTTGCTCTTTGTTTTTAAATTCCAGCCTGCCGCTGCTGTTCCCCCTTCATCTCTCCGTGTGACTCAGAGGTTCCACAATTAAAAATCTTACGCTTCCTGCAAAAATTAGTACATTAGCTGTAGCTTTTACTCGTGTGTCATTGATGAAGGCAATACCTGTAAGACCCCTGTTCCTTTGAGTACTTTTTCTCCAACTAAGCCACCCAATTAAATCGGTTGCCTGACAGGGGAATAGAAACGACTGCTGTTCCCCCAGCAGTGTACAGTGTGTTATCTTCTTTGAAGCCTTGCTCTCCTGTGCACTGCCTTTGCCCTTCCCACCCTAAGTTTCTCCTGTAGCAGCTATTTGAGGGTCTTGTTATCAGCCACTTCGCTCCTTTGTCTATGCCAGAAAAAAAAGTAGAGTAGCAGGCAGCTGTGCCCTCAATCATGGCGGAGTGCTTACATCGTGGGATTGGTCTTCTAAATTGGGTGAGATGACACAGGTCTTCGGGTTAGCAGTGAACTTTGTGTGGCATCGATGCTGCAGCCTGTTTCCAAGACTCCCCAGATGTGTGTGATAGTTCTTGTTATGCTCCTCCAGCACAGGGACACTCAACATCATGGTGTCAATTGTCAAGTCTGTTATGAGTAATTTTTTGCCGATCATATAACTCATTGAAAACTGTGAAAATTATTTTTAATTATTAAACAAGATTCCCACAGTATTCTGATAATTTTCTTAAGCAGAAAATTAAAAGTGTAAAAAGGAATTATAGTTAGCTGACCAGGGACTGTGTTTAACATTGCATCTGCCAGTGAGAACATGCTGTCATGTGTGTCAGAGTAGAAAAAAGGTGAAGTGCTTCTTCATTTGTTGGTCAATGAACAGGGTGAAGGAGGTTCCACCTTAAGGCCCTAGAGTACCAGAAATGACTTCCAAGCAATTGGATGAAGTGGGGATCCACCCCAAAGCATGTGATATAATTTACTGTGCCTAAGTTTGTGCATGATATAGAGTTAACTACTATCATAAACAAAAGCTGAAAGAGCACAGAAGATAATATTTACATGGATATGTGCTGTCTGATATTTAATGATGTTTACTTCTATTTTGCCCAAGAAAATTACGTGTTGCATGCTGAATGCCTCTCATACACAGTGGGGTGCATCTGATCTACAACCTACCCTGGCCCTGCAACTCAGCCATGGGCAATTTTGTAAGATCTTTTCAATACATTTATGCACAACTGGAATCCTCTTTTTTATTTTTTAATAATCTTTGAATTGATAGAATTGCTTTTACATCATTTACACATTCATAATTATGGTTTCTGAAAATATATTAAACAAAAAGGGACATCTTAGGCAACTCAACTTCACCCATTTGGTCATGCAAAGTTAGTCAATTTCAACTGAATAATACTTTTGGTTATAGAATAGGGGCTTTGGATTACTCTAAAATGGATTCTTCTTCAGGAGTTAAAGATTGCAGTGTGCTGTAAAACCTATACCATTATTTTTCTTTAGAAGACAAAGGAAATGTAAAAAGTATGATAATAAATTCAAAAACATCCCCATAGAAATGTAAAATGCATCATTGCAATTTTTCCTCCTACTGAAACAATAATAGCTTCAATGGGCCATTATCATCCGAAGCAAAGCAAATGAGACACTACCTGTCAATGAGTGTTTAGGGATTAGTTAATACATAGGCTACACCATTGAAGCAATACATTATAACATCTCTTTCATGATGATAACTGTCTGATATATAAATGTTTACTTAGGGAATCATTGATGTATGTTTCATTACAATGTTAGCAGCTTTTGACATTGTGTCACTGTGTGGTTGATGACTTCTTAATCTCTGTACTCACTTTTACTTTTCAAGCCTGGATTGCTGACCCCATAAATGGTTACGGCTATTTCTAAATTGTTTTAGTATGCTGTATGAAATTGACTTTTGAGTTAATCATGTATAATAGGCTCTAGCAATCATGGATGTGAGCCATTCCAAGGTTTCTGAAGTTGTGGAGTGAATCGCTATGCAATTTCGATACCTGCTTTATGTAAACATACATGTAATTGATTACTATAACCCAGTATGGCTAATTTCAATATATAATATGGTCTGCCTATATAGAAAATATTATGGCATCATATAAAATAAATATTTACTGATAAATACAGGAAAATACCTAGAGCAAGGATTGTAAGTAGATGTCAATGCCACTTCCAACTCTGATCTATTGGTACTAGAAGTCTAATGCACCATGTTATGAGTCATTCAGAAGGTGGTACTCCCTCAAAGGAGACAGATCAATGATGGATTAGAAAGGCCGATACAGCTGCAGGAAAGGGGTGTGTGTGTGTGTGTGTGTGTGTGTGTGTGTGTGTGGTGGGGGGATGGCAGCACACAAATGTTTCCTAAATTGCATTGGAATTTATTGGCAAAAAAAGTCACATATTATTTGTTTACTATCTCTGTTTATTAAATATATATGGTATAACTTAGAACAGGTAATTTGTTCACTCACAAAATGATACCACGTTACGCCAGCATAGACTTAGGTTAGGAGTTGAAGGGGAGCCAGAAGAACTGGATTTATCTCGCCCCAAATCTGTTCCTAGATTATTATAATTATGAACATTTTCTACTCTGTAAGGAGTGAGTGCTGCTAGAATCTTTCTTTGGTGGCCTTGGGATATAATATTTGCAGAAATCATATCCAGAGAAATGTAAAACAAATAAAAATGATGGTACTATGATGGAGGAGGAGTTTTCAGGTATTTTGTGCTAGAATCCTGTACTAAGTACTTTTCCTAAACTGGCCATTATTTAATCGTATTGAAATTCCTTCAGGATAGGTATATTATCAGTCTTTTACAATGATAGTAATACTTAGGGTAAGCCTAAAAAAGGTAAAGTCAGTTGCACAACATTGCACAGTGAGTGAGTTAGCTACAATTTGAACCCAGAACATCGAGCTCACTCCAAACTGTGCCCTTTCCACTTTACTCTAATTGATTACAGAATCTAAGTAGTTTCAGGATATTTAATCCTCATTAACCTGTATTTTAAACTGAAACCTTAATTTGGCTTTAAGGAGTGAAGACATGGAATGATTCCATAAGAACTATATCCTTTTCAAACCTCTCCTACGTAACAGAAACTCCAGGACAGGGAATTTTGGGATAAAATATCAGTTCTGATTTCCCTTGCCATCTTTCTAAGTGTTGCAGCTCCTTGGAGGGATTCTTGGCATTTAATCTTGGCCTTAGCTCTTGGGATTAGTTTATTTACAATTCAAAAGAGAGTACTTTTATGTATTTATTTTGTGTACTTAGGGATCTCTATTGCAAATGGAAAGTAGGACTTTTAGCTTCAGGCAAACTTTATTGAGTAGTTGAAATAAAATCACCAATGATCTGATCGGTCTCCTCTCTGTTACATGATGTAAATGTAATCTTCAGGTGCCAAATGAGGGCCTCCCCATCCCTGCCATATGCAGCCCCTCATGACCCCCCTCACATTCTCACACCACACCATCTAGGGAAGGAAATTCTCTCTTCTGGTAGAAGAGAAAACAACTCTTTTCTATCCCAGAAACACATTTCCTTTGGCTCTTACTGGATTATCTACCCTAAACCAATCACTGTAATCACAGTTGACAGATAACCAGTGATATATGGATTCTCCAGTGACAGAAAGAAACATTTTAATTTTGTAACTAAGTGGTTTATGTGGACCTGCACGTAGACAGTTTGCGGTTTCAATCATCCTCATTGTAACTGACTTGGACCATAATGCCAGCTAAATGTTTTTCATTTTGCAAATACCAAAAAAGGTGATTCTTGAGCCTTCTAAAACATAGTATATCTGCTAGTTTGGTGTTTAGAACTAAGCTTTCTCCTAATTAGTAGGCCTAATTTTATTGTCTAAATACAGTCATGTGTAGCTTAACAATGGGGATATGTCTGAGAAATGTGTCTGTAACCGATACCGTCATTGTGCGAACATTGTAGAATGTACTTACACAAACCTAGATGGTGTAGCCTACTATACCCATATGCTATATGGTATAGCCAGCCTATTGCTCCCAGGCTACACACTTATACAATATGGTACTGTACTGGATACTTTAGTCAACTATAACACAATGTTAAGTATTTGTATATCTAAACATAGAAAAGATACAGTAAAAATATGATATTACTATATTATGGGACTATCGTTGTAAATGTAGTTGATTTATTGAACCCTTATTATATGGTATATGACTGCACATTCGTTAAACATAATTCTCTTCCTCATTCCACTCTCAGTATTCTATCTGGAAACAAACCTTTGAAGGAATAAAAACTTTTTACTAACAACATGATTTTTAAATAAATGATGAAGGATCATATAACACAATTAAATTTAAAACACAACATGCTAGCAGCAAACTTTGATTTTCAGAGGTGCAGATCCAAGCCATATCATCGTGCTTAGTTAAAACTTTCTCTCAAATGGAAAAAGGCTGAGATTTTTTTCTTAAACTATTTAGTATGACTTTTGTTTTGTTTTACTTAAATATAGTTGAAAGGAACAGATCATCATAGAGAGACCAATTATCATCTCTACCACCTGCTCACTCAAGAATAATTTAAATCAGGCCAATTCTGCAAGGCCTATGTTTTTATTTTTTTTCAGATAGGTACATGCTGTGCTATAATGCTCCAGAAAGTGTAAGTTAGGTTCCAAAATAGAAAACTCAACTGAAATTGGAAAATTGTTAAAAAAAAAAAAGATTCTATGAATGTAATAGTTTCTTTGATCTAATAATTTCTGGATAATTTATTGGCATTTATTAATAAAACCTGATTAAGGAGGCAACAGTCATTATTCAATTCATTTAACTTAGTGGCAAAAATGTATAGCTTAAAAATTTAGCCTTACAGAGAAAAAAATATAAGTGAAGAATCATTGGTATGTGATCTTTCTTCTAATTATCAAATTAAACTGTTTTTTTAAGTGAAATGTCTTTTCATAACCTTCAAACACTAATAATGAATTTAACTAGAAAGAGGAAAAAAATGTACCTGTGCAAGATTTATATGGAGGACAATAAAATGTTTTAAGTCTTTAGTTCCCTAGGAAACTTTAATTATATGATTATGTATAAGCTTTAAGTATTTTTCTTCATAGAATGTGTCTTCACTTGCTCACTCAAACTTTGGAAGGTTACTTACTATCCTCTGTCTCAGGGGTCGGTAAACTATGAGCTATGGATTATTCACCTACTTTTTAGAAAACAATATGACTGGAACATGGCCAAGCTTATTGGTTTACATTGTCTATGGCTGCTTTTTCACTGTGGCAGAAATGAGTAGTTGTGACAGAGAATATCTGGCCTACAAGTCTAAAATATTTACTATCACATCCATTAAGAAAACTTTACAGACCTCGATCTGATTTCCCTCCAACGACTCAATATAGAGAAAGCACTTTCTTTGGCAAGCTTTTATTATGAACTTCTCTGATATTTCAATTGGAGTAGTATTGTCTTAGGGTACTTAGCCAACTGTCAAAATGTGCTAAAATAAACGTCCTCAAAATATCTTTATAGAAAATGCATGAGATCTGAAAGAGAAACAATAGCACCATTTTCTTCTTCCATATTCGTCCTTTTTTATATTTTCAAAACATATTTGACCATTGTGGGTTCTAAGTTCTAACAATGTGTAAACTGGGAGAGCTGGAAGTGACACTGGAGCTGTCTTGTTACTTCACGTGCCAGGTTCCTTTCTGATCTCCAGAAGTAATAAAACTGAAACTCCATATTTGAGCAGAAATGGCTCAAACAACTGAACCCTGAAAGACTGGCTTAATGAAAGACACTCCATGTTTCATTTATTCCCCTTTTTTTCCTTAAAAAAAAGTGTGCCCTGGTTTATAATGAAATTGATGTACACATAAAGAACAGTAGATTAAAACTAGAAGACCTAATTTCTGGTCCTGGCTCTGTCCCTAATATTTAAATTATCAGGGTGTCAGAGTTTTTATTACATTAATAAAATGTGGTGATTTTTGAAGTTAGGGTTTTTGATTTTGGTTTGCTGCACTGTGTTCCACAAAGATCATCATGTGTCTCATTAGCTCAGAGGTTATGAGTCTGTTTGGGAGGGGAATGATGCCCAGCCTCCAAAATCCTAATTTTGCTTGTTTGATAATTCCACTGGTGTTGGATATGTTTTATTTGGGGGAGGGGTTAATCCAGTTTCAATAAAACTTTTAAAGTTATTGGTTATGTATTTCAAAGTCCATTTTGGAAAATTTTATTTTTAGTTAGCATGAATGCTTCAAAGAATTTAGCAAAATTATCTCTATAATAGCCATAGATAATTGAAATAATAATTATAAAATTAGAGGAACTCATAGCTGATCTTGTAAATCATTTAGTCTAGGCCTTCTAGTTTGCTTCTAATACATCTAGAATAGAGGCATCTAGGCTCTTATTTTTCTTTTAATTAATTTTTTTTCTTTACTATAATAATATATTATTTATTCATATTTTGGCAAAGAACAAAATTATTTAAATATAAATGGTATTAACACTATGGTTTGAATTTTGCAGATTTTCCTGTATTTTTTCACAAACATTTTAATGTAATGTTAATCATTCAGCACTTACACTTTTACAGCATACTTTCAGAAACTTAGTTTGTATCATTTTCACTTTTTATATTACTACAATTACTACATCATCTCATAACCATAATTTTAATGGTTGTGTTTTATTTTATCAAACCACTAACTCGTGGTTTAATGTTTTAGTGACCCAACTAAATTGTTTCTTCTTTTGTGATGCAATAAAAATCTTTATACAAATTTATGTGAATAGCCTTTTTTACAGACAGCATTATTTACTTTGACAGAGTTTTGAGAAATGGAAGCACTGGGTCAAACAGAAAGATATATACTGCCCACCTACTTCCTATGGATGATGTAATGATACAAATATTATTCACAGGTGCAACAACATACAAAGATGTCTGTACTAATTTTTGATATCTTCTTGATCGCTTTTGACATAAAGCAGTTAGGGTAAAAACACAATAGAAATATACAACGAATAGTTACCAGGTTAGGGAGGGAAATGAAATTAGTTTTCTCAGAAGTTATGATGACTTTAATTCTCATTCGACAACACAGTATTTTTATCACTGACTTTTTCTTTTTAAAACATTCTGCTTTTGTACCAGAATATCTAAAAGCTATCAAGTCTTCAGCCTGTTTTTGATTCTGGAGTAATAGGCTCTTTCTTTAAATCAAGGAAAAGAATCATATATATTGAGATGTCCTTTATAATTAGAATAACTTAAAAACCAGACTAATGGCTAAAAAAGAGAAATCAGTTAGAGATTTTCTTTTCTACAGCAATTGTTTAGGTATAATTGAAATTAATATACTAACATAAAATATTATTTTATATTCATTTATTTTTAAACATTTGTCAAATGTATGTCAAAAAGGTAGAATTTTTTTCTCAAGTTTCAGAAAGATCTTGTGACTTTAGGAAAATAGAGCACATTTCTTGGAGGCAGTTAATTATGTTCTCTTTGCTAGTCTTAGGTGGAACAGGAGGAAGAATGATAGAATGTAGGAGAGAAGATGGGTTATTTTAAGTGAGGGTACAATCATTATAAATATCTCAGTCTGTCTGTACATTTTGTTAGCCTAGAGTTTTTTTTTTTTTCTTTCATTTTTACTTAGCTGTTCTCCAAGGAAATCAGATTATTTTATCTATAAACACAGAATTTTGCCTTCTTTCAGTTTACCAGAATATCAGAAACCATCCGTTTTACATTAGTTGAAGATATCTTTTAAACTATGACTTAAAGAAATCAAATCCTAGGTATCAAGTACTACTACACATGTAGGATATCAGTTTTCTGCAGTGATTCAACCTGATTGTTACCCTATAAAGCAGAACTTGAGCTTTTTTTTTTTTTTTTTTGTATTTTTTTTTTTTTATTGCATTTTAGGTTTGGGGGGTACATGTGAAGAACATGGAAGATTGTTGCATAGGTACACACATGGCAGTGTGATTTGCTGCCTTCCTCCCCATCACCTATATCTGGCATTTCTCTTGTCTGAATGTTCTCTTGGGTATACTTACCTAGAGATCATTTCTTCCAGGTCATGACATTTAGTTCACTTGGCACACTGTGGAATCAAAAAATAGCTTTTGGAGACAATCTCATCCCTCACCCTTGATTTATGGATGAAGAAACTGAGGCCTACAAAGTATTCAGGATTATAAGGCCCAAGTTCCATACAGAGAATAATAAAGAGTATAGTTTCCCCAGATGTTGACTGCCTTTCAGCATTTGTCCAACCCCTGACCTACGTTTACCTGAATCTGTCTACAATGTACTTAGCAGAGATAAAAATAACTGTTTACAAAGCAAATGTAAAACTTAATTCTTTAAAATTGTGGTAAGAATGTTTACCACGAGATCTATCCTCTTAATAACTTTTTAAGTGTACAAGGCAGAATTGTTAACTCTATCTACAATGTTATCTAGCAAGTAGGTAACTTATTCATCTTGCCTAGCTGAAACTTTACACCAATTGAAAAGCAGCTCTCCATTTCCCTCTCCTTCTACTCCTGGCAAGCATCATTCTACTGTGCTTCTGTAAATTTGCCTATTTAAGATATCTCATGTAAGTAAAATGATGCAGCATTTGTTTTGTGACTGGCTTATTTCACTAGCATAATGTCCTCAAAGTTCATCATATGTGGTAGAATTTCCTTCTTTTTTAAGGCTTAGTAAATTCCATTGTATGTATATGCTATATTTTCTTTATCTTCTCATCTGTTGGTGGACATTTAGGTTGTTTCCACAACTTGGCTATTGTGAATAATCCCTCAGTGACCATGGGCATGTAAACATCTCTTTGAGATTTTTGAGATTTTTATCTCAATTATTTTGGATAACACCCAGAAGTGGGATTGTTGGCACATACGGTTCTTCACTTTTTAATATTTTAGGGAACCTCCATAATGTTTTCCACAGAGGCTGCACCGTTAAACGTTCCCACCAATAGCATATGAGTTTTCAAATTTCTCCAGATCTTTGCCTACACTTTTCATCTTTTTTTTAATTAAAAAATAGCATCTTAACTGATGATTAAGATATTAAGCATCTTTTCAAATCTCTGTTGATGGTTTGTATGCCTTATTTTTTTTGACATGGTTTTACTCTGCCACCCAGGCTGGAGTATGGTGGCAGGATCATAGCTCATTCACTCATTGCAACCTTGGACTCCTAGGCTTAAGCTATCTTCCCACTCTGCCTCCCGAGTAGCCATGACTACACGTGTACAGCATCTTGCTAGTCTAATTATTTTAAATGCTTTTAATGTTTCAGAGAGACACAACATGCTTTGTTGCCCAGGCTGGTCTCAAACTCTTGGACTCAAGTGATTCTCCCATCTCTGCCTCCCAGAGTGCTAGAATTACAAGTGTGAGCCACAGCATCCAGCTTGTATGTCTTTTTTTGAGAAATATCTGTTCAATTCATTTGCCCCTTTTTATTGGGTTGTTTTTGTGGTATGGAGTTGTAGGAGTTCCTTACACACTTTGAATATTGACCCTTTATTGGATATATGGTTTGCACGCATTTCTCTCATTCCATAGGAGGCATTTTATTCTGTCAATTGTTCCCTTTGCTGTGTTTTTTAGTTCATTGTAGTCCACTTGTCTATTTTTGTTTTTGTTGCCTATACTTTTGGTGTCATATTCAAGAAATCATTGCCAAGACCGATGCTAGGAAGAGTTTTCCATATGTTTTCTTCTATGAGTTTTATAGTTTCAGGTCTTATGTTTAAGTCTTTAATGCACTATGAATTGGGTTTTTTGTATATGGTGGAAGATAAAAGTTCAATTTCATTCTATTGCATGTAGATATCCAGTTTTTCCAAAACGATTTGTTAAATAGACTGCCTTTCGTGTATTCTTGGCTGTCTTGACAAAAATCCGTTTATTATATATACATGGTTTATTTCTGGGCTGTCTTTTATGTTTCACTGGTTTTTATGACTATCCTTATGTCAATGCCATTAGTTTTTGTTTGTTTGTTTTGAGATGGAGTCTCGCTCTGTTGCCCAGGCTGGAGTGCAGTGGTGCAATCTTGGCTAACTGCAACTTCTGCCTCCTGGGTTCAAGTGATTCTCCTGCCTCAGCCTCCCTAGTAGCTGGGATTACAGGCATGTGCCACCATGCCCAGTTAATTTTTGTATTTTTAGTAGAGATGGGGTTTTACCATGTTGGCTAGGCTGATCTCAAACTCCTGACCTCAAGTGATCTTCCTAGCTTGGCCTCCCAATGTGGTGGGATTACAGGCATGAGCCACCACACCATTGCCCCATTTGGTTTTAATCACTCTAACTTTGTAATGTATTTTGAAATCAGGAATTGTGATGTCTACAAATTTGTTCTTTTTTTCTTGATTGCTTTGGCTCTGTGGGGTTCTTTATGTTTTTTTTATGAATTCTAGGATGGAGTTTTCTATTTCTGTGAAAAATGTCATTGGGATTTTGATAGAAATTGCATTGAATCTGTAGATAACTTTGGGTATTATGGACATTTGATCAGTATTAGGTCTTCCAATCCATGAACATAAGCTGTCTTTCCATTTATTTATGTCTTCTTCAATTTTTTTCATCAGTGTTTTTTTGTTTTAATGTATAGGCCTTTTTGTCTCCTCAGTTAAGTTTATTTCTAAATATTTTATTATTTTTGATGTGATTGTAATGGGATTGTTTCTTAATCTCTTTTTCAGATAGTTTGTTAGCATTTCTTCATATTTGCTTGATCTTCATAATATAGCATTCTTCAGCTATTGTTATATTACATACAGCTTTCTAGAAGTTGTACTGTATCACATTAAGCAAATATGTTAAATTCCAAAAGAAGTCATTTTATTTACCAACAATGAGATCCCCATACATAAAATCAAGTGCTATAAAGCCACTTTATTTCTTCTTTTGATTATTATGATGTAGTTTATAGGTGGCATTTATAGTCTGTGATTTCTGAGAGTTAAGGGGAGAAAAAAGATTCACAAGAACATGGTATTTATTTTCTTTGCAAATTCAGCTTCTAATACAGCAGTTATTAAGAAATTATTTTATGGTTAGAAAGGATAAAGAAACCTTGGTGAAATTTTCCTTCAGTAAAAAGCAGCCCCCAAACCATTTCTTTTGCGATAGAAAATAGTCTGAAGAGTCTAGCTGCAAGCATAGCTATGCAAGCTAGAGGCTTGCATATGTATGCCTGCAGCTGTACCTGGAAGCCAGGTACATTCAATATGGCAATTCCTACTCTCTTTTCCTTGTTGCCACGCGTGCCAGTGGCATGGCGCCGCGACAAGTAAAGCCATCCGTGCAGGTGTGATGGCTACCACCTGGTAGAAGCTGCATTTGCATAATAAAAGATTAGGGTGGGAGGGCCAGTCTTCTTCGAGTTATGTAAATGGCAAGCCTGGTCAAACCCATCCCCCTGGGCCCTATATAAATCAATCACCGCCTCCTCAAGCTTCTGTACTAAATCGATAGTGTTCGGCTCAAACCTGGAAACCCTCCCTTGGGTAACTGGCTTTCTCAGCATGAGGAAGCTTTCTCTCTCTCTCCTCTTTTCGTCTGTTACACTTTCCACTCCTTCACCCACTCCACATGTGTGTTCCTGTCATGAATCATCTCAGCCTGAGACAACGAACCACGGGTATTTCCCCAGACAACGAAGCCGATTCACTTATACAATATTTAGTTCACACCTCTAGTTTGAAGACTTCTCTAGTTCAGTAATTTATCTAGTTCTTTTTTTCTCTATGCAGCTTATGGCCAAAAGAAATCTTATTTGGTAGCCTAATTCACTTACTTTGAAGTAAATCTTAAAGGTGATAATTTACCCTATACTTGTTCAGTAGGATTCTCATTTAACACGGTAAGTGATTTAGAAAAAGCAGTTGATTTGAAATTACTACCTACTTTTTCTAAAATAACATTGAACAAAAACATCATTATATATTAGAAATCATAGTAGCAATGATAGTATTAGCCAATATTAATCAGTGTTTGCTATATGCTAAAGAGTTTACATTTAGGGATCCTCAAAGCAAAATTGTGTAGGAATGCCAATATTCTCACTTTAAAAATGAGGAGACTGAGGCATGGAGGTATTACAACCTGCCCAAGATTGCATAGCCTGGAAGTGGTAGCACCACAGCTCAGACTCATGCAGGCTACCACTATTCCTCAGGGTCAGTCCACATTCCATCTAATATCCCTGATGAGTTCATTCATCACAATCTTCCAAATTCCTCATTTGTTAATTGTCTTACGTTCCCTGGTACTGTACAATTTTTAAATAGCTTCATAATCAACTAGATTATTAAATCCTTATAATAAAACTGTGACCTACACATACATGAGGGTTATAAATCACTAATGAATGTTTATAAGTAACAGATACTGTTTAGCAAGTGACTTATTTTATCCTTACTATAACCCTCTGAAGAGTAATTTTTCCCACCCCTTTTAAGAGATATTTGTTGAGATTCCAGGAACTTGCCTGTCTTACTTGGTTTGATAAATATCTCTTGTTTATAATGATCATGACATGCAGAATCATAAAGTTATTCTTCATATTTTGAATTGAAATAACTTGAGATCCCCTATGCTGACCCTCATTTCACTGAAAAGCCTATAAGATAAATTCCTATATAATTGTTAACCAGAATAGAGCAAACAGAAATTAGCAATTATGGCAACTACATTTTTTTCCTGAGTTGCTTGCCATAAAATCTCCTTACATAGGCAAAAAAGGACAAAGCGGATTAAAGAAATCGTTCATGAATTTGGCAATCTGGAGAGAGAGGTAAGAGAGCTAATGCATCCTGGCTAACTCTGAAAATACTGTGACTGTGTGTCTGCACTATCACAAAGTTTAACTGTCAGACAGGCTCACAAGAAACTAAGGTTTACTGATGGTTAGCAAAGGATATAACAAAGGAGTCACAGCTTTCTTGTATCCTGTGCTAATGCTAGGTCAGTCCCTGGGAGTCCAGAAATCAGTCAAGCACAGCTTCCTAAATCCCTTTCTAACACTGTGATGCATTTGGGGCTTGGAGAGAGAAATGCTAACTGCTTGACTTCCATTAGCACAGGAAAGCCCTTTAGTTTTGGGGTCTCATACTATATAAATGACTTAATGAGAATGACTATTTAATAACTTCCTTTCTCTGGTGGGTTTGTGTCTATAAATTAAAAAATAATAGTCACTTACAATAAGCAATCCAGACAAACTTACCATGTATCTGGCTAAAAGGATTTCTTACAATAGAGCCCCTAGAAGACCCTCTTTTATCTTGTAGGTCCTGAAATCAGTAAGTGTGTTTATAAGAAAGTGTGGTCAAGATACATGCTTCAGGATATGGGAAGAGGGAGAAATCTGCTAATATATGCATATGCTATAAACTCATTACTTCCCACTCTCTCTTTAAAGAGATATAAAGATAAATCTATAAGCAATTGGAAATAAAATTATTACATTTATCTTAACAATGACTTTTAGCATCTAATAAATGCCATGCAAATAAAAGAAAGTAATTTAAGTACTAAAATATATACATTCTATGGTAGGTAGAGCAATACTTCCTTACAAGCATTACACAATGTAACAAAATATTTATTTAGGGTAAAGGTGCTAAATAAAATATCAGACACCCAGTTAAATTTGCATTTCTAATAAACAACCAATAATATTTTAGTATAAGTATTTCCTATGCAATATTAGGCCTTGTATTTTATCTGGCAACCCTGACTAGGAATCCTGTTTTATTTGCTAAGTTTGGTATCCCTACTTTCAGGTCACACATTGGATGTAGTCCAGCTCAATGATTAGAATGTGAATTCAGGAGCCAAAATTTTGCGGGTCAAATACTGACTTTGCTATTTACAAACTGTGTGACTTGGGGAACATGATTTAATCTATCTCCATTTCTCACCTGTATAATGGGGGTTTTATGAGGCTAGATGAGAAAATTCATGGTAATCATGTTTCCATTTCTGATTATAAATAGAAAATTTCTACTTCAGTATGGCTATTCTTTATATATGTAGAGCTTATAAAGTAGAAATGTATTCCTAGTCCATTTTAAGAGCCATATAAATACTAAGTACTACTCTTTTGAGTTCTGCAAATGTTTGCCTTGCATACATCACAAAAAATAAGAGATGAAAAGGGCCTCAAATCTTTCATAACTGTGCCTAGAGCATGATCTGCTTATATTTACTTGAATATTTTAGCATTAACATGATACTTAAAAATCTATACTTCTAAATAGCATATAATTTTCAGTCTGTAAGCAGGAATGTAAAAAAGAGCAATCAGACTTAATTAGCAAAACATACTTGATCAATGATAAAAAATGCATGAATTCCTATAACCTGCTAAAATATACTTCTCTAAATTTTTTAAAAAGAAAATATAAACCCAAAACCCCGTTTTCAGGAAAGATTTTCTTCTCACTATCAAAAAATTAATTCTTGTTCAACATTCTCTTAAATATGTTTAGTGAGCATATTATATTTTTAAAAAGTTTAGCTTGGTTGTTTCTTAAATATCCTTTTATTTTTAGAAAAAAATGATGGTACTTTCTGGTATATTCTAATTGTGAGACTAAAACATATGTTGTTGATTTTGTTATCAACAACATAAATTACCACCTACTGACTTACTCTACCTATCATTTGGAAGAATGCTCTGATTTTCTGAGGATTTAAAATAGTGATTG
The DNA here is from genome assembly GCA_036589455.1 of Ateles fusciceps. Lineage (NCBI taxonomy): Eukaryota > Metazoa > Chordata > Mammalia > Primates > Atelidae > Ateles > Ateles fusciceps. The sequence goes on along the minus strand of JAZHEH010003404.1, from coordinate 7,427,594 downwards.
TAGAATTGAGGTAGATTCCACAGAAATTATTCTCTCAATAGAATGATGGGTAAGTAGATTAAATAGACATCATATAATATGTATAATCCAGGCACAGATAATTGTAATTGACTTTATCTACAGATTTTGTTATAAAAAAACAAATAGTTAAGTTCTAATGCTTTTAGCAAATAGTGGTATTGTGTAACCATAGCAATCAGGAGAGAGATATGGTATTTTGTCATTTTTTTCTAAAAACGTTAAATTCATAAAAATATCTTTTTAATGTTTGACAGAGTAGGGGCATATGCTTATTTTGGGAGGTATTTACTGCCAAAATCAACTGAAGTAAAGAGGTGGTAGGCTATGATTCTGTGCTCTTGTTGCTTTTACACACACACACACACACACACACACATACAGACACAGACACACACACACTTTTCTTTTTAAACAAATCTGGGCTATATACTGATCATTTCCCCCCAAAGTAGTTTCAGACATAAAAGCTGAAATACTGAATGGTCACTGTTGCTCTTTATAATTCTAATTAAACAAAGGGTTGCCAGCTGTTCTGATTGTCATAAGGCCTTCGCAGGATACAATTATGCTCTGGGGTGTTTTGATTCTGCAGCAATATTAAAACATAATCTGTGTAGAAGCACATTTCCTACTCCATTGTCAAAGCACACAATTAGATTTTCCATGATTTTACTTTCTATTTTCAGAGAGGCAGTACACAATTCTGTATGTCCTTCTAGGTACAACCATTGTTTAGCTGAAACTTACTTCTTTGGTCTTGATTGGCTGTTGCTCCTTCCGTATTTATATCTTGTATGTCTATTTTTGCTATCACAGAGGGGCTTCTTTACAGTGTCATTAGTTAGACTGATGGAAAGATAGACTGAAGGATAGAATTTCCAATCCTCTGTTCAAGGAACCTGACTCTCTGCAAACAGTCTTTAGTTGTAATCATAGATTCACTGTGATGGATTCTAGAGAATTTGCTGCAAGAGACTTTTTTGTTATTTGTTCCCTTGAACGTAATGCCTACGAAAAAAGTAAATTTTCCTAACTGGATAAGCTTTATTTCCTTTCTTTTCTAGTTGTCTTTCTTTCCTTTTTCCCTGCAAATGAGGCCTGCCGAGAAAAGCACCAGAAATAATGGCATAACAAGAAGGGACACTTGACTCTTGAATAATGGAATATATATCTTTCTGGTTTCCCTGCTGTATGTTTGTAGCTTGAAATCACAGATTGCAAGGCACGTCTCAATTTTACCCCATTACACCAGTCACCTTTGGCCCCTCCTCATTTCTCAGGATCAGCTCTTCTTTCTGTATTTTAGAATATCTAAGCTGCGCATTTGGAGTGTGTTGCTGCATTTGGCTTGTGGGAATCACACTACCAGTGTAGTTAGGGAATGCTATGTGCATCAAGCCCTGAACAGGATCTTCCCTTTCAATTTGGGATACATATTGCCTTTCTCAAAAAATGGAACTCTTTGACCAGCTCCATACTATAAGGTTAGCATCTACCTCGTTTTAAATTTAAAATGAATTGTACATGTGTTTTTTGAAAAACTCCCTTTAGTTAATTACAGGTTCAATTTAAGGACAAGTGATAATGTACCTTGATGTCTTTTCTAGAAACAAATCCTATTGAATCTTTCATTCTGCTTTGAACTAGGAGGCTTTAAATATCAAGCCTCTTTCAGGATAATTTAAAACTAAACTGAGAAAGACCAGTTAGAATATTTTTCTCTCCACTGTGGGTAATTTTTAGCTCTAATGTCTGACTTTTTGAACCTTAGACTCTGAAAGATCTATACTTATTAGCCATGAAAAGAAGTACAATATCATTCATAGAGCCTGCACTATTGAAACATATTCAATTCAATCCCTATTAGTAAAGTAAAAAGTTTCCTTATTTTCAGTTCCATTTACTTTATTAATTGTGAAACAGTTATACATCATATGTCACTTAGAAAGGTCACATTTTCTCCTTTAAAGTAGTCATTTCTAAATTTGCTAACTTAAATATTAACTCTTTATTTTTAACACATTAGAAAATATAGAATATGTCTTCTGGGAATTTAGAAATTTTTATTGTAATCTCATTTCTCTTCATATTTATAGTGTATAAATGCTCACAGCCATCTAATCCCTATTAATCAATCAAAAAGCTTTCATTAGCAAGCATTCTTATGCCCAACAGTATCCTAGATACTGTATGGCTTAAAACTATAAACAAACAAGTAAGAACATTGTCCACCTCACCAAAGCACTTATAATCTAAGTAGTTAACAGTTATTGAGAGTTGGAATAGCGATATTAATTTCAAACAAAGGTGACTTCAAAACAAGGAAGATTATCACAAATATGACGTTAGATAATGATAATGAGTTCAGTTTTCAAGAAAACATAACAATCCCAAATGTGATGTACCTCAATCCTACATGTGTATGTACCTAACCAAAGACCATCAAAATATGAGGTAAAAAATTAAGATAACTGAAAGGAGTAACAGACAGTCCACTATGAGAGTTGGAAACTCCAAATTCTCTCTGCTAGTGATTGAGAAACCAAGCAAGCAGAAAATCAGTAAGGTTATAGTTGACCTGAATAGCACCATGAATCAATTTAACCTAATTGACAGTTATAGAATAGTCTATATAACAAGAGCAAGAGATGCATTCTTCTCAAACTCACATGGAACAGTCACTCAGACACACCACATTGTGGGCTATAAAACATACCTTAATAAAATAATAGAAATCACATACAGTATGTTCTCAGATCACAGAGAAATTAATCTAAAAATCAACAATTTAAGACATTTGGAAAGAAGTCAGGGGAGAAATTTTAAAATATTTTGAACTAAATGAGAATGAAAATCTAATTTATCAAATGATATGAGATGGAGTGAAAGTAGTACTTAGAGGGAAATTTATAGTAATAAATGCATATATTTAAAAGAATAAAGACAAAAAATTAATAAGCTAAATTTTTCTCCTTAGGAATAGAGAAAAATTAAGCCTATCCCAAAGGGAAAAGTAAATAATAAAAATTAAAGCAGATATCAATGAAACTGAAAATAGGAAAATAATAGAGAAAATCAAAGGGAACAAAAGCTGGTTCTCTGGAAGGATAAACAAAATGAACAAGTCTCTCACAAATTAATCAAGAAAATGAGAGAGATGATACAAATCATCAATAACGGAAGTGAAAGAAGTTTCCTTACTACTGATTGCATGAATATTAAAAATATAATAAATGAATAATACAAACAACTATATCTTCACATATTTGAAAACTAAGATGAAATGAATCAATTCCTTAAATGATATAAACTACCAAAACTCACAAAAGAGAATCAGCCAACTTGAATATATCCATAGTTATGTAAAAAGTTAATCAGTAATAACTTTTCAAAAATGAAAACACCAGGCCCAGATTAGCACTTTCCAACTGTTTCTATGAGAGGTGTCACTCTAATACTGAAATCAGACAAAGGCATTACAAGAAAAGAAAACTGCAGATCAACACCTCATTAATGTAGATAAAAATATCATCAACAAAACATTATCAAATCACATCAAAGATGTATAAAATAAGTTATAAATTACAGTCCAATGGGATTTTTTCCAGGTATTTGAAGCTGGTTCAACAGTAGACAATCAGTTAATGTAATCCACCATATCAACAGGCCATGGAGAAGAAAATCTAGGATGTTATTAGTTATCGTGGAAAAGCATTTGACAAAATACAACACCTATTTGTGACAAAACCCTCACCAAACTAGGAATGAAGAATTTCTTTAGCTTGGTACAGAACATCTACCAAAAAAATTAAGAAAAAATTACCTAACATCTTATCTTTTGATGAGATATTGGATGCCTTCCCTCTAAAATTATCAACTGGGAAAGTCCTTTTTCATCACTATATTTGCTGAAAGTTCTATCTAGTGACAGGATGAGAAAAAGAATTAAAAGCCATACAGATTGGAAAGAAAAAAATAAAACTGTCATAATTAACATATGACTCTTTAAAATGTAGAAACACCAAAAACATGCACAAAAAAAATGAAATAAGTAACCAAGTATAGGAAGGTTGCAGGATTAATGGTCAACATGCAAAAGTCAGTTGCTCTGCTTCATACTAACAATAAAAAATTGAAATTTGAAATTAAAAAAATACCATCTACAATAGCACAAAAATGATAAACTTACATATAAATCTAACAGAATATGTACAGGGTCTGTATGCAGAAAACTACAAAGCAATGATGAAGGAAATCAAAGATCTAAGTATATGGTAACATACTCAGTGTTCATGGATTAAAAGACTCAATATTAAGTTTTCATTCTTTCCCAACTTGGTCTATAAATTCAAAGCAATTCCAATCCAAATACCAGCAAGTTATTTTGTAGATGTTAAGAAAATGTTTCTCAAATATATTTGGAAAGCCAAAAGACCTATAATAGCCAACAAAACACTGAAGAAGGACAAAGTTGAAAGGACTCATGGTAGCCAATGTCAAGACTTACTATAAAGCTGTAGTAGACAGGACAGTGTAATACTGGCAAAAGAGAACACATATAGATCAATGTAATGGAATAGAAAACCCAGAAATAGATCCACATAGATGAGGTCAACTGATTGTAACAAGGTAAAAAGGAAATTCAATGAAGGAACCATCTTTCCAACAAATGGTACAGGAACAATCAGATAGCCATATGCAGGAGGAAGGAAGGAAGGAAGGAAGGGAGGGAGGGAGGGAGGGAGGGAGAAGAAAAGTAAAGACCTTACAATTTACACAAAAAGTTCATCTAAAATGTAATGAAATACAAAACTATAAAATTTATTTAAAAACAGGTGGAAATCTCTGTGAACTCTTGTTTGATGATGAATTTTTAGATACAATTCCAAAAGGACAATCCATGAAAAAAATTAGACTTTATTACAATTTAAAACTCCTTATGTTGAGAATATAAAAATGCCACCTACATGAGACTAGGATAAAATATTTGCAAAACATGTATCTGATAAAGGATGTGTATTCAAAACAACAAAGATCTCTTAAAACACAACAATAAGAGAGCATGCAAATCAATAAAAACAGGCAAAAGATCTAAACAGATATGTCACCAAAAAAACAAACAAACAAACAAACACACCTTACAAATAGTAAAGATGTTTAACATCATTTGTCTTTAGGGAAATGCAAATTAAAACAACAATGAGGTACCACTAGACAACTATTAGAATGGCTAAAATTAAAAAAGACTGACAATAACAATTGCTAGCAAAATGTGGAGCAGCAGAAACACTCATTCATTGCTATTGTAATAAAAAATAATATGACCTCTTTGGAAGACAGTTTGGCAAGTTCTTCAACACGAAATAGTCTTACTAAATAATTTGGCAATTGGAGTTCTGGCATTTACCCAACTGACTCAAAAACTTATGTCAACACAAAAGTTTTCATACAAATGTTTATGGCAGCCCTGTCACAAATGCCAAAACATGAAACACCCAAGATGCCCTTCAACAGGTGAATAGGATAAACTGTGGTGCATACATACAATAGAATATTATTTAGTGGTAAAAGAGAAATGAGTTATGAAGACACGTGAAAGACATGCAGGAAGTGTCAACCCATTTTTCTAAGTGAAAGAAGTTGGTCAGAAAGCTATGTACTGTACATGATTCTGTTTATGTAGCATTCTGGAAAAGACAAAACAGATGAGGGGTTCAGGAAGAGGGAGAGAAATGATCAAATAGGTGAAATGCAAGAGGAGTTTTAGGGCAGCCAAACTATTTTGTATGACATTGTAATGGTGGTACATGATACGACACATTTGTCAAAACCCAAAGAATTTACAGTGGAGAAATGAATCTTAATCCATGCCAGTTAAACAAATAATTAAGTAGGCCAGAGGATCACAGGACTATATGCAGAATGTGAGAAAAGTATTTAACTGTTATTACAAATGTATAAAACACCTTCACTGAAGAGATAGGGTGGGATAGGGGAGTACTGAGCTCGGTAACAGGAAATGAGAGCAGTCTGAAAGATTAAATGCAAGAGAACTCTGTGTAAGTTTGTAATCTAGTTGACAATATTGTTACTCATTGGAATCCAGGTAAACAACTATGAAACCACTATACACATACACAGTACCAAACAATTAAATAAATAAATGGTGGACGGTGGGAGCCAGGTTTTCACTGCTGGGATGGAAAGTAACAGCAGAGATAAGCAAGAGAAAGCGTTAATAATCCATGTAGTAACGGATTAGAGTTGGAGACATCAGTATGAACTCAAGTATAGTTTAATATAAATACGGATGGTTACACATAGAAGTATTTATAGATATGTGTATGCATGTGGATTAGAATGCATAGATTGGTTTTTGCTCTGTTATGTAACAGGCCAAATGACACCCCAGTAGTGATGAATATACCTAGTGCCCAGGTTTTGATTACTAACACCATCCTCCAATAAAATGAACTAAGGCCCTTTGGAGAAATGGCTGATTGGATCAGGAATTATATCAAATGAGCCTGGAGCATCTTGATTTTCCAGAATTTAAGAAAGTGGTCAAAAAAGTCCCCCTCAACCAATGCTGGGATTATATCAAAGTGACACAGAAGCCAAATGGTCAGAGCTAAAACAATGTAAACAATAACATAAATAACTTAGTGTCAGGTTACGTCTCAAAGTATGAAATCAATATCCATGAGTCCATATTTCTATAAATAGATGACTAAATAAATAAGAAAGAAAGAGAATAAACAAGTCTCCCTATAGAAAAATTTCAAATAGTTCATGTAGATACTCTGGTCTCAAGGTGGTGGTACATGGTTTCCCACTCTTTAAATGTAGACTTTACATAGTGACTGCCTTCTGAAGAGTGCAACATGAACAGGGGAGCGAGAATAACTTCACAGCGTGGAAACGTGAAAATCACTCCCCTCGGTCAGGTGGTTGAGGTTAACGTCACCCTTATTATTTGATCATGCTGTTAGTAGGTACTGTAGATATGACAAGATGAAAATGGCATTTTACCTCTGTAGTTTCCTTCCCAAGACAACATAATCCAGTCTCGCTATGAGGAAAGCATCAGAAAAAGCTGAGTTGAGAGACATTTTACTATACTCTTCCAAACTGCCAAGGCCATAAAGGAAAAAAAAGAAAGAAAGAAAAGGAAATTCTCGTGGCCAAGAGGAGCCTAAGTAGAAAATTTAATGTTATCTTCCCCTGGAACTGAAAAAGGACATCAGTTTAAACTAAGAAAATTTAAATAAAATATAGACTTTCGTTAATAATAATAAATTTATATTTTTCATTAATTTTGACAAATGTAGTAGAAGTACTAAAATTAAGACTGAATACCATATGTTTCCTTGACCTCTGGTAAAATTCAGAGGGCCTCACAGGGCCTAACCACAAGTTTATCTTCTCCTCTGTGCTCCCAGGGATAAGGTCTCCAGCCAAATAACTGTCCTAATCAAACAGACCAGGCGAATTTCTTGCTTTTCCCTGAGCAGGGGGTTTCAGTTCCCTATCAGTTCACAGAGTTCTTCAAACAAATTAATCACATACTCCCATGGGAAGTAGAGGGCATCCCACCCTCTCTATCCTACAAAGCCTTTCTTCCACAGCCCCTGGTTGTTCACTCTGTCCTCAAGTTCAATTCCCGGTTGGTCTTGCATGGCGTGCAGTGTCCTCTGGGCTGTGAATATATGTGACTAGTAAACTTCTGTCAGTCTCATCTGACCAGTGTTAGGTGTTGTGTGTTTGGCCATCCCATAATCCTAGGGCAGGAATCTCTCCTTTACTAAAAGGGTGAATAGGTGGTGATTCACATAGAACATACTAATGTAAAATGTTAAAAACTGAATAAACAGGGCATGGGATATATGGAAACACTCTGTAATACCTTTGCAATTTTTCTGTAAATCTAAGCTGATTTAAAATTTTAAAAATGTTTATTTGAAAAATCATAACACTTCAATAGTCTTTTCTCAATAATTTGTATCCAGATTCTCTAAATTGCCTTGGGTCACTCAGCTCATAAATGAAGGTATCTGGATTTACACCCAAGCAGTTCATACCTATGAGAAGAAATTTAGCTTAGTGATCAAAAGACAGACTTTGGAGCTGGACTACCTATGTGTAAATCCTGACTCTTCTAGTTATGAGCTGTATCATCCCAGGCAGGTTAGGAAATCTCTCTGTTCTTTTTTTTTTTTTCATCTGTAAAGTGAAATAATGATTCTCTCTTCTTCACATTAAATGAGTTGAGTCAGGTAAAGCATTTGCACATTGGTTTGCACAGAATAAATTTTAAAATCAGCTATAATTATTATTATACAAAGTAGAGTGAACAAGGCAAAATGCAGCACAAATTTATACATCCAGGTGAATTGTCCTGTGATCCAAATGACTGTTTCAAGCAAAAACTAAGTGACTTTTTGTGGTACAGACCACGTACTTGTCCATCAATGGCACCAGTATCAACGCTTGTCAGTGTCAGGAGAACTGCCCATTATGTAGAGTCAAATGAAATAAGAAGGGAGTTGAACCCAGAACAAGGGCACATTTCAACACTGATGATATCTCTCCATTTTAGATGCTATAAATACCTAGTATTTACTTCTGTCTTATATTTAAACATCCCAAAGTTAGCCATTATTATTGTTGTTTTACAGTCAGTTCCTGTTTTAGATTTAACAATTTTTCAGTCCATCATCATTTCTTGTATCCCCACACATCTTGCAAACCACATCTTGGTTCTGTGTTCAATTGCTTTCGTGGTTCATTTTTTTTTTTAATATTGAAGTATATTGTTTACTAGTTATTTCAGAGAAGGTATATCTGTTAAATGTAAATTCTTTTACTCTTTTAGTCTAAACAGTATTTTGGCCAAATTCATGAATCATAGATTGGATATAGAATTCTCAGCAGGAAATTATTTTCTTTCAGGGCTTTTAAGATTTTATTTCATTGTTTTCTTGTTTTTGTTGCGTTGAAAAGTTTGCTGAGTCTCATTATTATTTTTTGGTAAGGGATTTTTAAATTCTTGTTGACTTTAGGAACTTTTTGTGTGGCTTTTCTGAATTTCTATTATACATACTAGTACAAATGTATATGTATTTATCTCACTCGGGCCTTGTTGGGCTTAAATAAATATAAGAATTATATTTATTAATATTATTACTAGATACTGTCGCATTAAATGCTGTCTGCCTGCCAATTTTTAGCTACTCTCTCCTTTTAGAATTTCTAATAGATTATAATTGATTTCAATTCCTTTCCTCTTCTTGTCGTAACTTCCTTTTCAGAGTTTTCACACTTTTATCTCTCTATGCCACATTCTGAATGATTTCAGCAGACAAAACCTCCATGTTATTACCTCTTTCTCCTGGTGGATATTTAAAGCCATTCACTGAAATTTTCATTTTAATGGTTATAATTTTCTGATTTCAATCTATGTCTTTTAATGTCACAATGTTCTATTATTTCATTATAATTTTCATATCCAATTTTATTTTCTTAATTTAAGCATAAACATCTTAAATCTTTCAGATTATTCCATTAATCTTAAATTCTTAGATATATTAATCTTGCCATTTGTTGCATCTGACTTTTTGAGGGATCGATTGTATAGTTTACAAGTTGTATAGTTTGTAAGTTTTAGCTCTTAAATAATTTTTTTCTTTTTCCTATGTGGGAGCCCATGGCACCGTGGATCATGGAAGTGAATTACAAATTGTGTATTTGTTTCTACAGATAATTCTGTCTAGAACCAGTCTTAGCTTGGGGTTTCTACATAATGTAGGCAGTGTAAATTCATGCTTTCCAATTTCACATAGCACAAACCAAAGCATATATTTCTCATGGAAGAAATTTTTCCTGCCTAGTGTGTCAGACCGAGAGGAGATTCCCTGACAATTCCCTGGTTCAGTAGACAGTAGAGTCTAAATCTCTTTCACAAGTGTAGGTAATATTTTTAGCAACCCAACTTCATTTAGTGTCTTACTTTGCCTTCCTACCTCAGGCAGGTCCAAAACCTGTTCTTTCCCCATGAAGAATTAGAATCTCATCTTCTGGTGATGGGGGCTTAAATTCAGATCCTGTATCCTCCCAAGCTGCTATATAAGCTTAGGTGCTTTTCATGTTGTCATAAAGGTCCTACTTATTTCTGGAAGCTAGAGGTTTTAAAACATTCTTTTGAATTCTAAATATTACTTTTTAAAATTATATTTTAACTAGTAATTTCAAAAAATTATCATAAAGGGATTTCTACTTTGGCTCTGGCCACCATGAAACCAAAACCATAAATTCTTCATCTATCTAAGCCTCAGTTTATTCATCATGAAGCTCGGACCCATATTTTAGGTTTATAGTAGTAATTAAATGCGATATGACTGTCAAGTTTTTGGCTAAATATACTTGGCTTTTTGTAAGCACTCATTTGATGCTAGCTATTATTATCATCAATATTCAAAACCAATTTTTTAAGTTTTTCATTTAGCAGTTAATTTTCTTTACCAAATGAAAGGTCACAGTGAACCTTGATAAGAGAAATAAATATTTAAAGCCTCTTTTCAACATGTAAGAAAGTCTCTTTGTTCTCCTGGCTTAGCCTCCAGAAGTCACTGTGGCCTAGATCATCCAAGAAACCCAAAATCCCCTCTAACTATAATATGTTTTTCTATTATATACATTTATGAAACCTAATGGAAGATGCCTGTTTAGAAGGGAAGAGACCACTCCACCAACTTCGTTTGGTCCTCTGAACTGCTTTTTCTTCTCGTTTGTCTAAGAGTAACTGAAAAGCCTAAGTGGATGAAAATGGAAAGGAGAGGCTGGTGCTAGCAGTTAATTTGTTCTGTGGAAACAAAATTGTTTTAAGATTATAGGACAGGGTTTCCCTGTCCAAGAATATAGCCATTAGCCACATGTGGCAAATGAGCACTTAAAGTGTGGTTAGTCTGACTTCAGCTACGCTATCAGTCTAAAATAAATATTGGATTTCAAAGACTTAGTACAAAAATAATGTAAAATATCATAATAAATTTTAGAAATTTGATTATATGCTGAAATGATAATCCTTGGGATATATTAAGTAAAATATATTATTAAAATTAATGTCATTGGTTTCTTTTCAGCTTTTAAAATGTGGTTAATAAAACCAATGAAAAGTACATATGTGGCTTGCATCGTATTGTAATGAATGGTGCTTTAGATTTAGGGAATAAGTTCTGTAGAAAAAGAAAAGTGTCAGAAATGAAAGATGGCAGTTCTGGCCAAGAGGTAAATACATATTCTTTTATAGATACTGTAATTTTCTAAGTATTAGAAAAATACTGTTCTAAATAATATTCCTGTCATATATTTTAAGAGTGGGGCTCTTTACTTCCTCCATGTAAATCCTTTCAGATAAAGGAGATTTTCTAGGATTAGAGTAGAATGTTGTCTTTGGGGATTTTACAATGGTACTTTTTATTTCTATAACCTTAGGACAGTGTCAAAGGATAAGTTGGGAGTACAGAGTGACTAAAACCCTTATGCCAATAATCTCTATGCGACATTAACAAAGCCATTTTAAATATTCTTGCATTCTATATTTAAAAAACCCTCAGTATATAGCATAGATTTAATACTTGCCCTCTAATAGTTGATTCTCAGTTCACATCTTTTTTTGACCAATCAGAAATATTTGTCACTGATGATTATTTCTTCATTTTGAAACATTTTATTTAATTATGTTCTTCTCAGTTTTCTTTGTGGTTCCTTTTGCAACTCCCCCAACTAAAATTGAAGTACCTGGGGTTCAGTCCTAGGGTCACTTTTCTTTCTCATCTAGACTGCAGGTTATCTTATCCATTTTCCTGGTTTTATATATTACTCAATGCTGATGTCACCAAGATTCCTATCTCCAGCCTGTCCTCTACTACACTGAACTCAAGATTTATATCCTGTCTCTGCATTATCTCCATTTAAATGTTCAAGAGGCATTTCATATTTAATATGCCCCTAAATGAGCTCCAAATCTCCCCCATCAAGCCTGTTTCGCTTGCAGTCTTTGAATCTCATTAGAAATGGACTTCATTAGTCTAGAGACTCAGACCAACTAATATCATGTTAGGTCTGCACTTTTTCTTCCACTCAACATCCAGTCCATCAGGATATCTTTCATAATTCATCCAAAATCTGACCACCTCCACTGTTGCCCCTTGGTGTAAGCCACTATCCTGTCTGCTTGCAACAACTTCCTAATCTAACTAGTCTCCCTGCTTCCATTCTTACTCCTGTTCAGCATTCTCCATACACAGCCAGGGTTATCTCATTAAAACCTATGTCAGATAACATTCCTCCTGTGTTCAAAACCATCCGTCTCACTCAACATAAAGTCAAAGCCTTTACCATAGCCTATGTGCCCCTGCATTGCCTCCCTCCCTCAACCTTCCTTTGACATCATCTTCTACCACTCCCCTTCCCTCCCATTAATTTTATTTTAGCAAATCTGGCCTCCTATCTATTGTTTACATCCACTATGCCAGGTATGGTCCTGCTGGAGGGCTTTCGTCCACTCTGTTTAGAAGTTCCTTCCTTCAGATATAATCACAGCTTTTGTTGTCTTCCTTTCTTCCAGTATCTGCTCATAATGATAGCTTCCCTGATAGTCCTATTTTACATTGGACACACACACACACACACACACACACATGTCCCCTCATTCACACCCACACTAACCCACCCCCCACACAGCACTATCACCCCTCAATTTGCTTTATTTTTCTTTGTAGCACTGATATTCAGTTGCCAAATTATCTATTTTTCTGTTCATTGTTTACCTGTGTCCCACTAAAACATAAATTTCGCAAGGATAGAAATTTCATATGCTTTGTTAATTGCTTTACATCTAGTACATAGAATAATGTTTGGCACATAGTGAGCACTCAATAAATAATTTCTAAGTTAATAAATCAATGAACCTCCAAGCAGGATTTTTTCCAAACTCTTTATTTCTTGTTTCCTTTTTTTTTTTTTTCTAAGAGTCTGGGTCTTGTTCTGTTATCCAGACTGGAATGCAGTGGTGTGATCATAGCTAACTGCAGCCTCAACCTCCTGGCCCTTAAGTGATCCTCCTGCCTTGGCCTCTCAAAGTGCTGCGATTAGAGACACAAGCCCCCATGCCTGGCCATATGTTCTTTAGAGACATAAAGTCAAAACTTTTATAAATGAATTTTAAGATACTAATCACCTCAATCATTATGTAAAATTACTTTTGAAATCACACTATGCTCATGGTTTTATTATTACTTCAGTATATTTCTGTGCATTTATTAATGTGTTCATTAAATAGAAGTATCAAATGCTTTTAGTTTAGTGTACTCAATAATACTAAATATGCTAATACTAAATACTAAATATTCAATAGAATATTCTCTTTGAGAAAACTATTTTTTGATCTACATATAATCTTAAAAGAAAATGTTATAATACCCAGTTCCAGTGTTGAGTTGCTTTATTTATATCCTATGAACAATAAAAGAGAGAGTTAAATCAAGTAATAAAGTATCAGCCAACTGTGGGAGATGTGGGCTTTCACCATTTGGGGAAGGTTATCATCATAACTCAGGCAATAAAATTGTCCTTTTTCACTTGGTAAGCATTATTTCTTTAATAGTTTCTTTACCACGGTTCACTAGTAAGTCACTTAATTTTGTTTAAACTAAGTCTAAACTTTTTAAGGGCCTTCTATTGTACACGGAGTGGCATGTCTGCAGCATTAGAGGAGACCCTATATAATTCCATACTTTATCCTTGTGCCCCAAATAAAATATTCATCTTTTAAGTCATGGCAGAATAATTAGGAGATGGTATGACAGCTTTCTGTATATGTATTTGCCTTTAATTTTGATTTGTAGAACATTTAATCATTACAGAAAGGAAGATCATCCTTGTTAATTCAGTTGTATACCTATATGAAAATATTCCTATAAAATATTCCAGGCAATGCTTTTCCATGAAACCCAGTCAGTCTTTAGGGATGACAGTAACACATTCTCCACACTGTATTTTGTCACTGTGTTTATAGATTCTGTGATGCACATCAGAGGGCGTTTACAAAGACTAATGAAGAGTTTGGCAAGTTGAGAAACCAAAGCTGAAGTAACATTACTTAGCACTTAGAAGACATTTTTCATTTTCAAATTACTTTTGAATGAATATTAATTAATCTTAATATTTCCATGAAGAAGGTAAATAAAATTATGATCCTTATTCTGAATATAGGAAAAATGATGTAGATAAATTGTTTTGGTTTTTCTATCTTTCATTCTACCGATATATCATGTATTTAAAAATCAATTTCTCTTTAAATAAATACACAAATGATCAAACAAACAGAAACAACACAAAACCTTCTAAACTCAGATTTGATCTGTTTGAAATACCATCCATGGGAGGTTAGTTCATTTCTTCTCCATAAAACCTCTCATCCTATTTGCTCTACCTCTTGTCCATTCAAACCAGTTATATTTTTTTTCAATCCAGTAGCCTAGAGCTTAAGAAAACTGTAGTTGTACAATAGCCTTATTGTAGAGATGAGCAAAGCAGAGGTGCAGTGGTGTGATCATAGCTCATGGCAGCCTCAACACTCCTGGCCTCAAGTGATCCTTCTGCCTTGGCCTCTCGAAGGGCTGGAATTACAGGCATGAGCTACCATGCCTGGCCATATAGAAGCTACTAGAGTTGAAGTGATTTACCCAAAGTTCTAGAATCAGCATTTGACCCAAGGTATATACATATATCTATGCTTTGTGTCTTCTATAGTAAAACTGGTTATCACAATAGCAAGATGATTTTACTGTTTTTATTCTCCCCCATTTTCTCTCTTGCTCCCCCGTCAGTTAATACCTTCTTATACCATTTTCTGCTTCCATGGTACAAATACAATCAAGACCATACTCACCGGTGAGTAGCTAGGAGCCAGGGGAAAGAGAGGTGATGGACAACAGGGTCAGCCCTTCCGGGATGAGGATTATAAATGAACATGTGCAGAGCAAGAATAAGCAGCAGCCCCCCAAACTGAGAGAACTTGTTGTGAAACCCAAAGAAAACTCTCAGAGTGGAAACTTGGAGGGCATTAATTTTCATACAGAAGGTTAATACAATTTGTGTGGTGGATGAATAACATTGTATTTCTTCTAAAAAGGCAAGGAGGTAAAATTTTATTTTATAACTTTACACAGCTTCATGACTTCAGGCAATGGAAAGTGAGACTCATATTAATGAGCTGGAAAAAAGTACAGATATAGGTGTGCAAATGAATACAATGTTAATTGCAAAAATCGTTCAGGAAAGAACATTTGCTTATAACGACTATTATGCTAATTTAACATTAATGCAGCCAAAATATGACAACTTAATGCTGATTATGTTCTGTACATGTGGATAACTAATGCTTTCTAGTCCCTATATAGAGCCTAATTGAAAAATAATTATCTTACTTTGAAGGTTTATCATCAACTACAAGATTAAAAACACTGTGGTACTTTTGTTTCATCCATAATGAACCAACATTTCAAGTCATAGATATATCTAAGTGATGAAAGCCATCAAGTTCAAGGTGCAAAAGAGATAATAAAAAATTCACAGAAAACTATGGAATATTTATTTCTTCTTTTCTTTTCCCACTAATCACGTTTGAAAATCTTTTCTACTATAGAAAAATAAACAGCAATATGAATTTTATTAAAAACAGTTTCATTTCTTATTTTTAATAAAAGAAACAACCAGCATGTCAAGATGTCAAGTTGATGTGTTTTGTCTGTACTGATGAACAATGTAGTTAACATATTCTCTATATTAAATCTTTTATGTATACATATATATATATATATTGTATACACACACAGAGCTAAGGAAAAAATATTTATAATTATATATCCTACTTATTTCAAGAACTGAGCAAGAGGTTAACATATTTTGTCTTAGGGTTCACTTTTATATGTGGGATACTTTGGTTCATATTAGTCAAAATAATGCTGTTCTATGCAGTGATATAACAAATGAGCTTCCAAATATTAATATAATGCTAACATTGCAAAGCTTTACAATTGGCTTGTAAATTCAATGTGGTCCAGTACCGCCTCCATATTTTGGTGGGTACTGGATATGTGGCTGTTCAGTTTCCTATAGAAGGGGATGAGTGATGGAGGCAGTTCTTAACTCCCTAACTGCCTGGTTCACATCCACGTCCAGAACTAGTCACATGGCCCCAGCCCAACTACAAACAAAGCTGCAAATTAGAGAGAAACACAAGATATATGTTGAGCTCTACATTGAGGTCTATCATAATTGAGATTTGATTATTTTCAAGAAATTAAACTGAATCCAAATCATAAGTTGGTTTGATTAAATCTGGATTGTTTTTATTTCAGGTGGGCTACATTTTCACCATTAGCACACAAAAAAGTATAGTCACTAAATCCATCAAAACCTAGGAAAAAAACAACTATTTCAGCTTGGAAGGTTCATTTTAAACAAAAGCAGAAAATATCTGGAAACATGTTCACTCTCTCTTAATCTTGCAATTAAACCCATTAATTAAAGTCCTGTGTTATTTTGCATTTCTCTAGCATATAATTGATCTTCTGTAAGCTAGCTATTGAAAGAGAAAAGTAAATAAGCTTGGGCAAAATTTTACAACTTGGTGATATTTTACATGGTGGTGCTGAAAGCACTCTTTATTCATTATGAGCCGCT
Organism: Ateles fusciceps; assembly: GCA_036589455.1. Lineage (NCBI taxonomy): Eukaryota > Metazoa > Chordata > Mammalia > Primates > Atelidae > Ateles > Ateles fusciceps. The sequence goes on along the minus strand of JAZHEH010003404.1, from coordinate 7,410,824 downwards.
ATAGCACCATGATTATAACTATGTGACCACCATAATCACCCCCTCAGTGGAAGTCGCAGAATTTTTACTCTTTTGAGGATGGCTATTTTTGAGTCTACGGCAAGGTATTTCATTAAAGCCAAGATATGGGGAAGGATAAATTAGGGATAGGAAGAGAAATAAGATAAAAGGCCAAGGTAGACAGATAGATGATGACATAGAGTAATTGATCTGAATCAAGGTAAATCAACAACCCACTTTCAAGGTGTAAAATAAATAACAGAAAAAAATAGTTGTATAACTTTGTAGTAATGTCTATGCAAAGGTGCTTCATGTATTTTTGTTTGCAACTATGTCCAGAATAAGTATGCATGGACATCTGAATGGAGACTGTACTAGTGGAAAAATGAGCCAAAGACATTTTATTTCATTGACTAAATGTCCAGATTAATTACATCAGTGCTAATTACATTGTTTAATAGTAGCTGTCCTGCTGCTACTCTCATCTCTCCTGTAAATAAAAACTACCATTACCCCAAAGAATTGGCTGTGAGATAAATTTCATTACGCTAGTCAAGGATTAACCACCTGTCATATTTTTATTACAGAAATATTTTGAATTGTAATTATCTGTGATGTCTTGTACACCAGTAGGAAAAATGCAAGATTCTCCAGGGAAGAGCTCTGATTTGCTTGGCTGCTGCTGAACAAAGTTTTTGAACATTTTATTCTACAGCATTGATGAAAGACATGATAGCACAAGGAGGGCAAGGAGGAAAAGAAAACTCTAGAGGCATGATTTTAAAGGTAGTACAGGCTGTGAATTTGAGACTGTTCTCAGGATTCTAGACTGAGAATACAATCTCAACACACAGTTGATTCTGATTGTATCTTTTTCTACACTTCTATGTATTCTTTTTTTTTTTTTTTTTTGAGATGGAGTCTCACTCTGTCACCCAGGCTAGAGTGCAATGGCGCAATCTCGTCTGACTGCAACCTCTGCCTCCCAGGTTCCAGTGATTCTCTTGCCTCAGTCTCCTGAGTAGCTGGGATTATAGGTGCGTGCCACTGCACCCAGCTAATTTTTGTATTTTTAGTGGAGACGGGGTTTCAACATCTTGGCCAGGCTGGTCTTGAACTCCTGACCTCATGATCTACCAGCCTCAGCCTCCCAATCTTCTATGTATTCTTAGCAGCCAGCGGTCCTCCACCTGTGTCCAAGAGTTCATACCTATATAATAAGCTCTTTTGCCTACATGCCAAATTCTTTCTTTCTGCCTTTAAATATATATACAGGATGAAGAAGTGGAAGAGTAATTGGTTGAGTCTCAACATGAGGCCTTGTTGCATATCACCGTTTTCAGCCTACACACTATCCTTAGCCCAGGTTGCACTGATCCAACTAACTGCCACAGAACAACTCAGCTGCTATTGGCTTTCTTGCTCCACTCTGCACTCTATCATCTATTTTATATAAATATTTCTTCCATCTATCTACTGAATAAATGTTTACTTAACCATTAAGGATGACCAAATTGGGTAGAATTCCAGAAGGTAGCTTCTAGCTTAATTCACCAAGTGAACTAACTTAGATTAATATTCCTAAAATACATCTCTATTTCCTTACCATCCTACCTAAGGACTTTAGTGATGTAATAGCCAAATTTATTGAACATTTACTTTCTGCAAGGTACTGCTCTGAGAATCTTAATTCATTTAATACTCCCAGTGTTTTGGTGAGATAGATGCTATTTTATTCCCATTTTACAAATGAGGAAACTCGGTCACAGAGAGGATACTAGTTTACTAAGGCCACTTCATTGGAAAATAGTGCAGTTGTGATTTAAATTCAGTAGTTTAGTGTGCTATGTTACATGACCATTCTTGGTCTAGTTGGGCTTCACTGAAAAAAACAGTAAAAAGAATAAAGCTCAAACTTTTCTAATCAAGTTTAAGACCCTCTGTAATCTTTACATCCTCTGCTTATCGTGTCTTACCACCCAATTCCCTGAAATATAGAAACTCCACCTCTATTCCTCCTATGCTTATTACAAGCACTGAGGATTTGCTCAAAAGGTCTTCTCAATCAGAATGTCCTTCTAGCTTCTGCTATCTATTCAACTCCACTTGGTTTCTAAAGCAACTTAAAAGCTTGCCTGTTCCCTGGAGGTTTTTCCACTACCTACTCCAGCTCATAGTAATCTGTCTTTTACAGTGCTCACTATTTTGGAAAAAAAAAAAGATTTGGTGCTTTAAACATTTATTTTGTGATAGATAAAATAGTAATGGAGAGATACATTGATATGAGATAAACAGATATAACTAAAAGCATATATTTGAAGACAGACCCAAGCTGCATTAAAAGTCTACATTCTATCATTTACCACCTATATGCAACCTGAACTAAACTCAAATTTTCAATCTGTAAATATCCACCTGCACAGGTGTTATGTATGTCCTATTATTTTACTGAAATAAGAAACTTTATATGTATACAGACACACACACACACACACACACACACACACACACACACACATACTGATATGGTTTGTCTTTGTGTCCCCACCCAAATCTCAGATGGAATTGTAATCCCCATGTGTTGAAGGAGGGATTTGGTGGGGGCGATTGGATCATGGGGCAGTTTCCCCCATGCTGTTCTTGTGATAGTGAAGAGTTCTCACAAGATCTAATGGTTTAAAAGTGTGATGCTTTTTATTGCTCTCTCTCTCCTGCCACCTTGTAAAGAAGGTACCTGCTTCTCTTTTGCCTTCCACCATGATTGTAAGTTTCCTGTGGTCTTCTGGCCATGTGGAACTTGAGTCAATTAAACCTTTCTTTTATAAATTATCCAGTATTTTTATAGCAGAGTGAGAATGGACTCATACACACACACACAAAAAACACACACACCCCTACATACACACATTTCATATTTTATATAGACATAAATATATAGTTGTTTATATTTATATATATACACAGAGACATATATAAACATGTGCACTAAACTATATGCTTAAATATATATTATAACATACATATCTATCTTATAATCAGATATATATGTCTTATAATCAAGATAAAAACTGTATTTCAACCCTTGCTCTGCCAATGATGAATTATATAATCCTGAGATATGTACTTAACTTGCAAACTTCATTGTCCTTTTTCTTTTAATAACAAGGAGAACACTCATGAACTAATAGGTCATGTGCTTGATATAGCTAGGATTTTTGGGAACAGTAGGATGTACCAATCCAACTATCCCTAATGATCTTAGGATCTATTTACTAATGGATTTACACTGAGAAAGCTATAGATCCATTGTTCCCAGTCTAAAAGTTTTTCTCAAAGATGCTTCTGACTTCAAATCTTTTATAGGGTTAAAAATGTGTACTGCTAATTAGTAAATCATGACTAAGTTTTCAATCACAGGGCAACCCAAGAAAACCTTTGGTATTTCAGGGATTGCCACGATATTTTTCCTCCTTTCTTTCCTTCTTACTCATCTCTTAATCATAAGAAATCTGGAGCATGACTATATAAGAGCAGGGGGTGAGCAAAGTTCCAAGAACTATATTCATATTTTTTATTAAATCTTTAAGTGTTCAGTCATTATTAGTCTATATCTTTATCAAGGCCACTAATCTAGTCATTATTGTTAAAGATGAAATAATTCATGTTTTGTAACAATTAAGCATTTCTCAAAGTCTTGAGACTGGCTATAGGCCTTCACTGTGATACAAAGTAGTTATTTTATATAAGCTAGTTATGTGTATATTGTTTGCCCATTTGTAAAATGATAATACTAACATATGCTTTACCTGGATTTGAACTTGCAATAAAGATACATTCCTAGAAAAAAAGACGTATGTCTTAATCACTCTGTATTTCCAGCACCCAAACACTCATGTGTACCTAATAGCTCTCATGTTAAACTGAATTAAAAGAAGTTACAATACATTAAAGTTTATAAATATTTCATCTCTTTAAATTTAATGGGTTATTAGGTGCATTACTAACACTTTGCATTAACAACTAAATCATTTATAATCAATGAATTTGGAAGATACATTTTTATACAGATAGCTATATTTATAAAGAGAATAACCCATCTGGTCTATGGGATAACAGAAATTAATTTTTTATTTTTGTATCAGAGAACCAGGTGTCTTTTTTCCAAGCTAATGTTAGGTCAACATACAGGCTTAAATACAAGTTTTCAAAATTGCATGTAGTCATATTTTATTTGTATGTACATTTTTAATGTATTTTATTCTATCTAAAGACTCATATCGTGATTCCTTAATGAGCTTTCAGGTAAAGAAATAATGTTGGAACCTACAAAAAGCTACCAAGGTTAACCTCTGATCACAGATGTGCCTTAGTGATGAAAGTACCTTACTTTTATCAAACTATAATTAATTTTCTGTAGTGCTTCAAATAATATATTCGACTTCTCATTTTTAATTAAGATTCCTTTTCTTGCTCCAAATTTAAACCATGTTCTGAAAGCAATTTTTGTCAATTGCTTTTTCATGTGCGAAATATAATTATGAACTAATTTTGTTACTGTCACATTCATACTTTTAAATAATAAAGTTGTGAATAAAAAATGAACAAAGACTCTTACACATACTTAAAGTGTCTCATTCTATAAGAAGAATAGAATAATTCCAGAATACACTGATAATGCATAACTATCCTGGTTTTCTAAAGAAAAAATACATTTTCTAGTAGCTTATAACCAGTTAGCATAACATATATCTATTGTTAGGAGCCTGAGTACAAGTAGAAAAGTAAAAACATTAATTAATAAATACACTGTAAATCTTTTAACTAAAATCTGATAACAATTATTATTACTATCATTTTAATTATACTTTAAGTTCTGGGGTACATGTGCAGAACGTGCAGGCTTGTTACATATGTATACACGTACCATGGTGGTTTTCTGCATCCACCCCCCTATCATCTACATTAGGTATAATGTTATCCCCTCCTCAATCTTCCCACCCCATGTTATCCCTCCCCTAGCTCCTCTCCACCCCAACAGGCCCCAGTGTGTGATGTTCCCCTCCCTGTGTCCATGTGTTCTCACTGTTCAACACCCACTTATGAGTGAGAACATATGGTGTTTTGTTTTCTGTTCTTGTGTCAGTTTGCTGAGAATGATGGTTTCCAGCTTCATCCATGTCCCTGCAAAGGACATGTACTCATCCTTTTTTATAGCTGCATAGTATTCCATGGTGTATATGTACCACATTTTTTTTTTATCCAGTCTATCATTGATGGGCATTTGGGTTGGTTCCAAATCTTCGCTATTGTAAACAGTGTCACAATAAACATACATGTGCATGTGTCTTTATAATATTTATGTTGTTAGTCTTTGACTAACAACATAGATCAAAACAAGACATTTAAAACTTAGAGCAGTCTTTTAATAAATAATTTTAAGATGCTGGTACTATTGGGTTATCCCTAAAAAGAAACATGTTTAAAGGTGAATTTCCATTCATAACCAAAGGTCTTAGAGACAAGATGTTTTTCAGGAGGGCTCTATTGTTCATTTCTTGTCTTCTTAGGTATCACAAGGTACTTGTGGCAATTCCAGCCACAGTGACAATGTCTCAATTCTGTTTTGTGACATCTAGATCTTAGCTGCAGTCCTCAGAGGCAGAAGTTATGCTGTGGGGCAGTTCTGTATGTTAATTATTCCAGAGGATCTAGTCTGCAAACTTCATTGTTCTTTCAGCAACTTTCTAAACAACTCTTCTCCTACATCTCTTCCTTATGAAACATCTTGCATGGTTTTATTTCCTGGGCTGAACCCTGAATAACACATTATTTATACTGTTTTGCTTCATGAAATAGAAAGACAAAATAATCTTTGACATTGAAAGCAATAAAAAAGAATAAGAGCTTGGTTGAAGTTAAGCTTTGCTGCATGCTCAGTGAATGGCTCCTTCATGGTTTAAGTTGCTCAGTGATATTAAGCAATATTAAACATGGTTTAATATCACTGTGCATATTAACCTGAATCTCCTGAGCCAGAATAGGGGCATTTTCCCAGGAACCAGGGAGGAAGCTGGAAGGTCACACACGTATATCTCAATTCTATATGTGACTGTTGAAGGGATCCAACATGTAAGTTGTGTCAACTTGTGTCACCAAAGAATTGTGCCCAAAGAGAACTAGCAGGAGTCTTGGAGATCTGAGAAGCTGTCATTACACTGAGTCTCAAGTGGCAGCTGAGTAGTACAGAGCCAGCTATGCTTAGATGACAGAGTGGCACTTTGCTTCATCAAAAGAAGGGCTATTTGTTCTTTTATAATGACATGAATTCTGAAGTGAACAGCTCTGCTGTCTCTGTTTTTATTACCTCCACATAAGCATGAGAGGAGGCAGAATGTTAAATAATATCAACTACTAACCTTGGTCTTTTTGGAGGCTTTGGGAAAATGACCTCAGTGGTGCTTCTGAAGAGTGGTTATGGAAATAAATGTCCAATTTAGAGGTCTTATATAACCCACTACCCATTTTCATGATTTTTTTTCTGCTTTTGTGAAATCATTAGATAATATAGATACACATTCATGCAGTCTTCTATATTCTGGAGCCTCCTAACATTTGCTCGGAGAACTGTCAGAGAAATCAGGTCCATAGTGAGTGAATAAGGAGGTAACATGATACATCCAACAAATGGATATAGGCATCAGACAGAACTAGGTTTGAATTCCTTTTCGTCTACTTACTATGTGGTTTGGGGAAGGGTTAGAATAGAAACTGGGAAAATGACTGATAATTGATCCAGTTCCAAACTTATGATTTGTGTAATAAAAGTGGGACCCATACGCATTTTTAAAAACTGAATTGACTGTTGATCCCATATCAGTCATACCTTTTAATTACTCTGTGTGAAAAATCCTGTTGACTCGCCTACATTTTTCATCTGTGTTCTAAAGTTCTTGATTACGCTAAGCATTGATTTAACCTCCCATTAGGTGCATTTGTTTGGGCCTCCAACCAGGATCACTCACTTGCATAAGCGACTCTTGTTAAAATTCAACATTAGAAGACACTATATACAATGTTAAATATTCTTTCATAAAGATTATAATAACATTTTATAACAATACACCTAATGCTTCAGAAGTCTTTATATCACATCTCAACTCATTCCATCTTTAAAGGAGGAGAGCAATTTCAAAAGCTTTATATTTCTCATGTTTATTTTCCCATCCATTTACTAACACTGGACCATATTTCAGAGTTTCATGAATAGTGAAGGCAGATTTCAAGGAACATCAGAGTTATGATGGCATTCTTAACATTCATAGAAAAATCTGAAAGTACACGGATGGCTGGTTTTATCCAGAACTACACTTAATTTAAACACAGCTCTTAATGTTGTTGGTTTTTTTTTCCCCCCTGAAGCATCTGCTGCATTTGATATGTCTTTAGTTTCCATAAGCTGTTTACACCTGCTCAATCTCAAGGACATTCCATACTCAGAATAATTTAAGCCAATTTGATGAGTTGAATAATGATAAAATACAGAAAAGCAAGCCAGAAAAATTTGAAAACCACAGAATTTTAGAGCAGAAAGAACCATTCAAGTTCATTTTATTCACGTCTCCTTCCCTTGAGTCCTAAAGTTTAATACCTTTCCCAAAGCCCTATAGTTAGTTAACGGCAGAGCCCGGTCTAAAACCAAAGGCTTCCTATTCTTGGATGTCTGTTCTTTTCATAGCTCCATGTTGCAAATAGATAAAGCCAAGAGTAGTTGCTCCTTACCACATTCTAGCAATGCTATACTGCAATGCGTAAATAACTTCAACAAATGAGCTGGATATTAAAATAGCAGTAACTTTAATTAGTATTTCTTTTCCATTGTTCTTTTGGCTAGGTGCATTTGAATCAGAAATGTACTATCCTACTAGTAGCCTACCATCTTAAAGTCCCATGAGAACACTAATATCCATTGCTATCTGCCTATTGCTTTCCTTCAACTATGTAATCATCTAACAGCTGAGACTCTGGAAACTGGGGTGGGTCCGAATCTGATGGAATCCTAATTTTTTCTATTCAAAATGTGCAGTGATGTACAATAAGATGTGCTGACCTTCTTATGTCCAACAAGGCTGTGATTATGAAGCCTGCAGGGAGCAGATTCTGAGTTCCCTGGAAGGTGGGTTATTTTCCATCAAAACCGATGACTGGCTTTTCCAGAGACACAATATAGCTTCAGAAATCTCCTCATTTATTCCTTGGACAGCTGCTAGAAACATTGAAGTCCAAGGTTGTATATTTCACCTGCTTTTATGATCAATGGCCCACAAACCAATTTCCTATGGCTCTCCTACCTCCTACGAAGAAAAAGCAAGATAAATAGAAACTAAGAGGAAGAAAACAAAGGAAATGTTGGGTTACAGCAACAGAAAAAGCCAATCAAGTCAGGGCAAAGCGAATTTTATGTGGTTGGGAAGAACAGTAACATTATATATTGTTGGTGTTTATTGGTGTTGGTGTTTATTCCATTTTTTGTGTGTGCCAGATATGTTCCTTTATTCACAAACTAGTATCCTGTGGTGTCAAATGGATAAATCAACACAATCGCTTTTAATGTTTCTTGACTTTCCTTCTTAGGCAACATTTTGAAGCCATTTATATCCTATAGAGTACTCTGTCAACTAAACCAATGAATGTTACACTGTGACCAGGAAAGATACATTCATTTTGTTCAATCGAAAGAAGAAATAAATCTGTAATACTTTCATATATATGACATGAAACTGGATCTTAATATTCTCAGTAAGATAGGAAAGAAGGTAAACCTAATATAACTTTCTGTAAAGTAATAACACATTTAATAACTATGCCAGGAGCATACATTGAAATGTGTAAACAAGTAGGATACTTTCACATATATGCTACTATTTAGAAGCTTTTGAATTTTTCCCTTGGTCTAGCCTTCCAGGCTAACTTATACATCTCCCAAGAAATTGAGTTTCATTTGTTTATAGACTTCCTTTCTTTTTGTTCACACTTCTAATAACCATCTTTATTCTCTCATAACCCTTATTCTTAACAGCACCAAATATAATTAGTCTATTTATAACTATCAAATTCATTTTCAAAGAACAAAAATCTGGCAACTTCATTCTGAAACAATTACCAAAGTGTATGATTTACGCTCTGAAAGCAATTTCAAAAAAAAGCTCCCAATTTGATGATTCTCATTTGAGGCAATGAGATTAATGTAGAAACAGATGTACAATATCCACCTGTTGCAATATGTTGGTTTAAGGTTGCAGTGTGTTTTAAAATTCAACTGGACATATTGCTTCTACTCCTATGTCTGCATGTGTAGCTACAGTTCAACTTAACATCCCAGAACACAAAGCTGTATTACTTAAAGATCCTCTGAACACATATCATTTTTGATCATTTTTAACTCAGGGAATTTCTTTCCATTGGAATAAGATTATTCCTTTTTTGGTGATCTAATCCACAGTTTGATATCACTCTCCCTTCTTACAACATGTTTAGAAATAAATGTACCTTCATAAATAAAATCACAAGTAATTAGATTCATTCATACCCACAGAAACACAATGCCTTGTCAGGTGTTAGCACATATTTTTACAACTTTTATAGTACTAATTTTTGCTTGAGAAATAAAATTATTTTTCCCACAAAGTATACTAGAAAGATCTGCCCTAATTTCAGACATTTTAATAGGTTTGTGACCAACCAGCCTCTCTCTAATAGTCCTCTGTGACCATAGTCTTGTAGGGATTATATAATTATCAAAAGGGGATGCTGACTCCTTGTATAGTCATACCTTTTGGTGTGGTGGTAACTGTTTTTCTTAACAGGAGACAGTTTCTCATAATGTTTAAAGAGCCTGCTTTTCCGTGAAACATAATTTGATATAAATATCAAAAATGTTAAAGACATATTAGAAACTTTACAGTTTTATGATTGTTAATGATTCTTTTTAGTGTGTCTCAGTTTTACTAACTTAAGGGGCTTAAATATATAGAAACACTATTGTGAGTTACAATCAGTGTAACTCAGTGTAACACAATCAGTTCTACAAAACTAATTTGTTTCATATCTTAAATCTATGTTTTTCACTTTATTCACTTTTTTTTTAAAAGACAGAGTCACGCTATGTCACCAGGATGGAGTACAGTGGTGGGATCTTGGCTCACTGCAACCTCTGCCTCCTGGGTTCAAGCGATTCTCCTGTCTCAGCCTCCTGAGTAGCTGGGACTACAGGTGTGCACCACCACACCCATCTAATTTTTGTATTTTTAGTAGAGATGGCGCTTCACCATGTTGGCCAGGATGATCTCGATCACTTGACCTTGTGATCCTCCCGCCTCGACCTCCCAAAGTGCTGGGATTACAGGCATGAGCCACTGTACTCGGCCACTTTATTCACTTTTTATAAAATAGAATTAGGCTTTAGTTTTATTGATTTTTTTAAACTTGGTATACACTGGTATTTCTTCTGGCTTCAAATAAATTTAAAATATTTCCCAATAAAACCATCTCATCAAATGACAAAGAATGGTCTTGGGAGAGAAGTTTAATTTTAACTACCTTCCTTTCGATTTTGAAACTTTTAAAATTGTCATTGAAGTCCTTCCTCACATTCTTTCGTATAATGGAAAATAGTATCTAAAATTTATATCTGTTTTCATACTTGCTTCAAAAGTTAATTTGTGTCTCTAATAAATATCAAAGCTAGAAAGGACCAGAACTTTACCAATAAACAGCAGTGATTATTTTTTCCTCATATTTAAGAAGCATGTCAGTTTAATCGCAGTTGATTAGACTCAACAGTAAAATATATGCAATCATTATGCTCAGTAACATATTAAAATGAAAATAAACTCCATTTTTACTCTTTAAACATTTGCAAATTAATCCAATATTCTTCTGTATTAATTCCATTAATTTCTCTCATATACTTTTGAATCCATATTACCCAAGGGACAATGCATGCTGCCTTAACTTTGCACATTTAACATGCTGTGATGAAACAATCCTGTTTAATAATCTCTAAATAAATGCTGCAAATTTAGTGCTCTGGAATTGCCTTTTATATACTACCAGGGTAACTGAAATCCCATATGATGGATGTTCTAAACTCTCTCACGTCTTTTATCTATATATGTTTTTCATGGTTAGTCTTTATCACATTCCAGGTGATAACAGTTCTCATTGTCATTTTCTCCCTTCTCCTAAAGTTCAATTACATAAAAATCTTAGCCTGAAATCTACTAGTAGAATTATTCATTCACAGGGTTCATCTTCTTTTTTTTTCTTTCTTTTTTTGAGACAGACTCTCACTCTGTCGCCCAGGCTGATATGCAGTGGTGCAGTCATGGCTCACTGCAGCTTCGACTTCCTGAGCTCAAGTGATCCTCACAAGTAGCTGGGACTACTACAGGTACATTTCATCACGTCTGGTCAAGTTTTAAAATTTGTCTGTAGAGATGAGGTCTTGCTATGGAGTCTCATAGAGATGGGGTTGCCCAAGCTGGTATTGAACTTCTGGGCTCAAGTTCCTAAGGAAAAGATCCTTAGGAAAGAATGAAGAATCGATCTCAGCCTGTGTATGTGCACATGCATAAGCATACACGTGCATGCACACTCATGCTCTCACTCACTATGTGCCCAACAATTCTTTTCTAGTAGCTATAAAATAATTTTATTATCAGTCAGCCACGAAATAATAGTAGGATAGTATGATAATGAAATAATCATGAAAAATATATCTGAGAGATAAAATTAGAACTTGAAAATTTCCCCAAAACTGTAAAATAAACTCAACTTTTACAGGTTTCAACGAGAAAAAAAAAAAACCACCAAACATCACCAAACATTTCCATTGAGAAACTGCACAATTGGCTTCTTAAGGTGTAAGTTTTGTTACAGAACTCAATAGATGCTCAATAATTCTATTTCTGTGACCATCTCCTTCCATGCTAAGAGATGTAGCTTTTGTTGAAAGGTTTTTTTGTTTGTTTTTTTTGTTTTTTTGAATAAGGCTCTGAGATTAGGTTCTAGGGAAACAAAATACAAATCTAAATTCAGTCAGTCCTTGTTTATGTAGCATGGAGCAGATTAATGGGCTTTTTGTATTATTTGTAGTTAAGGTTCAGTGGAGATCTAGACTAACCAGTTCCCTTCCCTGCTTAGCTTAGAAATCAGCCGGCAGCTGGAAACAGGCTTTCTATAGAGAAGAGTGCAAGAACCAACTTGTCCACAACTACATTGACTGAGTGTATGTATATGTGTGAGGAAGAAAGTGCTGGGTGGTCTTTGGAGCCCTAGCTCTAGAACTGTCTCTTACCACCAAGAAATTCCACCTCCAAGATGTACCTCCTTTTCTTCCAGATATAGTTGGTGGTAGAGTAATGTGATAGTAAGCAGAATTACTCAGTTAGGTCTTGTTTTGTGAAAAATTGTTTTTTACCCTCATAAAACTCACTACAATTTTGTTTCAACTGAGTTATCAAGAACCTATTCTGGTGCCAATGCTAATTAAACAAGAAGTGAATGTATACATATTAATGCTTGCATGTATAAGAGCAATGATATGGTCTTCCGTAGTCCATGTTCCTTCTATGGTGCTGTGTTCATGAAAACCAATGAGAATTTTTTTGACTCAGGAAAATATGTAACAAATGTGATTCTATACTCAATAGCAACAGATACGCTGGATACTTATCTATGTTTCTAAACGATGGCAGGAATTTTCATACTATGGACACACTTTTACTGTATCCTTTCTGAACCTGTTTGAAAACTTTATTAAAGGATATACTGAGTGAACAAACAACTCAACATTAAGAAAAAAATCCTATTAAAAAGTGGGCAAATGACATGAACAGACATTTCTCAAAAGAAGACATACAAATGGCCAAAAGGTATATGAAAAAATGTTAAACATCCCTAATTACCAAAGAAGTGCAAATTGAAACCACAGTGAGCTATCATCTTACTCCAGTTAGAATGTCTATTATTAAAAAGACAAAAAATAACAAATGCTGGTGAGGATGCAGGGAAAAGGACACTCTTACACATTGGTAGGAACGTAAATTAGCACAGTCACTAGGGAAAACATATGAAGATTTCTCAAAAAACTAAAATAGAACTACCACATGGTCCAATAATCCCACGACTGGGTATTGTTCCAAAGGAATAAATATAGGAGATCAGCATATTAAAGAGATATCTACACTCACATGCTCATTTCAGTACTATTTACAACAGCAGAGATAAGTACTCAAGTGGTATCCATCAGGGGACCAATGGATACATACAATGTGGTATATATACACAATGGAATACTATTCAGTCACAAAAAGAACAAAATCCTGTCATTTGCAGCAATATGGACAGAAGTGGAGATCATTATGTTCAACGAAACAAGCCAGGACCAGAAAGACAAAAATAACATGTTCTTACTCATATGTTGAAGCTAAAAAAGTTGATTCCATGGACATAGATAGAAGAATGACAGATAATAGAAGATTGGGAGAGTGAGGGATGGGGAATGAGGAGAGGTAGGTTAATGAGTACAAATATACAGTTAGATAAAATATATATGTTCTATTGTTTGACAGCAGAGTAGAGTGGCTATAGTTGCAACAATGTATTGTATATTTCAGAGAAGCTAGACGAAATCACTGGAATTGTTCCCAACACATAGAAATGATCAATATTCAAAGTGATGGATACCTCAAATACCTTGACTCAATCATTACACATTCTATGCATTTAACAAAATAAATACGTGCCCCATAAATGTGTAAATTATGTATCAATTAGAAATTCAAAAAAGATATATGAAGAAAATTTTTTTATAAAGATATACTGAGTAGGGCCAGGTGCAGTGGCTCATGCCTGTAATCCCAGCATTTTGGTAGGTCAAGGCGGGTGGGTCATCGAGGAGTTCAAGACCAGCCTGACCAGCATGGAGAAACCCCCGTCTCTATTAAAAATACAAAATTAGCCAGCCGTGGTGGCACATGCCTGTAATCCCAGCTACTCGGGAGGCTGAGGAAGGACAATTGCTTGAATATGGCAGTGATTACCATGAGCCAAGATCTTGCCATTGCACTGCAGCCTGGGCAACAAGAACAAAACTTCACCTCAAAAAAAAAAAAAAAAAAAAAAAGATACACTGAGTTAAGATGGTGGATTGCCCAGGTCAATTAATCAGTATAAAGACATTTTTATATTGTAAGTTAAAATCTCTGTATTTTTTGTTCACTTTTTTGCCAAGTTAAATACATCATTAGTCAATGATGTTAGTAGAATTGGCTATTAGGAGAGCTGGCTGAAAATTCAAAGAATAATTGTTTCATCATGATGTTCAGATTCACTGAGTTTTTAATCATCTCCTTTATAGGCGATATCCAAGGATTTCTAATTAAATTTATGACCTTGTACTAAAATTACATCTTGAAGCTCTTTATGTTTACTCACATAACTCTAGCTATTTTTTTTTATATTTACTTTTCCTTCATAGTCTTCTTTGGTACTGTAAAGGAGATGCTTTATTTAAGAAGCTAATTAACTAATGCAAAATTTACTCCTATTATCTTCATATTTAATTAAGACTTTCTTATTTATGTCATTGTCTTAGCAAGGACTACATGTATTCCTGAATGTCAGCTTCTTATCTATTTCCCTCAGCGTTTAAACGTAATAAACCGCCTGAATTCTTTATTCAGTATTTCAGATCTCCTTTCTTTCATGCCACAAAAGATAAATTCACACTGCTGCACTGACAACATCACAGCTTTGAAAATGTGTCCACCCGTTACCTTATAAATAGTTCAGTCACTTACTTTAATCCATCTTCCTCTGTCCATCACTCTAATGTCAAACTTACAAGTTTAAGAATACAGTTTTCTCAACTTCTGGGTTTAAAGCAAGAGTCCAAAAGCCACTTAACTAACACACACTGACAGAGGTATCATTTTGACCGACAAAATGCCAATCATCAGGTATTCTCATTTAGGAATATTTGATAATGGTGTCCTGGCATTGCTGTTTTGATGAATATTCAATGCTAACAATGGCAAAAGTCCATCTCTCCTAAAAGGTGTGTAGGTCAAAAGGGCTGAGTGATAACCTGTCCATCTTCACAACTCTGTGTGTTTTCAGTATTTCAGTATAATTATCCAGTATCTATATCAGATAGTTAGTTACATAGTTCTGGTGGTTCAACCCTAGATAATAAATTTTTTTTTGTTTTGCTTATTTCTTTCACTTATACTAGCCAAGTTTTTCTTTATTTAATATTAACCTTTGGGACCCATAGCTTTGAGTTTATTCACAGTAGAACTAAAAGAAAAGAAACTCATAACCTCCACAGATCAGAATTTCTAGAGAGAGTGGAAAGTCTCTGAAGTATAGAGAATGTACTTTGAAGAAAATGGATTTTTTATATCAATCCAGGATCTAGAGCCTAAGTTTAAAAGTCTTTGATTTGTCCTAAAATTAATAGGGGATTCTCAAGTGAGCTGAAACAGGCACTAATCTGATCTGTGGATTTTATCATTTTACCAATTCCTCTGTTTTGGAAGGATAATCAGAAATGATTGATTGTGGATATCTGTAGGTTACATATAATAAATTTATCCCAACATGCTTTCTAAGCATCATTGCTTTCTAAGACTTTCAGAACACTTAGCTTTACTTTCCAAAGTGCACTTTTCTTTTTACTTATGAGACTCCCATGTTGCAAACCAGAGATGAGGTTGGGAGTTACAGTGTAGATTCTATTCACAGAATAGCTGTTTCAACTAATAAATTAACTTTGCATGCTCCTATCTCCCAATGTAGAGTTCTACCTCCATCACAATTCATTTGGAATCACCAACAGTCTGGACTGGAATCAGTATTTCTCAATACTAACTTCAGAAGCATAAGTTAGATTTTACAGTGAAAATCACTAGTCTTTTCTGGCTACAACTTCATCATAAACCATACCAGTGCAGTTATAAGCATTTGCACTTAAAATTGCCACATCTCAAATAAGTTTTCTGTTCCAAAAGTCCACCACAAAAAATAAGTGCAATTTCACTTTCTTTTAATCAATGAATATATAGCTCAACATCTACCTCTTAACATAAAAATATTAATACTGCTCATTGTACTCACATGGCACCGTGCGGAGGTAGAGGTTGTCACGAATGATTTGCTGAAGTTCGTGGTCCACAGAACCCTTCTGAAATCGTAAGTTGAGGTAGTGACGAAGGTCTTTATCAACAATTCCTCCTAAAATAAAAAAGTTTTATTAGTAAGGAATGTTGGAAAATATGTTAAGCATGGAATTTGATTCTGTTGTCCATATATTCAGGAACCCATTTAAAAGATGCGTTATTTCAAAGTGTTCTTTTGATCTTCTGAAACATTTACTGCCATAATAATAATATAACATTTACTGAGATAATAATTGCCTGCCAAGTTCAATGCTTTGAGAATGTAGCCTATATCATGATAAAAGATACGTTACTCCTGACTCATACTGAAATATTATAGTATACCTCACTGCATGGGTAAAAAGACCATTTACTCATTTATTCATTGCTTCCCATTCCATCCTACCCCAACTCCTGGAAACCACCTTTCTGTCTATACATTTGACTACTCTAGGTACCTCACATAAGTAGAATCTATAATAGTGGCCCTTTTGTGACTGGCTTATTTCACTTGGCTTATTGTCTTAAAAGTTTGAAAAGATTTTTAAGTTAATTAAAGTTGCTCTAGATTTAGTTAAGCAGGATAGTATAAAAAGTTAAAGAAGAAAAACCTAGACAAATATTAATGATTTTAATCCCTTTACACAATAAATGAGTAATTTCTCTGTTTTGTATTAAATGTACAAATGTTTTTTAACAAGAGACAAGGTTTGAAAGATGTAGGTTTTTTTTTTTCCTTTTTCCAATACAAACAATTTTGAGTCTGTTTGGCCTTATAATCTAATAAAAAAATAAAACAGGCTATAGTTAAAAAACTAATAATGTAGTTCTATCAAATACTAATTTGATGTTCAAAGATAACTGTGTTAACATACAGATTTACCTTAAAACCTTTCCTATTTCCATACTGGAAAAAGCTAATTATAAATCAAAATACTAGTAAAAATATAAGTAAGAATTCCTGAAACTCTTAATATTCCAATCAAACATACTAGGACAATTGAGCCATGACAAACAAAGATAGAGGAAATAGGAAATCTGTAATAAT
Organism: Ateles fusciceps; assembly: GCA_036589455.1. Taxonomy (NCBI): domain Eukaryota; kingdom Metazoa; phylum Chordata; class Mammalia; order Primates; family Atelidae; genus Ateles; species Ateles fusciceps. The sequence continues at coordinate 7,393,556 of JAZHEH010003404.1, read as the reverse complement.
TATAAAAATGACGTTCTCTTCAAATCCTTTGAATCTCAGAATTAGAATTCCCAAATCTATTGGCACTACCATGATCACACAAACTTGCATTATGTAGGTGTGCACATGTGCAAAACAAACACCTTTTAGACAGACAGTAGTTAATAGACTTATATAGTGTAACATTTCTGACATTTTCAAAATCCATCATTTCAGTGCCTCCTAATCTGCAGGTATAGTTTCAATAAGATGCCATTTTTAACTGCAAGATGGCATTTTTAACAGAATTAACTCTCAAAATTCTTACCTTCAAGATGTTGTTTCTTTCATATTTGAGCAAATGCTCTCTTAATCTATTTTTCCATCCAATATAATATGATAGGGGGAAATCAAATGACATAAAAAGAAAACATTTTTTGTTGGATGTACGTAAATATTACATCCAGAATGACTGAACATATAATTTGCCAAATTCAAAACCATTTTCTCAGCCAAAGAAGCAGAGCAGTCAGAAATAAAAGTCATTTGAAACTGCCATTACACACAATTCCAACAATTACCTATTATTTACATCTCCAAATGTCCCGTGTTTCCATGTATCTTGGACTTGCTGGCTCCACACTGAAGTATTTAATAGTTTAGAAATCCTGAAATTCTCTTTTTCTACTTTTTTTTTTTTTCCAGACAGAAATACTTGCTTACCCTTGCTAATTTATCACACCTACTGAGTAAGCATCACACCTGTGACTGTTCACAACTGTTATTTCTGCCAGATTCTAAGGCTACAGGTCCTTTGGCAACTGCACCCCCCTCTTCCTTCTCCTTTTCTTTCAAACTAATATGTGGGACATACCAAGTGATGAGATGCTTTCTGGCAGCCTGAGAAAACGCCAACTATAGAACAACAGATGTAGTCTCTTCATTAAGGTAAGCCAGAATCGCTCACCTAACGTAACATGGGTAAGTTCACATTTTGTAGTTCAGGATGATTCTTATCCCTAAAAATATATTATCAGTTTAAACCTTTTTTTTTTTTACTACAAATATACTAAATTACATTTCTTGAAAGTTTATCTAACTAAGAAAACAACAAAAAAGTTGATGTATTCATTTCAATGACTGTATCTTTTTTGCCATAGAAGGACCTGTTGAAGCTTTTAAGAATCAATACAAAATTTCCTTCACTAATTAAAATGAGTTGACATAAATTATAACAAAATTCCACATACAATCCCCTTTGTTTTGGAAGGATTTCTCTTTCCTCCTATTTCTCAAATGCTTTATCATCCTTTACCATTTATCATAGCATCTTTCAAGTCAGGCAGTTTTATTAATCTGGTGTTCTTATAGCAAACTCTGCTAGTTGCCTACCCAATATTCTTTCTGTTATTCTTTTCTTTTAAAAGAGCTCTGATTAAGTTTTGAGCAGAAACATGCTGGGCCTCAGGACCTGGATCACAGTGGTCTGAAAAGTCATTCAATCATTCCCCACTTTCCTAACTGCTCTTGCAGCTTCTACCAGTATATTCTGGCCATTGACACCTAGCACAGAAGGAAACGGACATGATACCGGAGATGTAGCAGCCATATTTTGACCAAGAAGTGAAGTGACAGGCACAAGGAAAAATCCAACATGCTCAGGATACTGGAGCAGAGATTAGAAACAGCCTGCATCCCATATGGCTTTACTAAGCAGCTAAAAACAATATCAGTAACTACATAGCTTAAGATTTCTTGTTATATGAGAAGAAGTAAACACTCATTTAAGTAACTATTATGGTTGAGTATTCTTTTAAAACTAATATAATTGAACCACTGTACATAATCTTAAAACACACATATATACACACAAATATATAAATGTTATACACCCATGTATATATACATGTATATTTTGTGTGTATTATATATACACATATATACATGTGTATAATACATGTGTGTATATGCACAGTATATGTGTATTATGATATATAACACATGTATGCATATGTACAGTATGTGTATATATACATGTGTTATAAGTATGTGTTATATGAATATATAATGTATGCATATGTATATACGTGTGTGTGTGTGTGTGTATATAGAGAGAGACATACATGCATACATAGACATAAAGGCATATTTATCCTTAATTAGAAATTTCAATTAGAGAGGAATTAAACAACAGACATTGGGCAATGATGTCCTGAAAATTAGAGTCTGATTCTCAAGATGATCTGATTTCAGGTTTATAAGTTAGCATTTTAAGGCAAGCTAAAAATAGAGTTCCAAATAGTGTACAATAAATGTTATCTATCATCAAAATAAATAAGTAATTTGCTATCTTATTTACCATAGTTATAAATTTTTTATTTCACTTTTAGTGTTTGTAGAGTTTCTGTTTATCATTTGTTAATTATTCCTAGATTTGGTAGTTCATAGGATGCACACATCAATAATTTTGCTGAGCAGAGCCCTGTCAACATTCATGTCTCATTGCATGCTTTAGCCGTTTGTACTTTTCCTTCAAAAAATTCAGTGGCTCTTACTTGCTATTATATTTGAATAACTATTGACTTATTTAGTTATGTGAAAATGTTTTCATTTTCTTTATTTTAAAAAATAAGACTGTAGACAAGTATTAAATGCCTTCTCAAATCACATTTTTAGTAAATGAGAGAGCTGGAAAGGATTTGAAGCCTACAATTCCAAAAACATGTAACTAATTTTCATGCTCTACAGTCTGAAGATCAAACTTCTCAGTACAAAGCAGTCAAGTGCTTTCTCAACAGGACCCCAATCAAGCTTTTGAACTTAACATCAAAATATAACCTAAGAAGAACCTTTTAGAATAGAGCTCAGCTCCAACTCTTCCTATTGCAAACGAGGAAGTGAAGCTCACACAAAAAGTATGGTACTGGGTGGGGAGTGAGGGAAGCAATGAGGAGCGACACCTATGGTCTATTTCAGGAGCAAAGGCCAAGTGCCAACATTCAAAACTGGTGTGTGCCTTTCTAAGGCTTCCATCGTTTTCAGAAATGCCCCTCAGTAGACATCGACTCCTTTGTCCTTTCTGTGACTTGAATTCCTAGACAGAGGAAACGAAGGAAGAAGATGCTGCTTGGATTAGATGGACAGAATCTCCTTGGCATATTTCTTAAGACAATTTGTTAGCTCCAGCTGTGTAGCCAAAGCCACTCTTTCAAAATTTGAGGGAGAAACATACTAGGGTCTATAATGTTTGGGCCAAGGGTCTGGTTGCTAGTAGTCCCTTCTAGCAAAGTAGAGTCTTCCCTCGCTCAGACATGACCATCAGCTCAACCTTCCCCTCCTCTTGAGTCAACTGCTTCTGGAATGAACACGTACCTTATAAATTTTATCAGTGTAAACTGGAGAAAGCAGTTCACTAATTGGGATAGGAAGGGTTAAGTATAGAGGGGGAAAGGTGGGGATGATGACCAGGGTTTGGCTCATTTTGATGTCATCCAGTCATCCTGTCCTTCAGTCAAAGCAAGCTACTTCAATGTTCTAATCATCTTATTTATTTTTGTTTGTTTTTCAGTCACACTCCACAAAATACTGTGGTGAATATTTAATTTAGTTTGTTTGTACTTGAAGTTTTGCATTCCACCTTACTCTTTATCTTGTACCACCTTCTTTTTGTAGAGCACCTTTTAAAAATTAATTAATTAATTAATTAATTTATTTCTTGAGTGGCTATATCATTCTGTACATGTGGTAGGTCTTTGCGCTAAGCTACTCTGCCCTTACAATCAAAATGTCTCTTCCAGGACATTTTGGCTATAGAAGCAGAGTGCCCAAAGAATGCGAATGCAACTGTTTTCATCTTGAAAGTGGCACTCTGAAGAAATTAGCCATAATTTCTCCCTCTTGGACAAGCAGAATTATCCTGTTCTTGTCTTTTTCTGGCCAGCTTCTCCAACTTTCCCTTTGTTGTTTGTAATTAATACAACTTTATGGATAAGAACGCCTTCCCTTTGCTACTATCTATGGAATTTCTATGCACCCTTCAGCTTAAAATCATTCTCTAGTTGGCCTTCCTGTGATCTTTGAGCCAGAAGCCTTCTCTCTGCTCCGAGTTTCTGTGTCTTGCTCATCTCTCTTTAGTACTTTGCACATTATTACAGGCCAAACAGTAATTTGTGGACCTGTTTTATATTTTCTATGATGTTGTAAGCTCCCCAGGAGAGAGTGTTTCCTATTCATTTTATATCTTCACTCCTCTTATATCTTCTCCTACCTCTAAAGCAGAGTCATTTAAACATGCAAGGCCATGAAATGTATGCTAAATAAATAAATCACAAATGTTCTAGTAGAAAGAACACTAGGTTTTCAATCAGGAAACTGAGTTTCAGTTGCCACTCCAACACTTATTCTTTAAGTAGTCTTGCACAAATCATTTCTGGATCTCATTTTTCTCATCTTATTATAAAAGGTAGGTGGCTTAGTCTTTTAAAGCTGCTGTAACAAAATACCATAGATTGGTGGTTTCAACAACTAATATTTCTTTCTCACATTTCTGGAAGCAGAAAGTCCAAGATTAAACCAACAGATCTGGTGGCTGGTTAGGGCACTCTTCTTGGTTTGCAAATGGCCATCTTCTCATGTCCACATATAGCCAAGAAAAAAATAATGTATCTCATATTTCTTTTTATAAGGGCACCAATCCTATTCATGAGGGTTCCATCCTCATAATCTAATTACCTCCCAAATGCCTCCCCCCCCCCACCTTCTAATATAATCATTATGGGGGTTAAGATATCAACATATGAGTTTTGGACAAATATTCAGTCCATAACAATGGGTGTCAGCCCAAATAATGTCTTCTCTAGATCTAAACTTTATGCTTCCCTGTAAAATATTTACTAAGTGCATCTTATAGTTTGGGATTTCTCTTGCTAACCAGACAACCAAATTATTTTATTATTTACTTATAGTTTATAAATTAGCTATAGTCCATAAGAAATAAAACCATAAATAATCGCCTTCTGATGTGATTTTCTAGTTACACAATTGTCCAGGAATCTTACATCATCAGTAGACAGCTGACTTCAGATCTTGTCTCCATTAAATAAGTAGGAAAGTAGCTAAGCAAAGCAGTCTGTGAGGAATTAGAAGAAAAGTAAATCCATCCATATGCTTTAAGATATTTTCATGAGTAACTGCAAATGTATCTTATGTTAATTTATTGGATGGTGGTTAGGTAGAGGAATAGACAGGAAAGTATTATAGGGCTATGTCGTTAAGTTCCTTTTTCAAAAATAGTTTCTGCTTGGCTCACCTCAAAAATGAAGAAATAAATCACAGGAAAGTTGATTGATTCTGCTAAGAGCCACAGACACGAAACAGGTGACAGACATATCTAATCTAGTCTGCCAGAACAGGCTCCATTCCCTTTTTAGGCAGAAAATTGTGTCTTTGATTTCTGATGATCTAGAGGCCCATCTCATTTTCAAGTGATCAGAGTACTACACAAAATCACTGGATGAATCTGATCTAGACTGGACAGTCTATAAATTATGAGCCAGTAAAATTCCTCTTCCCCTAATAATTCCTAATGTGCCTATTTTAAATAGGAATACACATACAACACCCATAAAACTCATTGAAGATGCTCTGGTTTGTTAGTTTTCCGTAGCTGAAAATTTTTACTTATATGACAATTTGTCTACCTTCAATATTTTATCATAATATTAGACTAGTCGATCTTCTTAATCATGCTTTAATATCTCTGCTGTTTCTTCAAAATCTTAGTGGTATGGAATATTTTGTCTAAAAAATGCAATAATAAGAAAGACAACAAAATATACTAAACATTTGCAGATAATTAGAAGATTCAAAACTAGAGAGAATAATTGCTATTTCAGAGAAAATGACAGAGATAAATGTAAATGGTTTATAATATTCACCAGCTTTATTGAAAATAGCTTTTTTTATTATTTCCTTTCCCCCCGCTATTGTACAGACGGGATATTATTATTGAGTTTCATTTTCATTGTTAGCCTTGGTCTCAAACTAAACATTAGAGTTGTTCCTATAGTTATGATATTTCCTCCCATTGAGAAGAGAAAATGAGTTCTCAGTATATGTCAGGCTTCATAGTAGGTACCTGAAATTTTGTCATCTGAAAATATGAATGATGATCCCAGATTTGAAAACAATCTCAAGTGTATCAAAATTTTTAATAAGATATCAACATGGCTAATTCTGCCCAATAATAGGGTATATCCAATTAGTTTCTTTGATTACCTAACTCTTACAAATTAGATGTTCTTTATACAAAGCAGGAAGTCAGAACAAATTCAGTGTAATGAAAGGAAAAATATATATGGGAGAAAAGAGACATAATAATCTAACCTAAATCCAATTCATTTTTAAAAACCAGAGATATACCACTCTAAATTTAAAAGGGAAAGGCAATTTATTAGGATAGTAAGAAATGAATTGAAAATTACTGAAGGTTAATAAACCTCATAGGTATAAGGCTTCTACATAAAAGATTTACTAAAATTATTAAAATGAAGAAAAGTCACTATTGTCCAAAATATCTAGACAATTTAGCAGGCAAAAACTTTCCTCTTAGAGTCTCAGTTTATTGCCTCTTTAACTTTATCCCAAAGTTTCAGTATAAAGATTTTTAAATGTAATCATAAAAATATCAACTGTTTTTATTCTTGGTAAGTCCAATTTAAGAATGCATCCACATTAATAAAAAAGCAAAAGAAAATGTTCATACTTTGTTATGCTTGAAATATCTTCATTCATAAAACTAAAAGTGAACTTGTAAATGGTATTTAAACAATGAATATTTAAGTTTATTCCATTTTATATTAGCAAGCTCTATGCCCCAGTCAATTGAAAAACATTTGACATTATTTTGTGTTTTGATAACTGTAAAGCCAGGTCAGGCCAGGCATATGGTGGCTCATGCTTGTAATCCCAGAACTTTGGGAGGCTGAGGCAGGAGGATCACTTGAGGACAGGAGTTCTGGATCAACCTGGGCAACATAGTGAGACCCCATCTCTTCAAAAATGAAAAAAAAATGTTTTTAAATTCTTAAAAGCCAGGTCAGTCCTCTATTATTTTTTTTCTAACCTTCCACAACTTAAAAACTCTCCAATGATCTGGTATAATACATGGTTCACTCCAAATAGCTTTATCCTAAAAAGTATCATGACATAGACCACTTTGCCCAAATTAACAAAAAAGAAATGCCAGCTTTATTTTTTATTGCATTATACGAACACAACACAAAGAAATTCCCTCGCAAATCTCATTCCAAACAACAGACTAATATATCCTCCATAGTCTGTGTCATGATGGATTAGTACTAATGAAGTTGTAACAATTATAGGCTCATGATTTGAACTGCTAAAAGACTGACTTCAAATGAGGAATGTGTCTCAAAGGTTTGTTTTGGAATGCAGAATGGTTTTTACTGTAGAAAAATGTTGTATATTATAATTACGTCCTTGGCCCACCTGTCTTTTCATTCATTAGGCACTTGAAGTACACCACTTATGGTATGTTGGAAACACATTTTTGTTATACAGGTATAGCATGCCCATGAGAGATGGGGGACATTGGGAAGACTGGCACACTCCTAGCAGATCTTCAGAGGGAAGATCCATTGAAAATGGAGAGAGAAGATTCAGATGCTGGGCCAAAGGGGCAGAAAGCAGGGAACCCTACACAGGACTACTATGCACTGGGAGTTATTGCTCACTCTCAATGACTCCTGGGGAAGAGGTGGGTTGAGCAAGCAAGGAGCAACCCATTCTCCACAGGGGCCCCTGGAATCCTGCCATCAGCAGACTACATGACCTCCGTGGACAATTGAGCTGGCAGAAAGAGCTGCTTAGAGAAGTAGTATGGGCAGAACTCCAGTCAGTGTGGAAACCAGAGGGTTTGGTGTAGGAGCATCTGGAGTGGAGTGCTACTAGGAACACCCATCCCCCCAGGGCTGCCTTGCACCCATAGGAGACTTTAGGCCTAAGGAAACTGTTCAACCTGAATAGTGAATGGTGGTCTTGCTCATGAGGCTGGGCGAGTCCGACCTGAGCACTTTTGATCTGCTGGCCTCTGTGACCTCAGCTAGGCCTGCCTGCATTGGAGCCTCTGAAGCCCAGGTTGTGCTTGAGCATGCATCATAGCTCCTGCACTGGCGCACTATACTTGACTAGTAGAGAGCTCCAGTAGAGTGCTCCAATAGAGTGTAACTGAAGACATGCAGCTGCCCACCCATGTCCTTCTACTACAGTCTCTCCTGAGTTGCTTTGCCAGCATGCACTGGTCCACAACCACCCACTATTTGCTTTGCTGGGGCATGTAAACTTGGATAGACCTTGCCTTCCCTTTCCTGCCAGATGCACACGCACCCTGCCATGATACAGTTGCCAGTGTAAGTGAATCCCAACCCTCCAACACCCCCCATGCAACAGTGCTGCCACTGCTGTTGGAGCATTGGTTAGCATGGAAACTGGAGACTGTCAGCCCCATTTCCACATGCACTGCACCCCTATGCCAATATTGCCACTGGTATGAAACTACACAAGTAGACCAAATGATCTGCCCCCAACCCAGCAGCAGCTGCCACCTATATTAATGCGTGAACACAGGGCACACACCGTCCCATGCCTCCAGTGCCACATCCCCATGCTAACATCCTTACCCATTCAAATTTATGCAAGGACACTGGCAAGGCCCCTTGCATCTCCACACAGTGCTGCCATGCCAACACTGCTGCTGCAAGTGCGCCACAAAGCACCTGTGCCCATCAGCACTCAGTCATAGCTGATGAGCGTGCAACCTGCAGCACTGCCACTGCTGCTGGCGCATACAAATGAGGACCAATCCTGCTTCTACTGCCCTACGAAGAGCTGAGGCTGGTACCACCCATCAGAGTGTTCTAACCAGCTATCTGGAAACAATTCAGGCCTCTCCAGTGAGTCAGGTTCCTAACCTCCAGGGGTGACAGAATAAAGCCAGGGTCCATACCAGGCCCCTAGAATTAAAGCACACAGTTCAGGATTTATGAGCTGAGCCTTGGCCCAGCTCATATTTTCACACAAAAGACTTTAAATTAACAAACATTAAAAAAAGACAAAGAAAGGCATTACATAAAGGTAAAGGGCTCAATTCAACAAGAAGACTTAATTATCCTAAATATATACACACACAGCACAGGAGCAGCCAGATATATAAAGCAAGTTATTAGAGACCTACAAAGAGACATAGATAACCACACAATAATAATAGAAGACTTTATCACTCAACTGAAAGTATTAGATAGATCACTGAGGCAGAAAACCAACAAAGACATTCAGGACCTTAACTGAAAACTTGAAGAAATGGACCTAATAGACATCTGCAGAACTCTCCACCCCAAACAACAGTGTACATTCTTTTCATCTGCACATGACATATACTTAACCCAAAATTATACAGACCACACTTTTGGACCATAATATGGTTTGGCTCTGTGTTCCCACTGAAATCTCACCTTAAGTTGTAACAATCCCCACATGTGAATGGTGGGACTGGGTGGAGGTAATTGAATCATGGGGGCAGTTTTCCCCATGTTGTTCTTGTGATACTGAGTGAATTCTTATGAAATCTAATGGTTTTATAAGGGGTTTCCTCATTTGTTTAGCACTCATTCTCTATCCTGCCTCCCTGTGAAGAAGTGCCTTCCACCAAGATTGTAAGTTTCCTGAAGTCTCCCCAGCCATGTGGTACTGTGAGTCAACTAAACCTCTTTTGTTTATCAATTACCCAGTCTTGGATATTTCTTTTTTTTTCCTTTTTCTATTATTTATTTATTTGAGATGGAGTCTTGCCAGGCTGGAGTACACTGGCATGATCTCAGCTTACTGCAACCTCCGTCTCCCAGGTTCAAACAATTCTCCTGTCTCAGCCTCCCAAGTAGCTGGGATTACAGGCATGCAATACTATGCCTGGCTAATTTTTATATTTTCAGTAGAAATGGGGTTTTGCCATGTTGGCCAGGCTGGTCTTGAACTTCTGACCTCAGGTGATCCACCTGCCTTGGCTCCCAAAGTTCTGGGATTGCAGGCGTGAGCCACTGTGCTTGACCTAGTCTTGGGTATGTCTTCATAGCAGAATGAGAATAGACTAATACAGTAAAATTGGTACTAGGAGTTGGGTGCTGCTATAAAGATAACCAAAAATGTAGAAGCAACTTTGGAACTGGGTAACAGGCAGAGGTCTGAACAGTTTGGAGAGCTCAGAGGAAAACAGAAAGAGGTGGACATGTTTGTAACTCCCTAGAGACTTGCTGAATGGCTTTGACCAAAATGCTGACAGTGATATGGACAATAAAGTTCAGGCTGAGGTAGTCTCAGCTGGAGATAAAGAACTTGTTGGGAACGGGAATGAAGGTGACTCTTTGTATGCTCTAGCAAAGATATTGGAGGCATTTCGTCCCTACCTTAGAGATCTTTGAAACTTTGAAATTGAGAGAGATGATTTAGGGTATCTGGTGGAAGAAATTTCTAAGTAGAAGCATTTAACATGTGACTTGGGTGCTCTTAAAAGCATTCAGTTTTATGTATTTACAAAAATATGGTTTGGAATTGGAATTTATGTTTAAAATGGAAGCACAGCATAAAAGTTCAGAAAATTTTCAGCCAAAGCGATGGAAGAAAAAAACATTTTCCGAGGAAAAATTCAAGTCCGCTGAAGAAATCAGTGTAAGAAATGAAGAGCCAAATGTTAGTTGCCAAGACAATGGGAAAAATGCCTCCAGGGCCTGTCAGAGGTCTTCACTGCAGTCCCTTCCATCACAGGCTCAGAGGCCTAGGAGGAAAAACGATTTCATTGACTGGTTCCAGGACCTTGCTGCTTTGTGCAGTCTTGGGACATGGTGCCCTACATGTCAGCTGCTTCAGCTCCAGCTGTGGATGAAAGAAGCAAAGGTAGAGCTTGGCCCATTGCTACACAGGGTGCATGCCCAAAGCTTTGTCAGGTTTCATGTGGTGTTGGGCCTGCAGGTGTACAGAAGTCAAAAATTGAGGTCAGGGAACTTCCACCTAGATTTCAGAGGATGTATGGAAACACCTGGATGTCCATACCTGAAGTCTATCAATTAAAAAAAACTTTCCTAAAAATTCACTTTTAGACATCTGAGGCTACATTGCCTCTATGAAGAAAGACTGGCCAGATATGAAAAAACGCAAATAATATGCAATTAATCAAATATATTCTCCATTGCCCCCTGTTCCCTGATTACATGTAAAGTTGTCCACAATCTTTAAAGCTATTAAAGAATATCTGGAGGATGCAGTCTTAAACAATTTTGGTTCATCCCTTCAATTACTTGCAAGGAAAGCCTACCGGAAAATATGTCTTTGATGTAACTTTCACTTTTATCAAAATGTTATTATTTGTACTTAAGAGCAATAACTTTTTATATAAAATGTCACATGGAAGCAATAGTGTGGACACACAACTCATGGATTGGGGGAAAATATTTATAAGCCATATATCTTATAAGGGGTTAATATGCAAACTATATAAGAAACTCAACCAACTCAATAGAAAGAAAACAAATAACCCAATTAAAAAATGGACAAGAGGCCAGGCATGGTGGCTGACACCTGTAATCCCAGCACTTTGGGAGGCTGAGGCGAGCAGATTGCCTGAAATCAGGAGTTCAAGAGCAGCCTGGTCAACATACAAAAAAATAGCCCGGCACAGTGGTGCATGCCTGTAGTCCCAGCTTTTCAGGGGCTGAGGCATGAGAATTGTTTGAGCTCTGGGAGACAGAGGTTGCAGTAAGCCAAGATCATGTCACTGCACTCCAGCCTGGGACACAGAGCAAGACTGCCTCCAAAAAAACAAAAGAAAAAAAAAAGAAAAAAAAATGGAGAGGAGAACTGAATAGACATTTCTCAAAATAAGACATACAAATGGCCAAAAGACATATTTGAAAAAATGCTCAACTCACTAATCATTAGAGAAATGCAAATTAAAACCACAATGAGATATCACTTCACATCTGTCAGGATGGCTATTAGCAAAAAGACGAAAGGATAAGTGTTGCTGGGGATGTGGAGAAAGGGAATCTTTGTACATTGTTGGCAGAAATGTAAATTAGCACAGCTGTTATGGAAAACTGTATGGAGTTTCTTAAAAAATAGAATTACCATATGATTCTGCAATCTTACGTCTAGGTATTACTCAAAGATTTGAAATGAGATTGTCAAAGAGCCATCAATACTCCCCCTGTTCATTGAACCACCATTCGCAATAGCCAATTCATGGAATCAACCTAAGTGTTCATCAACAGGTGAATGGATAAATAAAATTATGTATCTATATACCTATATACATACATATGCATACATGTATGTATACATACATACATGTACATACAAAATAGAATACCCCTTAGCCTTTAGAAAGAAGGAATTTCTGTCATTTGCAACAACATGGATTGGAGAACATTACACTAAGTGGAATAAGCCAGGCACACAAAGACAAGAGTCACATGTTCTCACTTGCATGTGAAATCTAAAACAACTGAACTCATAGAAGCCAAGAGTAGAATGGTGGTTACAGAGGCTAGGGGTATGTGGGGAATGAAAAGATGACGGTCAAAGGGTACAAAATTTCAGTGAAACAGAATTTTTTAAAAAGTTTATCGCAAAATATGGTGAATGTAGTTAACCACGGTGTATTGTACATTTCCAAATTGCTAAGAGAGTAAATTTCCAATGTTCTCTACCAAAAATAATTATTTGAGATTATGCATATGATAATTAGCTTGACTTAGTTATTCCACATTGTATTTTGTAATCTATAAATGTATACAATTAAAAATTGTCAATGTACAAAATTTTAAAAAATTCATGTGACTACCCAAGAATAATTTTCAAAATCAAGGAAAATATCGGAGGCTGCAAACTTCATTGTGAGCCAAGCTTGCGTCACTGTACTCCAGCCTGGCACCTGACGACAGAGCAAGACTCTGTCTCAAAAAAAGAAAAAAAACTATATATATGCACACATATGCGTATACACAGATACACATATGATGCATAATTTCACATTTTGGGATGGTGCTACAGAGGCAGCTGTATTTATAGTGCAGAGGTCTAAAGGAAGCTGATGGTTAACTACTTCCTATGGGTAGGCTCAAGAAACAGAAAAGATATTTATACTATTCAAAGACTTGCCTTTACATAGAACGTTACTATCTTATTATGAGAATTGGGCTAGCACAGACAAATACTGCTTTTCCATATTTGTAACAAAATTAATTTTTTGCCTAATAAAATTTTTATCTTTAAAACCCAATACCATCCCTAGCTAATTGATGACTTAAATGATTCTCTCAATAATGACAAACATTTCAAATACATGAGTGCAACATTACATAGTCAGTGTTTTATAAAAGTCCAGGAAAGCTTCATGTCATAAAAGAGTGCTCAGACATTACTATATATTTTTCATTTGGGACTGTTAGGCTATTGTCTTGGTAATGAAAGGGGTTTTTAAAATAAAACACCCATTCATGTGAAAATCTCATTTGAATGAAATTTTACTGTCTTTTGCTAACTAATCGACTGTATACTTTAACCAAAATAATTTTGTTTTTGAAAGTAAGTATAAAAAACACAAATATTGTATTTTAAATAGCCTATTTGTTTTATGTTTATGGAAGTACATGGCCAAGTATCCTTAGTATTTTCTGGGGTAGCATTACCGTAGACTGCCCCAGACACGTGTTTTATTGCATACTACTTAAAATCATACTACAGCAATGAATAACAACTATTCTGAATAATCATTTTAAAAAATAGTATCACGATTTCTAGCTTTTTGGGAGTAATACATTTAAGGGTAATATCTACTTGCTAACTCCTAAAAATCTGGAGAAATGGTTGAAGTGTTTAACATTTAAAAAATAAACTATCCATTAACCTGGGAGTCATCTTGTGTTAATAAAACCTACAAAGCAGCTAACAAATTTATTAACATGTAATGTTTATCAATTTCATAGCTACGGTTCCTCCATGGGCCTAAAGATAGGCCTTGAACTATCTTTAGGCCTAGTTCAAGTGTAGGTTCCAACTTTATATGCAAAAGACTGAGTTTAATGTTTGAGGAAGTGAAACAGTATAAGGAGTTGGTGACTGAAATGGATTTGGGTTTGGTGAGGACAGAATCAACAATTTTGCCAAGATTTTTGTGTTCACATTGGCAGCACACATAGAAAACTTGAATGAGGGGTAACATTAGGAGAAATACCTAATGTAGATGAAGGGGGGGATGGATGCAGCAAACCACCGTGGTACGTGTATACCTATGAAACAAATCTGCATGATCTGCACATATACTGCAGGACCTAAAGTATAATAAAAAAAAAAAAAACAGAAAAAAATAAAAAGTAACTGGCAAATGAGAAATCTTAAAAGAAAAAAAAAGGAAGAAAGCAAGCTGGAATGATAGAGCGAATGTGAGTGTGGCCCCTGCACAAGGGTAACACACAAATTCATGAAGCATTCCATAAACTAAAACAAACAAAGAATTTTGCCAAGATTTCTAGCAGAGCGATTGAGAAAATGATGGTAACATTGACACAGATTAGATTTGGGGACATGAAGGTATTTTGTTTCACTTTGTTTTTAAGGGTGTGGCAACCTGACAGACCACAGGGACACAGTTCTTTGTTTTTTGTTTTTGTTTGTTCCATTAACACACTGTGAATTTGGGACTAAAAATAAGAAAGCAGATGCAAACATGCTAAATGAATGAACATACTAGGTGTTTAAGCAGACATTAGGTGGTTGAATAAAAAAGAAGGTAACAAGAGAAAGAATCTACTATATTAATGGGAGTGGTATTATCCTGGTACATCCTTCTCAAATTATTGATTTTATCTTCCACTTAAAATCAGGACATACTGAGAAAATCAGAACAGAAATACCAAGATTCTTCTTGGGAATAGAGTTCCCAAAACTTTATTTTAGTATCATGCTTTTCAATTTATATGACTTGGATTATTTATATACAACACTGAAGGACAATTTGTATGCAAATATTGTTGGCACAAGCCCATGATTAAATTGTAAAAGCTTGGAATGATACGGAACTTATTAATGATTACTTTCACAAGTGGCTCTCAGAAACAGCATCTCAATAAATCACTACCATTCTTCTACATTTTTATACATCTGAACAACTATCACCTTATCAGCATGCTAAGAGTTAGATATAGCAATCATGTTCTTTATGAGCATGATACAAATCACCAAGAAGCTGCCACAAATCTATCTCTTACTCTTGTTATCATGTTTAAAATGACCTTCCCTTTGCCGGTTTTACTTGGTTCATATCTCTGCTCAAATATTACTCCTACCTTGTCTCCCACAACTCCATTCTCATCATTCACCATTCTCTTACTCTACTTGTATACATGGCATTTACCACTATCTAAAATTATATTATATATTTACTTGTTTATTGTCATCATCCCCTGCAACGCAAATTTTGTAAAAGAGTTGAGCCTGACACTTAGTAGTTACTCAATAGGTATTTGCTCAATGACAAATGAAATGGATGAGATACAAAGCATTTTTGGAGAGGCTATAAACCCATATGCAGACCAGTAACAGCATAACACAGTAGTAATACCACATTATGTCTCAAGATACTTAATTTTTCTACATTAAATGCTTAATAAGCTTCATGACATTTATATTGAGAGCTCAATTGATCTGGACAACTATAAAGGGCAATTCGCAAATATTCTAAATTATGCCAACTCTATAGTTCAGCTACAATGGCTAATTGTTGATATTTTGAAATAATTTTATGTATTGATTAAAGGTGTCTTTATAAACAAAAATGTTTACTGAATTTGGCTTCCTGATGTGAAATGTGTATTTCATTTCTTTTATTAATAATCAAAAATTGTCCATAATCAAAGCACATTTGTTTTGTAAAAAAAGTTTATATAACTTATGACTTTATTGAGTTTTATTTCCTGCCTTAAATGTTATATAATAATTGGTTTAGATTTATCATCCAAATGGTCATCTTATACAATCATTAAATAGAAAATAAGCATTAAGAAAACATAAATAATCCTTACTATTTTCCATATATTCACACCAGATATGAAACTATAGAAAACATAAACTATTATGCAAAAATATCACCATATTACAAGATTGTACCATAAAATGATGGCACTGACTTTAAAATATTTTAGCCCTCAGTTGAGCTATATTTCATTGTATTAGGTAAAAATGAAAGCTTTTAACCTAGTGAATCATCATGAGGAAAAATGGATGGCAAATGCAATTAATTTTAGTATGTAAGTTTTATGCTTCAAAACGGTATTTGCTAAACAAATATTCTCTGTCATTCTTTTGGTTTCAATCAATGTAAGACTGCAGGAGCCAGGTGCAGTGGCTCATGCCTATAATCCCAGCACTTTGGGAGGCCGATGCGGGCAGATTATTTGAGGTCAGGAGTTTGAGACCTGCCTAGCCAACATGGTGAAATGCTGTCTTTAATAAAAATACAAAAATGTAGCCAGGCATGGTGGCATGCGCCTGTAATCCCAGCAACACAGGAGGCTGAGGCAGGAAAATCACTTGAACCCAGGAGGCGGAGGTTGCAGTGAGCTGAGATTGCACTCCAGCCTGGTAAGCAGAGCGAGACTCTGTCTAAGGGGAGAAAAAAAAAAGACTGCAGGGCACATAACCCATTCTGAAAGTGGAACATCAAGTCTAGGTTTAGATTCATTTTTTAATCATCAACTTACTATCAAATGTTAATTTTTAAAAATATATAAAAATCTTGAAGTAGAAGCAGTCCATCTGTAGCTTTCAGAGAATCTATTATTAAAATTAAGGCTGCAGCAAAGGACATTAGTCAAAGGAAAGAATTTCTAAACAAAACATTTAACACTCAAAGTAGTAAACATATGGGCAAGAATGCAGGAATTTCATCAGTTAGTTTTTATTAGATGCATCCAGCCAAATAAGTAACTTTTAAACTTTTCTAAAATCTGAAATCATGGTAACATTTCCATAGGTCTTTTTAAAGATCTTTTGAGAAGAACAGCTACAGTTTCGTGGTGCTATTCATTTACTGTGGCAAATTATTTTCCAGTGATGAGGAATGGCTGTAATAGAAGACATAAACTCACTGACAAGTACACGAGTTATCAAAAAATGGCTTCATCAAAAATACTAAAAGCCAGGAGATATTTGAACCACAGTCCAGGTTTAGAAGACCTAGTTGAGGATGCTCTTGGATCTGTTCTATCTATGGAACTCGTCTTTTGCTTCTTTCCAGGTCTCCTTTGTTTCTGTACTAGTGAAACAAAATCCTGGACGTAGAACTTTTCCATGTATTATCTGTATTAGAAATTTCAGAAGATGATGGACTATAGGTAAATATGCTTCAAAATAAAACTTTACTTGATCCAAGCAAAGTATATAGCTATATGTTTCTTAAAGGTTTTATACCATTTGATCACCTATGTAAAGAAAGTCTTTCTTTAAACGCAACTCAAATAACCATTCTGGTTTTGACTTTTTTTTCTTTGATAATATGTATTATAATTTTCATTAAAAATATTTCAGAATAAACATTTCATATATGGGTTTTCTATGTCTGTGTCTGGGTAAGATGTGTAAGTCAACTTTAATCTACACTTATGGACAGTTAGTTAGGAGTGGAATACCTTAACCAAGATTCAACACTCCAAAGGAGATTACTTTGGAACTTCAGATGTTCGCACATCTGCACTGGATGGTTATTAATTCATATTAGGAATCTTGGAAATGAGTTTCTAATGCCAAAATTAAGAGTGTTTAGGATATATAGTCGGTTAGAAAAATTGCAGTGGATTAATTGCTATTACATAAACAAAGCATAATAATTTGGCCCAGTAGCTTACTATAATAAGGGCAGGGCTTTTGGTCTTCTCCATCAGTAGTAAATAAAGTTCAGTCCAGTGCTAATAAGTGAAATGGTTGACACTGTAAAGAAATTGAGAATAAAAACCATCTGTAGCAACTTATCAGAGTAATTGTATATCTTTGAGTTCTAAATCTACTAACAAAACAAACACACCAACAAAAAATACTAGAGACTTGTATTTTAAAAAGTTCTAGTAATTCACTATTAATTTTTAATATTTTTTAAAAGTATTGGTCTTCAAAAGATGAAGGGAAAAAAATGATATATTGAGACACACTATCCTAGTTCCTTGCTAGCTTTATATTCTTGCATCTACCCTAAATAGAAATTGTTGGGTTTGCTATCATAATGCCACTGAGTTCTCCAAAAGAGTAATCTTTTAATGCATGGAGCTGTCACAGTACCTGAAGGCTGAGGATATTAGATGAATGTTTGTTTCTTACCATTCCCTTTCTTTTTGCTTTTGCTTTCCTTCTTTTCTTTTTCTGCTTCATAAAAATATTGTTATGTTTGACAAAATTTGACCTTTCAAATGTAATGTAGTAATCTTTAAAATTAAATTACATTTCAATGTAATATCCTACCTGGTATCCAGGTTACGGGTGAGTGGATATACAGCCTGCACCCTCCTCTATACAACTCTAATATTTACCAAAATAACTTTCCAGTTGCTAAAATGCCAAATAGGCATAGTTTTGCCATTTCTTTCCCCAGTTCAATCAGCCCTTTTGCCACTGCTCCTATTTTGAATCCTGTGTAATTTGTATTTCCTGTTGTTTTTTTCCAAAGGTTCAGAGGTATAGACTCATTACTAGGAAGGTGAATACAAAATCTTTGTGAAAGAGCAGAAGCATATATAAGAACTTTCTCTAGGGGGTTATACCTAAATCTTCACTCCGAGCTGCCCCACTTGTCAATTAGCCAGGGTGTGACCAAAACAGCAGCAGGCAAATGTGAACAATCCAATACTGACCATAAGCCCATAAGACAGAACCACTCACCCTTGTCCTTGGTCAGAATGGAAATCTGCTTCGGTGGTACTCTCCAATACAAAGGATCATAATATGGCAATGACGACTGGCAGCTTTCCCAGATTTAATGGCTATCTAATTTTGTATTAACTTCAAGAAAGATGAATTTCTTAATAAGGAATTAGGGCTTTCAGTTGCTATCTAGAGCAGATTGGCAATTTGACTGATATCCTAAATGTAAACCTTAATGATTACCACTTAGATATTTAAAGTTCTGCAATTGCTCCTACTGGGTTTATTACAAGAGAAATAATCACTTCTGCAGATGGTTTTTGACACATAATAAATTGAAAAGCATGAAATCCTTTCTATACAGTATTTGTTTTGAAATATCTACTCTCCAAACACGTGACTATTTTTGAATCAGTGTATTCCCACAAAAAAGTGTGTGCGTGTGTTGGGGGTTGGGGGGTTGCTGCTCTGGAAATTAAGCTGATTGAATTATTGTTGTATTGTTGCTTTACCAGCATCAATTGAGTTTTGCTTTATGAGACATTTGAAATGAAAAGCAGTGTAAATCTATTAACACTCAAAAGTGACTCATACTATGTGATTGTGGAGCTGGGTTTATCTGCCTGATGTTATTAAAAAAATAGTTGCCTTATGTCACATAAACATCTGTAACATGGCAACACTACCTTGTTAGCCAATTAAAATACCTCTTATAAAACCCTTATAAGTCACCTTTTATGTAGTCTTCCTAAAAACAGGTAATGGCATAATTATGTAAATTCCAAAGAGAATTGTTTCAATGAACATCATAAGGTGCACAGTAATTTGGCTCAAGGGTGATTACAAGATTTTAAAATATGTAAAATGGGATATATATTTTAAAATATATATCTGCTCATAAAATCATTTTTAATTTATTCTTAATTAGTAAAAGTATTAATTTCTTATATTAAGAAGATTGTTCCCTCCAAATAATATAGAATTTCTGATTCAGTCTAGATTCATGGAGAGCATTTAGTTACTTTTACAAACATGAAATCATAAATGAGGAAGATGATAGATACCCAATTCTTAAGACTGTAAGTTATTTGAGAAAGTATACTTTTAATTAATTTTTGCTTGAAAATTGAATTTAAAATCTTCATAAATGATTTTTGGTGTTGTCAGTACATTGAATAATTTAAAAGTTGTTTCAGTAGAAATGTGTAAGGTGAGCAAACAGGACATTTATGACATACAGATATGTGCAAAGCACTCACAGGAAGAACTGCCCATCAGAAATGTGAGGAGTCAGCAAATAAATGATTCAGGATTTCTTCACCACCAACGCCACTTTGTAAAATGTGACAAACTAATAAGTTAGGATGAGCTAAATTAAACTGAAGCCCACAAAAATAACCCATCACAGATTCCAAATAACTTTCACAGGTCATTTTGTCTAAAACACATTCAAAGGTACACAAAGCCAGCAAGAATCTTCATCTCTTATTTGAGGAAACCAATGTAAAAATAGGATAATTGACTCGAGGATGATTACACAACTGGTATGGAGAGTTGTTAGATTCACTGGTACTTTCATCCAACTCATCCCCGTATCCTATGTGTCAGGAAATGGGTATGTTTCCTATATGACTGGGGATTAATGATCCCGGCCCATGACTCACCACTAATTTTTTTTTTAATTTTTTATTATATATATATATATATATTTTATCGCATTTTAGGTTTGGGGGTACATGTGAAGAACACACAAGATTGTTGCATAGGTACACACATGGCTGTGTGATTTGCTGCCTTCCTCCCCCATCACCTATATCTGGCATTTCTCCCCCATGCTATCCCTCCCCCAACTCCCCCACCCCCCCACTGTCCCTCCCTTTTTCCCCCAACAGACCCCAGTGTGTAATGCTCCCCTCCCTGTGTCCATGTGTTCACATTGTTCAACACCCGCCTATGAGTGAGAATATGCGGTGTTTGATTTTCTGTTCTTGTATCAGTTTGCTGAGAATGATGGTTTCCAGGTTCATCCATGTCCCTACAAAGGACACGAACTCATCGTTTTTGATGGCTGCATAGTATTCCATGGTGTATATGTGCCACATTTTCCCTGTCCAGTCTATCATCGATGGGCTTTTGGGTTGGTTCCAGGTCTTTGCTATTGTAAACTGTACTGCAATGAACATTCGGACTCACCACTAAATTAATACATTCCATAGAACTAGGGCTGTCAGGATACTAGTCAAAGAATTCAAGTTGGCTGTGGATAAGAGAGTAATTTTAACTTTGTCTCCTCTTTGTTTAAAGCCATTAAGCAAGATTTAGGCAGTTATAGTTAGATTAAGAACCTCAATCTTCCATCCTTATACCAGACTCTGTGGGAGATTTGAAACTCATGTCTGTATTTTAGGGATATTTTTCCCTGCTGAGGATCCCCAATGCACAAAAGAAGCAAGACAACTTGATCCTAAGAAATGAAGGGAATAAAAGGGTCATGGATGGAAAAAGAACCTAAATTCAAAGTGAAATAATAAAGTACAAATCAATGAATGAATAAAATAACTGACAGTGATAAATTTTAACATTGGTGAATCCCCCTCAAAAACCCAAATCTAAAGAGTCAACTTTAACAAACGGAGCAGTTTCAGAAAACCAGATGTAAAAATTATGTTAATCTTTTATGTCTTGCTCACTTCTTAAACAAGACGCTTGCCTTTCACTCATGTAGGTTTTCACTGTGAAGTGAAGACTAAGCATTCCAAAATCCAAGACAAAATTTTACATTGACACTTAAACCTTTTTTTTTTTTTTTGACATTTGGCCAGAGCTGAAAATCCAGCCAATCATCATTTTTTGACAGAAAGACAGAAAAAACAAAACAGTTTCCTCACTCCCTTTGTTTATATGGGCAGCAATATAACTAAAACGGCTTTCCCAAAGTACGTTCCATGAGATATTAACAGCTATTATGTGAAAAAAAAGTTCCATGGTCAAATAAATTTGACAATCATTGTGTAAAACCAAATTTAGAAATTCTCTTTATTTCAGGGACCCTTATGACCATAATCATACTTCTTGTCATTAAACCCCTATGTTTCATGACTAAGTCCTGGGAATTGTTGCTCTAAGGAAGAGGTCTAGTTATTATTGCTATTACAAGCACAACCCTAGTCCTGGAACTTCACCAGGGCTAACACCCTGAAATAGTAAGAGAGGTTCTCTGTATGTTCTAGGCTTCATGTGCCGCCATCGCTTAGGACTACAGTCACATAAATTTGGGAAGACTTTTAAGTCTATTAGTCGATCAAGGTTGCTTCTTAGTTTCACTGAGAGTAATTGGTTTTTAAAAAACAAAATCATAGTATCAATATTACAGTGAGAAAATGTGATAAAGCCCTAATCATTAAATATCTAAGTTAGAGCTCGAATTTTCCAAATTATTGCAGGATTTTTAAATAGGTAATTTGTTTGAATGACCATGCAAGTTCCACATATTGCAGGCGACTGATATGTCATGTAAGGCTACTAGTAATCTACAGATATGCTCTTCCTTCCTTCTCCTTTATCTTCCAATATTTATCATTATTCTTAAGCTGAAAAATTTATCTTGCAGAGTTTCTCACCTTTTGAATTTTAAGGATTACATCTTATGATGCCATTTAACATGTTCCTCTGTCCCTTGAACTTTCTGCAGTCTTGCAGATAAATCTAAAGGCTTGACTTGGTTTAGGTTTAATTTTTGGCAAGGCTACTTGCCAAAAATCTTTTGTACTTCCATCAAGAGTCATGTAACGTCCAGAAGTTTCTCTTTTTGTGACATTAGAAGTAGCCACTGATGACCACTGTTTAGATGGATTATTTCATTAAAAGTTTTCAGGTGATAGTGACATTCTATCTTTATTATTCCATCTTCATTAGCTGCAGTACTTCCATAAAGAGAAAGTCTCATCAACTACAGGGTTAGAGTTTTACGAGAAAGTCAGGTAAAATGTTATTTACTAGATTATAGATTACAGAGATGGTTCACCAGCTCTTTCAAACAAGCTGAGAGTTTTTTCTTTCTTTGTAATTTATGTATTTTTATCATGATGAGCTCATGGATTTCAAAATATTTTGTGTTTTTTGAATCCATTGTCATTATCATTTTTCTAGATGATAAGATTGTACCCTTTTTTATGGCCAATAGAAGCCTCTTTCAGTTCAGTTTTGAATCTTTGTGTTATGAGCCAGTAGACTTTCATAACTCTATTGCATTCTGGTTTATTCTTTCATTTTTATAAAAAAATGAAACATTTTTATATTCCCTTACTTGTTTTTAGACAAAAGGTAATGATCATGCACCCTTTTCTCTACCTTGAATTTTGTTCATCAAGAATCACATGTAGGGATATTTTTTATTTCTTTTTACAGCTGTATAGTATATCACTGTATACGGAATATAATTTCTTTAATTCCTTTTTTATGCACACTTCGGTTGTTTCAAGGCTTTTTGCTTTTCTAAACCATGCTGCTGTAATGCAGCCCTGCCTGCATTGTTTCTAAATTCTATTCATGTTCTTGTGTGTGTGTCTAGTTTGTTGTTTTTAATCAGGTCACATCCCCTAAAACCTGCACATGAACGAGGGTTGACATGATACACTATAGCCTAGAGAAGGCCCAGGTGAAAATTACTGTGGTCTTTCAGAGCCGGGCAGACAGTTACCCAGCAGAGCCCGGGGCTCACTCCCCTTTTCAGTCATTCCTTAGCCCTTCGAAGGGGAGACCCAGACACTCTGCACGCTGTGCTGCAGACATTCTGGCCTGGTGTGTCTGAAAGGTTTCCTCAGCCCTCATGGTGCAATCACGGTTTATCTAGGAAGTCACACAATGACACTGAAATCCTACAGACCAAAATCCACTTGTCAGCAAGAGCAGCAGCCCAGGATCAGCGTCTTCCGGCTCCTCTGAGGGCTGCCCGCGTTGGGCGAGGGGGAGCCATGCCAAGGGTCCAGGCTGCTTTAGGCCATCTGGGCCCTACTCATCAGGGGACAGATGGGTTTTCTTTATTGTAAAATTGTGGACTTTTAAAACCTGTTGACTAAACAGTAATTAATTTATATTTGTGAAAAATGTCACTGTGCTGGTGATTTCTGATGTAAATAATGTTGTTTATATAGTATGTATTAAATTTTCCTACACTGTAAAAAAAAAAAGTTTGGTATATATAAACAAACATAATTTTATGAAAACCACAGAGGCAGAATCCACTGAAGATACTCATTTGTGAAGATATAAACAATTTATGATAAATTGATAATTTTCGCAATTACATAAGTTCCTTTTCAATGTCTGGTATGGTTTGGCTGTGTGCTCACCCAAAATTTCATCTTGAAATGTAATCTGGATTATAATCCCCATGTGTTGGTGGAAAGGCCTTGTGGGAGGTCATTAGATCATGGGGCTGGTTCCCCTCCCCCACCATGCTGTTCTCATGATAGTGACTTTTTATGAGATCTGATGGTTTTACAAGGGCTTTCCCCACCTTCGCTCTCCACTTCTCTCTCCTGCTGCCATGTGAAAGATATACTTTTGTTCCCCCTTCCATCATGATTGTAAGTTTCCTGAGGCCTCACCAGCTATGCATAGTTATAAGTCCAATAAACCTCTATTTTTTAAAAATAAAGTACCCAGTCTTGGGCATTTCTTTATAGCAGCATGAGAATGGACTAATACAATGTGTTATAATGCTTTCCTTTTTTAAAAAACAAAATTACATATATTATTTCTTCTGGAAAAGTTATTGCTTTATTCACAGGCAACAAACACAAAACCAGACAAATGGAATTACATCAATCTAAAAAGCTTCTGAGTAGCAAAAGAAACAATCAATAGAGTGAAGAGATAACCTAAAAAGTAGGAAAAAATATGTCAAACTATTCATTTAACAATGGATTAATAATCAAAATATATAAAGAACTCAAGCAACTCAACACTAAAAAAAAAAATAATCCTAGTAAAAAGTGGGCAAAGAGGTCAGGTGCACTGGCTCACATCTGTAATCTCAGCACTTTGGGAGGCTAAGGTGGCCAGATCAGTTGAGGTCAAGAGTTCGAGACTAGACTGGCCAACATGGTAAAATCTCATCTCTCCTAAAAATACAAAAATTAGCTGGGTGTGGTGGTGGGCACTTGTAATCCCAGCTACTCATAAGGTTGAGGCAGGAGACTCCCTTGAACCTGGGAGTTAGAAGTTGTAGTAAGCTGAGATCATGCCACTGTACTCCAGCCTGGGCAAGAGAGTGAGACTCCACCTCAAACAACATAAAAAGAGGTGGGGGGAGTGCAGATCAAAGAATGTAAACAAACATTTATCAAAAGAATACACACAAATGGTCAACAGGTATATGAAAAACTGCTCAACATCACTAATCATAAGAGAAATGGAAATCGAAACCACAATGAGATATTATTTTACCTCAATTAAAATGGTTGTTATCAAAAAAACTAAAAATAACAGATGCTGGTGAGGATATGGAGGAGAAAACTTCTGTACACTGTTGGTGGGAATGTAAATTAGTGCAGCCATTATGGAAGAAAATAGAATGTAAATTAGTGCAGCCATTATGGAAGAAAATATAAAGGTTCTTCAAAAAACTGAAAAATAGAATTACCATATGATCTAGCAATGTCATCCTGGGCTTATATCCAGAAGAAAGGAAATCAATATCGCTAAGAAACATGTACACTCCCATGTTTATTGTAGCAGTATTCACAATAGCCAAGATATGGAATCAACCTAAGTGTCCATCAAGAGATGAATGAATAAAGAAAACGTGGTATATATACAAACTGGAATGCTACTTGAGAGGCTGAGGTGGGAGGATCACTTGAGCCCAGGAGCTCAAGGTTGCAGTGAGCTACGATCATGTCACTACACTCTAGACTGGGTGACAAAGTGAGACCCTGTCTTTTAAATTATATAGATAGATAGATAGATAGATAGATAGATAGATTGATTGATAATATATATTTATACATATACAATGAAATATTATTCAGCCATAAAAAGAATTAACTCCTATCATTAGCAGATGTGGAAGAGCCTGGAGGATATTATGTTAAGTGAAATAAGGCAGGCATGGAAACACAAATATCATGTTTCATTTATACGTTAATATGGTTAGGCTTTGTGTCCCCACCCAAATCTCATCTTGAATTGTAATCCCCATAATCCCCCACGTGGTCAAGGGAGAGACCAGGTGGAGGTAATTGACTCATGAGGGCAGTTTCCTGCATGCTGTTCTCATGATAGTGAGTTCTCATGATATCTGATGGTTTCATAAGGGGTCTTCCTCCTTTGCTCAGCACATCTCTTTCCTGCCACCTTGTGAAGAGGGTGCCACGCTTTCCCTTCACCTTCTGCCATGATAGTGTTTTCTGAGACCTCCCCAGCCATTCTGAACTGTGAATCAATTAAACCTCTTTCTTCTAATTTATAAATCACTCAGTCTTGGGCAGTTTTTACAACAATATGAAAATGAACTAATACTTATTTGGAAGTTAAAAAAAAAAAGTTGATCTCATGGAGGGTGGTTACCAGAGACTTGGAAGGGTGAGGGGGGGTGGGAGAGGATGAAGAGAGTTGGTTAATGAGTACAAAACTATAGTTAGATAGAAGGAAAAAGTTGGTGTTTCATATAGTTTGGCTCTGTGTGCCCACACAAATCTCACCTTTAATTATAATCCCCATAATCCCACTTGGGTCCCATATGTCAAGGGTAGGACCCAGGTATGGAGGTAATTGGACCATGGAGGTGGTTTTCTCATGTTGTTCTTGTGATAGTGAGTTCTCACAAGATCTGATGGTTTTATAGGCATTTGGTGTTTCCCCTGCTTGCACTCACTTCATCCTGTTGCCCAGTGAACAAGATGCCTGTTTCCCCTTTGCTTCCGTCATGATTGTAAGTTTCCTGAGGCCTCCCCCAGCAATGCAGAACTGTGAGTCAATTAAACTTCTTTCCTTTATAAATTACCCAGTCTCAGGTATTTCTTCATAGCACTGTGAGATGAACTAATAAAGTGTTTGATAGCACAAAAGAGTAACAATATTTATCAATAATACATTGTATATTTCAAAATAGCTAGAAGAGATGTTCTCAACACAAATAATAATTTTTTGAGGTGATGTATATCCCAAGTACTCTGAGTTGATCCTTACATATTGTACACATGTATCAAAATATCACATGTACCTCATAAATATGTATAATTATGATTTAATATAAAAAAACATTGTTTTACCCTGAAATATATCTAGAGATTTAATTTTCTTGACTCCCCTATTTCTTTTCTCTTCTTTTGTTTTTTTTTTTTTTTTTTAAGAGATAGGGTCTGCTGCTCTGTCACCTCAGTGAAGTACAGTAGTGCAATCATAGCTGACCTCAGTCTCAAACTTCTGGGCTCAAGTGATCCCCCCTTCCTTGGACTTTCTAGTAGCTAGAACTACAGGCATGCACCACCACACCTGACTAATTTTTTTCTTTTTGTAGAGACAGAGTCTCACTGTTGGTCTGGAACTCCTGGCCTCAAGTGCTCCTCTCACCACAGCCTCCTAAAGTACTGGGATTACATATGTAAGCCACTGTACCCAGCCCATGATCCACTATTTCTTAGAGATAAACAATATTTTTCTAGTCTGGAATTGACAGCAGACTCCTTATATGCACGGTGGATATTTTTCTAACATTTATACATTCAAATAAGTTTTGTATTAAATAATGCTGAATTTTGGAATCTTTTCTGAAATATGTGTATAAATACTATGGGGACCTTTGATAGGCATGAGTCAAAGCACTGGCAAAACAAGGCAATTGTTGAGCCTTTATTGCATCTCAAGCTCTAATTATCTTGAATGTTGTTACTAATATTTGCTTATAGTTTTAACAAGAATCAGATAAAGTTCTAATAAATATATTATGATGACAGTAAAAGTGCACTTATGCTTGAGTAATAAAGTTCATGTTGTTTTAGGAAAGGTACAATTGTTATCATATTAGTATAAAAGTTATATCTAAATCTGAGACTTTCTCATGAGCTGAGAAATACTGCTTTTAAATATGAGGGGCATGCCTAGATATAGATATTTCATATAAAAGACAAATATATAAATGAAAACAATAATCTAGAAATAGGCTTACACATAAATGTTTTTTGACATATTTATAAGATGACTTAATAGAGAAAAGATAATCTTTTCAACAAATGTGGCTGGTATAATTAAATATATGTACATATAACAAAACTAAAGCCTCAGGTCAAATATTACACCATGGACAAATAACTTAAAATGGATTTTCAAACTAAAAATAGAAGTTAATGTCATAAAACTTCTAGAAAAACACATGGAATAAGATCTTCACAAATTTAGGCAAGCCAAGATTTCTTTGACAAGAAACAACATGTACTAAGAGTTTAAAAAATTATAAACTTGACTTCACCAATATTAAAATATTTTGCTCTTCAAGAGATAAATTAAGAAAATGAAAAAAATAGGCATAGACTGGGAGAAAATATTCACAATATACTTATCTGACAAAGGACTTGCGTTCACAATTGTATTCACAAGTTGATATTAGCTGAAGAACAAGATTTTTAAAATGAGCAAAAGATTTTACAGTTTCTTCATCAAAGGAGATAAATGAATGGCCATTAAAGACACAAAAAGATGCTAAACATTTTTGTTAAATTATACCCTTATCAATATGTAATGCCTTTCTGTGTCTTTTTTTTTATTGTTTTTGGTTTAAAGTCTGTTTTGTCTGAAGTTAGACTAGCAACTCCTGCTCTATTTTGTTTTTTGTGTGCTTGGTAGATTTTTTTCTATCCCTTCACTTTGAGCCTATAGGTGTCATTGCATTTGAGATGTATCTCTTGAAGATGGCATATAGTTGGGTCTTGCTTCTTTATCCAGCTTGCCACTCTGTGCCTTTGAAGTAGAGCATTTAGCCTGTTTACATTCAAGGTTAATACTGATATACTAAACATGTATGCATGTAACGCTGGAACACCCAGATTCATAAAATAACTGTTCTCAACAAATAAAAAAAAAAACTGTATCAACCATGCTCTTGGACCACCGCATAATAAAAATAGAAATCAACACTAAGATCTCTCAAAACTATACAATTACATGGAAAATAAACAACTTTCTCCTGAAAAATTTTTAGGTAAATGGTGACATTAAGTCAGAAATCAATAAATTCTTTGAAACTAATAAAAACAAAGATACAACATACAAGAATTTTGGGGGCACAGCTAAAACAGCATTAAGAAGAAAATTTTATAGCAGTGAACACCCACATCAAAAAGTTAGAAGATCTTAATTTAACAGCCTAACATCACATCTAGAGAAACTAGCACAACAAGAGTAAGCCAACCCCAAAGCTAGCAGAAAAAAGAAATAGCCAAAGTCAGAGCTGAACTGAATGAAATTGAGACATAAAAAAACATACAAAAGATGAACAAAACCAGAAGTTGGTCTTTCAAAGAATAAGTAAGATTGATGAACAGCTAGCTAGACTGATAAAGAAAAAAGGAGAGAAGATACAAATAAACACAACCAGAAATGACAAAGGGGACAACCACTGGCTCCAGAGAGAGACAAAATAACCCCCTCATATACTATTATGAACACCTCTATGCACACAAACTAGAAAATGTAGAAGAAGTGGATAATTTCCTGGAAACATAAATGTTACCAAGATTGAACTAGGAAGAAACAGAAACTATGAACAGAAGAATGTGAGTTGTGAAATTGAATTAGTAATAAAAGCTTCCCAACCAGAAAAAGCCCTGGACCAGATGGATTCACAGCCAAATTCTACCAGACATACAGAGAAGAAATGGTATCAATCCTACTAAAACTTTTCCAAAAAATTGAGGAGGTGGGGACTCCTCCCTAACTCATTCCATGAGGTCAGCATCATTCTAATATCAAACCTGTAGAGACACAACAACAACAAAAAGAAAACTTCAGGTCAATAACCCTGATAAACATAGATGAAATATCCTCAATAAAATATCAGGAAACCAAATCCAGCAGTACATCAAAAAGATAATTTACCATGATCAAGTGTGTTTCACTCCTGGGATGCAAGGTTGGTTCAACACATGCAAATCAATAAATGTCATTCATCACATAAACAGAACTAAAAACAAAAACACATGATCATCTCAATAGATCCAGAAATGGCTTCTGATAAAATTCAATGCCCTTTCATGTTAAAAACCCTCAATAGATGAGGTATTGCAGGAACATATCTCAAAATAATGAGAACCATACATGAAAAACCCACAGCCAACATCATACTGAATGGGCAAAAGCTTATAGTTCTCAAGAATTTACCTTGAGAACCATAAGACAAGGATGCCCACTCTCACCATTCCTAATAGTACTGGAAATCCAAGCCAGAGCAATTGGGCAAGAGAAAGAAATATAAGGCATCCAAATAGGAAGAAAGGAAGTCAAACTATCTATTTTAGCAGATTATATAATTATGTCTAGAAAACCCCATAATCTCTGCCCAAAAGTTCCTAGATCTGATAAACAACTTGAGCAAAATTTCAGGATACAAAATCAATGTACAAAAATCAGTGACATTTCTATATGCCAATACTGTTTAAGCTAAGAGCAAAATTAAGAATACAATCACAATCACAATAGCCAGTATAAAATGGCATAACCACTTGGAAAAGTTTGACAGTTTCCTATAAATTTATACATGCATTTAACACATGACCCTACTAACCTACAATTCTACTCCTTGTTATTTACTCAAGGAAAATCAAGAAAATGAATGTTCATCAAAAGACACTTACTTGAATGTTCATAGCAACCTTATTCATATCACAGAATTGGAAAAACTCAAATGTATATCAATAGAATAGTGGGTAAATAAATGGAGTACTTCTCAGGAACACATAGATGAATTTCAGATACATTATACTATGAAAATGAAGCTATAATCAAGAAGTATTAACTGTATGATATCATTTATATAAAAGTAAATGTAATCTATAGTGATAGAAAGCAGATCAGTGGCTTTCTAGGGGTGAGGATGGGGTTTTCCTGTGAAAGGGCAGAGGGAACTTTTGGAGGTGATGGAAATATTTTGTATCTTAACTAGGGTTGTGGTTACATGTGTATATACACATGTCCAAATCCACTGAAGCATATGCTAAAAATGAGTTCATTTTATTATTTGTAAATTTAGCTGAACATAGTTAATTTTAAACATTTACTTATTATTTGTTACTTCATGAATGTTGTATAAATGAAGGCACATGGTACATAATCTTTGAGATTGACTTTTTTTACTAAGTGTATGCCGTTAAGATCTATCCAAGTTGTAGAGATCGCAAACAGATTAGTGGTTGCCAGGTGTTAAGAGTGGCAGAGAGGAAAGGGGTGGATGTGGCAATAAAAGGGTAGTGCAAGAAGGGTCTTTATGATGATGCTATAGCTCTGTACTTCATTATGGTGTTTACATGAATCTATACGTATGATAAAACAACATAAAACAATAATGATCTTATACGAATGTCAAATTGCTGGTTTTGACTTTGTACTATAATAATGTAAATTGTAACTATTGGGGGGAAAATTTGAGTGGGGGATACACATAAACACAAGGTCTCTCAGTACTATCTTTGCAACTTCCTGTGTGTCTATAATTATATTAAAACAATTTCAAAAATAGTTTAATATGTTTTATTTGTTATGGAGCAGGGTTATGAGCTGAATTGTGTCCCCTTCAAATTTCTATGTTGAAGTCCTAATCTCTAGTTTCTCTGAATGTGACTGTGTTTGGAGATATGGCCTTTAAAGAGGTCGTTATCTTTAAATGAGGTCATGGGGTGAGCTAACCCAATCTGACTAATGTCTTTATAGGAAGACATACACATAGAGGGTAAACCACGAGAAGACACCAGAAAAAGACAGCTATCTACAAGCCAAGGAAAGGGGCCTTAGAAGAAACCAACCCTGCGGCCATCTTCATCTCAGACATCTAGACAACAGAATTGTGAGAAAGTTAATTTCTGCTGTTCAAGCCACCCAATCTGGTACTTTGCTGTGACAGCCCTAGCAAGTTAATACACACGGTATCTCTAAAACTAATACTTTGAACCTAAGAAAGTCTGAAAATACTATAAGGATAAATATTATTGTTCCCATGTTGTAGTCAAGGAAGCTAAACCTTAGATAGTTTGCAAAACTTGTTCAAGGTCTTAAGACTAGTAAGCTGTAAAGTTGAGGACAGAACCCTGCTCTGCCCAACTTGCTTTTCTAGGGCATCATGCTGGCACTGAAGTCTTGTAAATCAGGATTTAGTTTAAGGAAATAAGAGAGACAACTAACGGGACTGTAACATTCTAATTGTCATCTAAACTTAGTACCAAGTATTTTCTAAACATTAAATACTCCGAAGAAGAAATGTGTAGTGCTTCACTAAAATGTCATTTATAAGATCCAGCATGTTTCAAAATATCTAGTTACGTGTTTCATGAAATGCAGCTGAGGTCTTATATCTAGATTCTGGAAGGAAAAAGTCATTTCATTTTCTTGTTAAATAAAACTAAAATTTTACAGTTTCAGGTGTTATTTTGAATGCATGTATTTTTAAAACAACAGAAAAAAATGAGAATATCCTTATATTTTCCCTTTTGGGAATAGGAATACAATTATGATGAGGCTATTTTATCAATGATTTTATAACAGGGTATTAGGCTTTGTTATGACAAAGTTGCCATATTAGCCAGCAAGATGCGTTATTATTTGTCATATAACTAACATATTTCAAGTTACATCAATCAAACCATTGAAACATGAAAGATGTGCACTCATTTTACCATAAAATAACGTAAGTTAAGGCACAATGTGGATGATGTGCTAAATTACTCTTTATTAAATTTAGAAAATCGAAGAAGAGATATAAAATGGTAAATGAAATATCTACACAACAGGAAATCAATGTTTATAACAGTATAGAAAAACACAAAATAATAATATGGCATAGTTCTTTACTGACCTATTACCGAAATATAAATGCAATGAGCCATGGTAGTTTTTAACAAAAGGAGAAAATGCCTATATGCAAATATGTGTGTAAGTATCTGCAACATACAGCATTCTTTTGTGTGGTTCATGAAATAATGAAATTAGGGAAAGATTTCTATTGACTTGACAAGCTTATTGAAAAAACACACAGTTCTTCAATGACATAAATATATATGTAAATAAAAGTTTTATATATGTCATTTGAATAGGACTAGAATTTTATATTTTATATTATTATCTAGCATTATGATTAATTATTCAATTCCTCTTAATCTCTGATTATAAGGGTCTCTAATGAAGTTCATTCATTAAACAATATCTTAATACCCTTTCCATATTTTAGGGGACATTGTTTATTCTTCACTAGAACATCCTCTTACAGTGAGTAGGGATGGTGACTGTGTGTGCTGCAGACTGTGGAAACAGATTTTTAGAACTCAGTAAACGTTAAACTTCTTTCCACAGTCATCTGAACTATGAAAATATAAGTTTCCTACTACAATGGCCTATTAGTACAGTTATCCAAGCATGAAGGTGAAACACGGTCAAAGCATGGGGCTTTGCTTGGTATGTTCTTTATTTTAAAAGGGTAGAATATGTGTGTCACTGTAATGTATCTTAATAAAGTCTATATTTTAGCACTTCTATTGTGATTTCATTAATCACTTGTGGGTTAATTTATAAAAACCACTATCCCAAGCTTAGGGTAATAATTCTACTAGCAACTGGTCAGAATGGTAAAAGATCAGAGGAAAGAATGCATAGAATAGGTAAATTCTAGAAAACACATTAAATTCCTTTTTACTACCTAGACATGGAAACAACTCATAAATAAATAATGCTGAAATATTACATGCACACACTTTACTTGATGAAAAAAATGCCACAATGTTCTCCAACTGAATGTTGTTGTGTGAATGGTATTTGACATTTTACTTCTGCATGTTTTAAGTCAGAAAAAAATAAACAAGTTTTCCTTTTTTACTGCAAGTCTCATTGCTAAAATATTTTTAGTGTATTTCAGCTTTGCATTTATCACACTAAATATTTAGACACTGAATAATGTATATTGAATAAATGTATAAATATTTCAGATAAATTGGTATTCTAGGAAAGCTCCACATTCTAATTTTGTACCATAATATTAGTATATGTTCTGCTTATTTTTTCTCACAGAAGCCATTAACCTTAAGAATTATCTCAGGGGGCCTGGCACAATGGCTCACACCAGTAACCCCAGCACTTTGGGAAACCAAGGTGTGCAGATCACTTGAGGACAGGAATTCAAGATCAGCCTGGCCAACAGGGTGAAACCTCATCTCTACTAAAAATACAAAACTTAGCCAGTGTGGTGCTGCACGCCTGTAATCCCAGCTACTCGGAGAGCTGAGGCAGGAGAATCACTTGGACCTGGGAGGCAGAGGTTGCAGTGAAATGTAGATTACCAAAATAAAATAATAACATTTTGCCAAACAAAAACAGTTTAACAAAGAATAAACTGTTCTGTTCCTGTGGTTTCTAGACAAGCAAATGTTGCTAACTTCAAGAGGATCATGCTTTTAAAGTCCACAGGAGTGATATGCTCAACCTCTAGGGAAGTTACTGCTTTCATAATCTTTCATGTTACTCACCTACAAAGAAAAAAATGACATGATTAAAAGTGTGGATAAATGGAAAACTTGAGAATTCATTTTATTTCAGTGAACATTAACTACTTAGTTCAAACTGTGTATTGTGTCAAATACTACTAGGAAATCAAAGATTAATTAATAAGATTTTTTTCCCCCTGCCATCAAAGAGCTCACAGTTCAGTAAGGATAAAGACATGTAATCAAATTTACATAATAACGTGACAAATATGATAACACAAGTATGTAGATGAAAGCTGGTGAGGAAATAATTCAGGGAACTCTAAGAATTCTTTATACATAGGGAAAAGAAATGAGGCTGAAAAGTTACACACAGGCTAGTAAAAGATGGCTCCCCTGTGCTAAGTACTCTGCCTGTTTATTATGGACTTGTATCCTAAATTCCATGATTAATCCAGCTTTGATGGGTGCCAACATACATCTGTCACTGTTTAATAATTAATTTAGATTTTTTTATTTAGATAGTTCAATACTTTACTTTCCTTTTACCTTTTAGTTGCTAAAAGATTTTCTAAAATCAGCCTTGTTATTTTTATGGTTTTTTATTCCTTACTCATATTTTACTACCTCTCATATTTTTTTATACATACTAAACACACATATTTTGTTTTATATGTCTGATAACACTCATATGTAGACTTTCTGAGACTCTGATTCTATAGTCTGCTGTGCTAGCTGTCACTCATGGAGCCTCATTTCCCTTCACATTTTGTTTTTGACAAAATGCACTTTGGAACTTTTGAAGCTTTGGTTGAAGTTCAGTTCCTTCAAGGGTGATTTAAATTTGCTTTTTCCTGGAGCCCTGAAAGCACTACCAACCTAGAAGCACCTCAGACTAAAGTTTCGCTGGAAGTCTGTTGTTTTCTCATTAGCCATGTGAATTTGGGCCCCTTGCACACGTGGGAGCTGGCTTGAATTTACAAATTATCATTAGACTCTTCTCTCCTGTTCATTCAGTGTCAACATAAAGACAAACAGGTTTGCTGGTCATCTCCTTCTGCAAGGGATTGTGGGAGAAAGACATGAAATATGTGGCCTCTTTGATGTCACTATGGGTCTTCAATCAGTCATAAATTCTTCTTTTTGCTGTTTTTTGGTGACAGGGTCTTAGTCTGTCACCCAGGCTGTAGTGCAGTGGTGGAATTATAACTCCTCTCAGTCTCAAACTGCTGGGCTCAAGGGATCTTCCTGCCTCAGCCTCCAAAGTTGCTGGGACTACAGGTGAGTACCACTATGCCTGGCTAATTTTTTGTTTTTGTAGAGTCTGAGTCTTGCTATGTTGCCGACCCTGGTCTCAAACTCCTGGCCTCAAGGGATCCTCCTGCCTCAGCCTCCCCAAGTTTTGGGAACAAAAGCATGAGTCATTGAACCCAGCCTCAGGCATAAATTCTTGAAAGAATTTTTCTCTATCCTTTTCACCACACATGACAATCAGAATGGAAGTGTGACTCATTGACATTCAATGAAGTCTCTTGGGTGAAAGCCAGCTTTCTTGTGTGCTCAACTCTGAACTCCTGCTTTTATTTCAGTTTTCGCCTTAAGAAAGAAACAAAAGAGCCAGCCTCTGATGTCTGGAAGCTGCCGGGCACTCACATCGAAGCCTTGTTATTCTATTGGGTATAATCTGACAGAATACAACACTCAGAAAAGAGTACTCTAAGACCATGATAAAGGGAGACAAAACACAGCTACTTAATAATTTTTTTCTAAATGTTGATAAAAAACAGTCACTGTGCCATTCACAAAATAGCAAACATCTCCCTCTTGGCTAAAATGAGTAACTGATAGTTTTTTAACCAAATACTTTGATCCTCATTCTAGTCTGCCCCTCACTCTAGATGAAACATATTGAGATACTCGCTCATAGAATTGCCTTTGCTTTTTTACTCTATCCAATCTAGAGGAAAATCCTGTTTCCTTAGATTCTTCTCCAAATCACCCAACCGAAGTCCAAACCCTGTAAGAGATTGTCACTAATACCTCCTTACCAAGACACCCCATTGTTCCCTATGCATTGAGGGTATTTTCTCGATGTAATGAGTGATAAATCCCAACTTGTTCAACTACTGATATGCTCCTGGTGGTTTATGGCTAAAGGACATTGACAGCCTCTTGGTATTCTATTTATTTATTATAATTCTTATTTTGCTAGCTCACAGCTCATTGTTACATGTGAAACTATCTTAAAAACAATGTATCTGTCATTTTTCATTGTTTTGCAGCAGGAGCTAAGTTCATGATATCTAAAATGCCTTATTGCACATATCTTTTGTAAATTATACTTGATCTAGAAAAATCAGGGAAAAACATAAAAATCAGCTGAACACCAAGCAATTATTTAATAAGTACATCTACTTTGTTATTTTGAAACAACAAATACATTTTAGAATTAATTTATAAATGAAAAAAGTGTTATGGGCAAACTGTGGAGCTTTTAATGTCATGATAATACAAACATAAGAATCATTCAAAATTATTTTCAAATGTCAGGAACTTTTTATGAATACTAAATTTAACCATTAGTGAGTTTTAAATATATTATTTAAATATTTGGTAATTTTGACATTGTAGTTTCTCTTCCTATTTGGAGTCAATATATATTTTTTTAAGTTTTAGGTCTCTGAGATTCTTTTGTAGGCGTTGAAAAACTCATAAGCTGTAAATTTGTTCTTATATTTCCAAGTAGATAAAACTGTCCATTTTGGGTATAGTTCCTAACACTCCCAATAGCACACCCTCTCCCAGGGAGTGGGAATGTGACAAACCAGAAAAAGATATAAAAATGTGGGAAAGTACGGAAGATACACAGAGAAACAGCAGTAGAAACCACACTAAGTGTGAACCATAATGTAGAGAGAAGAGCAGGGATGACTCAGCAGGGGGGAGGAAAACAAGCAATGAGGGAAGCAGAGGCAAAGGACATTTGACAGGAGCATGGCTGAGTACTATCAGGGGGATCAAGTGGGATCCAATAATCAGGACTGACTACCTAACTTGTGGGACCTGTGCAAAATAAAAATGAAAAGCCCCTGTTCAAAAATTGTTAAGAATTGCAAGACAGTGAAAGCACAGTCTTAAACCAAGCACAAGGCCATTTTGAGCATGACACCAAGGGCACCTGCCTGGGTTGCACACCCATGAGGCTGGCCCTGCACACGGCTTTCCCACTTTTCCCAAGAAATGGCTCTGTGGTGCTGGCGTTGACTTGGATGCTCCCATACCACTGGCCTTCCCACACTGCATCTCATTGCCTAAGCCAACTTGAGCACATTGCTTGCTTGGGACCCTGACAATACTATGATTCTCTGTGTTTCATATGAAAATGAATTAATATTAGGAACCAAAGATAACTTAAATAAGTAACATAATAATTTAAATAAACCAAAATTGGTCTATCTTTTGTCAATTAATATATTTGCACATTATAAGGCTGAAAATCAACTGCTGATCTCTTTTTACGACTTAAAGGCACATAGTGAAACTATAGTGCATGATTGGTACCTGGTCTAAGGGCACTAAGGGACATTGGCATATTCTTAATCTTATAAAAAGTGTGTATGAAAGCATCTTTACATGCTTTTGTTATCATTAATCTTTAATATAGTTGAAATGAAACAGTGTGCTTGTTACACAAGACAAGGCCTCAAATCCTCTTTCCAGTGAGAGGCTTCACAAGCTACTCTCTTATACACTGTGATACTATTTGATGTATTGTGACTCTCAAATAATGTAAAGCTTTACATAAACAAGGGCGACAATACATATAAAGGATCAGTTTTCCAAAGACAAACATAGAGAAATGTATAAATTTTATGGCCACCAAGTATTCAAATTCTTCATCTATGAACGCTCTTTGATCTCCAGGCCTAGTATTCCACTGTCCATTGTCACTAGTAGTAACTCCAATAATTCAACTGATTTAAAGTGAAAAAAAATATGTTTATAATATGTATCCCATTTTAAAAATAAGTTTAAGTTTATTAATAAAATATACTAATATGGAATTTATTCTAAGTATTTTTAATCAGGTTTAATATTATAAGGTTAATCAAACATATAGAATATTATAAAATATCTTAATATTGTAAGATTAATCTTAAACATTTTATAGAATGTTTATATTCCATACATGTAATATAAACATTCTATAAAAATTTGATATATGACAAAGAAGCTGATTCCAGACTTTCATAATAATAGAAAAATATCCTGTATTAGCAATTACTATGACAGAATAAGACAAACTGATATTTATGATCATCAGCTAAAAGCTAATTAATGTAAAATGTTGAAAAATAATAATATGAAAGCATTTGCAAATTTAAAGGAACAAAGAAGTATGACTAAATCCTTCTGAACTTGTTTGAATGTTTTGTGTTATAAATATAAAATTTGGCTGGGTGTGGCGACTCACACTTGTAATCCCACCACTTTGGGAGGCCGAGGTGGGTGGAGCATTTGAGGTCAGGAGTTCGAGACCATCCTGGCCAACATGGCAAAACCCTGCCTCTACTAAAAATACAAAAACTAGCTGGGCATGGTGGTGGGTGCCAGTAGTCCCAGCTACTCAGGAGGCTGAGGAAGGAGAATCGCTTGAATCTGTGGGGGGCAGAAGTTGAAATGAGCTGAGATCGCACCACTGCACTCCAGCCTGAACAACAGAGGGAGACTCTGTCTTAAATAAATAAATAAAAACATAAAATTTCACCTAAGTACATACAGTAAGTTAAACTTGAGAAAAAATAGTAAAATAAGAAAAAGTAGGAAGTCACAATTTAAATACAATATTATAAAATTTAAAAAGTCCTTTCAAATATAAATTTATGACCCCATAAGATTCATGAAATTGATTTTTTTTATTTAGAAAATCCCGATCCCAGCAAAACAACCCTATTCTCTCTTCCTGACTTATTCATCACTGCAAATGACATCATAATTCTTTCTGTTACCTGAGATTAAAACAAACTTGTTTCCTTTGCATTGCTTAATTCAATCTGTCACTGATTCTTGCCGATTCCACAGTGAACTGTCTCTCCCATTCTGGTCTTTTTTCCCAGCCACTCTCTTGACACCATAAATTAGGCCCTGATACCTCTCATTTGGGCCATTTCAATAGCTTCCTATTACCTCCATCTCCTTTCTGTTCCTTTCATGTTTCTAATTCTAATCTCTGAAAAACCAAACTTCCTTCTCTATGGTTTTTGTTAGAGTTAGTTCTGACTCTCCTTGTCATCCCTTCTCTGAGCCCATTCGTCTTTGGGTCCCAACATGTACTTTCCACTTGTAACTTGCATGGCTCCCCTGTCCTATCTTTTTTTTTTTTTTTTTTTTTTTTTCTGAGATGGAGTCCCGCTGTGTCACCCAGGCTGGAGTACAGTGATGCAATCTCGGTTCACTGCAACCTCCGCCTCCCAGGCTCAAGCAATTCTCTTGTCTCAGTCTCCTGAATAGCTGGGATTACAGGCACACAACACCATACCTGGCTATTTGTTTTGTGTGTGTATTTTTAGTAAAGACGGGGTTTCACCACGTTGGCCAGGCTGATCTTGAACTCCTGACCTCGAGGCGATCCACCCACCTTGGCCTCCCAAAGTGTTGGGATTACAGGTGTGAACCGCCATGCCTGGCCTCCCATCCTGTCCTATCTTTATGCTCCAGCAGAACTGGACTACACATTGTTCAGCTGTATCTTCCTGTCTCTAACTCCTTGTTTCTGATGTTCTCTGAAGATGGAATGCCGTCTATATTTGCTAATACAGTCATAAGTTGGGAAACTTTTAGGTTAGGCTCACTAGAACACAAACTTTGTAAGGGCATGGCTTTTTTTCTTTTTACTGATATAGTATAAGAGGCAGTAACTGTGTCTGGCACATAATAGGTACTCACTTGATAGTTGTTCAATGAATGCATAAGATTCCCTAAGAATTTAAAATTCTGCAATTCTAGCCCGATGGTGCCCAAGACTTAGACATTTTATATTAAGTACCTGCATGTGCAAAGCTATATAATGTGTGTCTAATGACACAGATATTAACAATACATGCAGGAAAATGACAGCAGCCAACTGGTCTACAGAACACATATTTATTCTTTGCAAATAACTCCACAGCATGCACTGATTTATTGTATACAGTATTCCAGTCAGATTAATTCCACATGTAATATTCTAGCCAGATGGCTATATAGAAATACGTATATCCGAATTTAATTGAAAAGCAACTTTCATGTTATTTTCTAGAACATTGCATGCAACTGTGAACTTAAAGCTTGTTTTTATTTTTCTGAGTTTTTGTTTTCCTAGGATTTTATGTCAAGTATATATTCTTCTGTTTCTCTATGTTTATAAAACTCCTTGTTTATCTCTGCACACAACCTTCTCGGTCCAGGTGTTATGAAGTTACTGCCACCTAATGAGAGTGACACAGTAATGATCCTTCTAGTTAATCAGCTACACTGAATTGCTCTAGAAAGACTAACAAGTGAGATCAATGGTGTCTGGGGCTAATTTATAGCCAAAAGACACAGATAAAACATTAGCAAAGAGAAAGGATCCCAGTAATTTAACCTCATAAACAAGTCTTAAAGAATAAAACCTATCCAAAGTTTGGTCTCGATCTCTTGACCTGGTGATCCACTCACCTTGGCCTCCAAAAGTGCTGGGATTACAGGCGTGAGCCACAGCGCCTGACCCAAAATCTTTTGATTAAATGACAGAACTTTTGCACACTGGTTTCTTAAAAATTTTATGGCTTGCAAACACCAGCACTTTGGGGGCCTGAGGCAGGAGGATGGCCTGAAGCCAGGGGTTCAAGACCAGCTTGGTGAGACTCCATCTCAAAAAAAATAAAATTAGTTGGGCATGATTACACATGCCTGTAGTCCCAGCTACTCAAAAGGCTGCGGGAGTTCAAGGCTGCTTCAAGCTATGATCGCACCACTGCACTCCAGCCTGTGAGAATAAAAGCCTTCTTTGGAAAAAAAAAAGAAATAATGTATATGTTGTAGTGAATAAGTTCATAGGTCACAATTAACTCCAAATCTCTGACAGGACCTTAATTTTAATTTAGAAAACTCAAAATGGTCATAATGAAAAGGAGACTTCTTAAAACGTGTCCCTTCAAGGTCAAAAGTGATCTTTGAGTATGTTGTATTAAAATAATTTCTCCCTGTTAGATTCATTCTTGTATTCAGTTCAATACTTGCACAGAATATCACAGAGATAAAAAGTTCCTCGGAGGCATTTCTTCCAGTGTTTACTCTCTCCTTCTAATTGGGTAGATGAGAAAAGTGAATGCCATTGTTTAACATTTTCAGCTTAATTATATATGACCTTGGCTATGACAGCTAAACTAATAACTAGATATTTCAAAGGAGTCATGGCATATGTAATTATTACAAAGAATAATATGTCACAGTATTTATTAGTGTTTATTAAAACAATTCACAGAAAAAAATACACATATGCTAAAATACCGTATGCGATCTCTTTCAAATTCATGTCTCCCCTAGGACTATATTTCATGGACAAATTATTTCCCAGGCTTAAATTCTGCCTTCTGCTCATACTTACTGACCATTCTTTATTCTACACGTTTTCCTTCCTAAGAAGTGAAACCGTGAACGATACCTAAAGAGTTCATACTACTTAAGATATCTGAAGAAGATCTCCTGTGTTGCGGTCAGTATTGTTGTTGTTTCTCTTGCTGTTTGTTGTTTTAAAATCTTACCTAGTG
This sequence comes from Ateles fusciceps, assembly GCA_036589455.1. Taxonomy (NCBI): domain Eukaryota; kingdom Metazoa; phylum Chordata; class Mammalia; order Primates; family Atelidae; genus Ateles; species Ateles fusciceps. The sequence continues at coordinate 7,351,150 of JAZHEH010003404.1, read as the reverse complement.
CTATTCTGAAAACATTATTTTTCAAGCTCACAGAACATCTTGTAAACAGCTGCCACTTGACATTACATTCAGTATAAAGATTATTTGAATTTTATATAGATAGAACTTGAGAATTTTAAGGCTTAAAAGTCCTTTACAGATAACATGGCTCCACCTTTACCATTTATAGATTAGGGAACAGAGATGTGGAAGTACCATGTGAGTTAGATATTTTGTGGGAAGATAGTTGGTTTTAAAACACTGACTAAGTTCTCCAAAATACTCTAAAATCTATCAAAAAATGCTTTACAATTTATATTTGTATTGCTGTTTCAAAGGTTAAAAATGTAGACTAATGTACAAATTGAGCAAATAAGAAATTTTAGAAACTGTATTCTGGATATGTGTATTTTTGTTTCTAATATGTAAGCCTATAATATTCTCAAAAGAGAAAAGTAATGTGAAATCTTAAGCAGTCCGTTGCTATCCCTTGGGTTGTTTCAGCCTAGAACTGCACCAGCACACTTCTCTCAGCCCTTCTTTATAGTATCACCTCTTTCAACTTTATTAATTATCTTATCAGTCTTGATGTATTTCAATGGCAGGTGCAGCATAAGTTTGTATTCATGCTCAGTGCTTCCTCAGCTCTTTAAGTTCTGAGAACCAATTAACGTCTTTCTACCTGGTCTCATGTGTACTCATGTTAATGATGCACTGAGATCTGAAGAGCATGTTAAAGTATGAAAAGGAGACACTGTCATAGGGATGGTTGGGTTATGAGAAAGGAAGAAAGGTGGGAGATAAAATCTCCATTTCCCCTGCATTGTTTGCTAATCCCAAAATGGGCAGGTGACTGTGAGTAACTATACAAATTGTTCCTGCCCAGAAAGGGACTCTATCAAGGTTTTTTTTTTAATCCCATATACTTGATCAAATATAAACAGGAGTGAAAAGCTAGTTTTTGAAAATGTTAGCTTATCTTGCATATAATGCATACTTTTGAGAAAAACAAATGATAAAAACAGAGGAAGTCATGGAGAGGGAGGAAGAGGAATGAAGAAGGAACTGAGAAAACAACAGGGCAAAAGATCAGGGAAAATGCAATGGGATACAATCTCAAGTCAGAGATTTATTTTGGAGATTATACATCAACTGCCATGAGTTCAATTTTTTCTATGCTATTTAGGAAAAAGAATTTGACTACCTTAATAATGTTGCTCTCAGTAGAGTTTCTTTAACCATGAATCTTATATCAAGATAACTAATACACTTAATAGAAAACTCTAAAGATAAGAGGAACATAAGATTCTAGAAAATAGATGTAGAGAAGTGTAGGTCCTGAGAAAGCAGAAAAACATTTTATGGAAGAACTGTGGTAAGAGCTGGACATGTATCTACTCCACAGTTAAGAAAGCATCAAAGGTAGAGGGCTGCAGGCAGATCAGTGGGTAATACTTTATCCTGTAGCTCTTATATATTTTTGTCATTTCTAATTTTCCCCATATGACACATTTTACCAAATATAATGTATTATAGTTTTGTTATTACAAGGGGTGACATTAGAGCCAAGGTCAGTAAACATTTTCTGCAAGGAACAGATAGTAAATACAGAGGAGGTAGGAAAATAACAGAAATAAAGAAAAGGAAGACTATAAAAGTTATAAATGTACACTGCTAGAAAAATGAACAGAAAACACTTATGCCTGAATAGGATCGCAGTGGACTGAAATCAGACAGATCAGGTAAAGTTAAAATAGCAGCTTATGCATGGCACCCCTGAATAAATTACTTTACCTCTCTAATCTTTAGTATAATTATGAGTAGATAAAAGATAAATATAGCATTTACTCTTCAGGGGTGTTGAGAGGATTGATTCAAATAAATTGTATAAAGCTTAACATGGCATAGTCAGTGTAGCAAGTACTCAGTAAATAGGAGTTGTTAACTTAAAGATATTTGTAAGTAATAAAGAGTAAAAGAATGGGTATTAGTTTGGTGTATTACCTTTAATGGCAAAAACTGCAATTACTTTTGCATCAATCTGATATATTTAATTATATTGTTTTATATTATAAATAATATGGAAAAGGATTCTCACAGTTACACAGTCTCATAATATCCTGTGATTTTCTTTTGTGGTACAATTTATATTTGTATTTTTAATGATTTTTTTGGATATATGTCCCCCACTGGGCTACAATCCCATGAATAATGGACCTTGTCTGTCCACAATTGTATTCCTAGTGTCAGCCACAACCTCTGGCATATCCAAAGTGCTCAGTAAATATTTATGCTTAAATGAATGGACTCAGAATGAGAAAGCATAATTCTCATTATTAAAATTAAAATTCTATAATTTATAGTTGTGTGGTTGTGCAAATGCCTTCTCAATAGTAATGTCTGCATAATGAGGACAATAGTAACATTCAGTTTAATTGCTATGAGGAGTTAGGGAGAAAGATATTCTGATAAATATAGCAGCATCCAACAGAGTGTCAGGGAGATATTCAGTGCTTAATAAATGCTACCCAAATCAAATTTAGTTGTTTTGTTTAAATTTAAGTTGACTATAACATCAAGTTAATCAAATTTCTATATTATGTAAGCACTTTGGTTATTACACTACTTATATCCATGTTTATAATATACAATAATCAAGATAGCATATATTTAAATTTATGAGATGCTTTTACTTTTCAATAAAACTTCATAAATAAAATGTAAAGGGAAATATGTTCTTCAAAATTTCATGCTCTTGAAAGAAAAGTCACTGATCTTAGTATAAAGTGCCTAGTTGATTAGTTCTGCCAAAGCAGCATGTTGCTCCCTCTGCACTCTGATTGTAAATTAAAAATTAATATGTCTGCCTGTGCTTACTAGTGAATTTATTAGCAACCATCAATATTCCATGTGTGGCATAGGTCAATCCTATGTTGTACATCTAATGAGTAATGTATGAGGTGTTGCTGGGGCCCAACCAGTGGCTGAGGAAGCTTTGCCTTCAGCAGAAGATGGCAGTATCAGAGAACATGAAGAGTCAAGGAGAAGAAATCAATGGCCTTTCTCTGTCTTGCTGTAAAATTAACGATGACCCCTATGAAACCAAAATATCTCTTACTAAATATAAGAAAGGGAGATATTAGGAAAACTCCAGTATAAAGTTGAAGTTTAAGGTTTTCAAGGTAGAGCCATTAAAAGTCACAATTTTAATATTTAAAATCACTGGAAAATGCCAGTGATATGTGGCCATATGTGCAATAAGAATGGAAAAGTACATACAACATGGCCCCAATTTTATGTAATCATCTTTTACATGCACATATGTTTTTTTAAAAACTGGGTGTAATTATGTAAATGTAATAATGGCAGCTACCTGTAAGTATTTGAATACGGATGCTTATCTCTTAAGATTTGACTAGTTAGGTCAATTAGATACTCTCAGGAATGTAAAGATACATGAGAGGTTGACAGCAGTGGGAGTCAAAGACAAAAATAGAATGCAGATGATTTTGAAGAATCTGTAATAGACCAAATATAGGCCCAGGTTATGAGGAAGCAGAAATTGAGAGGAAGCATAAGTCAGGAGTAAACAATACGTAGTGGAGAGTGATACAGCTAATTTGCATAGAGAAAAGAGACCAGCAGAACATCTGACTCCGGGTAACGATAAAGCACAAGAATTAAGGTCCTGTGGCCTCATTTACCCCATAGGTCTTGCGCTTTGGGGTTATGGCTTTGCTGTGTTTCCCACCTGATTGAGGCTGAATGATTTAGCTATTTTAGGCTTCATATGAGTACAACAAATCCCCACTACATGAAATAGTGGAGTCTCTTCCTTACAAGTACTTAAATTAAATAACAATTATAGTTAAAAGAAAGAAAATTACATACTCTGTGGATTCTAAATCCAGTGGTGGCTCCAGAATTTCTATCTGAGATAGGTTTTAAGGGAGATTGTATTGTTAAGCCTACGCAAAAACTATCTTGAAGCCACAGTCCTATAGCAAATATAGTGCTTATTAATCATGTATTTCAGAAGGCTTTAAGTGACATTTGCATAACTAATGTTACTTAGCTTATATTTTCATTTAGGGTGGATGAAAGATTACGCAAGTACTAAAGAACATTTTAGAATCCATAAAAGAAGAGGTCCTGTGCCACTATCAATTCTCAGGAAGATGTTGCTGAGCTGAAACGGAACTGAGAGCAAGATCAAAATGCTGTGGGTTGTTGTTAATGCTTACCTATGAGGTGTGCTTTGAGGCCTGCCTCAAGGACTGTTAGAAAAAAATGTCTTTTTTTCTCGGGCCTTCCATTATATGACACTCCTTTCCTGCATTCAAGCTCAATGAGGCTGAGAAGAGGAATTAATTTTATTCATCACACAAGTTAGGGAGAGGTGTTGTCGGAGGTATTTAGAGGCATATTTTAGTTACAAATCCGCTCGTGTTTAGGATAGCATGCACAGGCTAACAAATAGCTGAAGCTCATAGTCTTAAATAAGGACCTGCTCAGCCTAGCACTGAAGTTTTTTTTTGAGACAACACTGAAAAAGAAGAAAAAAAGAAGATATGATGAAGATAGGCAATTATTAAATAAATGGAATTTATAACTGGGACTAAGATTAAGGGTGACAAATAAGTTCTACTTTATATGCCAATAAAGTAGATTGAAAATGACTGCTACTACATAAAGAGAAGAAATTCATGGCCAAGTCTGGGATGCCAAAATGTTCCGGGGTCAGTTAGAGAAGGTCTGCTACTAGCCTGGGATGTCACACAGTTGCCATTTCTGACAAGTGAAGTCATAGATAGAAGGGGTGACAGTATGGAAAGAGTTAAGGCTTTGCAGTTCAACTACCTGCCCCATCTTACACGTGTGGAGTTTGGAGATACTTATTTAATCTTCTATTTTCTCATCATAGAAATCATAATGCCTACTTCACATCATGACTATGAGAATTGAATAAAAAAGAGGTAAAGTCCACAATACATTTCCAGGCACAAGGCAGGTGTCCAATAAAATGGTAAGTCACTTCTTCCTTTTCATTTGATTACAATTGCCACACTATTGGCCCACAATTAATGAAAATACATACATAGCCCACACTATAGGCTCATGATTCATTTTAACTGTACAACTCCGTACTACTAGCCCATGATTAGATACAATTTCACAGCCCATACCTACATCCATAATTGATTCCAATTCCACAGCTTATAATCAAGTCCACAATTGACTACAACTGTTCAGCCCATACTTTATGTCCACAGTCGATCACAGTTGTACCACCCTGTCATCTCTATCTACACATTGCCATGTCTGCCATTGGAATGTCATAAGAAGAAAACATATGAACATTACAGTGAGACTGTATAGAGCTGACTTGAAAAAGATGTGGTAGTTTTGTGGTAGTTTTTTGAAGCTCCTGCTGGCTCCTCCCTGTCATTCTTTTTTCTGTTCTTCTTAAAAACCTATGCACAAGATACTTTATTTTCATCGAATGGAAATGGTGAAATTAATCCTTGTTTTGAAAAATGCAAAAGATTAAAACTCTTTGTATTTTCTGCTTAGTTATTTGTAAACCTGTAACTTCTTTAAACATAGTCTTATTAGTTTGTAAAAAGAGAAAAAATAAATGTTCATGAGTCTATGATTTGAAAACAGAACAAAATAATCCAGGTACATCCATGCACCTCCATGCCAGTGAGGAAGCTCCTTCCAGCTCCTCCCTGCCATCCTTGTTTCCCATTCTTACTCCTATTCATGTTCTGACAAACATTGGATGAATGATGAGTACAACGAAGAGACAGCTATTCTGAAATTAGGTGATGCTAATTCCTATCTTATTAACGTGAAGCATGCAGCCCAACTCTGTCTACAAACTCCTAGAAGAAAGATAAAACAACCCAGTGAAAGTCAATTAGGTTTCAACCATTTTTTTTTGGCTTGCTTTAGAAGGCCTAATGCTTAAGTATGCTCTTCTGCTGCTGCTTGATAAACTCCAAGTGAAAGGCCCATGCTGGATGATTCTACAAACTCTAAATCTAGAACTCAAAAGTAATTTGCAAAAATGGCAATAGGGTGTACTGAGAAGACTCATTTTGTCCTGGCTTCATTTTATTCATTTTTCTGTAGGCCTGAGCTGATGCAGCAGTGGGGCGCACACCTACATACTCACTGCAATCTGCTCTTCCAACATTGTGGTTCCAATAAATGTGTAACTGGTTTATGATTCCTTTGGCTTCCAGTTGCCTCATATTATCATCAGCCAAATCAAAATTGTACTGCAGCTACAGAAAAACTTTTTGTTTTTCATAAAATATGCTGTCTCATCAAACCTGCATTGTTTCTTCAGTTAAACAAAATATGTATTTTTTATGTCTAAAGGATTACTTTACAAAGTATAAATCACTCTGATATCCATCATGAAGTTTGAAATTGACCCAAAGATTTTTCTCCTCTGGGCAAAATCCTAACATCTCTAGTGGCCAGCTAATTGAGTTCCTTTATCAGAACATAGTGAATATTAGAAAGCTTGGAGAGGCAACTAGCAAGGAGGCAGAGGCATGGTTTTATTAATTTACTTATTTTTTAAGAAAGAAATGAGCAAGTATGTTTAAGCTAGTCTGCATTTTTCATAATTTTCATAATTCAACCGAAATCAAACGGTTGAATTTCCTTTAGGATACTACCATACCTATTTGCCAAAGCTAAACATATCACCACACCAATCCATCTGCTTCTCAGAATAAAAAGTTAACACAAATGAAGCCTCTGCCAATAAGCAACCACATTTGCAAACAGACTAGATCTACTTAAAAAAACAAAGTTGAAATAATAAATAGTAAGTACTAAACTTCTTAAGCCACTATTTGCTTATCATATAGCCCTTGTCTAAAAAAGTTTCTAAATTTTAAATCTAGTTTAATTTTTGAATTGAGTTCTGGCTAAAGATCACATCAAACTTCATGAACATGTGTTCAAGTGAGGATATTGAAGATATCTCACATACATAGCTTCAAAAATGCCAGTGTTGATACGTCTGATGAGAAATTATCTGTTTTTTTGAACCAGCAGCAAAAGCATGAGTGTCACAGATGACACAATAAAAGAATATATTCACATGGAATGCTTTCTTTGTACTACAAAGAATATTTCTGGTGATTCCATCTCACTACAGAAGAAAGTTCTGCTGAAGATCTAGTGGTTAAACACTTATTTCATGTGTTGTTCACTTTAATGTAATTAAGTAGAAAGTAGCATTAGTCTACAGCCTTACCACCCTGAATGTGCCTGATCTTGTCTCAGAAGCAAAGCAGGGTCAGGCTTCGTTAGTACTTGGATGGGAGACCACCTGGGAATACCAGGTGCTGTAGGATTAAAAAAAAAAAAAAAAAGAAAGTAGCATTAAATACTGAGTCATAAGACATTTTTACAGAAAGAAAAAACAAGGATGTCATGTGGTTATTCCCCACTTCCCAGTACAGAGAGGAGAAATCTAAAGCTCAAAGACCAACGACTGTCGTAAGACCACAGAGCTGGTTTTAGCCAAGTGCATAAACCGATCCCAGAATGTTGAATACATTTATCTTTCTAGAAGAGAAAAAAGATTAGGTGTTTTGCTTAAACATCTATGTAACGATTTTAAGTCCCAATCATAATCAATCCACATATGTTCAATATTTTAAAAACTTCCACGTATTATACACATATAACCCTGTACATCACTACATAACTACATTTGTACCCTTGGTTTTTGCTCCACCTCGGCATTCTTCCAAGTTGTGTCAGAGACTAATTTCCCTCAATAATCCATTTTTCCTTCTCCCTATGAAGTAATAGAATTCCCTCCTCTGGCACATGAATTTTAGCAGGGTCATTTAACTAAAAGCTACATTTCTGACTTTGTTGGTGGCTAGACATGCCTGTTTCACTAGGTTGTAGATAACTGGATATGAACAGAAGTGACATGTTAAATTTGTATGTTACATTCTTGAAAGAATGTACTTGTTCTTTCTTTCTCTTTGCCCCACTTACTTTGGTCAGGAATGTGTACCTACAGTCCATGTGCTCTAATGCAATACCCTAATTATTGGTGGAACTACAAAACAGATGAAACCCTGTCTCCAAACAGACTATGTTGCAGAGCTGCTTGTTCACACTAGATTACCTTCCTATTTATGTGCTATATATAGGAGTCATCTTTTTTGAGTCACTGTATTTGTGGGTCTTTTTGTTACATTGGCTCAGCCGATAACCCAATATGAATACACTAACTCTGGTCTCTTCATTTCATAAAGAAAACTGTTTGCCATAAACTATGCTCAGGCGTCCATTCCATTTTACAGCTGTTTTATGATCTATAAAGGTTAAAGTAGCCACTACTTTGTATACACTTTGGAGATGATAATAGATAATATACAACACTTAATTGTACCTATTTGCTTATAACAAGTTAGACTGGAAACTGCTAGAAGGCAGGAAGAATATCTTAATCATCTTTGTTTGCCTAATGCTTAACATGGTAGCTAACACATGGAAGGTACTCAAACTACACATACTGAATGAATGAATGGATGAATAAATGAATAAATACTTTTTTCTTGTTGATTCCAAACATCAAGAACTTGCAGGTTATTGTGTCTTAATATTAATTTTATTATAATATGGGTTAATTGAAAGTATTCCCATATATAATACCAAAAAGGCAATTTTTTCTAGGACCTGAGAAAATATGACTCTTCCAAAGTAATCAATATACTGAATCATCTGCTATTTAATCGGAGATCTCATATAGTATATCAGATTTAGTACCTTCCTTGGTAGACTGAGGGCTGTTATTGCCACTTTCTTCCTAAATCAGAATTACCCTTCAATTTGTTTTCAGTTAATTGGTTCTAACCTTTTGTAATATTGCTTTTTAAAATGAATATTTTCCTTCCTTATTTCTGGTAGGAAGACTACTGTGTGGTTGATATATGAGAAAGGTAAATCATAGAAACTGATGATATTAACAATTAGGAAATACTGCTAGAAGACACTATTTATTCAAAAAACCTGAACACAAAAATAAAACTAGTTATTAAAAAACAAATTATTTACCTGGAAAGAGAAGAGAGAATAAGAGGAACAGTATTTTTTTAGTGCAGTTAGCAGAGTATGATTATGTGTAGACCAGGCAGAAGTAAGATGAAATATTCAGCATAGCAGTGAAGCTTTCGCATGACAGGACAAACACAATCAATTCTGGATAGTATATAAAGGCAGAAATGCCTTGTAGAACTATGTAATTAAGTGAAACTCTTTGCAGCTGCCCTTGTAAATCTCTGGAGAGGAGGCTGGCTAAAGGCTAGGTTCAGTAGTTGTCCCTGTTCCAGTTGAATGATCTTTAAATCTGACCCCTAAATGGCAGTAGCGCCTAGAAAAAAGAATGCATTTGACACAGATTTTTTTCTGTAGCAGAGTCAGAAACAAAAGACGAAAACAAAACAAAACAAAACAAAAAAACAAAAGCTAAGGAACATGCTCTATAAAAAAAGGGCTTGCTCATGTCATCTAAAATCTTATAAGCACCATGCGTTTCCCTTGAAGAATTAAACCCTTGGGGCCAAGCCTATGCAGGAGATGCCGAGTATTAGAAAAATTAGCTGTTGGAGTCTAATGTCTTCTATTTCATAAATTAACATAAGAATTTAAGTGACTCCTGAGATTGGCCAGGGGAAAAGGTAATTACTGTAAGAAATTTACATGTTGAATAGGGGATTGGGTGTTGAATTTGGTTCTTCCTTGTTCTCCAGTAACTCTTAGGCCCAGAGTGACTATATGTTCTGTCTTTTCACAGGACAGTCTTTATTTAACTGGGACTTGATTGTTAATTTTTATTCTCAAAATCATTTCAGATTGGATGAGGAATTATATATGTTCATTCCTTTGAAGCCTAAGTTTCTTAATTCTATTTCCTAAACATCTCTTGAACCTGTCCACTTCTCCCAACTCCATTCTCCTCACACCTTTATCTTTTACAAGGACTACTGCAGAAATCTTATACCTTCTATTCTTGCTCCTCTCAAGTTCATTTTGCACAATACTTCAGGGAGTATTTTAAAAACAAAATTATGACACTTTCTTTCTTAAAATCTTTCCATGTTTCCCTTTGTGTCTAGGCAGATAAGGACCTGCATGTTCTGGGCACCCCCTTTGTCCCTCCAACCCCATCTTACCTCATCCTCTCTTTTCTTTTCTAATTCCTTGACCATACTAGATTTTGTAGAGTTCTCTCAGCTGTCTCACAGCTTTCACATATGTTCTTTCTTTTTTCTTTTTCTTTTTTTTTTTTTTTTGAGATAGTGTCTCGCTCTGTCACCAGGGTGGACTACAGTGGAGCAATCTTAGCTCACTGCAACCTCCGCCTCCCGGGTTCAAGCAATTCTCCTGCCTCAATCTCCCTAGTAGCTGGGACTACAGGCATGTGTCACCATGCCAGGCTAATTTTTGTATTTTTAGTAGAGACAAGGTTTCACCATGTTGGCCAGGATGGTCTTGATCTCTTGACCTTGTGATCTGCCTGCCTTGGTCTCCCAAAGTGCTGGGATTACAGGTGTGAACCACAGCGCCGGGCTCACATATGTTCTTTCTCACACAGACTTCTTCCTAACTTCTAGTCTTATTCTTATTAAACGTTTTGATGTCAGTTTAAATGCCGCTTCTTTCAGAGACATCCTCATAGATCTTCACAAACTAAGCAAGGTCTGCTCCTGCAATAATGATGATAATACACAATTCTTCATAACACCCAGAGAGAGAATTTCAAAATGTAAATTTGTATGCCCTACTAGGTTACAAGTTTTAGAAAAAAGGTGACTGTATTTTATCTTGATTGTCACTAGATATCTACCACTTTATCAACGTTGAACGTTCAACAGCTTTTTGCTGAAATAATAACGATAGAGTTACAATCTTAGGCATCTAAATATGATCAAAAGTGCCTGTTTAACCCTTGACTTTAAACACGATCTTTAAATACAGGCTGCAAATATTTTATAATAAACATTATATTCTATTTTATTCTTCTTCATAATTGAACCCACAGTGAATTAACTTTTGTCCAATAGGCATCAGATAAGGTGAAAGGTACATGTTTTTTGACACATCTAATTATTTCATATTTATCTCAATTATGTAAATTATATGCAATCAACATTTCATTCAAAAGTTATTCTTAATGTTTCACTTCTCTGTTTTCTATTTATTTATAAGAAGAGGAGCTATGTAATAAAATATTGAAGTAATTAAGCAAATATTGATCTGTAAAGATGTTTATTCACCTCAAATGGTTGGCTGAAAGGAAGTACTATGATATAATAACTAGAAATATTTGTCAAGTGAGGCATTAAAAGTCAAATTAAGTATGTGACAGTCAATGTGAGGATATTTGCTTCTACATATATTTCATACTTTCTGGTCAATATGTGCTATTGGAAAGTCAAACATGCATGATGGGAAAGCCAAACACGAAATCTGAGGACCATTTGCAGTATAATTCAGCTAATATTTAGGATCTATCTCTGTTAGGGTGAATTCAGCTGTTATATAGAGAAATTCAATTAACTGTGGCTTAATCAATAAAGATATTTAATTATCTCATATAACAAGAACTCTGAAGGTTGGTACTTCCAGAATTTGGTATAGTGGTTCAAACATTTTATCAGAAACTAAATCTTTCTGTCTTCTTATTCTTTCATTCTAATATTTTTCTATAGGTTTTTACCTTGTGGATGTTAAGATGGCTGCTTCAGCTCCAAATATCAAATCGTCCCACAACCACAGTCATGAAAGAATGATGTAGCAGGGGAAATACAACATTCTCTTCTCTATCTTCTCTCTTTTTATCCAGGAAATGAGTCTCTTTCAGAAGCCACTCAAAAGATTTCCCATTATGTCTTATTGACCAGAGCTGGATTACATGTTCACTCCTGGATGTATCACTAACAGAGGGGGAATGAAATGACCATGACTGCCTTAGAGCAATCATGATTTATCTCCCAGGATGAGGAAAGTCTTACCTTCTATTAAAACAAAGAATCTCATCTTGCTACGTGAGTTGGAGTAAGCTTGTGGGTAGGCAACAATATTTGCCATAGAAAACTGTCGGTCAGAATGGTATCAGATTCCTCTGATTTAGAGAAACAAAATAATAATAGTGAATATAATTATATCATTAGGCTGGGCATGGCAGCTCATATCTGTAATCCCAGCACTTTGGAGGCTGATGTGGGCAGATCACTTGAGCCCAGGAGTTCAAGACCAGCCTGGGCAACATGACAAGACCCCATCTCTATAAACAATATATAAAAATTAGCCAGGCATGGTGGTGTATGCCTGTAGTCCCAGCTACTCAGGATGCTGATGTGGGGAGTATGGCTTGAACCCAGGAAGTGGAGGTTGCAGTGAGCTGAGATCACACCACTGCACTCCAGCCTGGGCAACAGAGTCAGACTCTCTTTCAATAATAATAATAATAATAATATCATTAAAAAATCTTGCCTCTAAACATCCTAATATAAAGGAGTTTCAGGGAAAACACAACTATTTCTAAAACAGGAGGGAATAAATTATAAACAAAACCACATAAATTGTTAGAAACTCAATTTCATTTTGGAAAACACAAATATCTATACAGTTTTAGAGACTCAAATAATTTGATATTTTTTAAAAGATCAGTTTTCAGAGCCACTTCCATCAATGCTCACAGCAAGTACATACTAATTGGTTAAAGATTTTATTTAGCTCTAGGTTTTTATAATCTCATTATACTTAAGGGTGGACAGAATACAAGCAAAAACATGGAGCAATGTTTCCTACTCAAACTCTTGCTTCCACTCCACCTGCAAATTATATTCTCAACCTTATGGTGCATCAAACTCAATGACACAAAAGTTATCTCAAATCATTTCAACCTTTCCATTGCATCCTAGAGATATATTGGCTCTGAACCAAGTGCCCAGGTACTAACTAGTTTACTTTTAATTTAGAGCAGATGGGCTAGGGTTCTCAAGGTTGCACTGAGAGGCTCTACTTGGAGGACACCTCATCGTCTCTGTAACACAGCAGATGGTGAAATTATTTTAAGCTATTTTCAAATGATGTTAGCAAAACTACATTTCTATCAATTGTCTTATATGGCTTTCATAAATATGATTTTTTTTTTCAAAACAAGAATGACAATGATAGAGCTTAGCATGGTTCTTCTGAGATACCATTATCATCAATGACACACAGGGGATTTATACTCAAAGTTTAAAGATGAATTGCAAGAGAGGAAACATTGGATCTCCTGAGATAGACAGATATTGATAAATGATCTTATAATGCATATTCTGTTTTCCTGTATGACAGGAAATAATTTCTATCTCCTGTTATAGTAGACATTTAAATTGATGTTTCTTTTTGGAAGATAAGCAAAATGTAATTTTTTTTAGCCCTTCAAAGAACTAACAATGCTATACCTACTATAGATGTCCAAAAAGTTATTTTCTTCTTTTTAACATAACTTTTATTTTTAAAGGTAAAATATTGTGGTGGACATTTGCCATTTAGAGCAATACCAGGCATCTACTTCTTCCATTCTCATTTTCTCTGAGGAAGTTATTTTATTCCTATTGCCTGATATCTTGTTAGAAGGGCAATTCCTGGTTACTACATCCAAAATTGAAAAGCAGAAAATGGAAAATCCTCAGATTCTTTACTATTCCTAAAACGCCAGGGGCTGGGATATGGCATAAGCAGGGTCAGTAATACTATTTATTTCGGGATTTTGAATCTTGAGTGATGCAAAGGTGAGAGCAGGTATGCAGCTCATTCGTTACAGCAGCAGAGGCAGCGGTGGTGATTCTGTTCAAATTAAGAACATTTACTGAAGGTAATTTTGTCCTAATTCTTGTATGGTGGTTCCTATTTCCCAGCCCCCCATCTGATTCTTGGTTCTGAACAAATCCCAAGCTAGCTTTCATTATTCTTTTAAGAAATTCCCTTTTGCTTAACTAGAGTTGGCTTCTATTACTTATAATAAAAATTGAAAAATACAGAGAAGCAAAATTAGATAATAGAAGTATCCATAATACATTTTGTAGCTTTGTTTTCATTAATGTATTTTTATTATTTTTCATGATTGATAAATAATGTTACAGAAAATAAATGTTAATGGTCACCTAGTATATATTTACATAGATGTACTGTATAGTACACTGTAGTCTAATCAGTGCTAGATATTTACGTTTCTTGCTGTTGTAAATAATTCTCTGATTAGCATCTTATATATGTATCATTGTATACAGTTTTTATTTTTTTCCCTTAGAATAAATTTCTAAAAGTTAAATTGATGGGACAAAATGTGATGTTAATTTTGAAGCTTTGAATCATACAGAATTTTCCCCCACAAGGAAGACTTCACCTACTTATACTTCAGCAGCAATGTATGAAGATATATTCTGATAAGATCTTATCCATAAGTTCCATTGTAAGATGGAGGACAGGACAATATAAAGCTATTCAACTTAACTTGCTCAAATACACAGTTTAGAAAGCAATCAGCTTTTAGTGTGAAGAGCCCCATGGAATAAAGGGGAAGAGTTACAATAGAACTCAATGCATGTTTCACTCTACTATTTAAGTGTTCTCCACAGAGTTCTTAGTACAGCTGAACATAAACCGATTCCATAGGTGTTTTTTTGTTGTTGTTGTTTTGTTTTGTTTTGATGAGTGGATGCTGCCTAGACTCTCACAGTAAGTTAGGAAGAAAAGATGGAAAGAATCAAATAAATTCCAGCTAGCTTTCATTACAGCTACTCCTCAGTTAACTGATCCATACACTCTAGGCTCAGGAATGAAAGGATTTTCTATCTACCAAAGGTATATTTACACAAAAGGCACTGCTAAAATCTAAAGTTGGAATGCCTAGAAAGAGACTGAGAATCACAAAGTCTACTCTTGGCTCACAATACTTTCTCTAGGTTGTTGTACAAAAATAACATGGCAATTTCCTTACTTACCTGACATTTATTTTAACTCATATGCAATTCAATAAAAGAGGCCATCTAGCTGGGCCTGTGCTCCAACAATAGTATCTTGGTAACTGGAAGCTGATGAGAGCCAATTTTTATAATTTAGCTACTGTATACCAAGGAAATACATAAATAAGTGCATTTTTAAAAATTTATTGTATTTGTCATCAATTCAATGGGTATTCACCATGTGTGTGTGTGAGATTGTATGCATATATAAATGTGTGTATGTGTGTGTGTAGTCTGAATAAATTCAAGGGCCCCAAGTGGTCCAAATTCAGTGAGGTGTTAAATTCATGGAATCACAGTTAATGCAGGAAAAAAAGTAATTAGAATATCCCAGTTCTTTACTCTGTCTTTCATAGATAAACACATTTTAATGCACAGCTAGTATCTTGAGAATTATTTTCTCCCCACCCTAATTTTCTTTTCACAGCAGCTGTTCCCCTAATTCATTCTCCCAATCTCAATTCCCCATTGTCCAAAATTCAGCTTTTTTTTCTTTCTCTTCCCCTCCTCATCTCTCAGATGCTTATAATATAAAATCACTTAGTGCCTCTAACATCTCAAATATTCCCTCTGCTTAAAATATTATCTGATTATGCATAAGTAAGGTGCATCCAAGTGCTGACATGGTAAGCACCTAGAATCTGGGGAAGTAGGGGAATACTGTGACAATTCAAGTATTCATTGTTTTAATTCTAATGATACTTTAATATTTTCCTGTGGCATATTCATACATAATTTAAGAGAAAACAGCTTCACAAGTGGTAGATAAGATGTTCTATGTATATATTGAAAGTTTCTGGTCTAATTGCTACCCATATATTCTCCAAGGGAAGAGGAACATTTAAACAATGACTTAAAAACAGAACATTTTATTTTGTATTTGAAGAGAAGACAAAAGAAGATAGTGCTTTCAGGCTCTATCTAATGGATTTATTAGTTAGAGCCTTAAGTGGCTACAGTCATTTCTATTTTTTTTTCAAATAGGAAACTTACCTTGGCAAGATACAAATGGTTGAGGTACTCACATGTCTGGACAGGAAACTAGAAATTCTGATTATCAATAGAACTGTCAGAGATTGAAAAATTTCTAAATAGCCCTAAGAATTCCTCTGGCAACATAACTACAGCATACTGAAACTTTTTGACTATAAATTTACATTGCTTTATTTCTAAAGCCATTATCTGTATTGCATAGAACACAGAAATGTATACTCAGTAAAAAAATAGTGCAATCCTCTGGGTAAAATCATTTCACAATGTATTATTGGTATATTATTGGTACCTAAGGCTTTAGCCTTCTCCTTTAAAAATAGTGAGGTACTAGCATAATGATCTTTTAGAAGGAGAAAAGAATAAGAGATTGCCAGCACTAATGATTTGTCAACAGAGTTCATCTTTTTGAAATTTAATGTTAGCTGTAGAATGGGATCTCACACACTATTTCATTTCTGTCATAATTACTTAACCTATTTGACCGCTTCAAATGTCCACAGTGACCCTTCCTTAATGTTCATTTCTATTATATGAGGCATCTGTTTAGATGCATATGCTGAATTAATTTTTTATACATTCCAAATTTATATTGATATCATAAAAGATTTAGTATTAATGAAATTCATTTTTCGACAGTCCAAAATGTACAATCAATGACAAAATGTTTCTCTAGGGAGCAATAAAACTAAACATAGTTAAAGTATGCTGGGCAACTCACTGTGTTTTTTAATAAGGGTCAATAAATTATGTATATGCTGTGCATCCAACTGCTGGCCTCAGTAGATGCTTAACAACCAGGTAAAATAAATAATTGCTTAGTCCTACTCAGATAAAATATTATCTGTCTGCTAGAAGCACCTAAATTATTAGTTGTGAAGAAAATGTTTTAAATCGTTTTTTTAAGACTTTTAAATTCAAACTAATATATCATCAAGTATGTATAGAATATCTTCTCTGTGCAATATGCCTCAGCATATAGAATAGAGAGAAGTGCTTTGGCTGGGCACAGTGGCTCACAGCTGTAATCCCAGCACTTTGGGAAGCCGAGGCAGGTGGATCACCTGAGCTCAGGAGTTTGAGACCAGCCAGGCCAACATGGTGAAACCCTGTCTCTACTAAAAATACAAAAATTAGCTGAGTATAGTGGCTCATGCCTGTAATCCCAGCTACTTGGGAGGCTGAGGCAGGAGAATTGCTTGAACTGGAAGGTGGAGGTTGCAGTGAGCTGAGATGATGCCACTGCACTACGGCCTGGGCAACAGAGTGAGACTCTGTCTCAAAAATAAATAAATAAATAAATAAATAAAATAAAAGATAGAAGTGCTCCTATCTTCAAACTTTTATATTCTAATGGGTGTGGAGAGTAAAGAGTTGATGCATACAGTGCAAAACATCACGATTACATAAGATAGGTACAAAGCACTCAAGAGTCATCTTCTACTTTTCTTTCACTCTTGATATTTAACCCATCAAAAGTCAAATCTCCTAAGTTTCTCAAATCTGTCAACTGCTCTCTATGAGTTACCAAACCAGTCCAAGCTGTGTCATCTCCTATTTGGTCTCTAGAGTAGACTCCTAATGACTCTTCCCACATTCACTCTTGCTCCACTAAAATCCATTGTCCACAGCAACCAAAGAAATTTCCAAAACTGCATCTGATTCTGTCCCCAAACCATCCTTCCCAAAACACACAGCTCCTATATAGTTTCCTATTGTTCTTAGGATAGAAATCAAGGTCCTTAACCCCGCTGCACAGATATGGCCCTGCCTACTCTATCACCCCCTGGCTTACATGCCCGATTTGACAGTGTACACAAGGGCCTTCTCACAGAGCTCTTACATATCAACCTCCTTCTCATCATAGGATGGGGCTGCCAGCCTGGGACACTCTTACCCCTACTCTGCCTCTGCTTTACTTAACTAATGTCTATTTATCTCAATCTCAGTTCAAAGGTCATTTCCTAAGAACCCATGGCACGCTAGAATTAAATCAGGTTCCTTTGTCACAAATTCTCCTAGTAGTGATTTTATTTGCTCACTTTTCAGTGTTTGTTTATACCTTCACGAACTTAAATACTCAATTATTGTCTGTCTCCCTTACTAAAGTGTATGCTCCATAAAGCAGAACAGTGTTGCCTTTGGTTACTTATACATCATCACTAGTATATGCATTGCACATGGAAGTTTCTCAGTTTGTACTTGTTGAATAAATGAACAAGTAAGCTTAGGGAGGGAAATATCAGTTGTAAATGTGGGGCTCAGTAATAAAAACAAAATTCTTGCTAGTCTATGTTAACTAAAATTTATCTTTTTATATGAACTATTAAAAATTAAAATAGCTAACAGTGCAATTAATAAATATTATTACTGGGTATATATCCAAAGGATTATAAATCGTTCTACTATAAGGACACATGCACACGAATGTTCATTGCAGCACAGTTTACAATAGCAAAGACCTGGAACCAACCCAAATGCCCATCGATGATAGACTGGACAGGGAAAATGTGGCACATATACACCATGGAATATTATGCAGCCATCAAAAACGATGAGTTCGTGTCCTTTGTAGCAACATGGATGAATCTGGAAACTATCATTCTCAGCAAACTGACACAAGAACAGAAAATCAAACACCGCATGTTCTCACTCATAGGCGGATGTTGAACAATGAGAACACATGGACACAGGGAGGGGAACATCACACACTGGGGTCTGTCGGGGGAAATAGGGGAGGGACAGAGGGGTTGGGGAGTTGAGGAGAGATAGCATGGGGAGAAATGCCAGATATAGGTGATGGGGGAGGAAGGCAGCAAATCACACTGCCATGTATGTACCTATGCAACAATCTTGCATGTTCTTCACATGTACCCCAAAACCTAAAATGCAATTTAAAAAAATTCTCAAAATAGTGTTTTAGGATACTATTTCTTCCTCTCTTGTCCCCAATATCAATAGGGGATAATAGTCTTATGTAGCTCATATCAAAATTTTTTCCATATGGGATGACATTGGTTTATGAAAGAAAAAAGTGAAGCTTTCAGACATAGACACTTCATAAAAGTCACTTTAAAACACTGAAACAATTAAATTTGATGCTTCAAAAGTAATACTATTCTAGCTCTTGGTCTTTCTTTTTGGGTATTATGATAATGCTGCTATGAACATTCATGTACAAGTTTTTCTGTTGACATATATTTTCATTTCTCTCTAAGAGTGGAATTACTGAGTCATAGGGTAACTTTCTTTGGTAAAATGACTATCCAAATTTTTGCTCATTTGTAAATTGAGTTATATGTCTTCTTATTGTTGAGATGTAAGAAGTCTTTATTTTTTTCTGAATACTAGTCCATTACCAGATATATGATTTGCAAATATTTTCTTCCATTACATGAGTTACCTCTTTACCTTCTTAATAGCGTTCTTTAAGGCACAACAGTTTTAATTTTGATGAAATCACATATATCTACCTTTTCTTTGGTCACTTGTGCTTTTGGTGTCATATCTAAGAAATCATTGCCTAATCCAAGGTCATAGAGATTTATATCTATGTTTCCATTTAAGTGTTTTACAGTTTTAGCTCTTCCATATAGGTCTATGATATATTTTTAGTTTTCATTTGTATATGGCTGGAGGAAGGGGATCCAACTTCATTCTCTGGCATGTGGATACAAAGTTGTCCAGAACCATTTGTTGAGAAGGTTATTCTTCCACCTACCCATTGAATTATCTTGATATTCTTGTCAAAAATCAATTGAATGCATATGTATGCATTTATTTCTAGACCCCAAATTCTGTTTAACTGGTTTATGTGTCTATCCTTATGCCATTGCCACTATGTTTAAATAAGTTCTGAAATTGGAATTTATAAGCTCTCTACTTTATTTTTACTTTTCGAGATGGATTTGCTTATTCAGGGTGCCCTGAGATTTCACATGTATCTTAGGATCAGTTTTTCCATTTTTGCATAAAATGCTGTTGAGATTTTGATAGTGATTATATTAAATCTGTAGATCCCTTGGGGGGTTGGGGGGTATTACCCTCTTATCAATATTGTCTTCTAATCCATGCTGACAGGCTGTCTTTCTAGTTATTTAGGTCTTCATTACTTTTTTTTCAGCAATGCTTTGTTTTGTACATTATGGTTAAATTTACTCTTAAGCATTAACTGATGCTATTATAATAAAATTGTTTTAATTTGCTTTTTCAATTGTTCATTGATTATATATAAAAAAACAAATGATTTTTGTATGTTGAACTTATATCCTGTAAGCTTGCTGAATTGACTTGTTTTTTTTAATACATATATATATATATATATATATATATATATATATATATACATATTTTTTATTGCATTTTAGGTTTTGGGGTACATGTGAAGAACACGCAAGATTGTTGCATAGGTACATACATGGCAGTGTGATTTGCTGCCTTCCTCCCCCCTCACTTATATCTGGCATTTCTCCCCATGCTATCTCTCCCCAACTCCCCACCCACCGCTGTCCCTCCCCTTTTTCCCCCTGACAGACCCCAGTGTGTGATGCTCCCCTCCCTGTGTTCATGTGTTCTCATTGTTCAACATCCACCTGTGAGTGAGAACATGCGGTGTTTGATTTTCTGTTCTTCGCTTGTTATTTCTAATCACTGTGTGTGTGTGTTTATTCCTCAGGATTTTCAAAATATAAGTTCATGTCATCGGTTAATAAGATAGATTTACTTCTTCTTTTCCAATCTAGATGCTATTTTTTTTTTTATAGCTTAAATGCCCTTGTGGGCTCTCCAGAATAATGTAAAATAGAAATGGTATGAGCATACATACTTATTACTGAGTTAAGGGGAAAGCATTAGTTTTTCACCAATAAGTACACTGTTATTTTTGGTATTTTTTGTAGATGGGCTTTATTAATTTGAGGGCATTCTCTTCTATTTCTACTTTGTATAGAGTTGCAATATAGATGGTGTTAGGCTTTGTACAATGCTTTTTCTACATCTATTGTTTTGTTTTTTATTAATATAGGGCATTCCATTGATTTGATTAATTTTCCTAGGTTAAACTAACTTCGTATTCTTGGGATAAATCCCACTTGGTCATGATGTGTAATGCTTTTTATATGTTGTGGTAAATTCGCTAGCATTTACTGAGATGTTCATATTCATAAATGATATTTATCTGTAATTTTATTTATTTTTTGATGTATTTGTTGGGTTATTATATTAGAGTTAATAGCCTCAGAGAATAACTTGGACAGTTTTGCCTCCTCTTCTATTTTTAAGAAGAATTTGTGAAGGACTGGTGTTATTTCTTCTTTAAAAGCTTGGTAGAATTCATCTGCAGAAACATCTACGCCTGCAATTTTCTTTGTAGGGAGTTTTGTGATTTTTAATTCAATCTATTTACTCCTTAAAGGTCTATTGAGATTTTCTATGTTTTCTCGAGTGATTCTGGGAAGATATGTCATTCTAGAAATGTGTCCATTTTATTTAATTATCTAATTAATTAACACAATATTGTTTATTCCTTTATAATCTTTTTATATCTTTGAGTTTGGTAATGATGCTCCCTTTTTCATTCTTGATTTTATTAATTCGAGTCTTCTTTTTGTTTTTCTTAGTCAGTTTACTTAAAAGTTTCCCAATTTGGTTAATTTTTTCAAAGAATCAAATTTTTTTTGGTGTACTTGATCTCTATTGTTTTTCTACTATTTTATTTATTTGCACTCTAACGATTCTTACTTTCTCATGATTGCTTTGAGTTCGATTTGCTCCTCTTTTTCTAGTTTCACAAGGTGGAAGATTAGGTTATTGATTTCAGTTCTATTTTATTGTCAAATATGTTTACAGCTATAGATTTATCTCTATTCCTGCTTTAGCTGAATCCATGCATTTCAGTATGCTATATTTTAATTTAACTATTTTTGAAGGATTGTATAATTTCCTTTCTAATTTCTTTTTTGACTCATTAATTGTTTAGGCTTGGGTTGTTTAATTTCCATTGCACAGTTGTAGGTTTTCCAAATTTTCCTCTATTAATGATTTCTACTTTTATGCCATTGTATTCAGAATACATGTTAAATGACTTCCGTTTTTTAATGTTTACTGAGACTTGTTTTGTGACCTAACTTCACAAAGAATGTTCCATGTGGCCTGCAAATAATGTGGATTCTAGTGTTTTTCTGTGACATGCTTATAGTCGTCCATTAGGTTTATTTGATTTATAATGATAGTTCTTCTGTATCCTTGCCAATCTTCTACTAAGTTATGTACATTTTTGAAAATAAATATTTGAATCTCCACCTAATATTGTTGAATTATTTTTCTGTTTTTATCTGAAATATCTTAATTTATCCTCTATTTCAAAAAGACAGTTTTTAATTTTTGAATTTAAATGTTGAATTCTTGATAGACTTTTTATTTCAGAACATTAAACATTTCATCTCATTACCTCTTGGCCTCCATGATTTTTGATAAGACTTACCTGCTAATGTTATTGAGAACTCACATTGCTTGTATGTCATGAGTTTCTTCACTCTTGCTGCTTTCCAAGTTAAAGTTATTTATCTTCAGCTTTAAACAGTTTGGGGATTTTTAGTTCATTATTTCTTCAAATATCCGTTCTGTTCTTTAAATATCTATTCTGTTCTTTTTTCCTTTCTCTCCTTTTGAATTTTAATCATGAGTATGTTGATATGCTTGCTGATTTTCCACAGTTTTCTAAGTCTCTGTACAGTTTTTTCATTATTTTCTCTTTCTGTTGCTCAGACTGAAAAATCTCAATGTACATCTTGAAGTTCACTGATTCCTTCTTCTGCTAGTTCAAATCTGCTACTGAGCCCCCTCTCTAAACCTTTTATGTTTATTATATTTTTGAGCTTGAGAATATATTTTTGACTTATTCTAAAATTAATATATTTTTATCAATATCTTCTTTATGTCAAGACATTATTTTTATACTTTCCTTTAATTCTTTCTTCCCCCTTCCCTCCCCCCCCCCCCCCCCCCCCCCCCCCCCCCCCCCCCCCCCCGCCCCCCCCCCCCCGCCCCCCCCCCCCCCCCCCCCCCCCCGGCGGCGGGGTTTCTTCCCCCCTCGGGGGGGGCTACCCTAGATATGGTTTCCTTTGGTTCTTTGAACATATTTATAATAGCTGGTTTAAAGCTGTTGTCTAATAAGTCAAATATCTGTGCTTCATCAGAAACAGTTTCTGCTGACTGAATTTTACTCTGTGTTTGGGCCATGTTTTCCTATTTATTTGCATAAATCATAATTTTGGGTGACAATTGGATATTAAAAATAATATAATGTACCAACTCTGGAAGTCATTCTTCATCCTCTGCAGAGTATGTTCTTGTTTGGTGGTGGTGTTAGTTCACTGAGTATATTCCCTGGACTAGTTTGTTTAGTATATTTCCTGGACTAATGATTTAAAGTCTTTATGCTTTATTGTGTATGACTGCTAATGATTCTGATCAGTCAGCCTAATTGCCAAGTAATGCTTGGACACAAATTTCTTTACATTCTTTGAATCATTAAGTTTCCCAGTCTTTGGTGAGGGCCTCTTTTTATAAACTGTGCACATGTTAAATGATATGGCAGGCAGTTTACAACTACCTTAGCCTTCACATGCTACTTACACAGAGTCTAAGATGTAGCCAGAGATGAGAAAGTAGGGTTTTCTTACATCTTTTCTGGGTATGCGCACAATGCCTCACATACACGTGGCTTCCTAGATTCCCATTTATATATTGGAGTATTCCAAAACCTCCTATGAATATCAGATTCCATAGTTTTTTCTTTTAAGTTTTCTTTTAGCCTGTCTTTTATTACATCTATTTGGTGATGCTTCCTCAGGCAGCTGTGATATTAAACAATTGCTAGCGATTGTTTTCAGCAAATATCCCTAAGGATGGGACAGACTGGACTCTGACTCAGGTCAAATTTAAAAAGTCCTGACAATGGAGTTTTTCAGGAAGCTTCTTGATAGGTCAAATAATGGCAGTTCTCTGAGAACAAGGTTTTGGGAAAGCTCCAAACCAATTCTGTCCGCCTACCATGGATGCAAAGATTCTCATTTTCACAGTTACTATAGTTGTGAAGCTGATAATTTTCAAGCTTATCATACAGATCTCAGAAAACAGATATGGGAAGAATTAGGGAATATTAAAATGCTACAAATATGACTGTTCTCTCTGGAATTCAGCCACGTTTCCTCGATGAATACTCCTCAAATTGATGTAAGTTTTATGAGTTCTTAAAAAGTTGATTTTGACATTTTTTATTTTATTTTTTATTTTTTGCCAGTGTTCTTACAGCTTTACAGAGGAGTGGATGTTTGGAAGTTCTTACTCTGCCATTCTGAAAATGTGATCTTGCTTTCTTATTGTTGTTGTTTCCTAAATGTATTCTCATTTTGGTGAACAAAATGAAAAAAATCTTCCCAATTTAAAGCACCAAGAATAAAAATATTTCTTAAAAATTCAGATAATTATTAAACTTCTTATTAAACAATAAGACATTTTTAAGTACAAAAGGTATTTTATTAGTGAGTTTACTTAGCTGCTGCTAGTGAAAGGGAAGGGTGTGGGAATTTCTAAGAGGTTCAAACATTTCAGTCTACATTTCCCTTGGTTGAAATCTTCAATTATATAAATATTAATATTTATTAAGGTACTTGACAAGTATTTGAAGACTAGAAATAAAAGATTTCTTTGTTAATAGAGAAAATCATATATACTCTACCAATTCCCTTCATAAATAGAAAGAAAAGAAAAAAATTACTTGATACCAAAGAATTCACAATTTCAGAAGTTTCCTCAGTAGACAACAGTTCAATAAAAATCTAAGAATTTTGACAGAATATTCAGGAGTAAAAGGCTGCATTAAAATTAAATACATTCATTTAGAGTCAAGTGCTGAGACATCCTTACTGGCAAAATGGAAGGTGGCTCTCCTTCTGTCGGCATAAATAAATATGGGATGAATTCTGCTGGTTTATCCATGAAGGAATAAGATGTTTTTAAGATTTCTTGAAGTCATTCCTGTAGCCACCATTTACCATTAATATAGATTCAATGTTTATACATTGAAGGTTATGCAATGCTTATGTAAGTATTTTATAATAAATATAAAGTTATAAATATAAGGTTATGGAGTGTTTAACAAATGTTTAAGTGAGGCTTTTATGATGAGTCAGTGTAAGGCAGTTAATAGATATTCATGTGTTACATGTTAATCAAGTGATTAAAAATGGAAGATTCTAGGGTTTTTATGGTTTTTTGTGTTATGTCTAAGTCTTTATTCCATCTTGAGTTAATTTTTGTATAAGGTGTAAGGAAGGGGTGCAGTTTCAGTTTTCTGCATATGGCTAGCAAGTTTTCACAACACCATTTATTAAATAGGGAATCTTTTCTCCATTGCTTGCTTTTGTCAGGTTTGTCAAAGATCAGATGGTTGTAGATGTGTGGCATTATTTCTGAAGCATCTGTTCTGTTCCACTAGTTTATATATCTGTTTTGGTACAAGTACCATGCTGTTTTGGTTATTGTAGCCTTGTAGTACAGTTTGAAGTCACGTAGCTTGATGTCTCCAGCTTTGTTTTTTTTGCTTAGGATTGTCTTGGCTATACAGGCTTGTTTTTGGTTCCATATGACATTTAAAGTAGTTTTTTCTAATTTTGTGAAGAAAGTCAATGGTAACTTGATGGGGATAGCATTGAATCTATAAATTACTTTGGGCAGTATGGCCATTTTCACAATATTGATTCTTCCTATCCATGAGCATGGAATGTTTTTCCATTTGTTTGTGTCCTCTCTTATTTCCTTAAGCAGTGGTTTGTAGTTCTCTTTGAAGAGGTCCTTCACATCCCTTGTAAGTTGTATTCCCAGGTATTTTATTCTCTTTGTAGCACTTGAGAATGGAAGTTCACTCATGATTTTTCTCTCTGTCTGTTATTGGTGTATAGGAATGCTTTTTATTTTTGCACATTGATTTTGTATCCTGAGACTTTGTTGAAATTGCTTATCACCTTAACGAGATTCAGGGCTGAGATGATGGGGTTTTCTAAATATACAATCATGTCATCTGCAAACAGAGACAATTTGACTTTCTCTCTTCCTATTTGAATACCCTTTATTTCTTTCTCTTGCCTGTTGGCCCTGGCCAGAACTTTCCATACTATGGGGAATAGGAGTGGTGAGAAAGGTCACCTTATCTTGTGCCAGTTTTCAAAAGGAATTCTTCCAGCTTTTGCCCATTCAGTATGATATTGGCTGTGGGTTTGTCATAAACAGCTCTTATTAGTTTGAGATACGTTCCATCAATACCTAGTTTATTGTGAGTTTTTAGCATGAAGGGGTATTGAATTTTACTGAAGGTCCTTTCTGCATCTATTGAGATAATTATGGATTTTTCATCATTGGTTTTATGTGATGAATTATGTTTATTGATTTGTATATGTTGAACAAGCCTGGCATCCCAGGGAAAACCTAGTTTTCATTCAGGACAATGAATACCATTCAGGACAAAGGCATGAGCAAATACTTCATGACTAAAACACCAAAAGCAATGGCAACAAAGCCAAAATTGACAAATGGGATCTAATTACATGAAATAGCTTCTGCACAGCAAATGAAACTATCATCACAGTGAAGAGGCAACCTACAAAATGAGAGAAAATTTTTGCAATCTATCCATCTGACAAAGGGCTATTATTCAGAATTAACAAAAACTTATAAACATTTACAAGAAAAAACAAACCCATCAAAAAGTGGGTGAAGGATATGAACAGACACTTCTCAAAAGAAGACATTTATGTGACCAACAAACATATAAGAAAAGCTCATCATCACTGGTCATTAGAGAAATGCAAATCAAAACCACATTGAGATACCACCTAATGCCAGTTAGAATGGTGATCACTAAAATGTCAAGAAACAACAGATGCTGGAGAGGATGTGGAGAAATAGGAACACTTTTACACCGTTGGTGGGAGTGTAAATTAGTTCAACTATTGTGGAAGATTCTGTGGCAATTCCTCATGGATCTAGAACTAGAAATAGCACTTGACCTAGCAATCCCATTACTGGTTATATACCCAAAAGATTATAAATCATTCTACTATAAAGACACACACACATGTATGTTTATTCCAGCACTGTTCACAATAGCAAAGACTTGGAATCAACCCAAATGCCCATCATTGATATACTAGATAAAGAAAAAGTGGCACATATACACCATGGAATACTATGCAGCTGTAAAAAAGGATGAGTTCATGTCCTTTGCAGGGACATGGATGAAGCTGGAAACCATCATTCTCAGTAAAGTAACACAGGAACAAAAAACCAAACACCACATGTTCTCACTCATAAGTGGGAGTTGAACAATGAGAACACATGGACACAGGGAGGGGAACATCACACACCAGGGCCTGTGGAGGGGTGGGGTGATAGGGAAGGGATAGCATTAGGAGAAATACCTAATGTGGATGATAGGTTGATAGGTGCAGCAAACCACTGTGGCACATGTATACCTGAGTAACAAGCCTGCACATTCTGCACATGTATTCCAGCACTTAAACTATAATTTAAAAAAAAGAAAAGAAAATTACATCTACGTTAAAAAAAATGTAAAAATGGAAGATTCTTTGCCTGAGAATCAACTACATTTTTCCCTTTAAGAAAACTGTATTTATTTAATGTTAGTTAAAATAATTCAAATTTATAGCTGACATTTTTCAAATTCATTCTATTCAGTATTTTGTCTACTTTGCAAAAGGAATAATTAATTACTTAATTACATAGGTAATACCTACAGCCATAAATAATTTTTGTATTATTGATTATAAATAACTATTTTCTTTCTCCACAGAAAATTATTTACCCAGACTTATTTTCTTTTATTTCATCTGTATTTTGCTCGATTTTTACAAAATGTCTCTCTTGTAATGTAATATACTATAATTTGTAACTGGAAATAATGAGTAGTGACACTATTCTTAAAGCATTTAGGAAAAGATGGATCCTGAGGAATGTCATATAGTTAGTTTATAACATAATAATTTCTTGATTGATGGAACATCTCACAGAATATTAGCTGATTTGCTTAGAATATTGTCTTAAAGCTTTCATAGACACATGAGAAAAGCAAATCTGAATTCATAGCTCATGTGACATGTATACACAAAAGAATGAATTAAATTAAGTATATGCAACCTAAATTTAAAATCATTTGTGGTTAGACAGGAAATTACAGCTGATCGATGACAATGCCTTACTTGTGTGTGTGTGTGTGTGTGTGTGTGTGTGTGTGTGTGTGTGTGTGTGTTTTATTGCATTTTAGGTTTTGGGGTACATGTGAAGAACATTCAAGATTGTTGCATAGGTACACACATGGGCATGTTCTCACTCATAGGTGGGTGTTGAACAATGAGAACACATGGACACAGGGGAGGGGGAGCATCACACACTTGTGTTTTTAAGCCTTCTGTCACAGAAATAAAAACTTTCTGCTCTATTTGAGAAAGAATCCAAACTTACAGTTATATCCATGGTATCTGTGGACCACACCAAAATTTTATTAAAGGTGAATTCTGATACTGTGTTAAATATTGGGTGAATTTCATCCCTCACACTATGACCACTTCCTTGATTTATCACACACTCTTCCAATAGTGTACAGCTCAGCACCTAGTTTGTCTTTTCACAGCAGTTCCACTATGGTATTAAGATTTAAGAGTCTTTTTCTTCCTTTATAAAACCCTTAGATCTTCCTTTATCATGACACTTTAGTGCTGGAAGTTGAAAAGATACTACCTCTTATTATCTTCTTCTCCTAGGCTCTCTTATTCAGCATTTATTCACAGTGGACCACATTTGCTAACTCTTATCCTTGGTTCTCAGAGTTTTTAAGATTTTTCAGTGTTGATTATGTTGTCTCTCAAGCTCCTTATGACTTAAAGTAAATCCCCCTTGAAGCTTGTTGCCCTCCCACTCCACCAACAAAAAGGAGATAGCAGTCTTCTCCTAAAGAAACCTCACATTTCAATAGTCTATAAAATGTCACACCAAGCATTATAACTCAGAAAAATATTTTAGATACAAACACAATTCACCTAAAATAAAATTTTTGTACTGGCAAGACTTTAACCATTGGTGCATGTTATTTCTGAGGCTAAACAAACTGAACAATAGGGAATTACTATATTGTTACTAATGCATAATAGATAATAGATTCCTTATTATAAGCAGTTGTGATAACAGGGATTAGCCTTTAAAAAATATTAGATTTAATAGGTTAAATAGGTAGTAGGGATATGTTTTAAATACTATTTCATATGTCTTTCTTTAAGAAAATGTCTTCAGAATCCTGTGAACTAGAGGCAGGAGAATGCTTTCTGCCAAGGGCTTAACAGTAAGTCCTTCAAATTTTGAAAGGTACGATCTCTGTTGCAGCCACTGAACTCTGCCACCGTAGCAGCCATGGACAATACACAGATGAATAGAAATGGTTATGTTCCAATAAAATTTTATTTATGAACACCAAAGTTTGAATGTTATTTGATTTCGTATGTCACAATACAGTATTTTTCTTTTAAAATTTTTCAACCATTTAAAAATGTGAAAACCACAGTCAGTTCACAGGCCATAGAAAAACAAGCAGATGGCCAGATTTGACTCATGGGCCACAGTTTGCTGATTCTGTTGTAAACTATGGTGTTAATTTTTATTTCTTTAGTAGCCTTTGATACGTGCTATACACTATGCTACCCAGAAGAAAAAGAAACTCATTCATGATTCACTAGGAGGAATGGCAGTTTACCAGATTTTTCAGAAGTTCCACATTTTTAAAAATATACATTGCATTTCTCTTGGTAATTAAAGAGGAAAGAAAAGGTCAGATTCTAAGCTATCACGAAATTCAGCTAAGCATTTAATCTAATAATGCAAGCTAAAATTTTTAGTTTAGCTAAATGATTGAGGTATGGCTACAACAGGGCTTTGTTGGATTGACTTACTAATTGGTATCCCCTGTGAAGTTCCCAAAACATATTGCTTTCGGAACATATGACATAGACACGCTGTACCAGTCATCAGTTCCAAGGATAAAGTTCTTGAATAATCCTATGATTTTGATATTAGAAACCTTAAGTTCCTGTGGTAAAAAAGAGGTTTGAAAGACCAAACAAACCTATAGAAATGATTAACGTTTTAACCTGGCCCCCACATAAATCAATAGCAATAACAACAAAAGACAGACACACCAATGCTATTTACACATCTTAAATGGGTAGTTATGAATTCAGAGCTATTAACTTCCATATACAATTTATTTCTTGGAAACCTTTCAGAATCTCCCCAATCTCCAATTTTAATCAGATGTTTATAAACAGATTTTAGGTTGCTGCAGATAGTACACAAACAAAGAATTATTTTCTTTTCGGCTTTGTATACAAATTCTGAGTCATTCTGGATTTTAAATCAGGAGTTCATGTCGGATTCCTAAGGCCCATGTATGCCTGGCCTTATTTTTATCTCTTTTAATTACCTTCGAGAACTTTTCCTTTGCATCCACAGCTCAGCTGTTTGGTACAAGCGGACTAGCTTTTGGCCTCCATTGGCTTTTGACAAGCCTTCCTCACTAAGCTTAATCATTTACAGCTTTAGATTTAAAGTCAGAGACATGTGACTCCTCCTTTCACTTGAAAACTTATGGGCTATTGTAAGCTTCCTTATTGGCCTAATTTCAATATTATTGTGTCTCAGGGAGTATGAAGGCCCAGAAGAGTGAGATAAAGATGGGGAAGAGCCAGTCTGTGGGAACACACTTTTTTTGATTAAATCTACCCTCTTTATGTGAGCGTGGTTTGTGGCACTTCAAAACAACTACAATAGTAACACCACTAAAGTTTACTGATAACAGATCATCATAATAGATGTGAAAATAATAAAACAGTTTGAAATACTGTGAGAATTCCCAAAATGTGACACAGAGACATGCAGTGAGTCAGCACATGCTGTTGAGAAAATGGCACTAATAACTTTGCTCAAGGCAGGGTTGCCACAAACCTTCAATCTGTAAAAATGACAGTATCTGGGAAGTGCAGTAGAGTTAAGCACAATAAAATAAAGCATGCCTGTACATTTTCAGGCTGTTGAAGAGGTCCAGGGCAAGGGCAAGGCTGAGCCTGCAGATGGAAGTGTGCTATCTATGCACTGAGGTCTCTCCATAATCATTCTCCTTTCTTGGCCCTGCACTGTGCTCTAGGAGCCTGATCTCTGAACATGCTGTTGGTGGGAGGCATTGCTGGGAAGCATTGCTGGGATTCCTGTGTCCTGTTGCTTCAATTGCATTAGACCACTGGGAAGCAGGCAATCAGAATGAGGGAAGGAAGAGGTCAGGGGTAGTTTATTCCCCAGTGCCCTCCCCCGTAAGAAGGCAGTTTGGGCAGTAGGTGTATTCTTCTACCTATGGCCACAAGTTATACAGCCAAGAAGTTATACTACCATGACCATTCCTAGCTCTGCTCCCTGCCATGCCCCTTCAAGTGCCTTGTGTACAGCTTCCTTCTATCGCCAGTCCCTGGGTGCATCACCAGCCTGAGTTCATTGCCATATGCACATCATGGCCTAATCCTGCCCACAGCTTTACAAAGAGCGCCTCCTTCATTTAACTCTTTGGGTGCATCATCTGCTTCCTCTGAAGTTCTGATGAATATGCAGAACATTTAGACCTGCCAATGTTATAATGTTTCCAAAAATTTAAAACCATTGAAACCCTGATAGTATCTAATATTCATGTGATTTCACGCCTTCCTTAAAAACAAGAATGAGTTACTGTTAATATGATTCATCAAATCATTTTACCTTGTATCTATGCATCACTCCTGCGACCCCTCCCTCAAGAATCCAAAGTGTACTTCATTAGCAACCACAATTGCTTTAGAATTACCTGATAGCCAGAAACTCCCAATGATCCCAGACTAGGGAGAACATAATTCTCTAAGAGAGACTTATTAATTAAGGATAAAATATTGTTGTGAGTTTTCTGTAAATATTATTGGTTATCTCCCCCAATAATCCTCCCAAGGTAGTAAGATTTCTTTTTGCTTGATAGTCACTAAAATAAAGGCCATAAAACGACCAAGTAATCTAAAACATAAAAATGTGAGTTGAAAATGTGTTATTATTAGTATACTTAAAATTACACTTATTATTGTCAGCTAATCCTCACTGAAGGCTTTCAATATGCCAGTTACTGTTTGTTATGAATTAACTCAGTGAATCCTCTAGTCACCTTATGATATAGGTATTACAATTATCCCCATTATACAGATGAGGTAACTGAGGCATAGACATCAAGTAATATGATCAAAGTCACAATTCAGTACAAAGAGAAACTGGTACATTTATTTCTCAGTTGTTTCATTATCATAAAACAGAACATGTCACTGAAATTTGTATAATTTAAAGTAATACCCAAATTAGCCATGCCGTTTTTTCTGTTACTGAAACCAACAGAGCTGGTGCTATAATGAGAGCTCTGTTATGGTGAGGTGTGGGTCAGAAGGAGAAGGATTCCTGATGGAGGATCACATAAATCCACAGAGTTAAGACAGGTAGTCAAGGGAAAGGCAGAGTCCGGGGACCCCAGGAAGACTCACACCCACAAGCAGAGACAGAATCTCAGAGGTACTAAATCATGGCAGATAACAGAGGCTAAGAGAAATAAGGTGTATCTACTGAAACGGCCATGGTGAAGGCCAAGAGAAGGACTGCATATGGGAAAAACCTGCACCACTAATCACTTCGTAAAAACTCTCAATTTCTAACTAGTTGCAGGGATATCTGAAATCCATTCTATGATGTATTATGTTTTCTAGGTTTGGGCATTTTATCTACATAAGCAGAAATGTTACATGACCAGTTTTAGAAAAATTCCTTAAAAAATAGTTGACGCAGTCCAGGCATGGTGGCTCATGCCTGTAATCCCAGCACTTTGGGAGGCCGAGGCGGGTGAATCACTTGAGGTCAGAAGTCCAAGACCAGCCTGACCAACATGGTGAAACCCTGTCTACTAAAAATACAAAACTTAGCCAGGCATGGTGGCATACACCTATATTCCCAGCAACTTGGGAGGCTGAGGCATGAGAATAGCTTGAACTCGGGAGGTGGAGGCTGCAGTGAGCCGAGATTGTGCCACTGCACTACAGCCTTGGCAACACAGCAAGACCCGGTCTCAAAAAAAAAAAAAAAAAAAGCTGGTGCACAATTTTTATTCTTCCTTCCTTCCTCCTTCCTGCAGGCTGGAATGTGGGTATAATAGTTGTAGCTTAAGCGGATTCCTTGGACCACATGTTGGGAGGACTTTGCTGAAGTTGAACAAGGAAATCAGTGTTCCTGGTACCTTAGCAGCAGACCAGCAGCCCTAAACTGCTCCTCTGACATGGGAGATAATTATATTTAGAATACTGTTATTTTACATTTCCTGTCACTTAGACTGTATCTCATAGCCCTAATTGGTACAATGCATACAGCACTTAACACACTGACACTACCCATAGTAAGTGACATTAACGTTAGCTCTTATTATTTTGCAATTATTAGGGCTCAGGTAAAAAGCATTCATAAAAGCTCAGTTTTGCCAGTGAAGTGTGTGAGTCTGGATAAGATGAGAAGAAAACTTTGGAGCACTGAGGAGCTAGTTAGGCTACTTAAATAGACCTTAACTTGGGACTGCAATATTAATCTTTGTTCCTGTCTAAATCTCTGCAATTAATTTTTGTATATTGTTCCAAATGCTGTCAAGAATGCTTGGGACAGTCAAAAAACATCTAAGCAATATATTTGACATACACCATAATCAAGATTTCTCAAACATCCGTCTGGAAGCCAGAGCCCTGTCTGTGTTTGAGACATGAAATACATGGACCCATAACCTTAGGCTGTTCCCAGGAGAGGGGGGAGAGAAGGGGAGGATTATTCTCCTCCCATAGTTATGCACAATGTTGTGAACAAAGCAAGGAATGTGCGAAATTGCTGGCTTCTGATAATTGTTTATATTCTCATTTCAGTATAAAATGGAAGAGAACATATTTCTAAAAAGACCCTTCCTCTTGGGCCTCCAGAGGGTAATGACAGCATGTCAGATGTGTCTGTGAAGGTAGACTTTAGGGAACGGTTAGATTGAAATAATAATTTGAACACTGAATAAATTTAAATGCAAGCTTTCCCTTTAGCGATTTCAGTTGTTTAAAAGTTAAAATTAGCGCTATTTTACGGAAAATACTTTAAAAAATCTGAGTGCCAGAGAGTATATTAAGCTCAATTTCAGGATGAGATCAAAGTACAATGACTTATCTATTATCCAAAAGAATACAAATATCGATTATCATACAAATTTCTAGGATTAAAAAAAAAAAAAAAAATGAAAGAAAAACCACCAAAGGGAAATTATTAGAGATCTTAAATTCACCAGTAAGATTTCATTCCTAACTCTAGAGATAATAACATCATTCCACTGAAATTTAATATTTTCAGTACCTTTAAAAATTTTATTATTAAATTTTATTTAATTTTAATTCTAATTTTTAACTTTTGTTTTGTCTTCAGGGGTACACATGCAAGTTTGTTATAAAGGTAAATTGCTTGTCATGGGGGATGTATGTACAGATTATTTCACCCCTCAGGTAATAAGCATAGTACCCAATGGGTAGTTTATTACTCCTCACCCTCCTCCCTCCCTCCACCCTCAAGTAGATCCCAATGTCTATTTTTTCCCCTCTTTGTGTTCATATGTACTTAATGTTTAGCCCCCACTTATAAGTGAGAACATGCAGTATTTGATTCCCTGTTCCTCCCCTGTTAGTTTGCTTAGGATAATGGCCTCCAGCTCCACCCATGTTGATGCAAAGGACATGATCTTGCCCTTTTTATGGCTGCATAGTATTCCATGGTATAACTTTTAAAATTCTTTATCAAATAGTAATATATGCTCATTTTAGAAAACTTAGCAAATATTGTTTAGCCAAACAAAGAAAGATCATGAATTAGCCGTTGTAAATAATTGTGTATATGCCCTTCCATACTTTTCTCTTTGCATATATGTGTGTGAACATTTTTAGAAGAATCTTATAGGGTATGTGCTGTTTTCCTCTCACTTTTGTAATTGATCCTTCTTCTAAAACATCGCTTTGAATGACTTCATATTATTCCATTTTATGCTTATATCACAATTTATTGAAATATTTTTGTTATAAATTATAGTTGCTATGTTTTTGTTAGGTTTATTTGTCTTCCTTTACGATTATTTTAGAATTATCTATAGAAGTAGAATGGTGTAGTCAAAGGTAATGCAAAATCCTAAGCATCTAATTAACATAACTAAACTGCCTATATAAATATGCCTACATAAATATGCCAGTAGTATGAGAGAATGACTGTTTCATTCTACTTTCCAAATACTCATACCTCTATGATAGACAAAGAGTTAGAAAAAAATAGACATATAATATATCTTTTGGCCAATATTATAGGCAAAAATATGTCATTGTTTCCATTCATTTTTTTAAGATTTTTCAATCAGGTTAATATATGTTATATAACATATAAATATATTTTTCTTAATCATTTGTATTTTTTTGAAATGTGTATATCTCTTTATTCATTTTCTATTTTTCAAAACATTAAAATTGATTCATAATAGTGCTTTATCTATCAATAATATACCAGAATATTTTTTCCTGACTATGGTTTGATTTACATTTTTTTAAAAATTATGTCTATTATATTATCTATGAGTTTACTTTTCTGTGTAGTCAAATCTATAGCTATTTTTCTTTTGAGCTTTTCATGTTAATTTAAGATGCTATTTCCATTGATATTATAGTCATGGGTATTTTCTCTAACTTTTGTTGTCTTCATATTTCCAAAATATTTTAATCCATTAAATTTTATTCTGGCTATGGTAAGAGGAGGTAAAAATCTACCTTTATTTCATTAAAAAGAAAGATTGTTTAGTTGTTTCAGTAACATTTTTCTATTGCCTCATCTTTTTCTCACTGAGATAAAATGCCATTTTATCATGTATTAATTCTGTTACATTCATTTTTATGTCTAACTCTGCAACCACAGTTTTAATTATTGGAGCTTTAGAATATATTTAATATCTGACAAAGCAAAAGCTCCTTCATTGATTCTACATATTTTAATTAATATTTTTCTTTATGAAAACACATTACACTTATCTTGGAAATTTAGAAAATGAATATAAGTAAAATAAAATGAAATAACTAACACCTAGAGATAACTATGGTTAAAACTCAAGTATATGCCTTACCAGTGATGTGTGAATGCATAGGTACTTATCCTACACGATTTATATTTAACATAATCAGTTACTTACTGAACATCATTATATTAAGATTGAAGACTAGGACTAGGTGGGCTGGTTGCTTAGTTTTCCTGCCTATGTGATATCACAGTGATAAAAGTGAGAAGGGATCTACTAAAGTTAATGGTGGTGATTTTAGAAAAAGAAAAATGGCTAATGTTAAACAAAGGCTGAATCTGCTCAATGTTTAGTTTCATTCCCAAACACTTAATAGCTATTTAAATTTACTTTTAATGTGAAAATCCTGTTTATAATATATATATCATATATTTTCATAAATATATACTATATATTTTAAGAAATATGTGATAAACTTATTTCTTACCACAGTAGACTATGGCTTGTATTTTTGCTTTATGCCTTACATTTGTTGACAAACAAATCTATCTTAAACATATTTATATGACATAAATATTTTCTATAACATAATCGTAGAAATTATGCAAATCTTAATGACTTTATTTTATATATATATACCAAAATTCATTAACTCATTTGATTTTTTTTTTGAAATTTAAGATGTTGCCAACTTTTTTTGCTCTTAAAAATAAGACCACAGTTAATATACCTTAACTAAATCTTTGCACATATATTTGATTTCCTCCTTAAAAGAATGGATCTTTAGCTGCTGCCGGAATCAAACAGTAAGCAAATTCTAAATTTTTTATTTCACTAAGCTCAGTTTCATTTCTCTCTTTCCATCTCTTTCTTACCAAAATCCATCATACTTTGCTCGCCTTTATTCCTCTTGCTGAACTTCAGCATTATTTAGAGTATTGTAACAATTACCTAATCGATGTTTTGTTTAAAATCATGTTAAATTTATTATTTCATTAAGAAAGAGCTTATTTCTATAAATTTTGCCTTTCCATCCAAAAGGTATCTTCCTCACCCCATCCAAAGGCACTGTATTCTAGTGACATTTTCAAAACCTGATCATTCATAAGCGGGTGAAACATGAATATGCAGTCAATTTAAAGACATTTTAGTTGATTTAATTACTTTAGAAAGAAAGACAGAGAAAGATACTGTGATGATCTTTTGATGTGTCAGCTTGGCTAGGCTATAGTCCCATTATGCAGTCAAATACTAACCTAAGTGTTGTTGTGAAGGTATTTTGCAGATGTAATTAAAGTCCATAATCAGTTGATTTTTAAGTAAGGGAGACGATCCTATATAATCTGTGTGGTCTGATTCAATCGGTTGAAGGGCCTTATAAGCAGGGTTGAGGCTTCCCTGAGAAGGAAGATATTTCCCTGTGGGCAGCAATCTCAGTCCATGCCAGCTCCAGACTGCCCTTCCCGGCCTGCCATACAGATGTCAGGCTTTCCTTGCCAGGCCGCACAATCATTTAAATCAATTCCTTACAATAAACCTCTTAAACTACATGCCATCCTACTGGTTCTGTTTCTCTTGTTGAATCCTGACACAAAAAATATTTACTTTTTAGAATTCAGAAAATATCCATCATCCAAGAAAATTAAGCCAATTTAAAATATTAGCCTGGCATTTAAAAATGAAGAAGCACTTATCCAACTAGGAGCATCTCTTTCACCTGCGTTCCTATACCAGCACGCTTTCCTGTTTTTCATATGTTCTTTCATTCTTGTAGCACACTTCATCCAGAGTAATCCATACGCTGGGCCTTCTACTGAGCTCTAGGGTGTACACATGAGTAAAACATAGAGTAAAAAAAAACTCTGTGGCTTCTGTACAATGGGAGCAAACAGAAACATGAACAGATAAATCTTAATCCAGCATAATGTTTACAAATGTTATTGAAAAAGGGTTCATAAGGGGATGAAGCCTACACATAGATTTTAAGAACAGGCAAACTTAGTTCTTAGTGTTAGAAATTAGGAATGTGGTTATATTTATGAAAATAGAGAGGACAGTGACTGTGAAGAGGCACACCAAGACTCTTTTTTTTTTTTTTTTTGAGACAGAGTCTCGCTCCGTTGCCAGGCATCAGGCTGGAGTGGAGTGGTACGATCTCAGCTCACTGCAACCTCCGCCTCCCGGGTTCAAGCAATTCTCCTGCCTCAGCCTCCCAAGTAGCTGGGACTACAGGCACACGCCACCATGCCCAACTAATTTTTGTATTTTTAGTAGAGACAGGGTTTCACCATGTTGGCCAGGATGGTCTTGAACTCTTGACCTCGTGATCCGCCCGCCTCGGCTTCCCAAAGTGCTGAGATTACAGGCGTGAGCCACTGCACCTGGCCCACACCAAGACTTTCTAGAAAGCTGGCAGCATTTTATTTTTTAATCAAGTGGTGGCTACATGGTTGTATTCACTTTGTTATAGTTCATCAAGCTGTGCATTTAAGATTTTAGTTCATATTGTGTGTGTGTTACAAATGAATAAAAGGATTTTTTAATAAAGCAAAACCATTCTAAACAACAAAATATAAGTAATCACACCTCAAGTGTGGAGCCCCCTGTGATATCTAAGCCAAATTAAATACTTCTTCCTTTGTCTTCCTTCAGAGCATCAGCTACTGTTCCAGAATTATGTGCTAACATTCTGGGGTCTGTGGCTAGACTGTGAGCTTCGGGAGGATGGGGACCATGTCTCTTTATTCTTTAATTCCCTAGTGCTTCAAATGTGATGACATGGAAAATGGTTAATTATTATTTAAATAAAAAGCAAATTTTAAAATACAAAAAAAAAAAAAATCCAGAAGAAAAAGGGCTAGGGAATAACCAAGCAGCCATGAGATAATGAAGGAATGAGGAAAGGACCATCTCCTATTTATCTGGTGAGGTTCATTGTAATCTCAAAAAAAAAAAAGTACTATTCCTAAACCCATCAGCAACACTGCTGGGTGTCTACCAGAAGCTCCCATGCCTGTTTGGTAAGCATAACTAAACATACAAAGTTTTATCCTGTACCGCTCTTATCCTACCTTCTGTCCTTTAAATCCTTGAAGGATTTTCATTCATTGGTGAACTTCTTTATGTAAATATTCCTCTTTGGAAAATTCTATTCATTCTTGTTGAAAAATAAACAACATCTTTTGCTCGCCACTGATTTCTGCATGTCAAGCATCAAGCATGAGTGACAGATTTTAGATTTAACAAATCGTTCTTGGTGCATCAGCCTTTGCTGCAGTTATGAGAGTTTCATATTCATCACACATATCCAAAATACTCCCTGCTTAGTAAAACACTCTGAGGTATAGTACATGAAAAGCACTATATAATCCCCAGCAGAGTGCAGAATGAACAATCCCATATTTAAAGATTAATGATTCTTTTAGCTGCACAACTGACTTATGGAACTGTCTATTAAGTATGGAACTATCAGTGAGATGCTTATATTACACAGACAGAAAAGGTTAAGCATCCGGTTTCCTGCTCAGTAGCAACTGACTTGCACCATATAGGACTTGGAATCATGAATTCTAATGAGAACAAATTCACATCTGGTCAAATCTCAATTATCTGAATGTGGCTTATCCACTCTGCTGAGTGTCTGTAGAAGCATAAAATTTAAACAGTTATTTTCTCTGCTGTCCTACTTGCTTCTCAGCTGCCTCTGTCCTACCACCAGCTGTTGTACAGTTAGGAATTAAAAATAATCTTAATGTTAGCATAATCAAAATGTTAACTATCACATGAGCAAAATTCATATATAATGCAACAAACCCAACTAACCATTTTTTGAGACTATCTAGGATAGTGTTTTTCTCCATTGTAGTTGACTGTTGAGATTTAACCATATCTCTAAGTCTAGTTCCTACCTTCAAAATACTGCAATGTTCACCTCTTTTTCCAACATTAAAAACTTGCGTTAAGCAGAATTTCAGAGTCACAGGTGGCTCAAACATAGTAATAAATCCATGTTTTCCTCAATAAGTTTTGTGTATGACTCACACACAAAATTTACAAAAGGGAAAAAAAAACCTAAAACCAAAATTCAGACTTTTAGCAGTATAATAAAAACTATGCTGGAATGTGCCTGTTGAAAGGAAACCACTGTGGGTAACTTATTAGGAAAAACAATTAGAGTCTAATATAGAATGAATCTCAGTCAAAAATTTAGGAATTATATTCAGGAACAAACTATTGATACATGCAGAAATTGGATAAATCTCAAATGCATTATGCTAAGTGAAAGAAGCCAGACCCAAAAGGCTGCACACTGTCTAATTACATTTATGTGATATTCTGGAAAGAGAAGGACCACAGGGGTAAGGAGCAGATCAGTGTTTGCCAGCATTAGGGCTGGGAATAAAAACTGATCACAAAGATGAAGCACAAAAAAATTTTTGTGCGTGTATGTGTGTGATGGAAATCCTGTGTAACAGGATTGCTGTTGTGGTTACAGTATTCTATGCATTTTTCAAATTTATATAACTGTACACTAAAAAGAGTAAATTTTACACACATTTTAAAATAAAATGGTAGTTTGTAATTGAATCAGGAAGAAAAATATAAAATATTATCACAACTAAATTACTCCAAAGTTCAACTCAATCAAATCATATTTTTGAATGGAAACAATTCCTATTAAGAGTCTTACTAACAGCAACAATCCAGTCTCTGAAACAATTCCAAACGTAGTCAAATATAGATGTGAGCACAGGAAGATTATGTCTACGCATTGAGCTATGTAAAGTACCTTTTCTCAACCACGTGAAACTAAATAGATTCCAAATAAACTCAAGTTTTCTCTAAATGTTTAAGAAAGAAATATCACTGTTTTTGCTTATGCAGTGTCTACACCTTCTGGTTTCATGTAATTTCTGATCTCTTTCTTTCTAGCTTCATACTCTTCTAGACTTCCACTTAAGAGCAAATCAATTTATCTTCTATCATGTCTGATATCTTAGTTCCCCAAATTTAATGTCTCTGCACCAGCATTTCTCAAAATGTGGTCCAAAGCAGAGAAATCAGAGTAATTTACTCTAGTAGGCCAAATAATGGCTCTTCAAAGAGATTTATCCCCTGATTCCTTGGAACTCATGAATAGGGTCCATAATGTGGCAAAAGGTATTTTGCAGATATAACTAAGGTTACAGATCTCAAAATAAAGAGATTATCCTCAAATATCCAGGTGGGCCCAGTCTAATCACATGAATAATTGGGGAGCTTTCTCCAGGTAAGAGCAGGAGAGTGGAGGCAGAAGTCAAAGGGATAGGAAGCATGAAATGAACTCAAATCTCCATTGTTGGCTTTGAAGAAGAAGGAGGCCGTGAGCCAAGAAATGAAAGCAGCTTCTAGCCTCTAAGAATGACCTCCAGCCAACAGCCAGCAAGGAAACACGGACTTGGTCCTATAGGCACATGAAAGTGAATTCTGCCAATGACCTAAATGAACCTGAAAGTGGATTCTCCCCCTAGAAGCCCCAGATAGGATCCCAGGGGGTCGGCATCTTAGTCTTAGTCTTAGGACATTCTAAGCAAAAGAATCAGTTAAGGAAATAGATCTGTAATCCACAAAATTGTGAGATAATAGATTTATGCTGTTGAAAACTGCTAAGTCTGTGGTACTTTTCTACAGTGGCAATAGAAAACTAATACACCTCATGAATCATAATATTTTAAGGGTGATGACTGGAAGTTTATACGGAAATTTTTATGCATACTCCATTTGATAATCTCTTTTCTTCATCTTCCTCCTGAAATACATTTCATATGAATAAGTTAGACCCAAACCATCAACGTCTGTATCTGGAAAGTCTAATGTAATTGGCCATCTAGTCTGATTGCTCCTTAACTGAGCACCCTCTTAACACTTACATAATTAAACTGTAGAGCACTAATTTGCATTAGCTATTATATCCTATGATAAAAATTCATTGTGATTATTTACATTTGTAATATATACCTTCAGATTCTAATTCTATGATTTAAACTTCTGGAAGATAAAGATTGTTTTCTATTTTTTCTGAGAACAATTATAAAGTACTTGATTTAATGACAGAATTTTACAGAAAAGGTAAAATACCTGACATGACTACGAAGTTTCAAAGAAATTGAGCAATTCTCAACGTCAGAGAGGGTTTAGGGAAGGATTTGACTGACTTCTGAGACATAACATGGGCTGGAAGTTACCTTGGTGATTCTACCACAGACCAGGTGCTGGCCCTCACCTTTGCAAAATGAAAACTGAGTTTTGTCAGTATGCTGAGTGTTTCATTTCTTAAAGAATGAATTAGTCCTATCAAGATCATAAAGGCTGAGGTAGAAGACCAGATGTTAATGTATTAGTTTGGAATGTTATGAGTTTCAAACAGAAAATGGCCTTGAGTAGTTGATAAGCTACACAGACAACTACTTGGTGAGCTCAGACTCAGAACAAGAGGATTTTAGTATATTACTGAAATGTGTAGTCAGGTTTTAATAAACTGATTTATCATCTCTACAAAGAGATGTTGGAAATGTCCGACGGAAATGCCTAGTTG
Source organism: Ateles fusciceps (assembly GCA_036589455.1). NCBI lineage: Eukaryota > Metazoa > Chordata > Mammalia > Primates > Atelidae > Ateles > Ateles fusciceps. The sequence goes on along the minus strand of JAZHEH010003404.1, from coordinate 7,308,309 downwards.
GAAAGTCAATAGGTTGGCAAGTTTGATTTTTTTTCTCAATTCTGATTGTGATTAACCTATACTATCAGTATGTATGCTAATACTTCCCATCAAGTTTTGCCTGAAGGCTACTTTGTCTCATGTTAACTTTGTATATCCCTGTTCTATCAATTTTGTCTAGATTTTACCATATAACTGTCAGCTGAAGATTTTGTTTATAATTTCATGGGAAAAGTGACTTGATATAGATTTGGGTGTCCCCCTCCAAATCATATGTTGAAAGGTGATCCCCAGTATTGGAAGTGGGGCTTGGTGGCAGGTGTTTGAATCACAGGGCTGGATCCCCTCATGGCTTGGTGCTGTCCTTGCAATACTGAATGAGTAATCACAAGATCTGGTTGTTTAAAAGTGTGCAACACTTCTTTGCCCCCTATTCTCTCTCTTTGGCTCCTCCTTTAGTCCCCTATTCTCTCTCTTTGGCTCCTGCTTTAGTCATGTGACATGCTGGCTCCCTCTTTCCTGCTGCCATGAGTAAAAACTCCCTGAGGCCTCCCCAGAGGCTGAGCAGATGCCAGTGCCATGCTTCCTGTACAGCCTGCAGAACCATGAGCCAATTGAACCTCTTTTCCTTATAGATTATCCAGTCTCAGCTATTTTGTTACAGCAATGCAGGAATGACATAATATAGAAATATGATAGCAGGAGTAGGGTATTGCTATAAAGATACATGAAAATCTGGAAGCCGTTTTGGAACTGAGTGGCAGGCAGAGGTTGGGAGGGTTTGGAGGGCTCAAAAGACCAGAAGATGAGGGAAGCCTTGAATCGTTTAGAGACTAGTTAAATGCTTGTGACTGAATTCTGATAGGTTATATGGACAATAAAGTCTAGGCTGCTGAGGTCTCAGATGGAAATGAGGAACTTATTGAGAACTAAAAAGTTCACCCAGGTTATGCCTTAGCAAAGGGATTGGGCTGTATTGTGTTCATGTCCTATGATGGATCTGTGGAAGTTTAAATTTGAGAGCGATAATTTAGCATATCTAGTAAAAGAAATTTCTAAGGAGTAAAGCATTCAGGCTGTGGCCTGACTGCTTCTAAGAGCCTACACTTCAATGTAGGAGCAAATAAATGACTTAAATTTGGAATTTTATTTAAATAGGAAGCAGAACAAAAAGTTTGCAAAATATGCAGCTTGGCCATGTGGCAAGAAAGAAAAAGGTTTTTTGAAATAGGAATGCAAGCAGGCTGTGGAACAACCACTTGTTAGACAGATTTGCATAACTAAAAAGGAGCTGAGTGCCAGTAGCCAAGAATATGGAAAAAATGCCTCAAAGGCATTTCAGAGATCTAGGCAGCCCCTCTCATTACAATCACAAAGGTCCAGGAGGATTGAATGGTTTCAGGGGCCAGTCCCAAGGCACCACTGCCCTGTGCCACCCTAGGAGGTTGCTCCTCACATCCTGGCAGATCTGGTTCCAGCCTTGGCTCAAAAAGCTCCAGATAAAGCTTGGGCCACTGCTTCAGTGGGTGCAATCCATAAACCTTCATGGTTTCCACATAGTGTTAATCCTGTAGGCACACGGAGTGCAAGAGTGAAGAAGGCTTGGCAGCCTCCACCTAGATATCAGAGGATGTATGGAAAAGCCTGGGTGCCCAGGCAGAAGCCTGCTGCAGAAGCAGAGCCCTCACTGAGATATTCTACTAAAGCAGTGTGGAAGGAAAATAGGAGTTTGGAGGCCCCACACAGAGTCCCCACTGGTGTACTAACTAGTAGAACTGTGACAAGAGGGTGGTGGGGCTAAACCCTACAAAGTCACAGAGGCAGAGCTGCCCAAGGCCTACCTGTTGCCACAGTGTGCCATAAATATGGGATATGGAGTAAAAGGAGATTATTTTGGAGCTTTCAGATTTAATGACTGCCTTGATGGGTTTCAGACTTGTATGGGGCCTATAGCCCCATTCTTTTGGCTTATTCTCTCTTCTGGAATGAGAATGTTTATCCAATGCCTGTACCCACATTGCCTCTTAGAAGGAAATAACTTGTTTTGATTTTACAGGCACGTAGGTGAAAGGAACTCATTTCAGTTGAGATTTTGGAATTCAGACTTGAGACTTTTGAGTTAATGTTGGAATGGGTTAAGGCTTTAGGGGACTATTGAGATGAGATAATTATATTTTGCAATGTGAGAAGGACATAGGATATGGGGGAGCCAGGGGTGGAATAATATATCTTGGATGTCACCCCCAAATCTCATGTTGAGGTGTAGTTCCCCACTGTTGGAGGTGAGGACTGGTGGGAAGTATTTGGGTCATAGAGGCAGATCTCTCATTGCTTGGTACTGTCCTCATGATAATGAATGAGTTCTCACAAGATCTTGTTGTTTAAAAATGTGTAGTACTCCCTAACCCCTCTTGCTCCTGCTTTCACCATGTGATGCCCTGGCTCCTGCTTTGCCTTCTGCCATCAGTAAAATCTCCCTGATGCCTCCCCCAGAAGCCAAGCAGATAGTGGCAACATCCAATATTTCTTAGGTATTTCTTTATAACAATGCAAGAATGGTCTAATACATGACCTAATTGTCAATACATGTATTCTCTGATATATTAAACAAACAAAAATCACAAGGAATTTAACTAAAAAATAATTTGATTTATAAGACAATTTAAAAATAGGGTCTTATTATTAACTCAGAATTTTGTTGTAGTTTTTATTAAATATATCTATCTCTTATAATTTTAACTTCATATGAAAAGTTTTACTCATTTCAAAATTACTTTTGCTTATCCAAAATGTGTTTTCTGAGCAGCCTGATGATTTTGCACCTTTCAGTTTCATAGAGATATTACAAATGACTGTTATTCATATCTCACACCCAAAGACACAAATACTTTGGCAATATAGAAAAGGAAAGAATTAATAAATTATCATTTTTGGTATTTTAAAAAATTCCTCTTTTTCCAAAAGCTACCTGAACTCTTCTTTATTTCTTTAAGACAACAATAGTTAGCATAGGTAGGTATGTTATTTGTAACACTCAGAAAAAAAATACAAGGAAGCATTTTACAGAAGACAAAAGGGAGGCCTGGAGTTAGTAACTTTCCCAAGGGTACATATTTATCCAAATAGAGATTTTAACTCCAGTGTTTCTGACCTAAAATCCCTCTCTCTGGCCAGTAGTACTCCATGCTGTGTCAGAATTCCAAGCATCTCTTAACACACAACACATAGATGTATAATAATTCATAATCTATTACAGATTGTAGTAACTAACATTCTATAATTATACATTATTTTTAGTAGAAAAGGGCCTCAAGGATCATCTTCCAGCCTATATCTCTGACTGTCAACAAATAGTTATCTTGAAAAAAATCTCAGCACCACAGCAATATGATTCCATTGCTCTTGTCTCATTTTGGGGCAACTACTTACAAATACATATATTCAACCAAGTGAAAGTCTGTCTCTGAAACATCTAACTTTCAGTCTCCTGGTTTGCCCTCAGGATTTATGCAGGCTAAATTGACCCCCTCTTTCTTTATATCAGTAGTTTTAATTAGATACATCTCAATTTCTCCAGTCTCTTTATAATGAATATGAAATGATTTTCCTTCTCTGCAGTCTTATTTAAATGTGAGACCCACTATGGTTACTGCTAGGATTGTCTGCTAAGTGCAGATATCAATTAAAAAACTACTCCAAGACTATTGCTATAATTCAGATCACACCACTCTTCTTACCATCTATGTCACACAATTTGCCCATCTATGACTCTAAATGCATAGTTTTATGTTTCTCTCTCTTAAATGTCATTTTGTTTGTATTTGTCAGCCCACAATTAAGGCCCTTTAAAATTATAGAAATTCTTTGCATGATACAGCAGGATTATAAAAATGACTGAATGATGAAACTGTGTACAGTAATCTTAATAATCCATGGGAAAAAATTCAATAGTTCTATGACCTTTAAAACTTTTTGTCAAAACATTAAAAAACTTGCTATTGTCAGATATAAATAGAAATGTATAAGAAAATGAAAGATAATGAAACTAATGTTTATTTAGTACATAAACTTTAAACACTGGGAACATCGAAAATTAAAAAAAAAATTTAAGTAAAAACCATAACTTGAACAGCTCTTGCCTTCCTTTTGTATAATTTACAATGCAGAGTTATCGTCTATGCTTTGGCAGATTGTCATACAGACGAGGTTCGGATCTGCTTCCAACATTTTATCTTTTGTGCTTTCAATGTTGTGAAATATTTCTGAGAATTCCTTTGAAATGAAGTATTTGTCAGTATCACTTCCTCGGGGGTGTCATCCTTTTTGTCACTTTCCTTAATTGTCAGTAAGTTCACCTTCATTAAGTTTTCATGGTTGCATATTAGAGTCTCCAACAGTGGCAGTGCCAACATTCCCATGGTGAGCTATTTCTTTCCTAACTCCATTTATGTTTCATTTAAATTTCACTTCCAGCACTATTATTCATCATTTACTTGGTGCACTTTCATTTTTGTTGGTTATACCCTCTGATTACCCATTTTCATATATTGTCACACGGGTTTATCACTGAGAGACAAGAAGGCAACACAACTATAAGTTTTGCTATCTGTCCTTGAACTGAATAACAGGTGCAGAGTGATCAATCACTGGCAGACTTTGAAAGACGTGATATGATTGGTCACTGATCAAGATGTTCCTCTGTTATTTACTTAGTGATACGTGAACTGAAGAGCTACTAGCAGAGTGTGTACTTTGCGCAATTAGTCACATCTCATACAGCATGATAACATGAACTGTGTTCTTGAGCAACCAGTTCTATTTAACTAAATCATGGTAAGTGCAATTTTGCACATTGTGCCAAGTGAAAATTGCATGTATTCTGCTACCCAGGGCAGTGCTAATAATAATCTCCTTCTATTACACACACACACACACACACACACACACACACTCCTTTCAACCTTCACTCATCAGAGAACTTACCTTCATGTCAGACTTGACTATTTCTATCTTGAATAGTCTTACCTTTCCGAGGCCTTGACCATGAAACAGTATATGTCTTTTTCTGGAACATTTGAGCAATTTGATTTTCTAACATGTAAGGTTCAGGTATTACATGCATTCCTTGCTTTTACATAGAGTTTGTTCACAGATAGTGGTATTTATTTCATTAGCAAGCATGTAGAGCCATCCAAACTCAGATTGCCATTCTAGATTTCCTGCTTCAGTAAAAATAGAGTCTGACATCAGACTTGCTCAGGCTTCTCCACGTTAATATTACTGAAGACTCTAATAGCCACATTTCACCCTGCATTTAATAGAGTCACCTAGGGATTACTTGTCTTTTCCTTATTGTCTTAGATTTGAGCACTTTCCTCCTTCATATCTGAAGGATATTGTCTTGCAGGTTGATCTCTTTAATGGATATTGGACCAGACTCCAAAATGCCAGATGAATGTTACAGGCTTACCAAGAGTCCAAGTGGCAGATGTCTCATGATCAATATCCCTGAACTACAAGGCAAAGTTACAGTGGTGCCCCCTGGTTTTAAGAGAGGAGGTTTTCAGAGGCTGAAATTGGAAGGGATCTGTGAACTGTGGGAAGTTTTAATTTAATCATTTTGTCTGCTCAAAAAATACCCCTATTTAAGAGAGAAAGACCAGTTCTCTGCCATAGCTTCTACCATGACCAAGTGAATACCATAATGTCAATCAAATCTACCAACGTTCTGTAAACATCCTTGATTGTCACTTTACGTTATTACAGGACACACAGAGCCCCCATATTACCAAGAAAGGAGTCCAGGTACTCATGAGACATACCATTTGGATTTTTATGATCTATTGCAAGTGACCACAGAAAATACTCTCACTTTGAGCTGAGTTAAGTAATTATCCTAACTACCACATTGCTTGTTAGTGGCAAAGTCAAGTCTGGAGCCCAGGTCTGCTACCTCCCATTCCAGTAATCTGTTCTCATTATTTTAAATATTGCTTTCAGGTTTGTCAACAGTAGCTACTTTGTCTAAACTGTTGTTTTGTTGATATATGGGTCTTTTCTTTCCCAAAGGCATTGTAATTGCTTCCTGCTTTTATTAACTTGGTGTATTTGACTTTCATCAAAGCAATAAAGTATGTAAACCATTGCCCTGCTCTCCAGAAAGCCAAGATGAGGGCAGCTCTATTTTGAATCTGCCTTAGCAATGCTGAATGTGCAAGAGGACTGGGGGAGGAAGGACAGGCTTGCGTCTGCTCCTGAAACGTTCATGACCTTTGCAATAGAACTCCTGGGCCAGAAAACCCATCTACCTTAAGAAAAAAACTTTAGAAATATATTTCACAGATAGATGCTTTGGGGCCAGAGATAGGAAAAGGAATATTTACAGGTGAAATTCAAACTCGTGACAGAGAAGATAAACTCTAAAGTTATATTCATATTACCAAAGGAAAATTTAAAACAGAAATTCAATATTTAGCATTATTTTTCTATATGACTTAATTATTGTCTGAAATAGAAGGTGCTCTATTCTTTAGTCACAAGCCTATCAATTCATTTATTGTCTTAAATTAATTGTTAGAAGATATAGTTAGAATTTTACTTATAAAATAATAGTATCTTTTCATTAATTTCATTATGCTCAAAAAAATCTGCTTCTATCTGGTGGCAGCATTTCCTGAGGGTATTCGGTTGGCAAACTTAGCCAGACTTAATAAACTGGCTGGGAATTGTCAGGTAATTTCCTTAAAATTAAGCATGATGAATAACCATCTCATGTATGGTTTGTTCTGAGCTTAGCTAGTGAAATAAAAATAGACTCCTCACAGACTTTTTTTTAGTCCAAATTTTACTAAACTCATTTAGAGTGAATTTTATAAAACATGGAATAAATTTTATGAGGATTCTAAGCAATATAGCCATTTTGGTTATTAAAATTTATTTAAAATGTCTGCATTATTCTAAAAGTTTTAAAGTTTTGTTTTTTTTTTTTAAAGAAACAACATTACTGGAAAGTCAACAAGCATCTACATGCAGGTCTTAACATAAAACACCATTTTCCAGACTGTTTTCTAGACTCTCCTATCCCAAATTATTCTGCATCCCATCAGCAAGGGACATTTTCTACAGAACCACTCAGGAGCAAGGCAGATAAGAGGCTGAGGCTAAAAGAATCCAAGACAAAAACCAGCTGCTGCAGATAAAGTAGATGAAGAGAACAGACTGGGGGAGCTAATGATTGTAGGGACCCTCATCTTCTCCATCTGAATTTTTAGTGTTTTAGTAATCATTTGATTCTCTTCACCTATTTGGAAATAGATATTCAGCTTCTCTTTTCTCTTTCTTACATCGTTCCCTTAGTTAAAAGTGGGTAAGTCTCCCATAACATCATCTCATCCCCTTAGCAGAATATACAAGCTCCATCACGTTATTGGACCCTCTAGCACATGTTGCTTACACTTATTATGGTAAAGGCTGTGCATCAGCAAGCCAGGGAATGTGCTATCTCCATTTCCTACTTGATAGGCTATTACTCATACTTTTAAGTGTCAGCAAACTTTTCTGTTAAACTTTCAGGGTCCTTCTGGAAAGCCTATTGCTCCTTTCTCTAGGGTACCACAGCATGTTGCTCACATGGCTCTGCTAGGACTTATCAGCTTGCCATAATTACCTACTGCTCCATTAGACTGTGCACACCTTCACCTCAGTATCTCAGTGATATGGTTTGGATACGTGTCCCCTCCAAATCTCATGTTGAAATGTGACTCTCAGTATTGGAGGTGGGGCTGGTGGGAGAGGATTGGACCATGGGGGCAGATCCCTTATGAATGGTTTAGCAGCATCACCTTGGTGATAAATAAGTTCTTGCTCAGTTCCTCCATCCAACATCTGGTTGTTTAAGAATCTGTTTCTGACCCCTCTCTTCTCTCTCTCTCTCTCTCTCTCTCTCTCATTCCAGCTCTCACCATGTGATACACTGGCTCCCACTTCAACCTCTACCATGATCGTAAGCTTCCTGAGGCCCTCACCAGAAACAGACGCCAACACTGTGCTGCCTGTGCAGACTGCAGAGCCGTGAGCCAATTAAAGCTTTTTTCTTTATAAATCACCTAGCCTCCAGTATTTATAACAACACAAAAATGGGCTAATACACCAGGCACCAGAGTAATGACTGTCTTGTAAGAAACTAACTGAAAGCACATTTGTTGAATGAAAGAGCAAGTGCACATACGACTTTAAAAATAATAAAGATGTTTAAATCAAATAATTTAATTATACGTAAAGCCTTAATTGCTTCTATCTAAGAGTGTTTAATGGAAATTTAAATTTTTCTTCAACTAATAGATAGTCGTTAAATTCTGCAGAGTAGAAACCCATTAAGGAAACGAATAAACTCAACTATTTTTGCTGTAATATATTAATATGAAGCTAACGATTAGAGTTAGATCAAAACCTTTCAATAGAATATTTACTTCTCAATAGCACTTGGATATAATTCACTTTTAAACAAATTACATTAAGTGTTAATTTGCAGGAAAAAACTGATACTGTTGGCATGTGAACAAAATCATAATATGGTTTTTAATTAAGGACCACTGCAAAGGTAAGGCTAAACAGTTTGAACTCGTAAATAGTTTTGCAACTTCTTATTTCATTTTTGTTATTTATTTCACAAATGGTATAAAGTCTTTTAGAAATTGTATATTTTTAGATGTTGTTACTTTTCATTACCATTGCTAGAAATACCATGTTTCCCAGAAAACAAAGTTCAGGTTTTATTCATATGCAGAAAATATTACTACACAATTTTCCTCTTCTTCTCTTTCAAAGGGCTGGTGCTAACTTACACAGGTACTTTGAAAAGAAAAAACAAATGGTTCCATTCTTATGAATATATAGTACAGAAGCTTCGCTAACTTCCCTTCCTGGCATATTTAACAGCAATACTACAGGATATAGAGAGCTGTTAGTGGGGTGTATACACATGACTGTAAAATCCTGAAACACATGCGATAAATTTCTAAACATGAGCCATAACTCTTATTTAGAGTCAGTAATGTCTCATGGCCATATTCAACTATTGACAGCTTTATGCAAGTGATGGGTGTTCACTCTTGTAACCTCACAGAAACCTGCCCTAACTTTGAAAACACTGACGCCAAATAAGAAAACAGGAACTTAGCTTTATTAAATGCAATGCAAGTTCATACACTGAAATAAAATATGACATAGCCTGACTACCAAACTCAGTTATTTGTATAACGCTGGCTGAGAAAAATGGTCCATCTGTGTTTTCACCTCCTTGGGCTGCCCAGGACAGCCCTGATTTATGCCTCTTGTTCTGGTGTAATTATTAATAGAGCTCCTTTGCACTTGCAAACATGTCGCTGTTTGGGTGTACACTTTATGGTCACCTAGTCATCTTCCTAGTAAATGGAGCACTCGACTCTAGAAATAATGTAATTAATACAGGAGGAGGAAGGAAATACTAGCTTAGTCATTTATGTCAAGTACATATTTTTGCTGAATGTCATGGCCAGATTCGTTCATACTTGGAGGAAGCTAGTTTGCAATCAACATACAGCTGAACCCCATTGCTTCTAGTAGAAAGCTAGACATTACTTTAACCTTAACTTTACTTAAACTTCCAATACATGGCTACTATACTTTTTAACTTAATCAGCATATTTGGGGGGAATAAATAATTTACAGATCTCTGAGTACTTCAAAGCAGAAAAATCTGGTGATAGCTTTCAGCTGTTTATATAACATTCTAAATTATGCTGTTTAAAATGAAAATATACTTTGTAAGTTCTGTCTCAGAAATTCAAGGCATTTTCCTGGTTCTTCTCCTAGAAGTGCTACGTTTCATTTTGTACTGCTCATACCTCTCTTCACCTTCTCCCTCATTCCATCAGCCCATCATTACTCCCCCAAGCAGCTTCATAACTGGCTTCAGGACATCACTGTTTCTTTATATATACCAATTAAGAAAGGGACTTGAGGACTGATGGATATCAATGGAAGATGATTTATTCTTCTTCAAAGATTGTTTTACATGTTGAATTGTCTCACAAATTAGAAATGGTAGATCCAATTAAGTAGAAGTCTTTAGACAGAAGTTGAAATGATGTATTCTCCTGGCAGTAAGTGTAATTTCAAGTGGTCACAGAGTTTCAGTTCTAAATGTTTCGCTTGCTTTATTTCTCCCATAAAATATATAAATATATAGATTCACTGGGTATAAATTTAATTGGCATAAATGTACTTGGGGAGAAATCAGCGAAGTAATTTCCCTGTCTGTTTCACATAATAATTTGCATAGTTAACCAGTAGTGACCTCTTCCTTTTAACAAATAAGTTGTAGTTCATAACCTGAATTTATTATTTGGAGGGAATGTGAGTTTATAATTATTTTCCAGGACATGTTTCAAAGCAACAGTAAGAATCAAGTGTTTTTAAACACTATACATGCAGAGCAGAAATAACAAATATATGGTTGTGTGCCATCAGCCATGCCCTTGAGAAAGAGGAATGAATACCATTTGCCTGAATGATCTGTTTGGCCAAGACTGTAAGTTTGTTCAGATGAATCAATCCAGGCTAAAAAAATGAAAAATACATCAAATGGATGAAAAGTAAAACACATGAAATTCATGAAACCTGAAGTTATCAAGCTTTTTTTTTGTTAAGTGACAGAACGTTTTCAGTAAATGAAATACTAGTTGGAAACCTAGATGTTATCTCCATATAAAGGAAGAGATGCTTTAGAAAGAAAGGGAGGAGAGGAGCAGGAGCTTCAATCCCAATGCTCATCCCTCCCTCTCATTCATTAATGTTGTACTGCTTTCTACAGGGTTAAGGTAACATCAAAGGGAAGGGCAAGAAAGAAGAGAACTTGGCTCAAGTATCTACAGTATGTTATTTCTAATGTATTCTGGTGTGAGGAAACAAAAAAGATTGCTTTCTTTAAAAGGCTAGGGTTTCAAAAAATAAAATCTGCAGCTGCTAAACATAGAAAGTAAAAGAAACTCTCTGATTAAGAGCATTAACGATAAGGTAAGTGTTGCCCTGAGTCATTATTTTTTTCTGATTTATATGTTTAAATTCAAATGAGTTCAAATTAGACATTAACTCATAGCAAGTTTGTTTGTTTCTAAATATAGTGACTCAACTAATTTTGAGTAGATCTTATGTTATCTGTGCTAACAGGTGCATAGAAGAGAAAATGAAAAGGATTGAGCAACACTTTAGGAACATCTGGAGAAGATATTTAACTTGTATTCCTCACAGAGTAGTCTGATTGCCTTTTCATCTTCATTTACAATTTTTATTATGATCTTTTTGTATAAAAGTCATGTATGAAACACACCTGTTTAAAGCTGTTACATATGGAATATTTAAAATTGGCAACTTCCAGTGATGATATTCATTGCAAAGATTATATATATTGAAGAGGGTTCATTAAGAATTTGCAAATGCAATTTCAATGGGAATGATATGCAAGATGGAAATACTGAAGTTACTATAAGAGGGCCTTAATGATGCTTTGTGCCTTTTAATATTATTAATATTGATTCATACAATGTAAACATTCCTAAATCAACTAAAAATAAACCCTTTATATATAAACACATAAACTAATCCTCGTACTACAGATATGTGGTCTGCTTGGGAAATATTTTAAATAAGCCACTATAATTCTGGAAATAGATCTCTCATAAGCTAAGTCCTAATCTATTTTAAAAAGCATGGTGAATGTAGCAGATGTTTGAAGAGTCTAACAAGTAGAAGATGAGAGGAAGGACCACTATAAGTAGGAACTTAGTGTTTTTGATATTTGAATGACTCATTTGGTGGTTGTTACTAATTTTATTTAAATACTAGGGTTCTATATATGGTATTGTAATGTTTATATTATGTAATTGTGGGGGACTCCACTGATGCCTCACTTTTCTCACCAAAGTATAAAAGTCGAAACTCCTTCTCTCCCATTTATATATACTTCACTGGATTTTACATTACAAAGTAAAGGAGGCTACCAGCATTCTCCAGATGAATTTCTTCTGCATATATAAACTTAGGGTTGCCAGAAGAATGGCAGGATGCTTAAATATGTTAGTTGCAGTTGACAGCATTTCTGCCAAGAAAATCAGAAACATACTAATAAGGATAAATACTAGGATTCTTCCCCCCACATTTTTTCTATAACATTTGCTTTTAATGTCAATTAGTAAAGCAAAAAATACATGCTAATAAGAGAGTAAAAGAACCAAGGAAACAGTTTATTAAATACTAGCTAGTAATCTAATTGACCTACAGAACATAACCTATAAAATTATCAATGAAATCAGAATGAAAAACAGATCCCTAACATAGAGAAAAGCTAAATTCATTATGACTTCGAAAGCAAGCCATTCAGTGAACTTTTGAGAGCCCATCCTTCTAAAAGTCTTCTCCCTTTAGTTTCTTCTATGCTTTGACTAGGTTCTACATCCTTTCTGTTTTCCAGCAGGAAGTGAATTCAGTGCTCAGAATCTTTATTTTGCTTCCTTTAAAAAAAAAAATTACTTAATTCTTCAGTTACACTTCCATCATCTTCTTTGGTGCTAAGTAGCATTTCAGAGCCAATAATCTCCACATTCAACTTTCTGCCTTATATATCATCTCATGGTAAATTCCACTGGGATGATCCTCAGGCACCGTATCGCAAATACATTCACATGAACTCATCTTGCCCTAAGCAACACCTCCTTTATCCAGTATTCTTTTGCCAATGCCATGTTTTTAGGTTAAAGATCTTGCAATAATCTTTGATGGTTATCTCTTTCAATACTCATAAATTTTCTTGATATTAAAAATATTAATGAAAGTTTTTCCTTTCTTTTACATTCTAGTCACCATGACCCCTAAGTCCTCATTAGTGACCCTTTGATTCTGGTTTCTCCTTATGCTACTTAATCCTACTGAAAGAAAATGACATATTGACCCCATAACTTACGTATTCCAGAAACTTCAATTGTTTTCTAATATCTTTCCTGAGAAGTTCGTGTTCTAATAATATAAAGTCATCCTACTTTCTCTTTCATACTTCAAAAGTTGGTATTCAGTAGTTATATCACTTTGTATTCCCCTGGTACTTAAGAAGAGATCACTATGTATAACTGATTTCTGCATATAAATGTAGATGTTTATTTCTCATTATTTCTTTTCATCTTGCTGGAGTTGTTCTCATTGCTCCAGCCTGTCAGGGTAATTTTGAATCTATACTAAATTCTCTGAGGCATTATTTATACCCCTCTGCCTTACCATCATTATATCAGATAAGCACAGAAGATATGTCTTCCTTTAAGTTTGCAAGGAAAACATGGAACGACCCAGAGCCAAGGCAAAAATTCTCAGCCATACCTCTACACACGTCTCTCCAATTGTCAGTCATTCATTAACAAAATGACCAATTTTTAAACCAACCAACTAGGTTCACATAACTATGACTACACAGGACAAAATTGTCTTGGAAAACGCTGTCAACTCTTAAAAATTAAGGTGCATAGATGTATAGGGTTATAGTGATCCACAGACCCAGAAACTTATTAAAAAGGAAATGAATCATTTCCCATTACACTTTTCAGTGGATACATGGAGCTTATCATATTATCTTCTTCATGCAAATAAACCAACTATATAAACACTTTCTGTTATATCTGGAGTTGATACAACTTTGTTTCATATTTTCTAGTGAGAAACAAAATCATTAAAGATTTTGACTTTTTTTTTTTTTTCAAGATGGAGTTTCTCTCTTATTGCCTAGGCTGGAGTGCGATGGTATGATCTTGACTCATTGCAACCTCTGCTTCCTGAGTTCAAGCAATTCTCCCACCTCAGCCACTGCAATCTCTGCTTCCCAGGTTCAAGCAATTCTCCTGCTTCAGCCTCCTGAGTAGCTGGGATTACAGGCGCCCACCACCATGCCCTGCTAATTTTTGTAATTTTAGTAGAGAGAGGGTTTCCCCATGTTGACCAGGGTGGTCTCAAACTCCTGACCTCAGGTGATCCGATATCTTACTTTTTAAAATAGAAATTAGCATGTTAACAAAAGAGATAGCAGAGAGGATAGAGTCATTTGACTTTCTTCCTGAGCTGAAATGTTAAGAAAAACAGAGAATGAAGGAAGCACCCACCAAGCAAACAAAACTTCCCCATTTGGTCTCAAATAATTTGTGGAATGCACTGCAAACTAGTCTTCTAAAATAACAGAAAATAGTGCCACAACTAATAAATATTCAAGAAACTAAGCCCTTTAATAACAACGTTCAGTGTATGAATGAAAACAGAAAGACCTTTATAGACTATGATAAGGAGAAATATAGGTTTTGAGACTTTACCTCAACAAACAGCTTCTCTTTGTCTCTACAGTTTTGAAGGGAAACAGGGATAATGTGAAGTAAAATTTAAGGTATGAATCAAACAGGTATGAGTTTAAATCTCGGCTCTGTCATTTACCAGCTGCATGAACTTGGTCAAATCACTTTTACTTCTCTATGCCTCAGTTTTCTCATTTGTAAGGAGGGTGATGATATCCACCCTATTGGCTTGCTGTGAATATTAAAAGAGATAATGCAAATAAGGTGCTTATTTCATCATCTGTAACTTGGTAACTATTTATTGAATGGTCACTATTTTACTTGTTCTTTAGGTTTTCTTATGTATTGTTCACTCACAACTCACTGCATGTTTTTTTCCAACTTTCTTTTTCACCTCGTGACCCCCTCACCTTTTCACTGTCCCATTATTCTTACCCTAAATCTTGAAAATGGAGAAGCAGTAGATATACTGCTCAATTTTGTAGATTATTTTATTAACATGATGTTAGCGTGAAGGCATTTCTTAAAATAAAATATTTGATTTAACACCTTCATTTCTAAAATTGGAACAAAAAGACTTATCTCTAAAGAAATCATGAACACCAGAAAGCGAATAAGAACATATTATTCTAGCTAAAATGTAGAAAGGCCAAGATATCCTATGAGGTCTTTTGGTAAGTCTATTCCTAAAATAACATTTGTTAATGTTTATAAGAAAATTGCTTTGAAGGAGGAAAACAAGTTAATAATTAAAATACCAACCAATTATTGAACAGCTATAATGTGCCTGGGGTATGTTTTAACACATATCTTTAAAATATATTTCTCATGTACTCAAAGATATTATAAAAGTTATCCTCATTTTATACAGGAGAAAACTAAGGATTAAAAAAGTTAGTTATTTTATTCGAGGTAACAGAGCCAGATGAGGAAAGCAGGAATTGAACTTAGGTCTACTGACTCCCAACTTCACACTATTCATCATGGAATTATATAGAACTTTGATCTGTATCTTCTACAGAACCTGTTTCACAGAGCAAAAGAAAGCAGAAACTTATACTGACTGAGTGGCTACTGTCCCAGATATTATACATATGAAAATAGCTACTAATACCTATTGCCAGAAGTTATGGAGATAATGTTCCTTAGCTTACTGCTTTCTGCATCAGTAAAGTCTCTCTTCCTCCTACCATCATATCTAAGTCAGTCTCCTAAAGAGCCTGAACAGCTGTGGGAACTCTTCATCAGGTTGGGGAGTTAAGCTTTGAAACAACTCATTAGAGTCTGAGGATCCATTTTGAGCAATGGGGAATGCTCATGGACTGTGTGGTAATGGGAGATCCAAACACCAAACCCTCCAGGGGCTTTGGGTTTGTCACAAATGCCACTGTGGAGGAGGTGGATGCAGACATGAATGCAAGGCTACACAAGGTGGAGGGAAGAGTTGTGGAAGCAAAGAAGGCCATCTCAAGAGAAGGCTCTCAAAGATGAGGTACCCACCCAACTGTGAAAAAGATATTTGTAGGTAGCATTAAAGAGCACACAGAAGCACATCACCTAAGAGACTATTTGGAACAGTGTGGGAAAATTAAAGTGGTTAAAATTATGACTAACAGAGGCAGTGGTAAGAAAAGGGGATTTAGTTTTGTAAATACTGACTATGGTGATCCTGTGGATAAGACTGTCATTCAGAAATCCCACACTGTGAACGGCCACCACTGTGAAATAAGGAAAGCCCTCTCAAAACAAGAGATGGCTAGTGCTTCATCCAGCCAGAGGTTGGCATGGTTCTGGAAACTTTGGTGGTGGTTGTTGAACTGGTTTCAGTGGGAATGACAACTTTGGTCATGGAGGAAACTTCAGGGGTCATGGTGGCTTTGCTGGGGATAGCTATGATGGATTTGGTAATGATGGTAGTTACAAAGGAGGCGGCCCTGGTTACTCGAGAGGAAGCAGACACTGTAGAAGTAGTAGACAGGGGTTATAGAAACTGGGGCAGTGGCTATGATGGGAGTGGCAGCTATAACAGTTGTATCCATGGCATAGATGGAAGTGACTCTGGTGGTGGTAGTAAAGGCAATTTTGGGGTAGTAGAAGCTATAATGGTTTTCCAAATTACAACAATCAATCTTTAAATTTTGGACCCATGAAGGGAGGAAACTTTGGAGGCAGAAGCTCTGGCCCCTATGATGGCCAAGGCCAATACTTTGCCAAACCACAAAACCAAGTTGGCTGGGGCAGTTCCAATGGCAGCAGTAGCTATGGCAGTGCAGAAAGTTTTAATTCCTGCCAGGAAACAAAGCTTAGCAAAGAGGAGAGCCAGAAAAGTGACAGGGGAGTTACAGGTTACAAAGGATTTGTGGGGTCAACCAAGCATGGTGGTGCCAGTGCCTAGCTGCTACAAAGAAGACATGTTTTAGACAACACTCATATGCATAGGCAAAGAAACTTAAGAACTGTATTCGTGGCTAAATGTATAACAGGTTATTTTAGTTTCTGTTCTATGAAAAGTATAAAGCATTCCAACAAAGAGTTTTAATGTAATTTTGTTTTTTCCTTTTTGCACCCATGCAGTTGACTGCTAAACATAACAGTCTGATCATAATGCTGGACAAATGTGTCTTTAAAAAAATAGAAGGACCGATGCAGTGGCTCATGCCTGTAATCCAAGCACTTTGGGAGGCCATGGCGGGCAGATCCCAAGGTCAAGACATCGAGACTGTCCTGACCAAGATGGTAAAATCCCATCTCTACTAAAAATATAAAAATTAGTTGGGCATAGTGGTACACACCTGTAATCCCAGCTACTCAGGAGGCTGAGACAGGAGAATTGCTTGAACCCAGGAGGCAGAGGTTGCAGTGAGCCGAGATCGTATCATTGTACTCCAACCTGGCGACAGAGACTTCATCTCAAAAAATAAATAAAAAATAAATAGAAGAAGATGAAGTCATGGGGGAGTAAAGCTTCACTTATTACAGAGCTCTCCACCCTTGTAGTAGGTAGACACTATTCAGTTTCCTCCTGGAATGCTTCCCAGCCTCCTGGTTGTATTCCTTTGGGAATTCTTTCCCATTTATATGGTTATGGTGGAACTGTGAATCAAGGTGTGTGTCCCATCCATGCCTCAAATGAGTGTGCATGTGAGATAGTTGGGGTAATCAGAGTCTTTTCCAAGTCTACTGGATGGGAACAACAGCTAAGATTCCCTAACTCTCTTTTGCTAATGGGGTTAATGTGATGGCAGAATAAGGCCAACAAAGTGAGAGAAGCAGAGAAAAGTTGGGTCGAAAGAGGAGAGTGAGAGTGACAGAGCTATGGCACAGTATCTCTGACCTGAAGCCAGATACTTACAAATTCCTTTTTAAATTTTTAATAGTCTATTTTGATTTGGGTTTTACTCATAGATGCCTGAAAGAGTTCTAACCAAATCACTTCCTCTTTCTTAAAATTTTCTTATCTTTCTCACTTCTCTTTTTTGGCTAAACACCAGTTGTGACCATTTACAATGTCCCCTAAACTTAACCAACTTTTCTCCTTTTTTTTTACCCAGAAACTCCAGGATTCGCATATCATATGGCTTTTAGCACATTTAGTGTTGGTTTAGTTTTTACCGCTAACTTTCTTGTGCTGTAACCTCCCTTACCAGACACCTCAGAGAGTACCCCTAGGTATGCTATACTATTTATACTTCAGATAATGACATTACCATCAAAGCAGTGTGTTTTTGCCACAAGATATACTGCTTCAACTCATTTGAATGTTAAAGTTTTGAACACATTTTATTTTAAAATAAGAACTCTAAGTTGTAAAACACAGTGTCACTGTCACTGTGATCCTGCTTTTCTTTTATATTAACTAGCTTGTAGTATCATCCTTATCTAATATGAATGGAATTACAAATATGCTACAGGGGAATTCCCTGACCAGGAGCAAGCCGAAATCGTGCTTTGTTTTCAATATTATACTATTCTGCTCCATCTTTGACAATGCAAGGACACATTCATCAAACAGGTTTTTGAGAACACAGTTATACATGGGAAAGGTAAATTTATTCAATTTAATTTGTAATTATATTTAAAATTAATACTCTTTGTTAGTACAAATGCTCCTAACTTATGATGGGGTTACATCCCCATAAACCTATCATCGTAAGTTGAAAATTTCCTTAGTTGAAAATGCATTAATACACCTAACAAAGCAAACACCATAGCTTAGCCTAGGTTACTTTTTTTTTAATTTTTTGAGATGGAGTCTCACTCTGTCGCCCAGGCTGGAGTGTAGTGGTATTATCTCAGCTCACTGCAATCTCCGCCTCTCGAGTTCCAGTGATTCTTCCACCTCAGCCTCCCGAATAGCTGGGATTACAGGCAGGCATCACTACGCTCAGCTAATTTTTGTATTTTTAGTAGAGACTGGGTTTCACCATGTTGGACTGGCTGGTCTCAAACTCCTGACCTCAAGTGATCCACCTGCCTTGGCCTCCCAAAATGTTGGAATTACAGGCGTGAGCCATCATGATTACAGACATGAGCCTCCACGAACCTAGGTTATTTCAAATGTGCTCAGAACACTTACATTAGCCTACAATTGGGTGAAATCATGTAACACAAATACTAAAGTGTTTGATACCTTATGTAATTTATTGGCTAGTGTACTGAAAGTGAAAAACAGTTCCTACTGAGTGTGTATCATGTTTGCACCACCACACAGTCCAAAAATCTTAAGTCGAATCATCATAAATTGGGGACTGTCAGTAAATTCATTCATAATATCAAATCTAGTACTCCAAATCTGATGAACAAATCGTGTTTCTTTACCACTCTGATTAAAAATTTAATACAACTTTCAGGATTATTAAATCCATCTACATATTCTTCATCTCTATTCACACAGCAGAGTAACCTATCATAAATTGCAATGATATTTGTTACAACTGACCCTCAGAAAGAGCTAGTTTAAGGTTGCTTAGTGGTGACAGAAGGCAATTATAATGATAGCCATTTCAACAGGGATGCTTTAAACACGATGCTTGCAAAAAATAAGTCCCACTGCTTTAGCAGAGTAGGTCACAGAACTTTAAAGAAGTAAAATGACCGACTAGTAAAAGACTAAAGATATTATAGCATTAAATGAAAAATTCGGAAGGCAATGTTAATGTGAACTTAGTCATAATAATGAAAGAGGTTTCAGAGCAAAAAGATACCGGTGTGAAATGAAAATCTTGTTGGGTGTCAGCAACGAAATGCTGCACATTTCTTGTAAAGCATCTCTGGGCTAGTTTGCCAAATTAGCTGACAAATGTCTGCCATAATCATGCAATTTACACATTTGTACTCATTTTAGAGTTAGTCTCACAGTTATTTATTTTTGGAGTTCTTTTAGGTTAAAAAAATGGGCTGGGCACGGTGGCTCACACTTGTAATGCCAGCACTTTGCAAGGCCAAGATGCGATGATCAGTTGAAGCCAGAAGTTCAAGACCAGCGTGAGTAACAAAGTGAGAATGTCATTTTGTTAGACCCTCTCTGCAAAAGAAAAAAAAAAGCTGGGCATGGTGGCGAGCACCTGTGATGCTAGCTACTCTGGAGGCTAACATGGGAGGATAACTTGAGCGCAGGCTTCAGTGAGCTATGATGGCACCATCATACTTCAGCCCAAGTGACAGAGTGAGACCCTGTCTCTCAAAAAAAAAAAAGAGAGAAAATAATTGGATTTTTTGTTTTTTTCTCCCCCTTGCTTTTTCCTGGCAATTAACTCTGATAAGGATCATTTCTAAGAAACCCCAAGAACGAGGATTCTTCAGCTTTTCTTTTGCAGGTACAATGTTGCCGCAACTGATTGTGGCATTTGTGCACTGCGTAAGGATGCCACCGCTAAGAAGCACCACTGCATTCACATCACACACATCGCATATTTGCATCCTGATAATTGCCCAACATTGAGAGTCAAGTGTCTACTTCATCTCTCTCTACATCAGTCTCCTCATTTGTAACATGAGAACAATAACAGTGCCCTACATCACTGAATTGTGGTGAAGATTAAATGAGCTAACGAATACAAAAATTTCAAATGCTGTTAGCTATTATTAACTAATTTTCACTGACAACCTTCATTTGCAATGTGCTACAGACTGTACTAAGTGCTTTCGATGATATTTTCAAAACAATAAAAGATAAAGGAAACAGAAGCTCACAGAAGTTAATTAACCAAGCCAAAAGGTAGCTTGGAAATCTGTTGGATTCTGGAATGCTAGTCTTGAAGCCAGTCACTCATTCATTCATTCATTTACTCACTCACTCATTCATTCCAGCTAAATGTATAGAAGGAACAGAGATGAGGATCAGGGAGCAGGTACTAGGCTAGTTACAATACAAGGTGGTAAGTGATCATTTAGTTCCCTAGGAAAGGTGCTATGAGAGGAAGAATTCAGTTAGTATAGCAGAGGGAAGACAAAACCTTCATAGAGGAGGTAATTTAGGGGAAAGTAAGGTTGGAGGATCTTTAAAAGCAGGGTCCAACATCTCCTGGGTTTTAAAATCAGTGCTGTTCATATTCTTCCTTCTCCTGATGCATCTGTTCTGGGCTGAGTGGCCAATGTGTCTAGTCAGTGTTAACAGACTGAATGATAACCTCAAGGTTAAATTAACACGGGTTTCATCTATACTGTAAACACTACTGCTCTAAGAAGGAGTAGGTAGGAAGCTGTGAATGGCAGCACACAAACCTTTTCCACTTTTGATAGAGAAACCCGGAGGATATCATAAATATTAACATGTATCTGAAGAGTGCTTGATTCCTTATTAAGTACTTTGACATTGATTATTTTGTGTGATGGTCCTTACAATTATTTCTGATAAAGTTAAATGTTGTTACCTGCATTTTACAGATGAGAAAACTGAAGCTCTGTCAAGCTGAGAAATGTCACAGCCTGAATTTAAATGTGAGTTTGCTAACTCTAAATTTTATGTTGTTTTCATTGTATCTTATTGCGTTCCTTTCATGGAATTTATGAAACCAGGACTAGCAAAAAACTGCTTCAATTACAATAGTATCGTAGCTAAAGGACATGTCTTTAGCTTTTTAATTTTTAAATATTTGAACTTCCTTAAATTTAAATTGGATATATAACTGATGAAAATCTAGTTAAAATTCTGTTTATTTCTCTTATGATGTCTACTGCAGTGTTTTGCAAATTTTAATTATAGCCATATCCTTTCAAATAAAAAAAAATGTTTACAGGTCTCTAGTGCTTGCTTAAATTATATTTAGTATAATATTACTTAAATATGTATAAACATAAAACCAGGTATTAATTTCTTTTTCTTCTAGCTTTTAAAAAACATTTTATGACTGCAAACCACAAGGTTACAAAATAAATCCAAATAATACTTTAAAACCCAATACAATTCAAATTAAGAATATTAATTTAACACGATAAATGATAATATCTTGCTGAAGGTAGACAACTCACACTGGCTTTTTTTTTTTATTTTAATAGCTTTTGGGGTATAAGTAGTTTTGTCACACATGGGTGAATTATACAGTGATGAATTCTGAGATTTTAGTTCACCCTTCACCCAAGTAGTATATACATTGTACCTAACGTGTAATTTTTTATCCCTATCCCTCCTCCCACTCTCCCCCTTCTGAGTCTTTAAAGTCCCTTATATCACCCTGTCTGCTTGTGCTCACTCACAGCTTAGCTCCCACTTATAAGTGAGAACATATGGTTTTTGGTTTTCTACTCCTGTATTACTTCACTTAGTATAATGGCCTCCAGATCCATCCAAGACGCTGCAAAAGACATTATTTCATTCATTTTTATAACTGAGTAGTATTCTATGGTGTATATATACCATATGTTCTTTATTCACTCATTAGTCAGTGGGCACTTAGATTGATTCCACATCTTTGCAATTGTGAATTTTGCTGCTATAAACATGCGTGCTTAACTGTCTTTTTTTTTTTGTATAATGACTTCTTTTCCTTTGGGTAGATACCCAGTAGTGGGACTGCTAGATCAAATAGTAGATCTACTTTTAGCTCTATGAGCAATCACCATACTGTTTTTCATAGAGGTTGTACTAATTAACAATCCCACCAACAGTGTGAAAGCATTCCCTTTTCTTCACACCCACACCAACATGTATTGTTTTTTAACTTTTTAATAATGGCCATTCTTGCAGGAGTACGGTGGTATCTCATTCTGATTTTAATTTTCATTTCTCTGATGATCAGTGATGTCGAGTGTTTTTTCATGTTTGTTGGTTATTTGTATATATTCTTTTGGGAAATGTTTATTCATGTTCTTTGTCCACTTTTTGATAGGATATTTGTTTTTTTCTTGATGATTCACTGGAGTTCCTTGTAGATTGTGGATACTAGTCCTTTGTCGGATATGTAGTTTGCAAATATTTTCCCCCTTCCTGTGGGTTATCTGTTTACTCTGATTATTATTTCTTTTGCTGTACAGAGCTTTTTAATTTAATTCAATCCCATTTATTTATTTTTGTTTTTGTTATGTTTGTCTTTGGGGTCTTAGTCATAAATTCTTTGCCTAGGCTGATGTCTAGAAGAGTTTTTCCAACATTATCTCCTAGAATTTTTATAGTTTCAGGTCTTATATTTAAGTCTTTGATTCATTGTGAATTGATTTTTTTTATAAGGGAGGATACAGGGATCCAATTTTATTCTTCTGCCTGTGGCTTGCCAGTTTTCCTATCACCACTGATTAAATAGTGTGTCCTTTCCCTAATTTATGTTTTGTATGCATTGCCAAAGATCAGCTGACTATATGTATTTGGCTTTATTTCTGGGTTCTGGAATGCAAGGAAGATACCTGCTCAAAGTGAGCATCAAACTACCTGCTTACAGGAAGGGTCCCTGTATGCCCTATGCTTGGTACTCCAGGGGTACCAACTAAAGTATCTACCACTTTTCATAATATATTGGAAACCTCTGTCTTTGTAGAGCCTCATAACTTCATCACTTCTGTTGCATCAACTGTATAATACATACATTACGTCTTCATCGTTTTTCCTATTAGCCTCAGACAAAGCAGTACAAAGTTCTTCTGTATTATAGGATAATAATAATGTTAAACCGAAATCTCATATGATTAAATAAAAAGTTAAAATCATAGTCTATTAAGGTATTTTTGAATTGCAAACCAAATTAAAAGTACAAAAGAAAGGAGGAAAAAAAAAATACTGACTTTTTAGGGGTCCTCTAGGTACCTACTGTATCTTGAATCTAAATACAGAAAGTAAACTGAAAGTATAGTCGAATGCTCAGTTATTAGTTGATATAATAATTGAACCAGAAAAATTTGTTAAAAACTCTCACAGACAGAGAAGCCCCACCCAGACGGGCCAAACAGGAACAGCTCTGGAGCACAGTGAGAGCAACACAGAGGGTGAGTGATCGCTGCATTTCCAAATGAGGTACCAGGTACATCTCAATGGGACTGGTTGGACAGTGGGTGTAGCCCAAGGAGGGCAAGCTGAGGCACGGTGGGGCGCTGCCTCACCTGGGAAGTGCAGTGGACTGGAGGACCCCCCTCCTACCCAATGGAGGCCATCAGGGGCTCTTCTGGCCACTCTGTCACTCCAGTTCAGATACTGCACTTCTCCCATGGTCTTTATGGCCCACAGACCAGGAGACTCCTGCTGGCCGACAAGCACCATGGGTTTCCGGCACAAAAACCTGCACAAATCTGGGCAGCCATTTTAACTTGTGCCTGGAATGCCTGCGAGACAGAGCCACACATTCCCCTGAAAAAGATGGAGCTGAAGGCAGGGACCCAGGTGAGCTGGCTCAGCAGGTCCCATCCCCACAAAGACCAGCAAGCTGAAACACACTGGCTTGAGAGTTTCACAGCTAGCACAACAGTTTGTGCTTAACCTGGGACAGCCAAGCTCTGTGGGGGGAGGGTGTCTGCCATCACTGAGGCAGTCCGCTATTACCGAGGCAATCTGCCATTACCGAGGCAGTCCACCATTACTAAGGCAGTCCGTCATTACCCAGACAATTCTAGTCTTACCCATATAAACAAAACTGCAAGAATGTTTACACAGAAGCTGGACAGAGCACATGGCAGCCCAGCAATGCCGCTGCAGGCAGACTGTGACTAGACTTCCTCCTTGCTGGGCAGGGCATCTCTGAAAAAAAGCAGCAGTATGTCAGGGACTTAGAAATAAAGCCCTACCTTCCCTCGACAGAGCACCAGGGAAAAGGGGGTAGTTGTGAATTCTGCTGCAGCAGACTTAAACTTCCCTGCCCAGCAGCTCTGAAGGGAGTAAAGGAGCTCCCAGCATAGTACTTGAGCTCTGATAAGGGACAGACTGCCTCCCAAAGTGGCTCCCTGATCCCTACATATCCAAAGCGGCACCTCATAAAGGAGAGCTCTGGCTGACATCTGGCAGGTACCCTTCTGGGACAAAGATACCAGAAGAAGGAACAAGCAGCAACCCTTACTGTTTTGCAGCCCATGCAGTTGATTCTCATGCAAGCAGGGTCTGGAGTTACCTCCAGCTGTACTGCAGCAAAGAGATCTGACTGTTAGAAGGAAAATTAAAAAACAGAAAGAAATAGCTTCAACATCAACAGAAAGTACGTCTACTCAGAGACCCCATGCAAAAGTCACCAACTTCAAAGACCAAATGTAGATACATCCACGAAGATGGGAAGAAATCAGCGAAAAAAGGATGAAATCACTAAAAGCCTGAATGACTCTCCTCCTCCAAGGGATCACAACTACACATCAGCAAGGGAACAAAACTGGATAGAGAATGAGTTTGACAAATTTACAGAAGCAGGCTTCAGAAGGTGGGTAATAACAAACTCCTCTGAGCTAAAGGAACATGTTCTAACCCAATGCGAAGAAACTAATAACCTTGAAAAAAGGTTAGATGAAACACTAACTAGAATAAACAGCTTAGAGAAGAACATAAATGACTTGATGGAGCTGAAAAACACAGCACGAGAACTTCATGAAGCATACACAAGTTTCAATAACCAAATCGATCAAGCAGAAGAAAGGATATCAGGGACTGAAGATCAACTCAATGAAATAAAACAAGAAGGAAAGATTAGAGGAAAAAGAGTGAAAAGAAACGAATAAAGCCTCCAGGAAATGTGGGATTATGTGAAAAGACCTAATCTATGTTTGATTGGTGTACCTCAATGTGGTGGGGGAGAACAATTCCAAGCTAGAAAACACTCTTCAGGATATTATCTAGGAGAACTTCCCCAACCTAGCAAGGCAGGCAAACATTCCAATCCAGGAAATACAGAGAACACCACTAAGATATTCCTCAAGAAAAGCAACCCCAAGGCACATAATCATCAGATTCGCCAGGGTTGATATGAAGGAAAAAATGCTACGGGCAGCCAGAGAGAAAGATTGGGTTATCCACAAAGGGAAGCACATCAGACTCACAGTGGATCTCTCAGCAGAAGCCCTACAAGCCAGAATAGAGTGGGGGCCAATATTCAATATCCTTAAAGAAAAGAACTTTGTACCCAGAATGTCATATCCAGCCAAACTAAGCTTCATAAGCAAAGGAGAAATAAAATCCTTTATGGACAAGCAATTGCTAAGAGATTTCATCACCACCAGGCCTGCCTTGCAAGAGCTCCTGAAGGAAGCACTAAATGTGGAAAGGAACAACCGGTACCAGCCACTCCAAAAACATACCAAATGGTAGAGACCATAGACACAATGAAGAAATTGCATCAACTAATGGGCAAAACAACCAGCTAGTATCAAAATGGCAGAATTAAATTCACACATAACAATATTAACCTTAAATGTAAATGGGCTAAATGCCCCAATCAAAAGACACAGACTGGCAAATTGGATAAAAAGTCAAGACCCATGGGTGTGCTGTATTCAGGAGACCCATCTCACATGCAAAGACACAAATAGACTCAAAATAAAGGGATGGAGGAAGATTTACCAAGCAAATGGAGAGCAAAAAAAAAAAAAAAAAAACGTGTTGCAATCCTAGTCTCTGATAAAACGGATTTTAAACCAACAAAGATAAAAAGAGACAAAGAAGAGCATTACATAATGGAAAAAGGATCAATGCAAAAAGAAGTGCTAACTATCCTAAATATATATGCATCCAATACAGGAGCACCCAGATACATAAAACAAGTCCTTAATGACCTACAAAGAGACTTAGACTCCCACACAATAATAGTGGGAGACTTCAACATTCCACTGTCAATATTAGATGGATCAATGAGACAAAAAATTAACAAGGATATTTAGGATTTGAACTAAGATCTGGACCAGGCGGACCTAATAGACATCAACAGAACTATCCACCCCAAATCCACAGAATATGCATTCTTTTCAGCACCACATCACAGTTACTCTAAAACTGACCACATAATTGGAAGTAAATCACTCCTCAGCAAATGCAAAAGAATGGAAATCATAACAACCAGTCTCTCAGACCACAGTGCAATCAAATTAGAACTCAGGATTAAGAAACTCACTCAAAACCACTCAACTACATGGAAACTGAACAACCTGCTCCTGAATGATTACTGGATAAATAATGAAATGAAGGCAGAAATAAAGATGTTCTTTGAAATCAATGAGAATGAAGACACAATGTACCAGAATCTCTGGGACACATTTAAAGTAGTGTCTAGAGGGAAATTTATAGCACTAAATGCCCACATGAGAAGTGAGGAAAGATATAAAATCGACACACTATTGTCAAAATTAAAAGAGCTAGAGGAGCAAGATCAAACAAATTCAAAAGCTAGCAGAAGACGAGAAATAACTAAGATCAGAGCAGAACTGAAGGAGATAGAGACAGAAAAAACCCTTCAAAAAATCAATAAATCCAGGAGCTGGTTTTTTGAAAAGATCAACAAAATGGATAGACCGCTAGCCAGACTAATATAAAAGAAAAGAGAGAAGAATCGAAGAGATGCAATAAAAAGAATGATAAAGGGGATATCACCACCCATTCTACAGAAATACAAACTACTATCAGAGGTTACCACAAACAACTCTATGCACACAAGCCAGTAAATCTAGAAGAAATGGATAAATTCCTGGACACTTACACCCTCCCAAGACTAAACCAGGAAGAAGTTGAAACCCTGAATAGGCTAATTACAAAGGCTGAAGTTGAGATAGCAATTAATAGCCTACCAACCAAAAAAGTCCAGGTCCAGATGGGTTCACAGCCAAATTCCACAGACATACAAATAGGAACTTCTGAAATTATTCCAAGCAATACAAGAAGAGGGGAATCTTCCCTAACTCATTTTATGAGACCAACATCATCCTAATACCAAAACCTGGCAGAGACTCAACTAAAAAAGAAAATTTCAGGCCAATATCCATGATGAACATCGATGCAAAAATCTCCAATAAAATATTGGTAAACCGAACACAACAGCACATCAAAAAGCTTATCCATCACGATCAAGTAGGCTTTACCCCGAGGATGAAAGGCTGGTTCAACATACGCAAGTCTATAAATGTAATTCACCCCATAAACAGAAACAAAGACAAAAACCACATGATTATCTTGATGGAAGCAGAGAAGGCCTTCAACAAAATTCAACAGCCCTTTATGTTAAAAACTCTCAATAAACTAGGTATCAATGGAATGTATCTCAAAATAATAAAACCTATTTATGACAAACTCACAGCCAATATCATACTGAATGGGCAAAAACTGAAAGCATTCCCTTTGAAAACTGGCACTAGACAAGACTGCCCTCTCTCACCATTCCTATTCAACATAGTATTGGAAGTTCTAGCCAGAGCAATCAGGCAAGACAAAGAAATAAAGCATATTCAATTAAGAAAAGAGGAAGTTAAATCATCTCTATTTGAAGGCGACATGATCGTATATTTAGAAGACCCCATCATCGCAGCCCAAAACCTCCTTAAGATAATAAGCAACTTGAGCAAAGTCTCAGGATACGTATCAATGTGCAAAAAGCACAAGCATTCCTATACACCAATAACAGAGAGCCAAATCATGAGTGAACTCCCATTCACAATTGCTACAAAGAGAATATAATACCTAGGAATACAACCAAGAAAGGACGTGAAGGACCTTTTTAAGAAGAACTACAAACTACTGCTCAAGGAAATAAGAGAGGACACAAACAGATGGAGAAACATTCCATGCTCATTGTTAGGAAGAACCAATATCGTGAAAATGGTCATACTGCCTAAAGTAATTTATAGATTCAATGCTATCCCCCATCAAACTACCAATGACCTTCTTCACAGAACTGGAAAAAATCACCTTAAACTTCATAAGGAACCAAAAAGCCTGCATAGCCAAGACAATTCTAAGCAAAAAGAACAAAGCTGGAGGCATCATGCTACCTGACTTCAAACTATACTACAGGCTACAGTAATTAAAACAGCATGGTACTGGTACCAAAACAGAGATGCAGACCAATGGAACAGAACAGAGGCCTCGGAATTAATGCCACACACCTACAACCATCTGATCTTTGACAAACCTGACAAAAAAAAGCAATGGAGAAAGGATTCCCTGTTTAATAAATGGTGTTGGGAAAACTGGCTAGCCATGTGCAGAAAGCAAAAACTGAACCCCTTCCTGACACCTTACACTAAAATTAACTCCAGATGTATTAAAGACTTAAACATGAGACCTAACACCATAAAAACCCTAGAAGAAAACCTAGGCAAAACCACTCAGGACATAGGCGTAGGCAAGGACTTCATGACCAAAACACCAAAAGCTTTGGCAACAAAAGCCAAAATAGACAAATGGGATCTAATTAAACTTAAGAGCTTCTGCACAGCAAAAGAAACAATCATTAGAGTGAACTCACAACCAACAGAAAAAATTTTTGCAAGCTAACCATCTGACGAAGGGCTAATATCCAGAATCCTCAAAGAACTAAAATAAATATACAAGAAAAAGCAATCCCATCAAAAAATGGGTGAAATATATGAACAGACACTTTTCAAAAGAAGACATTTATGTGGCCAACAGACATATGAAAAAATGCTCATCATCACTGGTCATTAGAGAAATGCAAATCAAAACTACATTGAGATGCCACCTCATGCCAATTAGAATGGTGATCATTAAAATGTCAAGAAACAACAGATGCTGGAGAGAATGTGGAGCAATAGGAATGCTTTTACGCTGTTGGTTGGAGCGTAAATTAGTTCAACCATTGTGGAAGACAGCGCGGCAATTCCTCAAGGATCTAGAAATAGAAATACCATTTGACCCAGCAATCCCATTACTGGGCATATACCCAAAGGATTATAAATCGATCTGTTATAAAGACAGATGCTCAGGTATGTTTATTGTGGCACTGTTTACAATAGCAATAACTTGAAACCAACCCAAATGCCCATCAAAGTTAGACTGTATAAAGAAAGTGTGACATATATACACCATCGAATACTATGCAGCCATAAAAAAGATAATGTCCTTTGCAGGGATATGGATGAATCTGGAAACCATAATTCTCAGCAAACTGACACAAGAACAGAAAACCAAACACCGCATGTTCTCACTCATAAGTGGGTGTTAAACAATGAGAACACATAGACACAGGGAGGGGAGCATCACACACTGGGGTTTGCTGGAGGGGTGGGGACTAGGGGAGGAATAGCAGGGCGTGGGGAGATTGGGGAGGATTAACAGGAGAAATACCTAATGTCATTGACAGGGGGGATGGAGGCAGCAAACCACCATGGCATGTGTATACCTGTGTAACAATCCTGCAAGATCTGCACATGTACCCCAGAACTTAAAGTAAAATAAAAATAAAAAAGAAACTCTCACAGGCTTCTGTTGTGTCCACAGATTTCTCATCAAACTATCTTTGGTAATGATAGATTAATTTTTCACTTTTTCAATAGAACATTCTTTGCCCCTAAATCTTCTACTCTCTAATTCCATCTAGGAACTTTAAGATGGTGTGTTTGTTGTTTGCTGACCCCTCCCATTTAGATGAGTTTCAGGAAGTTGGTATAATGTATCTCAGATGAAAGCCTCATAGCCCATCATCTCAACTGGCAATTCTGTATGAAACTTTCAAAGAATCACATACCTTCTCTATATGGCACATACTTAAGCAGGGAAAAATAAACTTCCTTTTTCTTCCAATTATTTAAAATCCAATTATGGCAACCAAATTGAAAATAACCAATGAATTCTATGTTCCAATGTTGTCAAATTGCTTTGCAATCATCAATATTAAGATTTAAGACAAGCAAACAAGTAGAGAATATTAGGATACCTGAAGCTGGGTATAATTAGATGCCAAGTATGAAGGAATGTTTGTAAATAAAATGTTGCTAACAGCATAAATTAATTGGCATTTTCAATAGAAGGATTTGACATTGGCTGGTTCTCAGATAATAGATATGATTCCCTGTGTATTATTAGAGGGTTAGATTAGCCAGGACTTGCTAATGGGAAAATAAAACACACAACACAAATGTTTTTGAGATGGATAGTGTTGTGGGGTTGGGTGGGTAAGAATGGATGACAAGGAGTGGAATAATTGTCCTTTAATATAATTTAGAGAAGTCCTATATTTGGAGAATGAATCTGCACAGTGTCTAAAAGTCCACCATCACTATGGTATCAGGTGGTGTGGCTATGGATATGGTTTATATGTAAAGCAGCTGAGAACAGGACTAAGAAAGGTGGTCAGCACCATTCTGGTTAAAGTTGAGTGAGACAGTAAAAGCTGTAGAAAGAAAACAGTATCAGGGAAATTGGTCAAGTTATTGAAGAGATATTCCAATCTTATTTTGAAGTAAATATCAATGATCAGATTATTTATAATATCGTAGAAGGTGTGTTACGAATGGACATTACAGATTTTTGTGTGCTTCTTTCAGTCATCTTATCAAAGGAAGAAATTCTCGGAGACATATAACCCTTGGATATACAGAAACAACACAAACTCTTGTATAACACTCCAGTGAAATATTTATAGCACATACATGTCAAAAAATAGTGCAATTTGTGGGATAGAGGAAGAATAGATTTTAGATGAAATGGTGAATTTGGCCCCAGAGTCCTCCTCTGCTTCCCCTGCCTGTTGCTAGCCCCTCGTCATCTTCCTTTTCTGTTTCTTTGTCCATCTGAAAAACACTCTTTACCAAAAGGCTTTGGGCAGGGCACTGTGGCTGACACATGTTAATATCAGCACTTTGGGAGGCTGAGGCAGGATGATAGATAGCTTGAGGTCAGGAGTTCGAGACGAGCCTGGCAACATAGCAAGATTCCATCACTACAAAAAGTTTAAATAATTAGCTGGGTATGGTGGTATGCATCTGTAGTCCCAATTCTTTGGGCGGCTGAGGCAGGAGAATCACTTGATCCCAGGAGTTCAAGGCTTCAGGGAGCTATGATGATGTCACTGAACTCCATCCTGAGTGACAGAGTAAAATCCTTTTTCAAAAAAAAAACACTAAAGGCTTTTATGCAGTCTTACTTTTAACATTTAAATTTACCAAAGGAAGATAAAAATAGTAACATAATTCCAAATGTTTTACATTTCTCTTTCCTATTTCCAGCCAACTCTATGTACAAGGTAAAAGGCTTTCAGTCAGATGTCCTCTTACCTAGGACCAAAAAAGCTAAGTTCTAATCTAGATTCTGTCTTTGATACAGTGGGAGCTTATTTCCAAGAGCCTCATTTGCTGTAATTTTGCCTTGGTTGTGAAGAGAATGAAGTCATTAGGAAAAACGTAAATCTGCAGTGAACATTCAGGGACTAGCACCTTGTCTCCCATATGTTCAGCCTAATTGCACCTCTCATCAGTTGCTGAAATAACCTCATATTTGCCTCTTCTCAGACACTAGTCAATGTGTTCTTTTAGCCCAGGGAAGAAATCCTTCTAAATAAATCCTGACACCTGTTCAGACCTACTGATGGCAAATATTACCTCTTCTAGGATAACCCCAAAATAGACTGAACTCTTCTCCTTTGGATTTTTGAAAATTGAGTGAACAATTCTAAGTGCTCTGGTTACATTTTGTTATATGAGCCTACTCATTTTACTTTTTTCACACTAAGGTTTATGATGGAACTAATTGAGTTTTTTAAAAAGTTCAGTGTTTGTGTCATTCATAGGGCATGAAATGTTGCCTTACACATATATGTGCACAAGGTGGGAGTAATAACTTGAATAGAGAAGAGGATGAGAATGAGAAGTTTGGAGATGAAACACTTGCCTTGCCTGATAACTCCCTGATGCCTCCCACTGTCTGCCAGGTGTCCACCAGTAGGAAAATCTGTTAGTGTACTTATATCGAATACAGATTCTTTTTTTTTTTGAGAAAGAGTTTTGCTTTTGTTGCCCAGGCTGGTGTGATTTTGGCTCACTGCAACTTCTACCTCCGGGTTCAAGCGATTCTCCTGCCTCAGCTTCCCACTTAGCTGGGATTACAGGTAGGCACCACCAAGCCTGGCTAATTTTTGTATTTTCAGTAGAGATGGGGTTTCACTATGTTGGCCAGGCTGGTCTCGAACTCCTGACCAGCCTGGCCAACATGGAAATCTGCACACCTCAGCTCCCAAAGTGCTGGGATTACAGGTATGAACCACTGCACCCGGCCCAAATACAGATTCCTACACCCTGTGGTAGACAGAATAATGCCTCCTACCCCACAACATATGTCTCTGTCCTAACCTCAGAAACCTGTGAATATGTTACCATACACAACAGACAGGACACTGCAGTTATGGTTAAATTGAGACTCTTGAAATGCAATGATGATCATGGATTATCCTAGTGAGCCCAATGTAATCACAAGCATCCTTACAAGAGACAGGTCCCAGGTTCAAATGATGAGCTTTGAAGATGGTGGAAGGGACCGCAGGCCAGAGACGGTGGTCTCTGGAAGCTACAAAAGGCAACAAATGGATTCTCCCATAGAGTTTCAAGAAAGAATGCAGTTCTGCTGACTCTTGATTTTAGCCCATATGACCCATTTCAGACATCTGATCTCCAGAACTGTAAGATTATAAATTTGCATCATTTTAAGCCATTTAGTTTGTGGTAATTTTTTTTCATAGTAGCCATAAGAAACAAATACAGATCGGGCTCAAGAACTCATATTCTCTGGGTGGAACCTATGACTGCCTTATAAGTAAGCTACACAGTTGACTATTATGCTCAACATTCGAGAGCCTCTTCTTTAAAACTGTATTCGCTTTCTGTGCAATGGAATTAAACTACCCAGTGTTCCAGTCCCTAAGTCCAGGTAAAACTGAGACCATTTGTTTCATAAAATGTATCATGTATGAATGCAAGGGTGTTTAGGAAAGTAGAATAGACTTCTCTGAAGGCCCTCTATTCCACATTCAAACATAAAACTATGTTTGAACAATGGCATTCTGTTATGGACTGAAGTGAATACCCCTAAAATTCACAGGTTGAAGCCATAACCCCCAATGTGACTGTACTTGGAGACACGGACCTTTAAATAGGTAATTAAGGTTAAACGAAGTCCTGAGGGTGGGGCCCTAATCCAATATGACTGGTGACCTCAAAAAGAGTCTAAGACACCTGGCATGTGCAAGTACAGAGAAAAGGCCATTTGGGAACACAGAAAGAAGACAATCGTCTACAAGCTAAGGAGAGAGGTCTTAGAAGAAACCAA
This sequence comes from Ateles fusciceps, assembly GCA_036589455.1. Classification (NCBI taxonomy): domain Eukaryota; kingdom Metazoa; phylum Chordata; class Mammalia; order Primates; family Atelidae; genus Ateles; species Ateles fusciceps. Next base: position 7,274,310 of record JAZHEH010003404.1, on the reverse strand, counting down.
ACCTCTTGACAGCTTGATCTTGGACTTTCAGCCCTCAGAATCACAGCAATACAAATTTCAACTGTTTAAACCACCCAGTCTGTGTTCTTTTGTTATGGTAGTCCTAGGAAACAAATACATGTTTGTAACCCAAGTTCCTATTGTTTCTACTTACCCAAAAGGGTTAATCTAATAGTTAGGATTTCCATTACCTATCACTTATTTTCCACTCATTAAGTATTACCTACCACGCTAGGGTCTTTTCTTCTATAATCCCCCCCCAACAATTCTATGAAGGTGATATCATTTTCTCTGTTTTATAGATTATAAAACGGGGACTCAAGGAGGTTATACTTGGATACAGAACACGTGCAGACACTCAAGGGAGCTAGGACTCAGGCCACCATCTGAATGATCCCACTCTGATACATGGCTTCCCTCATTACTACCACTTACTGAGCCCCAGCTATGTGCCAGGTACTATAAGACGAGTGGGAGGATTGTGTTTGGTCTCAGGAGTATTACCCATCACTAAGGAAGGCTGTCAGGAAGCAAGGGGGAAATTTGGTAACTGGGAGTTCTATATACGAACTGAGCAGATGAAGATGCATGTCTACTTCTTTATTATAATTCTAGATCACTAAGCAACAGTCACATTATTACCTGGATTCAACGGCTGTTTCCACAGTAATAACAGTTTAAACAAATGAACCAAAAAAACATAATATGGGGCCTAATGGTTAATGTCAATGATTACAAGACACCTGCAGTCATAGTGAGCATGTTTCTTATTTACAATCCTTGCAGAAAGTAAATGGAAACCAAGAGAAGATGAGAGTAGGCCTAGAATTTGAGTAACCTGTAGCAGGGCATGGCTTCCTTAAATGCCCCTCTGATATCCTGCTGCCTGGGAGCCAGCAGCTGTATAAAGGTAAACACAAGTGATTGGCTTTAACTCTACTGGAATACATCTGGCATCACCTTTAGCCTTAGAGACCATTAAGATTTTGGCCAGGTCTTTAAGTGGCTCATTTGATTTCCCCCCAGATTTTGACTTCTGATAATGAAAGCCAATCACATTTGCTAGCTGAAAGCAATTTTAATTTGTCACTGTGGAGAAACAGTGTGGTCCAGATTTTATGCTGAATATAGGATTCTAAAAATTGGGTGTTTATTTCTTGTTTTCTCATTGATTCACTATATTTTTGCAAGTCATTTAACCTCTGCATACCTATTTCTCAATTGCTTAGTCTGGGAAATATATTTTTTTTAAATTCATAAGCTCCTCAAAAGAATATGAATTCCTCTCTGCCCCATTATTAATAGACCTCCGAAATGTTGTTTCTCTCCTCTGAGGCCATACTAATTATTATTTTATCTTGTTTATGTTAAATAAAACATAAGACGGTATGTAGTGCTTTAAAAAAATAAGAACTAGATACAAGAAGTCATTTGAAACCTTAAAATTTGAAAAGGACAACAAAAAATAGTAACTCTGACCTCATGATTAATGATTTGAGCATTAAAAAGTCAAAATAGCATGATTGTAAGTTTCTCTCAGAGTCTTCGATCTAAACTTCAGATTATGAAACATAATCGATATCATAAAATGTTATTTCAGAATTCTAGGGTATACTTTCAAGTTACTCTTAATACAGCTTTGATCTATTTCGTATATCGTTGTTCTCCCACTATCCTAGTGTCTAAAATTCAAAGAAATGACATAGTACATAATCATAATGGAAAAAATTACAAGATTATTTTAAGATTTTAAAAATGTAGATTGCTTCCTTCATTATTTTTGGCAATGGCAACATTGATTGGTTTGGTTATAGCATTGGTACTAATCCAAGTTTGTAGTGCCTTAATCAGTTTCTGGATATTTCTAGGTTTACAAATAAAAACCAATTTGTGTAAATGAATTGTCAAACCTCCTAATCCTTTCAGTTGTTTATAAGTCATTTTTACTTGGATAGTTCATCATCACCAGAAATCCTACATTTATCAAATTAAAACACCTTTCTTCTAGGCAAGCTATTTTCTTCTCATGACCCAGTATAGGCTGCCCTTGATAGTTTTTCAAAAACTTGGATTCTTATTTCAACTTCCTCCTTTTCCTGTCGTATTATTTTCATCAGATGCAACATTTACCAAATGATTTCATTGTTCCAGATGATGTGCTGGATACTGAAAATACTCAAGAGAAAGGAAAATACGAGGCTCTGGGATTTTTCATATATCTCACTATACAGAAAGTTACCAAGTCCTCCCAGTTTTTCCTTCCAAATGTCTGTATTATGCTGCCATTTCAACTTGTCTAAATCCTCAACACCTCATACATGTATTAATATAACATCTACTTCAGAGCCAAGTTTATTCTTTGCTGCCTCTGTTTCTTTCCCCTATCTTCATTACTCCTAAAAATAATGTTGCACACCATTGTTTTACTACCTTTCCTTTGGGCCTTTGTTTTTCACTTCTTTGCTCAAAGTCAATCATTATTAATGTACTATATCTTGCTTCAATAATCAGTGCAAATGGCCAAATAAAGTTGTTTTCACTAACACCCAAAACGTCAATTCCAGACTCTCCAGCTTCTTTGCTACCCATTATTCACTATCAGGAAGTTGATTTCTTGGTGGCTTTGTTCATGTTTTTGTTTCCCAGATCTGGAAGGGTAGCCATGCTTTTTGAATTTACATAAATTCTTAACATCTTAGCTGAGGCTCGAATTCAATATCTAACTAGTTCCAGCTTCATAGGATACCTATGTCTTGAATATCAACATAATTTCTGGTTTTTAATGCATAAGGTAATACTCTTATATAGACTAATATTAGTCTTTTTCATTTTGCCTATATTATCTCCATGGCAGAATCCAGTGAACTGTCCTTCCAGGTTATTTACCATATACACATGCTGGTTGGGTGCAATAGGCTCAAAAGAAATAGGTACAAAATAAATACTTTCCCATAATCATGACTCACTGAGTGAAGTTATACATGTTTCCACGTCTTACCCATGTGGCTTTAATTACAGGCAATATAGACTACTGAGGTTTAACTAGAAATGAACTTCCCTGTGGTAAATTCACAACATTTTCCCTTTTTTATTTCCCACTTATTTTATCTATCCTGTTATTTGGATTTCTTGATTGGCTCATGTTTATACACCAGTGACAGTTGCAATCTCTCATTTAATTAAAATGTGCATTCTCAAAAGCTTTCTTTACTCCACTAACACGTGGGTTTGGGTCACATTAAATATATATTTATGTTGTTAAAATGATTGAGAGACAGAGTTTAACCCCATAGTTTTTCTTTAACAGGAAAAAAATGCTTCTGAACTGAACCTACAACCTTACGGCTGCATGTCTTCTTTTTGAGGATACCTCTTTTCTAGAAAGAGGACCTGAAGATGGATGTATTGAAAACCTGGAACATGGAGAATGTTCTGTTGTGAGTGTGCATGTATGTGCATGTGGATGTGTGAATAATGACAATTATATGTTATAATGATGTCAACATGTAAGTTTAGTCTTAAAAATATATAGGCATTAACCAGAACATAAAATGAGAGCAAGTCCAGAGACCTGAAGAGCCTATTATTTTACTTGTCTGACACTCTACCTTAAGCATGTTGGATCTAGCTCCTCAGTTTTACTCCCCCACCCAGCATCTGTTAAATTGTTCCCACTCTTTTAGTGTTTTGATTATCCCTAGTCATGGACCCTGTTCCACCAGCAGAGAAGCTGAAAAGCTTTCATGCAATAAACAAGCAGCATGTCAGCCAGGGAGCCCACCCTTTTTGCTCTTTGACAAGTGACACATGTCATCTTTCTGACACTACTATCAGCTGCATTTCCATATGGCATGCTTCACATAACATCTCAGGCAACATCATGCCTTACTGCTTTTATAAAAGCCTTTTGCAGTTTTGTTCTGGTAACTGAACAAAGAGTAAAAATAAAAGATCACTAAAACAAATGGTTTTAAAATTCTCTTCATTTATTATAATCCAGAAAAACATTCGTGGTAAGTTGTGTTTAATCAGCACACACAGTTTTCACTCTCTAAATAAAAACATTCAATAAAATTTTACATAGAGCTGCTAATAATTTTGGTTTTGACTTATGCATAGTAGATAGATGTAAAAAGCAGACAGATGTGGAAAAAAGTGAATAATTATGTGTGCTTCATCTTAGGCTCTAGAATAGCTCGGGATAACTTGACAATGCTCTCTTTCAATATTAAGTGATATGAGGAGATGAAACTAGGCAAACACAGGTTTGTTGTAATATCCGAGAAGCTAAAAACACATCCTAAAGAACTGTGTTGATTAAATTACTCACACATTTTCACAGTTCTAAATGAGCACCTGTTCTGTCCAATTTTAGATGACCATGCTCCATTTCCTTTGGTAATATAACTCAAATAATAATAAATACCATGTAAAACTTCAACCACTATATCCCAATGCTGATGTAGATGATTAAGGTTGAACTTCAAATCCCACAACACTTCAGGACCAAATGCCTAAGGCAGGAACCAGTGTATCACTGCTCTTAAGTATTTTGTTAGATATAGAACAAATGTGAGCTTCTACTTTTCAGCACAGATTACAATTAATTCTAGTAATTTTAAAGGCTTTTGAACAACAGTTAAAACATTACTTTACAATTATCTGATATCTAAATATGCCTTAAAATTTCAATATTACTATCATGCAAAATATATATTAAAACGTAAAATAAAATATTTATTTTATACAAAGCGATGCCATCAAGTCATGTAATAAATACCATTTTAGTTAAGATTTACCTTCCAAATTGCAGTAGGAATAAAGAAGTTTTATAATTACAGGCACAGATGATAGATAATTAATGTCTAAAAATAACAAAATTATGTACTGATATAGAACACTTTGCAGCATTACCTAACATACGGTATCCTACTTGCTTTTTGTCTGTTTCCTCATCTGTAAAGTGGGACAATGGTTGTACTTGCCTCATTGTTTCCTCAAATAAGATGTGTTCATAAATGTGTGCAAAATACTCAGAACAGTGCTAGGCACATAAAAAGCCTCATGTAATGTGAGTTATTAATATTACCTACATAATATATATAACAGGAAGAACTGAGTAAGTTAATATGAAGCACTGATATGGTTTGGATTTGTGTCACCAAATCTCCTGTGGAACTGTAATCCCCAATGGTTGGAAGAGGGACCTGGTGGGACCATGGGGGCACTTCCCCTTTGCTGTTCTCATAGTGAGCCAGTTCTCACAAGATCTGGTCATTTACAAGAGTGTAGCACCTCTTCTCTCTCTTCCTCCTCCTCCAGCCAGGTAAGACAAGACATGCCTGCTTTCCCTTCCACTATGATTGGAAGTTTCCTGAGGCCTCCCCAGTCACGCCACCTGTAAAGCCTGCAGAACTGTGAGCCAATCAAATCTCTTTTCTTTATAAATTACCCAGTCTCAGGTATTTCTTTATAGCAGTGCAAGAATGGACTAATACAAGCACTTTATGCCTGTTACATAGTGAGAGTTCACTGTGAGTACTAACAACCAAAGAAGCAGGTGATGGATATTATTACTCTCATTTCATAGATGAAGAAACTGAAGACTAAAGATTTAAGCAAAGCTTCCAAAGGTCAAACAGCCAGTGCTCCAAAGAGAGAAGGTAAAACATTAGATTAGGTCTTCCTGTGTGCTCTGTTAAAAGTGTTAAAACATTCACAGTTTGTCTTTTAAAATTTCTGTGGAATCTTCCATTTAACAGGCCCTCCTCAGCCTGTCCATTTACCTCTCCTATTTGCTTCTGTGAGTATTAGGGGTGACAGTTTGTCTTAGACAGGAAATGCGCTGCTGCTCCAACTGTGGCTCTGCACTCACATTAAAGAGATTGTTTCATTTTTGGTTTCTATGGAAATGAAATTTCTGACTTTATTTCTGGGTTTGGAAATGTTTTTCTAGAGGTTGACAAGGTTCTTCTTCATAAAAATGGAAAAGCTGACCTGGGCTTCAGGATTGGGAAGTTAAAATTTAACATAATTTGGGTATAAGGAAGGGTCTGCTACTTCCTAGAAAATAGACGTGCTGCTTCTGAACATTGCTTGATCTAAGAAGCATTTTTTTTCCTATTTTATTTTTCTGTTAGAAATATACATTTAAAACATGTTCCTGTCTTCGGTTTCACCTTCCTTCCAAAGAGACACATTTTGAAAAAATCGTCCACATATTTAATAGCCCATTTATTTCTCTCAGCTCCTAGGTAATACTAGATGTATGAAGTCCCATTGAGAACAGGAGTCCCTAAAATAATAGCCTGTTGATTTGGTCTCAATAGGGGAATATTATAATGTCATCCTTGAGCTGGGAAACAAGAAACCACCTACAACTAAACAAAATGTATTTTTGAGTGAGCATCTGCAAAAAAGAGCAAATGAATTAGAGAGCACACCAAGGAAGACCTAATCTATTCCTGCTGTGAAAATACACATTAGAAAAAAAAAAGCCAATAAAATGCATACTAGTTGCACTATCAGTCCTCAGAGAACTAATGCTGGTGTTCACATTGTCTATTTTAAAAAGCCCACAGAGCATCTGGCTTCTAAATCCTAGCCATTCCAGAACTGAAATCTCCAAGGATTTTAATTTCTGAATTTATTTTTATATAATCAGAAGTGTATGACATCTAGCCCATTTATTTTCTCTAAGCAAGGCTGATGCTAGTTGAAGGAGAAAATTTTAACTCATGATTAAGGAATTTGGTCACTGGACACAAATAGAGAGAGTGTCATGCATCCAAAATCATTCTCATGCAGAGCTGGGCTCCACAGAAGTCATTTCTTCTTGACTGAGCTATCTGGATTTGGGGCATGGGAGTAGGATGCATTGTCAAGGACTAATCAGCTCTGTTATGTTGCCCTCATTTTTGTTATCCCTAATTTTATTGGTAGGAACTGAAGAGAGTGGTGTAAGAGATGCTTATTTCCTTAAAGAAACTCAAAGCTGCACTAAATCTCTGCTCATACTCTACAATCCAAAATGTGTGTGCTTGCTTCCCATTTGAGAAAAGTGCTTACTGTGTAAGCTTTAAACCAAGGTACAGAAAATTGGACTCAGTTGTGATGTGGAAGAGGAAGAGCAAAATTAGCCTTCAGCAAACACAGAAGAAGATTGCATTTGGATTTTTTCAGGCAACCACACCTTTTTGTGTTTCCTATCACTCACGTTCTTATTTGTCTCTTGCTGTTCTCATGAGCTCACATGTTAAAATACATCTTTCTTATTTTGGAAGTTGCCTCTTACGATCGGAGCATTTCTGGCTTCCTGCTACCTATCCTGTGTCCTTTGCCTTCTGTAGGGTCCAATCTTTGAATGATATGACTTAATGGATGATGTGGTTTTGTTGTGTCCCTACCCAAATTTCACCTTGAATTGTAATAATCCCTACTTGGCAAGGGCGGGTCCCGGTGAAGACAACTGAATCATGGAGGCAATTTCCCCCATACTGTTCTCGTGGTAATGAATGAGTCTCACAAGACCTGATGGTTTTATAATTGGGAGTTCCCCCTTCACAAGCTCTCTTGCTTGCCATCATGTAAGATGTGACTTTGCTCCTCATTCACCTTCCACCATGATTGTGAGGTATCCCCAGCCATGTGGAACTATGAGCCCATTAAACCTCTTTTCTTTATAAAATATCCAGTCTCAGGTGTGTCTTAATTAGTGGTGTGAGAACAGACTAGTACAATGGACAATGTATTTTCCATTTAATAAAGGAATTTTGCTATTCCAGCGTAACTCTTTGCCCTGATGGAGTAAGATATTTGGTCTTTCTGTCCTAATAGACTCTGCTTTATTTAGCTGGCTCAACCTCTTACCTGAAGCAAGAGTCTCCTCTAGATTACTTGAGACATATCAAAGTGTAAAGAATGCAGGATCTGTGATTAGACCACCTGAATTCATGTCTCAGGTCTAACAGTTACTACTCATCTTGGGCTGCTCATTTGAACTGTCTGTGCTTCACTTCTCTCATCTGTAAAACTGGAATCATAGTGTCAACTGCACAGGATTTTGATGAGGATTCAGTAAGTTAATGCGTGCAAAGAATCATTCCAGACAGTGTGCACATAGAAAAAATATTCAATAAATGTTACTTTTTAAAAAGAGCTTTTCCAGGATTTAGTAAACCAAGAGTCAGGAATGGGAAAATAACATATGAAGTCATCATGGAATAAATGGCGCTTATCCCCAAATAAACCCCAAGCCTGCTTTACTCTTTCTCTTCCCACAAGTCACGCCCATTCTTGGGAGCCGTCCTCTAGCCTTTAAAAGCAGTGAGCACAGCTCTGCAGGTCAAGTAAGTGGCTTGGGCTGCTTAGCTTGGGAACCAATGATACCTCTCTTCAACTCCAAAGAGCACCTGCACAGATGACACAGGAGGGTCAGTGCCTCAAAGTCCATCCCTTAACAAAAAGATGTCAGTGAACCCTTTGTGCCCACCCCAGGGCCCAGATAAACATTTTAACACTCTGACGGCAAACCTGATCTCATCTTGCATTCTCTCTTCTTTACCTTCCCTCACTTCACTGCTCTCTCTGCCCCTCTCCAGAAACAGACTCTGTAGAGATACATGTTCTCTTCCTCCAGGGAATGGAGCAGGAAGGACAGGAGAATAGAGCAGTGGAGAACAAAGGCATGAGAGTGGCAGCAGCTCTGGGTGGGTCAGGTGCCAGGCTCTGGGTGCGGGTCACCTCCTTGTCTTCCAGCCAGGTATGTCCAGCTGTAGCCATCGCTTGTATGTTCTGAGGGGCTCAGAATCTGACTTTAAGGCATCGTATCCATTGACATAAATTACAAAGCTTTGGCTGTCTTGCTACTTTACACAGATGAAGTGTTGCTAGCCCACAGCCTGTGGGTATCAGCTGAGAGATGGGGGCTTTCCAGAGCACAGGGGAGGGTTGACTTTGGATAAACAGCACTTCTCTTATGGAGGAAGACCTTGTCAGTGGCCCACTGAAGCCCAGCTCCCACATATTTTAATCAGAAGGGAATTTTCAGAACAACTCTTCAAGACTGCTTCAAGGACAAAAGCCTTGGAGCCGGGTGGGAGGTAACAGGGAGAATGTGGGTTGTTCACCTTTTGGAAGGGCCCCAACTGCTCTGCCATACTGGCTCCTTGTTAGGATGCTTTGCTTCTCACTGATGAGAAATACGTAAATGAATGTCAACTCCTGTAGTTGAATCTGTGTCTGGAGTGATGTTGGCTAGAAATTCTATCCCACTCCCCAGGCCCCGCTAGGTGGCCCACTGATTTTCCCTGAGTGAACTACCTAAATATTTCTCCTAAAGGGTGAAATTACAGTGATCTCTCAGCATTTAACCATTCTGTGTGGTTCTGCTTCTTCCTTTTTACTATGTTCTTTATTGTAAACCTCATCTATCTTCTTGTTTGGGTTTATTCCAAGTTTGCTAGACTTGGAAGTTTCTAACTGGTTCTTCATTGCTCTGTGAAATCCTTTGTCCATTTTTCATCTTCATTCAGAGGTAGCTCACTCTGATTATGGACGTGTTTGTGCTTGAGATCTCTCTCTCTCAGGCTCTCTACCATGCCAGGAAGGAAGAGGGAGGGTGGGTGAAGAAAATGAGGGCAGTAGATTGGTACCCAGAGTTTCTTGAATTGGGTATAAAGCCCTAGCTCACTCTAGCCCTTTCTCTGTATATTATTTGGGGGTTGCCCACATATTTTGGGCAGCCCCCAAATAGTATACAGTAAGCAGTATAATAAAGAGTATATATATATATATATATAGATATATATATACTGTTTATTATATATATTTTTTATATATAGCAAATAATACATATAATTATACATATACAGCAAATATATATATATATATATTATTTGCTATGTATATATAATTATTTGCTCCCTCTGTATTCGGGAGAATGTGGAAGGAAGGAAACACTGTTTGCATTGCTCACCCTCCACTGTATTTTCTGGGGCATTAGTGCTTCAATGTTTTTAAATAGCACTAGATTTTAGGAAGTCTGTATATCTATACTGAACCACAATATGCTTCTGGACAACTTCCTGACACTGATCTTACCTCTGGTTTCTATCACCCAATCAAATAAGTCCACCTTATGATTTCACATGACAGGTTTTCACACCCTCAGTACTGATTACCTCATGCCACTGCTCACTCTCCTTTACAGGCTAAATGGCTCCTCTTATAACATGATTTTGGATGTGTAACCTTTGCAGACACCTTCTTTGGTAGAGCTCTGGTCATTGATGGGCTCATTTTCTTTCAAAGCAGATGAGCCATGTTTCTTTGGTGGCTCTCTACTCTGCTCTACGCATAAATGCAATGGAGCAGTGTTAACCCAAACATGAGATGATTTCACTGGAGGAGAGAGCCGTGGTTTTAGGTTGGTTCAAAGACTCAGCATTGAAGGAAACAGAATCATATAATGAGTTAGTCCTTTCCAATTCTTTTGCTTTTATCAAGGAGCAACCTTCAGTTTACTGCTATTTTTCTACTACTGGCAAACACATTTCCAGCCAAGATCCAGGGGTCCTCAGGCTCAGAGCATTAGGTAGGAATATCTGATAGGAATTTAGGGCAATTGTCTTGTTTCAATTTACAGTAAGGATGTAAGATTTCTTTTAAAAATAAGTATGTTCAGATACTTGAAAAGTCAGTAACTTAACAAAAAAAAAGTTTTAAGCAGAGTCTCAAATGAAAAAAACAATGATATTTAAATGCCTGAAATTAGGAAAAACTTTAGTAGGGAATTCCAGAAACATGCTTTTTCTAACAATACTACGCAATAGGAGAGCTACAAGTGTTGATATTGCAGGGGAGGATTAGTTAACTGATATGAGATCAGGAGATGAGGTGTTAAGAGTCAGAGGGAAGGATGAGCTGAAGTTAACTAGCTACATGTCTGTGTGGCAGAAAGATGCCATGAAAGTCAGCTGGCAGGAGAAAGGAATGCAGGGAGCCAGACCACAACCACAGGGGGGACAGGTTGGAGGGCAGAGCCAAAAAGCAGCCCTAGAGCCAACATCTTTCCTTTTTGTATCCAAACATCTGTGTACATTTTCTTTTCCTAAATAAAATGGTAAATTTATAGTAGAAAAAACTTTAAGGCACACATTAAACATAAGATCTTTCATAACTCCAACATCCCAAAATAGCCAATGTTAATATTTTGTACATTCCTTTTTAATTTCTTAATGAAAATGGTGGTAACACCAATAAATATCTTCCCTTCATAAATGTATTGTAGATTCTCTTCTGATGACAAAATTGAATTTTGTTTCTAGACATTTTTCCCTAAAATAAATCTGAAGTTAAGAAACACTTGGCAGAAATTCATACTTGCCAATGACTAATTTGTCTCTGTAAAAAGAGAACTTTATCAATATATTTAATCAATTAAATAACATGTTCTAAAAGTACTATTTTTCATCATTTTGATATTTTTTGCAGAATGTTGATTGTGAAATAAATGTTTAATAATATAACTTCCCAGAATGTTTATATGATATTTTATATTAGGGGGCCATAATTCAATTTTTGCTTCTTTTTCATCAATTCAAATATTTCAGGATGTCAAGCTTGATATAAATTTGTGGGACTATACAGTTTTTTCAATGAGAAGACTACAGAACCAACAGCAACTAAACCCTACTAGACAATTACATGGAAAAATTCAGGTTTTCTATAAAGTAGTAGATTCTACTTTTAAAAGCTGACTAACAAAACATCTTAAGTACTCTAGTTAAAGGCATTTAAAAAAGTTCCAATTGAAAATGTTTCACATTTATTTATTTTATTCACTTAAACTGGACTCACAGCCTTTTATTTTTCTGAGATATCGGGCAGACTTAAAAAAAAAAAGTTAGTTTCCTCAGTGGTGCTTCTGCTATTGAAATTACCAGTTATTATCATTTTGTTGCAGACAAAGATGGCTATGTACTTTCTTACATTTTTTCAGGAATTGATCATTCAAGAAATACTGCTACTTTTTGATTATATAAATTTTTGGAATTTCATATAATGTTTATCTTGTTTGCTTGGAACCTATTGAACTGATTTTGTAGCATATAAAATGTGCTTTACAAAAACTTCGTACCTAATTATATCAAAAGCTGAACAATCTAACATTTGGCATGTCTAACAATGGAGCCCTATCTAGCTAACTTATAGATAGGCTCTACAATATTAGAATGTTCACAATTTAGTTGCAACAAAATTTTGTTATGAAAGCTCCTTATTCTTCATTTTTTGTAGTTAATATTAAATATTCTCAGAAGCCCTGAGAGCACACAGGGAGAACTGGATGCCTGAACTACTGTCATCAAAATTAGGTCCTGATATCAATTATAGTGTGACTGAGTATACATTAGAAATATCCCTTGGACATTGAAGAATTTTTAACCACTAAATTTTACATGAAGTCATTTTCTGAAATTATTCTAAAAGAAAAAAATAAGCTGAATTCTGGACTTCAGCAGAACATAACATAGGGCAGGTAAATTTGATAGAAAAGTAATCAGAAAAATAAAATGAGAACAAGGTGCTTGTGGAGAGACAAGTCTACATGTGGCTTCCCTATGGATTTATCAAAAACAAAAATGAAAACTATTTCAGGTGGAAAAAACCTCTAAGTTAGAAGGACACAAACTCCCCTTTTAGGTGCCTTACCAGGACTTCAGGAGTCTAAAGTCCAGAAAAGTATGGACTGACAGTAGAGTGTGACAGACCATAAATCAAAACCTGTCCTAATTTTGAAATTCAAGGGCGCCACTTCAGGATGATTGGAGACAATCAAAAAAGGATAAATTAAGCAGCACTTCACTTCCCTTTCTACTTAAATAATAGAAATAATGTGTGATTTCTCATTGAAAGGTAAAGAGGAAAGGAATTATAGGGAAAAGAGAATGTTCGAATGCCAGCATGTAGAAGAGTATCTAAGTAAAATATTCCTAACCAACAAAGCAACAAACAGATTCACACATCACTAGAGCAAGAAATATCATCTGAAATTCAATTTGAAAAGCAGAATTATATTTTTTCATTTACTAAAAGCATTTCATCTAGTTGACAGTGTTTTTGTCAAGATTCATGTTTCTCCCGTGGTTAATATTTGCAAAGCACCTTGTGCTTTTTGGTAGGAAGGATTGATAAGTGAAAACTAAATCTATGTCTGAATAAATAACTTTTAAAAAGTACAAGCTTCAATTTTAAGATCTATCTTGGTTAAGAAAAAGTATTCTTGCTTTTGAGATTTAAGTTTTGCAAGTATGTGCTATTTGCCTACAATTCATTGCTAGTACAAAACACAGAAATTTTGTTCTGAGCCAGGCAACATTGTCTGGTAGTTTCCAAACATGGATGGGTATCAGAAGTTCCAGGGAGGCAGGAAGTGTTTTCAAAATACACACATTTTCAGGTTCCACTCCAAACACACAGAATATGAATTTCTAAAAGATTCTGGAACTGTTAGGTTTACAAAGTTCTCTAGGTGTTTATGTAGAGCAGACAGGTTTGAGGTTTAGAGGTGGAGTCCATCCTTAACTTTGAATGCCCACATCATGCTTGTTCTCTATGCGTGAAGTAGGAGTAGAGCTTATTGTAGAGAACTTTCATCTCTAACTCCAATTGCAAGATAAACTGGGTACAGACTTAAGGTTATCGATCTCCATCTCAAATTATCCTCTGAAACAAAGGAATGATTTGCAATTTTTATAATTTCCAATTATATTATGAATTTCTTTATATAACAATTTCTATTTGATTAATCTTCGTATCATAAGCATTTAGTATAAGCTTTGGATAAATCCAGACAAATCTAGTATCACTTATTCATAGAACAAATATACAATAGTAAATAAAGAGATAAGAACCCTTTCCTGGTGGAAATTCTAGATTCTAGTGAAAGGGACATCAATAAACTCAGAAACAAATAAATACCCAGGATAGTTGAGAATGCTTTCAATTTTGATATGATTAAAATTCTTAGTTCTCCTAAATTTAGTCAGCTCTAAAAGCCATTAATTTCATGCCTTAAAGAACTTCATTTAGTTACATGCTCAGCAACTGTTCATTGAATGTCCACCAGGCTCTGAGCAGCACTGGTCAGCAGCAGACCTAGAGCCTGCCCTCACGGAGCTCACAGTTAATCTTGCAGGGTGCAGGCAATAAGGAAATAGTTTTACAAACAGATAACTACAAATTGTGAGAAGTGCTTTGCAGGCAAACCTACTGGAGTCGTGAAATCACCTAGCAGACTGGGCAGGGTCTAGTCACAGAGACAGCAGGAAATTTGTCTGTGCAATGAGCTCTGAAATTAGACCTAAGCTTGAGAGTAAGTGAAAATGAAGTAAAAATGCATTCTTCTGAAGGTGAGTTATGGCTGGATGACTAGGAACACATTGAAGTGGGCAAAAGTATGGCTAGGAGTGAGGTCAGGAATGAGCTGACACTAAGCATAGTGCAAGCCATGGCTGGATTTTTATCATAAGAGTTACAGGACCAGATTTGCATTTGATGTCAATGGAGGACAGACTGAAGAGCAAAGCAGAGACAGAATCAGATGGGTTTATGCAAAGCATCACATTAATGGATAAAGCCTCATTACTTCCAAGGTCACCTTTCACTGGTAATCTAGTATATAAAATTAAAGTCCTGGCATTTTCCACATCAAAATGGAATAATTAATAAATAGAAAAGTTTAATTAAAGAAAGAAATAAAAAAGAGTAATTTATATGCCATTACTTAAGCCAATGGCTTCTATCAAATACTTTTAAATATATTTTCCATTTCGCATTCTAGTTTCTAGCTGTATATTCCTTTTTCGGAACCTTTAACATTTAATTTTTTCTGACTTAAGAAAGCAATAGACTTATAGAGGTCCATTCCACAATTGTGAGGGGTTGTATATAATGTTTCTTTGGCTATCTTTCACCATGTGAAAGTTAGTTTCAGCTTATCCTCATCAGATAAAATTTCTATTTGTACCTTTCAAGGGCAATTTCAAAAGTATTCTATAAAGTAGTCACTGAATATCCGTGATCCAAGAAGTCTTGACTTCAGCATTTGACAAAAGAGCAAAGAAAACCTAAAATATCAACTTTGCTGGATGACATTTACATGTCAAGCTTCCTTTTCTTGACTGTTGAAAAATGTATTTTATTACAAATTTGATTACATTTGATCTTGTTTTGACTGTCTATAAAGAATGTTTCTCTGCTAACGCTAGTAGAAACACAAATAAATTGGAAGGGCATCACCTCCTAGAATTACTAACAAATGCCAAGCCAAGTCGTATCCTCACCAGTGCTGGTTTCAAGAAAAGAAGTATTTCAATGGCTGTCTTTAATTTTATTTTCTTGTGCCTTTAAAGGAAGAGAGATTTAAATGCCAGACCATCATTTACGTGGAAGAGTTTTAAGTTGGCAGTAACATTACCTCAAGCAGGAAGGAACCTGGAGACAGACGACAAACTATTCTCTGGCTACCTCAAATCTTCTTGAATATTTAGGCTGCCTGACATTACTTTTGTCTTTTGATTTCGTCTGTCATTGGTGCTTTTTTCTAACATGATACCTGTCTGCCTGGAATGGTCTGCTGCTCTATTACTTCGTTAAATGTCTTCTCAAAACTAAACTCTGAGGAAAACAACAACAACAACAACAAAAAACACCTATTCTGCCCATTCAAATCTATTCTGTGCACAATTCCCTTCACGCTATATTCTCCATTTCCTTACATTTGGCCCACCTGTGAAAAAGGATAGTAACTGTGTTGACAGTCCATAATATGTCCAGGTCACCATCTGTCTTCATTCTGGGTTTATTAAAATTTTCACAAAGCACATCCCAAGACATCAAAGTAATAGTGATAATGCCAGCTGGTTGGCAGGCAGGGGTCTATGAGGAGGACTTACTGTTAATGGGTAGAGCAGTGGCTTTGTTCAATACTTTGCTTATTTACAGCTGTAGCTTTTAATTGAGATGATCAATGTTTTAGAGTCATGAATAATCAATTTCATATGGTCTTTCACCTATCCATTCATTTATTCACTCATTCATGTACTTATCCAAGTATTTGCTCAGTATCTTTTATAATAAGCACTGTGCTAGACTCTCAAGATTACATGCTAGGTACATAAGACAAGGTTCCTGACTGCCTAGAGTTTGCTCGAGTCGGGAGGGGGGGCCATGATAGATATTAATTGAACAGTCTCACCGATAAGTGTATAATTACACATTGAGAGAAGTACTTGGAAAGACAGAAACACCATGGTTCCATATGCCCAGGTAACAAAAATATTTAAGTAAACTGGTGGAAAGGTAGGGAGGAAGCAGCCAGAGAAGGATGTTTTCCTCAGGCAATGACAAAGGAGAGATCTAAGAAAAATGCCAAGGGGGGACAAGAGAGTTGGACATGTGTTTTAGACAGAGGGTATAGCATATGCAAAGCTCACATTGCAGGGAATACACCTCTCTCAAGGCCAATGCCAAAAGTGACTGCAATCAGCAGTAGAGAGACGATGGTGTGAGATCATCTCTAGACTGAGGCAGGCATAGGGCCAAGTCAGGAGGTCATGTGGGCCTTGTTGAAGATTGGGTCTTCATCTATCTATAAAGCATTAAACAAAAATCACTGATTGAAGCGTGAGTGAAGAAGCATCAAACTGACTTTCTGAAAAGAGCCTTTTGGCTAGAGTATGCAGATTGGAGGCACCCTGAATGCTAATATTTGTCATAATTAATTTAGAATAAGAAATGGAATGTTGCTTCTTCTCCTGCCTGAAAGCTTTCAAAATCAGACTATGGTGTTAATGAGGACTAAGCTCTGATTTTTTTTAATCTCCCCCAAATTCCTATCTAATGGGTCTGGGGACTCATGCCCTACAAAATATAACCTCTTATCCAGTGGGGTTTATTTCACTGTATGTATCGTGACTTGCTTTCCCATCTGACTCTGGCATAACATTATGTAACAAATAAGAAAATCTAAATACTTTACCCCAACACATGTTTCTTTGCCATATTTTGAGATGGCCCTGTAAAGCCGTCCTTTGTTGGGGGAAACTTTGCATCTGTAAAGAATCACTATTCTGTTAAAGAACTAGATCTTTTTCTTCTAGGTCCTCCCAATCCTGAAGAGATTAACTGAGAGTCTAGCACCGTTTAAAGGTCTGAGTAGGGAACATTTGCCATCTATTATCTCTAATAGAGTAGAAGGCTAGAAGACTAGAATGAAGACTAGAAGACTTCAATAGAACGTTAGTCTCCACAATCTTTCATCTTAACCTAAACATTTCCTTTCTTTTGATCCCAGGTCTTTAGACAAACTCAACCAATTGTCAACCAGAACATATTTAAATTTACCTATAGCCTGGAAGACCCTGCTTCAAATTGCCCCACCTTTCTGGACCAAACTAATGTATTTCTCAAATGTATTTGATGTCTCATGCCTCCCTAAAATGTGTAAAACCAAGCTACACCCTGACCACCTTGGGTATATGTTTTCAGGGCCTCTTGAGGGTGGTGTCCCAGGTGATGGTCACTCATATTTGGCTCAGAATAAAACACTTCAAATATTTTAGAGTTTGAGGCTTTTCATTGACATTAATTCGGCACCCAATGTAGGGCCTCAGAGAAGTCTCAGGCCCCCAAGTTGGTGCCCAAACTCAGAACTAAGGAACCAGCAGGGGCCCATTGAAGCCTACCCAATTGTATGTTTCTCTTCTGGTGGAACTGCTAAGTCCTCCTGAAGCCTGGACCTCCTTTTGGTTGACAGTTCTGGATTTATTCTGAGCTTGTTTTTCCTCTAGTAAGTTATTATTTAAGGATCCTAATTCTAGTCCAAAGATGCATTCTAAAAGGTCTTCTCTATTGCTTTTTCTCCCAAAATTGATCTCAATTGGCTTGTCTGTGTATATTTGTGTGAGGAACTGAACTGCTGTTCTCATAGGTAAATGTGAGATTAAGTTTCCTTAGCTCTGAAGAGAAAGGGGCATTTTGCTCCTTCCAGCCAAAAGGCACCCATAGGTGACAGGGGACCTCATGGAGTGTCTGGCAGATTGACTACTCACAACATGCAGCAGTCCTATAAGGAAATTTCCAACAAAAATTAGTTTTTTAAAAAAACGTCTTGTCTAGGAAACACACAAAAGAGATTATCACCCAGTGTTTTGAGCCCTCTCAATGGGAACAGACCACTGGAGAGAGAAACTGAGACATGTAAGGGGATGGAAATGACTCAATGGTGACATACTATGGAGTCTTGCCTGTAAGCAGCACACATTGATTCACCAAACAAAATTCCTAGACCACAGCTCAGCTCCTCCTTTTAAGAAAAAAAAAAAGATGGAAAACAAATAATCAAAGAATAAGGAGCAAATAAGGATAATGACCCTCTTTCAAGCACTCTATATGTTTTATGGCACCTCTCCTTGCCAATGTTTATGTAAGATGGAAGTAATATGGTCTTTGTGCACATTTGCATTAAGGTGAAAGAGCCCTAAGGTTGACCTGCAAACTATAGCGATCCTAAGTTCTCTTTTTCTCCATTTTCTTTTCTGCCTGCTTTAAATCTGCTGTTACTTTTCTACTGGCATAAAAACCACTGTGTGGATCTAACAAGTTTTTTTTTTTTTTTTTCCAAGTTAGTGAATTTGTATTTAGGTCATGGCTAAAGTTCTGAAGTAAAAGGTACAGGATATTTGTGTGAGTGTGTGTGTGTGTGTGTATATGTGTGTTTATATAGTTAAAAGGCCTTTATAAATTCTGTAATTTTATATTTAATTGGCAGTTAAATTCATTTGAATTTCCCTCTGGCATACCAGATTTTTTATTTCCATATCTTATGATGTAAATTTTACTATTTGATTTTCAACCTGATGTGTTTTCCCTTAAATACAAATTTAGTGCTATTTAGCTGACAACTGCCTAAGATGATGAAACAGGTTATTAAGAATTTAGAAGTCTAAGAAAGAAAAGAAGTTTTAAGAATCATAATATGTACTTCTATCAGCATGCCTAATACATCTATGTATTTCTGTGTTGTGTACACAATGTTTTAATACTAAAAATACATAAAAGAGCTCTAATTAATTGGCTTAAAAGTTAAAAGTGCTTACATCAGATACTTTAAAAAAGACTAGTCAAATGCTTTGTCAAGTTCACATGACTTAAGTAAAATCTCCAATAAATAAGCTTGCTTTAAAGTTATTGGTAAACTAATATTTAAAATGTCTTAAGAATTGTTCACATTCTTTTGCATTTATTGATCAAGTGGTTTTTGTATATTTCTGCAGAATACTATTATATTGTTCATAAAGATTAAAAAAGTCTTTTTTGAACAACCTAGTCATTCTATTTTAGGACAGAAATTCATATGCATTGAATTTCTGTCCTAAAATAGAATGATTAGGTTGTTCAAGAAAGAGGGATATTTAGAACAAAACAGAAAATCTAAGCATGTTGTGAATGGTCTATGTAAGTCAAAATAAGGTTAGTAAAAAGTAATTTTTTAAGGGGTTGTGTAATTCAGTTGGTTATGGGCCAATCACCTGAGGTCAGGGGTTTGAGACTAACCTGGCCAACATGGTGAAAGCCTGTATGTACTAAAAATACAAAAAAAATTAGCCTGGCATTGTGGTGTAACAAAATTTAAAAAAAAAACAACAGGTAAATAAAGTAACTTTTGGACATGTCTTTTTATTCTGCATACCTGTTATATTTCTATCTTTATATGTGTCATGTGAAAGTGATATTTCACTACAAAACTACTTGAAAGATCTCTAATCAAGTAACTTACTTAAGATCGTGCTTATCAGATTGGTAGAAGCTAGGTCAGATGCCTTTTAATTCACATGACCTTATTAATCTTTGGTACAATTAATTTGGTAAATTTAATCTCAAAACGCTCCAGTAACTTAAAATCTTACAGTCTTGTCAAACCCTTGGATTTCTCCCCCCACCACTGGAAATTTCTGTTACTAAAAAGTTAAAAAGGTGGGAACATAAAATATGTTTTTGGTAAAGTTTATAAAGCTCAAGGATGTGCATTTTTCTTAAATAAAAAGGAAACCAGGTTTTTCCTCTACTTGAAAACTATTTAAGGGTTTAAACTATTTTCGTTTAAAATAAACGAAAAATCATATAGATAAAAGGAAATAAATGAAACAATTAAGCCTGGGCACCAAAAGTTAATTCTGAGCCCCATGATTACCAAGAAAATAGTTGATATGGGGGAAGGGTAAAATCAAGTAAGTATCAAAAACCAAAGGGTATAAAGTAAAGGAACTGTCCCATTTTGTAGATTGGTATAATCAGCCTTCTTAAAAAATCTTTACTATAGTGAATTGTAAAAATAACCACTTTAAGAACAAAATTCTTAATTTTAAATGCCACAGAATTTAAGAGTTTAGGCAAGACACACAGCTCACTACTAAACAATCACTAATAATTACATATAATCCAAACACACAGGAGATTAGTCCTAGAGAACAATCATCCTAGTAAAGCAGATAAATGCCACTGTAAGGTCTGTTTGTCCTGAGAAAGGGCCTTCCCAACTCTCCCTATAAAATACCAAGTGAAGCACCCCAGATGAAGCAGTTGATATGCTTCATATGCAGCCATGTTGGACTGGCTTTATGATAACTGGGATATACTCCTATCAAATGTGCCTATTACGCAGGTCATGGTAAATTTCAGGGCTAAAGGGAACCCTTTTACATGGGTGCCACTTCCACAGAATCACAGGACTATTTAGGAAGCCTTATCAAATTTACTGTCTCTCGTAGGTCTTACAGATGCAACTCCCTGCTTGGAACCTGAACTCCTTTTCACCAGAAAAAGTAAAGTGGTCTGAAGGTAAAAAAGGGTTCCTGGGACCAGAACACAAAAACATACAGGTTAATTATAAAATTTAAGATGTTTAAACAAGTTTTATAAAGGTAGTTGTAATCCCTTTACCTAAGTGTCTTATGAAAATGGGTACTGTATCTGACTGGGGGATGTTTCTAAGTACTATAAAACTGAAGGCATGTAAATCTGCTTTTTTAGGAAATGTTGATTGAACACACTAAATTGGAACTAATGAAATCGCCTAAGCCCACAAAGCATAAGATAAAAGCTGGAGTGCTAGTTGGGTACAAATCTTCCAGTTCATAGCCCTTTGTGTGGAGTATTTATTGGGGCTGATGGCAAAAATAAACTGTAATTTTCAATGGCAATGACTGAACTAAAGAATTTCCACTTGATGGAGCATTTACTGCCTTGTGATGGAATGTTACCCAAAGCTACCCCTGAGCTAATGGAAATAATGTTTCCTAGAAGAGTTTCATGATAAAAAAAATTTTTTTTATGTAAAATCTTGCTACCTAATAAGCAGAAAGCCTCTTTCCTAGGACTAATTATGAGGAGCTGCTAAATTCTACAGTGCCTGATAGACAGCTCTCATGAGCTGTTTGGTTTGTAAATTGTATTTTCAAGGTAAACAAACATCTTGTTTAAAAGCTGCTGCTCTGGTTAAAGAAGAGTCAAGAAAATCTTTTCCTTTTAAGTTATTTGAGTGGAGTATGTTTTTATAAGCAAATTTACAAGTTCTCCAAAATTCATATCGCAATTTTATGACAATATAGTTGTTGGCATAAGTTCATAAGAGTTTTAAAACAAAACAATTGGAGACACTGGTTATATTACCAACACTTAGACTAAAATAGACTATTTTTAAATAAAGTTCCAGCAGAGCCAATTTAAAAGCAGTTTGTATGGCCAATCAATTCTTGCTGCATTTAATGCAAATAATCAGGCAAGCATCATAAGCCTAAAACTTACCTTGCACACAAATTGGTCTTGCTATAATTTATTTTTAAAAGCAGCTAGAAAAATTGTTTTAAAGGAAAAGCATAACACTTAGTATTAGATTTTAGCTCTAACTTGTTTTTATGTTTATTTTATTTTATTTTTTTAGCACAGAGTGAATAATTATTTCTTGGCTATATTAATCCTCTAGAGAGTAGCAGATTATAATTTTGCTTCATAGTTTTAGTTGATGGCCTTATGGAATGGGTTCCCTTTTCTATTCTGACACACAAATTACTCTTAAAATAGTCAAACTATACTTTGAAGGAAACCAAAATCATGGTATTCTGAAATCCAGTGACAGGAATCTCCCTCATTTAGCATCCCACTGGGCCCAGATCTGTATCACTGCAAACACTCTGCCACTAAAACCATACAAGCACCCTCCCTCTAGACCCAGGGACTATCAAGGAAAAGGTGAATATGTGAAATTGTAAGGGCCAATTTTGAGGGATAAAATTAGGTCAATGTGAAACCCTCCAAATCAAGAAGGGATACAAAGATGCCAAACAGCTGGTAAGACAAATTTAGTTGCCTTCTAAACGATTACGTGTCACCTTTGCATCCACCCCAACCATAAAGAATTTTCTGCTTACTATAGAATTGAAGGAAAATATTTACTAACAGGATACAAATACCTTGTAATAAAGCCTCCTGGGTATAATAATCCCAATTATGAGTTGTGAAGATAAATATATCTATATATATATTTTAAAATTCTTTTGCAGAATAATGCTTATGTTTTCTATAACTAATTGCTATGGCTGTAATAAAAAACAAACTTACAGTAGCTCAACACATAGAAATTAAAAATAAATCAGTCTTATAATTTTACCTTTTGATTTTGTTCATTGGCTTTTTACTTAAGATGATAATTTTAAGAGGTAATGAATGCCTGTCCACATCCATTCCTATCTGGCCTATAACAATTAATTGGCTGTAAGTCTTTTAACTCTTAAGGCCCTCTACCATAGGGAGTCCTGCTGAGGGACAAAAAAAAAAAAAAAAAAAAAAGGAAAGTTATATGATTTCTTCTGTGACATAACCTTCTTTTCTCTCCCAAACACCAGTATAGGGTACACCACAAAAGTTGTGGGGAAAAATAGATTTGTCTACTGATAAGAAGTCCTATGACAATTTATTTATTTATATTTGTATTTTTTGAGACAGGGTCTTATTCCGTTGCCAGGCTGGAGTGCACTGGCTCAATATCAGCTCACTATAACCTCTGCCTTGCAGGTTCAAGTGATTCTCTTGCCTCAGCCTCCCAAGTAACTGGGATTACAGGTACCTGCCACCATTCCTGGCTAATTTTTGTAAAGATGGGGTTTCACCATATTGGCCAGGCTGGTCTCAAACTCCTGATCTCAAGTGATCTGCCCACCTCAGTCTCTCAAAGTGCTGGGATTTCAGGGGTGAGCCACCATGCCTGGCCCTTTATAACAATTTAGACACTGAGGATCAGGTGTTTCTTGGATTTGATTTATACCGTCCTCAGGATGTTATACCTATGGAGATAATTTGGCCTGAAGAGAGATTACATCTGTTGAATTCTGATTTAATGTTGGTCCTACAACCCTCAAATAAGATTTATGATAAGGTTTAAATAACCCTTGATAAGGAGGGTAAACACATTGTGAGTCTGATCAAAGAATATGATGATGCATGCAGGGATTATTTTTTGGCTGATTGGGTTGTTTACTGCCCTCTGATTCCACTTATAAGCTTCTTGGATGCCTAATCTTGATTATCTTTATGATACTTGTTACTATATTAACATGATATATCTTTTGTAAGTATTATGCCAGATACAGAAAAAAAAAAAAAGGCAAAATTGAAGACCCATATCATAATAGCTCACAAAATAGATCTGATCCAGGATGTTTTTTTTAGACTAAACCCTAGGCCTTACTCCATCTCACCCCTTAAACAATTAGCTATTACATCAGGTCAGACCATGTCTTCCCCACCATGATCCAAATTGCTATTATTTAAAACTATTACCATCAAATCAGACAGCTCTAGAAACCAGCCTTTCTAGTGCCTTGAGACCTGCTGTTGTTTGTTGGCCTGCACATGCATTCTTTTTTTTTTTTTTTTTTTTACCTCCCTACCCCTCCCCATTCTATGGAATGCTTTTGGATAAGAGCAGGGACTGAGGACTAAGCTCTGATTTTTTTTTTAACCTTGTGCAAATTCCCACCTAAGGGATCTGGGGAGTCATGCCTTAC
This sequence comes from Ateles fusciceps, assembly GCA_036589455.1. NCBI lineage: Eukaryota > Metazoa > Chordata > Mammalia > Primates > Atelidae > Ateles > Ateles fusciceps. Next base: position 7,250,185 of record JAZHEH010003404.1, on the reverse strand, counting down.
AAACCGTGAATTACCATCAGGTGGGTTTTATTTAGCCCTATGTATTGTGACTTACTTTACAATCTGACTCTGGCATAACATTATGTAACATAGAAGAAAATCAAAATATTTTACCCCAAACCATATTTATTTGCCATATTTTGAGATGGCCCTGCAAAGCTGTTCTTTGTGGGTGAAAATTTTTGCATCATAAAGAATCGCTCTTCTGTTAAAGAACTAGATCTTTCTCTTCCAGGACCTCCCAAACATGAAGAGATTAACTGATAGTCTAGCACCTTTTAAAGGTCTGAAAAGGAAATATTTGTCACCTATTGTCTTTAAGGGCAGCCAGTGGGAGACTTCAATAGAACCTTGGTCTCCACAATCTTTTATCTTAACCTAAACATTCTCTTTCTTTTGATCCCAGGTCTTTAGACAAACTCAACCAACTGTCAACCAGAAAATGTTTAAATTTACCTATAGCTTGAAAGCCCCTCCATCCCCTCTCACCCTTTGAATTGCCCCACCTTTCTAGACCAAACCAATGTATTTCTCAAATGTATTTGATTGATGTCTCACGTCTCCCTAAAATGTATAAAACCAAGCTGAACCCGACCACCTTGGGCACATGTTCTCAGGACCTTCTAAGGGTTGTGTCATGGGCCATGGTCACTCATATTTGGCTCAGAATAAATCTCTTAAAATATTTTATAGAGTTTGACTGTTTTTCTCTACCTTAGTAAGCCAAAAACCCATGTAAGTTTTGTATTAAATTTTCCTATTTTGATAACAATAACTACCACATTTCCCACATGATAAACCTCTCTTGTTTCTAAAAATCAGAATGTTTGGGAACTCAGAGTCTCATTTTTAAATCATAGTCACAATAAATATTTACACATTGAACAGCATCTTGTAGATTTTACAAAGCATTAGGATAAGTGGTTTTCTTAAGTGTGCGGTTTTTTTTTTTTTTTAATTCTCAGTGCATTTAAGCTTAACTGATGGACATATTTACTGGTGAGTACTGAAATAGATTAACATCTTTTAAGTGCCAAAAGGCAAAACCATAGCTTTTTATGTGTGTTGTATTAATAGAGATCCTCTGACTTTTGAAAGCTTACCCACTGCAATCAAAGCTCTAGACACTCTTTAAGCATCCAGTTCACACTACTCAGCTTTTAAAAACCCTCTAGTGAATCTGCTAAGCTATGTAGTTCTGGGATCCAAAAGAGTGAGCATGATTTAATCTGCATTTCTATATTCAAAATAATGTTTTTAAAAAATCTAAAAAAGCAAAGGTACTTAGAACTACAAACACATACATTTGAGTAACAACAGATAAAAAAGAAAAATCAGATCCTTGGCCTACCTGCCTTGACCTAAATTTAGGAGGCTGGATTTTCACTCTTCCAGCTGACAACATAATTAGCACCTACAATTGCCACAAATACATACCTCCTGTACTGTTTTAATTTTTATTATTATATCACAATTTTTTAAAAAAAATAACACGGTACTAAATTATATGCTCATGTCCCATTCAACTGTCAGATAGGATCCTAGCTTACTTTTTAAACAAGGCAGGGTTGAACATTTACAGAACTATAGATATTACAAAGATAATAATCTCCAAAAATAAGCTATTACAGATTCTCTGTAAATGAGGAGCAATATTAGCAGAGGAGGCAGCTACAATCACATCAAAGGCAGGTAACAAACTGCCTTTGGAATGCTTGTTCTATATTTTCACTTGATTATTATAACAGACTTAAAGCAAGCATCTAGGGAAAATATTTGTTGGTTTGAATGCCCCCCAATTTTTTTGAAATATAGTTATTAGAAAATGTCGAAGTCTCACGAAGTATAAAACCTAGAGGTAACTTTCTGGATATCTTTGCATGTGGTTGGCAGAATTCTAAGGTGGCCCCAACATTCCCATCCCCTGAATGTGGGTGGGACTGTGGATATAATGAGATAGTCACTCACCAGTCCTAGATTAGCTTATATCACATAGCAAAGGGGAGAGTCACTGCACGATTAGATTACATTGTATGAGACTGACTTAGCCCACTGAAGAGACAGATTTTTCTCTGGCTTCAACGAAAACTGCTAGGGAACAGGACAGCCCATAAGAAGGCAGAGATCCTGAGTTCTATAACTAAAGGAAGAAAATTCTGTCAACAATTGGTCAATATGGAGGAAAATCCCAAAGCCTCGAATGAGACAGAAACCTTCTCTGACACCTTGATTTCAGCCTGAGGAGACCCTGGGCAGAGAACTCAGCTAACCAGTGCCTAGACTCTCAACCCTTGGAAATTGTGAAATAGTAAATTTATGTTGTCTTAATGTGGTAATTTGTTGGGCAGTGAAAAAATCCAATACACTCAGAAGAAGGTTTTTGTTATCTATAATTCCACAATGTCTCCGTTAAAAACAAACAAACAAGGTAGGGAAAAATGAAAATATGTTAGCAAATGAAAATATGGTTAGATAATTCAGTTTAAATTTCTCAAAATTTGCATTTTACTCGAGGGAGTCAGTAAGACTAATTTTTTTTCATAGCTCTCATAAGGATAGGTAGAAGATTTCTGATAATACAAATTATAGAGGCTAGTACTATAGAGCACTCATGGTACAGAAAGGAAAGATCAGTGAAATCAGTATATAAGACCTAGTACCAGCTAGGCCACCAATAGCTGTGTGATCTTAGGAAGTCATTAAATTTTTTTGAACCTTAGTGTCCTCATAATGAAAGGAAAGGTATACTACTCCTCACAGATCTGTGTTTTAATAAGCTCTTTAAGGTGATTTCCAGGCTTGTTGAAGTTTGAGAAGTTTTATTTTATATATTCAAGAGGTTTGCACCTTTTTGTTCTAATTTAATACATTACCATACATGCAGATATATGTTTTACATGGTATTTGTTTATATAATTTTGGTAGGGGTTGGGAAGGGGTTCAAATTTGTTTCATGAGATTCAGAGAAAAGCCTTTTTCATCTCCTTTTGCTTTGGTTCCTTATTGACATCCAATTCCAAAATCCTTGAAATAGCCCCCTCCACTCACCTCTGATCTTTCTGACTCTCTAATGATACTTCCCATCACTGCTGAAACAGTCACCTCTTTCCTTCTTAAAATGACAGTAAACCAATACACACACACAATTGGCCAAAAACCTCCAAGCCAAAACATCAAAATAAAAAAGTAAAATCTTTCTTTTAAATATACATTTTCCTCAATTTTTAGACTTACCTTCTTTCTACTTCATAACTGTCAATTTCTTCCAAGTGATGTCTAAACATACTATTTCCTTTTTTGTTTCACCTCTGGTTTACTTTTCAATTAATTGTTATGTGGTGAAATAAGTGCTCTCACAAAAGAAACAAACAACCCGCTCCTGCTAAATCTGTCCCTATGTAGCTGAATCTTTCAGTAGCATTTGACATCCTTCCTCCCCAGAGAAACTTTTTTTTTTGGAAGAATTTAAAGCATAAAGTTTACATCGTACAATGATTACATTTATGCTCACCATCTAGATTCTTCCATAATCTTTAACATCTTGCTGTTTGCTGTGTCTAGGGTATATTTTGCTAAATGACTATGTAGGTAAATTGTAAATATCATGTCATGTATACACCTTCCAAGAGTAGTACTTCAGCTTGTGCTTTCTAAAATAATGACATTTTCCTATAACACAATGTATTATACAGTGCATATTCATATTTCCTAATTGTCTCTGAAAGGTCCTTAGCTGCTTTACTTCTTGTATAAGTGCATGTTCAAATATCAGGCAATGCATTTGGTTGTTATGCTCTTTAAACTCATTTAATCTTGGATTTCTCACTTTCTTCCATGATGACTTTGACCTGTTAAAGACTGGCCTTCGGAATGACCCACATTCTAGACTTCTCTGATTGTTTCAGACTGTTTCCACACATTTTTCTTCTAATCCCTGTATTTGCTGTGAACTGGAGATACAGTTTAAACATCATTTGGAGACAGTTTCCTCATAGGTGATACTGATGGCTTCATATTACACCCTGGCAGTAGGGCCCTAATGTCAGATAAACCCACCAGGAGTGATGTTAAGTTTGGCCATTTGGTGACAGTATCGTCTGCCAGGTTTTTCTTTCTAAAGATACATATTACTTCCCTTTTGCAACTTGTGGAGGGATATTTTAACATGTGTACACAATCTTTTGCCTAGTGGTATTAGCGGCCATTATTGAACCCTTGCCTGAATCACCATTTCACTAGGGTTGAAGAATGGTCCCTTCCTTCTTGAAAAGCTTTCTACTCTTGGTATCAGCAGTATCACAAGATCTTCACCTATGTTTGTATTTCCCCGTACATTCTGGGACCCTTGCAAGCTCCTTCGCTTTTGCCCCTCCTTAAATGTTGGTAATCCTAAGGGTTCTTCCTGTGAGCTGGACCATTTTCAATTCACACAGTTGTGGTTGGTACTCATTAAGTATCTTGAGAAAGAGAAATTTGGAATGTGCATTTTAATAGAATTGGGAAAAAATGGTTTCTACAGTGCCCTTTTAAGGTTTATTTCTGCATTCAGGGCAACTGGTCTCTAAAAATTACCAACCATATGGTTAGTTCTTTAGAATGTTATAGTTCTAAATATTTAACTATATAGATTTTCAAGGATTGCTTTTATTGCCATGACGACTTTGAAACAGCATTTAACATTTGCATGAACACAGAAGACAAAGAGGACATAGTTTCACTGGCAGCGCAAAACCCTCTGTCCTGTGCGTGGCCACACATTCAGAGACCTGGACAAGCTCAGCTGGTTTTCAATATGGGTGAATGCTGTGCTGAAGTATCTCTAAAGGAGACACTTTACATTTCATTATTTTCATATTTTATAATTTCCATGTGTTAAAAAAGTACATGGGTAGTTTTTCAAAGAATCACATAGCAGTTTACTGAACTTACAATTAAATTTTTTAGAAAGATTAAAACTCATAGGAAAACTAACAGCCACATCAACAACAAACATACTGGAGTCCTGTAGCTGTTCAACTTAATAAAAACTTTGCAGGAGGGGATAATCAGTCCCCCCCTCCCCTTTTTTTGTCTTTTTAATTTTTAAATCTGCACTTTCAGTGCCCAGATGTCACTCCATAAATACTCCTCAATTGTCTCTACTGTCTTCACAGAATTATATATGATCATTTCAATTGGTGTTTATTCAAAATTTGATTTCCCTTAATTTGGAAGATAAATAACTAAAATAGGACTACATTTTACACAAAATACAGATAATCATAGCAGGTCATCTAACCCACCTCCAAAATTATTCAAGAATAATTAATTTTTCAATGGTAACTTTGAGATATTACACATTATGTTTTTTAAGAGACAGGGTCTTGCTCTGTTGTCTGTCTAGGCTGGAGTGCAGTGGCATGATCATAGCTCACTGTAACCTTAACCTCCTGGGCATTCTTCCCAGGAACTTTAAATTCCCAAGCAATCTTCCTGCTTCAACCTTCTGAGTAGCTGGGACTACAGGCACGTGCCATCATTCCTGGCTAATGTTTTAAACATATTTTTGTAGAGACAGTGTCTCACTGTGTTGCCGAGGTTGGTCTCAAACTTCTAGCCTCAAGTGATCCTCCTGCCTTCACCTCCCAAAGTGCTGGGACTGCAGTTGTGTGCCACTGCACCCAGCCAAGATACTATAAATTATTGAATCAAAAATAGATGTACATATATTTTATAAGAGACTATTGTTAAATATATTCTAATGCTTTAAATCCAGAATATCTGATTATCTACAACATACTGTTTTCTAAGCTTCTGGATAAATGAGTGGTTTAATATTCATTGTTATAAATGTGTACAATTATAGCTAACTATTTCATAGCTCACTTAATTCAACAACCCTTGTCTAAGAACAATCATGAGTATAAAAAGATGCCATTGAGATTTTAAAAATTGTACAACTTAGAATATACAGATCTGTCAGCAGGTCAACTGGGATAAGGGGTCTGTCGGGAGTGTTATAAACAATTTGATTCTTAATTAAAATAAAACTCATTGAAAGAAAATGAGTTTTACTTAAAAGGAGAATAATAGAGGGCACTCCTTCCATTAGCCAGTATTCTTAATAGCTTAACATTTATATTGTGTTGTATCTACAAAACAGTTACCTAAAATTCATTTTATTGGACACTCATTAACAATGTATATTCATAAACTATCATAATGTTTGTGTGTGTTTGTTTTTGAAGAGTAAAGTCAACTTATTGGACACAAGTGGAAGCTGTGTTAGTTTGCTAGAGCTGCCATAACAAAGTACTGTAAGTGGGTGGCTTGGAACTTCAGAAATTTATTGTCTCATGGTTCTAGAGGTCAGAAGTCTAAAATTAGGTATCAGCAGGATTATCCTGCCTGAAGGCAGTAGGGAAGGATTTGTTCCAGAACCCTCTCTTAGCTTCTGGTGGTTCTTTGGCTTACAGCAGTATAACTTCAGTCTTCACAGGGTATTCTCCTGTGAGAGTGTCTTTGTGTCCAACTCTCCCCTTTTCATAAGAACATCAGTCATGTTGGATTAGGGGCCTACTCTATTATAACTCATCTTAACTAATTATGTCTGCAATCACCCAATTTCCAACAGGGTCATATTCTAAAGTCTAGGGGTTAGGTCTTCAACTTACGAATTTGGGAGGGTGACATAATTTGATCCCTAACAGAAGATAATTGCTCATTTTGGAAATTATATCCCCTCAAAAATTAGTAGAATAAGCCACTTTGAAGTCCCTTAAATTTAATAGAATATATAAATAAATGTGAGAAATATATACTCTATGCTCACATATCCTCAGGTAACTCGCTTTTATGATACTTTCATTCAGTAAAATTGGATAGTAAGTAATTCACCTTAGTCTTTAGAATTAAGCAAGACAATAGCCAAACATCTATTTTTTCTTTTAAAGGGTCTCCAAACTACTACGTAATTTCATAAATTCCCAAGTGCATGTTGACACCTATTTCTTGATCCCAACATACACATCCCAAAGGTATTAAGCTTAGGTCATATGAGATGAATCACATGTAAAAATCTGGGTCAATGTGTCCTGTGGTCTCCTTATACTTTGATGTATGCATGCCCTTAGAACTTTAGGCCTTGCCTAATCATATGCTCTCTGGGAATTTACAACTGAGTAGTTTCTCCTTCTAAACCACCCAGCACCTATTCAAAACTGTGATTCTTGTATAAGTTTCTTCTACTCTATTTCTCCTTTGCAGTGTGACAGAAGGAAGGGAAGGCCAGGCACTGCGGCTTATGCCTGTAATCCCAGCACTTTGGGAGGCTGAGGCGAGTGGGAGGTCGGGAGATCAAGACATCCTGTCTAACACTGTGAAATCCTGTCTCTACTAAAAACACACAAAATTCGCTGGGCATGGTGGCACGTGCCTGTAGTCCCAGCTACCCTGAGAGGCTGAGGCAGGAGAATCTCTCGATCCTAGGAGGCAGAGGTTGCAGTGAGCCAAGATTGCGCCACTGCACTCCAGCCTGGGTGACAGAGTGAGACTCTGTCTCAAAAATAAAAAAAAGAAGGAAGGGAAGAAGGCAGGAAAGGAACATGTTTGAACTTATGAACACGTAAAAGAGAAACAGTGGGTTATCAAAAATACAATAAAACATACAAGACAGAGATCAACAGTGTGAATCTTAAAACTATACGTTGAAAATTTATTTATTTCAGTTTCATCTCTTGGTATTTATTCATTTCTGAACATTATCAAACTGAAGAAGCCTTGCTTGTTAGTTATAGCCATACCTTTGAACTATCAATGAGAAATACAGTAACTGACATGAAAATCTCTTCTTTAGACAAATTCAGACAAAAGATTAGGCTATTGGGAGAAATCTTGCCTTTATCAGAATGTGATGTCATAATTTTCAGAAACTTGGAAAAACACAATACTAAGATTTAAAACTTAGTATTAAGAATCTATTAATATATTATGCTAATACTTTGAAATGCCATGTATCAGAATAGTTGAGTAAAATATTCTCTATTTTATACTTATTTCTGATTTCAAAAATTCACTAAATTTAAATAATATAAAAAGACTTTTATGTAACATTAAAGAATATATACCTGTAATCAACAAACATATTTACCAATAAAGCATTAGAGACATGCAGATTAAACTTAAGAACAGAAATAGGATGCCATCTATAATCACTTATTTCCAGAAGCTCTAGCCAATGGAATAAAGGCAAGAAATATAAAATGTACACCCATCAGAAAAGCGGAAAGTAAAATTAGGAATTAAGTGCCTTGGTTTACTTATATGTGAAATGTCATATTAATGGTTTCTATGTTTCAAGGTCAGTTCAAAGAAGATAATACTGCAAAGTGCTTGGAATATGCATAGGTTTATAGTAAGTATTCAATAGAAATGAGCTATTAAGATTACTATTATTTGTAGATATAATTCTATACTTTTAAAATAAAGAAAATCAACCAGTACATCATTAGAACTTTATTATAACCTTTAATCATGAGTTTTCTTACATAAAATAATGTTAGAAAACAGTAGAAAATATTCTATTCATAATAGCAGCAAAAAGGTATACACTAATCAGATATGAACTTACTAATGAATATGAGGTCTTTAAGAAACATTGCAAATACTCAAGGAAATGAAAAAGCAGTCTCATGTTCTTGCATAGAAAAAAATAACTTTATTTTCCAAATTAAATTACTATTATAATTGCTTTTTTTTTCTTGAGATAAAATCTTCCTCTGTCACTGAGGCTGGAGTGCAATGGTACAATCATAACTCACTGCAAACTCAAACTCCTGGGCTCAAGCGATCCTTTGACTTCATTCTCCCAAGTAGCTAAGACTACAGGCACACGACACCACACTCAGCTAACATTTTATTTTTTGTAGAGATGGGGTCTCGATTTGTTGCTCAAACTGGTTTTGAACTCCTGTCCTTAAGTGATCCTCCAGCCTTGGCCTCCCAAAGTACTGGAATTTCAGATGTGAGTCACTTTGTCTAGTGCCCAGTTTTCTTTATAAACTAAATATGACAAAATGATTACACTAACCAACAAAAATAAATATGAAGACTATCTCTGACAAATCTTAAAATTTATAGTGATAAGGAAGAGACCTGTCCTGTAGAACATTCAAGTATATTATAAAGCTAAAGTCATTAAAACACTATAATAGTACTTAAAAATCAATAGTAATGGAACAGAATTTACAGTTCCTTAACATATACTAGAATAGAAGAACTCAAAATAAGATAAGGTACAGATTACCAGAGAAGAAATCAGTATGTCATATTTTCCAGAAAGAACCATTAATAAATCGTTAAATCAGTTTTGTGAACCACGGGCAGTTTTTTTAAATTTGAAACAGAAAAGAATGGAAAGGAAAAGAATAAAAAAGAATAGAAAATATTAGAATTCATCACATAATACTGAGGATAAAATTATTTTAGACACATGTACATATGTGTCATGTGTGTTCTAGATTGTGATGTTAAAAAAAATTTTTTGTTTTCTTTTACTGTGAGTTGTGCTCCAAAAAGTTTGAATGCCTCTCCAATAAATGATTTGGGGTAATTAATTAATTGAAAAAGAATCATCTATTTATATCCTTATTTTCTGCTAAATAACAAAGCAAAATATAGATGAGTATTTTTTAAAATTACTATAATAAATTTAAATGGACATATGTATATAAGATCTTAGGAAAGAACTTTAGAATCATAAAAGTTAGGGAAGAAACCACAAAGAAAAATTTTTCCATGTCTGAATTCACACATACACAAATGTGTGGTTCAGAAAGTAATCAAAAGTTATGAGAACATGACAAACTGGGAAAAATAATTGCAACAAAATACCTTTAATGTATTTTTAAAAATGTACACCCTTAATGTGTAAAAAGAACTTAGCAATCCATTTTTTTTTAAGCTTGGTGTAGTGGTTCACACCTGTAATTCCAGCACTTTGGGAGGCTAAGGTGGGAGGTTCTTAAAGATCAGCCTTGTCACCATAACAAGACCCCCATCTGTATATTAATGAAAATAATTTTAAAATGTTTTAAAAGAAATAAATTATTAAAAAGCACTTATTCTTTAATAATTAGATATTTTGCAGAAAATAAATGTATAATGAAATAAAAAATGCTTACTTTCAAAAAAGTAAATAAACAACAAAAAAGTAAATAATTCAACAATAGTGAAATACTCTCTTCCTTATCAAATCTGGCATGCAAAGAACTGTTGGAAAAGATATAAATACTGGCCTGGCACTGTGGCTCCTGCCTGTAATCTTAGAACTTTGGGAGGCCAAGGCAGGCGGATCAAGAGGTCAAGAGATCGAGATCATCCTGGCCAACATGGTGAAAACCCATCTCTACTAAAAAATACAAAAATTAGCTGGGCGTGGTGGTGCACGCCTGTAGTCCCTGAGGCAAGAGAATTGCTTGAACCCGGGAGATGGAGGCTGCAGTGAGCCGAGATTGTGCCACTGCACTCCAGCCTGGTGCCTGGCAACAGAGCGAGACTCTGTCTCAAAAAAAAAAAAGATATAAATACTGTCTGAGGCAATGTAAGTTGTTGCACACTGTTGTGGACTCCAATGTGGCAATATATCGAGAACTTAAATGTTAGGTTCTCGACCAAGTAATTCCATTTTGTTTAGCTCATCTCAAAGTAGTCTGAAATATGCACCATAGTTTAGCTATTGATATCATTACTTGTAATGGTGTTCATTAAATGCTGTGTACATCAAACAGAACAAGCTGCAGAAGATACATGCTTTCATTTGAATATTTTTCAATGATATAGAAAAAACAATCTATAAGTGAGAAAATCTGAATCCAAATTTTATATAAGTCCAAAAGAAAAAATGATTGGAAGAAAAATTAAAACACTGAGTGATTTTCTCTGGGTTGATAGATATGGAGATTGTAGGTAATTTTCACTTTTCTTCTTTATATTTCTCTATTTGTCTATATATCAATGGATATACATTACTTTTATAATACTAAAAGACAATTTGGTTTATTTTTAAACAAAACAATCTCTCTGTTGCCCCCTCCCGTCTTGCTTTAGTATGGAGGGTTTCTCTAAACATTTCTCTAAATGAGATTAGAATGGTTTCAAATTAAAACATCAGTTGTCCTGATCTAAATTGGTTGTTTGAAAAATGAACACCTGAAGGTGTTGTAAACTGCTCTTTTAAGTGCAGTCATGTGTCATTTAATGACAAGGATAGTTCTGAGAAATGCATCCTTAGGCAATTTCATTGACGTATACTTACATAGAGTGTACTTACATAAACCTAGATGGTGTAGCCTACTACCTACCTAAGCTATATCATATAGCCTATTGTTCCTAGGCTACAAATTTGCACAGCATGTTACTATACTGAATAGTAGGCTACTGTAACACAATGATAAGTATTTGTGTATCCGAACATATCTAAACATGGATAAGGTACAGTATAATCTTATGAGACCACTGTCCAACATGTGGTCCATTGTTGACTGAAACATTATCATGCAGCACATGACTGTACAGTTAAGCAGCTCCCTAGTCATTTTGTTTTGTTTTTCGGTGATTTATTTTTCTTAATACAAACCTTGCATGTGGCATTAACCTCAGGTATTTTCATTGATTATCTCTTGTCACCTGTTAAAGACAAGAACTTGAAGGAGCTAACATAGATCTGCCAATATAATAGCTTCCTATTAAACAGAAATTAATGAATTAATGTTATAAAAGATAACAAAGCTTGCTAAGTAAATGACAATGTCACCCCTTCTGTGTTAGCATAAGGCACTTTGATTACTTCATATTGCATATGAATGTGTTGGATATCATGATGCTCACTCGAATATCCCTTTAAGGAAGATCTTGCTGCCTTGGCAGGATTGCCCCAGCTGCCTTGCTTACAGTCAGTCTCCTTCCTGGTATGGCCCACATCCACTTACTGACCAGGTGGGAGTATAAAGACCTCACCCTTTTCAGCCTGATTTAGGAGGACTCAAGGTCCATTCTAGGTCCCAACTGGGTTAGGCCTGCACTGCAGTTTTGCCTTTCCCTCTGCCCAGTCTTTCTTTCTTCCCTTCTACTCCACAAGTATTGGCCCCAATGGCATATCTGAAGAAACTCAGACAAGGTCAACTCCATCTCAGAATCAGAATCCTATCTGGAACAATGAATTACTTCAGTGAATACAGGTTGACTAATGGCCTCTTGGACATATTTTAAATTTTATTATCATAAAAATTGATGAATGAAATTGTAGAATGCAAGATATATAGATGCATTAATAAGAACGTACCTAAAACCAAACTCACCTTAGATCATTATAGAATTTGCCTTAGCACACTACTCATTAATAATTATGTTTATAATTTTATAAATCACCATGATGTGTGTTTTTGAGAACCTGACAATTTATTTTGTAATCTCTTAGTAAAATAACTTGAAAAAAAATTACTATGATATCAAGCTTTGGATTCGTTTTAATAAAATGATTGACCTATTCAATGTACTAATTTGAAATCTTTTCTTGATTGGACCCAAATAGTTGATTCTGATCCATGTGTCCCCTCACTCTGCTCCACATACGGCGACAAACAATCACATAAGTCTAGCAGACTGAACCTTGACTTCATAGTGCTTCAAATGATACTGAATCAGAAAGCAGCTATTGAAACGTACTAACCCAACCTGCTAGTCTTCAGTTCAGAAGCTCTTTGCTGCCCTCTATAGATACCTAGAGATGAAAACGGCAAAGTCAACATTCATTTCTCAGTTATGGTAATTTTGTTCTGTAAACCTAATAGAAAAATAGACTAAACAGAAGATGTTTCAATTAAAGGAAAATTAAGGATCATTTTTCCTGATTTCTTTTGTAACTATATTGTTGAATTTCTGCATTTGCCTTTTTAAAAAGTGATGGCTATTTAAAATTAAAACTTCATGTTTAAAAAAACTATGGTAAGACAAAGTGAAAATACACACATGAATGCATAAAAGAATTAGTAATTTTTCAACTTGCTTTTGACTTTTTCATAATTTTATGTATATTATCCACATTTTAAAAGTCATATGAATTATGGTAGATAATGTCCTCTAAATATAAGCTACAAGTTCTATTTTCACATAATAGTTTTCCTTGCCTTTAGCATGATAAGTACTGTTGTTTCTACTTTCGTGGGAGGGGCTATTCTTTTGTAAGAAAATAATCACTTTTTAATTGCTGCAATTCAACTTAAAATTATTTTACTGAGCATTTTCTATGTACTCAGCAAAAGTCTACATGCTGTGTAGGGGATATAAAAATGATGATAATAATAGCAGCAAACGATTAAGTGCTTAACCTTTGGAAGATATTGTAGCACATACTTTACATTTGTTAACCATTTAATCTTCCCAAATATTATAAGGTCTCTGATTTTGTAGAGCTTACATTTTTGTTGGAAATAGCATTATCCGATATTCCATCATTTCTCTATTACCACGAATTGCTTTCTTAAGGCATAAGAAAGGTCACCCATGTTTTGTAATGCTTGCTATTTCACACTGTGTATGTGGTTTTACTCCTATGCAGGTTATCTGTACTTCAAGCTTATCTATGGCTTCTTGTCTTTCAAGCACTATGTTAAGAATACTTCTCAAGATATAATCAACTACTGAATGTAGTTTCTCTAAATATAAGCCAGCTTTCTATATATCATTTCTTCAAAGTAGTGGTTATATCTTTATGAAAATAAGATCCTAAAAGTTCTACACTGTGGGCCTTCATTATTTCTACTAAATAAATTTCTACTAACTAACTCTCTCTTGTTACTGTACTTCCCTTATTTTGCACTGCTTACAAGAAAACTTACTTGGTTCATCTTTATGGGATGAAATTATACTTAATTACATGTAATAATAAGAAAATCATTATTAGTGAAAACAGCAGACACTTTCTAGCACTGATGATATGGAATCACTGTCTGTGAAAAAGTTAGGTATTACAGAATAAAAAGTCACATAGGTATGATAGATATTCAGAGTAATATGTCCCTATGAAAGAGTGGAAAATAGGTTTATATAAATGTAAAAATATTAAGAATCATCTTCACTTACACCTGTAATCCCAGAACTTTGGGAGGCCAAGATGGGTAGACCACCTGAGGTCAGGAGTTCAAAATCAGCCTGACCAACATTGTGAAACCCTGTCTCTACTAAAAATAAAAAAATTAGCTGGGAATGGTGGCATGCCCCTATAGTCCCAGCTACTCAGGAAGCTAAGACAGGAGAATTGTTTGAACCTGGGAGGCAGAGGTTGCAGTGAGCTAAGATTGTGCCATTGTACTCCAGCCTGGATGACAGAGTGAGACTCCATCTCAAAAGAAAAAAAAAGAATTACCTTTATAAAAGAATTTCAGTTTACATAAAAGGTATCAAATTATTTTTTTGTAAAACTTTGTATCTAAATGCATTAACATCAATGGCTATTTCTGCAAAGCATTTTCAAAAGAATATAGCAAAAGTTTGCCATAAATTATGTTCAACACAAGATAAATCATTCTTTTTCTTCTATTACTAATCTAGCATGTCTACATAGAAGGAGAGCAATAATTTGTGAAAGAGTTTGTTATTTAGTAGATTATTAATTAAACAAATAATTTTAAGCCTATTATGTGCTAGGTACTATTTTTGTCACTAGAGTTACTTCAGCAAACAACATAAATTAAAATCCCCACCATTATGGTATAGTCATATGATGCATAGTGACGTTTCAGTAAAAAATGCACATTTTTGAATTTTGATATTAGTGTTGATAATTTAGTTAATATTTAAAATATTGTAATATTTTAATCTTTCAAATCATTTTTTCTGAAAACAGCTATTTTTTCCTTCAGTTTTTAAAAATTGTGATAATTTATGTTTAGTAAATTCACTATTTTTAGATAAACCATCCATGTACTCTGTTGAACATATAGTCATGTAACGACAACCACAATTTCAAGACATAGAAGCATTACTACCCAAAGCAATCAACAGATTCAAAATAACAGTATCATTTTTGTCTATCAAAATAACAGTATCATTTTTTCCAGAAATAGAAAAAAACAATCATATAATTCATGTGGAATCAAAAAAGAATTTCTAATTGCCAAAGCATTCCTGAGCAAAAAGAACAAAGCTGGATGTATAATATAACTTGAATTCAAAATATATTATAAGGCTATTGTAATAAAACAGTATGGTATTGGTATAAAAATGGACATGGACCAATGAAACAGAATAGAGAACACAGGAATAAATCCACATACCAATAACCAACTAATTTTGGATAAAGCTGTCAAGAACATACATGGAGGAAAGGACACCCTCTTCAATAAACAGTGCTATAAAAACTAGATAGCCATATGCAGAAGAATGAAACTAGATACTTGTCTGTGATCATCCACAATAATCAGCTCAAGATGGAGTAAAACCTTGAATGTAAGATACAAAACTATAAAACCACTGGAAAAAATCAGTGAAGTGAATCAAGACATTGTTGTAGGTGACTATTTCATGGTTAAGACACAAAACCACCGGCAACAAAGAAAAATAGACAAACGGGACTATGTCAAGCTAAAAAGCTTCTTTACAGCAAGAAAACAATGAACAGAGTGAGGAAGCAATGTGTAGAATGGGAGAAAATACTTGCAAACTCTTCATCTAACAGGGGAGTAAATCCAGAATATATAGGAAACTCAACAGATGAAAGACAAATAATCCCATTAAACAACGAGCAAAGAACATGAATAGATATCTCTCAAAAGAGAGCCTGTGCAGAAAAACTCCCCTTTTTAAAACCATCCTATCTCATGAGACTTATTCATCATCATGAGAACAGCACAGCAAAGACCTGCCCCATGATTCAATCACCTACCACCGGGTTCCTCCCCACAACATGTGGGAATTCAAGATGAGATTTGAGCGGGAACACAGCCAAACCACATCAATGAGCATGTACAGAAAGTGGGGACTCTTATACACTACTAGTGGAAATGTAAACTAATATAGCCACTATGAAAAGCTGTATGAAAATTTCTCAAAAAACTAAAAATAGAACTGCCATACAATCTAGCAGTCCCACTAAGAGTATTTCCAAAGAAAAAGAAACTAATATATCAAATAAATACCTAAACTCTCATGTTGATTGCAGCACTACTCACAATAGAAAAGACACAAAATCAACCTAAGTGTCCATCAACACTTGAATGGATAAAGATAAATGGAAAAAGGAAAGGTGGTTTATATACAATGGTACAGTATTTGGCCATAAAATGAATGAAATCGTGTCATTTGCAGCAACATAGATGAAAACTGGAGGTTATGAGACATAAGCCACGTATAGAAAAACAAATACTGCATTTTCTCATTCATATGTGAGAGCTAAAAAGATTGATTACGTGGAGGTAGAGTGAAATAATAGATACCAGAAGCTGAGAAAGGTGTATGGGTGGCTGAAGGGGATAAACAGAGGTTGGTTAACAGGTACAAGCATACAGTTAGATAGAAGAAATAAGCTATAGCATTTAATAGCACAGTAGGGTGACTACAGTTACAACCATGCATTGTATATTTCAAAATAGCTAGAAGAGGTCTTGAAATGTTATCCAACATATAGAAATAATAAATACTTAGATGATTATTATGAATTACTCTGACTTGATAATTACAAATTTCATGTATGTAACCAAATTTCTCATGCATCTCATAAACATATGTAAATATGTCAAAAATACATTTAAATAAAATTTTAAAAATATATAAAACAGTATCATTTTCCAAAAAATTTCCCTCATACCATTTTGTCAAAGTAGCTCTTCAAATATATTGCCAACATTGTTTTAAAATGGGCGTTTTAAAAATTGTTTTCTTATTACTGACGAGAGAAATTTTTCAATATTCCAGGTATCAATCCTTTATTAGGTATATATTTCACAAATATTTTTTTCCCATTCTGCGGCTTGACCTTTTATTTTCCAAAGAATTCCCAACGTTCTTTTGAATAACATTCCCATTATTTTTTAAAACTATGCAAAAGTATTGAAATGACTATGTCAAAGAGATATCTGTACTCTCCTGTTTCTTGTAGCCCTAGTCACAGTCAGTTCCAAGATATGGAATCAACCTAGGTGTCCATCAATGGATAAAGAAAATATGGTATATATACACAATAAAATACTATTCAGCCTTTAAAAACAGGAAATCCGTCATTTGTGAAACATGAATGAAACTGGTGTACATTACGTTAAGTAAAATAAGTCAGGCACAGTAAGACAAATACTGCATGATCTTACTTACATGCAGAATTGTAAAAAGTTGACCATATGGAAGTAGAGAGGAGAATGATAGGTACCAGAGTATGGGGTGAGATGGGGGGTCAGGGGAAGGAGAGAAGCTGATTAAACAGTACAGAGTTCCAGTTAGAAAGGAGGAAAAAATTTACAAGATCTATTGCACGGCAAGGTAACCATTGTCAATATTAATGAGTTGTATATTTCAAAATTGCTGAAAGAATAGATTCTTAAGGTTTTCACTATAAAAATATGATAAAAATGTGAAGTAATGGGTATGTTAATTAGCTTGATATAATTATTCCAGAATGTACCCATATATTGAAACATCAGATTGTACCCCCAAAATATTTATGATTATTATTTGTCAATTAAAAATAAAAATAATACTATATCAAATGTGTAGTCACTGCTTGGGTGATAGATGCAGCAAAATCTCAGAAATCACCACCAAAGAACTTATTCATGTAACCAAACACCACCTGTTCCCCAAAAACCTATTGAAATTAAAAATAAAAATACTAAAAAATAAAATATTAAAATTAAAATAAAAATAAAAACTGAAATATTGGATTCAATTTTTTTTTACTACATTCACTCTATAGCAGTAGACTATTACTAAAGGATCATAGCAGAAACAAAGGCGTAAATGTAGATATTTCTAACATGTGATATAACTTTGCATAGGAAAGAAGCAGAGGGAAAGCAGATCTCTTTCTAAGCTATTAGAAAAGTTCCTTGTAAAGCAGTTATAAAAACAGTAGGTAACTAATATTTGCAAACTTAAATGAGCATTAACAGCAATTCTGGTTCTATCCAAGTTCTAATATATTCTCATTGCTGTTTAATTTTCAGATAACTTTTTCTTTTCTTTTGAATCTTAAAAGAAATTTAAAAACGAAGCTTGATGTGAAAGAAATAAAGTTGCAATTCATAACCTCCTTTACTCACACTATAAAGAGGAAAATATGGTAACACAATTAATGGTGCCAGTCAATGAAGGAAAGGGCCATGACCAAGTGACAAAATTTAATAGCCTGGAGAATAAGGAAAGAATGAGGCAATTCCATAGAAGAGCTCAACACAGCTGGGTTCCTAAGCCCACTTTGAACCCCAAATCTGGAGATAAGTAATCTGAGTGGATACTATTATCTTTTCCCTTTCAGAGTTGAGAATTTTAGAAATTGATGCTGGGGAAAAAGGATAAAATTGTGAATAATGGGTCTGACAATTTCAGAAAGAAAAGAATCTGAAGGAAAAACAATCCAAAGTCCATTGGTATCTTTCTAGGGAAATGCAATACATATCTCCAATTGAGTAGTGGAATAAACCCCGATAAAGGACCCATAACAACAATAACAACAACAAAAAAATCTCTTTATGGAATATTTCAAACATATTTTTTTAAAAGAGAGACTAGTTTAATAAGCTTCCATGCACTTCTCACTCAAACTTGACAATCATCAACAACAGTTGCCAATATTATTCCATCTATACTGGCACAAACTCCAACTTTCTTTTGATTTGGAGTCTGTGGCAGGTGATTACCAATTTGATCATTTTTTTGTAGCCAGTGACATGTCTATTACATAGCAGGTATTCAACGGTGTTTGCTAAATTAATGAATTAATCAATGAATACATCAACTTCCATTCAGCCAACATTTCCCAGAAAATGAGTCTGCCTTTAAAAAAGATGAATATTACACATGATGAATATAATAGGCAAATACGTGCAAAGAACAACGTCTTGTTGAAACATGCTCAAAGACAGGCATTTCAAAGATAATTCAGGCTAACAGTATAAATTCTTCTTAAATGAGAAAGAAAATCTTGCTGATGAATGTCTTCCTGAGCCAGTAGGAACTAAGAAACATAGTTGAAGTTGATCTGTGACATAACTAAAATTATCAGGCCTAAGTTCACAGGCCTGTGATGCTGAGACCTCAGCCTGTACCTTAAAACAATGCACTTTTACAAACTTAAAATATGCTTTTTTGTAAAACTGTCAGATCTAAATTGATGTAATCTAACCTTTTTTGATAGTGAATTTTATGTCTTATGAGCCAATGCTAATAAATGTGCATAGACACACATATAACACACATAGGATGTTTATATTTTATATATAGTATATATACATACACACAGTATATATGTATACACACACTTTATGTATATATATAGTGTATAAATATACTGTATAAATATATATATTTATATGTATACATTTATTTATATGTATAATATATAATATATATTATAAATATATAATATATAATATATATTATATATAATATATAATAAAATATATTATATATTTATAATGTATAAATATATAATATATTTATACCTATACATATACATATATAGGTATAAAAATATATATATTTATACACAGTATATATATATATACACATATAATATAAACATAGGATACCAGAATTCCTAAAATGTCAATTGAAATGTGACTTGATAAATCATCTAGATATTCAGTTTATATCACATTAAACACCTAAATATTTTGAAATACGTTGCTCTTGAGGGCACTATCACTATTATTAAGAAGAACTGAGACTATATTTGCTTTAAAGAAGTGGTAATTTTTTCCGACACAAATTCTAATATTTGGAAGCTATTACAATTCAAATGAAACTTAAGTATTTGGTGGAAATTCTAAGTGACTACTTGTGGGAAATTAGTGGCATAAAAGAAAATGTGATATGGGCTGTCCACAAAGGAAACACTTTAACAGAGATGATTTGAAAATCTGCCTTTGTTGATTTTCAACATAATGAATAAAACATTATGATGACTTTAAAATGTATATAATTTAATTTGAAATTTTAATACAAGAAGCAGTATTATTTTAACGCTCGTAATTAAATTTAACCATATGATTCTATTTCAATGAAGCAAAAGTTACAGAACATTTCATGTTTCTTCAAAAAGTGGTCAGTTGATGGTGATTTCTACTTCTATGATAAAACTATCTGGGGTAGAACTATTAAGAAATCTGACCAATCTGTACAAGAAAAAACATTACCAATTTTAGTATTATTCTTAGCTTAGTCCTTACCCTCAGTCCATTTACCTATTATACTAAGCAATGAATCACCCAGGAACTTCATCATATGTGCACAGAGTTAGGAGACATGTCTCTAATTTTCTACAATAACTATTTGCCTGGCAACAATTACTGGATGTAGATACAGTCTTTTAAATATTGATCATTCTAGAGATCAAAGTAGCTGATAGTAGATCTGATTGTTTTTATTTGAAAAAAAAATTAGAAAACATCTCAACTTTAGTAACAATTTTACAGAATTTCTGGTTAAAATTATGTCACATCAAATTTATAAAAACAAAACAATTGTGCAAGTAGATTTGCATTGTTGTGTTTCACAGATATACGCACACATTTTGTCATTTTATTTACTCCTAAGAAGGATTGCTTGGGATTGCCACACCAATGGAAGAAAATTAAGAATTGAAATACAGGAGACTTAAATTTTTAGAAAAGATAAAGCCCCCCCCAAAAATTGTATGTTTATTTCTCATGAATATACACATGCAGAAACATAATAATATTTTAGGCATTTCCACTAAAAGGTTTATTTGGAGATTGCCACTGTGCAGTGAAAGAGAATTGTGTATTGAGTGTACAAGACATTTGTTGTTGTTTCAGCTTTCCATGTAATTCAATTTGGGAAAATTCCCTTATATTAAGCATCCTATTTTATTTTATTTTATTTTAAGTTGTGGGGTACATGCACGGGATGTGCAGGTTTGTTACATGGGTAAATGTGTGCCATGGTGGTTTGCTGCACCTATCAACCCTCACCTAGTATTAAGTCCAGCATGCATTAGCTATTTTTCCTGATGCTCTCCCTCCCCTTACCATCCCCCCACTGCAACAGATCCTAGTGTGTGCTATTCCTGGGTTAGTTTGCTGAGGATAATTGTTTCCAGCTCTATCCGTGTCCTGAAAAGGATATGATCTCATTCTTTTTTATGGCTGCATAGTATTCCACGGCATATATGTATGTACCACATTTTCCTTGTCCAGTGTATCATTGATGAGCATTTTGTGGATTCCCTGTCTTTGCTATTGTGAATAGTGCTTCAGTGAACATACATGTAAGCATCCAATTCTTAATTTGTTAAATAATGGGGATGATATAAAAAACAATTGCTGAGGTTCCTTTCAGAGCTAAAAAGTGCTAATATTCTAAATAGTTGGAATTATCACTTTTCCTTTTATAAAGGGCTTATATATTTTAAAATTTATATAAGCAATGAATTAACAGTAAATGGAGAATGTAAGTGAAATACGAATAAAAGGGAAAAATAATAAGTTACAGATATTCTACTGTCTTGCCACAGCCATTACTAGTATCTGGTTCTCTAGACATTTCCATATGTGTGTATATTATTTAAAACAGTATCAGGGCTCTCTAACTTACTTTTCTTCCTAAATATATATAACCAATGCCTTTCCATATTAATAGTATAAATGTCCAATACTATAAACATTTTTTATATATGCACAAAATACATTTAACCAATTCCTTTTTTTGAACTTTTAAATTTTCTTGTGTTTTTAAACAAACCGTGGTAATACTGTACATATATCTTTACTAATTTATCTATTTCCTTGATATAAATGCACAGATTTGGGATCATTAGGTCAAGTTACTTTTTAGTAATTTGATATATCTTGACAAATTACCACACAGAAGCCCAGATCTCACGGGGAGTTGTACAAGCTATGTATCAGAGGGCTTACTGTCTCCAAACCAAGACAATCCTAGGAGCCTCCTCCCTGTTAATCTTTGCTGTTTTTATAGGCGGAAAAAAAAAGGGCTCCCTTCTTTCATTTGAATGTTTATTTCTTTGATTATGAATGGGAATAAATCTTTCGACTCACTTTACCCACTAAAAGTAAACCTTCTGGGTGTGATTTTATCCTATTTTTAAACAATTGATAGACTTTATTTTTTAGAGTAGTTTATGTTTTCAAAAAAATTAAGCAGAAAATACAGAATTCCCTTTTTATTCCTGTTCCCTCCTTCCCCCATCTTCCCTATAATGTAACTTCCAATAAGTTATATTTATTATGTCATATTTGTTGCAATTGATGAACCAATATCAATACCTTATCATTTACTAAAGTCCATAGTTTACATTAGAGTTGAACCTTTGTATTGTATAGCTCCATGGGTTTTTACAAATGTATGACAATTGTCCACCATTACAGTTTCACAAAGAGTAGTTCCACTGCCCTAAAAATACTCTGTGCTCTGCCTATTCATCCCTTCTTCCCTCCAACCCCTGATAACCATTGATCTTTTTACTATCTCCAGAGTTTTCTCTTTTCCAGAATGTCCTATAGTTGGAATCATATAGTACGTAGCCTTTTCCGATTATCTTCTTTTACTTAGTAATATACACTTAAGATGGCTCCCTGTCTTTTCATGGCTTAACTATTTGTTTCTTCTTCAAGCTGAATAATATTCCATTGTATGAATGTACCAGTTTGTTCATATATTCACCTACTGAAGGATACTTTGGTTGCTTTCAATTTTTTTGTCATTATAAATAAAGCTCATCTAAACATTTGTGCCCAGTTTTTTGTTGTTGTTGTTGTTGTTGTTTATTGTTTGTGGACTTAAGTTTTCAACTCATTCTGATTAATGCCAAGGAGCGTGGTTGTTGGATTATCTGGTAAGGCTATGTTAAGCTTTGTTAGAAACTCCCAAATTGTCTTTCCAACCAGTTTTACCATTTTCATTCCCCACCACACTGGATGAGAATTTCTGTTGCTCCACATCCTCACCAGCATTTGATGTTGTTTTAAATTTTAGACATTCTAAAAGGCATGTGGTGTTATCTCATTATTATATCAACTTGTAATGTCTTAATGGCATATGATGTTGAGCATCTTTTCATACGATTATTTGCCATCCATATATCTTCTTTGTTGAAGTGTCTGCTCCTATCTTATCCATTTTTAACTGGTTCATTTGTTTTATTATTATGAGATTTTAATAAGCGGTTGTATATTTTATATACCACTTTTATACCAAATACGTGTTTTGTGAATATTTCCTCCTAGTTTTATTTTTTCATTTCCTTAATTGCCCATTAAAAAGTTAGCTGTATTAATACTTTCTCATATATATTGCAAACACTCTTACAATAAACATTGCTTTTTATTTTGGGTATTTGTTTGTTGTACAAAAAAAGTTTCTAATTTATTTGAAGACAAATTTTATCAATCTTTCTATGGTTTCTTCCTTTGGTACCATGCTCTGGGATTCTATAAATATTAACATGCTATATTTTAGCATACACCAGTATAATTTTTTTCTCACACTTTTTAAAAACAAGTTCTTGCTTGATATGAAATTATTTTGATGTATACAGAAGATGTTTCATTCTTTAATAGTTATTATGTAAATCAATGCCACTAAAAGTAAGGTATAAATTTTTTCTATTAATTGAAAATACCAGTATAATCATATGCTGTGTTTCCACATTTGTGTGGGCAATTTCTAAACTCCTAATTCTTTTCCACTGCATTTTTTGTTGACTTCTGCATTGTACTACTCTGTTTTGAGTTTCGTAGGATTTTAATATATTTTGATTCTGAGTAGGGCAAATTCATCTTCTTTTTTTCGTTATCTAAAAAATATTTTCCCAAATAGTCTGATACGTCTATTTTTCCACACAAATCTCAAATTTATTTTGTTACTTTCCCATGTATATCCTATTTCACTTTTGATTTAGTTTCTGTTAAATTTAGAGAAGAATTTGTAAGTTTACATATTTTCAATGATTGGATTTTCCTTCACATAGAGATTATATCTCTCAAATCATTCAAGCTTAGAAAAGTATCTTTCAGTGATTTCATCTTCTGAACATTTATTCTTTTTTTCTTTTTTCTCTTTTTTAGAGATAGGGTCTCACTCTGTCACCCAGGTTGGAGTGTGATGACACAATCATATCTCACGATGTCTCTAACTCCTGGGCTCAAGTGATCTTCCTGCCTCAGCCTTCCAACTAGTTGGAGCTATAGGTATGGGCCAAAATACCTGGCCTCTACATTTCTTCTAAAATAAAATCTCAAATATGTTGTTTTATTCTTGCTACTGTGAATGTGATTTTCCTTACAAAAAGTTTCTAGTTTTAAAATTCTTACGTTTTAGGTGGCTACCTATTAGTTCTAATATATGTTTACTTGATTATAATGGTTTTCCATGAATATAATTTCATTATTTAAAAATAATCTATATTCACCTTTTCTAGTATCTATGCCTTTAAAAATTTTTGCTAATTTAACTTGTTTCCTTATTAAATAACTCTTTTTTTTTTAAGCACTTACAGACCATTGTTAAATGGATTTGGTTGGCATCTGTAACTTCTTTCTGGCTTTATTAGAACTCTTTGGGAGTGCATAATTCTGGCTATTTGTATCAAATCAAATCTTAAAAAGCATTTTAGATGTATTTTCAGTCACATTACTAGTTGAATTTATACCTTTTTGCATATATATAGAAAGAAGTATATTTTTGCAACTTTCATCTGGTAACATGATAGGATAGGACCTGCAGTATCATACTCCCACTTGAATTTGTAACACCTACATATATCCAGCCTTTCTGGATCTTTTTCTTTTTTTTACCATAAAACTTATCACCATTTGATATACTTTACATTTCAACAAGTTTATTTATTATTTATCTATTGTCAGTATCCTACAGCTAGAATACAAGTTTCATTAAGTCAAGGATTTTTTTCTGTTTTATTCACCACTGTATCTCTGTAAAACAGTATCTCTAGAATTTAAAACACCTTAGGCACTTAACAAATATTTTAATAAGTGAATATGGTACCATAGCCATTTAGAATGGGCAATCAAAAAAGACAGAGGCTTTGCCTTTACATAATTTATAATATATCAAGGGTATATAAAAAATCTACAAGAAGGAACTGGGGTCTACAATTGTAAAGTTTTGGGAATGTGAGAGACTTTCACTTACATAAAGTGGTTAGGAAAGGCTTTTCTGAAATGATCATCCAATCAGAGTGACAAATATGTGTGGAAACCCTAAGGCAAAGAATCACTAGATGGAGTCTAGGAAAATACAAGAAGTGTGCTGTGGCTTAAAGTTTTTTGGTGGATGAGGCAGGATGGGGAAGGGTGGCTTATGATAAAATAAGAGAGATACAAAGAGGACAAATTGGCGTAATAAGCCATAGTGAAGAGTTTGGATTTTATTCAAATTGAAATGGGTAGCCTTTTAATAGTTTAAATCAGAGGCATGGCTCGATTGATTTATATTTTTATGACCTCACTCTCTGTCTTTGAGAACAATGTGTTGTGAGAGAGAGCAAAACAGAGGAAATTAGGAAGCTCTTACGGTAGTCCGGGCAGTACTAATGACTGCCTGGGATAGAATGAGGGCAGAGTAGGCAGAGAGCCATCATTACAATTGAAATACGTTTGGGAGATAGAATCTCAAACTCCTTGTCCTCAAGTGATCCTCCCATCTTGGCTTCCAAAGTGCTGAGATTACAGGTGTGGCCCACTGTGTCTGGCCCCGGGTTGTAGAATCCACAGGACTTAATGAATGACTGCTTATGGGAGATAAGGGGGGATGCAGGAATTAAGGATGTTTCTCAGGTTTTTGGCAAAGCAAATGGATGTACAGTAGTGTGATATATCAAGGCGGGCAACAGTGGGGAAGAATCAGATCTTAAATATTAAAATATTCCTGCATTTATAAAAGAGAAATCATGCTTTACTATCATGCTTAATATATTGTTTGATTCTTAGTCTTATTTTAAAATTGAGTTTATAATATGAATTCCCTCTACCCTGCTGTAATAAAAACTGAGTAACCATATGGTCTCCTAGAAACCTTCTCCTAGGAGGACCTTAGTGATACAAACCCGAGAAAGTTACATATACTATTATTTTAAAACATCCAACCAGGAAGGGGAGTTGTTAAGGAGGAAAGTCTCTGGGCACCCATGAACCAAGAGCTTCTGATTTGGTTGGGAGAATGCAGGTGTTTATTATTCTTTCAGAAATGTTGTTCAATTCAGCAAAAAAAAAAAAAAAAAAAAAGCCCCATCTTAAATACTCTCCTTCATTAACTCTACTAGAGCTCAGCATTAATACAAAATTTTTTCAAAAATCTTTATTATCTACATAATAAAGTGCAAACTTCTCAGCCTGCTATTATTTTTCTCCTTAATAAAGTTCCAATCTATTTTTTCTCTAGTTATGTTTCATGTACTTTAAACCTGTGCTACTGAAACTGTGATCAATTAATTGGCAGCTTTGACATCACCCGAGAGCCTTGTTAAAAACTTAGAATCTAAAGGCCCATCCCAGAATCAGAATCTGCATTTTACCAAGATCCCCAGGTGATGATATACCGATTAAAATTTGACAAGCACTGCCCTAAAATACAAACTGTTTCTCATCTATGACACCTGTTCACTTCTCAGTTCCTGTGTCTTTACAGAGCCTGTTCTTTCATCTGAAATACCATTCCTTCCATCTTCAAAATGTCCACATTCTTCTGCCTGTTAGACTTATTACTAAATACGTTAGGCTTTTCTGGCCATTCTGAATTTGTTGTTTTCCCAATATATTTTAACTGGTTACTTTTGCTTTGTAAAGAATTTTAACTTAATGTTTATTTTTAACTTAATGGCCTGTTTCATTTATCTTGTGGATTTTACTTAACTAAAACTAGTTTTCCTGAAGCAGAATCATATAAAGAACATAAAGCATTCCATCGTCTTTTCTAAACCTGTGTGTGTGTGTGTGTGTGTGTGTGTGTGTGTGTGTGTGTTTTGGCTGTAAATATTTTCTGACTTATGATGTAGTTATTCCCACAGATGTCTTATTTTCACCTCTAAATGCTCTTCAAAGTGAAGATTCCTATCTGGTTGATATTTATAGTATATATAATCTCCACAACATGGTATTTTGCACATAGAAAATGCTAAACAAACCATTGTTGAGTGAATGAGTGAAGAACAAACTATATGTGTGTTATACATATATATGTTATACACACACACACACGCATGGTCAATCCCCTCTAGGGTTCCACGCCCTGACCTCCACAATTTTGGGGGTTCTATTGAGTTAATATCAATGATCTTCCAGCATAAGTGCTTTTGTTCTGAATTTCTCCAGAGAAGTATATGCAAAGACAGCATGGCTAGAGCATATTTCTATTCTGTGTGCCAAAATACTTCTTTGTGATGGCTGTGATGAGTTATCCTGTCTTGTCTTTTCCTTTTCTATCACCATTGCCAAAATGAGCAATTGGCTGCTAAATGGAAGTAACATAAATAAGAAAAGCTATGATAAGATTCCTTGGTCATTCATGTTTTTTAGAAAGCCATTGTTTTCTTTCTGAGTTCAAAGCAAGTTCTGGTCCATATGGAAAGTGTGTCCTATCTGGGCTGTCAACATCTCTATTTACTCAGCCATAGAAATAACATGTTTACCTTAAACTCGTTTTGAATCTTGCTGAACTTTCACACATTGTGTGAACCCCAGATTCCATGCTCTGGTGAATCACTCTATGTGAATGGGGCAACAAAGGTTAGGCAACAGACACACAAGTCACGCATTATCTCCTGAGATAGTGCCCATGTTCTGTCATCCCACCAGTCAGAAAACAATGGGCCAGAAAACAATGTAACAAACATACATATATGAGGGCAAACTGTACAGTATAATTAAAATATTCATGACTTTATGTAGACAATTCTAGATATCCATTTATGAGTAACACTAAAGCAGTCTTCATTATTAGTCCATTAAATGACTCAACTGTTGATCCTTGAGAATCACATTACATCTACTACTACTTCTATTACTCCTACCACCCCTACTAACACCTTTACCTACTCATCTCCTTTAATACAGAAGCTGCCATTTATTGACTGTTCATTTTGTATCAGCCACTAATACCCTCTCTATACTATCACATTTACTCATCACAGTCCTGTCAATCAGACATATCTTTACACTCAGGTAACTGACATTCTAGAAAACATGGGATATAGTATTTGGTTCTCCCAAACCTGTGTCATTTATTATGTTAATATGTCTATCACTGTATGGCCCTTGCAAATCTTATTTATTTCTAAGTTAGAGAAAGACACAATATTCTTACTTCTCTAGCTTTAATGTTCTAACCTTTCTTTTCTTCTAGTAAGGCAATTAAACTGTAAATGTTATACTTGCTCTCCTGCTGCCAATAGTGTGCCCATCTTTAATAAATCAGATGTGTAGTCTCTCAAGTCTACAGTCTAACATGGCACTAAATTTCATAATATGTATTGAAACAGAATGAGACAAATATTGAATTCTAAAGCAGCACGGTCTGATATTTTATTAAGGCTCACAAGTCAAAGTATATAGAACCTAAGCAAGTATAAACATACACATTATCAACAAAGCACAGATAAGATATCTCTAAGGGTTGGCACTAAAAAATCTATAGAACATTGGTGTTTCCTATGAGTATTAGTGCTCATATAACTACCTTTTTCTAAGCTTCGCAGTAGTTTCAATTAAAAATAACATTTAGCAATGGCCTTGATCAATAGACTAGATGTATGGTTTTATCAAACTCTGATTTTACTGATTAATTTTAACCATTGATTAATTGCTTTTAATTTCTCTTCACTTTACTATTTCTCTGAGAATGACACTAAGAATTTTTGTTTTTAGAATTAGTATGCTTCTGTAGTTGCCAGGTACTTGCAGCACCTATAAAAAGGTGCTATGTAAATACTCATCAGCAGCTTTTGAAAGCATCCTCCCTGTATCACCTCACCCACTAGGAGAAAGAGAAAGCACATACAAGCAGTGAAATCTTCCTAAAGTACAAGCCAAGGGTCCCTACTAGGACTACGGCTGTAGTTTTGGAGGTACAGTTCCACAGGGTCCCATGCTCAGAAAGGCCCCAGTCTTGGTTTAATGCTCTAATATGGATATTTTGAAGTTCTTTTTAAAATTTATCTTTGAACTTGTGTTTTGTTTTGTTTTTTGTTGTTTTTTTTTTGTTTTTTTTTAATTTTTTTTTTTTTCATTGGACATTTGTACAAGTGTTTTGTAACTGAAGTCTGATAGTACAATGGAACATGGGCATTAGCCCAGGAGATACTGTGCGACATATATATCTGTTGCTCAATCTTTGCTGTGCCTTTCACATAAAGTGATTCTTCATGAGTGTGGAATTCTAGCGTTCACACAATGTGTGAAAGTTCAGCAAGATTCAAAATGAGAATAAAGTAAACATGTTATTTCTATGGCTGAGTAAATAGAGACGTTGATAGCCGATAGGACACACATAAAGACCAGAACTTGTGACAGTAAGATGAAGCTAACGATTGTTATAGAATATCAGGCATTAATATTCACATATGAAATACATACAGTTAACATTGTATAGTATTTCCACCGTTCTAGTAAGAACAAAATACATATGCATGTACAAACTACATATTATGAATTGTGTAATTTTAGCCATTCTACATACAAGTTAAATACTCCTGTATTTGTATTTAAAACTGGCATTGCACAATGTAAAAATTAATGGTAAAATGCATACTAAAAACTTAAAAACTTTATTTAGAGCAACATTAAATATTAAATTAAAAATACCATGAAAAGTCAAGAGAGGGACTGTGGAAGATAGCAAAAAAGCATTATAATTTAGTACCTCTAGAAGCACTTCCCCTACCCCCCACCTCCCTGCCCAGCTTTTTGAACAAGGGCCCTACATTTTTATTTTGTACTGGGAAAATGGCTACATTTTTAGAGTTTTTATTACAACAGACAGAGTCATTCTTGGGACATTGCAAACTGGCTCTCTGTTTCTGGGTAAGCCAGGCAAAGAGAGGAAATGGAAAGAGAGCTTTGACAAGCTATCAAAAATGAGTCTCCTCTTACTCCTTAATTGATCACATAGAAAATCTTTTTAAATTTTTATTTTTATTTTTTTAATTCCAGCAACTAGTAGTTCTACTTAGCACACTTATCCTGGGAAAGGTCATTTCCTAATAGTGTAGTGTTCAGCTGGTTGGAAAGTTGAAAGAATCTCCGATGAATCATTTATTCTTTTCTTACTGACAAGATAGGCCTAAAAAATGTTGAATATCAAAATGTGGAGAAATTATTTTCTAGAGGATTCTGGTTTTACCGATTCATTGAAGATTTACAAGAAAAGCTATAGAGCTATTATTACCATCCTTCCATCCTATTAAAGACCTACTAAAGTGAGATAACACCTTTTTATGTTTCTCTTTGTTTTGTTTTAAGAAGCCTAGTATTCTACTAAAAATATTAATTTTGTTACTTTCTAAGTTGCAGGAATTAGTTTTGTTACTCAGTGATTATTCCCACAAGCAATCTTTAATGTAACAACTGTTTTAAAACAGAGATAGTCATGTATTTTCATGTATTTACAGTGTGTTTTAAAAGATGAGCTAATTTCAGTAAGAATAGACTGAATTATGTATGTAGGTTGTATTGATTACTTCTGGAATCAAAATTTTCTCTTTGGTCCAGGTATTACATTTCTTTACTACATTCAATCTAGTTAAAAGGTTTTTGTACAATTTATCCTTGGATGTCCCATATATTTAATATTTTATTTTATAATAAAAAAGTAAACATTTCAAAGAGAAAATTGATATCTAGCTTTTTTGGGGTCTCAATGAAATCTTTCCTGGCCATTAGGGAATAGATGAGAATTTTGTTTCTCTTTGGTCTTCAGTTTGAAGACTACTTCAGAAAAAAAAAAATCCTGCACATTGTGGTTGCTCTTTGCTATGGTAAAGGTTACGAAAATTAATACAGAGAATCAAGTTACTTTTACTGGGACATCAAGGAGAAATATCATTCTAAATTATCAATTCATGTTATTAACAAAATGAAGACGTTATAACATGTTAAGAAAGACATGCTCAAAGTTCATTTAGGAGAAGCTCTTGGTCAATACGTAATGAGTCAAATATTAGAATGCCATTGAACCTAATAATTTATTTTGATCCTTTTTAATTTTATTATTTTATGACTCAATAACCACTTTTTTTCTGAAAAGATAAAATTAACAACTGTCATTCTTTTTGACTGACATAAGAGATGATGTGGTCACCTAGCAATCAAAAACAATGTGGCCAGATGTTCTGCATCAACTAACCACCAACACATTTAAGCAGACATCACTGACTAATGTGGTGTTAATGAAAGCACCTCTTACAAATGAAAATCAGATGTGCATCTATCCTGACATCTGCTATGTTCATCTCATCAACTGAGCTTTTAATGACAATTAACTGTGTTTTTTACACATTGCATACTGCTCCCTTGTCACAGGTATTAGACCATATTTTGAGAAATCCAGAAAAAATAGAGTAAAGAAAGCATATAAAACCTTACAAATAAAACACTCATGGTGAAAATGGTGCTAAAAAAGGGAAATGCATTTGTAATTTGGAATTAAACGTCATTTGTAGTTAAATCTATTTTGAAAATGGAAAAGTGATTCAATTACCAACTTAAACTTCAATGAAACCAGCCTCTGTTCTCTCTCTCCCTTCTGCTGCCTGCTCGACTGCCTTTCTGCCCAGCAATGGAGAGTCACACCCTAATCCTTAAGGCCACGGCACTGGGCATTCTCAGTGTTTAATTCTGTTGCTTTTCTGTGCACTTCTCCTAGGTAAGCTCTCTACAAAAGTCATATTAAATTAATATCTGTCCTCCTTATCCAGCATCAATGTATTACCAAGATTTTTTTTTTTTTGAGATTTAGCATACGACAACATGGATAAACTGGAGGACATTATGTCAAGTGAAATAAGCCAGGTACAGAAAGACAAAAACTGCATGATCTCACTCATATGTGGAATTTTAAAAAGCTGATCTTGTAGAAGTAGACAGTAGAATGATGGTTACCAAGGGCTGACGTGGTCGGGCATTGGGAGTTGAGGAGATATTGGTCAGAGGAGTAAGTTGAAAATGCCATTTTACAACATGGTTGACAGTGTAGTTAAGAATTTATTATATTCTTGAAAAATGAAAGAGTAGATATGAAGTGTTCTCATCACAAAAATGATAGCTATGTGAGGTAATGCAGATGTTAATTAGCTAGAGTTAATCATTCCACAATATATATTTTCTTTAAAACAACAAGTTGTACATGGTAAATCCATAATTTCATGTCAATTTAAAAATAAGTAAAGATAATTTATTCATAGAGTTTCAGTGTAAGAGACCAGAAAATGAAATTGAGAAAGTTATATAAATATTTTTTTATTTTAAAACATATTTAGTTAAGTAACATGTACCTAGATTTTAAAAAGCAATCAAATGGCACCTTGCCCTCTCTAATTCCAATGATTTAAAATGTTTTTAATTTTAGTATTAACTTCGCTATTACAAAAACATTATAATCTTGCTATCTGTTGTTATTTTTAGGTACTATCTAATGATTTCTCTTATGCAAATTTATCTTCTTAATATTATCTTATTTGCTTGGTGATCATTCCTACTTCCCTCCTGTCTATCTTCTTGGTACAACAGAATAATCATTTTTAGTTAAAAATCAATGTTTATATCATGGTGACTATTGTTCACTGTAGTGTGTTATCATTGCATTTCCTTTCTTGTAAAGCTTTTGCCCTATTCTTTCATTTGTAGAGTTTTCTATATCCTACTCCTTCATTCTTTTCTCAAAGTTGCATCAGATATGGCATATTCCTATCATAAATTTGTTTCTTGTATGTTTGTATTTTGAGACACGTTCTCATTCTGTCACCCAGGCTGGAGGGCAGTGGAATGATCACAGCTCACTGCAGCCTTGACCTCCAAGGCTTAGACAATCCTCCCACTCCTCCTGAGTAGCTGGGACTACAGGCTCACACTAACACGCTCAGTTAATTTTTGTTTTTTGTTTTTTGTTTTTAATAGAGATGGGGCTTTGCCATGTTGCCCTAGCTAGTCTTGAACCCCTGGGCTCAAGCAACCTGTATGGCTCGGTCTTGCAAAGTGCTGGGATTACAGGTGTGAGCCACTGCGTTTGACTCAGAAGTTTGTTTTTTACACTAAAAGCCATATCATATCTGATGGATTCATTTCCTTATTTTTTCTGGAGCCTGTCCTTGTTCTTTCAGATCTAGCAGGTACTTGTCATCTGCTAAGCCTGTCATCCTGCTGCCTCCTTACACTTCATTTTGCTGCTTGCCAGAAACATGATTTTGACTGACTTACCAATTAAGTGAGTTTGGTATTAACGTCAGGTCTGACTACACCTGAAATAAGAAACCAGTGAAATGAGACTGTAACGACCATAAGCTTAAGAAATTAGGCCAAAAATAGGGAGAGAGATCCAAGATGGCCGATTAGCAGCAGCTCAGGATTGTAGCTCCCACTGAAAGCGCAGAGAGTCAGTGGACGCCACATTTTCAGACGAATTTTCATAGCCCACGGATCAAGAGATTCTTGGCGGAGGAGCCCCACAGGTCGCCAGCGCGACCCTTTTGGAGGGCGCGGCCGTTTTGCGGGCGCCCCGACGCGGCGGTTCTCAGTCCGGAGAATACGGGACTGAGCGCCCTTTTGGTTGGCGTTGGAGCTCCGGGAAAGCAGAGTCTCCCATTCAGCTGATTAAAAAGCGGACTGAAGTGGGGAACCAGACCGGGAGATTCCCGGGCAGAAAAGCGCCACGAATCTTAACGCCGCTGTTTCAGCCGGCGTAGTGGGTCACCGCAGGGGAAGGCTGGTCCCCCCCTACACACACAAAAAAAATAAAACAGCGGTTGGAACTGCTGAAGATTGAGAGTTTCACAGCAAGTACAGCTGAACCCGGGAAGGTCCAGCTCTGTGGGGGAGGGGCGTCCGCCGAAGGAAAATTAAGAAATAGAGGAAACTTTATCACCAGCAAGCTGGATGTCCACTCAGAGACCTAGTCTGAAGGTCAGCAATTACACAGACGACAGGTGGATAAATTCACGAAGATGGGAAGAAACCAGCGCAGAAAGGCTGAAAACATCCGAAATCAGAATGCCTCTCCTCCTACAGAGGATTGCAGTGCCTCATCACCAATTGAACAAGACCTGATAGAAAATGAATGTGAGGAATCAACAGACTCAGGCTTCAGAAGGTGGATAATGAGAAACTTCTGTGAGTTAAAAGAACATGTTCTAGCCCAATGCAAGGAAACTAAGAACCTTGAAAAAAGGTTTCACGAAATGTTCATGAGAATGGACAATTTAAAGAGGAATATAAGTGAATTAATGGAGCTGAAAAACACAATACGAGAACTTCGTGAAGTATGCACAAGTTTTAACAGTCGAATTGATCAAGCAGAAGAAAGGATTTCAGAGGTCGAAGACCAACTTAACGAAATAAAACGAGAAGACAAGATTAGAGAAAAAAGGGTAAAAAGGAATGAGCAAAATCTCCAAGAAATATGGGACTATGTGAAAAGACCTAATCTACGTTTGATAGGTGTATCTGAATGTGACAAAGAGAATGAATCCAAGCTGGAAAATATTTTTCAGGATCTTATCCAGGAAAACTTTCCTAACCTAGCAAGGCAAGACAACACCCAACTCCAGGTAATACAGAGAACACCACAAAGATATTCCTCAAAAAGGGCAACCCCAAGGCACATAATCATTAGATTCATCAGGGTTGAAACAAAGGAGAAAATACTACGGGCGGCCAGAGAGAAGGTCAGGTTACCCACAAGGGGAAGCCTATCAGACTCACAGCTGATCTCTCAGCAGAAACCCTACAAGCCAGAAGAGAGTGGGGGCCAATATTCAACATCCTTAAAGAAAAGAACTTTCAACCCAGAATTTCATATCCAGCCAAACTAAGTTTCATAAGTGAAGGAAAAATAAAATTTTTTGCAAACAAGCAAGTACTCAGAGATGTCATTACCACCAGGCCTGCTTTACAAGAGCTTCTGAAGGAGGCACTATGTATAGAGGGGGAACAACCAGTATCAGCCACTTCAAAGGACCCATCAGTAAGCTGCATCCAGATCCATCTTACATGCAAGGATATACAGAGACTCAAAACAAAGGGATGGAGGAAGATTTGCCAACCAAATGGAGAGCAAAAAAAAAAAAAAAAAAGCAGTAGCTGCAATTCTCATCTCTGATAAAATAGACTTTAAAGTAATAGAAACCAAAAGAGATAAGAAGGACATTGTATAATGGTAGAGGGATCAATGTAACGAGGGGAAAAGCTAACGACCCTAAGTCTATGTGCACCCAATATAGGAGCACCCAGATACATAGGGCAACTTCTTGGTGACTTACAAAGAGACTTGGACTCCCACACAATAATAGTGGGAGACTTTAACATTACATTGTCAATATTGGACAAATTAATGAGACAGAAGGTTAAGAAGGATACCCGGGACTTGAACAACCTCGAACAAGTAAACTTAATAAACATTTACAGAACTCTCTACTCCAAATCCACAAAATATACATTTTTTTTTCAGTAACACATCACATTTATTCTAAAAGTGACCACATGGTTGGGAGTAAATCACTCCCTAGCAATTGCATAGCATTTCGCGGGTTTGAATGAAATATTGGTTGGCTGTTTGTTTATTATTTTCCTCCCTTATTCCTTCCTGTCTCCATTGTATAACACAATTATTAGTTTAAAAAAGCTTAATATCCATTTGTAGACTGCATTCTAGCCTGGGCAATACAGCAAGATTCCCGTTCTCTCTCCCTTTTTTTTTTTCCTTCTTAAAAAAAAAAAAAAGAAATTAGGCCAAAATAATTTCTCATAAAAAGACAGAAGATGTTTAATCACTCAATCACGACCGAGTATAGAACTTCACACTCTGCTCGGAGGAAAATCACAACCAATGCTTGCTGCAAGTCTAGTTCTGTTCAGCAATGAAAGTTCTCTGAGTTAATTTAACTAACTTGGTCTCTTTCTAAGCAGATATGTTGGCATACATCTATCTGGCTGTCATGACCTCACTTAAGGTAAATTCTGCAGCCTGAATTGGAATTTCAGAATGAGAGCTGTCAGTCTCTTTGCACTGCTATAACAAAAATTGGGTAATTAATAAACTGTAGAAATGTTTTTCTTACAGTACTGGAGGCTGGGAAGTCTAAGATGAAGGCTGTAGCAGATTCCATGTCTGGTAAAGGCTCTCTGCTTCAGAGAAAGCACCTCGTTTCTGCATCCTCACATGACAGAAGGGGTAAAAAGGGATAAACTTACTCTCTCATGGCCTTTTATAAGTGCACTAATATCAAATCACTTTGCAAAGACCTCATCTCTTAATATTATTGCATTGGGGATTAAATTTCAACATGAATTTTGGAAGGACATAATCATTAAAACCATAGCAAGAGGGTTAGGGATGATGGCTCACTCCTGTAATCCCAGCACTTTGGAAGTCCAAGGGGGAGAGGATCACTTGAGGTCAGAAGTGTGAAACCAGCCTGGACAATATAGTGAGAGCCCATTTCTACATAAACATAAGTTTTAAAAATTAGCTGGGCACAGCAATACATGCTTGTGGTCCCAGCTACTCAGGAAGCTGAGGATGGAAAATCACTTTAGCTCAGAAAGTCGAGGCTGCAATGAGCCATGGTCATGCCACTGCACTCCTTCCTGGGTGACAGAGTGAGATCCTGTTCAAAAACAAACAAACAACAACAAAAACCATAGCAAGGGCCTTGAAAGGCACATTAGCACAGTGTTGCCATTAGCACAGGTTCTCTCTCCTGTCCTTTTAGATGGGCTCTCAATTGTACCTTTCAGAGATTTGTACACAAACATGATTTGATTAAAAAGAGAAACCGCATTATTGTTTCCACTGCACTTCTCATTTGCTTGACACTCCGGCAATGTGGTGGCAGTATACAAGCATCTTTATTACAATATTAATCCTAAGAAGTAGGAAACATAATTGAAAATGTTTAATCATACTCGCTTTCTTTGCTTAATATCTATTGAATAAAGAGTAAGAGGTAGGCCAGGCATGGTGGCTCACGCCTGTAATCCCAGCACTTTGGGAGTCCAAGGCGGGAGGATCACCTGTCAGGAGTTTGAGACCAGCATGGTCAACATGGTGAAACCCATCTCTACTAAAAATAAAAAAAAAAATTAGCTGGGCATGGTGGTGGGTGCCTGTAATCCCATCTACTTCGGAGGCTGAGGCAGGAGAATTGCTTGAACCTGGGAGGCAGAGGTTGTAGTGAGCCTAGATTGTGCCGCTACACTCCAGCTTGAGCAACAGAATGACACCCTGTCTCAGATAAATAAATAAATAAAAAGTAAGAGGTAAAAGAGATACGGGACCATTTCATCCCTCAGGATAGGTACAGAGCCTACCAGCTTTCCATAAAGCCTACTTTTCTGGGAAATTTTAAGGAACTGAAAGGGGAGAAAAAGTTTATTACCTCTAAAATTAAAAAAAAAAAAACCCATTAAAATTGAAGTAAATAAATGATGAATTAAACATTAAAAACCCACTAATTATTGAATTTAATGAATTATTTTATAGATGATGACATCGAAACACTGATTTTTTTACATGTAAAACATTTCGTAAAGCTTAGATTTTTTTCACTTTCCAACAGTGTCCAAGTATGCATAATGATTCCAACAAGAGTAATAATAGTGAGAGCGGCTGCACTGGAGGGCAGAAGGCGGCTTGCTAATTTATTTTGAGCAATGTCAGACAAAAAAAGTTGAAAGAATAGTCCAGTGAATATCTGTATACTACTAAGATTACACAATTGCTAAACTTTTAAGAATTGTTATGGTTCTTTACAAGCTCAGTTATTCTTCATGACTCTCTGAAGTAGTTCTTTCAGCATTCCCAATTTGCAGCTGAGGCATGTGAGGCACAGAGAGATTACGCAACATGTCTTAGTCATCCGGGGGCAAATGGTTGGTCTGGGATTCAAATCTAGAGATTTCCTAAAAGCATGAGTTTCTTAACCTACAAGCAAAAATCATTCCTGTATTAAATAAATTATGTAAAGCCAATTCCTTTATAAATTATTTTATATCAAAATTTTATTTAATATAGGATACAGTTGTATTTTAAGGTACTTTATGAAATCTCTGAATATAATCATGTCTAGAAAGCTTTCCAAAAGCCTCTAGGCAAATAGACAGCAAGGCAGAAATAAATGTCCTTGGCAGTGCAAGGGAGAGGTGAGGAAACCAAGTAATATATGCAAGGATTTCGAACCCATCTTTGCATCTTTTGGGATGGAGGAGGGTTATTTTTCTCTGGGGTGACTATGTACTTTTCAGGAAGATTTCTATGCTATGTAGTCTAGTTTTCTCCACAATGGAACTAAGAAATATTATCACTAATTCTTAGACTACAGAATTAACAACTCTGGTTCCTTAATTGAGAGACATGGACACTGAGATTCCTGATCCAGCCCTATCTGCAGCCTCTTTCATTTGTGGCTGTCAATTACAGGACTGCTAAGCATAGTCCAGCATGTCCTGGCATACCAGGAAAATTTCGGGTCCAGATTTAGACAAGTGGTTTATAGTTCCAGCACTACTTTGAGTCAATTCTGTTTAAATTTGGGAGGCATGAATGTCTTCTATGATACTTAATGAATTTTAAGGCCAATTTCAGTTCTAATATTCTGCAATTCATTTGTGGAACATATACTGGGTCATTCTGAAAAGTTTTAGGCCAAGGCTAACTTTGTTATATGCAACATAAAGTTGCTGGAAAAATACCATGTTGCCTTACAATTGTTTTGAACACTTTCGGCCTGACACAATGGCTCACACCTGTAATCCCAGCACTTAGGGGGGCTGAGGCAGGACAATCACTTGAGCTTAGGAGTTTGAGACCAGCCTGGGCAACATGGTGAAACCCTGTTTCTAAAAAAAAGAAATTAGCTGGATGTAGTGGCCCACACCTGTTGTCCCAGCTACTTGGGAGGCTGAGGTGGGAGGATGATGGCTAAAACTCAGGAGGCGGAGGTTGCAGTGAGCCAAGATCATGCCACTGCACTGCAGCCGGGGTGACAGAGTGAGACCCCATCTCAAAAAAAAAAAAAGTTTACATCTATTGATATATCTCATTTTACAATTTTCATAGTCTTGTGAAAGTGTTATCCCCATTGTTCCATTGAGAATACAGAGACACTGTGACATGAGAAGTTAAAAAGCCAATTGGTAACAGTGACAAAACTAAAACCCAAGCCTCTGACTCCCAGCCATTCCCATTCTAACAGGCAGAATTACTTCTACAGCTTCATTCACAACCCCTTTTCCTGAGAAATTTATGTATTTTTCCAGCATTGGCATCAATAGTAATCAAAATAGAAGGTGACCAATTAGATATAAATTGACAGGATGCCACAGGGTTCCTTTGCCGAAGAGTAACACTCCTTACTTATTTTCTGTAGGGTCTAAAATGTCACAAGTACACTCATTTGTTAGACAGAGCTTTCAGTCTACAAGACCATGCAATCAACGTACTCCAGAAGATGGCACATCCTAAGCTGAAATTGGCTCTTTGTCAGGGAGAGGGGGTGGGAGACAGGTGTAACTGGCATGTTTAAACAGCCTCTGGAAATGGTTTTTAGAAAAGGGTTCTGAGATGGTGAGGAGGGATGACAACCTAAGTTGTCAGTAATGGAAAGAAAATGTGATGATATTGAAGGTAGTGGACCAAAAATAGACTTTGCTTACTTCACAGTTTTGCCTAGGGCCAGTTTTGATTTCTTCCATTAACACAGCACTCACCCTGCCTAACCTTGAAAGTTTATGAGAGTTTTATGTGAATATAAGAAGCATAGAAGTGATAACTTTCAAGGTCACAGACAATAAAGTTTCTCTAACTGTGGTCAGGGTGTGTGCCTCTGATGTCCTTCAATATCAATCTTTCTTTGGCGAAGCATTTTCCAAGTACATTCCACTAACAGTTTTTTTTTTTTTTTTTTAAAGCTGGAAAAATCTTGGGATCTACTGACCTGAAATTTTGGGGAATGCTGGCTAACATAAGGATCAGCAGTGCACAGCTGCACATTACAAGTTCTAAGAAGTTTGGGTTTCCTAAATTGTTGTGCTCAGAAAAAAACTCCCTTTTTAAAATATCAGTGTTCTGTGAAATGCTCTTGGAAAATGATGTGTTTCAATTTGCATAATAAAAATAGAACACTTTAAAATTTTTATCCGTGTTTATCTGACATTTAACAGTATAAATTATGTTTAGATTTATTGTGAATTTTTGTTTATATGTAATTCAATTTTTGTCTCAGTTAAAGCTTTTATCTAAGACTCATTGCATACTTTTTATTAATTCTCAAAATTAAGTACAAAAATAGTTAGTCCTCTTTTTATTTCAAATGTTCTTTTCAACTTCATTATTAATGACAATTAGTTGAATTTGCTTTTGGTGATATGATAACACTACTGGTAATGTATAGGAAACATATTTTAGACCTCAGCAAAACTTTTTTCTCACTCACGTTCTAGACAATTAAAGAAAAATCAAGTAGATAAATAATTAGTAGATGATGCTAATTGTAACACTATAAACATTGGTCTATGCATGATATATAATAATACCATTATTACCTTTCAGTAGGCAGGGTGCTTAAAAACCAGTTTGCTTCCTTCGTTTCTGTAAAAATGATTTTGATTATTTACCAAGACTGGAGATGGTTGGGGGAGAAACAGTCACACCTGATATGGCCTTTAAGATATGACGCAAAGTCATTTAACTGGGAATGAGGAAGCCTGAATTTAATGTTTGGCTTTTCACTAAGTAATTTGTGTAAAGTTGGTTGTGGAACTTCTAACAG
Organism: Ateles fusciceps; assembly: GCA_036589455.1. Lineage (NCBI taxonomy): Eukaryota > Metazoa > Chordata > Mammalia > Primates > Atelidae > Ateles > Ateles fusciceps. The sequence continues at coordinate 7,208,970 of JAZHEH010003404.1, read as the reverse complement.
GGCTGTTATTTTTAGTTGTTATTACTATGTTTATAGTTTTAGCATAAGGTATAGAACCGAAAAGGTTTGGGATGTGTTTACTAGTTAGTGTGGGTTATGAACTTCGTATCACGTAGGATCCATACCACGTAGGATCACGTTAGGCAGGGTGAGTGCTGTGTTAATGGAAGAAATCAAAACTGGCTCTAGGCAAAACTGTGAAGTAAGCAAAGTCTATTTTTGGTCCACTACCTTCAATATCATAACCATACTTTTAATAATATAGTAATACTATTAAAGACAAATACTATATTGTGTTATGTTTCATACATTATTTAATCAAAAAAAAAAAGCCTCATGGGCAAGATAAAAACGAACAAGGAAACATTTATCTGGGAAAATACAAGTAATGACTGGATAAGCTTAGGAAGCTGTAATAATAAATTTCTTCCACAAAATTAGGCTCACAATATGATACATACTACTCTTATTTTCATTCCTGTTGTAACAAAGTCTTCTAAAAACATATATACTATTTACATTCTTCTTGTGATTTCATCCAGATTCATGTCTTTAGAATCTATAAGCTGATGATTGTCAATGTGCATTTCCAGCTCTGAGGGCTCCCCTCAGCTCCCCTCACTCAAAAATCCAACCATCTACTTGACATCTTCACTTGCCTTTTTAATAGACGAGGATTAACATGTCCAAAACATAAATCTTGATTATCCACAAAATCCTGGCCCCCAAACATTTTGCCTAACATTTTTCCTTTCCATTTTAGTACACAGCACATAGGATTTTCCAGAACTTACAATGGATTCTTATTTTCTCACTTTTCTTCATATCAACACATGAAAATTAACAAATCTAACTTCTCTATTTCTCATCCTCTCCAGTGATACTACATTAGTACACACTGCCATCATTTCTGCCTTGGGTTATGGATATAGATTACAAGCTGCTATTTCTGCTTTTTATTTGCATTTATTTAATCATCTTGCACATAACAAATAGAGCGATCTTTTACAAACACAAAGTAGGTCATTTTACTCTTCGACTCAGTCTCCAAAGGCTTCCCACTGTACTTAGAAGCAATGTCAAATTCTTTTCCATAAAGCCATGTTTTATCTGATCCTGCCTACCCCTTCAGCCTTACCTTTTAATGTTTCTTCCTCTTTAGCGTTCAAAAATGCCAACAAATAACTCAGTTCTGTAATAACTTCATTAGAGAGGTAAATAGTGACAAAGAATAAAACTTCTTGCAATTTGTTTTTACTATGGTACAGCACCATGGGTGCTTCAGTAACCACTACATAAAAATAATTCCAAACAATTAGACATTCACTCCTGAAAAAAATCTGTAGAATATTATGCTGTATGTTTATGTATATTGACTTGCTCAGTGCTAACATAAAGCAAGGGGAAAATACACAAAACCAATCCACCAATCAGTAGGCGTTTTTTAAATATTTAAGCTGCCACCAATGCACCAATGTAAAATTCACATGCACACAAAATATCTCCAAATTCTACAACCAGAATTTTTTTTTTTTTTTTTTTTTTTTTGAGATGGAGTCTTGCTCTTGTCACTCAGGCTGGAGTGTAATGGCACAATCTTGGCTCACTACAACCTCTGCCTCTCGGATTCAAGTAGTTCTTCTGCCTCAACCTCCCGAGTAACTGGAATTACAGGCATGTGCCACCACACCCAGCTAATTTTTGTATTTTTAGCAGAGACGGGATTTCGCCATGTTGTCCAGGCTAGTCTCGAACTCCTAACCTCGTGATCCACTCGCCTTGGCCTCCGAAAGTGCTGGGATTACAGGCATGAGCCACCACGCCTGACCCAACCAGCATCTTAAATTAACTTTTTTTCTTAATAAGCCAAGGAAGGGCAGTGCAAGGCTGCAGGGTAGGACTCTCCAGTGATTGTCCCTGTGCAGAAACATTAACTGTTGAATTTTCCTGTTGGCCTAGAATGTCTAGCTGCTTCTTCTACACAAACGCCTACAAAGAAAAAATGGATGAGTGTAACAGAATCAACTGACACCAGATTTTGTAGATGAGGCATGCTAGGCACTCACTCCTAAACACTAGACATGTTATGTCATTTAACTATCAATATGTGATAAAACTTCTATAAATGTTGATATCTGTACATATTATAATGTGTACGCTTTCTGAGATATCTGGAGCTTTTAGACCAGTCTTGATATCAGGATCCCTATTTTAGGCTTACCCTTCCCAGGTAATTGCTCATGTATCTTTTCCAGTCTCCTCTTTAAAAAATATGTGTGATTTTATGTTGAAGCCCAAGTGACTAACAATAATTTAACATGCCCACCTAAGTGTTAGTGGAATAACATCTTAACTTAGTGGAAGGGCCAACTAATGAATGAGTATCAGGCATCAGTTGGAATAGATATTTTTGCACTGGAAATGTCCCAGCACTAAAAACTTTCATCACATGCAACATAACTCCTGTGCACATTTCATTCTGCTTCCAGCCCTACCTTATCCTTTTTTATTCTACTCCTTCACATGGCCCTCTTTGGGATGCACTTCACCTTTGCAATAAATTATATTTTAAAATAGTATTAAATATTCTCTGTCTCTCAGTTTTAAATAACAGATGTATTATTTTCCCTGAAACAGTTCATGTCTAATTGGCATCATCCACCTTTCACTTTTTCCACTGTTGAATACATCATTCTCACACGCCATGAGTTTGTTTTAGATGAGAAGCCATTCACTAACCCAAGTAACCATAAGAATGTTCATTATGTATGTATGTATGCATTATGCATGCTATTGAAAAAAACGAAAACAACCCAAATGTTTTAAAGAGAAGGATTGGCTAAGTCACTTGCAGGTTATGATGTGGAAGAATATTCATTGGCTTATTCATGATATGTTAAGTGAGGTAAAATAAGCAGAGTAATAAATATAATAAACAGGTGTGTGTGTGTGTGTGTGTGTGTGTGTGTGAATATATCTATATCTATACCTCTATATTTATCTATATCTCTAATTTATCTACCATCTATCAATATTTTGATAAAAAAATTTTGATATGATAAATAAGAAAGTTTGTGTATGTTTGTTAAATAATGTTTGTTTAACAAAGTTTGTTAAAACATACACAAACTTTCTTATTTTATTTATTTATTTTTGAGACAGGGTTTTTCTCTGTCATCCAGGCTGGAGTACAGTGGTGTAACCATAGCTCACTGCAGCCCTGACCGCCCAGTTCAAGTGATCTCCTCCTACCTCAACCTCCTGCTAGCTGAGACTACAGGTGTACACTACTATGTCCAGCTAATTCTTTTATTTGTGTATTTTTTTTAGAGACAGGGTCTCACTATGCTGCCCAGGCTAGCCTTGAATTCCTTGGCTTGAGCAAACCTCTCACCTTGGCCTCCCAAAGTGCTGAAATTACAGGAGTGAGCCACCATGCCCAGCCTTACACAAACTTTTACCAGTGACTTCACTGAATAAAAAGACTATAGGCAATTTGTGTTTTCTTATCTTTCTCATGTTTTATTTTTCCCAAGAGTTCTGCAGTTAGAATGCCTTTAAAAAAAAACAGAAGATAATTAATTTTGTAAAGTGAGTCAGGTTTTAAGACTGGATGAACAGGAGAACGGCAAGGGCTCTTATCAATTTAGCTAACAGAGGGAAAAAATGGGTTAGAAGTCATATGGTGTAATAGAGTAACATGCTCTTTTGAGCATGATGAGTTTAAGCCAGCAGTAGGTCTTCCACTGGGTAATGTTTGGTGAGTACTGGAAAACAAACCCAGCTTGTGTAATAATACTTGCACACTGTAAAATTTTCAAACTGAACAAACATATATGAAATTGAAAGCAACAGTTATTCCTCTACGCTTGTCCCAAACCTTTGGGCTTCTTCCTAATAGTAATCATATTTTCTTGTTTATTACAGAAAAATCACATATGTATGCATATTATTTTACTTATTATAATACACATATTTATTGCAATTGTTTTTCACTTAATAACATAGCTTGGAGTGCTTGTTACATCAGAATACAAAGATGTTGCATTATTTATGGTTGCTACAGAGTATTCCATTGGATGCATTTAATTGAGCCATTCCCTCATTGGTTCTTAGAGTTGCCTGAAGTATTTTGCTGTTGCATATAATCTTCAACAGATATTTTGGCTTATACATTTTTTGTCAGAATGATTTCAGATAACATGCTTAAAAGTGGGATTTCTGGGTCATGGACTAAGTACACTTTAAAGTTTGAAAGATATTGCAGAATATTTTTCCAAAAATTCAGCATCAATTCACCTCCCAATCAACAGGCTTTGAGCAATTCCTCAAACTCTTGCTAGTGCTGGGTGGTACAAAACTTTCTATTTGTTGTCAATCTGATAGAAAAAAAGAAGGCAATAACTTCTAGGTTGGCTGTGGAGTCTCATGGAGCAGAAATACTACAACTGGGATTTTTCGTCTCTCCTTCAGGACCACCTGTTCTGTTACAGGAGCTTGTCTAATTTATTTTCTGTTTGCTCTTCTATTCTAATAAATTTCAACTATTTGCAGGAAATAATTTGCTCTCAGTGATTATGCACATTTTACTTTTCCTTTCCAGTTTACCATTAAGCTGGAAAACAAAACAAAACACTTAGCCTGGTAGTTCTTCCTGGCTTTGGTAAATTGCTGATATGGGAGAAGAAGTTTGAGCCATAGTATTTCTCCTCTCTTGAGGAGTTTTCTGTTCTTCCATGGAATTTACAGTAGATGAGATGCTTCCTTCTCACATACATTTACTTGAAGTCACTAATGGGAAATGGTTATACCCATGCTACTGTGAGGACTGTGTTACCTGGATTGCTTTGACATGGATAAGAATAGTGACAGTGAGGGCGGGTAGATTGAGGGGGAGCAATAAATACCACATGGTCATTTCTGGGATTCTTTGCCTCTCTAACTCCCACTATTCAAAAATTATGACTTGATTGAATTTACATATATATATATATATAATGTGTATACATATATATATACACACATTAAGACTTGAGATTTTGATATATATATGTATACGTATATGTATATACGTATACATTTATATATATACACACACACACATATATGCACATGCACACACACACACATTTTTTTTTTTTAATGGAGAATCACTATATTGCCAAGGCTGGTCTCAAACTCCTGGGCTCAAGCAATTCTCCAGCCTCAGCCTTCTGGATACCTGGGATTATAAGTATGCACCTCCGTGCCTGGCTCCTCGTTTTGCTACTGCCTTTGCTTTATTGCTAAGGATGTACTTTGCCTGTTTTAGAACTTTTTGGTCATTAATTTTGTAAAGTTTGGGAGAAAGAAAGTCAATTGTATAACTTTCCTCTAACATATTACCCTAGAAATCTCTTAGCATATTCTCCTCAGGTTTAAAAAATATATATGTGTGTGTAAAAAATATGTACATTGATTTTCTGAACTAGAACACCTCTAATGGGACTCTCGCAATTACCACAGACACTGCTCCTAATATTGCTATAACACGCAACAGCTGGTGCCCAGCCCTTTTTTCTTTTTATCAACAATCAAATGTTCATGGAGAATTATTTTCTGTTTCCCGTATGTTAATCCCTTTCTGGAGTTTATTCCCTAAAGACTATTAAGTAGTATTTCTCCACAGTTTATTTAGCTTCCTCTAGAACATTTTTCTTGCTCTGACAAGGACTATCACAGAAAATTAATACAGAAGATAAAAGTCATATAGTACACCAAAATGATGAGAGGAAACATGGGAATTTAAACTGGATTTTACAAGGACATCAGATTTTTGCATGCAAAACAGTACAATTAAAGCTAGTCTTGCAGTTCGAACTCTTAAGACCCAAAGTATAATGTAAATGTTTTATGAAGAAATTTAATACACTTTAAATACAGTCTCTGGGCAGATATACATAAAATATTTCATGGTAGTAAGTTACCCCAAACTACATTTTATTGTTCTTCTAATAATTTTGTTTCTGGTTTGATACTTCCTCCTTTTATTACATGACATGAATAAGCCTTTTGATGGGCAGTTTCACTGCCATTTTAAATAGTTTTACTTGGTTGCTACAGCATGTAAACCCAGGACATGTCATTTCTGCATTATGCGCCCCTTTCTCTCTCTCTGAGATAAAAGGTAAAAGTCATACAGTACACCAAAACGAGAAGAGGAAACATGGGAATTTAAACTGAAAATTTACAAGGATACCAGATAGAGACAGACAGAGAGTACAAACAAAAGAGAAATTTATATAAATATATACTTTTATAAATTTCTATGAATATATAATATATAAACATGCACTTATATTTATATAAATTTTATTTTTGGTTTACAAGTGTGTTTGTATACAAACATTTATAAACCAAAAATAAAATTCTAAACCTCCCAATCAATTGAATAGACCCCTCTCTCAGCCAAGGGCATTCCAAAGTAAACCAGAAAAACTACTTCAGGCCTTGATGAAAAGAGGGTATCAGATATGCTTCATTATACCCACCTCCCTTTGGAATTCAGGAACAACTGACCAACATTAACATTAAAACAAAGAGTTTAAAGACCTACAAAAAGACTCTTAGCAGCAATAAGATACATCTCAAAATGACAGATAGCAGGCCCTGAAAGAAATCAAAGTATTTTACCCTGAAATACATTTCTTTGAAGTATTTAAAATGGCCCTACAAAATTGTCTCTCATGGGGAAATCTACATTTCATAGAGAATCCTCTTCCCTTTCCAGCTTTTTTCTTGATCCAGGAGAAATTAACTAAGAGTCTGGCACCTTTTTAAGTATGATAAGAAACATTTACCATCTATTCTCTTTGAAACCTTCTATCTGGAGGCTTCACCTGCATAAGAAGAACCTTGGTCTCCACAACACCTTATCTTAATCCAGACACTCCTTTCTATTGAATCCAGGTCTTTAGATAATAACTCAACTCTTTCAGTCAATTGCCAATCAGAAAATCTTTGAATCCACCAATGACGTGGCAACACTTCCACCTCCCTGATGCCCTCCCACTTCGAGTTGTCCCTCCTTTCTAGGCTGAACCAATGTATAGCTTACATGTATTGTTTGATGTCTTCTTATAACTTCTGTCCACCTAAAATGTATAAAATTAAGCTGTAACTCAACCACCTTGAGAAAATGTTCTCAGGGGCTCTTGTGGCTGTGTCACAGGCATGACCTTAACCTTGGCAAAATAAACTTCTAAATTGATGGAGACTTGCCTCAGATACTTTTTGGTTTACACATTTTTACATATATATATATGTGTGTGTATATATATATATATATGTGAGTGCATCTGTGTGTGTGTGTGTATGTATGTGTGTGTATATATATGCATATATATATATATATTGTATATATATACACACACACACACCCTCACCATCTATCTATCTATCTATCTATAAAGATACATGTGATGTGGGGATAGGAGACAGGAAAATACTGTGTAGAAGAGGGCAGTTCCCCAGCAAAGGACTCACCCCCAAACCTGGAAACTGTGTCCCTATGTGAACAAACATTCCTATTTTCATGCTCAAATGTTGCCTTTTGGCCTGCCACGTCCCTCTATCCTGTACCCATGTAAACCTCAAACCCCAGGCTACACAAGCAATTGGGCAGATGAACAGAAAAGCAGAATAGCAGCAAAGAAGGAGAAAAGACAAGAAACATCTAACGTTGAGAGGAGTTTAGCTGGGGATGGTTGGAAAGGAGATCGGCCACTGGATGGTCAAACCCCAGGGGAAGATCGTCTTCCCGCCCCATTCCCTTTCTTAGCTCCCCATCCATCCCACTGAGAGCTATGTCCACCACTCAGTAAAATCCCTGCATTTACCATCCTTCAAGTCCGTGTGTGATCTGATTTTTCCTGGATGCTGGACAAGAGCTTGAGATACAGAAAGCTGTCACACTGGCCCTCTGCCCTTGTGAAAAGGCAGAGGTCCCACTGAGCTACTTAACACTTAACCTGTCCATGGATGGCAAAGCTAAAAGAATGCACTGTAACATATACCCACTGGAGCTTCAAGAGTCACAGGCACCTACCCCTAGACACTACTGTGGGGCCGGAGCTCAGAAGAGCTTGCCCAGATCCTGTGTCTGCTGCTCCCTTTCCCATAAAGGGTTTGAGTAGTGGCAGCAGACAAATAGATGAGCCATATCCGTGCTGCATGTCATGAAGGGGTGTCAGGGAACTCTCCAGTTTTACATATGCATAAACACACATTAATAACTTTCTTCCTAATCACTTGGGAGCATGCTCTTTCACCTTTGGAAGACGGTGGTTGTATTCAAATGCAAGAATAGAATAGAATGGAGTAAGAGACAATTAATTTGTTTACATCCTGGTAGTTCTCTTCACCAATAGATAAACAATGGCAGAAATATAAGACAGTCTAAAATTTACATTTAGTCATTAACTTCTAATTCTTATGTAAAAATATATTAGCCAATATTTATTTGTTAGAAATATCATTGTTAATTGACAAATAAAAGCATGTGAGGCTAGTTTGTGATAGACAGTTTATGATAAGTTCTTTTCAAAATATAAAAATTATAACTTGATATCAGAAAATGTATTAGAAATAAAGTTTACCCTTTGACTTTGAATGTGGAGTTTGACTTTTTTCTGTCAATGGTTTTTAGATCTGAGGAAATGAGTAAACTCAGAATTACTCTGATTTCAAGCAAGATGAATCCTGATAAAGGATAAAAACAAAATATTTTTGGAGTATAATTTGTATATAATAGCAACCTCAGAGAATGTAGTCACTCTAGTAAATATGCTGATGGTGACAGGAAAATACACTATAAATTTTATGCTTTAGTCCCTATCATATATTTGTTTCCATGTTTTGCTCTTCTAGAAAGGTTGACAACAACAACAACTATCATTTTGTGAGTATCTGCTCTATGGTAGGCATTGTTCTAAGAGCTTTATATGTAATGGCTGTTTTAATCCTTGTCACCACCGCTATGTAGAAGGTATTTATAATTCTCATTTTACTGATGAAGAAATACATAAAGAAGTTAAGTGTCTTATCTATATTTACAAAGCAAATGGGCAGGAGAGTTGGAATGTACACAGTCAAAGTAGTTCTGGACTCTAAACTCATTAGAATAGTATTTGTGCTTAAGTGACTATGAACTAGACCTTTGTTTGAACGGGGCTTCATTTTAACCAGCTACAATAACTCGAGCACATTATGTCTCAATTTCCTCTCTAAAATGGGGGTAACAATGCATACCTCAAAGGGTACACTGGTAATTAAATTACATTTTGGATATAAATAAGGTAGCACTGTGCTTGGTACATAATAAGCACTCAATAAATGGTGGTTATTATTATTTATTCATGTAGTTATTTCCTCTGCTAATATAATAAATTTTATTCTGTGAAAATGACAGCAAATTATGATTTTCAGAAGCTTTGCTGTGAACAACAGGGATGCATATTAGGCTTTTGATATGAAAAAAAGTATTGCCTTGTTTTGGTCTCAATACTGAAAAGGTTCATAACTTCTGACAGAGACTAAAACTACAATCTGCAACCAGTTTAAGAAAAATGAAGTTCCCTGATATGCAAGGAGCCTGAGGTTGGCTAGACTATAGAATTTTCTAAATGACCCATTAAGCTTAAACATCTACCTTGAACCTGTCATTCCTCTGGGACTGCATGAATACTTTGTATTCTTGACTTTATATATAATGTTTCACACACTGCACTGCAAAAATCCCCCAGTGTGCCATCTCCAACTAGTGACTTTTTCCTAGCACCAAGCAGAGCACCTAGCCAGAAAAGGGACTCAACAAACATTGGGCACTGGCATGTATTATATAACACCGAGAATAAATCTGTAGGCTTTAAGGACAGATGCCTTCAGTTTGGAGACTAACTCTGCCACTCTTTAGCTACATAACCTTTATCAGTTTTTTAAAAATTATTATTATACTTTAAGTTCTGGAGTACATGTGCAGAATATGCAGGTTTGTTACATAGGTACACATGTAACATGGTGGTTTGCTGCATCCACCACCCCCTCATCTATATTAGGTATTTCTCCTAATACTGTCCTTCCCCTAGCCCCCCATCCCTCAACAAGCCCCGGTGTGTGGTGTTCCCTTCCCTGTGTCCATGTGTTCTCATTGTTCCACTCTCACTTATGAGTGAGAACATGTGGTGTTTGGTTTTCTGTTCCTGTGTTCATTTGATGAGAATGATGGTTTCCAGCTTTATCCATGTCCCTGCAGAGGACATAACTCATCCTTTTTGATGACTGCATAGTATTCCATGATATATATATGTGCCACATTTTCTTTATCCAGTCTATCCTTGATGGGCATTTGGGTTGGTTCCAAGTCTTTGCTATTGTGAATAGTGCCACAATAAACATATATGTACATATGTCTTTATAATAGAATGATTTATAATCCTTTGGGTATACATCCCTTAATAAAACCTTTATCAGTTTTGTAGTCTAAGGCTCTGTTTCTTTCTCCATGAAAGGGGAATAATACAAATATCATCTCCGGAGGACTGCTGTAAGAATTAACCAAAGTGATACATGTAAAATTTTTACTACTGTACTATTTACACACAGTGAATGCTTTCTGTTTACTCTTTTCTTACTCCCCAATCGTAATAAACATGCACCAGCAAAAAAAGCATCTGCATTTGATCACTCTGCACTGCAAGATACTACTCTATAAAAATTTGGATTCAAAATGTTCAGTTCACTGAAAACACTTTCTTGAATGCTACTTGTCAATATAAAGAGGAACTGATGTAACATATTTATACAAAGTGTTAGTGTTTATAAATTGATGAGATCGGCAGTAACCAAAATCAAAGTCTAAGAGCCTACATGTGTACGGCATGTGAGGGCCTTCACCTACGCTATTCCTTTTAAAACACGTAATGTATAAAAGTTACGTAAGTAACGTTCCTTTTAGAAATTTCCCCCAATATTGTTAAGATATCCCCGACAAAGAAGAATGAGGTCTCTGTCTACAGAGAATCGTAAGTAAAACACCCTAGGGATTTTGCCAATTTCCTTATATTTACATGCAACTAAGAACATTACCAATAGCATTTTCTTTTGAAATACTGACTCTAGCACTATTATAACAAATGGTGTATTAGATGAGTTAATATTTCGACAATATTTAGAACACTGACTGGGATACTGTAAGGTTTAGTATTTATCATGATGATTCCTGCCCAGAGCAATGGTTCTCGTTAAAAAGCACACGTGGCTCACGTTGTTTACTCACAGGTTAAAGTTTCTCATGTGATCAAAAAAAAACTAAATAAAGGTAGATTTTTTTTTCTTACAGGAAACAAATGGTAAAAGGAATATAAAACAATCTAATCACTTTATGGAACGGCTACTGGCACTGCCAAGAGCTCATTAAATGATCCCATTTGCTTCTGAAAACGTGATATGTATTTGGCATTTAGCTTTCCTCTACTTCAAAGAATTTAGACTTTTCAAAGAGATAATGAAATCATTTTCAATTAATACCCAGAATTATTACAAAGTGGCCCCTATGTCCTTGATTGATTGCTTTCTGTATCTTGTCAGTATTGTTTCTTCACTGAAAATTTTGAATTTGGTTCTAAAAAATAAAGACACATTTACCTTTTAAGATGCTTCCCGGAAAAAAAATAACAAATGAATGAGACATAGATTGAAGCTGTTTTGTGCTGATTTTTAGAATGTTTTATATTTCAGCGCCTTCGCATTTGCAAATCTTAATTCAAGATATTTTTACATTTTTCCCTTCGCTCAGCATTTGAGAATCTCAATACTGCCATCTGCATACGCTATCTGGAAACTGGAAATCTTTGAATTTTTAATTGCAGGAATTTTAGCTCTAAACACATTTGGCCCCTATATGTCTATTTTTAATATCTCTGCTTTCCTATAGAAAACTAATGAGATTAATGGAGAGCTGGAGTTAATAAATAATACACATAATATTTTTTGTTCTTATCCTCATAATACTCACATAGGGCTGATAAAAAGGAGCAATTAATACTCTTTGTATTACCAAAACGTCTCCCTTAGTCTGTTTCTGTATTCTCCTCTCCTTGGGCTTCCCAATGCTAATGGCAGAAAGGAGAATTCAGGCGCTCTCCTCTTGCTAGAGATTGAAGTCAAAGCTAACCAACATATTTACAGCACTCTTTTGGAACTTACATTTGTGTCCTTTTTCTATCACTTTCCTTACAGGGTGGTGATGTGGTGGGCAGGGGAAGCAGGGAGGTGGGTGCAGGTTTTTCAGCAATCACTGCCTTAGCCAATCAGAGCGTGACTCATCTGACACACAATGGCTTAACCACCTCATGGACAGCCTTAGTCAAAACATATAGGTTAACATTACACAAGAGGGAAAAAGGCTGATAACTGGACAGAAAATAAAAATGACAATATTTCATTTAAAACTGATATTATTGAGATCAGCTCTTTATTTATCATTACATAAGTCTTTAATGACCCCAATACATACATACACTGACCTCTCTTGTCCTCCTCCCTCATACACACACACAAACAGAAAGCCAGCACCCTCAATGCACTCCCATGATAACTGCTGTCAAATGAAAGATGAACCCTTTAGAGAACCTCTTGGTTGGCAAGCCAGAAAAGGGGCAAAGATATGAACTGGAGGAATAACAGAAGAGCAGACTTTACAGCTGAAGCTTGGGGCCTAAATAAGTCCTGGTGGCCCCCAAATCACTTCTACCATGCTGCCAGAAGCAGTCACCTCACTCTATTAAACTCCTTTGTGTCTTAACAAGCACACTCTCATTAAAATATCTGAAAAGTCTGGTCACAGTAAGGGAATCATAGGCATTCATGCACATCACAGTGAAATTATTTCATTATAGACACTGCTTTCCTTCTAAGAGTCACCTGAGAAAAATCACTCACCTGGAGAGATCTCAATTTTAACTGGGTTGCAGGGAATAAAAACTTAAGGTTAACCTGGAGCTTAAAATTCACCAGTAAATGGGGAGGTCTGATAAGTGGTGTGAAAAATAAGTGGAGAGGAAGAGCAATACCATGTGCACTTGGTGGTAGAGGTGTTTTCTCTTAGCCTAGAAGATTAATGTAGAATTTTCCCCCTCATTCCAATTATCTGTTTACGCATTAAAATATGAAGAGTTGGCCAAGTGCGGTGGCTCATACCTATAATCCCAGCCCTTTGGAAGGCTAGGATGGGCAGATTATGAGGTCAGGAGTTCAAGACCAGCCTGACCAACACGGTGAAACCCTGTCTCTACTAAAAATACAAAAATTAGCTGGACGTGGTGGCGGGCACCTGTGATCCCAGCTACTTGGGAGGCTGAGGAGGGAAAATTGCTTGAACCTGGGAGGCAGAGGTTGCAGTGAGCCAAGATCATGCCATTGCACTCCAGCCTGGGTGACAAGAGCAGGACTCCATCTCAAAAAATATATATATATATATATATATTTATATACACACACACACACACACACACAAAGTGTAGATATATGTGTATGTGTATATATATGTGTATATACACACATATATATGTATGTGTGTATATATGTGTGTATATATGTGTATATATACACACACACATATGTATGCATATATATATACACACACACTCTTCATATACATGTATACATATATATGTATACATGTATATGAAGAGTCACAAAATACGTCTAAATTATTAAATGACTGCCTTTAATCCAGAATTGTTCTCTATGACTTCTTATAAAGTAGTACATTTAACTATTCTTATTTTTAAATTAGAAAATTATTTCCACACACTTTTATAAGAAATGTGGATTGTTAGTCAGCGTTCTACAACTACATCCAGGGGAGAGCTGCCATTTAGGAAGAACCTGTCATCTGCCCAGCCCTGTGCTGTTATTTCACTTAATCCTCTCAGAAACCTATGAGACAGGTGCACAGCAGGAAACCAGAGACAGAGTGCAGTTATGGTAGATAATGCACAGCTGTATATTTTGTACTGCCACTGTCATCATTTTATATCAAGGGCAACTTGAGGTGGGAACTAAATAACTCACTATCATTTTTACCATTTCTTGAGTGAAGCTGATCACATGGAAGGAGCTGAAGATGGTACCAAAAGTTAGGCAGGTCAAATCATACTGTGGAAGGCTTAAATTCAAGGCTCATCAGATTATTTTGCTTTCACTTTTATTGTTCTTCTCCAGAAGTTTCAATGTGTCATTACAAAGTTTAATGCACAATGTTTTACAAATAGGTGTGATATGAAAACTTAATTTTGTAGTTTTAGAATGGATTCGACTAGGCAAGAGAAGGAGAGAAGGGTAAGATTCTAGGCATGAAATGGTGAAAGTATGGATTGGGGTATCAGTAGTGGACATAGAAAAGATGGATTTATAGAGTTACTTTAAAAGAAAAACATTAAAAGTTCCACAACACATTTTCCCCAATGTCTAAAATTAGAGATAATTTTTATGCTATGGTTTTATAAATGAAAATAAGGACAACTATTATATATAAAACAGCTCACTCACTCATTTAAGGGTGTAATACCATCTTGTGAATGATTAAAAGCTTCCAAATGTTACACGGGAAAATATGCAGTTATGTTTTAAAAATAATTTACTTGGGGACACGTATACCGAATAAATTAATTAATATCCAGAGGAAACCAGTCCTTCTATAACCTGATATTAAACAGAAAGGATCATAATAGCATGAAGTAAAAAAATAAATGGAAGTTCAATCAACTCTTTAGTTATCTAAAAGATATTCTGGATATCAACAAAGTGTCAACATTACTTGAAATCCAGAATTTAACAAGAAATATGAAAGCAATAATATATTTGGAATTTCAGAATTGTTTTCAAATGAACCAATGTTATATTATTTATATACTTTGAAGAAATAAAAGTAGAGAATCACTGAATCATCTAGTTGGATAAATCAAGGACCAAGGATGATAGACTGTACTACAGAAGATGGTATTAGAACATCTAGTTTAACCTCTTCTTGAAATGAAACAATTTGTTTTAAATCACGACTGACAGTTATAGCGATTCTGCATAATAAAAACCAGTCTTCTCCACTAGACAGCTCTAAAGATTAAGTCCATTTTATCTTTCTTCCAAAACTATCTCCCATGACATTTATTTAATGGCCCACTCTGGTCTTGGTAAAAGCATAAAATAAAATTTTATGTAAAATAAAATTACTCCTAATAGATGGCAGCCCTTTAAACATTCCATATATATATATATATATATATATATATATATATATATATTTACTAAAGATTTTATTTGCCAGAATAAACATTCTAGTCTCATTATTAACTTTGATGAAAACTATATTACCACTATTTTCATGAGAAATGAGAAGGAATGTACGTTTGCATGCTGTTTCATATAATCATTTAATTCTCATTAAAAACAAAGGCAACTTGAAATGAAGGTTCTTATTTACGTTGTTTTTAAATGGATTTCTAAAATTATTGGTAGAAGTTCACTATCAATCTTTAGAATTTGTTTGAATGCTTGATTTTTTCTTTGATTTTTCATTCCTCAAGCCTAATTTTTAATTTATCAGTTAACACTTCATTATGTACGTCTAGAAAAAAGTGTGGGGAAAGTAGCTGTGGTGAGGAAACATTCACTGACCACCAGAAATACTCTAAAGACATTTTTTGTTGTCGTTTCATTTAATATTCCTAAAATTCCTATGAGGTAGATACTACCATCTTCACTTTTCAGACAAGAAATCTGAGGCCGGGTACAGTAGTTTACGCCTAGAATCCCAACAATTTGGGAGGCCAAAGTGGGAGAATCGCCTGAGCCCAGGAGTTTGCGACCAGCCTGAGCAACATAGTGAGACCCTGTCTCTAAAAAAGAAATTTGAGTTCACAAAGTTTAAGCAATTTATCACAGATTATCATAGTAAAAAAATAGATGACCATAACAATAAGAAATAGCTCTGGTACAAAAACAGTCTGCTGACCCCAAAACCTCTACTCTTTCCATTATGGCAAATACAGATGACAATGGCACCTCCTTCACAGGGTTTTTGGTATAATTTAGTAAGTTATTTTTGGCCATCAATACCAGTGCTTTGCTATCTTAAGAAGGCATCAGCTTAGTTCTATGTAGTTAAGTCTCTTCTTCCCAGTGAAGTCTATTTAGCCTGAACCATGATCATTGGAAGTGGGCTATTTAATTCCTCTGAAGTGTTAACAGTCAGCATTTTTCCCTAATTGCACATTATTCTTGGCTAATAACATTGGGAGTCTTGAGTATGCTCCACATTCTTGTTTTCAAATGGGAAACTACCAGGAATAGGTACTATCATACGATCCTGGATTAATAACAAAATCCTAAACTGTTCTTGTTGACTCCTCCCTTATACCTATCCCAGCATCTCCTCCAACCAGTTTCGGTTCCACTCTGATACCTCCGATGAAATGGAATTATGCCCATATGCCATCACTGCTTAAAACCCTCCCTATTGCCTGGAGAATACAATCTGAGTTTCTTAGCATGTAATAAGTATTGAGCAATCTGGTTTTGCACAGTCTTTTTGCTTCCTCCTTTCTCTTATCTACTTTTGCTGTAGTAATGCTAAGCAGTAAGTACTTTATGCTGTTTCACACTTCTGCCTTCTGTATCAAAATATCACACAGTCCCAATCCTAGATATTTACCCACGAGAAATAAAAACATCTGTCCATATAAAAGCCTGTACATAAATGTTTATAGCCACTTTATTAATAATCTAAGAAACTGGAAACAACCCAGATGTTCATCAATTGGGGAATGAATTAACAATCAGGGTTACATCCATCAGTGGAATACTAATTATCAGTAAAAAGGAACAAACTGTTGATATGTACAACAACATGGGTGACTCTTACATGCATTATGCTAAGTGAATGAAGACAGACACAAAAGACTACATATTGTCCATTCCATTTATGTGATATTCTGGAAAAGGTGAAATTATGGGAAAAGAAAACCTATCAGTGGTCACCAGTAACCAAGGTAAGGGTAGGGCTTTGACTACAGAGAGACATAAGGCAACTTTAGGGGGTGATGGAAATGTTCTTTATTTTGACTATGGTGATAGTTACATGACTATATGCATTTGTCTAAATTCAAAGAACTGAACATCCTAAAACAAATGGATTTTACTGCATATAAATTACATCTTAATAAACCTTACATTTAGAAGTCACGTAACTTATTTCACTTTTGTCCATCTATTCTTTCACTTTTTTTTTTTTTTTTTTTTGAGGACAGAGTCTCACTCAGTCACCAGGCGCCAGGCTGGAGTGCAGTGGCGCGACCTTGGCTCACTGCAACCTCCGCCGCCCGGGTTCAAGCATTCTCCTGCCTCAGCCTCCCGAGTAGCTGGGACTACAGGCGCGCGCCACCACGCCCAGCTAATTTTTTTGTATTTTTAGTAGAGACGGGGTTTCACCTTGTTGATAGGACGGTCTCGATCTCTTGACCTCGTGATCCGCCCGCCTCGGCCTCCCAAAGTGTGGGATTACAGGCGTGAGCCACCGCGCCCGGCTATTCTTTCACTTTTTAAATAATCTTCATCATTTTGGGGCAATTCTTGCCTACCTTTAAGACCTCGGCATTAACTACCCATCTCCTTCAAGCAATTATCCCTCAATTCCACGCTAGGCTATAGGATTCTCCTCTGGACTTTTCCCACCACCTGTGCATACATTTGTCTCTTATGATACATAAAATATAGAACCTGTGCCTGACACTGCACTACAAGCTCCTTAAGATAAAATACAAAGTCTTATTCATTTTTACATCCCCGAGGACTCACTGCAAGAACTCAACAAATGCTTGTTGTACAGATTAAAGTTATGTTTGGAACTTTGCTATCTTCTAAAATAGAGGTGAAAATTATAGAATGTACTTGATTTAAACTCAAGTCAATTTGACTATTGTCTAAAGTCTGTTTTCATATTAAAAATAGTGTGACAAAGTCACTATTACACAGTGTAATTATAATACAATCTTTTAAAAGATTTACACAGATAAAATTATTGCATGGTTCTATAATTGATGTAATTTTGCTGGCAAAATGTTTGTGGGAGACATGCTAAATATAGTAGCAGAAAACACCCTAAAAGTTGTAAAATATATCACTTACAGCAGTTAATGTTTTAATAGTTCTTTTGCCTTTTTTATACTTTGAGCAACTTCAAAAAATCTCAACTTATGCAAATGTGTGCATATAAAATTATAAAGCTCTCTGGACTAAGGCAACTGAGAATGCTTATTGGTCAATGAGACATTTAGAGGATGAGGATAATCCATGCAAATTAAACTGCTCAACTGAGCCCGTTTTGTAATATTCTAAACTGCTTATTCTATCTTCTTTCCGGAGACAGGAAAATGCATTTTATGGCCTGATTGTGATGCAGAACTGTTGGGAAAATAGTTATTATGAGACAATTCTATCCCAACAGAATGTGAGGTGCCTGACTTCCCTTTGTACAGAATGTCACCTGAGGGGGTAAGAGTTCTATACCACCTTCATTGTAGCAGTGAGGTTACTCTGATTCATAGCCTGTTCTGATTTCAGGCATTAGACCATTGAAATGATGTTTATGAAACAAAAGAAAAATTAAGATACAAGTGAAAGTTCACGTTCGACTACAGTTATTAATTTAACATCTAAATCTTATATTTACTCTCTGGTAAATAATGATAGAATATATTTGTGTCCAAAAAAGTAGGATTTACTGAACAAACTAGAAGGAAGAGATGCTGCAATGATTATTCCATCAAGATAGCTACAGTCTCCAATCATAACATTATCAGTCCTTCCATTTTTGAGTGGTGTCTGGGGATGAGAGCTACCAAAGCACAGCAAGGGGACATTTAGGCCCCCCAAGCCCCATCACATAAGGTTGTGACAGCTATATAATTTCATTTCCAGAATATATAATCCTCCCTTTTTATACTGATCACTGATAAATTATAAGACCCATAAAAAATAGCATAAAATCTAACAGATCTAAAGATTTGGAATAAAAATCAACTCAAATAAAATAAAAGTACATTGAAAGGAAACAGGTTGAGCTACCTGGTCACTGGGTTTTCTTCCTTTCTCTTCCCTTCTCTTTCCTTTCCTCCTTTACTTCTGTCCTTCCATTCATTTCTTCCTCCATTCCTTCCTGTTTTAGTTACAAAGGATCAATGGATGGAGTCACAGGCAGATTTTCTCTCACACCCAATCTACTCCTAGCTAATCGTATTATAGTGAAATTCCATTTAAGTTTTAAAGTAGACATAGTAGTATTCATCTTTAAAAGACTACTTTAATAAAGTGTCCATGCATCATAGCTTTGCTTTGAAATCGTATTAAAAATAAAATAATTAGAATATTTAATTTGCAAGTAACTATTGGCTGATTCTTTTGCAATGTTTATTTTGTTTTTAAATCTCTAACCAATATTGAAAATGTTTTTCAGTCTCCAAAGTAGCCGTGAGAAAAAAAATTTACTGAAGGAAACATATCAAGAAGCATTTATTTTTGCACTTAAATGGTCAATATTTAATCAGTGGGTTAAAGCATCCAGTTTCAGGGTTCAAATGCAAGCTGGCTGCTAACAAAAACACTGGCGATAAATAGTATAAGTGTTCTTTCATGCAGTCATAAATAACTGTGTATTATCACTAAACTGTTGTGAACAAAACCTCAAAAAAGGTGAAGTGGTCATAAACTTAAAAAATGAATGCATGCAAAGTGGTCAGTTTTGCATGACTCATTTGAGAATGCAGGATAATACACCCACTGTAATGTGACTTCTCTCCATATGGAGTATTGTCTTACTCTCAATATATTTCATGGCAGGGACATTTAATGGTGCAATAAAAATGCAAACATTTAACTCTTTCTGCCAAACACTCAATGGCAATACATCACATCACACGCTAAGCAAAGCTAGGCAAGAAATTCGTTATATAGTTAACAGCACTCAAAATTGTTACAATAAATTCTTTATTCACTCCTTATTCAGACCTTTCTTCAGCACATTATACTTTTATTCTACTGATGAAGCATCCAAATATACTGTCACTTCTTCCTCTGATGCACATAGCTAATTTAATTTTTTGTGAGAATAAACGTATATCTATCCCAAATCTGAACAACGGCTCTCAACTTCTAGCTTCCAAATCATAAGCAACTTAGAAAAGAAATCTTGATCTGTTTTCATCTTTCCTACAAAAAAATTGAATTGTTAACTGGTTTGTTTGTTTGTTTCTAAACTCAAGACTCTCCAGGCTGAAAAATAACTTCTTCTTGGCTGCTCCTCACTCTTCCTATCTTTCCCGTTCTTTAAATATTCTAGGTCTTGTGACAAAATGCTGCTTCATTCTCTACAAAACAATATCTAATTTAACAGTGCTGGCACCACTGAAGTGAACAGCAATCTGTGTTAATGTGGCCAGGGTAAAGCTAAATCACTTTCAGAGATATTAAAAAACAACAACAAACTCCACTGCGGAGGGCTAGCTGCTTTGTCTCACATCCAAGCTGAGGTGGGAAGATCACTTGATACCAGGAGTTTAAGACTAGCCTGAGAAATACAGTGAGACCTCGTCTCTACAAAAAAAATTTAGAAATTAGCCAGGCGTGGTGGCATGTGCCTGCAGTGCTAGCTACTCAGGAGGCTGAGGTTGGAGATTGCTGGAGCCCAGGAGTTCAAGGTTGCAGTGAGCTATGATGACACCACTGCACTCCAGCCTGAGTGACAGAGCAAGACCCTGTCTCAAAAAAAAAAAACAAAACAAAACAGACAAAGAAAATAGTGGTATTGTCTTGTTTTCAAATAAGGAAAAGAGAATCTATGCCAAGGTTTATGTTCTGTGAGTACCACTTTAAAAATAAAAAAGCTACCCTACACTTAGCAATAACTACCAATTCTAAAACATGTAAAAGGGTATTTTATTTGCTAAACTAAGACAGACAGAGCTAATGCAAAATGTTCTCCTAGCCCAGTCTTATGTGACACTGGCTAACATGACACAAGCACTCTCTTCCAACAATGAAAACTAAGAGAATGAACCAAAAGAAGCCTTGCATAGAAGCGTAAGTCAGATTGTTATGGTTATTTGTGGTTGTGCTTCCTTGGGTCATATCTTGTGAACTGACATGACTTCTTGGCTTCTCAAAGGACAAGAGAGTTAGTTGAGCCAGCTAAGCCCACATCAAAACCTGAGAGGAGTCATCCCTACCTTTTCAGGCCATTCTAGATCTAAGTAATATGGAAGAGTCCAAGATCTTCAGAGCATGCTAATAGGCACTGAGAATTGGAAGAGGACTAGGGGCAATGGCTTGGTACTGCTGTTACCTACTTTGTCTACCCAACACCTGTAAATCTGCCTCTGTTTAAAAGCCTTGGCAATGAATGTGGATTTCATTAACCCACGTGGATTAAAAAGAAGTAGGATGAGTTGTATACACTTCTTGTGAACTTTGTTCCTGGTCTTAAGTGAAGCTGTGCAGGGTGTATATGACAATGATTTCTTGAGCCAAACATAAGACTTACTTCCTAGACTGGTACTAAGCACAGGAAAAAAAATAAGACAGAAAAGTTATTTATAGTTTGTATGGCTTATCTACAGTTCTCTTCAGAATTATCTCTGCTGGTTGCTTCTGACATGATATCCCATATATCTTCAAAGTTCAGAACTTTTTTTCTATCTCCCCTGGGTCATCCATAAAAGCTTATACATGCTCCCCAAAACAGAACTGAAAAAGAGAACAAAATAATTAGCAGTGAAAATAAAGAATACAGCCTTTGGGTCTACCATCTTTCCTCCAACCTGCAAGAGATCGGCATAGAAGGGGAAAAAACCCAAGTCAAATTTTCAGATTGCCTTCAGCTACTGACTGATACATTCAAAAGGTACTGTTTTTGATATTAGTTACTATTCCAGAGCCTATAAGAGTATGTATCAAGGAAAAGTATAGCTAGAGAGTTATTTCTACAGGTACAAATTTCTGTTATCAAGTGGGTAATGGATATGCATCAGTGTTTAACATAATTGACCAAGAATCAAATTCTGGGCTCCAGCTGCAGAGAGAGATAACAGAATTCTAAATATGCCTCTCTGCAACTGATGATCTGACTTCTCACATATATTCTTTCATTTAGCAAAATTTATTTGAAAAATATTCTCAGCCATTGCCTTACATTTGAAAATACTTTTAGCTAGGACTTTGTTTATTTTGTTAACTACTGTATTTTCGGGTTCTCGGCAGTACCAGACACACTTTCTGTACTCAATAAACAGTTGTTAAGAGAATCACAAATATGCATTTCTACTTAATTTGGGAAATGGGAAAAGTCCAGCCACATCTTCAATGCTATGCAGAAGTTTTAGTTTTGCTGGCATCTGGGCATATTCTATATTATATTGTGTTTGTATTAGAACAAAACTAGCTCTCGAAGAAGAAAGTCATTGGGAATGAATAAATCAAGAAAAACCATACTTTTCTAAAAATGTATTAATTTTCTTTTCCTTTTGTCTTATCTGAAACATTTGCCATTAGCCATAATCTCAAATGATAATCTCACTATATATTTTTTTCTTTTTTATTGCATTTTAGGTTTTGGGGTACAGGTGAAGAACATGCAAGATTGTTGCATAGGTACACACATGGCACTGTGATTTGCTGCCTTCCTCCCCCATCACCTGTATCTGGCATTTCTCCCCATGCTATCTCTCCCCCAACTCCCCACCCCCCCAATGTCCCTCCCCTATTCCCCCCCCGACAGACCCCAGTGTGTGATGCTCCCCCTCCCTGTGTCCACGTGTTCTCATTGTTCAACACCCACCTATGAGTGAGAACATGGGGTGTTTGATTTTCTGTTCTTGTGTCAGTTTGCTGAGAATGATGGTTTCCAGGTTCATCCATGTCCCTACAAAGGACATGAACTCATCGTTTTTGATGGCTGCATAATATTCCATGGTGTATATGTGCCATATTTTCCCTGTCCAGTCTATCATCGATGGGCATTTGGGGTGGTTCCAGGTCTTTGCTATTGTAAACAGTGCTGCAATGAACATTCGTGTGCATGTGTCCTTATAATACAACAATTTATAATCCTTTGGATATATACCCAGTAATGGGATTGCTGGGTCAAATGGAATTTCTATTTCTAGGTCCTTGAGGAATCGCCACACTGTCTTCCACAATGGCTGAACTAATTTACACTCTCACCAACAGTGTAAAAGTGTTCCTATTTCTCCACATCCTCTCCAGCATCTGTTGTCTCCAGATTTTTTAATGATCGCCATTCTAACTGGCATGAGATCGTATCTCAATGTAGTTTTGATTTGCATTTCTCTAATGACCAGTGATGATGAGCATTTTTTCATATGTTTGTTGGCCTTTTGTCTTCTTTTGTAAAGTGTCTGTTCATATCCTTTGCCCACTTTTAAATGGGCTTGTTTGTTTTTTTCTTGTAAATCTGTTTTAGTTCTTTGTAGATTCTGGATACCAGCCCTTTGTCAGATGGGTAGACTGCAAAAATTTTTTCCCATCTCACATGCAAGGATACACAAAGGCTCAAAATAAAGGGATGGAGGAAGATTTACCAAGTAAATGGAGAGCAAAAAAAAGCAGGAGTTGCAATTCTCGTCTCTGATAAAATAGACTTTAAACCAACAAAGATCAAGAGACAAAGAAGGACATTACATAATGGTGAAAGGATCAATGCAACAAGAAGAGCTAAGGATCCTAAATATACACACACCCAATACAGGCGCACCCAGATACATAAGGAAAGTTCTTAATGACTTACAAAGAGACTTAGACTCTCACACAATAATAGTGGGAGACTTTAACACCCCATTGTCAATATTAGACATATCAACGAGACAGAAAATCAACAAGGATATCCAGGACTTGAACTCAGACCTGGAACAAGCAAACCTAACAGACATTTACAGAACTCTCCATCACAAATCCACAGAATATACATTCTTCTCAGCACCACATCACACCTACTCTAAAATTGACCACATAATTAGAAGTAAATCACTCCTCAGCAAATGCAAAAGAACAGAAATCATAACAAACAATCTCACAGACCACAGTGCAATCAAGTTAGAACTCAGAATTCAGAAACTAACTCAGAACCGCACAGCTTCTTGGAAACTGAACAACTTGCTCTTGAATGTTGACTGGATAAACAATGAAATGAAGGCAGAAATAAAGATGTTCTTCGAAACCAACGAGAACGAAGACACAACATACCAGAATCTCTGGGACACATTTAAAGCAGTGTCTAGAGGAAAATATATAACAATAAATGCCCACATGAGAAGCAAGGAGAGATCTAAAATTGACACCCTAGCGTCAAAATTGAAAGAGCTAGAGGAGCAAGATAAAAAAAAAAAAACTCAAAACCTAGCAGAAGACAAGAAATAACTAAGATCAGAGCAGAACTGAAGGAGATAGAGACACAAAAATCCCTTCAAAAAAATCAATAAATCCAGGACCTGGTTTTTCGAAAAGATCAACAAAATAGACCAGTAGCTAGATTAATATAAAACAAAATAAAAGAGAGAATAATCAAATAGATACAATAAAAACAATAAAGGGAATAATCTCACTATATTAAAGCAATAGGTTATCTGAGAGAATTAATATGTTACTGGGCTAATACATGATCAATAATTAGTTAATTTCCTATCCACACTCAATTCACAAAATTGTCAAGGGGGTAAGGACAGATCAGTTAGCCTGTGGTTCTGTTGAAGTCTAAAGGGAAATCACAGTAAGTCAGTCAAGGGTTAGCAAGAGGGATCGGAACTGAAAACAATTGTTAATAATTGTGTTTAAGGCTGGTTTTATGAAAAACATTCAAACATAATGAAATATTGTTTGGGGATAAGAAGCAGCACAAAGCAGCATGTCTGGAGTCAGCAAAGCTGACCAGCAATCTCCGTTTTGCCAAAGAGCCACATAACCTTGGGTGAGATATTTAATATCTTTAGACCTCATGTCCCAAGTCTGTAAAATGAAAGCATCAAACTAGATGGACTCTAAGTTCTGTTACAGCAATAAAATTCTATAATCTCTTGTCTTTTATCTGATTTGTCACAGAACATTTTAATAACATTGATTTTTTTAATAGCATAAAAAGTAAAACAAACACTTAAAACTTACTGCTAACATACTGAATAAACAATGACAGTTTTATTAACCATATGTGTAAAGTGCACTTAAATAGACAAGCCTGAGCAAGTAAACAAGACTCCAACTCTACAAAAAAATAAAAATATAATTAGCTGGGGACAGTGGTGTGTAACTGCAGTTCCAGCTACTCAGGAATCTGAGGTGGGAGGATTGCTTGAGCCCAGGAGTTTGAGGCTGCAGTGAGCAATGAGTGTGCCACTGTACTCTAGCCTGTGTGACTCAGTGAGACTCCATCACTAAAAAGAAAAAAAAAGAACTTGAATAGACAACACTGTTTGTCCCTTTAAATAGCATGAGAAAGTAGATCAGAGTTACAGACTTGCTGATAATAACAATAATATATTAAAATGGGTCTTTACAAAGTCACAACATATTTTCTGATTAGAAAAGTTTTCTATACTCAAGTTAGAACATGTATGCATGCACACGCAAACATATATTAAAAATGTAGAATTATTCTATAATCCTCTATGCAGAGAGACACCTTGAGTACTTTAATATTAATCTCTTTCTCTCTAGCTGCCTCCCTGTCTCCCTCACTCTAGCCATACTCACGCCTACACTCATAGTTGGACTTCTCTACCTGTTATATTAATATATCCTACATTCCTCACTGAACATGAGCATTTTACCGTAGCCCTAAATACATTTCATAAACATAATTTTGATTGCTTGAACAGTAATCCATCCTTGAATATGCCACAATATTTATTTAAATATTCCTCCGCTGTTGGGCTTTTGGTGTTTTCCAATTTTTCACAATGATTTTAAGTTAAATGTCTTTGTACATACACCTTTGATTGAATCTCTATTTCCTTAGGATAAACTTCTGGAGAATATTATGGAAAAGGAAAGATGGTGACTAAACTTGAAACTCTGAGACAATCCTGAGATCTAACCCCAGTGTAATTTGATTAATAGATGAATATGCATGAATTCCTAGGTATATTTAAACTGATAGGTTTTCTTGAAATTAGGATTTTCAGTATTTTATTAAAAGAATTACAAATCTAAACATTTCATTGGATTCTATTGGGAAGGATGTTGGCTTAACACATTCAAATTTGGTGTTCTTATTTTTAAATTTTCAATTCCTTTTTTTTTCCTTTCATTTCCTTTAAAATTGATTTCTCATCACTTGGGCTTTATTATTATCTTTGTGCTATTGGATTATTCTTGCCTCCATTGGTTTCCAGAATTATTTTCTGTTATACTCTATTGCCTTCATCAAATATATCTTTCTCTTACACCTCTCTACCTTTCTCTTTCTATCGGAATTCACACTTCTCATGTGTTTTTGTTCCTTGGTGTTCCAACGGCTTCTTTCCTTCCTGGGACCCTTCCATTTGACACTTTGTATTTCTTTCAATCAGAGCCATGTTTATAATAAACTAGTACTACGGCAGGACATATATGTCAGGAAACTGGAGAGAAGATAAAGCATATTGTTTGGATAAAACATTTTATTAACACTAGTGATTACTCTGTGTCCCATTTTGTACTGAGGTGGTTTCTAGTCAAAACAGTTCACTTGCAGTTTTAAGGGACTAGAGACAGTACTTATGAAGTATCTCTCATCATTAAGAGTAGCTAGTCACTATTTATAGAGTTTCTCTTAAATATTATTTGAGAGGACTGATTTGCTTTGGATAAGAACTTTGAAATCTTACATGGGCATAAACCCTATCTTTGAAATTTATACTTTATTTATGTGATAAGAACTCACAATAGTAATTTCCATAATTTTCTTTTAAGATATTACTAATATAATTATTTAAAAAGAAAAAAACATTTTGCAGGGATAGAGGTTCATCTCTCTTGATACATTTTTAAATATGGGTCTGATAAATGAAAATTGTGGAACTGATAACATAACTTGAGGATCTAGCATGGATTCTATAAGAAAACGAATAATCATTTTAGGATACATATAATTATAGTTATATTAATTAGGAAAAATGTTCTAAGTGGGAGATATACATCTCACATACACCTGACAGCTGTGCATTTGTACATCATGTGTTTTTAAAATATTGGTTATGAATTTCACATTGACAAAATTATATTACCACATTAACACAAAATTGTATTAATGTATTAATTAATTGTATTAATGGGTGGTGAGTCTACTGGTATTCTTTTTTCCCATAGAGTATAAGCAAAAAAGTGACTAATGCATTTGACGAAATTGTGACTATGTAATTGAGAAATGATAACTCACCCTCACTTATCTTCCAAATTTTATGTTTCTAAGACTTGACATCATGGTTCACTATTATAAAGATATATTCTTTTATTTCCTCCAAGTCTTATGATTAATAGTTTTCCATGGAAGGGAGGTGCCATATCACATGTTGCTGATAGATGGTTTCAACAACTCATCTTTTCATTCATTTATCAAAACCTTACTAACTATAATACACCACGGATTTGTTTGCTTAAAATATGATGTAACAAATGATTTAATAGAAGCATTGAAAATAATTTTGGAAGAACAATGTGTAGCTTCTGAGAAAGAAAAAATTCTGACATCTAAAAGCTGACCTGGCATTCAGAGGTGAACCCTGTTGTTCTTCTAATGGACATAGACAATCTCACAGAATACCAACCTCAGACAAGTTCAGTATACAATCATAATAAAACAAAACAAGGTCACGTCATAACTTTGTGTAAGTACAGACAAAAACAAGTTTACCACATTACCCACAAAATGACAAGCTGCCTTATTTCTCAACTAAAATGAGTGATCGCTACTTCCTGTCAGTCACAGCTTTATCGTTTTTCTAGGTGGCCCTCCCTGTGGATAAAACTTACTGAGAAAACCAATCTTAGAATTGCTCCTGCCTTCTGATGACATCTAATCTATAGAAAAACCCTTGCTTTTTAAATATCTTCCCTCAAATCATCCAACCAAACCCCAGATCCTTTCAATACCCTCTTACTGACATATCCCGCAGCTTCCCACAGCAAGTGCCATCCCTTGTGCAAAGAGAAATAAACCGAATGTGTTCTGCTACAGGTGTGTTCGTCCTGGTCTGTGACCTGAAGGCACTGCATTCCTCTGT
Source organism: Ateles fusciceps (assembly GCA_036589455.1). Lineage (NCBI taxonomy): Eukaryota > Metazoa > Chordata > Mammalia > Primates > Atelidae > Ateles > Ateles fusciceps. Next base: position 7,180,612 of record JAZHEH010003404.1, on the reverse strand, counting down.
ACTGACAGGAGGAAGATGGAAACCTCACAGAGGAAGGGGCCCAGTGACAAGTCTTGAAGGATGAGCAGGAGTCAGGGTGGGTGGAACAAAGAACTGCCTTCCAGGCAGAGGAAACAGGATTTGTGAAGGATCAGAAGACAACAGAGCAATAGTGTGGTTTGTTTGGAATAAAAGAAACATAGGAGAAAGTGGTTTATGAGAATGAAAAAAGAAAACAGGGATGAATGAATGAAAACATTGGGAACTTTATGTCACCTCCTGTTAGTGACAATTTATCCTCTAAGGAAAGAGGGAATAGGGAACAATGGCATATATTCTCACTGTGGAGAGCACACCGGCATAGACAACACTCAGCAAAAAATATGCAGTTTATCATGATTTTACGTAGTGAGCTCTTGGTGATCTAGAAATCTAATTTGTTCCTTCTCTGCTGTCCTTATCTCTTCCTTGATATGAATCTCTTAAATTACAATTTGTCTCCTTCTAACTTATTATTTCAAGGAAGATTAGGAACAGCTGATCAGCAGCTCTATTGAGTCGCTTCACAGATACTTGAAGGACATTATTAAACTGTCCTGTGCGTTCCCTTTTACAATTGCATTTTCTTTGACATTACCCTCACAACTCTCTTTTTCCAATCTTTATTTATGTCTGTCGTCTTCAGAACTCATGTCAAATTCTCTGTATCTCTTCTTATACAGGTATTCATGGCTCTAGATTAGTCTAGTGAAAAGGTAATGGCTGGGCATATCTTATCCCATTTATTTATTTTTCATGCCTCCCTTCAAAAAGTAAGCTAATACGTAGTCTGCCTAGTAGGCTCCCTAGTAGTATTATACAATTTTTAGATTTTTCATTTTGGAAAAACTATAAAAAGCCATGTCAGTATCAGTGTTCATAATTTAAAATTTCTTCCATTTGTTTTTATTCTGAATAATTATGTTTGGCCACTAATGTCTTAGTTGCTTGTCCCTTGCTACCATTCCTAGTTCAGTGTTATATGAATGTGATGATGGAGTGAACAGGAGAGGAAATTTGTCATTCTAATAGCAATTAATATCATTGCTGTTCAAAAGCAAGCCAAAACACAACAAAGTAAACTGCCAAGTAGAATCAAGAGTCGTCATTCTTTTCTAGTTCAAAATTATTTGCTTATTAAAAGTCATATTAAATATCATCCTGGAATTGAAACCACCTTCATAAAGATTATAACAGTAAGATAAGTTTATTTAGCAGGGCTGACTCTGTCTTGCTTTTAGCCTCGCAGGGTGTCTGTCCACCCTTATTTCGGGGCTAGTTAACCATGGGAGGAATTTAGATTGTAGTTGAAAGCAAGGATGATAATAGTCTCTTCCTAAAACTGACTCCCTTTTGTTTTGGGACTGAAACAGTCTTTGTAAGACTAATGATAAATTCCAAGATTAGGCTATGAGAGGGCACTGAATTCTAAGATGTAGGCATAGCATGTCTTTCTACATAATTTTTTTTTTAAGTCAGAGTTTCACTCTTGTTGTCCAGGCTGGAGTGCAATGGTGCAATCTTGGCTCACTGCAACCTCCGCCTCCCGGGTTCAAGTGATTCTCCTGTCTCAGCCTCCCGAGTAGCTGGGATTACAGGCATGTGCCACCACACCCAGCTAATTATATATTTTTAGTAGAGATGGGGTTTCTCCATGTTGGTCAGGCTGGTTTTGAACTCCCAACCTCAAGTGATCCACCTGGCTCAGCCTCCCAAAGTGCTGGGATTAGAGACATGAGTCACTGCACCTGGCAGCATGTCTTTCTATAATTGTTTACTGCACCAGAAGTCACAAGAGTTGTGATTCTCCCAATTGTTCCCGTAGATAATATCATATTGTAGAATGTAAGAGTGGTCTTTGAGATGTGTTTCAAACCTTTGCATTCTAGTAACTGACTGACTCCACCTGGATTTGTGACTCATGACTCAGCCCATCCTGTAGTCCCCATCTAGAGACAGACTGAGTTCATGCACAAGGATAATTTTCCATACCCTATGATTTCATCCCAAACCAAGCAGCAGCACCCATTCCCTAGCCCCACTGCCTACCAACCCTAGCCTGTGGGTTCTCAGGGAGGCTGATTTGAGTAATAAACTCCATCTACCACTTGGCTAGTACTGCATTAGTTAAGCTCTTTCTTTGCTGCAAAAACCTGCTATTGTCAGTGCATTGGCTTTTCTGGGCAGTGGACAAGATGAACCCATTGGATGATTACAGAAATATCTTTTGGTCAAAGGACACAAAATTTCAGTCAGTTCAGGGGAATAAGTTCAAGAGATCTGTTGTATATTATGGTGATTATAAGTTAATAACATATATTGTATACTTGAAAATTGCTAAGAGACTATATTAAGTGTTCTCAATGAAAAATGTAAGTATGTAAGGTGATTCATATTCTAATTAGCTTGATTTAGGCATCCCACCATGCATACAGATATTCTAACATCTTGTTGCTTACCATGAACATACACAATTTTTATTTGTCAATTAAGAGAATTAAAATAAATAAATCTGTAATTTCATTGACCATTTCTCCTAGGTTGTCTTAAAGCATAAATTAAGGGATGAACATATTCTTCTCTTGGTTATACTTTTCCCCACTTGATATATCAGTAAGAATGTTAAGTATCCCCTCATTCTCAGTGCCTAAGGTAATTATTATAATTATTTTAACTAACACAACTTTAAGTACTACTTTAGGGTTTCTATTCTTAGTATGCTTTATTTGTGGATAAATACTTTTAGTTATCTAGGTACGTTTTTAAGGCACTTGGATTTGATGGGAATAAAAAGAAATTAGTGTGATCTAAAACTTTAGTCTTTATTTTTATTCTCCATGCATTCGTCATGGTTTTAGTGTTGTAGAATTGTCCCATTTTTGGAGTTAAGATGCCTTCTTTCTCTTCACATTGGCAAATAAGAGGCTGTAGCACTGCAGCTTGGATTTTGTTGCATTTTTTGGGAACATTCATTTCAGAAAAACTTTTCATTTTAAGATTATTTTTTGCTAAGCACAAGACATTCAGATATTTGTCATTCTGCAGCATGTTCCCTAAAAGCATAACACTAATAAAAATCTATACCTTGATTAGTTTTTATATTAAAAAACAAGCGACTGGGCTCAGTGGCTCACACCTGTAATCTCAGCACTTTTGGAGGCCAAGGTGGGTAATCACTTGAGGCCAGGATTTCAAGACCAGCCTGGCCAACATGGTGAAACCTTGTCTCTACTAAACATACAAAAATTACCTGGGCATGGTAGTGCACGCCTGGGCAACAGAGCGAGATTCTGTTTCAAAAAATAAAAAATAAAAATAAATAAAAGATAAATTTAAAAGTGATAAAATATTACAGTTTTTGTTCTGAAAAGCCCCATACAGCATCAGCTTACACATATACACAGATACACATTACCAATAGGTGATCTACACCAATAGATGTATGATCTACACGTAAGAACCAAGAGGATACTTTTACTTTATTTATTATTATTTGATTTATTATTTAGTATTTAGGTTCTTAAAAGGTCATTGTAAAGAGTGGATTTCTTATCTAATTTTACTTGTTTTTAAATTTTAATCCCTAATCTAAACTAGCTGCCTCATGTATGCTTTCAAAAGCACTTGATGCTGGAAACACATGATATGGAAGACTGTGGAGATATTACAATAAGGGCCAAGTGTGAATAGCCAAACCTGAGACGGGCTGTGAGTTGGTGATACCATGGAGAATTAACTTAGGAGTTAGTGGGTTAAAAATATCTCCAGGGAAATGAGTTCAAATTTTAGAATGCTGGAAAAATAATTTTAAATCTGAGAGAATAGTTTTCTCACTTTGGGAACACTTTAGTGGTGGAGAGTAGGGGACTGGTAAATAATTTCTGACATACTACTGCTGATTTTGAAATATTTTACCTTCATATTCTTTTACCTATGACTTTAATGTCCATAACTTAAAACAGTATCTTCTAAAATTATTATGATTTTCTGAACATGCATGTTAAAAAATAATGAATACTTGTCAAAAAGACTAACATACTCTGTTAGATAATAGAAAAGGAGCAGTTAGTTAGTAGTGGGGATTTCAATTTTCATAACTTATTTCCTAACTCCATGGTTTCTAAAACTTACTTAAAAGAGAGATTATTTCCTTTATGCCTGTCATAGTTCCTCAGGCTGTATTATGCCTACCACGTCCTCTGTAGCCCTCAGCCTTTGGTGGAAGAAACAAAAGAAAAGAGTAACAATTACTTCTATTTGATGTTTCTTCTGCCCATGAGGTCTTTGTATATGTACTGCACACTAACCAATCGTGCCATTGGATCTCCATGAGGTCTTCGTAAACCTAGAAAATGTTTTTCTCTATTGAAAAAAATCTCATTATTAAAACATACTGAGACAGAGTAAGATGGATAAACAGAAGCCTCCACTGATCATCTGCCTCACAACAACACCAAACTGAACACAACAAAAAAGCACCTTCATAAGAACCAAAAATCAGGTGAGTGATCACAGTACCTGGTTTTTAACTTCATATCACTGAAAGAGGCATAGAAGAGGGTAAGAAAGACAATCCTGAATTGCTGACACTATCCCTCTTCCATCCTCCAGCATTGGCCACCTGGTGCTGAGACAATCTGTGCAACTGGGGGAGGCAGAGTGCAGTGATTGTGGGACTTTGCATTGGAACTCAGTGCTGATCTGTTACAGTGGAAAACACACCAAACGAAACCCAGTGAATGCACATAGAGGGAGCATTTAGACCAGCCATAGCTGTAGGAGAATTGCCCACCCCAGCAGCTGGAGCCACAGTTCTGGCAAGCCTCACCACCTCAGGCTAATGACTCTGGGGTCCTAAATAAACTTGAAAGGCAGTCAAGGCCACAAGACTGCAATACTTAGACAAGTACTGGTGACATGGTGGGCTTGGAGCCAATGGACTTGGGGGGGGCACATGACCTAGTGAAACACCAGCCAGGGTGACCAAAGGGAATCCTTGGGCCACCCCTTCCCAACCCCAGGCACCACAGCTCATAGCTCTGGGACAGACTCCTTCCCTTCGCTTGAGGAGTGGGAAGAGTAAAGAGGACTTTCTCTTGCAACTTGGATACTAGCTTAGCCACAGTAGGATAAAGCAACAAGCGGAGTCCTAAAGTCCCCCTTTCAAAACCTAACTCTCAAATGGCATTCCTAGATACACCCTGAGCCAGAAGTGAATCCACTTCCTTGGAGGTAATGACTCAGTCCTAGAGGGATTCATCACCTGCTGACTAAAGAGCCCCTTGGTCCCTGAATAATCAGTAGCAGTACCCAGGCAGTACTCGCAATGGGCCTTTGGTGAGACTCAGGCATGTGTTGACTTCAGATATGACCTGGCACATTCCAAGCTATAGTGGCTATGGGAAGGGACTCCTTCAGTTTGAGGAAAGGAGAAGGAAGAGAAAGGGGACTTCATCTTGCAGCACAGGTACTAACATGACCACAGAGGGATAGAGCACCAAGCGGACTCATAGGGTCTCCAATTCCAGGACTTTGCTCTTGGGTGGCATTTCTGAATCTGCCATCAGCCAGATGAAAGCCTGCTACCCTGAGGAGAAAATTCTAGGCCTGGCATCATTCACCAGAAGCTGACTGAAAGGCCCTTCATCCTCAAATGAACATTGGCAGTAGCCAGGCAGTACTCTTCATGAATTTGGGGTGGTGATGTCCATAAGCGGACACCCCTCTGCACTTGGAAGGGGGGTGGTAAGAGTGGGAAGGAATTTATCTTGTGACTCGGGTGCCAGCTCTGCTGCAGTAGAATATAGAAGCAAGTAGATTCCTAAAGTTTCTAACTCTAGGCTTTAACTCCTAGATGGCATCTCTGGATCCACCTGGGATCAGAGGGAACTTGCGACCCTGAAGGGAAGGGCACAAGCCTGGCAGGCTTCACCATCTGCTGATTGTACGGCCCTATGCCCTTAAGCAAACATAGCCAGTCAGTAATTACCCTGGGTTTTGGTAGACTAGAAGAGCCTTTCTTGCACTTTAAAATGAGATTAATTTAACTCCAATTTGGTTAAAAACTTGCTAAGAGAGAAAGTTCAGTCTACTGATTTGGTATAGGTAAATGGACATTAAATTTTTTTAAAGTAAAGGATATGATAGGTACAGTTAGATTATATTCTTGAGGTTCACGTGAAGCCAGTGGTGTTACCTTATTTTTATTTCCTTGTTCAGGTCAGGGACTGGAATGTCTGTTGGCGGAGGTGAATGAATTCAAAATTTTCTGAATGGAAGCATTTTTCACCAAAATGAGCCTCATCCCTTTATGCAACACATAACCTTACTGAGGGAGGGGAAACAGCGAAACCACCTTTTAATTTCTCCTCACTGTGTACAAGTTCAGTCATTGTCTTGAACACTATCTCAAACACCCGTTTTTTGTTTTGGATAGTACCTTGTCTGTATAAGAAGTTGACCTTTCCATAGAGAGGCCCTAGAGTCTATTTATTTGTGTCTTCTAGTATGATCTCTTGTTTTGACAATAAAAATCCTTACTACTTTCTCAAAAAAAAAAAAAAATGTTATGCTGGCTTCAGGTGTGGTCCAGCATGGTCCCAGTGGTGGTGGCCAGAGGGGTGTTTGAATCACTCTTTCCCCCAGTGCCAGGCAGCTCAACACAGAAAAGAGACTCCATTTGTTTAGCAGAAAGTGAGAGAAGAGAATAAGAGTCTCTGCATGGTAATCCAGAGAATTCTTCTGGATCTTATCAAGACCACCAAGGCAGCATCTTACAGATCAAGGTGGTGTGTAAGAGCTACAGCATTACTGTGCTTAGGGTGCCCCTTAAAGCAGATACAGCTGCAGTGACCAAAAACTTAGATCATAACACATATAGCACTTTAAATACCTGGAAAGCTCTCCCAAGAAGGACGGGTTCAAACAAGGCCAGATGGTGGCCTCTACAATAAACACCCAACTCTTCAATGCCCAGACAGCAATGAATATCCCCAAGCATCAAGACCATCCAAGAAATTTGATCTCACCAAACAAACTAAATAAGGCACCAGTGAGCAATCATGGAGAGTCTGAGATATGTGGTCTCTCAGACAGAGCTTTCAAAATAGCTGTTTTGAGGAAACTCAAGAAAATTCAAGATAACACAGAGAAGGAATTAAGAATCTTATCAAAGAGATATAAGAAATAGAATGAAATAATTTAAAAGAATCAAACAAATTCTGGAGTTGAAAAATAAAATTGACATACTAAACAATGCATCAAAGTCTCTTAACAGATGATCTAGGAGAAGAAAGAATTAGCCAGCTTGAAGACAGGCTATTTGAAAACATACACTCAGAGGAAATAAAGAGAAAAAGAATGAAAAAGAATGAAGTCTGACTATAATATCTAGAAAAAAAGCCTCAAAGGGGCAAATCTAAGAGCCATTGGCCTTAATGGGGAAGTAGAAGGAGAGTTAGAGGTAGAAAGTTTGTTCAAAGCAATAATAATACAGAATTTCCCAAACCTAGAGAAGGATATCAATATTTAAGTACAAGAAAGTTACAGAACACTAGGCAGATTTAAACCAAATAAGACTACCTCGAGACATTCAGTAATCAAATTCCCAAAGGTCAAGGATAAAGAAAGAATCCTAAAGTCAGCAAGAGGAAAGAAACAATAACATCCAATGGAGTTCACTATGTCTGGCAGCAGAAATCTTAGTGGGAACCTTACAGGCCAGAAGAGAGTGGCATGACACATTAAAAGTGCTGAAGGGAGAAACTTTTACTCTAGAATAAAATACCCTATTTTAGAATAAAATATTCAGTAAAAATGTCCTTCAAACATGGAGGAGAAATAGTTTCCCAGACCAAAAAACCTGTGAGATTTCATCAACACAAGATCTGTTCTACAAGAAATCTAAAAGGATTTCTCCAATCTGAAAGAAAAGGACATTAATAAGACAATAGGAAATCATCTGAAGGTACAAGATTCACTGGTAATAGTAAATACACAGAAAAACACAACATTATAATACTAATTGTGATGTGAATACTACTCACATCTTGAGTAGAAATAATAAAAAGTAAACTGATAAAAAATAATTAATCACTGGATGTGATGGCTGATGCCTATAATCCCAGCACTTTGGGAGGCTGAGGGAGGAGGATTGCTTGAGCCTAGGAGTTTAAGACCAGCCTGGGCAACATGGTGAGACCCCATTTCTAAAAAAAGTAAAAAATTAGCCATGTGTAGTGGCATGTACCTGTGGTCCCAGCTGTTTGGGACACAAGGGAATAAGAATCTCTTGGGCCTAGGAGATTGATGCTATAGTGAGCTGTGATTGTGCCACTGAATTTCAGCCTGGGTGACAGCGTGATTGAGACACTGTCTCATATACTCCTACCACTACTATTACTACTACTACTAATAATAATAACTACAATAACTTTTAAAGACACAGACAGTACAATAAGATACAAAAAGAAACGACAAAAGTTCAAAAATGGGGGGTGGGGGTGGGAGAAAGTTACAGGGTAGAGTTTTTATTAGTTTTTTCTTTGCTTGTTTGTTTACACAATATGTGTTAGGTTGTCATCAGTTTAAAATAATAACTTATAAGATATTATTTGCAATCTTCATGGTACCCTCAAATCAAAAACATACAATACATACACAAAAAATAAAAATCAAGAAATTAAAACATACCACCAAAGAAAATCACCTTTACTTAAACAAAGTCAGGAAGAAAGGAATGAAGGAAAAAAAGAACGCAAAACAACCAGAACACAAGTAACAAAATGGCAGGAGTATGTGCATACTTATTAATAATAACATTGAATGTAAATGAACTAAACTCTCTAACAGACACAGAGTAGCTGAATGGATGAAAAAGAAGATGCAATGATTTACTGTCTACAAGAATTACACTTCACATAGAAAGACAAAAACAGACTGAAAATAAAGAGATGGAAAAAGATATTCCATACAAATAGAAACAAAAAGGGGGCAGAAATACCGATATTTATATCAGACAAAATCAATTTCAAGACAAAAACTATAAAAAGAGACAATGAAGATCATTATGTAATGATAAAAGGGTCAATTCAGCAAGAGGAAATAACAGTAATAAATATATATGCATTCAACAGTGAATCACCCATATTATAAAGCAAATACTGTTAGAGCTAGAGGGAGAGATAGACCCCAATACAATAATAGCTGGAGATTTCACCACCACATTTTCAGCATTGGACAGATCATCTAGGCAGAAATCTAACAAAGAAATATCAGACTTAATCTGCACTACAGACCAAATGGACTTATATAGATAGTTGGAGAACGTATCATTCAATGGCTGCAGAATACACATTCTTCCCCTTAGCACACGGATCATTCTCAAAGACAAATCATATGTTACACCACAAAACAAGTCTTAAAATACCCAAAATAACTAAAATAATGTCAAGTATCTCCTCTGACTAGAATAGAATACAACTAAAAATAAATAACAGGAGGAATTTTGGAAACTATACAAACACATCGAAATGAAACAATATATTCCTGAATAACCAAAGAGTCAATAAAAAAATTAAGAAGAAATTTGAAAATTTATTGAAACAGATGATAACGGAAACACAACATACTAAAACTTATTTATTTTAGTTTTTTGAGATGGAGTTTTGCTCTCTTGCCCAGGCTGGAGTACAATGGCATGATCTTGGCTCACTGCAACCTCTGCCTCCCAGGTTGAAGTGATTCCCCTGCCTCAGCATCCCGAGTAGCTGGGATTACAGGTGTGCACCACCATGCCTGGCTGATTTTTGTGTTTTAAGTAAAGACAGGGTTTCACCATTGTTGGTCATGCTGGTCTCGAACTCCTGATCTCGTGATCTATCTGCCTTGGCTTCCCAAAGTGCTGGGATTACAGGTGTGACCCACTGTGCCCGGTCATGCCTGGCTAAGTTTTGTATATGTAGTAGAGATGGGGTTTCACCATGTTGGCCAGGCTGGTCTCAAACTCCTGACCTCAAGTGATCCCAAAGTGCTGGGATTACAGGCATGTGTGTCACCATGCCCAGCCTAAAACTTATTAAACACAGCAAAATCAGTACTAATAGGAAAATTTACAATGATAAGTGCCTGCATCAAAAAAGTAGAAAAAAATTTTATAATGCATTTTAAAAAATTAGAAAAATATTAGTAGAAAAAAATAAATAAAAATTAGAGCAGAAAAAAGTGATATTGAAACAAAGAAAACAATACGAAGGTCGACAAAGTAAGTTTTTTTAAAGATAAAATCAACAAAATTTTAGCCAGACTAGCTAAGAAAAATAAAAAAGAGAGAAAAGGACTTAAATAAAATCAGTGTTAAAAAAAAAAAAGACATTACAACCATTAACACAGAAATTAAAAGAATCATTAGAGGCTACTATGAGCAACTATATGCCAATAAATTAGAAAACCTAGAAAATAGGATGAATTCCTAGACAAGCACAACATACCAAGATTGAACAATGAAGAAATCCAAAACCTGAGCAGACCAATAACAAGTAACAAGATTGAAACTGTAATTAAAAGTCTCCCAGCAAAGAAAATCCTGAGGCCTGATGGCTTCATTCCTACATGTTACCAAACATATAAGGAAGAACTAAAACCAATCCTACTCAAACTATCCTGAAACACATATATAGAGAGAATACTTCCAAACTCATTCTTTGAGTACAGTATCACGCCGATACTGAATCTTGACAAATACATTCAAAAAAAAGAAACTTAAAGTCCAATATCTCTGATAAACATTGATACAAAAATCTTCAACAACAAACAAAACAAAAAACTAGCAAACTGATTTCAAAAGCACATTAAAAATCATTTATCATAACCAAACAGATCTATCCCTAGGATGCAAGGATGGTTTAACATATGAAAATCAATCAATGTGATACACTGAAGGACAAAAACCATATAATCATTTCAATTGATAATTTAAAAAATTTTAATAAAATTTAACATCCCTTCATGATATAAAAAAAATTATCAAAAAACTGGGTATAGATAGAAGATACTTCAACATAATGATAGGCATATACAACAGACCCAAAGTTAGTATGATACTGCATGAGGAAAACCTGAAAGCCTTTTCTCTAAGATCTGGAACATGACAAGGATGCCCACGTTTATCACTTTTATTTAACATGCTATTGGAATTCATGGCTAGACCTTAGTTAGCAGGTGATATGATCTCATATTTTCAAAAAGTTAATGACTACCGAAAAAACAGAACTGAGAAAGAAATTCAATAAAGTTGCAGGATACAAAAGCAATATACAAAAGTCAGTAGCATTTGTATATACCAAAAGTGAACCATCTCAAAAAGAAATCAAGAAATTAATTCTATTTACAAAAGCTACAAACGGAATAAAATATCTGGAAATTAATTTAACCAAAGAAGTAACGATATGTACAATAAAAACAATAAAACAATGATGAAATAAATTGAAGTGGAGACAAAGAAATGAAAAGACATTTTATGTTCATTGATTGGAAAATCAATATTGTAAAATGTTCAAGGCAATCTACAGATCCAAAGCAATCCCTATCAAAATACCAATGACATTCCTCACAGAAATAGAAAAAAAAAAACGCTAATACTTACAGAAACGATGAAAGACCCAGAATAGTCAAGCTATCCTGAGCAAAAAGAGCAAAACTGGAGGAATCACATTACCTGACTTTAAATTATCTACAGCTATAGTAACCAAGACAGCACAGTACTGGCATAAAAACAGACACATGGGCCAACACAATAGAGAACCCAGAAACAAATCCATACATCTACAGTGATCTCATTTTCAACAAAGTTGCCAGGAAAATACTTTGGGAAAATGACAGTCTCTTCAATAAATGCTGCTTGGAAAACTGGATATCCATATGCAGAAGAATGAAATTAGACCCCTATGTCTTGCCGTATTCAAAAATCAAATCAAAATCGATTAAAGACTTAAATCTGAGACCTCAAACTATGAAACTACTGAAAGAAACACTGGGGAAGCTCTCCAATTCACTGGACTTGGCAACAATTTCTTTAGTAATACCCCACAGTCACAGGTATCCACAGCAAAAAGGGACAAATGGGATCCCATCAAGGTAAAAATCTCCTGCAGAGCCAAGGAAACAATCAATAAAGTGAAGCAAACAACCCGCAGAATGGGAGAAAATATTTGCAAAGTATCCATCTGACAAGAGATTAATAACCAGAATATGTAAGGAGTTCCAACAACTCTAGAGAAAAAAAAATGTCATAATCCAATAAAAATGGGCAAAATATCTCAATAGACATTTCTCAAAAAAGGACATACAAATGGTAGGCATAAGAAAAGGTGCTCCGCATCATTGATTGTAAGAGAAATGCAAATTAAGACTACAGAGAGATATTATCTTGTTTAAAAAGGCTTTTATAAGAAAGACAGGCAATAACAAATGCTGGTGAGGATGTGAAAAAAGAGAATCTTTGTACACTGTTGGTGGGATGTAAATTAATACAACCACTATAGAGAATAGTTTGGAGTTTCCTCAAAAAAATAAAAACAGAACTATCTTATGTACTGCTAGGTATATACCCAAAGAAAAGGAAGTCAGTATATTGAAGAGACATCTGCAGTCTCATGTTTACTGCAGCAATATTAACAATAGCCAAGATTTATAAGCAACCTAAGTGTCCATCAATAGATGAATGGATAAAAAACATGTGGTATGGCTGGGCATGGTTATAGGCTAATGCCTATAATCCCAGCACTCTGGGAGGCCAAGGCAGGAGGATCATTTGAGCCCAGGAGTTCAAGACCAGCCTGGGCAACTTGGCAAAACCTCATCTTTATTAAAAATAGAAAAATTAGCCTGGTATGGTGGCCCACGCCTATAGTTTCAGCTACTCGGGATGCTGAGGTGAAAGTATTGCTTGAACCTGGGAGGTGGAGGTTGCAGAGAACCTAGATGGTGCTGCTGAACTCCAGTCTGGGGGTCAGAATGAGACCCTGTCTCAAACAAGAAAAAAAAAGAAAAAGAAGAAAGAAAGTGTGGTATATATACATAATGAAATACTATTCAGCCATAAAAAATAATGAGATCCTGTCATTTGCAACAACGTGGATGGTTCTGGAGGTCATTACGTTAAGTAAAATAAGCCAGAAACAAACAAACAGACAAAAATAAAAACACAAATTTTGCATATTCTCACTGATTTATGGGAGCTAAAAATTAAAACAATTGAACTCATGGAGATAGAGGTGAAATGATGATTACCAGAGGCTGGGAAAAATAGTTGGGGGGTAAGAGGATTAGTGGTGGTCGGGGGGGGGAATGGGTAATGGATACAAAAATATAATTAGATAAAATGAATAATATTTAGTATTTGATAGCACAACACGGTGACAGTTGACAATCATTTATTGTACATTTAGAAATAACTAAAAGAATGTAATTGGGATATTTGTAACACAACGAAAGGATAAATGTTTGAGGTGTTGGATACCCCATTTACCCTCATGTAACTATTACACATTCTATGCCTGTATCAATATATCTCATGTACTTCATAAATAAATATAACTACCATGTACCCACAAATATTACAAATTAAAAAAAAATTATTTTATGACTTCATATTGAGACAAATTCTTATTTTTTAAAAGGACTATAAATCAGAAGGTTTTCAATCACCAAGCACAAACTAAATAAAAAATATAGTAACAAGTACTGTGACAGTTTCTACATTGTACTGGCAAAGCATATTAATGGGAAATCTACTTTCTGAATAGCTCAGGGTTTGAGGAAATGATAACATTTCTCATGCCACTGTTAACCAACATATCTAAAAACACTTTGTAGGTGAAGAAATTCATAAAATAAAAAGCATTGAGTTCTTTATGATAAAATATAGAATATCAATCTCATTTTCTCTTATAAAAAAGAATCCTTTAGGGTGTTGGAAGAATAAGTGAAGCATACAATTTGTACAAACTCCAGAAAGTGTGATTTTTATTATATGAGATTTACTACTTTTTAAAATATCATATATATTACTGTATGTTTTCCTAACTACTATTTTCAAGTTAGGACAGAAGATGAGCTTGAGTTTTTCTTAAGTATTTTAATCTTATCTTCATTCTTTCCACAACCTCTTTAAATAAAGTACTTTAGCACACTGTCATTTACTCCTAAAATTTGACACAGTTGGCCAGGCACGGTGGCTCATGCCTGTAATCCCAGCACTTTGGGTGGCCTAGATAGGCAGATCATTTGAGCTCAGGAGTTCGAGACTAGCCTGGCCAACATGGTGAAATCCTGCCTTTACTAAAAATATAAAAATTAGCCTGGAGTGGTGGCACACGCCAATAGTCCCAGCTACTCAGGAGACCGAGGCACAAGAATTACTTGAACCCAGGAAGCAGAGGTTTCAGTGAGCTGAGAGCATGTCAGTGCACTCCAGCCTATACAACAGAGACTCTGTCTTAAAAAAAAAAATAAGTTTAAAAAGTTAACATTTACCCAATTATAGTAAAAATGTCAAGTTTGATAGAAGTATAAAATGACAAGAAGTAAAAATTTAAAAATCCTCTCAATTCCCTTTTCTCCCCCCAGAAACAAACACTATAAATAATTCTTCATTTTGTATTCAAAGTTTATTCTAGAAATTTTAAATGTTAATAAACAATATAAATTTGAGAACACAATAGAATAATCTACACATATAGTCTTCCAAGGTGACTATAGGATAAGTACCTTGAAATGAAACACTGGATCTAAAGTTATTTATTATTTCAGATTTTGAGAGTTATGCTAAAGGCTACTGGTAACAGCATATAAACATATTTTTTCCCTCTGGGTTCTATTAAAGATTTCATTTTTTTTTTCCAATCATATACGGAAGTGATAGCTTGGCGTTAGTCTATATGGGTAAGACTGAGCAATCTGTCAAATGTTCGCTTCTATTTTGCTCTGTGAACTGTCTGTTCATATTCTTTGACCGTTTTTCTCTTGGGTCATTCAACTTTTTCTATTAAATTGAAAAACTCTCTGTATAAAATAAATTAATTCCCTATCACATGCTTTGCAAGTATCTTACCCATTTTGTTGTTTGTCTTTTGACCTGTTTATGGCATTTTCAACTCCATAGAAGTATTTAATTTGCATGTATAATATGTATCCATGTTTTCCTTTATAGCCTCCAAATTTATTGAGATACTTACAAAGGCCATCTTGCTGAATATGTTTTTAAAAAGTTTTCCTGCCATTATTTTCTCTATCTTCTCTAAAGGTTTAAAACTTTGGTGCTTCTAGAATTCAATTTGATGTAATGAGTGACCAAGAATACAGCTTTATGCTTCCATAAATGGTTAGGCAGTAGTTTTAAGACAATATTTTGTCCATCCTATCCCAGTGACCAAAATGCCACTTTCATCAGGTATTAAATTTTCCTAAAATATATTTCTGGGCCTCTACTTTTTTCCATTCATCTTTACTTTTGTACCAATGCTATACCACTTTAATTATTATAGATGTGTTGTAATGTGTTTAACAGGTAGTAGAACTGAACTCTCTCAATCTAGAATATTCAGTAAATACAACAGAAAGTCAATGCTTGAGGAAACAATGAAAAGAACCTAATTCAGCTCCTTCAGTTTGGAGATAAGAAAACTGAAGGCCACGCATATTCCAAGACTCACTGGAAATTCCACAGCAGTTCATGGGAGAGAGGCACTAGAACAAGGATTCTCTCACTAGTATTCTAGTACTCTTTCTTCTGAGCCATGCTAATAACTATTAACAAATACATTCCCATAGACTTTAATACTTCTCAAATTATTTCTAGTCCATGTTTCTGTATGACATGTATTTTTTCTATTCTAATTTTTTATACCTTTGAACCATGATTTTTCTATAAACTTGTGATATTTTCATTATTATAAACACCCATATCCCATGAAAAAGAGTGGAAGACAAACCAAAATCTGTCTTCCAACATCCTTTGTCCTGGTCTATTTATTTTACCCATTAGAACCCTAAGTGGGATTGTTCTAATGTTAAAAAAAAAAATTCAAAGCAATGCACAATTGAACAGTAAAATTTTCACTGACGACTATCTTGGGAGTTGTCTGCTAGAGGCAGTCATCAGCATGTTAATGAGATCTATGGTTTAGCATTAAATGTAAGGTATTACAAACACTACTGAGGGTATGAACATAACACATGTCTAACTTCTATTAGACTTGAAAAATATGAAATGGTTATGTAAAAATAATATGAAAATATGTGATGGAATCACACAATGATTCAGAGACAGGAACTTTGCCCTTCACACAATGAGAAAAAGAAGATAAATTTAAGAAAATTTTAGAAAATACTACTGGATTAAATCATGTTATCAGGTCAATGGCTCTGGAAGTCTGCCAGAGAAACAAAAGTGGCTGTGGAAATTGAAGAATATTAGAATCTGGTAAGTCACTGCCTGGAGTGGTTTCATATAAAGAAGCTAGACAGTCTACAGAACTAGGAATCCATCTTACTCTCGTGCCAATAAGAAAGGTTATAGTTTTAGACAAATATGCTATCACCTAGATAATTCTAACTGAAAAAAACTAGTTATTATATCAAATTTGCCCAAACCATTGTGGCAAAATTAAGGATTTGGATGTTTTCCAGTTGAATGGGATTGCTCACATGACATAAATGAAAGAAAGCAAATAGTCTTCCCCAAAGCTAAAATATCTAAAGCACTTTAATATGAGAAGTGCGGAATGAGAGTTTAAGCCACAATACAGCATCATTTCTTATCTAGAAAACACATTGTGCAATAGCAGAATGTTGAAAAGGGTCATATAGACTAAAAACCAGAAAGAATTACTTGAATTAATAACTTTCACCCAAAGATAGTAGAAAAGGAATGCTCCCATTTATACTGCTCCCAGAGAATTAGATGCAGATGCCTCTCAGCACTACAAATGACCACTTTTGACACAAACAATTAAGTCAGGGGTTTCTATTTTCCTTTCAAGTTGGGTTGGTATGTGAAATTGTTACTATAAATTGTTACTTTTAGAAATGAGTTTCCATCTTGAATACCAGACTACATGCAGCATGGCTCTTCCATATCATGAACAAATGCATCAAATAATAATGTTTTCTTCAGTGACAAACATTTGTTCATTGCTCAGGAGTTTCTCATATTCATCAGGAGCTGAAATTTCCTATAAATGCTCAATTTCTTTTTTGTATTTTTTACGTAGCCTTTCTCTCTATATATATTTTTTCTTTTTCTTCTCTTTCTCTCTTTTTTAAAGACAGAGTCTTGCTCTGTTGCCCAGGCTGGAGTGCAGTGGCCCAATCACATCTCATGGCAACCTGGATCTCCCTGGACTCAGGTAATCTTTCTGCCTCAATCTCCCCAGTAGCTGGGATTACAGGAGTGCACTACCACACCTAGTAATTTTGGTATTTTTGTAGAGACTGGGTTTCACTGTGTTGCCTAAAGCTGGTCTCAAACTTCTGGGCTCAAGATATCCTGCCACTTTGGCTTCAAAAGTGTTGGAATTACAGGCACGAACCACCACATCCCCCACAAAATACCTTTAAAATTTATATAATAAAACTTTCGGCCGGGTGTGGTGGCTCACGCCTGTAACCCCAACACTTTGGGAGGCCGAGGCTGGTGGATCACGAGGTCAAGAGACTGAGACTATTCTCTCAACATGGTGAAACCCAGACTCTACTAAAAATACAAAAATTAGCAGGTGTGGTGACACACACCTTTAATCCCAGCTACTCAGAAGGCTGAGGAAGGAGGATCGCTTGAACCTAGGAGGCAGAGGTTGCAGTGAGCTGAGATCGTGGCCATTGCATTCCAGCCTGGTGACAGAGCGAGACTTGCTCTCAAAAATCAATCAGTCAATCAATCATTCTTTTCTAGGATCTATTAAAGTAAAATCCATACACTAAATATGCTTATATGTACAATTTTCTTACGCCTGAATTAGAAAGAACAACAATATTGGTCCAAGGATACAAATTTCAGTTAGAAAGAATAAGTTCAAGAGACTTATTGTATAGCATGGTGACTATAGTTACTGACAATGTATTGCTGAAACATGCTAAAAGAGTAGATTATAAATCTCACCACAAAAACCATAACTTCATGATGTAATACATATGTTAATTAACTACATTTAGCCATTCTACAATATATATGTTTCAAAACATCATACATGATACATACAGTGTTATCTACCAATTATAATAATAGTCCCTTGTATTTATTAAAAAAGAGCTGCAATTCAATACATAAATTATTCATAAACATATACTTCATAATTTGCTTTTAATAACAAGAAAAGAAATAAAAATAAAATGTACTTAAGCGTTATTATAACAAAGCAAATTACCTTACAGATATCTGAGTGATATTACACAAACAATTGAAGAGTGACAAATCCAAAAACAAATCACATTTTGATTTATCAAATCTAAACTGTAGAGTTCCTCTTAAATTTTACTTAGGATTTAGAGAAAATGAAAGAAGGATTCACTTGTGGCTGTTAGATCCAAACACCCTAAACTCACTGGCTTAATTTATTAACATGAATGGCTCTTTGTCAACCTTAATGTTCTGCATTAAGGAAAATGTTCCAGTAATTACAGACATCTTCACAATGAGTATAAGTTCACCACTGTTAGTGATTAGGTTTTAGAGAGTAACATCCAGAGTCACTAAAACAGTGAGCATCTTCTGAAAGGATAAGGGGTTTGGCAAAGTTAGAGTACTTGGGACTGCTCAAAAACAAATTAGACTTCTAGGTCAACAAGAGATCAGTACATAAAATAATGATAAATTGCATATAATTTGCTGGACAGTGCCTATGCCATGAAGCTATTCACGATGAAAAAGAATAAATAAGAGACACACAATTATTGATGTATTGATTATTTGTCATGTGCAACTTTTTGCCCAACAGAAATTCTGTGGTGGATGCCTTTCTGAAACTTGGAATATCAAAGATTTATAGTATTCTCACTGGCAAGAGAATATAAGATTAATCAGCTCCTTGATCATACATATTGCCTGACCTCATGCTTTTATTCTTAAACTTCACAACAATCACAAACCTCATTTTAAATGTCTTTGAACATCAAATATATTCCATGATTGGTTTTGTCTCTATTGATTTTAAAGCCAGACATAGTAGTACATCAGGGATTGTTTGTCAGGGGTTGCAAAGTGACACAGATTAATAAAGCATTCACTCTGTCCTCAAAGAGCTCCTCCTCTAACAGACAGGCAATACTTGATGAATTATCACCTTATGTGATAAATGTAATAGAGACACATGCAAAGTATTTATAACATCTCTTTGTCCAGAGGGCCATTTCTAATCCAAAAGGAAATAAATTGCTTATTTTCTCTGGGATAGTCAGTGCACATATATCTAACCAACAGAGGAAAAAATTTTATATGGACACTTTATTATATTACTCCCAATATCTCAAGCCAAATAACTCTTCCTCCTTCAACCAGACCATTCTCCATAATGTCATTAAGCACACCTTGCTCATCTCTCCATCTTTTCCAGGGGAGGCTCTGCTCTTCACTTTCCGCTAACTTATTGAATGCTTACTTTGGCTTAGGTAGTTTGTTAAAAGCTTTGCAGGCATTGACTCATTTCATCCTCACAGTGACTCTAAAAAGTAACTACTTTGTATTTGTTTTTAGAGATGGGTCTTGCTTTGTTGCCCAGGCTGGAGTACAGTGGCTATTCACAGTCCCATCATGGCATACAACGACTTCAAACTCCTGGGCTCAAGGGATCCTCCTGCCTTGGCCTCCCAAGAGACTGGGACTTTACAGGTACTTGCCTCCATGGTAGATAAAAAAAAAAAAAAAAAAACCAAAAACTATTTTTTAACATCTTTGACAGATGAGGAAATGAGTATGAGTGCAAAGATCTTAAGTAATTCATCATACAGTCAACAAACTTTCAAAATGTAGCAATCTACTAGCTCCAGAGCTCACGTGCTTAACTATTATGCAGTATTTGCACACTCGTTCTCATTCTTTCAGGCTAAGCAGCTGTGATGGCTGCTATAAAGTAACTCTAGTGCCTACTGCTTCTGTCACTTTGTATTTCTGCATGTGGTTACAACTGTACGCTTTATGTGTTTGAAAAGATCACCAGATAGGGGCCACAGACCAGATTTTGAATCTCTTTCAGTACCTAGAGATCAAAGGATGCACTCAATGAATATTTAAATGACAATAAATAGCAATACTTTATCTTAATCATGATTGAATTTCTGTCCCTTAGAGTAAAAATAGTAGGATAGCAAATTCCTAAAGAAGTTTCTGCAACACGGTAGGAATACAATTCTTAACATACTTTTTTTCACTGTTCAAAAATTTTAAGCTGAATGGCACCCTATGGATCTAGAGGCAATCAACCACAAATCACATAAAACCCCCCTCTGTTTGTTATATCAAGATTGGCTTCATTCTGTAAAATAATTTCCTATATATCATCTGGATATGCTATGTTGAGGAGCGTATCTATTATTATTAATAATGAAGAATTTTTGAACCACAGTGTGAAGAAATAACTTGTCAATGAATTTAAAACATAACTTTGGACCCCAATTTCTTTGTAGCTAACTGAGTGATTCACCATATCATTGTAACCAAGTCAAGTTAATTTAAGTGTTGCCCAAATATGGCAAACAGGAAATCATGAGCTGAAGTTTTCAGTGTCTTTCTTCTAACAATCAGTAAACATGAAAGAAAAAATACTTCCTGACGTAACTCAATAATCAAGTTCTTTTTATTCTGCTATTGAATTAATAAGTATGTGTGTGCGTGTGTGGGTGCGTGCGTGTGTGGGTGCGTGTGTGTGTGTGTGCGCGCGCGTGCGTGCACATGCACATTTGCGTTTGTTTACATATTCCACAAATGGTAGTTTCCTTCTTAGATAGATGATGTTTAGTACCAAATAATCAAGATAACAATCTATGTGTATAAGTTACAAGTAGTAAATTTGGGGAAGTGCTAAGTGTATTTTGTTCCAGTAATATTTTTCATTAGCTTCACTTTGTTTTTATCAGTTTTGAATATAATGTTAAACACTGCTGAAAACTGAAAAAGTACTTCAATATTTATTATTTGTTTGGTGTGTGCCATACCAAATAGTATTTACCCTGTTTAACATAAAATGGTGGTAAGATAATTCTTAATATATATTCGCATTTTATAGTTTAAAGAATTTCAGAACTGCATGGCACTTTACAGGAAAATTGTATTCTTGACTATGTTGGTCAAATTAGAATTGGTCAGAATCCAATGTGGTTGATTCCAATGTGTTTGATTATTAACAAGATATTGTACTGACAATGCAAAGGTAATTAAACATGAAATACATTTTCAATTATTTACAAGTGCAGCACAAGGCTGGGCATGGTGGCTCATGCCTATAATCCCAGTACTTTGGGAAGCTGAGACGGGTGGATTGCTTGAACTCAGGAGTTTGACACCAGCCTGGGCAATATGGCAAAACCCTGTCTCTACCAAAAAATACAAAAAAATTAATTGTGCATGGTGGCACTCTCCTGTGGTCCCAGCTACTTGGGAAGCTAAGATGGGAGGATCACTTAAGCCCCTGAGATCAAGGTTGCAGTGAGTTGAGATCACGCCATTGCACTCCAGCCTGGGTGACAGTGAGACCCCATCTCAAAAATAAATAAATAAGTACAGTACATTTATGACCTAAGAATTTTATCTTTAATAAGAAGTTATAGTAGAGGAATAAGACAATAGGAATCTGCCTATTATCAAAGAATTTAATGTTTCTGTCCAATATCACACATTAATTCTAGAAATACAGGTTGAGTATTCCTAATCTGAAAATCCAAATTCCAAAATGCTCTAAAATCCAAAAATTTTTGAACATTGACATAATGCCACAAGTGAAAAATTCCATACCTGACCTCATGTGATGGGTTACAGTCAAAACAAAGTCAAAACGTTATTTCATGCACAAAAGCATTTAAATTATTGTATATAGTTACCTTCAGACTATGCATATAAGATGTATATGAAACATAAGTGAATCTCATGTTTAGACTTGGGTCTCATCCCCCAAGATACCTCATTATGTATTTCAAAATATTTCAAAATATGAAAAAATCTAACATTTGAAACACTTCTTGTCCCAAGCATTTCAGATAAGATACACTCAACTGGTATTAATTGCATGTACGGTATTCACTATGCCATGCTTTACTAGAGGTCCAAATATGGTTAAGATACAGCCCTTCTCCTTAAATTTCTTATATTCTATACTGGAAAACAAACAATAAACAGGCAGAAGTGAAATAACTAATGAGAGAATTAAATAACTCAAGAGAAGAGTCATGAGCATTCAAATGTGTGCTTACATACTATAACTCAAAATATGGTCATTTTTCAGTATAGAACTGTCAAAATCATAGAGGTTAATAAACAACCAAAGGGAGCCTAAGAACCTAGAATGAACAGGAAGAATTGATTCTCAATAGCTAGTAGACTCTCTCACTTCTTACATTCATGTCTTCATTCATTGTGGTTCAAATTATTTTCCCTTGACATCCCTCCAAGACACCAGAGTTTCCCCTGGCCTACAGTCTTGGCACTCCCCCTGTTTCAACTGGAAAGCCCTTGCCTCACATATTGCTTGAATCAGTTTTGCTGCAGTAACAAATGATACCAAAATCTCTGCTTACGTTTAATTGGTTAAAGCAAATCACACAGTTCAAACCTCAGGTTAGTAGATGGGAAGTCAATCCTCTTCCTCAAAGGACAGGCTTCATGTGAGGGCTTTTTGCCATTTCCTTCAAGTTGTTCAAATGTCACCTTCTCAGTCACCTCCCCTCTGACCACTTTAGGTAATCTTTCTACCCATCTCCCCCACACACAAGCACAAGCATGCACACAAAATTAATATTACTCTATTCACCTCGATTTCCTTTATTACTACCCTTAGCCTCACATTTTCTAGATATTGCATTGGATCAATGAAACAATGAACATTTTCCCAATTAAAGTTAAAACGTCTACACACAACACAATTTAAAGTTCTTTTATCTTACTACATTCATATCACTTATTATCACTTAAAAACCCAAATCATCCATACCAGCACCATTTATTGTCTACATTATGACTTCATATTCTACTGTCTTCATAAACACAACTTTCCTATTCTGAGGAACTCTTACCCCAAAAGATAAAAGTTGCAAATAACTTAGTTGTTCATTTCAGAAACTTTATGAAAACACCTATCAATGAACCACCAACTATTTAACTTGCAAATATATATCAAATGACTGTGTACTCCATAAAATCCCATAAGAAATTCTCTCTTGGTGGCATTTATCTATCTTCAATTATTGTATTATTAGTCTTACCCTGTCCTTAAAAATCCCTTTCTTTGAAATACCTGTCTGTAAACCAGATTCACAAACCTTTATTTATCTCTAAATATTTTTACTTTGCCCTTCCTTCTCTTAGATGCTAAGACTCTGTTGAGGTAGTAAATTTCCTATACCATAGGAAGGAATAAACTCAGTTTTGTTTTATTTAAGGTTATTTTGGTGACATTTTAGGGGACCTAGCATTCAATCTATTTTCTGTGAGCCAGAGAGAGACGTGAAACACTGGACTCAAACTTCAGGACAAACCATAGATCATAATTCTCTTCTCCTTTGAATTTGTGCATAAAATACACATAGCTAAAAAGTCTAGAAAGCATTTTACTAATTCTACTTGCTTGTGCACTCATCTCCATTGACTTCACATGGAAAGCCAAAGATATGAAACTTAAAGGTTGTGATTTGAGGGTCTGTCATCTGCAGAGGTAAAACGTTTGAGCTAATTAATCTACTTGTAAGGACTAACAGTTTATGATTTACCTGTGAACATATTAAAATCACAATGAGAAAAAAAGTAACAAGGTATTAAAAGGGGATTCTTTCTGTTACTTTTTTGGCTAAAGCAAAAGAATAGATGGAAAGAATGACCACATTACGAAGTGAGTCGCTAGACCTGGGTAGGATACATAAAGGATATGACTAACCTCACTATGAGTTATATGACCCATACAACAGAGCTCTGGGCAAAGCACATGGTGTGGTGCTGGAAAATACGTACACTGTTGTATGAAGTTAGCATATTAATAATCTATGATGAACTTTCAAATACTTTTAAAAGATAAAATATCATCACACTAACATGCTAGTATGTTTTATAAGGGTTGAGAGGTGTCTTCTCAAATTAAGTAAGTATTAGCCCATATTTTTCCCTATGGTTACCAAGTCATAAATTTCTGTGATTCCTGTCTACAATTGACGTAGAATTTTAGAGGCGTTCCCAAATTCTCTTGTGCTTGGCTTATATATTATCATATCTTGGTAATTTCCAAGCTTGATTAGAAGTAGACAGCAATGTGATTTAGATGGCACTTAAATTTTATGTAAAATATATCATTGACATAAAAACAACAATAACCACCGCAACGAAACAGCCATATAGCTCATGTATGTAAATACCCTATGAAACCTCTGTAACATCTAATTCTTAATAAGGTTTATGGAGGACCTTCTATAGTAAGGCACTGTGCTAAATGCTTCACATTTATTTTATCATGTAATCTTCAACCTTCACAGAGCCCTCTGAGGTAGGCACTATGATTAGTCTTATTTAACAGGTATGAAAGCCAACAGTTACTCTTAGTTGCCTATAGGTAAATAGAAATGGCAGTGATGGAGTCTGTATTCACATCCTGGTTTCCTAATGGCACCAGGACCAGAGCTAATAACTAAAATAATCTCTCTATACATTGTTGAAATACAGAGCCTTCAAGTTAACAAGTTTTTACAAAGTCTTGTTCAAATTCAAATATAGTAACTCTCCTACCACCAAATGCAAATTCTCCTTAAGAAAATTCTTTCATGTGTCATTACTTCCATATATTTATTCTGCACTGCAATCATAAGCCTCTTGGGTGGAGTACACATACGTGACCCTTGGAACAGTGATATAAGGTCTCTGAGGTATAAAAGGACAAATGTATTGAACTCTTGAATGGACTGCCCAAGAAAAATATATGCTGCTTTCTTTTTCATTGACACCTGGGGCTGTACTAACACTTATTCTATCTGAATAACAAATAAAAATTAATGGTATAGTAGACATATTGAGATGTAGGAAATTACATTGATATTTTGTGTTTAGAGATTTACTCATTTAGTTTAGAAAACAAATACTAAAAAGGCAACAATAACAGAAACCACACGTGAGAGTGTTTTTAGTATTGGGACCCTGACCTCCAATCTTATTTTTAATCTCCAATCTTATTTTTACTTTAAGGTCTATAGCAGAAATAAAATGAGAGTCATATATTTGTGATTTAAAAATTCTAAGAAGCCACCACACTTTGAAAAGTAAAAAGAAAAATAGAAAACGTTGAGAATATCCCTTGGATTCTTTGTTCATCCTTAGTCTTTAAAATCCAGTGTGCATTTTATACCCATAGAACATCCCAGTGCCCGCTACCCACGTCCCAAATGCTCATTAACCGCATGTGGCTTGTGGCTGCTGTATTAGACAGTGCAGATCTATATTCTATAAACCTCCTAGCACAGGTTTTTGAGAGACAAAATGCTTTTGGTTATAGATGAACTATTATACGCTATCTGAGATTGCCAGTTTAATTCAGTCAACAATTAACTCAAGTTGTTGGGTTTTTCTGGTAGAAAATGAGTTACTTTGTGAAGATTCTGGACACTAGAACAAAGTCAGGTGAACTTTATGTTACCGCTCATTTCTTTTTAAAAAACTATTATTTGTATTATCTGATTATTAAACAGGCATATAACTAATTATATTGCCTAATAAGCATAAGCTTACTACACATGTAAGTTTTATAAGCCCTGTATTAATCTCACAACGTATCTCTGGGATAAGTATTTTACTATTGTATTTATATAAAAAATATTTAAGAGCTAAAGGAGATTAGATTACTACTTTAGTCTGTTTTCTGGTGCTATCAAGGAATTCCTGAGAGTGGGTGATTTACAAAGACAAAAAGTGTATTTGACTCATGATTCTAACACAGGAAACATTCAGACATTAGAACCTAGTTGAGCATCTATTGAGGGCTTCAGGCTGCTTCCACTCATGGCGGAATTTTAAGGGGAGCCAGAGTATGCAAAGGTTACATGGCAAGAGAGGAAGTGAGACAGACAGAGAGAGGGTGGGGTGTCAGGCTCTTTTAAACACTTGGTTCTCAGAAGAACTAATAGCATGAGAAGTCACTGGCCCTCTTGTGAGGACATTAGTTTATGAGGAATTTACTCCCATGACCCAACCACCTCCCACTAGGCTCTGCCTCCAACATTGGGGATCAAACGTCAATATGCGGTTTAGAGCAGACAAATAATAATCCAGATCATAGCAATTATTTATCTGAAGTTCCATAACTAAACACAAAACTCATGCTCTGAACCACTGGTTCTCAAAGTTTGGCTCAAGATCAGCAGCAACATCATCATCTGAGAACTTTTAAAAATGCAAATTCTCATTCAGACTCCAAAGTTATTGAACCAGAGACTTGGGGGTGGGCCCTGAGTGCAAAAGTCATTCTTAACAAGGTGTCTAGGTGATTGTAACATACATGAAAGTTTGAGAACAGCTGCTCTGTGCTGCTGTATTACACTACCCCTTCCCAATAAATGCCTACTATACAATATACAAAAAAATTCAAAAAGTGATATGAAACCCATCCACCATTACCTGAACAAAATCATTAATATATGGTATATTAAATTTTCTTATAGTACTTTCCTTTTTTTAGTGTTTGTGTGAATATCCATATGTATATATACTTATACATATTTTCTTTTTTACGTTTGATAGTATATGTGCTTATATAAATATGTATATGATCATATGTACTATAAGAATACGAAACTATAGTCTTGAATATTATGTTTTAAATAATGTTATATTGCATGCTGCAGGAAGTTTTGGATTAGATTTTTTTAAATTAAAGAAGTTCTCATGGTGGGGTGCTCCTCGGAGGTGGGTTGCTGGCACTGGGTGATGGGGAAGGCAGGCACTGAGAAGGACATCATCATATGCTGAGAAGTTAATTCATCTAAGCTTCCTAAAGTGCTAACCTGAGATCTGTTCACAGCTATGTTTCTGCTTTTCTTAACTAATTTTATTCTAGTTTGATTTTAAACAGTGTTTTCTATTTAGTGCTGTTTTGTAAGCTGAAAATATTTTGTGGCAATTTTACTTATTAATAATAATTACAGAGAGAATTTAACAAAGTGAAAAATAAAAAATAATTATTTTTTACAAAAAATAATTATTTTTAACAAAGTGATGTATCTCCAGACCTGGAGGATGGACTGGCATGAATAAACATTGCTGGTCGCTGATATTGCAGGAGCCAGGATCCTGACCCCACATGGTGCACAGTGGAGCTTAGTGACTCCAACAGCATATCCCTCCCTGCCCACCCCACCCCCCACCCCTCCTCTCTGATCACTTTGTTGAGAAAGTCTTCATATACTAACGGGTGTGACTTTTTGCTCATCTCATACATTGTGGGAGCTAAATTTACCATGAGCTAAAGATACCCTGATTTTCCCAAACCATCACGGTGTCATTTGTTCCCCAAATTACTTTATAACCAACTCTGATTACCCACAGAAGATTATCTGATTACTGAGCAGTAAAATGAGAGCACTTCTCTGTTCTCCACAGCTAATTTCCCCCACTAAGGGAAGTAGGGGAAGGTCTGGTTTGAAAACCTAAAATAGGCAGCTTCCCAGGTGATATAATATGAAATGACTGGGAAGAAAAGTTTTTTCCCTGGCTTAATTCATTGCTGTCCATCATTAGAGAAGCCATCCACATGACGTTGAAACATTTTTCTTAATAGTCTTTAAGAACTCCTTGTAAAATTAAACTACCCTATACTGGGTAAACTGTTTAAACACTTGTTCAAGGTGACTATGGTGAAGGCTTCTACAGCATATGGAAAGCTGAGACAAAGCAGGGACCCGTCTTTGGGACCTGACAGATCCCCCAAGAATGGAATTAAAGGAAAAATCTCGAGTCCCCTTCAAGGGAAATTCCAGGCATCTAGCTAGCCTTAAAGGAAAATGAGCAAGCTGACAAAGTAAGAAGAGAGTATCAGTAGTCTCCCCAAGTAAGCCAGAGTCACACAATGCTTTGGTTCCCTGAAAGAACTAAAGGATAACATCTTGACATACGTTCTTCAGTTATTTTTCAGAAACTCTTGATGGAAAATGATTTCTGTCACATAGACTTCAGATAAGGGGGGAACAACACAGACTTCAGATCAGGGGAACTGAGGACTGAACTCTGGTCACCTTTCTCTGTTCCAAATTTCTTCCTGAGGACCCTGGAGAGAGTCACAGATATGGACCAGACCAACCTAGCACCTACATATATCGGTTTATGATTTCGCTTGCAACATCCCCTTTCCCAAAATGTACCCCTGCCTTTAAGAACCCTTGCTTGTAACTAACACAAGAACAGAAAGCCAAACACCACATGTTCTCACTCATAAGTGGGAGTCGAACAATGAAAACACATGGACACAGGGAAGCGAACATCATACACTGGGGCCTGTCAGAAAGGAGGGGGCTACAGAAGGGACAGCATTAGGAGAAATACCTAATGTAGATGACGGGGTGATGGATGCAGCAAACCACCGTGGCACGTGTATAACTATGTAACAAACTTGGACATTCTGCACATGAACCCCAGAACTTAAAGTATAATAATAAAATAAAAATAATGATAATAATGATAGCAGTATTAAAAAAGAAAAGAAAAGAAAAAGAACCTTTGCTTGTAAGCCACTGGGGCGCTCAGGCCTTATGTGTAAGCCACCCCCATTCTCCCTGCTTGGCACCATGCATAAACACCCTCTTCTCCTGCTGCAAATCTATGCATCAGTGTCTGACTTTACTGCACTGGGTAAGGGGAGCCCAGTTTGGTTTGGTAACAAAACGTTCAGGCAACTTAGAGACTGGCTCTCTCAGCATGTGTGTCTTAGGAAAAGGGGCCTCTCTAACACAGCCTCTTGCCCACTGCTGGGGTTCCTTGTACAGAACTTAACACTGTAACCAACAGCAAAACCTAAGTGGGCTGACAATCCAGTGCTAGAAAGGGAGGTAAGACAGTGCCAGCGTGCTGGCTGGGTTTGCCCTATCTAGTTAGCCATGAAAGTTTATAACAGTGCTTGTCTATGTTGCCAATAGTTTACAGTGCAGTTTAGTTATCCAAGTTCCTGCCACACTCTTTCATCTATACAGAAATCAAAATTGGCTATATCAGGTGTAGGGGCAGAGAATTTTCCCTCACCTCATGAACAATTGAGTCTGTGGAAATAAACTGACAATTGACAGACTAAAGGAGAAAAGACATAGAAATTTACTAATGTGCTTAAGCATGGTGATCATACAAAATGTGAGACTCAATGAGGGGCTAGATGGCTGAAGCTTAAATAGCACCGTCTTCATAGAAGAAATGTAGATGGGAAAATAAAGGCAATGTTGAGGAGTAGTAAATGATTTTTAGGAGAACTTAATAGGCAGAGAACAATTTGTAAATGATTTTCTTTGGAAATTGAATGGGACTGGGAGATAGACAATAGCTTCTGAAAAAGTCTAGGTGTGGTGACTTTCTTCAGTGTTCCTTCCTACAGTATGAATTTAATCTCCCCTGGTCAATGATATTTCAGAGAGGGGACTGAAGGCCATTGTGCTCCTTCTGAAGAAGCTTCAGATAAGAGAACTTCAGAGACAGAGTTCTGTCCTGTGCTTGGAGGTAGAAGCAGGAGAAAGTTAAAGTTCTCCATTCTGCAGCTGCTTCTAGGGCCTTTTAATTTTCTGTAGTTCAAAATACTCAGCACATCAAAATGCCATACTTTGGGATTTTGTTTTCTGAGCCTCAACAATGGAAATGCTATGTATGAAAATAAAACAAAGCAAAATAATAGTAACAACTCAGAATTACACACTGACCATCATCATAAATATAATCTAATAAACAGAACTGATATAATTTAATGTCTTTTTATTGTAACGGGCCAAAGCCATTGGCGATGTATTACGAATCTTCATGCTTTTTCTTAGCTGCTGTTTGTAAATATGCAGCTTTCCTAGCATTGGAAATGCTAACCTTTAACATGTTTCAAAGTAAGCTAGCCTTCAAAACCATATTACTCATAACAATTGTCCCAGTATCACGAAGAATGTGACATTAAATGATTTTTAATTTGGGATTTTTAAAGTTTTAAATAGAAACCACAGACTGAAGAATGCTAGAGACATTTTAGCTTCTTTTGGATCATGTCAGTGTCTCCCTTTAATCTCAGTGGATCAGCTCAGTATTTGTAGTCTTTTTGGGGCTCTGAATTTCTGTATGGCAATTGCCTGAGGTTAGATCTGGCAGAATATTTAAACTGTCAACAACAGAAAGAAATAACCTAGCAGCTAATTTCACAGGGGGGTCGCTGTGCTGGCCTCTGCCTCAACACTGTGACATGGGGCACAGGTTAGATGATGACTGTAGAAGGTCGTTATTAGCTCTGTTAGCTCCCAGAGAGTTTCAACTACACATGAAATAATGCCTTGTTTAAAAAGCACTTAAACACATTTCACATTGTTTTCAAAATGCTCTTCCCCACGTCATTCCCGCAATCAAGGGAAATGGTGGAGTTGATGAGAGAGGGGGAGGAAAAGTAAATTTCAATAAGATTTTATTGGAAGTCAAATCCCAGCTGGGATCTGAATTTACAATACAAGAAAGCAGAAGGTAAATAAACTGAAGTGAGGCATTGTTAGCAGTTCTCTCGGCTTTTTGAGAATAGCTTAATTGAAGTCCTACCAAGATAGAAATGATCACTTAGCAAACCACA
Organism: Ateles fusciceps; assembly: GCA_036589455.1. NCBI lineage: Eukaryota > Metazoa > Chordata > Mammalia > Primates > Atelidae > Ateles > Ateles fusciceps. Next base: position 7,149,575 of record JAZHEH010003404.1, on the reverse strand, counting down.
TTTTAAAGGCACTTAATGGAGCAACTCAATCCCTAGTGGAACTAACTTTTTTAAAATAAAAGAGCTATAAGTAAGAGTTATTATGGGTGGATAACAAAACTGGATTCTCATATAGCTGCTTATTTCTAACATTTTGATGAAATATGGGTTGCTTAGCATTTCAGGGTAGAAGACTGAAACGCCTATGTCTTCTGCCAGGCTAAGAATTTCTCAGGTCCAAGGCTCTTGGTTTATTTACTAAGTGCTCAATGTTTGGGAAAAATAAAAATAAATAATAAAATGAAAAATATACTTCAGGTTTATTACCTTTTCAAAATAAAAATCAATGTGAGTGAAGTACAAAACTAATAATATTTAACACCTAGACATAAAAATGCCTTTGGTGCTATGTATATGGATTATAATGTTTATGAAACTGCCTTGGCAAAATTATAACAGTAAGAGAAATGTGACATAGTTGACCCCATCTTGCTTCTGACATCCAAGCTGTTTTTGGTTATTGCTGGGTATAGATCAAGCTAACTTCAGCAGAAATTTAGTTTATAGTTTAACTTAAAAGCAAGAATGATAATAGCTCTTCCCTAAAAATTAACCCCCTGCTGGCTGAAAATGGCTGTGTAAGACTAATGAAAGGCCACAATAATAAGATTATAGGAAGGGCCTGAACGCTGATAAATTTCTATAGTTTCTATAATCCCTGACTGCTCAGGAGTCATGTGGCCCAAAGTCACAAGTTTTGGGAGTTCCGCAGTTGCTCCTATAAATAACATCACTATTGTAAAACCTAAGACTTTTTTTTAGAGATTTTTTTTCAGACTTTCTAGCAACCAATAGACACCTTGTGGACCCATGATGCATGACTCAACCAGTCCTGTGGCCCCACCCAGAGAAGGACTCAGCATATGAAAACCATTTGCCACACCCTTAAGATTTCATCTTCAACCAGTCAGCAGCACGCATTCTGTAGCCCCCTACCCACTAAATTGTCCATTAAAAACCCTAAGCTCTGAGCCTTTGGGGAGACTGATTTGAATAATAACTCTGTCTTTTGTGTGGCATGGCCAGCCTTGAGTCAAACTCCCTTACTCCAATGCCAGGGTCTCAGTGAACTGGTTTTGTCTGTGTAGTGGGCCAGACAAAACTGTTGGGTGATTACATATTTACCTTGTTTAGATGATCAATTTCCTAATTGAGAGAAGTCATTCCACAGAATGATACTATTGGCTAAGATTGCAGCAATCTGTGATCATCAGTTATGATTATGACTTTTCTCAATCATTTAACATTTCAGTACTTATTGATTATCCACTTCCTTTTTAGGTATGATAGGGGGATACAAAGATGAGTAAGACAGAACCCTGCAGAGGAAATTTTCAGAAGAATGACTCCAAGTATCATACATGTGACATACGTATACATCTTTATTTGATACTCATCAGTAACATATGCCAGGATCTTTGCCGCTAATGAGCTAGCGGTGTGGTTCAGGGAGAATCATGTATCTATGAGGCTTAGCTGTTGTTGTTATTGTTGTTTTCTAAAGTAGGATAAGAATAAATACTATCATAACCCCTTATAGCATTAGCCTGTATTATTCTGTAATATTCTACCCTGTGACTTTTCTTTATTTCATTCTCTTTGTTCTTCATACCACTTTCACTTTTATATCAGCTACATTTGACATTACCAATTTACCATTTTGAAACTGCTCTTCCTTGGTTTGTTTCAATAACATTACACCATTTTGGTATTTTTTTTCTTTATCCTTTTCTAATGACTCCCCTATTTCCTTTACTGTTTCTTCTGTGTCTTCACAGATCCCAACACTCAACTTATGGCTCTCTTTGATTCCAGTCTCTGGACTTTCTCTCTAAAATGCTATACAGCCTCACCTAACAGTGCTGTGCTAGTAGCTTTTAACTGTCTTCCTAGGGTTCCCTTGATTAAGCTAGCCTTCATGGATTTCAATCTCCTCTGAGCTCCAGACAGCACATATTGATGATTCTACATTCTGAAAACACAATCATACAGCATTCTGCACCATCACATATACATCAAGTTCATCTCCCCCTCATGGACTGTCAGCTTCTGGAGTCCAGAGACCATGTTTTATATGAGCATTTTATGACTAGCATTTGGTGAATGAGGCACCATAGAACTCCATTAGTACATCGTTTGGTGGGTAATGGACTTAAGCCTCTCAGGCTGTAAATCTGGCACCTCTGACACATACTAAATAATTGGAATAAGCTTGCTTTGTGTTCTGCCTTTATAAAGGCTTTATAAAAGCTTTCAACAACAAAGCTTTCAGAAAGCCAGGTTAGTTTACATAACCTTATAAAAACAATTTTATATATTTTTTCTTGACTTAGAGAAATTTTTTAATGTGGGTGATTTATTTTCCTATGCTAGGGATTATGAGGGAAAAAAAATGTCTGCAGGATGCCTGCTATGGTATGAGTGATTTTTTTTTTTTGAGAACTGTTGGATAATAGAGGCAAAAGAGATTTTAAAGGTTGTCACCCCACCCCCTCCATCGTTTTTATTGATGAGAAACCAGATTTTTATTTTAAGTTGTTGGTTTCAAAAACATGATTAACAACCTTGACTCTTTGTTAAAATTATCTAAAGTAATTCTAAAAAAAATACACTAATGACTGCCCCCTCACAAACTCTCCCCACTGCAATCCTCAAAGCATTCTGATTTAATTAGTTTGAGGTGGGGTCATTGCACTGGAATGTTTTTTTGAACATTTTAATGAGAACCACACTGGTTTAAAATGTCTAGGCTTACTGCATGGTAATTTAAACAAAAATACTGAGTTGTGGTTTAAAATTATATGTACAAAAATCATTTTTATGAATTATTATTCCTTGTTTTTAAAGTTAGCAAATACTTTCATAGTCATTTTGTTTATCACTTAAAATGTATGTATTAAAACTTAAGTATAATTTCAACACCAAGAAATAACACTGATATATTCACTTTATGAAACCCATTAGTTTATAATGAAATCTCTGATTAGTACCTGTATTAAATAGCTGTTGGAATTCTCTTTGAGCAATAGGTGGCACCAGTAATTTCTGTATTCAACTATATGGCAACTAAATGGCACAATCTTTGGTGGACTGTATTTTATGTATATCTCTATTAGGATGCCACTACTGACTTCAGCTTGTGAAATTCAGTTTTGATTTATCTTCATGTGTTTCATTTAAGTGCTCTTTAATTACTAGAACGCTTAGCATAATGAATTCTGAAACTATGGATTGACTTAATGCCACGGTAAAGATTTTCTGCTTTAATCTTTAATTAGTTCACTGAACTTGTATCCATTTAATATCAGCAACTACGATTTTACTAATGCTAATATTGTTCCCAAAGCAGAAACAATGCAATGCACTGAATCCCTTTTAACAACAGTAACAATTTAAAGTTACAATTTCTGAGAAATAATCAGTGTTAAAATATACTCTATGGTTATGAATAATTTTTAGGCTTTCTATAAGTTTAAATAAAGATATGTGTTAATCTAATACTATGTATGCTATGACTTAAACAAAATATGGTTTTAGTTCAAATGATCTAGCTAATTAAGAGTTAATTCACAATATCCTATTCCTCCACCTTAGGTTTTCTGCGAAACTGCCACCTCTTGAATTCAAGATTAATTATAATACATACCAGAGGATATCTATTCGTTGATTTTCCTTCACAAAACAGCAAGAAAGATACTAAGTAGCACTAACTCTGGCCTAGCTCTATTTCTACAGTAGTGTTGGTCTCTATATTAAAGTTCTTTTTCCAGATTTCTAGAGGTTTTGTGGTTAAATACTAGCTAACAGTTTTTACCATGATACTTAGCTCAGGCAAGCCAATTCAGCAAATATGCTTTTGGCTGAATTCAGTTAAACATATCTCTCATTCTGCAGGATAAATTATTCTTACCAAGATAACAGAGTCGTATGTGGGGGTGCCTTTTTTCTTTGTTTTGTTCTTAAATTACCTTTAAGTTAGTATGCCAAAAAGAAAGTTTTGAATCCTGCAATACCTCTTTCAAAGACATGTAGTCAATTGGCCACAGAAAATTAGTACCGAATCTCTAACTTAGATCCTGGAGCTTATTATCTTATCCTTATATAATAAATCCTTATTATCTTAGTATAAGGTTCCCCACATTCTGGGAAACAATTTTCTCAGTCCAGAGACATGTCTGTTCTTTATAAGAAGATTCAAGAGGGAATAAGTAAGATAGAAATGTATAAACTTTCTCTTGCTCCAGGCGTTTTCTGCAACTTATTTCAACAGGCTGAAAAATTGAATGGTTGCCAAGTGGAGTAAAGTTTAACTGGGTTTTCGTTGATCAACCTGGACCTGGCCATTTTGTGGTCAGAACTGTTTCCGAAATTTTGTTGCTGTTTTTTTCCTTTAGAATAAATACACGATAGATGGTGGGTTGTTTGTTTGTTGTTGTTGTTGTTTTTGGAAGTTCTGCTTTATGGAAGAAAAGCAGAACCTCTGTTAGAGTATGCCTCACTTTATCGCCTTGCCCTCAAATTTCTGTTCTCCCCAGTGCTCCACAATCACACATGCCATCCGTGTTGCCCTAATGCAATGTTCTATTAGGCATTTTGAAACCTGTTTCTTTTAGGAAATGTGTTGTGATGTTTGTTTATTACTATCTGCTCTTGAGATAATTATGGTCCTAATAAAAAACTGCTTATTAAAACAAAACACAACAACAACAACTGATTCAACCAATTGAACATAGGAGTAAAGGCAGTTCAAAAGAAGTCATCATCCTGGGGTGCCATGGTCCTCAACCTTGATGCACATGAGACTCACCACCTGGAGGTAGGGTTACCAGACTCAGCCACCAAAAATACAGGGCACTCACTCAAATTTGAGTGTCAGTCAAGCAATCAATCACTTTTTAAATATGTCTCATGAAATAGTTTGAACACAGTTATACTGAAAAACATTCATTGTTTATCTGACATTCAAATTTAACTGAGCATCCACTATTTTATCTGGCAACATTACCTGGAAAGCTTTGTAAAACACAGATTACCTTTGAATCTGTACTACCTTCAGAGTTTCTGATTCTAATTGCATTTGGCATAAAAATTTTCTAAAGTTTCCTAGGTGATGCTAATGCTGCTGATTAGAGACTTCTCTTCTTTTTTTTTTTTTTTTTTTTTTTTTTTTTGAGACAGAGTCTCACTCTGTTGCTCAGGCTGGAGTGCCATAGCAGGATCTCAGCTTACTGCAAACTCCACCTCTTGGGTTCAAGTGATTCTCTCACCTCAGCCTCCCAAGTAGCTGAGATTACAGCCACCCATTATCATGCCCAGATAATTTTTGTAATTTTTTTTTTTTTTTTTTTTTTGTAGAGATGGTGTTTCACCATGTTGACCTGGTTGGTCTTGAATTCTTGAATACTGACCTCAGGTAATCCACCTACCTCGGCCTTCAAAGTGCTAGGATTACAGGTGTGAGCTGCCGCGCCCAACCAGACCATATTTTTAAATACCAGTGCAGAATGCTTCAACACTGAAGCTTATAAGAAAGATGGGAATTTGAATCCCAGGTCTGATGTTTAATACTGTGTAATCTAAGTTATTTACTCAAGTACTGCAGGCCTCGATTTCTCCAATAAATAAAGGCAAATATTAATACTATTAATCATGGCATGTAACAACTCAGAGTGCTCAGCAAAATGCCAAGTTAGTGCTCAGTAAAAGTTAAGTCACAATTTCACCATAGAGGGAAGGCTTTTATTGAGTTCTGTATTTCCCAAACTGTGTTATTTTGAACATGTGAGCTGTAAAGCCAGTTGCATCGCCAGGAGCTCGGACATGCCCATCCCTCTCCGCGCCTGGAAACTCCACACCAGGATCTGCACTCAACACTCACCTCTGCAGTCGACACTAACCTCTGCACTCAACACTAACCTCTGCACGCAACACCCGCCTCTGCACTCGGCACCCGCCTCTGCACTCGGCACCTAGCTCTGCACACAGCCCTCCGGACAGCCCCAGCTGATGCAACCCTGGCCGGCTCTTGCACCAGAAAAACCCGCCCAACAACCTACCCACCAGTAACAGCCCACCCCGTCTCCATCCCACTGCCCCGCAGCCAGTTAGAACACCCACCACTCCTTGCTCTCCCAAAGCTATAAAAACCCCTCGTTCCAGGAAGCCAGCACGACTCTCTGGCCCCCCTTCCCTGGACCACAGAACCTCGCCTGGGAGCTTAATAAATTGGCATTTAATTTTCCTGTGCTGGCCTCAGTTTCTTCATTTTAAACTCAGCAATAACCCTTACATTTGGTGCCGAAACCTGGGAGGAGTTGTAAGATGCCTCCTGGGGGAAACCGATTTCTCCACCATAAGCCGGATCAGGGGAACCGCTTCACCACAAGGTAAGGCTTCTGTTGCCCACAGCCCCTCCCGCTGCTTGCCTCGTGGACTCCCTGCCTGTAATTGCGGCCGCGTCAGGGACTCCTTCTTGTTTCTCGCCGTGGGCCAGGGGCCCTGGCCTCGTCTCGAGGACCTGAGCGTAGAGGAGACGTCCCTACACTCTTGTCTTCTCCCCCGTGAGGGGTTTCTTAGGGTCAGGATTCTGAGGGAGACATTCCCACCTTCCTGAACCCTCTCATATCCTCTGGTGTTTGGTGGCGCAGCCCGGGATGCTGAGTCGCTCTTCCAACCATCTCTGCAGCAGCGACCGAGGTTTGGGTAGTCAGAAGCCCCATTTGCAAACCCGGGCCCTGCCTAACAGCAGGACCAAACCCCTGGCTTACGCTACTAAAACGTCTATCTCAAATTAGCCCTTTTGGCATATAAGTTCCTGTTAATTAAGTAACTGTACTTTCAGTTTCTCTTCCTACCCCCGGCATGAGTGAGTGAGTGAGTTTATGCGTAGTCCCACGGCCTAACGGCTATGGGGCTTGTGTGGGCCTCAACCCGTGGTTCCACGGGGACATGATAAGGCATAACGGTGATTCACCTCAGGACTGACTGAAAGTTCTGAGGTGACGAGGCCCGGGGGTTATACGGGTACACCTTAGCCAAGACGCCCTGAAACATCCCTTCGGGGACACGGCCGGTAAGGCATCACACTGGTCTCCCATCTCGGGGACACCCATCCTTTGTCTGTCAATCCTATATGTGGTTCTGTCTTTATTATAGATTTGCCAGTTTTGAAAAAAACAAAAAACAAAAAAAAAAAACCAGGAATATGGGTAATCAGAAATCTCACCCAGACCCCAAGTCGCCACTAGGATGCCTAGCCAAAAATCTACCCAAACTGGGTCTCTCTATAAAAAAGAAAGGCTACTCTTCCTCTCCACTGTGGCCTGGCCACAGTATCCTTTAGACAACCAGTCCAAGTGGCCTCCAGAGGGCACACTCAACTTTAATATCCTAACAGACTTAGACAACATTTGACAAAGGAACGGCAAGTGGGTGGAGGTTCCCTACATTCAGGCTTTCTGGCATCTCTGCTCCCACCCCGACCTCTGCTCCTCCTGCAATACTGCCCAGGTACTCCTAGCAAAAAACTCCCCCACACTCTCTTAGGCCCCTTTGCCAACCCCCTCCTCCTCCTTCTCCAACCCCAGTCTGGCTGAAGAGCTCTCCCTACCCCCTGCTCAACCCACTAATCTCCCCGCCTTATGCGGGCCCCAACCCCCTCCTATTCCTCCTCTTCCGGGTTCCAACCTGACCTCTCCTGTTAGTGCTCACACTCACTCACACTGTGCTTCCAATAACGAAACCTCTCTCCTTTGTCCTCTCCGCGAGGTGGCTGGAGCGGAGGGCGTTATCCGAGTGCATGTTCCTTTCTCCCCCTCCGATCTATCAGCCATTGAAAGACTCCTAGGGTCATTCTCCGCCAATCCTACTGCTTATACCAAAGAATTTTGTTACCTCACCCAGGCGTATGACCTTACCTGGCATGAAACCTATGTAATCCTGTCCTCCACCCTTACTCCAGACGAGCGTGACCGCATTCTCGCAGTGGCCTGAACACACGCTGATCAGCTACATCTCACAAACAATCAAATGCCAGTAGGCATGGCGGTGGTCCCTGAGGCCGACCCTAATTGGGACTATCAAGCTGGTCAAGATGGCCGCTGAGACCAGATGCTACAGTGCCTCCTAGCAGGCATGCAGAGCACAGCTCCAAAGGTGGTTAATTATGACAAGTTAAGGGAAATAACTCAGGGTCCTGATGAAAACCCAGCCGCCTTCCTTGATCGATTAACTAATGCTATGACCCTCCATGCCCGGCTGTATCCGGCCTACTTAGTGGGGGCTACAGTCCTAGCCACCCACTTCATCTCCCAGTCAGTGGCTGATATAAAGAGGAAACTTAAAAAAGCTGAAGAAGGCCCCCAAACTCCCATACAGGACCTGGTAAACATGGCATTTAAAGTTTTTAATGACCGAGAGGAAAAGGCTGAGGCCACCTGCCAGGCCCATTTACAGCAAAAGGTAGGCCTCCAAACCTGAGCTCTTATAGCAGCCCTGAGGCCGGCAGTCCACCGAGCATCCGGTGGAGGGGGGTGAATCGAAACCACCCCAAAATTCCTCAAAGTCCCCACACGGGACCTGTTTCAAATGTGGCCAAGAGGGACACTGGGCGCGGCAGTACCCCTGTCCTCACCCACCTCCCAGACCCTGCCCGAGCTGGAAGCAGACTGGACACTGGAAGGTTGACTGACTGTCCCAGACTACAGGCTCACACCCGACACCTCTATGTGAGGGGCAAGTCGGCCCACAGGAAGCAGTCCCTTTGCTTGAACTCCTCGGCCTTCTGGACGAGTGACACAGCCCGGACTCGAGGACCCCCATCACCCTTGCCGAGCCCAGGGTAATGCTACATACAGGTAGCAGGTAAGTCCATTTCCTTCTTAGTGGACACGGGGGCTACCTACTCTGTATTGCCTTCCTACTCAGGACCTGGCATACCTTCCCAGGTTTCAGTCATGGAAATTGATGGAAAGTCTTCCTGTCCTAATCAAACTCATCCTTTAGCCTGTGTCCTCGAAGGACACCTTTTTTCCCATTCCTTTTTAATCATGCCCTCATGCCCAGTCCCCTTTTTAGGATGAGATATTCTCCAAACTGTGGGGGCCACTATCCAACTCACTGGCCTCCCACACTCAAGCCCATCACCAGCCCACCTCCTCTTACCACTCTTAACCGACACCACACCCTGTCTTAACCCTTCGCCTGAACCCCCTATTCCTCCTGAGGTAGTTAATCCCTTGGTATGGGACACCTCCAAGCCTGTAGTGGCCAGACATCACATGCCAGTTAACATACTTCTAAAAAATCCTACCCACTTTCCCTCACGTCCCCAGTTTCCTATCTCAAAAACCCACTGCCAGGGCCTAAAGCCTATCATTACCTGACTTCTAGCCCAGGGACTCCTTATCCCCCACCAGTTCCCCTTGTAACACTCCTATCTTGCCAGTCCAGAAGTCGTCCAGGGACTACCGCCTAGTTCAGGACCTACACCTCATCAACGAGGCAGTGGTACCCCTCCACCCTGTAGTCCCCAACCCATACACCCTATTATCCAACATTCCCTCCACTACCTCCCATTTTATGGTTCTTAACCTCAAGGATGCCTTCTTTACCATTCCCCTACACCCTAAGTCTTACTTTCTCTTTGCCTTCACCTGGACCAATCCAAACACCAACCTGTCACAACAGCTCACCTGGATGGTCCTGCCCCAGGGATTCAGAGACAGCCCCCATATTTTTGGACAAGCCTTAGCAGCTGACCTTAACTCCTGCCCCCTTCAACCCAGTCTCCTTCTTCAGTATGTGGATGACCTGTTACTTTGTAGCCCCTCCCTCTCTCTGTCTCAACAGTATACCGTCACTCTCCTTAACTTTCTGGGATCTCAAGGGTACTGGGTATCTCCCTCCAAGGCGCAGTTGTCAGTCACCTCAGTAGTCCACTTAGGCATTTGCGTCACCCCCTACAACTAAAAGCCTAACAACAAATCACCAAAAGGCACTCCTTTCGCTGCAGCTTCCAGAGACAGCTGACCAAATTCTCTCCTTTTTGGGGTTTGTAGGGTTCTTCCATCACTGGATACCTAATTTTGCTTCTCTAGCTAAACCTTTGTATGCAGCTGCTAAAGACACACCCACAGGACCCCTCTCCCATCCTGGGGTAGTGAAGCAGGCTTTTAAAACCCTACAAACTGCCTTGTCCATAGCCCCCCTGCTCCAACTACTGGATCTCAACTGCCCCTTCCACTTGTTCACTGACGAAAAACGGGATTGCGGTTGGGGTCTTAACCCAACCCCCCGGGTCCCGTGTATCGTCCGGTAGCCTACTTATCAAAACAGCTCAACCCCACAGTCAGGGGGTGGCAGCCTTGCCTGCGGGCCCTGGGAGCAGCAACAGAACTCACCAAGGAATCCCTAAAACTTACTCTTGGGCCAGCCCATCTCAGTGTTCTCCCCCGACCGGCTAACCGACCTCTCTCACAAACCTCTCGCTCACCTAGGACCCTCTCGCCTACAGGAGTTTCATCTACCCTTTATTGAAAATCCTTCAGTCAGCCTTCATCCCACTTCTCCATTCAACCCGGCTACTTTGCTTTCCCTTCCATCCCATTCCCCCCTCCCCAGCCCATTCCTGTCCTGAACTAATAGAGGCACTTGCTAAACCTCGGGAGAACCTGTCTGACCTTCCCCTGTCCAACCCAGACCTTACCTTTTATGTAGATGGAAGTTCGATAGTGATAGCCGAGGGGTGGCGAAAGCAGCCTATGCAGTAGTTACAGATTCAGCCACCCTCGAGGCACGCCGCCTCCCGGATGGAACCACATCACAAAAGGCAGAGCTCATTGCCTTAACCCGAGCTCTCACGCTAGCACAGGGAAAGCGAGCAAATATCTATAGTGACTCAAAGTATGCTTTTCTTATCACCCACTGCCACTCTGCCCTCTGGAGAGAGCGGGGATTCCTTACTACAAAAGGGTCCCCCATAATCAATGCTACCCAAATCTCTAATCCCCTGGAAGCTCTGTCACTGCCCAAAGAGGTTGCTGTCATCCACTGCCGAGGGCACCAGGCCCAGCAGGATGCTGTTTCCCAGGGCAATGCAAGGGCAGATGCGGCAGCAAAATCCTTAACCAGTACCAGGCTAGCCCCCACTCCGATCCTGTTCCTCACCATGGCCACAGCTCCAGTTTACTCACCATCGGAAAAACAGGCCCTCATATTAAGAGGGGGAACCAAGTCTAATCAGGGCTGGATCTTCTTAAACAACAAAATCGCCCTTCCCCCGGGAACAGGCCCCTAAAATTATTGCTGAAATCCACCAATCCTTACATATTGGGCCCAAGGCGTTACATCGCTTTGTGCAGCCCCTCTTTTCTCACCAGGTCTACAACAAACAATTGAGCAGGTACACAAAGCTTGTGTTGCTTGCTCTAAGGTCTCGCCTCAGGGAAGCTTAAAGCCACAGTTTCCTACCCACCAAATGCATGGCAACCTGCCGGCCCAAGACTGGCAAATTGATTTTACTCATATGCCCACTCAAAAAAAACTCCACTACCTCCTAACCTTTGTAGATACCTTTCCTGGATGGATTGAAGCCTTTCCCACCTCCAGGGAAACTGTGGACAAGGTGGCCTCCCTCTTAATTCAGGAAATCATCCCGTGTTTTGGCTTACCTGTAAACATCCAGTCAGACAACGTTCCAGCGTTTACAGCTCAGGTGGTCCAGCTGGTCGCCGAGTCTCTCAACATCCCCTGGAAACTACACATCCCTTACCACCCTTAGTCATCGGGTGAAGTGGAACGGGCTCACGGCATCCTCAAAGACCATTTAGCCAAACTCACCATCTAGGTAAAACTCTCTTGGCCCACCCTCCTGCCCCTTGCCCTGGTCCGGGTCCGAGCCACCCCACGAGGGCCAACGTGCCTCAGCCCCTTTGAATTGCTGTATGGACGGCCTTTCCTGGTCTCTCATAATCTCCCGGTACAGCCACCTCCCCTAGCCTCCTACCTCCCCTACCTCTCTCTCCTCCGCCACTTACTTAGGGAACACGGGATCGTACTCTCCCTGTTGTCCCGGGACCAGAGGACCCCCATCCAGCGGCACTCCTCCAGCCAGGCGACAGTGTTCTCCTCCAGGAGCTCAAACCAGGATCTCTGCAGCCTAGGTAGTCAGGACCTCACGTCGTTATCCTAACCACCCCTACGGCCGCCAAGCTCCTGTGTCATACCCCGTGGTATCATGTGTCCCGCCTCAAACTGGCCCCCCAAAATGATCAATGGAGATCCAAGCCCTTGGGCCCCACTCACCTCTGTCTCACCCGCGGCCCCTCCCCCGTCCACTCCTAACCATTCAAATTCTCCTCCTAACAATACTTCTAGTGTCCCCCTCTTAAAGCCAACCCCTACTATGTCTGGCGGTTCTACCTTCAGGAATCCTGGACGGAAGGCCCCACCACTAAAACCCAATGCATTGCTCAAGCAGTTTGCCAGCCTGCAGGCTGCCAATTAGCCATAAAACTTGAATTCCCAAAATCCAAGGCCAACTACCTTTTTCCTCATGTTTTTACAGGCCCACATAAGGGAAATTTCCAGGGCGGCCGTAAACCAGATGCTGCTTCACCCATATGTCCGACTCCCAACTGAGGCACCAGCCAGCTGACCCTTCCTCTCACTCCACCCCTACTCAGCAGTAGCCAGAAAGAAGTGGCGTCCTATATCAAAAGGGTTGGAATGTAAGGCTGGTTGCCTCGCCGGGGAGCTCAGGCATGCCCATCCCTCTCCGCGGCTGGAAACTCCACACCAGGATCTGCACTCAACACTCACCTCTGCACTCGACACTAACCTCTGCACTCAACACTAACCTCTGTGCTCAACACCCGCCTCTGCACTCAGCACCTAGCTCTGCACACAGCCCTCTGGACAGCCCCAGCTGATGCAACCCTGGCCGGCTCTTGCACCAGAAAAACCCGCCCAACAACCTACCCACCAATAACAGCCTGCCCCATCTCCATCCCACTCCCCCTCAGTCAATTAGAACACCCAGCCACTCCTTGCTCTCCTAAAGCTATAAAAACCCCTCGTTCCAGGAAGCCAGCGTGACTTCTCTGGCCCCCCCTTCCCTGGACCACAGAACCTCGTCCAGGAGCTTAATAAATTGGCATTTAATTTTCCTGTGCTGGCCTCAGTTTCTTCATTTTAAACTCGGCAATAACCCTTACATGAGCCACAGTAAGTCAGTGGATTTTATTTTACATGGGAAAAAGTGAGAAAGAGTAACTATTAGCGCGCATGTGCACGTGCGACACACACACACACACACACACACACGCACACACACAGTTATTCTGCAGGCTTTACAAAGTTAAATAAACTTGATTCCTTACTCTAGGACTTCTCCAAGCTTTTCAAATGCTAATAAGAAAAGTGACCTCTAAGAGAGGGCTATCCTGGAAATTTTCAAATTTATCAGATCCTGGAACAACATCCCCTTCTTCACAGGGAAGCAATTGAAGCACATGGTTTTCCGTGAGGAACCAGATTAGGAAATATGGCTGTGTTTCACAGGGCATCTAAATGCCAAATGCCATTATTACAAACAAGGATCCATATACATATGCATATTTTCAATTATTGTTATCATCCAATAGAATTATGCTAAAACTAAAATGCATTCTTTATTTACAGGCATATTTTGTGTTACTGTGTTTCACTTTATCGCACTTTGCAGATATTTGTGTATTTTACAAATTGAAGGTCATGGCAACACGACGTCAGGCAAGTCTATCATTGCCATTTTCCCAACATGATCACTTTGTGTCTCTGTGTCACATTTTGGTAATTCTCATGATATTTCAGACTTCTTCATTATTATTATATCTGTTATTGTGACCTGTGATCAGTGATCTTCGAGGTTACTATTGTAATCATTATGGGGCACCATGAACCATGCCCATGTGATACAGTGAACCTAACGGAAGAATGCTGTATGTGTTCTAACTGTTCCACTGACCAGCTGTTTCTTCCTCACTCTCTCTTTCTCCTCAGGCCTCCCTGTTCTCTGAGACATAATGACACTGAAATTAGGACAACTAATAACCTACAATAGCCTCTAAGTGTTGAAGTGAAAGATTCACAAGACTCTCACTTTAAATCAAAAAGTAGGAATGATTAAGAAAAGTAGTAAAGATGGCATGTCTAATGATGAGATAGACCAAAAACTAGCCCTCCTGTAGCAACCAGCCAAATCATGAATTCCAACGAAAAGTTCTTGAAGAAAATTTAAAGTGCTACTCCAGGAAACACATGAATGACAAGAAGTCAAAACAGCCTTTTTGCTAATACGGAGAAAGTGTTAGTTGTCTGGATAGATCAAACCAGTCGCAACATTCTCCTAAGCCAAGCCTGATCCAAAGCAAGGCCCTAACTTGCTTCAATTCTTTGAAGGCTGAGAAAGATAAGCCAGCTTAAGAAGAAAAGTTAGAAGCTAACAGAGGTTGGTTCATGAGACTTAAGGAAATAAGCCGTATCAATAACTTAAAAGTACAAGGTGCTAATGTGAAGCTGCAGCAAGTTAGAAGATGCAGCTAAGATCATTGATGAATGTGTCTACATTAAACAACAGATTTTCAATGTAGACAGAAATAGTCTATTGGAAGAAGATGTCATCTAGGACTTTTACAGCTAGGAAGAAGTCAATGTCTGCCTTCAAAGCTTCAGAGCACAGGCTGACTGTCTTGTTAGGGGCCAACACAGCTGGTGTCTTTAAGTAGAAGCCAGCGCTCATCTCAGTGCTTATTTACTATTCTAAAAGTTTTAAAAAGGGCCCTTAAGAATTATGCTAAATCTACTCTAACTGTGCTCTATTAGTGGAAAACAAGGCTTGGATGACAGCATGCCTGTTTAAAGCATGGTTTACTAAATAAGCCCACAGTTTGAGACCTACTGCTCAGAAAAAAAAAGAATTCTTTCAAAATATTACTGCTCCCTGACAATGCACCTGGTCACCCAAAAGCTCTGGTGGAGATATATAAGGAGAATAATGTTGTTTTCATGTCTGCTAACACCCATTCTGCAGTCAATGGAATAAGGAGTAACTCTGACTTTCAAGTATTATTTGAGAAATACATTAAGTAAGGCTACTGCTCTCAAAGATTGTGATTCTTCTGGTGGATCTGGGCAAAGTAAAATTGAAAACTTTCTGGGAAGGATTCACCATTAAGAACACTTGTGATTCATGGGAGGTGGTCAAAATATTAACATTAACGTGTGCTTGGGAGAAGTTGATTCTAATCCTCAGAGATGATTTTGAGGAGTTCAAGAATTCAGTATAGGAAGTCACTGCTTATGTGGTAGAAATAGCAAGAGGATCAGGCTTAGAAGTGGAGCCTGAAGTCATACCACCCTTCAGCAACCACCACCCTGATCAGTTGACAGTCATCAATTATGATGCAAGACCCTCAACCAGCAAATTAATTATGACTTGCTGAAGGTTCAGATGACTGTTAGAAGTTTTTAGGAATAAAATATTTTTTAATTAAGATGCATACATTATGTGAATGATTTGCTGTAATTTCATGAACAACGAATGGATGAACACATGAAGAATTACTTCTTATGGATGAGCAAAGGAAGTGGTTTCTTGAAATGGAATCTACCCTCGTAAAGCTGCTGTGAATGCTGTTGAAATGACAACAAAGGATTTAAATATTACATAATACGCAGTGGCTCACTCCTATAATCCCAACACTTTGGGAGGCTAAGGCAGGTAGATTACTTGAATCTAGAAGTTCAAGACCAGCCTGGACAACATGGCAAAACCTCTTCTCTACAAAAAATTAAAAAATTAGCTCAGTGTGCTGGCATATGCCTGTGGTCCCAGGTACTTGGGAGGTTGAGGTGGGAGGTGGACTTGCTTGAGCCAAGAGGTGGAGGTTGCACTGAACTGGGATTGCACACTGCACTCCAGTGTGAGTGATAGAGTGAGGCCCTGTCTCAAATAATAATAATAATACGTAAACTTAGTTGATAAAGCAGTGGCAGGGTTTGAGAGGACTGACTCCAGTTTCAAAAGTTCTACTGTAGATAAAATGCTACGAAACAGCATGACTTATTACAGAGAAATCTATCAGGAAAGAAAGAGTCAATTGATGCAGCAAATGTCATTGTTTATCTTATTTAAGAAATTGCCATAGTCATCCCACCCTTCAGTAACTACCACCCTGATGAGTCAGCAGCCATCAATAGGGAGGCAAGACCCTTCAACAGCAAATTAATTATGACTTGCTCAGATGATTGTTAGCATATTTTAGCAATAAAAATTTTTAATTAAAGTACATACATTGGGGTTTTGTTTATAAATAATGCTATTGCACTCTTAGTAGACAACAGTACCATGGAAACATAACTTTTATATACACTGGGAAACAAAAAAATTGTGACTTACTGTAATGTGCTATTCACTTTATTGTGGTGGTCTGGACCTGACTCTGCAATATGTCCAAGGTATGCCTGTATTCATTTATTCAACATATATGATGATCATCTAAAATATATATACAGAACTACATACTATAATGATACAAAAAAAGAATTTGATTTAAAATACTGCCCTTAAGTGGCTCACAGTCTGGTACTTAAAATATTTAACAATGGGCATTGACCAAGATGCATGAACATGCCCCTCAGCTGGACTAGACTTCAGACAGGTTTCTTTCTCACCATAGGCCCTTGACCTCCCTTTTCTTAGAGTATATGCTTTAGAAAATTTGCAGTTATAACTCCTTTCACTGTCTCTTTGAGATGTAAATCTTTTACAATCCAGAAATTACTTTCTGAAAAACCTGGAGTCATCTATTTGAAATGTAATCATTAAACAAGACAGTGTCCCTATCTCCTAGTATCTGTGAAAGGGTAGAAGCCTGAGTTTCATAAGCGACAGTTAGCAAAAACAGGTAGCCCAATCATATTGACTAACCTCCTCCTAACATCCTCTAAAACTTTTCCATTACCTCACTGACATAATTTGGATGTCCCCTCCAAATCTTATGTTGAAATGTGACCTCTAATGTTGGAGGCGGGCCTAGTGGGAGATGTTTGGATCAAGGGGGTAGATCCCTCATGAATGGCTTAGCACCATTCTCTTAGTGATGAGTGAGGTTTTGCCCTGGGTTCATGTGAGATCTTGTTGCTTAAAAGTGTGTGGCACCTCCCCTACTTTTGCTTCTGTTCTTGCTGTGTGATAGTTCTGTTCCTGCTTCACCTTCTGCTGTAAGTAAAAGCTCCCTGACGCTTCCTCAGAAACCAAACAGATGCTGGTGCCATGCTTCCTGTACAGCCTGCAGAGCTGTGAGCCAATTATACATCTTTTTTAAATAAATGACCCAGTCTCAGGTATTTCTTTATAGTAATGTAAGAACAGCTTAACACACTCACTCTACTATTTAAAAATCCTTTCACCTTTTGTTTTGGCAGAGTTGGTTCAATCTGCCAAATCTGCCAACCACCCAGAGTTGGCTCAAATATCACAATATTGTGACATTGTCTCTCCTTGCACATCTTGGCTAACATCCTCCTTGACTGTTTAAATGGGCTGGTGCAGTTTCTCTTTCATAGTACTGACCAAGCTATTAATCTTGTATAGTTCAGTATATTACTAATGAATCTTAACAACAAACGAGGTTAAATGTTTAATATTTTGAACACCACCTCTGCTTATAGACAGTGGGCTATGAAGGAAAGAGCACTGCTTTAGGAATCAGATGGAATCTGTTTGAATCTCAGTCCTACCACCTGCTACTTAGGTGGCCTTGGGGGAATAATATCTAATGTCTTTGAACATTTTTTCCTTGTCTATAAAATAAAGGTAACAAAACCCTACTTTCCAGACAGTCTGAGACAGGAAAAAGATAAACAGAGTAGGAAGAGATGAGATAGTCTATAATGAGCAAATAATTGAGCAGACACTCAGAGAACAGCTGAGTCGAGTCAATGGCAAGGCACTAGCAAAGGTCCCCAACTGAATTCCTTAGTACTCCTCCAGGCTGCTTGCTGCTCAGTGTAAAGGGATAAGGCCTTCTAAAGTGCCAGGTCCTCTAGAAGGTGTGTGCTATTACTATACACACTCCTTTTGAAGCCTGGTTCTTTAGCTTCTCCTGAGTTTTTACACACTTGCCTCCTCACAAAAAATGTCCCTCAGTTATTTCTATATTCCTGGCACCCAGTCACCTTGCACCTTGAGTGTCTTCCTCATATAGAGCTGTCTGGGTCTAGTTAATTCTCTTCCTCTGCCAAGCCACTCCTTTCTGAAGGAACCAAGCCCCTGTGCCTTCTTGATTTTAATCCATCACCTAAAATGACAAGCATACCCCCTATTGTCATTACTAAGCAAGAGAAATACATTCGCAGCCTTGACAGAGCCCCGGAAGAAATGTGGGGATTGCTGTGTGTCACTGCAAACCAAACCACCCTTCCTCTGAAAGGATTTAATCAATTTGTCAAAAGTGGGTTATGGCTGGGTGCTGTGGATCATGCCAGTAATCCCAACACTTTGAAAGGCCCAGGTAGGAGGATCACTTGAGCCCAGGAGGTCAAAGCTGCAGTGAGCCCTGATTGCACTACTGCACTCCAGCCTGGGAAACAGAGCAAGACCAGATCTCAGAGAAGAGGTGGGTTATTTTGAACATTTTTGTATTCTAATAGGGCATCTATTTTTCTCACTAAGTCAATAATCCTCTCAAACCAAAAAAGCACACTTAACTTCTTCAGTTCAAATTACATGACATTTACCATAACACAAAATTTACAATGTTTGTGGCTTAATTTGTCCCAAGACTAACTTTTAATGAGGAAATATTAGAAGGCAGTGATTTAAGCTTTACTAAAGATATCAACAGTATAGCCGGGTATGGTAGCTCATGCCTGTAATCTCAGCACTATGGGAGGCCAAGGCCACTTTGGGTGTATCGCCTGAGGTCAGGAGATCAAGACCAGTCTGACCAACATGGTGAAACCCCGTTTCTACTAAAAATACAAAAATTAGATGGGTGTGGTGGCAGGTGCCTGTAATCTCAGCTACCCAGGAAGCTGAGGCAGGAGAATCACTTGAACCCAGGAGGTAGAGGTTGCAGTGAGCTGAGATCGTGCCATTGCACTCCAGCCTGGCCAACAAGAATGAAACTCCATCTCAAAAAAAAAAAAAAAAAAGAAAGGTATCAACAGTATCAAATAAATACAACCAATATTATAATTAAAGTGATGACATTGAATGAGTATATTCCTATCTGTAGTCTGGAATATAAGGGAAACTAGGAGGGGTCCTTTTTTCTTTAGCATAGCCTAAATTAAACAACCAGCCTTGAGCAATTTCTGTAGATTTAGTACATAGCTACATGATGTAGGATGTTCAAAAATATAATAAGCCTTGGTCTCTGTGTTAAAAGCCGAGTTAGGAAGATACATAGTCACATATGAACATTTAGCATGATCTAACAGAGATGACCTGGAGAAGACTTTCTGAGAGAACTGGAGATTTGTCTATTCTTTGTGGAGATTTGATCAAATAATTGTAAAGGACAATGAGAGGGCAAAGCAAAGATAACAGTGGGAAAAAGGAAGTATGTGGGTTGGAAAACTGACAACCAGGTTGTAGGGTTGAGATTCTATATAGGAAATATAAAGATACCTATCCAAGACCAGTGGAATCGAGGATATAAGAGGTATCAAAAAGTCCTTGTAAAGGGAAATAACTGACGAGAGAAAATTTTAGGAAGATTTTCCATAGAGCATGAATTGGAAGTCAGGGAGTAAGGGAGTAAGATTACTTGTTGGGAAGCAGATGCAGCAATACATTTTTAAAAGAAATTTATTTAACACAAACACTGGTGGCAAAAGATGACTCAAGAAGACACAATAAAGAATAAAGCAAGATTTGAATCTGGGAGCCATGGCTCATGCCTGTAGCCCCCAGCCTTTTGGAAGGCAGAGAGGGAGGATCACTTGAAGCCAATTGACACCAGCCTAAGCAACTCAGCAAGATCACATCTCTACAAAAATTTTACAAGAATAGTCAGGCATGGTGGTGTGACCCTGTAGTCCTAGCTACTTGGTAGGTTGAGGTAGGAGGATAGCTTGATCTCAGGAGGTCAAGGCTGCAGTAAGCTATGATCGTGCCACCGTACTCCAGCCTGGGTGACAAAACAAGACTCTGTCTCTTAAAAACAAACAAACAAACAAACAAGCAAAGAATACCATAAGGTTTGGATGCAGAATGAATTTCCAAGGGAACATAAGCTAAATAATGTTTCAAATAGGTGACATGTCTGTCTAGAAATGTACACTTGGGAGTCATCCATATAACCATGACTGAAGATAATATGAAACGCATGAGCTGAAAAAAGTTAATATGTACTGACCATGAAAATGCTGATAAACAAGGGTTAGACGTGGTTAATAGCTCAAGAAGTTCAACTGCCAAAGACTATATACGTTTTCCAGAAAAGCAGTTTTTAAACTTTGGTGTGCATGAGAACCATGTGAAGGCTGCATACTCATAATGCAGAGTCAACAGATGTAGGACTGAAGCTGGAAATCTGAACACTAACCAGTAGCTCCTGCTGCTGCTGCTGCCAGTAATCCTGAGACCACCCTGGGACACACACTGAGAGAGATTTGTAAAATAAGACAAAAGCTGGCTTTGATGTACAACTTTATGATGTTTTTATATCTGAAAAGTGATCTTCATGTTTTTCCTACAGTGTGCTTGATGCTCATATTACATATTAAAAACAAAGCCAAAACAAAATAAAACACTAAGTTTAGGGAAGAAAGAGAGGGCAAAAGTCTGCAATACTAAAAATAAAATATAAAAAATAGAGCATAAGAATAATTGCTGAGTCATCACTGCATATTAAGAGGTAGACATTCTGCATATTAAGAGGTGGACATTTTACTGCAGACATCTTTCAAAGGACGTCTGGGTAAGACGAAGTTTTAGAAAAAGTAGATTTATCTTTATTGCTATACTAAATCAGAATGCTTGATGTGTTCCAAATATAGTCATCTTCAATAGATCCATGGCTGTATCATTTAAGGTAGTCACATTCTTGGCAAGTTTTATATATTATACAACTTCTTCACTCTATAATATGAAACACAGAGAATTGTCTAAACTTGAAAGAACATTTAAAAATTAATCAGCTTCCCACTTTTAACTGAACATTATACTATATATATATATATATATAATTTTTATCATTCCTGTGAGATCTTTACTTTTTCATGATTCCTACCAATTATTTCCACTATAAATCTTTTCATGATGAATTTTATAACATTTTGTAGAAATTTATAAATCTATGTGAGGAAAGGGATCAAAAAGAGATCTCTTTCCAATAAAATGACTAATAACAGCTCTTGATATAGTTAATATAATTAAACCCTCAGAAAATTTTATGTGAAAATTTCCAAGTTTAACAGCATTAGTCTCATTAAGCAACCTGTATTTTATTAGGAATAGACAGCACTTATGAGGCATTGTAAAATCTTACAACTCCAGTTCCCTCTGGTGGCAGAACATTCAGAATGAGACTGTTCAGGAACTCTGGAGAGAGCTACGGGCTTGCTTGCATTTATAGCCTCCAGATGAGAATTACAAAGGGTTTATTCCTGTGGACTGTGATGGCTTTGGAAATAGCTTCTCATCTACATCCTTGGAGCAAATAGCTAATGCTGAGGAGGGAGAAGAAAGGAAGCTGATTTTATACATTTTTTTTTTTTTTTTTGCAGGAAAAAAACAAGTTAAAGAGTTACTTAATGAAGTTTTAGAACATATCTACAGGTGACTGGGAAAATAAATTTCAAATTAATATATCCACTACATCTTTTAGGCAAAGACATTGCAAAAAGCAGAGAAAACAACAAAAGAAGACAATGGAGTAGAAAAAAACAATGATAAACAGGAGGACCCCTAGTGTGCTCCTTAGAAGGGTCTCTCAGGCATGAAAGAAACATTGGGCAAGGTAGCTTAAAGACCTGGCATTCAGAAAAAAGATCATATATAGATAAAAATTTTATTTTAAAGTATTTTTAAAATAAGGGGTGTTTCAGGCAAACTGAAGCAGTTGAGCTTCCAAAAATCTAAGTACATTGTAGAGGTTTAACAGCTAGTTAAGGAGTAGAATGAGGATTCAACTATAAACTTTTGACTCAAAGTTAATTTTTTGGTATATAACACTTTACAAATTTAGGGTCTAAAGCTGGGAAGGACAAAAGGCAATTGTAGGTTACTGCACTATAAGAGGCATATGCTTGAAAGAATGCCAGATGTGATTTAATGGCTGAACATGTTCTATTTTCTGTAACATGAAGCTTAAATATGCTACTGATTTTTGTAATCCTAGTGAAATGCAGCCTCTTAAATATAATCATATGTGATTTTGCTTTCGAATCGTGAAGCCAAGAAATTTGTAGGATTATGTATCCCTCAGGGTTCAGAAGTCTTAAGAATCCAAGAGGATAGGGCTTAACTTTAAACTCTTTCTAATACACAGATTTTAAAAGTCATTTGGAGGTGTAAATGTCACGGAGGGCATATAAATGCATGAAACACTGACATTTTAAAAAAATGATAAGTCCTCAAATTTCAATTTCTCAAACAATAGGAAAGCAGAAAGCATCCTTGAGTGTCCAAGTGGTGACTATGATTTATTTATTTAAGTTTGTACAGCATTCGCTGCTTTGTAACTACCTAACAACCATTACTCACTTCTACTCCTTTATCTTTATTGTTAATGGAATCTAGATTTTGTTTACCATCCTCTGAGGACCTTAATCTTCAGAGAGGATAGATCCCAGCACCGGTAATGATTAGCCAAATCCAATCACGGTAGTCTAATTCCTTCTACTAGTAATTAGTTCAGGTGGAATATGTGATGCAATATGGCCAATGAGATAAGACAGCAAGTCTGTTAAGAGGCTCTGGGAAAGGTTCTTTGCTCTTAAACATATTCGTAAAGAAAAGATTTGACTTCTTATTAGAATTACCTAATTTTGTACTTCTTATTATGTATTAATAAACATCCTTGTTGTTTAGATTATTTTTCGTTTTTTCTGTTACTTCCATGCCAAAGCATGCTAACTGATATACATTCATGTGCTGCATAATGAATTTTCAGTCAACAATGAATCACACATATAAGAAGGTGCTCCCATAAGGTTATAATGTCATATTTTTACTGTATATTTACATCTGTATCTATATCAGATATACAGATACTATTACGTTATAGTAGCCCATAGTGTTCAGTACAGTAACATGCTAGATAGGTCTGTAGCCTAGGAACATATATCACATAGCCTAAGTACATAGTAGGTTATACTGAGTTTGCCTAACTGCCCTCTATGATGTTCACACAATAAAGAAATCACCTAATGATGCATTTTTCAGA
This sequence comes from Ateles fusciceps, assembly GCA_036589455.1. Classification (NCBI taxonomy): domain Eukaryota; kingdom Metazoa; phylum Chordata; class Mammalia; order Primates; family Atelidae; genus Ateles; species Ateles fusciceps. The sequence continues at coordinate 7,126,098 of JAZHEH010003404.1, read as the reverse complement.
TTGGACCCTATCCTTAATCAACACATGACTGTAATTTTTCTCTGAGCTTTTACATCTTATGATAGGGTCAGCCACAGGGAAAAGGTTGACATTGGCTAGACTACTCTTTATCACTCTCCTCCATGATAGCCAGAATCTTCAGAGCCCAACTCACTCCCATCACAAATCTGTAGGCCCTTACTGAACACTTACAAATGGACATCCACGTGTCAAAAGCCATAAGAACACTTATAAATGGACATCCTTGTGTCAAAAGCCATAGGGCATATCCTCCACCCTCTTATGTAGCTTCTAATATGGGACTTCAAATGGTCTGGCCTTGTCCTGGGCACCCCCACTAGACCACATATCACATACTTTTACTAGTCGCTGCATATGCCGGCCTCTTCCAATTTCTCACCCTCCTACTCACGATTTATTTTCAATTCTTTTTCTCTATTGAAAAATGATGATAGGTACGAGAGAATTAAATCATCATGAAAATATTGTTCCTATCCAAACAGTTAAAATTATTCGATGTCAATAGGTTATCTTTTAGAACTCAGCTCTGATTTAAGAAAATCAATAGTTTCAGTTAATGTTAGTTCTGATTTAAGAAAATCACTAGTTTCAGTTAATGTTCAATTGAATTTTATGGCATTTTCCCAGGTAATAATCTATATCGGATACCTGAATCATTTGCATACATACAAACATATGCTTGCCCCCTTAGCATCATCTATGTTTTTTAATTAAAAGTACAATAAGTGTTGTGGAAAATAAAGGGTGCTATTCCTGCACAGGAGAAAAAATTACTTCAGTACTTGCACTTAGGTCCTAAATCCTCTTAGAGGATTTTTATATACATCTGTATGGGCTGAATTTTTATAAGTTTATATTCATATCACATATATTTAAAAAATTATAAATCACATAAGATCTAACCATGAATTGGAATGAGAGAGAAAAGATGGAAAAGAAGTTATATCTGGCAAGGATCTCTACCATGCCCATAATAGAATGACTCTTAATAAGATGAATTTTATCTATGTGAGAAAATTATACTCCATCTAAAATATTTATATGCAGAATTACTTTTAGTTACAATTTTTACAAGGTGACCTACTGTTAATTACATTAAACAAATTAAAGGTCCAGTTTAAATATCCGTTACTAAGATGATAGCATTTCATTTTTTATAATAACATAAACTAACACTGTCTGATTTTAAATATGACCACCAAGGATTCTTTTTTTAAAGCTTTTTCTGTCAAGTTTTCAAATCTGACTTTTGTTCAAGAGAGAGCTCATACTGATTGTGCATGTCTGCTATTATGATACACATTGAATTTCTAAAGACTTTTTATCAAGACTCCAGTGTGCCTGAGAAAAAGATACTCAGCTCACAGTCTGACGTTTGTCTCTGATTTAAAACGATCTTCAAACACCTTGTCAGAATCTGCCAGTGTATTGCTTTAGGCAACAAGTTTCTAACAATACCCCACAGGAGTACAGGACAAAGTGCTTTCTGTCAAATGCAGCACCTCTCCACCTCTTTTTTTTCTTTTTAAATCTTTAGACAAATAGAGTACTAAAATCTTAAGTCCATGGCTTAACATGGATAGCACTGCTTTTTACTGATCACAAAGAATATGCTCACAAATCAGTATTGTAGAAGCAGTGTTAGAGAAGAATGAACAAAAATACTCTGAAAACTACTCTCTCCCCCGAAAGAGGTATCTTTTGAAAGAGTTCTTTAAATTATTCATCCTGGGGTTTTGAAACCACAGGAGTTATTCAGAGAGTCACAGAATGGGGCTAAGTTAATTACTTAATGTACATATTCAATAAAGACAGAAATATTTACTGAACATCTCCTATATGTCAGGCAGTCGACAGTCAAAACTGACTGGGACAAGAAATCTGACTTCATGGGGTCTGTTGGGAAGGATGGTCAATTAAGCAAAAACTACAGGAGTGATCTGGAAGCATGTGTTGGAAACAACTAAGTTTACTGGAATGAGGAGAAGGAGAGCAAGGAACGGCTTCTAGAAGGAAATGACACTTAATCTGAGCTCCCAGGAGAAGCCAAATAGAAGACGTATTTGTGGTTTCTTCAGATACGGGTTGTGTGAGGGCATTAAATGGAAGAAGAAATTGAAGTAGTAAATATAAAGTAGCCAGTATGTGCCTTGGGCTTTATGTTTATAAGCTCATCTGATCCTCACAGCCAAACATCAGTGAATTAGATAGTATCCCCATTTAACAGAAGGGGAGACCTAGCTAGGTTCAGAGAGACTTGACAAAGTGCCCAGGTTCATTCAGCTGGTAAGCAGCAAAGCCAGCAATCTAACTCAGGCAAATCACACTTCAAGGCACTTGCTCTCTCCACCAAACACAATTCTTGCTATTCCAAGAAAGAAAGAGGGAAGGAGGGAATATGGGGAAAAAATCCATCAATGGTGCAAACTGACAGCATAACATTTCATTAGCTGGTGATATTTGTGTAATAGGAATGTGTTGGGGCTCAGAAACAGATACCCCAAAATATGGTCTTTTGACACACCAGACTAAGGAAGCAGGCCCAAAGTCTCTCTGAGAATTATACCGAGCCTTTGTTGAGGGCTAAAAAATAACTTTTGGGTTACATACTCTGTCCCTAGGAATTTTTGATGCGGATGAAAATTTTTTCATCAAAATGAAATTCCCTATTTCATTTTTGATGCGGATCAGTCCAGAAATCCCCATCTCAATTGTTCCCACCCCCTCCATCAGCTTCTCAGCCCAATCCTTCAAAGCAAGCCCTGCAGGTTACTGATTCCTATCTTTAAAAAAAATTTTGTATGAATTTATGGAGTGCAACTGCTATTTTGTTACATGCATAGATTGTGTGGTGGTCAAGTCAGGGCTTTAGCGTATCCATCATCCAGATAGAATACTTTGTACTCATATCATTCCTATCTTGAGATTACCCAGGAAGATTGACAATGAACTCCTTGAAACTGCCAATTCTTTAATCATGACTGGCAGCAATAAATGATGCAGCAGTTTCCTATCTGTGTCCTTTAGTACCTTGCTCCTCAGAGGGTGGTCCTTGAACCAGCAGCATCAGCATCACCTGGGAGTGTATTTAAAACATACAATCTCAGATCTCACCCCAGAATAAGAATTCAAATTTAACAAAATCCTCCTGTAATTTGTGAGCACTTCTTAAATTTAGAAAGCTCTGGTTTAGAACAGCAATGCTGCTCATGTTAATACATGTTAAGTTTCCCTCTGCAGGGCTTCTACATCCCTATATTAATACTGTTATATTAATATTAACTGAGATTCTCTAAGACAGGGATCCTGAGAACAGTGTTGTCCATATATATTTCACCTTAGAGGCCTCCCTCCCAACAGTCATGTATATTGTGCAAAACTGAGAGCGGGAGATTAAGAAAATTACAGGACTATTAACCTGAAGAATCAATTCTGGAAGTTCTCCAGCATTAGAGTAACGGTTTTGTGGCTGGATAGATTTGAATTTGAGGTAGCTGTGTGGCCTTGGACATGGTATATAACCTATCTGAGCCTCAGGTACTCATCAGTAAATTGAAGATGATAATACCTGCTTTTCAGGACCTTTGTGAGCATCAAGGCGCCTAGCACAAATAGGTGATCAGTAAATAGGAGTTTCAGCTTCAGTTATTTTTATCTAGGATAATGTAAAGTTAAAGATACCAGATTATTATTATGCAAATAACTAAGAGATTAGCATACATTTATGTATATGATTAATCTATTAATATTTACCACACTAATGTCTTCTAATATGTTTATAACACAAATATTTAAACACAAATTGAAAATTATACAGTGTAATCTTTAATCTTTTTTCTGATTCTAGAAATGTATATAAATTGTAGAACATTTTGAAATTTCAAAAAACCACAAAAATAAAAACAAAAATCATCTATAATTTCACTACTCAGAGATAAAAACTATAAACATTTTAGGGTCTATCTTACCTATATTTATAAATGCACATTATGTGCATGTGTGTTTATATACACATAACTACCAAATATGAATTAATAACACGACTAAAAATTAACTTCATTCCTTTTTGTGGGTGAATATTCCATTGTGTGTATAAACCACACAATTCATTTATCCATTCATCCACTGATGGACATTTGGGTTATTTACAATTTTTGGTTATTATGAATCATGCTTTTGTAAACATTTGTATATAAGTTTCTGTGTGGACATATGCTTTCACTTTATTTTGTTATATACCTAAGAGTGGAATTACTGAGTCATATGGCAACTTTCTGTTTAACATTTTGAGGAAATCCCAAACAGTTTTCCAAAACAGCTCTACCAGTTTACAGTCCCACCAGCATTGTATCAGGGCTCCATTTTCTCCATATACTTACCAATATTCATTTTCCATTTTTAAAAAGTTAAAGACATCCAAATGGGCATGAAGTAACAGCACATTGTGTTTTAAATTTGTACTTCTATAATGACTAATGATGTTGAGCACCTTTTCACATGCTTATTGGACATCCTTATGCTGTCCTTGGAGAAATGTCTATTCAGACCCATTTACCCATTTCAAAAACTGAACCATCTGTCTTTTTATTGTTGAATTGTAAGAGTTCTTTATATAATCTGTATATAAGTCCCTTATCAAATATACAATTTGCAACTATTTTCACCCATTCTGTGAATTGTTATTCATTTTCTTGATGGTGTCCTTTGAAGCTTTTTTTTTTTAATTTGATGAAGGCCAGTTTATCTGTTCTTTTTCCCCCTTATGCTTTTGCTGTCATGTTTATGAAACTGTTGCCTCATCCAAAGTCATTAAGACTTACTTCTATGTTTTCTTCCAAGATGTTTATAGTTTTAGCTCTTACCTTATGGCCTATGGTCCAGTTACAGTTAATTTTTATATGTGGTACGAGGCAGGGGTCCAGCTTCATTCTTTTACATGTGGATATCCAGTTATTTCAGTATCATTTTTTTTTTTTAAAAAAACTGCAAATTGCCCTGTCATTTTTGTCAAAAACGAATTTGCCATTAAGTGTAGGTGTTTATTTCTTGACTCTTGCATTTTATTGGTCTGTATATGTTTTTTCTTTTTTTTCTTTTTTCTTTTTTTTTTTTTTTTGGCAGAACTACACTGTTTGATTACTGTAGCTTTGTAATAAGTTTTAAAATTGGGGCTGGCATGATGGCTCGTGCCTGTAATCCCACCACTTTGGGAGGCCAAGGCGGGTGGATCACTTGAAGTCAGGGATTTGAGACCAGCCTGGCCTACATGGTGAAACCCCATCTCTACCAAAAGAAATATAAAAATTAGCCAGATGCGATGGCACGTGCCTGTAATCCCAGCTACCTGGGAGACTATGACAAAGAGAATCACCTGAAGCTGAGAAACAGAGGTTGCAGTGAGCTGAGGGCTTGCTACTGCACTCCAGCCCCTGGGACAGAGTGAGACCAACCCTACCACAAAAAAAAAAAAAAAAGAAAAAGTTTTAAAATTGGGAGGTATCCTCTATCTTTGTTCTTTTTCGTGATTGTATTGTCTTTTCTGGGTCCTTTACCTTTCTCCATATGAATTTTGGACCACTGTGTCAATTTCTGCAAAAAAAAAAAAAAAAAGTGAGCAGCTCAACTGTCATTTTGATAGGGATTGCACTGAATCTGAGAATCAAGTTGGGGAATATTCCCATCTTAATTAAGCCTTTGGCTTTCTCTGTTTTTTTTCTGCCACTGCTGGGTTTTGCTTGCCATTACCTCCAACCTAGATAACTGCTTTAAACAATTAGATTCATTTCCCACTGCACTCTGGATACATTTCAAACTCCACACTCTGTCCTACAGTGCTTTCTGTGGGTCGGTATGACTATCCCTCCTTGACCTTCCAGCTCTTCAACTTCTTTACTGTTTGAGCTGTTCTGTTGTTGTTGTTCCAGTCCTGAACAGAGCATGTTTGTTCCTATATCAGATCCTTTGCTTTCTATGTTCCCTCATCTGAAATCCTCTTCCCTGAAATCTTTGTAAGTCTGATACTTTTTCATCGTTTATGTCTTAGTTATGATCTTAAGTATACTATCCAGTGTTACAAAAAATGAAAAATCATTATTCCCTTCCTTCATTCCCTAGCTGCTCTCTTTCATATTACACTATTTAATTTTCAAGAGCACTTACAAGTATATAAAAACATCCCATTTATCATTTATCATTTATTTATTTATTGTCTAGCTTCTTATCTAAAATATAGACCCCAGCATCTTGAACAATGCTTGACACACAGTTTGCATTTACTAAGTATGCTAAATGTTGGTGTGTGGATTCCAATAATTATTTTATATACAGTTCTTCAAGTAATAGTGATAAGTGTAACAATAGTAGATATTTGTCTGGCACCTATGTGTTAGGCTTTGTAGGTAAGCACTTTCTAGTTTAATTTACAATTACATTATGAGGCACATACAATCATTCACCTCCACTTGACAGATGAAAAATGCATGGTTTAGGAGGGCAAGTAACTTAGCCAAAATCACTGGTCAAGTGACAGAGTTAATATTTAAATTCATGCAGTCTGGCTCCAAAGCCTACACCATGAACCCTCTAAGGCCTCCTAGAGATTAAATAAACATTTGTTCAAGGGCCTTTTATGCTGTAGGCATAGAGCTGGGTGCTGTGCATACAACAACCAATGCCTTCAAACTGTTCTTCATATACAAAAATTGTAAAGAGGCCAGGCGTGGTGGCTCATGCCTGTAATCCCAGAACTTTGGGAGGCCAAGGTGGGTAGATCACTTGAAGCCAGGAGTACGAGACTAGCCTAGCCAACAAGGTGAAACCCTTTCCCTACTAAAAATATAAAAATTAGCCAGGTGTGGTGGCATGAGCCTGTAAGTCCAACTACTCAGGAGGCTGAGGCACAAGAGTTGCTTGAACCCAGGAGGTGGAGGTTGCAGTGAGCCAAGATTGTGCCATTGCACTGCAGCATGGGCAACAGAGTGAATGAGACTTTGTCTCAAAAAGAAAAGAATGAAAGAAAGACCAAAAGAGAGAGAGAGAAGGAAAGGAAAGAAAGGAAAGAGGGAAGGGGAGGAGAGGGAGGGGAGGAGAGGAGAGGAAAGGAAAGGAAAGGGAAGGAAAGGAAAGGAAAGGGAAAGGAAAGGAAAGCATAAAGAATACGTATGGTGATGATGTAGGACTTTCTCCTTTCTCCTCAGTTCAGCTAAAAACCATGTTTTTGTCATATGATCAGAAAATATTGAGCTTGTGGACACATACACGGGTGCAAAAAATAGAATTTATTTGATGAAAAAGGAAAAAACAGTCAGCAAGGTTAGAGAGGTTCCCATTAACAGGCCCCACCTCACCGACTGAATCTCAAGTTACCACTCAAGAATAGGGGAGGCCAGGTCCTTCCCTGCTGCAAACAGCATGAACTTTCCAAGGTTCCATCCCATCCTCCAGTGCACAGACCTGTCTGTCGGAGATTCTCCTGGAAGCCCTTTCTACCTGGCTGTCTCAGTGAAGATAGTCTAGGATATCTCGCTGAGGAGTTTATTATTTTTCTTTTTGAATATACTAGGTGATAACCTGACCTGATCAAGTCAGCGAAACTGTGCTACATTTCATTATGTACAAAAAGATCATGTTGTGGTAGTTCTTTTAGTGGTTAAAATTAATAAACTTCTCTGGAGAATGAATATATCTTTTCTTGATGGAGTTTTATTTTGCCATAGAATCCAACAGCAATTCCAGCTTTTTCAGAACATTGTAAAATGTAAAACATTAAAAAACAAAAAAAGTAAATGACAAGTTTAACTGGAAATCCATTAGTTAGGAAGTTTAGAGCTAACTTCATATGTTCTCATGCCAAAAGAAGTGTTGTATATTTTAAGAACAGAGTTCAGGTAGTGAAGGAAAAGACAAAGATTGCAGAATACATTATTGTACTTAAGTACAAAATCAAGACCAAAAGTGATTTCAGTATAAAATAATCAGTGCTATCACCACCAGTATATTCAAAGGAAGAAATAATAAATAATACAACTTAGAGATTTTCTTGGTTCAACCATTAACAATATCCATAGCACATTACACTTGCTAAATATATAACTATTTTTCAATTGCCTCTTTAAAAACTCCTTCAGGCAAGGTAGAGTAGATGGAAAATGGTTAATATACTTCCTACTCTTCCCAGGATTATTTAGTATGCCTGTCCAGACACTTTCAAACAATGGCTTATATCACTACTTCATTTACCTCTGGTCTAGGGGAGGTGGTAGAGTGGTGCAGCTAGTGAAGCCAGGCTAGCTTTAGGAAGGCAGGAATTTTTTTTTCACACTCTTGTGTCTGCAGTGATTTGCAGTGTGCTTGGTACTTGGTAGACAGTACCACCTCTTACTGATACTAAGAGGCTATCAATCATTAGATATATCAAAATTTTAAATGTAATCAAGAAGGAAACATACTTTCAATTAAATTGTGACAAAGTATGTCTTATTACTTTGAATTTTACTTATATATTTATTCAAAATATTATTTTAGACTTATTTAGACATAGATTTTTCATGTAGCGTTCTGGCAAAAATGAAAAGAGGAAACAAGAAAAGTGAAACTATTCCTAAAAATTTTGACATTCAGGATTCATCTTTCCTAATTCTGCATTAACTCAGAGTTGTTGAAATCCATGTTTCAGTACAATATTGTTCTTTGTGCCACAAGAGCACTGATATTGCGGCATCTCTAAAAAGGGTGCTCCACTCTTGCCTCCATAGATTTTTTTCCATGTCATTTCCACCCATTCCATGATATTGCTGCTGGTCCTTTAATCTTATCTAAAATTGTAATAGAAAATTTCCAGACTACAATATCAGAAATCACATTCCCTTCTCATATAATTTGAAAATAGAACTACCATAGGATCCATCAATCCCACTACTGGGTATATATCTGAAGGAAATGAAATAAGTTGTGTTGAAAAGATCTCTGCACTCCCATATTTATTGTAGCACTATTCGTAATAGCCAAGGCACAGAATTAACTGAAGTGTCCAATTTACACATGTATGGATAAAGAAAATGTGGTATATATACACAATATAACACTGTTCAGCCATAAAACGGAACGAAATCCTGTCATTTGTGGCAACATGGATGAACCTGGAGGACATTATGTTAAGTAAAATAAGTCAGGCACAAAAAGACACACACCACATGGGCTCACTCATATGCGGAATCCTGAAAAGTTGATTCATAGTAGAGAGTAGAATGGTGGTTGTCAGGGGCTGCTTAGTATAGAGGAGAGTCGAGAATAAGAAAGGCTGGGCAATGGATATAAAGTTCAGCTGGATGGAATAAAGACATTCTGGCGTTCTATTTCACAAGAGTGACTATAACTCATAATTTATTGTGTATTTCAAGATAGCTAGAAGAGAAGATTTTGAATGTTATCACTGCAAAGAAATAATATATATTTAAAGTGATGGATGTGCTCATTACTCTGATTTGACATTACACAGTGCAATACATGTATTGAAACATCACACTATACCCCATAAATATGTATAATTATTATGTGTTAGTTATAAAGTAAAACAAAAAATAATCCATAAGTATTTCATTAAATTGAAACCTCAAGAAAATGGAGTCATTCAGTCATGCCAGCAGGAATAGCAATCAAGTTCGCACATGTGCAGGCAATGACAAATTCATACATCACAACCACCACCTGCCCCACAGTGTTCACAATTGCCCATCAATTGAAACATGCATCCCAATTTTAGAAATATAAAAATGTAAAGAATGTAATTTTTCAAATTGATAAAATATGATATTAAAATACTGGAGGTGCCAGGAGGAAGAAGAGCAAGATAGATGGGGATGGCATGTTTTACATGAAATAAAATAGATTAAGCATTGAGCTCAGTGCTTCTCCTTGCATTTCAGAGCGGGAAGATTCACACAGTCATTTACAGACTCTTCTCATGTGAGAACTATAATCGAGAAGGCAGTGGGCTAAGAGCCTCAGTTAAATTTTAATTTATTCTAATTAGTGAGATACCATTCATTCATTTTATTAATATTTATTAATAACCTGCAGTCTAGCTGATGGGAACAGAATCACAAATCAAAACCTGCAACTCTTCCAGTTGATGGAAACAGAATCACAAATCAAAAGGTCTACAGAGCTTATCTTCTAATAGGGGAAGGCCATACTGTAAATAATTAAACATTAATTGAATAGTAGAAATCCAGAGAAATAATTGTTGTGATATTATTGATAGAGAATAACTGGGTTTGGTGGGGTATTTTTTAGATAAATGGTCAGGGAAGACCTCTTTGAATGGCAATATTTATTGCCTGAGGCAAAATGAATAGCTGGGCAAATGAGGGGAAAGGACGGGTTTGAAGTACTGTCTCAGCACGGCTTTCACTTAGCTTTCCTCAGGGGGAGTCAGCAAGTTAATATTTACAACAGAAATTCCCTGCTACATTCAAAGTCATAGTTTAAGGGAAAACAACCATTTCTCTCCATTAGAAAAGCTGCAGATACCTTTCTGTCTCTTTGTAAGATGAGTAAGGACTAAAACCTGTGTATCTTCCTGAATGGACTTATGTTTGTGGCCAAAATTAAAGTTGAATATAAGTTGTGGTTTGTTTTTTATATGGAGCACATCAGCATTTTATCAGAGAACCATGAATACTGTCTATTCTTAGTTTAAAAATATTTGCTGTATATAATTACCTATCAATTTTTCCTCAATAGTTGATTACATTTTTGCTTTAATGAGGGCAATTTATTTTTAAAATGCAAAAATGTTAAAATTGGGTCTTTGAGAGTTTTTAAGAGAGATTCACAGTCTTCAATCTCAGCAAAAGTTGAGATTCTGCAGAACAAGAACAGTTTCATCAAGCGTCACTTGGTGGCAGCATAACAAAATTGCAATGAAAGTTCCTAACCTGGGGAGCTAAGTTCTTTTAGGAACAAGCTAGTGAAAGACAATGTTATGGCTGTTTTGTAACACAAAAAATCCTGCCAGTGTTTTTATAATTTATTATATGAAAAACATTTTAAAATACCATCTTACAAATAGTAATTTTTTCATTAATATAGCATTCATTAGCAAATATTTATTGTTTCTATTATATGGTAGAAATTGAGTTAAAAGTTAGGGCTAGGTAGATAAATTAAGCATGGTCTTTACTTGGGGCTACATTGTATCCCCCCAAAATTCATAGGCTGAAGTCCGAACCCTCAGTATCTCATAATGTGACTATATTTGGAAACAGGGTATTTAAAAAGGTGATCAAGTTAGAGTGAGGTAGTGACTTTAGAATGAGCAGGGCCCTAATTCTACAGGACTAGTGAAAACTTGGAGACATCACCATGGGATGTGCCTGTTCCTCCCTTCACCTTCTGCAATGATTGGCAGCTTCCTGAGGCCTCCCTAGGAGATGCTGCTATGCTTCCGGTATAGCCTGCAGAACCATGAGCCAATTAAAACTCTTTTTAAAAAATAAATTACTCAGGCTCAGGTATTTGTTTATAGAAATGTCAGAATGGCCTAACACAGTCAGTAAAATATAGTAACCATAAGAACCAACAATGACTGAGGTTAATTTTAATCTTTCTGGAGCAAGGATACAAAGAGAAACAGGTAAAAAAGTTGGAAGACATTCAGTTTTTTAGAATATTCATCTTCTTAGGGTCAACAAAATATTCTCTCCATTAAATAAAAAGGACAATGTGCATATTGTTTTCTATAAGGGAAGTAATTAATAATATCTCCAGCAGCATTTTACAGCTAACATAGCAGCAGGTGAGTATGTTTTATCCATTATTCCCTTCTGCACAAGCTAAGGGCTTAACAGTGAAATACCCTGAAGATTCCAGTAGGGGGATAAATTGATGGGTTCAGGCAGCCTTCTAGGGATCTGACTGGGACCAGGGATAGGGTGTAGTATACATTTAAAGTTGATGAATAGCATGTGCCTTCAACAATCTTTTCTAAATATTGATTTTCTAAGTTGAGCTTTTCACAGGAGATGCTAAAAGATGTAAAACTCATGTAGTAAGCACTGGGAAGCTATTACAGATTAGTAATCTTAGGGTTAAGAAAATCAGGTAAGGGTTTTGGAAAGAGAATCTTGGCCATCAGCAGCAGGCATGATTAGAGGATTAGAGACTTTTGGAATAGTACTTGAAAATGGAAGCAGCATGACCTTATGACAACACAGCTACACTACTTTTGAGTGCCCCAACATAAAACGCCACATTGCAACTGAAGCATGATACTTTAATTTCCCTGACAAAATAGATTTACCTTTGCTATAGCACACACTTGATAAAGATATTAGAGGATGTACTGTTAGTTACTAACCAATATCATTTTAATTACACATGAATCATACTGTTTAAACATTAATAAACTATATAAAAATATTTCTAATACTCCTTCAGAGTCCATTAAACCCCAAACTTAGCAAAGTTTGATAGAGTCCCACAGATGAATAATTTATGATTGCCATTTATAATTAAGTACCATACACAAGTTCCTTTAAATATCTTTTCTGGTTTAGAGACTCAGTGGGGGAAGCTGGAAGGGGTATGAGAGACAAAAAGCTACATTTGGGGTACAACGTACACTACTCGGGGTGACCCATGCACTAAAATCTCAAACTTTACTATACAATCCATCCATATGACCAAAAACCACGTGTACCCCAAAAGCCATTGAAATAAAAACTTTAAAAAATACCATTCCTATAGAAAGCATACATTTGATAATATTTAATTATTATTTTTAAACACTTTAGTACTTTCAGATATTAATGTAACAGATTAAAATAATGATGCCAGTTACATATCATTTAGTTCATTATAGGATTCCTAGAAAGCAATCATCTGTCCCAAAGTGTTTTCATTAATGTAAGCTTATTTTAAAGCATAAACCTAGAAAACATACTTCTGATAGAATTTTAGTACATAAGAAGATACATATTAAAGCTCAAATTAGAAGTGATGCTCAGAATTTAAAGGTGGTTTGCTTGAATTGGTTTGTTGATTTTGTCATCAGATGATTTAATGAGAGAAAATCCATTACTGATCTCTGACAATGTTTACCATATCACTTAATCTTCCTGTAAAATATTTACTCTGAGTAACTACCACTGGCTAATATGTCACATCATGAATTGATGGCCCAGAGATAAGACCTTATGTTGTTTATGGGCTAATATAATTAGGAATGACACTAAGGTCAGCTTGTTTTGCGTTTCATCTAAAATAACTCTGAAACATGTGGTTAATGTGTTGCTACATCATATCACCTTCAGTCTTAGAGAACAAATACACAAACACATATAAGTACATATATGTATTTTTGTCTGTCTCATATATCCTGTATACATGATAGTCAACAAAATTGGTCATGAAGATTGGCCTTCCTGGCAGATGAGGAGGCTGAGAGAGGGACAGAATCTCCATTTATGCGTTTTTATTGACACCACCAGTTCTCACCATAGGTTAACTGTGGTAAAATTATAGTGTAATAAGGTCTTTAGCAATAATTAACTGGCAGGTGAGTTTCTAAAGCGCCAATTTTAAGCTGGGATGAGTATGTGTGTGTGTGTGTGTAGATTTCTAGAGGTTAAAGCAGTTACCTATAGAGAGTTATGTTAAATTATTCAAGGTATTCAATAACCAAATCACCAAATCATATACCAAATGGGAGCTAGGAGAGGCAGGATAGAGTATTTGTATTATATTAATAATCAGGGGGTTTATGAACATTGCTACTTATATTACAGTTTTTTCAACCTTAGATACTTTGATGATGGGAGAGGCAAGGTTGAAATCTGCTGTCCTAAAACTGCCAGAAAAGAGAATTTGGCCATATTCTTGGAAAAACTCCAGATATACATGGCATTTTCCTCTTTATACTTCATTCTAGTGTGATAAACCCTGGATAGTGATTGTGTAGATAAGCTGAAAACTTTCACGATTTAGTCTGAGCTCAGCTCTTCCTTTCTGGTTTTCTAAGGCTAAAAAGAAATCCCTAGATTTACGCTGCCAGACACTGCTGCTGAGCACCGAATGTCAAACGAGGAAGATGTTATGGTGAAGCACCGGCTCTAATTCCCTCTCTGCTTCTCAAGTGCTATGCCCATCTCTCAGTGGGGCAAACATTGAGAAGCCAACATGAGCCTTTAACTTCCAAATCCTGGAGTCCACATGATATTGAAAAGGAATGCATGAAACAGTCACACTCCTTGTGTACACCTGAGCCATGTGGTCAGGGAATGTTTAATGGTATCAACCAGGAAAGGCCACAGTGCTAATGTGTCTGGGTATTGGAGTGTAGCGCATGATCAGACTCTATGCAGGAAGTTATCTGTAACTCCACAGAGTACTTACAAACAACTTTCCCATCACTATGGAGTGATGATGCAAATCAGCATGGGAAAATAGGGATGAGGAAATGTCAAGAGAGAAAATGCAGAGATGGAGGTTTAAATGAGAGAGACAACATTATCTTATAATCATTTTCTTGGCCCTCTGGTTAAGAGCTGTAAGTTCTTAAAGAAAGAATTTGGGGGACTGATGTCAGCGTAGTAGAGCAGATTTTTCAAAAAAAATTATACTTAAGTATTAATAGTAAAGCATACATATATATGTATATAATTCTCAGAGTATGAGCTCAGTCACTTCAATGGATCTTGTTTGTTTGTTTTCTTTATTGGAAGCTTTATTTTAAAAATAGATTCTTCTCTGGGTTGTGTTGAGTTTCTAACCACATTAAATGAGGTAAATAATAATGGTTATAACACTTGAAGTGGTATTTGACTAATTAAGATCCCAATGGGAGAACACTGATGTATTAATACCTTACTCTTTCATGATGTTTATTCTTAACTCTTTGATGTGAATTACTATATTGATGTTAGAACTAATTTGCCCAGGTAACTCTTCATTATCTCATTTTGATCTTTAAGCATTTTCCATATCTTGGTTTTTACTCTCAAATAAGATAACTATTTTAAAAGGAATCTAAACTGGTCATGGTGGCTCATACCTGTACTCCCAGCACTTTGGGAGGCCAAGGCAGAGGATTGCTTGACCAGGAATTTCAGACCTGCCTAGAGAAAACAGTAAGACTGTCTCTACAAAAAATAAGAATAAAATACAAATAAATTCTCCAAGCATGGTGGCACATGCCTATAGTCCCAGCTACTCAGGAGGCTAACACAGGAGGATCCCTTGAGCCCAGGTGTTTGAAGCTGCAGTGAGATATGATCATGCCACTTCAACCCAGGTGTCAGAGTGAGACCCTATGTAAGTATGTAAGTAACAAGTAAACAAATAAGAGCTGAAACTCCTTTGGTGAGGCATATCGAAGGCTTAAGAAATTGAACTACATCTTCCTGTAGTATCTTTGTTGTTGTTGTTTTGAGACAAGGCAGGGTGGGAGTGTCTTCCTCTGTTGCCCAGGCTGGAGTGCAGTGGCACAGTCATGACTCACTGCAGTCTTGACCTTCTGAGCTCAAGTGATCCTTCCACTTTAGCCTCTGGAGTAGCTGGGACTGCAGGCAGATGCCACCACAGCTGGCTTTTTAAAAATTGTTATTTTTTTGTTGAGATAGGGGTCTTTATATGTTGTTCAGGCTGGTCTCAAACTCTTAGGCTTAAGTGATTCTTCCACCTCGTCCTTCAAAAGTGTTGAGATTACTGGTGTGAGCCACTGCACCTGGCTGCTTTTTCGATTTGACGTGAAACCATAGATCTACATTTTTACTTTCAAATTCTTTCTGTAATATTTGCATAGATGAGCATTTGATCTTCAATATGTCAACTTGAATTTGTCTCTGTTGAACTTTACCTTGTCATGATGCAGCATTTTTTTCTTTCATTTTTGCATAAATCTTATAAAGTGGTCTGGATTTCAAACTTTCCATAGTCGGTCTAAATGTAAACAATGAAGCATGACACTTCAGGGATATTATAAGCATTTGCTGTGCATACCTACTCAAGATTCTATGAAGTATTCAACGCTGTTGTCAGAATGGAATCTCCATGTAAATCTTTGAATGCTTTTCTTTGATTTATGAAGAAAAATGTTGAGCCTACAGCTCTATGCTTGAATTTTGAGGCTGCCAGGATGAATTTATCCTCAAACGCTTTCTGAGGGTACCTCACAAAAATATAATGACTTATACTGAGCAGCAGGAGTGCCAGGGAAATTGCAATCTGCCTTAGAACAAAATGGACAGTTATTGAGGAGTTAGTGAGAAGTGTGGTACCACACAGTGCCTTACTCCAGGTGATTCTGAACAAATGCTTTATCAGCCATTGTTCTCAAAACAGCAGTGTAAAATCATAGTTACACCTAGTGGGCCCAGATGGATGCAGTTTTAAGATATATTCCAAAAAGAGTCACAGAATAAATGAACTTCTTAATTGCTAACCAGATCTAGAAGTTATTTCCAGAGTTAGTGATACTGAGGAGTCTAGGTAAAGAATTAGGCTATGGATTAAGAGAGAGGCTTCGCCAGAGGCTTTCCCTGGAATGTAAATTGTGTTAGGCTGGTAGAAAATAGCTGTCTGACAGGTCTGCTTTTCCCCCATCCCTACCTGCATCATCTATGGGAAAATGGCTTTCCTCTATTGTCACCTTTATCTAAGAAAAAAGTAGATGTAATTGGATTTCTTTACCTTTATTGTCAGCAAAAAGAAATACAAAGCATATGATATAATCAGGAGCTTGGATGAGGGTTTAAGATAAATGTTGGAATCCTAGATTCTATTTTTTGTTTTTTTCAATCAATTTAGAGGTTTATTTTGCCAAGGTTAAGGACCAAGGCCCATGACACAGCCTCAGGAGGTCCTGAGAATGTGTGCCCAGGGTGGTTGGGTTACAGCTTTGTTTTATACATTTTTGGGAGACAGAAGTTATAGGTAAAGATATAAGTTGCTATATGTAAGTTGTGCATTAGTTTGGGTCAGAAAGGCAGGACATCTCCAAGCAAAGGTGGGAGGTATAGGGGGTTTCCAGGTCATAGGTGGATTTAAAGACTTCTTAACTGGCAATTTGTTGAAAGAGTTAAGCCCTGCCTGAAGAGTTGAATTCAGCATAAAGAAATGCTTCAGTTTAGATAAGGGGGTTGTGGAAGCCAGGGTTCTCGCCATGGAGATGAAGCCTGCAGGTAGTAGACTTCAGAGAGAATAGATGGCGAATGTCTCTTATCAGACCTTAAAAGGTGTCAAACTCTCTAGAAAACACCTAGGAAGGGAAAGAGATTCTCTACCACAGACACATTTCTCTCATAAGAGACAGCTTTGCAGGACCATTTTAGAATATGTCAAAGAAATATATTTTGGGGTAAAATACTGTGATTTCCTTCAAGCCTGTTATCTGTCATGTGATGCTATGCCAGAATCAGATTGGAATTTGATATCTTATTGCTACAAGGAATCTGTTTTGTCAGTTTTAAGCTCTCTGCTTTGGCTAGGTACAGCAGCTCACACCTGTAATTCCAGCACTTAGGGAGGCCAAGGTGGGCAGATCACCTGAGGTCAGGAGTTTCAGACCAGCCTGGCCAACATGGTGAAACCCCATCTCCACTAAAAAATTGCAAAAAAAAAAAAAAAAAAAGGAAGAAAAAAAGATCTCTGTTTTAATGTTAATGCTGGTCAGTTGTGTCTAAACTCCAAAGGAAGGAGGGTACAATAAGACTTGTCTGACCTCCCCACCACCCTTCCCATCATGGCCTAAACCAGTTTTTCAGGTTTCGTTGGGGTCCCATTGGCCAAGAAGGGGTCCATTCAGTCAGTTGAGGGGCTTATTTTTGGTTTACATTACTAATCCAGACAGGGGATTAAGCCCTGTTTAAATCTCCACCCTCATTTTCACCTTGTTTGAAAAAAGATTCACACAGATTCACCAATTATTATTATTGTTATTATTATTACCATCATCATTTTTGAGGCAGAGTCTTGCTTTGTCACCCAGGCTAGAGTAGAGTGGTGGCTCACTGCAATCTCTGCCTCCTGGGTTCAAGTGGTGACCCTAGATTCTTAACTTAGATACTGCTTTCTGATTAAAAGAATGTGGCCTGGAATGGAACATTACATTATAGGAGATTTGAAAGCCAAAGTCTCCTCCTATTGGGATTCTTTACAGTGTCAAACTATCAGTACAGTCAATACCTGGGTAAATATTTTATTAAAACAACTTTTGAATATTCTTATTTTAAACTGAAGATTAGAAACTGCCTTACTCTGAAATATGAAAGGAAATACGGCTGTAAGTTTAGTTCAGTCTTTCCCTCTTTAATCGGCATAGAAATTTCTGAGTTTGGTCTCACATTCCTACAGAAAAATATGGCTAAATAGTTTTTTTCAAATTATGCCCATTATCTCTGGGGAGCTGGGATTGGAACCTGTTTATGAGTCAGATGAAAGAAAATGGGTCCACTTCAGGATGGCATGTGAGATAAAATTGTATTACTATATTTATTGAATGCTGTGAAAAAATAGTGTTTAGCATTATAAAATAATATTGAAATGATTTTAATAGGAAATAGACAAACTGTTATATTTCATACAGACATTGTCATGGAAATATTGACATTGCCAACACATGTAGCTAAATTTTCCCACTGCTCTTATGAAATAGATTCCGCTCTTTCTCTCTGAACACCAACATGTGTTCTCAGTACAGAGACAAGTCAGTCAAAACAGAAGGTGTATAGCTTCTCTTGGAGTGTTTCCCAGGACAGTGGCCTCCTGTGCAATCTTTGGCTATGGAAGCATGAGCGAGTTCAATAGTGCAATAAACATTCTTCCCTGACTCCACATTAGTGGCCCAAATACTAATTTGTCCAAGAAATTGCCTGCTGGTGCTGTAATTTCAACTCCCTCTTCAATTGGCAGAAAGGTATTCATGTCCACAAACAAATAAAAGAATAGGGGCATATCTATTGAGACGGGTGAACACTAAACCTCTAAATTGCTTAAAGTAATTTGGAAACATATTTCTGGAATCATAATACAAATAACATGACTTAAAGAAATTATTAAGTAAATAAGAACAATTTGAATTATTTCTACCTGATCTCATTTCTGTTGGGCATTTACTAAGTATGTGAAGAATTACTCTCAGAGGTTAGGCAAGTCAGCTGTATAGTAATAATCATTTCTTTTCTTTTTTTTTTAAGGTTTACATTAAATCAGAGAAGAGTAGAAACAGCAATGAGAAATAAATGCTTTACAATATCTATGAGAATTGCCTAGAATACTAATAATCTCAGAATTAATTCGAAGTTGAACATTTTTTATAACTTTACCCTGATTAAAAAACAAAATTATTCACTGACAAAGAAAAACAAAGCTTCAGTTAAAATTATTTCATTCTGACCTCTCCTCTTTGTTCTCTCTTCTGCATTCTTCTACCTTTAATTATACTGAAGGTTATGTCCCCAAAGATATATATAATGGTATTTGCAGTACAATTTTCTTGTGATAATCACTTGTGTTTTGTAGATGTTTTTCTATGCTGCCTAGTTTAATTCAATTCTAATGTATTTTTTCTTTTACCTAACAGTCTCAACATGTGTGATATAAACTCTGATTATTCCGGAGATTATAACATGTAGAATGGAAGAAGAATAAAGGCAATACAGGTAGGTAAATCTTTCAAGATTTGTGTTGCAGGAAGAAACTAGTTTAGAGATTCTGTTTTTGTTTCTGTTTTGGCTGCACTTTCCTTAAATTTCCTATGGTGACATTTAAAATATATGTGTTGGATTTAGAGGTGTGCTTTTAAATTAAAATATGTAGAGTTATTCCATTCAATTTTCTGCTGTTGAACATTTCTTAAAGACTCAGCATACATAGTGTGAGACATAAACTTCTTTTATTGGAAAACTTCAGTGAGAACACTGAAGGAGAACAGTGTTTAGAAGAACACTAAATACTCTAGTGAAAAATTTGTTTCGCTAGACACAGGATATAATCTGTCTTTAAGCATTTAGTTTGCATACTGCTGTGATAGCATGATTAAAATGTGACATAAAATTTAACTTACCAGATCTTTCATTGTTTTGATGTTTATCTAGTATCTAGAAAAAAAATCCCTTACATATGCTTGTGTTCATCACTATGGAGATAATGTTTCTTTAGTGTCTCTCAAATGTAATCAGGAAAGACTATGATTAGAAAAATATCTACATCAAGTCAGGCATGGTGGCTCACACCTGTAATGCCAGCATTCTGTGAGGCCAAGACAGGTGGATAATCTGAGATTAGGAGTTCGAGACCAGCCTGGCCAACATGGTAAAACCTTATTTCTACCAAAAAATAAAAATAAAATAAAATTAGCCGGGTGTGGTGGCACGAGTCTGTAGTCCCCAGCTACTCAGGAAGCTGAGGTAGAAGAATTGCTTGAACCTGAGAGGCGGAGATTGCAGCTAGCTGAGATCATGCCACTGCACTCCAGCCTGGGAGACAGAGCGAGACTCTGTCGCAAGAATAAAAAAAAAAAATCTACATAAGTGTTAAATATTCAAATGCACTTTTGTGTTCAAAATTATCTACTAAGTACAGATGAAAGTATTCTAAATACATATCAATCCATGGAGGGATGAAAGAACATAAAACATTTATTATTGAAGCAACCAAAAGAGGGAAAGGGAAGTGGGTGTTCAAAATTTAGTGTGCATCAGAGTCACCAGGAAAGCTTGCTAAACATTCAAATTCCTGAACTCTCCTACCTGGAAATAATTCGGTATGCCTGGGATCCAGGGATCTGCATTTTAACAAATATTCTAGGAAATTCCTATGTATTTAATTTGGGGATGAAACTTTGAGCCTCAGAAGGGTAATAAATAAATTATTAGGTAAGTATTAAAGAGGGAGCTAGTGAAGCAGAGAACAGATGGGAAGGAAGTCGTTAGCAAATAAAGCTGGTGTTCTTGTTTCCTGTTTCACTGGAATAAGGGAAGTAACCAGAAAAGAATTCCCAAACATTCCGCAGAACATTTATCTATTCATTTGTACCTGTGACCCTGTATCAAGTAAAATGTATTACTATGAGCAAATTGTGACCCTAGTTGAGACCAATCGCTTCAATTGACCAGCAGATCCCATTCTCTCATCTGCTAAAGATTCCAGATATTCTTGCCTTTCTACAGCAGTACTACATTTACCTCTTTGTTATCTGATTATTATTACATGAAGAAGTATTCCCATATTTCCTTCACTTTAAAACACACACACACACACACACACACCTCTCCCATTTCACTCCCCCACTTCAGGTACTTGTCCTATTTTTATTTCTCTCTTTACAATAAAACCACCCCCCAACAAATTGTTTCTGATCACTATTTTCAATTTTCCTACTTGCATATTTTCCTGGCCTCTCTCCAATTACAATTTTTCCTTTTCCATCAAAACTGCTCATAAAAGATCACCAATGACCCCTATGTTGCTAAAACCAGTAATCAATTCTCAGTTCCCATCTCACATAGTCTAATACTAGCATTTGAATTTAGGTCATACCTCTAGATCAGGGATGTCCAATCTTTTGGCTTCCCTGGACCACCTTGGAAGAATTGTCTTGGGCCACACATAAAATACACTAACACTAATAACAGCTGATGTGCTCAAAATAAATCACCAAAAAATTATCATAGTGTTTTAAGAAAATTTATTAATTTGTGGGACTGGCACGGTGGTTCACACCTGTAATCCCAACACTTTGGGAGGCCGAGGCAGGTGGATCACCTGAGGTCAGGAGTTCAAGACTAGCCTGACCAAAATGGAGAAAACTCCATCCCTATTAAAACCGAATAAAACAAACAAACAAAAAATTAGCCAGGCGTGGTGGTACATGCCGTGATCCCAGCCACCCAGGAAGCTGAGGCAGGACAACTGCTTGAACCCAGGAGGCAAAGGTTGTAGTGAACCGAGATGGCCCCACTGTACTCCAGCCAGGGCAACAAGAGCAAAACTCTGTCTCAAAAAAAAAAAAAAAAAAAGGAAAATTTATGAATTTGTGTTGGGCTGCATTCGAAGTCATCCCAGGATGCATGTGGCCTGTGGGCCATGGGTTGGACAAGCCTGTTCCAGATTCAATATCCCCTTCAGCTGACTTCCAGTACCTCAGAATAGCATTTCACTATAGGTTCCTTTGCTCTTATCTTCCCATCCCTTTCCTTCTCCTCCCACCACCACCTGCCCTTATGTCCCTTTACTGCTTTATTGGATATTTCATCAATTCTCATAACTTCACATACCATCTACAAGCAGATAATTCCCAAATATAAATCTCCAGCCATCCATTTCCCATTAATGTCAAACTCATATTCCCACAGTTCTTGACTGTTCAATAAACACCTCAAATTTAACATTATCAAAAACAAACTCGTAACCATTTCCCCCTCTCCTAATGTACACTTATACAGCCTTTCCCATCTCAGTAAAAGACAACTCTGTATCACAAGCTGCTCAGACAAAAAAATCTTGAAGTCATTCTTGCCTTCTCTCTTTTTGTCATATCTCATATCTGGTCCATTAGCAAATCCTTTGTCTCTATTTTTAAAATTTGTATATCCAGAATATCACCTCTTATTGCCTCTATTGCTAACATTCCAGTATAAACCTCTCCTATTTTTCTCACAAGGCAGCCGCAGTGATTCTAGTTAATTCACATTAAGGTCAAGTCACTCTTCTGTTCAAAACCCTAAAATCCTCATCTCACTCAGAGTAAAATCTAAACCTTTATAATGCCCTTCAATGGAAAATTATGTCAAGTAAATTCAAGTCAAGCTATGATAAGTCAAGTCGAGGCAGGTCAATCAATCCAAGCTGAGACAAATTCGAGTCATGTCATGTCAGGACACAAGTTAAGACAGGACAGGTCATGTCAAGTCC
The DNA here is from genome assembly GCA_036589455.1 of Ateles fusciceps. Taxonomy (NCBI): domain Eukaryota; kingdom Metazoa; phylum Chordata; class Mammalia; order Primates; family Atelidae; genus Ateles; species Ateles fusciceps. Next base: position 7,103,166 of record JAZHEH010003404.1, on the reverse strand, counting down.
TAGATGATCTCCCCCACCCACCCATTACTTCTTGATCTCCTTCCTTCCAATTCTTTGTCTCAGTAGACTCCAATCACACTGGCCTCCATGCTAGTCCAGAACTCCCAAGTCATGATCTTTGCTAGTGCTATTCTACCTGGAATGCTCCCCCCAGAAAACTCTATTACTTGTCCACTTACTGATGTTCTATCTTTACTCATATGTCACCCTTCAATCAGATTTGCTTGTGTATTCTATCTAATACAGCAACATAACATGGCAAACACACTCCAACTTCCGCCTCTCATTTTTTGGCTTTGAATTCTTAACTGATAACATAGAATTTACTTATTCATCTTGCTTATTGTCTGTAATTACCCTGTCTCTCTCCAAATACGAAGTTCCTAAATTTTTGTTTCACTTATTAACTACTGTGCTCTAGAGAAGTGCTTGGCAAAAAGGGTGCACAGAAAATAGTTCTTGGAAGATGAGTGAATGGCATGAAGAGCACTGTCAAAATGTAAGTATTGGGATCTCCTCGAATCTGGATAAAAATCTTAGCTAGTTAGTATCAGAAGGTGGAATGGCAGCTGATGGTGCAGTAACAACAAAGACACAGCTTCACCATGCAGGCGCCCTCCTCCCACCTCCACCCGCCGCCTTCTTCCCTTTAGCTTGAATGCAACACTGCTAGTCCTTTGTAAATGGACATTTCTAAATATCTTGGCAGAGTTTTGGTGAAGTCAGTATTTTTCATTACATGGAATATTTTCTAAATAATACATTTTAAACATGTAAGAGAAAATTCAATTATAAACTTCCTCTTTTCCCCCTCTCTCTACTTTAAAGATTGTTTTAAGTGAAACTATGTGGCTCATAGAATATATTTGGGGCTTATCAGGACACAAGCATGCTACTACTAAAGTTATTACTTTTTGTAAGCCTTTGTAAGCTTGCTGTGGCAATGAAAAAAATACACAAGAAGTAGGCAAACTTTCTTTTCAGAAACATCAACTCCAGTTGTAATTAGATTTCTGAAATCTGTTTTAACAAAATTAGGGCTGGGCCCACATCTGCAGGCCCTCTCTTGTTCACAGCTGTATGTCTAATATCTAGCAGAGTGCTTGATAAATAGAACTCTTCCTCTTTCTTTCTGTCTCAATCTCTCTCTTTTCCCCTCCCTCTCTCCTTCCCCTCACTCTCCTTCTCTCTCTCTGAGAGAAAGAAGAAGTGAATTAAACTGAATGGCTAATTTCCAACTACACATGATACAATTGATTAAATTTTGGCATTGTCTAAATTGTTGGAATAATTTAGACCAATTTAAACTCAAATAAGATACAAAAGATTATAAAAACCAGGATAAAGATAATAAGGAGAGCCAATTCTATTTGTTTGTTTACAAAAGCCCTTGTTAAGAGAACTGTTAGCTTAACTTTTATTTTTGAAGTTCTTTAAATCAACCTACTAATAAGATAAATGTTCATACTTTGTTCTACTTATTGTGCTAGACAATTTAGACACATTGTTTACGTTATTTAATTTACTTTTTGTGTGTGTGTGTGAGACAGAGTATCACTCAGTCGCCGTGCTGGAGTGCAGTGGCCCGATCTTTGCTCATTGCAATGCAACCTTCACTGCCTGGGTTCAAGGGATTCTCCTGCCTCAGCCTTCTGAGAAGCTGAAACTATAGGAACATGCCACCACACCCTGCTAATTTTTGTACTTTTTGTGAAGACGGGGTTTCACCATATTGGTCAGGCTGGTCTCAAACTTCTGACCTCAAGTTTTTCCATCTTTACTCACATGTCACCCTTCAATCAGTTTTGCCTGTGTATTCTATCTAATACTGCAACATAACCTGGCCAACACACTCCAACTTCTGCCTCTATTTTTTGGCTTTGAATTCTTAACTAATAACACAGAATTTACTTATTCATCTTGCTTATCCACTCGCCTCGACCTCCCAAAGTGCTGGGATTACGGGGGTGAGCCACTGTGCCTGGCCCATTTACTCCACTTTAAAGAGAAGTCTTATGACCTGGAAATTTCTCTGACCCATATAATTCAAACTGCTTATCAGAACTCTATACATGTCACATTCATTAAGTCCTCTAGAGTCATGGAATATTATCCTTGAGAGGGATTTTAATGGATTTTGACTGTTGTTTCTTTTTCTTAAGAAACGTTACTCTTCCCTGCCTACAGGCATTTCAGTCTTTCTCCTGAGGATCAATTTTTCTCACACTCCTGGTCCTCAGTCTTCTGATGAGATAATTCTAAGTCAACCAACCTGGATCATTTTCCTGAATACAGTGAGAAGTATAGAGCTATACATGTGACCAATCAAAATACCTAAGATACACTGTGACTTTTACTGGGATATATAAAAAGAAAATTTTGGTGTTCTTTTATGCACTCAAATCAGGAAAGTTTTAGCCCTGAGACCTCTTGGTAGAATTCTGGAGCCAGGTAGAGAGAAGTACCTCAAAATGAAACCCAGATAAAGAAATGAAACGTACATGAAGAAACTGGGCTCTAATTTTATCACTAGAACGTTGAACAAAGCCTAACCAATCCCTGGATTGCTGTCTTATGTGACATAATAAATCACTTTTATTGTTCAGGCTGGTTTGAGTTGGATTTTCTATCACATGCAACGCAAAGTTTACTAAGTGATACAAAATTCTTCACATTTGCAACTCTAAGCACATCATTTTAAAAATGCAACTTTGTTCATAATAGTAGTATAAAATAGATTTCATTTTTTTTTTTTTTTTTTTTGAGGCGGAATCTTGCTCTATTTTCCAGGCTGGAGTGCAGTAGAATGATCTCAGCTTATTCCAACCTCCACCTCGTGGGTTCAAGCAATTCTCCTGCCTCAGCCTCCCAAGTAGCTGGGATTACAGGCATGTGCCACCACGCTCAGCTAATTTTTTTTTTTTTTTTTTTTTTTTTGTATTTTTAGTAGAGATGGGGTTTCGCCACATTGGCCAGGGTGGTCTTGAACCCCTGACCTCAGGTGATCCACCTGCCTCGGCCTCCCAAAGTGCTAGGATTACAGGTGTGAGCCACTGCACCCAACTGAATTCATTTTTTTAAAGGAATAATCTGATCCACCCTATTTCCACCAGTAGATATTCAATGTTAGATAATTTGGTGGGTGAAATTTGGATGCATGTTTCTAAGTTCAGATGAAATGATAACATACCACAGCTGTATCATAAATCCTTGTATCTATTTCTTAATTTGTGGCAGCATTTAAGTATAAGTGGGATGCCCAGATGAATGTGTTGAGGCAGGGAGAGGGAGAGGAAGATATTGTTAATGGTGGTAGAGCATGAAGTCCAGTAGTTCTGGGCAAAAGCAGAGAGAGAAAAAGAGAAGGAAACAGGAAAGGAGTCAAGGCTGGGTGGAGACAGGAGATAAGGAGACAAAGTTGAAATCTGACAGGGAACTGTGATTTTTGCTACAGGCAACAGATCGGTATTAGAGATTCTAAAATGAAGAAGGAATGGGAAGGGAGCTAAGCTGGACCATTCCAATGCAGGAGGCAGGTCAAGGCTGAGAAGCTACTAAATTGCTACATGGCCCTGGGCAAGTTATTTAACCTCTGTGAGGCTTGATTTCCTCATCCATAAAATGAGAATCTTAACACTCACTACACAGGGTAATTGTGAGGATTAAATGTGAATATAGCATAAGCCTCAAAATTAGAAGGGGATAGAAGGACAGTCAAGGCTGAGAAGGAAGAAAATTGTGGGCAGCCTATGGTAGCTAGATGTATGTTTCCTAGTTTGACTTTTGGCAAATTCTTTCCAATCTTTTCAATGTCTTTCTCTTTTCTCATCATCATTTCAACCTTTAATTTCCACCACCACCACCTCCCACTCCAAGTTACTCTTCGTTTTTCTCCATTTGTCACTTTCAAATAAATACTTTATAGAATAGGAATAACAACACCAGAATTAATATTTAAATAGTGTATTCTAGTTTATAAAATAGTTTCATATCCACAGTTTCATGTGGACCACTGAGGAATATTATTTTATATATATACAGACACATATATATGCACATGTATATGCATGCATGCATATATATACATATAAGTACATACATATGTATGTATTTCTGTATTTGAAGTTAAGTTCTTGCTTTGTCCTTCCAAAGAAGCTAAGTTTGTCAGTTGTTTTCAGTCTTGAGAAGATTTTGATTTTCTTATTCGGAAGGTCAATGACCTTGATTCATATTCTTATCCTGTCCCTCCACCCTCTTCTAATTTTGAGGCTTATGCTGTATCAGACCAATTCTGTCTCTTTTTACAGAATTATGGGTCACACAGCAAGGAAAGAAGGTAACTAACATTTATTAAGTGCAAATTATGTGGCAGGCACTCTGCAAAGTCCTTTATATTCACGTTTAATTCTCACAATTATCCTGTGTGGTGAGTATTATGATTCTCATTTTATGGATGAGGAAATCAAGGCTCACAGAAGTTAAATAACTTGCCCAGGGCCATGTAGCTATTTAGAAGCAGAGCTGGATTCAGGAGCCCTTGTTCTTTCTATTACAACAAATTACATTTCTAAGTTAATGTAGGAAAAAATTGTTTTTAGAAAGGCTTCTGATTTCCCCTCATATGTTATTGTCAAAAACTGAGATGGCAAATTGAAGTCAGAGTATGTACTGCACTGACTGTCCAACAGAATATACTGAGCCACAAATGCAAGCCATAAATACATTTTGTAAAAATGTTAGTAACCATATCATAAAATAAAAAGATACAAGTGAAGTTAATATTAATAATATCTTATATTTCATCAGATATATCAAAATAATCATTTCAACATGTAATCAGTATACAAATTTCAATGAGATTCTTTACATTCTATTTTTTCATACTGAGTCTTTGAAATCCAGTATAAATGTTGCACTCATAGCCCAATTCACAGAAGCTCCATTTGAAGTGCTCAATAGCTCTATGGCCACTGGTTATCATACTGCACAGTACAGGTGTTTATCAGCCTTAATAGACCCAGTACTGCCTCATTTCCTTCCCTTGCCATGAAGGCTTCTTGGGGAGTCCTGTGTATTCTGTGACTCATACTTCTTTGCATTTGGTTACTTACTGGAACATGCCTGGTTTCAGCCAGCAGCATGTCAGTTCAGTTAAGATGACACAATTTCTCCTGGCTTCCTAATTCTCCAGTTTTTGCTTCACTTAACCTCTCTGCTGCTTTTTGACCAGTATTGATCACTCCCCCTGCCTCAAATCTCTTCCCTCTGGATTTCTGTGAATTCACTCCTTCTCCATGATTCTAGGTAGGCTCTTCCCCTCTTACACAGTAGCTGTAGCCCACAGCCACCTTCTTTTTGCTCTCTTCTTCTCTGGGATTGCTAAACTTCACCCGTCATCTATACATTAAGGAAAACAAAATCAAATGCCCTCCAGACCTTCATCATAAAATCACCTCTATATATTCAGGTGCCAAAAGTTCATTTGGATACATATTTAAGGTATCATTTATAAAACTTCAACACCACAACACATACCACTTTGCGTACTGATCATCAGTAGGTTGAGGAAACACTTATTTTCTTTAAAAAAAAAAAAGAAGGTGCTGGCCAAGTGGCTTATAATTTATTTGTCTCATTAAGTAAATTGAAAAAAATTAAGAAAAGGAAAGCCATACAAAATACAATGTAAGTTGATTGATAAACGGAATAAAATTCCTTTTGTAGAATTGCTTCTATCCCAAAGTAAAATAATGGCCATCCTTTTGAATTCCATATTTTCTAACTGTCAGTTTGACTACTCTCAGCAATACTACCATCCAAGGAATGTGACGATAAATTCTGAATAACTATACTTATCAAATTTTTACTCTGACACAATATATTAGGCATGTGTTAAAAACTGTAGAAAGAAGAAAACAAATACACCAGAGTATTCATGGATTCTGTTGCACTATGTATTAGTTTTCAGACTCCTTTAGTACAATGTGTGCTTTTGCACAGGAAACAAAGATCATTTTTCACATGGCGTTGAAAAAAAAATTAAACAAATTTGCTGTAGTTTTCCTCTTTTCCAGTAAGTTTTCCTTCCATCTTTAATTCTACTTACCATCAATTCCAGCACTACTGCTGCTCGTGGGGTACACTCTCTCTGTATATGAATTACAGTAAAAGAGCCGGGTCATCCTCATTTCCCCATATCTCATTAAGTATTTGCATTACAAATATGCATTAAATAGTTTTTTTTTTTTTTTTTTTTTTTGCGTGGGAGCTGCTATTCACAACCTCACTCCTTTTTGCCACTGTATCTCAGATTTACCATACGAAAGGGTTCTTAAAGCCAGATGTGAGTTTATTGGTATACCAGTGTCTACAGTCAATCTCTGATTTCTGAGGCTAACTTCAGAACATTTATTCAACTTTCTTTCCTGACTTTCCTGCTTTTGACTATCTACCCTCGGTTTACAGACAGGTAAGTTTGGGATGGTTGCCACCATTTCTCCTTCACACGCATCCTGACTCATAAAGTTGCCTAGAAAGAAGACACTAACACATACAAATGCTTGAGTGAATATGGTGTAGTTGTAATGCAATAAACATCCTTTAATTTCTATGACACGACTGTGTTTCAGACACTTGCTTTTCATGCTAATTGTCTTTCAATGTCCAGTTTTACGTCTTTAGTAACAAAATCCTGGACAAGTGTTCTGCTAAGAGGCTCCCAGCCTAAGCTTCATTGTTGGCTATCGTCATGTAACTAAGTCTGGCCAATCACATTTAAGCAGAAGTATGTATATGCCTATGGGAAATTTTTTTTTCTTTTTTTTTTCTTTTAGAGATGGAGTCTCACTCTGTCACCCAGGCTGGAGTGCAGTGGCACCTTCTCAGCTCACTGCAACCTCCGTCTCCCAGGTTCAAGCAATTCTCCTGCCTCAGCCTCCTGAGTAGCTGGGATTACAAGCACATGCCACGACATCAGGCTAATTTTTGTATTTATAGTACAGATGGGGTTTCACCATTTTGTTCGGGCTGGTCTCAAACTCTTGACCTCGTGATCCACTGGCCTTGGCCCCCCACAGTGCTGGGATTACAGATGTGAGCCACCACACCCAGCCACCTATGGGAAATTCTTAAAAGAAAATAGCTAGCACAGCCTTGAATGTTGACACAACACATAGACCTCTAGTCATCATCTAGACTTTTGAATTTGGAAAGCCCAAGCTAAGAATGACAGAGCAGAAAATGTGAGCCATAACAACATTGTTAACTGGTCATAGGAGCCCTATACAGGCTACTTATGACTTCCTTTTGTTAGGAACAAATAAACTTCTACCACCTTAAAACTAATTTTATTTTACTCTTCTTGTTAAATGAAGTCACATCTAAGTCTAACTGGTACACATACACAAACTGTTTCCTGAAACCCAGAGGTGCCAGTTTTAAGCAGATAGATATGATTGACCCATATTTCCCAGGAGGATTCATAATCACAATGTTTTCAACACCTAAAATTTAGTCTTAAGTATTATTTGTTAGTGGTATGTTTGGTTGTGTAGTTTGCAAAGGGCATGACTGACTACTTGATTGTATTTTCAAATGTATAGGTTAAGTAACAGAATTGATTGGTGTTTTTCCTTCTTTGTGCTACTGAGGAAATTCAGTGGTATGTCTTCGACATTCCTGGTGCTGACTGTTACATATTCTAAATGATTATCAGATCACAATCCCAGTAATTATTTAATAAATCTGTATCTCTTGTTGCTTTAGAGAGTAAAAAAATGTTACTTTATAGTACTATGATTTCTCATATGTATAAAAATCCTTGATATACAAATACACACACATAAAGCATACACATAATTGCTATATTTTTAATAAAATACATGGAATGTAGCAATATTTGAGAACAATTCTAAAATCAAAGTCACAAAGAAAGCAATATATTAAAAATCCATGTAGAATTATTAAAGTAATTTTCTACAATCAGAGGTTTTAAGACAATTTTCTGTAGTATGAATATTTCTCCAATTTGCCTTTCATAGGTATAACATATGAATGTTTAAAAGATGTTTTATAAGGTGTTGAAATTTGCATTTTAGATTTCTTGTGTGATCAATTTATCATAGTTATGTCTACAACCATATATATGTTTTAAGTAATTCTTGAGAAACTTCAATAATCAATTCTTTCAGGTGATGTAAAAACAACTTAGGTCATAGAACAATAGATGGAGATAACGCCTGTTTTAAAACAGAAGCAATATTTGCATAGATATTTTGGAAGCTGATTTGGATTTTTTGCTTTATTCATTCTTTATTTTTTAAAATTTTAAATGTGGCAGGGCAAATATCATGTATCCGTATGTTGACGACGTCTTACACATAAAAAAATAGGGAACTGTGCACATCAAAGCCAAAGTTACTGCCAGCTTCAAGTAGCAAGTTACTACAGACCCAAGGCTTTTCAAAATTGAAGAAAACCCCCTAAAAATTCTTTCCTGTGGCTTTCGAAGTTCTTATAACAAAACCTGCTTTGAAACATGCTGAGAGAAGAACTAAAATATCACACACATAACCTGTTCAGAATTGTATACTGTGGGCAGATTACCAACTGCTGCGGGGCTATTCACTGGGAGTCATTATTGAATTTCCATCATTAGATGGACATAATTTGGATAACAGTATGCAGTACTGTGGTCCTTTTTACATTTGCATTACTAACGGTATTCATTTATTTCTAATAAGTGAGATGTTCTATATTCATTTAAATACTTAATACTGTTAATAAGTGAAAATGGATTTATAATTTACCAGATACATTTAAATTTCACTCATTTTTCATTTCATAGCAAGAACCTACTTTTAATGCTTGACCACCAGGACATTGGTCATTCAAAGAATATTACAAAAAGAAATGTGACATGTAAATGTATTAACTTTTTTTATTGCTTTGACATAATTTAATATTCACTCTTTAGACATAGCCATATATCTGTGTTCCTTAAAAGTCAAAGATGAGGTTGTCTGATATTTAATAAAACTTGCTGATATCCTCAAGTAGATCCAATCACACGTTAACGTTCCTATGAAACACACTGGAAAGTAGCGTCTGCTGACAAAAGATGAAATAGAACAAAAAGGCAGTGCTTCCATAACAGAACACCTTATGTGAGAGAACAGAAATCTTTCTTTCTATAAATTTGTTTGCTTTCAGTTAAGAGCTTGGGTACCATGGTGATTATATAATAGGAACAGGTACCAAATTAGCTAGAATGTTTATTAGTTGTCCTTTTTCAATAAGTGTTGTTAGAGACTAGAAGAGGGTGATGTAACTGAAAACTCACAGGAAAAATAAAATCTGTAAGAATGAACTAGAGAGCTAATATTTGCTGAATGCCTACTATGTGCTAGCCACTGGACTAGGCAATGACCTACATTTCTCGTTTAAGTTACTCTTGTTGAAAATCGTGTGCCCAACTATCAGTGGAGACTCACTTTCATCTTTTAGGTGGCTCTAATGTGGTTATTGAGTCTCACAGCCTTTCTCAAATGCAATTCCTTGATAAGAGCGTAATGGCATGAAATTATGAACTTTCCAAACAGTGGCAATAAAAGCCTGAAGAAGTCTGCAGAGGGGACTTAGAGCACCTATTTTAGCTCATAATCATTTAGTAATTTTTTTCCAATATTTCACCTTCTCCATAGCAGCATAAACAAGTACCTGGTTCAAATCACCCTCATTTAGAGAACAAGGACCTTTGAGATCACTCAGTCCACAGTTTTCCAATTTTGCAAATAATTAAAGTAAGGGACAGAGAGATCACAAGAATCACATAATTGTCAGTTGTAGAGAAAAGAGCAAAAACCAGCTTCCATGTTTTCCCTCTTGCCAATGCCCTGAAGTGCCACCAGTCACCTATAAACATTGATCTGTTGACCTTAAATCTTCAGAAAGCCAGTGTAGCAGAAGTTAAGAGTCCAGACTCTGAAGCCAGACTATCTAGGTCCAAACGCAACTGTTGCCACTGTGTGATATTGGGGAAGCTATTTAAACTCCCTGTGAAGCAAGTTTCCCATCAGATTGAACATAATAATAGTTAAAAAAAAAAAAATAGGGCTGGGCACAATGGCTCATGCCTGCAATCGTAGCACTTTGGGAGGCCAAGACGGGCAGATCACCTGAAGTCAGAAGTTTGAGAACAGCCTGGCCAACACGGAAAAACCATCTCTACTAAAAAAACAAAAATTAGCCGGGCCATGGTTGTGCATGCCTGTAGTCTCAGCTACTCAGCTGACTGAGGTATGAGAATCGTGCGAACCGGGAGGTAGAAATTGCAGTGAGCCGAGATCACACCACTGTCATTCTGGATGAGAGGGTGAGACTCTCTCTCTCTCTCAAAAAAAAAAAAAAAAAAAAAGTTCTATGTGGATAAAATGACTTTATATTTGTTGAACACTGAAAATTGTGCTTTAAGTGTTACCAGTTAGTTTTCTCCCCCAGGCTGGAGTGCAGTGATCACTTCAGGCTACAGCTTCAACCTCCTGGGCTCAAGTGATCCTCCCACCTCAGCTTCCCGAGTAGCTGGAACTACAGGCATACACCACTACTCCTCACCTTATTTTTAATTTTTGTAGTGACAAAGTCTCACTATGTTGTCCAGGCTAGTCTCAAAGTCTTGGGGACAAGCAATCCTCCCACCTCAGCCTCCCAAAGTACTGGGATTGAGCCACTGTGCCTGGCCCCAATTAGCTTTTAAATGATGTCTTCCTTTATTCACTTACACAACAGCAATTTTGATCTCCTATCATATACCAAGTATTGAGGACACAAGTATGAAGAATATGATCACATCCTCCCCTTTCCTCGATAAACTTACAGTCAAATGGAAGATAAAAGTAAGTAACCAGACATTCAGATTACATGATGTTCTATAACAAGGAGGTAGAAAATGCTACTAGAATATCTAGGGGAAATACTTAACCCAAATTTGAGACTTCAGGAGCAATGTCCTACAGAAGGCACTTAGAAGTGTGAGCTGTTTGATGTGAGAGGCGAGGGGAGAGTGTTCTAGTTAGGGCCGGCAGTGGGCGTGAAGCCTAGCTGGAATGAATCTGGATCTGGAGAGACCAGCTGTGGAGTGTGAGAGTGTAAAGAAAGCAGACAGAAGTGGCAAAGTCGACTCCAGAGAGGAGTTTATGAGCCACATGACAGAAATTAAAATATTCAGAAAGAAATGGAGAGCTCCTGAAGGATTTAAACGGGAAATTAACACAAGATATGCATTTCAAAAGACTCACACAGGCTAGAGTAGGAAAAAGGGGTTAGAAGTGGGTAAGATGGAGGCAAGGACACTCAAAAGCCAATTGGTAGTTTCAGGTGAGAAATGATGAATGACCACACAGCCTGAAGGTGTACATGGGAGCCTTGTTTTCTAATGGAGCACATGTGATGGACAACAAGAGAATACCTGGGGTAGACCTAAGCCTTCCCTCAGTGAAGAGGACTCTGCTTAACTCTGCCATGTGGATTACTTTTAAACTCCTGGGGATGCTCCTGGGAAGCTAGAGACAAAGTATATGGACTCTGATATTTGAGATTAGATTCTGGCTCCTTTAATTTCTCAAGTATGTGATTTAGGGCAAATCCTCTTACAGCAAAGCACTATTATTATTATTTCATATTTAAAAAGGAGATAATGCCTATTTTATAGTGCCAAATGAAATAATACATGTAAAGATCTTTTTCAAATTTTCATTACTTTTCTATTTTTATTTAATTACAACGGCCATGCTAATCTCTGTATTGTTCAAATTTTAGTGTATGTGCTGCTGAAGCTAGCACTAGGTAAAGGTCTGTCCCTAGCATGTATTAAGCATTCCATAAAACCTAGGTCTTACATTAAATGTTTCAATTTATGTATGTATGTATGTGTGTGTATGTATATATACACACAACATATCTATCTATCCATCTATAACTATATTAATATAGTTTTCAGGAAGTCAAGTTTACAAAGCAGTGATATTCGTTTTTTAAAAAGGCATTGAAAACCTTAATATCTTCAGGTTACAAGTCTACTAGTCCTTCAGAGTACAACAAAATGCCTTTCAGTATACAAAGAAACAAACACAAGAAATTTCACTCCAGATAACTCTCATAAAACAGAAGAATTTGCATTTTCAACTCTTCCCACATTCACACTCTATTTCCATCATAACCTCTTAAATATTTCCTTATATCTAAGATGTAGCCTGGTCTGTAAGATGAGAGACAAATAACTAAATATATTTTACTCCTGTTTTTCTTTCCTAATTATAAAACATACATACATCCTGAGACTCTTCAGCAACTTCAGATGCTAACCAGTCTCCTTACCTCCAGTAACTTCTAGGAGGATGCTATTCATCCATCATCCTTGACCATCCTTTCCGCAACACTGACTTAAGCATGCCACTGTTGGCCAGCACCTAGCCCTCCACTCCCACCATCTTACCAATCCCTAAACATAAACTGTGTGTTATCTTAACCCTCCCTTTGCTCATGCTCATGCCTAGAATGTCCTTCTTGAGAGTTTCTGAAATTTTTATAGAAAGTGTGGAGAAGCAAGTTTTTACAGATGCCAGGCCTAGGAAACTAGCCCTACTTTTGTTAGTATTTCCCAAATCATAACAACAGACTTTTATGATGAAACCAACAGATGTATCAGTTACTGTGCAAAGCATGAGAGATAGATATAAAAAAGAGTTAACTGCTGCTTTCAAATTGTCCATATTTGAAGAGGAGAAAGCAGATACATACATAAATGGAACAGTAGTTCATTTGTTTGTATGTGTATAAAATGGGAATCTTCCAACTATGCACTCACAAGGAAAGCAATATTCATAGGAAGGCATTATTGTTAAAGGCCATTAAAGTCTCTGTTTGAGATAAAAGCTAGCTGATTGATACTACAACCAATATCACTATCATCATTATTGTGAAAACTCTACAACATGATATTTAACCTCACTGAGTGCTGGCAATGGGAAGTTCTGCACGTCAACTCATGTGAACATTTGACCATCTTCCCAAACTGCTATTTTCTCCAATTGTGAATCACCCTAAATAAGCACTGAAAAAGAAATGTCCAGGCCGGGTGCGGTGGCTCACGCCTGTAATCTCAGCACTTTGGGAGGCTGAGGCGGATGGATCACGAGGTCAAGAGATCGAGACTATTCTGGCCAACATGGTGAAACCCCGTCTCTACTAAAAATACAAAAATTAGCAGGGCATGGTGGTGCGTGCCTATAGTTCCAGCTACTTGGGAGGCTGAGGCAGGAGAATTGCTTGAACCAGGGAATCAGAGGTTGCAGTGAGCCAGGATCGCGCCATTGCACTCGAGATCGTGCCACTGCACTCCAGCCTGGCTACAGAGCGAGACTTGGTCTCAAAAAAAAAAAAAAAAAAAAAGAAAAAAGAAATGTACAAACACACAGAAACATTCACACAAACACATAGACACACACACACACACACACACACTTGGAAAATACATACAAAACATTTATTACACTGTGAAACCAAGTGGTGCCTTTCCTTCAAAGATGGTGAACAAAGTATCAGAAAGAACAAAGAACGATGGATCTTAAATTATTAAAGCACAGCTTCTAGATTTTTAAAATATGAGGCTTGCATGGTTAGTTCTACAGGTTTTCAAATTATTATCATTGTTCATAACCATAATTATAAAGCTTTCTTCTTAAGAAAAGAACTAGACTACCACATTAGGATTGTTCACTTAGCTCAAGTTATACTATTATAATAATAGCTTTTATTCTAGGCTTTCCCTCCCTTGGGTTGAAACTGTGTAACAAAAACTATGTAAAGGAGCCTATATTTTGATGTTTTAAGACTTCATTAATTGCTATGTGCTATCTCATAAGGGAAGAAAAGAGTTTTTAAGAAGACCTAAGAAAGGTATACTCCCAAAAGCATAAATTATGTTGTAGCAATACTATGCCTTGGAAACCTCTTTGTAAAAATATTAGTCATTCAAAGCAAATTGAGTTCAGTGCCAGTGGCACATTTTTCAGATATTATGCACCCTGTTTTCTTTTAATTACTGAAAGGTACAGGGCCACTTTTAAAAGCAAGATCTCTCCTAACATCTTAGCACAACCGATAATGAAATGGTGCAGCTGGGATTTTAGCTGCTGGGACAGATGTTCGAGATGAGAATGGCGATTCGCTCGTGCACCAAAGTCCTCATTTAGGCATGAAGACGGTGAGTACTAGGATCTTAACAATTCATAGAGCTCAGTAGATTTATATTCAGGCATCAAACTTCTGATAGGAGATGAAAGAACATGTTTTCCACTCTAAAACCACAACCATGAGTTCAGGGTCTTTTCACATATTCCGAAGTCTGAGGCAGGTACAGTAGAAGTATAAAAGGAAAATTACTTGACATGATGTTAAGAAGCAGTGCAGACTCTGGAGCCAAGCCAGGTGGGTTTGAATCCTGCTTTCACCTCTTCTCAGCTGTGTGACCTGGGGTAAACTGCCGATCACCCACAGGCCTCAATTTTCCGGTCTGTAAGAGTACCTACCTCCAAAGACAGCAGGGATGATTAACATTTGGACAGCTCCTGGTCATATATGGTAAATGCCATACATGTGTTTGATCGTATTATTCTGAGGATTTGGTCATGGATAAGAATATGAGTAGCATGTAGACTCTTAGAAATATTTTCTCAAAGACCACGTTTGTGAGAAATACTTATAGACAGAGAAGGTGATATGCTTCTGAGGGGAGCTAGTGAGATTGCTCAGGACACACAGCTTCCACTCAGATTCTTTCTTCTCTCTTTACATGATAAAGGGAAATCTTCACACATAAGAATAAGGTCTAACCTGTTCAGGAACACTAACAGTTATATGTATCACAAAATGAAATAATGGCAGGATTATGGTTACACAGTGATGCAAATCCAAACCACAACCGTCAGTTGCACTTAGAGTTCTGAACTCAGAAGTGTCCTCACATGCTGCCTAAAGGGAAACGATAGGGTAATGTCTCTCTCTCTCTCTCTCTCTCTCACACACACACACACACACACACACACACACACACACACACACCTTTTTGTCATATAATAAACACAACACACTCTTTAGATGGAATTTGTAGAACACAGTCAAATGCAAAGATAAAGAAATAACTTACAATGCAGAAAAATCCACTGTTAATATTTGGTGTATTTCTTTCCAAGCATTTTCTTCTGTATGCTTAGATTTAGAAAGTTGAAGAAATGTTTTGGGTTTAGTATTTTTTCACTTGTATCAAATATTTACTTATATCTTTAAATTACCTTATAAATTATAATTTCAATAATTAAATGGTATGAAAATTCCAACATATACCATAATTAATTTAACTGGCCCTCCTCTGAGATGTTTCAACTACATTTTCAATAGTTTGTTATTTAAACCAATGCTATCAAAATATCAGTGTGTACCTTGCACATCTTTATTTCAATTTCTATAAATTGACCACAAGAAAATTTTGCCAACATGATGGGTAAGATATAACTTCTACATTATTAATAATCAAATAGATGCAAATTAAAACAATAAACTTGAATACTGTTTTTCCTAGGTACACATAGTTTTAGTTTCCGTGATTTAATTTCACTAAATGTCATGCTTATTTTTCCTGTAATATCGAGAATATCTTCCTGTCCAAAGACCCATGGTTATCAGTGGCCCAACCTTAGTGCTATCAATGGTCAGAACCATCTTTGCCACCCTCTTCAGCCTCTGACACAGAAGCAAGACAAATGGGAAAATATTTATAGCTACCAATTATGTGCTAAGATTAGGAAGAGGGGAAAGAAGAATTTTAGTGAAGTAACCATAGGGATCAAAAGAAACATGCAATAAAATTGAAGACATAGTAAATATATTAAAGCAAAATAACATCAAATGCAAATTCAGCTCCATAGAGACTGGAGTAACTTTTTCTCCATTTCTTTTCCTCTGAGCACTTATTGCATAACAAGTGCCCAAAAAATATTTATTGAAGAAATATTAAAATGTAATGCAAACAGACAGCCTAGGCTGAGAGTGATCTTAGAATTGGTATTAATATTTGGCCAGAATTAACATTTTTTTTTTTTGAATAGAAATAGCTTAGTTTTCTTCTCTCTCTTTTTTGTGCTTGAATATTCCAAAATACAGTTTGGTTGGCATGTAATTTCTATATAGTTATAATTATCTCTTTCTCTGCATATGGAAAAGCAGAAGTTCAATTGATTATACAACTGGTTCTCAAACTACTGATGGTCCAGCATCATTAGCATCACCTAGGAACTTGTAGAAATACAACTGTGGGGGCCCTACTCCAGATCTATTGAATTAGAAACTCTAAGGGTGACACCCAGCAATCTGAATATTTAAAAAGTCCTAAAGATTATTCTGGTGATAAGATTTCAGAACCACTGATATAATCCAGGGCTATTCTCCTTCCAACATACTACAAAGTCACACACACTGGTTTAGCCCATTATCTAGGATAATACCTAAGACACAGAGGAAAGATAGAGGTGAGGTAAGGGGAAACTTATGGTTTGAGAGTCACTATTTCATTAGTATACAGATAGATTTTTTTCCCATCCAGAAAAGGCAACCGTGCATTAAAAAATCTTAATTGACAACACAGTAACATTACAGTGCCTGCCTTTTCACATTAAAAAATGACTGTTTTTAAAGATAAATGTTGTAACGTAATTATCTGTTTTATTGCCTTAGAAAATATTTAGAATTATAATTCTTTAGCCCATGGCTTTTTACAATAGATTATTAAATAAAAAGAAAGTATATGTGTATAATATTTAAACGTTGCCAAGGCAAAGTAAAAACAATACAAAATAGTAGGATTTCTTAGTGTGGTTACTATTGATTATGAAGATGGTTGGAAGAAGCCATCCATATCACTCTGACTGCATAATATTCACATTAGTAGCCACACATAGAATCAGCGTCAGTTTTAATACTTGCAATATAATGACGATATTAGTTTTCTGTTCTCCCTGATAAAGCCATTTTTAGATTCCATCAACCAAATCCTCTGGGCTCGTGGAGACATGTGCTACATAAAATACAAAGCATTATTTTTACTCATATCACATTATTGTGGAGATTGATAAATGGAGGAGCACTGTATCAAATATTAATAGTTTTTAAACATTGAAAGCTGTTTTATACCATAGTTAACGGCAACCCAGCAAACTGAAAATCAAGACAGAAGGTTATCTTTCATTTAATAGTTCTGAATTCCAACCCAGTTATTCTAGAGATAGAGGTGTTTCTTTTTAAAAGACTAAACTTATGCAAAGGTCTACAACTGCTAAATTTAGGATTGATTTAAAAAATATCCAAAGCTAGTGAAGCACCACCCTAATAGATGGGCTTTCGCAGATGTTCCAAGTATAGTTTTATATTAAAACCTAGACCATTATCCAAATAGGAAGAAAGGAAACAAACTAAATGTGCAGTGAAGAATGATCAAATACATCTTGCCTCACTCTAGCACATCGGTAACAAATAACCTGCTCTTCTTTTTTTTTTTTTTCAAGATGGAGTCTTGCTCTGTCATGCAGGCTGCAATGCAGTGGTGGGATCTAGTTTACTGAGTCCTCTGCCTCCCAGGTTCAAACGATTCTCCCCCCTCAGCCTCCCGAGTAGCTGGGACTACAGGTGTGTGCCACCACACCCAGCTAATTTTTTCTATTTTTAGTAGAGACAGGGTTTCACCATTTTAGCCAGCATGGTCTCCATCTCCTGACCTCGTGATCTGCCTGCCTCAGCCATCCATAATGCTGGGATTACAGGCGTGAGCCACCATAATAACCTGCATCTTATTCCTCCTTAAAAGTGAGAGCCACTTTTTACTGAGGATTGCTTTCTTAGTTGATGCTGATTTCTTTTAGTTTGTTGTAAATGGTGGTTGGTAGTTGTCACATGTGTGGGTGTTCAGGCAAGGTTTTATACCACACTCTTTGTTTAGCACTCATATTGTTTTAGGTGAGTTATTGCTTGGAGTCTCAGTTTTCTCATACATGAAATGGAAATTTTCTTGCCTAAGATTGTTGTGAGCATTCAATTATACATAATATGGAATAACATTAAATATAAAATATTATAATTTTAGGAGCATCTGGCAGAGTATAAATATGCAATACAAGTTGCTATTATTAAAACATCATCTGCATTTAAGTAAATCACAATTTATATTTCAAATAAATTCCTTAAGCCTACTTTCACCTTGTTTTACTTGATGTTGTTATTTAGACATTCCTTCATGACAATTTAATCTGAGGTGAATATAACTGGGACATTAATTCATTCTTTAATTATTTTTCGATTATTAGTACTACAATTTGTTTTGTTGTCTATTAAGAGCTGCCACTAACACAAACTGGGAATCGTTTGGCAGTAGGTCTAGAGGATGTGAGCATATACTTGAATTTCAAAGTAAAAAATAATTCTATTTATTAGAAGTTATTATCCCTTCCCATTTTCAGGCTTTTGCAGAGAAAATACAGAATTAGATCATTTAAAGACATTGTGGTCCAGCTAAATTTATTTATATGCCTCGATGTATTGTTAATGATTCCATAATATGCAAAGTTTCACCAATTTTAAAATAAATATATATAGATGCATTTTTATGTATTCCATGTATTATTTCAGGGAAACTGACAACCTCAGATACTAGTCATAGTTAGAAATTTGAATTTAAATGCCAATAAAAGCATTTGTACATATCACATTTTACTAAAATATCAATGTAGGCATTTGGGAATATACAGTTGTGTGGAAACAATACATATTAACTTACTTTATATAGATTACTTCCCACACATTGACTATTACATATAGATTGCATATTAAGGGTCTATTTATGGACCAGAAAGACAAAAATGTTTGCTCAAAGTCGTCATAACCGTAATACAAGTATACTTAAGAAAGCTGTAGAAATATAATGATTGGCCTCACAATGAGTCATGGATCTTTAGATTTTGCCATTTGGAAGGCAATTTAGAGTTGTCTAGCTCCATTTCTATATGATAAAAATACATTTTCTTCAGTACTCTTCTTGGAAATTGGTCATATAGTAATATAAAAGGTCAACTAGTAATAAAAAAGAAGTATCATTTTTGCCCCAAAAGGCAACTTAGAATTGTCTAGTTCCATTTCTTTATGATAAAGGTACCTTTTCTCTTTGGAAATTTGTCATCTAGTAATAAAAACGGTATCATTTTTGAGCACTTTATATCTGCCAGGGACTGCATTAAATCTTTAACACACAGTATCTTCTTTAATGCTAATATTCACTTCATAAGATAGGTACAATTACCATTCCCACTGAAGCTCTCAGAAAGGTTCAGTAGAGTGATCAGATCCCCAAGTGCTGATTAGTGCAAAGCAGGTTCTCATACAGGACAGTTCAGGGGATGAAAAGCTTGTCGCTTTAAGAAGTAAAGATTCAATTCCTGCTAATGTGGTCTTCCTGAAATTCAGATGCAATTGATCACTATACCACTTTCCCTCCCTAGTGTTTTGAACTATTAAATTGTGTAGACAATCGTAATAATCCAAACTATTTCCTCTATCCCTGGTAGCTCTTTAGAACTTAGTAGGCATATACTGTGTTCTGCTTTCTTCTTCAAACTACTCCCTAATTCAATAGTTTTGTGGCACTTGATTTCCAGACCATTTGCCATCCTTATTGCCCTTTTGTGAATAGACTCCAGATTTCTGCTGATCCTTTTCAATGTAAAGTCAAGAAAAATTATGGGATGCTGGGTAGGATTTAATAAGCAGGGATTACATAGGAAATATTAGTTCCTTTCTTTCAAACAAGTCATATTGGGTAGAACAGTAAATCACTATTTTTGTGGATACATAAGTCCCAGTACTAATTTGTATTGTGCTTGCAGTAAACTATAATTCTAGGCATTTTATTTGTACATACACTCTTGATAATTCCTATACCCTTTCTCTTTTTTTGCTTTTTTTCCTTTTTTCTTTTTATTTATTTATTTTTCTTCCATCATCTTGTGATTTTATTGCCAAAAATAACGTAAGGTAGTCATGTGTACACACGTGTTTTAGAACACTTTAAAAGCTTGGTATGCAGACTTTACTAACTTATTTTACTTTTTTTTTTTTAATTGCATTTTAGGTTTTGGGGTACATGTGAAGAACATGCAAGATTGTTGCATTTGTACACACATGGCAGTGTGATGTGCTGCCTTCCTCCCCATCACCTATATCTGGCATTTCTCCCAATGCTATCTCTCCCCAACTCCCCCACCCCCCGCTGTCCCTCCCCTTTTTCCTCCCAACAGACCCCAGTGTGTGATGCTCCCCTCCCTGTGTCCATGTGTTCTCATTGTTCAACATCCACCTATGAGTGAGAACATGCAGTGTTTGATTTTCTGGTCTTGTGTCAGTTTGCTGAGAATGATGGTTTCCAGGTTCATCCATGTCCCTACAAAGGACACGAACTCATCGTTTTTGATGACTGCATACTATTCCATGGTGTATATGTGCCACATTTTCCCTGTCCGGTCTATCATCGATGGACATTTGGGTTGGTTCCAGGTCTTTGCTATTGTAAACAGTGCTGCAATGAACATTCGTGTGCATGTGTCCTCATAGAATGATTTATAATCCTTTGGATATATATCCAGTAATGGCATTGCTGGATCAAATGGAATTTCTATTTCTAGGTCCTTGAGAATCGCCACACTGTCTTCCACAATGGTTGAACTAATTTAATCTCCTACCAACACTGTAAAAGTGTTCCTATTTCTCCACATCCTCTCCAACATCTGTTGTCTCCAGATTTTTTAATGATCGCCATTCTAACTGGCATGAGATGGTATCTCAATGTAGTTTTGATTTGCATTTCTCTAATGACCAGTGATGATGAGCATTTTTTCATATGTTTGTTGGCCTCACGTATGTCTTCTTTTGTAAAGTGTCTGTTCATATCCTTCGCCCACTTTTGAATGGGCTTCTTTGTTTTTTTCTTGTAAATCTGTTTTAGTTCTTTGTAGATTCTAGATATCAGCCCCTTGTCAGATGGGTAGATTGGAGAATTTTTTTTTCTATTCTGTTGGTTGCTGATTCACTCTAATGACTGTTTCTTTTGCCGTGCAGAAGCTGTGGAGTTTGATTAGGTCCCATTTATCTATTTTGGCTTTTGTTGCCAATGCTTTTGGTGTTTTGGTCGTGAAGTCCTTGCCTATGCCTATGTCCTGAATGGTTTTGCCTAGGTTTTCTTCTAGGATTTTATGGT
Organism: Ateles fusciceps; assembly: GCA_036589455.1. Lineage (NCBI taxonomy): Eukaryota > Metazoa > Chordata > Mammalia > Primates > Atelidae > Ateles > Ateles fusciceps. The sequence continues at coordinate 7,081,820 of JAZHEH010003404.1, read as the reverse complement.
GTTAGGTCTCATGATTAAGTCTTTAATACATCTGGAGTTAATTTTAGTGTAAGGTGTCAGGAAGCGGTTCAGTTTTTGCTTTCTGTACATGGCTAGCCAGTTTTCCCAACACTGTTTATTAAACAGGGACTCCTTTTCCCCATTGCTTGTTTTTGTCAGGTTTGTCAAAGATCGGATGGTTGTAGAAGTGTGGTGTTGCCTCCGAGGCCTCTGTTCTGTTCCATTGGTCTATATCTCTGTTTTGGTACCAGTACCATGCTGTTTTGATTACTGTAGCCTTGTAGTATAATTTGAAGTCCGGTAGTGTGATGCCTCCAGCTTTGTTCATTTTGCTTAGAATTGACTTAGCTATGCGGGCTCTCCTTTGGTTCCATATGAAGTTTAAGGTGGTTTTTTCCAGTTCTGTGAAAAAGGTCATTGGTAGCTTGATGGGGATTAGTGTTGAATCTGTAAATTACTTTGGGCAGTATGGCCATTTTCACGATATTGATTCTTCCTAACCATGAACATGGAATGTTTCTCCATCTCTTTGTGCCCTCTCTTATTTCCTTGAGCAGTGGTTTGTAGTTCTCTTTGAAGAGGTCCTTTACGTTCCTTGTTAGTTGTATTCCTAGGTATTTTATTCTCTTTGTAGCAATTGTGAATGGCAGTTCGTTCTTGATTTGGCTCTCTTTAAGTCTGTTATTGGTGTATAGGAATGCTTGTGATTTTTGCACATTGATTTTGCATGCTGAGACTTTGCTGAAGTTGCTTAACACTTTCAGGAGATTTTGGGCTGAGACAATGTGGTCTTCCTAACATACAATCATGTCATCTGCAAATAGAGACAATTTGACTTCCTCCTTTCCTATTTGAATACCCTTTATTTCTTTTTCTTGTCTGATTGCTCTGGCTAGAACTTCCAGTACTACATTGAATAGGAGTGGTGAGAGAGGGCATCCTTGTCTAGTGCCAGATTTCAAAGGGAATGCTTCCAGTTTTTGCCCATTCAGTACAATATTGGCTGTTGGTTTGTCGTAAATAGTTTTTATCATTTTGAGATATGTTCCATCAATATCTAGTTTATTGAGGGTTTTTAGCATAAAGGGCTGTTGAATTTTGTCAAAGGCCTTCTCTGCATCTAGTGAGATAATCATGTGGTTTTTGTCTTTGGTTCTGTTTATGTGGTGAATTATGTTTATAGACTTGCGTATGTTGAACCAGCCTTGCATCCCCCGGGATGAAGCCTACTTGATCATGGTGGATAAGTTTTTGATGTGCTGTTGCAGTCGGTTTGTCAGTATTTTATTGAAGATTTTTGCATCTATGTTCATCTATGTTAATTTAATGGATATTGGCCTGAAGTTTTCTTTTCTTGCTGAGTCTTTGCTGGGTTTTGGTATCAGGATAATGTTGGTCTCATAAAATGATTTGGGAAGGATTCTCTCTTTTGGATTGTTTGGAACAGTTTCAGAAGGAATGGTACCAGCTCCTCTTTGTATGTCTGTTAGAATTCGGCTGTGAACCCATCTGGACCTGGGCTTTTTTTGGGTGGTAGGCTCTTAATTGCTGCCTCAACTTCAGACCTTGTTATTGGTGTGTTCAGGGTTTTGACTTCTTCCTGGTTTAGGCTTGGGAGGATGCAAGTGTCCAGGAGTTTACCCATTTCTTCCAGGTTTACTAGTTTATGTGCATAGAGTTGTTTGTAATAATCTCTGATGATGGTGTTGTATTTCTGTGGAATCTGTGGTGATATCCCATTTATCATTTTTTATTGCATCTATTTGATTATTCTCTCTTTTCTTTTTTATTAATCTGGCTAGTGGTCTGTCTATTTGGTTGACCTTTTCGTAAAACCAGCTCCTGGATTTATTGATTTTTTTTGAAGAGTGTTTTTGTGTCTCTATCACCTTCAGTTCTGCTCTGATCTTAGTTATTTCTTGTCTTCTGCTAGGTTTTGAGTTTTTTTGATCTTGCTCCTCTAGCTTTTTCAATTTTGACAATAGGGTGTCGATTTTAGATCTATCCATGCTTCTCATGTGGGCATTTACTGTTATATATTTTCCTCTAGAGATTGCTTTAAATGTGTCCCAGAGATTCTGGTATGTTGTGTCTTCGTTCTCATTGGTTTCGAAGAACAGCTTTATTTCTGCCTTCATTTCATTGTTTATCCAGTCAACATTCAAGAGCCAGTTGTTCAGTTTCCAGGAAGCTCTGTGGTTCTGAGTTAGTTTCTGAATTCTGAGTTCTAACTTGATTGCACTGTGGTCTGAGAGACTGTTTGTTATGATTTCTGTTCTTTTGCATTTGCTGAGGAGTAATTTAATTCCAATTATGTGGTCAATTTTAGAGTACGTGTGATGTGGTGCTGAGAAGAATGTATATTCTGTGGATTTGGGGTGGAGAGTTCTATAAATGTCTATTAGGTTTGCTTGGTCCAGGTCTGAGTTCAAGTCCTGGATATCCTTGTTAATTTCTGTCTTGTCGATCTGTCTAATATTGACAATGGGGTGTTAAAGTCTCTCACTATTATTGTGTGGAGTCTAAATCTCTTTGTAAGTCATTAAGAACTTGCTTTATGTATCTGGGTGCTCCTCTATTGGGTGCATATATATTTAGGATCGTTAGCTCTTCTTGTTGCATTGATCCTTTTACCATTATGTAATGTCCTTCTTTGTCTCTTTTGATCTTTGTTGGTTTAAAGTCTATTTTATCAGAGAGAAGAATTGCAACTCCTGCTTTCTTTTACTCTCCATGTGCGTGGTAAATCTTCCTCCATCCCTTTACTTTGAGCCTTTGTGTATCCTTGCATGTGAGAGGGGTTTCCTGGATACAGCACACCGATGGGTTTTGGCTTTTTATCCAATTTGCCAGTCTATGTCTTTTAATTGGGGCATTTAGCCCATTTACATTTAAGGTTAATATTGTTATGTGTGAATTTGATCCTGCCATTTTGATGCTAGCTGGTTGTTTTGCCTGTTAGTTCATGCCATTTCTTCATTGTGTTGATGCTCTTTACCATTCGGTATGTTTTTGGAGAGGCTGGTACTGGTTGTTCCTTTCTATGTTTAGTGCCTCTTTCAGGAGCTCCTGTAAAGCAGGTCTGGTGGTGATGAAATCTCTGAGTACTTGCTTGTTCGTAAAGGATTTTATTTTTCCTTCACTTATGAAGCTTAGTTTGGCTGGATATGAAATTCTGGGTTGAAAGTTCTTTTCTTTAAGGGTGTTGAATATTGGCCCCACTCTCTTCTGGCTTGTAGGGTTTCTGCTGAGAGATCTGCTGTGAGTCCGAAGGGCTTCCCTTTGTGGGTAACGCGACCTTTCTCTCTGGCTGCCCTTAGCATTTTCTCCTTCATGTCAACCCTGGTGAATCTAATGATTATGTGCCTTGGGGCTGCTCTTCTTGAGAAATATCTTTTTGGTGTTCTCTGTATTTCCTGGACTTGAATATTGGCCTGCCTTGCTAGGTTGGGGAAGTTTTACTGGATAATATCCTAAAGAGTATGTTCCAGCTTGGATTCATTCTCTCCATCACATTCAGGTATACCTATCAAACGTAGACTAGGTCTTTTCACATAGTCCCATATTTCTTGGAGGCTTTGTTCATTCCTTTTTACTCTTTTTTCTCTAATCTTTCCTTCTTGTTTTATTTCATTGAGTTGATATTTGACCTCTGATATCCTTTCCTCTGCTTGGTCAGTTTGGATGTTGAAACTTGTGTATGCTTCGCAAAGTTCTTCTATTGTGTGTTTCAGCTCCATCAATTCACTTATATTCGTCTCTAAGTTGTTTATTCTTGTTACCATTTCGTCAAATCTTTTCTCAACGTTCTTAGTTTCTTTGCATTGGGTTAGAACATGTTCTTTTAGCTCAAAGAAGTTTCTTATTACCCACCTTCTGAAGCCTGTTTCTGTCAATTCATCAGACTCATTCTCCATCCAGCCTTGTTCCCTTGCTGGTGAGGAGTTGTGATCCCTTGGAGGAAGAGAGGCATTCTGGTTTCAGGTGTTTTCAGCCTTTTTGCACTGGTTTCTTCCCATCTTTGTGGATTTATCCACCTGTTGTCTTTGTAGTTGGTGACTTTCAGATTGGGTCTCTAGGTGGACGTCCAGTTTGTTGATGATGAAGTTATTTCTTTCTGTTTCTTAGTTTTCCTTCTAACAGACAGGCCTCTCTGCTGTAGCACTGCTGAGGTCCACTCCAGGCCCTGCTTGCCTGAGGATCACCTGCGGCAGCTGCAGAACAGTAAAGGTTGCTGCCAGTTTCTTCTTCTGCTATCTTTGTGCCAGAAGGATACCCGCCAGATGTCAGTCTGAGCTCTCCTTTATGAGGTGACTCTTTGGATATATGGGGGTCAGGGAGCTGCTTGAGGAGACAGTCTGTCCTTTATAGGAGCTCAAGTGCTGAGCTGTGAGCCCCTTTGTTCATTCAGAGCTGCTGGGCAGGTACGTTTAAGTCTGCTGCAGCAGAACTCATAACCCCCCTTTTTTCCCCCAGGTGCTCTGTCCCAGGGAGTTACAGCTTTATTTATGAGTTTCTGTTGTGCTGCTGCCTTTTCTCAGGGCTGCCCTGCCCAGCGAGGAGGCAGCCTAGTCACTGTCTGCCTGCAGAGGTTTGCTGAGCTGCTGTGGGCTCTGCTCAGCTGCTGTGTGAACTTCCCTGCAGTCCTGTTTATACGGGTATAGTTAGAACTGCCTCAGCAATGGTGGTCCACCTCTATAATGGCAGACTCTCTCTGTAATGGCAGGCTGCCTCAGCAATGGCAAACTACCTCCGTAGTGGTGGACTGCCTCGGTAATGGTGGATGCCCTTCCGCCACAGAGCTGCACTGTCCCAGGTTCAGCTGTGCTTGTTGTGAAACTCTCAATCCAGAGTGTTTCAGATGGCTGTTTTTTTGTGGGGGGTGGGACCAGCCAAGCCTGATCACCTGGCTCCCTGCCTCAGAGCCCTTTTTATTTTTCTTTTTTAGTTGAACAGTTGACTCTGTCTCCCAGGTGTTCCAGTCGCCTGTTGAAAAGGTGCCAGGATATGTGTGATTTCCCATGCAGAATCCCACTGTGCCAGCTGAAACAGCCACGCTGTGATTCGTGGTGCTTTTTTGCCCAGGAATCTCCTCGCCTGGTTCCCTGTTTCAATCCCCTTTTTTATAAGTTGAATGGGCAACTCTGTCTCCCAGGACCTCCAATAGCCAGCTAAAACAGGGCCCGGACCTGTGTATTTTGTATGGAGAAGCGCCATGCTGGGGCACTGACCAAAACAGCCGCACTGGCAACCCGTGGGGTTCCTCCACCTGGGAATCTCCTGGTCTGTGGGCAATAAAAATCCATCTGGAAATTTGGCGTCCACTCACTCTCCATGCTTTCGCTGGGAGCTGCAATCCTGAGCTGCTCCTAACTGGCCATCTTGGATCCATCTGTCTCTTTTTTTATTTTTAATGGAAATGGGGTTTCACCATGTTGGCCAGGATGGTCTCCATTTCTTGACCTCGTGATCTGCCCCTATCCTTTCTCTTATATTTAATCAGTTACCTTTGTGAACCTAAGTTAGGAATTTACATTCATCATTCCCAATGCCTTATTTTTGGTTAAACTCATTCATTGTCCCTTTAGAGTTCTAACTGTAGGAAATGAACATAGGGATTGACTGTCTTTTCCAGTATTTGATACACACAAATATGAAAACCCTGTTGATTATATCCCCCATCCAAATATTTGGAAAAAATAACAATGTAGACTTGGGCAGGCTCATGAACAGATACGTCATTTGTCAGTACAGCTCTCATCCAGTCCTGCTACTGCCCACTTCCTCTCAACCAGTACCAATCTGTTAAGCAATTTACTTTAGATACAGTTTCATCAGATCTTTTTTCAGTACTCATTTTTTCAATAATGACATCAAATGACTTTCAGTTCATAAACAGCATATCTATAGAATTCCTCTTATGTACAAGCCTACCAATCCGTTTTACAGCATTTGGATTTATTCCTAATTATTTTACAATTTCTTATTAAGCAATTGTTTAATAAGGGTTTAGAATTTTGTCAGGTATTCAACCTCTGAAACCTATTACCTTTTCTTTTTAAAAAAATTTCAAAACATGATTCATTTAAATTACTGATGTAGGCATAAAGGTGATTTTATTGAATGTTTAATTAATTTGTTAACCAGAGTCATTTTCAAAACATTTTCACTTGAAACAAAAATAAAAAAGACAATGGAGTTAAAATACATAAATATAAATTAATTGAAAATAATAACACAAATAAGTGGAAGAAAAGTATTTTTTTAATAGTAGCAGGTCACTATGTTCTCCTAGGAATTTTATAAGTAATCAAATTTTTAAAATTATTTTCTAATATCCTCTGGAAACTTTCCCTTGATAAAAGAGCATTTTTACTTGCTAAAAAATTAAGTATTTTATTTAGTATTTTAGAGGTAAGGATGATAATATACTGTGAAAGAACGATGAAATAGATTTGCTATCTAATGACTCTCCCAGGAACCCATCCATGTCATCTCTATACACATCTAGTAAACACCTTTGAGAGGCAGCTGTGACATTGAGGAAAGGATTTGAAGTTAGGGTATCAGATTCACATTCTGATTCTGCCAGTTAACCTCTTATATAACATTAGTGTTCCATTTCCTTATTCATAAAACAGAATTAATACTACCAGCCTCACTGGGGTGAGAATATGATTAATATAATGGATTTCTAAGTGTCTGGTATAACATTTACAGATTGATGATGTCAGTAAGCATGGTTAAGGATCAAATCATAGAATGGTTATTTTAGTTCTGAGGTTGAAAAATATCATCTTGAATTTTAATTGTATTTAATTTAGGACTTTTTCATAATTTTCTCTTTTTCATATGTCATTTATAATTTCATTAAAAGCCTCTGCCCTTGATCTCTGCATAATCCACTTACAACAAAGTAATATCTGGTATCATTGGAGGCCTTTACTGTTAAACAATTTGAATATTGCCCTGAGTCAGACTATCAGGTGACCCTCTACTTAAACCACACCTATGTATGCCCAGCAAGTATAGTCCCTATTTTAAAGAATTATGGTAGACTTTTAGAAAAAGTAATATTGTTGTACGACAATATTTACCTCTAGTCATATTGCTCTTGCAATTTTGGAGAGCTTAGTTGAGAATTTAAATACAGGAAATATAAAAATGATAACCATGTGATGCTTCCATCAAATGTGTGTAATTGATAAAGTGTAATGATGACATAGTCTGTCCTCAGGACTGATTAAATTCTAGTACTCTATCCATCTTCATCAGATTATTCTTGAAAGCATAATTTAATTATGTATATATGACATCTATAATTATAAACAATTTTCATGAGCTACTTGAAGAACACTCAAAAGTGGTCCGAAAGGACTGGTTGTAAAATATTAAGAAAAAGTCTCCATGGTAATATTCACATTGAATTTTTCAAGCATAAGTGCTTTGGTTTTTGGTTTACATTGCTGAGATATTAATTGGTGAATCATATTTGTAAAAGAACAACATAAATATAAATTCTAAGGGTCACTTATTCTGTGGGGGGGAGATCCCCCTCTAAAGCATGAAGATAGTCTGAAGATTTTACAAAATTGACAACATAAATCACTTTTTCTTAATGAAAATGAAAAGATCTATGATGACTTTAACATAGTTTATTTTTATCAGAGCAGAGTGTTTAGGCTGTGTCTTCAAGCTGCATTTTAGTTCTTTGCACAGTGCTTGAGTGAACATCAGTGACCATGGTTTATGTATAGAAAAGGGAAAAAATGCCTGCTGTGATCTCAGTGGCATTTTTAGATACAGCTAGAGAACTTTCAAGGTCAAGAATAAAAAGATCCTTGGAAAATGTGCAGCATAAATATTGAATCAATGGAAGAAATTATAAAGGAAAGGCAACATGTATGTAGTAATGTAAAACTGTAAAACTTTAGTACGATAACCACAACACTTAATATCAGAAAAATAGTAAAAATATAGGAAACAGATAAAGGAGAATCCAAAATATATAGTAATATAATTTTATTTTCTGAAGTACACAGCCACATTCTTAGTGGACAAAAGAGGGGTAAATGTTTTTGACAAAATTTATTTTGCAGATATTAAGATAGAAATGAAAAAACTGAGCTAACAGCTATTGAGAATTTTGAGCACCTGGGAAAAAAAGGTGGTTATCAGTTCTGCTGCAGCAGATTTAAACGTGCCTGCCCAGCAGCTCTGAATGAACAACGGAGCTCACAGCTCAGCACTTGAGATCCTATAAAGGACAGACTGCCTCCTCAAACAGCTCCCCATCCCCTGTATATCCAAAGAGTCACCTCATAAAGGAGAGCTCACATTGACATCTGGTGGGTATCCTTCTGGGACAAAGATAGCAGAAGAAGAAACTGGCAGCAACCCTTACTCTTCTGCAGCCGCTGCAAGTAATCCCCCAGGCAAGCAGGGTCTGGAGTGTACCTCCAGTAGTCCTACAGCAGAGGGGCCTGACTGTTAGAAGGAAAACTAAGAAACAGAAAAAAATAACTTCATCATCAACAAACAGGGCATCCACTCAGAGATCCCATCTGAAAGTCACCAACTACAAAGACCACAGGTAAATAAATCCACAAAGATGGGAAGAAACCAGCACAAAAAGGATGAAAACACCCAAAACCAGAATGCCTCTCTTCCTCCAAGGGATCACAACTCCTCACCAGAAAGGGAACAAGGCTGGATGGAGAATGAGTCTGATGAATTGACAGAAACAGGTTTCAGAAGGTGGATAATAACAAACTTCTGTGAGCTAAAAGAATGTGTTCTAACCCATTGCAAAGAAACTAAGAACCTTGAAAAAATGTTTGACGAAATGCTAATGAGAATAAACAGCTTAGAGAGGAATATAAATGAATTGATGGAGCTGAAAAACACAATACAAGAACTTTGCGAAGCATACACAAGTTTCAATATCTGAATTGACCAAGCAGAAGAAAGGATATCAGAGGTCAAAGATCAACTAATGACATAAAAAAAGAATTTTGGTAACTAGTGCGTTGCCCTCACATATTATTTAAAATGTTCAATAGTTTGGAAGTTAATTAGGCAATATATATCTCCTTGGTCTGTATTTCTTAACACTTGTACTTTCTCTTCTGCAACACTTTATTCAAATATAATGACTTCATGTAATGTGTATCTTCTCTTCCAAACTGTAAACACTCTTATTTGGGGGCCTCACCTGACTGTTCACCACTTTCTTTCAGCACCTAATACAGAGTAGACATTCAATTATATTATAACTAAATTAATGAGCCTCCACATCATTTAACCAATATTTTCATTCTTGGAAAATCAATTCAAATTGATAATTCAGAAGGACAAAAAGTGTTATGTCATAATAATAGCTAACAACTATTGAGCATTTACAGTATATTGGTTTACATGGATTATCTTATTTAATCCTCAGGATAAATTTATCAGGAGCTACCATTCTGTATCCATTTAGGACACAGGTAAACTGAGGCTCAGGGAGGTTAAATGGGCACATCACTATTAAGAGGCTCTGACAGGATTTGAAGCTTAATCTTCCCAACTTCAAAGCCCAAGCTCTTAAACATCAGCATGTTGTATAGTGCCATAAACTCTTTATGGTAGCTACTTATAAAAATAAAAACTAGAATAATCTATCTAACAGTATGGAATTAATTATTCTTATAATTTATATAATTTAAATAACGATCAATATGAAAATAAAAACAAATTATATATAAGAAAAAAGAAGATGTTTGCCAGTACAGTATTTCATTTATAATGTATGCATTGATAAAATCAGAAGGATAGAGGAAATTCAAATAGTGTGTGTTAAGATGACTGAGTTAATGGTATATTTGGTTTTTAATGCTAACAGTGGCTTTCAATAATTAAATATGAATATCTGACTTCTTTAAAACTTCCACCTATAAGTGAGATTATATAATAATTTCTTCTCATGTCTGACTCATTTTACTTAGTATGATGTCCTTTAGGTCCATCCATGTTGTGGCAAATGGCAGAATCTCCTTTTTAAAGGCTGAATAAAAATACAGAGATAGAGAATAACAGTTGTCAGGGGGGATAAGGAGAAGAGGGGGAGATGTAGGTCAAATGATACAAAGTAGCAGACACAGAGGATGAACAAATCTAGAGATCTAACACAGAACCTGAGGACTAGAGTTAATAAAATTGTACCCAGGACTTTTATTAAGCACATTTTAGCTGCTTCTGTCACTGAAAAAAAAAAACTCTGTGAGATAATATATATATAAATTTGCTTGACTACCATATTACTATCTATATGTATCACATAACACCATGTTATAACCTGATATACATTTGTTTAAAAATGGTGACATCTGAAATTAAAAACAGATGAAAAGTCTATTTTTAAGAACCTTAGTAGAGAAACACCAAAGTCCATCTAGTTCACTTTATTTGAATTTACAAACTTTTCAAGTGATCTTTTTACTTTAAAAGGTGTGTCAAATTGAGAACATTTTATATTGTACATTCCACTGTGAAATTCATTGTGAATTCTACAGAAGTGTAATAAGAAACTGGAGCATGTGAGACTCTGCTGCATCGACCCTGCCAGGCACAGACTACCAAATTAAATATTGTGTGCACATTTCTATGCATGTCCAGAGTTTCACTTTACATGAAGATACAGAAAATTGCAAAGAGACAGATCTACAGCATAAGTCAGCAGTGCCAAAAGAGATGCACTCAGATTTGAATGAAGAAATCCGAGCAGTTGGTTCAAGTTTGAGATGAAAATTCCACCAGTCTTTTCTGATACAATGAAAAGAGATGATTTTAATCTGTAAATCCTAACATTCCTTTATTTTGGGTACCTATTTGATCACCTCTTTAAAAAACACCATAGTGAAAATCTGTTGAAAAAAAAGTGCTTTGTGTTTTCCAAATTGAACTACAATGCCTGTAGAGTTAACCATGTAGGACAATGTTCATTGTTAAGACATGTTCTAATCTCTGGCTAAAAGACAGAACGAACATAGGGCTCCATCCTGCCTAGCTGCCACATGGGTAACTGAACCCTTAATTGTGATGTGGTGTGTGCCTACTAGTCAGACATCTGTGTATGCTTGTTTCAGCATTGCCACCACGCTGAGCTGCATGCAAATGAGTAATGCTAGTGACCCGGGAACATCTTCCTATTTTTAGGACAAGTGATGATTGAGCAGCAATGAACATAAAACATCCTTTGTGGTAGTGTCTACCTGCAGGCTTGGCATGTGGTAAATGTTCTCAAAATGCTAGTCACTTTAAAATAGAAAACAAAACAAAACAAAACAAAACAAAACACGTTTGGATTCATAATGATTAATTATTCCCCTTGGCAATCTATTGAGCAGCTCTGGAATGTTTCATTTTAGAAGGCAGTGAGACTATGGGCAGGATTGTTTATTTGTTGCTGTTCTACGTACAGTTTGAAGAAGCAGGGGAAGCTTTGCTGTTGCAGTTGCATCTGCCTTTTCTAGATTAGTGTGTGGTTTAGAAACAAGCAAATCCTCCTCCATTTTTAACAGGAGTCCAGGTATTTCTAAGGTAGGTTGTCGGGGGCCAGACTTTGAGGACTGTCACTCATACTAAAATAAATAAGAAAGATACCTTAGATGGATTGGGAATGCTATTTTAGTAGCCTTTCTTCCATGAGAGCATGCAGTAACACCTGTATTTCTGACCAGCAAGTTCAACACTGAAAATTCTGACCAAAGTCTAAAGAACTTTTAAAACCAGTGTCTTTAACCTGGAGTCTATACATCTTGAGAGACTCTCTGGATGAGTTTTGGGGAGCTCTGTGAATCCCATAGGATTACAGGCAATATGTGACATGTACCTTTTTTCTGGAGAAAGGTCCTACTGTGTTCATCAGATTCTCAAAGGCGTTTCGGACCCCCAAATATGTTGTATCTCATGTTAAATGTTGTAACATATTTTTGCTCCCTTGAGATAAAAGAGCCAGGAGTTCCCCTAAATACCAATGTAAGTGATGGGACAGCCTTGCAGTCATGCCTTGAGAGAGAAGACTTCCCTGTCAACCTACACAGGGTACTCCCACTTCCTGCTAAGAGACAATGCTTCCTTGATTCTTGATTCAGCATTCAGAGCAAGGAAAAGAAACTGATTCTACAGCCACTCAAGGGGTGTTAGACCCCAACAGTCAGTAGATATTATTGTACTATTATTTTCTTTAGGCTTATGATCTTCAGCTTCACCATACTTTCATGCAATACACCAACTTTTCTAGAAAATAAGTACAAGGAGAAACAGTAATATTTATTTTGTGGTTGTGTTTTGCCATAAGTTATTTTAAGAGTATCTTCTTGGGGAGAAAAAAAATATATACTCACCACATCATTCTACTTAAAGGGCTATGCAAGTTTTAGATGTACAATTTTAAAATTCAGTATTATCATGCCAAATCATCAAACATTTCTATTTTTAGCTATTTAGTAATTGCACATGATTTTTAAAAATAATGTTTATTTACTGTGTTGTACCATTAAGTGATACAACCATACTATGTTATAATCCTATTACTTAATTTATCAGCTTGAAGTAATATACTTTTACTTCACAGTGTTACAGATGATTCAATCAGTCAATATTGTACCCACAGGTTTCTACATATGGTAGTTACATTTTTTTTTTTTTTTTTTTGAGAAATCACTAAAATTCTTTCTGTTTTACTCTCCCAATTTTTGGTTGTTTATTTTTAATTTCCAGGGTATATACAATTTATTTTGGACTTTCTCATCTAATCCACACATTTCTTCTAGTCTTAGTTCTACTAAGTATATTAAAGGCTTATCACCAGCCATTTTGCTAAAGTTTTCCTTGTCATCCCTTGATTGGCTGAAGGTCAGTCTCTGGTATGTGAGCAGTATTTCTTGAGTTGGGGCACATTCTATATTGTTTGTGGTTTTATACTTAACAAACATCTTTGCTGGGCATAAAATCCTAGGCTTAAACTTTGTTTCCTTGAATATTTCAGAGGTTTTGTTCCACTGACATATAGTGCTGAATACAAACAAGGAGAAATCAAAGGTCAGCCTGAGTTTTGTTTTGTTTTTTTTCCTGTAGATAATACGATATTTTTGGTTGGCTATTTAAAAGATGCTTTTTGCATCATAAAGGCTAATGAATTTACTAGAATATGTCTTAAATACATATATCCTGAGTATGTAGCAGAAACATACGTCTTAGCATTGACTGGGGTCAGTTTTTACTGCTATGTAATATATGTTTTCAATAGATATGGTTATTCTTTTCTGTTTTTAACATTTTTACCTCAAATTATATTTTCAAATATTTGTTCTGTTCCATTAGTTTTGGTTTTATTTTCCATGGATTCTGATTATGAATATATAGCTTCTGCTTTGTCTGGCTTATGTACCCATCATTTTTCCCTAATTCTTTATATCTTCCATTTTAATTTTGATTTCTTGCCTTGTCTCATTTATATCCTCTATGTCTTTGCTGTGCTTTCTTCAGTGTTTGTTCTCATGTCTCCTCTTTGTAATTCTTTCATATTTCAGAGATGGTTTTAGTTTGTTTCGTCCATTTCACTGAATTCTGCCAATTGAAATTCTATTTCCTCCCACTGTCTTGAGTTCTTGTACTTATGATTCGTGGTCTTCCTTCATAGTAGTAAAAGCTTTATTACAATTTTCAATGCATAGTAAAGCTTTAGGTCACAGCTTTCGTATCTGGTCTGTAGCAACATTTTTCCTATAAATGCTCATCAATGGCAAATTTGTAGCTTTCTTTCACATTGTTTTTCTAATAGGATTTTGGTTTTAATTGTCTGCCAGTTTTTAAAAACTATTTGTCTATTGAAAGGGCTGTTGTTTCCTAGATAAGATTTTGTACACAAATTTCCTAGGTGGGTGTGTATACGACTGGGGAAGGCAGAATAGTGTATGTGTGAACGTGTGTATATGTCCAGAAATGCCTTTGGGCTTCATAACTCAAACCTAGCCTTTTATCTTAAACTCTGAAGCAAACTTGTGCCCCTGGGATGGTCATTGACCTGAGGTTTCATGAAAGGAACCAGCACCAGTCCTGGATCCTGCAGAAGCTCTTAGCCATTTTGTTGAATATGGGAACTCTGGCATAAGGTCAGCCTTGGAAATTAGAACCTGCTGTATGAGGAAAACACCTATTATAAAAACTATTTATAAACTATATCCAGTGAAACTGACCATTTGTCTTCATCTGAAAACACAGGACTCTAGTGGAAAGATCCTTAAATCTGGAGTAACATAGAAGGTAAATTTGGACACATAGCACTTACGTTGTAAGCACTGGGTCAAGAAATACCTGAAATACATATAGGATTAGAGACAATTACTTTAATTCTTTTTTATTGAGCAGTAATACTCAGTGGAAATAAATGTTTTGGCATTAAATGGACCTGGATTTGATCCAGGTTCTAAGCATAAGATCATGAACAAATTAGTAACCATCTCTGAGCTTTTGTTTAGATTATCTAGGGAATGGTATTATCTGATTCACAGGTGAAGTTTAATAAATGTCAGTTTCCTTCACTCTCCACACTGATATTGGTGGAAATAATGAGTTGTGTTTATATATAAAAACACCACCCTTAAGCAAGAGGTGATACTTCTTGGATTGAGTATTTGTTGGACAAGATGATAGAAGAATACAAGTAAAAAACAATTTGGTTAATCTCTGCACTGGCCCTCAGAATCTGGTGTAAAGAGGGCTTTACCAACAACAACAAAAAAGTGGCCATATCTTCCTGTCATTAAAAATACCTTTACTTTAGAAAATGATGGTTCATAAATATCAACACTCCTGTGTAAGGAAGCAGTATGCAGTTATCTGCAGTGGCCAATAGAGCCTAGTTCATGAAGACCAGGATGGGGCTCCTATAACAAACTGTGATTAAACCTAGTCTTGGTCTTTCAACCCTTCACCACTTGAAAACCCAACAGATTGAAGTTCTAACAGGTTGAACTCTTCAGCTGAATTTCCAACAGGTTGAACTGATGTGGATTTCCAACGTCTGTCTTAACTTCTTCCCCAGTATTTTGGCAAGCTGCTGGGCACCTACATTATCTTGCTGCAGAAGGGAGAGAACTGGATAACTTCTTATACTGGCCCCCTCATGCTATCTTGGCCCTGGGATCATCGTTCTGCTCCTCCACTCCAGATCCGCTTATTTTCACTATCTAGTTAGTGAAATCACTTTTCTTGAACTTGTCCATCACCTTTCTGGCTTACTTGTACCGTACCAGAGGCTGATTCCCAGTGAGAACTCCACAAGAGGGCAGACTTAACTACTAAGTTCCTCCCTCTCTTGGTCTCCCGTGCTGTGCTCACCTTATAATGATACATTTAAGAGTGCTACAAAGCAATCTGATGGAAACATTAATGAGCCAGGAATTTCAATTCTTCCAGTTAAACATTGACACAATTAGATCACCAGAAAGCAAAGAGCCTAGGCCTTGTTACTGGTTCTTTGCAAGAATAACTCAGTCCGCCGTGTTAAGATAGAGTATTATGCTCTCAGTACTATTAGAGCCTCTGTAAAAGAAATGTCCATTGAACAAAGTGCACCTTGCTAAAAACCGTAGTTGAAGGCATGGTCTGTTCTGTGTCCCAACATCTCTTACAAAAGAACTAACAAAGTGAGCTTTATCTTTAAGTCAATGTCAAGATAGTTTTTCTCTATAGAATTATTTAGATGTTTTAAATTATGTAATTAAAATGATATAGCCAAGAAATTCTTCTTAATCTGATATTCCAGAAAATTTGGAATCATATTCAGTGCTTATGTACTTGTAATTTAGTCAATTCAGATACCAAGTACCACATATCATTTTGCTTCTCTTGGGTTACTTGTTTATTTTACTTTTTCTCCATCTCCAAAACACTAGTCTCTTCACTAATTATCATGAGGAAGCATATTTTTACATTTACAGCTTTATTGAGGCATAAGTGAAATAGAAAAACTTGCATACATTTAATGTTCACAATTTTATGAATTTGAATATATGCAAATACTCATAGTAACATCACCACGGTCTAAGTAATAAACATATTCAGCACCTGCAAATGTTTTTTTGTGTCACTTTGTAATTTTTGGGGGTAAAAATATGGTAATATGGGATGCTTTACAAATTTGTGTGTCACCCTTGCACAAGGGCCATACTAATCTTCTGGGTGTTGTTACAATTTTAGTATACATGCTACTGAAGTGAGCACCATGAAGAACCACTTTACATATCCTAATATTAGAGGACACGAATAAAGCTATCTATGTTTTTCACAGACACTTTTAGATTTGACACTTTGCTTCTAAGACTCCATATGAAGGAGGAAGAAGATATTTATACTTATTTTTATCATTGATTTTCACCAGCTTGACGCATTTTCTTTAAAAATTAGCATTGGCACCAAAGCTGTCTAATTACTATTTTTTAATTTTGAAGATAATATGTACTCTGTTAAAAAATATTAAATTGAAAATTCCACTATCCCTGATTTCCCTCATCCTGCTCCCTGTAGCTAATCACTGCTAGGAGTAGTTTCTTACTTAGCATTACAGGAATTGCCTTCAAATTACTTTTTAGTTTTTATTTTCAATAGATCACTTAAACTATTTATAATGTAGCTAGATTATGGATTATAAAACCAAACAAATAATTGAAGGTCACTAAACAGTCAGCACTTACAAAAAAGCAACAACACTTAGTTCATAAATCCATCCGTCCGTGTATCTGTATAAAAGCTTGTTATACCCAATTAACTTTATACAGAGATTGTATTTTTAAAAATATAATGTGTAAGCCTTTCTATTGCGGAATCTCAGATCTGAGAGTAACCTTAGAACTAAATTAGTGTTACTTCCTAATTTTATAGATAAGGTAAGTAAGTGAGAACTAGATAAACTAGTTTAATGGGATGAATACAAATCCCTTGACCCCCCACTGTGTATGAGATAATGTCAAACTCTGTGAACTAGAGCTGTAACAACCAAATATATGGATGCTCAACAATTTAAATGAAATAAAAACACAGCTACAAAATACTTCACTGGCAAAAAACAACAACAAAAAACAATGAATGAATCCTAATTGTGTCAATAACATTTGAGAACAAGCATTACACTATGAATAGCAAAACAGAATTACTTACTCCCAAGATCTTTACAGGCTAGCTAGGGAGGTAAGACACAAACATGTTTTTAAAAATCTAGCAATACAAAGAGAAATGAATACAAGATAACTTAAAAGATTGCTATAGGAATGAGCAATTGCTCTAGAAGCAAGTCCTACAGGGATGAGAGACAGGAATAACTTATGCATGGTGATGGTGTGATGGAGGAGGTGGCATTTCCGTCAGGTTTAGAGGCTATAGAAAAGAAAGAAGATTTCTTATGACAATAAAAATAGATATAAACAAAGGTGCAAAGATAAGAACGTTTTTGGTGTGTTCAGAAGACAGTGAATACCTGAATTTGGCTGGAACTTTGGATTTTTACATGCAGCAGTTGACAGTATTAAATGGTAGGGATGCTTTGGTGGATAGAAGACTCTAAATAGCATACTTAAGAACTTGTATTTTACCTTGCAGGTAACAAGAAGCCACTGAAAGTCATTAGAGGATGGAGTAATATAAAAGTGGCATTTACCTAGGTGACTCAGGTAAAGCATATGCTAGAGAATTGGGGCTATGGTAAGAGTAGATATTAGGGAAGTAGGCTAAGAGGTGATCCCCCGGTAGTAGAGCTTGGGTACCTGTAGAAAACAATTCCTCTTCTGATAAAAACTGTTTGGTCTTTAACTTCTCTGGATAACTATGAGAGACAGATGATCTCAAATGAGCTGATGATCTGCAGGATAACTCCAAGAATGTCCACATCCATCTATTTATTACATATTGTTATGGGTTGAATTGTGTCCTCCTAATCGCATACGTTGAAGTCCCAACTTCTAGTACCTCAGAATGTCACCTTGTTGGGAAACAGGATCACTGCAGATGTAATTAGTTAAGATGAAGTCATACTGAGTAGGGTATGCCCCAATCCAGTATGACTCATATCATTATGAAAGGAAGAAATGTGGGCACAGGCACATACATCAGGAGAACACCATGGGAAGATGATGGAAGAGATCAAGGTGATGCTTTTATAAAGCCAAGGAACACCACAGATGGACAGCAAACCACCAGAAGAGGCATGGCATGGATTCCTTCTCACGGGACTCAGAAGGAACCAACCCCGCTGACAGTTTTATCTTGAAATTCTGTTCTCTAGAACGGTGAGAAAATAAATCTCTGTTTTTTAAGCCACTCAATTATGGTACTTTGTTACAAAGGTCCGAACATACTAATGCATGTATGAACATCAGAATCTAAGAATCCAGGAAGACACCAAGTTTAGAGCTTGGATTTTGATGTTCTCTTGAGGCATAGAGGGCCAAAAATGCTATTAACTAAACTTGCAGAATTCTCAGAATTGAGAAATTCTCATAGTACTTATTTCTTGAATATGGTCTAAAAAATCTAAGAATTACAAAGAAGAAAAAGAGTCTAAGTTAAAAATAAACTTTGAGGCTAAATAACTTCTTGGTTGTAAGGATTCTGTGTGATAGTAACAGCTTTTTGAAATATATAGTCATAACTAGCATTTTAAGTATGCCTGAGTTCAAGATTTTCATTCATTTTGCATTTGTTATTTCCTAGCCAAGAAAATCACCCCTTATCCATTATTTCCACTGTTGCACAGAAAACTGTCAAATGTGAAGAGATGTTTAAAGTGTAAAAATGTTACCAAGTGATTTGGCAATAATTTCCATTGTTAAGAATGCTCATAGATAAACCATTTCTACATTTTTCTCCTCTTTAAAATTACATTTGAGTAGTCAGAGTAAAGGAAGAATAGACCTAAGTTAGATGGGCCGAACAAAGAGTCCATAATTTTGGAGGGAAGTGTAATACCCAACACTCAGGTGTTTTTATTTATTTTTTTTAAGGTTGCCATTCTGACTTAATTAGAAAAAAGAAACAATCATTATTGTTTTCGTTTTCTTACGAGTCCTTCCTTCAACTCACTTCCTACTTAATTAAGAAATCACTTATTAACACAAATAGCTTCATTTCTTCCCAACTATCCTTGCAAATACTCATATAATTTCCTATGTACTTTTCACTGCTCAGAAAAATCAATTCAGTTTTGAGGTTTTGTTTTCAGAGTATAAAATTTATGATGAAAGTACTTTACCGTGAGTTTTTCCCTTTTGATTTAACATGTGGTGGGATAAATTTCCCTAAACAGCTTTTGATTCTGATTTATCTTGATCAGACTCTTACTGCCCGTCTGATAAAGCATCAATCCTTCTCTAGGCACTAAGGCCCTCTGCAACCTGTACTGAGTCTTTCTCCAGTTCTCTGATCCACTAATTCTCTAAACGAAGTCTGTGATGCTAATATTATATTTAACTTATGGTTTGCTGAACCCTCCATACTCCTGGGTTATTTCTCTTCCTCCAGTTTATTACTTTTGGAGTACTTTCTATTCCTATGGCCAGGATTCCATGTTCAACCTTTCATCACACCTTATCTGGTTTTCTTAGGCAGAAATGATATTTTCTTTTGCATTCTTAGAGCTACTGGTTCACACAAATACACAATGATTTATAGGGATGTGTCCTATACAACTGATTATTGCTCATTGAATTCACATCTTTGAGAATAACACAAATACACTATTATAGTAGATCTTATGTGAGCATAGAGATTCCAGCTCTCTTGAACAGCCTGAGTCACTGGTTTTCAGCTTCCCTGGAAAATGGTGTCATTTCTTTATTTGTGGTTATGATCCCATCAATTCTTGACTTCAACAATCCTCACCTTTTTTATGTTAATTTGAGAGTGTTCACCTTTACCTTTTACATTTTGTCCTAACATGGTTTGAACAACGTTTTATTTTACAGAGCCTGTTCCACAGGTATTTGTTGGTTGAAATAATGAATAACTGAATGCCTTTCTGTCATGTCAATGTCTTGCAAAAAATAGCACACTAAAAGCACAACAAAAAAGATCTGACCCCACTGTCAAATCTATATTTAATACTTTATATTTTTATTAAATTATTTGAATAGATGATCAATACTAAATGTCTTCACTTCCCCTCAATTCTGCCGTAATTACTCAAGCCTCTCTGTTCTTCCACAATCCCTTACACCTCTTCCTTGAGTGACATTCCTGCACTTCCAACTGACCAGACTTCCCATGTGGAAGATCTGTTCTCCCCTTAATTTTAAAATATATCATACTGAGAAGATTCCTTAGAGATATACTGTTTATCTGTTTGGTAGACTTTAGCTGAAAAGTCCAAGAAATGTGAATAATAAAAGTAAAAGCATGAATAAAACTTAAATACAGTTGTTAATTGGAAATATTTCATGGATAGCTTTGTGTGTATGGCCATAAACCTTCAACTGTCCCAGGATTATATCTCAGAAAAATCTTATGTTTTCAGAGTCAAACTATGAACTGAATTGAAAAAGAAAAAAAAAAAGAAAAAGAAAAATCTTATGTAAAATTACTAGTGCTGTATCATTTAGAGATTCAATACCAATTAGTGTATCTTCTGATGACAACAAATTATCCTTAGGGATTATTAGCGGAGACTTGCACTATAAAATCTGATTAAAAATCATGCTAGTTAGTAAATTTTTTACTCTAAAAATATAAACCAAGAATACTAAAATAGTGAACTTGATAAAAATAAATAATATCCAATCTTATAAATGAAATAAATAAATAAATTTTTACAATCTGTGAACCATGCCTACTTAAGAGATAATGAATTTTCCAGAAATGTTTTATTTGTCTGCCCCAAAGCAAAATGCTGTCATTTAAGCAATCTTATTTCAGCTCTGCTTTAATGTGCTATATAACTTCTAGTTTAATTACACAAATAAAGGAAATTACAATGGCATTTTGGAGGGAAAATTAACCATACCTCTGATACTATCTAATGTAATCAGAGTATGGTATTAAGGGGAGATCATCTAATGTGTATATATGCTCTGACATTGTCTCAATTTTATTATATTAATTAAATTGTTTGATACTAGTGCATAATTATAGTTTGGATTTGTAAGTAAGCAACATGGTAGGACAAAAAATATAACTAGTCATTATAATGACTTTGATGGTCAAATCTGTCTTATCAATTTCAGTGTCCCTAGTTACTAGTT
This sequence comes from Ateles fusciceps, assembly GCA_036589455.1. Classification (NCBI taxonomy): domain Eukaryota; kingdom Metazoa; phylum Chordata; class Mammalia; order Primates; family Atelidae; genus Ateles; species Ateles fusciceps. The sequence goes on along the minus strand of JAZHEH010003404.1, from coordinate 7,060,548 downwards.
GCCTTGCATGTAAGTGCTCAGTCACTTGTATGTTGAATGTTAATCTGAAAGGAAGTCTAGAAACTATTTTGTCTAAGTTTCTACAAATCCGAAGACCAGTTTTCTGCTTATTTTCTGGCCATCAGAGAAAAACAACTTCTCAGGAAAAGTGAAGCATTCATCATTTACACCCACTTTTGATTCTTCTATTTATGTAGTTCATCGCTTTTTTCCCGAAGAAAAATATTTCTAATCTGTTGTGGAAACAGAATTTTATCATTTTTTGAAACTTTAACAACATAAGATTATATGTACATTAATCACTGCGTTCTCTTCTCTTTTAGAATACAATATGCAATGTAGAGGAAGCCAACCCATTCTAGACAACAGGAGAGAACAGTAACCCTGCTCCACATCATTACTTTTGACAAATATTCAGAAAGTCTAAGTCTTCAGCTCAAAAAAAAAGGATACCTCTACCATGTAAGTAAAACTATTTGTACCATTATTTTTCATTCACCACTTTCTATGTAATATACTGTTTGTACATAAAAGAGGCTATCTTTAAGGTTTTATGGAGTTACAAAATATAGCAGTATGTTCATAATTTGTTGATTCATTCCTTCTATCAATATCCATAAAAATTTACAATGAGATGGTATTATTTCTCAGCAGGAATAGGCAGATTGTAGAAAAGGCTTAGGGATTTGTAAAATGATACAAATAAATTCTAAATACAGCATTGGCATTCATTATCTTGCAAATGTTGTTTTTGCTTACAAGTGTAACACTGGATTGGACATTAGGAAATCTCATTGCTGTTTCTATCTTGCTTTGTAACCCTGGAGAAGCATTCCACTTCTTAGAATCTCAGCCTCTTACTTAGAAACAGAAGGGATTAAATGAGATGACCACCAAAGACCCTTTTAGTTAAATTTAATAATAATAATAATAGCTAGCACTTACTATGTGCCAAGTTTTGATTATTTATTCCCCGCAACACTCTTTGTGCTGCTGTTATTACTATTTTACATACAAGAAAACTGAGTCTAGAGAGGCTGAGTAATTTGGTCAGGTCTCATTGCTTAAAAGTGGCGGTGTTAGAAAGGGAACCCAGAAACATGGATCTATAATCTGTGTTCCTAACTGCCACACCCTACTGACACTTTTCATGAAGAATATTACATGTTTCTGCCTATGGCATTAACAGAAAGTTTTATTTTTCGCCACTGGTGCTCAGGGAAATAGAATAAACTTTAGAGCCAGTAATTTTGACTTTTTAATCCTAATTTTATCACTTACCCTCTCTACGACCTTCAGCTAGGTGCTTACACTCAGAGTCTCTTTCCTCATCTGTGAAATAAGAATGAATACTCACCTACCTCACAGGGCTATTGTTTGAGTTAAAACTAAAGATGCATAGTCTAGCAGACATTCAGCCAATTTTGTTTTCTTTCCTAACGTTTAAGTACAGAAGCTGATGCTGAGGCCGGAACTTGAAATTAAGACTACACAGTAGGCATTTTTAGGATTAACATTCCTAGTAGCCCAGATGACACTTAAAATCAGACCAGTGCTGAACTGTGAGAAGTCATGAAATAAAACTAAAAAGAGAAAAGCCTGCATGTTCCTCTAGGGCATACCCAGTGCTCCAAAGCCTCAGAGGCCAGATTTTCCGGCAATTTGTACATTTCAATCTTTAACCTCAGGGACATGCAAACAGTCAGGATTGCCTAGTAATGATACAACAGTCTGTTAGAATCTCAGTTTTTGGTCCACAACTTCATGCCCTCTGCCTTTTTAAAATGAATCTTTAAACAAGCATAGAATTTATTTTAGTCTTTCAAGGACATTTTGTGAACACATAATTTAACTTGTTTTATATTATAAAGAACAAAATTGCTTTGAGAAAAGTGATAATAAGGACCTTACCCAGTTTTCCTATTATTACAGTTAATCAGCATCAGTCCCTCTCCCAGTTTATATTTCTGTTTTAATTATAGATGTTAAAAAAATAAGGGAATGAACACTTGGCATACATCTTTCTTTGAATTTTTGTGTGATGAAGGCTTAAACAAATATTTAAGAAGATGGGCTGAATGAAACATAAATTGACAGTAGACTTAATTTTGAGGAAGATTCAAGGATATGGATTAAACAGTCATTCTTATTAAAATTTTGAATTTTATTAAGAATCACATCTCCTTGTTTTTCTACTAAGTTCTAAATACTTTGGTCTGTTACTGAGAAAATTATTGTTAAATATTTTTGTGTTTAAAAAAAGTACCTCAAAAGAATCTGGAAATTAGGGAAATCTAGGTCCCTTTGCTTAAGTGATTGTATGAAAAAATGAACAAACCACATTTAAACAGTGCATTGAGAAAAGTTATAGAATATAAATTTATTTCATTTAATGAAAACAGCCCTATGAATTTTTGGAATGTATGCTTAATGTTAAAGAATGGCTTGACATTTTCACATACGTTTGACATTTGAAAATATTGTAGGGTTAAATAATTTATACTAAATTAAGTAGGACTTAGAGATAATCAAAACATCATAGTACATTCTGTTTTGTTTTGTTACGCATCTGGTAAAATGTACTTGAAGCTAAAATTCTCTGTTCACAAACTTTAATGACTTATAGTTAAGTAAAACAAGACATTACAGAATTGTACCAACACAGTGATTTCAGGCTTCCTATTAAGCTGCATGTTAAGATTTCTTCAATGAAAATAACACTAGAAGAAAAACTGAATAATTTGCTTAATATTTGACCCATGCATGAGAAAACGTATAAATAGAAGAGGCTATTCTAAGTATAATTCCATAACTACCACAGATGAATTCTTACAGTATGTCAGATGTATCAGTCAAGGTTGAAGTAGATTTTTTAATTAAAACATAAAATTTAGCTCTAGTATTGTAAAAATGTACAAAATTATTACAATTCATGGAATATTTCCAAACTTTAAAAGCACTTCAGTGTGAAAGATGAACACTTTCTAAAAAACATGGATCAGTCTGTGCTGTGCAGAATTCACATAAGCCAAAGCATTTATCAATCGACATGTACCTTAAATCTTTCTGCCCTGGCTTCCATATTTTAAAGTGCCAGGCATTGTGGTGAGTGATTAAAAATGTCAACTATTTCACGGTTTTGGTGATTGAAACTTGCATAGACCTGCATAGGGCATAGGGCATAGACCTACAGGTAGGTCAAAATTATTAATTTATTTGTTCAAATCAAAATCATGGTAATTAGCTATACTTTGTTTTTATTGAAATGCATTCCCTTTTTTAGGAATGTTGCATAGTTTTCCTGTGGCACTAGAGGGTACAGATAACACCATATAGAAACTAATAATGGGAAGAAAGCACCTATTGGTAAAGAATAAATGAAGCATCATTATCTTTTGAGCAAAACATACACACACACATACACATACACACACACACACACACAACACACACATCCCAAATCTTCATGATTACAGGACTACTAAAAATAATTCTGTGGATTTTCATAAACTCCTCACAAAGCTCAGAATGTCAATTATGCAAAGTTAGGCATGAATGACCCGGAGCATGCACAAACAGCTTTGTCTCAACAGGGAAATCTTAACTTAGAGGTAATTTTGGAAATGGTGGTGAGCCAAGCAGAAATACTTTGAAAACATTCTCTCTATTGCTAGAGTCCCAAACACAGCTTTCTAAAAGTCCTAGGTTTCTTGAAAATGTTTCAGACTGCTCATAGACTAGTAGGAAGGTCTCTTAGAGGTCATGTAGCTCAGGATTCCAGGCAGTTCTAAAATTTGTTAAACAAGAAGCCCAGACTCTGAGAAAGCATATCCAGGAAGCATGAGGGGGAAGGTGCAGCTTGCAGTCTGGCTGTAAGCCTCACTTATACTGCCATCTCTGTTCGCATAGTGCTGTTATTACTGGAGCACCTGGGCACCATATAATGTCAGGTAGAATTTAAAGAAACATTATTCACAAAGAAGGTATAATAACCATTGGTCTTAGATCCAAGAGAACCTTATCCCAACAGATGAGGTTAGGAGTACAACTAACATGTTTAGATTCAAGGGAAATTCAGCTTAGAGAGCCCAGTTTACAAAGTATAAGCTATAGCAAGAGTGCCTCATGATAGCTGAGTTTCAGACTTTTGAGAGTCTAAAATTGGGAGCAGAGTCTTGCAAATTGTATAATAATGCCAACTAAGTAATTTTGCTAAGCCCTTCCAGCATGCCAGGATTAGTACTTACTATGCTAAGTGCCTTTACGTACTTTAAATTATTTCATCCTCCCATGCACCCTATGAGGTAGGTTTGCTTATCTCTATTTTAAAGTGGAGGAAATGAATACTCAGAGACTTTAAATGTGTTCCAGTAGAAAGGAGCTGCAAAAATAACAGAAGGCCATTTTTAGCTCACAGGGCTTGGGCTATGACTTCTAAGAGTTTAAGGGGCAACAAACAGAGTGGTCCTGGAAATGTCTTCTATCAATCAGCCCACCCCACCCCTTGCCACCACCCCACATGCCTAGGACCTCCAGATGGGGATTCAGCTAGGAGTCTAGGGACCACTTTCACCCCGTCTTCTCCTCAGCCCTGGTAGGGTGTTTTCTCAATACCCTCAACGTATTCACATATGAATGAGAGGAGCTGCCACTGACCTACCACTCTGTGATCACTTTCTCTCCAGTCATGGAAGAAGCCTTGCTGTCTCTGGCTGTGATATCTTCTCCCCAGATCCCTTAATCAACAACTCCCAGAGCCTCCAGACTCAAAGTGCATTTTGGAACCCCCCGGACAATCCTGAACTGGCACTCGCCCTTGTGTGGGCCCTTCGCTGCTGCTGATTTGGAATTATCTACTGCTGCTTTGGCCACTGCTGTTCAAGGGACTGATTTTCTCTCACGCCTGCTGTCTCCAGCTCTAGTGATCTTCCTGCTCTTTCACAAGGAGCAGGTGCTGGAGACACAGCTGAGCCTGGAGGTGAGCACGGGCATCACACTGGGCTTTGGGCTTCTCTGCAGCCTGGTCATGGTGGTTTGCAGTGTTGGGCTCTTTCTGATTGGTCTCCTTCTAGGTCTGAACCTGGATGCTGGACTCTGCTGGGTACTGAATCCATCCTTCAACCACTTTCACTGGGTGCTGGCAGGGGGTACTAGTGGGGCTGGAACTGCTGGGAGCCTTGCTCATACTTCAGTGGCCATGTCCATTCATAGTTCTGGGCACAGCCCTGCTGGGTGCTGTGGTGCTGGTGACTTATGCTGACTTCTTCCTGGAGAGGCTGGCACTGAGAAGTTGGCTGGGCCAATGCTGGCAGGCACTTTCAGCCTTGCTTCCCTTCTACTGGTATAGCTAGATTTTACTGGACTCCTGGCCAGCCTTGGGGGCTCCTAGGGCCCTGGCCCAGTGGAAGCTCAAGGTTAAGGAACATGGAGGCCACACATACGTCATCTTGAACTACCAGTGTCGCCGACTCCTTTGGATCCATCAGCAAGAGGCCAAGTAGCACCAGACCGCCTCTGGGGTGGGGCTTGGTGAAAGTAGCTATAGGTGTCAGCTTCCCGCCAACACCCAGAGCCCTGCTGACGGTCTGGCTCCAAGTTATCTCCAGAGTCTTTGAGAGTACCAGCTGGAACCAGGTCCTGAGGCCATAGTCCCCTACACTGATCTGGACCTGGGTTCTGACTATGGTTCCACTCTTCCTCTCACCACACACGCTGGTTCTACACAGACCTAAGCCTAAACCTCCAATTTTGCATCCACCCCTAGTTAGACCCTGAAAATACTAGGTGGGCTGGGCTTGAGCCCATAGGACCCACACACAAACTTACCTACCTCTTACACTTGGGGGATAGGATCTGTGCTTCAGCCCAGACCAACTCTGTAGGGATTCAGGACAGATAAAGAGGAATCTTGAGGGGAAGGGAGAAGAAGGGAAGTGTGAGTACCTACTGCTGTTCAGTAAGAGAGGTGCCCTGGTCTCCAAAGAAACTCCCCCCAAATTCCTTTCAAATTCCCTCTAAATCAAGTAGGGCACTTACCCAAATAGCCTTTTAAATGCTCACCCCAGTGTGCCTCACAATGGTAATATTAGAGTGTTTGTTTTTGTAGGATCTGCAGAAAATCAGGGTGCCTTAAAGACATTTGATAGCTTACTCATGGGGAGAAAGTTACAGAGGAGCTCCAGGATACCCCCAACTCCCAAGCAGCTCATTAGTGAGTAGTTGGGCTTCTGGTTGGCCTTTTCCCCCTGGATCCAATAAGTGTAAGCTCCCTTCCACCTCTGTTGGGAGCACTATCTTCCATAGTGCTTCCCCTTCTCTCCTTCTCTACCTGAGGAAGACCACAGGGCATTGGCCTACATGCCAGAGTCTTGCCCTTTTTACCCAAAGCAACCTGGCTTTCAGGGCTGCATGGGAAAGAAGTGCCTTCCCTACCTCTCACTGTGGGCAATACTCATTTCCTCCTTAACCAGAACTTTGTTCTAGCCACTAACCCATTCTAACTCTTCCCCCCTCTCACTCTCCTGCCCAAGATCTGTCCTCTGGTTCCCCCAGACAGCATAAAGGAAGACATATCCTTCCCCCTGGGGGGGCAAGGCTACAATGGGAGGGAGGAGAACATGGGAGCATGTAAGTAAAATAGCATTGAACACACACACAAAAAAAAACAGGAGGGAAGAAAGTAGAAAAATTAAGGAAAAATCACTAAGGTGTTAGAACTTTCTCTCCTGATCTCTGTGGTCTTTTAGCTACTAGTTTTATGGTCTCCTTCACTATCTAGTTGTGTTAGACGTATGCATTTTAAATTGTAACTACATTTAAAGAAGGAAGTTCATTGCAACTGAGCAGGACACAGTCAGAATCCACAGTTAACTCAATGGAGAGACGTTACTTGAAAGGCAACCCAGATAGTTGCAGGGCCCTTCACACAATGTATTTGTCACTGCCATGACTTTTTATTTTGTTTTGGTTTAGTTTTTTCCTACATCAGATAGATAGACAGACAGAAGATAGAGTTCTATCTATTTTGACCAGTCTCTACATATTGCTTTAAATACAACAACCACTGTGCTTACCAAAGCCCCCTTATTCTTTGTGAAGTAGTTATACTGACAAAAGACAGTAGTCAGATAATACAAATATTTTAAGATAGTATCAGAGCTTCCTATTTTGAAAGAGACAATTAGCATATTTGAGAGATTAATATTTTCTGCCTTTTGTAGGTAAAATGCTATCTTTATATATAATCATGCCTATATAGGAGCATATTAATGTGTCATCTTAAAATTAAATTGTTTGTAAAAGATATTATAGATAATATCTAAGAAATAACCAGAAATAAAAATGCCCACACATACATTTACAGCATCCATCTTACTTAAAGTATATAATTTTGTATTGTCTATTGTACTTCAACAATAGTACTCATAGGGAGGGTACATTAATAATATGTGAAATAGGTTATATGAAAAAATGGTTAATTCATAAAGCAGAAATGTTTAGAGTATTTAGGAATTTAAAGTATCACATGCATTATAGAGTCAGAACCTCAAACAATCATTAGTCAGAATGATTTTCTGTTGAGTTCTTATTCTGGAATTGCTAATAAATAACACGCTATGTTACAAATCTCTCAGCCCCCACAATAATCTACATCAGCAATCAGTACTAATAAGATTAGTGGACACGCATCTGCATTCAGTAAGTCAAAACTTCCGTAGTGTTTACTCTGTGCGATTTAAACATTAAGGAAGAAAAACAGAAAAATATTTAGAAATGAAAAACAAACAAAGTATCTACATGTTTCTTATTTACAGCATCAATTTTTAGAGAAGACATGTTGATCTTAGAATGTTCTCAATTTCCAAAGCCCTTTATGTTGTACTGATCTTCAAAAAAGAAAATAAATACAAACACTAGTCAAGATTAAGTGATACTATCTTAAACACTTTCTGATGAAAGAAACTGACTATAATACCGGCATTGATAGAAAAAAAAAAAACACAGTCAAAGTAGGTCTTTATTTCTAGAATAAAAGAAATAGATTGTGTCACTGTGTTAGGAAAACCATGTTATAACCCACAGCATGAATGTGTATAGGACTACATACTACATACACCACTGTGGGGTTTTGCATGGGGTCTTACTCTATTAAAGAGATTATTCTTTACTTCAATGAGTAATACTCATTTCCTAGGTCCAAAATTGAGAAGAAGAAAGTCTAGCAAATTTCAATTTCGCCTATCAGCCCTCCCAAAAGAAGAAAAGGAGAAAAAAATTTCCATATTTAAATCTGCAACTCTGTCTATAACCTTCAGGTTTAAACCTAGAGATGATCAATATGTATTAAAAATGATGCCCAAGGTCATTTCACTCATTGTGTAGATTCCTTCAGAACTGGCAATCTGATGGTTAGGCTTGTTTAACTGTTCAAACAGCACAGAACAGCCAGAAGCTGTGATTTCTTCAGATTAGTAAAGAATAACCCAAAGGACTGGAAAGTCAAAGAACAGCTAAAGAAAGAGCCAAAGTGCCAACACTGTGTCTCAGGCTTGTTGACAATGCATCCTGGGAGACATGACTTTATCTTCAAAGTGACACCATGTGAGTTTTGCTCACTGAACCAGACATCTTATGCAGGGCTCACAGCAGAGTTAGCTTCCAATTAAGAAAGGGCATAAATGCTGACTGCAATTATGCTGACCCTCAGAAAGTTGTTTGCCTATCAAGAAAACTATTTGTTCCATCAGAAAATAAAAACAAGCAGATAAAAGTAAGTACCATCACTTTAATGTCCTCTCTTAAGGCTGTCCTGCTTTATTTGTAACTTGAGATATAAAAAATAAAGTCAAGCAAGCTCTCAGCCTTTTAGTGAATTCCTAAAGAAGTTAAATGCGGAAAGTAAGAGAAGCTGGAAAAGATCTATGGCATTAATCACATCATGACCTTCTATCTCTGTCCTAAAGGGGCATAAGTCATTTATTTTGACCTAAAAAAATATTTAAGAAACAGGACCCCATCACTTCCCACAAACCTAAAATATGACTTAAGTGTATATACTATTGCCATTTACTGGCTTAGAAATATTGCATAAGCCATCTGATCTCTTTGAATTTTACTTTTTTAACTATAAAAAATCATTATCTCCTATAATTATTCAACATAACCAAGTATGACTGTGTGCATGAAAATACTTGCAAATCATAAAAAATGCAAATAAAATTATTAAACTGGATCTCTTATTTAATGCTTATTTATCTATTTCAAACTGAGTACATTCTGTTTTGTTCAGGACCTTGATTTGTAGGACAATAGGTCAGCCTTGAGACTCTATTTTAGTGTTTGAAATCAATATATTAATATTTAAAAGAAATGTATTATTAATCTGAGCCACTAGGTTCCTACCTTAAAAAAAATCCTTTCTCTATGAAAATATCCTCTGCTGTTGTAGTTATAGTGACTTTCCTTTTCTTTTCCCCACCTAACACCAACACCATCCCCCTGCCACACACACACAGGTGAGATAAAAACAAGTCCAATATGCATTTGATTAAATAAAGAATATTTGAATGTTATATAATTACAATTAAATGGATTCTTTTCTGAATTCTATTTTTATCCAAGTCAACTCATCTTTCAACATTAGTTTTATGATAATTTCAGAATGTTCTTTGGTTTCTCCAAAGCATCCTAATTTGTGCTAGGTAACTTAAAGTCCGATAGCACTCTTGCACAAAAGAGCAAAAGTGATATACTTCTCAAGGTATCTAGATGCAACCTATATGATAGTCTGCAGATAAAAAGTTCTAAAGATGGAATGAAAAGTCTTATTAGGAACAGATAGCCTGAAGAGAAAAATGACTCAGTCTAGAAAACTTATTTTTCCCTGTGGTCTGAGGATCTCCTTATCCACCCAGAGATATCAGGGTAGAAGTTGAGAGTTAGGGGGAAGCTCTGGCAGAAGGATCCCACCACACCTGCATCTTCCTAGTGATACTTGGAAGCCTAGTCTGGGGAAGCACCTTATACTCTCCTCAGGCACCAATAGCAAGAATGAGCAGAAACCTCAGTGGCACTAGATAAACCAAGTAGACCACAATAATATCACAAAGATTCTGAAATTTGAAGCACAGTTCACAAAAGTAGGTCATGACACATGTGCAAGACCTAAACGGGCTTTCAGCTAAAATTAAAGGAACCAGAGTTTGCTAACATAACAGAAAAAATGTCAAGAATACAGTCAGAAATCACATGCACCAAGAACATAAAATTTCACACCTTAAATGAAAAGATAATCAATTGGTGTCAGTACTGATGTGAATCAGTTGTTCAAATTATCTAATGAGGATTTTAAAGCAGCAACATAAAAATGCTTCAAGAATTAACTACAAATCTCTTGAAACAAATGAAATTAAAAAATCAGCAGACAAGTTGTACAAAAAAATTAGTGGAAAGTATTAAACTAAAAAAATACAATAACAGAAATATAAAAAAACTCTGGATGGACTTAATGATAGAGTGGAGATAAAGAGAATAGAATTAGAAAATATGAAGTGTGAATAAGAGAATCCATTCAAAACTGAAAAATGGAGAGAAAATAAACTGTGAGAAAAATAGAGCCTCAGAAACTTGGTAAACAGCAAATGATCAAACTTTCATACCATCAGATTCTCGGACAGAAAAGGAAGTAAGACTGAATAAGTAGTTTAAAAAATAATGCGTGAAAATTCTCCAAACTTGTTGAAAGACAAAATCTTTCAGATCCAAGAAATTGGGTAAATCCCAATTAGTATAAACTCAAAGAATCCATTCAAGAAACCATTTGCTAAACGTTTGAAAATTAAAGACAAAAAAAACCCTAAATCAGTCAAAGAAAAATAACACATTATGGGAAAGAGAAGCCAATTCAAACGATAGTAGAAACCAAAAGAAAATGTTCAAGTGGGAACACACACACACACACACACACACACACACACACACATACACACACACAGAGAGAGAGAGAGAGAGAGAGAAGAAAAAAAATCACCAACCACAAGTTTTATATCCAATTAAACTATTTCTTAGGAAAGAACGGCAAATAAAAACAATCTTAAATGAAGGAAAACTAAAATAATTTGTTGCTAGCGGACCTACCCATAACCCTTTTCCTGTTTAGAAGAAAAGTGCAGCTTACTGCCAGCACTCTTTTAATTTTACATAAACATGCTCTTTGACACTGAAGCAAATCTGACTGATTTTCAAATTGAAAATAAAATATAAAAACTGTCTTGGCATTATTTCAAAACAGAACTAACATCAGAATTGTCTGAATCATTAGAATTATCCACTTCAAAAAACAAAAATTGAGTCCATCAAATAAATCTTCAGCCAACAATTGCTCAAGAACAATGTTAACATCACACGAGGTATGCTACATTTCTAGGATTTGACACTTTCAGCAATCAAGAATTACTATATTTTGTGAGTGGAAATACCACTACTAAAAACAGAATGCTATAAATAGAAGGATGTCTTTTGTTCTCAAAGTCAACATACTAGAGCGATACAAAAATAATAAAATTAAGGTACTTTATGGCAAAGTTATCTTGGGGTAAATACTGCAGATCCAAGTGCCACTGACAACTATTCTTGGGGCAAACACGAAAGGGGTTAAAGATTGGCTAAAGTCATTTCTTTAAACAGAAAGAAAATAATAAAAGAAAAACTAGAACATCAAAAAGGAAGAAGGAACAACAAAAGAAGTCATAACATAGGTACATATACTATACTAATTTTTCTCATGAATTTATAAATTATACTTGATCAAAGAAACAAAAATTATAACACTATATGTGTCTGAAGACAAAAATATTTAAAAGTGGGGTAGGAAAAGGAACCTAAGTGGAAAGAGAAATTTCCACACTTCACTGGAAATAGTAAAATACAAGTAGACTGTTTTCAATCACATATGTATATTGTAACACCCAGAGCAGCCACTAGAAAACTATGCAAAGAGATCAACTCAAAAACATTATAAATAAATTAGATTATATCCTTAAAAATTTTCAGGTAGCCATAGGAAGGCAAGAGAAGAGAAACAGCGGAATTAGTACCAGGAAAGACGAAGCAAACAAAAACAAGTGGAAAACTAGAAATAAGGTGGTAGATTTAAGTGCTAACATATCATAAGTATAAATACAAATGTTATGTTAAGTATACATACAAAAATTAAAAATGAGGATTGGTAGTGTGGATAAACAAAAATCAACTATATGCTGCTTACAAGAAACTAATTTCAAATTGAGCAACATAGGTAGGTAAAAGCAAAAAGATTGAAAAAGATGTAACATGCAAACTTTAATTTTAAAAAGCAGGAATGGTTAATTAATATCCAGTGAAGTAGACTTTAGAGATAAAATAATTACTAGATTCAAAGAGGGTCACTGCATAATAATTAAAGTATTTTTCTACTAGGAAGACCTAATTATCTTAAATATGTATGCATCAAACAACAGAGCCTTAAAATACATAAATAGAAACTGATACAGCTGAAAAGAGAAATAGGTAAGTTTATAACTACAGGTGGAAACTTCCTTTTTTATTTTAATTATACTTTCAGTTCTGGGGTACAAGTAGAGAATGTGTAGGTTTGTTACAGAGGCATACTCACGCCATGGTGGTTTGCTGCACTCATCTACCCATCATCTACATTAGGTATTTCTTCTAATGCTATCCCTCCCCTAACCTTCTACCCACTGAGAGGCCCTGGTGTGTGATGTGCTCCTCCCTGTGTCCATGTGTTGTCATTGTTCAACTCCCACTTATGAGTGAGAACATGCAGTGTTTGGTTTTGTTCTTGTGTAAGTTTACTGAGAATGATGCTTTCCAGCTTCATCCATGTCCCTGCAAAGGACACGAACTCATCCTTTTTTAATGGCTGCATAGTATTCCATGGTGTGTATGTGCAACATTTATTTTATCCAGTCTATCCTTGATGGGCATTTGGGTTGGTTTCAAGTCTTTGCTATTGTGAACAGTGCCACAATAAACATATGTGTGCATGTGTCTTTATAGTAGAATGATTTATAATCCTTTGGGTATATGCCCAGTAATGGACTGCTGGGTCAAATCGTATTTCTAGTTCTAGGTCCTTGAGGAATTGCCACACTGTCATCCACAATGGTTGAACTAATTTACACTCCCACCAACAGTGTAAAAGTGTTCCTATTTCTCCACATCTCTTCAGCATCTATTGTTTGTTGACTTTTTACTGATTGCCATTCTAATTGGCATGAGATGGTATCTCAATGTGGTTGTGATTTGCATTTCTCTAGTGACCAGTGATGATGAGCTTTTTTTTAATATGTTTGTTGGCTGCATAAATGTCTTCTTTTGAGAAGTGTCTGTTCATATCCTTCTCCTACTTTTTGATGGGGTTATTATTTTCTTGTAAATTTAAGTTCTTTGTAGATTCTGGATGTTAGCCCTTTGTCAGATGGATACATTGCAAAAATGTTCTCCTATTCTGTAGGTTTCCTGTTCACTCTGATGATAGTTTATTTTGCTGTGCAGAAGCTCCTTAGCTTAATTAGATCACTTTTTTCAATTTTGACTTTTGTTGCCATTGCTTTTAGTGTTTTAGTCATGAAGTCTTTGCCCATGCCTATGTCCTGAATGGTACTGCCTAGATTTTCTTCTAGGATTTTTATGGTTTTTAGGTCTTACATTTAAGTCTTTAATCCATCTTGAGTTAATTTTTGTACAAGGTGTAAGGAAGGGATCCAGTTTCAGCTTTCTGCATATGGCTAGCCAGTTTTCCAAAACCATCTTCAATACTGATACAGGATTCCTGAGAAGGGAAGAGCATGTTCCCTTTAAATGATATGGAAGGAGGGAAGGGAAATGCTAGGTAAAGGAGGGCTTGGTCCCTGGCTAGAACTCTACCCCTGTGGACCTACATAAGGACAGGCACTTCTGCCTTCATGCCCAAATGTTGCATTTTTCAAGACTATCCTGGCCCACCACACCCCCATCCTGGGCCTATAAAAACCCAAGACCCTAGCAAGGCAGAGAAACAAGCAGCTGGACATCATGAGGAACATATACGTGGAGGAAGACACGTGTGGCTGGTCGTGGAGAGCATGCCAACAGAATAGCATACCATCAGGTACTGCAGGCTGGCCCACAGAAGGAGGCGGAGTTTGGTTAAAGCCGTAGGAGAAAAAGTCAGGCAGCCAAGCAGCCCTACTCCAGGGGAAAACCTCCCCTTGTGCCTCCCCCCATCTGCTAAGAGCTACTTCCCTTGCACTCATTCTTCAAGCCCACATGTGATCTGATTCTTCTGGTACACCAAAGCAAGAAACCCTGGGATACAGAAATTCGTCTGTCGTTGTGATAAGGAAGGGAGTCTAATTGAGCTGGTTAATACAAGCTGCCTATAGTCAGCAAACTGAAAGAGCACCCTGCAACACACACCCACTGGGGCTTCACCTCTAAACATTCACCCCATGACACTGCCATCGGGTCAGAACCCCACAGCCTGCCCATCTGTATGCACCCCTAGGGGTTTGAGCAGCAGGGCACTGAAGAAGCAAGCCACACACCCCCATTGCACGCCGCAAGGGGGACAAGGGAACCTTTCTCCTTTCAATACCTCTCATCTCAGCAACCAGACTATCTGTTAGCCAGAAAATCAGCAAGGATATGAAAGATAGAGAAGATACAAACAATACAATTAACAACCTGGAGAATTATATGCAGTCATGTGTTCCTTAACTTTGGGGATATGTTCTGACAAATGCATCATTAGACGATATTGTTGTGTGAAAATCATAAATTGTATTTCCACAAACCTAGATGTTATAGCCTACTACACACTTATGTTGATGCTATATGGTATAGCCTATTGATCCTAGGCTATAAACCTGTAAAATATGTTGATGTACTGAATACTGTAGGCATTGTAACATGGTGGTAAGCATTTGTGTATCTAAATATAGAAAAGGTACAGTAAAAATACAGTAGAAAAGATAAAAAATGGTACATTTTTAAAAGACACTTACTTGAGCCTTGCAGGACTAGAAATTGCTCCGAGTGACATATTGAGCATGTGGTGATGAATGTGAAGGCCTAGGGCATTACTCTATACTACTGTAGACAATAAACAATGTTACAGTACACTAAACTTATACAAATATATTTCTTTCTTCAATAATAAATTAATCTTAGTTTTAAATTTGCAAATGTTTAAATCTAAAATTTTTTGACACTTTTGTAATAATACTTAGCTTGAAACACAAACATACAGCTATATAAAAATATTTTATTCCTTTATATACTTATTCTATAAGCATTTTTCTATTTTTAAAATTTTTCATTTCTTTATACTTTTAAAACTTACTTTGTTTAAAATGAAGACAAAACACACACATGAGCCTAGGCCTACACAGGGTCAGAATCATCAATATCAGTCTTCCACCTCCACATCTTCTTTCACCAGAAGGCCTTTGGGGACAGCAACACACATAGCACTGGCATCTCCTATGAGAACAATGCCTTCCTTTGGAATACTTCTAAAGGACCAGACTGAGGCTGTTTTACAGTTAACTTTTTAGAAAATAAGTAAGAGTACACTCTAAAATAATGATAAAAGGCATATATGTATAGTAAATACATAAACTAGTAGCATAATTGGTTATTACCATTATCAAGTACTGTATATGATTGTGTGTGCTAGACTTTAATATGATTATCAGCACAGTAAGTCTGTTTAGACCAGCATCACCACAAACACGTGACTCATGTATTAGGCTATGATGTCATGATGGCTACAACATCACTAAGGCAAAAGGAATTATTCAGCTTCATTATAATCTTATGGGAGTATCACAGTCTAAGAGGTCAATTGTTGACTGAGATATTGTCATGTGGCACATGACGGTATATAATCTTGCATGTGTATACATATATGAGGGTTGTTGGAAGGGGAGAGAGGGAGAGAGAGAGAGAGAAAGAATACTCTATCCAACAACAGAAGAATATGCTTTTCTTCACATTCCCATAAAACATTCACAAGAGAGATCATACTATGGGTTATGAAACAAACAACAAATTTTAAAAAATTAAAATCATATAAGATATGTTCTTTTAACATAATGTAATCAAACTAGAATTAAAAAACAGAAGAACAAAGAAAAATCTCTAAATATGTAAAAATAAACAATATACCTCTAAATAATCCATGGATCAAAGAGGAAGTTTCAAAGGAAGTAATATAAATGAAAACAAAGAAGCAGCTAAAGCAGTGATGAGAGAAGTTTATAGCATCAAATGCTTACAATTTACAGAAATGAAGAAAAGTCTAAGTCAATAGCAAAATTTCTAGGAACAAAAGCTAGCAAACTAAATCCAAAGCAAGCAGAAAGAAGGAAATAGTAAAGATCAGAGCAGAAATCAATGAAGTTAAATTAGGAAAACAATAGGAAAAATCAATAAAACACAGCTTTTTAAAAAAAAGTCAGTAAAATTGACATACTTTTCACAACACTGACAAAAATAATAGGCAATATCATTATAGATGCTGTATGGATTAAGCAGATAGGAAGTGCTATGAGCAATGTTACATTTATAAATTCAGCAACTTAGAAGAAATGAACCAATTCTTCAAAAACCACAAACTACCAAAGTCAACCAAAATGAAACAGACAATCTGAAAACCCTTACAACGATCAAAAAATTGAATTCATAATTTTTGAACTTTCTAAAAAGAAATCTTCAGGCTCATAGTTTCACTTGAGAATTTTACTAAACATTTAAAGAATTAACACCTTTAGAGAAACAGAAGAGAGTACTTCAGAATTCATTTTATGAGGTCAGTAATACCAGGTCAAGAAAAAAATATTAAACCAAATTCAATAATTTATATAAATATGTGTATACTATTACCAAATGGAATTCATTTCAGATATGTAAGGCTAGTTAACATTCAGGAATCAATGTAATCTATCATATCAACACGCTAAAAAAAGAAAATATGATCATATCAATGAATGCAGATAAAGCCTTCCATGAAATCTAATCACCATTGGATAAAAACTCTCAACCAATTAGGAATACAGGGGAATTAGGAATAGAGGGGGAAATATCTTGACTTGCTTAAACACAGATATGTAAACCTAAAACTAGCATACCTACTTAGTAATGAAAGACTGAATGTTATCTCCCGGATAATGGAAACAAGTCAAAGGTATCTGTTCTCATTACTCTTATTCATTATAGTGCTGGAAATTCTAGCTGTAATAATAAGGCAAGCAAAAGAAATAAAAGTCATAGAGATTAGACAGGAAGAAATAAAACTGTCTCTAGTTACAGGTGACATATTATCTACATAGAACATCCCAAAGAATATACATAAAAACTCTAAGAATGGGTACATTAGTTCAGCAAGG
Source organism: Ateles fusciceps (assembly GCA_036589455.1). Classification (NCBI taxonomy): domain Eukaryota; kingdom Metazoa; phylum Chordata; class Mammalia; order Primates; family Atelidae; genus Ateles; species Ateles fusciceps. Next base: position 7,043,119 of record JAZHEH010003404.1, on the reverse strand, counting down.
TTCAAGGGTATAAAATTGAAATGTAAAAATCAATCACATTTCCATATCTAACAATATACTTACTGAAACTAAAATTTAAAACTACCATTTTCAATCACTTCAAATAAAATGAGAGTCTCAGGTATACATTTTTAAAATGTATGCTGAAAAGCTTCACAATGCTGATTGAATAAGTACATGCTGATCAAAATGCTGATCTTCCAATATGTGAACAGAGTGTCTCTGTACTTAAATCATTCTTTGATTTAAAGAGAGAGACATACTCTTCACATATTGGAAGACTCAACATATTAAAGATATTCATTCTCCCAAAATTCCTATTAAAATCACACCAAGGTTTTTGTGGATATGAAAAAAAATCTATTCTAAAGTTTATATACAAAGGCACAACCCCAAAATAGCTAAAATAATTTTCAGAATTAATAATGTGGGACACCTGGTTAAAGATCAACTCAAAATGCATTAAAGACTTAAATTTAAGACCTGAAACTCTAAAACTACTAGAAGGAAACAGGAGAAGTTTTTTTGGACATAGAACTAGTAATGATATTCTGAACGCGATTCCAAAAGTACTGGTACAAAACTGAAAATAGACAAACAGAATTACATCAAACTAAAAAGCTCCTGTACAGCTCAGAAAAGAATCAACAGAGTGAAGAGAGAACCTATGGACTGGGAGGAATATTTGCAAATCATACATCTGATAAGGGGTAAATATCCAAAATATATGAGCAACTCAAACAATTCAAAATATCATATGTACCCTAAAAATATGTACAAATATTATATATCCATAAAAATTAACAAAATAGGCATATCGCCTGAATAGACATTCAAAACAAGACATACAAATTGCCAACAGGTATATAAAAAATATTCAACATCTCTAATCCTCAGACAAATGCAAATTAAAACCATAATGAGATATCGCTTCACATCTGATAGAACGTCTATGATTAAAAAGAAAAAAGCTAAGTGTTGGTGAGGATGTGAAGAAAAGGAAACCCTTCCATGCTGTTGGAGGAAATGTAAATTTGACAGCCATTACAAAAAGAAACAGTACATTTTTTACAAACATTAACCCAGAATAGATCATGTATATATATGTAAAATATAAAACATAAAAACACTTTTAGGAGAAAATCTTTGGGGGAAGAATTCTTAGACTTGACAGCAATTGCAAAATTCATTAAAAAATTAAGTAGACCTTATTGAAATTTAAAAAATGAACAAAAACCTTTGTTCTGTTAAAGCCCATGAGAAAAGAATAAAAAGACAAGCTAGAAATTTGGAAACAATATTTGCAAACCACATATCTAACAAAGGACTAGTAAAAAAAAAAAAGCCTCTCAAAATATAACATTGGGAAACAATCTAATTACAAAAAAAAAAACAAAGATTTCTCAAATAACTAAAAATAGAACAACCATATGATCCAGTAATCTCATTACAGGGTAAGTATCCAAAGGAAATGAAATCAGTACATAAAAGAGATATTAAGACTATGGTTAATAACTATGTATTATATTTTCAAAATTGCTAAAAGAGTAGATTTTAAGGTCTCACCAGAAAATAAGTATGTGAGGTAATTATGTTAATTAAATATGTTAATTAGCTCAATATATATACACAATGTATATATATTTCAAAACATGATGTACACTATACATATATTTTAGTTTTACATACAAAATAATTTTTAAAACAACATGAGAGGAATCACTTTACTTAATATTAAAGCTTGCTATATAGCTACAGTAACTTAGACTGAGGGTCATGGGTGAAGGGATAGACAATAGAACAGAATAATAGAAAATCCTTAATTAGATTCCACACAAACATGTTCAAATGATTTTTGACAATAGTGCAAAAGCAATTCAGTGGAGGAAGAATAACCTTTTAGTAAACGGTGCTGAAGGAACTGGCAAAATAAATCTTGATGTAAACTTTACACTTCTTACTAAAATTAACCCAGAATAGATCATGAATATATATGTAAAATATAAAACATAAAAACACTTTTCACGAGAAAATATTTGGGTGAAGAATTCTTAGACTTGAAAACAATTGCAAAATTCATTAAAAAATTAATTAGATTGTATTGAAATAAAAAAAAAAAAAACATAAAACTTTTGCTCTGTTAAAGCCCATGTGAAAAGAATGAAAAGACAAGCTAGAAATGTGGAGATAATATTTGCAAACCACATATCTAACAAAGGACTAGTAAAAAAAATAAAAATAAAAATAACACTGGGAAACAATTTAATTAGAAACTGCAAAATACATGAACATTCATTTCACCAAAAAGGAAATACAGATGGCAAATAAGCACATCAAAAGATGTTCAACATCATTATCTATCAGAGATATGCAAATTAAAGCCACAATGAGCTATTGCTATATATCTTTCAGAGTAGCTAAACTTAAAAATGGTGACAACACCAAAGGGTGGAGAAAAGGTAGAGAAACTGGATCAATTATACATTGTTGAAGGGGTGCAAAATGATACAGCCCATTTGGCAATATGCTATACAACTAAACATGAAATTGCCATACAACCCTGCACTTGTACTCTTAGATATTTATTCCAGAAGAATAATAATTTATGTTCACACACAAATCTCTAAATGAATATTCACAGCAGCTTTATTTGTTATATCTCCAAACTGAAATCAGCCCATATGTCCTTCCTCAGGTGGATGGTTAAACAAACTGACAGTAGGTATATACAGTGGGATACCACTTAGCAACGAAGAGTAACAAGCTATTTTTTAAAGTACAAAATAGGCTGGGCAGTTGGCTAACTCCTATAATCCTAGTACTTTGAGAGGCTGAGGTGGGTGGATCACTTGAGGTCAGGAGCTCAAAACCAGTCTGGCCAATATGGTGAAACCCTGTCTTTACTAAAAATACAAAATAATTAGCTGGGCATGGTGACGGACGCCTGTAATTCCAGCTACTTGGGAGGCTGAGGCAGTAGAATCACCTGAACTTGGAAGGCGTTAGGTGGCAGTGAGCCAAGATCCGGCCATTGTATTCCAGCCTGGGCGACAGAGCGAGACTCCATCTCAAAAATAAAACAAACAAAAAGTAACAAAATACTGATACATGTGTCAATTTGGATGAATTGCCAGTGAATTATGTTGAGTAAAAACAAAAAAAGTTGGATGCTATGGCTCAGGCCTTAATCTCAGCACTTTGGGAAACAGAGATTGGACGGTCACTTGAGCCCAGGGGTTGGTGACCAGCCTGGGCAACATGGTGAAACCCCATTTGTACTACAAATACAATTAGCGGGTGTGGTGGTGGCGCAAAACTGTGGTCCCAGCTACTCAGGAGGCTGAGGTGGGAGGATCGCTTGAGCCCAAGAAGTTGATGCAGCAGTAAGCCACTGCACTCCAGCCTGGGCAATGGGAGTAAGATCCTGTGTGTATGTATATATAGCTAATCCCAAAATGATATACACTGTATGATTCCATTTATATAACATTTTTGAAATGACAACATTTTCAAAATGGTGGATGGGTTAACGTTTGGCTTGCCCGGAGTTAAAGATGAAGGGAAAGAGGGCAGGAGGGAGGTGCGTGTGGTCACAATAGGCAAACAAGAGATCTTTGTGGGGTTGCAACTGTTCAGTATCTTGACTGTGATGAATATAAAAATCTACTGAGGTAATAAAGTTTATACTACTTAATACACACAAAGAAACTCACCACATAAATTAATCCAAATAAAACTGGAAAATTTTGAATAATATTGGTGGATTGCATCAATGTCAGTATCTGGTTTTGATCTTATCCTATAATTTTTCCAAAATGACATTATTGAAGGAAACTGGCAAATTGAACAAGGGGTCTTTGTATTATTTCTTATAACTGCATATTAATTTATAATTATCTCAAAAATGTTTCAATTAAAAATCCTATTAAATTCCAGATTCACTGTTAGTGTCCTTTTCTGTCCTGTAACTATTGAAACAGAATTTTTAAATAGGTTATATTGTGATGTTTGGTAAAACACATACAACCAGATAATTGATGCCTAATACACAAGAATTTATTTTACACACAAAATTATTAAAGATGGAAGCTCACAAAACTGCATTTTAAATGCTTCTTAGCAACTTACAGAAATTACTGACCCAAGCTTACCAGAAATATTCTCTCATTCTAGATACAGATGAAATTCCTGACTTTAAACATAGACTGCTAAGAAGGTTGAGGGTAAACCATTACAGATTAACTGATCCTGATAAGTCAAAACCGAAACCACAACAACAAAAAGAGCGTAATGGGGAAGAATTAAGCTACAGACCAAATCCCTCTTCCTTCCACTTACCCAGCCATTGCAAGAATTCTGATATTAGAAACTGCAAGAATAGTCCTGCTGCTAATATCTAGAAGAAATGACTATACGTATGTGGAAATACATGAATTAAACTAATGGGGTACATGACATTTGACACTGGCCAATTCTTCTAGAAGACTTTTTAATCAGTGGAAAGTTCTATCAGGGAGAGAATCTCAATGCATCATTGGTGTTGCTTATTTTTTATTTTAATAGTGAGATAGTTTTCAACAAAATGGAGTGATTGTGGAGGGTGACAATGCAGTAGAGAGTTAAGGCACAAAGTGCTCTTAAAACCAGAAAGATCTGGCTTCAAAGCTGAAAATTTTTCACCAATGATGTTCTGTGCTATTGGTTAAGTCAATTTATCTAAACCTTAGTTTCCTTATCTGTAAAATGTGATTGCAATAGTAATGACTTTATATAGTCATGGAAATAATAAATGAGATAATCCGTATCTGTTTAGCACAGTACCTGCCATAAATATATGCTCAGTACAAGATCCTTATCCATTTGATTCACCTAGTTTTTTTCAGGTAGGTTTTTATACCACTTTATTAATGAATAAGCATTTCAAATTTCTTTTTGAAAATCTTTTAAGCCAAGACAAAGTTGGATGGATTTGGAATACTCTTCCCCATTAAGCATACACACACACACACACACAAAAATGTGCATAATGTGTATATATACATTTATATACATAATACATACACATTATGTACATAATATATACATGATGTATATATACATTAAGACATATATACATGTATATACACAAACACACATACACACATATATCCCTGACTGGCCATTTCTCATCAGAATTCATATCTAGTTCTGATAACAAGGGCTGAATAGAACCCCAAAGCCACAAGGTTGTGGAATCACCATACCTTGACCCAAGTTTGTCTTTCACAGTGGAGTTTCCTATGAACAGGCCACCAGATCTAACAGTACTCCTGAAACTATGCAAATCAGGAGGGCAGAAGATTCTATGGATGAGACAGGGCCCTTGGAAGATGACTGAACACTAAATGCTATTTAGACCAGAAGTTTTTCAAATGAAGCCTGAGACTCCTTTTCATCATAATCAATTATTGAATGGCTAAGTTGTATACTCAGGAAAACATAAGGGATAACAGAAACAGTATACTAGAGCTAGACAGGGAATGAGAACCCCAGGAATTAGCAGAAATTCTAGTAAAAGCTTTGGACTTTCCCTAGACATAAACTGGCTAGGGTCTAAAACAATTATTCCTAGATGTCCAGAAATGGGTCTCTCAGAAAAACCCCACCCAGGAAAGACTCAGATAATACTCATTTAGAGCAGTTTTGAATTCCCTTCAGATCAATCAAGTCCTTTACAACACGAGTGGGTTAGTATTATTTTTTAGAGCCAAACAGTTTTTGAATTAACTTCTTTAGATGACTAGGGAAAAAGAATCACTCCCACTTATCACTGGATTTAAAGAGTACTACTTGACTTTTAAAATGCCTATTGCAAAATCTATTAGTCACCTAAGTCACAAAATAGGAAGTGCTACTCCACCATCACCCTTTCTGTGACCTGTGTGGTGGACTACTTCTGAAGGCTAAATATTTTTAAGGTCATTTTAAATAAAAATATGAGAGGAAGGCATTTATGTGTGAACTGAAACACTTAAAAATACCAAATTTTAACCAGGTATAATTCTGGGTCTTTTTAAAAAACTGGAAACCATGACTGTAAAGTGTAACTCCTACACTTCAAATAAAGGGCTTTAGAGCAGTCGTTAGATAAATATCTAAAACTCAGAAAATAACTTCTTACGAGGTCCTATGGGTAAAGACAAGAGCATTGCTTTGTAAGTGTTTGGCATTCTGTTGCATGTACCTAAATCTTCCTTCTTTACTCCATTTCTACAAGTTGCTCTGCAGACAAGTCTTTCTCAGTTTTCCATCACTTTACCCCACATGAAATAACTCAACTTAGTCCTCTAATCAAGGAACATACATGATTCACTCAATGCGAGACAGATGCGAAGAATTTTTTCACTTTTGCTGCATCCACACATTTGATGTTCAATCAGGGAAAGTCCAGCTGAAGTAAGAATAAAAACCTGTTGTAGAGAATGCAAGAAGCTGCCATGATGCTACCAGGATAAATGAAGACAGCAGCAGGCACTGAAACTTGGATTTATTATATCCTTATCCCAAATCTATTTTCCCAGGCTTGTACAACTCCAGCAGAACTTAAAATTGGAAATCTATCAGATGTGATAAAGGATGAGATTGTTTTGTGGGTTGTTTTAATGGTACATGTAGAATAAGAAATAGACATGCACACTGATACATACGTGTGTTTATTGCTTTTAAGGTGTTTGTAAAATTGAGAAGAGTATTAATATATCATCTGCTGCCAGAATTAACAGTTAATCATATTTGTTTTGTTTGATAAATAAAGATAAGAAAACATCATAGATAAATTTGAGGTTTTACTCCATTTCTAGTCCTACTCCCCTCTCTCATTCCAAGAGGCAAATTCTATAGTAAATGTAGTATGTCATAACTATAGGTATTTTTGTATTTCTTTATATTCATATGCCTATTTCTCTGTAGTGACTTTCTGCTTTTATTCTCTTAAATAAGGCATGTATTAATATAAACCACTCTTTTAGTGGTAATCATAATACAATTGGCCAGGAATAGATGTGAGAGGTAAATAATTTTCATCTACTTCTAAGTTAGATATTTATACTTTGTATGTTTTAGTTTGTATTTATTTTGCTGAAAATCCCTAAACATTTTATTGTATATATGTCCAGAGATTAAAAATATATGCAAATTATAAACAATTATTTAATATTTTTACCACTAGCATTTTCTCATACTTTCATGCCCTTACTTGTTAAAGTATTGAGTACCTCGCTATATTAGATAATCTTATTACAGTTTACTAAGGATAAATAAATTGTCCATACTTTCTTTGTGTAGACTCACAGAAATTGAAAAACTTAACATACTGCTTTCAAAAGCATCTAATTCCTCTTAATACAATGTACATAACAAAAAAAATGCATGTCTTACTCATTTTGAATTATCACATTTACATCAATAGAGCTACAATGTTTCCATCGTAAGTAAGGAAAAAGTAAAGGATCAATTCACACAAAAAATTAAAAAATCATTTTGGGAACACTGGAAACAATGGGCCAGCCAGGTTTCATGTTTCACAAGAACTAAATTGCCCATTTTTGGGGTTGCATTAGTTCTTTTTAATGAACTAATACAACTGTTTTCTTTTTAATGAACTAATGCAACCATTATAGAAAAGATAGATGGATTTTTAAAAACCCTGGCTCTGCTTTGCTTGACCCTTAGCAGAATTACCCCAATCTTCACGCTACTGCCTCAAATTAGAAAGGCATAATACATCAGTGGAGAAGTTCATAACAGAAACACAGCACTCCCGTTAAACATTCCTCTTAACTTCTGAAAAACAGTTATAAAGGCCAAAATAAAATGAAATTACTTGGTTCATGGGCATTTTTCTCACTCTTGAATCCAGTTTTTCAGGGATCTCATGGCTTCCAGATAATATAGATATTCTTGTCTAGTCTAATGAATAAATACTGGAGTAAGATATAAAAAAAAGAAACATGATGCTTTTGTCAAATTTCTACCAATGTCTAACGATATTCCAATTTTTCAATGAAGTCTTCCCTGATCACTCCAGAGAGAGTAATATTTTCTTCTTCTAAAATCCCTTAACATTTTATCTATTCCTCTATATTTTTTACTTAGTATTTTAAAATTAATTTTCATGTCTAGTCTCCAAAATTCAAGTATAAAAACTATATAAACATCTTAGAATCTGCAATGAATAGAAAAGTACATTTAGGTTAGTAAATGTTTAAAAATATTTTCAACAATAATCAGATGAATACTCTAACTTACATAAAAATACTTTAAAGAATTACATTACTAAAGGAAAAAATAACTAATATTAACACAATCATAAACCACATGACATTCATATATGTTAACCACATATATGACGGTGGTCTCATAAGATTATAATATTTTTACTGTAACTTTTCTATGTTTAGTTAATTTATACATGCATGTATTTACCATTGTGTTACAATTGCCTAAAGCACTCAATATAGTAACATGCTGTATAAGTTTGTAGCGTAGGAACAATAGGCTACATCATATATAACAGCGTAGGTAGGTAGTAGACAACACCATGAAGGTTTGTGTAAATACATTCTGTGATGTTCATACAATGGCAAAATTGCTTAAAGACACATTTCTCAGAACATACCCTGTCATTAAGCAAGGCATGACTGTATTAGTTTTTAGTATTTTTGAGTGTTTATAGGCAGTTCTCAAACTTTAGCTTTCATAATAGTCACCTAGATAACCTACAAAAAATGCAATTTTAGTTCATATTCCCAGTGATTATAATTTAACATGTGGCAGCTAAGAATCCAGTTTGTTACCAGCACTCAGGGTATTCTGATACAGGTAGCCCAGAAGTACTCTTTGAGGGCCACTATACTGATCATTAAGTTGCATGCTTTCCAGGCATTATATTACTTAATATCCCACTACAGAGCAACTCTACAAGGTAGCTACTGGTATATTATTCTATTTTATGGGTAAAAAACTGAGGTCTAACTAAAGAATCAAAATCTTCATTGCCTTCTTCCACTCTCTTGTACTTAACCTATAGTGCTTTTTTGGTGGACAGATTAGCAGACTGATGCATGAGAGATTTCGGGGGCAGGTCAAAAGCCTTGTCAGTATGGAGAGAGTTAGTATTTTGTCTTCACTGGAGTATCATTGTAGAGGGAAGGTTATGACAGTCACAATTCAAGGAATGAAACTATCCTAGGAGATATATGATTATTCAGGTAGCTAACAGGAGGATTTAGCATGAAGGAGGATGTAACAAACAACAAAGTCTAGTAATGGGATCAAAGATAAATATAACATGATCCATTAGAAAGTTGTAAATTACAGTTATTGAATATATAGCAGAATAGACTAGACTTAGAGTAGAACAGACTTAGAGCAGAAATTTTAGAATGTAAGCTTCAGGATAACAGGGACCTTTATTTATTACGTTGATTGCTGTACCTCATTGCCTAGAACAAAGGCTGGCATGTAGTAAGCAATCAACAAGTACTTGCTGAATCAGTGAATGATTATGGAAGGTTATTTTGGAATATATCAGAAAACACATTGCAATACCTAATTTTCAGTAGTTCCTGGCTCACTGACAATCCTCTCCTCAGCAATTCTTCTTTTTACTTTCCTGACCAGAAACTTCTTTATATTTTGACTATAACTAAATATAGACTTCTGTTGGAGGAAGTGCTGTTTAGTCAAGACTCGAAGAAAATAGAATAGTCTTTTACCACTCTCCACTCTGAGCAGCTTCACTGAAGTCTCTAACTGCATTTAAAGTCATTCCATATGGAATTCAGAAACCACTCTGCTTTGGAGGACTGTAGAAATACTTAAAAAATCAAATGCTTAAAACATCAAACTCTTCTGTTTGAAGAATTTGAAGAGCTATCTACAGTTGCTACAAGTGAATGATAAAGAATATTTCATTTAAAATTAAATGATTTCATGTCGGCAGGAGAGAGTAACTTATGATTAATTTCTGAATTTGCAACTGAAATATTATCATTGGTAATCTTAAAAAAATCTTATCTGGAACCATTAAGTGAACAATCTGCAGACACTAGATTTGCTTTTTTAAAAAAAGTAAGCAGTACTAAGATTATTATCAGGATAATAACTCACATGCTACATTAAAGTTATGTTTATTTTTACATGTACATCTTTAATTTTTTAGTAAAGATTAATTAAAATATTGGAGTTGCTCATTATTGGCAAAATCTCTAGGAACAAGAAATCAAATGGATAAGGTGAAAGAAGAAACACAATAGTCTGATTTTCTTTGTTCTATCAATAGAATTCCCTTCTGAAAATTGTTAAGGACACCCGGGTGAATGTATCACAGTTCAAACTTGTCTGTTCTAATTCCTGTATTTTATCAATGAAAAAAAACCCAGATCTATAAAGTATAAGCAACTAAATGGAGATGAGAATGTTGGTGATTCTAATTTTTAGATTCTAATTTTTCCATATCATAAATAATATTATTCAATAGCATTATTTTATTTCCTATCATCAAGCAAAAAATTGCTACCCAACTATTAATAAAAATATTACATAAGTACCACTAGGAACATAATCTCTAGCACTATAATAAAGAGGCAGCTTTTTGTGGTGGACAGTGTCACAAGTCTGAGTCAGAATACACCTACATTTGGGTTATTATGACACTTGCCAGTTTTGTAACCTTGAAAAAATTAGTCATTTTCAATTTGGTATGTATAAAATAAAAATAATAAGTCAATCCCATTTCCCTTTTAAGTTTTCTTTGAAGAACAAGCTAATGGCCAAGAAAGGTTATGAAGATACTAACTTATATGCAAGAGTAGGTTTAAATTAATACATTTTAAAATTCAATGGCACCTGCCTATTGATTAGAACATTATAATCTAATTACTGAACAAACATATGTGCATAAAATTATAGATCAAGGCAGAATGAGGAGAGATACAGGAATAGATACATTGTCATGTGTACCTAAAGCAGGATGAACTTCTTATGACTGGGTTGTTAGGGGGCTGATGCTGACTCAGAACTCAGCTATATGATGATACTGATAGCATGACAAACAATATTCCACTATAAAACATTATCTGTATACTAACAGTTAAATGTTTAGCAATACACGCTTAATAAATGTTTGGGTATACCTCAAAACTTGTTAAAGCATCAATTCCATAAAATGTGCAATAGTGAAAGTGAAACACTCAAATTTAACTTTTTTGATGATCCACAATTTCCACATAGGTTTTAATTCACTGTGCACAAAGAATCACTTATCTGTTTACACATCTACTCTGTCATCTATTTGTCTGTCTAAACCCAAGCCTATATTCTTAAATATCTTATAATTTAATATCAAGTCCTCTGTTAAAAATAATTATGTACAATTATGTATCTATTAAATTTGTGTTAAAGTATGAGGAATATTTAATGCATTATCTAGCACAAAATGAGCACTTAATATATATTAGCCAACATGATAATTATTCCACATTTAAATAAATTTTATTCCCAAATAAAAATATCCCAATTTTAATTTATAGTTGAAAAAATGAAAACCCAATAGGTAAACATAAAATTTAAAAATTAAGACTTTTTTTTCCCGAAAAGAGGAACAACTTTTAAAATTTTAATTGTCTAATTTCACGTATTACTAAAGAAACTAGGAAATAATATACTCATACACTGCTGGTGGAAATAACATTGGCCAGACAGATTGGAAGTGTTTGATAATGGGCATTCAAATGTAAAGTGTGAATTGACTATGATCTAAAAATTCTACTCCATGAAGAAGTTTTTTGTGCTGTTCATTGTAAAAGTAAGTAACATTAAAAATTTTTTAATTTCATCAATAGGCCAATTTCTTAATGGTAATGTTATGCTATATTATTATACTATTATGCATCCATGTAAAAGAATAAATTCAAGCTATATGTACTAACTGGAAAGCTCTTCAAGACATATGAGTGGGCAAAAAAATAAGTTATGGAAGCACAGAATATGATATGGTACACAAACACACCTACATACCAACAGTGAGCAATATCTATGTGAATACTATGTGTTGAATTACTTCTCTCAAAAGCAATAACCCCTAGGGTCTCAAGATGTGGCTCTTTTTAGAAATAGGGTCTTCACAAGGTAAAGAAGTGAAAATGAGGTCATTAGGATGGACCCTAATCTCTTATGACTGGGAGATTTATAAAAAGGGGAGATTTGGACACACGCACACAGAAGACAATGTGAAAATACACAGGAAGAAGATGGCCATCTATAAGTCAAGGAACACCTGAGGCTACCAGAAGCTGATAAAAAGGCCTGGAAAAGAGCCTTCACTCTGTTTTCAATGGGAGCATGGCCCTGCCAACACCTTGCTTTTGGACTTCTAGTCACCAGAACTGCAAGATAATGAATTTATGCTTAAGCCATTTAGTTAATGATACTTTTATGGCAGTCCTAGAAAATAAATACAGCAAGTCATAGAAAATAATCTTCTATACAATATACAAGTAATATAATGGCAACTTATGGAAAATGGACTGAATTAAGATATGGTGTTTAAAGAAGAAATGCACACTTTTATCACAATAATGTATTACCTGTATATTTACAAATAAATAAATTAGAAAGGTATTTCTTTATGGCCAAAAAGAGTCTATACTGTGACAACTCAGAAGTAGATTTAGCCTACATAAAATTGTGGCATTATGAAAGCTTTCCCTTCATCTTTTGAGGCTCCCTCTTTGCATTCTCATCTGCCCTTCTGGTATTCATGGGCATGACTGCCTTTGGTTGCCCAGTGTCGCCAGTTGTCCACCTACTATGCACAAAGCACTCGTCAAATGGCCATGTGTGCTGGGTAGGCACTCAATGAAAGCTGGTTTCCTTCTTTCTGCTTTCTTCCTCCTTGCCTAGGGCCCAAACACCCCAAACTTATATCTCTTTAAATTTCTACCTATTCATAATGTTCTCACTTCTTAAAAGATTATTAGAAAGAAAAACAACTAAATTTTGAATAGTTGAGAGCTCTCTCACTCTTTGTGTTGTTGGCAAATAAAAATAATATTTCAGGAAAGCCAAATATATATGGATTAAGTATAGTTCATTCTGTATGAAAAGATGAACTGTAGAATCTAGAGTCCCATCCCAAAGCTTATTTTGACATAGGTCTCTATATTGTGTACTCAGCATGTAAACCTGGTTTTACTAATAAGGAGTTCATTGAGCAAGACATTTAAAATGTGTTTGTAATTGATAGTGCTCCTGACTTCAGAACTGGGAGCTCCCTTTGGATTAACACTCTTCCTCCTGGGCATATAGTTAGAAAACCTAAAGTAAGACCAATAAGAATAAGATACAAAGAATTTTTTTTCATGAAGTGAAAACAGTCCTATGGCTTAGTTTATCTTTCATACGCTTTAAAAACAAGGCCCAAATATATATAGCATTTTAGCCATAATGGAATATGTTTACACACATTAGCTCATTTGGTCTTCAGGAAAATCTTGTGAAGCAGGCTAGATAGATCTAATTGTCCTAGTGCTTGGCTTGATAATTCAGATGAACTTCAATTAACACTGCACTGACTACAAGAAACACTGAGGAGTACAGAATGTGATTAAAAGACGAATAATACAGGGATTCATAATATATGGGAAGAGGCCAGTCAGAATAACAGAGAGTTGTGAGTCATCAAAGTATAGAACATTTAAGGAGATAGGCTTGAATTATCAGTATTTAAAATGTTAAATATCTTTTTTCTTTTCAAATTAATTGAAGACTGCTTCTAAGAAGCAATGAATGGTCCTATCAGATATGCTTTAAATGACCAGAGAAAATTAAGGCATAACAACCATATTGTTGGTTTAATTTTGTTTCTTAAATGATTCTTTTATATAGTTTAACATGATTAGTTTACCTAGGAAAAACCTTTTTTCATTTTTGATCCAAAGTACACTTTTGTGATAATTCTCACATAATTTATATGAGCAACCTACCAGTGAATTAATCTTAACTGTATATGTTTATATAGTAGTTCCCCTACCATTGGGAGATATGTTCCAAGCTCCCCCAGTGAATTTCTTAAGCAGAATCCTATATATACCATGTTTTTTCCAATACATAAATACCTATGATAAAGTTTAGTCTATAAATTAGGTACACTAGATCAACTAACAATAAGAATGATTATAACAGTATACTGTAAGAAAAGTTATATGAATGTGGTTCCTCTCAAAAATCTTATTCTACTGTACGCAACCTTCTTTTTGTGAGGATTTGAGATGATAAAATGCCTACACAATAAGATGAAGTGAGGTGAATGACAACGTAGCATTAGGCTTCTATTGACCCTCTGACAACATGTCAGAAGGGATTATCTGCTTCAGGCAATCCTAGATCATCAAGCCATGAGGATATCGATGGTTAGATTTCAGGAGAAGGTGATGTCAATGACTAATAGGCGGGTACAGTCTACAATGCAGAGATCCATGAAAAGGGATGATTCACATCCTAGGTGGAATACAGCAGGATCATGGGAAATTTTATCATGCTACTCAGTACAGCCCTAAATTTACAAGTTATTTGTTTCAAATAAATGAATTGTTTGCTTCTGGATTTTTCCATTTAATATTTACAGATTGTGGTTGACTGTGGATAAATGAAATCACAGAAAGTGAAACCACAGAGAAGGGAGGACTACTGTGGGTACGTATGGGTATGTATACTCAACAGAAGAAACAACAAATAGTTGTTCACCATCCATGTGCAGCTTCCTGCATACGTGCTTTGGGAAATGCAAATATCAGTAAGAAAGTATTCTTCTGCTTGGTAGAGTCTACTAGAAGGGAAGAATCGCATATAAGAGAAAAATTACAAAAAGTAAAATAAAATACTATATACGTTTAGGGAGAAAATCTTTTCCAACTATAAAGATTTTTTAAGTATATTATTTTATGTGTTTTACACTTCACATTAATAAAAATATACTTCTTAATAATGAACAACTTACAACTTTTAAAAGTCAGATATATTAGGACTGGTCTTTGAAATGGTAGTTACTCTCATCCTCTAAAGCAAAATTACAAATGAAGTCTGCTCAAGTATTAAATTATCACAGGCATGACACAGTACCAAACTGAAGAAAAATGTGCACGATTCAGCACAATAGGAAACTTGAAAAATTGTAGCACAAGAAGCCTCCAGCTCACACTACATGGTAGTCTTGTGAAATGATGGCCTCCCAAGGAACTCTAATGGCCAGAGAGTTAGACTCATTTTTAAAAGCATTTTCAGCTGGAGGACAAGATTCATTGCCATCCATTATCAAACAGCATCGATATCAAAATCAATAATGATACTTCTGAATACTATTAAAATACTGGCAATGAAGCCAAGTTCTTACATTTCAGCAAGTAAAACAAATGAAAAATAAGAAAAGAATGCCAAAACAGCTGTTGCATGATGAAGTGAGGCACACAATCAAGCACAAGATGGACAGCCAAAAAGCTTCAAGGGCAAACTAAAGTAAAATCTGAACCAATGTCACATCAACATCAATTGTTTCAGAACAGCAGCGGCAGACAGGCATCACTGGAGGGGAACAATTAGTGACAGTGACTTGATTGTGGAAAAATGAGTGCCTACCACAAAAGCAGGAGATAACAGACACACCAACAAAAAACTACGGTAGGAATAGCTTTAATCACCCTCATAAAAATAATAGTATATGTGAGTCTAATACAGATCACCTTTAGCTTTCCCTCGTCCTCATGGAAAACAGCACCAGGAGATAATATTAATAAATGCACAAAGTTCTAATGTGTGTCAAAAAATACAGTTCATTAAGCTAACAGTGAGTGATTCAGACTAGACATGTTTTCACAGATAATTAAGAAATCCTGGTGAAACAGATGGAGAAGACAGATGCTGTTCCTTCTAAGTTCTTGAGTTTTGGGGTCAAGCTATCCCGTGATTTCTCTCAGCCAGCTGTGATGTAAATATGGAAAACACATCTGATTTGGTGGATGCTGCTCAGACTATTGTAAAAGCTAATGTAGTAACAACACTTTGACATAATTATCTGGAACTGGGAGACAACAGGGAAAGGTCATTTTGAAATTAACACAAGTTTCAATAATATCAAAGACTTATATAACACTAACAATGTTGCAGTCACTTGTCTAAGTGTTTCCCAATATTAATTCATTTGATCCTCCTAAAACTTCTGTGAGGTACAGGTAAGCTACTTTTAAGATGAGGACACTGAGATACTGGCAGGATAGGTGACTTGACCAAAGTCATACAACTAATGAGGGGCTGTACTTTAGAATACAAAGAGCTTCTGTATGACTACAGGAAGAAATTTAAGGGATATATGATTTCATTGTCTGGCAAGTTGTTTTTCAACGGAAGAATCATTTTATTTACATCTATAAAACTTCACAGGAAAAACTATCAAGGATATAACAAATTAACATAAATTTTTCTACATATTCTCTAGCCATTAATTAATTCCTTCAAATCACATGAGGATCAAGCTCTCTGAGCAATCACAAAATGTATTGTGAATGTAGTTAACAAATTATTCCAATATATATTTATTAAGTATCTTTACTATCTGCAACATATGGAAGAATATGGAAAAGAACAGTATGACTGAGGCATCCAGGGCTGACTGCCGGCGTGACCATCCCCCACCTTGCTGCATGATCTCAGTGGGGTTTCATTCTTTCTCTTTCTCAAAAATTTCTTGTTACCCCTTCATGTCTTTTTAAGTCCTTCACAAGTTTGCCTTCTTTTCATCACTGTTTTCCTCCTTCTTTTATTTTCCCTTGTGTTTCCCTTCTGCTCTGTAACAACAATGCTGCACATTTTGTCCTTTATAGTCCTTGCTGGCTGAAGAGAACATTCCTTCTGGTCAGCAAAAGGATGATGCACAGTACAGAATGGCCACACTTGCTCTTGCCCATTAGTTGTTGAATTCAATGTATAGCATCTCCAAGTTTGTGTCCGACTGGACAGCTGAGGGCAGGAAAGAGTTCCTGTTATCAACCTAGTGATTTGCAATAACAGCTGAATTTGAAGCCTAGTTCTGATCTTCTCTCATTGCTATTTTGGATTTGCAAATAATGTGACTCTAAATTATTTGTTTAATCTTTTAAAAATCGATTACAATTTGATCTGAATTGTCTTATTTGTCACTAAATGAGAAGCTGAATCAGTAAAGGTATACACAGAAAGAATTCAGAAATTCAGTTTAATAGAGGTGGCTGCTGTTGGGCTTATGTAAGAAAATACTCTTCTTTAAAGTACTTCAAAGTAACTATTTGTATGCCACTAGCAGAATACTCATTTAAAATGATGGCAGAAAACATTGTTTTAAAGTAATTAATTTTTTACATACTTGGTATGTAAGTTTTATATATACTTGGTAACAATAGGTTATTCTGTCTTTCAAAAAATTGATAGTTCCGGCCATGGCACTGAACAAATCTGAATTAGTGATACCTTACAGTTACAACTCTTCACAAACTTCTGTCCATGAATCTCAAGTCATCAGTTTGCTTCAGTGTCTCAAGTGTGAGGACTCAATGCCATCTTCGTGCTGCTCATCTAAATTGCTATTGAACTGTGATCTTCTGGCAGTTAATCTGCATCTCCCTTATTTTGCTTACTGTCTGGATGTAAAGTAGACATTCTCCTCCTTTATAATCTTCTGTATGTCAACACTTTTTTGCTGGATTTTCCAAAGGGAAATTTACAATATTCTCTTTTATTATGAATTCCAGATCCCACCTACAACTTTCTGGAGAAGTCAGTTCAAAGGCTATAGATTTTTCTATATAATAGAAGGATTGCTTATGTTTAGATTATGTATACTCTCGATTTGATACATGGAGACAATTCCAGTTCTTTCATACTTACATATTTTCCTTCAAGGACTAAAATGTACTAATCTTCAAGAATATATATTACAACTTTGATTTCCTCTACGTAGCATCTATTAATGTGACCTACATAATGACCCATAAAAATTAGCAAATCATTAACGATGCTGGTGAAAATATCTGTAACCAACCAGATTTGAGATTAGGCAGAACTGAGTTTGAGTTCAGATCTTTTCATTAAAGCTCCATAGACTTTGTAGAATAAGGATAGAGGTGAAGACTAAACAAGATAATGAGGGGAAGATTTTGACCAAGTATAGTGCTATGTGCTCAATAGAAACATACCTATATAGATATAGCCTTCTTCTTTTAGTTTCAAAAATTTCCCTTGCAAATATATCATTATATTATAAACATGTTATTAATAACTTTAGTTGTAACAAAGCACATTTACAAATATTACTATTAAACTGAAATAGAAATTGTCATAGTATTTGTCTGAGCTCCTCAGTCATTAGTTATTTTCTAAAAGTACAGCTTAAGTGTTCCATCATGACAACACTGGTGCTGGTCCTGATACTGCTGGAGAATAGGGAGAAGCAGTATTTCTTTTAGTCCACCCTCTGTGACAGTCTAACAGTTTTTGGCAAGTGGAGGAAGATATAATTCCCAATCTCTCCTTAAGTCTTGAATCTAAATCTTACATTTTCATGCTCAACCATAAATTATTTATCTAGACAGGGATCTCACTGTCTCTCACATTCATTTGATAATGAATGTTTTACTTGGGGGATAAAAAAGAGATTTCTTTGAATTATAATCCAGTGGGGATTCTGTTATAGTTCAAGTTCCCTGTAGAGAAGAATGCATCAAAGCAGGTTTATTAACAGCATATTTTTCTTCTTATATTCTCCTGGAAATATAATAAATTTCTAGAATTTACTTATCATTATTAGAACCTCAGGAGATACATCTCGTTGCATCATAACATCTAGGTTACATGTTACCAGACATACAGTACCCAACATGGGGTTAAGCCTACGGTATCTGGAGCCAAAGCTTTGGGCCTAAATCACAGCTCAAATCCTTTACCAGCTGGGTATTTAACATACCTGTGCCTCAACTTCCCATTTGCATAAGGGGAAAATAATAGTCCCCCTCAAATGGATTTTTGTAAGGTTTAGATATGTTATATGTATAGTGATAAAAGGTACCTGGCACATAGTCACTGCTAAATAAATATTACATATTATTAAATAAATATGCATTGACTATATAAAAACTCGATATTGGAAATGTTTTTTCATTTTAGGACAATAGTTACTGTGCAATGAATGAGCATATAACTGTGGTCAAATGGCTCACCCCTTGAGCCTTAGGTCTTCACTGATTATAAATCTTTGAGAGATATCTCCAATTCTTAAACACTGGCTTTTAAAAAGTGTCATACATTGTGAAAGATTTGAAAAACAAATCTTTGTAATTTGCTACCCACCTTTAGCGATAATAGCAATATAAAATAATTTCTTAATTGTTTGTAAAAGATCTGAAAAAATATCAGAAACTTGTTTCTTAAAGATGACAGGACTGAAATACGATACTGAAAATATGTGTTTTTTCTACATTCAAATTCTGAAAAGCCCACTTAAAAACCAAAGTGAAGACACAATAGAAACAATGTGGTGGGTCTAAGATCATTGGTGGATTTTCCTCTTTGCCTCAGAGTATTGTTCTGTAAATCCATTACTATCATTCTGGCCTATAAAGGGCCTGTGAAGTTGTTTGACCGACTGTTTCTCAAGAAGGAATGTCCATGATGCTTCACTTCACTCTCTTTGAATTTACATCGCACAATCAATAATCATATATTCTCTCTCCTTATTTATTGAATCTAAAATTGTTAAAAATACCATAGACATGGCTAGTAAAAACATTCACAAGGAAATTTTAAGAAGGGATCAATAGCATTAAAATGTAGTTAATACAGGTATAAAATGGGATTTAAAATACCGAATCATATGGATAAGGACAAAAATATTATTTTGTGATGCATGGTCTACAAATTATTTTAGTGAATTTTTGTGATTTGATCCATTTCTTACATAGTAATCTCTGAGAATGATAAGAAGTATAAAAAATATTTAAAATATAATGTTCATATACCACAAATTTAAAAATATATTTATTAATATTATGTTCATATTTATGTTCTTAATATTAAACAATATGCTATGATCAAGAATGCCAAGACAGCTTAATATTAGGAAATCTGTTAATAGTGAAATCCAACATCAATAAGCCAAAAGAAAAAATACATATTTTGTCAGATAGCAAAGTAATCATCTGTCTAACAAAAGAGGAACACGAGGATACTTCCATAACATGATACAGCAACCCTAAAATTAACATCATTTTAAAGGATAAAATACTACAAGGATTTCCACTAGAGATAAGAATAAGGCAAAAGGAATATTTTGGATATATCAAACAATGCAATAAAATTTGAAAAATGAATAAAAGTTATACTCTAGGAAGAGACAAGTGTATATCATTACATAAGTTATGATAAAGTCATGCTAAAGAGTAGTGAATGAATGGAATATTTATTGAATGGTGTGGGGGGTAAACAATACATTTAAAAGAGAAACCCACTGTATCCACCTGACATTATATATGAAGAATAACTACAGATATATTAAAAGAAAATTATCAATACAAAACAACAAAACTCACGACAAGATAAAACCACCAGTAAATACTCATGCAAACACAGGCGGGTCATTTCCACAAAATATAAAAGGAAGGAATCATTTTAGAGAATGTTGATAAACATGACCATATAAAATTTATAGTTACAAAGATGAGTTGAATTGACCAATTCATGTCTTGGAAAATGTGAAAACTTGAATGCTTCTTGAAAGCACTAGAATCAAGTCTGTTCTGTGATCTATTTTATTTTTATATACTTTAAGTTCTCGGTACATGTGCAGACCTTGCAGGTTTATTACACAGGTATACACATGCCACAGTGGTTTGCTGCCTCCTTCCTCTCTTCACCTACATTAGGTATTTCTCCTAATGTTATCCCTCCCCCAACCTCCCCCTGCCCTGCTATCGCTCCCCTAGCCCCCTGGCCCCCAACAGACCCCAGTGTATGATGTTCCCCTCCCATGTATCCATGTGTTCTCATTGTTAAACACTCACTTATGAGTGAGAACATGTGGTGTTTAATTTTCTGTTCTTGTGTCAGTTTGCTGAGAATGATGGTTTCCAGCTTCATCCATGTCCCTGCAAAAGACATGAATTCATCCTTTTTTATGGCTGCATAGTATTCTATGGTGTATATGTGCCACACTTACTTTATCCAATCTGTCCTTGATGGGCATTTGGGTTGGTTCCAAGTCTTTGCTATTGTAAACAGTGCCGCAACGAACATACGTGTGCATGTATCTTTATAATAGAATGATTTATAATCCTTTGGGTATATACCCAGTAATAGAATTGCTGGGTCAAATGGTATTTCTATTTCTAGATCCTTGAGGAATTGCCACGCTGTCTTCCACAATGGTTGAACCAATTTACACTCTTACCAACAATGTAAAAGCTTTTCTATTTCTCCACATTCTCTCCAGCATCTCTTGTCTCCAGATCTTTTAATCATTGCCTTTCTAACTGTCATGAGATGGTATCTCAATGTGGTTTTGATTTGCATTTTTCTAATGACCAGTGACGAAGAGCTTTTTTAAATGTTTGTTGGCCGCAACAAACATTAAAAGTGCCTGTTTATATCTTTCACCCACTTTTTGATGGAGTTGTTTGTTTTTTTCTTGTAAATTTTTATTAGTTCTTTGTAGATTCTAGATATAAGCCCTTTGTCAGATAGGTAGCTTGCAAAAAAATTTTTTCCCATCCTGTTGGTTGCTGGTTCACTCTAATGATTGTTTTTTTGCTGCACAGAAGCTCTTAAGTTTAATTAGATCCCATTTGTCCATATTGGCTTTTGTTGCCATTGCTTTTGGTGTTTTAGTGAAGTCCTTGCCTATGCCTATGTCCTCAATGATATTGCCTATGTTTTCTTCTAGGGTTTTTATGGTTTTAGGTCTTATGTTTAAATTTTTAATCCATCTGGAGTTAATTTTTGCACAAGGTCTAAGGAATGGGTCCAGTTTCAGCTTTCTGAATATGGTTAGCCAGTTTCCCCAACACCATTTATTAAACAGGGAATCCTTTCTTCATTGCTTGTTTTTGTCAGGTTTGTCAAAGATCAGTTGGTTGTAGGTGTGTGGTGTTACTTCCAAGGCCTCTGTTCTGTTCCATTGGTCTATATCTCTGTTTTGGTACTAGTACCATGCTGTTTTGATTACTGTAGCCTTATAGTATAGTTTGAGGTCAGGTAGTGTGATGCCTCCAGCTTTGTTCCTTTTGCTTAGGATTGTCTTGGCTATGCCAGCTCTTTTTAGGATCCATATGATGTTTAAGGTGGTTTTTCCTGGTTCTGTGAAGAAGGTCAATGGTAGCATGATGGGGATAGCATTGAATCTATAAATTACTTGGGGCAGTATGGCCATTTTCATGATAGTGATTCTGTCATCTATTTTTTTTAAGTGAACTCCCAGGGTAAAAGGGATACACTTTTATAAAAGTGGTAAAAAATATATTAAGCCAAATAACAATAACTATTAGATCATTGGTTATAGAACTAAGTTTTCCATTAATTTTCTTTGAAAATGTAAGCAATTTATTATAAAATAGCTTATATATGAGAATTCAGTAAAATTTCTATGGCATTAAGAGTAAATAATATCCTATGTTTTTCTGGATAGCTACTGAACTTCACTTGTGTTGATGGTTTCACAGGTATATGCTTATTTCAAAACTTACCAACTTGTACACATTAAATAGATACAGTTTTTCTGCATGACAATCATACCTCCATAGAGCAGTGTAAAAATTATCTCCAAAATGTTTTAAAAGATTCAATGAAGAATAAATGAAACTTTTAGGATACTTCATTTTTTTGAATTTATGTGTAATGAACATGTTTTCATCTGCAGGACTACAGAAACTTCAAAGTTGGAGGAGCATACTGAATACTTTTATATAGATGGAAATCACCTTTTTCCACAAATATCTTAGCAGTATACTATTTCACAGATAGTTTATGTTAGACTCTGTGACCATGTATTTCTTAAAGATATAGTTGTATTAAACTAACTAGTAAATAGCATGAAAAAAATTTCATGGAAGCTTACAGAAAAATGGGGGTTTCAACCAAACAAACAGCACCTTTATTTTCTTTACAGTATTAAGGACAGAAGGTTTAAAGGAACTTTAAAAAGATCTAAGCATACCAAAATTTTCATAGTAGTACAAAACAGAGCATGTAACATAAAGTGTAAAAAATGGAATATTGCAATGAACTAGAAGGCGGTAAGGTCACTATGGAAACTATAATGTGTAAGCTCGCATAAATGTAAAGCTGTAATAAAAATATAAGTTTTATATGGTTTCTGAACCTGGAGTACTATTTAACAAGATTAGTAAATTTCTATTATACGCCTTCAGGACCAGGAATGGAATAATAGTGTAATATCATAAAATTGTTTTAAGATAATGTGACTTTAAATTCCAGCTAGTGTTTGAATTTTAAAATTTTTTTCTCCACACTTTTATTATAGAAATTGTGATGGTAGGAAGCTCACTGTTTTGCATTTAATAATACTTTTAGTTCTAAGAATAGTACTCTTGTAATAGTACTTGTAATAGTACTTTCTCATCACACATTGTAAAATAAAAATCTATTTTCCTTACCCATTATTGACCTTATAGAAGTACCTTATAAAAAAATATTGCACATATAAGTGAGATCATGCCATATTTTTCCTTCTGTGTCTGCACACAGAAATAGAGAATGAAAGAGTGATTATCACAGGTGGTGGCTGGGGGACAGAAATGGAGAAATGTAGGTCAAGGGATACAAAAGAGCGGATATGTAGGATGACAAGTCTAGAGATCAAACATACAACATGAGGACTAAAGTTAATACAATTCTTTTGTATTAGAGATTTTTGTTAAATAAGTAGATTTTAGCTGCTCTTGTCACAGAAGAAAGTAACTGCAAGATAGTAGATGTTAATATGTTTCACAAAAGGAACCATTTTACTATCTCTATGTATCCCGTAACATTATGTTGTAAAACTTAAATATATACAATAAAACTTATTTTTTTAAAAGGCACTTTATTATCTTTTAAAAGATATCATTCTCTGGAAAAGAGGGATTTTGATAACATTAAAATTACTTTAGCTGTATTCTAAAGCTATAAGAAGTAATACAAACTTTTTAATATAGAACAAAAAACCTTATAATGTCTGTTTTCTCACAACTCTGGGATCTCAACCCCATTAATAATTCATGCTAATGGTTACATTCTAAATAATTTTTAATATCAAACAATAAAATGGCTATAAGTAGGTACATCAAAATTCACAACAATATCTGAAAGGTATTACTTAGATATGCCTTTAACAAATCAGTGTCGGGAAGCTGTCAGAATTTATGCCCACAGTCACTTCTAGCTGTTAAAAGAATATTCCATTCAGATTCAAAATTCTGAAATAAAATACCTGTTTTAAAAGTTGAATACAAAATTTCAGAGTAGCAAATCAAATTGTATGCATTGGGATTAAAAACAGAGACGTTTTGGCTATGATTGACCGCAGAGCTAAAGCAACAAGAATCATTATGATAAGTAAAAAAATAATATTTATACTTAGTTACTCTTCTTAACTAACAGTTGGGGCTGATACCCTAAGCCAGCCAATAGAACAGAACAGCC
Source organism: Ateles fusciceps (assembly GCA_036589455.1). Taxonomy (NCBI): domain Eukaryota; kingdom Metazoa; phylum Chordata; class Mammalia; order Primates; family Atelidae; genus Ateles; species Ateles fusciceps. Next base: position 7,018,366 of record JAZHEH010003404.1, on the reverse strand, counting down.
AAGCTATAGCTACTCTAAGTTGTCAAGGTAACACATTTGTCCTTGAGATTTTCTCAATAATATCCTCTCATACTTAGGTTTATGGGATACCACCGGGGACAATTCCACTCCTTCACTACCTGGCTGCTATGATCTGAATGTGTGCCTTCAAATTCAAGTTGAAAGCTATCCCCATTGTGGTGGTATTAAAAGGTGGCACCTTTGGGGAGATGATTAAGTAATGAAGCCTCTGCCCTCATGATGGGATCAGCTCCCTTATATGAGAGGCTGAAGGGGGCTGTTTTGACCCTTCTACCATGTTGAGGACACAGGAACAAGGAGCCATTCTGAAGCAGAGAGCAAGCCCTCACCAGACATTGAATCTGCAGGTACCTCCACCTTTGGCTTCTCAGGATGTGTATATTTATGTGGATATATGTGTATATACACCACACACATATATGTTATACATAAATATGTATGTTATATATAAACAGTGAAAATTCATATGTCTTACTCTTCAAAATTTATTTACTTCAACTGAGATGACTCACAAATTTTTATGCTGGTTTTTTATTGTGTTAACATTAACTTAGAGGACATTTGCTTCTGAATTCAGCTCTCAACTGTTTGAAGCCTCTGGGTATGATGCAAGTCTTAGAATTGGCAAGGAATTCTCTCCTATCTTTATATCAGTAGGATTTCCATTTGCTTGCTTTGGAATTGTTTACTTTTCTACTTTTCTCTTGCTTTTCTGTGTAGGCCATACTCATTTCCTCCCCATCTTATTCTTCCTAAGGCTTTTGATAACCACTTAGATGTCCAACTTTTAAGCTCTTCTATCATATCCCTGTATTCCAACTTGTTACACTACTTTCTAATTCTAAAAAATCAACACTACTAGGAAAGTAACATTATTTGTCATCAATGGCTTAAATGTACAAACTACTAATTTTATAAAAGAATGAGTTTTTTCTGAAATTATTATGACTCCTCTTTATACTTCTGCAATTTTGGTATTCCAATTTTGTTATTTTATATTCTCTTTTTATGACATAATCATATTATGTGCTAAATTTAACTGCTGCCTTTAAATAATTTGATTACCAGCTTAGACTTTTCCCTTTAGTACCCACCTATATAAGCATTTAAAACAATGGTCATGTGTTCTAGAACAATATGCTCTAATTTTAATAGCAGGTCTAGATGATTTCTTCTCCTTCCTTCTTTATTTATTTCTTCTTTTTTAAAATCTGCAACATGATGAAAATTTTAATACATTTACTTTACATCAAAAACAAACTATAGCAATTATCAAGTCAAATATTTAAATGTTTATTGATTTAAAAGACCTGATTTAAAATTTTTGAACACTTTTAAATGAATTTATATTATTTAATCTCAAAGTCATAAAAAGCATGTTGTAGACACTAATGATAATAGTATTTTCTCAAACTAAAATAACGATATTCCCACTTGCTTGATAATTATATACATACAAAACCTGCAATTTGAAATTCACCTGAGATTAGAATCTAGCCTAGATTCATTTTTAAATTCAGATCACAATTACAGTTTTTCCTTCGGCTTGTGTATAATTTTCTTCTATTAAGACCATTCGTTTACTTAATGTAACATTCAGTTTGCTAAAATATGTAGACATGCCTTTTAAATCTCTGACCCTTATTGTTGATAAATATCTAAGTTATCTATTGCATTCATTGACATCTATCCTAAGTTAAGTTTATTTACTTTTAGTTCAAACTACAATGACACCTCTGTATATACAAGTACCTATCAATCCAGCTAATCAAAGAGACTTCAACGTCTACCAATACTTAGAAAACCATAAATTGGGTTTATTTTATTTAACGATGACATCTATAAAATATAATGAGACTTTTATCATGTAAGTTATGCTTAGTTAATTAGAGAGTCAGTTGAGGATTACATGGACATTGAATGGGCAACTTATTTTAAGGAAAATAATATTAAAATTATGGTAAAGTAAAGCATATAAATGTAATTAAAATTATCATTTCTATTTTTTAATAAGAATAATATTTAGAGAGTTTGCCTCACCCTTTGACTCAATAATGACTCTTACAGAAAGGCAAATTATTTCACAGAGTGGGAGGTCATGTAGTTCATATTTTACATTCCATTCTTAATGAGAAAGGTGAAAAATAAAAATAATAATCAAGCTTACATCAGAGACTTAACCAAAAAATTAATTTCTAGTATATTTCTTGAAATCAAATCAGACTCAACCTTATGAACCAGATATATCTAGTCATAAAAAAAAACAATCTTGACACAAAGCTAGGTATGAGTAAATAATAATAATAATTTCAAAAAAGAACCACAGCAATGGTAGCATTATTAAAATAAGCATATAACCTTCCAATAATTTAGTACATTGTGGGATGCTTATTAGAAATTAGAGGTGGCCATATGGGAATCTCCTCATTTATTCCTACCTCATCTCTTCTCTGAACATACATCTGAATTCTAAACTGTAATCTTATGTTCAGTGTTTTCTGGACTATTAGGCATAGAATATATACTGATCACATTGAAATATAAATTTCATGAAAACCCTACCATTTCTGTTACTTCAAAGACACCCATATATATCTGTGGAATGAATGAACTCTTCCACTGTGTATACTGAAAGATGCACCATACTACTGTGCATACTGGAAGAAGAGTTTTTATAAAATACCTAAATCTTTCTTTCAAATAAAGAATTGATATTAAGACTTCTTGAGATGTTGTGACATAATCATATTGAGTAAGTAAGGTACCTATTGTGTTAACAAATAAAATGCATATCTTCTATCCACATATCCTTAATTAATAAATTAAGATAATCTCTATTTTTGTTTTTAACATTGGTTGATATGAAGGACAATTTCAAATTTGTGTTATTTTGTAAACACTATGGTCAGTGGGCCATAAAGAAATTACAGTGATAAGCATCTCAAAATTTCTTATGGAGTAGCTAAATTACAAAATTTCTAGGAACTAAAATTAAATTTTCTGAGTTGTCAACCAAAATTAAAATATACTTGAAAGAGGGAAGATTAACTTATCAATGTGCTATTATTATTTTGCATCATTCTGGCCTTTTTGGTGCTTCCATTTTCTGTCTTTGACTCTGTTTAGTGTATTAACTGTTTAGTGGTAGCAAATGCCACATCTTCAGGGATGTCTTAAATTAATACCTATGTAAATAGCATTATTCTATTTTAAAAGTTACATGTATCAGAACTTTTTTCTTTTCTAATCATTTTGAGAAAAATCATAAAAGTCTTCCCAGATTTTAAGCTATTTATTTCTAGCTGACCTTGAAATAAGTCATTATATTTAACTTAGAAGTTGTAATCGATTCTATGAGAATAAAAAGAATCCTAATGTATATAATAGGGTGGGGGAAGGGAAGAAATGGTTTACTGTCTAAACTCCTTTTAACTCACTAGAAGACTAGGGCTGACTCGGACCAGGTTGGGTTTCCTGAGTCTAGAGCTATGCCCATAGTTCCAATAGCCTAGACAAGTTGAAGACCAAGCAGGAAGCCAGGGGATACTCCTATGCAAAACAAGATTCAAATGCTATGAAGAGTTCATTCATTCCACAGATATATATGGGTGCCTTTGAAGTAATAGAAATGGTAGAGTTTTCATGAAATTTGTATTTCAATGCAATCAGTATATATTCTATACTCAACAGTCCAGAAAAACACTGAACATAAGATTACAGTTTAGAATTCAGATGTGTATTCAGAGAAGAGATTAGGTAGGAATAAATGAGGAGATTCCTGTATGGTTACCAGTCACCATGGCCAGATGAAATTTCCCTTTTTAAGTCTGGGTTTGCATGGCTCCTAAAAATGTCTGAATGACTAGGAGAACCAGAAACTCAGGACTTAATTCAACTTTGGATGGAGAGGAGCTGAGCAGAACAAAATCTATAGATACAGTATTTTTATTATTGAACACAGGACAACTCTGCATGGCTTTACTAAAGTATTATAATCTCCTTCATTTGGAAAGTTTTAGAATTTTTTAAACAAAATAGCCTGAACATTTCAAAAAAAAAAAGATATACATTAAATAAAACATTAAAGCAAATTAAGTAGCAGTGGAAATATAGCACAACCCCATTTTATTTAGAAGTTAGTTATGAATGGCATTCACAAATTATATCAAGAAGGTTTTGTTTTCTGTATGAGATGATGGAGGAGGGGGCACAGAACAGTTTGTCAAGAAAAAAGAGTGGTGAGTTCCAAGAGGTGAAGAAATTGTCTTTCTGCAACTAAAGTATGTGGCAATAGCCAAATCAAAGCACCATCCGCAAAGAATTTGATCCCAGGGCAGAGTTCAGTGATATCCCCTATTCCTATTCCTCCAAGCATGGATTTTATGAATTCAAGTCAGTTTGTAGGACACGAAAGTTCTGGTAAAAAGAGCAAAAGCTTGGCAAGAGCAACATTCAGACTAAGGGATGCATTTCAGGAGAGGTGGATACTTCCAACTTTTCCTCTTTGGACTAGCAGAAGGAGCCCACAGTACACTGTGTGACAACCTCCCTCTTTTGAGTCCCCAGCCCTCATCTGTGTAGAGGCTCATGGCCCAGAATAAACAGCCCAATTAACAGTATTTTAAATCTATCAAATATCTTACTTTGAAAGCAAGGAAAGTATGGAACCCAATACACTAAATGTAGCTACAGAAATTATGATATATTAATACTCTATACCATCATTCCAGGGCTTCTGTTTATCCCTGACAGTTTTACATAAAGAACTTTGAGAAATCTTAGAACAGCCAGAAGCTAAGATATCTAAGTTGACTTCCTGAGCGAGTGAATGAAACATGAATGAAGATAACAAATTCAAGCCTAAATGTCTCAGATACTTTGGAAAAGGAGTAGAAACAAGCTCTTTTTTGTACTTAGAGGAAACAGGGAGAACTGGCTTAATAAAATAGTCCATAAATTTTGCAAATGTAGATTAAGTAATATAAGAAAATTAACTCTCATAACAACAAAGATTCAAAACAAACTAAAAGGTAAAAAAATATATAGAAAATTACTCCATTCTGGCTTCAGACGCCATCATTATTATGGACAACTTAGGTTTGCTGCAAAACTTTTGGAAAAGAAATGGTTAAAAGAAGGAAAAATATACTCTAAAAGCAATTATCTTTGCTAACTGTGTGTGTATATGTATGTGTATACACACACACACACACCAACACACATATATATATATTACTATAAGTTCCAGGACACATGAGCAGAGTACACAGGTTTGTTACACAGGTATACATGTATCATGGTGGTTTGCTGCACCTATCAACCTGTCATCTAGGCTTTAAGCCCTGTATGCATTAGATGTTTGTCCTAATGCTCTTCCCTAGCCCCCCACCCTCCAACAGGCCCCGATGTGTGATGTTCTCCTCCCCTGTGTCCATGTGTTTTCACTGTTCAACTCCCACTTATGAGTGAGAACATGTGGTGTTTGGCTTTCTGTTCCTGCGTTAGTTTGCTGAGAATGATGGTTTCCAACTTCATCCATGTCCCCTGCAAAGGACATGAACTCATTCTTTTTTATGGCTGTGTAGTATTCCATGGCGTATATGTGCCACATTTTCTTTATCCAGTTTATCATTGATGGGCATTTGGGTTGCTTTCATGTCTTTGCTATTGTAGATAGTGCTACAATAAACATACGTGCACATGTGTCTTTATAGTAGAATGATTATCCTTTGGGTATATACCCAGTAATGGGATTGCTGGGTCAAATGGTATCTCTGATTCTAGATCCTTAAAGAATTGCCATGCTGTCTTCCACAGTGGTTGAACTAATGTACAATCTCACCAACAGTGTAAAAGCATTCCTATTTCTCCACAGCCTCAACAGCATCTATTGTTTCCTGACTTTTTCATAGTCACCATTTTTACTGGCATGTGATGGTATCTCATTGTGGTTTTGATTTGCATTTCTCTAATGATAAGTGATGATGAACTTCTTTTCATGTTTGTTGGCAGCATAAATGCCTTCTTTTGAGAAGTGTCTGTTCATATCCTTTGCCCACTTTTTGATGGGGTTGTTTTTTTTCTTGACCTTTACTCAATTTTAAGTGGTATTTTTAAACCAATCTTAAGAGGGCCTAATTCTGATTTTCCAAATTTAAAAGGCACCACTTTTTTTTTTGCCTATAGTAAATACTTTGCCAAGGCAGGAATGAGAGCTAGCCTGAGAGTTCTCCCAGAATGAACTAAGCGACCATTCACCAATAAGTACTAGGGGTGATGAAGAACAAAAATGAATTTAACACTCACTTATTTTACTAGGATTTGATGATAATTGTCCTCCCTCCATGCTCACAATTTCCAACACAGAGATAGAACATGAACTAAGATAGAAAAATGATTTGTAAAACAATATTTCAGCCTTTATTCTCCACTATTACCTATTTGCAGTATATGCTTGGTTAGGAAACTTGATCATAATCTTTAAATTACTGTGTATTGGTGGTTGAAATGTGTTTCATTAAATTGCTGCAAAGGTGTATTTTCCCATTTTCTGATTTATTATAAAGACTTAAATGGTAGAATTCTATAATAATAGACTCCAGTCACAACAGTTTAAGAACTTTACACCAAACAGGCTGTATAAGTAAAATGGTAATTACTAAAATTGCACCCAAAATTTAAGGGGAAAAAAGAACTTCTTATAAAGATGTCTTAAAATTAGATTTTTTATTTCTCTACTTTTCATGCAATAATTCTTGTGAGTTAAACAAAATCAATTCCTAATTTTCAGAAAAATTAGAAATCTGTAACATTTTAATTATCCTTTAATATGATTATTCTGGGATAGTAAATCAATGCTACAAATTAAGTTTTATAAAAAGTTAACGTATAGCTGAACAAAGACAGAAAAAATAATTCTCATTCTTAGTTGTGTATATTAAACTTCATTAACACTGATTTCAGTATATTAACATTTGGAAGCAAATTTCTTGCCACATGTGAAACTTTGTTTCCTTTTATTGGAAATCTCACAGGTATTACTTGTTTCATATCAATAAATAATTTATTTTCTAAGAGCAATTTAATGGCACTCTGTTTTGTAAGCATTCCTAATTCTCCTCCTCCAGTAAGTTGAATATCTGAAAGTATTTTTCCTGGCCACATTTTACTATTTTGACTGCAAAAATACAGTCAGTTCTCACACCCTAAGATGACCCAGATGTCAAAGATATAAATTTTAGGCTCTTGCTCTGCTTAAAGCCCAAGGAAAACAGAGCCAGGTCTGGGTGTCTGTAGAGCTACTAGGGAGCCTAGGCTTAAGATGGAATTTTTTGAATGTCCAACATGAAGAGATAATGATCACCAAGTTGGAGACTTCCTACTTAAATCCTGTACTGTTTCAACTCTGCCAAGTCACTGGTGTACAAGAGTTCCTCTAAGACTTGGAGCCACAACCTTGTCTCCCAATTCAGGAACCCGGACGGAGGTAGCCCAGCACTTCACCTGGTTCTATGCAGAGTCTAACCCTGGTGTTAGACCTGAGACTCTACACCCTGATTCTGACATGCCTTGGGCAACTGACGTGAACTCTCCTGAACATGTGATCTAATAACGTGAGCCCCTATGCTCAGAGCCCATGGATTTATGCCAGTCTCAACTGGAGAAAGAGCTTGGGCTATTTGTTGCCCCTGTGAAGACATACGTAGGTGAAAATAAGAATGAAGGGTTAGGCAGCCTTTGTCCCGATTACTCCCACTGACTGTGCCGTTCCTGTTTATTCCCATTTATTGGCTGTCATATTCAGGTGGGATGTCCTTGCATACTGTAAAACTGGTAACCTGTTATTTCTTACAATTTGACACAAATGTGGTACACCGTGAATAAAATCCTGCCCTAAGATACATAATTACAGTACAGAGAGCAAATGGTTCTCATTGTACAATGAGATTATAAAGTAAGTGTTTCAAACAGTGGACTAGAATGTCTCATATATACAGCCAACCCCAGGCATGGCCTCCTTCCTAAGGCTGTGCCATGCTTCTTTTCTTCATTCTACAAACAGTAATCATGTTGTTCTTGTTGAAATAGAACTACTTAAAATGACACTATTTGCTTTTAATGTTAGAAAGTTTTCACTATATACTTTCAAAGCAAGTCTTTCTCACTTGCTATTGATTTGATTTTTCTGGAATGAACGAAATTTCTCAGTCTCCAGATAAAAATTAAAACATAAAAAATTATTTCAGACTATAAATACCAGTCCTTTGAAGAACAAATGTGCTCTGAACAATTTATGCCTTTAGTTTTTTGCACTTCAATTTTCTGAACAGATACAGAAATATGAAATTCTGAGAAAAAATTCAGTCATAGTTGTAACACTCTCATAGTCATACACATTATGTGCTTCTTAGGTTTGGCGATATTTCATTGAAAAAATGTAATTGAAATCAATTGGCCCAGCTTCTCTTAATGGGTTATAAAAGTAAGCCCAAAGTTTAAAGCAAGGAGAGTAAAGGCCAATTAAAAAAGGCCATATTTTCTTACAAATAAATGTAAAAGTGAGTTATTTAAAGCTCTTACCTTAGATAAAAGAATATAACATTACTGTTAAACAGAAATCATGCAATTATACAATGAACACAAAATTGTAGTTGTTAGAAATGATATAATCAAAGTAAAGTATAAAATTATAACAGAAAATTTGTTAATGATTATGAAACTGCATTATACTGGTTTTCTTAGAAAGCTTATGATTCATATCTAAAAATAGGCAGGTTCCTGAACATGAGAAAGTGTTATCATATCATAATGTGACATAAGAGGAACAGGAGCAAATTCTTGTAAGTGTATCTAGTGGTTTGACTTCTCCACATCTTCCAGAGAACCCCAGAGAGGTCTGTGCCGGGACTGTACAATGACTCATAGTATTCTACATGTTTAGAATGTCACCTTCCATTTTCATCTCTAAACATCTATGTTCTACGATTCCATCAACTTACATTGAACCATTTTTATAAAGATAATTCTGATATATCGTAAACATTACATTATTTCCAACTTCTGCAGAACATATAGATACAAACCTCAATGTAAAATTATGTATGTTATTTTACGAACCCTAAGTTAGACCCTGTTTTTTTCGTGCATATAAGTTTGTTTTTCTCACTCTTTTCATCTGATACTCCAGAAGAACTATGCAGACTATTCAATGTAAAAAGAATTCTGTACGTACGAACGAGTGAATTAACAAAGGAGACGGTCTAAAATAGACTAAAACATGAATGTATAGATATTGCTCTTAGAGCAGAAGAGCATGTACACTGAGGTATCTCTCGATTTTTAAAATAAAAATTATATGTGTGTCATTTTCTCTGTCCTGTGAGACTGGCTATTTCTCGAGCCTATGAAATCTTGAATCATTCATCTATGTTATCCCATCATTTAGCCCAGCAACTGGTGTAATAGTCTGCTAGCATTCACTAAAAATCTACTTTTTTTCTTTCTTGAGCACATAACTAGACTGCATTTGCCATCATCCCTTGCAGTTAGGTCCAGCCACAGGACTTGTTCTCAGCAACAAATGTGTGTCATTTTCAGGCTATGCTCTGAGGACATGCCTGCCCATCCTATGTTCTCTTTTGCTTTCACCTGGTAAATACAGAAGACAGTGAAGCCCCAAGAGTAGCAGAGCCATAGAACATCAGTCCCAGAATCAGCTGGGAAGAACTGCCCACTAGCCATGAATATCTGCCTGGCGAGGGAAAGGCAAGAGATGCACTTAAGGAATAAAATGTAAGAGGGCACTTTCTCTCCAGTTTACTTTTTCTCGAGTTTACTTCTTTAAACAACATTCTTAACATAATTTGGTTATTGAGAAAGATTCCTACTGAGGAACAAGAGGCTCTGAAGCATTTCATGAAGTTTCCAGTGGCCATATACAGCTTTAATTTGAAGGTGAAAGTTAATCTTAATTATGTCAATTTATATCCTGCGGGTTTGAAGAGTGTGTACTACCATAATTACCACTGGGTAAGTAGAAAAGCAAACTCTCTGACACTCAGCATTCTAAATTCATGGGTAGACAGTGGAATAAAAGAAGTGGCTACTTTAGGGTCTAACAGAAATTGCTTTTAAAAGACTTATTATCTAATGGAAATATTCATGTGATTCATATACATTATACTTCTTAAAACTGATAGCATTGACCTAAACAGAGAGTCACATTTCACATATATTAAGTGCAACATCTTGAAGGTTAGTAGTTTTAAATGTATCTTAAAAATAAAATTTTATCTTAGAAAAAAAATCTTTAGGTCAGACGCAGGGACTTACACCTGTAATCCCAGCACTTTGGGAAGCTGAGGCAGGAGGATCACAAGGTCAAGAGATCAAGACCATCCAGGCCAACATGGCGAAACCCCGTCTCTACTAAAAAATATTTTTAAAAAAATTAGCTGGGCATGGTGGCACATGCCTGTAGTTCCAGCTACTTGGGAGGCTGAAGCAGGAGAATTGCTTGAACCCGGGAGGTGGAGGTTGCAGTGAGCCATGATTATGCCACTGCACTCCAGCCTGGCGCCTGGTGACAGAGTGAGACTCTGTCTCAAATAAATAAATAAATAAATAAATAAAATTTTAAAGTGAAATAATTTTAAAGAGAGATAAAAATTAGGATGTAAATTGAAATTATTTCTTTATATTCCTACTAAAAGTGCAAATAAAATATTTTTTCTTACTTTTCCAGTAATGTTTTCCTTTATTTTGTGATTAGAAAGGTTTTACATATATATGCTCTGTTAAATATGAAAATCATGGAATAAACTGATCCACAGGATTCACCGATTCACTTTTTAGGAGTTATTCAATATTTATATTTTATCTATTATTTTATTTTTAGCACATACAAATACATAGATTATATATGTATATGTGCATATGTATGTTAAAAAATAAAATTGATATCAGACTTATCAACATATATTTGACTACCTTTTCACATTTAATTACAAAAGCAACATTTTTTATGTCATTAAATAATCAACACAATTATTATTTTATAGTTGCCTAAAATTCCGTTTGAATTCCCCCTATTTAGTTTCTCTCCCATTGAAATTTACATTATCAGTTTTTATTATAATAAAGTAAATATTTACAAAGTAAATTACATTATCAGTTTTTATTGCAATAGTTTAAAGTAAATATACATAAAGTAAATACGCATATTTCTGATTATTTCCACAGGTAAACTTTCTAGATTTCGAGTTAGTGGGTCACAAAATGTTACTATCTCTAAGCTAATTTGTAAAAATTACCTTATATTCTCTCAAGTACCGCGTAAGTGTACTGCTCTCACCATACTCTCATCCGCTTTTAGTGCTAACATTTCTTGATATTTGTTAGTTTGATAGGTAATAATTATCTCATACACTTGTTTTTGTTAGCAATTCTTTATTAACCTGAAAAACAATTATTCTGCTTTCATAAGTTGCTTCTTCATATCATTTGTTCATTCTGCCTGCCCCACTTTTCTTTATTGGGATGTATTCATTTTGTGCAATTTAAAAGTATTCACTGTATATTAAATGAATTCGCTTTCAAGATATCATATATTTCAATTATCTTATTTCAGGATGTCACTTACTGTATTTTATCATATAGTTTCAAATTTTTGGATAATAAAATTTATTTGAACTTTCTTCCCTAATATATTTCCTTTTTTTATGTTTAGAATGTCCTTCTCTAATGTAAGAGAACATAATTAATTATTCTTATATATTTTGTACATGTGCCTTTAAATTTTCTTTTGTTTTTGTTTAGCTTTTAAAGTACACATATTTTAGTGTAAGACCTGGTCATGTAATTCTTCATGCATGCAAGTCCCATGTATTTTCCAAGCTCCTCTGCTTTCCGGTAGAGACATAGTGACCAGCACAACTAATCGAACATGGCAGCAACATGTGGTCTCAATGCAGTGAAATTAGGTCATCAGGAGTCATCTATTTTTACACAAAATCTTTTTTCTTAGAAGCTTAGTATAGAGCACTATCCATTTGGTCTGTGTCTCATTTCCCTTGTTTTGTTCCTTCAGTCTTTGTCTTAAGGACTAGATTTTCCTTTTGGATTTTACTGGCTGAAAAGAAGGCTGTAATCTTCTCATATTCAGTGGGCTCTTGACGTTTGTGAGAGGCATGTCCTGAGACAAATCCCCAAATCTGTTAATGTTACTGTAGCCTGTGATTTCCCTGATAAAAAGCAGCCGAGAGTAATTGAACAGTGTAAGCTTTGGAGAAGTATTCTGTAATACTGTTTTTCATCAGTGATGAATTCATCTGGACGGGAAGTTGTTTTCCCTAAACCTAAACCAATTACTTTCATACCAGTGAAATCCTACCTATGGAAAATTCATGTTCATTATCTGCCTTCAAATGGTTGTGAAATTTAAACGTAGGCTTTCTATTAGTTCATTTAAACTGTTAATCTAAAATACTGAGATTATTTTTTTTTTTCTTAAACTATTCTTTGATACCGTGGACATAGTATTATCATGGAAACTACAAGTAAAAAAGAATTGATTATCACAAAATACACAGGTAAGGAGATAAAATTGTTTATGAATTTAGCTTACTTGTCACTGCCGTAAGGCTCAGATCATATTCTTTATCTAAGAACCCTAAATCAGCCAAGATAGTCCATGTTCAAAATACTTCTTTCACTTAACAAAGCTCAAGAAACTGCTTTCTGTTTTCCTACTGCCTTATTCAGAATCACGAAATCTGGCATCTTCAATTCACTAGTATTATTTGTTTGTTTGTTTGTTTTTTGAAATGGAGTCTCACTCTGGGGCCCAGACTGGAGTGTAGTGGCTCGATCTCAGCTCACTGCAGCCTCTGCCTCCCAAGTTCAAGTGATTCTCCTGTCTCAGCCTCCTGGGATTACAGGCACATGCCACCATGTCTGGCTAATTTTTGTATTTTTAGTAGAGATGTGGTTTCACCATGTTGGCCACGCTGGTCTTGAACTCCTGACTTCAAGTGATCCGCCTGCCTCAGCCTCCCAAAGTGCTGGGATTACAGGCGTGAGCCACCGTGTATGCCCTAGTTTGCTAGAATTATTTCAATTCCTGCAGGAATTACCAGGACTGGAGCTTATTTCCCAGGGGTTGGGTTCCGTTGCTTAACTGCCAGGGTTATAAAGAGTGTCTTGTGGCTGGGAAAAGATTAGGTATAATCATTATATTGTAGGAAATGCACACCCTAGACACACAACAGAAAAGCTGTAGATGCAAATGTAATGCTTCTAGCAAAGAGGCTATCAGCAGAGGTTTTCCCAATGTATCTTTTGGGAATATTCAGATTATACTCTCATTTAAGAACTCCGAATTATTTAAAGGACCCTAATTCTTGCCTGCTGAAACTATGGTTCCTCTATGTGCAAATCAGTTGTATTTTCAAAATTGATGCATCTACTCCAGTCTTAGAATAGAAGCTGCAGCAAATATTGAGCACTTGCCTTAAAAAGATGCTAGGTAAACATTAGTACATCAAATTGTTATCCAACTATCATACATCTGGCTGAAGACTGCTCATTTGTGTTAATCATACTTCTGAATAATACTGTATGTGTTCAACCTTTTTACATATTCATAGTCTTTAGAAGAATATTTTAGTCCTATATATTTGATTGAATGAAAAAATAGGAAAATATATGTGTGTACAGCAAAGGCTGTCAGAGAAAACAGAAATTGTGAACTTGTATTCATGAACCACACTGCTTTATCTCAGTAAAAGCACATTTTCTCAACCATTTTTTTCCCCCCAGCTATCCTTCTCTTCAATAAACAGATGTGCCTATGGGGAACAGGAAGAAGGGCTCTCACAGAATGATACATATTGCAGAACTACAGAATAACTATGTTACCAATATGTGTAGTATTACTGAATTAGTACAATCATATTTCAACACTGTTGCTTCTGTATATAAAAAACTTTATAAGGCATACATGCACATTAAAATAAATGTTTATATATAAAATACTTTGAAAGAGGAAAATCAGTTATACTTTGAAGAGTAATCATTCTATTTTTTTTCCAAAGCAAAAACACAGTCATAGTGCTGACTTTGCATTTCGTCTTTAGAGTTACAAAAGCTATCTGCAAAGGCAAGTAATTTACAGTTCACAGCTAGCATATGCTCCAAGGAATAGATGTATAGAACAGCAGCATCATAAAATCCTTGCCTTGTGGCTTCACTACAGAATTCCCTAACTGTAAACTGCAATGATTAATATAGCATTTCTTAACTGATTTTCAGAAATAGTATATTTCCTTGTCATGATATACATTCTAACTGCTAGCACTTTAAAATACATTTGTTCCATTGGACTGAGGCAAATTTACCTTACAGTTAAAAATAATTTATAAAATGACACATGAACTAGAGTGTACATACCATAATTATATCGTATGTTCTGTATACCATAGTTATATGGTATGTTCTATATACTATAGTTATACAGTGTAGTATGTTCTACATACATTAGTTGTATAGTGTGTTCTACATGCTACGTGCTCTACAAGCACAGCTATCCCAGTGTTGAGCAGTTCTTTAGAAGAGCCTGACCCCATGAATGTGAAGTGCCTCCTCTCAGCATGACAGATCTTGATTGTGATCATGGAGATACACAGGATTAGTTATGGGTATACTTAACATATTCTTATATTTTGTTAAAAGTCACATAATCCTAAGTTGAACACCTAGAATCATCAGAGCATATTTTTATTATACTTAAGTAGGAATTTTCAAAGATTTTTATATCCATTCCAGACATAAAGTATTACACCATATCAAATACAAGTGTTTAAAACTTTTAACACCCAAGCAAATAGTATTGTGTATAGATACACATGCCACGTGCAATCTTTTCCATTTGAGCACAGGCCATGATTAATGCTTATACAAACCAGTTCTTGAGTCAATTGTTTTAGTAGTACTTGCTATCAACTATGTAGTATCACAGCAAAATCTACTGAATAAATAATTGGAAGGATATGCTGTTTCTCTCATTCTGGCAATATCACTTTTCAGGCAGGAGATAGAATGTCCAAACTTGAAGAGTGACAAAGAATGTGGGCTCATTTTCAGCTGTCATTTTCTAACACATTACTGTGCCATATTGCCTGTTTGTTATTTGTTGACTTTTAATTAAGTTAGGAAATAAGGCACACGCCCTCAATCTTTTGAAGCTGGTTGGATGCCAGGATAGCTTTAGGGATAAAAGTCCAAACTTAGATACACAACACAAATAATGACACGGAACTACAAAATGATAAGAGTAATTTTAAAAAAATGAATGACTACTATATTGGTACTCTCTTATAAACATGAATGATTACTATATTGGTACTCTATTATAAACATGAATGATTACTATATTGGTATTCTATTGTAAACATGCTAAGATTTTTAGAAAAATGACAGCTATATAGAAACAATAATATAAACTTATCACTACATGTTTACTGATCAGTTTGGGCCTCCACGAATGATGACTAGAAAGTCTTTAAAAGTTAAAAGAAATTTTAAAAATAGCTTTTCTAAATACAAAGATGGAAATTAGATAAGTGACTTAACTAAATTTAATTAAGGCATGCTTCAACCACACTAAACATTCCCCCTATCAAATAAAGAATAAACTTAAATTTGTAAGGAAGATTTAGATTAAGGATAAAATAATATTCATGGTTGCAAATATTGTGAACATTACACATGGCTGTGTCAAAATTTTCAAACACGTGATTCTTCAAAACTGATACACTTTTAGTTGTCCTAGAACTTTGTATTAAGTAGATAGCCTTTTTTAGTTCTTTTTTTTAAGGCTCTAGGAAAATAACTGTTAATCTTAGATTTTGAAGATTATGTTTTAATGAAATGGCTATTAAATTCGTTGCAATTAACTAATAAATTTTTTAAAGTTGTAGGTTTTTTTTTAAGTTGTAATTTTAATAGCAACCATGAAATTATATAGATATTAGAAAACTATTCTCTCATCTAGCCTGGTCTATTTTTCATTGAAAACTGAGGATCAGAGACAGAGGGAGGGACATAGGAAGGCCAAAAG
Organism: Ateles fusciceps; assembly: GCA_036589455.1. Lineage (NCBI taxonomy): Eukaryota > Metazoa > Chordata > Mammalia > Primates > Atelidae > Ateles > Ateles fusciceps. The sequence goes on along the minus strand of JAZHEH010003404.1, from coordinate 7,002,228 downwards.
TTTTATTTCATATTTGTCTGTTATACAAATTGTTGTAAAAATAGCTTCCACAATATTTGATTTAATCCTCATACCACTTATTAAAACAATATTAGTTTCCATATTTTATAAATGAGAAAATTGAAGCTCAGAGAGGGTAAGGCATCTTTTCAATGTCACACAGTCATTAGCAAAACTAGGACCAGAATCTTGTATCCTCTAAGTCTGGTGTTCTTTTTAATAAACCCAGTATTTTAACAAGAAAATCAGCTACTACTATTATTTCCACTATTTGTTTCATTTAAAAATCTTTTCAGGCTGGGCACAGTGGCTCACACCTTTAATCCTAGCACTTTGGGAGGATGAGGCGGGTGGATTGTTTGAGTCCAGAAGTTTGAGATAAGCCTGGGCAACATAGCAAGGCCCCATCTCTTAAAAAAGTGTTTTCAGTGTCTATTGACTTAACAATGCTCCATAAATTCCATAACTTTCCAAGGGCAATATGACAGAGTGAATAAAACAAGAATGGCTGGTTCAAACTTTGGTTCCACCCCAGGATAGTGTGTGACCTTAGACAAATCGCTTATGCACCCTGTGCCTCAGTTTATACATCCATAACATGGAGATAAAATGGCACCCATTTTATTGGGTTTGGCATGAAGATTAAATGTGATCAATCATATGAAGTGCTTAGAACAATGCCTAACACACAGACACACACTCACTCATCTGTACATCTAAGGCACCTGAAAATATTGTCATTGTTTGGGTTGCCAGTTCTATCCAATGTGTAATAAAAATTAGAGGAAATCTTAAATAGTGTTAATGCAGTAAAGACTAAATTCCAAAGAATAGCCCAAAATTACTTTGTTTTCATGTATTTATTGCTTGTATGTTTACGGATTTCTCTCTACATCAAATTTATTAGCAGTATGTAAAAAGGGGAGAGTTAGTGCATGTTTACATAGTATTTAGTGACTCAATATATCAACTGTTAGTTTTTTGAATACATGACTATTTTCATAAATAACATGTAAAATACAGTTGAAATGTACACATCTTGAAAAAAAACCTTTCTTGCTTTCTTTTTTTTTTTAAGAAATCTTGATAGTAACCCCTTTAAAATTATTTAAAAATCATTTCTAGATAAAGTATAGAAATATATATTTTAGGAGCAAAAAAAATAACCACAGTCAAAATTTTATGAACTCCTTCCAGAAAACACAGTATTGAATTCCAGTTAAATTTTTGTTCCAAATAAACATTTTGAAACTAGGCCACATCCTGCACTATGCCTGCCAAAAAATGAAAATTTCAAGATCTAAACTGTGTGCTCTACTTCCAAAGCACACACAGAAGTCATCTTACATTTAATCTAGTCAACTTAAAAATGACTATTAAGACTTTAGAGAAAAGATATTTTCAAAATATAAAGTAAGTACAAAGCAAATTAAGTCAACATTACATCTGACAGAGATGACTATATTGTATAAAACATAAGCAGCTGCAATGACATCGAGCAGGTATGATATGAATTTCTACATATGAAAACTGTAATATTAAACGTGGAAACCTGCAGCATTTTGGCACCTGCTGGAGTTTAGTGACAAGAACTCAGATGTATTTTCAAGGGCCAAGAAGAGAATGGGAAAAGGCTCTACTTACCTCTCCTGTTTATAGGGATGACAATGTTAATGGTTTACATAAAGAACTGATTATAGCCACCTGCTTCTCGAACTGTCTGACAGTCCATCCCTATGACTATAACAGCTAGAAAAATGACATCTGGCAAGGACACAGCAATGATGAATTTCACTCTTAATTCTATCATATGTAGATTCTTATACAGTCTTATTAATATTTATATTCATTGACATAGAACTTTGATCCAGACAAATAGTGAAAAACACCAAATAGGCTTCCCTATTCTTAGGCGTTTGCGTTAATTTATGTCTCTAATATTTTTCTCCTTCTTCTCCTACTTCTTTCTGTTTAGGGACAGTTTCTCACTCTGTCACCCAGGCTAGAGTGCAGTGGCACAATCATAGCTCACTGCAGCCCTGAACTCCTGGCCTCGAATGGTCCTCCTGCCTCGGCCTCCCACAGTTCTGGGATTACAGGTGTGAACCACCATGTGGCCTCTTATATTTCTTCTTGAGTTATATGAATACATTTTTCTTTTCAGAAACTACAATGTCATTACTGTCCTCATCACACGAATTTGTATATTTCCCAAGAGCAATCTCTCACTCTGGGAAACATTGTTTGTGTGTGTGTGTGTTTTTCTTTTTTTTGAGATGGAGTCTTGGTCTGTCATCCAGGCTGGAGGGCAGTGGCACATGCTTGGCTCACTGCAACCTCTGCCTCCTGGGTTCAAGAAATTCTCCTGCCCCAGTCTCTCTACTAGCTGAGATTACAGGGATCAGGGATGTACCACCATGCCTCGCTAATTTTTGTACTTTTAGTAGAGATAGGGTTTCACCATGTTGGCCAGGCTGGTCTCGAACTCCTCACCTCAGATGATCTGTCCACCTCAGCCTCCCAAAGTTCTGGGATTATAGGTGTGAGCCACCATGCCTGGCCACATATGTTTTTTTAAAAAGCCAGACCACCCTTACACCAAGGCCCCTCACCTAGGCCCAATGCTGTTCTTTCTCTTGTCACAAACTTCCAAGGAGTTAAGAATTCATGGGGCCCAGGGTGCCCACCCAAAGCTCATTTCCCTCAATATAGACTATTCTCCAGGTGTCTGGAACTCCCAGATTCCCTAATTAACCTTGGCATTACTTCCAAGCATTTTCTTTAGGTCCACCTTCCTAAGGGGAACGTTTTTATCCATATGCATCCTCCTAGGCCCAAGGGAGACCAAAAGGGACATTTTTTCAGATATCTAGAGTGTGGTTGGAGATTGGTCATGCAGATTCAGGTGCCCACATGAGTGCACAAGTCTTCTCCTGGTGCTAGATGAAGCCAGGATAGGAAGGGAAAAGTAGCCTTGGCCATGAACCAAACTTGGGGTGTGAGGGTCATATTCCAGCATGAAACTAACTACAAGATGTCAAAAAATTCTAAATCTGAACCTAGCCTTCCTAGTAATTGCAAAGCTGTATTTGCTCAGACAAAAGACATATCAGATATAATTTTGCAGTCTATTAGTTTGATTTATAACTTTAAATATTTAAACTTATATTATCCTTATAGTATCCATTTGTTCTTGACACAAGCCATGCAAATGTTAGGGATTAGCTTGAAGGAGGCCAATGGGTTTACCTGTTCAAAATGTTGTCATTCATAAAGTAAATCAGGGGAAACTTGTTCTTCCTTCTCTGCATGTCAAAATATTACTTTTTCTCTCAGGTTTGAGTGAATATGAAAAGAAGAGCTGGGTATTCAGACAGCATTGGCCAAATTCCATAATGTATAATTCAGAAAAAGAGAGTGATCTTTATTTACACTTACTACTACGAGCTTCACCTTTAGAAACAAAAGTTCAAACAGTACCCTAATTCCACCATTTATTCTATGGTCCATTGCACATTTTTGTCCATACTCCAGGAGCACTAGTATGTTCTCGTTATATTTGTAGAGAGATTACCATTGTACCTAGGCTTTTAGCAATGCAAGTTCTGAACTTAAATGAGTTCCATGGGACCTGAAGCAAATTAAAAAACAAATTCAATATCAGGAGTAATTTTAGACTCTAAACTTTTAAGTTCCACATAAATCACTTAAGTAAACTGGGTCAGAGAAAATATCCTTTTCTTGATGATTGACTGAGCTAATATATTTGAGAGCCCAAAATATCGTTTGTTCTGGTAAGAGACACATCACATTCCCCCTCTAGGGGGCTCCGCCCTGGAGCAAAAATGACCTTGTACTCACAATGCAAAAAAAAAAAAAAAAAAAAAATGGAGCCCTTTGCAGTTTATGACAAGATAAGAATAATTTAAGCCACCAAGTCATGTTGAAGATAAAAGATTTCTTCCTTCAGTCCTGTGCATTTGACTCTGTAGAATACTTGAATAAATAATTAGGAGCTTTACAAAGTTAATAACCTCAGAGTTTCCTGTGTAAATTCTATCAATGAGTATATTTTAAAGGAAGTTTTCTGTGTTGATAGTGGGTTTTCTTGGCAATCGAAATCCCTAATTAATAGATTTAAATAAAGGCAAAGTACAAATAGGAGATTGCAAATAGTAGCATTTTGGAGCACAAGAGGATATTGAAGCCAGGATAATAAGAGATCTGGAAAACATCTCAAATAATTTAAAATATTTGAAGGCTTACAATGTGGGAGAAGTGTTAGCTTTAGTATTAATTCAATCATAAATGCAACTAGAACTTGAGAGGGGCAAGGTACAAGAATGTAGTTCTTTCTTAACTATATTTGAACAACTAGAGTTATTAAAAATGACTACTGTTTTCTAGGCAGTCACTGTCTATCAGTGAAAGAATGGAGATTTGGTTGCATTGTAAATTGTCAGACATAGTTAGAAAAGGATTTCTTCATAGGTTGGGAGGCTGAACCAGGAAACTTTGAGTTTATGTCAATAACAGGTTCTGTGATTCATAGCTAATGAGTTCCTATAAAAGGGCGATATAATCAATTCTTTATCTTCCAGGGTCTGAATTTTCTGCTTTTGAGTTATATAAGGACCTTCTATATTCGTCTTTGATTTAACTTTCCTTATTCAGCAAATATTTATTTAGTGCCAACTATCTGTAAGCCCTGTGTAAATGCTGTGAAGAAAACAGAAATGATCCTTATCTAGACATTTTCATAAAGATGCCCCAAATAAAACTGAAAAGGAAGTTAAAATTTAAATCAGTCAATACAATTTTCTAGGAGTGCCTCTTAAAGGCAGGACTGATGTGAGGAGTTATGGGATTTAAAAATGTAAAATAGAAATCACATGTTAATATCAGCTTTCTAAAATACCTATAGTGTCCCAGTTGTCCAGGTACCTTCCCCTATAGCACAGTAGTATCAATGATTTTGAAATAATTTTGCTTCTTGGCTTAGAAAGATGAATTATTAAAGAAAACCACATATATTTTACAAAAAGGAACAGTGATAAAAATTTTTCTATGTGTTTTGTAAAATGTAATATCAGTGCAAAAAGAAGTTGCTTCAGAATCACAATGATGAATTTCACATTTGTAAAACCTTGACCTGATATTCACACCCATGCCTATTCAGAACTGATGACTGGCTACTAGAAAAACATCTTGGAGTGAAACTAATCTGAACTGCCACATTAAAGAAAACCTTCACATAGCCATTTTTCCAGATCTGCCAAGTGCCTCTTACACACCCTGAAAGATGTATTATCTCAGCTCCTAGCCTTAATCAGTCCCTATGGCTCCATATGAACTTTTCCCTTTCCAGCACCCAGATTTTTGACATCCCAAAGAGTTTCTGATGTAAAAATAAGAGTTCCCCTCTGAAACCTAAGGTAGCAGGATCACACGAACTTGTTTGTTCTAACTGGCACACTGTTGTGAATGTAGGCAAGCCACTTCAAATTTCTAAGCTCAGCTTTCTTATCTGTATAAGAGGTTGGTATGATGAACATTGCTATGGGTTTATATTCTGTGAGAATTTTGGTCAGTTGTAAGGGCCTTTCCCAATCAAAACTTAGTTTTGGTAAACAAAGCAAATTCTGTCCAGACTACAAATATGACCATAAATGTGTCATAAGATATGGACTTCAAATAGGCCTAAAATCCAAACACATTTCTTACAAGAACAATATATTCTGAGTTATTTTTGAAAAAAAAAAATAGATCCAATACCTACAACTTTGGGTTTTTATCTATATATGGCATAACAATTGTACATACAAGTCTGTTTCTATATTGATGTATTTTTATATTATTGAAACTTTAAATTCATATGTGTCACCCTAACCATAGATAGAAGATGAAAATGTACTTTTGCAACACTTAGCACTCAAATGATATTTGTAGAATTAAACTTTTTAAGTTTTCCCATGTAACTTTTTCACTTTGGTACAGTTTCTCTGAGACAGCTAATATTATACCCCGTTTTAAAGACTGTAAATAGAAATAGACTAGCCTGGAAACCTTGATTTTACTACAGCTAAATTTTATTACTGCTAAATGTTTTGCATACTGTTAGAATTAAGACAACAGACACTATTCATGTGCTTTCTCCCTATTTTTTTCATAGTATGTTTCCTAAAAATGATAAAATTATTACTACGAACACTATAAATGAGAAATATTTTATAATTAATTCCATTTGCAAATTTCCTTATAAAATATATTTTAAGAAGTAATATATGAACATAACATCATTAAAATATAGAGAACTAATATTGAACAGAAATCACTGAAATCAAAGTTAGCAAAAAATTTCTAGAGTAGGGACTTTGGAAAGTTACCCAGAATAAATGGTAATTACATGAGTTAGGAGATACTACAGGGACCAAAGGAAAAGAGGAGCAGGAAAAAAACTAGGGCCTATTGTTTCCATAAGTGAGAGATGAAGTAAATGACTACATGGAAATGTGTATATTGAAAAAAATTAATAAATGAAAGAGAAATATGTACATCAAAAGTATGAAACTAGTTAGAAAATTTAGTTAAATAACATTAAACTCAGAGAGACAAGTAGAAACCACGAACAAGTTACATGGAAATTTGTGGCAGATTTTGGATAGTGTGATTTAGTCTGGGTTAAAAAAGAACAGGGGGGATCAGTATGTCCTTCAAATTCTACATTTTAAACCCACAGGTTTTTCACATAAGGGTTTAAGATGATACTGGCTCACTTAAAAAGTGAAGATACATCAGTGAATTCTAAAGATGAGAATTCCAAGATAAATTCAAATCAATGCCTTGAGCATTATCCAGAAAAAAAGAAACAATTAGTAAAGGGTAGTAACCAAGGTTTAATATGCACAGAAAATGTATATCATTCTAAACAGGTGTTGCCGCATAGATAGAATGTGATTTATTTCAGATATAAATCCAAAAGAACCCTCTACAGAAATATAGGCTGATAAGTGTTCACACGCAAGTTTTAGTGGAGCTTATACCATGTTTTCTTTTTCACAGATACCTGAGGGGAAAAAATACATTCATCAGATATACTAAGAGCAAAAATTAAAAGAAGTATTCCTACAAAGCAGCACAACTAGGGACCTTATAGAGGTGCCAAAGATTTAAAGAAAAAACATTTTCACAGAATGTCAGTAATCAAAATATTTTGTTTTAAATTTATCTTCCTCCCTCTCCCTTTTTTGTTGTTTTTTTTTTTAAAGATGGTGTCTCACTATGTTGCCCAGGCTGGTCTTGAACTCCTGGCCTCAAGCCACTCTCCTGCCTCAGCCTCTTGAGTAGCTGGGATTACAGACAAGCACAAGCCGCTGTGCCTGGCTCAAAATGCCTTTTTGACTTAACCTTTTTCTTTCTATTTTTCTGTTTCCTTTATTTTTTTCTCATTACATTAAAGTGATTGCTACCACAAATATTCTATTTATTGAGACCTGAACTGTTACTAAACCAAAGGTTGCTATACATACATGAGCTTGGGGACATGAATAAACTGGATTATTTCAGTATAAATTTTAAAAAGAGTTAAGCAAAAACTCTTTCATAATGAATAACATCTTAAGGCAAGTGGCAAACAGGGTTATATGTCACAATAGATCTCTCCCATTATGTCTAATACAGGATAGAATAGTCAGATACCAGATTATTTTAGTTTTTACAAGTGAGATAGCAAGAAAAGTAGGAAGCTTACAAGCATTATCACTTGCCTATATGTCCTAGGTCAATTTAATCATTAATTAAATTTACAATTTTTTTCTTAGGAAAACAAAGGATAACATTTCCAAAAATGCTGCTAAAAGTTTAGTCAATTTTAGCTGTTTGACATAAGTTAGACATGGCCAAATATAAAAAACATACTTTCATTTTTAAATATTTGATTAGCAGAAGAGAAATCACAATTTTGAGGGAAGTAGAAATAAATAAAAATTCATGTAAGAATTCAGTTGTTGACCGGGCGTGGTGGCTCACACCTGTAATCCAAGCACTTTGGAGGCCAAGGCTGGTGGATCACCTGAGGTCGGGAGTTCAAGACCAGCCTGACCAACATGGTGAAACCCCGTCTTAAAAAAAAAAAAAAAAAAAAAAAAAAGAATTCAGTTGTTATTATTATACTATCAAAATAATATTAAAGTATCAGATTTCTACTACTATTACTAGCTCTATGTAATGCTTACTGTGTAAAGGCAATATTCTAAGTGCTTTCTATAGTCTTCCCAGAGCGTTTTATACCAATTTTGATGAAATTTAGTGTTCATTTAAATTAGAATGTATTTATGCCTAGTGAAAGCTGAAAATCTGGTTATGCTAAATTATAGGAGCTGTGATCTTCAGAATTTGAATCCTAATTATCTTTGAATCCAGGGCTATGTTGAGGAGGTCAGGGATAATTTAGGAGTGAAAAGAAATTGAAAAGAAAAAAGGTAAAAGTCATTTATATCCATCCAACAGTATCTCTCATATTATGCGTACGTTGTAGATGCTTAATCCACACAAATATTGAGAAGCCACATGGGGTTTCACTGCCAAAGAATTCTCTCTCATGAGTAAAGAATGACATGGGTGGAGGTGTATAAGCAACAGGCATGCCAAGGAGGAGAGCCACCTGCTCAACAGCTGGCAGGACTCATCTCAATGATTTATCACGATAACTTGTGTAAAGGAAACAAGTAATTGACTAGCTTTCTATAAAAGCAAAAAAAGATATTTAATATTACCTCTTACGCCCACCTAAATAGGTTTATTTGTCAACTTTGTCAGTTTCATAGGAGTTGCATCACTGTATTTATTATGCGGAAAAATTACTTTCCAACTTAACTAATATGATAATTGACAAAAGTAAAATTTTTCAATGCAGATATCAAGGTGTTGAAAGGAAAAAATAGATATGGTATTTACATAAACTATGTTTTGAATTTGGCTACATTTTTAGTCTTGTTCAAAATGATTTTTATCTGAATATAGTAGCTGCCTACTATTCATATACATTCAAGTATATTCTGATGGAATCAGCTCAAATAATTAGTAGTTAACTCATTAATAACATTCAGCACAGATTTAGTTGCTGGGCATCCTTGCCTGTAGTGAGGTGAGGGAAAGGACTGAGTCTCTTTCTATGCATTAGAGAAATATTGCATTCGGCCCACACACACCCCAGCATGAAGTTTTCAGCAGGGATACAATGAAATCCTCAACCACTTGACATCAAGGGGCAGTAACAGCTTTTCACCTTACCCTTCTTGAGCTTTGTGTTAGGCAGAATAATGGCTTCCAAAGATGTCTAGGTCCTAATCTCTAAAACTCGTGAACATAATCAGGTTACTAAGGAGAATTAAGGTGGCTAATCAGCTGACCTTAAAATAGGGAGATTATCCTGCTTATACAGGTGAGCCCAATTTAATCACTAGGGTCCTTGAAAATGGAAGAGAGACTGAAGAGGTAGTCAGAGGCATGGCAGTGTGGAAAAGAACTTGTGCTGATGTTGCTGGCTTGGACGATGAGGGAAGAGGGCATGAGCCAAGGCAACCAGGTGTCCTCTAGAAGCTTGAAAGGCAAGGAAACGGATCCTCCTCTGGAGCTTTCACATAGGAACACGGCCCTGCCAACACCTTTATTTTAGCCCAATAAGACAGATTTCAGAATTGTGACTTCCAGAACTCCAAGATAATAAGTTTGCCTTGTTTTATACCTCTAAATCTGTGGTAATTTGTTACAGCAGAATTGCAAAACTAACACAACCTCTTGTCCCATGAATAGTAGGTAGGAAAAAAATACCCCTTTCTTTAAAGGGAACAATGGAATCATGTTGAAGTCTTTTATTCCCATAACCATTTCTAGCTCCTCAACTGAAAATATATAAGCAGTGTGTAAATATCCATTGACATGAAAGGAAAAATTGAGTATTATATGTGTTTATAAATATTTTCAGTTTATCAGGATCATTTATAATTAAAATTAAGCATAAACATTTACTTCTAAAATAAAATGTTTAATCAATTTCTCATTCATTCTGGAAAGGAGTTGTTTTCTTTCCCAAACTCCTGATCTACACACCTGGCAAACACTACTTAGAAAAAAGCTCACTCATTTAATAAATTAGCTCTGTATTTTTCCCTACCTCACTGGAATATTAACAGTAATAAGAAAATACAGACTTTTGATCACCATTTTTCACTTAACTGAATTAAAAAAAGCACCCTGAGGTAATGTTGTACAGTAGAATTTTGAAGGATTGTATGGAGCAATTTCACCACAATGTAAATTTATAAGAATTTAAAATTATAAATACATCTCGAGAGCTAAAGAGCATATGTTTTCTACAACAGGATTGAAAGAGCTATCGTGAAGTGTAAAATCTGCATTACTGTCCTGATGCTGCAGAAATGTAGGACTGTATTTTGCTGTGATGGTAGATCTCCCTGTGGCATGGCCAAGCTCCCACACGAGCCTGTCCTCAGGCATCACAGCAGAGGCAAGAGCTCTTCTTTCCTGTCCTTGACCTTTTTCAGGTTGTTCTTTCTTCTTGGAGCTCCCTTTATCCCCTCTTTGTACTCCTGACAGAGATCTGGTCCCGAACAAGATGTGGCACAGAGGAAAGACTAGTGGTGAGAGTGAAGAGACATGGTACTGATTTTCTAGATGTAACACAATAATTTCACTCTTGGGTACAACACTTGACCACTCCAGGACTCAACCTCCTCATCTGTATGTTGAAGGCAAGAGTTCAGTGCTTTAAAATCTGAAATGCTGATTCTCTGAGCTCTAAAATAACTATCCAGTTTACCCTTCAGGTGTGTGGCCGTAAGGGGACAGCCAAAAGTAAAAGTTATGTCGCTGCTACTTTGACATGTTTATATATTATCAGATGCATATTGAGGGGAGAAAATATTTTCAAAACTTCAAATGAATTAATGAATCTCTAATAAAAGGATGTCAGAATACAGTGTAAGATTTTTGGTGGTTTCTCTCTGAAGCTAGCATTTGGAAAATAAGCATAGTACTGCTTATTGTCAATGGGTCATGAACAACTCAGAAGACAAGGCAATTTTGCTATTGAACAAAGGATGAACATGGATAAGGATGGTTGAGTTCATATTTTTCAAAAATTTTACAGACAGCTTAGACATTATTTTGCAGCTTTGATCCTATGAGGCCAATAATGTACATCCCCCACACAAATAAATCCAGTTTCTCAGTAATTCCTATTTCCTATTTGGTCCTCTAGATAAGGGGGAGTTTTTTTCTATATACTTACTAGTAAGTGCAATGGAAAATCCTGGCCACTCATATAAAGGTAGCAAGAGTTTTGATAGCCAAGCCAAGAAGCACTGTGAATCAGAGGACTTTATTGATTTATCTGAGACCCTTTTCACCTCACCAAACTATCACAGGAAACAGAACCATACAGTGCTGAGTTCTGCTAGTGGCACAAACAATCCTTTTAACAGCTGAACTGACTTCTGGGGACCAACCACTCCTTTTATTACACCTCAGAAGAGCACACAACGAGGAAAGAGCCAACTGTACTGCCTCAGCCCCTAATGTGGACTGGCTCAGGACCAAGTCCTTTGTGTCGATTCTTTCTTCTTTCATCCTCTCTCAAAGTGGTGCTGTTCTGTAGGATCATCCTGCTTCTGCTTTCTTTCTTATCCCTTTTCATATACGTTTCTTTCTGCTTATACCACTGTTCCTCAGCCAACATTTCTTTGGCAATTTTCTCGTGTTGAAACACTCTCCCTCCAACATCCATTTTGTTCAGCATTTGAAGTACCCAGGCTCTGCGTCTACACCACTCCTTTGTCCATTATCATCTGTTTATTTCATTTATTGATCTCTGATGTTTTTGCCTTGGTGATACAAAGGTTATAAAATATATGGCTTATAATCAAGGAAACCTGGGGGAGAGAAATCCTGTTTGAGAATACATTATGATAGAACATGTAAAACATTCCAGGACATGAGAGAAGAGAATGGCTATCATTATTCCCAGAGTTGGCAAAGGCATTGGTAGGAAATTACAAGATACACTGCCTTGAAAAATTTAATTTATTGTGCAAATTTCAAGTAAACAATCACCTTGTCTTAAAGGTCATTATATCTTCTGCATGATATCTTGCAAATAGTGAACAAATTGTAGGCACTCAATAATTAACACACATATTACACTAACGTATCATGTTCTTATGGCAGAGGTACAAGCTGGCTTTGGTTGCACATGACCTTCCTCTCTCAAGCTATTCTTTCTTCTTTGATCTCTCTTTTTTCTTCAAACACCTATTTTTTTTTTTGTCTTCTTGGCAGGTTTATCTCTACTAAAATGTGTTATAAAGACAATAACTGGTGAATTCCATTTACTTAGTTCAGACTGGTATACAATTTGGCCAAAGTTAGAATTCATACATGTAATTCCTGTGTTGGTCTCAGTTTGACCCTAATACATGATCAGAGGTGGCATTTCTGAAAGTTTCCAGACATTTTGCAAATGAATCTATTTGATTTAAAAATATTCCGGATGACAGAATATGACCAGCTCAGGTTCATATTTGGTGCCTTATCATTAAGTAAGTACAACAGACTGTACCTCCTAGGTTCCATAAGTGGAATGGTTCCTTAATATTTACCTCTTTGGGCATTTGTTTATATATAAATGTATTTGTTGAACACTTACTATCTTGAAAAGAGTTGTGGGGAATGCAAAACCAAAGAGTGTCTTCCCCTTGGCTGCAAAAACAACTTTCTTCTTCTCTTTGCCTCCTTCCATGGGACAGCCCGTCCTGCTTACTTCTGTAATATTACCAGTCTAATTTTTAGCAGGGTGAGTATTTTGAGATGCATCTCCTTTATTAAACTGCCAGTTCCTTGAAAGGAGGGACAATGCTACATTACCTTCTCTCCAAAGCCTGGATTTTACAGTTGAGGAAATAGATCCAGTGAGTTTAAATGATGTGGCCAAGATTTCAAGGACATGAACTGTGTGTTTTCCTTTTTATAGGCCACAGATATGGAGAACAAAGTGAACACATCTACTAAGAATAGGATCAGAGAATGTGAATCCGGTTGTGCTCATTATTCACCTCCAACCTATATAAGAAAAGGCTATAAATTCATGAGAAGTTCTGAAGGAAATGATAGCGAATATCTAGTTAGAGAGTTTCTGGAGTGCTGTGTCATTCTTTTTCCTCACCCTAGTCAAAGTTTTCTTTCCTAATTCAGGCTAATTGTGTATCTCTTAGAGTTGAGGGAGGCTGTACTCCTATGAAGCCCTCTCTGTGAGTCTGGCTGGGAGTGGCAGAGTCTTGAGACCCGTCTATATTGGGAATGGCTTGCACTTCCACTGATGGACCCAGCAAGCATGTATGTGTTTTCCCGTTGGCCTAGTAGATTTCTGAAAAGAAGTAGTTTTGAGAGTTCAAAGGCACTTTTTCCAAGACAGTTACCTTAGAAAGATAAGAGAGTCCCCAACAGAAAGTATTTCTGGGAAGACAAGGGCTGAGAGGGAACTAAGTTCCCAGGCAGACCCCTATAGTTGGAAGTTTCCAATGGTGAAAAAGTCAGAGAAAATTCCTCAAAAGTGCTTCAGGAGAGAAATAGCAAGGACTTTAGCATCTGAAACAGAGAATCCTGACACCAGATTAGAGAATACCAGATCTACAAAAGCATTCTATTTATAAAGTGGTTCTGTCTATATATTTCTTGTTTCCTCCCTCACCATTGGGTCTAAACCTGGAAGATCCAGAATGAGTAGCTAGTTTGTAAGAGAGAGAAGGTTGAGAAAAAGAATAAACGTGCTAATCTCTTCCCCAATACAAGACAGAACTGGTCTGGGTGTGGGAATAGTGGGAGGTAGTGGAAAGGAAAACCTTAGAACTTAGTAAGAAAATAAGTTGTATATTAGACTACACTAGACTGTTCAATAGCAAGAAAAAAAAGAGCCTATTTGCTCATACCTAATACTGAGTAGAAAACTAAGTGAAAACTAAGCTTTATGGAAGAATGAGTCCATAGAGCTTGTTTCAAAGGATAACAATGAGAAAGCCTCAAGTTGCTAACTGCTTATATCCTACTGAGTCTAACTTGTTCAATAACTGGCTACACCACCAATATAAGAGGCCAGATTTTCTGACTCAAAGCCTACTGTCTACTGCCTTCCCAGGAAAATAATGCTAGAAATATTAATCTGTTCTAAAAGTGAGGGAGGGTAAAGAGATGTTAGGAACTTATCTAAATGCAATTTCTGGCCTGTTTTCATCTTGATTCATGAGGAAGGAGGGAGGAAAGGTAGGAAAGAGGAGAGAAAAGGAAGAGAGAGAGGGAAAGGGGTAAAGGCAAGGAATAAAGAAACAAACATTTACAAAACATCTTTAAGACAATTAGAGAAATCTGAATATGGACGAAGGTTGTGAAATTAAGAAATTACTAGTCATTTTTTTAGGTGATAATGACAAGCTCATGTTAAAAATGAACTTCTATGTGAGCGCTATGTACTGAAATATATACGGGGAAATGATATGATGCCCGATATCTGCTTTAAAGTCCTTTAGAGGTCAGAGAAAATGTGGTGAAGACAGATGAAATAAACTGGAAAAATACAGATAATTGTTGAAAGTAGGACACAGGATACATAGAGGTGCACTGTTCTATTCTTTCTACTTGTGCATGTGATTAAATGTTCTGTAATAAAAAGGTTAAAAATGAATAAAGAAAATCCACAGGCCTATATGTTTTATTTATTCTAACTATACCTCCTCTACAATCTCTGACTTATATAAACAGGGCAGTTTCCCTTGAAGATCATTTCTGCATAAACATAATGTATTACATCTAGTTGGTTGCATTATAATCCCTTTATGTTTTAGAGCATAGCTTGAAGGCTAATACTAATAGAATTTATTCAAAAGCTATTTTCTATGTTGAGAAAAGCAGAGTTCTCCTCCATTGATAACATAATTGAGAGATGAAAGTTCCTGAGTATCTTCTAATATAATGGTTAAGGCTCAATATACTAAGGTTTGGGTACTATATCTTTGCATTCATGTCTTGAATATCATATCTCTCATGAGGGCATCAGAATTTGTGACAGTGAGAGGAAGCTGTGAAGACCAAAGTTCCTTGGGAAACTGCCTTCACAAGGAAATTTGGAAATAGGAACTGATCATTTTTCAGACACATCTGTGTAGGCAATATCTATATTTTCTTAGACTGAACTAACTCAGATTATTCCCAAAAGATACAGTACCATATTTGTTGGCAATTATAACATGCAGAACTTTCACCTTTTAATTCCTCTGATCCTGGATTAGGTGCTGCTTAAATTAATATCATCTAGGCTGCAGTTGTGACATAGTTGAATATGTCTATATATGCATAAAAATGGAGGTCAGTAATTTGGAAAAAAGTTCTAGAAACAATGAAGTTCTTTAATAAAATAAATGCTACTTTACCACATTCTTGATGTAGAAACAAACAGAAAACTACAACTACCACCCTACTCCCCCCCCCCATCAAATAACAGTTATCAAAAATTCTAGGTAGCAAAGTAATTTAGAAAAGTCATAATCTCAATGTAAAGCAATTTGAGGATACTCCAACCAATTTACCTCACATATAGTTTACTTTCGTCATGTGCCTATGCATTAAATATTATAAAATTCATCAAAATTCATACAAAATCTATTTCCACTAAGTACCAAATGCAAATTCTAAGTGATAAGAAAGAATTGTGTCATATTTAATTGGTGCCATTGTTTTTCTTTCTTAGTGATAGAAAAAAAATGGTGCACCTTACAGCAATGAAACACAGTATCTGCAAATGGAATAAAGTTTGTAAAGCCTTAGCAAATTTATGTAGGTTAGATAATAAGTTATTAAGGGAAATTACAGATGTTGAAAACATGTTCTTAATGCTACAAGCTTTCTTTAGAGGAACAGTCATGGTTTCACATCATTATTCTCTAAAACTGGAGACAAACTAATAATGTTGGTAGCTCACTGGGTTGTCCAATGGGGATAAATCTGGATGTTTATATGTACTTGCTCTAAAAATATTTCTTCCTACTCCCAAGATAGGAAAACTGGATAAATCCAAGTTATCATCAGAACTACAGTCAGTTAAGATAGAATGTTAGATTTCAGATCATTTTCTTTATTTCCCTAGAATTGCTTAAGTAGGGACAAAATGTGACAATGTGGTAGCTTTAGCTCTGAATCCTCTAAATTATCCCATAGCTGTCTTTGCTCAAATAACAAGAGACATCTTTCTGGTATGTCCACACATCAGCACATCAGCCTTGTTTTTGCATCTATGATTTATCCAATATATAACCAACATATGAAACTGTTTAACATGAAAGCTATGGTTGCTGCCATCTTATAACACAGGACTTCAGTTAGTATTTACCATTTGCCATGCTCTGGGTCTCTCTACAGGGAAGAAGGCTGACTAGAATGATGATCAACTGAACCCCATTTAACTTTATGCCTCTGTGTTTCTAAATAAAATCCTCTGAACCTGCAACTGATGAATATTTAAAGATAAATTATATAATTAGACACTCACTTCTAGGTTTATTAGCCCCAGCAATTAAAAAAGAAAAGCAAGTTCCAACACACACACACACACACACACACACACACACACACACAGACACACACACACAATTATCAGATAATCATAAAGAATTTACAAGCTCATAAAATTTAACTTCGATCTGAAATTAAGGAAAAATTAATTAACAATACTACCCCAATGCCATTCCTAGACAAATAAATAATCTAGCTTCCCTCAGAAACTCACTTTTAGGTAAACCTACTACTTTATTTCTAATTTATTTTACTTACCATTGACTCTTCATTCTACTTGAGTTGTCAGTGACTTAAGATAATTTTAAAAATACTAAAATGAATGACAATCATTCAATCTCCTTTACCAAACAACTCTTGCTTCCTCCTTTGTATTTTTCAGTAGACTATCCTTTGTGGAGGAAAATGAATATTGAGATACCTGAAATATTGAGTTCTTGACATGATCACTATCATGTTTAACCAACAACCAATATGAAAGCTGTGGTTGCCGCCGTCTTAGCATGCAGGATGTCAGTTACCATTTACCAATACTACTTTAAGAACAGAAGGGAAAAAAGTCAACTGCAAAATGAAAGACAATAAGAAAAAGGAAAATGTAAGGAAGAAGAGGAAAGGGAAAGGAGAGAGAACATATGCTTTTCCTTTATTTCCCTATAATTGCATAAGTAGTGACAAAATGTGAGAATGTGGTAGCTTTAGCTTTGAATCCTCCAAATTATACCATAGCTGTTTTTGCTCAAATGACAAGAGACATCTTCCTGGTATGTCCACAAATTAGCCTTGTTTTTGAATCTATGATTTATCCAATATATAAAGAGGAAACTACTGAAAAGACAGTAAGATTATACAAACTATGTATTAAAAGCCAACTTATTTCCCTATTCCCATTACACATGATAATGCTTGTTAAACAAAAATTTCTCTAATGTTAAAAATATTTATCTTATATTGAAGTAGCAAATGCAAAACTTTAAAAAGACTATTTGATATTATGCTGGAACACTGATGACACAAAACATAAATTTAAGCTGAAGATTAGAAACAATTCCCAGTACTCTTTGGTAGCATGGGAAATAAATTCTTTTCCCCTTAATAAAATATCCACCTACATGTACCTACAGATTTACTGCAAGAAGTTAATCAGCAACCCATATTGGCCCATGAGGGCATGTTATTGGTTACATCAATGCACAGTGGGATGTCTCACTAGAACTAAATATAAAACAGCTTTGATTTCTTTGCTGAGGACCATCTAACCTAATTTTAGATAGCCTGGATCTTTCTCTGAGTAGAAACCATGCTCTGCTCTGATTCTATTGTCCTGGAAAGCAGAGTAAAATATGCATCAATTGACCTTTAAACAACTGCATTATGAAATAATACTAAGGGGGAATAGATTGCACGTATTCACATACAAACATGCAACTTTTGTCTCTACCCTTTTACAGAAAATTAAGTTTAAAAATTCTATAAAACTAAGTAGATGTTACTGAAAAAATATAATACATGACATTAAAATCAGCCTGTTACAAAACCTAGAAACTACTCAAAAGTATGAAGCATTTCTAGTGATGGCCCCAATTCACCACATATATTCAGCTTCTTATACAACCCTCAGTAGTTCTGCTTGCCTTCCTAATCATACTAACTCTTAAGTGTATTTTGTTTCAACCTCATTTTTCTCAGTGTCAACATTATTCATCTCTTCTGTGACCAATGTGGAAGTGAAAAAAACAAATAAAGCACTGAGCACTTCAGACCAGACAATTAAACATGTGGTTTCTCTAGGCACATATTACAGCATCAGCATTTTCAGCTCAAGAAGCCACTGATGAGTCAGGCTAAAATAAAGTCTTCAATGGAGCTGATACTTTATTTTGCATCTATGCCACCAAGATTACATCATCATAGTGAAATTCATGGTCCACTAATATTTAGTTAAGAACTCCAAAGTTCAGGCATTTTTATTCAAACCATAAAAATCCAGAGGATGCCAGCCTTTACCCTGACATCACATGAACTTGGACATTTCTGTTGCATTATTTCTTTTTACAACATTAAATTAACACTGACATCAGTGTGAATTATAAAAATTCAATGCCATGACTTTAAGTTATCAGAAAGCTTCTATATAAATGAAGGGATGTTTTGTTTATCATTCATAATCACACGAGTGGCTGTGTGAAGTATTTAATAAAGTCAAACATAATATGCACAAAAACCAATAAAATTAAAACAAAGACCAAAATGTAACAATACAAGATAGAACAACAAAATATTCCTTCGGGTACCATGGACTGCGTTAGTACTTTGAGAAATACAAAAGAAGTAAATGTCATAGTTCTATTACAATAAATCTGTTTGACATTATTACTGTAATTGCAGCTGATTTGCAGGCAGATGACTATTTATTTTGTTTGCCTATATAGTCTCACCATATTGCTTGGCTTATAGTTAAGTACCCAATAAATATTTATTAATTGAATCCAGTGTGATAGTTGGTCTTTACAAGGAGCTTTTAGTAGTACTGCTATTATTGTTACTCACATTTTATTATCATTTTACTATTTACTATTATCATTAGCTTTACACAAATAAGACGTTAAGGTGTGACAGAATGCCCAACCTTTAGTCCATTCTGTCTGACTCCAAATCTAAGCACTAACTGTCAGACCCTTCTGTCCCTTTTTGACAAAAGACAGATTTCCTATGAAATAGTATATGGGGAAAAAAAAGGCCAATAAATACTATAGATCACTAGAAGAGAGGCAGGTAACCAAAATTTCATAAACGACATGGATATGAGCTAAAAATCAGAAGATAGCCATGATTCAGATAAACAGGAAGAGATAGTTAAAGCAGAAAGAAAGGGCACCAGCCAACGGAAGCAGGAAGGCACAAGTCATATTCAGGTCAGCTCATGGATACCCGCTGGCTATAGTGCAGTGTGGGCTTCAAGGTTGGAATTCTCCGGGTTTGGCACAGTTAAGTTCTCAAAGCAGAATAGGGAAATGCAGCAGCAAGAGGTCAGTCATAAATTAGGGGACCAGGAATACTAGAAGTCTGGAGCTTTTGGAACCGCAGGTTAGAAATAAAGCAGATGTAAATGGTGCCAGGTCAATCATAATTTAATCGCAATTTAAGGAAAATTGCAATATTGGAATTGCTATTTTCCTTAAATTCCCATAAATGCCAATCATCTAGAAGATGTATGAGGCTATAAAAATCTAGGGGCAGATCACCTGAAGGCCAGGGAATTAAGTCAAATAATTTAGGAGGTACATATTTCATAAACAAACTCCACAGAGATATTAAACCAAGGTAAAGTAAGGGTGTAAATTAAAAGAGACTATTTAAGTCACATGGAAAACAAGTCAGAAGTTGTGTATGAGTTGGAGCCAACAACCTTGTATGTCTTTGAGAGTCCTAGAGCCGCCTTGTCTAAGTCACATATGCTGAATTAGTTTTACAGCACTGTGACTGTTTCAAAGGGCAGCACTTGCTGCTGTTTGCCTCCTGACAAAGGGTTGCAGGACAACAATGAATTTGATATTGAAGAACAATGTTTTGATCTGGGTGAACCCTGACCTGCAAATATATATGGGCAGACAGTATTTCATGAGGCAAAGGAAAATGCAACTGCAGGTAAAAGACAATTTGGTAACAAATGTGTACTGACAGCTTCACATAGATGGGTACTGAGAAACAGCTAGAAAAGTACTTTGGAGACAGACTGTAAAAGCCTTCATGAGAGAGTTTGAATATTTTATTCTAGGAAATTGGGAGGAAATGGAGATTTTGAGTTGGGAAGTACTGTGATAAAAACATCATTTTTAGGAACATAAATACAGCAGCAATATGACCTATGAATTAAGGGAAAAAACAAAGATAAAATTAGGAAGCTATTACAATCATTTAGTAGCTATATAAATAAAATTTGAATTATATCTATGACAATATGAATGTGAAGAGTTTTGGGTGACGGTAACATGGGGAAGGACAGTGGTTTGTTGAGCCAGTAAGGGAATTTTTTAATAATAAAAATGATGAGTCTTTACTGACAGAGATGAAGAATACACAAATACAAATTGTGTATTCTTATTCACAAATTCAATTGTGACTTAGACAAGGCAGCTCTAGGACTCCTCAAATACATACAAGGTTGTTGGCTCCAACTGCACACACATACATGTACACACAGTCATACTTTATGTACACTAGAAAAGGATTGCTGTAATAGCAAGCATGGATGCTCCTCAATTTATGATTAGGGTACATCCTGATAAAACCAACAAAAGTTGGAAATATTGTTAAGATGAAAATGCATTTAATACACCAAACCTAACCTAACCTGCCTAGCATCTTGAGAGAGTATTGTACCATATACCAAGTGCTGCTAGCCCAGGAAAAAAAATAAAATTTATAGTACAGATTCCACTGAATGCATATCACTTTTGTACTACTGTAAAGTCAAAAAATCATGTGAAATCATCATAAGTCAAGCACTGTCTGTACATCAGGCCCTCATTCAGGGTGGATGTGAAGTTCAAGCTGTGATACAGGATTATAGATATAAAGTTCTATTAATCATCACTCCATCTGTATTTTTATATATGAAGCAGATTGTTCTTTTTATTCAGTACAGATTTGTGAGAAATCTAGCAAAGTCCTATGCAATAATACTAAATGTGCCAAATTATATACCATTTTAGAAAATGCATCAAAAATGCATTAAATATTATTTTAAAAATTTATACTTTAGCTAACACAACCTATAATTATGAGCCTGTGATAATAACATTGTACTATCACCTTGAAAACTGATCTGTTTTTCAAAGGGTGGCATGGATTTGCATTTACCTGCTCAGAAGCACATACCTGCTCAGAAACAGTACCCAGGAAGAGTGCAGAGATTACTGACCCATGTGGGATTCAAACCCCTATTGTGGCCACATTAGTGCATGCTTTACTCAACTGAGTTCTATATTATCAGCTTCTTTTCCCCTGTAAATTTCAGGTAAATATTTACTGTTGTTTTTGTTGTCTGTTTTCCATTTTGGCAAGAGGGGGAAGTACTAATTAGCAAAGCGAATAAAAATACAATCACCAGCATCCATGTTTTTCCCACCCCCCAAATAGTTTCGAGTAATTATTATAGATAATGATTAACTCTAAAAGCATCAGATAACTTATACTACTGGCATTGTGGCATCTATCACGTGCAGATTAAATAAAGACAAATTATTGTAGATTTATCATAGATAGCTAGATACCCTGTAGATACCTGTATTTGAGCTGTTCTTGGGTAAATGTTTTATTTTTTCAAAATGCACTAGGAGATAAAGCAACACCTCAGCATAATTTTCTGGACCCAGAACTTGTGATACATTTTCATTCTTCCATTCCATCATGTTATTTCATCAGGCATTTACAAAATGATGAATCAAAAATGAATGTGTTTTCTCTGGAATCTGAAAGGACATACTTTATTATGTTCGGGGGACTTTGCATCTAATATCTGTCATTGAATGCTTTTTGTTATTTATTGCTACTGTTTTTGTTTCAGTGGTTCAAAGGAAGCAAATACTTAGGAAGAGACAGATTTACTTTGCATTTCTGTAAAATTGGGAACCAATGGAAATCATTTTTTGACACATAAAATTATTAGGTTAAATACAGAATTTGAGACCTCAAAACCACTGAATCAGATAAAGTAATATGAGCATGACAGTTCTACCTTGCTTTTAAAGTAGTACTAGCATGACAGTTCTATCTTGCATTATTCTTAAAATACTTTTATTAATAAAATAATGAAGGAATTAAACTTACGAAAGATACTGCCTAATGTATCTGACAGGAGCAGTTCTTTTATTATCAGCAGAGTCATACGGCTCTTTTTCTGCCTATCACATTGTCTACTTTTATGAGTGGCTCTATCTCATGGCAATACAGTTATCTTCACTAACCCGGTGGGCCATAATCTGAAGAATATGATATAAAAGAAAGTTATAGCCAGTACTCTGAAAAGAACATCCTTGAAAACATTCACAAACAGACTGCAACATTTATGTAGTTTTAATGGCTATCTACTTGAGTGCCCAAAGATAAAACTAACAACTGTTTTCACCTCTAATCAGTACGCATGTGTCATTTATAAATTTTCAATATACTGACTTATCATTTCTAGCCTCTATACCAGGGGTCCTCATCTTCTTGTATTTCCTTCTATGTTTATTCATGCAGCTTTCATGGATATTCAAACTAAGGGGGATGTTTCATTGTTCTAAGGCCTAGCCCATTTGTTTCACTGCAATATGCAAGCTAGCTGTGCTCAAATGCAGCATCAGAAGAATGATATTGAAATAAAGTAGGCTGCCTGGCAGGACCAATCATACAAAAAAAAAAAAAATAACTTTGGGCAATTCTGAAAATGGTAACACAAGCGTAGTATTAGTTGGCTATGGTATGCTAATAAATTCTACATGACCCTTTAGGGAAGGGAGCGGAATTATTTAAACCTGTGTTTTATACTTCTAGCTCAACTCTGTCAAACAAATTAGCCCTCTCTTGTCTTTGCCTAAATCATTTTTTCTGTATTTAATAGGGTAGGATTTTTGTTTGGTTTATTTGGGTGTCCTAATTCAAATGCAAATCATGAGAAATTCTTTGAAGTAATCATAAATATTTCATACATATTCAGCTATACAATATTTTATGTTTTATTTTCCTCCCAAAATCCAGGTATATTATGAAATTTAATCATAATATCAAATAATATATCAGAAAAAAACATGTAAAATGACAGAAATATACATTTTTCCCTTACAATTAAAAAAGTGATAAACTAAAGCTGTCCTAAGCATTTCACATTGACATAAAATTAAACTCGGTCAGATTTATGGCTTTGTACAATTTCAAACAGTAAGTTATAAATCAATAAACTTGCATATTTTTTTGTCTGGTATATTTTTTGTGTTTGTTTTTCACTTGCTTAATTTTATTTAGGAAGGTTTTCCTACTAACAATTTTGTTCAAGGGAATGAGGCCAGGTTCCCAGTATGCAAACAGCCCGACTCTGAGAAGGTTCAATCAGAAACTAAACTTGGAACTACTCAATGGCAATAAATATAGAATGCCAAGGTAGACAGAGAAACCTGCATAATGCTGAAACAATAGGAAGGATGTTTTTGGCACACAAAATGATTTTCTCTCATGCCAGAGCCAATGTCTTATACATCACTGAAGCTTTCTAAATTTAAGCCACTATAAATAGTGAAAAACAAATGCATGAAAGAAATAAAAAAGAAAAATAAATACAGGTAGATAAATTCAGAAAGGTTGTGTTACATCATTACCCCAATAAATTATTGCCATAACATATACGCCATATAATAACCATAGTGTCTTCCAACATTATAGCACTCTCCTGAACCAACATAAAGACAAAAATAAATATATGTATTTGCTCTTAGTTGGTCGCTTTAGAAATGTTTTAAAATCATTGTACACGTGACCAACAAAAATGATATTATTTGTAAACAGATTATCATTTTAATCTTCAGCACCACTAGGAATTAGGCATTAACATCTTTGTTTTAGGAATACACAGCTACTCAGAAAGAGTCCGCAATTTGCCCTGGATCCAAAATCATCTGTCTGATTTCAAAGTTCTCTTTTTATTTAATAATATTAACAGTGATGAAATACATTTTATGCATTTCACCTAATCAGGAATAATTCAAAGCTGTAATACTAAGTATCTACTATGTATTCACCCCTCTACTATTAAGTCCTAGATTGGGGATATAAATTAAATATGGATATAATCTAAGAACAGTTTTTTGTGAGGAGATGAATCTTTCAAAAATGATCCGAAAATTATTTTAAAATATGTAAAATGATTTAGATATGAAGTATATATATTATGCAAGTGATGCCATTTCTTTCAATATCTGTCTTGAAGAAATCTGATGTCTGAAGATGGCAGAGCAGAGAAATGGAATGAAGACATATTTTTAGCCATTCAATCAACCAATCCTGGAATCTGCCCTATCTTTAGATTTCCTGTTATGTAAAATCATAAATATCCTTATGGTTTATGCCTACTTGATTTGGCCTTCAGTAAGTTGAGCCTGAAAGCGTTACAACTAATGCATATTATTATGTAAAAGTGCAGAGAAATTAGCAACATCCAGGAAGAGTTAAGAGGAATGTGAAGTGTTTACTTGGTTCATGTAACTTTCACCATGTATGTTTATTTAACAATATTTATTTTTTTATTCCTACAAACCATTGTTACAGGTATTGGGAAAAGCAATATAAAACACTGCCTTTCCTCAAGGATTTGCACATCAGAGATAACCAATTAATCACAGAATGTTAAAAGTCATATAATTCAGTGATCTGATTTTTCACACAGAGAATCTAAGGTCACATAACTAATGGCCATGTGCAATCAAAACTTAGACTTTCATATCCTAAGCCAGAAATAATACTTCACTAAACATAGTCCCTTCAGATTCACCCATGTTGTTGCAAATGGAAGACTTTTCTTCTTTTTGATGCCTAATACTATGTGAAGTAAAATAAGCCAGGCACGGACTGCATGATCTCATTCACATGAAAAATCTAAAACAGTTATTTTCATAGAAGTAGAGAGCAGAATGGTGGTTATGAGAGGCTGGTGGTCAGTGAAAAGAGGAGGTTGGGGAGATGGTCTAAGGATAAGTATTTACAGTTATATAGGAGAAAAAAGTTCAAGAGATTTATTGTACAGCATGGTGACTATAGGTAATGACAATACATATTATCAAAAAATGCAAAGACAGTACATGTTAAGTAAGTGTTTTCACCACACACAAAAAAGGATATCTATGTAAGGTAATACATTTGTTAATTTGCTGGATTATCCATTCCACAATCTATGTATACTTCAAAGCATTATATTGTACATAATTACATATTTTGTCCATTTAAAAAAGAAATATGTTTCCAAAATAGAAATAATGTATTAAAGACTATATAAAGTCACATAGTCCATATTCACTTGGAAAGGAATTTTAAAATAATGTTGAAATATTTGGCTTGGATCAGGCAAATCATTTTATTCCCCATGCTACAGTCTTACATTATATAATGGAAATATTAATGATATTATACCTGCATATTTAGTTCCATTCACATTCATGCCTTCTAGAATTTTTAATTTTTTTAAGCCTCCAAAAATAAAGCCATATTTAAACTAGGTACATTATTATGACTAAGTTCTGGTCAACAGGATGTTAACATAAATTTTGTGGTCCTTTTCTAGGAGCTTTCACTAAAAGATAGTCTGGAGTTTAAGACCAGCATGGCCAAGATGATAAAACCCCGTCTCTACTAAAAATACAAAAAAAAAAAAAATTAGCTGGGTGTGGTGACAGGCCCCTGTAATCCCAGCCACTTGGAAGGCTGAGGCACGAGAATTACTTGAACCTGGGAGGCAGAGGTTGCAGTGAGTCAAGATTGTGCCACTGCACTCCAGCCTGGACAACAGAGCGAGACTGTGTCTAAGAAAAAAAAAAAAGACAGTCTGATGTTTCCGCTTTCTCTCATCCCTCCTGCTATTTCAAATGTGCATATAATGGCTGAGTCATTAGGATTAAGATCACCCATGAGGATGTAGGAACCAAATTTAGTAGTATCTGACTTCTAGATAACTGTTGAATTACAACACCAGTTCTGGACCACCTGTGTGCAAGAGAAGTCAGCTTCTTTTACAAGTCAATATATTTGGAGGTTCTCTAGCACTCCTAGGCAATAAGAATACTAACATCCTAAAACTAACAAATTATATATTAGTTTACTCAGAATTGTTTTGTAGAAAATAAGGGTTATATACAGGTTTTGATTACATAACTACCATTGTCTGAGTCTCAGTTCTGTAACTGAGTTCTCATTTATGTGACTGGAAGTTAACCTGATAATATTTGTTAAAGTCTTGTGATATCTGCTTGGGAACAGGTTGACAAGTGACACATACAGACAAATTCTACAGAAAGAGGGTTTGTGGGAGAAAGAGAAAGACAAAGAAGCCCTTGGATAAAGGCTTCAGTGACTATTTGCCTCTCTGCACTATGAAGCATTGTGCAGATTATTTATCGACAACAAAAAGCTGCACCAGGCAAACTCAGTGTTTGAACTTGAATAAAAGGTACTGTATAATTTTAAAGAAAGAACCTTTTCAAAGAAATACACAAATGATTGTTCAATCTATTGTATACAACAGAATCTAGCTGGATGGTGTTCGAAACGTTATACACATTTGTCTTGATCCCAAACTGAGAATGGATTCATGGACTCATAAGAACCATTGTTTTGGATTTTAGTGTGGAGCTGTCTGTAACACTCCTGTTGGGTATACTATAAACATAACCACAATCTCAGGAACTCAAGCTGGGAATTATTAAATTAATTGAGCATTCAGACAATTTGGTTGATTAAACACTTTCCTAAGATGAATGCATAAACTGTTAGATCAGAAACATGCTTTGGACTAAATCACACTCTCCTCCCTATCTTCCTTCTCCCCTTCCTCTTCCTTTCTCATTCTCCTACCTGTTTTCTTTCTTGGTATTTTCGTCAAAGAACTTCTCAGATCTGCATGAAGAGATATAAAAATTGTCATTGTGCTGTATTACCCTATGCCAATTCAAAGACTAAAATGATTTTCTACATCTCAAATAGAAATTATGAAACTAAGAAATTTCTCATATTCTCACAGCTTCCAACTATCTTCTCTCCTGAGGAGTTAAATTGAAGATATTGGTTATTTATACATTGAGGCATACTGTATTTGGGTAAGTTATTGCATACATAACTAGAATAATCAAAGAACATTTGGCATGTATATCCTATTTCTATAAGTTTGTCAAATTAACTAGGGATGTACAATGTCAGAGATGGACTTTTTACACTTTAGTTTTGAAGTCAGTTCCCCTTAGAATTTACTCTTTGTAAAGTAATTACTTTTGAACTACAGATGCAAATATCAGGTTTACATTAATGATATCTGGAGTTGCAAACGTAGTAAATCTATTCTGTACCCTGATTAGAATGGCCTTCCTACCTTCACCCCTATTCAAATGACATAATTGTGTTCTTAAGTACTTTTGAAAATTAAGTCACTTCAACCTGTATGCCTGGATGGTTCTGCAGTTAGTTTTAATACTACAAAAGAAAAAAAATCTTTACTTCCACTGACTTCACTGTCTTCTGATTGCAGTGCTTTCTTACAAAGCACTAAAATGTAAACTATTGTTATGATTTGAAGTTGGATATAAATGTATTACACATAATGTAGACTTTAACTGGCAGTTTGTGGACACAAACATTCATTCATAGCTTGAAACAAATACCTCCTTCATTCAATAAATATTTACTGAGTACTTACTATGTAAAGTTAGTAAGGAAAGGGACTAGGAAGATATAAAAGCTTGAATATCTAAACTTGAAGATTTTATAGAATAATAGGTAAGATGCAGGGCTTAAAACCTAGATGATGGGTTGACAGCTGCAGAAAACCACCATGGCACATGTATACATATGTAACAAACCTACACATTCTGCACATGTATACTGGAACTTAAAGTAAAATAAAAAATTAAATTCTTTGTTTAAAAAGATGCCATCTATAGAAATGATTTTTCAAGGTGTCATGTGATAAGTGATCTAAAACAGAGACAAATAAAAGAATGTAGATATCACTTCTAATAGAAAAATCAAGGAATGATATGAGAAGGAGATGGCATTAGAGCCCAGCAGAATTTTTAGGGGGCAAAACTCAGATACTATTCTTGGTTGAGGAAGGGAGAGAAGGATAGAGATAAAATCCACATTGTCCAGTATGGCTAAGATGCAATCTATATGTAGGAAAATGGCATCAAATACACTTAGAAAGTTGAGTTGGGGTTTCATCGTGGCAAATTCTTAATGTCAGGCTAAATATTTAGCAATTGTTCAGTAAGAAAAAAAAGTAGAAACAGAAGTATCATGCCGAGTGCCGTTTTAGGCAGGTTAATTTGGTAGTGACTCGCTGGATGGATTGGGCAAGGGAAAGACTGTCAGCAGGAAAACTGTTAGAAGCTATGGTATTAATACAGACAGGACAAAGGAGAGACTCATATACAGTGTTAACGGATGAAAGGAAAAACAAAAAACAAGTATAAGAATTATTACCAAGACCTAACAGAACTAAACAGATTAAGGAGTAGGAAGAGAAAAGATTGCATGAATTTCCACATGTTCAGTGTATTGATTTAGAAATCAATGGGATCCCTAAAAGAAACTGGGAAATCAAAAGGCAGAGCTTACAAAAATGATAAGTAAGTTGACTTTTAGGTTTACAAAGGAAGAAGTAGGGCGTACATGTGGAAATGTCCAGAGAGCAGTTGGAAAACATGACTAGTTCCAGAGAGGACTGGATAAAAACTTGGCTGCTATCAGATTAGAAGTTGGGTCTGAATATATAAGACTGTGTAAATCTATTAACAACAAGGCAGAGAAGTATTGCTTTATAAATAATATTTTATTCACAGAAAAATATGATTATTTGCATATTTTTAGAGACAGAGTTGAGGTTAAAATGAAGCAGTACTTCCACAAGCCATTCCAGCTTAAAGGAACTTTAACTATGCGATGGTCCCGTAACAATAACTTGTACTCTCCATGACCGCTGTTGAGAATGACCATCTTGCCATGCCGATATTTTTGATAGGATCAAATGCTTTGGACTATCATTATTCATTAACAGGCAAGCTAAAATTATGGTTGGCAAGGTTAATATAGAACAAAAATAAGGAATGTCTACATTTGTCACTAAATGTAAAATTTTAAAATTTCAAACACTATTATAATCATCACCATTATATATGTTTTCTGATGATATAGGAACAACCAGGAGAGTCTTTAGCAATTGGATGCTAATAAAAATGAACAGCAGGCAACTATAAATACATCTATGTTGCATTTCCTTATCGGATTATATTGGATGACAACTCACCTGAGTTATAGCCTACTGAAAATGCATAATTTTTCATTGTCCATTGTTCTCATTTGTTCATGCTATATCCTTTGGAAGGCTTTTATTTTGAAAAACACAAAAACATCTACCTATGTTTTCCAATAGGTAAATTTTTTAGATAGCACTTTGGATTTGTTTTATGTAAGACTCTTTTAAATATACCTTGATTATCAAGCATAAAAACAATAATAAAAGTAGACTATATGTTGATATATAACAGAAACAACCTCTACATAATTTCTATATACTCTAGAAGCACATATATATATACATATGTGTATATATATACACACACACATATATATATACATATGTGTATATATATACACACACATATATATGTGTGTGTGTATATATATATATGTATATGTATATATCCCTGAAGCCAAGTCCACATCTACAATGCTTCATAAATTAAGGATGTATTTTTCCATTCACAAAAGTACTTCTTCACCTTTTATTAAAAAAAAATTATTCAACAGAACAGCTTTTGATCTGTTCCATTTGTTTGAATAAAATCAAATTGTTTTAACATACAATAAATCTTGAACAAAAACATTAAACTATAAGCCTTATTGACAAGTCAATAAATGAAAAAGCAATTTTTAATTTCTTTCTTTCTTTTTTTTTTTTTTGAGACAGAGTCTCACTCTGTCACCCAGGCTGGAGTACAGTGGCCTGCTCTCAGGTTACTGCAAACTCTGCCTCTCAGGTTCAAGAGATTCTCGTGCCTGAGCCTCCCAAGTAACTGAGATTTCAGGTGTGTCCCACCACACCTAGCTAATTTATATATATATTTAGTAGAGACGGGCTTTCATCATGTTGGCCAGGCTGGTCTTGCACTTCTGGCCTCAAGTGATCTGCCTGCTTTGGCTTCACAAAGTGCTGGGATTATAGGCATGAGCCATTGCATCCACACAATTTCTATGTGTTTCTTAATAAAATGTATAAAGTTGTTTTAAAAATTGATCTTTCCTACTTTCAATAGAGTTTATTTTGTTTACAAGGTAGCAAAAATGGCAAAAATAATTGGAAAACTCTTCTGTATAAGTTTATTTGAGAATCATATTTTTCAGACATATTAAAATTGACTCTTTTCTAATAAAAAAAAAGATGATCTCGTTAAATATAAAGTCAGAAGCCTACCAAATGATTAAGAGCATTCAGGAGTTGACTTTACAATTTATATTCAAGTTAAATTTTTATAATAGGAGTTATAACTTAAAATAAAAATGTCAGTCACTTAAAATCTTTAAAAAATAAGATGGTGTTAACCAATGAGAAATGTTTCCATCAATAACTACTATTCAGAAGATTTGAAAAACATGTCTTGTATTTAAGCTAAATGGATTCAAAGTGGAAGAACATAATATTCTGAAGAAGAATGTGTGATGTGTTTATTGCAGAGAATGCATGTGCAATTGACATAAATTAGTATTTGCTAAATAGGATATTTCCAGGTTTTATTTTTAAAATACTCTATAAAATTACAAAAATCTACACCAACAACTCATTCTCCTATATTCAGTTATTTCTCTACTTTATTGTGGTAAAGTAAGGCTTTGTAGGATTTTTAGTTAGTCTTCACAATTATAACTACATGGGGAAAAAAATGACAAAAGAGGCAACTTCACAAAGTCGGCATAGAATTTAATGCCTTTATTCCCTTAATCCCTCTCCTTCTGAATCCTCAAATTTATATAAAAACTTCAGAGAAAATGTATTTGAATGAGTTAAATCCTTAGAAGTTCTTATCAAGTCCTTTGTGTACTTTGGAATAGAGAAAAGACTATCTTCTACTGTAAAGTTACTAAAGAAACATGGAGGAAAAAAAGCAACCTAAGTGTATGTGATTCTTGACTCCTACTCAATTGCCAGTTCCACAACCTCCACATACACAATTGTCTGGTAGCACCAAGCATGGATTACATGAAAATGACTTAATCATCTCCAAAACCACCCCAGATATGTAACCAGCCATCTAACTAAAAACACTGCTTGTATTATAATATATATGTGCTTGTAACCTCTACTTTTTCACATATTACATGTGCATATAATATCACAGAACTCACCAAATATATCTCTATAGCGTCTCTAATAGAGAAGGACAATGGCCTAATCTATCAGAGCCAATGAAAAATCATCTTACTTCCAAACTATGCCATAGTGTTAAACTGTGTCTAGAATACACTTGGGTTTACCAAAATCAATATTAAATTGCTAACTTCAAATATTAAAAGATGCCTTCTGCAGTTAAATAAAGACTGATAAGCTTGAATGTTAGCTTGAGGGAATAACCGATTCTTTTCTTTCCCTTTCTATATTTGCTTTTGCCAAACTTCACTCAGGCTGGAAATAATAATAATAATTGGAAAGAGCAGAAAGAAATAGCTGAAGCTGCTAGGCAAGATGAAATAAATCTGCAACTCAAGTAATAGTAAATATAAGCACCACATGAGCATACTAGAACAAAACACCTGAGATAAGATAGTTCTTCAGAGCCAAATCCCCAAGTTTACATTTTACAAGTGTATATTTTAGAAATGCAATATTTATAATGTATCTGGATGCCATTGAGTGTAAACAAATAGCAGATTTATATCAACCACAGCAGTAAGACTAATAATTTCCTAGGGGAAGGAAAGAAGAAAAAAATTTAATTTCTGAGAAACATATTCCTATAAAATGCTAATATAATAAACTTTACAGTTCTCAAAATAATATTTGTTCTAAAAATTCAGAAAGCACAGAAACATTGTTAGGGGAATTTTTTAATCTTTGCTATTTGTAGTATTTTATATTCCTTATATTTTAACACAGTCCTGCTATAGTATTTGTATGGTTGTTAATGGTGTACATGACACAATACTGAAATGAAGAATAAAAAATGTTGTAACTCTTCTAAATGCTTATGATATCAGCATGAAAATGAGCAGTTGGTCTTGAAACATTTGAATCATTCTAAGATGGGAAGAAGGAGAAGAAGTGAATTCCATTTCTATCAGAAATTTTGAAGCTTTGAAAGGGAAACTGAACTAGGAATGTGACACATTTGGGTGCTATGATTGTCTGTGTTGCAGTTCGTGGTACCTATCTAGAGAATTGCTTCACTAATCCTCTAGACTCTGCACAATTCTGTTTAGCCATATAGCAAAGTGGTTAAGAGTGTAGACTTTTAAGTCAGGCAGCTACTTAGTACTGAGTGACCTTAAGCAATCTGTGTGACCTTGGGCAAGTAATGAACCTCTTTCTCCATAAGCTTCTTCATGTTTAACTGATATGATTTTAAAAATATTTCCTCATAGAGTTAATGTGAGCTTTAAATGAGTGTAATTCCATGTGAAGTGGGACTTTTCCTGTTTTCCTGGAATGTAGCTGTCTTCAAAGCTGAGGACAATGGGAAATAAGCAAGTTGCTAATCATATCCGTGGTCAAACCAGCTCAAAGATGATCACTCGCATCAATCTATATAAAAGACTAAATATTTGAAAAGGGATTCTATGAAAAAGATGTTTTAAAAAGAATTTTAATAGACAACGCAGTCTCATCTCACTTTTCCTCTTAGAGGAGAGGAATGTGTTGCATGCATGGAAATGGTTGCTCAAAAGGGATCACTCCTACACTAGCTGTTTGTCAAATTCTTGAAAGAGTATATGGTTGCCCCATGCTGATATGCACAAGCGAAGAGTGAGAGAGTTCTTGTAGATTTTGACAGCTGTTCCCATGAGGATAGGGATTTCATAAGGATCGGGATTTATGCATACTTCTTGGCAGAAGAATTCTGAAGGTGGGAACCTGCGTGCAGCTGCTCATGATATTTGGGCAAGAAGTGATATGAATGCATTTCTATTACAGGTAAGTCAAGGATGCCTGAGGTTTTCCTTGCTTTTCCTGAAAAGCAAGTAAAAGTTCTCTTGAAGGGATGCTGCCCAGGAGAGCTGCCTGTTGGGTTAAGGGGATAGCCTCAGAAAGAGCCTGGAGGTATAATGCAGTGGGAAGGAGCTGAATTATAAGTGGTCAGGTTTAGTCTATTCCCCCTGTCAGAAAATGCTGCAATAGACAGAGTGGGGTATGTGGAAGGTGATGAGAAAGCTAGACTGTCTTTGAAGAACATACAAATATCATCCATAACAGAAAAGCAGCATCTGGATGCCTAACGTAACAGAGGACAAACGTGGGAAGATTAAAAAGAAGTGGAGGAGCTTTTGCTTCTTTATTCTTGTTCCTCCTCATCCCTTGCCCTGATCTCAGAGGAGACAGAAGAAGGTGAGGTTGGGAGGAGGTAGAGCAAATGGCAAAGAATCAAACCACACTAACCTCCCTTTTTACTGGTTTCCAGAGTTCAAAAAATGAGAGAATCTTTAAAGTGGATTCAAGGTTAAAATTTGTCTTTGGAACAGACTACATTTTTGTTTCATACCTAAAATTGTGACTATTCTGATAAATGAAAGAAACAAATAGTTATGAGGTGGCCCAGAGGTGGGGCAATGGGGTCTGACAGAATGTACTTCAACGCAGGAGTAGGTGAGAGAAAAATACTTGTTTCTTGTTTGCGTCCTTTGAGCCAACCTGCTTAATAAACTGGTTACATGACACAGTACATGTGACTAGGATATAGTAAATGAGCAATACAGTCTAGCTGGTACTACTATTGTTAGATATTAGATATTTTTTGGTGACCCTAAGTAAATTCAGCAATGTTTGTATTGCAGGGCTAAGTTAGACACAGACTCTCAAGTTCAGCATTAATAAATTCAGAGATTCATAGATGAATAAATAAAATATAAGAAAATCAACTGATTTGTCTATCAACCAAACACACCAAAATATCAAGTGTAACAAAAAAGGAAAAAGCAATAATCCAAAAATGTATACTGTGATTTCCCTTGATGGAAGAAACTTATTTCTGACCACTCAGAAAATGTAAAGGTATTTTTTAAAAAGGATAGCACATGCATTCTATTTTATCACTAATTTATGATGAATTACTTAATCTATCATGTCTATATTTTCCTTAGTTCTCAAATAGAACAATTTTCTATTTTCTAAAAGCCTGAAACAAATCTTATACTAGATGAAAATCTCTCTCTTGGAGCAAAAAAAAACAACTGAAGACTCCCAATAAAGAAAATTGCTTATTCTAAATAAGTTCTAAGGTGTCTTTTGATAGTTGAGGTCTATGGTAACATCATCCTGCCTCCATCATTAGCAGCCAAACTCTATTAGATGACATGTCGACAAGTAATTCACTCAGCATCCTAGCTTTCCTCAGAGCTTATACTCTTTGGAATCACAGAAAGTATAGATAAAACACTGCTAAAGTATTTAACACGTAACTTTAAAATTAAATAGAAATACTTTTTCACAACAGTTTCAGTTTAAGGACAAAAATGATATTTAAAAAACTGAGAAAAGTCATAATTTAGCTGAGCTGTGAGCAAAAATGCATTTCAGAACAATTTTGGTGAAAAAACCTTTATGCAAAATGAATCTTATAATGGATGAGGTAAGTAGTGATCACATTGCCAAAAATCTACCACAATATAATATAGTAAACTCTAAGTATATTCAGAAATAAATTATTTCAATTGTTTTAAAGTATTTTTTCAAGGATGGAGCTGTAGGTTAAAATACTGTACTTACATTATTTATTAGTTATGGACAAAGGTTCTTAAAGTACGATGGTTAATCTTACATATTAACTTGACTGGGCTATGGGGTGCCCAGCTACTTGGTCAAGCACTATTCTGGGTGTTTCTGAATAAAATTAACATTTAACTTGATATACTGAATAAAGCAAGTTGCTCTCCTGAATGTGGTGGGCCTCATTCAATTAGTAGAAGGTCTAAATAGTATTAAAATGATGGCCGACTTCAAAAAGGGGAGACTTCCTCCTGCCTGCCTGCCTTCAAACTCGAACATTG
Source organism: Ateles fusciceps (assembly GCA_036589455.1). NCBI lineage: Eukaryota > Metazoa > Chordata > Mammalia > Primates > Atelidae > Ateles > Ateles fusciceps. The sequence continues at coordinate 6,966,603 of JAZHEH010003404.1, read as the reverse complement.
TTTTTTTCTGTATGCAGACTCAAACTGAAACATCAGCTCTTCCTGGCTCTCAAGCTTGCTGGCCTTTGGACTGCAACATACCATCAGTGTTCCCGGGTCTCCACATTGTTGACTTTACTTCAGATCTTGGGACATAACAGCTTTCAGAACTCTATAAGCAAATTCCTCATAACTGTCAGTTTATCCTAATTTTCTGGTGGTTTTGTTTCTTTGTAGAAACTTAACGTGTCTCAAATAAGTCAAGTGTTAGAGAGAAAGAGAACTTTACCATTTATCCGTTCAATGAATGTTTTCAAAAACATTCTACCTATTTTCAGGCATTATGCCAGGTAATAGGGAAACAAATATGAATTAAATGCTACCTATCCTTGATGAGTTCCAGGTCTAGTTTAAGTTACATATTTGAAAACTTCAATGGCAAATCATTGTTATGTACAAAATAAGCACATAATTTTTGGGGATGTGAAGAATTAGGAGAATCTAGATGTAATTCTTATATACTAATTCTGGATAAAATAACTGAACTTTCAGATACTGGGTTACAAATGCCATTCTTTTAATTTATAGCATAATTTGTATGATATACAGTTTAAAATATTCCATGCTTCATTTCTGGGACTTTGAACTAGAGAAGCTACCTATAAAAACATTTTTTATTCCATGCTCATGAATTGGCAGAATTAATGTAATTAAAATATCTGTACCAACCAGAGCAATCTACAGATTCAATGCTATTCCTATCAAACTACCAACATCATTTTTCTCAGAATTAGAAAAAAAATTTTTCTAAAATTCATCTGAAACCAAAAAGGAGCCTGAATAGCCAAAGCAATCCTAAGCAAAAAAAAAGCCAGAGGCATCACCACTACCTGACTTCAAACTATACTACGAGTCTACAGTAATCCAAACAGCATGGATTTGCTATGTGTCTAAAAACAGACACATAGACCTATGAAAAAGAATACAGAACCTGGAAATAAACCTTCATACCTACACCCAACTGCTCTTCAACAAGGTTGACAAAAATAAGCAATGGGGAAAGAACTCCCTATTCAATAAATGGTGCTGAGATATTGGCTATCTATACATGGAAGAAAGAAAATGGACCCTTCTATACTATCACATACAAAAATTAAGTCAAGATGAATAACAGATTTAGATGAAAGCCCTTAAACGCGGAGGTTGCAGTGAGCCGAGATCACGCCACTACACTCCAGCCTGGGTGACAGAGCGAGACTCTGTCTCGGGGGAAAAAAATATCCTCAAAGAAAGATTAGTAAATATGCTTCTGGACATCAGCCTCAAAGAATTTATGACTAAGTCCCCAAAGGCAATCACAACTTAAACAAAAATTGACAAGTGGGACATAATTCAACTAAAGAGCTTTTGCATAGCAAAAGAAATTATCAACAGAGTAAACAGACAACCTGAAGAATAAGAGAAAATATTTGCAAACTATGTATCTGAAAAAGGACTAATATCTGGAACCTTTAAGGAACTTGAACAACTCAACAAGCAATAAACAAATAACCTCATTAAAAATTGGGCAAAGGACATGAACAGGCACTTCTCAAAAATATACAAACAAGTGGCCAGAAAACATATGAAAATGCTGAATATCACTAATCTTCAGAGAAATGCAAATAAAACCACAATGATATATCATTTCACACCAATCAGAATGGTTACTAATAAAAAGTCAAAAAATAACAGACGCTGGCGAGGCTGTGGAGAAAAGGGAATATTTATACACTGTTGGTGGGATTCTAAATTAGTTCAATATCTGTGGAAAGCAGTTTGGAGAATTCTCAAAGTACTAAAAATAGAATTTCCATTCAACCCAGTAACCTCATTACTGGGTATATGCCTAACAAAAAATAAATTTTTCTATCAAAAAGATACCTGCATGCATATGTTCACTGCAGCACTATACACAATAGCAAAGCCATGAAATCAACCTTTATTCCCATCAATGGTGAACTGGATAAAGTAAATGTGGTACATATGTACCATGGATTACTATGCAGTCATGAAAAGAAGAAAATAATGTCCTCTGCAGCAACATGGAGGCCATTATCCTAAGAAAATTAATGCAAAAATAGAAAACCAAATACTACATATTCTCATTTATAAGTGGAAGCTAAACATTTTTACACATGGACATAAACATGGGAACAACAGACACTAGGGACTACCAAAGGTGGGAGGGATAGAGGGGACAAGGGTTGGAAAACTACCTGTTGGGTACTATGCTCACTTCCTGAATGATGGGTTCAATAGTACCTCAAACCTCAGCATCACACAATATTGTAACAAACGTTGTAACAAACCTGTAGCAGAATCTAAAATAAAATTTGAAAATTTTAAAAAGATATTCTTTTTTAAAAAATTGAAAATGTATATCTTTAAGGTGTACAGGATAGTGTTTGGGGGGGTGTGTGTGTGTGTGTGTGTGTGTGTGTGTAAACTAAGCTTTCAAAAAGATACATATATTCTCAGTACTGCCATATGAAAATAATAATTTAATATCAGAGGAAAGTAACTCATTATAAACATAGTACTCAATGAGGAATTCTTAGTACAACCTAGAGAAGAGTTCGTTTTCAAAATTTGCTCCAAATATAGCCTAGAACATCACAGCAATGGGCAAGCAGCTTGGTCTTAAATTAGCACTTTATGGAATCAAAAACTGGGGTATTGTTTAGGTCTGTGGCCTTTCTACTAAGACTGAAACCATATAATTCATAAAAGCAACATTGTCAATGACAGAATTCTTAACATTATTGTTTGCATCTGACTTGTTAATAAAGTAAAAATGTTATCTTTAATGTTTACAAGTGATAAATTAACATTAATATGATGAATCAATTCCATATGCTACACGTTAAGAAGAACCCAATTTAAGAAGATTGATTTACATATTACAGATGTATGTCCTCCTCTCCCCTGTTAGAAATACTAAGTAAAAAAGAATATATGTGCAGGCATGTTAAATACAGGCATTCCTCAAATTTCCAATCTTGATCTCTTCTTATTTTCAATGGGACCTCTTTCTTATCTTCTAATGGGACCACAGCTCTTTGCCAGGCAACAATTATCGCTATAAAAACAATGCATCTGAACTCTCTACACTGCAGGTCCAACAATCTTGTGAGTTCTAGACACAGGTGACCAACAATGTTTGTCAATCAGAAACATGCCATCTGCCAGGCATCTCAAACACATTATACTAGCAAACACTCATTATTCTCCACACACTGTGTTCTTTAATACCAACTGGAGCAAAATGAAATAAGAAAATCTCCTAAAAATATAAAATAGGCCAGTTCTAACTTAATTTTGTTAACTCACTATCTTTAATTTCAATGACTAAATTGTGTTTTCGTTTGCTTTTGAGACGGAGTTTTGCTTTTGTTGCCTAGGCTAGAGTGCAATGGCGTGGTCTCAGTTCACTGCAACCTCCACATCCCACGTTCAACTGATTCTCCTGCCTCAGTCTCCTGAGTAGCTGGGATTACAGGCACCTGCCACCATGCCCAGCTAATTTTGTATTTTCAGTAGAGATGGGGTATCACCATGCTGGCTGGGCTGGTCTTGAAATACTGACATCAAGTGATCTGCCCGCCTCAGCCTCCCAAAGTGTTGAGATTACAAGCATGAGCCATCGCACCCAGCCTCTAAATTGTTTTAAGTAAAATATCAGTTATAACTATCCTATGAATAGTTATGTGCATATATTACTTATGCACTAAGAATCACAATATTCTGAAACATTGTGAAAATAGCATACTACTACTTCTGCAGTTCTCAAAGATAGCAATTCTCTTTTTCTAGAACAGCTAAAACCATTTCCCCCTGTATATTAAATTTTAATCTCTGAAGTTAATGGCATCTTCATCTACTTCACACACCTAGCCTTAAGTCAGAAACCTGAAAGTCATTTTTGCCTAATGCCTCCCCTTCACCACTACCTCCCATTCCATTGGATATAAATTCCTACTCACCCCACTCTTAAATACGTTTCAAGCTCACCTCCTCCCCTCCATTCCCAGTACTGATGCCAAAACTTAAGCCTTGCTCTCAGTTTATTCTCCCCTCCATACATAACTAAAACCAAAATTTCTCCCTTCCCTCGATGCCTCCCATGAAACAAAACAAAAAACAGAAACCCCAACCACTTTGATTATGTTTCTCCCTCACCTAAACACCTTCAGTGGCTTTATCCACCTACAGTATAATGTCCATAATCTTTAGGTTTCTAAGTAAGGCCTTCCCTGATATGGCACCAAGTTTCCTTTCTGGAAAAATTCCCCAGTTGCCACCAGAAGCGCTCACTTACCCCTTTCTTTGGGCTCATTGGTCTATATTTATTTTTCTACACTGTAGTATCATCTTTTCCCTCTCTACCTTGGGTCATGCTTTTCTTTCTGCTTCCCACACCTCCCCTTCTTGAATTTCTACTCAAGCTTTAGAGACAATCTCAAAGATCTCTTATTCTGTGAAGCACTCCCCAGCCCCACTTGGTATCTTCCATCTCTAAATAATGTTTCCGATGGAACTGCACTAAGCATTTTACAAAACATTGCCACCTGTCCTGTCCTCTTTGATTCTAATAACCACACTGTAACATGAGGAAACTGAGTCTCAGAAAATGTTATTCCTCTCATAAAGTAATAGCAATGGACTTTGGGCTGTAATCCAATTAAGTCCTAGACTCCAAGATCCACACTCTCTATATTATACCCCTCTGTTTCTTCCTCTCCTTCCTATGTGCTGTAAAGGTAGTAATGTTTTTTCTTGCACCATCACACTGAGCACAGTGTTTTAAGGTTGACTTTGTATATTTTTGCCTCTCCTACACTGTAATCTTAGAGAGTATAATCTGATCCTTCCTATCATTTTAATGCCAGGAACTAGCTCTAGCATGACATAAAACAAAGAAGTAATGAATAAATACAAGTTCAAGTCTCTTCCATCACACACACACACACACACACACACACACACACACACAAACACACACACACACAAACTCCCACCCCTCCTAACCAGGCATCTTCTTATAGAACAATCGTCCATTACCCTTTACTACGAAGCAAGTTCCTTGAAGGAGTGGTATGCATATGCTATTTCCATTTTCCACTTCCTATTCATTCTTCAACCCTATGACATGTGGCCATCCACTTCCCTGAAATAGCACCAATAAAGATGATCTTCATTTTTGCCAAATGCAATGGCAAAATTTCGGAGGCTCATGTTTCTGACAATTTTTGCTTTGTTTAGCCGTACTGACCGCACTCACTCAATATTAAGAGAGCACTTAGTACAGTCTTAGTTTCCTTCCTGGGCTTTTCCTCAAACTTAGATATCACAGTATTTCTCTGTTCTTTTTTCTTTCTTTCTTTACATGCTCTTATTGGAGAGTCTCATAAGAAGTAAATGAATTCTAGCCCTGGAAAAATGGAGCTAAAACACTTTGATGAGTCAGCTCAAAATTACATGCACTCCTGGATCAATGGCACTGACATTTGTAAACACTATATAATTTTAAAAATACTTCAAGTTGGTTTTTTGGCATGCACTGTTGGTATATTTTCTGTGACTGGTTTGCTTTCTTGATTATGTTCTATTTTGGATAATTTTAAAATGAATTTGTGTTCCTACATATTACTTCAGAATGGTAACAAATTTCTTGAGTTTAAAGCAGAAGTCTCTTCCAGAGCAAAATTCAGTGAGGTAATGGAGACATGCCTAGAATTTGATTGAGCTTATGTAACTGGAAAATACATCGTGATGTATTCTCCAAGATTACTCCTCTTTTGAAAGAACATCTTTACCAATATCTCCCAAAACAATAAAATAGGAATAAAACATTTTTTCCATTCCTATAATTTATTGTTATATAAATAGGTTATATAAATAAGAATTATTTTGGCTGTAAGTAACAGAAAACCAAATGTAAATGGCTTAAATATGTGTACTGTATTATTATCTCAATAACAAGGAGTCCAGAGATAGTGCTAGTTCTAGGTTCTTTATTTCAGCAGTTCTTTAAGGAGCCAGTAGCTTTTCCTCATTCTGTTCTGCATCCTCCACCTTTTGGCTAGGTCTCTTCACCATCACAACATGACAACAGTGGCTTCAGGCAGCACCTCCACGTGCAGCAATTTTCACAGCCAGAAAAGTAAATAGTCTTTTGTTGAATCTTATCTGAAGAACCAAGAAATTTCTCAGACAGTCCCCAAGGGAATTCACTTTATTTTTCCTTACTTAGAACTTGGAGATAAGCCATTTCCTAAACGAATAACTGGTGAAGAAATGGAATTACTTTGCTTGATTTAGTCTAGTTCATTCCTCTGGTCTGAGGCTAACCTGATATGGAACACGTACCAGTGTGTCGACATGTAGATACTTGAACAAAACTGGCATTTTGATACTAAGGAAGTGGGGGAGGAGGAGAAGAAATGCATTCCAAACAGATAACCAACAGTTTTTTAATAACTAACTTTGTGGTTTTCTATCTGAAAAGATATTCAACTGAAGCAAAGCATCTCCTTAGTCAATGTTAAAAGTACCAATTTCTGGGCCGGGTATGGTGGCTTATGCCTGTAATCTCAATACTTTGGGAGGCTGAGGCGGGTGGATCACCTGAGGTCAGGAGTTCGAGACCAGCCTGCCCAACATGGAGAAACCCCGTCACTACTGAAAATACAAAATTAGCCAAGCGTGGGTTGCATGCCTGCAGTCCCAGCTACTCAGGACACTGAGGCAGGAGATATGCTTTAACCGAGGAGGCGGAGGTTGCAGTGAGCCATGATCACACCATTGCACTCCAGCCTGGGCAACAAGAGTAAAACTTCATATCAAAAGAAAAAAAAAGTATCAATTTCCCTAATGATAAAAGGTACCATGGTTTTTATATTAGACACTAAGACTTTTCAGTTAATTTTAAAAAGGAGACTTGGGATAAGAATATATAAAGGTATTTTATTGATTTAGCATACTGCTTGGACCAGCAAATATAGTAAATTTATACAGTTTTATATTTCATTTATAGTATATGTGTATTTTACAAATTCTTTTTTTTAAAGCCAGATACACAGACAATATTTTGCATGTTCATATACAGGATTCACTCCATAATGAATCTGACATAAGAAAAATGGTTTTAAATTTAAAACATTGATGTAATTCAAAATATTATATTCTTCATTTTATAGTAAAATCTTGTGGGATCCTTCCCACTTAAACTTAGTTTTACTTTTTCTTTAGATTTTTTATTTCTTACCAAAGCAATGCCATTACTTGTACTTTAGCTAGACACTTATAAATTAGGCATCGTTTAACTTATTTTTAAATGATTATTTTTTATAATGGCAATGTATTGTATATTCATATTATTGAATGCAGGTCTCTCATTTTACTCTAAGATGTTTAAACCAATAAAAATGTAAACCACTCTGCAAATGTGTTATCGGTTCATGAATAAGCATGTCCCTTGTCCCTGCCTCTTCTTATGTAACATTAATATAAGGATATTATCCTGTCCATTATAATATTAAGATATTATCCTGTACGTTGCAACATTAGCACATTAGCTTGTATATTAGGTGGTCCACCAGCCACTTTGTGATACAAATAAAAATGACCAAAATCCAAATTATTAAATCTGACTTCTTTTTATCACTTCTTAACAACTAATACATACAACACATAGAAATCATTTAGGTGCTTTATTTCAGTATGTCTTCATGGACTCTCATTATCAGAATTAATATGGGTTAAAAATATCACTCACGGTTGAAAATTAATGGCTGACTATGCAAGCTTTTCAGCTTGATTTGTCACACATGGAATAGTTTAATGTAACTGTTTTCCCTAAAGTAAGGCTGTATCCTCACATGCTTAAGTGCCTTTCTGAGACTATGTATTTAAAAATTGGCACTGAACCTTAGTGTTTGAAGTGTGTGTGTGTGTGTGTGTGTGTGTGTGTGTGTGTGTGTATATATTCCATGTATCCAAAGATGCAGAACAAATTTGCTGTTCTCGAGGGTGACTCCCACACTAAACTGAAGAAGAGCAAAGCACAGGGACTTCCAACTAAAGAGGAAAAGGAGATCCTACTATAGATACTGTTTCAGAAGAAACACTAAGAGGACTTGAGCATTTTAACTACTAGTAGGTAACAGCATCTTAGATAAAAACTCTTGCTCTTCCAGAAGAGGGAAACAATTTTCTTCTGCTTATTCAACCTTCACTCTTCACACAAACACAATGTCCAACCCCTAAGTATACGATTTGCTGGAATGGTAAGATTATCATTATTACATTCAGGGTCTTTTTAGAAATAAGCCAAGACTTTTGGAAGATTTTAGTCACCCTCCAAGCCTAAATACTTGCTATGTTTTGAAGAAACTTTGTCTAGCAAAGCGTTTAACATCCTTACATCATAGACTGTGATAGAAAGGAAATTAGGGATTGCAGATCGGAATGCTTCACAATGGTGGGCATGGTGACTCATGTCTGTAATCCCAGCACTTTGGGAGACAGAGGTGGGCAGATCACTTGAGGTCAGGAGTTCAAGACCAGCCTGGCCAACATAGTGAAACCCCATCTCTACTAAAAATATAAAAATTAGCCAGGTGTGATGGTGGGCATCTGTAGTCCCAGCTACTTAGGAGGTTGAGGCAGGAGAATCGCTTGAACCCAGGAGGCAGAAGTCTCAGTGAGCAGAGATCGTGCCACTACATTTTAGTCTGGGCTACAGAGTGAGACTCCTTCTCAAAAATAATAATAATAATAATAATAAAGAAAGAATGCTTCACAAAGGCAATATTTGGATGGTTCTTAGCTCTGAAACTTACTGGTGCTTACAATCCAGCTAATCAGATTTGACAAGTTTAGGGTATGTCACTAGATTAATCTGTGGGTTTCTATAGCACTTATTATCCTCTTCATAGCAACACAAAATATTCATTTAAGAAATACTCACTTGTAAAATAAAAAATGTTAAAAATGTGTGTAATTGTTTTTGCACTATTTTTACAAAGACACTCCCTATGATCTATTAAGTGACAATGTAAAGTATAGTTTTTGTGCTACTCTTGATCCATGGCAATATAAATAATTCAATTTATATTAGAATTGGAAAACTTGCTTTTTAACAAACATCTTTAAACACAATGTAATATAAAAATAGATTTTAAAATATACATTTTTATTTTTAATTAAATAGTTTTGTTTCTTTCTACTTCATTTCCCAGAGTCACTTAATAAAATCCATGGTATTTATGGAAAAATTCTGATGTCATATGCATGTGTTTCAATAAAGGCAGTTAAGAGGTTGATGAAATTTATTCTGCAAATTTTTTCATTAGAAAATTCAACAGAGACAAAAATCTCTTCTACTTTGTACTATAATGGTTTATTTTTTTCTTCTGTAACGTATCTTTGTTTCAGTATAGCCAATGATATATCCAAAGTATAGTAAGTATTTAGGCTTAAACTGTCATGTTTTTGACAGTAATTATTTTTTTAAGTAAGCCAAAATAACTAAAAATGGCATAAAACCTCATAAGAATTCATCTAACAATTACATGGAGAAATTATTTTCCCAGGTAGAAAAAGCCATATAATTATTTCAAATATTTGAACAAATCTAGCCATTCATATAAATCATCCACTCATTAGCCTAATGGATCTTTGAAATTATATCAATGGGATGCAATTGAGTTAATATTCATACTTATCAAAGAAGGAAACTTTTGTTTCTTCCAGACCATTTGAAACAGTCAACACTATATATTAAACTTAGTCCTTTTACAGACTTGACAAAGATGTCAGTAAGATGTAATAATAAAATTGATATTAATTCTCTATGATGATATGGACATTGAACTATAATTTTTAGCAGACGTATGTCCCTATTCAAGTCTTTAATAATGTAAATTCAGCAATTACGATTTTATTACTAAGTTTTCCATATAAGATGATTTACTTTTAGTAAAGGAAATATAACAAATGCTTACTGGAGACAGAAGAGAGATGAGAATAGAATGGAATAAGTAATAATAAAGTCCCAGTACTAAGACAGTTGTATGTTTGTTGTCATGATACATAGCCAGATAATAACTAGGGAAGATTTTTAGAAATTAATATTGAACACTGGAGCTTCAAAGTAGATGTTTCCATTGAATCATAAGATGGCATTAATTCAATAAAATGCTAAAATCATTGGGGAGCTAACAGTGGAAGTATTCTTGGTTGCTTCACCTTGTAACAGTATTAATACAGAGACATTTATATTGATTCTTTTCATACAAAGTATAGAAATATTATAAAATAGCATTTTAATAATACTATAGTATTTTAATAGTATTTAAATTTAATAGTATTTAAATAGTACTATAAAATAGTATAATATAAAATAGTACAAAATGCAATACAAATTTTAACTTATTTATATTGCATTTTATATTGCCATACTCACAAATGCAAAGTATTCTTTTTGCTGAATTTGATGTATTTCTTCTTTATTATGCATTGTTGACTATGAACACTTATGAATTAACTGTTTTATTATTGTTAGTCTTTATGAGGTGCTTAATTTCTAGCTGAGAAGTAAAATTTCAACAGCATGATACTTACTCTTAACTACAATTATATGCTAATATAAGAAGTATAAATTCCTGAACTTAATGAATTCTAATAGAATTTTTATGTTGTCAAGTTTAGAGTAAATAATTCAATATATACACCAATTCTTTAGCAGTAAAGATATGAGTACAAAGAAAATAAATTACTATGTAAAAATAAACTATGTCTAAAGTATAAATATAAAATAGCAGATATTTACACATAAAGGCAGGATCAGTGGGAGTTATTTTTAAAAGGTGAAAATACGTTCCATTGCATTTATTGATATTATTGTTCAAATAAATGCTTTTCAAATGAAAGATTTTATTCTACAGAAAAGCCTTAAAATACAACCTGCAAATTATTCTTTATTAGTCAATCATTTCATATATTTCAGTTAATGTGAATTGAGTAAAATATCTTGAAAATTAAAAACATTTCATAATGTCACTAGCTCAAAATGACCGATATGTTTGCAAAAGCATTTGCTAAAGCCTACATAATGCTTATCACCTCCCAGATGCTACCTGATTTAAATACATAACTTATCAAATATTCTAAGGTACCATTACCAACCCAGGTTGGTTATCTCGTTCAAATAGATAGCATTAACTGACATACTCTGGAACCAAAACTAGGTGGTCTACTTAGGAGATTGTACCTTTAACCATCACTCTACCCCACCTCCCTGAGGAACATGATTCTGCCAGCATCTACTATGTATTTGAAAGTCTTTATTTAAACAATAATCAATCAGGTATGTCAAATGTGAATATGCTTTTCTCATTATGAAAGTGAATTTGTGAGTTACAAGCAATGAAAAGGAAAGTGGGCATAATAAGTGTGCTGAAAGATTGAACAGTGTAAATGTTAAGAACAGAGATAGTACTTACAAAAGCCAAATAATCATGTTTAACATTCAAGGTCATACCATTTAAATTATCTACTTATACCAAAAAACTACAGTGGTATCACTTATAAATTATGCCTGAAGGGAATTGTTTCATTAACCTTGTCCAAAACATTAATGGCACTTTATTTCTAAAATAAGAAACTGATCCAACTATTTAAACAATGTTATTGTTTATTAAACAATACTATTCATATACCTCACATTTCTATGAAAAGAAAGTCAATCTTTATTTTCAGAAAATTTGACATAATTTGTTTTTACCTTTCCAAATACAAAGGAGCATAGAGATTTGACGCTATTATTCTAGCCTGAAGTCAGTCAAAAAGAAAGCATGACTCTTAATAAATGTGGACCCACTTTCCTTTGAAGGTGTCTTTGAAAGGAGCAGTAGGAGGGAGAGCAATGTAGATCTTCTCTGCAACTGAATTTCAAAGGATTTATTTGGCCCATCTTCCACATGGGAAGAATTATAAATTTTTTTTTCCTTTTATTTCCCATTGCGAGATATTAAATGGGAAAATAAGTCCAGGTTATGTAGGTCTCTATGAGATATTAGATGCATTAGCAGCCATAGTGCAAGGAATGTAGGACACAAAAGCCTATGTAACTGGCTGCTGTGAACTTTAGCAGCAAACCTTTAAAAAGGGAAAAAAAACGAAAGAAGACCTTTAGCACTTCCATATAGATCTCAACATCACTCAAAAACTTTCTTCAGCTGGGTCTGATGCATTAATGAGATCGTAGAATTACTGCTTATTTTAGAATTACATACTTTGTTGAGGAAAGCTTATTATTATACACAAAATGCCATAGTTTATAAAAAATAATTGGACGTGACAATAAACCACATTTAGAAGAAAGCTTAAAAGAGAATTCCTTGAATTTAATTAAACAGCTTTAAAAATTGTTTTGCAGACATTTAAACAGTGTAGAAACACTATGATATATATATCTTGTCTAGTATGTCTGCAAATCCTAGCAGCTCACATGCTTTTAAAATTATGACAGTTTAAAATTATAACTGTAGTGTAAAATTAGGCAAACAAGTAAATAAAAATTGAGTAAATAATGCAATTTTACCTGGTGCACTTTTTAACAATATTCTTATTATTCAAATCTTACCTTTTCTTGATAAAATCTGCCTTAGTTAAACTATGATAGTGTATGTGGTTTCTGTTTCATACCCAATGTCTGAATGAATATTCAAAAATCAATCTCATTAATGTTTTAAAAATGCAACTGCTAAACAAACCATGTTTAAGTTTTTCAGCTATGCTGGTTTTTTGCTTCTCTGAAATATAACTACTGAGCCAAGATTTTCTAAATGATTTTCCAGCAAATGACATCTGTATTGAAACCTAAGACACACAGGCACTATAGTAAAGGTGAGGAAAAGAATTATTAGAATAGAATAGCAACATGAATCATATTTAAAAGAATATACAAGAGGATTACTTATTCCACAAAAAGTAAAAGGAACATTTTTTTTTTTTTCTGTTTTGGTCAATAGTGATTCAGAAGGTGAATCAGGTTCCTGTGGGGGCTCTGTTATCATTATATGATATCATTATATGAATTTATCATCAATGAACCAGTGAAGCCTGAAACTGAGGGTTGATATAGAGTGAAAAGAGATTTTCCCCTAAATATATCATATTATAAGCATATATTCTGAGTTCTAAAAGCAATAATCTTCCACATAAAATTCAATACAAGAGTGATTGCAGACCACCTTACATCAAAATCATGGCAGGATTTAAATAATATCTAGTCCAGACTCTCATCTTATATAGGAATGTATGGCATATGGTCATTTCAGCCTCTTCACGGATACCCACAATGACCGGACCTCAGCCCACAGATTTTTTAAACCTCTGTTAGAAAGATAATGATTTAATGAAAGTAAAGATGCTTCATCATTTAAAATTTTTCATAGATTTATCACCATTTTGTCCTGTGGGCTATCACAAGATAGTCAGAATTCCTTTTTCTACCTGATAGCTTTTCACTATTTAATGATAGCTTTCATTCTCTCACTTCTCCAAGTTAAGTCTTCCCCATTGCATTTCATAGAACATATCTACAATACACAAGAATCTTCCTCTATTTATCTTTCGAACTTACTCTTTACTAGTTTGACAGTTTGCCAACATCCACCACAGCAAGAAGTGCTCACAATTGAACACAACGTTTAAGATGTGGTCATCATTGCAAACTATCATAGGGCATCCCTTTGTAGGACACTATTAAGTACAATTTAACAATGTTTAACTTTTGCAGGAATGTTCCATGACAAATGCCAAGCATTTGGCCAACAAAACCATGGTCATAATTGTGCAATGAACTTTTTGGACCCAAAGATCTTTACATTTATATCTACACCTATAAGGTGGTATCTTAACATCGAACATGTTAACATGAATCTCTATATTTGAACCCTAGGTATGTTATCTTCAAAAATATCAAGATACTCTTATTTTCCTTCTTATCAAACTCACATCCCTTCAGTGTTATGTAATATGGATCTATGTTGACTTATAATAGCCTATCTCACTTTATTAGCTCTTAATACTCAAGAATCCCCAAGGAAAACATTTTCTTGTATGGCAATTTATATTTAAGAAACTTTGCCCAAGACTTCTTTTCTCTTGTTTACTTGAAAACAAGTTTTTTTAGAGAATAGTTTCACAGTGCAGTACATCTCCGCAAGAGCGTTTCTTGGTAGTTGATCATGATTAAATGGCAAAATGCAGATAATGACATGCTCAATTCCACCTTTGAGTCAGGACAAACAGTGTAACATCGACTACAACATATCCTTAGGCTGATATGCTTATACCGCAAATATCCATACATAGCGCACATGAAATGTGCAGTGAGCTTAAAAAAACGACTACTTTATTCTACTTAAAGTTGTCCTCTATTCAAACTTTTATCTCATTCTTCTATCCTTCTGCACCATAATTTTCTTTCAAGCAAAAACAGATCTGGATGATCCCAATCTCTTCAAATCTACATCACAGGCTTTAATTGACGCTCATTAAAGTCAGGTTGCAGCTGAGGGAGCCTGGGCTGTAATCAGCTGGGGTTTCATCCAACTCCTCCTTCAAAACACGCCCCCCAGATCGGAGCCAGAGGAGAGCCCAACCACAGAGGACTTCCACTCAAGGAGGGCAACCCCTGAGTAATGTCCAGGCCGACAACCATCCCCTCCGAACCCCGCCCAGCATTAGACCACGTTCCTAGCGCCGCGCCTTCTTCCGGAGCCTCCTCCGGCCGGCTGGCTAGGGGTGAGCGCAGGGGTTAGTCAGTGCGCACGTGACGCGCGGTGCCCACATGACACCACCGTGGGCGGGGGAGGAGGACAGCGGAGTGAAGAGGGGGAAAAGTTACAGAAGACCCGTCAAACCGCCCAAAGCAGTTTGTCCCTTCCCTTCCTCACCAGCCAATGGCTCAAGGATCTCTAAGAGACAGCTGGGGACCCAGGCGTCTCCAGTCCAGTCCCCGAAACGCCGGACTCAGTTCTCTGCTCACCCCATCACCCTCTCTTCCCAGTCCCGCTGGTGATGCCGCTGCACCCTCAAGTTGCTCCTTCCTTCTTTCTTTCCCTCCCTCCCTTTCTTTCCTTCCTGCCTTCCCTAAAAGCTCTTCATCCACTTTGGGTGATGCCACTGACGCACATTCAATTTGCCCCGGGAGCTCTGAGGAGGTCAGGCCAGGCCGAGCACCTTCCAAAGGGGAGGGTCTAAATGAGCAAACAAAGTTGCACGCCACACCGCAACCTGCCCCTCCCCCTCCCTTTAGCCCCCAAGTCGAATCCCCAGCGAAGCTCACTTGCACTGCGGGTCCCCTCTGCCCCCCACCATATCATCGCGCAACACACCCCCTTCAACATGCGCGCCCACCCTTTCATTGCCCTGCGCCCCGAGCGGTCCCACCGCCCAGCAAAACACTGAGCAAGCCGCTGCGCTCACCTTGCTTGACACACTTGAGCCGGAGGGGGGTCCTTGCAGTGTTTGATCACGGCCAGCACGTCTCTGATGGTAAGCCCCGCCACGGGGGTCTCGTCACCTCCAGCAGCAGCTCCTCCGACACCAACTTGCTGCCGCTCTCATAGGCCACCTTGCCAGGCTTCACCTCCCCCAGGTAGGGGAACTGTCCATTCTCGGCGCCCCCCTTCAGTTCAAAGCCCAGCTGGCCCTCCGGGTTCCTGCCAATGACACTCTCATGGACTTTGCTAGTCCAGTGGCTTTTCTTTTCAAGCTTTTGGACATGGCAGTGGGGTGAGTCGCCTCAGTTCCTTGGGGTCCTCTGGGGTGGGGGGGGGTTGGTGATGAAAGAATGAGGATGGAGGAGCAAGGGGACCCGGAGAACAGCAGACTTTGCCTTCGCCCCCCCCTCTATTCGGTGCTTTCCCTCTTCTTTGGATGGAGTGTGGACGAGGAAGGGGGAGGATGAGAGGGACGGCTGGGCAGAGGTAGGAGAGCTTGGGTGAGGTTGTGCTGTCCCTGGAATGACACTCAAGGCTGTGGCCCCGCAGCAGAGGAAGCGGTGGTGGTGGCGTCGGCGGCGGCAGCAGCCGGAGCGAGCAGTAGCGGAGCTGGTGAGCGGGTGCGGTGGGGGGTGGGGAAGGAGGGTAGGGATGCCGGGGGCCACTCCTGCGTGGTGCGAGTGGGAACGCGCGCGCGCGCCTGGGTGTGTGTTGTTAGCCGATATCCATGGCAGCTGCAGTGGCAGGGTGCGTGTGTGTGTGTGTGTGTACGTACTAGTTGTACTGTACTGGCAGAGGGGAGGAGGTAGGGGAGGAGGGACGTGCGCGCCGGGTGGGGAGCCAGGGAGGACTTCGCCGCTGCCTCCCCTCCCTCCCTCCGCAGCTTGACCCGGTAGTGAAGGCAGAGAGAGAGGCAGGCTGGGTCCGCCTGGCAGCCTACGGGAGGAGGCGGGAGCCGGGAAGGAGGGGAGCCAAGGCCCGGCGTGAGGAGGCCGGCAGGAAGGGCCTCGAGCCCAGTGCGGACCTTCCTTGAGCCTCGGTGCGGCTGAGCGGCGCGCCAGGCTACTGGGCGAGGAGGACGCGATGACTTCCTCCGACCTGGGCTCCGATGGAGCAGAAATAGCGGGACCTGGACTTGTGGCGCGCCTGGTG
Source organism: Ateles fusciceps (assembly GCA_036589455.1). Lineage (NCBI taxonomy): Eukaryota > Metazoa > Chordata > Mammalia > Primates > Atelidae > Ateles > Ateles fusciceps. Next base: position 6,949,912 of record JAZHEH010003404.1, on the reverse strand, counting down.
CCACATCTCCGGCGCTGCGAGCCTCCTGGCGTGGGATCCTGCCGTGAGAAGGAGCTGGGGCGGGGGCGGGGGGGGGGACCCGGCGGGGCATTGCGGGAGAAGGCCTTGGGAGACGGGAGCACTGTGTAGAGAGGTTTCATCTCTTCATCTATACGGTCACTTATTTGTCTCAAAGTTCTCAGAATCCCCTCTTGGAGAAGGAGAAAGTTAGAGAACTGGAGGCTGCGTACCCTTACTGCGCAGAGAAGGGAAGCAGCCTCGCGCGTCCTCTCAGTAGGGTAATGTAGTGGAGTGCTGCGGTTGTCTGGTGAAAGGCTGTCCCTTACTCTTGGAAGCTAGGGTAAGGGGCTTCACTTTTCCCAAGTAGGAGAAGCAGAAAGAAAGGGTCTACAGGGCTAGGGGTGGAGGGGGCGGATGCAGTGAGCAGCCTTCACAGAGAAATGGGCAATTTAACCAGGGACCTACGGCAGAGAGAAGGCAGAGGCACTCCCTTACCCAGGAAAGCCACCAAAGTCCGGCTTGTACCTGGGCAAGAAACCTTAAGATGACCTGGCCCAACACTCCCATGCTCACAGAGAAAGGGAAGAAGGCTCTCTAGGATGAAAATGGCACAGTCGGGGCTGGAACTCAGCTCGCTGACCCCAACCAGTGTTCCCTTCCTTCGCCACGTTTGCATCCAGGACAGGTGAAGACACGGGCAAAAGGATGCAGGAAGGCTGCCGATTTCCACGGGAGAGCTAATTTCCTGTGAGACATTGAGTGATTTTTAAAAAAAAAAAATTCCTGTAACTGCTAAATGAATTTCATTTGCTTAACTTTTAAATAATATGTTTCAGACAAAAAAAGTTGCACACCCACTTATCTCTTTAAAGTAGAGCATGAAAAGCACTGAACAGGAGGATTCTTAATGTCTGAGATGAAGGTGATGTGGGAGGTAAGCAGTACACTTAAAAATGTTGAGTCGACCCAAACAGAAACACCGGGTTTCAATCCAGGCTCTGCTGCTCACCACGATTGTGATCTTGAGTAAACTGCTTGACCTTCCTGAGCCTCAGCTTTCTTAGTTGTTAAACAGAGTTTAGAAATACTGTTAGGACTGTGGTGAGGATGAAATTAGGGAAAGCAGGCACAGCAGTGCTCTCCTGGCACAGGTGGTAGGCGTTCAAATTGATAATTCCTTTCCTCTTTCCCTTTTAGGTGTAACTTACTATTTGGGGAAGAGGGGGGATCAAATGTAGTCAGAACTGGAAGACGTCTTGAAGAAAGATGATTTGTTTAACCTTGTGTCTTTTTTCACTTGAGGAAATAGATCCTCTGTGAGTTGGTTGGACTAGTGAAGCTTATTCAGTGAGCCGGGGCAGTGCCAAGATCTGAAGCCAGAGGCCAGGAGTAGGCAAGACTTGGTGGCAAAACCTAACCACACCCAAAGAAGTGGAGGGTTAGCATTATGAGGCAAGGTTCTAAATGGAAATTCATCATGAGAACCATATATATATATATATATATATACACACACACATATATATGAGAGAGAAACCAAATGTCAAGCTACCATTCATGGAGGATGCTAACATTTATAAGGGTTCTAAATACATGTTAGATGTTGTTCTATAGGCTTCAAACATAATACTTCATTTCTCCTGACATTTTGATAAAGTAGATACTGTTATCTCCTTTTACAGGTAAGGAAACTGAGGTATACAAGGATGGACTTTTGCAAGGCTACAAATCTAGTTAATGGTGAAGCTCACATTCAGACCCAAGTGGTTCAGCTCTAGACTTTGTCTCAGTCACAGAATTGAACTGTTTCTCTCTGTGCACTTACCATGTGTCATACCAGCTCTCAGTACATAGTGTCCCAAAAGATTGGGTCTGGTTTTTCTTTCAGGGACAATTAGGACAAAAGTAAACAAATTGAGCAATATTTGGTCATAACAGCATGCTCCTTCCATTCCCCAAAACCCAGGCGTGTCATCGAGGTGTGTGTCTGTTAATTTAGTGCTCTTCAACTTCAGAGCCACTCTTTTTTGCCCTAAATTGTGACATTAGAGCTGAAATCTGTAAACGTCTTTATGGTCAGTTGGCACAATGTTTGCCTTTGTCAATAGAAGGTGCTAGGGGAACACTGCAGAAAGAAGGGGCTCCTTTTTCTTGATTCCAGTGCTTTCCTGCTTGCTCCTATGATGCGGTGGCCAGTGAGTGACTTTCTGGCCAGTGGTGTGCAAGAAGGCCCTGTTACATAATCTTCAATTTGGCCAGTTCCCCAGTGTGCGTCTCTCTATGGAGCATCACTGGCATGCCAGTGGAATGGCTTCCTAGCAAGCTTTACTGAAAACACAGCTGATAGTTTCCTCAGCTGCCCAGTGTATGACACCTTAAATTTCTGGACCATTAAGTGGGCCACAGCCATATTATTTCCAATGAGGTACTACTCTCAGGCTTAGTAGGGTGGAGGGTAGAGGGTGGGTAGGGGGGAAGTTCTCAATTATTCTCCTTGGGTACTCTCCTGCAGCCTGAGAGGTAGTGGCTACTCCCAATAACCACTATTACTGTATGCTTTAGTGGGCTTTTGTCCTCTCCTAATAGTCAATACCCTTTGACTGGATCTTGACTGAATTGGAACCCTGAGGGAAGCACTATCCTTGGAGTCAGAAACTGGGATCACACTTTTTATTGTTTTTAACTTTCTATCATGGTATTCCTCACATTTACTTTATTTCTTCACTGTCTTTACCGTTTTTGGATTTGATGCCATGTGAAGAGAAAATTATTTCATCACTGAACACTCTGAGTGTAGAACAGAACACTAAATATTGCATGCTATTCCAAAAGAAAAATAGTTTAGGAATCCTAAAAGCCAAAGAAAGATATGAGCACATGCAGTTCTTAGAAGAGTTCTATGAGATAGAAGCTTGGCAGACATGGTCTCCACCCAGATCTCCTGGGATCCCTTTGGTTGAATCTGAGTATCCTTCCTCCAGTTTCTGTGTTCTTTTGTTTCTCACAGCCTGCCCCCAGACTGTCTTTGGAGGACTGCCCAAACACTACTAGATTCACTTTGTCTAGTGGCACAGACAGAGAGCTGGACAGAACCACCTGTGAGTTTACTTCTCTCCCTGGATGCCCTTGGCCAAGGACTTTCCTATACATGGTAGCATTTCTTTAATAAATCATTTGCAGACAACCATTATCTCAGGTTTGATCCTGGGGATCCTGACAGAAGATACTGCTATTCTTTTTTTTTTTTTTTTTTTTTTTAACAGATGAGGAAACTGAGGATCAAGGTTTTTAAATTGCCCCAAATAACACTACCAATAAGAGGTAGAGTTTTGGTACTTTTTTTAGAGGGACCATTATTCTGCCGACTACCGTATTATAGGGTATAAAGTCTCCTATCCTCGCTGTTTCTTAGTTCAGACTGTCAATATCACGACTCCACTATTACTGTGTTTTTTTCTTCCTGCCTTTTACCTCAGAAATCTCTATTGTGGTGCCAGAGAGACCTTTCTGAAACCCTCCTCTCTTCTTGCGTTTAAACTCCCCCAGCGTTGCCCATTAAATACACAACAAAGTTCAAACTCCTTATCTTGCTTGGATTCTCTTTCCACCCTTTCTGAATGTTCAGCCATATTTCTTCATGTACCTCTGAGATTGGAACCCAGGGCAACAAAGCTAATGTGGTTTCTCCAAGATAAACACAAACGAAAGGAGACCTCTTTCCACCATGTATTCTAGGTCCCTTGGAATATAATTTAAAACAGGAATTTCAACATGGAAATGTAATGATATTCAGATTAGGGCAGTAAGGTACAGTGGCTTGAACTAGTCTCCCACCGTGTCTGGGGACTAGGACAGCTGACCCAGGGCTTCTACCTAAGGATCAGACTTTTGTCTTCACTTCTCCTTTCAACCTTTTACTTCACCCAGAGTCGAACAGCTTACTTTCCTTTGCTCACCAGGCCATTTTATGGTTCTGGGTTTGCCTGAAAAACAACCCTTTCCCTCTCTGGTCTAGACCTGCTCACCCTCAAAGAAATACCTCTGGGCCCACCTTCTTTCTCAGAAGCATTTTCTGACTCACTTCTGTTACAAACACAACTTTTCTTTGTATCTCCATGTATCCTTTGCAGAAACACAACTTCTAAAACGCCTCCTTGTTTTTAGATCTGTCTTCCACAGCCAGTCAGTAGGATTTTTAAAGGATAGGTTCCATGTCTTCATTGCATTCTTAGCATCTGGCACATTGTCTGAGAGTGTAAAAGCTCAGTAGAATTTTGCGGAATAGCAGATGTGTCTAAAGTGAGGGGTGTCCAAAATTTCATTAAATGACCACTGCTTTAATATGAATTTTTGGCTGAGGCAGGAAAATCGCTTGAACCCCGGAGGCAGAGGTTGCTGTGAGCCGAGATCACACCTCTGCACTCCAGCCTGGTGAAAGATCAAGACTCCGTCTCATTAAAAAAAAAAAAAAAGAAAAGAATTCTTACTGATAGTTTTAAATGATTATCTCTTTACACTCATAGTAATGTCTTAAGATAACAGAATGCAGGAGGACACATATCAATGGAAAAAAGACAAAATATATTTATCCATAAAGCTGATGTTAAGAAACCAGCTTCTTCAAGAGCTGGAGACAGCATTGGGTCTGTACAGTTGAGAGATGGTGATGACATGGTGAGATAAAAACCTGATCTATTTCTTAGTTGTTGTGGTTATTCTTATTAATAAACTTCTTTTCACAACTGTTTCAGTATTCACACAAAAACGTTAACCCAATCTGCAGTTATACCCCTTGAATGTAAAATAAAACAAATGCCCACAAAAATGATTCCATATTGAAAATGTGGATTTATTTAGGACAGCGCAGAGTTTCTTAGACTTTTCTGTCAGTGTCTGTAACAATGATGTACTCACCTAACCCCACCAAGAGCAACCTTATTTCATCTCTAGTTTTCATCTGCAAATTCATATGGATTTTAGATTCTTCTCTTTTGTAGGTTTGTATTTGCACTACTATTAAATGTGACTCTCTCTCTCCAACCTTTGCCTAACTTATGTCACGGAATGATTTTTCATGTTTATCCAGTGGTTTCCAGCGTTCCTGGCTCAGTCCGGTGACACTGTGGGTGTGCCCAGCTTAAGTCCAGTAACTGGAAATACAAGCCCAAGTTCTGGAAAGTTTGGGCTGCAGAGATATATGTGGGGGACACTTTGAACCTTGATTCACTGGCAGTAATCAACAGAGTGGTTCAGAAGAGAAAAAACTTTGAACTGCGATATTATAACATCCTTTATTAGTCAGAGAGAAGAGAAAACACCAGGGATGAAAACTGTATTACAATGTAAAAATGTAATGTTGAGAAATTCAGGCATCTTGGAGTTAGTGAGGAGAAGTTTTAGGGGTTTAGACTCCTCAAAGCACATGTATACAGAAATGTATATTTCATCTGATATCAAATGACATTTGTAGTACTAATGTTCTTTACCTCAAGACTTCATATCTTTTGGTGATTGCATTTTTTAGGTTTATAGCAATTAAGTTTGCATGAAAGCTCCAGGACTGCATCATTTCAGTCAAGAATTAATGTTCATTGATTGTGCCTCTGCATTTCACAGAACTATCTTATAATTTGTTTTAGTTTTATGAGGGAATATATGGTCCAACTTCTATATATCTCAGGAAGTTGCTCTCAAACAGCATGTCAATTAGTTACCTGCCTCTCTGCAAATGATCTGGGAACATGGAGAGGAAAGGGATGAAGAGGCAAAATTCGACCACCTAAATCTAAGCGTATTAGATCATTTTGGTTGCTAGAAAGTCCTGAATGATGCGACTTTCATTCTTGTAAAACACCTCTTTGCGTAGAATTCATGGCCCAAACAGTACATGAACAGTGGAGAAGGAACTGCAGTTGCAAATAGTTAAAATCATTGCTCCATTTTAACTATGCAGTTCACAAAATGTAAAGAAATTTGACTATCTTAAGAAAGACAACAGGGAAAAAAAATATGTTTTGTGACTTTAAAATCTTGCAATATTTTCTATAAATGATAATGGGTACTTTAATAAGAACTCTTGATACTTTCGTTATTGCATTCAATGTATGCATATAATACAACAGGATCATATTGTTTTGGATTTAGAAATGCATTCCTTCTTATGCAATCTTATGAGTCACACTGCTTGAATATCTTTACCTAAATTTATCTTTCTTTCTTTTGTTGTTGTCATTATTTTGCCCTCTACTTATTTGGTGCCTGTCAGTCTTTTATCAGTTCATATTCTATTAAACTCAGCAAGACATTCTCATACCTTTTGTAATTATAGACATTCCTTATTAGATTTTTAAAAACACTTCAAAAAGTCAAGTACTTTGATTTCATGCCATCAAGTAGCTGAATTTATCCCCCCCTCACTTTTGAAATTTAAGTGAGTAGTTCAATTTCTATCGTTTTCTACTTTTTGAGTTCTAAATCTTTTAAAACCATCTTGCTGTTTTTCATGCACTTATCTTTTCAGAAACTCTATGAAACATTACTTATCTCTTACTTTTATGTTTCTAACCGCTTTTTTTCATATAATTTCCTCTGCTTTCTAAATGCACATATTAATTTATTCTTTTTATTCTCTATAGCTCTTCTCAGTATATGAATTCAGTTTTCCCATCAATCTCCATAAAATTTTAAAAAATAAATGTTAAGTATTCTGTTTTTCTTTTAGTATGATATCTAGTGCCTATATTTTAATTCTGCCTCTTATTTTAAAAATAATTTTATTGATATAAAATGGCAACAGTTTCAATTCCCAAAAAGTGAAAGGAAACAAAGGAATGATATTATGGGCTTAATTTTATCAGTAAACTTGTAGGTGAAAAAAGGTTTTGGGAAGAAAATGAGCATATTGTTAAATAGGAACAATCAGATGTGTTTTCTAGTCTCTGGAAAAGCACGTTTCAAGAAATTCAATAAAAAGTTCATCATGTTTGCTTAGATTGTGGAGAAGCAAAAATGCTGATGAACATTTGGAAACAATGAGAATGTAATTCTAATTATACTATTTTAGTAATTTTGCAAAACTCTCCAAACACTACTCTGTATGGATGTCTTTCAGAATATGATGAATACTAGTGGTGTTATTCTGCCCTTTCTCTCCACCACAATATATACACTGTATCGCACACATATATACAGAGTGTTACGTGTGTGTGTATAGTTTACATGTATTGCACATACATAATTTCCAAATATTACATATAATTTCATGTAATTTATAAATCTATTAAGGCCTAACCATTTTCTTGGATAGGGGATTCTTTGGAAATCCAGCTTAAATAAAGCTCTTACAGAAAGTTTTTTTATTTATACATAGTCACCTAAAGTAACCTTATCACTGAACTCTTAGTACATGCCACCTGAACGTTTTATCACATTTCTTCCTGGCTTCTATTATGACACTGTTGACATATCTCAGACATATCTAAGATTCTTTCAGAGCATGACTCATGTTTGTATTCCTCACTGAGGTTGAATGAATGAGGGAAACTACAGTAGTAGGAAAAAACAGAACGTGTAGATATCAGTGACTATGAAGGGTCAAATGTATCTATTTTAGTAAGCATAAAATCAACTGACATCAGCAAAGTAAACCTAACATTTTTAATGGTAATTTAATAGATCAAGAGGAGCAAGCAGGTTTCTGTCTGGGAAGATGGTAAAGTTTTGAGACAACTGTCTCCCATTTTCTCTATCAAGGGGAGTAATTGTAAAAAAAAAAAAAAAATGGAGGGTAAGTTTCTTTAAGAGAAAATTGTAGCTTAAAACAGGTCATGGGATAATTAGAAATCATTTAATTGCTTCAGGGGATTTTAATCTTTCAGCTTCTCACAATTAGATCCTAAGGCAATAAAAGAATCAGGAGGTTTGAAAACCATTGTCTGTAATCTCTGAAGAAAAGTGGACATTAGGGGGAGTCAGTTGAAAAGCAAAGATATCACCATTTTCTAAAGAGGAAAAAGGTGAACTTCATAAACTATAGACCAAAAAAATAGGACATCAAGAGAAAGAAGTGGTAATACAAAGCTAGCATATGTTCACAGAGAATGAGTCAAATCAAATAATGTGCATTTTTATTTATAAAGCATGACTTGTTCATTGTCAGTTCATGTTAGCTTAATCATTAAGCATTAATACCATCACTGCGATGCATATGTCAGCAATAAATAATCAAAGACCAGGCTTCCATCATTCTGTTTAATAGCTTCAAGTAATGCTTAAGTTTGCAAATGCTCTTTTAACACAGTCTCCATATGCAGCCTGCCTAGCGCTGCACACACTACACCTGTAACTTCCCCCCTCACAGGCACTCCTAATATTTCATGTGCTCATCCAATTGACTTCCCCCACCGGTGCCTCATATTGAATCTGTAGAATCACACCTGCTCATTTTCCACAGCTCTTCTGAGTTTTTCTTAAATCAGTGAACCTAAACCTCTCAGATATTTGAAGACTACTGGCACAATTTTAATATTATAAATGTATAATGCAAATGTAATTAAGATTTGTTAAATGTGCAATGTACTTTGGTAAATAAAAGGATGCTGTGAATAAATATGGTACAATTCAAAATTTTACATAAATATGTGATAAAATTCAGCCCATGTTTTATTTATTTATTTTTTTGACAGAGTCTTGCTCTGTTGTGCCCAGGCTGGAGTGCAGTGGTGCAATCTTAGTACACTGCAACCCCTGCCTCCTGGGTTCCAGCGATTCTCCTGCCTCAGCCTCTCAAGTGGCTGGGATTACAGGCGCCCACCACCATGCCAGGCTTATTTTTTGTATTTTGTTTTTTTAGTAGAGATGGAGTTTCACCATGTTGGTCAGGCTGGTCTTAGAACTCCTGACCTCAGGTAATCCACCTGCCTCAGCCTCCCAAAGTGCTGAGATTACATGTGTGAACCACTGTGCCCAGCCTAGCTCATGTTCTTTAAGGACAATTATGAATATTTTTGTCCATAGTTAATTTTCATTAAGATATTGATCAATTAATAGTTATATATGTTCTATAAATTAATCCTATCTAGTTTGAATCTTAAATTGTTTGTATATATTTTATAGTGTAGAGATTCGACATTTTAATAAAATTTCCAGGACATACTGTTAATTAATGACTATGTTTCCTACTATACGCCATATTTAAATTTTCTTTTCTATTGTTAACAATATTTTGATAAGGATGATAAGGAAATAAGGAAATGTTTCCTTTATTTGTTAACAATAGGTGTTTGGGGATTTTAAAATGAAAATTGAAGTAAAAGATACCATACATTTAGGTCTGTTTGATTTCATGGCTGCAATAGTTCAATAATTTATTGAAATAGTTTACAGAGCAAAAGAACGACAAACATATTACATTTGTAAGCCCCCCCAACTATTTTAAAGGATAATGGTTGATATATGAAAACTCTCTGAAGCTTACACTTCATCAGGAAAAGCTAAAAGAAGTTTACATTTTCCTAGGATTAATGGAGATTTATTTCTCAGTCCTTTTCCCTACAGACAAATGTAGGTCTCTCTTGAAAAGTAGAAAGATTTGCATATGGGGTATGATTTAGAGAACTAGAAACATCTTTTCCACTCTCCCTAAAATGTTTCACTATGTTTTATCATACTGTCTGATAATTTTGCACTAAAGTTTTCTCTCTGAGATAAGAAAATGCAAATATCTCTGAATGGGTTTCTTTGCTTTAGTCATACTCATATGGCTACTACTGAACAAAATATGTTCATTACAGGAGGAAGGGAATGTTGCCAGCCAACAAATCCCTAGAGTCTGCACTACACCAAACGTTGCTTAGCAATTTCCATGATTTTCTCAGTCTAATTTGCAAGAATCAAGGAGCTGTTTGTGTATGTTACATAAAGTTGTAAAATCGGTATTTATTGTGTTTCTATATTGAAAGCTTTACAAACAAAGGAAATGGAAAGTTAACAGGTGGATATGACAGTGTGGCTCTACTTTAGCTGGATGATAAGGGAGAGCTTCTCTTAGGACATGTTTTAGGCCAGGACTTGAATAATGAACAGTATCCAGTTGTACAAAAATCTGGGGGAAAGATTTTTCAGGCCCAGGAGAAATGAAAATTCTTTTCATGCATAAAAGAATGAAAGTGAAAATTGCCTACTCTATGTCCTGAAGTGGGAAGTTGGCTTGCCAGAGTAGGCAATTTTCACTTTCATTCTTTCATGCATTCAATTATACTACTTCTTATGTTCGTTCATAAGGGCTTCCACAGTTTGGTTCCCACTTAAAATTTCCCTGAAACTATTCCCACCATATATTGCGCTAATCCATGCATTTGTGACTTTGTGTATGCTGTTTTCATTGTTTAATATTCTTCTCATTCATTCCTTCTTTCCTGATAAATTAATCTCTGAAAGTCTCCTTCAAGCATCCCCTCCCTTAGGAGACCACTTCTCACTGTCTCTTGCCTACCGCCCACTGAATTGCTCAATTTTTATTTTTTTTTTTTTTGAGACAAGGCCTCGCTCTTGTCACTCAGGCTTGAGTGAAATGGCACAATCTCGGCTCACTGCAACCTCTATCTCCCAAGTTCAAGCGATTCTCCTGCCTTGGCCTCCTGAGTAGCTGGGATTACAGGTGCCTCCCACCACACCTGGCTAATGTTTGTATTTTTTAGTAGAGACGGGGTTTCACCATGTTGGCCGGGCTGGTCTTGACTCCTGATCTCAGGCAATCTGCCCTCCTTGGCCTCCCACTGTGCTGGGATTACAGGCGTGAGCCACCGTGCCCGGCCTGAATTGCTTAATTTTTAAGCTGCCATTGTCTTGTGCATTTGACACATTGCTTTGCAATTACCGATTTACATGTCTGCTTTTATCACTAGTGAGATTCTTTAGGACAGAGACATTATTAGTTCATCTCTGGGCACGTATGTTCCAACATGTTAGAAGTACTGCAGAGTGCTATTACTATGTAGTGCAGAGTATTAGTAGTAGTTATTCAATAAATCATTGTTAAATAAATGAATGTAATACCTTTCTGTTATTGTGATTTAACATAAGATAGAATTTATTTTCAGAAGTTTCTGTGATATATTTGTTCTAGTTAAAAGCCAATAGCCACTAGAATATTACCATTATTTAATGTAAAACAATAAAATATTAAATACAATCATTCATAGTTAATGCAAACCAAACTCATGGAAATATTGTGTAAAGATTGAGTAATTTTTGACATACAGTTTTAAATTCAACTTTTTCATATAGCATACCTTATGAGATATTTTCAGGCTACTTTTAAATATGTTGGCATTGAGAGCCAGTTACTAATTCATTAAATTCATGATTTCTTTTTAAGTTATAGAAGTAGAATTATGTTTGAGACATTCATTGCATTATATTTACCAGAATCTGAGATATTAACCTGGAACCTGAGGGCTTCTCCAATTCTTAAGTGCCTGGCAAAAATAGATTCGCTGGATGAATGAGGATCTGAGAGGAAAAATTGGTGAGAGGTGTGGCAAGAGTTGGGAAGAAGGAGCAATGATTTACTTTCAGGATTTTTTCACTGGTCTGTTTTCAGTGACAAACCCACTGTGATAATACATGTAAAGTGAAAACATTCAGGAAGTTTCCTTAGAAACATTTCTCTGGCTGTTTCTAATTCTACAATGTTGTATAAGTGAAATGACATAGTTACTGTCATAGTAAACTGAGCCAAGAAGAACAAGGCAACAGGAGAAGAAAAGGATTAAAGAGAGTTTCGTCTTTCTCTCTTGACTCTTTTACTTGTTTTCACCAGTCACCCAAGTTTACACAATTTCTTTAGAAAGGCTTCTACCATGCAGGTCTTCCTTAAAGTCATTGGTGTCACCTGGCATGACATGTGAACCTTTATATATCAGTCCCTTTATTCATTTTTAAAGTTTATATCAGTATGGACTCCTAGATTTTTATTTAATAGGTTAGACTTTACTGCTAGCATTCTTTATTGTGATGCTCAAATTTTCCAAAATTTAGTCAGCGGGGCTCCTTAAAGCTGGTTACTTTGCCCTTTCAACATGTACCTCTGATTCTTTAAGTACTTCCTTTTTTTCTAATATACAAGATGTTCCATATTATTTTGATATTTCTCTTCCCCAGCTCTGGAAGCTGCCTTTCCTTCAAGGAGGCTTCGTTCCTTTTAGTGACAAATGATACTTAGAAACCAAGATCTGGGTATTTGACTTGTATATTGCTGTTGGTTGGCCATCATTGCTAGTTTCTTTCAGTAGACGGAGCTAAGAAATGTAAATAGAAATATTTGAATATATGTATATGTAACATATTAAGTAAAATTTAAACAAATTCATGAGTTCATACTAATACTTTGAATGAACCACAGTTCCCTTTTTATATTTTTGAAGGAAAAATATCCATTGTCTATATACAGTGGACATACATAGTAAAATACTGATCTTGAAAAGAAATCTTAAATAGATTCCATTAATAGTTACAGATAACATATCTTAGAATTCTAGATATTAAAGAGATACATTATCTAGAGCTATGATCTAGGTATCTTATAGTAGATCTTTGGTGTGCTGTTTTGGATTTGTGTTGGAGTAGAAAAATAAGATCAGGCGACAAAAGCTCATCCCACATGGAGAAATCAAATGAAGCATTCATTACAGACAGAATTTTGAAATAAATGCATACATATATATATATATATATACACACACACACACATATATATATATACACACACACACACACATATATATATACACACACACACACACATATATATATACACACACACATATATATATGGGGGTTATAAACAATGAAGGAAATGGTGATACTATCTATATGGGAACAATACTAGTATCCTCCCTTTGGATGAATACAGTAGTTACAGATGGAATTCTGGGGACTCTGCTTCGCAATAACTTAACTGTTGCTTGGCTACAAGCATGGTTAACTTGTCAAAGATGATGGTGAGTTGTGAATATCTAAATAAACTGGATTTGCAATGTGAAAAGCTTTGTGACTATCTGAATTCTTAGAGGTTTCTCCCAAGAAGGCATTGGACGTGGCAGACTTTTCCGTAATGGTCTGTTTCTCCCCTATTTCATGAAAAGCCAGAGCTTCTCTACTTAGTTTACTAACCCCAAGTACATAAATTCAATAGAAGTAGAAGCCACTTTTTACTGGTTTATTTGCTTTATTTAAAAAAAAAAGGATAGTTTAAAATTTGTTTTTGATAGCATAACGAAACAAAGGTTCTTATTTTAATAATGGATCATATATACACTTGGTAACTATTGCATAGTAATAATTCAATAACTTGAAAAAATATGTGCATATATTTATATATGTTCATATATATGTTATTTTTAACTTCAGAAGTAAACTAAATATTGGGAGAAGACACAGTTACTATAAAAAATAATTTGACCAGTATTGGGCAATGCAAATAATAATTATTTAGAAGTTACTGTGCAACAGATGCCATATGGGTTACATTTTATTTGATCATTAAAACAAGAAAACTGTTACAGCTGTTATCCCTATTTCATAGAAGAAACTGAGATTACATAATTTGTTCAACTTGGCCAGCTTCTTATAACTAATAGATAGTAGAGATAAAGCTCAAACCTCATTAGGTTTGACTCTAGACCCCAACCTCTTTTGAGTGCATGATAAAAGGTTTTTGTCTGCCCGTGGCTAGTAACGACTTTTACTAAATTGATTATTTGCTTTTTATCTTTAAAAGGAAGTTGTTCACCTGTTTTGATGATCCCCAATGTTTTTAACATCAATAAGTATGTCCACCACAGACAATAGTTTTTAATGTTTTGTTTCCATGATTACAAGATTAAAAAAAAAAAAACTATTACTTAGTGATACTTTTAAGTTAATTTTGATTTCATTAATTAAATCACATCTGTCTACATCTGAAGAATAGCACTTGTGACAACAGCATAGACTGCTTCATTTTGAAAAGTAAATTGCAATTGAACAAGAACCAAAGATACATAGAGAAGGCATGGACCACACAAATGTGATTGACAGCCAGCCTGGAGTCATCTTAAATTGACTTTTCCCCAGAGGGCCCCTAAAGGAGCATAGAATCTCAAGAGAGAGAGTCTATGGAGAGATATACTGCTGAGACCCATATTACTATCAGTGTAGTACAGGCAAGGAAGGGATCCCTAGCAGAGAATGGGGAGAGGAATGGATGGTCTGAAGAACCCTACAGGAACTGAGACTGACGCTCTGCAAGGGACGGTAGATCAAGTATCAGCTTTGACCTCTGCCAAACCCAGGCAGCAACAATGGCAGCTCACAAAGCACCAGCACTTAGGTGATTTCTTGTGCCCCCCACATCTCTTCGCTTTACCATCTTGAACCCTCGTACCATCATGAACTGTGTAAGTTAACAATTAAGGAGGGGCAGAATGGTAAATTGGGAAAATAAATAAGTATCTGTCTAGGCCCTACTTTCGTACTGTAGGCCAGCCTTCTGTTGCATGTGCAAAAGCTTTAATTTTGAGTGAAACTTGGAGTTTTTATTCTTGTCTGGCTATACCTATCCATTTCAAAACTGGAACAGTTTAAGTGACTAAAGTACTAGGAAGATTTTATTACTTAATATAGCTATGGGAGAGCTGACCAAGATTTTATCTAAGAGAAACACTATCACCCTACAGAGCAGATTTTAAGGGACATTATGAAAGAAAACAGTTACTTAGTGATTTAATGTTGCCAATTCTGTTCTTTAGAATACCATCATATATTTAAATGCCTATGTTTCAAATAACTAAAACTATACATTTATCTGTACGTGTATGTATCATAGGGAGCACATTGTCTTTTGCAGGGTTTCTTTGTTTTAAATATCTATTCGGTTATTTTCTTGATTGAATTTCTATGTATGCTTTTTTCCTCAATGCTTAAGCTGTAAGCAAATAAGGTAAGGTCTTTATATGCAAGATTCTACATGCTTTCTTTTATAATTAGAGAATATCTTATTTTATCTAAACCTCATGTATCACGTGGTATATTTGACACCCTGTTATATATCACACTTGCATGCAAATGTTTATGAAATACAAATCATCTCAAATCAACAGGATCAAAATTGTATTTGAAAAATGTATTCAATAAGAGGTGTAAGATGAGATAGAATTAATTCTAATTGAATTCACAGAGGATTTGAAATTGGATGTAAATCTATAATATCAAATGACATCACATATGAATTACTATTAGATTTGCATTCAGGAAATTGTACTGTGTTCACATCTGAGTATCACTTAAAAAGAATATTAGAACAGATACCCTGTTTTTACTTTCACTTCTCTTTTCCTGCTCTTTTTCTTCCTCTTTTCATTAACCTAAATGTCACTGAAAAATCTCTCCATCTTAATTATCAATATTAAAGACTGATTTTGAGAAATGTAGAGAACCTAAGATTTGCATTTTGGTGGAATATAGAATATAATAAATATTTTATAAATGCATAAAAATATTTAAGAGATAACTATTTTAAGATCTTAAAAGTCATCTATCAACTACTGAATTTTAGATGTTAAGGCTAGCAGAGATATACAAAAGTCAACAGCTTGTAAGAATGTTCCAGTTAGCTTAAAGATTTAGTGTTGTCAGTATGTAGGCCTTAAAAATATGTCATTTGAAACTGATACAGGTAATTAATTAACTCAAGAAATGCTTAGATTTTGGGTATAGGTGCTGCTACTTAGAATGTAATGTTGTCCAAAAGAGATTAGTATTGGTCATAACATGGACTCTAAAGCCACCATCTAAATGAAGCAGATGAAGAAGAATATTCTAGTACACAAAAGTTATTAATGGCCTAGAATGACCTTCTCACTCATATGATACAAAGAAGAAAGTGTATAAAACTTTTTGTTACAATGGCTATCCATGAAAAAGAAAACCCTCCAAAACAGCAAAATCAAGTAGGTATTGACAGTCAACTTTATCCTGAAAATTTCCGAGAAATACTGGTTGTGATTATATAGCATTCTGAGACCAGTGAATCTTTAGACAGTACTAATTTTCTACCCCACAGCTATTCTTTGCTTCTTCCTTATTGACAGAGTTTCTTTGTGCTCAATTTTTTTATATTTAAATATTTGATCCATTTGGAATTTGTCTTTGTTTATTCTATAATGTTATTCATTTCTCCTAGATGGCTCCTCAGTTGACCCAATACCATTTGTTAAAAAGCCTATATTTGTCTCACCAATTTATTTATTTATTTATTTATTTTTATTGTACTCTAGGTTCTAGGGTACATGTGCAGATCATGCAGGATTGTTGCACAGATACATACATGGCAATGTAGTTTGCTGCCTCCATCCCCCCCGTCACCTGTATCTGACATTTCTCCCCCATGTTATCCCTTCCCAACCTCCGCATCCCCCCCGCTGTCCCTCCCCTGCCCTCCCCAACAGACCAAAGTGTGTGATGCTCCCCTCCCCGTGTCCATATGTTCTCATTGTTCAACACCCACCTATGAGTGAGAACATGCGGTGTTTGATTTTCTGTTCTTGTGTCAGTTTGCTGAGAATGATGGTTTCCAGATTCATCCATATCCCTACAAAGGACACGAACTCATCGTTTTTTATGGCTGCGTAGTATTACATGGTGTATATGTGCCACATTTTCCTTGTCCAGTCTTATCCCAGAAAAAATATTCACCTTCTCAGACTCCCTGGCACCAGATGTGACCCTGCAAGGTAAGTGTAGGCAATGAGACTAGGTATGGACCCCTTAGGGGTTTCTCAGAATGTTTTAGCTTTTCTAATATAGACAACCTCTTGTCTCTTTGTCTTTCTCCAGCCTACAGAACAGCTGATGAAGGAGAAGCCTTCTTGCTGCCATGATTTGACAAGCAAAAAGCTTTCCTATAAAGATAATGGAGCAAAAATCTAGAAGGGGCCTAGACTCCCTACCTTCACACTTCCTGCTTGAAAGCATTGCTAGTATAAGGTTATGCTGCAGAAACAGACTTCTATGTCATATGATTAAATGCATCAAAATTCACACAATATCCATTAAATTGGTAAAAGTATCTGTTTTAAAGGATTAATCTGAGTGACCCACAGAGACCTAATGCAATCAATCAACTCTCAGAAAAAAAATCAGTTATTTCATTGTGATTTTGAAGTTGATCATTTATGATAGTTTAGTTATCAAACTGTTAAATACATTTTAATTTCAAATTTTATGAATTAAGCGTATGAATCCTGTTATTTTCTCAGGGTGAGGGTGGATGATGTATGTGCATGTGGATGCACACACATGTACTCAAGGAGCCTGAAGGGGACCATGACTTTCTGGGCACTCACTGCTACTTATCTCTAACTCCTCCTTTAAATCTCCCCATTCTAAGTCTACTTCCTTAAGAAATAGGTACTAATATATCCCATTAAAAATGATTTAAGGATTTAATTATTTTAAACTTGTCATCATTGGTGGTTGGAGTGTGTGTGTGTGTGTGTGTGTGTGTGTGTTTTTTTGTGTGTGTGAATTCTGACTCATTTATTTTATATGATGGTAAGATTCTATTGAAGATATATTTCTTTATAGAGCCAAGCAATGACCTTCTTTCTCACTCATGGACTTCCGTTCTAGCTGTCAGCCACTCTGAATATTGAGAACAATTAATAGCCAGCAGTCTTTAAGTTGGGAGGAAGAGTAATATAACCATTTCACATATTGGTAATTTAAGCCCTAAAGTGACATTTTTGGTTCAAAGTCATTATTAGTCCAGATGCTCTTTGCCTTGGTAATAAAAATGGTGACTTTAAACATCACGTAAGCCACTCCTGAAATACCCCATCCTGTCCTCTCATAGAAGTGAAGGAAGATGAAAAGTTATTGAGTCAAAACAATATTTGAAAAGAAGGAAAACAATTTCTCAAACTCTGGAATCTACTGCCATGGGAACTGGCTGGACTGACAAACAATTGGAGGCCTTTGCATACATTGCCCCTCAAATGTGAGCTGCACTTGGGAGGAAGAAGACTGAACAAGGCTGCATTTTTGACCCACTACCCATACCTATTATAGAGATTTAGGGATTTTGCTAATCACAAATTCAAACAGCCATCCATTTTCTGAAACATAATTTATTTTTAGTGGTAGCTAGGGACATTGCCTCCTTAGATTTTACTACCCTCTGTGTACTGATATCCATCAAACACATAGAAAATGTGGTTCCCTATAAAACAATATGAATAAAGAGGGGTTGGGGGAAAAAATGCTACATGGAAGCTTGCAATGTGATATCAACTGTAGGCAAGAACAGTACTTATAAGCAATGCTTGGGAGGTATATAAGATCCTCAAATATTGTTTGGGGGGGGGAGGGGGAGAAAAACTTAAGACAAGACAATCTGAATGATCCAGAAATAAAGTATCAT
The DNA here is from genome assembly GCA_036589455.1 of Ateles fusciceps. NCBI lineage: Eukaryota > Metazoa > Chordata > Mammalia > Primates > Atelidae > Ateles > Ateles fusciceps. The sequence goes on along the minus strand of JAZHEH010003404.1, from coordinate 6,931,452 downwards.
CCTAGAAGACAGAGAAGCAGGCAACAGATTAGGATTCCTTTTCACTATAGTCAAGCATATTTAAAACTAGAAATTGTTCAGAAAGTTATGTACATTAATATGCCTTCTGCTTTAAGAATACAAGGAGGTTTCTGTCAACACTTAAGTAGGAAGTGAGAGATACCTACAGAAACCTATGTTCCTTTTTACATTTCAACTTTTAGTTACAGGGGATACACATGCAGATTTGTTACATGGATAATATTACGTGATTCTGAGGTTTGGGATATGGATACTATCACCCTGGTTGTGAGCATAGTACCCAACAGGTAGTTTTTAAACCCACTCACCATTCTCTCTACCCTCTAGTAGTCCATAGTGTCTAGTTGTCCCATATTTATGACCATGCATTTAGCTCCCATTTACAAGTACGAACATGCAGTATTGGTTTTTCTATTTCTGCATTAATGTATTTAATATTATGACCTCCAGCTCCATCCACGTTGTTGCAAAAACATGATTTTATTCATTTTTTTATGGATGCATAATCCATGGTGTATATGTACCACATTTCCTTTATCCAATCTGTCAATGGGCACCTGGGTTGATTCCATGTCTTTGTTATTGTAAATAGTGTAACAATGTACATACAAGTACCTGTGTTTTTCTGGTAGAATGATTAATTTTCTTTTGGGTGTATATCCAGTAATGGGATTGATGGATCAATTGGTAGCTCTGTTTTAAGTTCTTTGAGAAATCTCCAGAGTGCTTTCCACAGCAGCTGGACTAATTTACATTCCTACCAACTGTATATAAGCATTCTCTTTTTGCCACAGCCTTGCCACCATCTGTTGTTTTTTGACTTTTTAGTAATAGCCATCCTCACTGGTGTGAGCTACTATGTCACTATGGTCATGATTTGCATTTCTCTGATGATTAGTGATGATGAGCATTTTTCACGTTTGTTGGCCACTTACTTGTATTCTTTTGAGTAGTGTCTGTTCATGTCCTTTGCCCATTTTTTAATGGGGGTTATTTGGCTTTTCCTTGTTGATTTGAGTTCCCTACAGTTTCTGGATATTAAGCCTTTGTCAGATCCACAGTTTTCAGATATCTTCCCCCCTTCTGTAGATTGTCTGTTTACTTTGTTGATAGTTTCTTTTGCTATGCAGAAGTTCTTTAGTTTAATTAGTTCTCCTTGACTATTTTTGTTTTTGTTGCAATTGCTTTTGGAGACTTAGCCAAAAATTTTTCACCATGGTCTATGTTGAGACTATTTCCTGGGTTGTCTTCCTGGATTTTTATAGTTTGAGAAATATTTAATCTATTTTGAGTTAATTTTTGTTATGGTGAAAGGTAAGGGTCCAGCTTCAATCTTCTGCATGTGACTAACCAGTTATCCCAGCACCATTTAATTAAATAAAGACTACTTTTCCCATTGCCTGTTTTTGCTGGCCTCGTGGAAGCTCAGATGGTTGTAGGTGTACAGCTTTATTTCTGAGTTTTATATTCTGTTCCATTGGTTTATGTGTCTGGTTTTATATCAGTACCAAGCTTTTTTAGTTACTGTGGCTTTACAGTATAGTTTGAAGTTGGATAATGTAATGCCTCTGGCTTTGTACTTTTTACTTAGCATTGCTTTGCCTACTTGGGCTCTTTTTTGGATTCCATGTGAACTTTAAAATAGTTTTTTCTAATTCTGTAAAGAATGATGCCAGTAGTTTGATAGAAATAGCATTGAATCTGTAAATTGCTTTGGGGGAGTAGGGCATTTTTAAAATATTGATTCTTCCAATCCATGAGTGTGCAGTTTTTTCATTTATTTGTATCATCCCTGATTTATTTAAGCAATATTTTGTAGTTCTTGTATAGATCTTTCAGCTCCTTGGTTAACTGTATTCCTAAGTATTTCACTTTCTTTATGGATATTACCAGGCCTATTAAATAGAATTGAGCCATCTTTATTTAAGGATGACCACACAGAATAATATACAAGTGAATAAACAACACTTATCTTGAATAAAGAAAGCAGATGTAAACAAACTGTGACTTATGGATGAAATTCTTCAACTTAAGAGAAGGGGGAGAATTATCCTAAAACACTTCTTGAAATGGTTTTGCTATAAGAAGCAGAATAAATTATTTTAAAACACGCAGAACTGAAGCAGGAAATCTAATTAAAAATATTTAGTAGTACAGATATCCTGATAAACTTTTAGAAATGTTAGAAATAAAGAAATTATTAAAACCTGGGTCCCCAAATATATAGATTACCTAGAAACCAGGAAAAAATACAAGAAAGCTAATGTACATTCCAGGCTGACTTTAAAATTTAACCTTTGCAACACCAAATACAAAAAGATAATGGAAGGTGTTCATAGATATTTTTCTTTTTCTGCCGGGTGACAAGGCCAAGTAGCAAGTGGCAACTAAATTTTTTTTAGTTTTCTGATATGCAAGGGATCATAAATTATGGCACTGACACAGACCCCTGAAAAGTTTACTCAAGCAAATAATCCAGGGAGCTAAAAGTTAATTAAAATTGAGAAAAACCAGAAAATTTGGTATAAATGTTCTTCGGAAAGAATTTATATGAGTGAATCCAATTAATTTCTGTACAAATGTTAATATAATTTAATACAGTATAATAAATGTCACTTGAAAAAGAATATAATTATAAAAAATAATTAAAGCTTAATCATCTATACCTCTAACCTATAATCTATACCCCATAATAAATTAGGAAAGATCTTTAAGTGTAGAGATGGGTCACTAAAAGCATATTAAATTTCTTGTTTTACATAGGTAGAGGTTAAAATTACATTTCCTTGTTACCTTTGAGGCTGAAAAATACATAATCTAGAATTTATTAAATAATATAAAGCCCAGAGAAAAATTTTTAAATGCTCCATTCTTTTAAAACTACTACTGATTACAGTAGCAAACAAAGCATAGTACAGATTGCAATTTACTAAACACAAAGATAAGAGAAAAATAGCAGAAAGTGCACAACTCAATGAGAAGTTAATGTAAATCCAGTTACTGCAGCTAACATAGTTTTATATCAATAGGCAAATGTCATCAGAGCTAATTACAAAAAATGCAATTATGTGTTCTTTTGAGAAAATCAGAATTTAAAAAATTTTTGAATATGTAAGTGTCACATATCTTTGGCTTCATCTGTCTGTGGACATTTGCCCACTTGTTTCAGACTGCTAACTTAAAAAAAATTGTAAGTTAAAAAAAAAAGGCTTTATTTGTTACAAAGGGTTGTAGCCTGCAGGATGGCAATTCTGACAGGCTAGGAAACACAGCCTCCGGTCAGAACCGGAAACAGATACTGCTAGAGAGGGGCAAAGGGAATAGGAATTTATGCTGAGCAAAGTGGCCAAATACACATATTCAATAAGCTATAGGAGACTTCATGAATATTTATGAAAGGAGAAACACAGGTGCAACTGAGCTTCATGTTTGTCCATGTTCAGAAAATGGCAGCTGTTTGAAGTTGGAGATATCAGCCCTCTGACATCAAATATGAAGCAGAGGACATATTCTTAACGTACATTGTCCATAGACTTGTCAGAAACACTCCATGGTTAGTGGTCTCTTACTAGGCAAAAAAGGAGGATTAGCATCTTGCCATCTGTCCCAGATTTTCATGTTGATGCTGAGATATGAGGAGTACCAGTATTTTCCTGGCCCCTTCATTTATGTGCAATCCCGGTGTGCAAGGGAATTAATTTCCCATAAGGTATAAGTTAAATCAATGGGAGACTAGAGAGATTGGATGAATTCTTTACCTTCTCTTTTCTGGATAAAAGGCCCTAATATTCACTCATTTATGTAGCTTCTGGAAAAATAATGCAACATGGATAAGCTAACAATCATATTACAAAGTGGTGGCCAGCATGGAAACCTATCCTTGTATTGGCTTTTCTCACTTCCTCCCTCCCTTTCCCCCTCACTCCTGTACCTGGAAATGCATTTTCTAATAAAATAATGATACTTAAGTCTTTGTCTTAGGCTTTGTTTTCCAGATTTCAGGGCAAGACAGTTGATAATAGAAATATTCTTAGAAAGTAGACCTGGAACCAACCCAAATGCCCACCAATGATAGACTGGACAAAGAAATGTGGCACATATACACCATGGAATACTATGCAGCCATAAGAAACAACGAGTTCGTGTCCTTTGTAGGGACATGGACAAATCTGGAAACCATCATTCTCAGCAAACTGACACAAGACCAGAAAACCAAACACGGCATGTTCTCACTCATAGGCGGGTGTTCAACATTGAGAAAATGTGGGCATAGGGAGGGGAACATCACACTGGGGTAGGTTGTGCGATGGGGACTAGGGGAGGGACAGTAAGGTACGGGGATGCTGGGGAGGGAAAAAGCTGAGAGAAATGCCTGATGTAGGTGACAGGGGGGATGGAGACTGCAAACCACCATGGCATGTGAGTACCTAGGCAACAACCCCGCAGGATGAGCACATGTACCCCAGAGCTTAAAGTACAATTAAAAAAGAAAGAAAGTAGATCATAAAGATGGGATTTTAGAACGGGACTCCTCACTGGCCTGATAGCAATGAGGATTTCAGTGCTGGTGGTAAATAGGAGAGTGAAAATTCCTGGTTAGCAGTGGTGCCATGATTATGGAAGCTTTAACCTTTGTTAAATTGGAATGAAACGCAGGTGAAAGAGAAGCATTAGAATAGATGAAAGCTGTGATGTTTTAAAAGTATGAGGTCAGCAATAATCATAAGGATTGTGTGGACTGGCTTCTCTTCAAGCATTATAAATGTTGAAAAAATAAAATGCTCAGCTCAGGTCAGCCAAATGCCATAACACGGAACAATGTGAAATCTGAAGAACTTCCAGGGAAGTTTTTAGGGAGATTCTCCTCTCCTGAGGCAACATGTGGCAGAATGTGCTAAAAATTAGGCTAAGGATTTACTGAAAGGGTGGAAGAGCCTCAATGCATCCTGAAGGCAAAGACTCAGGAGGCCCTTACGCTAAAATCCGTGGCTTCTTAGGAAAGAAATAGAATGTTGAGACCTGAAATGGGGTAATTTGGGTAAACAAGCCTGAAAGTATTGAACTCACAAGTTCTATTGAACTTCCAGGATAGCAGAAGAAGCCCTCTTCTCCAAGCTTCAGGAGATTTTACAATGACAGAATTGAGGTGAATGCCTCTCAGGGTAATGCTTTCCCTCATGGTCCACCCACCTCCCTTTATTGCCTCTAGTCAATAGCTAGGGTTAGACCTCAGCACAGCCAAAGGATAGAAGTATAATCCATCTTCTGGAGAAAATAGTTTATTTCAGAGGAATTGACAGACCTGACTAATAAATACCGTCAGCAACTTGAGAAGCAAATCTCAGAATAAAACTTCAGATTTATACCCGAAGACGTGCAATATTAGACTGGATATGGGAGAATTTATTGAATAGAGGCACTCATAAAAGCCTTCCAATATGATTATCTGGCAATGACACTGATGTCTACCCCAAAGTATCTTTCTGGGATACTTGAGGCTTCGATATAGCAAATACAATGAAAAATGTGGAACATCCTAACATGGTATTGATGAAGGAGTGAGAAAAATGGAAGATACGGGAATGTTAGAATTGATTTACTATGCATGACCTGAGTACATACACCCTGATTAAGATCCTTGTGTGACCCACAGGACACTCCATAAACAATGAATTTTGGAGAGGTACCGATATCTTTAAAAAGCTTGATTGCTGGTGGCTGTGCTCTGCAAACTGTGGTTGATGGTAGGAGTTGATGCTGTTGAATTGGGCCCAGCTGATACAACACTCAATCAAAGGCGAGGCAGATGAAATTACTAGACTTGACTTGCACACCTGGGGTAATAGTTAATAGGCCATGGTGTTCTTAGTTATGAGATAGATAGACATGAGAAAAGAGAAAGAAGAGATGATGGGCAGAAGGCTGACATCAGCTGCTAAATTTGAAACTGTGGTTTCATACCTAATTTCCAAATGTAATTTAGTTCTCAAATGTAGAATTAATGGATTGAAGAGCATGGTCCCCTTGAGAAAAAAAGAACCTGCAATGCTACCTGAAGTATATACAGTAAATATTCCCTTGATTATCCTCCGAGGGGATCTGAAATCATTTCCAGGGTAACAGCGCTGGGGAATGAGACAACCCAAACATTTCTAGCACAGTTAGATATAAGTTCTGAGCTGAGACTGATGTCACGGGATCTGAAGCACAATTGCAGTTCTCTGGTGAAATGGGAGCTTATGGAGGCCAGGTAGAGTTTGACCCAAGTCCATTTCACACTTTGACCCAAGTCCATTTCACAAGTATATTTGGACCTAACCTGTGGCTATTTCGCTGGTCCTCATGTACAGTATGGAAAGAGAAATACTTAGCAGCTGGCAGAATGCATACGTTATGGTCTGCGGAATAAAAGCTATTAGGGCATCAAGAGCCAAGTGGCAGACCCAGAAACCACACTCCTATCCTGAGGAAAATTATGATTCAGAGGCAACATTATATCATAGTAAGAAATGCTGAGATTAGTACCACTATCAAAGATATAGAGGATGTAGGGGTGATGGCCCACATCATATTGCTATTTAATTCACCTGTATGTACCCTACAAAAATGAAATGGATCTTGGCAAGATGACAGTACATTACTATAAATTCATCCAATTGGCAGTCCCAATCACAGCTTCACAGCTGCTATATTATACCATCTGCCACAGAAGCTGCTATTGGAGCTACCACTTAGTTAAGTGACAGTAGATTAACACAGGCTTTGGCATTTGTTAGAAGACTACTGATCTTGCATAGACATTTTTTCTCCAATTTTCTTTAATAGATAATCAAGTTCTGTTTTTATTCACATGGTAAAAACAGCAGTACCCATTTACCGTCAAGCCCAGAGATATGCAAACTGTCTTGCTCTCTTTCACAATAGAAATTGCAGGTATCTTGATCATCTTGACAATCTCTAGAACATACCACTAGATCAGTACATTGATAACATCATGATAATCGGACTTGGTGAGCAGGATATGAGAAGCATAGTAGTTGTCAGAGGTGTTGGAGAATTAGAGATAAGCCTTATGAAGAATCAAGGAATGGTCACAGTTTTGGAGGTCCAGTGGTCAGTGAGTGACATGGCACAATATTCCTTCTAAGACTAAGGACAAATTTTTGCACTTTACAGCTGACACTTATGTGAAAGATGCACAATGTTTAATAGGGCTCTTTTGATTTTGGAGGTGGCCTGAACTTGGTATCACTGCTCTGACTCATGTATTATTTGGTGACTTGGAAGCTGTTAATTTTGAGTGAGGCTTAATGAAAAACAGAGTTCTGCAAAAGAGCCAGCCTGAGGTGTCTAGCCACTTGGGTCTTATAACAGAGCAGATTGGCTTGAGGTAGAGATATCCATGGAAACATGTTGCTATGAGTTTGAGACATTTCTAGGGTTTTAGAGAAAGATAATTATTTCTCTGTAAAAGAACTATTCTCAATTTGCATAAACATTCCTGTTATTATATTGGATCCTACTAGAAACTGATGGCCTGATTATGGGATGCTGAGTGACTATGTCACTGGGGTTTAATTTTCTGAACTGAATATTATCAGATTCATCATTTTTATATTGGGCAGATGCAGAAATGATATTTGAGTTTCAGCCTGAGCATATCCAAAATACACTGGTAAATCACATAACTGTGTGGCCCAGACATCCACATCACTTACCTCTGCTGTACAGACAGTCCTATCTCAGCGCACACCTTTGGCCTCTAGTGGTACTCCTAACAGTCAACCAACCTAGAAGAAAAGAACTTAGGCTAGTGCAAAGACAGACCGATATGATATATTAATGCAAAAGCAAACAGGACTGATGCCAATCCTCATGCTGGTGGACCAGCAACCAAAGAAAGAAGTTACAGTGTCAGTGACAGTAGTCAATCCTAATTATCAGGATAGTCTACAGCTGTTACATAATACCCAAAGGATGTTGTCTAGAACCCACTGAATTTATGAGCTTTTATGCCCATGGTAACCATAAATAGAAAACTACAGCACCAATGGTTAGAAAATGTGTTTTTATATATATACACACATATATATGTATATATATTTTTTCTCTGTAAAATTTAGTGGATTAAGATAAAAACAATAAATTGTTTGTTTATAATGTATAATTTTGGCAGAGTTCAGTAAAAACATCTTATCTTTGCTATATAAGTTGTCTGGGGTCTCAGTTGGGATGACTTGAATGCATGGGAGCTGGACCCATTTGGGGACTGACCATGTATCTGTTTCTCTTTATTTAGTCTCAGGCACTCTGTGTAGATTCAGGGCCTTATGTATTATGTAGATTCAGGGACTCTGAATATGGTCTCTCTAGCACATTATCCTCAAGGTAGATGGATGTATCACATGGTAGCCCAGAGAACCAGGAGTGCGTTTTCCAAGAGACCAAGGCATAAGCTGCAATGCCTTTTATACCTAGCCTCAGAAGTCATGCATGATCACATCTGCCATATTCTGTCTGTCACACAGGGACGGATATTATTTAATGCATGAGGGCACTACACCAGAGCTTTAATACTGGGTGATGTGAATCATTGGGGATCCATCGTGTAAGATGGCTGCCACACAAGGAAATGGACGCTAAATGGTAAAGTTCCAACTCATAACATGTAAAGTTCTGAGTCTTCCTGACAAGCAAGCCACTCAAACCAGCCAACAAGATGGCCAAGGGTAGAACAAATGTTAAATGGGTGATGAAGGAGACAGGTGATGACTATTAGTTTTGGTTTTGTTACTAGTCACAGAAATGGGCACCTTTGTTTGTTTCACTAACCATCTTCCCTTAAATAAAGCCATTTGGTGCTTAGATCTGGAAATCATATGAGGCCAACTCTGACTGATTGGTATTTTACTTCCTTTCTTGGGGAAAAAATGAAAAGATTATATAATAAAGACTATTTTTTTTTATTCACAGTAAAATAAAACTGAAAATGAATAGTTAACAATGTATATCAAGAGCAATAAATATTTATTTAAAATAATTTAAGTGGTAAAATATTGCAATGGAAATTATGAAATATTTACAAAGGAATAATCAAAGGTATCACATATCAAATTTTGTGGGGTGCACTTAAAAAGATAATAAGAAGCATATCATCCTAATTATTTTTATTAAATTGTAAGATAGATTTTAAATTAATGAAATCAAATCCAGGATAAAATAGAACAAGCTTCAAGAAAATAGAAGAAGGTTAAAAAAGAAGAGAAGATGAATACAAATAAAATGAAAAATCAATAGATATAGTTAATAAAATAAACATGACCAAATTTTTTAAGACACATAAATTAAGTAGACAAACTTCAATAATTTTTATAAAACTGTAAAGGTACAAATAAACATTAGAACCCAAAAGATGGTATGTATGTAATTATTGTAAAAATTTACACAAATATAATGTCACGCATAATCTTTTGCTAATAATTTGAAAGCAGATAAAATGGGCAAAATCCTATAAAATTATGTATTAGTGAAATCAATTGAAGGAGAAATAGAAAATCTTAATATACTTACAACAGTTTAACAAATTGACTTTTTAAAGTCAAAACTCTTAGCCTTCAATCAAGAAAATCAATACAGTTCTCTCCCCCCTCCAATTTCTTCCTTATAAGGACTTGAAATACACAAAATGGAATCAAATACATTTCTCGATGCTTGGCTTGCTAAATTCCATGTCATATACAAGGTCCTTTATTGTCCTCATGTTTATTTCTTTAAAATTACTTTTCTTCTGTATGCCTATTCGATTTCCATTTTCTTCCCATTTGCTTGCATCCACTGTTTTGTGTTTAATGTGTGTCTTTTCTATTGATCTTTAATCATGTCTTCTGCTGAGTCCATTTGATTTATCTTAAACGTTCAAATGTATAAAAATGTATAAACTAGTCTTTTTATTATTTTTGTCAATTCCCCCCCTCCCATTACACACTGTTATCCCAAAGTTCTTATCTGATAACTCCAATATCTGGATAATCATGAGTTCTGCTTCTCTTGACTATTTTTAAACTCTATTCCTCTTACATTTTCTTACTTCTTTGCATATCTGGACATTGTATATAATTTATATGGAGGTTCTATTAACTTTCTCAAAACATATGTTCTGGCAGTCAGTTAAATTACCTGTGGATTCCTTGAATCTTTAAAGCTTGCTGCTGGATTTTGATAAGACAGATCTATTTCAATTGTATTTCTACTTCTAGGACATAGCCATTATTCCTAGCATATGTCCTTAATCTTAAAGTGTGGCATTTCTTGGATTTTAATTAAATATGTGGTTTCTTCACTGAAGTCTCTCTACTCCGCCTGAGCCTACACTTCAATCCCTCCATATTACTACTCTACCTCTGAAGTCTCTGTTCATGTCTTAGCCTCCTAGAAGTTGGTCTTGGCTATCCCCTCCCAGAGTCTCATTCTATGCATGAGTAGCTTAGAAATTAGCCAAGAACTGGAGAGAATAAAGTTCTATAAATCTCTTGGGCAACCTTTGCTAGATTAATTCCTAGAAAATTGGTAGTTTCTGTTGTTATCATAAAGTGGATCTGTTTTCCATTTCATTTTTTTAATTTACTTATTGCAGTGAAGAGAACTTGTTGAATATACTTAAAGAATGATTTATCGAGCTGGAAGGTCAGGTTAAAGAAGTGTCTCAGAAACCATTAGCAGAAAATAAAGAGAAAGGATTTTTAAAAAGTCAAAATATATGGAGAATAATAATAGAAATTGCAGTGCCCATCTAGGAGGAAAGGCAAGATATACATTTAGAGAAAAATCTGAAGAAAAAAATTACTGATAAGTTGTTAAAATTAATGAAAGATGTAAGACTTAAGATTAAAAGGACACATCAAGAACTGAATAGGAGAGATAAGTAGGAAAAATCCTCATTCAGATTTATTATAGTGGCATTTAAAATTATTAAAGACAAAAAGAAACGCTTAAGATTTTCACAGAGAATAATTAGATTATCCACAGGAAAATAAAATTCAATACCTATTAGCCTTAACAACAACACTGAATGCAAGAAAGTTTTCAAGAAAAAGAATTTGAACCTGATATTGCATTCTGTTAAGCTATCATTTCGATGTTCAAGCAAATACAAGATTAGTTTGTAGAGAGTCTAGCAACATGAAGAATCTCTGAAAGAGTTCTGAGAGGTTTAGCTTTTGAAAGGAAGCAATTGATTTTGTAAGCAAGAAATTACTGCGGAAGGGAAGAACTTGTAAAAAGCAAAGTAGAATTTATCCAAAGAAACAATCCTCCCGCCTCAGCCTCTGAAGTAGTTGGGACTATGGGAGTGCACCACCACACCCAAGTAATTTTTCTGATTTTTGATAGAGACAAGGTTTTCTTTTTTGTTTTTTGTTTTTTGTGGTTGTTTTTTTTTTTAGATTTTGGTTTGTTTTTCTTTTTCTTTTTTTTTTTAATTGTACTTTAAGTTCTGGGGTACATGTGCAGAACGTGCAGCTTTGTTACATAGGTAAACACATGCCATAGTGGTTTGCTGCATCCATCACATCTTCTTTATGTTAGGCAAAGAAGAACTAGTGGCCAGGTGCAGTGGCTTACTCCTGTAATCCCAGCATTGTGGGAGGCCGAGGCAGGTGGATCACTTGAGCCCAGTAGTTGGAGACCAGCTTGGACATTGTGGTAAAACCTCATCTTTACAAAAAAATACCAAAAATTAGCTGGGGGTGGTGGTGAGTACCTGTAGTCCCAGCAACTCGGGAGGCTGAAGTGAGACGATCATCTAAGCCTGGGAAGCAGAGGTTTCAGTGAGTCAAGATCACATCACTGCACTCTGTCTAAAAGATACACGCACAAAACATAAGACACAGAAAACTTGATCATGGGGGCATGGAAAAGTATATCTGGAACATATCAACTGGAAATTTTAATATCAGGAAAAAGTAAAGGCCAAAATGAGATTTGTGACTGAAAATGAATGTTATATATGTAGAAAGTAAATGTGAACAAGGAAGATTGTAGTAGTCAATAATAGTTAATAAATATTGCATTAAATTATCAAAAAAGAAAAAATTTAGCATCCTTCACCTGATGCTGAAAAAAATTTAATACAATTTTTCACACAGTTAATACAAAAATTTTTAGCAAATGAGGAAAAAGAAAGGCACTTCTTTAATAAAAAGGGGGATATCTACTATATAGTAAGTGTCATATTTAATAGTGGCATTTCAAATTCATTCCTTTTCTGGTAGATGTCAAGACAAAGAAGGCTGCAATCACCACTATAGTTCAACAAAGATCTGAGGTCCTGAATAAGACATTGAAACAGGAAAAATAATAAGTAAAGATAATAGGAACAAGAGGCAAAATGTCATGATATGAATATCCTAATGCAATGCGCAAAAGAATTTTTTAACAAGCAAGTAGAATTAATAGGTAAAATCAACACTTTAAGAGCAGAGAAATAATATAATAAACACTCACATAATCACCACCCTAAAAATTAAAAACTTGTCAAAATTGTTTCACACTCCTCTTTTTAAGTAAAAATTATACATTTACAAGAAAATTTATCATAGGATTGTGTATAAGAACAAACAATTGGAAAAAAATCTATTTTACATTAAAAACATCAAAGTTGAGTGAGCAATAATTGCCTACACTTTCTGCTCTGTGAAAATTTTCAATTAACTCAATCCAGTTTTTTTTCCCAAAAATCCTTCTAGTGTAACACTCAATACTTCAGGCATACATAGACATTTCTAATATTAAAAGTTTCAAGAGAGACTCTTATCTTAGAATCAGGAGTGTGTTTATTAAGACTAATTGAGGAAAGTATTGAATAGAAACTAATGAGCTATAGATATGTCTTCCTTTAGGAAAAAAAAAACTTGGTTTGAAAAAGCTGATTTATAGTTTTAAAAGATCAACATTGTAAAACATAAAATTCCACACTCCTACCCCTGTACCGGATTTTATGACCTCCTTCTCTAACAAATTTCAAAGTTTTAAATATGGGTTTTAAACAAAAACTTACATCACTTGGAACATTTTTAAAATGTAGCTGGACATTCTATAAAAATGATATAAATATGAGAAAATAGACATAGTAAAGACTAGATCAGTGTTGTTCAATGGAAATAACGTTAACCATAAATGTGAGCAAGACGTGTAACTTAAAATTTTCTAGTAGCTATATTACAAAGTAAAAAGAAAAATTAATTCTAATAATACGTTTCAGTCTAGTCCATCAAAATATTAGTCTTTTAACCTGTAATCCATATAAAATTACTACTGAGATATTTAATATTCTTTTTAATAGCAATTTTTTTTTCAAATCTGGTGTGTATTCTACACTTACAAGACTATCTCAAATCATACTATCCACCTTTCCAGTTCTAAATAGCCACATATGGCTACTAGCTGCTGTATTAAAAAGCACAGGTTCAAATAATGTATTGATTAATATAATGAATATACTATGCTAATCTAAAGAAAGCAAGCACCAATATTTAGGAATTTTAGAATGTGCTAAATACTGTGCTAAGCAATTTATGATGATCTCATATAATGCATTGAAAACCTATGGAGTTAATACTGATATCACTCAAATTAGCCTCAGAATGTAGTTGAGAAACTTGAGATTCAAAAGATATCCAATGGACTACATATAAAATGGGGCAAAGCTGAAGATTGTGCCTGGATTGACTACTTCCTTAGTTTATATTGTTACTTACTTCATACTGACTATAATCTAGATGATGGTTGGCACAAGCATGATGGTAATGGAGGGGGGAAAAGTGGACAACTTGGAGAAATATTCAAATGCTGCCAGAAGCAGGACTTGGAAATGGGTTACGCATGCAGGTTGAGGGACAGGAAAATATCAAGGATGATGCTTAGGTTTTAGATGGCTGGATTGTGTGACTATTTTTTTTCTTTTTAAATCAGCTTTCACAGGTTGAAAGGTCGTTATGACTACTGTTGAGATAAAAACTACCTAATGGGTAAGTCTCACTACTTAGGTGACAGAATCATTTGTACCCCAAACCTCAGCATCACAAAATATACTCATGCAACTTGCACATGTACCCCCTGAATCTCAAATAAACATTCAGATTATTTTTCTAAGAAAAGAAACACCGGAGGGATCAGGTTTTGAGAGAAGAACCTCAGTATTCCATATATCAGATTCTGAACATTCCTGCTGTCATTTTAGTTACATTAAACCTCTGCTAGGAAATGTGATTTGAAAATGATCCTTTGCTTTTATTGGCTATATAAAGAAAGGAGAAAAATATTGTACCAGGATAAAAATCGGAGAGATCATCTATGATAACTCCCTTTCATAACTAGGATGCAAAACTCTATGAATGAGAAAATAATTTACAGTTTATTTGGTGTGCAATCTTTTAGAAATGAATGAAATCGATGTTAAAGCCTCAGTAATATAAAGCTCAATGCTATGATTTATTTGTATGAAAAAACGGACTTATTTAATATGGATATTAGGAACCAGGAAGAAGTTAGAGGTGATGCCACTGGAACATACTATGTAATAATCATGGTACCATTAGTAGGAGAACCTGGATATGATGTGCATAGAAAGGTGTTGGAGTATTGCAGATGAATTTAGACACTTTGCTGTTGATCCTCTTTTTAGCTCCCTGTCGGTTTTCCTTTTGTGTTGTAATGGCAACACACACACAGTAGGTAGAATATGGGTACTCTGTATTTGCCACCATAGCAGTGGGAGAAATGCCAGGCATAGGTGGTGTCCAAGATGTGTTAAGCTTTCAGGTTGTATGTACTCCTTTCGATTATCACTCAAACTCTTCCCCATATGATCTCACTCTCTAACCTCTAATACACATTTTGAACTCCACAAGGATAACAAAACTGTATGTAGTTTTTCTTATAGTCCTTATATCTTATAGTGTGTGTGTGTGTGTGTTATATATAATCATTATATATATATCATGTATGTGTGTGTATATATATATTTCATGTATATATACATATGTATTTCATGTATATATACACATATATACACACATACATGATTATATAATTTCATGTATATATATATATATAAACACATTATAAGATATAGGGACTATAAGAAAAACTATAAGATATATATATAAAACTATAAGACATATATATATATATACACACACACACACATATATCTGAAATCTAGTATCTCAATGACTAAGACATATTCTTTCTTTAATAGAGAAATCTATTTATTTGGATCCCTTCAATCAAGTTTAACCAAATAATCTAACTGAAAAATATTCTTGTGCATATCGAACTCCTTTCATGGAACTTATTAGTTCCTGCCCTGCATCATGTCTTTCTAAATTTTGTATCTCCCTATATATATAGAAACACACCTCTACGTCTTTTTACTGCCTACTTTCCTGATCCCTACAACCCAAAATCCATAGTAATAGTTAACTGGCGCTTGTAATGTCAGAATGAAATTAGAATACAGAAGTCCAAGAGACAGTTTTGGGATTCATTTGCATAATGATCTTAGTCTCTGGAGAAGATGATGAACAGAGAAGAGAGAAGTTAAGTACAAAGTGCAAAAGAAGGAAATCAAGGATGGATTCTTGAAGAACAGCCACCTTTTTTGGCAATGGATAGAAAGAAGACCCTGTGAAGCAGACAGAGAAGAAAAAGGATCAATGAATTAACAGAATTTTCAAAATATTCTAATGCCAAACAATAATGAGTGCTTCAAAAATGCAGCAATGTAATACACAATCTTCTCATTCCGGGAATTGAAGAGAGACAGGTCTTCACAAAGACCAGTGATAACTTCAGAGAAAACAGTTTTAGGGTTTTAGTGGAGTGTTGTGGGAGCACATTGGCAGGGGTTAAGAGATGAATGGTTGGTGAATAATTAGAGGCCTCCGCTTGATATTTTGTAAAACTTACAGATCAATGGTAGAAACCACACAGACCACATTAATGTCCTCTTTTATCACAGAGAATAATTTGAAACTCTTCATACACCATTAGTCAGGAAACTAGGTTCAATTTTATTACTATAAATCTATTCTACAAGTTAAGACAAGCTATTTTAACTATTTTCACTTTCTTAACTCAATTTTCCCACTAATTACCTAATGGAAGTGAAATTAAAATGATGTTTATATACAAGTAAGAGAATAGGCATTCAACTGCCATTCAGTGGTTAGAGTGTTTTCATTAAATTTATAAGTAAATACGATTTTATAATTTCATGATAATTTATATAAATATTAACCCTGCCCCTTAATTCCACACAAAATCACCAAAAGGCTATATGTAAGTACCCAATTTTACTGAATTCTTGGTGGTTTATTAAAGGGAATCACAATGTAATAAGAAGATTATCAGAAACTAAATATGATCTTATCCACAGTTTTCAAAGAATTTATGGTTTCACAGGAGGTCTCCTCACAGGCAAATATTGGATTAAGAAACATTATTTCTCCATCTCAAAATAATCTGTTTAATCTCTGTTCTCTCAAATGAACAGAAGATACTAGACAGGGATGCATCAATAAGCAAGAGCATCTATGAGTAAAGGAGGAAATACTCTGCATGCCAAGGAACCTAAGTGGATGTTTAGAGGACCTGGAAACTGAAGAACTGTCTGAACTCCTAGCTAACAGGATCTTCAGTTCAAAAGACAGAAACCATTCTAAAAACCTTTTAGACCAATCCCTTGTAGAGTCATTCACACTGTGCAGTCTGCCCAGATAGTTCCATTTATTGTAAAATGTGCTTTCTGTGGAAGCATGCTTTCCTAGCTTTAGAAAACAGTCATCAACTCTTACTGTCAAAGGAATTTCAATTTATGTGTTAATTTAATTTCATGTATTTATCACCTGATACCACAGGCTTCTTCATTTCTCTGTTCTCCCCCATCCCAGGTTTATAATGGTACATAAAACTCAAACCCTAGTATGAGTCGTGAAATTAGTAAGTTATGAAAAAGTTGCTAATTGTAGCTTATATGTATATCCAAAAATTCTTATCCACAGAACAAACTAAATGTTGATCTGTTTAGTGTGGATAAGAATTTGTTTAAAGCCTAAGATTTGTTTCTTTTTGTAATGAGAAGATGTCATCATTTTTAATGATAGGAAGAATAATGATGACAACAAATTCAGTAGCAGAACTTAAAAATAAGGGACGAGAGAAATTTATAACAATTTTTGTTATAAAGTTTTCAAAGAAGGTATATTAATAGGGCTTAGGGTCAGATAATTCAAGCAATCTTAAGTAAGATTAATTTATCACAATTGTGGAGATATACTTTATGTCAAATTAGATTGTAGGTCTTGTCTCTGCTAATTAGTGATCATCCTCTCTGTTATACACTGGTTGCAGGGTTTTAGCTAAAATATAACATAGTCTTATATTTTGAGTTACAGTCATTTGAGAGACAGAAGTTCCCTGATATTTGAGATATAAATAAGCATGATGTATGCCTATAATAAACATTGTGCCTATGACCTTGTCAGAGGCCAAAGTTGGCTGTAGGTAGAATCACAAAAAACAAAGCAAAACAAAAATCAAAAAACCTAACCAAGGGCATATCACTGTTGGGTTCACCATGTCCACAGGACATTCATTGTCCTTTGCCTCAATTTGTTGCACATATTGTGGCAGATTACTTGATGCCTTCGTCAAACCCATTCTCCCTTCTTTCCTGTTAACAGCTTAGTATAGTATGTATTATACATATGGTATATATTATATAGACCTATACATAATATATTACCCTTCAATGACTTGGGGATTAGAAGTACTGACTCCTGAACAGTAAAAAACCTGCATATAACTACTGATTCCCACAAAACACTAATAGGCTAGTTGACCAGAAGCCTTATGGATAACAGTAAAGAATCAACACATCTTTTTCACGTTATATGTATTCTTACAATAAAGTAAGATAGATAAAAGAAAATGTTATTAAGAAAGCCATAAGAAAGAGAAAATATATATACTATTCATGAGCTGGAAATGGATCAGGAGAAAGGTCTCCATGTTCCTTGTGTTCACATTGAGTAGGCTGAGGAGGAAGAGGATGACGGGGAGTGGCTCTCACTGTCTCTGGGGTGGCAGAGGAGGAAAGGGTGGAGGAGGGGAAGGGGAAGCAGATGAAGCAGGCACACAGCGTAAATTCACTAAAATACATGGTAATTTCTGAATTTTGCTTTGTGCTTTTTCTAAAAATGTTTCTGCTGGTACCAATCCTTCTTCCACCTTTTGCTTTAGTGTCAATGCCTGCAGCATAGGAGAGTCCATGTTATAAAAGCAGTGAAAAATAAAAAAAGGTATTGAATCATCAGAATCCTTCTGACAGATTTTCAAATATTAATTCGTTTTCTAATACTGCTTCTTCTATGTCTTCTTCCCTGTCATTTGGCACTGGTTTGGAAGCACTCTCTCCATCATAGAGTCTTCTGTTAATTCCTCTGGCATGGTGTCTGATATGGTTTAGATTTGGAACCCTACCCAAATCTCACGTTGAATTGTAATCCTCGATCTTGGAGAAGGGGCCTGGTGGGAGGTGGATGGCTCATGGAGGTGGACTTCTCCCTTGCTGCTCTGATGATAGTGAATGAGTTCTCATAAGATCTGACTGTTTAAAAGTGTGTAGCACCTCCCCTTGCTCTGTTCCTCCTTCTCTGGTCATGTTAGAGGGGCCTACTTTCCCTTTGCTTTCTGCTATGATTATATATATCCTGAGGCCTCCCCAGCCATGCTTCCTGTAGGCTGCAAAAATGTAAGTCAATTAAAACTCTTTTCTTTTTATATTACCCAGTCTCAGGAAGTTCTTTATAGCAATCTGAGAACAGACTAATACAGTGTCTATCAGCTCTTAAAATTTTCTGAAATCTATATCTTGAAAACCTTCTCCCCTCACCTTTTATTTTGGGTGGTGGGCATATCCACAATCTCTTTCATGATTTTCTTGATTGGCTCTGTTGTAAATCTTGTGAAGTCATTGACAACACCTGAACACAGTTTTCTCTAGCAAGAATTTTTTCTTTGGCCTTGATGGCTTTCATGGATTTCCCTATAACAACAAATGCCTCTTCAGTGGGTGTAGTCCTTCTAGATATTCATAATGTTCTTTCTATGGGATTTCTTCCATACTATTGACAATTTTTTCCATGGAGTACTGTGTGTAATGAGCCTTAGAGGCCCCTATGTTCCCTAATCTAAAGGCAGCATTAGAGACATTGTGTTTGGGTGCAAATAGACCACTTTAATGTTTTCAGTGTCGAATTCATGGGGTTCTGGGTGGTCAGGGGCATTGTTTAATATCAAAAGAACTTTAAAACACATTCCCTTACCAGGAAAGAGCTTCCTGACTTCAGGGAGAAAGCATAGATGGGGCCAATCCAGAAAAAGGGTTCAAATTGTCCAGGACTTCTTTTTGTACAACCAAAAGATTGACAGCTTGTGTTTAGCTTTTTCTTTCAAGACTCAAGTGTTAGCAGCTTTATAGATAGGAGCAGTCTGGATCATACACAGGACTGGAGGTGGGAGGAGGAGGGAAATGCCTTGTTTAGTGGCCTACAACCTACTGGGGTTACTTTAAACCCTTTATCTTCCTTGTAAAACTGTATCTAGAAGATGGGATACATGACAATGTTCAGGTGTGGGTACAAAACAGTACTAAATAAAGTCAAATACAGACATTTTCTACTTATAAAAAGAGGCTGGCTCTGGACAGCCAATGGGTAACAAGAAGGCATTTCGTACCAAGGACAAGGCATAGACTACATGTTTGTGCTCCCCACAGAATTTTTAGATGCAAATGATATTTGGAGATAGAGCCTTATGAGGGTGATTATGATTATGATTATGCCTCATGATTATGAGGGTGAAACACTCATGATGTGATTTGTGCTCTTGCAAGAAGAGACAGGAGAGCACTCACTTCATCTCTCTCTCTCCCTCTCTCTTTTCTCTCTGTCCATCCCCTCTTTGCTCTGTTTCTCTCTCTGCCTCTCTCTCTACTATATCAGAATACAAAGAGAAGATGGCCTTCTGCAAATCAGGAAGACAGTCCTTATCAGACAGTAAATCTGCTGGCACTTTGATCTTAGACTTTTTACCCCGAGAACTGTGAGAAATAAATGTTCTTTAAGCCACTGAGCCTATGGCATCATGTTATAACAGCCTGAACTAAGACAGAAGGGGGAAGGAGAAATGGAGGAATCAGTGAATGGGGTATTCAAAGGAAGATAAAGTCAAAAAATAATATTTTTAAATTTTTGCACAGGTTCCCCCTTTTGAGTGCTTCATTAACATCTTGGAATTCTATAGTAGTGTACACATAATCTGCCTTTTATTCCCTTTTAAATGTAGTGCTTTAAAAAGTATGAATTATGTGTAAGCCTTAATAGAAAAGATAATATTTTTTTCACAACACATGAAGTGTGAACATACAGAGCATTTGGGGGATGAGGTGTCATTTTATTTTATTTATTTATTTATTTTTAAGTTATATATTTATTCAGCTTTATTCAGTTAACAATGACCAATTCTATTTTTTTTTTTATTGCATTTTAGGTTTGGGGGTACATGTGAAGAACATGGAAGATTGTTGCATAGGTACACACATGGCAGTGTGATTTGCTGCCTTCCTCCCCATCACCTATATCTGGCATTTCTCCCCCATGCTATCCCTCCCCAACTCCCCCACCCCCCCACTATCCCTCCCCTTTTCCCCCGACAGACCCCAGTGTGTGATATTCCCCTCCCTGTGTCCATGTGTTCGCATTGTTCAACACCCGCCTATGAGTGAGAACATGGGGTGTTTGATTTTCTGTTCTTGTGTCAGTTTGCTGAGAATGATGGTTTCCAGGTTCATCCATGTCCCTACAAAGGACACGAACTCATCGTTTTTGATGGCTGCATAATATTCCATGGTGTATATGTGCCACATTTTCCCTGTCCAGTCTATCATCGATGGGCATTTGGGTTGGTTCCAGGTCTTTGCTATTGTAAACTGTGCTGCAATGAACATTCGTGTGCATGTGTCCTTATAGTAGAACGATTTATAGTCTTTTGGATATATACCCAGTAATGGGATTGCTGGATCAAATGGAATTTCTATTTCTAGGTCCTTGAGGAATCGCCACACTGTCTTCCACAATGGTTGAACTAATTTACACTCCCACCAACAGTGTAAAAGCGTTCCTATTTCTCCACATCCTCCCCAGCATCTGTTGTCTCCAGATTTTTTAATGATCGCCATTCTAACTGGCGTGAGATGGTATCTCAATGTAGTTTTGATTTGCATTTCTCTAATGACCAGTGATGATGAGCATTTTTTCATATGTTTGTTGGCTTCATGTATGTCTTCTTTTCTAAAGAGTCTGTTCATATCCTTTGCCCACTTTTGAATGGGCTTGTTTGTTTTTTTCTTGTAAATCTGTTTTAGTTCTTTGTAGATTCTGGATATCAGCCCTTTGTCAGATGGGTAGACTGCAAAAATTTTTTCCCATTCTGTTGGTTGCCGATTCACTCTAATGACTGTTTCTTTTGCTGTGCAGAAGCTGTGGAGTTTGATTAGGTCCCATTTGTCTATTTTGGCTTTTGTTGCCACTGCTTTTGGTGTTTTGGTCATGAAGTCCTTGCCTACGCCTATGTCCTGAATGGTTTTGCCTAGATTTTCTTCCAGGGTTTTTATGGTGTTAGGTCTTATGTTTAAGTCTTTAATCCATCTGGAGTTAATTTTAGTGTAAGGTGTCAGGAAGGGCTCCAGCTTCTGCTTTCTGCACATGACTAGCCAGTTTTCCCAACACCATTTATTAAACAGGGACTCGCTTCCACATTGTTTGTTTTTGTCAGGTTTGTCAAAGATCGGGTGGTTGTAGATGTATTGTGTTGCGTCGGAGGCCTCTGTTCTGTTCCATTGGTCTATATCTCTGTTTTGGTACCAGTACCATGGTGTTTTGATTACTGTAGCTTTGTAGTATAGTTTGAAGTCCGGGAGTGTGATGCCTCCAGCTTTGTTCTTTTTGCTTAGAATTGACTTGGCTATACGGGCTCTCTTTTGGTTCCATATGAAGTTTAAGGTGGTTTTTTCCAGTTCTTCGAAGAAGGTCATTGGTATCTTGATAGGGATAGCGTTGAATCTGTAAATTACTTTGGGCAGTATGGCCATTTTGACAATATTAATTCTTCCTAGCCATGAACATGGAATATTTCTCCATCGGTTTGTGTCCTCTCTTATTTCATTGAGCAGTGGTTTGTAGTTCTCCTTGAAGAGGTTCTTTACGTTCCTTGTTAGTTGTATTCCTAGGTATTTTATTCTCTTTGTAGCGATTGTGAATGGCAGTTGGTTCTTGATTTGGCTGTCTTTAAGTCTGTTATTGGTGTATAGGAATGCTTGTGATTTTTGCACATTGATTTTATATCCTGAGACTTTGCTGAAGTTGCTTATCAGTTTCAGGAGATTTTGGGCTGAGACGATGGGGTCTTCTAGATATACAATCATATTGTCTGCAAATAGAGACAATTTGACTTCCTCCTTTCCTATTTGAATACCCTTTTATTTCTTTTCTTGCCTGATTGCTCTGGCTAGAACTTCCAGTACCATATTGAATAGGAGTGGTGAGAGAGGACATCCTTGTCTGGTGCCAGATTTCAAAGGGAATGCTTCTAGTTTTTGCCCATCCAGTATGATATTGGCTGTTGGTTTGTCGTAAATAGCTTTTATCATTTTGAGATACATTCCATCAATACCTAGTTTATTGAGAGTTTTTAGCATAAAGGGCTGTTGAATTTTGTCAAAGGCCTTCTCTGCATCAATTGAGATTATCATGTGATTTTTGTCTTTGGTTCTGTTTATGTGGTGGATTATGTTTATAGATTTGCGTATGTTGAACCAGCCTTGCATCCCCGGGATGAAGCCTACTTGATCATGGTGGATAAGCTTTTTGATGTGCTGTTGCATTCGGTTTGCCAGTATTTTATTGAAGATTTTTGCATCTATGTTCATCATGGATATTGGCCTGAAGTTTTCTTTTCTTGCTGAGTCTCTGCCAGGTTTTGGTATCAGGATGATGTTGGTCTCATAAAATCATTTAGGAAGGATTCCCTCTTTTGGATTGTTTGGAATAGTTTCAGAAGGAATGGTACCAGCTCCTCTTTGTATGTCTGGTAGAATTCAGCTGTGAACCCATCTGGACCTGGGTTTTTTTCGGTTGGTAGGCTCTTAATTGCTGCCTCAACTTCAGACCTTGTTATTGGTCTATTCAGGGTTTCGACTTCTTCCTGGTTTAGGCTTGGGAGGATGCATGTGTCCAGGAATTTATCCATTTCTTCCAGGTTTACTAGCTTATGTGCACAGAGTTGTTTGTAATAATCTCTGATGACGGTTTTAATTTCTGTGGAATCTGTGGTGATATCCCCTTTATTGTTTTTTATTGCATTTATTTGATTATTTTCTCTTTTCTTTTTATTAATCTGGCTAGTGGTCTGCCTATTTTGTTGACCTTTTCAAAAAACCAGCTCCTGGATTTATTGATTTTTTGAAGAGTTTTTCGTGTCTCTATCTCCTTCAGTTCTGCTCTGATCTTAGTTATTTCCTGTCTTCTGCTAGGTTTTGAGTTTTTTTGATCTTGCTCCTCTAGCTCTTTCAATTTTGATGATAGGGTGTCAATTTTAGATCTCTCCTTGCTTCTCATGTGGGCATTTATTGCTATATACTTTCCTCTAGAGACTGCTTTAAATGTGTCCCAGAGATTCTGGTATGTTGTGTCTTCGTTCTCATTGGTTCAAAGAACATCTTTATTTCTGCCTTCATTTCATTGTTTATCCAGTCAACATTCAAGAGCCAGTTGTTCAGTTTCCATGAAGCTGTGCGGTTCTGAGTTAGTTTCTGAATTCTGAGTTCTAACTTGATTGCACTGTGGTCTGAGAGACTGTTTGTTATGATTTCCATTCTTTTGCATTTGCTGAGGAGTGATTTA
Source organism: Ateles fusciceps (assembly GCA_036589455.1). Classification (NCBI taxonomy): domain Eukaryota; kingdom Metazoa; phylum Chordata; class Mammalia; order Primates; family Atelidae; genus Ateles; species Ateles fusciceps. The sequence continues at coordinate 6,907,411 of JAZHEH010003404.1, read as the reverse complement.
CTTCCAATTATGTGGTCAATTTTAGAGTAGGTGCGATGTGGTGCTGAGAAGAATGTATATTCTGTGGATTTGGGGTGGAGAGTTCTGTAAATGTCTATTAGGTTTGCTTGATCCAGGTCTGAGTTCAAGTCCTGGATATCCTTGTTAATTTTCTGTCTTGTTGATCTGTCTAACATTGACAACGGGGTGTTCAGGTCTCCCCACTATTATTGTGTGAGAGTCTAAGTCTCTTTGTAAGTCATTAAGAACTTGCCTTATGTATCTGGGTGCTCCTGTATTGGGTGCATATATATTTAGGATCGTTAGCTCTTCTTGTTGCATTGATCCTTTTACCATTATGTAATGTCCTTCTTTGTCTCTTTTGATCTTTGTTGGTTTAAAGTCTATTTTATCAGAGATGAGAATTGCAACTCCTGCTTTTTTTTGCTCTCCATTTGCTTGGTAAATCTTCCTCCATCCCTTTATTTTGAGCCTTTGTGTATCTCTGCATGGGAGATGGGTTTCCTGGATACAGCACACCGACGGGTTTTGGCTTTTTATCCAGTTTGCCAGTCTATGTCTTTTAATTGGGGCATTTAGCCCATTTACATTTAGGGTTAATATTGTTACATGTGAATTTGATCCTGCCATTTTGATGCTAGGTGGCTGTTTTGCCCGTTAGTTGATGCAGTTTCTTCATTGTGTTGATGGTCTTTACTGTTTGGTATGTTTTTGGAGTGGCTGGTACTGGTTGTTCCTTTCTATGTTTAGTGCCTCTTTCAGGAGCTCTTGTAAAGCAGGCCTGGTGGTGATGAAATCTCTGAGTACTTGCTTGTTCGCAAAGGATTTTATTTTTCCTTCACTTATGAAGCTCAGTTTGGCTGGATATGAAATTCTGGGTTGAAAGTTCTTTTCTTTAAGGATGTTGAATATTGGCCCCCACTCTCTTCTGGCTTGTAGGGTTTCTGCCGAGAGATCTGCTGTGAGTCTGATGGGCTTCCCCTTGTGGGTAACGCGAACTTTCTCTCTGGCTGCCCCTTAGCATTTTCTCCTTCATTTCAACCCTGGTGAATCTGACGATTATGTGCCTTGGGGTTGCTCTTCTTGAGGAATATCTTTTTGGTGTTCTCTGTATTTCCTGGACTTGAATATTGGCCTGCCTTGCTAGGTTGGGGAAGTTTTCCTGGATAATATCCTAAAGAGTATTTTCCAGCTTGGATTCATTCTCTCTGTCACATTCAGATACACCTATCAAACGTAGATTAGGTCTTTTCACATAGTCCCATATTTCTTGGAGACTTTGTTCATTCCTTTTTACCCTTTTTTCTCTGCTCTTTCCTTCTCGTTTTATTTCATTGAGTTGATCTTTGACCTCTGATATCCTTTCTTCTGCTTGGTCAATTCGGCTGTTGAAACTTGTGTATGCTTCACAAAGTTCTTGTGTTGTGTTTTTCAGCTCCATCAATTCACTTACATTCCTCTCTAAGTTGGTTATTCTCATTAGCATTTCGTCAAATCTTTTTGCAACGTTCTTAGTTTCTTTGCATTGGGTTAGAACATGTTCTTTTAGCTCACAGAAGTTTCTTATTACCCACCTTCTGAAGCCTGATTCAGTCATTTCATCACACTCATTGTCCATCCAGCCTTGTTCCCTTGCTGGTGAGGAGTTGTGATCCCTTGTAGGAGGAGAGGCGTTCTGGTTTCGGGTGTTTTCCTCCTTTTTGTGCTGGTTTCTTCCCATCTTTGTGGATTTATCTATGTGTGGTCTTTGTGGTTGGTGATTTTCAGATGGGGTCTCTCAGTGGATGTCCCGTTTGTTGATGATGAAGTTATTTATTTCTGTTTCTTAGTTTTCCTTCTAACAGTCTGGCCCCTCTGCTGTAGGACTGCTGAGGTCCACTCCTGGCCCTGCTTGCCTGGGGGGATCACCTGCAGCAGCTGCAGAACAGTAAGGGTTGCTGCCAGTCTCTTCTTCTGCTATCTTTGTCCCAGAAGAATACCCGCCAGATGTCCGTCTGAGCACTCCTTTGTGAGGTGGCTCGTTGGATATACGGGGGGTAGGGGAGCTGCTTGAGGAGACAGAGTGTCCTTTATAGGAGCTCAAGTGCTGAGCTGTGAGCTCCGTTGTTCATTCAGAGTTGCTGGGCAGGTACGTTTAAGTCTGCTGCAGCAGAACTCATAAACCCCTTTTTTCCCCCAGGTGATCTTCCGGGGAGTTAGGGCTTTATTTATGAGTTTCCCCTGGTGCTGCTGCCTTTTTCTCAGGGCTGCCTTGCCCAGCGATGAGGCAGCCTAGTCACTGTCTGCCTACAGAGGCTTTGCTGAGCTGCTGTGGGCTCCACCCAGCTGCCATATGAACTTCCCTGCAGTCCTGTTTATACCGGTGTAGTGAGAACTGCCTCGGCAATGGCAAACTACCTCTGTAGCGGCAGACTGCCTCAGTAATGGCGGACGCCCCTCCCCCCACAGAGCTGGGCCTTCCGGGGCTCAGCTGTGCTTGCTGTGAAACTCTCCATCCAGAGCGTTTCCGATGGCTGTCTTTTTGTGGGGGGTGGGACCAGCCGAGCCTGATCACCTGGCTCCCTGCCTCAGTCTCCCAGGTGTTCCAGCCGCCTGTTGAAAAGGCGCCGGGATCTGTGTGTTTTCCCGTGCGGTGACCCACTGCGCCGGCTGAAACCGCGGGCGCTGAGATTCATGGCGTTTTTTGCCCGGGAAATCTCCTGGCCTGGCTTCCTGTTTCAGTCCCCCTTTTTAATCAGATGAATGGGCGGCTCTGCCTTCCCGGAGCTCCAATTGCCAGCTAAAACGGCACCCGGACCCACGTATTTTGTATGGGGAACCGCTGTGCCGGGGCACCGCCCAAAACAGCAGCGCTGGCGAAAACAGTCACACCGGCAAAAACAGCTGCGCCGGCCAAACCAGCCGTGCTGGCGACCCGTGGGGGCTCCTCCCCCTGGGAATCTCCTGGTCTGTGGGCAATAAAAATCCGTCTGGCAATGCGGCGTCCACTCATCCTCCGCGCTTTCACTGGGAGCTGCAATCCTCAGCTGCTCCTAATCGGCCATCTTGGATCCTCCTGAGGTGTCATTTTAAACTGGTAACATTCTGTTTTGTCATAGAATTCCAACAGGAATGCACTAACTGCATTACTTTGCTATTTTAGCATTTGCTTCATATGGTTTTGTCTCAAATTTATTACCTTAATGTTGGTTTAGGACATATGACAATATTTACAATTAATAAGCACTAAGAATAATTTCAGTGTCCAAACACTACTGAAAACCTTTGTGGGAGAGAGTGAGAATGGGGATAAGGGAGATAAGAGATACCATGCTGTATTACAATAGAAATTACTGTCGTTTCAGGGATTATTACTAAGTAAAGAAAGTACAATAATATTTATCAATGCTTCTTGTAAATGTTAAAGAAAAGCAGAACGATTATGAGGAAAGCTTTTATTTATAAAATTTTCACACAGCTTACTTATGAAAATTGCTTTACTTTTTAACATTAGTTTCTTATGTAAATATAGGTTCTTCAGTCCATTTGAAATGTTTAGTCAAATTAACCTTTTAAACTTTTTATCTTTTAATGTTTTATTGAATCCAAATGCAAAAAAAGAAGCTAATCTGAACATATCTTCTCATGCTGTTTCTTCTGCTCATGATTATGGCCCCATATCACTGAAAGCCGTAAAAATAAAAAAAAATAAAAACTTTGGTAAGCAGCATAGTATTTCATTGCATACACAGATATTTGTGAAATTAAGCATTCCCTTTATACTATGTATGTAAGCTACAATTGGAATAGATTCTGGATAGGGAGTCGGTATCCAAAGTGTTTAGGGATGTAGCCCTCAGGGCTACATGACCAATTTCTCATCCCACCCTCAGTCACCTCTTAGATGTGTGAAGCTCGGGCATATTAACTTATTTATTTGTATCTCAGTTTTATCATCAGTAAAAGGGGGGGATAATAATAGTATGTACCTCAGAGAATATTTTGAGGTTTATATGAATTAATATACGTAAAGCATTTAGAACATAAATGTTTTATCAATATTTGCTCTTATTATTCCCCTAAATACAGGCTAGAGAAAATTGTCCTTTGATCTATAGAACCTTAACATCATCTACATTCACGAGTAATTAATTGGTAGGGTCACATGTTTATACACTTTGAAAGAATTTATACTGAATAAAAATCATGGTTCCATGGAAGCTTCAATGGACATTCCAGGAAAACGGTATTACAAATTACAGCTTTCTAAAAAGAAAAACTATTTTTTTTCCAATTTTGTTTATAATCATTTTTCTATTTGGCTCTATTCTTCTTTTATTTTTTAATCAACAAATAATCGTATATATTTAGAGAAAACGTCCAATTCATGGCCCATGGGCTGCGTGCAGCCCAGGACAGTTTTGAATGTGGCCCAAAACAAATCCCTAAATTTCTTAAAATCTGACATTTTTTGGTAACTTTTTAAAAGCTCATCAGCTATCGTTAGTGGTTAGTGTTAGTGTATTTTATGTGTGGCCCAAGACAATTCTTACAGTGTGGCACAGGGAAGCCAAAAGATTGGAAATGATTTATGGTGTAAAACACGATATTTTGATATACATATACATTGTGGGATGATTAAACCAAACCATTTAACATAGGGATTACCTCACATACTTATCATTTTTTTGTGTTAAGGACAAAAATTTTACTCTTTTAGCAATGTTCCAGCATGCCACATATTGCTATTAACTATAGTCATTATGAACTACAATACATCTCTTGAACTTATTCTTCATGTCTAAGTAATATTTTGTGACCTTTGACCAACATTTCCCAAGCCTTTCCACCCTCCAGCCTTTCAATACCACCATTTTATTCTTTGTTTCTTTGAGTTCAATTTTTTTTTACATTCCAAATGTATGTAAACAATATTTGCCTTTCTGTGCCTGGCTTATTTCACTTACCATAGCCTCTTTCAGTTTCATTCAGGTTATCACAAGTAACAGGATTTGATTCTGTTTGTGGCTGAATAACATTCCATTGTGTATACATACACTACATTTGTTTTTATTCATTCATCTGTTGATAGACACAGACTGACTCCATATCTTGGCTGTTGTGAACAATGCTGCAATGAACATGTAAGTGCAGGTATCTCTTTGACATACTGATTTCATATCCTTTGATACACACCATAGTTAAATTGCTAGAGCATAGAGTAGTTATATTTTTATTTTTTTGAGGAGTGTCCATACTGTTTTCATCCATACTGTTTTCCATGATGGCTGTACTAATTTGCATTCCTACCAATAGTGTGTGAATGTTCCTTTTTCTCTACATCCTCACCAGAATTTATCTTTTATATTTTTGATAATACCCATTTTAACAGGTGAGAAGTGACATCTTATTGTGGTTTTAAATTATATTTTCCTGGTGATTAGTGATAAGCATTTTTTCATTAACTAGCTTTATTATTCTTTCTCAGATAAATTTTGGCCATTTAGTTTTCCTCCAGAATATTGACCACTGCATCAGTGTATTAATTTGATAGAAATATGATAATAAAACACCACAAACTGAGTGGCTTAAACAACAGAAATATTTTGTCTCCCAGTACAGAAGGCTAGAAGTCCAAAATCAAGATGTCAGCAAAGTTGGTTCTTTCCGAGTACTGTGAGAGAAGAATTCGTTCGAGTATCTCTCCTTAGCTTGAAGATGGGCAATCTTCTCCCTCTTCTCTTTACATTACCTTCCCTGTCTTTACATGGTGTTACATGTATAAGGCCACTACCATTAGGGGCCCACTCTACTCTTTCTGACCTCACCTTAACCAATTACATTTTCAATGATCCTATTTCTAAATAAGATCTCGTTCTGAAGTTCTGGGAGTTTAGACTTCAACATAATAATTTTAAGGTGACATAATTCAACCCATATCAGTCAGTACCTAAAAAATAATAATAGCTTCTTGTGTGTGAGTATGTGTGTGTGTGTGTATATACATAGATATGTGTATTTATATATTTTTTTAATCTCTTCAAATTGACAATTGTACATATTTATGGTGATGTTTCAACACATATAATGTATGTCAGTCAGATCAGGTAATTAAAATATTCATCATCTCAAACATTTATCATCTTTTTGTGTTGGGAACATAGACTATCTTCCTTCTAGCTACTTGACACTATATAATATATTATTGTTAACTATAGTCATTCTACAGTGGTACAGAACATTAGAACTTATCTTCCTATCTAGCTATAATTTTGTATCCTTTAACAAACTGCTCTCTCTTCTTCCTTCCCTCCTACACTTCTCAGCCTCTAGTATCCTCTGTTCTACTTTTTGTTTCTATGAGAACAACTTTTTTTAGCTTCCATATATGAATGAGAACATTCAGTGTTTAACTTTTTGTTCCTGGCTTATTTAACTTAACATAATGTCTTCCAGTTCTACCCATGTTGGTGTGAATAACAGGATTTCATTCTCTTTTATAGATGAATAGTATTTCATTGTGTATATATATACTCCGCATTTTCTTTATCTATTCATCTGTTGTTGGATGTCTAGGTTGATTCCATATCTTGGTTATTGTGAATAGTGCTGAAATAAACGCAGAGGTACAGATGTCTCTCTGATAAACTGCTTTTCTTTCCTTTGGATAAATTCCCAGTAGTGGGACTACTGGATCATATGGTAGTTCCATTTGTAGTCTTTTGGGGAACTCCATATTGTTCTCTATAGTAGCCGTACTAGTTTACATTCCCACCAACAGTGGATAAGGGTTTCCTTTTCTCCACATTCTCACCAGCATTTATTTTCTGTCTTATTGAGAATAGCCATCCTAACTGGAATGATATGATATCTGATTGCAGTTTTGATTTGCATTTTTCTAATGACTCGTGATTTGGGGCTCTCGTGATTTGGGGCTCTTTTTCATATATTGTTGGCCATTTGTATGTCTTCTTTTGAGAAATCTCTGTTCAGATAATTGCCCATTTTTTTAGTTGGATTTTTTTTCTGATAAGATGTTTGAGTTCCTTATATATGCTGGACATTAGGCCCAAGTCAGATGAGTAATTTGCACATATTTTCTCTTATTCTGTACCTTGTCTTTGCACTCTATTTATTGTTTCCTGTGCAGAAGCTTTTTAGTTTGCTATAACGCTATTTGTTGTTGTTGGGTTTTTATTTTTCACTTTTGTTGCATATGCTTTAGAAGTTATTCATAAAATCTTTTCCCATAAAAATGTGCTAAAGCATTTTCCATACGTTTTCTTCTAGTAGTCTTATTGTCTCGGGTCTTACATCTTTGATCAATTTTTAGTTAATTTTTTGTATAGGGTGAGAGGTGGGAGTCCAATGTCATTTTTCTCCACATAGATATCCAGTTTTCACAGCACCATTTATTAGAGAGACTGTCCTCTCCCTAATAAGTGTTATTGGTACCTTTGTCAAAATGAGTAGGCTGTAAGTGCATGGGTTTATACTTGTGTCCTCCATTCTCTTACATTGTTCTATGTTTTTATGCCATTACTATGCTGTTTCACTTACTACAGTTTTGTAGTATATTTTGAGGTCTGGTAGTGTGAGGCCTCCAGCTGTATTAATAATTTCTAAAAATCATCAAATATTGAGTCACAACATTCAAATTTCTTCAAATCCTGACAAATGCTTTTTCCTCCTCTCCTCATCTTTCTTTCTTCTTTCTTTCCTTCCTTCTTCTTCTCTTCCTTCCTTTTTTCCCTCCTGAAACTGATGATTATATGCAGAGATTCATTTAGGACTTATAGATTTAATCACATTTTTGTGAAGTATACTTCATGCGTGGAATTCTGATATTAACATTAATTGATAATGTAAAAGATGCTTCTGATGCTGGGTCATCATAAAGGCCAACTAAGCTCTCATTTTAACTATTGACGCAATGAACAGTTTCATGAGAAATCAAACTCATTGGACCTGACAGCGTCTTATGGCAAGCACACTGCCTACCTTTTCATCTGCTGTGAGTACCTTCCCTGAAGCTATAGGGCAAGTGAGCCAGAGGTGCAGAGGGGTTAAACTCCAGCACTTTGTGAGACGGAGATTCGCTCTTATTGCCTAGGTTGGAGTGCAATGGCACAATCTCGGCTCACTGCAACCTCCCCCCTCCAGGGTTCAAGTGATTCTCCTGCCTCAGCCTCCCTCTGAACCTCATGTTAAAATTTGATTCCTAGTGTTGGATGTAGGGCCTAAGGGGAGGTGTTTGGTTCAAATGATGGATCCCTCACAAATGGCTAAGTGTCAGCCTCATGATAATGATGAGTTCTTGCTCTGTAGTTTCCCACAAGAGCTGTAATTAAAAAGAGCCTGGCATGTCCCTCCCCTCTCTTGCTTGCTCCCTCACCATGTGATCTCTGCATACACCAGCTCCCCCTCCCTTTCTGCCATGAGTGGAAACAGCCTGAATTCCTCACCATAATCAAATGCTGGCATCATGTTTCTTGTACAGCCTGAAGAATCATGAGCCAAATATTTTTCTTCGTGAATTACCTATGTTCAGGTTTTCCTTTGTAGCAACACAGACACTAAGACAATGCCCCAATTCTCCTGTCTTTTGCCAGTGGGAGCTTATTCAAACTGGTTTTGAGTCCTTTTATTAAACAATTTTATTACACTCAGAAGAATGCTCACACGTTACCTGTCCAGTTTAATGAGCCTGGAGAAATAAAAAAAACCCGTGTAACTACTACCCCAGGCAAGATATGGCACATTCCTACCACCCCATAGGTTCTCTCTGCCTCCTTAAAATTAGTCTGTTTTTACTTCAACCCCAAGCAACTGTTAATCTAATTTATAACACTGTAAGTTATTTTTTCAGTACTAGACATTCACGTAAGTGGAATTTTACAGAATATATTATTTTGTGTCAGTCTTCATTCAGCATAAAGTTTTGAGATTCATTCATATTCTTTTGTGTAGGTAGGTCACTCTTTTTTTTTGTTGCTAAGTATTGTTGCACTGTATAAATATATCAAAGTTGGCTGAACAGTCACTTAGTCTTCCATGATTCAGCACTCTTCCTCAACCAGGTCCTAGTTGTACACCAGGGGGGTTTTCCAAAAGGCCTATAATTCAGCGCTTCGTATCACATGACCTTGCTACAGGACCCTCATGATCTGAGTTATGGTTCTCTGGGAGCAGTCATAAACTCCACATCATGTATTTTTCCACCAGTGATACCTCTAATATCATGACATCTGCAGAGAGGATTACATCACAGCATGAAACCTTTTTTAAATGAACTTTCTATTTTGAGGTAATTGTAAATTAACATGAAGTTATAATAAATAATGTAGATAGACCTTGTATATTGTTTCTATAGTTTCCCTAAATGGTGAGCTTTTGCAAAATTATGGTAAAATATAAAATCCAAGATATTGATATACATTCACTCAAGATCCAGAACATTTCCATCTCCACAAGGATCCCCTTATGTTGCCCTTTTAAAGCCACATCCACTTTACTTCCACCTTCATCTCCTCCTTAACTGCTCTTTTCCATTTCTATAATTTTGATAGTTATGTAATAATGTGTAAATGGAAACAGACATTATATATTTTGGATTGGCTTTTTTCAGTCCTTATAATTCTCTGGAGATTTATCCAGGTTGTTGCATGTCTTGATAGTCTGTTTCTTTTTATTGCTGAGTAGTATTCTGTGATCTGAATATATACATAATTTGCTTAATTATATATGTATACATAATTTGCTTAATTATGTTGAAGGGTATCTGGATTGTTTCCAGATTTTGCCTATTACAACTAAGGTGCAATGAGCATTCATATAAAGGTTTTTATGTGAACATGAGTTTTAATTTCTTTAGGATAAACGCCCAAGAGTTCAATTGATAAATCATATGGTAGTTGCATGTTTAGTTCTTTAAGAAACTGCCATACTATTTCCAGAATGGCTATAAAACTTTATACCCTAGTCTCTCCACATAGCTGTCAGCATATGGTGTTGTCACTATTTTTTATTTTAGCCATTCTGATTGATGTATAGTGATATTTAATTTTGATTTTAATTTGTATTTCCATAATGACTAATGATATTGAGCATCTTTTCCTGTGCTTGTTTGCCATCTGCTTATCCCGCTCTGTGAAATATCTGTTCATATCATCTTTTAACATGTCTTGGCTATTGTTCCAGCACTTTCTAAAATGTTTGAGTATTTTCCATTTTCTAACATAGAGTTACCAAAGTAAATGACTGCAGGTCCTTTAAGGAGAAGACTGAGAGATTTGTGACCATTTATACTTGTCATTATGAGAATTTTTAGGAGTATCAACCTAGATACACCCATTATGCATCAAGGTTCCATTGTTACCCCAAAATGGTCTGAACCTTGCCATAGCATGTGTTTGCCATAGTGGGAGTTCAACCTTTGCAGCTAGGCTAATCTGAAAATTAAGTCTTGGTTTTGTCCTCTGTTTACTTTTGGAAGATAACAGCCTTCTTGTATACCACCAGGAGGCACTCAGGCTTTCACATTTAGGTTTTAATTGATAATCACATTTACCTATATATTATCTTATTCAGAGTGATCAAGCTTAGTAAAAACCATTCAATTCCACTATTATAGTTGCAGTTTCTCCCCATGTTGCTCCAGAAGCTTATACACTATAAGCTAAGGCATTATACACTATAAGCTAAGGTATGCCACCCCAGTACACCACAATTGTTTTAACCATTGTGCTGCCCAGTTGTGAAAGGGATTATCTGTACTCCACTTAAAGATTTCCATGTGGTGAGGATCAAAGCAACTTCAAATTCCTATCCATGTTTGGCTTTCTTGAGTTATTCTTGGTAATACCTATGACAGGTTAGATGCTTAGGGAATCAGATTCTGTGATGGAGATTAGTATGTAGGTAGTTTATATAGGTTTTTTGGGATCAACACCTCTGGAGGGGAAGGGAAATAAGCAAGATTTTGCAGTAGGAGAACAAGAACTTGATCCAGTCTCAATAGAAAGCTTAGTTGATCTGGGGAGATGTGAAGATGGATTGGCCCTCCAGAGATACTCCAATTGAGGGAAGGGAGACAGGTTTTTCTATGCCACCTTCACATGGGAAAGAGATATAACCATGGATGACATAGTTCTCTTCAGCCACTTGATGGAACAGACACCCAAGGGTTATTTGTCACACTTGCTTTTAGCATTTCATTTAACAAGGTATCTAGGATATTCTTTCAGAGTACTCTATACAGATATTTCTAATTCCATTGTAAAGTTGCATAGTACCCTATTATGTGCATATACCTAAGTTTATACAGTTCTACTCATATCTGTAGGACTAAGTAAACATATATATATATAGTTTATATTATATCAAGGGGCAAAAGTAATATATGTACATGTATTTGCATGGGATGTCTATGCCCCTAACCCCTGTGTTATATTTGACCCTTGAATCACACAGGGGTTAGGGGGAATTGACACATGCAGTTGAAAATTCACCTATAACTTTTGACTACCCCAAAATATGACTACTAATAGCCTACTGTTGACTGGAAATTTTACAAATAACATAAAAAGTCTTTTCACACATATTTGTATGTTATTTTTATTATACATTATATTCTTAAAGTAAGCTAAAGAAAATATTAAAAAACATAAAGAAGAGAAAATACATTTACTACTCATTAAATGAAAGTAGGTCATCATAAAGGTCTTCATCTTCGTCATCTTCACATTGAGTAGACTGAGGAGGAGGAAGAGGGATAGGGATTGGTCTTGCTGTCTCAGGACGGGCAGAGGCAGAAGAGGTGGAGGAGGTAGAAGGGGAAGCAGGAGAGGTTACACGCTAGGTGTAACTTTTATTGAAAAAAATTGAGTGTAAGTGGGCCCACGCAGTTTACACCTGTGTTCATGGAAGTGGAATTGCTAGCTCAAGGGTAAATATATATATTCAATTTTGCTTAATATTTCTAATATCTGATTCAAGGAATTTTACCATTTTACAGTTTGAACAATGAGGAATGACAATACCTGTCTATTCAAGTCTCATCAGCACACTGTATTGTTAAGCCTCTGATTTTCCAAACTGGTATGTGAGAAACATATCAATGTAGCACTAATTTGCATCTCTCTTATTATGAATGATACTAAGCGTATTTTCATATGGGTAGGATTCATTGGCATTTTTAACCATCTCTTCATATTTGTAGCTCATTTTTCTATAAGGTTGTTGGTTATTTTAATATTTATTTTTTTCATTTGGAAGTTCTTTATACATTGAGATAGTAACACTGTCTGTACCATTATATATTTTTTTCATTTTTAATTGTCCTTTAACTTGGCTCATGGTATATTTTTCTATGCAAACTTTTATCTTAGTTTTGTGTAACCAGATGTGTCTGTCTTTTCTCATATAGCTTCTGGATTTGGGATTATGAATAGAAAATATTTCCTCACTTCTAGCTTATAGGATGATTCACACATCATTGTTTTTGAGTAGTCTGGCTCCAGAGCAAAACCTATGTGTGGGTCGTGAGTGATGACTCACTCCTGTAGCCCCAGCTACTCAGGAGGCTGAGGCAGGAGAATTGCTTGAACCCAGGAGGTGGAGGCTGCAGTGAGCCGAGATCATGCCAATGCACTCCAGCCTGGGTGACAGAGCAAGACTCGGTCTCAAAAAAAAAACAAAACAAAACAAAAACAAAAATAACCTTATGTGTGATCTTTTATGTGCCAACATAAACAGTTACGTAGCCTTTAGGTGGCAGACCTCAAGGGGAAAGTTGCCCCCCAATTCAAGACTCGATGTGCAGTCTGGAACTCAGCACCCCGGCCGGGCACAGTGGCTCACACCTGTAATCCCAGCACTTTGGGAGGCCGAGGTGGGCAGATCACGAGGTCAGGAAATCAAGACCATCCTGGCTAACACAGTGAAACACTGTCTCTACTAAAAATACAAACATTAGCTGGGCGTGGTGGCATGTGCCTGTAGTCCCAGCTACTCAGGAGGTTGAGGCAGGAGAATTGCTTGAACCCGGGAGGCAGAGGTTGCAGTGAGCTGAGATCGCCCCACTACACTCCAGCCTCGGCGACAGAGCGAGACTATCTCAAACACACACAAACACACTCTCTGTCTCTCTCACACACACACACTCTCACACACACACACACATCTCACACACATACACTCTCACACATTCTCTCACACACACACACACACTCACCCACACACACACACACTTGGCACTCCTTCCCACCCCAAGGTTCTTGAGAATTTCTGTTCTTCTAGCCCAAATGCCTCCATTTGGAGGCCTCCTTGTTGTGGGAGTGGGTGGGGAACGGGCTTGGCTAAATGCTTTCTCAGAGACCTCTGTCACCAACACCGCTTACCAGGAGGCCTTGAAGACACTTCTCTCCACTCTGACTCACCATTCAGTACTTTTCCACCTCTAGACCTTTCTCCTCTCCCTCTCCTGGCTCCCAGAGGTATAAAAAGGCAGGAGACTTGTCTGGGGCTCCCTGGGAAGTGAGACGTTTTCCCCCATCTGGACTGATACATCAGACCCTTGCCCTGGGCCATTGCCAGGGGGAAAATTAAATCCTGGGAGAGCTAGTGCTTTTCTTGCTTTTATCCTGTGTAGCTTCTTGCTTAAAATACCTCGGTGAGTGAATAAAGGCTTGATTGTCACTTTCAATTTGGTGTTGTCGTAATTTACCACCTCGACACCTGGCGGCTCAGTTGTCTCCAGCTCAGCTCTTACCAATTTTAGATTAGTTCAGTTTTTACATTCCTGTCTCTGATATGTTGGTAATTTAGCCTGGTGGTTGGTGTGAGGAGTTAATCCAATGTTACCTTTTCCTATAAAGTTACCTTGTCCTTACACCATCACTTATTTAAAGAAATGATTTTTCCCTGATTTGAAATATAATCTGTAAACTAATGTTTTGGTGGTTAAATCTTCTGCCTAGAAATGAAGCACACCCCTTCCAATCATGATTTATTGGCCAAAGCAAAACATGCAATGGAGCATGATGTCCATAAAGTAAAAAAAGTGTAACCACACTCCAGAAAGGAATAGCAAATATTTATAAACAACAAATAAAATTGATCCCACATTCCTATCCCCACCTGTGCTGATGCACTGCCCCCATCCCCCCACCTTGCTCCCCTGTAAAATTAGCAAATTAGGAGTTGTTGTAATTTCTCTTTGTTTTTATGCTGAATCAATGGTAAATACTAGTAGTGATAATGATAACCCTTGTTTTGTTACTGAATTTAGAAAAATTTCTTCTAGTGTTTTTCCAGTAAGCATAATGCTGGATTTGGCATTAAAATAGATATATCTTATTATTCTTATTTTACTAAATATGTTCCATTTTGCCAAATTCTAAATTTTCAACATCAATGGAAACTAATATATAATTTTTTCCTGAGATCTACTAAAAGGACACACAACATTAAAACATTTCCTAATTTTAAACCCTTCTCATGACCTAGTGATCTCTCACTAGGTCATGATTTATTATGACATTAATGTGCTTTTGAATACTTGTGAAAAAAGAAGAGCATATTTAAAAGAATTGACACAGTGTCTAGCATAAAAGTACAAGCAATATTATATATTAATATTTACCTATGTGTTCTATATTTTTAAATTTCCTTTGTTTTGTATGTACATTTTAAATTATCTATAATTCAGCTTAATATGTAAAAGATGTCCAATTTCCTTTCCTCCCTTTGTCCCTTTCTTCCTTGCTTGTCAGCCTGTTAATTGAACATTTTAATAAGTTGTACTGACTGTTCACACATTTCTCCCTCAATTGGAAATGCTATGTTTATCATATATAAAGTATTTGGCTCTGTCTTATTGTAGTCTCTTGCCACAGTACCATAGCAACCTAGGTACTCCTGAGATGCTTCCTGTTTCTTCTCAATGCCTTTCCTATTGTTATACTCCATCTTGTTTTGAAGCATATCATCTCTCACCACTCTCTGTCCCTTTTGTTGCTGACATTTGCACAGTCAGTAAGAATATTTTTTGAAAGTACTTAAATATATTTTGCAGTCAGCATGAGTAGATAGGGCGTAGAGAGAATGATGAGTACAATTCCTGTCTGTGTCCATGTTTGGAGGTTGGCTATTTGAGTTTACATTCTTCATATTCCCTGGGCCCTCTGAAGTCAGGATCAGGCAGTCGTGGAAGTCAAAGTTTTACTCTACCTTTCTTAAAGGTAAAATTAATCTAGGTAAAAATGCAGAACATGTGCAATTCAGAAATGTATTTTAAAAGGGAGACACAATTAGTGATGTCTTAGCCATGATTCACTAGACATTTAGGATATGATCTTTTCATATCTTCAGTCCAATTATTATGGCTCTTAGCTTCTCTTCTTTTATGAATTTTTATGGGTATTCTATTTTTTACTTGTATTTATTTATTTATTTATTTTAAACACTGTTATTTCAAGTTTGCCTTATACAGCTTAATAACTGATGGCAATGACCCAAATAACCTTCCCTAGGTCACCCCTTAGTAAGAAGATGCATAATGCAAACCTTATTCTCTCAGACTACAGCACGCTTGGGGCTAATCATCTAAATATTTTGCTTTGAAAGTGAGGATGTTACTTTGGTTGAGAGATAAAGATAGCCTTATCTGACCTCATAGACTTCAATCAAGTCTCTCTTTTCTTTCTTTTTTTTTTTTTAAGAAATAAAAAAGAAAGAGAGAAAGAGAAAGAAGGAAGAAAAGAGAATGAAAGAAAGAGAAAAAGAAGAAAAAGAGGGAGAGAGAACGGGAATCTTGCTCTATTGCCCAGGCTAGAATACAGTCTAAAAATGGATATTGAAAAGCTCTTTTATACTAATAATTGTGTTATACAATGGAGACAGGAAGGAATAAGGAAGGAAAATAACAAACAAACAGCCAACCAATATTTCATTTAAACCTATGAAATGCTATGCAATTGCTGGGGAGTGATTTACTCCCAACCATGTGGTCACTTTTAGAATAAATGTGATGTGTTAATGAAAAAAAAATGTATGTTTTGTGGATTTGGAGTAGAGAGTTCTGTAAATGTTTATTAAGTCTACTTGTTTGAGGTCTGAGTTCAAGTCCCTGGTATTCTTGTTAACCTTCTGTCTCATTAATCTGTCCAATATTGACAATGTAGTGTTAAAGTCTCCCACTATTATTGTGTGGGAGTCCAGGTCTCTTTGTAAGTCACCAAGAAGTTGCCTATGTATCTGGGTGCTCCTATATTGGGTGCGCATAGACTTAGGATCGTTAGCTCTTCCCGTTACATTGATCCCTCTACCATTATACAATGTCCTTCTTATCTCTTTTGGTTTCTATTACTTTAAAGTGTATTTTATCAGAGATGAGAATTGCAACTCCTGCTTTTTTTTTTTTTTGCTCTCCATTTGGTTGGCAAATCTTCCTCCATCCCTTTGTTTTAAGTCTCTGTATATCCTTGCATGTGAGATGGGTCTGGATGCAACTTACCGATGGGTTTTTTGGAATGGCTGATACTGGTTGTTCCTTTCTGTATATAGTGCCTCTTTCAGAAGCTCTTGTAAAGCAGGCCTGGTGGTAATGACATCTCTGAGTACTTGCTTGTTTGTAAAAAATTGTATTTTTCCTTCACTTATGAAACTTAGTTTGGCTGGATATGAAATTCTGGGTTGAAAGTTCTTTTCTTTAAGAATGTTGAATATTGGCCCCCACTCTCTTCTGGCTTGTAGGGTTTCTGCTGAGAGATCTGCTGTGAGTCTGATAGGTTTCCCCTTGTGGGTAACCTGACCTTTCTCTCTGGCTGCCCTTAGTATTTTCGACTTCGTTTCAACCCTGGTGAATCTAATGATTATGTGCCTTGGGGTTGCTCTTTTTGAGGAATATCTTTGTGGTGTTCTCTGTATTACCTTGAGTTGAGTATTGTCCTACCTTGCTAGGTTGGGAAAGTTTTCCTGGATAATATCCTGAAGAATATTTTCCAGCTTGGATTCATTCTCTTCATCACATTCAGGTACACCTATCAAACGTAGATTAGGTCTTTTCACATAGTCCCATATTTCTTGGAGACTTTGCTCATTCCTTTTACCCTTTTTTCTCTAATCTTGTCTTCTCATTTTATTTCGTTAAGTTGGTCTTCGACCTCTGAAATCCTTTCTTCTGATTGATCAATTCGACTGTTAAAACTTGTGCATACTTCTTGAAGTTCTCATATTGTTTTTCAGCTCCATTAATTCACTTATATTCCTCTTTAAATTGTCCATTCTCGTTAACATTTCATCAAACCTTTTTTCAAAGTGCTTAGTTTCCTTGCCTTGGGCTAGAACATGTTCTTTTAGCTCACAGAAGTTTCTCATTATCCACCTTCTGAAGCTTGATTCTATTGATTCCTCACATTCATTCTCAATCAGGTCTTGTTCAACTGGTGATGAGGAACTGTAATCCTCTGTAGGAGGAGAGGTATTCTATTTCGGGTGTTTTCAGCCTTTTTGAGCTGGTTTCTTCCCATCTTTGTGGATTTATCCACCTGTCGTCTGTGTAATTGCTGACTTTCAGATTAGGTCTCTGAGTGGACGTCCAGTTTGTTGGTGATAAAGTTTTTTCTATTTCTTAATTTTCCTTCGGCGGACACCCCCTCCCCCCACAGAGCTGGACCTTCCCGGGTTCAGCTGTACTTGCTGTGAAACTCTCAATCCTCAGCAGTTCCGATTGCTGTTTTTTGTGTGTGGGGTGGGGCACCAGCCTTCCCCCTGCGGTGACCCACCATGCCGGCTGAAACAGCAGCGTTAAGATTCGTGGCGCTTTTCTGCCCGGGAATCTCCCGGTCTGGTTCCCCCACTTCAGTCCACTTTTCAATCAGCTGAATGGGAGACTCTGCCTTCCCGGAGCTCCAAACGCCAACCAAAAGGGCACTCAGTCCCGTATACTCCGGACTGAGAACCACTGCGCCTGGGCTCCTGCAAATGGCCGCGCCCGCCAAAAGAGTCGCGCTGGCGACCCGTGGGGCTCCTCTGCCAAGAATCTCTTGGTCCGTGGGCAATAAAAATTCATCTAAAAATGTGACGTCCACTCACTCTCTGCACTTTCAGTGGGAGCTACAATCCTCAGCTGCTGCTAATCGCCCATCTTGGATCTCTCCCATCGGTATTCTAATTAAAAGTAAGAAGATGGTGATTCAGGTCTAGGTAGGCTGTGATCATTGTAATGTAAAAATTCCATTACTTGCTTATAATGATAGCAATCAGTGGGCTGTTAAGGTTTGCCTAAAGCCCTTTACCAAACTGTACTGTATGTTTTATTAGAATCTAATTCTTTACTCACTTCTCTCAAATATCTATCTATCTATCTAACTATCTATCTAACATCATTCAGATAATATATACTTAAACCTTCAAAACTTGATTGGGTAAACCAGGAGTTACATTTCACTAAAGTTTTTTGTTTGTTTGTTTGTTATTTGAAGACGCAGCAGCTAAAATACCCTGAGCTGCAAATATGTGGAATGTTTTGTACATTTGTTTTCTAAACAAAACTTTCAATAAAATGTCCTTTAATGGCATTTGCCAAGTCAACAGATCCCAGAGCAGGAATTCTCTCATTCTAAGGGATTAGTGTGTGGGGGGGGCAAAATAGGCATCGCTTCCCCTGCAATGGTATGCTGAGGAGTGTGCCTAACAAAGTGAATATCAGAAGCCATGACCCTGATTCCCATTTCATTAATTTTCATTACTAAATAAAATTATCATATAGCAAGGAAATAATCTATACATCTATTAATAGTTGTATCTTTCAGAAAGATTTGTCAACTATTTATTTAGTTTAGAAGTTTCCAATATTGCTCTGTGACAACAAATTCTGAATGACACAAGGAGAGACTTAAGTGAAAAAGAGGAAATATGCAGTTATACCTTAGACGCTTTTTCCTTTTTCCCTTATTGTTTTGGCTTTGAAGCCAGGCTCAATGTCATCATCACAGTGGATTTATGATGCTGGTATGGTTCATGGTTCTTGATTCCTTTCATGAATCTTTGCATAAAATGTCATGTATGTTGGGAAGGATTTATATAATTCATCCTGATAATCATAACTTTTACCTTTACATTTTAGTGTTTTTAATATTGGAAATAATTTTCTATGTCTGAATTTATTTGAGGTTTTGCTATAATATTCAATAAGAAAACACTTTTTAATAAACGTTTGAAAAGATTAAATTGTCCTCATTCTAGTGTAAGACCATTCAACTATTTTAATTTTACCCCATATTCAAGGCTTTTTAATGTTTCAGGAAACAATCTTATTTAATGTTACAGAGAAATATTTGTAATCATGACTATGAATGGGACTCCAACATCAATTTAGATGTTTAAAGCTATATCCAATGCTTTCATAATATATGTATGTCAATTTAAATAAACAATAGCAGATTGAAATCACAAAAAATATTTACAGTGGCAAAAATGTGACACTGAGACTATAGTTACAAATTGACCTTGACCATTTGCTCTAAGTTGATGAAGATTCTGACATCTATGGCAGGTATATCCTCTTGAAAATGTGCACAGTGTTTCATTTTGTTTTTCTTATAATATCTGATCATGATTAATCAGATAAATAGGCAAAGATAGAGATGATCACTTTTACAGGATTGGGGCTACTATGGTTAAAACTGCAAGCAGATTTGTTTTCTTCTGGTCTTATATATAGTTATCTTCCTTTGTTTGCCACTTTTTTGAAAAGGCTACGTTAGATCTTTCATAATTACATTCATGACCAAATGGGGGATCCAGAATAGGTTTATTGTAATGAATTATGTTGAAACCCTTTCATTTTCATTTTTTTCTAACATGACATTTTCAATAACGAGAAGATCAAAACAGTTCAACATTTCACTCTTAAGCTTTATACTGGTGGTGATTCCACAGCACAGCTGCAAATATGGAGAAAAAACTTTTTGTTAAACTAAAATTGGAAATATCCAGTTTATCATACCAATAAGTTTATTCATATAGAATCAAATCAAATTTTTTATCTCTTAAATCCTTGTAGGGATTCTCTTTCTACAAATATGTTAAGCTCCCTCTGTTATCTTTCTTCTTGAGTAGACTAAGTAGTATTGATTAGCCATAGCCTTCTCCCTAAGTGGCTGCCAGGTATAAAAATGCAAAGCAAAACAAAAATTCACATACATGGAATTGTGAGTACATTCTTTCTTCTTTGAAAATGGCTGGTGCCTCCTCATTAAGTGATTAACACACTTGAAAAAATATATTTTTGTAAATGAGATCATAAGCCTAATGATATTTTCAGTTTCACATTTCTAATGCCTGTTGAACAGTCATTTCTAGGGGCTCTATTGGTTACTCAAATTCATTCTAAAATCTCACTTTTCATTTCATCTTACTTCATTTATTCCCCCAATAAACTTTAAGTTACCTAAGATAAAAGACTATGCCTTATTCATCTTTTAATCCAGGATGTTTAGCTCAATGCCTGCTACAAAGTAAGGGTTCAATAAAAATTTATTGAACTAGTAAACCTGTCTCTCCTCCTGTGTTGCCAAATTAGAGTCATCATATTGTGAGTCTCTCAGGCTTTGAACTTCTGTATGATCTTTGTCTCCTAAATTCAATCAGTTCCCAAATTGTATAGATTCCCAAACAAATAACAGCTTTCGTATTCCCACTACTAGTTCACTAGTTTTTATTGCTTCCGTCTTATACTAAAGCTAATGCTTCCTGTTTTCTCCATTTTCAATCTATCTCTGCTAAATCTTGCTGCCAGACAAAATATTCCAGAAGCACAGAACTTACCACATCACCTCCTTAGATGGACATTTTTAAACCTCTTTCATATCTAAAGAATAAGCTCCAACCTCCTTTGCATTATGGGTACGCTCTAATACAGTCTTAATCCCTTTTCAGTAAAGGACCTAGAGATTGTCCATTATTCTTCCCATTTCTATGCAATTGTATATAATTCATGTGGTTTGGAGAAGAGGATAATGAATTTCCTAAGCTTAAGGCTGGCCTTGATATTTTTTGAACACAATTCAGGTAAATTACATCCTAACTGGTAACAATTCTTGGTACATTAGTTTCCATCTTCTGAGATAAATACATGAGAAGTCATTCATTTATCAAAGAAAGACAGCCAAATTTCAGAAATATTGAAAATATGCTGTGTAATATAATCACCTATGCCTTTGGATCTCTGAAATTCACTGGAGAAACTACTGCAGCTCCATTTTGACTTGAACAATTTATCCAAATTGGTCATAACTCATAGATTTATATGACTCCAATTTCTCAAACCGTACTTAACTTGATTTGAAACTCAGTGCCTTTATCAGATCCACTCACTCTCACCTTCTGCAGATCTTCAAAGATGTCCAAGACCTCTGTAGCAATGCAGCACTTCATGGCATCCTATGCTATTTATGATTATCAATCCACTGCACGAGATATTTCTCTAGTTTTTAAATATATCATGTCGTGCTTGAGAAACATGGTGAATATTTATGGAAACAACAACACTATCACAATTTTTAAAATTTTTTCACACATAGCAATATAACACAGACAGTAGATGTGTGTGCCAAGCTTATATGCTTTATGTATTGATTACTTTCAATATTTTTTATCACTTCAAAATTTTCTTCTGAATGTATAGGCTTTTTTAGTTCTCATACACTTGCATACTTTCTTTGTAGAATTTGTTTAACTTTCTTGGAAGACATTTTTACTCAACAATTTGAGGAAGATGATATGATAATGCACAATGTGAAAAGTAATCCTGGCTAGGAGATAATTTAGTCAAAACTGCTCTATTGTATATGCAAATATATTATAGCAAGTTTTTCTGTTCAATTTGAAAATTCTGAGTAAGATTTGCAAGTTATTGCAGTAAATATTTTCATAGTGATAATTCAGAATGAGTTGACTGAAATTATGATGTATATACTCTTTGGTCCAGTTATATCAAAGTACGTTTTTTTGCCATTTATTCACCGTGCTCTCTTTTTTGTTTGTTTGACTTTTTATTTTTATTTTTTTCTTCAACTTTTAAGTTCAGGGGTACATGTGCAGGGTGTGCAGGTTTGTTACATAGGTAATGTGTGCCATGGTGATTTGCTGCATCAGTCATACCCTTACCTAGGTATTAAATCCAGCATGCATTTGCTATTCCTCTTGATGCTCTCCCTCTCCCCACCCGACCCTCCGATAGACCCCAGTGTGTGTTGTTTCCCACCATGTGTTCATGTGTTCTCATCATTCATCTCCAACTTATAAGTAAGAACATGTGGTGTTTGGTTTTCTGTTCCTGTGTTCATTTGCTGAAGATATGGCTTCCAGCTCCATCTATGTCCCTGCAGAGACATAATCTTGTTCCTTTTTATGGCTGCATAGTATTCCATGGTGTAAATGTGCCACAGTTTCTTTATCCAGTCTATCATGGATGGGCATTTAGGTCGATTCCATGTCCTTGCTATTGTGAGTAGTGCTGCAATGAACATATATGGATGCATGTATCTTTATACTAAAATGATTTGTATTCCTGTGGGCATATACCCATAATGAGATTGCTGGGTTGAATGGTGTTTCTTTTTTAGGTCTTTGAGAAATCATCACACTGCTTTGTACAATGGCTGAGATAATTTACCTTCCAACCAATAGTGTATAAGCAGTCCTTTTTCTCTGCAACCCTGCCAGAATCTGTTATGTTTTGATTTTTTAATAGTAACCATTCTGACTGTTAAATAGTATCTCATTGTTGTTTTGGTTTGCATTTCTGTAATGATTAGTGATGTTGACGGTTTTTTTTCATATGATTGTTGGCTGCGTGTATGTCTTCTTTTGAAAAGTGCCTGCTCAGGTTCTTTGTCCACTTCTCAATAGGGTTGTCTGTTTTGTTTATTTGTTTGCTTTTTTGTAAATTTGTTTAAGTTCCTTATAGATGCTGTATATGAGACCTTTACTGGATGCATAGTTTGCAAAAATGTTTTCCCATTATGCAGCTTGTCTATTCATTATATTGATGGTTTCCTTTGCTGTGCAGAAGTTCTTTAGTTTAATTACATCCTATTTGTCCATTTTTGCTTTTGTTGCAATTGTTTCTGGCATTTGCCTGATGAAATCTTTGCCCATGCCTATGTCCTGAGTGGTATTGCCTAGATTTTCTTCTAAGGTTGTTATAGTTTTGGGTTTCACATTTATGTCTTTCCTCCATATTGACTTAATTGTTGTAGTGGTATTTACCATGTTCTTAACTGTATCCATCACTTGGAATCTGTCTTTCTGAAGTTTTCTTCCTATTATGTTTCAAATGTCGAAAATCCACTTGATTTTTATGATCTAGGTCGTGCACTATTTGTTATGTTGAATTTATTTGTTTCCTACCAATCAGAAGAGAATCCATTTATCTGAATTCTCCTGGCTTCTTCATTCATTATTCAAGAAATATTATCAAGTTTCTACTATGTGCAACACTAGCCTAGACATTGGCAAGAGAATTGTGGAAAAAAATGACTAAAACACTTTCCCTTATGCTGCTTATATTCTACTAAGAGAGACAAGTAGTAGTGTACTGAAGTTAGCTCCCACTAGCTCCCAAGAGTTGATTGTGAATGTGTCTTTATAGCCCTGCATTCAGTGACATCATGTTGGTAGCCTGAAACTGGTCATGACTAGAGTATTGACACCATGGAATTCAGCAAATGCTACAAATCAACTTTGTCTTTTCCTCTAGAAAGCCAGTTTACAAGGAAACCTGATATAAAAAAATAAGATTATATCTATATCCGTATATATGATGATAGTTGATATAGCATAATAGATGGTGATACCTACCTAGGAGAAAAATAAAACAGGGAAAGTGGATGAGATGTAGGGTGGCAGTTTGAATTTTAGATGAGGTAGTCAGGGAAGGCCTTGCTGAGTAGGATAACAGTCTAAGGATGTGAGGGAGCAAGCTGTGTGAAGCATTTTTGGGCAGGGGCCTTCATAAGTAAGAGGGCTCTGAAAGAATAGCTGGTCTGCTATTCTTGGAAGATGGTGAGAAGCACGTTGAGGCTGGAGCAGAGAGGGAGTAGTTGGAGGGTTAAAGAAAATGTTAGAGACATACATGGGGCACTGAGGTTCATTAAGGTTCATTAATGTAGGGTCTTGTAGGTCATAGTAAGATAGTAAGAAATTTTCTTTCTTCTCTGAGTGACTTGTGAAACTACTGCAATGATTATGAGCAGAGAAATGTTATGCTCTGTCTACTGTGTGAAAAATAGGTTTACATGAATCAAAAACAGAAGCAAAAGGACCAGTAAGAAGGGCATTGCAAGTTTCAGGTGAGATACCATGGTTGCTTGGACCAAGCTGGCAGGAGTGCTGATGGAAGAATGGGTCTATTTTAAAAATATATTTTGAATGTGGAGTGGGAAAAAAAGAAGAAAAATAATTTCAAAGGTTTAGGGCTGTGCAACTGGAGTGATGAGACAGAAAAGATTTTAAGAACAACACATATTGCAGGGAGGGTGGAAGTCTCAGGAGTATTGGGAACTCAGTTTTGGACATGTTAAGTGCGATATGCAAAAGCCTGATTGGAGTGAGTTCAAGAGAAAATTGGAGGAAAAAATATTGTTGCAGCAAGCACAGTTAATTCTTCTGAGAAATTTTGCTGGAAAGGGAGCAGAAAAGTACAGAGATAGCTACGGGGGAAGTGAGTAAAAAGAGGGCACTTTTCTAAGACAGGAGAAATAAGAATATACTTGGGCACTTATGGAAAAATCCAATAGAAAAGGAAACACTGATGTTACTGGAGAGTCAGGAGGGAATTGCTCAAGAGATAACCTCAGGCAGAGAAGAAGGGATGGACAATTCTGCAAAAATGGAGGGACTGACCATAAACAGGAGCCAGGAGAGTTAATTAATAGTAATAGGAGACAGGTAGAGTATGGGGGCACTGATACTTGGTGGGGAGATATCATGGTAATTACTTGAGGGAATTATCTTCTGACTGCTTCTTTTTTTTTTTTTTCAGAAATAGAACTTATGGTCATGAGCTGAGAATAAAGATGAGGGGAAAGCATTCAAGGACAAAGGTGAAAGTATAAAATACCATCTGAGAGCATGAAAACCCATGTGGTTCTGGACTGTAGTGTTTTTATGGGCAGCAGTGAGGCCCGCCTTGGTTTAATGATCATGAATTTGAAGTGAAATCAGCTAGTGAGGCTCTGCTTATCAGCATTCATGTGCAATTGTGTGGATACAGGCAGAAAGTAGGTGGATATGGTAACATTGGGGAAGAATTTCCTCTGTGTAAGTTGCAGAATTTGGTGTTTCATCTTAAGGCAATAATCAATTTCAGAAAGACTTTTCAAGAGGCGTTATGGTGCATTTAGAGGTGTATGTGATAAGTAGAGTCTTCTTAAAATAGGGACCAGTGTGAATGTTCTGATCACATGGAAAAATAATTATGCTGATCACAGGATCTTTTTACAACAGCTATTTTACCCCTAATGCGTTCTAAGCAGTTACTTTCTTCCTCTGTTTTTTGGATTTTCACAGATACTTTTTCTCTTTGGCTTTATCTCAGTTCATTACTTTTTGTTTATATTTCATAAAACCATAGGGTGATTTAATATAGTGTAATGTATTCCAATGGTGCTATAACTCAATGATAGTATTTGATTCTAATAGCTCTATGTTACATTGCATTGAGATGGGCTTACCTCAAAATAATGTTTGCACAAGCAGAAGATTGTGACTTTAGATTTCATTCACTGCCAGTCAATAAAAAATTACATATTTAATTTATAAGAACAATAAATATTCAAATACAAAATAGGCACTCATTTAAATTACAAGTCATTTTGAATACATCAATTTTAGCTGTTCAGGGCCTTTTTATATTATCTTATTTAAAATTCAGAAATACCACTTCAGATTAGCACAATTGACAAGGGCATTTAACTGAGCAATATTTTCAGACAGATCTCTACATGCAATTATTTAAGACAAACAAATGATCCAGTTCTTTTTTCTTTACCTCATATAAATGTTCCAAAAACAGTTTGCTCTTAGCAATCAATTTACAACCATCTATTTTTTAAATTAGAACAATTCACCATTTAAAAATTTATAGGTTTTCCTTTATGTAATAATTGCTTACTAGCATTACTCAGAAGTAGTCTTCATTCTATGATCTGCATGTTTGTTTCCCTCCAATATTCATATGTTGAAAAATCCCTCTTAAATGGGATTGGTGTCCTTACACAAGAGGCCCAAGAGAGCTTCTTCCCTTCCACAATGTGAAAATACAGCAAGAAGACATCATCTAAGAAGCAGAAAAAGCTCTCACCAGACACCAAATCCGCTGGTGCCTTGTTGGATTTCCCAGCCTGCAGAACTGTGAGCAATAACTTCCTGTTATTCATAAATTACCTAGTGTAAGTTATTTTGTTACAGCAGCCTAAATAAACTAAAACACCCCTGGGACTTGAATCATCAAGAAAATCTTTAGCAGTTAAGAATATTCTGCTTTGTTGTTCTCTATATATTTCTGCAATATTTAGAACTTAGTATGTTCAAATATATGTAATAGAGGGCATAAAAATTAAACTGATCTCAAAACAAATTAAAATTTTGTGGGAGAGAAATGTACTCCCAGAAGCCACCCAGGAGAATAAACCAAGAGACAAAGGGAGTGAAATGCTGACTGTAGATGAGGTTCAGACTTGGAATGTTGGTGTTGAGCGAAGGAGGATATTTAAAATTCCATCACATAAGCACAATTATGTCACACTTATTCCAAGCTCAATGGAAATCCTCCCTGTATCTAGTCTCAATGTTACATATTTTTGTTTCATTATTAATTAGGTTATTTTGGACCCTATGCAATTTAATTTCAACAAACCCTAAACAGACGAAATAGCCCGGAGAGAAAAACCATAATAAAGTCTAAGGCAACTCATCTAAGTCCATGTGCCTTTCAGTTGACAAATATAAATTGGAATATTCTCAATACATTAGTATCTCTGGAAACTAGAATCTTTTCTGGGTAAAATTTATATAAACATTACTCTCCATGCTGATCCCACTGCTCCTGGCCTTTCCCTATTTCAATCCACCACCCAATGCAAAGTGATTTTCTTTAAGTACAAATCTGATTCTGTCACTTCCAACTCAAAATTCTGCAACAGATTACTTAGGAAACTTCCAAGTTTGTTAAGATAGCATCAAAAGACCCTTAAACTAGATGCCTTTTTAAACTTTCCAGCCTCATTTCTCATATGGTTCTTGCATAATTCATACCCTCGTCCATCTGTGGCCTTTTGCATATGGCACCACCACTCCATCATTCCACAATAGAATACATTTGGCCCAATCTTACCCCACCACCATTACTACTGCTACTACTACTACTACCAGTACCACACACACAGACACACACACACACGCACACACACACACATGCACACACACACGAGAGAGAAGAAAAAAGAGAGAGAGAGAGAGTCAGGATAACTTCTCATTTTATTAATGACTTAACATCTCTCAGAAACTTTTCCGGACCTCCCAGTTTGGGTCTGACTCCATACTCCAAATATGTTCTCACTGTGTCCTATTCATCCATTTTTTCACTATACAATACTAGAAATGCCATTCTATGCATCTTTTTTCCTTACTAGATTTTGACTTAATGATTATCATGGTCACGTAGTATTGCTTGTTTATTGTTGTATTCCCAGTGTTTATCACAGTACCTGGAAAAAGGTAGGCATTTTACTGACCGAATTAAAGAAAGAATATTTTCTCTACCACATTTCAGACACTGTAATGACAAGTTTAAAAATAAAGCAGACTCCGGATATTCATTCAAGAATCCTATTGTCCATTAAGAGCGATAAAACTTGGACATGAATATTAGTAACATAAGATAGAAAGAAATGTCACAAGGGGAGACCTCTACTATACCATTAGCAGCAGTCAAGATCGTGCCCATGTGCTTGGAAAGGGACTTCCTCTCAAGGAGCATAGAGGACTTTTTCAGCAAAAGTGCAGAGTGAAGTGATGTGCTTTGGATAGAATCACCTCTTTTAGGCTTCCATTTTTGGATGTCTAGAGAATGCCTGATGGCAGGAGAAACATTCCTCTTCTGCAGCCACGATTTCTTCATCTGCAAAAATCATATGTGAGTCTCAGAATTCTATATAGCCCTGGAAAGACCTGAATCCTTTACCTCAATACTCACAGCCTTTCCAAAACGATCTTCCTTAGACCATTGTAATCATCTGTAATAGAATAACTTACCACTATCTCTAACGAGATAACTGTCTTCCTTAGACCATCTGTATTATCTCAAATACCCTCTGTTACTCCTTATTTTATATACCACAAACAGCCAGGACTACTGTTATGCTTCATTCCCAGGCTTTGATTCCCACTTAGTTCTGTACTTTTTTTTCTTTCTGACTTTATATTCTATACTCCCCCTTTTCTGAAAACTTTCCATTGAGCCTTCTATAACTTTCCCAAGTCAAGAGCCAGATCCCCTATTTTGAGTACTTTTATCTGAATGATCTCTTCACCTTCTTGATATAAGGAAAACTTGACACTTTTCAATGTTTTTTTTTTTTCCCCTGAGTTCAATGGAAAGGATTTGATGAGCACCACACCCTCATTTATACCATGACAGTTTCCTTCCTGCCAGAAAGCTAAACTTTAAGCTAAGTTTGCATACTTTATATTTAAGACTAGCAGTGCACACTTTAAAGTAACAATTTCTGTGTTACTCAGGATAGGTTAGAATGTGCTGCAGCAACAAATAACTCCCAAACACCAGTGGCTCCATATAACAAAGATTTATTTCTCTCCTATTCTACCTATCTATTGAGAGTCAGCTGAAGGCTCTGCTCTGCTATTCTTACTCACGAATGAAGGATGATGGAGAATCAACTAGCTGAAATGTTACTAATTGCTAAGGAAGTGGGATGTGAACATAGTGGACCACATGCTGGCACGTAAAATCTTCATCCTTAGTAGTGACCCAAAACAATTCCACACATATTTCATTGGCTGCAGTAACTCACAAGGCTATATCTAACTTCACGGGGTGGGTACATGAAATTATGCCATAAGAAACCAAGAATAACTCTGAAAAGCGCCCATAGCCACAAAACCACATATATTAGAGTACATAATACCAGGGTAAAAAAGATTGAGGTTAACTGTACTCTGTGTTTAATTTCAATTTCTACCTGAGATCCCTCTTGAAAAATGTGATGATGATGAATTCTATCCCCCAAATTCTTTATAAAACCAAAACATAAATAAAAAAGGAAGAACAGCCATTAGACCCTACTGGTCTATAAAGCACTCACGTTTGCCACCAGAGAACATGGTTTTATGTTTAAGAATGATATTTGACCATTAACAATGGTTAATGATCTATTTCTTTGAAAGGAAATAACTTTAATTCACATGTCATTCCTGAAAAATGTTTTTTCCAGTTTATATTTTTAAAAAAAATTTTATTTGGTATTCTTTTCTCTCCTCTGAAGACATTTTATTACTTTTGTTCTTATATCCAGCATGTCATATGTACCTAAAAGGCAGCTTCCTATGTTTCCATTTTCATATTTAGATAAAAATCTCAGGCTATTTATATGTTAAATTTATTTTTTTACATAATACATTTTTAGAATATATATTAAGCAATTTTGTTATAGTTCTCCTTTCTTAATAATGCATTTTGTTTTTTGGAATTAGTCAATTCAAGTAATTTTCTTCTAATTATATATGAATGTTGCAAAAAATATCACCATGTTCTTGAATGAAAACCTTTCAAAAATGGCATGATAAAGATATAAACAGGCATATAAGGGTTTGTATTTTTATCTAAATATAAGTAAATGCAATAAATTTTAAAACATGAATACAAATTATTTCCCTTAAGTTTGGTTTAATTCATTTTCTTTCCAAAAATAAAGTGGAGAAAATAGGTGCTCTCAGTTTATTGTTAAAGATTCCTTACATAATCATTACTTATATAATGTCTCTAGCAGAACAAAAATTTACTAAGAGCTCACCAAGGCTTTTCACCAAATATGAGAACATTATTCAACATAATGTATATTATTCCTCACATACATCACACATATTGACACATCAAGCACATATTGACTCTCAACTATTTTGGGCCTTGTGACCTGTATTGGTCTATTTGGACTGCCATAACAAAATAGGTTTCAGTTTCTGTTGATGGCTCTTCCTTTGTTTGCAGACAGCTACCTTGTATCCTAATAAGGCCTTTCCCCTGTGCCTGTTCATGGAGGGAGGGAGAGAGAAAGGAATGGAGAAAAGAGAAGAAAGGAGGATGGGGAGAAGGAGAAGAGCAGATGGGGAGAAGGGGGAAGAGGGAGAGGGAAGAGGGAGTTCTTTCTCATAAATCCAATAATCCAATCATAAGAGCCTCACCCTCATAACCTAATTTAACCTTAGTTTCCTCCCAAAAGCTGTCTTCAGATATCATCCATTGGGAATTAGCGCAAATTAATTTTAGGGGGATGGAAAAAATCAGTCAATAATATAGCCTCAAAAATATTAAGAAGAGATAAATGGGATTGTTCAATTATATCTTTGTTTAACCACTCTGTAAAAACATTCATTCATTCTACAAATATATCCCTCTGATACATTCTATAATTGGTGGTGAGGGAGTTAACAGAATAAGAAATGCAAGTAAGGAAATTTTATGCTATATTAGAAGGTGATGTGTACTACTGGGATAAATGAATCTCTACTGAGGGAGTTGGAGAGTCATCTTGAATGGAGGGTCTGCAATCCATATATCATTGATTCATCTATTTAAGTTTGTTGTCAAAGATTCCTTACATAATTATTATTCACATATTGTCTCTCACAGAACAAAAGTTTACTAAGAGCTCACCAAGGCTTTTCATCAAATATGAGAATATTATTCAACCTAATGAATATTATTAATCCTACATATCACACATATTGTATTCTTCCACTCCTAACCTGTATTATATCTGTTGTATCTATATTTAAGCTATTAGGAAGTTTCCTTTTTTGAATTGCCTTGGTTCACAGCAAAGTGTTACTAAAGTAGAGGAAAACTATATCATAAGGGAAAGGAAAAGACAAGCATTAATTTTTCAATAGTCAACAAAAATTATTTATCACAAACTTATGTAGTAAACTGCTGGTATTGTTTTAGTTGCTTAATGACTATGCTCAGGCTTGTAATCTTTACATAGCAAAATGCTAAATAATAATATCAGGTTCTTTAGAGGGAGAATATAAGAAACTTTGACTTAAATCATAAAATACCTAATACTGTGACAGAGGCTAGGACTTTGATAAATTATAAGTGGGGAACATCTTATCATTGAAAACAGAATTTAAGCAGTTTCTAGATCCTAACGACCAGACCCCTATTCTCCTTTTACATCTGTGATCTGGTCCTTTTTTACTTCCCTTCTTGATAAATCTATTGTGAATAGAGTTTAAGCAAATAGAATTGAGGTACTACCGTACTCCACAGGTCACAGATGAATTTCAAATTTGGTCTTTGGGAAAATACAACCAGAAGAGACTTGTTCCAAAATTATTTTGAATAAGAACTTTATCATATAAGATATATATATATATATATATATATATATATATATTAATCTGTCACTGCACATACTCTTTCACATCTTTCCACTCTCTTTTCCTTTTTCCATTCAAAAAATTGAGCTTGGGTTTGCTGACTTCATCAACAACGCTATTTACAATTTCATTTTATTTTTTACAGTAAAGATTTTGTAAGCTTCAGAAATGACAACTATCAAATTACAGCTCCTTAATTCAATCCACCCTTTGCTCTTTCCTTAACATGTATCTTCAATGATGAGTCACATTCTCCAATTCCTTTCAACCTATTAATCATTACATCATTTCTGTTATGTAGTTGTGTGTACTTTCTTCATTTAGTTGCTGGAAGAAGCATCACATAAAGTTAGTGAACTTCTGTTGGAAATAGTAACTTGGATTATATCCATTTTTAATATAATATTTTGGATATTTTATCTTATTATGCTATTACATTCAGAGAGAATGCATCAACTATTTTAACCCATCACCCAAAATAACTATGATCCTGATGGCTTTTATTTACACTCTCCTGGCTGAGCATTCACACAAACTTCAGAATTAGATTTTAAACACAATATACAGAAAAGATAACATTGTAATAGTTATGAGCAAAAATATATTTTGTTGGGCTGAATTAATTTTTTTGTGAGATTGTTTTAAATGGCATGTCAAGTTTTGCACTAAAGATAAAATAGACTTTTTAAAGTTAGTGCCCAAGGAAGCTGGATAATAAACATTGGCATAAGCTGTTGTTGGAAAAAAAAAATGTAGTGTGTTT
Organism: Ateles fusciceps; assembly: GCA_036589455.1. Taxonomy (NCBI): domain Eukaryota; kingdom Metazoa; phylum Chordata; class Mammalia; order Primates; family Atelidae; genus Ateles; species Ateles fusciceps. The sequence continues at coordinate 6,874,980 of JAZHEH010003404.1, read as the reverse complement.
TCAGCTTCGGTTTAGATTAGATGGAAAAAGTCAACAATATCAAGAAATTGTTTTCATTTCTTCCCAATAGATTATGTTCTTGATTGCGACAATATCAAGGAATTGTTTTTATTTCTTCCAAATAGATGATATTCATGATTGTAGGTCCACTAACTAATGTGTCTTGTTTGTTCCTGTATCTTGTCCCTATATTTTGTTAAAATATCCTCTAATTAGATTTGTTTTGTAAATTAATTCTTGGTGAACAGAAAATCAATTAAAGAAGTATGTTGTCTTTGCTTTAAAGTGACATTCTTTTCGTTTCTTATAAATACAAAGATAAGGACATTCAATGAACTTGGCAATAAAAGTTTTGATGGTATTGGAAACGTCAAGGTAACATGTGGTGATTTGATAGGTTACTTTGTCTTCTTTGTTGATAAATATTTGGACATTAAGCCTGGCATTCTGGACGATGGGATTAAAACTAGATAGGACTGAAAAAGAAAAAAAAAATCTGAGCTTTAGTTATTTAATGTTTGCTTTGTGGTAAACTTGTTTGAAACATAGGATTGAGAATCAAAGTTTTCATTGATTAAAATTATGGTTCAACCAAAAAAATGTAAGGTAGCTTGAGCAATGTATTTACCTTGCTGATACTTCAATATCCTTATCTATGAAGTGGTAATACTAATGCATATCTTACACAGCTTAAATGAGAATATAGCATATTGTGGATATTTTAGGGCCAGACAAAAGTGTAGTATGTAGGTAAGTTAAGTACCAGGCAGAGTCTAGAAGTGTATGTGAGAAGTAAATAATAAAGTATCTTGTTTACCAAGGTAGAAATATGGATTTCACCTGATTTTTAACCACCCATTGATATATATTATTAATAGGAGTATTGTGATCATTTGACATTTTAGGAAATGCGTTTTAACAATCAATGGCAGTGATCTAGAGGATCAATGATCTGGACTTGAATCTCATGGCAATGAAAATAGAGAAAAAGATGGAATTAGAAAATATACAATATAAGAAGTGGTTTGGGGTAGAAGTTGAGCATGCAGCCTTTGTAATTAAACATGTTAGATTGTTTTCCAGTTTGGTTATCTAATACCTGTTGGTCACTGGATATCTCTCTTTTCAATCCCATTTTCCTTGTGTGTATAATGTAGATATTAATAACACTTCATAGGAATATGGTAGGCATGAAATGAGATTATGCACTTATGATGCTTTACATAATGTCTGACACTTATCATGCACTAAAGTGTGAATTAATTATTGTTATTATTAGAATTGCTAGCACTGTATCTTCTGAAGGAAGCAAGGGGGGTGGTTAGGAAAGCATGTTTATGACAACAGTTAACGTTGTGGATGATATAAAATATAGCAACAATTTATCTTTGTTTACTTAGAATTTTCATATTTCTCTAACACTTATGTGTGACACTATGAACAACAAAAAATTATTCCATATATTTTGTATTAGCATAGTAGGCACTAAAAAACCCTGCTATAACTATGTACAGTGTATATTGGATACAAAACTGAGCAGACACTGCCTCTTTTCTGAAAAAGCAGATGTGTTAAAAGCATATAGGTGTTATGCTTTTCATAACTGCAATATGAGAGGAGTAGACACTTGATTTTTTTCCTATGAAAATATGCATAGTAAAATTTAAGTAGTGAAAGTTCTGTTGTTTAATGAGCATACCCATTTTTCATTGGCTAGGACAAGGGATTAATATGACAGTATAAATTATCCCTGTGATTGAAAACAAAAATGCCAATTCCTTCCACAAGAATTGACCCTTAGCTTAAATCTTAACAAGTCATAAACTTATACAACACTAATCACACACAAAAAATATCTAGAGCAATGAACTCAGTACAGATACAATTACCCTGGCCATCTAAGTCCTTAAGAGAATTTCAGAATGAAGAGAAATTCACATTCCTTTTGCAACCACACTAACAAGGAAAATTGTTTCACAATAAATGATCTCACATGAATTTCATAATGATGAACATATGCTTGGTCTTATAAAATTCTATAGGTCGTTCAGTGTTTAACGTTACAGTGAGACAAAAATCCCAGGTGCAAACAAAAATGTAGAGAATGCTTATCCTTTCTGACCGCAGAAAGAAGAAAATGGGAAGAGGGTTCGCCCTCTGAAAACACATGAAAAATAACTGTTTGGGGTATATTTCTGATTATTTCCATAGGATAAATGCTGTGAGTTGGATTTTAAAGGTACATTTATGACTTACGATCTTTAGAAATATTTTGCTAAATTATACCACCCCCGCCGTTTCTCTTCCCACACTCAAACATTCTGGGTCATTGTTCTTTTCATGTTTGCATATGAGGAAATAGTGATGTTCACCAGCATTTGATGAGTGATGCCTGTGGTACCACAGAGCTGAGCCCCAAAACACAGCACTAATGGTGAGCTCTTGGGTCCAGGCCCTAGTACCTGAGGTGCTGGCACCTGCTGCAGTGTTAGTTGTAGGTTGGAAGGCACAGATCCTTGGGAAGGCCTGGCTCTCTATGGGGCTGAGGTGGTTCACAGGGCATGGGCCGCACAGGGAGTACTTGGGTCTGGGGCCCATGTGCAATGGCTCTGATGTCTAGGATGGCAGCAGGCCCAATGTGGCCCACAGCCCGCGTCTGCACTGTGGGTACTTAGAGCAGCTAGGACTCCTGGCACATAAGGGATTGGGAGAAGTGGTAGTAGCCCCTTTCTCAAAGCAGCTCTACAGCAGCTGGTTCTGGAGCATGAGGGATGTGCAGCCAAATTCCCCCTCTCAGGTTTCCTGGTGGGAATGGCTGTTGGTTACCTCAGTGGCAAGAGATGCCAGTGTCCTCTGCTGTGCAGGCCACTGGGGACCATGGTGTCTCCTACCATGTGGCTGATTCCAGTAGCCTAGCCTTTCGTCTTTGCTCCTGGAGTCTCTGGTATGTCAATCTTATCAGCAATCCCATGTGGAAATTATCCTTTAAACAAAAAAATATTCCACTGTGTAGCTGCAGATTCTTTAATGGGCCCTTGAGCCGACTCCATGCTATTTTGGTTTATGTGTATGTGCATACATGCATATATATGTGTGTATGTATATGTATATGTGTGTTGGGGGAAGGAAAAAGGGATAAAGACTAGTATCTCTTACTCTGCTATCTTGCACTCATATTTCTAACTACAGTCATGCACTGGGGTATGCTCTGAAGAAATGAATCATTAAGCAACTGTCTCCTTGTGCCAACACCATAGACAGCACCTATGCAAACCTAGATGGCGTAGGCTACTACACAGTTATTCTATTTGCTATGTGGTATAATCTATTGCTCCTAGGCTACAGACCCGTACATCATGCTACTGTACTGAATTCTGTAGGCAACCAAAGCACAGTGGTATATATTTGTGTATTTAAACATAGCTAAGCACAGAAAAGGTACAGCAAAAATATGATATAAAAGATAAAAAATGGTACAGTGTGTAGGGCACTTACCATGACTGGAGGCTGCAGGATAGGAAGTTGCTGAGGGAGAGTCAATACGTGAGCGGTGAGTGTGTGTGAAGGCCTGGGACTAATGTCCTGTGCTACTATACATTTCACAAACATTGTACACTTGGGCTATGCTACATTTATTTTTTAAATTTTTATTTCTTTAAGAATAAATTAACCTTAGCTTACTGTAACTTTTTTTTACTTCATAAATTTTTTAGTATTAAAAGAATTTGACTCTTACTGTGATAACACTTAGCTTCAAGCACAAACACATTGTACAGCTGTGAATTTTTTTCTTTATCTTCTTATTCTATAAGTATTTTATTAATTTTTTAAAACTTTTTGTTAAAAACCAGGATACACATCCATTAGCCTAGGCCTACATGAGTCAGAAAAATCAATATCACTGCCTTCCCACTGAGTATCTTCTCCCACTGGAAGTTCTTCATGGGTAACAACATGCGTAGATCGGCCATCTCCTATGATAACAATGCCTTCCTATAGAATACCTCCTGAAGGACCACCCTGTGGCCAGTTTACAGTTAACTTTGTTTCTTATAAGTAGAAAGAATACACTCTAAAATAATGATATGATACAGTAAATGCATAAACTAGTAACATAATTGTTAATTATCATTATCAAGTACTACATACTATACTGTAATTGTGTGTGCTATACTTTTATAGGAGTGGCAGTGCCGTACATGAGTAATGCATTGTGCTACGATCTTATGAAGGCTTGATACCAGGCAATAGGAATTTTTCAGCTCTATTATAATCTTATGAGACCACCATGATATATGTGGTCCATCATTGACTGAAGCACTGTTATGCAGAGCATGACTGTAATAGGCTATTTTAATGAAGCTTTTTTTATGTGTACTGGCTCTCTGATATGGTAGCTGAGGATTTGTCATTATTTTCCCACTCTTATTTCTGCTTTTTCCATATTTCTGTTATAATTACATTATAATGTTTGGTTAAATCAATAGTCAATATTTATATTCATATGGGAGTGTAAGTATTATTCACTGTTAAATGGTGCACAATAGCTGTATTTCCTTTCTCACGGAACATTTTTCCTGATGGTAATTTCTTAAGATTTTTCTTTTCTTAGCTTTTCTATGTAGTAGTATCACTCTTTCCCCTCATATGTCCTAACATGACTGGAAAATGCTCAAGCGCATCAGTCTTTGGTTTTCCCTCCCTCTCACTTTTTCCATCCCTCCCTCCTCTTCTTCCTTCCTTTCTTCTTTTCTTTTCCTCTTCCTCCCTTTCACTTTTCCTCCTTCCTCCTCTTTCCTTTAATTCTCAGAGCACTTCCTTCTTCTAGTTCCAGTTGGGATTTGTTGCTCTTCAGGACTAGAACACGTATTTTTCCCTTTGACCTCTCTTTCTTTGTTTAATCAAAGCACACCTTCCAGCAGTTTCCTAAGAAAAGTCAACATGGTAAATTGTTTTACCTTGAAAGTCTGAAATCACTTTTTTTTTCTGCTCTCACAGTTGATTAATAATTTGGAAATCATTTTCCTTCCAACTCTCAAAAGCCTTAGCTCACCGGTCCTGGGCTCCAACAAATTGCTGTTGAAAAGTGTAAACCTCACTCCTGCCTGAATAGTCTCTGCTATATGCCTCTCAGGATTTCTGTATTTCAAACTCACTCACTTCTAATCAGAATTTCCCCCTCTGCTTGAAAATAGCTCTATTTTCCCTTCAGCTAAGTTATTTACCAGTCTTTCAACCATTTTCTGTTTCAAAAAGTTGTGGAAATATGCCTTCTGTAATGAGAAATCTGACTCCATTGTTCGATGTTCGCTGGTAACTTTTGAGCCTCATCTCCTCTTCCTTCCCTGCTGTCTACACAGGCAAGCTGCAAAATAGGCCTGGGTGCTCTCTCTCAGGTGCTATGTGGAGATTTAAACCACAGAGACCCTGCCCACACATGTGGGAATCCTCAACCTGTTCCCTCACCTTAACCACAAGAAAATCTCAGACCTGGCTTCTTTCTTTGTTCTCTCAAGCCACTTCATACTTGTCCTGCTCTCCCCCAGAGTCCTCAATTATGTAAGTAATAGACTTTTTCATATCCTCTTAGTGTCAGCATGTGGTGTGATTGGTCTCAATATCCAAACCAAACCTGGGGTGAGGCTCCCTCCCACTTTTGCAGAGTGACCATAACAATTACTACTTCTGTCTCATTCCCTTTGTCGTTAGAAGTTAACTTTTTAATTGTCTGTTGCATTTTAGAGGGATGTGTGGAGAGAAGGTGAATAAAAGACTTATATTTATCTAGAAATCCTACCATCATTTCCTTTAACATCTCAAACTCGAATCATTAGTCATGCTGGACTTTCATGTCTCCTTTTCTCTGTATCCAAGGTTTGTTGATTTTTTTTTTTCTTTCTTAGTGTCTTTCTGTTGTTATTTCTGCATGGATACTTTAAATGTCCCAATTTGCTTGTTTATTAACACAATTTAAAAATGGAATTCTTTCTGCTTCAGCTTCAGGTGAGGTCCAAGGCCAAGAACAAAATAATAGGTGGTTTCTTCTATATTCTTACATGAGTGGCTAGAATGATTATGTAAGGATTTCACAGCGGGTGGTTCAAACACTGGTTTTGTACTATGAAAATATGTAAAAGGGTTGATTTTGAAGAGGTGGTCTGATGTCATTTAAATACGGACCCCATCCAACAGGGCTTCATGCGGCAACCTTCAGAGCTGAATGGAAGGAGGCCTGCAGAGTACTGTGGGTTGCAGAGCTGAGGGGGGGCAGGCAAGCAGCTGGAGGGTGGGATGGCTTTGCCCTCATTTAGGTAGTCACAGTTAGTAGTTCTCAGTGGGAGGGTCTCTGAGAAACCTATGAAAGCACAACATGATAAAAGCATTCAGCATTTGGACACCTGCCAGGGTACACGAGCGTCAGAATATAACTGTGCTAGCAAGTAAAACTGTCTCTACCCCTTATGTCTCTTCCAGCTGGCCAGTTTTATTATATACCCAGAATTTTGTGGGGACTTTTAAAATGGCTCCTATGCTGGCTCCCTCCCACAGGGCCCACATCCAATCCAGAGGAAACACATACCTCTGGGGGAGCTTGTAGGGAGGGGGGTCAGTGGTTAGCCGGGAGCAGTTTGATATAACAGTGGTCACCTATGTGAACCCTCCTGCCTGCCAGATAATCCAGTCAGAGCCTTTCACTCTCACTCTCCTTCAGTATTAAGACAAAACCAGCCTCTTGGCCCCATCAAGCTTCATCAGACACATATCAAGCTGTCAGAATCATGTCCTAAAGCCCCTCTCAGTCAGCATGAAGTTTTGGGGAAGAATCCCTCTCTGTGATCAAGGAGAGAAAAATGCTTAAGCAATCCAAATTATTTCTCAAAATAACTCCCTCCCTTGGTGCCTAAAATACCTTTCTGCTGACATCACCTGGTTTCTGATAGGAAGCCTGCCATTATGGGGCACATTTTTAAATGATTGTTAGTCTACTTTTTTGACCTCAAGCATTCGATGCTATTGAGATAGATTAATGATCACAAAACTGATTTTCGAGACATCACTTTGTTAAGGTTTGCATAATAGTGTACTATATTTTATCTCATCTCAAGACGTGGGGGTACTTGCTATGTATTATATTCTCAGCACTTAGGACTTTATTAGAAGTAAACCAGAAAACGTCTAATTTTATCAGTGTTACATTGGTTCATTGATTTATCTATGTCTGTCTTGCAGTTTAGAGACAACTTTGAGTATATGTGAGTTAAAAGTGGATGAGAAACAGGGGGAAACCCCAGTAGAGATAGAAGACTTGAGCAACAAATGAAGTTAATACCAAAATATAAACTATAAAAACATATATAGTTACTATAGACAAGCTAGACATAGCTGTGAGAATTATCACAATCAAGGTCATAGAATTTATTTTACTTACTCATTTAATTCTCTGTCTCCCTGAAGTAATGGTAAGCTCCTTAAGGGCAGTCTTTTTATTATTGATGTTTTATTTCATGTTTTTGCTTTGTATTTTTGTTTTGTACTGACATAGCTCCAGCATCTGAAACTTTGCATGATGCATGACTTATGCTACAAAGCTATTTGTTGAATAAAAGAATGGATAAATAAGTATATTTTTATGAGTTTTGTTTTTGTTTTTGAAGTTGAAACACAGATACCTCTCTGGAGATATGTACTATAACTGTGTTCTCTCTGTCTGCTCTTTGTTTTTCAACATTGGGAATCTTTTCTGTCATAGCAAATTTTTTTTAATTCAAATGTATTGAGGTAATGTTTACATAAAATAAAATTTAATTATTTTAAGTATACAGTTGAATGGGTTTTGATAATTGTATATAATTTTGCAGTCACCACCACAATTGTGATATTTCCATCACCCAGAGAAGGTGCTCTTGTTCCTATTTGCAATGAAGTTCCTAACCCCACCCCCTGCCTGAATTTGGTTCGTGTAGTTTTCCAATAACTTTAATCATAGAATGTGGTAGTATAAGAGATTCCCTAAGGAATTCCCTATATTATGAACATATTTTTTCTTGTTTCCATTGTGTAGTAGCAGCCCAATTTTCCTCTCCGTAATTAAGATTAATCATGCAAGTTGGTAGAGTAACTCACTTCTTTGCCTGTTGATTCAAAGTCAGGAGGAGCCCAAAGAGGTTGGCTGGCAGTTATAACTTCCAATTCAACTGAGTCATTGTTATGTCTCCTGGTAGAAGCATTTCTTTTTTGAAAGCAACACCGTAAATCAGCAAAGCCTAAGGTCATGGAGACAGGAAGCACAATTTTGCTAATGAATTCCTAGAGAGAATAACAAGTGGTGCCACTGCCATTCCACCCCTTGATTCCTGCATCCATGAATCTTTGTTAGAGGAAGAATAGCACCATATATTGAATGCTGATTTAGAGCACATACAATATCCAACCCCACAAGGCATTGCCACTTTACTAGCACAGTAACTGACTCTTCAAAAGACCAATCAATCATTCTATTAAGCCAGCTGCTCCATGATATCAGCTAACATGGAAAGACTGGTGAATTCCATAAGCATGGTCCATTTTTGCTGTGAAGTGAGTTCCTTGATCAGAAGCAATGCTGTGTAGAATACCATGATGATAGATAAGACAGTCTGTAAGTCCACAGACGGCAGTTTTGGCAGAGGCATTGCATGCAGGGAAATAAAACCATATTTTCAGTGTCTATTCTATTAGGTACAAAGCACTAGCCCTTCTATGATGGAAACTGCCCAATATAATCAACCTACCACCAGGTAGTTGGCTGATCAACCCATTTTAGGGCACTCAGTATTGTCCCAATTTGTTCATGAGTTCACTGGGAAATGAAAAGAGTGTCTTAGAAAGAGGATGGCACTCAGTATTGGTCTCTGATACTGACAAATAGGACATTCAGTAATGGCTAATGACATGCTGGCCTTGGTATGTGAAAGTCCATGTTACTTAACCCATGGATAGCCTCCAGCACTGCCAAAAGGCCAGTTTGTTCATGGGTTCATTGAAAAACGAAAGGAGTGTATTAGAAAGAATACACCAAATTTTTAGATATTGGTTGTCCTATCTACATGATTATTAAAATCCTCCACTCCTGTGGCCATCCTCTACCAACATTCATCTTCCCCAGACATCGTTGTCACCAATTTTCCAATCATATTCCTTCTATGTTTCTTAACATACAGCCAAATTAATGGTCACAGTTTGTGAATCATTGTAGACTCTTAGGTCTTGCTATTTTTCTTTCCAAGCAAAATAATAATCAGATGAACTGCTCAAAGTGTTCAGCCCACTCCATGAATTTCCCTTCACAGTGGTGTTTTATGCATGTCCCATAAAAGAACTATAGTGCTGCAGCTGTCCACCTTCAGGCCATGTCTACATATTATGCAGAACTATCTGTTAACCAAGTCGGAATGTTTTCTTTTTTAGTTAGCTAGTTACGGAACATACCATGAGGAATTTTCTCTGTTTAACATTTTGTAAATGTCAATAGAAATTTTTTTATCATAAATATTTTTTTTGCTTAACTATATAGTGAGTCTTTAATTTCAAGTGTATTTCCTGGCAAATTTAATTATATAATTGATAAATAATGTACTTTAATACCAAAGAAGTTTAACTGTAACAGGGTTGCTCAGTGGCAGAACTATTGATCTTTGATGCCAGATCGTTTTTGTAGTTGGAGAATAGTCTGTGCATTGTAGGAGGTTTAACATCTCTGGTTTATACCTACTGGATGCCTATAACATTCCTTTTAGTTATGACAACCAAAAATATATGGGGAGACTCCCATATGGGCAGAATCATCCCAATTGAGAATCACATAACTAGGGCTATGGGCTGCCTTACTATTATGCACAGTATTAAATATTAGATATGCATTTCTAATGACTTAAATGTGTAACTGAAAAAATTGAAAAAGATTGAAAGACAAAGCAAAAACCTAGATTTTGCAATGCCTCTTTGTTTTGTACAATATGCAATTCATTTTTTTCTTCTCAGTGATTCAAATAAGTTTGCCTGGTATGATAGAAAAACACACCTATAATCATATACTTAAAATTATATTATGAAACTACAATTTGTTACAATAAGCTATGTCTTTTAGTACTTACCATGTGATCATTAATAATATTAATTAAGGGTTGTTATCTTTTGATTCAGAGATTTAGAGGATGTAATGATAGTGTAAATCATATGCCACATTGAGAATACTTATTTGCCTATTTATGTTCATTGGTGTGAAAATTTCTTGGGTGGGGCTCCCAAATTTTATGCCTTACTTATCTTTCTTTCTTTGGATTAAAATCTGCCCTATTGGCCAGGCACAGTAGCGCACACCTGTAGTCCCAGCACTTTGGGAGACAGGCGGGTGGATCAACTCAGGTCAGGAGTTCGCAACTAGCCTAACATGGTGAAACCCCGTCTGTACTAAATACAAAAAAATTAGCCAGGCGTGGTGGCGCATGTCTGTAATCCTAAGCTAGTTTGGAGGAGAATCACTAGAACCACTTGGGAGGTGGAGGTTGCAGTGAGCCAACATCATGCCATTGCTCTCCCGTTGCATTGTCTGGGCAACAAGAGTGAAACTCTGAAACTCCATCTCAAAAAAAAAAACTGCCCTATTTGCAACCAATATTAAATGTTCAGTAAGTGATCATGAATGACTCAGTCAAGAAACTGAGAGAATGAATAACTTTTAATATACTTACAATTTTTACTTTCATACTAGATAAGCAAAGCACAGTAAAAATTACTGTGGTGAGACATAGGAGCTAGGTTAGGCTTTAGGCTATTTGAAAAGCATGCTAGACTATTGTTCATCTCTATACCAATTTTAAATAGTTTGTGATTGTGAAGTGTTTTTTCATAATTTTCATGTTACATGATTTTGTAACACAAACTAGAGCAGTCATTCCTAGACTTTAGTGAGCACAACTATAACCTGGAGAGTTACACTGAGGTATTGTTTGATATTTTGTCTTGCAGAAACTTAAGCAAATGTGCAAAGTAGGTGACTATTACCAAGATCGCTTTCAATGCCCTTTCTCCTACTCCTTGCCGTATTGATCTTTGTCCCATTTGTCAATATTATCATATTATTTGTTTTTTTGCTGAGCTCTTTCCTCCCCAGTTCCTCCATTTGTATGACCATTCCCATGGTTGTTTTATCCTCCATTAGCATTATCCAGATTCTGAAATGTTATCTGTCTTTTAGTCAGTGGCTTACAAATGTCCAAACCAAGCCTTGTAGGAAAATATAAGTGGAGATACTTGTAGCTGAAGTTCTTGAGACAACTTCTGGAACTTCTAAGACCCCACGAAGGAGCACTTAAAAATTACTTCTTTGAGATTCCAAAATTTAACTTTTTTAAACTAGTTGACATTTAAGAAAGAGTGGAGCAGTGTCATATACATTAGGTTAGCATACATGATAAGTTTTATATATATAATTTTTCTTGTGATAGACACTTTTGAATAGAAAATATATTTCACATTAGGCACTGCATTGAATATTTACTAGTAGAATTTAAGACAGCAGTGAAAATCTTTAAAATGGTAGACAGACATTTGGCTAGGTGCCTTTAGAGTTTCTTAAAATACTTCACAAGCTAACATCGTTTGACTTTTTCTGATGATCAGTCTTGGTCATATGTAAATTATAGGAAATAACATTAAAATAACTATTCACTTGATATTAAGAAGGGAAGTCTGAGAGAGCAACTCACCTATTACATACTGTTTTAAATTTCTTTCTAATCTCCAGCTTGGACCTCATAGTATATATCACTTCCCAATATGCGTTTCTTTTTTTCATATCTCTCAAATTATTGTTCCAATGAACAAAAGGAAAACTAATGAAAAATAGAAATAATTCCCAAGTCATGATATTAAAGACTGGAGAGATATTAACTGAATATGTTGCAATGAACAAATGGAGTATTATATAGTACATAAAAAAGTACTGTAAGGAATTTTGTAGTGCTTACTGGAAAAATGACCTGGTAGCAAGCACAAGGGAATAATTTTAAGTTTAACTGATATGTCACAAAATTACAATGTGGAAAACTTTTTTTTTTGAAAGAAGAAAAAAGAGAGAAGAAGGAAAAAAGAGAATGAAAGAAAGGGAAAGAAGAAGAGAAAGAGGGAGAGAGAACGGGAATCTTGCTCTATTGCCCAGGCTAGAATGCAGTCTGAAAATGGGTATTGAAAAGCTCTTTTATACTAATAATTGTGTTATACAGTGGAGACAGGAAGGAATAAGGGAGGAAAATAACAAACAAACAGCCAACCAATATTTCATTTAAACCTGTGAAATGCTATGCCATTGCTGGGGAGTGATTTACTCCCAACCATGTGGTCACTTTTAGAATAGATGTGATGTGTTACTGAAGAAAATGTATGTTTTGTGGATTTGGAGTAGAGAGTTCTGTAAATGTTTATTAAGTCTACTTGTTCGAGGTCTAAGTTCAAGTCCCAGGTATCCTTGTTAACCTTCTGTCTCCTTGATCTGTCCAATATTGACAATGTAGTGTTAAAGTCTCCCACTATTATTGTGTGGGGAGTCCAAGTCTCTTTGTAAGTCACCAAGAAGTTGCCCTATGTATCTGGGTGCTCCTATATTGGGTAGGCATAGACATAGGATCCTTAGCTCTTCCTGTTACATTGATCCCTCTACCATTATACAGTGTCCTTCTTATCTCTTTTGGTTTCTATTACTTTAACGTCTATTTTATCAGAGACGAGAATTACAACTCCGGCTTTTTTTTTTTTTTGCTCTCCATTTGGTTGGCAAATCTTCCTCCATCCCTTTGTTTTGAGTCTCTGTATATCCTTGCATGTGAGATGGGTCTGGATGCAGCTTACCGATGGGTTTTTTGGAATGGCTGATACTGGTTGTTCCTTTCCGTATATCGTGCTTCTTTCAGAAGCTCTTGTAAAGCAGGCCTGGTGGTAATGAAATCTCTGAATACTTGCTTGTTCATAAAAAATTTTATTTTTCCTTCACTTATGAAACTTAGTTTGGCTGGATATGAAATTCTGGGTTGAAAGTTCTTTTCTTTAAGGATGTTGAATATGGGCCCCCACTCTCTTCTGGCTTGTAGGGTTTCTGCCAAGAGATCTGTTGTGAATCTGATAGGTTTTCCCTTGTGGGTAACCTGACCTTCTCTCTGGCTGCCCTTAATATTTTCTCCTTCATTTCAACCCTGGTGAATCTAATGATTATGTGCCTTGGGGTTGCTCTTTTTGAGGAATATCTTTGTGGTGGTCTCTGTATTACCTGGAGTTGAATATTGTCCTACCTTGCTAGGTTGGGAAAGTTTTCCTGGATAATATCCTGAAGAATATTTTCCAGCTTGGATTCATTCTCTTTGTCACATTCAGGTACACCTATCAAACGTAGATCAGGTCTTTTCATATAGTCCCATATTTCTTGAAGAGTTTGCTCATTTCTTTTTACCCTTTTTCTCTAATCTTGTCTTCTCATTTTATTCCATTAAGTTGGTCTTCTACCTCTGAAATCCTTTCTTCTGCTTGATCAATTCGACTGTTTTACACTGTTGGTGGGAGTGTAAATTAGTTCAACCATTGTGGAAGACGGTGTGGCAATTCCTCAAGGACCTAGAAATAGAAATTCCATTTGATCCAGCAATCCCATTACTGGGTATATATCCAAAAGACTATAAATCATTCTACTATAAGGACACATGCACACGAATGTTCATTGCAGCACAGTTTACAATAGCAAAGACCTGGAACCAACCCAAATGCCCATCGATGATAGACTGGACAGGGAAAATGTGGCACATATACACCATGGAATATTATGCAGCCATCAAAAACGATGAGTTCGTGTCCTTTGTAGGGACATGGATGAACCTGGAAACCATCATTCTCAGCAAACTGACACAAGAACAGAAAATCAAACACCCCATGTTCTCACTCATAGGCGGGTGTTGAACAATGCGAACACATGGACACAGGGAGGGGAGTATCACACACTGGGGTCTGTCGGGGGGGAAAAAGGGGAGGGACAGTGGGGGGGTGGGGGAGTTGGGGGAGGGATAGCATGGGGAGAAATGCCAGATATAGGTGATGGGGAGGAAGGCAGCAAATCACACTGCCATGTGTGTACCTATGCAACAATCTTCCATGTTCTTCACATGTACCCCCAAACCTAAAATGCAATAAAAAAAAAAAAACTTGTGCATACTTCGCGAAGTTCTCGTATTGTGTTTTTCAGCTCCATTAATTCACTTATATTCCTCTTCAAATTGTCTATTCTCGTTAGCATTTCGTCAAACCTTTTTTCAAGGTTCTTAGTTTCTTTGCATTGGGATAGAACATGTTCTTTTAGCTCACAGAAGTTTCTTATTATCCACCTTCTGAAGCCTGATTCTGTAAATTCCTCACGTTCATTCTCCATCAGGCCTTGTTCCCTTGGTGATGAGGAACTGCAATGCTCTGTAGGAGGAGAGGCATTCTGATTTCGGGTGTTTTCAGCCTTTTTGCACTGGTTTCTTCCCATCTTTCTGGATTTATCCACCTGTCATCTGTGTAATTGCCGACTTTCAGATTAGGTGTCTGAGTGGACATCCAGCTTGTTGGTGGTAAAGTTTTTTCTGTCTCTTAGTTTTCCTTCGGCAGATGCCCCTCCCCCCACAGAGCTAGACCTTCTCGGGTTCAGCTGTACTTGCTGTGAAACTCTCAATCCTCAGCAGTTCCAATTGCTGGTTTTTTTTGGTGGGGGCGGGACGGACCAACCTTCCCCTGCTGCGACCCACCACGCAGGCTGAAACAGTGGTAGTTAAGATTCGTGGCGCTTTTCTGCCCAGGAATCTCCCCGGTCTGGTTCCCCCGCTTCAGTCCGCTTTTCAATCAGCTGAATGGGAGAATCTGCCTTCCCGGAGCTCCAAACGCCAACTGAAAGGGCACTCAGTCCCGTATACTCTGGACTGAGAACCACCGCGCCGGGGCGCCCGCAAAACGGCCTTGCCGGCCAAAGAGTCGCTCTGGCCACCCGTGGGGCTCCTCCACTGGGAATCTCCTGGTCCGTGGGCAATAAAAATTTGTCTGAAAATGTGGCGTCCACTCACTCTCTACACTTTCAGTGGGAGCTACAATCCTGAGCTGCTGCTAATTGGCCATCTTGGATGGAAAACTTATTTTTTTACATAAAAAACATTGGCAACTTTAACTTTTGTTAAATATAAGGATATCAATTATGAAACATTAATATCTTCTAGTAAAATGCCTAGATTATGATGTAATTAATATGTGTAATTCTACAAATAGGAAATATTCTTTATATTTGCACATATGCATATTCCTACAGTCATTACAGGCACATAATAAACAGTAAATCCTATCATTGTGTGCATCTAACAAATATTAAGCACAGTAAATTCTATATTTCACATAACTATCCCAAGGAAGTATACATTAAAACATATCTTCAGAGTAGATCAATGGAATTTTAGCAATAGGAAAAACATACAATTCTGCTTTGTATCTTATTGTACACCAGATGACATTACGGTCGAGAGAGGTAAAATGATTACTGAAAGTCAATAACTAGCTAACTGAAGAGCTGAAATGAGAGCTGCCAGGTCCACAAATTCTCAGCCCTCAGGTGGCTCCTCATTTCTATATACCAACTAAAACGTGATTGGTTATATCTAGATTATATCTACATTTGAATAGACTTTAGGTTGTTTCTCAATTGAAAGGAGACTTTTTAATTAAGCTTCTTGATTTAATTTTGGGTACATAAATGGTTGCTATGAATTTGGACACATTCCTGGCTTTAGACAAATCTACAAACCTGATGAAACCAGAGCTTTAATCAAGAAAATAGAAGGAAGCTTTGAAATGCTAAACAATGAAATTGAACTGAAGAAATTTCACCCAGTTCTTTTTCTTTTGCTTTTTTCTTTTTCTCTTTACCATATAACTTTGAACCGATTTGAAATCCCCTGGAGTGTTAACTTCAGCTGAAGGGTTCAGGAGGATGTAAACTCCCAAACTTCACAGAAATGTGAAATGGAGCACTTTTCCACTTTCAAAAGTATTTTGATTTGTATCTTTTAAAGTTCATGTGGCCTTTGTCTATCCGTGACATTTTTATTTGTAGGTATGGTTTTAATTTTGTACACTAAGGCAAATGCATAAGCAAATATGAAAAGAACAAAGAGGGTCTACTGAAAAGGCAGGCAGAGAAATCCTGTCTTTTGCTTTTTAAGAGGATGATAAAATGGGTTGTCTTTTATTCTCTTGTTCAGTGGTATAAGAATCTCTATGGTGAATTACATGCAGGATTTTAGAGTTCCCATTTCTAACCAAGATTTCATTGCAGGCCTTTTCTATGTGAATTTACAATGGCAAATTTTTTTCTAAAAGTAGACAAATAGGTTATGTATGCTGGGTGCAGTGGCTCACGCCTGTAATCCCAGCACTTTGGGAAGCTGAGGCGGGTGGATCACGAGGCTCAAGAGATCAAGACCATCCAGGCCAACATGGTGAAACCCTGTCTCTACTAAAAAATACAAAAAATTAGCTGGGCGTTGTGGTGCACACCTGTAGTTCCAGCTACAGGTTAGCTGGAGGCTGGAGGCAGGAGAATTGCTTGAACCTGGGAGGTGGAGGTTGCAGTGAGCCGAGATCATGCCAATGCACTCCATCCTGGCGCCTGGTGACAGAGAGACTCTGTTTAAAAAAAAAAAAAAAAAAAAGGAAAAAAGAAAAAGTCATTAAGTTGACCTATGAAGATTTTTGCTCTGCTAACATTGTCATATGAAGAAATTTTCAATGTAAGTCTACAACAATGTATCAATAATTAAGGGGTTAAGTGAGATATCTATTTGGAAAGAGGCATGGGAAGATCTCTGTGTAGTGCTCATGAAAATCACTTCAGGTTTGTTGTTTCAGTTAGAGATACTTGACAGATTAAAACTTATTCTAAAACTTAAGACTAAATGAACATTTTTAGAAAACTACATTTCAACACAAAAAGGGAAGATACTTCACTTTGCATCACAGTATTTACATTTTGGAATGGATACCCTGAAGTAACAAGAAAAGGGAAAGCACACAGAGGAACAACTTCAAAAGAATAAACCAGAGTGAGATTTCATATATATTTAACATTCCATGTGTTTGAGTGTTTGCCGAAGCTTTCAGTCCCTTATGGTGCATTTTTATTAAGTGAGGTACAAGAAAGAAAGAAAAGGAATTCAGAAAATGAGGCGGAACAATAGGAAGTATTCTTTAATTCGCTACTGCTAGAATATAATATAGCTAGAAAATCCTTTTCACCTTAACTCCTTTTGTCTTACTACCTTGTACCTACTTCTGCTGTTCTACTTTCTTTCACGTGACCATCCAAACTCTGATCCTTGGTCTGAACATAGCATTACTGCTATCTCTGGAGAATGTCACAGCTGCCTGCTGAAGGCCCTCTGAGTATCCTGTCTGCACCTAGAAATCTCATTACTTTCCATCTCTATGTTGTTATTATTATTATTTATCTCTAAGAAAGAGTACTCCTCCTTGATATAGTTCGGCTCTGTGTCCCCATCCAAATCTCGTATTGAATTGTAATCCCCACATGTAGAGGGGGGGGACCTGGTGGGAGGTGATTGGATCATGGGAGCAGTTTCCCCCATGCTGCTCTCCTGAGAGTGAGTGAGTTGTCACATCACAAGATCTGGTGGTTTAAAAATGTGGCACTTACCCTGCTTGCTGTCTCTCTCGCTCTCACTCCTGCCACCATGTGAGAAGTGCCTTACTTCCCCTTTGCTTTCCACCATGATTGTAAGTTTCCTGAGGCCTCCCCAGCCTTAGAGAACTGTGAGTCAATTAAACCTCTTCCCTTTATGAATTACCCAGTCTCAGACATGTCTTTTTAGCAGTGTGAAAACAGACTAATATGCTCTTTTCAAAAGTAATTAATCACCTGCTTCCTTAAGGAATTTCCTTCACTAATTATCTACTCCTGTACATTCCTGTCTAATATCTTTGCTTTAGATTTTCTCCTGAGTAAACAAACTTAGTAATGCTTCAAGCTACTATTCTATGTCTCTCTTTCCTATCACTATCAAAATGAGTTTTAAACAATATTCTAGTTACTCTTTATTCCCTCACTTCCTGCTCACTTGTTATTCCTTTCAATTTTGCATAATCCTTTTGATTTATCTCATACATTTTAATTCAGGTTATTCTACCTCTACATCTCTTGAGTTCGTCTCTGGTTCTTGTTTGCAAGGAGCAGATGCCAACTGTGCTCCAGTTTAGTAGAAAAGTATTTTAATGAAAGAGTATCAGATCATACAAAGAACAGATGGGAAGACTAGGCAAACGATTCAAAAAGTAAGCAAGAAAAAACTTACAATTCAACAATAAAAAGACAAGTAATCCAGTTTTTAGAAAGATAAGGGCAAACCACAAAGAAACCTTTTTATACCCACTAGGATGGCTACAATAAAGAGACATATAATAAGAAGTATTGGCAAGGATATGAAGAAATTGGAATGATCATAGACTGCTGATGAGAAAGTAAAATGATGAAGATACTCTGGAAAGCAGTTTGACACTTCCTGAAAACATTATCAATCTAAGTGTCCATTGGTGGGTGAATGGATAAAGAAAATGTGGTATAAATATATAATAGAATACTTTTCCGTATTTAAAAAGAAGTTACTTTTGTAATTTGCAACGACACAGATTAACCTGGAGGTCATTTTGCTAAGTGAAATAAGCTAGGCAAAGAAAGACAAATACTGCATAATTTCACTTATATGTGAAATCTTAAAAAGTTGAATTCATAGAAGCAGAGATTATGATGGTGGTTGCCCAGGGCTGGGGGTGGGAGAAGGGTAGAGGGAGATGTTGGTTAAAGGGACAAAATTTTAGTTAGATAGGATGAACAACTTTTGGAGAGCTATTGTACATCATAGTGACTACAGTTAACGTATGGTTTACTTGAAAAGTGCCAAGACATTAGATCTTAAATGTCATCACACAAAAATAAGTATGTGAGATGATGGGTATGTTAGCTTGATTTAATTATTTCACAATGTGTGTGTATGTGTGTGTATGTGTGTATACTGAAACAGCACATTGTAAACCCATAAATATATACAATTTTTATTTATTGATTCTATTTTGATAGACCTGTAGGTGAAAGTCATCTGCTAAAACAGAAGGGAAGAAAAAGTTAAACATGGTGGTGTCGTATGGTCCAGCAATTCCATTCCTATATAGCCAAGAGAAATGAAAGCGTGTGTGTCCACATCAAAACGTACACGCAAATGTTCCTAACAACACTATTCGTAATAGCCAAAAGGTGAAAACAACATGCATGTCTGCTAACTGGTGAATAACTGATGAATGGAAAAATAAAATGTAATCTATCCGTATAATTATTTGGCAGTAAAAAGGCATGAAATACTGATACATACAACAACTTGGAACTTTGAACACATTATGCTAAGTGAAATAAGCTACTCACAAAAGATTGCACATCATATGATTTCTTTATATGAATGTCCACAGTAGAAAAAGCCATAGAGACAAAAGGGAGATTAGTATTAATATTTGTTTGGAGGGAGGCGAAAGTCGACTGTTAATGGGCACAGGGTTTCTTTTGGATGATGAAAGTGTCCTAAAATTAGATCATAGTGATGGTTGCAAACTCTGTGAATATACTAAAAGCTACTAAATTGTAAACTTTAAATGGGTGAATTTTGTGTTATGTGAATTATATCTCAATAAAGCCGTTTTTATTAAAGTCAATCAGGGACCAAGGAAAGTCATTCAGAATGAGACATATCTAGCTCTGACCACAGGACCAGTCAGATTTCCATGCTACCAATGGTCCTGTTACACCTAAATACATGCTGCCTCTGCCACCAGTGGGCAAAAATATTGAGTGCTGGTGGTGACAGGAACCCCTATCTCTTCTCTCTTGTCTGTGTCAGCCACCTCAGACTCATGTCATGAGAGGGAATATCTGATTATCCAAGTTTAAGACAAGTCTTTGAGGTCTAAGGTCAAGGAGTTTGGGGGAACAAGTACCTGATCTTTTATTTAAAATGAAAACAATGTTCTACTCTCTATAGACAAGGGAGTTCAAACACTAGGAAGCTACAAAATGAAAAGTGTTACCTACAATCTCTACAGAAAGTTTTGGATTTGTTTTCCCTATAGTCAGTTGTACTAAATGACCTTCCTATACCTGAATGTTAGAATCCTCAGCAATGGGGGTAGGAGAACACTCTGACTTCAGAAAATGTGATACATATACACCATGGAATACTATGCAGCCATGAAAAGAACAAGATCTTGTCCTTTACAACAACATGGATGTAGTTAAAGGCTATTATCCTAAGCAAATTAACGCAGGAACAGAAACCTGAATACCTTATGTTCTCACTTATAAGTGGGAGCTAAACACTGAATACACATAGACATAAAGATGGGAACAATAGACACTGGGACTACTAGAGTGGGGAGAGAAGGGTGGGTAAAGGGCTGAAGAACTACCTACTGAGTACTATACTCACTCCCTGGATGATGGGACCATCCATACCCCAAACCTCAGAATCACACAATATACCCATGTAACAAGCCTCCACATGTACCTCCAAATCAAACAAAAAAGTACTCAAGACTGAATCCCTTCAACCATTATTGGATTACTGAATTTCTGAATTCTCCCTTGACTTCTATAATGGAAACTCTATTCTTCCAGACACTGAAAAAAATGATGAATTATTTTTGATTTCTCACTTCTCATTACTCCCTACAACCAACAGGTGGCAAAGATTTAAACTCTTATTATCCACCCACGGAGTTTAAAAATAAGTTATTAGTACTGCTACTTTTAATTAGTTTAAGCATCTGTAATTTTCCATTCAGTTTATTTCAATGACATTGTAACAGGATTTTCTTCTTTCCCAAGATCAAACCACTTCACATGTCACTGCCAGAACAAACTTCCCAAGGCATAACTTGATAAGCTACTTCCCTGTTCAAAACCTTCCGTAATAAAACATGAGTTCCATGTTAAACCAAAGTGTGATTCATGTTCAATGTTCTTAAAATTTTACTGCATCTCTCTTTCCAGAATCCTTTCCCAATTTTCTCATTTAGATAAACATGTATTGACAAAAAAGTTCCACTTTTCACTCAGTTAAAGTTTGTAATTCAGGAGTTTTTAGTATATTCAACTACAATTTTGAAAAATTGTTTCAAAAATAGATAATCTTAAAATCCACAGGAACAGAAAAATTTGCATCATTCCTTTATTGCTACATATCTAATAATTTCTTACTAGAAAAGCTGTCATTTAAATAGGTTTAAATTTAGATAAATTAGCTAAAATTTTCTAAAAATGGTAACCCCCCGCGACGTGCGCACTTTTCCTTATTTTGTAGCTTCCTAGTGTTTGACTCCCTATGTCTATAGAGAGTAGAACATTGTTATCATTTTAAATAAAAGATCAGGTACTTGTTCCCCAATGTAAGAAAACTCCTTGATCCTTAGACCTCTAAGACTTGTCTTATACTCCTCCCCAGGATAATCAGATATATTTAGGTCTAGGATTCATTTTAAGTACATTTTTATGTGTGATGTATTATAAGTGTTGCCACTCATTTATTTTTCCACATCAGTATCTAGTTGATACCACATTTCTTTAATTGCCTAGAAGGCAAAGTTCCATTGATCTATATGTTACTTTTCTCAAGTTCCAGTCTTGATTACTGCACTTTTAGACTATATTTTGAAATCATGAATAGTAAGACCTTCTACTTTGTTCTTTAAAAAATATGCTTTAACCATATTTTTTTTGTTTCCATATAAATGCAAAATTCCATATAAACTTTTAAATCACCTTGTTAAATTCTACAAAAAAAAGGCTGCTGCAATTTTGTCTCGTCCTTTGTTCAACTGACAAAAAATTATGCCCCTATTGCTATTTGCTTTGTCTCATAATATTCTGGGATTTGATATTTGCTGATTGAATAATTCGGGAAAGAGCAGCCCACATGCCACGGGTGTAACATGTCACATTGTACCAGATACAACCTTTTTGTAACTGACACAAAGCACTGAATTCAGTGCTAAGTGGTTGTGATAATGCTGACAATATTTATGTGCTTAGAAAGAGAGGAACCAGTCATGATTTGACATCATTGAAACCTCTGCTGAGTGACCAGTGTTGAGTTGCCCTCTGAAACTATTTTAACACAGCTAGTGGAGACTCCACATGTTCTGCCTCTAATTTAGTTTTGTTGCTTTATATATTGATAATCATTTATCAAATAAATATATATATATGTGTGTATATGCATATATATATTATATTATATATATATATATATATATATATATCTCGCCTTATGCCTGTTTTCTATCCTCAATCCTGTTTTGGAATAAATAATTTCTGACAAGATGACGTTCAGCCTTGAGTTACATAATGTATTATATTGCATATTCCATTGAAACAAAATCTCTAGGTTTATGCATATTTTCTAGAAAGTTACTGTTAGGGTTATACTGTGCAACTGGCAGAAATTTACAATAAAACATATTGAGTGATAATTATTTTTGAGAATTTTAAAATATATTAATTATGCATTGTAATGGTTTGCTTTTCCAAGATGCAAACACAGCACTGAATGATGAACTTGTATAGGTACATTAATTTCTGCATATTCGGCCCTATTATTCTTATGGAAGAATTTTTTTATCACAATCTTCACAATTTCATGGTGTACATTTAGAATTTTGTTTTTGGTGGGTTAATCTGAGATTCTATGGTCATTATGATCATTAAAAACTGTATACTTGGTCACTAAAGAGACCTAGAGTAAGAATACCTTTTTCTAATACTTTTTTTAAGGGAACCAACTGCATGAAATATAAACTTTATGCAATTTTGTGCACAAGAAACTTACACCAGTGTAGATACAAGTACAATATTAGCTCTTTGGAGGAGAGATGGGCTTTTGTTCATGTTCATGTTAGTTGCCTGGCCCATTGCCTTCTGGTTTCATATTATCTATACTTTATTTATGTTTTCTGTTTTTATCAGAGTTGGTTACAATCTACAAAATATCAGGAAGAAATTCAAAGGCATTTATTCTACCATATGTTGCATATATATTTTTTAGTATGTTATATAACCATTGTAACAATAAGTACAAAATCAAAACTAGAAAACTGTTACTGGAGGTGGAATGCAGGTAAAGTATCTTATAAGTATTATTGGAAATAAAGGGATATCTTCCACCAAAAACAACAAAATTTTTTTTAGGTTTTGAAGAAATTAAGCCTATAGTGTTGGAAATAATATAATAATACAAATTCTTGGACAGTTTGACAGTTTTTTAAATGGATGTAGCACACTTGAATATACCATCTATCTCATGTACTCTTACTGTCTGCTATTATATTATTCACTGTGATGCAATACTTTGATAAAAGACATCTTGTAAAAGACGTTTTATGGGGGAAAATAGTTTTTGGACTTCTAGCTAATATGGCTTCAGTGGTGGTGCATGACTTCATTAATATGTCAAGAAAATATACATGAGAGGACATTTCAATAATTA
Source organism: Ateles fusciceps (assembly GCA_036589455.1). Taxonomy (NCBI): domain Eukaryota; kingdom Metazoa; phylum Chordata; class Mammalia; order Primates; family Atelidae; genus Ateles; species Ateles fusciceps. The sequence continues at coordinate 6,851,344 of JAZHEH010003404.1, read as the reverse complement.
CATATGCTCAGTTTGAATTCTTAATATGTAGGGGGAAGAGAGAACTATATATATTTTTTTTCTAGTGTTGAACCCTGTATTGCCTCAGCTATTTATCATCTGGAAGAACTGAGAATGAGTTCACATAAGGGAGTTTGAAGTTAAAATAAGAGAAAATAATTTATAGTCTTGTAACATAACAATTCATTTTTTAGTAATTATTATCTTTCCTTAACTGTGGTATCTAGTTTTTGTCTGTGAGCTTGAAAACACTTAGCTGATACTAACTGGTAGAAAGTCAGTTGCCAAAGAACAATCTATTATGAGAAGATATATACTCAATTATTTTCTTTCGTAAATCGTGATCAAAGAGGAAAAAGAAATGGAAACAATATCTCCTGAAAGTGATTACAAAAACAAATTTATAAAACTTTTACTTCCAGCCAAGATAGAATACTAGAAACAAGAGAAATACCCGCTTGACCCAAGGAGCTTAAAAACTAGGAAAAAAATAAATGATGTTTTGTATTACAACTTACCAAATTTTGCACTCTAAATGAATGCAGGATTTATTTTTAGATTTATCTGTCAAGAAACTATTTTAAAAATACCTTTGGCTCTAAATCTCTAAATCTATACTATGTGTAGTTTAGCTATGAATACTTGTCCCACTGAAGTCTGGATTCAGCAAGAGTTTCATGGTCTTGTCTGGGATACAAGTATTACTGTTCCAAAAAGTCTTTTTAATTTTGAATGTTTCCTACACAAAGAAATGATAAATGTTTGAGGGATGGATATGCTAATTACCCTGAACTGATTATTACACACTGTATATATGTATCAAAATATCACTCTGTATTTATCCCCATAAATGTGTACAATTATTACATGTCAATTTTTACTTATTTTATGAGACGGAGTCCAGGCTGTTGTCCAGGTTGGAGTGCAGTTGCACAGTCTCAGCTCACTACAGCTTTGCTTCCCGGGCTCAATCAATTCTCTTGCCTCAGCCTCTGGAGTAGCTGGGATTATAGGCATCCACCACCAAGCCTGGCTAATTTTTGTGTTTATAGTGAAAATGGGGTTTCACCATGTTGGCCAGGCTGGTCTGAAATTCCTGACCTCAAGTGATCTACCCTTCTTGTCCTCCCAAACTGCTGAGATTACAGTCATGAGCCATGGCACCCGACCCTACATGTCAATTTTAAAGGATAAATAACTCCTTGTGTAGTGGTTTGTAGTCCTCCTTGAAGAGGTCCTTCACATCCCCCTGTAAGTTGTATTCCTAGGTATTTTATTCTCTTTGTAGCAATTGTCAATGGGAATTCACTCATGATTTGGCTCTCTGCTTGTCTAATATTGGTGTATAGGAATGCTTGTAATTTTTTCACATTGATTTTGTATCCTGAGACTTTGCTGAAGTTGCTTATCACCTTAAGGAGATATTGGGCTGAGACAATGGAGTTTTCTAAATATGCAATCATGTTGTCTGCAAACAGAGAAAATTTGACTTCCTTTCTTCCTATTTGAATACCCTTTATTTCTTTCTCTTGCCTGACTGCTCTGGCCAGAACTTCCAATACTACTTTGAATAGGCATGGTGAGAGGGGGATCCTTGTCTTGTGCTGGTTTTCAAAGGGAATGCTTCCAGCTTTTGCCCATGCAGTATAATATTGGCTGTGGGTTTGTCATAAATAGCTCTTATGATTTTGAGATATGTTCCATCAATACCTAGTTTATTGAGAGTTTTTAGCATAAAGGGATGAGAGGACACAAACTGGAAAAGCATTCCATGCTCATGGATAAGAAGAATCAAAATCATGAAAATGGCCATATTGTCCAAAGTAATTTATAGACTCAATGCTACTCTCATCAATCTAACATTGACTTTCATCACAGAATTAGAAAAAACTACTTTAAATTTCATATGGAACCAAAAGAAAGCCTGTATAGCCAAGACGAATCCTAAGCAAAAAGAACAAAGCTGGAGGCATCATGCTACCTGAATTCAAACTATAATACAAGGGCACAGTAACCAAAACAGCATGGCACTGGTACCAAAACAGATATATAGACCAATGGAACAGAGTAGAGGCCTCAGAAATAACACCACACATCTACAACCATCTAATCTTTAACAAACCTGACAAAAATAAGTAATGGGGAGAGGGTTTCCTATTTAATAAATGGTGTTGGGAAAACTGGCTACCCATATGCAGAAAATTGAAAGTGGACCCAATTCCTTATACAAAAATTAACTCAAGATGGACTAAAGACTTAAACATAAGACCTAAAACCATAAAAACCTTAGAAGAAAACCTAGGCAATACCATTCAGGACATAGGTATGGGCAAAGACTTCATAACGAAAACACCAAAAGCAATGGCAACAAAAGCCAAAATTGACAAATAGGACCTAATTAAATGAAAGAGCTTCTGCACAGCTAAAAAAATTATCATCAGAGTGAAGAGGCAACCTACAGAATAGGAGAAAAATTTTGCAACCTATCCATCTGACAAAGGACTAATCTCCAGAGTCTACAAAGAACTTAAACAAGTTCACAAGAAAAAAATAAACAACCCCATCAAAAAGTGGGCAAAGGATATGAACAGACACCTCTCAAAAGAAGACATTTATGTGGCCAAAAAACATATGAAAAAAAGCTCATCATCACTGGTCATTAGAGAAGTGTAAATCAAAACCACAATGAGATACCATCTGATGGCAGTTAGAATGGCAATCCTTAAAAAGTCAGGTAACAGAAGATGCTGGAGAGGATGTGGAGAAACAGGAATGCTTTTAGACTGTTGGTGGGAGTGTAAATTAGTTCAACCATTGTGGAAGACAGTGTGGCAATTCCTAAGGATCTAGAACCAGAAATACCATTTGACCCAGCAATTCCATTACTGGGTATATAATCAAAGGATTATAAATCATTCTACTATAAAGACACATGCACAGGTGTATTTACTGCAGCACTGTTCACAATAGCAAAAACTTGGAACCAACCCAAATGCCCATCAATGATAGACTGGAGAAAGAAAATGTGGCACATATACACCATGAAATACTATGCAGCCATAAAAAGGATGAGTTCATGTCCTTTGCAGGGACATGGATGAAGCTGGAAGCCATCATTCTCAGCAAACTAACACAAGAACAGAAAACTAAACACTGCATGTTCTCATTCATAATTATATGTTGAACAATGAGAACATACGGACACAGGCAGGGGAATCTCACACACTGGGGCCTGTCAGGGTGGGGGTGGGGGCCTAGGGAAGAGATAACAGGTAGTGGGGGGGCAAGGGGGAGGGATAGCATTAGGATAAATATCTAATGTAGATGATAGGTTGATGGGTGCAGGAAACCACCATGGCACATCTATACCTATGTAATAAACCTGCATGTTCTGCACATGTATCTCAGAAATTAAAGTATAATAATAATTTTTAAGAAAGATAAATGACATTTTAAAATGAGTTTCAGGCATTAGAGCATGTGAACATATTAAATATGTAAACTACTTTTGCCTAACTTTTGTATGAATCATTGCTTTAAATTATGTTTTCACAAGCATGCAAGATACCCATTGCTATTGAGCAAATTACATCACCATCCAAAGTCATTTGTTGACGCTCTATAGCCCAGTGTGTTAATATTTGGAGATAGGCCTTTGGTGGTAATTACGTTTAGATGAGATCATGAGGGTGGAGTCTGCATGATGGGTTTGGCGCTCTTATATGAAAAGATGCCAAGAGGTTGCTCTTCCTCCATCTAGTTAGAAGGCAGCCAGCCATCTGCAAACTAGGAGAGAGCCTTCACCAGAACCAGACCATGCTGGCAGCCTGATCTTAAACTTCAAGCCTCCAGATGTATGAGAAATTTTCTGTTGCTTAAGCCAAAAAATAAAGTCTTTTCAGCTCTTCACTTTTCCAATAACGGCACACATCATTTTGCTCTCAATGTAAATGGCTGAAATGAAATTATTGCTCAATTCATAAATAGGTTGTAAAATTCACCATTAAAATACTATTAAAAGATATTTATATATTTATCAATTCTCAGGATTTTATTCTTATAAGTTGTACCTGTTAACTACCTGAGGGTTCAGACACAAATAAATCCAGTTCAGAAAATCCTGGAGTGGCTTCATTCACATGCATTCATAGTATTCAATTATTATTGGCAGAAAATGAGGCTACAGCTAATTACATGATTTGGTAATTACTTGCATTAGTCCTTTCTCTCTTTTATTTAGTGTCTGCATTTAGGAGTGAAATGTATTACTGCATCCTCGTAGTTAGCAAACAGCCAAAATAGTAATAGTTGTTTATATGCCAATCAACTAAATTAGTCTCTTGTTTTGTTTTCTGAGATTGAGAAGTTAGTAAAATTTTATGAGTATTTAAATATGTAAGCACTTTTCCAGCTTCCTTTGAGTAATAAATTAGACAATAGTGAACAGCATAATAGAATCTGGTTTTCTCAACACTTTGTACATTAGAAAAAAAAGATTATTTGCAAATTACTGAATTTTGGTATACTCTTGGATTGAAACTATTTTATTTATTTAACTCCTGATGGTTCTATATTTGTAGTAATTCATAATTAATTCAATTATTTATTGTTTTTGAATTTATATCTTGTTTTTTTTCTGTTAGATTCTAACATTTTCAGAATGAATAAGATAGTCCCTACCCTCAAAGGCTGCCTGTATGGTGGGAGACCTATGTATGCTAAATACTGTAAGATAAGTAACTACAGAACAGAGAAGCATGCAGGGAGACGCTATTTAGGTTTAACAAAATTTTAATTAAAAACACATTCTTATTTTTTAAATAATTAATGATTAATTTTTTAATGATTAAAATTTAATACCAAATTCAAATAATACCTACTCCTTCATCTGTTCTCTACCATATTGTCTTCACAGAAGCAATAACTTTTGTCTGTTTTTACATCTTTTGACAATTACAGTTATATCCATATTATCAATACAGTGTTTTTATGTTTTACATATTGTTTATTCAGTTTCTGATAGAATACATATTTAGATTATTTATCACCTTCATTCCCTTCTTTTCTCAGCAACTATTCTTTCTGAAACATAATTCTCCCCCAATTGGAAATGGAATACTTAAAACTCGACTTTTTATTCCATTAACCATAGCCTTTATCTTTGGACTCCTCATTTATAAAATGGAAATATTAGCACTTGCTAATGAGCATCTCTATTATCCCAGTGTCTCACCTTCTATTTTGATCAGCTATACTTTAACTGTAATGTGGTGAATGTTCATAACATTCCCCTTATAAACTTTCATGCTCCTGAGTTGGAAATATTCACTCTGGGCAATCTATGGGACAAAGTATGCAAAAGGATTAAGAATAGTACCTGGCATATGGCAACTATTCCATCAGTGGAAAATTTTCTTTGCAATTAGAAAAAGTTAAGTAACTAGTACAGATAATGACACGTGTTTGGTTTTAATAACTTTTAGTTTCCTCCATAATTCTCATCACTTTCTTATTTAAAAATAACAAAATACAAATTATCTCAGATGTATTATTTAATATTCTTTTTATGTACAAATTAAGATTTAAAAGTTTGACTATTAAAGTTTATGTAACCGTTATTCACTAATTTCTTTTTGAAACAAATGTATATAATTTATACTTGTAGTACTTTATAAGCTATACATAAAACATATAAATTCATTAGTAACATAATTTTTATGCTATGCTGATCTGTTATTTTAATATTCTTAACATTGTAAAGTCGTAGTGATACCTTCCTTTTCCAATTCAAATAAATGTTATAAAAGTTAAAAACTAAAAATATAATACATCAGTAATCAATTATATTAAAATTCCATTCAAAAATATTTTTATCTTACATACTTAAATTGTTTTTAAATTTCAGTTTTATCTTTTATGTGAAGATATACCACACTGACTGCCATTCTAAGATTTTAAGTGGATATATAGTTACATTTAAAATTAAATCCTTTTGGAACTTGAGCACTACAATTTTATTTTAATATATACATTTAATTTTCAAATGTATTTGACCTGGCTAGGTCCAGTCTAACACATGTTCATATAGTCACATTAATATTTATTTATTCATCATTTAATTTACAATTTGTAGCAACAATGACATTTTCCAATCTGAAAATATAGTAAAGACATAGTTTATATCTCATAACTGGAAATATCTTAGAATTACAATGTAGTATTCTGATGTACAAGAAATAGAGAACTTCCATATTATCATGGATTAATGGATGATACTGGCTTAAATGAAATATGACAGCTTTGATTTAACTTTAACTTGTATAAGCTGTTTTCTAAAACTAGTTTTATTATAATTATAAAGGCAGTCCATGTACCATATGAATTATGAGAAAAATTAATACCAACATGTATGAGAATATAAATTGTAGTTTCATTACTCAAGAGAAACATCATTAATATTCATAAATATTACCTTTCATTTGTTTTCCCTAAGAAAACATATCTTAAGGTAGGTTAAATATCATATATAATATTTGATGTCTTACTTTTCACTTAAAGTTATGGCCCACATATTTCCCCACAATAAAAATTATTTTTGGGTTCCACTTTCAGGCATAACAGTCTACACTGTGGTTATACATTAATGTGTTTAACCATTTCCTTGATTTGGAATATTTAGGTTGTTCCCAGAGTACCCTTTTAAAAAATAGTGTTATGATTATTGTTTCTGTTAATGTTTTTAGAATAAGTCCCAGAAGTAGACTATATTGAAAATTATTGGACTTTTAAGATTTCTTTTAAAGTTTTTCTAAATTTCCTAACATGTTTTTGTCAATTTTTACACACATTACCAGTGTTTGTCAAAGTTCATTTTACTTATCTCTCGACAACACTGGTTAATTTATTTTTACTGTTTAACACTTGAAATATAAACATAGACATCTCATTGTTCTGATGTATATTTAGTTGTTTACTGATATGATAGAATCAAAAATATATATACATGCAGCTGACATTACTATTTTCACCAAAATTCATTTGCCCTCTACTTCTAGACATACAAAAAAGGTATAGTTTCTTACTCTCCTGAAGTTATAGATGGCCATATGTCCTGCCAACTGAAATATACTTTATTAATCTGCCTACCTATTATATTTTATTTACTGCAATTCCATAACTTATTTTCTATCTAAAAGATATAGTCCCCCATCAATCTCACTTTTTCCTTTTCAGAATTTTCTAAGCCTGTCTTCCATGTTTATTTTTTCATTTGTATCTTAATATTATTTTAAAACTTTGCAACATTAAATATATAATTTTGCTTTAAATTATATTGACAAGAATACGTTTTTAAATTAAAAATAAAAAATTATGCTGAAATTGCACTTTGACTTGAAAAGCATAGCTATTTCAATAATATTGCCATTGTATGTCAGTACTTAATATAGATCTGCCAGTTTCAAAGTAGAATTTTTTGTAGGTGTCTTTATAGTGCAATATATTCTTCATTAATATCTTCCAATGATTTTTTGTTTTGTTTGTCATTATGAACAGTAGATTATGTTTTCCAACAGATTCTCTACCACTATTAATTATTGGAAGATTATTATTATTCACTTTTGTATCCACAATTTATAAACTACTCAGTTAATTTCTGATGATTTTCATTAAATTATTTTGAATTTTCTAGCAATATAATAATTTTGTCTGTGAAAATAAAATTTTGATGCTTTCTAATATTCATTTCTATTATTTCTGGCTCAAATGTTTTTGCAATGGCTTAAACTTTTAGAAGACGTTAAATAAATTGTTGACATAAATCAAAGTTGCTTACTTTTTAATTTTCTTAGAAATGCATCAAATACTTCTATCTTAATTGATGCATTCTCGGCAGCTTTAAGGTATACAGAGAGGCATTTTTAGCATAATGATTATACTTGTGGACTCTGGAGGCAGTGTGCTGAAATTTAAATCATGATCAACTTACTTAAACTCTCTGTCCTATTTTTCTCCAATAGAGAAATGTTAATAAATGAGAAAAACTAAGAATAATAGATGAAAAAGACAAAGTAGAGTGCCTGGGTCATATTAAGAACACAATATATATTTACTATTTTTACCATAATATTTTCCCAAAGTCTTTGTTTTTGTAGGCACCCCTTTCTCCTGTATCACAAGTCTTTTCTAGTATCTCCTATCTCAGAAAAACAAAACATATTTTTCACCTCAGATTCTCCTCTAAATACTGTCCCATATCAATGTTATCCAATCATTCTAAGATGATTATCTGCAATTCTTGTCTCTTTCCTTTTACTCTTCAACTTACTGCTGTCACCACTGTTTAAAAGCAACTGTACTTGTGAAAAAAATGTCTCTCCTGTAGAGAATATGCTCCAGTGCTCCCAATGGATGCCTGAAAACTACAGATAGTACCAAGCCCTCTGTATACAGTGCTGTTTTTTCCTGTACATACCTATGATGAAGTTAAATTTATAAATAAGTCACAATAGAGATTAACAACAATAAATAAAATGGAACAATTAAAACAATATGCCAGTATCACTACTCTTGTGTTTTAGGGCCATTATTAAGGAAAATAAGGGTTACCTGAACATAGCACTGTGATACTACAATAATCAACCTATGACTGAGATAGCTACTAAAAGACTAATGGTCCACTAGTGTGTACAAGGTGAATACCATGGGCAAAGGAATGATTCATGTTCTGGGCATGAGAGAGTGGTACAGCAAGGGATTTCATCATGCTACTCAGAAAGCCTCCATGCAATTTAAAACTTATAAATTGTTTATATTTGGAATTTTCCATTTAATATTTCCAGACTGTGTTGACCTTGGGTAACTGCAACCATGGAAAGTGAAACTGCAGATAAGAGAGGACTACTGTATTACTAAGTATCTCCATCAATCCAAATCCTGTGGCCACTTTTATCCTCATTTCATTTGATAGTTCCAAAGGATTCAGTACCGTTAACAACTCCTGATTTCTTACATCTTCCTTCTCTTTTACTTTCATACATTCCTGGATTTCTATATATTTTTCTAGTCATTCCTTCTCAATCTTGTGTGTGTGTGTGTGCGCTTGATGTCTAAATATTCACATTTTGTGAGCTCATCTTGGATAGCTTTTTTTTAAGTCTCTCTTTAGTTGACCATATTCAGTCCCATGGCCTAATATTTTACCTATTTGCTGTGTCCAAGACAAAAACTGCATAGATAAGGAGTCTGATTTTATTTAGGCTATTGCAATAGATGCAAAGATCCAGACTGTCCTAGTTGGGTAGTTTTGCCTTAGACTTTCATTGGAAGGAGCCAACAAGTTTCAGTTGAGATTGGTTTGCAATCAGGGAAAGTCTCAGTCAGCTGAATAGGACAGGTTTATCTCTGTTTCTAGATAGTTAAATTCTACTCTTAGCTAATCACTGGGAAGATAAGGAACAGAGAGATGGCTAGAGCTGAAGCAGGATCTGTGTTTGGCCTTTTCAGCAGGTTCAGGCAGAAGAGGGAAGGTATATGCTTAGCCTTGTCACAAGGGAGTCATTTGTGCATGTTTGGGAAGTCATGAGAATGAGAGGATAGGGAGTCTTTTTCTTTTAACTTTTTTTTTTAAGAGAGAGACTCTGAAAAAGAGAGACTTTCGTTTTTTTAGAGAATCTCGCTCTATCACCCAGGCTGGAGTGCAGTGGTACGATCTTGGCTCACTGCCAATCCCGGCCGCACAGGTTCGAAGCGATTCTCTCGCCTCAGCCTCCTGAGTAGCTGGAGTAGCTGGAGTAGCTGGGACTACAGGCGGCGCTACCACATCCGGGTACTTTTTTGTCTTTTTAGTAGAGACGGGTTTCGCCATCTTGGCCAGGCTGTTTCAGACTCCTGCTCTCGTCATCCACACGCCTCCGCCTTCCAAAGTGCTGGAATTACAGGCGTGAGCCAACGCGCCTGGTTAGGGAGTCTTTTTCTGAAGTATATAAGGAATAATGTTTCTTTGAGGTAAGTCATTTACTGGAACATGAAGGAGTGGGGGGGGATTTCTCATTCACTGTTCTGTTTTTTGTTGTTGTTGTTGTTTTGTTTTTTGAGACCGAGTCTCACTCTGTCACCTAGGCTCGAGTGCAGTGGCGCGCTCTCGGCTCACCGCAACTTCCTCCTCCTGGGTTCAAACGATTTTCCCGCCTCAGCCTCCCGAGTAGCTGGGACTGTAGGTGCCCGTCACCACACTGGGCTAATTTTTGTATTTTTAGTAAGAGACGGGGTTTCACTATGTTGGCCAGGCTGTTCTCAAACTACTGACCTTGTGATCGCCCACCTCAGCCTCCAAAGTGCTGGGATTACAGGCGGGAGCCACCGCACCTGGCCTCTCTCATCTTTTTTTTATCTTTACTGTTACTTCCAAGTTTATGACAGCCTTATTTATGGTAATAGTTTTTATAATTGATGTGTCCCATTTTATTTTGGATTCCTTAAATACCTTGTCTGTATACCAGTTAAAATTTTGTTCTTAGTAAGATAACCTTTTCCGTCAAGGATCTCAATCAGAAACTATTTTGTTGATGTATACATTTGTCATCATCCTTCTCCACAGAAGGGAAGCTGAGGTTGTGCCAGTGTGCCCTTCTCTGAGTAAATGGGGACTTGAATGCAGCCCATTGTCTGATGGTAACACAAGTGCCCTGGAGTGGGCATGAGTCAGTTCAGAGGATGGAATCCCTCCTTGTAACTGAGGACCATAGGAAGGGAGAATTTGTATGTATGAAAGGCAGTCCTGGTAGCAGGCATTTTGTCAGTTTTATTCACAGATGTATATGCAGGCCTAAAATGATTTGGTTCACAGGCAGCAAATGTTTGTTTAATAAAAAAACAAATTTGATGTTTTACTATATATGGATATTTTGAAACAAATTCTATAAAATAATCAGCTCCTTAAATTTTTGAAAGAACTGAGGCATAAGCTTCACTGTACTGATAAAATATTTAAGAAGCACCGGTTTTATGTAGCATTCATTATTTTATATGGTTTTTTGTAATCTTTTAAGACTTGTACTCCATAAATGTTGCTAGGTAAAATGTATCCAAAAATTATCTGTTACCTGGATAAAGCTGTAGGTGTTTCTGTGCCTCATATTTTCTCCCTTGTTACTATAGTTGACTTTTTGTTAATTTAGTCAATGGTACTTTGTGGTCAAAATACTAGTCCTCGGATTTCTTTTTACAAACTTTACCTAGCTGGCACTTTTAATTTTATTAAATTCTGTTTACATTGCTATTGTTTTGGCCTTCTCACCTTTCCAAAATTTTCTTGACAATTTTATTTTTAATTAATTTTTTTGGCATTATAGATTCTTTAATACTTTAAAACTAATGATTGATTTTTCTCTCTGAGTATATTTTTGGCTACTCTCCATGCCATTGTATTATTTTTCTAAATTTTCTTTTTGATAACATGGATATTTTGACAGTGTTTTTAAAAACATTGTAGTTGGTTAAAATACCTTTTGTTATTAACTATTCAACTATGGGTAGAAAATAAATATGAACTCAATTATTTTCTCTATTTAGATTTAGTTGTTTGCTTGGATGCATGTATGTGTGCAGGTTATTATATAACGAAGCTTTGAAATATTTGTGCACTTGAGAGTGCTTTTTAGTTTTTTTCATGCTTTTTATTATTTATTTATTTGTTTCGAGATGGAGTATTGCTCAGTTGCTCTGTTGCCTAGGCTAGAGTGCAGTGGCACAGTCTCAGCTCACTGCAACCTTGAGTTTCCGGTTCTCCTGCCTCAGCCTCCCAAGTAGCTGGGATTGCAGGTGCATGCCACCACGCCCAGCTAATTTTGTTGATGTTTCTAGAAGAGACGAGGTTTCATCATGTTGACCAGGCTGGTCTCGAACTCCTGATCTCAGGTGGTCCGCCCACTTCAGCCTCCCAAACTGCTGGGATTACAGGTGTGAGCCACTGTTCCATGCCTTCTTCATGCTTTTTATATATGCAACTGGTATATGTGTGTGTGTGTGTGTGTGTGTGTGTGTATGAGTGTGTGTGTATGTGTATATATATATATATATATGCCTTGCCTTCTTCATGCTTTTTAAATATGCAACTGGTATATGTATATGTGTGTATACACACACAGACACATATATACATACACACATACACATTGGATAAGTGTATATATGTGTGTATATATACACATACACATACACACATTGGATAAGTCTGTTGAAAAGTAATTCATTTAAAAAATTTATCCAGTTTACCGTAGATTAAACATTGTGCCTTTAATTTTTCCATGATTTTTTGTTCCTCTCTTGTTTCTATTATTTTGGTGGGCAGGAGGGACTGCAGCTCTTCGGCATTGTTTTAGCACATAACCATTCATGACCTTATGCATTTATTTTATGTTGTGGCTTTGAATATAGAACTTCTAGGCAGAGCATGCAACAAAGCCACTAGGTTCTCAGTGTAGGATACACAGAGGTAGGGGCTCTTTCCTTGTTTTTAGCTGCTGTAGACCTAGTCATGAGAGTTGAAGAACACTGTAGTAGCCAGAGGGCAGATGAGGCAACTTTTGTGTTCAGAGACATCCCAAACATCCCATGCATGTCCCAAAACATCTCTGTCAGGGGCATGCAATATGGGGGGGCAGTTGGGCATACAACTCTTGGGGGAGAAGTGCGCTGTGGAAGGCTATGGTGGGGATTGGGAATCGCTGTTTTCAGATACTGCCTCAGGCCTGGCACAAATACAATCATCTGCAGACTGTAGGGTTCTCCTGCCCCCAGAGAATGAGAAGGCGGCATAGGGCCAAAGCTAGAGTGCAGTGTCTAGGATCCAGAGACTCTGTGCAGCACACAATGTGCAAGCCAACATTTTAGGAGAATTTAATTCAAACAAACAAAACTAGGGAGATCCTAAAAAGGAAATTATCATTCAAGATTTAAGAGATTATTCACAATAAATTGAACCAAAATCCAGGGAATGATACAAAAGTGAAGTGGCTCAATATTGTGATGTGCATTTGCTCTGCTCTTTCAACAGGACAGTGTCATAGGCTGGTGTGGTATTTAAGAGTAAGAACAAGATTCCTTGATCTGAGATGGACACTTCAGGTTTTTTGCAGGAAATTTATACTCTCATACTTGAACTGAGTGGACTTTAGACAACAATTGTGAAATATTCTGACCTGACTTTGGGAATAGCTAGTTTTCATGGACTGGATCCTGGTTTCTAGATTCCATATATTATATCTATTAATTTTTTGGTTTTGTTTATATATTTCTTAATCTTATTTCAGAATATTTATTTACTCTTGTCTTACTCCTGCAACTCAATTGCCTTTCATTTGGATTTTATTTCAGTTGACGCATCTTTCAAAAATGTATTTCCAGTATGTTGTATTTTGTTTTTCTTTTTAAGCTCTCTGATCTTATATTTTACATGTAATATTGTTTTTGTCTTACATTGAATTTTTCTCGTTATCTTACAGCCTTTTCTCTATATTGTCATGTTTTCAACACACCTTTTATAATTGCAGCACTGACCCACAGATCTTACTTTTTGATTATTGTTTTAAAATTGGCTAGACTCACTTAGAATAATTTATAATTTTTTTTTAATTGTGTCCCAGGCTGTAGTGCAGTGGCATGATCTTGGCTCATTGTAACTTCTGCCTCCCAGACTCAAGAGATTCTCGTGCCTCAGCCTCCTGAGTAGCTGAGACCACAGGCATGCGCCACCACGCTCAGCTAATTTTTGTATTTTTAGTAGAGACAGGGTCTCAGCATGTTGACCAGACTGGTCTTGAATCCCTGACCTCAAGTGATTCACCTATCTTGGCTTCCCAAAGTGCTGGAATTACAGGTGTGAACCACCATGCCTGGCCAGGATAGTTTATACTTTGTCATTGAAACACAGGTGTATAACCTCAGCTTCCCAGATCTGTTATTTTCTCCATTTCAACCTGTCTAGATCACTTTTTCGCCTACCCTGTCTGGTATTAGGTTGCTTGTCCCAAAGCAAGCAAGTCATGCTGCCTCTCAAGAAGCATTTCTTAAAGTTCCTCTGAGCAGGAAAGATCAAAACAAAATGAACACCGTTTTGGTTACTTCTCAAAGTTTTGACTCCTCCACGATCTGCCTGATTTTATTTACAACTTAGTATCCTCTGGCAATTGTTTTTGTACTTTGTCCAATATATCAGCTGTAGGGTTGCTCTGCAGGGGCTTACATACCTACACTGACAACAGAATTCTCTCCTGACATGACATCCAGATACTGAACCACTGGGTAGTTTGGCTTAGTTGCTGGTTGAGAAAGTTTACGTATTTTTTTCTTTCTTAGGTATATAGCATTATATAAACCAGAACTCTAGGTAATATAATAGCAATATCTTTCACCTTTTATTCAGGAGAATGAGTGGGAGGGTCCTCTGGCCTAGATCCTACTCTTAAGCATTGAGGCTGGTTAATTTCTTCTGTTGCCTATGGAGTATTTTTGCTTTCTGTTATAGGGAGAATAGACTTTCCAGTCATCTCTCCTTGCTTCTAATGTTCAGTAAACTCATAAGCTGATATGATGGTTTTGTGTTTATTTATGGAGATCTTTCTCTTTAGTCTTATTATGTATGTTTGGCTTATTTATTTTGTATTTTATCTGTCACTGCTATGTACATGAAGCAAAGGTGGGGCTCCTTAAAACCTAAACCTAAAAAACCATCTTGACAAGAAATTTCAGAGTACATCTTAAAGTCATAGATTCCCATACAGGGTTTAACATTTTACTTTATAAAACAAAAAAGCTTATTAAAGCATCAGAAAAAGACCTCCCACATGACTTTCACATTTACTAAAAGGTATTAAGTCATTCTGATTGGAAATGGTTCCTTGCTTTACAATCAATTCACAGAACCATAGTTCTCTATTGCAAATTCCTTAAGAGTAATTCAAATAAGATTCAATTTGCATAGTTTTAAGTCACAGACAATTTTGTAAAGTGAAATACACCATCATTCCTATGGAGTCTAACTTTTACTTCATGGGTACCAAGAAAAACATCTACTTTAACTTGGTAAGACATGGCTAGAAGACCTAAACTGTCACCCTCAAAGATTAATACCTCAATCATCAATTCAGTGTGCCTTTTTAGTCACCTCTGTTATTCACTGATTGTTGTTCTTTCCAGATTTATCTGGATATCTGACCTTTAACTGTAAAACTTATTGGATTCAAGGGCTGCGATTAATCCCTGTCTTCTTTTTTCATTTGGCTCTTTCTTCTTGTAGCTTCTCCCTCTTTTTCAGTTAGTTTTGGGGCTTGAACACATTCTGTGGTTTCCTGAATTCCTTACCATGACCTCTCCCTTGTTCTTTCATTCCTTTCTTCCTTTAATCCTCTATTTCTTTACTCTCCAGCAACTTTCTAAAAGAATTGTATTAATTCTGTTGGCCTTTCAGCATTGGAAGGAGAGTGATCAGGTCTGAATTTTTCAGTGCTGTGTCATCACCACTTAGCATAGTATCCAATATATAGTAACCTCCCACTAATATGTCTTGAATTAAATATTAGTTTTTGAGGCTGTCTCCTAAATGCCCAGTTGACACTTCATCTCCTCCATCATGACCCTCTTTGTTGATGCCAGAAGGTGTGGACCCTACTGTTTCATTACCACATTGTAATGTAATTACTTGTTTATATGCCTCTCCCCCCATCAAGGTTCTGCAATCCTAGCACATAGGAGTTGTGCGATAAATGATAATTGAACTGATCTGTTGAATTATTTGTTAATGTTTTGAAATCAGTCAGATCCAAAGATTGAAGAAGAGATGATGAACATGACAGCTGGTGACAGTTATGTGACATAAAAATGTAGAAGATGACAATTTCTTTGAAGGCAGAAACCATACCTTTAAAATTTTATTTTCATGGGGCCTAAGAACTGCTAGTCAGAACATAAATTGTCAAATAGTTAAATTCAATAAAGTGGTAATAAGAATTAAGTATAGGTGAAAGTCGGACAAGTTGACTTTGAATATTTTTTAATTATTAAATTGAAAATCTATTGGCTTTTAAGATATGACTGATCTCCTTGAATGCCATTGCTCTTCTACTTGACCCTATAGTCCCAGATTTTCTTCTTTTAGATAATTTTTGAATCCCAATTTTATGTCTTTACGCTAATTACTTTCTTCTCCCTTCGAGGTTTGTTCAGATTAAATTTCCCCTTTCATGAAGCTTTCTTTGACAATTCAATAAATATTCTCTGTCTCTTCCATAAATTTTACTAGGCTTTACTATTTATGTAGTAGAGTAGAAGGTCATGTACTTTGTTATTAAAGCACTTAAGAGCCAAACATTGGAGCCAGATTGCCTGGTTAGAATCTCATAAATACCACTTACTGGCTATGTCACTTTGGGCAAGTTTCTCAAATTTCTTGTGATTCAGTATTTTCTATAAAATGGAGATAATAAATGGTTTCAGCCTCATCAGATTGTTATTTTGTTATTAACATATGTAAATTATTTGGAATAATGCCTAACATATTAAGCACTATGTAAGTATTAATATTTTCCTCTATTTATTGCATTTCAAAATTCTGTTTGTAACTATTTAAGTTTCATTTACCTTATCTTAAAAATTGGAATGAAAAGATCTACTTCATGGGTTGATTACAAGGCTGAAGTAATTGCAACATGAGAAATAGTGTGAGGCAATGGCTAAGAGTACAATTGCTGGAGTCAGACTGCCTGAGTCCAAATGCTAGCTCTGTAACTTATTGACTATATCACTTATAACAAGTTACTTAAAACCACTTAACCTCTCATGCCCTCAATATTCTCCCCTGTAAGCTGTGTATACTATAGCACTCATATAATAGAGTTATGCAGAGAATAAAATGAGTTATTATATGTAAGATGGCTAGAAAAGTGAATGGCATAGTACTCAAAGCACTAGCTATTTTTACTGTTAAATCACCCAGCCTAATAAATTATCACATATTTCAGTATATTAGTTTAATGCAAGTTTTATTTCTCCCCCTGTATTAAAACTCTTAGTGAATGGAAATACTTCCGTTTTAACATCCTAATTTGAGTGCAGGCTGTAACCCTTATTCTATGAGTAAACTTGTTCAAGTACCATTGAATGTCAGTTTACTCATCAATTAAATAATATTCTTGTGTCACTATATTATTTGTTGATTGTTTTTGGCTGTAAGTACCATAAAACTGTTATCCTAAACTGAGGATTAAATAAATTTGAGTGTATTTTATTATCATGCAAAAAGATGCCAAGAAGTAGGAAGCCATTGGCCTTGATTTGTCATCTGATTGATTTCAGGGCCAAAGTATTGTGATGTTGCGAGCCTTTTTCTTTATTTTTTATTTTTATTTAACTTTAAGTTCTGGGATACATGTGCAGAATGTGCAGGTTTGTTACATAGGTATATGTGTGCCATTGTGGTTTGCTGCACCTATCAACTCGTCGTCTAGGTTTTAAGCCCCACAGGCATTAGGTATTTGTCCTAATGCTCCCCCTCCCCCTCACCCTCCTATTCCCCTAGAGGCCCTGGTGTGTTTTGTTACCCTCCCTGTGTCCACGTGTTCTCATTGTTCAACTCCCACTTATGAGTAAGAACATGCAGTATTTGGTTTTCTGTTCCTGTGAGCCTCTTCTTTATAGTTCTAACATTACTGCTTTGGAATCTCCAACCTTTATGTCTACATCCCAGTTGGGAAGCAAAAGTAATGGAGGAGGAAGAGGAGGAACTTGGATCAAGAAACACTTTGCTGGAATCCCAGAAACTTCTGTATATTTGCTTTAACAAGAATTGTGACACATATTATTTGCTAGATGTAAGGAAGTCTAAAAAGATAGTACCTTCTTAGTACAAGTAGCCTTAAAATATAGGAAATAAGGTAGAAAGAGCCAGAAGGAATGTTGATTGAGTCACTTACCATATTAGTAGATTTACCTTCTAAGATCTTTATGCTCAAATAAGTTAATGGCCGTAAACTTGTATTTTAAAATTTATAAAAAGACATATGCAAAAATAGAAAAAGTAATTGGATTTTCCAGAATATATAATTCCCAATGTTAAACATGATTTCACATAAAAAGAAAATAATTTACAACATTTGATAGTTGATTTTCTATTTACAAAGTAAAATGATTTTATTTCCCTTAAAACACTGTGATAGTGTAAATTCACTTTTAAAAAATTATTATATATTCTCATGGATTATTTTAAAGATAAATATTTGTTATATTTCAAGTAATAGAAAAAGACATAGACTTGAGTTCATTCATACAATGTAATAAAACCCTGAAGTAATGTAGTAATTGAGATCCAAAACCTGTCTCGCAAATAGAGAATAGGTATGCATCCTCCTTAAGTATCTGTTGAACTGATTGTCACTGGAATAGAACGTCTGGAACAGTAATAATGATTTTTGTAATCTTGTGGTTATATAGTGTGCATTATTTTGGCTGGTCCAAGGAGAACAGGCTGGGAGACATTGTGGGAAGATCGAGAGACATCTTTTGTGAGATAGGGCTGCCTATTGATTCCCCATAGCTAGTCTTACATCTTACCCTTGCTTCCATCTCTACCCATCCCTCCAAAGGTTGAAACTTAACTTCATCTTATTTGTTAATAAGGGCTGGGTGAGTGTATCTTACTGGATGGTTTTAAGATAGACAGGCTGGCTGGTTTATGTTTTGATGTAGTTTATAGAAAAAGAGCAAAAGTCCCTTACTCAAGTGTAGCTTACCTAACTTCTACCCAATCAGCAACAAAAGACCCAAGAAGCTATTAACCACAGGTCCCTACTTTAGGGGCCTACGGACTTCCCTAGGGTCCTACACATGCAGTTAGACTTAAATTTCAACTTATAAAGACTCCTTACTCTTTTCAGTACTAAAAGTCACACCCAGGGGTAGAAATTTAAAATGCGAATGTTACATGCCATGTATGAAAAGCGTGTAAAGCCACTGTGCAAGTGCTAGAGAAACCCCCCCCTATACAGTCCCTCCTATTCCTTATGTGATGCTGACTTCCTTGCACACAAGCTAAAGCTTTTTCTTTCTCTTTGCTGCTATGTCTGGTAATCTTTCTTGATTTCTATCCTGAGAGATTTAAATAACCCAGGGGCACCAGTAACAGTTTTACTGTAATGACCTATTTAGCGTCTATGTATATAGAGGAAACCATTTGGAACCAGGCATCACTGGTAAATAAATAAATAAATAAATAAATAAATAAATCTAATTTGAATAAGTGCTGTGACAAAAATTAAATGAAGCCTATGAAAGAAAAAAATGGTGTTAACAGAGTGGTTGGGAAAGAACTTGGTAAGAAATGTACATTTACGCTAAGAATTAATTAATAAAAGGCTATATCAAATTCCTTACAGCAAAATATAATAGAATCCAAATGGTTAAGTGAGAAATTTTTTTAAAATTTTTATTTCATATTTATTTTATGTTTTACATTTAAATATTTTTAAATAAAGGAACAATTTAAGAAGAATGGGCATATGTGGTAAAACCACATTTAAAGAAAAACATAAGACAAAATAAATTCAACAGTTTATTTGTGCAAATGAAGATTTGCAAATCTGGGAGCCATCAGAACCAGAAGGGGTTCAGAGAGTTCTGCTTTACCAGTGTGGGCAGTGAGCTTTTAAGTGGAAGGCAGAGGGAAAAAAATGGATTGAATTGAGGTAGAATGGAAAGACTTCAGTCTAGACTAGAGTGGAAAGGAGGAGAGGCTAGTTGACAGTTTCTGATTGGTAAAGTCTCCAGTTTCATTTTACTCTTCTTGGCTCTGGTCCATTTATGGAAGAAACTAAAACATTGAGGCTGTCTCAGTTTAAGGAATTTTTTTTTAAACAACCATAAGAGATTGCATAACACTCTAGAGCTAGTAATAGCGGGAGCATGTGTGTGTGAGCGTGTGTGTGTGTATGTCTGTGTATGTTGAGAAGGGGACAGCTGCCACTTCCTGAAGTGTAAAGGAAAAAGAGTAATTATTCTCGAATCAGAGCTGAGGGGGACATTCTTGTAAAGTTTTCGTATATTGTAGAGGGATGCAACCAAGGCTTCAGAGGATCACTTACAATATATTCACATGGTTATATGTCTTTGTAAACTTTGAAAAACTAATGTTTAAAAAATGTAATCACTTTCCTGTGTGACTTATATTACATGTATTTCATGTTGGCTAGTAATGAGCATTTTTTTGGATCTGCCCAAGTGAATCTGATTTAGAACACTTGAGTTTAGTGTGCTATGGCATTTGTAATCACTTCTTTAAAAGTTAAATTATTTTTGGTTATTCACGTGTAATGACAGGAAGATTTCTGCCACCCATTTGCTGTCTCATTCTGGCTTAGTGACACAAAAATATAAGCCCAAAGGTCCAGTCATTACATAGGCATACACTATAGTGTCAAGCACTGGAAATAATGGGAGTATTAGGAGTGAAAGTAACAGAGTTTAAGATGTACACAATCAGAAGCTAGTTTGTGGAAAATTATTTTAACATTCATATATGTCAAAATTCCAAGTGGAGAAATAGTTCTCTTGATGGCTTTTCAAAATGATTGTATTAAAGAAATGCATGGAGAATATATAAAGAAAAATGGAGAGGGTAAAATTAGAAAAGTACCATGCATTTTTTATTTTATGATGAGAATTACACAAAATGTAATTTACCAGTATTCCTGTGTTTGCAAAGTGCTGTAAACAGTAAAACAAACATCTATATGTAAATTATGACACATACCTTACAAATCCCAACAATCAGTAATCATTTTAACCACACTGGAAAATAGAATAAATTATCTTTCTACTATCTTGATAGAAAATTCTATCATGAAATCAATGTCCCATGAAAGCCGATAAAAATGTCTGCAGGCAAATAATATAGAGATGTGTCAGGGAGTTAGCTAATCAATATCATGTCTTTTTTATTCTAGATCTTGTAATGTTTGTGGTATTTTAGTTAAGTTTGTTTGTGCTCTGCCTTCTCAGTATAAATAAATATTTACTTTAATATCAAAGATTGTGTTCATAATTTTGTTCTTTTTCTTAAGAGGTTCCATGAAATCTGGATCTGCCTTTGAACAGACAAAGGGTGTTTTCTGAGTACTCATCTTCTGCAGTGAAGGAGACTAGGAATATATACCAGGCTTCCAATGACTAGCCTCGTTTATTCTTAACTAAACTTCAGTCTTGTGGCAGAACTGAAACCATTTCTGGGAAGGTTCAGCTTAACTTCTTATTAGAAAATGTCAACAATTTGCCATAACAGTTATACTTATTAAATTTTAGGAGATTAGATGCCTGTGTGTAAGACAGAACTGATTTCTGTTAATGATTATCTTGAGAACTGAGCTCAGTTGATACCATGTAAGTAAATTAGATAATGGTTTTTTCCAATATTCTCTTTTGATTAAATAAGACGCTTCAATATCATGTGCACCAAAAGTCACATTTGCAGGGCACATTTTACCTAATACAACATATATAACTTATAAGTGTATTCCTTGTATGTGTTTAATATTGAGATGCCTTCTGAATTGTCCATAATTTTTATTAATCTTATATATAATTACCAGTTTATTCAGTTGGAGTATTGGTTAAATAAACCAGATCATTTTTATTTCCTGTATATGTTAATCCCAAATATATTCCTTTGCTTCTAAGTCATATCTTTGGAAAAATGTATGTTAAAAAGTCTTGTAATTTTAGATTCTAGGCACATTGCAAAGATTGTGTATACAAGTGTGAAGCTCAAATAGTAAGTCATTGCTATTTATCATGTAAGCCTTGGTAGATCTTTTGGTGAATACATAGGTGTCCTAGGACAGCCAAAGGAATATCTCTGGAACATAAAAATGATTATCTTACTCTCATGCCTAAATCCTTTATTATTATACCTTCTCATTGATTCTAGAATACAATCCCAACCCCTAATCTATCTTCAGGCCCTAGCTCATTTCTCAGTAGATCTGCCCTCTCACAGAAGGCTCCAGCCATGATGAACTCAGTTTTGTGACTAGATCCTTCTTTCTGTCATCTCCAGGCTTTCATATGTGTGTAGGACAGTGCACCCTCCTCCTCTTCAGATGACAAACTCATCTCTTCGGGTTTCAGTGAGTCACTTATATATATATATATAATTTTTTAATTATAATTTAGGTTTTGGGGTACATGTGCAGATCATGCAGGATTGTTGCATAGGTACATACATGGCAAGGTGGTTTGCTGCCTCCATCCCCCTGTCACCTATATCTGGCATTTCTCCCCATGTTATCCCTCCCCCAACCTCCCTTAACTCCCACTGTCCCTCCCCTACCCCCGCAACAGACCCAGTGTGTGATGCTCCCCTCCCTGTGTCCATGTGTTCTCATTGTTCAACACCCGCCTATGAGTGAGAACATGCAGTGTTTGATTTTCTTTTCTTGTGTCAGTTTGCTGAGAATGATGGTTTCCAGATTCATCCATGTCCCTACAAAGGACATGAACTCATTGTTTTTTATGGCTGCATAGTATTCCATGGTGTATATGTACCACATTTTCCCTGTCCAGTCTATCATTGATGGGCATTTGGGTTGATTCCAGGTCTTTGCTATTGTAAACAGTGCCGCAATGAACATGTGTGTGCATGTGTCTTTATAATAGAACGATTTATAATCCTTTGGATATATACCCAGTAATGGGATTGCTGGGTCAAATGGAATTTCTATTTCTAGGTCCTAATGGATTAAAGACTTAAATATAAGACCTAACACCATAAAAACCCCAGAAGAAAACCTAGACAAAACCATTCAGGACATAGGCATAGCAAGGGCTTCATGACTAAAACACCAAAAGCATTGGCAACAAAAGCCAAAATAGGCAAATGGGATCTAATGAAACTCCAGAGCTTCTGTACAGCAAAAGAAACAATTATTAGAGTGAACTGGCAACCAACAGAATGGGAAAAATTTTTGCAATCTGCCCAATCTGACAAAGGGCTACTATCCAGAATCTACAAGGAACTGACGCAGATTTACAAGAAAAAAACCCATTCAAAGGTGCGTGTAGGGTATGAACAGATGCTTTACAAAATAAGACATATATGAGGCTGACAAACATGAAAAAATGCTCATCATCACTGGAGAGAAATGTGAAGCAAAACCACAATGAGATACCATCTCATGCCAGTTAGAATGGTGATCATTAAAAAATCTGGAGACAACGGATGCTGGAGAGGATGTGGAGAAATAGAAACAGTTTTACACTATTGGTGGGAGTGTAAATCAGTTCAACCATTGTTGAAGTGAGCGAGTCGCTTTTTAAAAGAGATCGTTTCTTGACCAAAATAGCAGAGATTAGTTATTTCTGCTTTACGATGTCCCTAGGAAAGTCTATGAAGACTCTTGTTTAAATCTATCATATTTATTTTAAAAAAGAACACTTCTGTTAAAGGAATAATCAAATCCATCTCATTTATATTCCCAGTGTGCAATTATTGACACATGGTAGGCACATTGGATGAATTAAGGGATCTTTTTTTTTTTTTTGGCAAGACCCGGTTAGTTTCCCATTTCAGTCCTTTTGCTAACTGAACAAAGGTGAGTTATTTAATATCTGATTGCTTGACTTATTTCCTGACAGTGGCAGTGAACATAGCTAAAACTTACATCATTGGGTTCTACTTGGGCAACTTGGTACAGGCAGAGAAAATAACACAGGCAAAGGTGTAACACCAAGGGATTGTGGGGCATATTCAGAAAACAAGAGTAGGCAGTCCACGGTGGCTAGAGAGTAAGTAAGAGACCCCTGGCTGGAAGTCAGACTTGTAAGATAGGCTAGGCCACAATATTAAGGGCTTTCAAAACTGTGAACTTTAGTTGTTTTACTTTTTGTATTTTAACTGCAGTCTCTATTAAGGATGTTTTTAGACAGCATTATCAAAACTGTTCTTTGAGGTAAATAATTATCCTGACTGAGTGGGTGTGAATAAAAAAAGCCTTTTCAGTAGAAGTCTCTTGAAAAAGTCCCAACCATGAGGTGTGGACAGGAGCAGAAAGGGAGGGAAGACAGAGGCACAGTGGAGTGCAGAGCTGGGTAGTGTGAAATGAGGAGAGAAGGAAGTAGAGGATGAAGAGGGGAAGAAAGAAGGGAAAAGAGGGAAAAGAGGAACATACGTGAGTAAAATCAGAAGCGTGAGATTTTCCAGAACAACAAAAAAGACTTCACAAAATGGATGTGGGAAATGAGAGAAAAAGGTATGACTTTGCTGTTTCTGGCTTTCTTCCCATTTGCTGCATGAGTATTCATGTTCCACATATCAACCATGCAGTGTATTATGTATAATTTCAGCTATAATAGTTTACTTGTGACTTATTAAAAACTTTCAAAGTTACCCTGATTATCAAGAGGCTTTTCAAAGGCTGAAAATTACCCTTCAGTGACAAAGGTCAGTTGTCAATGTTTTGCTTCGTTTTAAGATACTGTAAGCATAATTATTTAAAAAACTGAACTGTGCTTTTCATTTTTTGCTTGGAACTATAATAAATACTACACTAATTATGGAAAAATTATAAAAAATTAACACTATGGAAAAAAGTAATGCTTATACATGTGAAAATTATACATTTTGATTTAAATGATAATGTTTTAATATAGAACTAGTGAAAGTAGAAACTGACCTGTCAAATTTGACTTTATTAAAATTTTAGGCATTTTTTTCTTAAAAAAAAACATTGTTTTAAATGAACCTGTTATAGTAGTAACATGATATAATTACATCTCTTTCATTCTCTTAAAATCCTCAATTTGCTTTTTGTAAAGGGACTGCCATAAGTCAGCGCCAAAATTCTGTTTGCTGTAGTAGTTTCTATCCTGCTGGTCAATAAGTAGTTTGGCATTTTTTCTGAAAATTTTTGTTTCATTGTTGCCTTAATTTAATGAAATCTGTATGGTGCAATTGAATTCTCCTTCTGCATTCTGTCTATTGAAATTGAAGTCATGGATAGCTATAGAGTTTTCTGGATATTAAATGTCAGACACATTTTGAGTCAAAATGAAAATTAATACTTTATTTCTTGTTCTGTTCTCTCTTTATATAGACTTTAGTGGAACTAAAACATATCACAGGGTATGAAATGTTAAATATCCCAACATAATAGAATTCATTTAGCAAATTCAGACCCAAAATGTCTTCTGACTTTTGTCAAGTAGAAAATCTAATTGTAAATATAGGAACATCTTACCCTATTGAAATTAAAATTATTTCCATTGTTTTTCAAGTAATTACTATAATTTTATAAAAACAAATAAAAATCAGTGATTTTGAAGCATGCTCTTAATATGCTTAATTTTCCATTTTTTTAAAAAAATGTACGTTTTGTGTTAAGTTTAATGTTTGAGTGGTAGAAACAACTTCCAACATTATTGACATCACTATTGGGAAAAGATTTGTAAATTAAAAATCAAATGTTATTAGTTGATCTTTACTGTGCTCCTAGATCTGAGCTAGATATTGGATGGCATAATCAAACATAAGAATCACATTTAAGCATAAGTTCTTGTGTTTCAGGACAAGAGGACTCATGGTACATATATGAACATCTATATATTCAAAAAAATACTAAGCAAATTTTATTATGTGCATAGAACCATATCCATAAAGAGTTAAATATAAATATAAGAAAATCTATAAATACTAAAGATTGCTACTATAGAACGTAAATATGTAACAGGCATTTTCCCAGGTTAAGGATTTCAGTCGTAAATTCAGTCCTGATTTAGAGGCAGATTAAAAGCACAAAGTCTTTCTTTGACTTGTTTTGCAAAGCAAATAATCCTGCCCTGCCCTGTTCTATCCTTTGCTTCAGATAGCCCTGACAACATCTAGTTTTACCTAAGGAATCCATGCCCTTCTGTAACCACCATTTTCCACTCCATAGCTGTGATGACTACTTCTCATGCACATCTCTTCAGCCCGGGTAGAAAACTAGACTCCTTGGAAGAAGCCCAGAGAGACTAGCCTGAGTGGTATGAAAGACAAGTTTCATTACACCTTCATATATTCACTCAGACCTCTATCTCCTGTTCATTCCATGTCAAAACCAGTACATACAGGGCCCTTTATTGTGTCTGCATACTGAGGACAATTTCTCCCTGCTCTGTGCTATGCAGTTAGGTCTCTCACTGTTTTTTTTAGTGTTTTTTTAAATAGGTGTTAAATGTTTTCATGGGACTAAGTTCTATCATTCTTTGACTTGGGAGGGATGGTAGAATTTTCTCTAAAAAGTTTTTTCTTCCTAACTATAACTCATGTCACACCCAAAACTCCACATTATTTTTGGTACTAAATCTTCAGAAATGATCATTTTCATTTGGAAGAAGAGTCCTTTGCTTCCTTGTCATCTTTGAATAGTTGCTACTGAACTTCTTACAACCTTTGTCCTCTAGTTATCTACTATGACCTGTGAGCAGATTGAGGTTTTTGCTGAGGTGATATAAAGAGATGAGAGTGGTAGTGTAGGGCCAATAATTCCACAGCAGAAGGGTCTCCCAACAGGCCCAAGAAGGCAGTTACTGTGACTGGGTAACCAAGAATCAACATTGACGTGGCTGAGTGGACAAGTATCAGAACCTAACAACTGGTTGTTGAGTGTTGAAAACTATTTTATTACTAGAGTATAGATAATTATTTGAAGAGTTCCATATTTATCTTCTTGGTTTAATACTTACTAATAAGAATTATTAACATTCTAAAATGCTTATAATTATATCTCCTTTCCTTCTTCAAGACTACACAGGTCAATATGAGTAGGCTTAATTATCAGAGTTCGAGGATTCTAGAAGTGCCATTGCTCACATTTCAGTAATTCAGATTTGTGATTTTTCTATAGGATTATAATGGCCACCTGAATCCAAGTCTCTCCACTCATCATCCAAAAACCATTCAGGTCAATAAGGGGGAGCAAATCGACCATCCATTACTCTTGTCTACAGTATAGCAATATAATTAGAAGGCAGATAATAAATATCTGGATATAAATTAGACTCGGATATCAATTAGAACATCTTTTGGGACTTTATAGAAGAGGAAATGAGGGAACAATTTAGGGATATTAAGGGTCCTAGAAGCAAAAGAGCATATCATAGAATCAAAAGAAAAACTGATTTCCTCAAAAGGAGGGCACCCATTATTTATTTTAGAAATTACTCTTCACTTTGCCAATGGAAGGTAAAATTCCTCTTTTATTGATTCATAATAGATGTATCTATTTTAAGGATAAAAGTGATAATTTGATAAAATAATGGGTAAAGATCAAATCAGAGTAATTGAGATATTTATCACCTTAAAATATTTGAATTATTATTTTTTAGTTATTGTGAAATGTACAATCAGTTAATGTTAACTACTGTATCACTACTGATCTATTGAACACTAGGTCTTATATCTTCCATGTAAATTAATATTTATACCCATTAATCAACCTCTCTATTGCCCCCTACTCCTACCCTTCCTGGCCTCTGATAACCAACAATCTAATCTTGATCTTCATGAAATTCATTGAAAGGGTAACTCCCAGATATGAATGAGAATGTGCAATGTTTGTCTTTCTGTGCTTGGCTTATTTCACTTAACATAATGACCTCCAGCTCCGTTTATGTTGCTACAAATGACAGGATTTCATTCTGTTTTATGGCTGAAAAGCATTGCATTGTGTATGCATATACCACATTTTCTTTATCCATTTATCCACTGATAAGCACGTAGGTTGATTCCGTATTTTGGCTATTGTGAATAGTGTTACCACAAACATGGGAGTTCAGATATCTTTTTGATACGTTGACTTATTTTCTTTATACCCAATACTGAAATTGCTGGATAATATGTTTTATTTTTAATTTTTTGAGGAAACTTCATACTGTTTTCTATAGTGGCTGTATTAATTTACATTCTCACCAACAGTGTGTGAGGATTCTCTTTCACCATATCCTCAGCAGCATCTATTATTTCCTGTCTGTTTTGAAAGTAGCCATTCTAACTGGAAAGAGGTGGTATCTCATTGTGGTTTTGATTTGCATTTTTCTGATAATTAGTGATATTGGGAATCATTTTATATACCTGTTGGTCATTTGTATGTCTTACCTTGAGAAATGTCTGATAAGGTCCTTAGCTCATTTAATTGGATAATTTTTTTATTTGTTTGAGCTCCTAATATATTCTATTGCATAGTTTCTGATCAGATGGATAGTTTCCAAATATTTTAACCAATTCTGTGGGTTGTCTCTTCACTTTGCTGATTATTTCCTTTGCTGTGAGAAGCTTCTTAGCTTGATGTAATCCCATTTGATAATTTTTGCTTTGGTTGCCTGTGCTTTTGAGATCTTATGCAAAAAAATCTTTTCCAGACCGAGTACTAGAGCACTTCCCTAGTGTTTTCTAGTAGTTTCATGGTTTCTGAATGAGATTTAAAACTTTTATCCATTTTAATTTGATTTTTATTTATGGTGAGAGATAAGGGTCTGGTTTTATTCTTCTGCCTATGGTTATCCAGTTTTCCCAGCATCATTTATTAAAGAGACTACCCTTTCCCGATTGTATGTCCTTGGCAATTTTGTAAAAAAATGAGTTGGCTGTAAATATGTGGGTTTATATATAGGTCTGTGTGTCTGTTTTTATGCCAGTACCATGCTAATTTGGTTACTGTACCTTTGTATTGTATTTTGAAGTCAGGTATCCTGAATCCTCTAGCTTTGTTCATTTTACTCAGGATGGCTTTGTCTATTTAGGATCTTTTGTGGTTCTATGTATATTTTAGATTTTTTTTTGTCTATTTCTGTTAAGAATGTCACTGGTATTTTGATAGGAATTGCACTGAAAGCATAAATTTTTTTGGGTAGTATTGTCATTTTAACAATATTTTCAATCTAATTTTTTCAATCCATGGGCATAGAATATCTTTCAATTTGTTATGTGTCCTCTTCAATTTCTTTCATCAATATTTTATAATAGATCTTTACCCAGTTTGTTGAGGGTTTGCATCATAAAGGGATGTTAAATTTTATCAAATGCTTGTTCAGCATCTATTGAAACAATTACATTTATATTAACAATATTGCAGTGTACAATCTGCCAGTGCAAATCATCAGTACTGTTTTTTTTTTTTTTTTTTTTGAAACAGGGTCTCCCTCTGTCATGTAGGCTGAAGTGCAGTGACACAACCTCAGCTCACTGCAGCCTTGACCTCCCAGGCTCAAGAGGTCCTCCCACCTCAGCCTTCCAAGTAGCTGGTACTATAGGTGCATGCCACCACACCCCAGCTATTTTTTTTTTTTTTTTTGTATTTGTGGTAAAGATGGGCTTTTGCTATGTAGCCCAGGCTGGTCACAAACTCCTGAGCTCAGGTGATCTACCCACCTAAACCTCCCAAAGTGCTGGGATTACAGGAATGAGCCATGACACGCGGTCCTGTAGTTTAGAATTTTATCCTCGCATGCTGAATTTTCTATATTCTTTAGAATACTTAGAATAAAATTTGTCAATTTTCTCTAAAACCTTTTTATCCCCATTGAGATTACATAAGTTGGAGGCTATTCAGGATTTGTATAACTGGCTTTTTCTATTTAAGAATAATGAATATCTTCTCATTTATTCAAGTCTTCTTTTATGTTCTTCAGTGCCATTTAAATATTGTCTTATCAAAATCCTGTGTACTTTATTATTTTGTTGTTGTTAATATAAATGTAATTGTTTCCTCCTTATATTTTCTCACTGATTACTGTTTGTAGAATTGAAAAATGACCTCCTACTGTACTCTCATTGCATGTTTCTTTACTTAGTTTCACTACATATACTTCAGAACCATTTAAAATAATGAAAACTAAAGTTATTATTAGCTTATTCTTGACTTCAATAAATATAATAATGCATTCTTAATCAAAAGATTTAGTGACTCTCTGAGTACCTATGTCTCTGCTTCCTTCAAACTCAATGCTTTAGTAACTGGGAACTTCAGCATAGTCCAGAAGAATTCTAAACAGTGCCCTACACTAACCTTTAACTCTTCTTCTGTATTTGCCTATGGTCTATGCTGCGCTTTGAATCTCCCTGAACTTCTTCGTCGACTATTTATATTTATCTATTCCTTGCAGAACTCTGCTCTGATGCTATGAACTGCCTTCTGTCCTCTTCATGCCATGTTATCTGATTATCTGAATCATGTCACCTGCTGCTTCCTTCATATAAATTTGGATTTTATAAGGAATAATATGGTTATTTGAATCAAGTTTCATATATTTGGAAGAAGCTCTTTTTATATTAAATATAGCTTTAAAATGGAGATGCAGGTTTTAAAAACCTATTAATTAGTTTTAATGATGTAAATTTAATTATGCAAATTGACCTAGTATGGTGATATTAAATGTTTTCCATTTAAAAATATTTCTTGCTCGATTCCAGAACTAGTTTGAGTCATCTACTCTAAAATCAGTGAATCTATTTGATATGACTTGTCTGTGTCCCCACCAAATCTCAACTTGAATTGTATCTCACAGAATTCCCATGTGTTGTGGGAGAGACACAGAGGGAGGTAATTGAATCATGGGGCCACTTTTTCCCTTACTATTATCCTAATAGTGAATATATCTCATGAGATCTGATGGATTTATCAACGGTTTCTGCTTTTGCTTCTTCCTCATTTTTCTCTCCCACTGCCATGTAACAAGTGTCTTTTACCTCCTGCCATGATTCTGTGGCTTCCTCAGACATGTGAAACTGTAAGTCCAATTAAACCTCTTTTTGTTCTCAGTTTTGGGTATGCCTTTGTCAGCAGCATGAAAATAAGTAATGCAGTAAATTGGTACCAGGAGTGGGGCATTGCTGAAAAGATGACTGAAAATGTGAAAGCAAATTTGGAACTAGGTAGCAGGCAGAGGTTGGAACAGTTTGAAGGGTTCAGAAGAAGACACGAAAATGTAGGAAAGTTTGGAGCCTCCTAGAGACTTGTTGAATGGCTTTGGCAAAAATGAAGATAATGATATGAAAAATCAGGTCCAGGCTGAGGTGGTCTCAGGTGGAGATGAGGAACTTGTTTGGAACTAGAGCAAAGGTGACTCTTCTTACGTTTTAGCAAAGGGATTGGAGATATTTTGCCTTACTTAGAGATTTGTGGAACTTTGAAGTTGAGACAGATGATTTAGGGTATCTGGCAGAAGAAATTCTAAGCAGCAAAGCATTCCAAACGTGACGTGGGTGCTGTTAAAAACATTCCATCTTAAAAGGGAAACAGAGCATAAAAGTTCAGTAAATTGGCAGCCTGACAATGCAGTAAAAAAGAAAAACCCATTTTTTTGAGGAGACACTCAAGTCAGCTGCAGAAATTAGCCTAACAGGCAAGGAGACTAATGTTAATCCCCCAAAGCCATGGGGAAAATGTCTGTAGGCATGTCAGAGAACTTCACTGCAGCCCATCCCATCATAGGCTTGGAGGCTGAGGAGGAAAAAGGGATTTTGTGGGCTGGGCCCAGTGTTCCTGTGCTGTGTGCAGCCTAGGGACTTGGTACCCTGTATCCCAGTCGCTACAGCCATGGCTGAAAGGGACCAATGTAGTGCTTGGATTGTGGCTTTAGAGGGTAGGAATCTCAAGCCTTGGCAGCTTTCACATGGTATTGAACCTGTAAGCGCACAGAAATCATGAACTGAGGTTTGGGAATCTCCACTTAGATTTCAGAATAGGTATGGAAATGCCTGGATACCCAGGCAGAAGTTTGCTGCAGGGGCAGGGCCCCCATGGAGAACCCTGGCTAGGGCATTGCAGAGGGAAATGTGGGGTCAGAGCCCCCACAGAGTTCCTACTGGGGCACTGCCTAGTGGAGCTGTGAGAAGAGGGTCACCATCCTCCAGACCCCAAAATGGTAGATCCACCGACATCTTGCACTGTGTGCCTGAAAAAGCTGCAGACACACAATGCCAGCCCGTGAAAGCAGCCAAGAGGGAGACTGTACCCTGCAAAACCACAGGGACAGAGCAGCCCAAGACCATGAGAACTCACCTTTTACATCAGTGTGACCAGGGTGTGAGACCAGGAGTCAAAGGAGATCATCTTGGAGCTTTAAAATTTACTGCCCTGCTGGATTTTAGACTTTGATGGGTCCTGTTACCCCTTTGTTTTGGCCAATTTCTCCTATTTGGAATGGCTGTATATACCCAATACCTGTACCTGCATTGTATCTAGGAAGTAACTAACTTGATTTTGATTTTCAGGCTCATAGGTGGAAGGGACTTGCCTTGTCTCAGATGAGACGTTGGAGTGTGGACTTTTGGGGACTGTTGGGATGGCATGATTGGTTTTGAAATGTGAAGACATGAGATTTGGGGGGGGTTGGGGTGGAATGATATAGTTTGGCTGTGCCCCCACCCAAATCTCAAATTGAATTCTGTCTCCCAGAATTCCCACATGTTGTGGGAGGGACCCAGGGAAAGGTAACTGAATCATGGGGGCCAGTCTTTCCTGTGCCATTTTCATGATAGTGAATAAGTCTCATGAGAGCTGATGGGTTTATCAGGAATTTCCGCTTTTGCTTCTTCCTCGTTTTTCTCTTGCCTCTGCCATGTAAGAAGTACCTTTTGCTTGCCACCATGATCTGAGGCCTCCCTAGCCATGTGGAACTATGAGTCCAATTAAACCTCTTTTTGTTCTCTGTTTTAGATATGACTTTATCAGTAGCATGAAAATGAACTAATACACTATTAAATAATGATGCAAAATATTTTCAAGCTTTTATTACTATCCTCCATTAGAAGCAAAAACATATCTTTAATATAAATCACATTTTAGTGGACTAATATTTAGTATGTCAATGGCACAAATATCCAATAAAATTGCTGTCCAATATTATTTATTATTTTTTTCAATGTCGTCTTGGGTTAACAAAAAACATCTAGAAAAGAAGTAGTAGTTTTAAAAAAATTTAGGGTGAGTTATTAAATATCAGAGTAATGGACAATATTTTTCTGCCTAATGTTCTTTTATGTGATTTTTAAAAATACAGTTAAAAGACTAACAAGCTGCCTGGGCATGGTGGCTCATGCCTTTAATCACAGCACTTTGGGAGGCCAAGGCGGGTGGATCACGAAGTCAGGAGTTCGAGACCAGACTGGCCAACATGGTGAAACCCCAACTCTACTAAAATATACAAAAATTAGCTGGGCATGGTGGCTCGTGCCTGTAATCCCAGCTACTTGGGAGGCTGAGGTAGGAGAATTGCTTGAAGCGGGACCCAGGAGGTGGAGGTTGCAGTGAGTGGAGATTGTGCCACTGCACTCCAGCCTGGGCTACAGAGTGAGACTCTATCTCAAAAAAAAAAAAAAAAAAAAAGACTAACAAGGCTGCAAAGTAGTTATTCATTTGTTGCTGCAGATAAAAAGCATGAAAATAATAAATGCTCTACCTTGAAATATTAGCCAGTCTAGGATTTGTATATTTTATACATAAATAAATAATTGGCTAGGTTAGTCTATTCATGAGTTCATTCATGTATTCAGAAAAGGTTAGATGCAATTGCTGTGGACTGAGAAAGGCAAACAACTTTTTTATAGTAAACAATTACACAGGTAAATTTCTATGTCTGTGCTTATGGACACTGAATAAACAGTAATATATATTTATATATCATTCTCTATCACTGAATTTAAATTTAAAATGTAAGTAAAATTGGTTTGTATTACATTTTATAATCAATACATTTATAACATTTTAAAGTTTTAATATTTGACAGATGAGAATTTTAAAATTGAAAATGGATATATGACCTATATTACTTAGTATAATATTTTAAAAGTGAAGAAACCAACGCAGTTTGGGAAGCTTATTTTTAATTATAAATAGAAATTTTATACAAAATTCAGAAGAATTAAACTTGTTTACATTGTAAAAAATGCTAAAATTTATTTGTGAATTTGCAATTATTTATAATTTGCAAATATGTTATGGAGCTCCCTATATTTTCAAGGATGAAGGAGGTTTTCTCAAGACCAGAGAGTGAAGGATTTGAAAGCAACTGAGTGTGGACAAGGCTTCACCATACAATTATTATGGTCTAGAAGCTCACGGAGTGTCATGGTTAAGATTAGAGACAATTCCGTGGGCTTGAATTCATGGCTGGAGAAGGAGTCAAAGCCAGCAGATCTAACAGGAAGACAAGTGGAGGGACCACAGATGATGGCACATCCATTGAAAATCTTGGAAACTCACTTTCAGAAGCGCATTAAAATTTGATAA
Source organism: Ateles fusciceps (assembly GCA_036589455.1). Lineage (NCBI taxonomy): Eukaryota > Metazoa > Chordata > Mammalia > Primates > Atelidae > Ateles > Ateles fusciceps. The sequence goes on along the minus strand of JAZHEH010003404.1, from coordinate 6,817,037 downwards.
TGAAATGTAGTACTTGTAGAAAAACCAGCATAAAATAGTAAGTCCTTACCAAAAATGCAAATATTTTTACCTCAAATTAAGTATTTTAAATCAGTATAAATGATTTGTTTGGAACATTCAAGTTATTGAGTTATTTAATTGGCAAACTTGTTGACTTGGTCAAAAGATTTAAAAATATCTGATCTGTTTCTTTTTCCAATTAAAGGTGGCAAAGGATGGAAAGTTACCAAGAACAATAGCTTAGAAATAGTGCATATGAAATAAAATGCATTTTCAATAGAATTATAAGGTGAAAGGAATTCAAGCGGCTCATCATAAGCATCCAGTGGTGAATTCTTTGTTGTAGAAATTGATTGAAATACTATTTTCAATTGACCTTTGGAGTTATCCAAGGGCTCCTGTGTCAAAGCTCCATGTTATCAGAAAGAAGTAGCAAATGCTATTGAGGAAAATCATTTAAATGTTCTCAAAACAAGGCCAAACCACACAGCAATGATAGCTAACATCACCAGCTTAACTTGAATTAGAATAAAAATCAGCATGTAATTTCTGATTGTTTGGTTCTCAAATAGGTAGTCAGAAAGCTAAATAAAAACAGGGCCAAATAAAACACAGAAATGGAAGATTTACTAGTGGTAAAACAAAAGGTTAAACTGTGAAAAAGAAGACTCCATGAGTTGCATAATTAAAGTAATACATAAATGAGTGCCATTATGTTTTCCATTATTTTCACTCAAGAGATTCATAAATTCCACAGCAGGATGGTCTGGCAGTTATCCAATAATATAGAAATATCCAGAGGCAGAGATAAGAGGCACACCACTGCTTCAGCCAACAATAAAGAGATTATTACAATTGATGTGAACAAATTCAGATAGAATACTCCAGAAATTATTAAAAGCTGTAAAATATTAGTGGATTTTCATCTTTGTGTTTGATAAATAATTGGTATTTCCAGGCATTGCTACTGAATGCTAATTTCAGAGTAAAATCATAAAGACATTTCATATAGGCTTCTGAGGAATGGCATTCAGTTGGCAATACAGAATAAAAGACAGGAGTATTTAAGATTTACAACAAAATTACAATCTGTGACTGACTGAAAAAATTCTGCGAAAGAGACCAAAGGGAACAGGAGGCTAGTGATAATCATTTAAACATTACTACTAAAAGAAAAAAATTCCCAAAATTTATTATGAGAACTTTTCTATTATGTTCATTTGTAATTATTTTAATTAAAAAATACTTAAATTGGTGGTAAAACTACCCAACTCCAGTATTGAATTAATGCTAGTATTAAATTATATGGGAAGATGAATAGAATCTGAAAATTTCTATAAGCTTATAGCACTATAAGTTTGCAATTATTAAAAAACAATGAAAAACAACTGACAATACTTCAAGTATTAATAGAAAATATAATACGTATTTTAGTTTTATTTTTGTGTGTGTAAACAAAGGATAGATACCTATTTGATTTTCATGCAAATGTTAAAGATAATCATTTAGAACAAGAAAATCATATACAGCAGACTTGTTATATGTGGTAAGATCAACTTAACATACAGTAGTCCAGAAAGTGTGAGTGTGTGGGGGTGTGGGGGGTGTGGGGGTGTGGGGGGGGTGGGGGGGGCGGGTCTTCATTTTTTAAAGTTTAGGTATTCAGAGTTAGTTACTTAGTTATATTTGAAAAGTAAATTTTTAAATGCAGGATGGAGTAATATTGGAAAAAGAAGTCCTTTTTTATATGTGCTTTCACAACTGCTAAGACATTACAAGCAGATCAGAATTTTAAAAGATTCTGCTTGACATTGAAAAATATTGATTATAATAGTATTACATTCTCATTTAACAAATTGGAAATAGATGAATATCACAATATAATTCCATTATTTAGAGAAATAGGATTACATGTTGTCTCATTCCTTTCTGGCTGATATAAGAAGATACCATAAACTGTGTGGCTTGTAAACAACAGAAATTTACTTCTCACTGTTCTGGAGTTAGGAAGTCCAAAATCAAGGTACAGGCAGATATGGTGTCTGGTAGTGGCTGGCATCCTCGTGGATATCTTCTCGTTGTAACCTCGAATGGCCAAAGGGGGCAGAGCTGATTTCTGGGGCTTTTATCGAGACTAATCCCATCTACTGGGGCTCAGCTCTCATGACCTAATCATGTCCCAAGGGTCTCACCTCTTAATACCATCATATTGGTGATTAGGTTTCCACATAAAAATTTTGGGGGTGGACACATTCAGACCATAGCACATGCCGTCTTCATTTTATACTTTGTTTCATAATGATTGGCTGAATAATGGCTCCCCAAAGATGTCCACATCCTAATATTTAAATCCATGAATGTTTCCTTACATGGTAAAAAGAACCTTGCAAATGTGTTGAAGAATCTTGTGTTGGCATCCTTTTATTCGGTGTTATTGAGGTGGACCCAATGTAATCAGAGAGTCCTTATTAAGAGGGAGGTAGGAGGATTAAAGTGAGAAGTAGAAAATATGACAGTGGAAACCAGAGGATGACACAATTCAAGGAAGGGGCCAAGAGCCAAGCAATGCAGATGGTCTTCAGAAATTGAAAAAAACAAAAATTCTTCTGATGTTTGCAGAAGGAACACAGCCTTGCCAATCCCTTGATTTTAGACTTCTGACTCCAGAACTACACGAAACATTTATTGAGCATGGCATTAAATGTTAGATAATATCTCATTCCCTTAATACATCATAATTTTTTAAATAATTTCATATTTTTGGATATTTAGGTTGTTTCCAAAATTTTGTTTCATAAAAAGTCTGTGACAACATTAACTATTTACTGAGGATAGACAGTTTGAAAAGGATTTTCTAGATAAAAGGGAGAAGCATTTTCAAGCACAGTATATTTTGACAAGTTGCTTTTAAGGGAGTTTGGGCCTGTCTCCTCAGTTTATTTTATTATATCTTCATTAGCACTGAGTATTAGCTCTGATATTATCTTAAAATGTCCTAAGTGAAAAAAAATGTTATCTTTTTGCTTTAAATTTGCATTACTATTTATTTGTAAGATGTTTCTTTCTTTTTTATTGAATGTACCCTACCATTTGTATGTTTCATTTTGAATGACCTGCTCATCTTCTCATATTGAATACTATTTTTATAATAATTTGTAAGAATTTTTATATTACAAGGTACATAATATTCTTTCTTTTATCTTTATTGCAAGCTTCCAAATTTAACATTGTTTTGGTACTTGAATAGCAAGAATCTTTTAAATATTATATAATCAATTTGCCAACATTTCTTTTCATGAGTACTGAAAACATTTAATATTTTCTGTCTTGGGATCAGTTAAATAGAGCCCAGTATCATCACCTTTACCTTTTAATTTTCAGCAGTTAATTTTCAAATTAGTTGAGTGAGAAAAGTGAGTAATCTAATTGTATGTTCACTTTTTCTTAACAACCTTTGTTATTTTTATGTATTTATTCCACATTGAATTATAATGTGTCATTTGTGATAACAGTGCCAATTATTTTTATGTAATTTTATAATATGTGATATGTGGTAAATAATATTTTGCCTTAATATTCAACTATTAGACAATTTCTTACGAATTCTAGACCATTTTTTGTACATGAGAAAATTTGGAATTTATACATTATCTTCACATACACACATACAAATTTTGATTGAGATTTTAGTTAGAATGTGGTATACTCTGAGAAGACAGGAAATTTTACAAATTCAAATTTTCCAAAGGATAAATTTTAAAAATTGGATTCAGCCATTTCTTACTAGGATTATTTCTAATGCTTTATTACTTTGATTTATTTTCTTTTTGAAATGATTTTTTATTTTACTTATCAAGAATTAACTGGTATAAAGTCCTTTGTTATTTTTGTATTTTTAACAACTCAGCTCTTTTGCTTAACTGTTATAAATCTGAATTTTCCTAGGATTTCTAAGTATATAATTACATAATTTGCAGACTGTGATATTATTATCCTCCCCCATTATTTCTATTTTTTAAAGTATTACATTGTCCAGAACTCTCAGAATGATGTTAAGTAATAATGATGACTGCTGGGTATTTTTACTTTTTTTTTTTTTTGAAAGAAAAGAGAGAAAGAAAGAAGGAAAAAAAGAGAATGAAAGAAAGGGGAAAAGAAGAAGAAAAAGAGGGAGAGAGAATGGGAATCTTGCTCTATTGCCCAGGCTAGAATGCAGTCTGAAAATGGATATTGAAAAGCTCTTTTATACTAATAATTGTTTTATACAGTGGAGACAGGAAGGAAAAAGGGAGGAAAAATAACAAACAGCCAACCAATATTTCATTTAAACCTATGAAATGCTATGCAATTGCTGGGGGAGTGATTTACTCCCAACCATGTGGTCACTTTTAGAATAGATGTGATGTGTTACTGAAGAAAATGTATGTTTTGTGGATTTGGAGTAGAGAGTTCTGTAAATGTTTATTAAGTTTACTTATTCGAGGTCTAAGTTCAAGTCCCGGGTATCCTTGTTAACCTTCTGTCTCATTGATCTGTCCAATATTGACAATGTAGTGTTAAAGTCTCCCACTATTATTGTGTGGGAGTCCAAGTCTCTTTGTAAGTCACCAAGAAGTTGCCTATGTATCTGGGTGCTCCTATATTGGGTGTGCATAGACTTAGGATCATTAGCTCTTCCAATTACATTGATCCCTCTACCGTTATACAATGTCCTTCTTTTCTCTGTTGGTTTCTGTTACTTTAAAGTCTATTTTATCAGAGATGAGAATTGCAACTCCTGCTTTTTTTTTTTTTTCTGCTCTCCATTTGGTTGGCAAATCTTCCTCCATCCCTTTGTTTTGAGTCTCTGTATATCCTTGCATGTGAGATGGGTCTGGATGCAGCTTACTGATGGGTTTCTTGGAATGGCTGATACTGGTTGTTCCTTTCTGTATATAGTGCTTCTTTCAGAAGCTCTTGTAAAGCAGGCCTGGTGGTAATGACATCTCTGAGTACTTGCTTGTTCGTAAAAAATTTTATTTTTCCTTCACTTATGAAACTTAATTTGGCTGGATATGAAATTCTGGGTTGAAAGTTCTTTTCTTTAAGGATGTTGAATATTGGCCCCCACTCTCTTCTGGCTTGTAGGGTTTCTGCTGAGAGATCTGCTGTGAGTCTGATAGGCTTCCCCTTGTGGGTAACCTGACCTTTCTCTCTGGCTGCCCTTAGTATTTTCTCCTTCATTTCAACCCTGGTGAATGTAATGATTATGTGCCTTGGGGTTGCTTTTTTTGAGGAATATCTTTGTGGTGTTCTCTGTATTACCTGGAGTTGAGTATTGTCCTGCCTTGATAGGTTGGGAAAGTTTTCCTGGATAATATCCTGAAGAATATTTTCCAGTTTGGATTCATTCTCTTTGTCACATTCAGGTACACCTATCAAATGTAGATTAGGTCTTTTCACATAGTCCCATATTTCTTGGAGACTTTGCTCATTCCTTTTTACCTTTTTTTCTCTAATCTTGTCTTCTCATCTTCGACCTCTGAAATCCTTTCTTCTACTTGATCAATTTGACTGTTAAAACTTGTGCATACTTCGCGAAGTTCTCGTATTGTGTTTTTCAGCTCCATTAATTCACTTATATTCCTCTTTAAATTGTCCATTCTCGTTAACATTTCATCAAACCTTTTTTCAAGGTTCTTAGTTTCCTTGCATTGGGCTAGAACATGTTCTTTTAGCTCACAGAAGTTTCTCATTATCCACCTTCTGAAGCCTGATTCTATTGATTCCTCACATTCATTGTCGATCAGGCCTTGTTCAGTTGGTGATGAGGAACTGCAATCCTCTGTAGAAGGAAAGGCATTCTGATTTCAGGTGTTTTCAGCCTTTTTACGCTGGTTTCTTCCCATCTTTGTGGATTTATCCACCTGTCGTCTGTGTAATTGCGGACTTTCAGATTAGGTGTCTGAGTGGACGTCCAGCTTGTTAGTGGTAAAGTTTTTTTCTGTTTCTTAAGTTTTCCTTCGGCGGACGCCCCTCCCCCACAGGGCTGGACCTTCCCGGGTTCAGCTGTACTTGCTGTGAAACTATCAATCCTCAGCAGTTCCAACTGCTGTTTTTTTTTTTGTCGGGGGCTGGGGGACCAGCCTTCCCTGTGGCGACCCACTACGCCGGCTAAACAGCGGCGTTAAGATTCGTGGCGCTTTTCCGCCCGGGAATCTCCCGGTCTGATTCCCTGCTTCAGTCCGCTTTTCAATCAGCTGAATGGGAGACTCTGCCTTCCTGGAGCTCCAACGCCAACTAAAAGGGCACTCAGTCCCATATACTCCTGAGTGAGAACCGCAGCACCGGGGCGCCTGCAAAATGGCCTTGCCGGCCAAGAGTTGCACTGGCCACCCGTGGGCTCCTCCGCTGGGAATCTCTTGGTCCGTGGGCAATAAAAGTTCGTCTGAAAATGTGGCGTCCACTCACTCTCTGCGCTTTCAGTGGGAGCTACAGTCCTGAGCTGCTGCTAATCGGCCATCTTGGATCTCTCTCCCGTATTTTTACTTTTTAAAAAAGGCTGAAGCATGGAAATAATGTTTATAGTATTAATCAATACAGCACATCACTTCCTCTTGTCCCCAAGTCCTTGCCTTGGTTCCATGGCCAGTATCTTAGGAACTGGTAGTCATCCCTATTCATCAAAGCAATGGTTTCAGTTTTCTCACCTCATTTTTATTTGCCATAATGGTTAAACTAGATCCTCCAAACATAATGCTAAATAATAAAGATGATAGAGAACATTTTCAGTAGTCATAAAAATAATAATAAAGATCGATCTTTAGTGAATTCTGGCTGTTGGTTTAAGATATATCACCTTCCATTCCTCTATAAATCCTGAAAGCAGGACCAAAATTAAAACTTTAATGCATTTTTTTTCAGCTCTTCTTAATTAATTGAAGGATGTTAACTTGGAATGATTAATACATTGCATAATATGAATATTAGTCATATTTGCAAATATTTTGTCTACTGATATGTACAGTATATGTATTTGAAATTATAATTTAAATTTTACTTCTAAGTGAATAGTTACACAGTCTTAAAGATTTTTTTTTAATGAATGAGATTTTATATACTTTTGGTGTGTTAGAACTTCAAAGCTTGTTTCTAGATTTATTGCATTATTTTTAAATTAATAGTATACGTATTATTTCAAGATTGTAAATGAGTTATTCCTAGATTGTTTTTAGATGCTAGAAAATGAGAAATGGTCGTTATAAAGATGAAAATGTTAACTTTATATCTTAAGTAGGCTTCTTCATACTACTAAAACTTACTTGCTTCTTGCTTTATCTCTGTTTGACCCCAAAAGTTTGTTAAAATATGTTGTAACAATAGAATTTCTATCCATTTTTCTTTGTATTTCTAAGTTTTTGATTTCTGCATTTGATACTGTTATTGTGAATATGAAGAGCCACAGTTAATATATTTGTAACAGTAAATTTTTTATCAATATAAAATGCTCCTCTTTTCCTGAGGTCTACTTTCTTGGCAATTCATATTGCCAACACTACCTTATTTATTTGCTCATCACATATTTGTGCTTAAGTTGTAATATTCAAAGCATAAAAATTGAAAATATTTTATTTAGCAGTAAGTTAATATAAAATTAAATACAAATATTTTCATTATATTTTCAAAAGTTACAGTTCTGAGATCTTCAACAGGATTTATTAAAATTAATAGGCAGATATTTAATATAATAAGATCAATAAATTGTTTAAATAAGGCAAAACATTTATTCTTAAATTTTACTTAGACTTTAAAAATATGTTTTAAAAATAAAATTATTCACAATTCCAGCATTCAGTATTCATCTGGCTGTAATTGTGAAGAATAAGTATCATGTTTCACATAGTTATCTAACATGTACATATTATACATTTTTAGGAATAATACAAATTGTATTAATACTGTAAAATATTCATCATTCTCCATGTACATCAGTTGTAGTGTGCCACTGGCTGCTAGCCACATGTCATACTTGCATACTAAAATTGATCACAAAGAAAAGCAAGATAATGGTCGGCTAAAGTCACTCGGAAACCATATTTTGTTATGCCAGAATCTATTGCATTTATGCCTTCTGAGAGGAAGGATCTTCAAGATATTCTGTCTTTTTCATTTCCATTCTCACAAACCTCCATGACATTTTGATTGGGACACTTTTTGTTTTGAGGATTTGGGAACAAAATATGTGGAGAAACATTTTTCTTGGACATATTTGAATAGTGTTCATCGTAAGAGTGAGTTTATAGGATTACAGAATTGCCCTCTGTCTATACTGAGTGCCAGAATTGGAGTGAGAGAGCACTCATGTATTCCATAATAAATTTTTTGGGTGGGTCTGTTTGTGACACCTTAGGCTGGCTAAAGTGCAGGCTCTGGGCAGGGGCCCCTTGGGAACTAATGTGTGTTGACTTGAGAGCCTGTACACAATACTGATGGAGGCACAGACATCTTATCTTCTTTCAAACTGTTAATTGCTTTGTTTCAAACCTGAGAAGATGTGTATACTATTACTCTAGTTTTTTTTTTAACTCATAGTGAAAACCTTTTCATTTGCCACATTTATAATTTTTAAGTGTACAGTGCAATAATGCTAGCTTTATGCACGTTGTTGCACAGCAGATCTGTAGAACTTTTTCATCTTGCAAAACTGAAACTGTAGATTGATTCTGTTTCTCTTTCTAAGAATTTGTCTACTTTACATACGTCATATGAGTAGGATCATGCAATATTTGTCTTTTTATAACTAGCTTATTTTTCTCAGCATAATGTTCCCAATGTTCAGCCATATTGTAGCATGTGACAAGATTTCCTAATTTTTTATGACAAGTAATATTCCATTTTATATATATGTCTCATTTTCTTTGACTGAAATATTTAGGTTGTTTCCACATATTAACTATTGTGTATACAGCTGCAATAAACATGAATGTTCAATATCTGAGATCCTGTTTCAATTTTTTGAATAAATACTCAGAAGTAGGATTGCTAATACATATGGTAGTTATATTTAAAAATTTGTAAGGAACTCCATACAGTTTTCTATAGCAATTACACTAATTTGCATTCCTACCAACAGTGCACAAAAGTTCTCATTTCCCCACATCCTCACCAATACTTGTTAACGTTGTTTTTCAGACAGTGGCCATCCTAACGAGTGTGAGATCCCATCTCATTGTGGTTTGATTTGCATTTCCCCCGTGATTAGTGACATTGTACATCTTTTCCAGTGCTTGTAGAACAGTAGTAAAGTTAGACATCTTTATCTTTTGCATGTGGATATCCAGTTTCCCCAACACCATTTGTTGAAGAGATTGTTCTTCTTCCATTGTGTACCCTTGGTACCTTTGAGAAAGATCATTTGACTGTGTAAGTGAGGGTTTATATCTGGGCCTTCTGTCCTATTCTACCAGTCTGTATATCTGTCTTTTACCACTCTGATAATAGTTTTATTACTGTTGCACATGAAATTCATATATTTTTCTGTTTCCTCAAAAAATTGCTATTACGATTTTGATTGGGATCGCTTTGGAGTTGTAAGTCTGGGCATTTTGAGAATATTAGGTTTTCTAATCCATGAATACAAATGTCTTTTTCTTTGTGTCTTTAATTTTTTTCAGCTATGTTTTGTAGTTTTCAGTACACAAATCTTTTGCCTCCTTGATTAAGGTTATTTCTACTTTTTTTTTTTTTTTTTTTTTGCTAGTGTCAGTGATACTGTTTTCTTTATTTCCTTTTAAGATTTCTCACTGTTAATGTAAAACATTAGTGATTTTGGGGTGTTGGTACTGTATCTGGCACATTTATTGAAGTAGCTTGTTCTAACAGTATTTTTGTGGGATTTTTAGGGTTTTCTATATACTAGATATGTCATCTATGAACAGAGATAATTTTACTTCTTCCTTTTCTATTTAGATGACTTTTATTTATTTTTCTTCCCTAATTATTCAGGCTAGGATTTCCAGTACCATGCTGAATAGAAATGCTGAGAGTAAACATCTTTGCATTTTTCCTGATCATAGAGGGGAAGGCTTTCAAATTTTCACCCCAACTATGACATTAGCCACAGGACTTTCTTAGATGGCTTGTATTATATAAGTTGAGGTAATTTTCTTCTATTCTTAGTTTGTTGAGTATTTTTTAATGAAAGGGTGTCAAATTTCTGAAATGCTTTTCCTTTCTCAACATGATCATGTGTTTCTATCCTTTGCTCTGATACTGTGATGTGTTACATTGCTTGATTTTTGTATGTTAAACTGCCTTGCATTCCAGGAATAAATCCCATTTGGTCATCAGATGTTCTCCTTTTAATGTGCTGTTGAATTAAGTTAGTATTTTGTTGAGAGTTTTTGCATCAATATTCGTAGGGATATTGGTCAGTAGTTTCTTTTCCTTGTAGTGTTTTTGTCTGGTTTTGGTATCAAGGTGGTGCTGGCTTCAACAAATAAGTTCAGAAGTGTTATATTCTTCATTTTTTTGAATAATTGAGAAGAGTTGGTTTTAATTATTCTTTAAATGTTTGGTACAATTCTCTAGAGTCACAGAGAAAAGAATAAAAAGGAAAAAAATTTGGTACAATTCTTCACTGAAGACTTTAGTCCTGGGAAGGTTCTCCATTACTGATTTTTTCCTTCTGAGTAGTAATAAGTCTGTTTGCATTTTTATTTCTTTATAACTCAGTCTTGGTATGGTATGGCTTTCTGGAAATTTATACATTTTGCCTAAGAAATCCAATTATTGGCATATAATTGTTCATAGAAGTCTTTTATGATCATTTTAAGTTTGACTATATCACTTGTCTCCTTTTCCATTTATGATTATTTTAGTTTTTTATCTTTTTTCTTAGTCTAGTTATTTTTTTTTTTTTTAGTTTTTTTTATTGCATTTTAGGTTTGGGGGTACATGTGAAGAACATGGAAGATTGTTGCATAGGTACACACATGGCAGTGTGATTTGCTGCCTTCCTCCCCATCACCTATATCTGGCATTTCTCTCCATGCTATCCCTCCCCAACTCCCCACCCCCCCACTATCCCTCCCCTTTTTCCCCCAACAGACCCCAGTGTGTGATACTCCCCCTCCCTGTGTCCATGTGTTCGCATTGTTCAACACCCGCCTATGAGTGCGAACATGCGGTGTTTGATTTTCTGTTCTTGTGTCAGTTTGCTGAGAATGATGGTTTCCAGGTTCATCCATGTCCCTACAAAGGACACGAACTCATCGTTTTTGATGGCTGCATAATATTCCATGGTGTATATGTGCCACATTTTCCCTGTCCAGTCTATCATCGATGGGCATTTGGGTTGGTTCCAGGTCTTTGCTATTGTAAACTGTGCTGCAATGAACATTCGTGTGCATGTGTCCTTATAGTAGAATGATTTATAGTCTTTTGGATATATACCCAGTAATGGGATTGCTGGATCAAATGGAATTTCTATTTCTAGGTCCTTGAGGAATCGCCACACTGTCTTCCACAATGGTTGAACTAATTTACACTCCCACCAACAGTGTAAAAGCGTTCCTATTTCTCCACATCCTCTCCAGCATCTGTTGTCTCCAGATTTTTTAATGATCGCCATTCTAACTGGCGTGAGATGGTATCTCAATGTAGTTTTGATTTGCATTTCTCTAATGACCAGTGATGATGAGCATTTTTTCATATGTTTGTTGGCTTCACGTATGTCTTCTTTTGTAAAGTGTCTGTTCATATCCTTTGCCCACATTTGAATGGGCTTGTTTGTTTTTTCTTGTAAATCTGTTTCAGTTCTTTGTAGATCCTGGTTATCAGCCCTTTGTCAGATGGGTAGACTGCAAAAATTTTTTCCCATTCTGTTGGTTGCCGATTCACTCTAATAGGAAAGGAGGAAGTCAAATTGTCTCTATTTGCAGACAATATGATTGTATATCTAGAAGACCCCATCGTCTCAGCCCAAAATCTCCTGAAACTGATAAGCAACTTCAGCAAAGTTTCAGGATATAAAAATCAATGTGCAAAAATCACAAGCATTCCTATACACCAATAACAGACTTAAAGACAGCCAAATCAAGAACCAACTGCCATTCACAATCGCTACAAAGACAATAAAATACCTAGGAATACAACTAACAAGGAACGTAAAGGACCTCTTCAAGGAGAACTACAAACCACTGCTCAATGAAATAAGAGAGGACACAAACAGATGGAGAAATATTCCATGTTCATGGCTAGGAAGAATCAATATTGTCAAAATGGCCATACTGCCCAAAGTAATTTACAGATTCAACGCTATCTCTGTCAAGCTACCAATGACCTTCTTCAAATAACTAGTCTAGTTATTTTGTCAATTTTGTCTATCTGTTTAAGAAACTATTTGCCTCATTAATGTTTCTGTTTTTTAATTCTCCATTTTGTATGTTTCTGGTCTAATCTTTTTTATTTATTCTGCTAACTTTAAGTTTAGTTTGTTACATTTTTTTCTAATTCCTTGAGATGTGAAGTTAGGTTATTTATTTTGAGATCTCTCTTCGTTTTTAATGCAGATATGTATTACTATAAACTCTCTTAGTACTGCTTTTGCTGCATCCCACAAGTTTTGGTATGTTGTGCTTTTGTGTTTCATTTCAAGATATAATTTCCTTTGTGAATTCTTCTTGACTCATTGGTTGTCCAAGGGTGGTGGTGTTTAATTTCTACACATTTGTGAATTTTTTTGTTTTTTTGTTGCTATTTATTTTTGTTTTATTCATTGTGGTTGGAAAAGACACTGCATATAATTTTAGTTTTCTTAAATTTGTTAGGACTTATTTTGTGGCCTGTGAACTGTACTGGAGAATGTTCTGTGCATACTTGAAAGAATGTATTTTATGCTGTTGTTTAGTGAAATGCACTGTTTATGCCTGTAGGTCTAATAGGTCTACAGTGTTGTTCAAGTCCTCTGTTTTCCTGTTGATCTTCTGTCTAGTTGATATATCTGTATCAAAAGTGGAGTATTAAAATATCCTACTATTATTCTGTTAATAACTACTTCTTAACTGAATTCTATTACTATTTACTTTAGATATTTTGATGCTGTACTATTAGGTGCATTTATATTTAAAACTGTTTTGTCTTCCTGGTGAATTGACCCTTTTTCTATATAGTGCTCTTCTTTGTTTCTTGTTACAGTTTTGACAGTTTTGTCTATTTTATCTAATATAAGTATGGCTATTCCTGCTGTCATTTGGTAACCATTTGCATGGAATACTTTTTACCATACTTTCACTGTCTGCCTACTTTTTTTTTCTGGTTTTTTATTTTTATTTTTTTATTTTGAGATGGAGTCTTGCTCTTGTCGCCCAGGCTCGAGTGCAACGGTGTGATCTCAGCTCACTGCAACCTCCACCTCCCAGGTTCCAGCAGTTTTCCTGCCTCAGCCTCCTGAGTAGCTGGGATTACAGGCATGTGCCACCACATCCAGCTAATTGTTATATTTTTAGTAGACATGGGTTTTCACCATGTTGGCCAGGCAGGTCTTGAAATCCTGACCTCAAGTGACTCACCTGCTTTGGCTTCCCAAAGTGCTGGAATTACAGATGTGAGCCACTGTGCCCAGACTACCTACTTATGGTCTTATATCTAAAATGATTCTTAGCTGGGCACTGTGGTTCCTGACTGTAATCTTAGCACTTTGGGAGGCCAAGGCAGGAGTATTGCTTGAGCCTAGGGGTTGGAGAGCAGACTGGGCAACACAGGGAGACCCTGTCTCTAAAAAAAAAAAAAAAATTAAAGTATTCTCTTGTAGACAGCATATAGCTAGATATTGCTTTTAATCCTTCAACCATTAATCTTTTGAGTGTAGTATTTACATTTAAAATAATTAATGATGGGGTGAACTTATTATTGCCGTTCTTTAAATTGTTTTCTGTGTATCTTATAGTTATTTTCTCGCTTTCTTTTAATCTTACTGCCTTTCTTTGTGTCTTATTGATTTTTCTATAGAGACTGGCTTCGATTACTTTGTCAGGCTTTTTTTTTTTTTTGATGTGCATCTTTTATAGGTATTTTATTTGTGGTACCATGGGGATTACATAAAACACCTTATAGTTATAACAATGCATTTTAAACTGATAACAACTAACTTTAGCTCCATAGTAAAACTCTACTCCTTTATGTCTCCCTCCCACACTTTGTTATCAAAGTCACAGTTATATCTTTTTACATTTTGTACTTGTTAGCATAATTTTATAATTCTATTTTTCATGCCTTCATTTAAAAATTCTGTACCTGAATTAAAACTGATTTACCTACCATTCTTACAGTATTACAGGATTCTGTACCATGTATATGTTTACCTCTACAAGAAAGCTTTCCATTTTTGTGTACTTTTTTAATTGTTGACTAGACTTTTCACATTTTAACTTGAAGGAATATCTTAACAGTTCTTCTAAGACATATCTAATGGTGAGGAACTCCTTCAGCATTTGTTTATCTGGGAAAGTATTTTTCCTTCTATTTTGAACAACACTTTTTCCAGATATCATGTTTTTGGTTTGACTTTTTTTCTTTCAGGACTTTACATATGACCAATCCTGACACTATTGGATTGAAAAACATTTACTCAGCCAACACTAATAAAAGTAGCTACAAAGATATGTGACAAAAACACTTGGCATAATAAAGAAAGGATAAAGCACTGGGAGCAAAAATTTAGTGGACTATTAAGAGAAAAGAAAGATAAGAGGAGAGAAGAAAGAACAAATGCATCTGATCAATTTGTCATCCATGTAATACCTGCATATACCTCACAAATAGACATGCCAAGATTATTCTTGGAGCTTATACTAATCTATATGAATTTTAAAGGATTTCTCTTCCTTGAAAAGAAGTAATTTCTGAATAAGAAAGATACTTAACTGTAGCTAATTTTAAATAGAATATATGTTAATTCTAACTTACCTTAATTATTTTCTAAATTAACTTAAGTTTAAGAAAGTACAAAACATAGCATAAGTTGATCACATGGTCTTTTCCTTTGTCTTCAGTTTTGTTTTTGATGAGTTTGTACGGTGAATCTTTGGCCTTTTCCAGTTATTATGGGGTATTTTGTTTAATAACCTTGAAAGAAGATACTTCTGTTGCCAACTTCCCTATCCCAATTCTCTGTGTCATGCGTGGTGACATGAAGGAGGAACACTTCACTTTTACAAATTGTTTTTGTAAAATTACATGGGTTTTTTAACCAATTTTTACTGTTTTTAGGAAGTCAGTTATAAACAAAAATATCATCATAATCTTCACTTTATTTAGTTCCCTGCCTTACAAAGCAAGAGCATAATGTGAGCTTTTCACTGGGTGCTTTTCCAACAATAGTGAGAAGCAAATACAGAAACCAACTAAAAAAAGTTTTCCAGTTTCTTATGACTTTCTGTCATAAAACTATAATGGCAAAATTGAAAATACAATGACTTAAGAAAGAAAATTTGAAAATCAGTTGGCTTTATGAGGTAACTTCTCTGAATTCCAAAACATGGCAGTTTCTAAAATGAAAAAGCTTTTTCTTGTGTGTGGAATTTTTATTGGTTTCTCTAAACTCCCATAGCAGAAGCTATAAAGAGAACACAGAAAACCAGAAAGGTATACAGCACAAAATATTAATATAGTAATTTATTATATTTTTTATTCCTTCAGTACTCCAAGTACTTTTTAGGCAATATTTAAATTTTATATCATTGTGAGAAGCGCTATTGGGCTAGTCATTAAAATGTAATATTTAGTTATAGACACTATAAGAAATCTTTGATAAAATTCTTCCATAGTTTTATATTAATTCAGTTGAACACTGTATATTGTCATAAATTATATTGCCTCAATATTCTCTACCAGAAGATAAAGTAAAAAGAGTGAAATAAATAAATAATGGAGTATTGCTTCATTTTATACAAAGATTTTCTATAAATACTGAGGCCCATAACCATGTTTAACAATTAGGTAACTGAAATGATAATTTTTTTTATGATTTACTTTGTATATCTACTATCCAGTTATCATTAAGCAAATGGTTCTTTCAGGAGTTGGAAAACTCTTTTATATATCTATATATATATATTTTTTAATTGCATTTTAGGTTTTGGGGTACATGTGAAGAACATGCAAGATTGTTGCATAGGTACACACATGGCAATGTGGTTTGCTGCCTTTCTCCCCCATCACCTACGTCTGGCATTTCTCCCCATGTTATTCCTCCCCAACTCCCCACCCCCCCACTGTCCCTCCCCTGGTTCCCCCCAACAGACCCCAGTGTGTGATGTTCCCCTCCCCTGTGTCCATGTGTTCTCATTGTTCAACACTCACCTATGAGTAAGAACATGCGGTGTTTGATTTCTGTTCTTGTGTCAGTTTGCTGACAATGATGGTTTCCAGGTTCGTCCATGTCCCTACAAAGGACACGAACTCATCGTTTTTTATGGCTGTGTAGTATTCCATGGTGTATATGTGCCACATTTTCCCTGTCTAGTCTATCATCGATGGGCATTTGGGTTGGTTCCAAGTCTTTGCTATTGTAAACAGTACTGCAATGAACATTTGTATACATATGTCCTTATAATAGAATGATTTATGAGCATTTAATAAATGACATAGGATCTTCGGATAAGATCACAATTTATGGACTTATATACAACCTAATATATCAAAATTCAGGGAATAAAGAAAATTTGAAACCTATCCCTGTGTTCTCCACGCTCTTGAACTCTGTTTAGTATCTCAATAAGTTTAGGCAGCCAGAATTTCTTTGTTACTCCCACACTTCTTTTCATGATAAAACATGAATGTTTTCTAGGTCCTGATAATGAAAACCTATACAGTTGACCCTTGAACAATATGGGTTTCAACCATGGGGGTCCACTTATATCCAGATTTTCTCCCACCTCTGCCATCCTCGAGATGATAACAGACAACTCTTCCTCTTCCTCCTCCTTTTCAGCCTACTCTACTTAAAGGCAGTGAGAATGAAGACCTTTATTATGATCTACTTCCATATAATGAATAGTAAACATATTTCTCTTCTTTATAATTTCCTTAATAGATTTTCTTTTCTCTAGCTTAACTTATTGCAAGAATACAATATGTAATACATATAAAGAATATGTGTTAATCAATTGTTTATCTTAACCAGTAAAGCTTCCAGTAGGCTAGTAGTAGTTACGGTTTATTTTTAACTGCAGCATGAGGGTCAGTACCTCTAACCTCCACACTGTTCAAGGATCAGCTGTACTTCTGGAGACTAAATGGTATTTAGTGTTTCAAATACATAGGTGTCTTTGTTTGTTTTTCTGTCTTACTCTTTAGGTATGTGACTCTGAACAGAAAATATTGGCTGTTGGGGAAGAAAATCAGTGGAGCATATTTTCTATAAAGTAACAACTATAATTAGTTAATTAGAGAGTTATACGTAGCTATTGAGAGAGGTATGACAAATATTCAAATCTCCTACTTGGTTAGAAATAATCTGGTAGAAGAGCTCCAGTGGCACAATCGGTTAGCGTGCGGTACTTATATGAAATAATCTGATAGAAACTACCTTCAAATTAAGTTTGCATAATGCAATGTAATTAACAAATGGCTCTTCTACTCAATTTATGTCTTTAGTTCTTGCAAAAAAAGGATTAGGTAGTGAGACACATTATCATTAGCCTCATTGTGTGGAAGAGGAAGGTATGAATCATGAGGTTAAATAACGTATCCAAGATGATTCTACAGCAATCTTTAGAGCCTGAACTTGGATTCTGCTCTTTCATGTCAGGCACAATAGGGTCAATTTAAATGAATAAATGAATAAATAATGTCAGAGCACTTTGAATTTACTACACATCTTTTCTAATTTCTTCAAAGGCTCTTGTAGCATCATTCATTTCTTGATTTACTTGTAGTTTTTGATTGGTTTTCTGGTCTGTGTGGCCTAGTTTAGATGCTATTTGCACAGAGAACAGTCCCTGCTGGATTATAGTTTATGATAGGCAGTGGGCTGTAGCATCATATTATTTGTCTGCTATGACTCGTTTAAGGTCAGTATACCAGAAAAAAAATTGATATTTTTGCTATGCAAACTAAGATCTTGTATGAGTTATTTAAGATATATGACCATTTCAGGTGTGATAATACTTTGACTTGGACCAAAGGTAATGTACTTAGTAGAGAATATTATCTAAATAATTTTTCTGTAATGATGATTAAGTACACAGATTTTCCTATGTTCTCTCATCAGTAGCTTATGAGATGGTTGTCCCAGTGGTTGACTTGCAACAGAACAAAGTCAGTCAGCTTATTTATAAAGGTGTAAAAAAAATGGAAACACATTGTGTTAAACTGGCTGGCACTTGTTCAGATATCAAAGATTTCCCAAAGGCTATCATCTTGGACAGAAGAATCAATTAGTTATTTCTCAGGTGTTACAATCCATTGAAAATATGGAACTGTTTAGGGTTCTTGCTTAGTGTTTTCAGATAGGGAAGGGAAGCAGCAGCAACAAACCTGCTACTGAGATCCAGGGAGTAGATTCACATTCTGTTAATTCTACAACTCCAGAATAAGTGTTATATAGATGAGGTTCACTGTTAAAGATGCACAAATCAAGTTCTAAGGTAGGCATGAATTAGGTTGGCAGAATTCTGCTTTGCTAATCAACTTCAAAGACTTGAAGGATGAAGTCCAAATTAATTGAAAAGTTTATCAACATACCAGTTCTTCTTTAGTATGCAATATATTGACCTTCCAAGTTCACCTTGAGTTGATGGAAATTGAGAATTTTTTCTTAAGTTAAAAAGATTTACTGAGCCACTGTTATTTACCCTTGTGTACATACAAGAATAAAATCTTAAGAATCAAGAATTAAGAAGCAGAAGTGTATGCTTTTCACAATTGAATTAAAATTCTTTGGGCCTAGAGCCAAGACGTTTCCTTAGACTTGTTTTAAGTGCCTTAACCACCTGGAATTCTCTTTAAAGTACTTTCTAATTCATCTTTTTGAAATGATGGCTTTGCCTTTTAATGGGAAATCTACATTTCTTTCTTAAATAGGAAACATAGTGTCCTTGGCTTAGTTCTCCAAAGACAGAGAAGTATGCTTTTATGTGTAGTGAAGACACAGCTTGTGGCAAATTTATTTTAGGCATGTCAGACTGAAAATCTGTTTCTACAACAAAACAGGTTTCCTTTGCGTTTACTAAGCCATGTTCTTCAAGTAAATGAGACACGTTATGGAAGTATAACCTGAATGTCCCCACCAAGAAGTTACTCTTTCATGTATTATTCTGAGAACAATCTGAACACTAATCCCCTCAGCTGCTAGAAGTCTATGGCATCCCTCCCCCATATTCCTGAGAACGTGGGGTCCTCGTAGTCTATCAAGCTTTCTCTAACTGGGCTCACTGGCTCATCTGTTCTTTTCTTCTACCTGTTGGTAGAATCTGCTTGGTTTTATCCACATTAATCCCAACGGTGAAGATATTCATCCCCCTTTTATTTTGCAAAGCACTATTACTAAAAATGTTTGTTATATATAAAAGATCTTTACTGAAGTTTGAGGGTAACAGAGAGTTATAGAACAAAACATGAAAAAATTTAAATTGGTGATTAGACCCTGTATTTCTCTTCAACCATCTGCTCCATAAGGAGTCCATTCCTAGCCATCTGTCCACAGTCTAGTCCTGAAACCAGGCTGCTGGAATCCAGGTTCTCCTAACAAACAATATGTTCCTTATCTCTTCTCTTTTCCTGAGTTCCAGCTTACTGACACTTGGTCCCAGTGGCCTTCTAAAATTATATTTTACCTAGAGAATGTGGCTTTCCATGCTGCACAGAGTTACATATAAAGCTACTAAATCACATTTATTAACTATATTGTTTAGAACTTCTGTGACTTAACTAAAATTTGGGGTTTTTCTGGTTCACAATTTTCTGAGATGACTAGGTTAAAAATTCCTAAGCATGAATGTGGACTGTACAATCTCTCCTACTAATTCTGTCAATTTTGCCTTGTATAATTTTAAAGAATGTTATAAAAACCATAGTTGTTTGTGGTTGAGATACGTCCCTATTTTTTTTTTACTCTCTGTGTGCCTTTTCATTATTAATGTTTTGCCTTAAATTCTATTTTTTTCTGATATTGATATTGTGACACCCATTTTCTGCTGGGTAATACTTGTGAGATACAGTTTTTCTAACCATTCTGTGTGGTTGTTTTTTGTCTAATGTATTTTTCATGTAGAGTCTGCAACTAGAATTTAAAAAAATTACGTGTTCTTTGTCTTTTCATAGTGGAATTCAATATGTTTATGTTTACTTTGGTTACTAATATAGTTGGGCAAATTTCAGTCAAATGTTAGTGAGGTTTCAATTTATCATGTCTTTTTTAACTCCATTATTTTATTTTTTACCTTTGGGTAGATTTTAAATATTCTTTGTTATCTATTCATTTATTATAAACCACAGACTTTATTTTTAGTCTTCAATGTGGATTCTTACGTTTTTAGCACAGAGATTAAACTCTGTGTAAGTCTGGGGTAATTCTAAATTGATTCAGCATTTATATCCTCACAGAAAACACATCAAACCAAAACAAGAAACTGTGTTTTTAAAAAACCTACTGAAATACCCCCACCTATTTTTTTTTATCATCTACAATTTTAATTCCATCTGTTCTCAAAAATAGAAATTGAATGGTATATTGTTACAATCACAAACATAAAATGAGTATATTTATTTCTTTTCTAATATACATACCAATGCACTTAAGAGTATATTTGAAAGCCTTAACAGTTAGGTTTGGGTCTTTATAATAAAAAGGAAACTTATCCCTTGAAGAAAGACACTGTTAGATGTCCAGTTATCCCAAATGTACTACAATCAGCACGTGGCACTACTCACAGTGACTGATACTAAGGTCGTTCAGTCATAATAAAATGGAAGTTTATCACTCTTCTGCGGTGTGTGAGAGTGAATCCATGTAACACTTCTGGCATCCATCCTATGACTATAAAAGGTGTCACCCTTACAAAGAACTCATCTTTAGAATGAAGCCAACTCTGCGGATAGTAAAAATTAAAAAAAAGAGGGGAAATAGATATTTGCTTGGATCTGTTGTAAAACCACTGGATCAACCTGTTCAGAAGTTTCTATTTCTCAAAACTTTCCAGTTATTTGACACAGTGAATTCTCTCACTATTTCTAAAATAGTTTGACTCAGAGGTCTGTTACTTACAATATAACAGATGCAATAGTTAAATTTACCAATTTTTCTTACATGTTTCTTTGTTCCTTCTGTTTTTTGTATTCTTCTTTGGAATAACCATTTCTTCATGTTGAAATAGATCCTTGAAGACTTCTTTTATGAAGGGCATATGGGACATAAATACTCTTATTTGTATTTTTTCTGAAAAAAATCATTATTTCACCCTCACACTTAAACAAGAGTTTAACTGAAGGCTGGTTATTTTTCTTCATTGTGAACATAACTGCTTTCTTCTGGCCAATGTCATTTCTGATGAAAAGTTTTCTGTTACTCTAGCTGTCACTGAATTGTGAGTACTTTTTCTTTTGTATTAGAGTTTTTTCCTTTTACCTTTTTTATTCTGCAGTTTCACTGGGATAAATTTAGATGTGTCTTTATTTTGTTAATTAGAGGGCATGTTTTTAATCTGAACTATCCTCTTTACTTTCTGAGCAATTTTCAGCCATTATTTTTTCACATATTTGTTCTCCTGCATTCTCCCTACATCCTGTTTCTGGGAATTTATTTAGACATATGTTCAAGTCTCAATCTATTACCATTCTCCCATATTTATACTTTTGTGTTTTTGTATCCATCTCTTTATATCAATTGCTAGACAAATTCTTACAAGCTATTTTTCATACAATTTCTGTCTTTGACTATGTTCTATCTCACTCTGTTATCTAGTAGATACTAAGCATGTGTTCTTATTTAAACAGATTTAAATTAATTATAATTAAGTGAAATTTAAAATTCATTTCCTCGGTCCCAATTGCTACATTTCAGTTGCTCACTAGCCAGAAGTGGCTGATGACTACCATATTAGACAGTGCAGTTGCAGAATTGTTCCATTATTGCAGAAATTTCTGTTGGACAAGGCTGGAGGGTACTTCCTATTTGATTATTTAAATTTGATTACAGAAATATTTATAGTCTATGTTTCTAATTGGTTCTTTTCCATATACATCTGGCTTTGACTAATTTATTCCTCAGTTTTCTGAAAATGACTGATATCTTTTATAGATGTCATTTTTATCTCTTTAACAACTTTAAAACTATCTTGCAGCTATTGTTTCAAAGCTATTATTTTCACATTGGTGAGATTATTAATTTTATTGGCTCCAGTTCTTAGTGTTGTTGTATTTTGTTTTTCAGATGCTTTGTAGTATTCACTTGGTGACTCATCTTGAGGCTTAATTCTAGTTTGTTGTGTTTCTCCTTCTCTTGTCCTCTCATTGTATTTTCTTCCACCTGCCCAATCTACAGCTCAGTCAAGAATTTATTAGATTCTTGGCACCTGTCCATGGAGACACTGGGGATATCTCATTTCCACTCATGGATCCAACAATTCAGTTGGCATATATCCTGATTGATCATCTGTTTCTGTGCCTTCTGCCAAATTAAGTTCATAGGTCACAACTACAGAGAATAATTACTGTTATGCTCAGAGTCTTTTATGGATGGAGAAAGTCCATTCCAGCCACGGATTTCATATTGTGAACCTGGTTCTTTCCTCTCCAAATCATATCTCAGTTGCTCTTGAGGCCCATTTACTCTGGAATGGCCAAACACCTAGCAGCTACCACCTGTTACTGAATTTAATGCTAAACATATCTGAGGCTTTAGTACCTGCTTTATAATTTTTGACCTACAATGATTTATTTTACTTCTGGGTTTTCAACATAGCTATATATCTTTACTTTTCCAAAAAATGTACTATTAGTAAGTATCATTTGGGATGAATATATGCATTTGTAAACTCAAGACCATCTTGAGTGGAAGCCTAAGCTTTCCCTTCTATTTTGGGAAATTTGTTATTTCTTTATTATAATCTTGATTCTCATATTTCTCTTCTATTTGAAACTCTTTAATTTCTTGGGTGTAACATTTGGCTGTCATCCTTTATGCTTTCATTTTTTGCTTTTTTTGGGGGGGGGCTTACTCTGATATGGTTTGACTGTGTCCTCACCCAAATCTTATCTTGTAGTTCTCATAAACCTATGTGTCATGGGAGGGGCCTGGTGGGAGCTAATTGAATCATGGGGGCAGTTACCTCCATGCTGTTCTCATGATAGTGAGTGAGTTTTCATGAGATCTAATGGTTTTATCAAGGGCTTTTCCTCCCTTTGCTTGGCACTTCTCCTTGCTGCCACCATGTCAAGAAGGATGTGTTTGCTTCCCCTTTCACCATGATTGTAAGTTTCCTGACGCTTCCCCAGCCATGCTGAACTGTGAATCAATTAAACCTCTTTCCTTTATAAATTGTCCAGTCTTGGGTATGTCTTTATTAGCAGTGTGAGAATGGCCTAATACATGCTATGTGGGAATTTTTGAATCTTATTGCTTTTTAAAATGTTGGTGATTATATAGAATCCTTATATGTGATACATATGACATATATAATATGTATTTGTAAAACTTATTCATTATCATTTTCTTTTTCTTTTCATTTATCATTCCACTGTTGTTTCATAGAAACCATATATTTTTGAATCTTTTAAAAGAAGTTTTAATATGTATGTGTGTATTTTTTTTTCTGGTTTTTGAATTATTTGTGTTTTATTTTCTCTGGTTTTATAATCAGTTGTCACTTTTCTTCATGCTACTAGTTTTCCTCAAATGTTTGTTGAAATTTGGCAGTCTTTAAATATTTTAGAATGACTAAATACTATTTCAAATAGCAGGCATGGATTTCTATGCTGCTACATAAATAGGTATTTTACTGTAGCTCTCACACTTAAGTAGGACATGTAACATTGTCTTTGGCCTGGGACATATCTCCTGGTAAGTTTTTTTTTAAGATAAATGGATGAAGAGTTGGATAGTATCTGAAAAATCTCATTGTTTCACAACCAAATTCTGGAACGCTTAGTGTAGGCTAGTACTTGAAGGCATCATGACTATTTACGTTCTTAAAAATTATTGAGTACCCCAAAAAGTTATATTTATTAAAGTATAGCATATTAGAAATTAAAATTGAGAAATATTAATTCATTTTTATAAAAGCAATAAACCCATTATATTTTAACTTAAAAACATATTTGAGAAAATTATTTTTCTAAATGAAAAGAATTAGAACAAATAATGGCAGTATTTACATATTTGAAAATCCATTTAATGTCTGTCTAGAAAACTAGATTTTTTTATACATACTAAGACAGCTGATATTTCTTATCTACTTCTGTGTTCATTGTATTGCCATATGTTGTATTGTTTGAAGTACTGTAAGAGACTCTTACTTATATGTAGTTGGAAAAAGTACAAATATTTTATTAGTTTTTCCAGGTAACTGATACTGTTCTTTGATAATTTCAATACTAAACAAAACTCAAATACTAGATTTTTTAAAATACAAAAATTAGTTGGGTATGGTGGCAGGTGCCTGTAGTCCCCAGCTACTCAAGAGGCTGAGGCAGGAGAATCCCTTGAACCTGGGAGGTGGAGGCTGCAGTGAGCCAAGATCATGCCACTGCACTCCAGCCTGGACAACAGAGCAAGACTCTGTCTCAAAACACAAAAAAAATTGCTTGTAATATATAAATTGACAGACTATTAACAAACTATTATACTAAAATTCTGGACCTGTCTTGCATTTTGAATGAATCTTTTTATTACATAATTTTTTAACATTGTTCATTGGCCATTTTGGATTCTTTCTCTTCTACTCTGTTGTCACTTGCCTTATGTAGTGATCAGACCTGAACCTGGAAATGCCTTTTGCTTTGAGACAGCTGTAAGGAAGTGCATATTTGACTACTTACTGTTATCTCTAGGTTTTTTTTTTTTTTGGAAATACTAAACTCATTTTATTGGGCCAACATAATTTTGGTACCATAACAGAAATGAGCAATTTGAAAAAGGAAAAATTTTTACCAACATTACTCATAATTGAAAATGTAAAAATATTATCGAAAATTTTGCAAATAGAAAAGTGTACAAAAACATACATCATGACCAAATTTTATATATATATATGTAAATTGCATTTTAGGTTCTGGGGTACATGTGAAGAACATGCAGGATTGTTGCATAGGTATATACATGGCAATGTGGTTTGCTGCCTCCATCCCTATGTCAGCTAGATCTGGCATTTCTCCCCATGTTATCCCCTCCCCAACCTCCCTACTGCCCATTGTCCCTCCCCCTAGTCCACCCCCACAGACCTCAGTGTGTGATGCTCCCCTCCCTGTGTTCATGTATTCTCATTGTTCAACACGCGCCTATGAGTGAGAACATGTGGTGTTTGATTTTCTGTTCTTGTGTCAGTTTGCTGACAATTATGGTTTCCAGGTTCGTCCATGTTCCTACAAAGGACACGAACTCATCGTTTTTTATGGCTGCGTAGTATTCCGTGGTGTATATGTGCCACATTTTCCCTGTCTAGTCTATCATCGATGGGCATTTGGGTTGGTTCCAAGTCTTTGCTATTGTAAACTGTGCTGCAGTGAACATTTGTGTACATGTGTCCTTATAATAGAATGATTATAATTCTTTGGATATATACCCAGTAATGGGATTGCTGGATCAAATGGAATTTCTATTTCTAGGTCCTTGAGGAATCGCCACACTGTCTTCCACAATAGTTGAACTAATTTACACTCCCACCAGCAGTGTAAAAGTGTTCCTATTTCTGCACATCCTCTCCAGCATCTGCTGTCTCCAGATTTTTTAATGATCGCCATTCTAACTGTCGTGAAATGGTATCTCAATGTGGTTTTGATTTGCGTTTCTCTAATGACCAATGATGATGAGCATTTTCTCATATGTTTGTTGGCCTCATATATGTCTTCTTTTGAAAAGTGTTTGTTCACATCCTTTGCCCACTTTTGAATGGGTTTGTTTGTTTGTTTCTTGTAAATCTGTTTTAGTTCTTTGTAGGTTCTGGATATAAGTCCTTTGTCAGATGGGTAGATTACAAAAATTTTTTCCCATTCTGGTGGTTGCCAGTTTAATGATTATTTCTTTTGCTGTGCAGAAGCTCTGGAGTTTAATTAGATCCCATTTGTCTATTTTGGCTTTTGTTGCCAATGCTTTTGGTATTTTAGTCATGAAGTCGTTGCCTACGCTTATTTCCTGAATGGTTTTGCCTAGGTTTTCTTCTAGGGTTTTTATGGTGTTAGGTCTTATGTGTAAGTCTTTAATCCATCTGGCACAGTGGCTCACGCCTGTAATCCCAGCACTTTGGGAGACCAAGGCGGGCCGATCACTTGAGGTCAGGAATTAGGGACCAGCCTGGCCAACATGGTGAAACCCTGTCTCTGCTAAAAATATAGAAAAAAAATAGCTGGGTGGGGGCATGAGCCTGTAATCCCAAATACTCAGGAGGCTGAGGCACAAGAATCGCTTGAACCCGGTAGGCGGAGGTTGCAGAAGCAGAGATTGCGCCACTGTACTCCAGCCTGGGTGACAGAGTGAGATTGTTTCAAGAAATATAAATATCTCTGGGTTTTATATGAAGTGGAAAAAAGATCATA
This sequence comes from Ateles fusciceps, assembly GCA_036589455.1. Taxonomy (NCBI): domain Eukaryota; kingdom Metazoa; phylum Chordata; class Mammalia; order Primates; family Atelidae; genus Ateles; species Ateles fusciceps. Next base: position 6,790,307 of record JAZHEH010003404.1, on the reverse strand, counting down.
AAAATAGCCCATCTGGGTTAGAGTCAGTGGGCTACAAAAGCAAACAAAAATTTAAATTAAAAACCCAGCTTATGAATAAGAATTAAGCTTTTGATGGAAAAGTCTACTTTATCCTATTGGTTGGTAACTGGAAAAGGGAAATCTGTGACTTGCTAAGATATGAATTCCACCAAGATGAAGCATCTCTAATTTGAGAGTCAGTCATCTTCAAAACAAACAAAATAGGTGTCAAAATACTATTCTGAAAAATATAAAATAAAAATTAGAACATTTTGTATTGCAAAAAAATTGTTAGTTTAGAAAAGCAAAACAGCTAGAGATTTCTCAGGCACCATTGGCTATGAATTGAAGGTAGTTCTATTTTTTCCAAACACTGGCTTGTCTTTTGTCAATGCATTATTTTTACAAATCGGAAATACATCTGACACCGACACATATGGAGTAAAGCAGATATGCACTGAAATTATGCCTTTGTCTTCAGATAGAAAAATTTGTATCTAGTGTAGCAATTGAGATAAAACTTTGCCTTATATAAGGTTTCTGCCATATTCTAAGATAGTGATTTTGTGGGTCACAAAACCTTTAAGAATATGATCTAATTCATTTCCCCCAAAATATTGTAAACAAATATGATTGGTAAAAATCTTTAGAGATATATGAATTTCTTGAATCTCAGATACTAGGAAAAAGACAGGCTTCAGTTTAAAAAGTACCATATTAAGAGAAGTATTGCATCAAGGAAGAAGAAAGCTCTTTTACTAATTGTTAAGTTAATGATGGACTCCTTTTATATGAAGATAACCACATTTTTGAACACACAAAGGAATACTAATACAAAGCCTTGAAATGATTTTGAAATTATTCAGGTTCAGATTTTTTTAAATGTGTACTGGATTTCTGAAAATCTCCAATGTACCATTACCTTTTGTTAAGTGATGTAATTCATTAACATTTTCTGACTTTACAAGATAAAATTTATTGTAATACCAACAGATTGGATCTTTGATGAGTACATTGTTGGTGATTTTCCATATCATTTATGACAACATGTCAGAAGGATATATTCTATATTGTATTTTGAAAGGTTGTACTATATTAAGGCTATAGAAATGACAGAAAGATAAAATGACATGCACGAAGTCAGAATAAAGTGTGTGGAATAAAGTGAATGAGACATAAAACTAGGAAACAAATTTAATTGTGATATTCCAAATAATGACTCCAAATAATGACTAATGACAGCAGGGTGCCCTAGAATTGGGAGGAAGATTCCATGAATAGGACTTCATCCTAACACACAAAATTTGCTGAGAAATAATTGAACTTGCCCTGTAGTCATCTTTTTAAAGTTAATAGATTTACAGAAAAATGGAGTAGATTATGCGGTGACCATGTCTCCCTCCCCCCACAGTTTTCCTGTTATTAACATTTAGCATTGGTTAGTTCATTTCTTACAGTAAATTAACCAATATTGATTTGTTGTTAACTGAAGTCTGTAGTTTGTTTCACTCTTTGTGTTGTATACTTCCGTGGGTTCTGACAAATACTTAATGCCATATATCCACCATAAATTATCAAGCAGAATATCTTCTGAGCTTCAGTTATTCCTTTGTACCCTCCTCCTCTGCTTTTGAAACTTTGGAAACCACTTGTCTTTTACCATCTCTTTAGTTTTGCTTTTCCCAAAATGTTACATATTTCAAATCATACTAGCTTCTTTCAGTTAACAATATATAAGAAATTCAAGTTTCTTCCATGTTTTTTCATGCTTGATAGCTCATTTCTTTTTAAAGCCTAATGATATCCCATTATTTAGATGTACAGCAGTTTATCTTTTCTCCTACTAAAAGAAATCTTAGTTGCTTCTAGGTTTTAGTGATTATGAATTACAGCTACTATAAACATTTATGTACAAGTTTTTAAGGGGACAGGTTTTCAGCTAAATTTGGCAAATATCCAAGAGTGAGATGGCTACATTATTTGGTAAAACTATTTTTAGTTTTGTAAGCAACTGCCTACCTGTCTTCCACAGTAGCTGTTACCGTCTTCCATTTCCACCAGCAGTAAATGAGAATTGCCCCACATCCTTTCCAGTATTTGGCACTTGTCAGTGTTTTTCTATTTTAGCCATTCTAATCGATGTGTAGTGATACCTGATTATTGTTTTAAATTAAATTTCCCTAATGATGTATGGTGTTATGTGTCTTTTTATATAATTATGTGCCATCTATTTATCTTCTGTGATGAGTTGTCTTCTTAAATATCTGGCCATTTTTTAATGGAGTTGTTTTATTATTACTGTGTTGAGTTTTAAGAGTTCTTTGTGTATTTTGAATGCAAATATTTATCAGTAATGTGTTTTGCAAATATTGTATCCTAGTCTTTGGCTTGCATTTCATTCTTTTCAGCAGACAAGAATTTTTGAATTTTAATAAAGTCTGACATAATTTTTTTTTAATTTCATGAATCATTCTTTTGGCTTTACATCTAAATACACACAAATCCAGAGCTACAAAAATTTTCTCCTATATTGTTTTCTAGAAGTTTTATAATTTTTCATTTTGTGTTGATATCTATGATTCACTTTAGCAGATTTTTGTCAAAGGTTTAGGTCTGTGTTTAGTTTTTTGTTTTGGGTTTTGTTTGTTTTGCATTTTAATGTCCAGTGATCCAGTATCAATTGTTGAAAAGATTATCCTTTCTCCATTGAAGTATCATTGTTCATTTGTCCAAAGATTACTTGACTTGTGGTACAGTATATTTTGAGATTTCTTATTTTGTTTCATTGATTTCTGTCTATTCCTTCATGAATACCACACTGTCATGATTACTGTAGCCTTATAGTAAGTCTTACAAGTCAGATAGTATCAATATGACCATGGTTTTCTTTTTCAATATTCTATTAACTATTCTATGTAAATTTTGCTCTCTTCTTGCCATCTATGTAAACTTAGAATCATTTTGTATATATCTGCAAAATAAATTGCTAGGATTTTGATTGTGATTACTTTGTGTAGATCAATTTGAAAGAATTGATATCTTAACAGTATTGTGTCTTCCTATCCATTGATACGGAATATCTCTCCGTTGTTTAAACATTATATGACTTATTTCATCAGTTTTGTAGTTTTTCTAATACAGATCCCGTACATATTTTGTTATATTTATACATACATACTTTCTTTATTTCTTATTTTTGTGTTGCCAGTGTAAATGATATTTTAATTTCAAATTCCAAATGTTCATTGTTGGTATAAAGAAAAGGGATTAACTTTTGTATAACAACCTTGCTTCTGCAAAACTTGCTATAAGCTGTTGTTAATTTGAGGAATTTTTTGGTCAATTTTTTGGGGTTTTCTGCATAAAAAATCATGTAATCTGTGAGCCAAGATAGTTTTATTTCTTCCATCCCTATATACATACCTTTTACTTCCTTTTTTAAAAATCTAATTGCATTAGCCTGGATTTTCAGTATGATGTTAAATGGGAATATCAGTGCTTTGTTCTTGATCTTAGCAGAAAAGTTTCTAGTTTCTCACCATTAAGTATGATACCTGCTCTAGGCTTTTTGTAGATATTATTTATCAAGTTGAGGAAGTTTCCTTCCATTCCTAGTTTGCTGAGAGTTTTTATCATGAGTGTGTGTTAGATTTTTACAAATGCCTTTACTGCAGAGTTCTGTTATTTGTAACTTTTTTTTCTCTTTGCATTTCAATTTGGAAAGTTTGTATTGACATGTCTTTAAGCTCAATGACTTCTTCCTGGCTGTACCCAGTCTACCACTGAGCCCATCAAACATTCTTCATTTCTCTTGCACTGCTTTTTTATTTGTAGCATTATCTTTTGATTATTTCTTAGAATTTCCATTTTTCATTTATATCAATCTTTCCTTGTATGTTGTTTAAATTTTCCACTAGAGAGTTTCACATTGTTATTTCTAATCTTTATATAATTCCAAAATCTGTCTCAAAATGTGGCTCTGATGCTTATTTTATCTCTTCAGTTTGTATTTTAATTCCTTCTCTCTTAACATGTCCTTTAACTTTGTGTTGAAAGCTAACATGATAGGTCAGGTAATAGGCTACCTTAGGATAAATATACATCCTAATAGACTCTGTTTTAAAGTTTGTTGTAGTTGTGGGTGCTAGAGACCAGTTTCCTCTCACTTCCTTTTTTTTCCTTCTGTGTTTTGATTTCCCAATTAATTTATTCTAATCTGAGTTTGTGTATTGCAGCTCTTAGTTGTAGTCCATGGTTATTACTGGAAACATGATGATAGGATGGTAACATTTGGAGGAGAGGAATAATTATATAATCTTGTAATTAAATCTTCAGTTTTTACTTGACTTGACTCTCTAGCTGTGACCTTCAGAGGTATTTGTTAGCATTTTTTTGGTCGTGTTAGTGAGCCAGAAAGGGTAGATGCTGCTGAAGTAGTCTCATTACCTTTCCCAACATCAGATAATGCTTTGCCAAAGTAACTTCCCTTTGAGAGGAGGCCTTTGTTAGGGGCAGTGATCTGGACATATTTCAAAAATGATTTACTTCCCCCTGAGCATATCTAAAATATGAGGGAATTTTTGTTAGATCTTTATAGTGAGAATCTGGTGGGGACTCCAACCAAAGAAAGGCTGTCACTCCTGCCTTTCTTTGTAACCACAAAAGCAAGGACCTGGGAGCCCACTTAATACTGGGTTTCCAGGTGTTTTTAACTGTTAAACTTGTCCATGCCCTGCCTCTAAAGATTTCTCATGATTGGTGCACCAAAATCTCACAAATCACCTCTAAAGAACTTACTCATGTAACCAAACACCACCTGTTCTCCAATAACCTATGGAAATAAAAGAATAAATACAATAAATAAATGCCCCAATAGAATAAAATTACTATTTTTAAAAAATTACTATTTAATTGTTCCTATCAGTTACCAGCTCTAATGACTTCTGCTCCTGGTAAGGGGATCTCAGCTGTGATTCTGTGTTTGCCTCTTACCTTACATATATCAGAGTGATGGTTTGCTCTCTGACCTCAGTTCTCTGGTGAATCTAACAAAAGTTATTGCTTTTCGGCTTGTTTATATTTTTTTCACAAGAAAAAAAATCACTAGACACCTTCCAAGCTGTTTAGATGTTGGCACAAAATCAAATACCCACTATAGAAAATTTTAAAAGTTTATTTGTGGTATAAAAACTACATAAAAACCACGTATCTCCAAATTAAATTACCAATACGTGTTCACAGAAGAGCACTTGGAAAATATAGGAAGTAAGCATTTGTAATTTATAAATTACTTAGTATTTAGTTCATAAACCCGTTTCTCTTTTATTTTAAACAAAATTGTGATGTTATTAATATGTCTTTTGCACAAATTGTGCTCTTAGGACAGTAATGCCAAATTAAACAATTTTCTTGAGTTATTATAGTTCTTGTGTAGTGTTTTACTCATATTAAGTTAAAGATAGTTTGTTCTGCTGAAATTATCACTAAGTTAGAATTACTAATAAATTCCTTAAAGCAATACTTATATCCACAAATTAACATGAATTTTTCCTATTATACTCAAATGTAAAACAACCACAGATGTGGTAAATTTTAATGATCACATTACTACCAAAACACTGACTTTTATCACTTATAAAGTGATTTTTCCTCTCTTACAGTTATATTTAGATATGCTTATTAATGTGAACAATTATTACAATTCATTAATGTTAATCTAAATTTGTAAATATATACATTTGAGAATATATAAATTGTTTAATATTACATAGTATTTCTCCTTTTGCTTTGATAATTTTGCAAATATGATAATTCTTGAGTACTTCCAGAATTAAGCTTTGGACACAAAGAGAAAAATAAAATAGGTGTTGGAACTATCATGTGAAATGATATCCCATTATGCCAAAACCTATTTTATACATGCTATTTGAGAGGAAGGATTACATATCGATTCACTTGTCTTTTCTCTTACCTAAGCATCCCGCCAACAAAATCCTTCTGGAACTCTGAAACAGTTTCCTTCTCCAATGTCAGCAACAATCCAAACCATGAACTTCCATGGTATTTGGACACAATTACCTTTTATTCCTAGAACAGAGTGCAGGAAATGTGGAGAAACCTTTCCTTTTCCTTAGTACTGGCATTCATCACAAGAGTAGATATGTAATTGCTGGTTGTGTCCTGCCATTGGATCTAGTTGTGACTATAATGACTCAGTCATTGTGTGCTGGTTGTGTGCTGCATATTGGATCCTAAGTGCCATACCAGTCCATGTGTGTTTTTTAATTTTAAGTGTGTCTGTGTGTGTGTGTGTGTGTGTGTGTGTGTGTGTAGGCAAAAAGGAAAGGAGAGAGACTGAGAGACAAAGAGAAGGAATGGAGGAAGAAAGAGAGAGAGAAACAGAGAGAGAGGAAAACCCCCTTTACAACATGGGACCTAGGTCAAAGGTCCCTGTTGCCAGGTTATTAGCCCGTGTTGCTCAGGTCTTATGTGGTTATTATCCTACAGTCTTGAGAATGTGTGATGACAATGCTGAGTTCAGTCTAAGATCCCAGAGCATGCAGAAGCCTTTGTGTTAATGACTGGCAGAGGCACAGCCTCTGTCTCTAGACTAATACAACTAGGTTTAATTTTGTAAAAGAGTCTGGACAGCTGGACTGTTAGTCACCTGACCAGATTTGCTCTGATGAGATAGGAACTGGCTGACTCTTTGTGCTATGGCCTATGCTTATCATGCTTTTAGGAAGTCTGGATTCACTCAATAGGGTAATGATTGTGGGAGAGTCAGACAGTCCATATGCAACTATTCTATTTTCTGGACGGCTGCTGTTCTTATCATCTGTTCCTTAATGCAGTGAATGTGAGCTTGGTATTACAAGTATACAATCTTTACTTGCACTTTTAGGAATTTCACCTAGCAAGTACTGAAAAAGGCTAAGTTGGATTTTTACAAATTTTTGATTATTTTAATGCAGACTATTTATGTATTTAAATTCCATGCTACTTATTTATATTATCTTATGGTTTTTAAAACTGTTTTTAATGAAGACTTAAAAAGTAGTCAATAAAACATTCAACTTCCGATTGGGATGAATTATCAGTGAGATTGATTATCAATACAATCTTTATTTTCTATGAATGAAAATGCAAGCTATTGTTTATTTTAACTATTGTTTAAATAGATGGGTAAAAAGAGCTCAAAATCATCAGGAATATTTTTATTCCCGAGATTTATTGTAGTTTTATACTAGTGTTTTTGTTGAAATTAAAATGTGTTAATTCATGGCATTATAAAATGAAATTTGTAAAAGTTGAAAATTAGTCATATATTGTTATAATTGTTTATTTTATAACTTTATGGTTTTTTTTTTCCTTTGGTGATTTCAATTGGATTGTGTTGGAAATACAATTGCATGATAATAACAATAATAATAAATATGTATTATCTATTATGTTGCTGGCATTGTACTGGTTGCTTTACTTTGCTAATGTAACCCTTCCAACAGTTACATCAGAGACTGTTAGATTTTCGTATGTGTACAACAGAAAATTTGAATATTATCAGCTTTGGTTGATTACATTATTTGCCTCAAATACGTACCACTCCCTGGATTCATTTACCTTTTGTAATGTGACTCTGCAGTTCTCTCCACTAAATATGACTAAATATGGTAGAGCCTGTTTCCCATATTCTGATGACAGGTCATCTATATGATTTGGTTTAGTCAACAGAAAAAAGGATGCCAGTTCTAGACCTAAGGAGGCCTTTGGGGTTTCCATTTGCTTTCTTGTGATTCTACCATTACTATGAGAAGAATTTGCTTTGACTATTCTGCTGGTCTCAGAAAAACAATGAAAGACTCCTGGCTCAGTGCCACCCTGCCAAGTTGCCCAGATAAGCATATCCTACATTAACTATCCACATATGCAAGAGGGGGTAAGCCACTGAATTTTGGAGAGCACTTTTATTAAGAAATAGTTAACCAACATATTTACAGTGTTTACTTACCTCATACAACAAGAATACTAGAAGAAGGAAACCCTGGACTAGTGTAACATTTCAAGTATATTATCATAGATCCAGAGCCTTCAATATTCTTGCTTCATCAAAAGTTATGTTATGGCTTTTTCATTCTCATGGTCAGAAAATAGCTTCAACAAACATCTCATTGTCTAGAACAGGATCTCATGACCACTTATTGTCACAGGGTAGATTGAAAAAGTTTGTAACTGCTATAGTAAGCCAAGGAAAAACAAATATGGATATGAATGCTTTCTGAGGAAGTAACTTGCCATGTCTGCCACAGTGGTTTCACCACCCAGTATCCAAATACACAGCATTTCTTATTTAATAATTTATACACTCACCTCTGCTCTCAAGAGACAACCCAAAAGTATGATTCAGTTATTCCATCCAGCTTCAAGTTTACAATATCTGGATGATACGCAGTTGGTCTGTCCATATGTGTAGATGTGAATGTGACCTAATTGCGTATGAGCTGAAAAGACAAGTTATCTGCATTAATGCCTGCAATAGACAGTGATAGAGAGCCATGAAATATAAGCAATACAAAAATCCCACTCAGAAAGGAAAGATTGGACATTAAAAACATCCTAACTATAACTACGATCAAATCCTGCTGTTTAGGAATAGGGAGAATTCTGCTCTGGTGATTGAAAAAATTCATCAGTGAGCCCTTGATTCCTCTCATGGAAACAACTTCCTTATCAGTTATATCTCTGGGTGATATTGGAGGTGACAGTTGGGGATGATGTATTCCCTAGTGGCTATGGAGCTCTTTCATGTTTTCCCCTCTTAGTCTCTGTTTGGGGGATTGGAATTTGTCATAATTTTGAACATTCCCTGCCTCTCGATATCTACATTTGTAAATTGTTTAGCAATTCAGCTTTCCCTAAAATTAGTAAGTGCTCAGTAAAATTGTTTTGGGTCATACCTATGAGAAACTACTCACAGATTTCATCTGTATTTAGTCTTTAAAGGTCAGAAGCTTTGGCTCTTAGGTGTTTGCCTTTCTGCTCCACCCATCTTTTAGTTTGATGCAACTTCTTTGATACAGTTTTACTGAGGTAATATTTTTAATTCCATTTTTGACAACCACTCTCAAACCTTTGAATGGCAGAGCACTTTAGCAAGCTAAAGAAATGCCTGAGACTGTCTTGCTCCCTGTAAGACTGACACTATCTGTAGATTCTAATCTGTTCAAATATACAGACTCCTGTTTTCTTGATTCCCTTGTCCTGAACCTAAGTTTGCCTTTTTAAAAGGATTCCAAATTACAGCAACCAGTCAACATTGATTGCAGCTACAAGGAGCATCTCTATTACCATTCGCAAATTTGATACAGTAAAGCTGGAAGGCCCACCATTTCTTGGAGGAATTTGCTGAAATTGGCATAGGCTATCATTCTGAATTTTTTTTTGTTATTTTCATAAATGTTACAGTCTGATTCAGCATGTGGTCTATAACAGACCATAGTTAAGCCGAATGCTTTGTCTTCATACAACAAGAATCAGTATCTTCCTCTATGCAGCAATTGGCAGGACTTTGCCTCTCAGGGTCATACCTCTTTTACACTTATTAAAGTCGATATTTTCTTTATTTCTTTTTTAAAAATTCAGCATACTAATTTCAAGCACACATTTTTGTATTTGTTAAAATTTTGTTTTGGTTTCAAATAACAGGAATCCTATATAAAGGCAGCTTTAACAACGTTAAGATTTATATATCACATTGTATCTGGATAATATGGATTCAAAGATGGATTGTTTCCTTTTCCTGATTGCCCATTCTGTACATATGACTTTTGTCATTCTGGTCACAAAATGATCCTATACTGTTAGACACTGTGTGTACATTCCACCTGGAAGAAGGAAATAAGGATAAGCAGCTGACTTCGTCTGTTTTTCTAAAAATCTTTTTTGGGACCCCTACCCAGTGACTTTTACTCATGTATCCTGGGCAAAACTTATTCTCCAGTTACTTCTACTTTTCAGGCAGCCAGGGCAACTGACTATTTTACACTTTCCATTGATCTATTAGAGGTAGAAAGAGGTAGTAAAATATGGTGGTGTATGGCTTCTGTATAGTTAACCTATAATATCAACCTCAGTTTTTTTTTCTTTTAATCTCTTGCTTAGGATCTTAAAACTGGATTTTTCCTTCTATTATGCCAAATTGTTTACGTTCGCTGTTGAAAATTTTTAAAATAAAAATTCTTCTTTCTATTGCACTAAGAATATCTAACCCTAGTCATTTAAATGTTCCTAACATCACAGTTTGGTAACATTCAAATTAAATAATATTCTCTGACTTAGCACAAATTTATTAATAAAATGAATCGCAAGGCTTTCATTTTTAGAGCACCTTGCCCACGTGCTCAGTATAAGTTAAGACTTGCTGGGCCTAACGGGAAGAACAAAGGAAATGGAGGTGGAAGATTCCACTTTTGGCCAAATAACATAAGACTTTTGAGCATCAGATTCTTTATGCCAGAACTTCATCAGATTCTTTATGCCAAATGAAAATTGTATAATCTTCATTTAAAATAGAGACAATTTGACTTCTTAATTAATTATTTAAATAATGTCTGTGGAAGCATTTTGAGAAGGCTGAAGCAGTAAGTATCACAAATACTAGTTACATATTTACCCCAAACTAAAGAGAATTTAATTTTTGCAAAAAAATTACATACACAAAGGGCTTATGTTTATAACACCAGGATCTTTAGAGATCCATGTTCATGTAAAATTTTTTCCATCCTATTTTAAAAAGCCCACTTTCCTGGATTTTTCTAAAATGATGTGGTTTTGTTTGCTTAGGACCATTAACTGGAGAAGATTCATTTGAAAAAGCTCCACCCTTTTCAGGGTAATTTAATATGAGTGCAGTGGTGTGCTCTGTGAGGGCTACTCCCTTCTCAGTCAAATGTCCTTGCTGTAGCATGTTAATAAGGTACTCTTTGTGATTTATATGAGCTATCATATGAAAAAGGAACGAGAATTACAGAAAAGCAACTCTTAGGTGAGTCACGTCACTGAAAACGCACAACTTAAAACGTAACAATGACTCTGTTGTGCTGTCTAATGCCAGTCAGAAGATGACTGCATCACCAATTCTGCAAAAATATTTCTTCATTCTTTTCTTTTATTTCACTCCTTTGAAAACATATGTATCTTGTCTCAGGAAAGGTGAGATTAAAAAGCACATACATCTAAAATGAAATGAAATAAAAAGTAATAAGAGAAAGTAAAAACATCTCAGTTAGTTTTATGTAGGATATAAAAGTAATAGAGAGAATTTAATCTCCTCCTAAGCAAGCAATAGAATTTCTAAAGAATTTAACTCCCAAATTCAGAAATTTCAAGAACAACCATTCTGTTTATAGAAGAATCACATTTCTAATTTTCTTAGCTTAAATTTCTTCTTAAATTATTGACAAATTGAATTTGGGGAATAAATAAACTGTTGATCTATACAAAAAACGATTTTTTTGCAATTTTTCATCTTTCAAAAATTAGTAATTAAATTTATCACGTAATTGAAAAAAGTTGTATTGCAGTTTCTCTTTAGTTATCATCACTAACATCTATCTACTGACTTTGAAACCACCTTAAATTATGACAGGGAAAGAAATCAGACCTAACCAACTCCAACTCCATCTTGCTTCTAACCTTTTGTCCTTGTTCATTCATGGTCTTGGGCCGAACTAACTTTGGGAAGGAATTCAGTTCATGGTTTGACTGAAACAAAATTGATTATAGCCCTTTCCTGAAAAGCCCCCTTCTTGCCTGGGGGGCCAGTCTGCCTTTGCCAGACTGAAATTAGCTACAAGATTAGAAATTCCACTTTAGAAGTCATGCAGCCTCTGACTCCAAGAATCTGAACATTCCCAAGTTGCTCCTGGGGGTAACATCACCGTTGTAAAACCTAAAATCGGTACTTGAGATATTTTGCACACCCTGCACTCCATGGATTAGCTGACACCACCCAGACCGGTAATCTGGCTCAGCCAGTACTGCCATCCCACCCAGGAACAGAAGACAGCAAGAAACACTTACTTCTAACCCCATGATTGCATCGTCAACCTGACCAATCAGCACTCCCCCACATCTTAGGTCCCTACCTGCCAAATTATCTTTAAGAACTCTGATCCTTGAATGCTCAGGGAGACTGACTTGACCAGTAATAAAACTCTGGTCTTTCACACAGCTGGCTCTGCAAGCATTATTCTTTATCCATTGCAATTCCCCTGCCTTGATAAATTGGCTCCATCTAGGCAGTGGGCAAGGTGAACCTGTTGGGCGGTTACAACTTAGTTGTAAATTTATATTTGTACAGGTACAATGCTTATTTGCTGACCTACTAGGCCATTGTAGGTGCATAGATTGTAGTCTATAGATTGTTTGCACTAAATGACGAGGAGTTGAGTTCTTTTAAAAAGTCTCCATTTATTTCATGTTGTGACTCTTACTTTTTCCTAGATATGTCTAATGAAAATGGTGCTACTTTCATTTTATGGCAGTCAAGGGAGTGAAACGGTGAGCAAAACTAAACTAGAAAATCTAATCCCATTCTTTGAATATGACAGTAGGCACCTAGCTTTATAGCTGTTATTGTCTGCTATTTCCAAGTGATGCTGCTGATGAGTTATGTACACAGAAAATCATTTTTAGATAGTGGTAAATTATCCAGGCTCCCAGGGCTTTTCATGGCATTGATCAAATGTGTGCCATTCCCCTCAATTATTCTGCAGTCTGTGAAACATGATACCAACCCAGTAAATATTTCATTGAAAATTTGTCATTTTGTCACAGAAAACTGTCAGGTATTCAGATTTTTGTTAATAAATATAATCATACTAATATCAATATTCTTTACCTACCTGAACAAAATTAGACTTACCTGGAATAACTGGCAGAGATATTGTATTTATTTTTCATTGCTTTCAGTAATATAAAACTGAAAATTTTTTTCTGCCATTGGAGGAGAACCCTAAAAGTAACTTTTGAAAACTAGTTGTCATTTGTTGAAACTATAGTTTAATATCATGATGAATTTTTTTTGCATATGGTATTTATAAATAAATGTAGTTATAAGGAAACTCATATTATTTTCCACAATGATATAGATTTCTGATTTCTTATCTTGTGTATTAGTTTGCAAACTATTCTTTATTTTCCAAATATATAAATTTAGATTGTTTTACATGATGTTATATTATAATACATACAGTAAAAGTTTTGGAGGCTATAGGAAAAAGTAGATGAGAAAAATCCTCAGGTAATGCCAAAGGAGGGGAATGTGTTATTTAATATTAAGATTTGTCAGTCTTGAAAATGACTAGTTTTGGAGCTGATTAATTTACTTATCTCTTTTTGCCATGATACCACAATGTCTAGTAACCAAATATAGATGAACAGATTTCAATCAGGATACAATGAAAAGGTCTTAATTTATGAATATGTAATTTTAATCTCAATTGTGATTAGTACTTTTTCAATCAGCCAATATTTGTTAATGTCTACTAGATATTAAGTAGGTAATCATGACTGAAGACATAGAGATAAAGATGGCACACACACACACGCAATTTAGCAGTCTGAACTGGGAAATCAATACCCGCACCAACAATAGAAATGTAACAAAATATACTCTATGAGACTACAGGGAAGATGTCTTTGTTTGTCTGTGGGAGTCCAGAAAGGCTTCCTGGAAAACGAATTCGGTTTCTTTTAGTTTCTGTTCATGGTAGGCAGATTAATGTCCATCCCAAAAAGTCCACATCCTAATACCTAACACCTATAAATATATTACCCTACATAATAAAAAGAACTCTGAACATGTGATCAAGTTAAAAGTTTTGAGAAGGCTGCCCTGGATTATTTAGTCCTTAGAAGTGGAAGGGAGAGCCAGGATCAGAGGAGAAGATATGATGACAAAATCAGAGATCTGAGTCATGCGGGGCTAGCAGCCAAGGAATACAGGGAATTTCTAGAAGCTGGGGAAGGCCAGGAAACATATTCTTTCCTAGAGTCTCCAGAAGGAACACGGAAGGCCCAAAAATCAAGATACCTTGATTTTTACCCATAAGACTCATTTTGAACTTCTGACTTCCAGGAATTATAGGGTAATAATATATTTATGTTGTTCTAAGCCACAAAGTCTGTGGTACTTTGTTACAGCAGCAACAGAAAATAAACACAATATGCTTTTTTATTTGTTTGTTTTGCTATTTAGCATCAAAATACCTTTTCTATATTTTGGCAGTTCTGTACTCTTTGGGATAGGAGTAAATAATGGCAGAGAGACTCACTTTTCCTAATCTCTCTGGGAAACAAAGCAAGGAGCCAGACTCCTAGGTGTAGCCATTAGACCCTCCCACCTGAGCCCAACAGTGGCAGTAGCAGTAGCAGTGCCTCCGACATCCAGTCTCTAGGAATAGCAGTACCAGTGGTGCCATCCTTGGTCCAGTGAAGTAGAAGCTGGGTTGCAATATCTGATCTTACCTCCTTTTGTTTCTACTATTTTTGGGGGGACGGGAATTTGTTTTTTAGGACTTCTTAGTGATTTTCTGTAGCCTTAGATATGTTTTCAAAACACTCTCTTTCTGCTTGAATCACCTAGATAGAGTCAGTTTGGGCTGCTTTTCGTGAAGAATCAAAGAGTGATATAAAGAGTCGAGGGAACTAAGATAATAAGGCATGGAGGTAGGAGAGAGCCCAGAGTCTTGAGGTAACTAAGTTAGGATTGCTGGAATTTCCAATGTGGGGAGCTTGGTACATTGTGATACTGGATGAGTAGGCAAAAATCTAAGGAGCCGCACTCACCATAATGTTAAATTGTTTGAATTATTAGTTTTATCCTTTATTTAACAGTGGGGGTCATTGAAAAAGTATCAATGACAGTGATATAATCAGATAAGGATGTTAGAAAAAGATACATCAGACAAGTAGCACATGGCCTAGTAAACAAGTGATTTCAGTAGTTCAAGGAAGATTTGAGGTACTTGGTAAAAGATTAACAGCACAGATAGAGACAAAGAGAGCAAGATCAAATTTCCTTTTCTTTTTTGGTTTTTAGTATAGGAAGAAGTGACAGCTTTACTATGAAATGGAGGTGGGAGCTAAGGTTGAGGGAATAATGTAGGCTGAATTTTTATTCAATTTTTTGTTTTGAATTCTTAATATAGAGGTAGATTACATAGGGATATGGTTTAGCTCTTTGTCCCCACCCAAATTTCATGCTAAATTGTAATTTCCAATGTTGGGGGAAGGACCTGGTGGGATGTGATTGGACCTTGGGGGCAGAATTTCCCGTTGCTATTCTCGTGATAGTGAGTGAGTTCTCAGGAGATCTGGTTGCTTAAAAGTGTGTAGCACTTCCCCCTTTGCCCTTTTTTGTTCCTGCTCTGCCATGGTAACATGTGCTTGCTTCCCCCTTGCTGTTTGCTGTGATTGTATGTTTCCTGAGGCCTCTCAGCCATGCTTCCTATGTATAGCCTGTGGAACTGTGAGTTAAGTAAAACTCTTTTCTTCATTAAATACCCAGTCTCAAGTAGTTCTTTATAGCAGTGTGAGAACAAATACACCTAATAAACACACTAGTCTGAAGTTTAAGATAGAAATGTGAGCATATGGTATATATTGGGAGTCATTAACTTCAAGATACTCACTCAAACCTCAGGTATTGAGAAGATCTGCTGAAGAAAAGACAAGATAGACAATAAAATTAAAATAGACTTGGTGTTCAATTGGTCTAAAAGCCATAGGTATTAAATCTATTTATGGAGTAGTGAAAACAACAATAACAACGAATACAACTATTTCTCTTAGAGGAAATTAATTATATGTATATCAACTTGGGTTAAGGAGTGAAGCAGTGAAATATTTTTTTTCCATGTTGTTGTCTTATACAAAGCATTTGACTACCATCAAGCCAAGAAAGTGAATGACACTCTTACACTTCACAAAACTGTCCACTGCATGTAGGGTAATTGGGATTTGTTAAGTTTTTCCTTTTTTGAGTAGTATTTAATAAATTAAGCCAGTTGACATAACTGTTTTTAACACTGGCTACAGAGCATAGCATATCACTGAAACACTTTTATAAAGAAGAAGAAATAATGAATGTCAAAATGTATATCAAAGTTTACTTGACTTATACTAGCGAGGATGGAAGAACACTTTATACAGAAATAAAGAAATGAAATAAAGTACTAATCTGAATTTCAAACATTCTGCTTCTACTGACTTGAATTTTAAACTTTCAGGGTTTATGAAGAAGCAATCAGTTAGAAAATTAGATCTATTGGAAAAAGTTCAAGTGAGAAAATTTGTTTTAAAAGTTACCCATTAGACAACTTTATTCTCATCCTATTTCCAGGAACTACAAAATAAGACATAATAAAATGAGTCACAACTCTCACAATTTCAGTGATATATATAAGAACAAAGCAGTGTATTAAACACTTGATTATTTAATAAGTATTGCATTGAATATACTTCTTTTGAGGGTATTAGAAAACTGCATCCGTTTCTATTCTATTAATTTTGATGAGTTCATTTTTGGTTCTCTTCATAGAATTTCCCTATCCTGAAGTATTCTGAAACCTATTAGCCAGCCACCCATTCTTTTAGTTAAAGCAGTAGTCCTCAACCCTGTAAAACCAAATGTTACTTTTTTATAATAAATTTTCAATGCAATAACTTTGGAGTTGAAGACCAGAACCAAAACTTTTCAAGTTTCCTTGGTGATTTTGGTGCAGCCACTTCTGGGAATTCTTGAAGGAGGGAACTCCTAGCTAGCATAATCTCTAATCCTTTCCCTTCTCTCTCTCTCTCTTCTCGACAGGATCTCACTTTTTCATCCAGGTTGGAGTGCAGTGGCAGAATTATGGTTCATTGCAGTTCAAACTCCTGGGCTCAAGAGATACTTCTGCCTCAGCCTCCTGAGTGGCTGGGACTACAGATACATGCTACCATGCCCATCCAATTTTTTTTATGTATATACACCCCCCATACACACACACACACACACACACACACACACACACACACTATATATATATATGTATATACACACAACATGTTATATATATGTATATGTGTTTGTGTGTGTGTGTGTGTGTGTGTGTGTGTGTGTGTGTATATATATATTAGAGACAGGGTCTTGCTATGTTACTCAGGCTATTCTCAAACTCTTGATTTCAAGTGATTCTCCCACCTTGGCCTCCTAAAGTGCTGGTATTACTGACATAAACCAACATACTCGGCCCCTTTTCTTCTGAGGAGTATAGTTCATGCTGCTTATCTACTGGGCCTGTAGATGAGCTGAGCAAGTGTCCTCAGTGGAAAGATAGAACCAACAGAATAAAGAGAAACCAATGGTCTCAATATTAGAATTATAACAAGATAAGGAAAATGTGTAAATCAATATAGAGTTGAACAAGTCTGACGCATTTAGTAGAGGGAAGAGTTTTTATGCTATTTTCTTCTGTGTCACTATTCTGAATAAGAAGGAAAGACTTAAAGATGGAAGACACTGAGTGGCGGTTGCTGATCATTAAGTCATGAAGTTCCAGAGCATAGCTAAGGCTATCTTGAGTTTGAATAAGACACACAGGTAGGGAGGTATTGCTGCAAAATTTTTAGACCAAACCAAACTTTGCCATACCTCAGGTAATACTCAGCCTTGGGCATTTCTCAGAAATTTCTCAAAATTTATTCAGCAAATTAGATTCAATTCATTCAGGATCCTGGTCCCAGTTTTCTGACACTCTTCCCTTCTCAGCCCACACTGCTTTTTCTTCAGTCTTCTTGTGCTGTGTAATCAATGAGCTATAAAGTAACATGAGTGGGCATAGTTTCATGTTGTAAATGAAAATTGACAGATACTCTGAGTCATATTTACTTTTTTGCATCAGAGTTGTAATTCAAGTTTGTAATTAGTTATGATGGGAAGGAAATAAAGTGCTGGTGTCTGGCAAGTTTTCTTTTGTTCTTTGCCTAAAACTTTATGTATATTGGTTACTGGTACCTTTGGTGAGCTGGAAAAACGGCCTTTGGGAGATGTGAGCAAATAAGAGAACAGAGAGAATCCAAGTGTCTCTAAATAGGAAATGGTGTGTGTGACCCTTGAGGGAAAGGCACAGGACCACTAGATTTATAGAGGGGGAGAGTTGAGCTGCTGGTATGAGTAATAGAACTTAGGATAGAGGCATTTAAAGTGTGTTTCAGAGGGCTACATGCAATGTTCTTTTAAACCTCTCTTTAGTATTGCCAGGAATCCTTCAGAAAAGATCCCTCTCATCACTACTTTTGTGAGGTTTGCATTGTGGTTGTTGTTTTATATATTTTTGTATGACAATATGCTGACACTGGCCCCCAAAAAAGTATGGATTCTATTTTAAGGACACAAAGAAACAAATTCTAGATGGTTTACAAAGACACTAGTTAAATGCTAGCTATTAAGTCCCATACACATTGTTTCATTTGGCCATCAGTATTATTACTCCCATTTGACTATTGCCAGAACCAAGGCTCACGGTATAGGTGACATAGTTAAATTAAATGGTAAACACAGATGTAGAGACTATTTCCACAATGCCAAACTGCCCTCATTGATTGGCCATATTTATAAAGGTTTTGTATAGAAAAATCACATGTTGGTGGCTATTTCTCTTTCTGTATCCCATTGTATCTAAACACATTATTGTGATAATTTTTCCTGATATCACAGAAGGACTTTAATTTCTCTCCTCTTGTGAATGACTTTTTATTTTCTCTGACTTACTGTCTGGCCATACTTCATAAGAATCACACGTCCTATAGTCAATAATTATTTAGTAATTATGATTATTTAATAAATGATATTGTTAATTCTGACATATATTGGTCCTTACATATTAAATATTATAAGATTATATTACATATGATATATATTTACTATAAATGTCAATTTGTAAATGTGAGATATATAATGATATTTTACATGTTTTGCTTTCTATTATAATTAATAAGCTTTAACAATAAGCTTGCAGCATTTTATTTTTGTAACATTTTTATTTTTGGACAGTACATTTCTTCTTAATTGGGAAATACATTATTTCATATATATGAAACTATATATGTAGGAAGCACTATGTATATGTGAAGCATTATAGCTACATATATTGTTTCATATTTGTGTGTGTGTGTGTATGCATATATAGTGCTTCCAGTATAACAATATATTCTTCTTGACTCTTTTTTTCTAACTATTGGAGATGTTATATGTTATTTAATAACTATATGTTTAACTATATATATATATATATAGTTATGCATAATATATATTACATATGTATAAGATTTTTTAAGCCATACCAAACTTTGCTGTACCTAAGGTAATACTCAGCCTTGGGTGTTCTCAGAAATTTGTCAAATTTAATCCAGCAAGTTAGGCTCAATTCATTCAGAATTTTGGTGTCAGTTTTCTGACACTCTCTACCCTTCTCAACCCACACTGCTCTTTCTTCAGTCTTTTTGTGCTCTGTTATCAGTGAGCTATAAATTAACATGAGTGAGCATAGTTTTACATTGTAAATAAAATTGACAGGTACTCTGAGTCATATTTACTTGCGTATGACTCATTATATGTACAATAATAATTTTAATCATATATAATTACATATAACATATATATTTTATAAATTATGAGTTATAAGGCTCTCTACTTTGGCCATGCTGTGAGTTTAGACCATTTTTACCTTCCCCCAGCAGGTGTGTGTACCAAAACTTTCTGCCTTTGACAAATGCACTCGGATGACAGGCTGCTCCAGTGCTCCGCTTGTTTCTCATACCTGCCTTCACATTGTCTCTGCCTGAACATGTATTATGCTTTTGATGGCTTACCAATGCTTTTTAGAAGTTTTTGTTTAATTGATTTTACTTTTTCCTAGTCAGTCAAAATATCTAACCAACCACATTACTAGAAAGAGATGCTTATTTCATTGAAAATGTTAAGTTTGAGGAACTTGTAGAATAAGCAGAAGTTAATAATCAGCAAACAGCTGAAAATATAAAACAAGACAATGTACAACTGGAGGTGAAGAAAAATTTTAGGAATGGCAATATAGAATGTAAGCAGATTTTAGAAGTATATGGACAGTTGTGAAATGAAATGATAAAATATAAATATTTGGTTCAAGAAAAAAGTATTTAGGAAAAAAATACCAAGCAATGGGAGGGACCAATATTTATGGTGCAGACAATGAAAGTCAGAGAGTTTAAAGGAAGACAAAAAATGGAGCACAGCTAGGAAGCCAAGAAAAGATATAATTAATTGATAGAATTCATAGAAATGCCTCAACTAATAATCTGAGCTGTTCTGAAGTTGTGGAGATTTTCAGTTCCATATAGGAAAATTATTTTTAAAGAAAAGTTAAATTTATCCTCCATCCGTATGTGAAAGAGTAGATCAATAATTAGAATGATTGATGGAATATTTAAATCTAGTTCCACAAGCATCTGGACTCAGTAGTAAACTATTGAGATGGCATTATAAAGGGGTTAATTTATAATTGTGGAAATATAATCTATGA
The DNA here is from genome assembly GCA_036589455.1 of Ateles fusciceps. Taxonomy (NCBI): domain Eukaryota; kingdom Metazoa; phylum Chordata; class Mammalia; order Primates; family Atelidae; genus Ateles; species Ateles fusciceps. Next base: position 6,769,707 of record JAZHEH010003404.1, on the reverse strand, counting down.
AATACACAGCATGACATCATAGAGACACTTAACAGTGTGATGCTGAATTGGTTTTCTCATGTTATTAGAGCACCAGGTAAGAAAATGGGCTTGATTTCTATAACATCATGTCTAGTTTTGAAATTTATCTCTCTGTTTATATAGAATACAACTATTTATGAATTTCAAATAAACATAAAAAACAATCATATTTTTTGAGCATACATAAAAAGAAACTATAGAAAAAGTAAAGGTACTTTTAAACAAGATCTTCCCTTTTTAAAATAATTATCTTTTATTTGCTGAAGTCTAATTCACATGTAGCCAAACCCATGTTTTGGTTTGATTTTTATATGGAAAGGCAGTTTTCAATATTTCAGTGTGTATTCATCTGTTTACTTGGGACTTAGGGGTCATGTAAGACATGAGACATAGGTTCCACTATATCTTGTATTGTTGTCAGCTTTTTTTTTCTTTGCTTTTTCCTGCTTTGGGTGCACAGAGGCTATAATAAGAATATGTCTAGGTCAATGTGCTGAATATTGGCCTTTAACTTGTGCCAGCTTTTTGTCTGTCCTCATGACTTTCAGTTACACTGACTATACAGTTTGGACTTGCATTCTCATAATTGATTTGAGGATGAAATTAATTTTTATGAAACTTTGGCTTGAGTACTGCCATCCTAAACTAAATGCATTTTACTGATCACAATTCGTCATCTAACACACTCTTTGTGTTTTGAGTGAGGTACAGTCATTTTATTTTTTCCATCATAAAAGACTGTGATATAAAGTCTGTTCTACTTTGGAGAGAATGACTGAAGCTATCTCCATACATAAAGCACTTTGGCTGAAAGGTGCTATATTCCTGAAATAGGCTTTCATTATTTATTGAGTCACTATCCTGTAATAATTTTTCTGAAGCACTTTTGATCTGTTTTATAAATATTGTGTTTTCATTTTGAAAGCATTTAGCATGCTGGAAAACTTTCCACTTAAAAAATTATCATAATGGGTCCTTCAAAAGCGGTTTTGTTTAAGTAGCCAGTAGTGAACCCTGTTCTCTGGAGTCAGGCAAGCATTTGAGAACAAGTCATAGCTGTGAGCATTGTCAAAATGGTTAATAATGCCAACATCATATATACTAAAGGGAATGAGTGGTGACAAATTTGGGAGAAAAAAAGGCAAGAGCGTTATCATTCTGAAATGTAACCTTTTGCTTTAAAATGTCAAGGATAGGATGTCAAAAACAGTTTTTTACATCATCAGTAAGAGTAGGGTAATTTAAAAATCCTGTTAATGCTAGCTAAGTACATGAAGTTCAGTAAATCTCTGCTGAAATACATCAGCTTATGAACAATTTAGTTTTTGATCTCTTAAACCAGTCCTGGGCTTGCTAAGACTTATCTAATAATAAAAATTGCCTAGAACAATATTTAGCATATAATAGGCACTACTAAATATTTGTGTTATGATTTAAGAAATTAAAAAAATAATAATTTATCTCATAGTCACTATTTTCAGGGTTGAACTTCCTGGATTATGTGTAAGTCCTTGAGGCCTTTGTTTTGACCTTCAATACTTATCTAGTTCAGAGCCCTGCTAACTGCAAAGCACACACATTTTAAGAAGGTATAGATTTTAAGAATAGTTCAGACATGGCTATTCAGTTTGTTCCTGCCATTCAGTTTTTTTTTCTTATTTAGTTTTACATTTATTTATTCAAATGTCAACTTATTTGAGCTGACTTCCCTGACTGTTCCATCTGTGGTAACCATGATGTTTCAGCACTTTATCATACATATTTTTATTTCCTTAGGGTTTAGTGTCATCTAAAATTGTCACGTTCATTTATTTGTTTGCTTTTGTATGATCTTTCTCCCCCCATTAGAGTGTAAGTTTGCCTACCTTATTATTAGCTCTCTAGAAATGTGTTAGTATATTGTAGGCACTGAATCAGTATTTATTAAATATATGCCTAAGTCTTTAAAATGTGTGATCACCTCTAAAGTTGCTGGGAAAATGTAAGTCATTTCTCCAGGGAAGGCACCCATTGGTATTCCTTTTTTTCTATACAATTTGTTACTCTTGTGAGGGAGGTTATGACAACAAAAGGAATGACATTTATTTGTTTATATGTTTAAGTATTCCTTATTTGAATTCTAGCAATTTACTGTAGGGAGATACTACTTTTGGACTCTATTTAAAGTGCTTTTGAGGAATATCTAAGATTCCATCAGTTAGTGATGAGGTGGGGTGGCCCTCCCAGATCAGAGACATGACATGCAGTCTAAATGTGGCCAGTATTGTGGGGTTAATAATAATTGGTTCATTAATATGGTAGTAGCAAGGAGTTTAGAAATGGGGGAAATTATTTTGACAACTATAAATTGTGACTTAGAAAACTAGAAACAGACGACTCAATAGAAAGTGAAGTTGAATAATTAAGGCTGAATACAAACAGACATTTAATAAGTATTTGTCAGAATGAATGGACACTGAAGTGTTTCTTTTAAAAATAACATTTCTATGATATTCCATGCTCAGGGCACTTCCCACATGCACATAGCATCACCAAGACAAATTTACTGATATAATTCACTCATTAAAAAATAATTTATATAAATTTCTATGTGATTTGTAAGAAATATTTATCAGATTTATGCTACTGCAGAGAATTAGTAAATAATGGTTGATCTTAAGTGAAATACTGAGAGGCAAATATTCCAAGTGTTATTACCTTTGCTAATAATAAATGGGTCTGGAGAAGACAAACTGATTAGACGAGAGTTTACTGACATTTAAAAAAATCATTTAAATTATGTGGTAATAACAAACTTTTATTTTGTGCTTGCTAATGGCACATACAATGAACTGACTAAGATGATTTGGGGTTGGTTGTAATGTAGGGTGAGTGAGATTACTATGTTTTCAAATGACAAGTCATATGTCATAAAAATCCTCTTGAGTTTTAACAGATTTGTTTCTTGTTAATAAACTCATGTAATTGCATTTAAAAGGTTAATGGGGAGAATAATCACACACGAGGGAGAAATTGTTAGGCTCCTAGAATCTTTTCCCTGGGATGATAGTAAGTGACCTTTTTCTGAAGGTTCCACCAAAACTATTAAAAACGAGTCAATTGTAGAGAGTGATTATCTTCTGAATTAGTCACTGATTACTAGCTAGTTTCAGGAAATGTCAGTTTTAGGAAAATAAATAGTAATTTGTTTCTATGTCTCCTACATTTTTAGGTATGTAAATGGTCTAGGGCTGTGAATATTGGCAATGTAGAACTTCTTACATATTCTACTTACTCCTCAAGAGACTGGACTCAGTTTAGAAATAAGATCACTTTAGAAATGTCATCTCTGAACAAATAGCTTATGGTGAATACTTACAATTATGATTACTGCACTTTTTGCCCTTTTAGTCATATGTGAAGAAAGAAAATTGAAATCTTAAAAATAAAAGTTTTTTGATGATAGAAATGTGAGGGTGTAAAATAGTATAACAACATTTATAGTAGTGAACAATAGTTACATAAACAGTAAAGCAGGACAATATTGTTTCCAACATGTTTAATGCTTCTGTTGGCCAGGTTCATCCATACATAATCTCTTAATAATAATCTTGTAAGATAATTACCCCAATTATTGGAACAAGAATTCTAAAGACAAAGATATGTAATAGGTTGTCTTTTGTTTCAGAGTTCAAATGTAGCAGAGCTAGATTTTTGACCCAGGTCTCTATGCTGAGAATCATGTTTATAAAGACTATAGTACATTCATTGACCATGAAGCTTAGTTTGTCATCTGTAAAATGTTGACACTATCCACTTCCTAAAATATTTATACTAATGAAATAAGACAAATTCATGTAAATTACTTAGGACACTGTCTTCCCATAGAAAGTGTTAAATAAATATTAATTATCTTTTTTATTATAATTGTGAAAAATTTCTAAGGTTTTATTTTGAAGTGATCAGCTAGTTAGGTTTCAGAGCTATCTCAATTTAACTTTTGTACCATTCCTTTTGAGAGGCAACTCACTGTCGTTTATTTGAAAATAAAAATTTGCCTAAATAGAGAAAAAAATATTAGAGCATTAGTGTTGTATGTTTGTTTCTGAGAAGTTTGTATTTTCTTGAAGTATATTGTAAGTTAATATATCTTTGTTGGTTTCACATTAAATATGGATTATAATTAGAGATTACTATAGGCCATGTTTGCCATAAGAATAGATGACATTTAGCCACAGGAAGTAATAACCATTTCAGGTGCTAAACAGAGATGACACTCATCATTTTAAACAATTTCACTGTCTCAGTAACTTTTGGTTGTTGCCGACAAAATCTGTTCCACATGGTTTCTTTTTCCTTATTTTTCCCTCACTTCTTTAATATGTACTTTCTGTTTATCTACAGGTACACTTGTTAATTTACATAATTGGCCTTTGCTTACATAAAACAAGTCAGAGTTTATAACATAGGGAAATTATTGTGTGATTTTTATGTAGTCAATAAAGTTCTTTGATTCACAGAGATTAAGATATTTTGGAAACTGTGAGCTCCACTAGTTTGTTTAAATAATTCAACTTATATAATATTTTAATTATCACTGAACCACCAATCAAACCAAGGCATGATTATATAATCAAAATGGAAAATAAAAGTAAAATTGTTTAATAGATTTTCTAGGAAAGTTCAGGGTACCATGAATAATGCAAATGGCACATAATTGTACTCAAGTTACTTAAAACATCAGCTCTGCTACTAATTAACTGTTCTACTTAGGGAAATCATTTAACTTCAACTTTCTCATCTACACCATGAAGCAGTTGAATTAAATGTGTGGTTTCCACACTGTGAAGAAGCCCTAATATAACTCTCGAGAATTATTCAGGCATCTTCCAAAGGTGCTGAGTGATGTCAGATTTGGGAATTTCCAACCATTCTTTTAAATTCCTTTAACGCAGTTCTGCTCTCATCTGATTTACTGATGCTTTCAGAACATTTTCATTTGTTAAGAAAGGCTTACATTGCTAGTAAGATTTGAAAAACAACTTGATTTCTAAGGTCATTTCTAACACTAAGTTTTATTTTCTATTATTCCAAATGGGAGGACTGAATCTAAAGTGCATATTTGGAAAAGTGCTTTTGGCTTTCAGAAAAAGACTATATTAGGGACATAAAATTTATGTAACTATTTTGCAAAGTAGTTGTGAACTGTTACGGATTTTGAGGGTCAGAAAAAAATGTGCCTTTTTGCAATTTTTCCTTCATACATATAGTATGCTTTTTCTTGGCCCTGCTTCTGCCATTTGTCAATCACTGTGTCAACTCATTTTAACTTACATTAGTTGTCCAATGTTTAACAGTTGAAAGTAAAAGGAAAAGAAAAGGAAGTTAGGAAGTGACAGTAAGGTACTAATTTTGAAAGTCACAGAAATGTACTGAGTTGCATTGAATGAAACTTTGAAGTAAATTGTAATATTTAGTTAATATTTCTTTGGAGTCTGGTTAAAGACACTTTTAGATATATCATTAATGAAAGATTTTAATTTTATATGATTTCAATGCACAATAATGCTAAACTGTGGAATGAACGTAATGCACACACTGGGAGACTTAACAAAATCACTTAGGCATACATTGGAGTTTTAGATTAGAGTTCTTAGATTCCGAATGATTCCTAGACATATGTGGAGAAATTAGATATTACTTTAAATCAGATAAAGCTAAAAGGGGGTCAAAGGAGATTTTTAAAAGTTAGCATCTAATTTAAATATTTCTTATGGCACAAAGTATCAATAAATAAAATCAAAGAAAGAGAGGGAGTAAGGGTAGTACTTTAAGACATTGTATGTAGGTAAAAATTAGTATAGAATATATAAATAGCACTTTTAAAATAATATATGTTGTTATATTTTAAAATTCAAAAGATAAACTTTTTTTTCCAAAAAGTTACTAATAGTTTAACTTATTTAAGGTGTAAATAAGCTAGAGGGAATACCATTTGAATCTAGACTTCTGTGAACATACTCTGGTAGATCTTAATTTGGAAACATGAAAATTATAAAAGTATAAAATAACATTATTAAAAATGTCTCCTAAAAATTGAAAGTAAAATGAAACAGATTAGCCGAAATATGTATAGTTTCATTTCTATACATAATGGATCTAATCTAAGGATATTAAAATGTCCTTAGATGTGTCCCACTACACATCTCTTGTGGGAAATATATAAAGGAAAAAAATAAGAATTAAACTCTATATAAGGATATTAATAGTGATAGGGCTAGTATTATTCTGAGACTCTTTTTCATGCAGCTTAGAAGATAAAGCAAGTTAGTAAATTTTGGTGTCATAAAATTATAGAATATTTGGCCTGGAGAAAAAGAGATACAGATATAGATCAATGAAGTTGAATAAAACTCTTTTGACTTGGATTCAAATTATAAGTATCAGTATAAACTCAAGTACTTTATAAATAACATGATATACATATTCTAGCTCTCTTCACTTTAGAGGCAAGGGAATAATGAGGAACTCATAGCAATGGGCACTTCTGTCACTCAGACTGTGGTCCCTATATACATTTTTACACAAATTTTAAAATTAGTCAATCCAGGTCAAAGCAGGAAAGATACGAGACAAGCTTGGAGTATACCGTTAAGCTATCAAGAAATGCATCTATCAAAGGCTATTGGTGCCATGCTAAAAGGGCGCAGAAGCCAACGTTGTTCCCAGTGGTCAAAACTGGGGTCATTGATTTTCAACACAAAGAATACTACAGTCGATTAAAAAACATCAAACATATTTAAATCCATGCATACATAATGAAACCTTGATTATAAAAAAATCCTCATCTTTGAATGATGAGAAGAAATTCACTTGTTATTTTAAAAACCAATAAACAGAGAGAAAACGCAATTCATTGTTTTTCTATGCCACTTGCGCTGCAGTTAACCAGAGTTGATTTAAAAGTTTTTTTAATAGAAGCATCCAAATCAAAATTAAGAAATAATAGAATTACATCATTATTTTGCAATCCCTAATTAATTAATGGACCTAGGAAATGATCAATGACTGATAATAGCACAAAAACAGAGTAAAGCAGACAATATATCCCTTCTAATGAGAATGACCATGACCAACTATGAAATAGCCTTGCAAAACAAATAACACAAAAAAATCTAAATCTTATCCTGCTTTCATAGCAATTACAGAAAATATCGGAGGCAGAAGAATGTATTAAGTAGCACTACAGTAATGTAATGAGTAAAATCTAGGGCTAACTACAGTATTTCTTCAATAAAAGAGTGCCAGAAAAATAATATAATGGAAGGTGAAAACTCTAGTAAAAGAAACTTATGAGATACAGTAACTAAGTATAATCTACAGATCTTTTTAGGTTTGCAAATGGCAGACAAACAAAAGTTATGAAAGTTAGGAAATATAAACCCTGGATATTTGACAATAATGTGGACTTACTGTTAATTTTCTGGTGTTATGTTGGTGTTGCTATATTTAGAAAAGGCATTATGTTTTAGAAATTTACACTGAAATATTTATTCATGAAAAGGTGTAATATTTTCCATTTGTTTAAAAATAATCAGGAATATGAGGAGTGAGCTGTGTACAGATAAAACCAGATGGCTCAAAAGTTGATAATTGCTGACCGTGAAAAGTGGACAAATACGTAGGGGAATCCATGAACCCCACATATTAGGTGCCAGAACGTAGGGATCCATGAGCCCCACGTTGGGGCACCAGAATGTAGGGAGCCAGCCCTACATCACCTGTGGGTACCCTGTGTTCAGTGGTGACAAAGGAATGAGAAAAAGACAGATTAAGAGAGATAGTGGGACCACAGGGCCATCACTTGTTACTTTGGAGGAGGCAGCGAAGGCCCCAAGCTCTGATCATCCACTCTGTTTATTGGTTACAATCACTTTGATCTACAGGGTAGGGGTGGAGTTATGGTGGAGAGAGGGTTATGGTGGAGTATATCAGTGAGCTGGAAGTGAATCGGTGACCAGAACTGATGTGTCATTCTCAGAATTGATAACAGTGGCGGTTTGGGAGTTTCACACAACAAGAACATGTGGTTATCTTTAGCTTATCATCTATGTACAGCTGATGGGGGCCTTATAAGGAGCCTACAAGTCTGGCTACGTCATAGTGCTACGAAGGGGTTTTATATCCTTGAGCACAGTGTTTATGGTAACAGAGCTGAGGTTACCCTACACTGGAACATGAGGCATGAAGAGGCCTACCTTCTCAGAGGCCTTCTGCAGCCCTCCGCAGTTTGTTGTTCCTTGTTTATATGTTACTCATAACCAATTTATGTAGGCACTCTGTAAATCCTTTCTCCTTTGTTGCTTTTCTCAACACAAATGGAACTTCAGTTTACTACTATTGCTACATTTGTGTATTTGAGGTTTTCTATAACAATATTTTTTAAAGATCCTATATGGAAAGATTTAGTTAATTTATTTCAAAAATTTTCATTATATAGCCAAGAGTAATTACTGATCCACTTAGGCTTCAGTGAGCAGACTTGTTCCACAAGGTATTATTATATCTTATATGGTATTTTGTTTTCAGCTAAGTTATATTGTCTCTTCTGCTTCTACTGTCAACTCACAGATATGTACACAAAAAGATTTTAGGTAAAAGTTACCAAAATTACTGGTTGTTATCACCTCTACCCATTTCCCACCCAGACATATAGGCTATAAATAATTTAACAATTGGCTCATCAGTTTTGTTATGGCTTACCTGTACATTAAAAAATAACAGTGTTCCTAGTGTGAAACAACTCCTGGCACACTGTCAGATTGTGCTGTATTCTTAGGCACTTAGAATTACTGTATAGTACACCTTTCACTTCTGCCGCTGAAATATGAATTTAAGGTTTATTATGGCTCTGGTATAGAATAAGATGCTCCTACTTGTACAGATACTAAATCCGTCTTATATCAATTCAGAAATCTTGGGAAATTGAAACAATTTTGCCTTTACTGGTTAACATTGCTTCACTTCCTTTTCATTTTGCAACTGCTGTTTTGTTTGTCACTGTCTAATAGATGACCAGATGGTGCTATTTGAAAGCTTCAATTTGTCCTAAAATCAAATTCTAATGAAAAGAACATCAGGAAAATTCAGATTAGTAAAAGTTATGTTTTAAAAACTTGCTGCTGCTATATTTAATTCATGATTATTTATAAATTGTCTTTATTCCTTTGAAAGGAATTAAGAGAAACCTTCACTGAATGCATTTTCCCTGTAAATTGAAGCTAACATGCAATAATATATTCCTATTCATTAAATGTGAGTGATGCATTTAAGTCATTAATTGTAAATTAAGTTATTTTTGGATATTGATGCTATGTAATTTGTAGGTTAAAATATTCGTTAGTATAGAATTTAGGCTATTTAAATGTATCTGCACTGAGTTGAAGACATTATACTTGAATACCTGGGCACATGAAACAGACTCCCATGTCATCTACCACTGTTACACCAATGCATCTTTCTTAGCTCACATCTGTGGTTTTATCTCTCTCTCTAGACCTGCTGGCTGAAAAGGAGAAATGCTGTACTTGGTTTACGGATAGGTCATTTTGGTATGCAGGCTGAAGTCCTAAGTGGTCTGCTACTACTATTGCAGGGTTAGTGCTGAAAGACGGTGAGGAGGGAAAATTATCCCAATTAATAGAGGTTACAAGTTGTAGGTGGTCATACACTTTATTAGAAAAGTGGCTTGAGGTTAGAATTTAAAACATCTCATGAGAAATGTGTAAGGGCTTGGTTGATTGTTCGTGGACCTGAAAAGAGAAAGTTTGGAAGATTAGAAACAAGAAGCTCTTGGTAATAGGCTGTGAAGGAACTGATAAGACTGAATATGGAATCTGAGGCTCTGTGTACTATATTAGGGCTTCCTATGTTGGATTGTCTATGTAAGAAAACTAACGATCAAATAGAAAGTGATTTGGTTGTTAGCTCTTAGCCTGCCTCAACCATCAGCCACTCAAATGCTGGCATGATGAACTTGTGACCAGAATAATCATAGTAGCAGGAAATGGCCCAACATAATCGGTTTCCACTTATCAATCCTAATTTAACTACTTTTGCTACCAAATTTCCAATATGCCAGCAACAGTGATCAAAGCTAAGACCATAATTCAGCATTGTCTCCCAAGAAGACTCAAGAGCCATTTTGTGGCAAATTGGTCTCATTAAACCACTTCCACTCTGGAGGGGGCAGCAGTTCAGTTTGACTTGAATCAAAACACATTACCATTATGAATGTATCTTTCCTGTCTACAGAAAAGATAAGTTCATAATGGTAATGTGTTTTGATTCAAGCCAAACCACCATTCCAGGGCTAATAGAGTATTTGAGTCATTAGTATAGAATCCTATCTAATATCATATTACACAGAGAAGCCAGTTTACAGCAAAAGACAAGAAACTCTGGGCATTTGACTCTTGGCTACACTCATCCTATTTTATATATTAGGAAATAAAAGGTAGGAGTTGGGGTAGTCCCTCTAGCTTTATTTGCAATGACCCATGTGCTTTCCATCACCACAACTCTGAGCTCCAATATTTATATATATACAGAATACCAGGAAGAGAATATTTCTACCAGGGGACATGGCAAGAATCTCACTAAACATATGGCTGTAGTTGCCATTTGGTCAACAAGAAACTAGCAGGGAGTGGACTAATTATTCTGGCCAAGGCAAATAACACTAACCATCAGGAGGAGACAGGGGCAGGATGAAACGTTCATAATATGCAGTCAAGCTACTGGCACATCACTTGGTATTGTCCTGGCCAATTTAGATATTCATTAATGAATGCAGCAGTCACAGCCTGAGAAGGACAAAGTAAAATACCAGGACTCACAGCCCTCAGGAATAAGGACATGGATTACCCACCATGTAAGAAACCTAGGCCAGCATAGGTGCTAATAGAGAAGAGAATCTTCTACAGCCATGCTACCCTGAACACACCAATCTCATTTGATCTCAGAAACTAAGCAGGGTTGGGCCTGGTTAGTATTGGATGGGGGAAGAGAATCTTGACTGAGCAGAAGAGGAGAGATGATGAGCATGTAAGGTGCAAGAGGCATCCTGTGATGGATGCTATGGTGTCTGGCTCAGATCTTCATTCAGGATTGAGACACTCATTATCACATTCTCTGGGAGTACTGGGAGTTGATGTCACAGCTATATCCTTCTCAGAGAATTGCCCTCAGACAAGGAGCAGGAAACAATAGTATACTCTCTTTTTTCAATCTGGAACATCTCTGACTGGCCAGATTCAGAGCTACAATTGAAGCTCTGCTAAAGCCTCTTTTGTAACTGTAGAACAGTTCATCTTCTCTCTTTCCCAACTCTCCTTCTTTCACTTCTTTGTGGGTGTCCTCCTCCTGCCCCACTAGGAGTATTTTCCAATAAAAAACTTGCATGTAAATCTTTAGCTTGGAGTCTGTTTTTTTTTTTTTTTGGAAAATAAACCTAATATATCAGGCTTAAACTATAAATGGTTTTGATTTATTAGTTTAAAACAACTTAAAAATATTACTCTATTACTAGTCTTATTTTACACAGAGAACTTCACAGTATCTAAGGGGAAGATACTATGATTTTGTTAAATTTGTTTAACATTGACCTTTGAATTCAAGTGTGTGTGTGTGTATGTATGTGTGTGTGTGTATGTATGTGTGTGTGTGTGTGTGTGTGTGTGTGTGTCATTAAATTAGCTTCACATGCTCAGTAACTCAGCTAAGAAATTACAGGGAAATTGCAGTAGGTGTTTGTATGAATTCCAGAGGATTATATATTTTGTCTCAGAAGATGACTAAAGGACACTGAAGATAATTACAAAGCACCAAACGGCCATAAATCAGACATAAAAGTAACAAGGTATAAAAAATTACTTTATTTACAGTCACCCAGATGTTAAAGAAAAGCTGTTTTATGTGCCATAGCATCAACTGCATTATTCACTTTTCTATCTTTAAGATACTTGACATTTTACTTTAAAAAAGCCAAATTCTGATTATGCTCCATTCTGTTATCACTTGATTCATTCATCCAATACTCATTACATAGTGAATATTCTTTGTGATTTAAGGCATGAAGCCTCATGTTAATCTCCAAATGTAAATATTCCTTTAAAATACACGAGAACTTGTAACTCAAAGTGTAGTCTGTGCATCTGCATTAACAGCAACATGTAGTAGCTTGCAGACATGCAAAATTCCCACTTTAGACCTCTGAAAACAAAATCTGCATTTTAGCAAGACTTCCCCAAAAGATTATATACACATTAAAGTTTGAGAAGTACTGCATTAGAGAGAGAATCAATTCTAGAGCTTTATCAGAACAAAGTTTTCTAATTTCACTTGAAAAACAAATTTCACTTGAATGAAGTCAGAGATTCTTCTGTGAAAATCCAGACTGATCACCAGCTAGGACATCTGCATCAGTACTTATTCTGGAAGGATTGGGGGAATATTACTTCAGCTGGGGAGGTGTGCACTTTTCCCTAAACAAAAATAATGCTTCTTTCTTCTCTCTGCGCTGGATATTTCTAATGACTCCATATTTTCCTTATCACAGAAAATCACACACATAAAAATAGCTGTCTGTTTTTCCTGTGTAATGGTCAGGTTTTGAATCGTGGTCCCAAGGATTATCTGATAAGTTCCCTATTTTATTTCCATCTGCATGTCTGCAACAATTGCCGTGTTGATACTAATTTGTTCCTTTTTCTCTGGCCATAGAGGATTGGTCAAATGGCAAACATCTTACTCAGATAGAGGCATAAGGTCTCTTCTCTTGGAATTTTATCTCATGGAAATTATGTGGGTACTGGACTAACACATATAAGCTGGGGGAGCTGTCTGTATGTGGTAGCCATTTTCTCTTACAAGATCTGAGAAATAGAAGTTAGTTTGCAATAGAAGATTAAGAATACAACACTCACAAAAAGGAGAAGAAATGAGGAAAATGGAAAAGAATTTGAGTTTTCTAATATCAATTTATGCCTTGGTTTCATTCTAAGGTTGCATCCTTCTCCTGAAACCTGTAAAAAAATCCCATTTTATTACCAAATTTTTCTTTTTCTCTTGAGTAGAAATTAGGTTTCTACCACTTGCAACCAAAACATTATTCATGTACCTTGGAACATTGTCAGCTTTGTGAAAATAAAATCTATTTTATATGATTTGGGTTGCAATGACCCTTCTCTTTCTGTCAGACAGTATTGGACACATCACCCAAGGCTTGGATAGAGTATTCATTTTATACTAGACACAGCAGTACATTCAGGAGAAAAACACCACTGCCATTTCAATAGATATCAGAAAGGTATTTTTTAAATTTACATCTTGTTCCTGATACAAATGTTTGACATACAAGAAATATACGAAATAATACCTGATTTAGTGACTCTATCTAAAACCTTCAGCAGGCAAAATAAATTGTTATGAAGCATTAGAAATATTTCCAATAAATTCAGGGCAATTTAAGAAAGTACCACAAAATAGAAGGATATAAGATTCAATATATTAAAAAACCCAAATTCTCGTGTAAAAATCAATAAATAATTATAAAAATGTAAAAAAACAAAAATCCCTTTAAAATGGCAACAAAAAACAATAAAGTATCTATGCATGAACTAAAACAAAAATGGACAAGACATATATTGAGAAAACTATAAAAGATACAGTAAAGAAATAGATCTAGCCTATATTCATAAATAATAAACAAGGTACATATTCAGTTTTCAAATTAACCTAAATATTTACTACAATTTTAATCAAAGTTGTTCTGAAGATCTTTCATGGGACTTGCCAAGTTGATTCTATAATTAGTATGTCAGCTTAGAAAGACCAACTTTGGAAATGAAGAAAGATGGGGACTTACTCTATCAAATGCCAAATATTTTGTAAATTTAGGTAATTTAAAAAGTCAAATTTGAATGTTTCAAATACTAAAACCAGATCTCTGTCTCTTATCTTTCAAAATAATAACTTTCACATTTACTGAACATTAAAAAAAATATTGGCAGAGTACAATAAAAAAATGTTTATGATTTTAAGTCAGGGAAGGCCATCTTATGTTCCAAGAATGAAGCAAGATCTCTGAAATATATTTTAATTGAAAAAGTAAACTTGTATATGGTAAATAACATAATCAGCAAGTTTAACAACACAAAATCCCTTAAAATAATTGCCACAAGCTTTCCTGGATAATATCCTGAAGAGTGTTTTCCAGCTTGGATTCATTCTCTCCATCACATTCTAATCTTTGACAAACCTGACAAAAGCAATGGGGAAAGGATTCCCTGTTTAATAAATGGTGTTGAGAAAACTGGCTAACCATGTGCAGAAAGCTTAAACTGGACCCATTCCTTACACCTTGTACAAAAATTTAACTCAAGATGGATTAAATATTTAAACATAAGACCTAACACTATAAATACCCTAGAAGAAAACATAGGCAATACTATTCAGGACATAGACATAGGCAAGGACTTCATGACTAAAACACCAAAAGCAATGACAACAAAAGCCAAAATAGACAAAATGGGATCTAATTAAAATTAAGAACTTCTGCACAGCAAAAGAAACAATCATTAGAGTGAACCAGCAATCAACAGAATGGGAAAAAGTTTTTGCAGTCAATGCATCTGACAAAGGGCTAATATCCAGCATCTACAAAGAACTAAATCAAATTTACAAGAAAAAAGCAAATAACCCCATCAAAAAGTGGGCAAAGGATATGAACAGGCACTTTTCAAAGGAAGACATTTATGTGGCCAACAAACATGAATAAATACTAATCATCACTGGTCATTAGAGAAATGCAAATCAAAACCGCATTGAGATACCATCTTACGCCAGTTAGAATGGCGATCATTAAAAAATCTCGAGACAAGAGATGCTGAGAGGATGTGGAGAAATAGGAACACTTTTACACTGTTGGTAGGAGTGTAAATTAGTGCAACCATTGTGGAAGACAGTGTGGCAATTCCTCAAGGATCTATACCATTTGACCCAGCAATCCCATTACTGGGTATATACCCAAAGGATAATAAATGATTCTATTATAAAAACACATGCACACGTATGTTCATTGTGGCACTGTTTACAATAGCAAAGACTTGGAACCAACCCAAATGCCCATCAGTGATAGACTGGAGAAAGAAAATGTGGCACATATACACAATGGAATACTATGCAGCCATAAAAAAGAATGAGTTCCTGTCCTTTTCAGGGACATGGATGAATCTGGAAACCATCATTCTCAGTAAACAGACACAGGAACAGAAAACCAGACACCGCATGTTTTCACTTATAGGCAGGTGACGAACAATGAGAACACAAGGACACAGGGAGGGGAACATCACACACTGGGGTCTGTTGTCAGTTGGGGAACTAGGGGAATGATAGCAGGGGGGTGGGAAGGTTGGGGAGGGAGTAACATTAGGAGAAATACCAAATGTAGTTGAAGGGGGGGATGGAGGCAGCAAACCATCATGGCATGTGTATACCTATGTAACAATCCTGCATGATCTGCACATATACCTCAGAACTTAAAGTATAATAAAAAAATAATAATTACCACAAGTCCCCAAAACCCACAAAAAGAAAAAATTCCAAAAAGCTCCACACCCAAAATAGGAGGTACAAACTGGAAATGCAAGTTTTATTAATCTTCCTAATATAGGCAAACAAAAACAATAATCAAACACAAATTTTCTAATAACTAGCATATGTAAAGGTCTGGTGAAATTGATACCTTCTATATACTTCTATGGGTGTGCAAAAGCCATTTTGGAGGAAAATGAGGCACAGTATTATTACGTTTTGTTTCCAAAAGCCCAGTGGAAAAATAAAAACAGACATTGGGCTTCTATTAATAGGGAAAGTGGACAACTGCTAAAGGTAATTCACTCAAGCCAATTATGACAAGCTAATTCACCAAATAGCCAAATTGCAAAAGTTATTTCATAGAAAAATCAATTTGCCAAATTTAAATTAAAAAATATATTTCTAAAGTTTACAATAATTTAAATTGCATGAAAAATTTTAAACATTTTGTTTTGGATAGTTGACACATTTTTATTTACTTGACAGAATTATAAGGAATGTCCATTTGTGTTTTAGCAACTTGAAGCTTCAGTGGCAAGAATCAGAACACAGAGAAAACTTGCTGCTAGGACAAAAATGAAGGAAAGAATCAGCCCAGGATGGTGATACCAGGGTTACAGGTGAGTGAGGGGCACAAAGAAGTGAAGCCAGAAGGGCATATATTTAGAACTTGATCACCACCTTCTGGAAAGTTAAATACTTTTCATTTCTAAATGAGTCAACTTAAATGTTGCAGAAATCTGCAAGAGCTGACAAAACTACGTTTAGTCCTCAAATTTTTGTAAGTACGATAAGTAATTTTTAAATTACGAAATTTTATTTTATTGCAAATTGACAAATTATAACTGCATAAAGAATTATTGTATGATCCAGCAATTCTACTTTTGGGTGTACATTCAAAGGACATGAAATCATTAGGTAAAGAGATATCTGCACCCTCATGTTCATTGCAGCATTGTTCAAAATACCCAAGTGGTTGAATCAGTCTATATCTGTCAACAGATGAATGGAGAAAGAAAACATGCTATCTATACACAATGGAATACTATTTAGCCTTAAAAAAGAAGGAAATTATGTCATCGTGACAACATAAATAGTTAAAATGTAAAAAGTAAACATTGCAAAATGTTTATTTGACAAATTGAGTATTTGGCAAAATGCCTTTTGGTGAATTGGCTTTGGTAAAATGGCTAAACGGATTTGGCATAATCGATGAAATGATGCATTATAGTTAAAAGAATGAGGTAGATCACACAATGTGATATGATACATTACTTATTAAGTAAAAACCACAGAAAACAAAATGATACATTTCTTTAGGTACAAAGAGTTAATATACTTTCAAATAATAATAGACTGTCTTTGGGAGAGGAGAGACTTTTGCCCCAAATCTTATAAGGGAAATTTTATATATTATTCAGATGATTAAGATTAAATTTACATTTATATGTAGCAGGAAATTTAATTTATATCTTCCCCTAATTTTGGGATTTTGCCAAAGGTCCCATGCTGAGGACCATGACTGCTGAGGTTGAAAACATTCAAGATCAAGGTGATAGACCACAACACTTACTCAGTGGTAACATAACAGAACTTGTGACCTTTGGCTCATACTTAGCTGCAAGCTATGCAGAGTTGAAAAAAATCAAGGAAGCATTCGGGAAGGCAAGGTCAATAAATAGACATTGACTTTTGGACCAAAACTGGGCCAAAAGAGTGTTAAACATGCTCCCACTTCTCTGGGAAATTGGCAAGTGCTTTCCCTGCATATAAATTAAGCCAAGTAGGGGAGACGTGCCCTGAAACCTTCTGCTGCCTCAGGAGTATAATGGTCCACAGAATTTGAGAATGTGAATAATGTAGTCTGATCTTGCAGAAGTACCAGTTACTACTGTGCTTGATGGAAGAATCAATAAAAGTTTTTGAGGGATGCTAATGTGATAAGCAGGATAATACCCTCCTCCCTGAAAAATATGTATGTGCTAATCCCCAGACCTTAAATGACAAAGGAAATATAAAGATATGAATAAGTTAAGGTTCTTGAATAGTTAGATTGTCCTGGAGTAATCACAAGGGTCTTTATAACAGAGAGGCAGGAGTATCAGGATGAGTGAAGGAAATATGACAAGGGAAAAATGGAAAAATCAAGGAAGTTTTCTATCCAAAATTTTAGGTGGAAAAGTGTGTGTGTGTGTGTGTGTGTGTGTGTGTGTGTGTGTGTGCACGCAAAGTCATTTTATTCTATTCCTCTCACATTCCATTGGACTTCTTTAGAATGTGCCAGATGTCCACAGATTATTCAATTATCTTAAGAATTAAATTATATAGTGTAGACTACCAGAGAATAAGACAATTGGAGTAAATCATTGATTCTGTGATGTCAACAGTAATTGCAAAAGAAGGAGACAGTGGAGGTTCACAGAGGCTGCATATATGAAGGAAACTTCCGGGGACAGGGGGAATAGTATATGCAAAGACATGGAGGTGTAATGATACAGCTGATAATGTGATATGTGCTTATTGTAAGGCGAGGAGAGCAGCTGGGCTGGCTCCTTACTGCTATCCTCCACATCATAGGATAAATGTTCTCTTCCAGATAAGTCATTGAGTTATCATGGAGAAAACAAATACTTTTTATCCATTTTTGCATTCACATTCACGTTTATAGACTTCACACTTGGTTTGTTTGTTTTCACAAAAGATAAATTTCTCATGTTTGAAAAATTCTAAGTTACTGGGTTGGGACACTCATATATCCTCAATGTTTTGTTCTAGAAATTATTATTTGTGGTCACTGCCTGATTTCTGTTTCTTGGCTGTTACAGAGAGGCTGAAATTTCAACCATCATTCTGTAAGAACTGCTTAGTAATGCTTGGGTTGAGTTAGTTACATAGGAAGCTTAGCTCAATGCCTATGTGCTGGTATGAAATGTGTTGCTTCTGCATTATGTCTGGTATCTGCCAGCTAAAAGAACAGAAGACCTTCTGGGAACTAGAGTTTCTGAGAGCAAGGTGAGAGGATTATGCATGAAGACACTGGGCTGTCATCCATGCTGCGGGTGGGTGAGACTTCTCTCTACATTGTTATAAAATATAGCAATGGTAAATATAGAACAAGTTGTCATCTTACAAAATAAGTTTTTGCTACAAATTTTCCCCCCAGTTTTTTTACTGTTTGAAGACCTTGTATGACTTGCTTCTCTTATAGCTGCTTTGGGCCCTAGACTCCACATTTCTTCCACAGTGTCATGATCTCTGCCACTTAGTGGCATTTCATTTTCACAGTTTAGTGATGTCTGTCAAAAGTAATGGACTAAATTGCTCGGCAGTTAATTTATATTAATTTTGAGAAATGCCTTTCAGTTTTTGATTATGTTAATAAGACTTTTACTTTGAGGGTAGAATATACTAGCAAATGAAAAAGATGTTACAATATTTAGCCAAAAAGAAACCACACATTTTGCAAAGGAACAGAAAGGATTTTGAAAGAGCCCCATTGTCTAAAAATCTTTTTAACTGAAATTCTCTTAAATGTGGTTCATAGTTTAATGGGCTTTATATGGCAACATTGCTCCCAGATAATGCTCCTAAATATCATGACATTAAAGAATAGAATAAAGAATGTTCTATGACAACTTTACAATGTATTGCATACACAAATTGAGGTAATGATAGCTAGGTGTTTTGTGCTAATGGACTCACTATATTGATGCATGGTATGGTGAGACACAGATAGTAGCTCTCCCTTTTCTAAGCTTTATAAACTACAACTATAATTGTTAACAGAAGAATATATGGAAAGAGTAAGTTGGTGAGAACCTTATTTACCTCCTATGTTAATATTTTCATTCCAGTATACTGAACTGTGTCATAAAAATTCAACATCAGAATGGATGTGTTTTTGTGATTATAAATGTGAGAGACTCAGAGTTCAAATTCTGCCTTGCCTTATAAACTTTCAGACCCTCATTTTCTCATTGACACAAATGAAGATTACAGTACCCATCTTTCTGTTCCTATCTTTCTGCATTATTGTGAGTCATTTACATGACTTTGAAATGACATCAACAAGGTGGCAGAGTAGGAAATAGCAGTCTCCAGCTTCCCAACCCACACAAAAAAAATTAAAACAAAACAACAACAAATGGAGAATATTCACACAGAAAGAAATACTGGTGAGATCAGCATACTTGAAATGCCAATAAATGTCTAAGAACAAAGAAGAAAGGCAGAGGCTACTGGTATCAGCC
This sequence comes from Ateles fusciceps, assembly GCA_036589455.1. Lineage (NCBI taxonomy): Eukaryota > Metazoa > Chordata > Mammalia > Primates > Atelidae > Ateles > Ateles fusciceps. The sequence continues at coordinate 6,749,800 of JAZHEH010003404.1, read as the reverse complement.
ATGTGGCAGGAACCACAGTGGTTTCTAGTGGCCAGCTCTGTTGAGAACACTGGTTTCTTTTGTAACTGAGGTAACAAACACCCTTTTCCACTAGGGAATTCTAGAGAGGCAGACTTGGATACACAACGCTAACCCTGCAAAAAGCAGCCATTGTTGAGGTGCTTTGGGAAAAGAAAATTCTACCTCTCCAAATCTTCTGCATGCCCTAAATCCAAAGCCGTGGCTATACACATAATGCTCATACTCCAGCCCTTGGCTCTGTGGTTGCACTGTAACTGCTTACATCTCAGAAGCTGGAGACTGCCATAGAAAACTAGTTTGTACTTCAAGCTCCAGAGCCAAATTATCTTTGAGCATGCCTACATTCTGGACACCAGCTCAGCTGCCATAGAGAGCTTGGGCTGAGGCCAGGCTCCGAGGTCAAGCCCAGGGCCACTGTAACTTTGCATACAACCATGTTTCTATAATAGGCTCCCTGAATACTTCACAAGCATTTGTACCTTGCATACTGCTACCAATGCAGCAGAAAGATGCTAGTATTCTAGACACCAGTACCATTACTGTTGGGGATCCCAGAGCTATCATCTCTCCATGTGTGCCCATGCTTTAGGCTTCAGCTCGGTGACAACTTGATGAGTGCCACTCATCAGACACCAGTGTCACTACTGTTGTGAATAAGCTCAGAAGCTGGACCTACTGCCAAGATGGACCCCCTCAGACACAAATTTCCCTTTGGAAGAAAGAGACCTTAGCTACCATCACTAGAGACCTCAGCAATAGTCGTCACCACTGTGGATATCCACAGCATTAGCTACTGAGGATTCCTGTAATTTTTGTCAACGCTGACCTCAGCTGACAGAGCTGCACTACCAAGCTGTATCTGCACTGGTGCCAGAACTTCTATATCTCACTCAGCAAGCATTCTCACACTCCTCCATAGGAGAAGGTCTTTCCACACTAAAACTAGTCAGTAAAGTTTGGAAAAGGTAACTGCTTTACCAAATGTATAGACATCTATGTAAGGCAACAAGAAACATGAAAAACTAAGGAGACACATTACTACCAAAATAAAATAATTTTTCAAAATCCAAAGATACGGAGATATACAAACTACCTGAAAAAGAATGATATTTTAAGCACTATAAATAAAGCATAGAGAAACAATTCAGTGATACTAGGAATGCAATACATGAACAAAATGAAAAATTTTAGAGAGAGATTAAGATTATTTTTAAAAGACCATGACTTTAGGAGCTGAAAAATAAAATGAATAAAATGAAAGCTGCAATAGAGAGTGTCAACAGCATAACTGATAAAACAGAAAAAGAATCTGTGAACCTAAGACAGGTTATTTGAAAATTTATAGTCAGAGGAGGAAAAAAAAAGGATAAAAAGAAATGAAAAAACCTTGTGTAATTTATCAGACAGCACCAAAAAATAAAGATTCTAATTTTAGCAATCAAAGAAGGCTAAGGCAGAGACAAAAAGGTAGAAAACTTCTTTAAAGAAATAAGAGCAGAAAACTTCAAATCTGGGAAAAGATAACTATCCAGGTACCAGAAGGTCAAAATCTCCAATCAGAGATTCCACATGAGCAAGACTCCCCCAAGACATATTATAATCTGGCTGCAAAAAATTAAAGACAAACAGAAGATCCTGAAAGCAAAGGAGAAAAGAAGCCAATAATATGTAGAAGTTTTAATAATGCTAGCAGTGGATCTCTCAGCTGAAACCTTACAGATCAAGAGAGAGTGGAATAATATATTGAAAGGGCTGAAGGAAAAATACTACCAGTCAAGGGGCTGAAGGAAAAATACTGGCAATCAAGATTACTGTGTCCAGCAAAGGTGTCCTGGAGTTATGAAAGGGAGATAAATTCTTTCACAGATGAACATAAGCTGAAAAAGTTCATCACCACCAGTTCTGTCTTAAAAGAAATTGCTAAAAGTTCTTCAAGCTTGAAAGAAAAGGACACTAATGAGTAACACAAAAACAAATGAAAGTAAAACTCACTGGTAAAAGTAAGTATACAGTCAAATTCATAATACTGTAATACTGTAATGGTGGTGTGTAAACCACTTACATTTTTAGTATGAAGGTTAAAAGACAAAATTATTACAAACAATAGTAGCTATGGTAATTTGTTAAGGATACATAACCTAAAAGGATATAAATTGTGACCTCAGAAACACAAATTCTTGGCATGGGCGGGGGGTAAGCTTACAGTATAGTGATTTTTATGTGATTATATTTAAATTATTAGCAGATTATAACAATAGGATATTTTATGTAAGCTTCCTGGTAACCACAAAACAAAGCCTATAATAGATTCAAAAAAGATAGAAAGTAATGACATCAAAGTATATCTGTAGATAAAATCATCTATTTCAAAAGAAGACAGTATGAGTAGATACAGGAACAAAGGATCAACAAAACAACCAGAAAACAATCTAATGGAAGCATTCAGTTCTTACTTGTTAATAATTACCTTAAATATAAATGAACTTAAATTCTCTATTCAAAATATTGAGTGGCAGAGAGATTTTAAAAAATAAATCCAACTATATATTGCCTAAAATATATTGCTTATTAATACTTAAGCAATATTTAAATTGCCTAAAACAGGCAATATATAGTTGGATTTATTTTTAAAAAATTTATTCTGCCACTCAATCTTTCTATTGGATAATTTAAGTCCATTTATATTTAAGATAATAATAGGTAAGGACTAAATAATTCCATTACATTAATTGTTTTCTGGTTCATATACACACACACACACACACACACACACACACACACACGTATGTATTATACTTCATAATAAAACTGTTAAAACTTAGAAAAACAAATTCGGTAAATTTGCAGGAAACTAAAATCAGCATATGAAAGCCAGTAATTTTTATATGGTGACAATGATCTATCTGAAAACAAAAATCAAGAAAACAATCCCATTTACCACAACTCTTTAAAAAACTGCTTAGAAACAAATTTAACCTAGAAGGTGATAGATCTGTACACTGAAGGAGGTGATAAATCTGCACACTGAAAATTATTAAATAATTAATGAAAGAATTTGAAGACACAAATAAATGGAAAGATATCCTGTCTTCATGAATTGGAAGAATTAATATTGTTAAAATGTCAGTACTATCCAAATCAGTCTTCAGATTTAGTGCAATCCTTATGATAATTCCAATGAATTTTTTTCACAGAAATAGAAAAAAATTCTAAAAATAATATGGAACCACGGAAGACCCTGAATTACCAAACCAATCTTCAGCAAAATGGGTAAAGCCAGAGTGATCACACCATAGGCTTTGAAACCTACTACAAGTCCATACTAATCAAAACAGCATGGTACCAGCATAAAAATAGACACATAGACCAACAGAACAGAATAGAGAACCAAGAAATAAATACACTGATTTATAGTCAACTGATTTATAGTCAACTGATTTTCAACAAATATAGGAAAAACACACAATGGGGATGAGTCCCTTTAAGAAATGGTGCTGAGAAAACTGTATATCCAGATCCAGAAGAATGAAATTATATCCTTGTCTTATAGCATATACAAAAAACAACTCAAAATGGATTAAAGACTTAAATGTAAGATATTAAATTATAAAACTACTGGAAGAAAACCTAGAAGATCTTCATGGTATTGGTCTGGGCATAGATTTTTTTTTGGATATGACTCCAAAACATAGGCCACAGAGGCAAAAACTAAAAAATAGGATTGCAACAAATTTACAAAGCTTCTCTGAACAAAGGAAACAATAAACAGAGTGGAAAGACAACCTATGGAATGGGAGAATATATTTGAAAACCATATATCTAATGTAGGCTATTATTATGCATAATATATAAGGTACTCAAAACAATTCAGTAGCTTTAAACAAGTAAGCTGATTAAAAAATGGGCAAAAAACCTGAATAGACATTTCTTGAAAGAAGACATACAAATGGCCAACAGGTATATGAAAAAATGCTTATCACTAATCGGGGAAATGCAAAATAAAACAATTAAAGCCACAATAAAATATCTTACACCTCTTAGAATGTTAAAAGAGAAAAGATAACCAGTATTGGCCAGAATATGGAGAAAAGGGAATCCTTGTACACTCTTGCAGGGAATATTAATAGTATAACTGTTACAGAAAACAGTATGAAGTTTCCTAAAATATTGAAAATAGAACTATCATATGATTCAGCATTCCCAATCCTGGTTATATATTCTGAAGACAGAAATCAGTATGTCAAAGAGATATCTGCACTCTCATATTCATTGTAGCATTATTCACAAGAGCCAAGATATGGAATCAACCTAAGTGTCCACAGTGGAATACTACTCAGCCATAAAAAAGAAAGAAATCCTGTTATTTGTGACAACATGGGTCCTGGAGGATATTATGTTAAGTGAAATAAGTCAAACACTGAAAGACAAATACTACATAATGTCACTTATATATGGAATCTTAAAAAGTAGAGCTCCTAGAAACAGAGAATAAAATGGTAGCTAACAGAGACTATGAGTTTGGAGATTGGAGAGATTTTGGTCAAAGGATACAAAATTTTAGAATAATTTCAAGAGATCTATTGTACATTACAGTGACTATAGTTAATAACAACATATTATATACTTAAAAATTGCCAAGAAAGTGGATTTTAAATGATCTCACCACAAAAAAATAAGTATAATAGGTAATATATATGTTAAATAGCTTTATTTAGCCATTTTTCAATATATACCTGTGTCAAAACTTCATATTGTATACCACAAATATATGTATAATTTTTGTCATTAAGAAAAATAAACTAATACATAAATAAAAAATGAAGACTTTAGCATAGTGTTGGAAATATAATCAGTATTCAATAGTGATTGTTATTAGTAATATTATCATTATTGTTATCAGCATACCAGTGGGGTTCAGACATTGCTGTTGTATGTTATTTTTTAACTGAAGCTTTTCCACGTATAGGTTACTGTTGCTTCATAATAAATCAGTCCAAAGCTGAGCAGGTTAAAACATCAATTATTTCTTATTGATCATACACTGCATATAGGCTAAGATTTGTCTGATTTAGTCTGGCCTTGTCTGGTGACTTTGTTTCTTACTGCTTATCTTCGGCTCCCCATGTCATTCCTCCTCCTTAGACTAGTGGGCTATGCAGAGCAGATTGTTCTCATGCTGAAGGCAGACTTGCAAAAAGGGTATTGAAGTCACATAATGCCTTCTGAAGCCAAGATTCAGAATTGGCACAATGTCATTTTTGCTATTGGTCAAAGCCAATGACATGACAAACCTAACATCAAGGAGCAGTGAAGAAGACTACACACAAACGAGACCTTGTCAGGGTCACGAGAGGGAAGATGGTAAGAATTGGGGCCAAAAATTCAAGTTACCAACAAAGCAAACAACTAGGATGAAAGTACTTTTTCTGTAAGTCATATTGAACTTTCCAAGGAGTCCAGTGGATTCAGGCCCAGAGTCATGCAGGGCTGTCTACCTTTGCCTACAACGAAGGACCTAAGCTGTGGTATTTGCCCATATTCTTTACCTATAGACTTTGTTAATCCAGTTGTGATATATAATAGGAAATACATCAGCATTTATTCAGATTACTAAGCCTCCAGAAATAAAAGAGCCCTCTTCTAAAACCATTTCTTGCCATTTTGTTCATAGGTATTAGTTCCTGCCTCTTTCTTCATGCCACTATTCATCCACTTATCACAATGTTCTGTTTTTGTGTCTGTTTTACTCTGTATTTACTTTTGTATTGATTATTTCATTCAGCAACTATTTATTGGATGTCTGTTCCATAAGAACTAGTCTTATGCACAGCAAAAATTGTGGTTGAATGAGTCACACCAGACCCTAGCTCTCTTGAAGCTTATGTTTTAGCAGGCAGTATAGTCATTAAAAAAAAATTAAACCTTACACAAATAAGTACTGAACTATGTTTGAGATAAATGCTGTAATTAAAACTAAAAGAGTACAATGACAGTGTCTAGGAGGAGGAAAAGAACTAGTCTGGGATTCCAAAACACTGTGGCAGGACTGATATTTGAATGAAGCTTTAAAACACTGCTCTAACACTAATATAATTTAAACCACAAATATAATTTTAAATCTTTAGTAGCTACATTAAATAAAGAAGAAACAGGTGAAATTGATATTAGCAATATATTTTACTTAATACAATATGTCAAAAGTATTATCATTTCAATATGCAATTGTTACCGGAGGGGAAAGTCTCAACTATGACTTGTTCAGGTTCTTGGTGTGTTGCAAAGAGAACTGAACAGAACACACAAACAAAGCAAGAACAAGAAAAAAGCAACAAAGGCACAGATTTATAGAAGCTAAAATACTCTCCACAGAGTTGGGGTGAGCTTCAGCAAGCAGCTCAAGAGCCCTGACTACAATGTTCTTTGGGGTTTCTATTAAGGTAAAAAAATTTGGTAACACCCCTAAGTCTCCTTGAGGCCTCCAATTGGTTACACCCTATGAAAGATTGGCCCACAACTAGAGGCTGAAGTGGAGACTTGACCTGCAGTCAATCAGAGGCTGAAGTGGAAACTTGTTATCACAGGAGTGAGGATGTGGCCTGTATGCTCCTTAATCTGGCCTAGAACTGACTGCACCTGCTTTTTTTTTTTTTATGTTTTAACCCTTAGTTGCCCTAATTTCCTATTCTCCTGCCTCACAAAAATTAGTGATGAACTATTTTACATTCTTTATGCATGTGTGTATATGTATATTTTAACCATGTCATTGAGGTGTGATTGGCATACAAAAAGCTGTACATGTTTAATGTACACAACTTGATGTGTTTGGAGATAACTATACATATATGAACCATCCACCATCAATTCCATAAATGTATCCATTACCTCCGAAAGGTTTCTCCCATCCTCTTTGTTTTGTTTTGTTTTTTTCTGTTATCATTCTGTTTTGGCTTTTCCTTTTTTTGTAGGAGCACTTAACAGAAAATCTACCATTTTACAATTTTACTACTAAGTATTTGACATCCAGTATATAGTTTAGTATATCTACATAACAAATCTCAATTCTAACCAGCCACATATCAAGTGTCCAATAGCCATATGGCTACTGGCTTCCATAACAGCCAGTGTAGCTTTAAAGAACTAACCAGGCAAACTAGAGAGAAATTATACAGACAGAGGGGAAGATCTTGGTAAGGGCAAAGTAGCAAGGAGAAGTAGAGAAAATAAAATAGCCTGTCTTGCAGAGAGCACAGGTTTCAAGTAAAGTAGCATAAAACAGAACTAAATTACATGGATTTTTAGAGTTCTTGTTAATGCCATGTGTTGTGTTCATTATTCTACGTGTTATGAGAGATAATTGAAAATTCGAAGTAGGGTATAGAGGTATTGATTCAGATTTCAAAAGATTGCCTTTGCTGCTGTGGGAAGAATGGATTGAAGGGGCAAGAGTGGATATGAAGGAGAGTATCCAGGAATTATAATTAGCACTCGCCATAGTCTAGGCAAGAGCAGGTGATAACAAAGACTGGGGAATGTAGTGAAGAGATTCAAGATATTTAGAAGGTAAAAGCAAATAGACTTTTTTTTTTTTGCCTTTTAGAAACAGGGTCTGGCTCCATTGCCTTGCTGGAATGCATGGGTGATCACGGTCCACAGTACCTTGAACTCCTGCTCAAGCAACCCTTTCATCTCAGCTTTCCACACTACTGGGATTATAGATATGAGCCATCCCACCTATCCAGGCTTTTCTTTTTCTTTTTTTCTATTTTAGAAGTGAATTACCTAGAAGAGGGGGTAAAAGCTATTTGCTTTGTTTCTGGCTTTCCCAGAGAGGTAAATGTTATGCAAAGTTTGAGGGACAAAATTGGTTAGCTCAGAGTTAGACATATAAAGTTTCAAGAACCAATTAAATTATTTAGTTAGATAACTAGAGATATATTTTGAGGACTGGATATATAGGAGTTGAACTGATGATCAGCTGGTGATCTGGTCTTTGAATTTGAGAGTGGACAGCATTGATCCTTGCAGATTGTCGGGTCCCAGGGATGGCTCAGCTTTGTAGCTTCAGGGTTTAGTTGCCCGACATATAACTGGCACTAAGTAAATGTTTCTTGAAAATGCTTTGTTTTGACCCCCTTTCTTCCCATGATGAGGTGGTAGGTAAGACTTGACAAGCCAGGCAAATACACCTTCTGCAGTATTCAATTTGTGCACCTGTAATTTCCCCCCCCCCTCCCCCAATTTTCACACTAATCCTAATTAATGATTGCAAGGCCTAGGTGTAGCCCATGTACAAGCATCCTTGAATCTAAATATGGATTAATGAATTTATATGGTTATTTCTCATTATTAAAGTCATAAGCACATTTAATAAATCACTTTGAACCTAAAAGGTAAAACATTTCAAAGAATATTACTAAAATGTAGTTATAAATTGTATTATATAAATAAGAGAACAAAATCCATCCCAATTAATTCTATCAGTAAAATTGAATCAATACAAGGTTTTCATATAATGCTCCCATGGCTTTTTATCTTCTTGGCACGCATCTAGGATTTTGCAAAGAAAAGTCTGTTTAGACTTGACTTTTCCATCCTTTTGAATTTTTTTTTTTTGCTGGTAACAGCCACAGTTCCTTTCTTTTGCATGTAACAATAAAATATGACATCTTAAATATTCAGAAAAACCTGCAAAGTTTCAAACTTTCAAAGATGTCTAGAGCACCTATACATCACAGTGATATGAAAATCATCACCCCTCAACTGTAATTGTATTTAATGTAAAATAATATCAGTGACTTAAATATGCCTAAATTTAGGAACTAATAAACCAACATTATTTAAAAATGTCTATCATGCTGCACCTTGTACAATTCTAGAAGTGTTGAGAAATTAAATCCTTACCCTCAGTAAACTGACACTATGGTTGAGCAAGCAAAGTGAATTAAAGAGAGAAATATTCATGACAAAGTAGATGTTATTAGCCAGGGAAATTGAGTAGCTCTTTATTTAATAGATAGGGAAAAGGTTTAATAGGGGATGTTTGTCTTGTTTTCTTTTGGCTGAAATGAGGAATAAGTTAGGTAAGTGAAAAAGGGCTGAATTTTCCTCTTTGAGTCTTTTTACCGTAAATGTGGTGGAAACAGAATAAAGAGCATTCTGTAGGGAGGTGGTTCATGATAAGTCTGCTAACAGATTGGTTATAACAATGCTCTCAGAGACTATGCTGGTCCATTTTGCACTGCTGTAAAAAATACCTGAGGTTGAATAACTTATGAAGAAAAGAGGCTTACTTGGCTCATGTTTCTGCAGGCTGTACAGCCAGCGTGGTACCACCATCTGCTCAGTTTCTGGTGAGAGTCTCAGGAAGCTTACAATCATGGTGGATGATAAAAGGGGGAAGCCCACATATCACTTGGAGAGAGGAAGAGCAAGAGAGAGAGAGAAGGAAGTAGTTCCAGACTGTTTTAACCAACCAGATCTCCCATGAAATGAGCAAGAAATCACTCATCACCAAAGGGATGGCACTAAACCATTCATTAGAGATCCACTCCCATGATCCAGTGCCTCCCACTGTGGCCTACCTCCAACATTGGGGGATCACAGTTCAACATGAGATAGGGAAGGGACACACATCCAAACCATATCAGAGACATTTAATAACATTGTGTTAAATGAATAAATAAACTATGCAATGTAACAGGAATTTATATTTTTGTCACATTTTGATACTACATTTTCTTACCTATAGAGTCATTTTGAAATTAAGGAGAGATATATGGTAAGCACTCTGCTAAGTGTTGTGGCCAAAGAAAGGGATAAGAAATAATTCCTGTCCTCAAATCATTCCCTTCCAGTATCATTTTCTTATTTGGGACCATCATCATTTCTCATTTGGACTTCTAAACTAAAAGCCTTAATCTCTCTCCCCATTCAATCAATCATCCACATGCTGTCAAGAACATTTTTCTTAAGTACAAATCTAATTAAGTTACTGTTCTTCTTAAAATTCTTCATGAATTTGTGGTGTATGTTGCGTAAACTCTTAGTTCTTTAATATGACACAGACATTTCTTAATACTTTGCATTTTTCCTGGCCATCTTGTTTATATTGAAGCTGCACAAAACTATTTACTGTTTCCCAAATGTACCTTGTTCTTTCGTGGCTCTGGTTCAAAGATAGTGCTTTGAACATATTTTCGCTGTTATATACACTATTTTGGTATGGTTTGGCTCTGTGTCCTCACCCAAATCTCATCTTGAATGGTGCTCCTTTAATTCCTATTTATTGTGGGAGGGACCTGGTGGGAGATAATTGAATCATGGGGGTATTTATCCCATTCTATTCTTATGGTAGTGAATAAGTCTCATGAAATCTGATGGTTTTTTTCCAGGGAAACCTCTTTCACTTGGCTCTCATTCTTTCTCTTGCCACCACCATGTAAGAAGTCCCTTTCACCTTCTGCCATGATTATGAGGTTTCCCTAGCCATGTGGAACTGTAAGTCCATTAAACCTCTTTCTTTTGTAAATTGCCTAGTCTTGGGTATGTCTTTATCAGAAGCATGAAAATGGACTAATACATATTTAAAAATAATAAATTTAAGTCACCTCCTTATTCTCTTTTGTTTTGGAGGTGATGCTTGGACTGAGGCATCATGGACTTAGATTTCAGACTGTGATTGCTAGTCTGGACATGCAGGGTGTAATATATGATGGTATAGGACTTTGACTATTGAACTGAGAATTTGGTAGCAATGTGGAGCTAATGAAGGTTACATTCTCATTTTACCTTGTTTCTAGTAATTTGCTTAAAAATGTGTCTTAAGGCTGTAGTATCAATTGCACCAATGTTAGATTGCTGGTGCCTCCTATAATATTTAGGAGTGTATTGTGGTAACACAGATATAATATGATTATATTCTGTATTGGCGTAGGCTTAGAAAGAAAAGGTGAAAATCACATTTATGGTAATTTACCTTGAAATCTAAACAGAGAGAGTACACAAATAAAATTATTCAAGTTTTTAAAAAATAAGCAACAATTATAATAAAAATATAGTAATATATGATTGTCTTATGGTGATAGTGTGATCTAAATGCTTCTGCAAAAATTGGTTAAACTTCCAGAGATGACTGATTCCTGAAATATAGACCGGAGGTCCAAAACGTAATAAACAAATATTTCTCTGTGAGATTCTCTCTTGTTGTGAAATCTAATAAATATAAATAGAACAAAGTTGTTTACTACTGAGCACGAGATACATAGTATTTCCATTCTTCAAGAAACTAAAAATTCAGAAAGAACACACATCTAAGGGACATTCTCTCTATTTGTCATTTTATTAATTAGTGGCCAGAGCACTATGGGACACTTTAGAAAGTTGTGGTTATGTATGTTATGGTGTTCTGGTATAGTTTTGCTAATAGCTGGGTAACTACATAAAATGGAAGTAGAGAAATGAGAATACTTTCCACTAATTTTTAAGGATTGGGGCTTCATAATAGTTCAACTAAGTAAAAATTTAAAGAGGATTAAGTAAGATTTTGATACAACAGGTAACAGGTAGTTTTTCCTTTCTTGATAGTGTCATTAGAGTTATCTGCAGCTTAAATTTGAATGTAGGTCAATCACTGTATGTTCCTAATCTTCTGGTTTCTGATTCCTCCCCAGCCGCCCCTAGTTTCCAGTATTTCTCAAATACATAATCCTATCTCCTAGTTTAGCATCAGTCTTTCCGATTATATTTGTGAGTCTCTGGAGTCTCTGGGAGCCAGTAAAGCTTCAGGTGAGGAAATAGGTTTATAAAGCAGGAGATGATTTGAGGGTATAAAGATAAAGATGTGAAGAAAGAAATGGTAGATATGAGGAAGTATTGATAAAATATTTTAGTATGCTTAGAAGCATCTCTTCAGAGTTTTTATTTTCTTAATGACCTTTACTTCCTTTGACAAAAATCCTATTATTATATTGTATAATTCTGGTACTCCATCATATAAATGATGAACAGACAAAGTGGAAGGCAAATTTTTAGGAGATGACTCAGTATTCCATCAATGTCTATTAATATAGTGTCTACTACCTGAATAGATAGCAATGTCAAACCTGACGTTGTTATCACAAGTTTGTTATGATGCCAGGCACTTTGTAAATCACGAGCACAGGGTCATCAAATGAAGGCTAATGTCCTCTGGCTGAAGAGTTGTGTAGTCATAGTATTTATCATAAATATCCATTTATTATTTTACTTTCAAAAAATAAAATATAATCTAAAAATCTGATTTTTCTTTTCACATAGCGTATATCAAAAGAAAAAGGCCTGAAATAATAGAGATTTTTTGATTATTAAGAATTTTTATGAAATTATTTATCTGATAAATTTTATCCATATACATTTGATTTAACTTGCATTTATATTTTAGTTCAGTGAAGTGAATAGTTTACATACACAATACCCATCTCTATTATATGAGTCTTTTATTAACTGCTATGTAAAACAATCCTTAATGCTTAGTATGTGCTGCACTGTTCAAAAAATAAGTAATTATTGCACTGCATTTTACTATTTCAGTAGGAACAGATTTCCATTTCAAATAATCAGCTTTCACACGCAGGTGAATAGATGGCATACAGCAGATTTCACTACTCATGAAAACTTGATAATCTTGTCAGCTATAAGATCTTTTTGTATTGACATTTTGTTTCTGCAAAATGTTTTCCTGAATGGGAGTGAATTTCTATTTTATGTTTGGAGGTAACTCACTACTTATGGTGGTTGGAAGCTCAAAATTGATAATAAGAATTCTGCTACAGAAATCATATGATGATATAAATGTCTTGTTTAATGTTCTGAATGTTTGCAATCAAAATTTTACATTATTTTTATCTGAACAACTATAAGGGGGAAGCAGGAAAACTCTATTATATGTGTAAAATAGTATAAAATGGAGCTATGTGAAGGAAGGATTGCTAGATGCATTAACAAAATCAAGTCTTTCCATCTTCTACGGGAATAGGAATTTTAGCTAGTCACATGGACATCAAGTTGAAGATTACTTTCTTGGACACCCTCATAGTTAGATGTGGCCATGAGATTAGTTTCTGGCCAATTAGATGTGAAAGGAAGCAATATATGCTATTTCAGAGTTACGTGGTTTAAAAGAAAAGGGGTAGCCTCTTCCTGTTTTTTCCCTATTGTAATTTTGTTGGAATATGGATGTAATGGTGGGAGTTAGAACAGCCATCTTAGACATGAGATAAGACCTGCATGAGGAAGCTGGCAAGGCCACAGACTGGCAGGACCTGGATTATTTGATGTCATGAAACGGATTGCTTCCACTTGGAAAGGGTTATGTGTTTACCTTTTACCTGAGCCACTGCTATGTTTTTTATTTTTTATAACAGCCACACCACATCCTAAATAATACAACATCTAAATCATTTCAAGAAAATATACAAATCTTAGTGAAAGAAAGATTTTTGTTGAGACCAAATTAGCCAAAGGAGCTGTGTGACTTGAACATATAAATAGTAGATCAACAGCACCTAACAGAATGTTCTGAGATGATATAAATGTTTTCTATTATCCAGTTCAATAGCTATTAGCCATATTAGATATTGGGCATGTGTATATGATACGCTATATCAGATTCTGCTATTACATTTTTCAAAGTGTGCAAATTTGCCTCCCCATTTGCAGTTTATGAAACTTCCACAGTTTCTCCTACACTCTAATTCTTAGTATTTTTAATTTTAGCCATTTTAGTGTGTTGTTTTATTTTAGTTTTAGCTTGTGAATTTCCCTTATCACTAATAATCTAAGTATCTTTTCTTATGTTTAATTGGCTGTTTGGGTGTCCTTTGTTTTTCTAGTTGCTTATTAACACCTCTTGTTCATTTTTCTATTGTTTTTCTTTTTTTCATTCCTTTATGGAATTAAAAAATGAATTCTGAACATAATTCCTTTCATCATTTTTATGTATTACAAACTTACTAATCTAGTCCAAGATTTTTTCTGTTTGGTCTCTGATGATGTCTTAATAAACAGAAATTCTTGATTTTATTGTAATCTAATTTATAAATTTTCCATTTATTCATGGGTTTTGCATCCTATTTAAGAGGGCTGATCCTAACTCCAGCTCATAAAGTCTCTTGTATTATCTTCTAGTAAATTTTGTTTTGACTATCATAATTAGATTGAAATAATCCAGTTGTTACATTTTTATGTATATAAAGATAGTATTCAAGTTTGTTTTTTTTTTCATATGTATATCTATCTAGTTAACCCTAATGCCAGGTATTAAAAAGACTGCTTCCCAGGGTGAGAGCCACCAAGGGAGGGTGAACCAAGACAGGGCAGCGTGTGTCCCCACCTGGAACGTGTAGCCAGCCTGGAGGGTTGGGGATTTCACCCACTTGGTGCTCCAGTTTGGATCCTGTGCTTACCTCATCCCTCCTGCAACCCATGATCCACAAGAGCCCTGCTATACTGAGGGGCACCATGGGTTGTTGATGCAAATCTGAGTGACGGCTCCCGCCTGGTGCTGCAAGTTGTCACATGGACCTGGGCAGAAGTTTGGACTAACACCAGCAGGATGGACCCATCCCACAGAAAGACACAGAGTTGAAAGCAGGGAAACAGGACATAAGGCCTGGCAGACCTCACCCCCACAGAACTCAAACTGAAGCTCGGACTCTAGAGAGCTGGGCAGTGAATACACCAGTTTGACCCCAACTAGGAAGACTGAGCTCGAGGAAGGAGAGATGCCATTGGGAAGGCGAAGCTAATCTCACCTGCAAACAAACTCCAGGGGAGGACCACCCACCCAGCAGCCTGACTGATTCCAAGGCAGCCCTGCAGCGCCTCTACAGGCCAAAAAAGATATAGTTCTAACCTCAACAGAAAGGTTGTGCACTCAGATTCCTCCCAAAATCACCAACATCAAAGATCAAAGGGAGGTAAATCCATGAAGATGGGAAGAAACCAGCGCAAAAAGGATGAAACCATCAAAGACCAGAACAGCTCTTCTCCTCCCAAGGATCACAGCTCCTCACAATGAAGGGAACAAAACAAGACAGAGAATGAGTTTGACTAACTGACAGATCAATGAGACAGAAAGTCAGCAAGGATATCCAGGACTTGAATACAGATCAGGACCAAGCGTACCTAACAGACATTTACAGAACACTCCACCCCAAATCCACAGAATACACATTCTTCTCAGCACCACATCATACTCTAAAATTGACCATGAAATTGGAAGTAAATCACTCCTCAGCAAATACAAAAGAATGGAAATCATAACAAACAGTCTCTCAGACCACAGCACGATCAAATTAGAACTCAGGATTAAGAAAAGCACTCAAAACTGCACAATCACATGGAAACTGAACAACTTGCTCCTGACTGAGGAAGGGATAAACAATGAAATGAAGACAGAAATAAAAGTGTTCTTCAAAACCAACAAGAATGAAGACACAATGTACTAGATGCTATGGGACACATTTAAAGTAGTGTCTAGAGGGAAATTTATAGCAATAAATGCCCACATGAGAAACAAAGAAAGATAAAAAATCGACACCCTGTTGTCAAAATTGAAAGAGCTAGAGGAGCAAGATCCAAAAAAAAAAAAAAACCTGAAAAGCAATTAGAAAACAAAAAATAAGAGCAGAGCAGAACTGAAGGAGATAGAGACACAAAAATCCCTGAAAAAATCAATAAATCTAGGAGCTGGTGTTTTGAAAAGATCAAGAAAATAGACTACTAGCCAGATTAATAAAAAAGAAAAGAGAAGAATCAAATAGATGAAATAAAAAACGATAAAGGGGATATCACCACAGATTCCACAGAAATACAAACTACCATCAGAGATTACTGTAAACAGCTCTGTGCACCTAACTAGTAAACCTGGAAGAAATGGATAAATTCCTGGACACTTGCACACTCCCAAGCCTAAGCCAGGAAGAAGTTGAAACCCTGAATAGGCCAATAACAAGGGCTGAAGTTGAGGCAGCAATTAAGAGCCTACCAACCAAAAAAAGCCCAGGTCCAGATGGGTTCACAGCCAAATTCTACCAGACATACAAGGAGGAGCTGGTACCATTCCTGTTGAAACTATCCCAACAATACAAAAAGAGGGAATCCTCCCTAACTCTTTCTATGAGACCAACATCATCCTGATAACAAAACCTGGCAGAGACACAAGAAAAAAAGAAAACTTCAGGCCAATATCCATGATGAACACTGATGCAGAAATCTTCAATAAAATACTGGCAAACTGAATCCAACAGCACATCAAAAAACTTATCCACCACAATCAAGTAGGCTTCATCCCAGGGATGGAAGGCTGTTTCAACATACACAAATCTATAAATGTAATCCACCACATAAACAGAACCAAAGACAAAAACTACATGATTATCTCAATAGATGCAGAGAAGGCCTTTGACAAAATTCAACAGCCCTTTATGCTAAAAACTCTTAATAAACTAGGTATTGATGCCACGTATCTCAAAATAATAAAAGCTATTTATGGCAAACCCACAGCTAATATCATACAGAATGGGCAAAAACTAGAAGCATTCCCTTTTAAAACTGGCACTAGACAAGGATGCCCTCTTTCACCATTCCTATTCAATATAGTATTGGAAGTTCTAGCCAGAGCAATTAGGAAAGAAAAAAAATAAAGGGCATTCAATTAGGAAAAGAAGAAGTCAAATTGTCCCTATTTGCAGATGACATGATCATATCTTTAGAAGACCTCATCGTCTCAGCCCAAAACCTCCTTAAGCTGATAAGCAACTTTGGCAAAGTCTCAGGATACAAAATCAGTGTGCAGAAATCACGAGCATTCCTATACACCAACAACAGGCAAACAGCCAAATCATGAGTGAACTCCCATTTACAATTGCTACAAAGAGAATAAAATACCTAGGAATACAATTAACAAAGGATGTAAGAGATCTCTTCAAGGAGAACTACAAACCACTGCTCAAGGAAATAAGAGAGGACACAAACAGATGGTAAAACATTCCATGCCCATGGTTAGGAAGAATCAGTATTGTGAAAATGGCCATACTGCCCAAAGTAATTTATAGACTCAATACTATCCCCATCAAGCTACCAATGACCTTCTTCACAGAACTGGAAAAAACCACCTTAATCTTCATATGGAACCAAAAAAGAGCCCACATAGCCAAGACAATCCCAAGCAAAAAGAACACAGCTGGAGGCATCACGCTACCTGACTTCAAACTATACTACAGGGCTACAATAATCAAAACAGCATGGTACTGGTACCAAAAGAGATACAGACCAATGGAAAAGAACAGAGGCCTCAGAAGCAACACCACACATTTACAACTGTCTGATCTTTGACAGACCTCACAAAAACAAGCAATGGGGAAAGGATTCCCTGTTTAATAAATGGTTTTGGGAAAACTGGCTAGCCATGTGCAGGAAGCTGAAACTGGACCCCTTCCTTACACCTTACACATACATAAACTCCAGATGGATTAAAGATTTAACAGAATGACTAACACCATAAAAACTCTGGAAGAAAACCTAGGCAAAACCATTCAGGACATAGGCACAGGCAAAGACTTCATGACTAAAACACCAAAAGCAACAGCAACAAAAGCCGAAATAGACAAATGGGATCTAATTAAACACTTTTCCACTGTTGCTGGGAGTGTAAATTAGTTCAACCATTATGGAAGACAATGTGGCGATTCCTCAAGGATCTAGAAATAGAAATTCCATTTAACCCAGCAATCCCATTACTGGATATATATCCAAAGGATGTGCACATGTATCCCAGAGTCCAAAGTACAATAAAAGAAAAAAAAAAGAGTGCTTCTACAAATTTGCTTTGCAGTACCATCTTCGGGAAACTCAAGAGTTCATAATATGCCTGGTTCTAGACTCATTGTCAGTTTTTACTGGGTTTTGTCTGCATGGTCCATCAGTAATTAAGAGCAATACTAAAATCTCTCACTACCTTTATAGACTTGCCTGTTTTGTCTTATATTTTTGATAATTTTTGGAATTCTCATATTTCCTATATATGTCTACCGTATATCATTATCTCTTGTAACAGTTTCTTCCACACAGCTACTATATCATAGACCAACTTTTTTACAGCTAGATTTGTATGTCATATGTTTATTTACTCATGTATCTGATATATTTTGTAACATTTAGAATTTCAGTTTTGTTATTTGTTCATAACCTAAAAACCTTTTTCATATTATTATAACAGCCCACTTACATTTAATAAATAATTAATTTATATTTAATTTATAACTACCACATTACAAAGGGCTATTTGACTCACCTGCCTATGATCCTTTACTTTCTATTTTCTTGCCTTATTTTTATTTAAGTGTTTAAAAAATTGCTGTCATGACCTCAGTTAATTTGGAAGTTATGCATTCTTTTTCTATTCATTATTTACTGTAGTGATTACTGCATGTCTCCTTAATTTATCAAGTATAATGCTGAGTCGTGATTTTGACATCTGTCCAGACCTTACATCATTTCAATTCTGTCTTCTCTTCTTCCAACTTACATACCATTGTTGTTGTATATACTGATATTCTCTTTTAAATATCCAAATCTTTTTTTTTTCAGTAAACAGCCACTATTCTTTTAGATTTACCAAGATATTTATTCTTTTCTTTAGTATTTAATTTCTTTTTTTCCCCAGAGACTTGGAATCATTTTTCTTTGATTCTAGAATATATATTAGTCTATGCATGTTTTCTCCTTTTTTCCTCCTCACTTACATGTGTGTAACATGAAAATTCCACTCACTGACATTTTAAATTACTGTACCTGTATATATTTTGAAAGTACAGATCTTTTCCTTGTACTTTCTTTCTTATTTTGTCTGTCTCTTCGTGAAATGAAGTGCCAGCATTTAAATCGATGGCAGATGTGCTTCATTCTACAAAGGCAAAAGCCATCAGTCTTCGTGTTATCTGATAGCCTCTACTGTCCTGTCATCTGTCTTTTCCAAGTGGACATCGTTAAACAAGACACAGATATACAGTAAGGTCATTGATAATGTTTGTCATCAACTCAATTTATAATTTCAAGTAAATGGAGTATATCTTGAAAACTAAGCATCAATTTAAATAAATCAGATTTGCCTGTGAGCTTATAAAAATGAAGTAAAGATTCACACATTAAATTCTGCACTACTGAGCTATTACAGTGCTGTCCAGATGTGCTATTCTTCTAAATCGAACAGCTCAGCTCATACACTTTAGCCCTGTGAATTCCTTTTTAAAGATACTTCATTTTTAGTTCAAAAATCTGAAAATGGAAGGTTTTTTTGTTGTTGTTGTTTTGCCTGAGGAAAACTTAATATTTAAACAGATTCAGCTTGAGCAATATCCACATGCTGCTGAGGGTTTACTCTTTAAAATGTCATAGGTTCCCATGTAGAATTTTGGTAAGATACTGTGGTTAGCCAACTTTTTCTTTTCTTTTCTTTTTTTTTTTTTTTTTTTGTTTGAGACAGTGTCTTATTGTTGCCCAGGCTGAAGTGCAAATCTTGGCTCTGCAACCTCCATCTCCCGGGTTCAAGCAGTTCTCCTGCTTCAGCCTCCCAAGTAGCTGGGATTACAGACACGCACCACCATTCCTGGCTAATTTTGTATTGTTAATAGAGAGAAGGTTTTGCCATGTTGACCAGGCTGATCTGAAATTTCTGACCTCAGGTGATCCACCCACCTCGGCCTTCCAAAGTGCTGGGATTACAGATGTGAACCACCGCATCTGACCAGCAAACATTTTTATGTTTGAAAAAAAACTACCAATTCACTTCTGGGCTTTCAGTGACAAGGAAAACTGAACAGTTTAAGGTAGCTTAATAAAGGTTCAAAACCAGATGCAAATATGATGAATTCACTCAGTGAGCTTTTTGGAAATATGCCAGATCTTAACTCCAAGAGGGCACCAAGTTTGAATTAATTACACTATTTCTCAGTTTCTCTCCTTTACTCCCTAGAAGTGTATATCCCAAATTTCATAATTATCATTTTAGTGCCTATCATATATTTTTATTAATATGTTTACACCTCAAAATAATTTTATTTTGTGTGTTTTTAAATTTTATGTGAATGTATGATGTGGCTAATTTTTATCTTAATGTGTTTTTAAGATTTATGTTGATGTATGTAATTTTCTCTTTCATTAATTTTCACTATACATTCATTCTTGATAGCTATTTTATATTTTCTCAATGCTACAAAAAATAATAAACATGCTTTTGCATGTCTTCTTAATATTTAAAAATTGAAACAATGGAATGGAATAAGAGGGAAAATAAAATATGAATGTATCACACAAAGTGAACGGTATTGTTTCATGGACCATTTTTTTCTTAAAAAAGTACATTTGTATGGGATTGTACTATAAAAAATATTTTTCTACTGGGAATGGTGGTCAATATTTTTTAAGTATTGCTTTAAAATATGTAACTAGGAATTGAATTCCTTGAAAGTAGGGTACAGGCATCTTCAATGGATATGTCAAATTTCCTGTCTAGAATGTTGGTGCCAACTAAATCTCAAGAGCAGTGAGGATGAAATCTTGTTTCTGTATAGCTTCACCAATGCTTCTGAGAAACTGATTGTTTCTCATAGTTTTAAATTGCATTGCCTTCACTGGCAATGAAGTAGGTTGTCTGTTTTTCTTATTAGTCATTTTCTTTCCCTTTTCAGTGAACTGCCTATTTATAGTCTTTGCCACCATCTCTTATTTTTTTTTTTTTTTTTTTTGGCTATTGGCAGTCTGTCTTATTTTTGTATTGTGTGAGGTCTTTATCATCCTAGATCTATGTCTCTTTGATGGCCACCTTGTTCAAAATTTTTTTTAATAGTCTGTGGTTTACAGTTAACTGTAGTTTTCAGTTAAATTATCTTGACATATTCTATATTTCATTTTAGGTTATCCCCATATCCTAAATGCTTGTTTAAAATACAAAGAGTGAATTAAAGTTCACTCTTTGTTATGTGAAGTGTTTTGGGTTTTGGCAAATGCAAAATGTCGTTTAGCATTACGTTTTAGTGTCGTAGATACCATAGCATTTCTGTCATTACTGTATTATACAGAAGTTTCATCACTTTAACAATTCTCCCATATTTCACCAATTCAACCAGAAAACCACAAACATGTAAAGACACATACACACACACACACACACACACACACACACACACACACACCCCCCTGGTTAAACAGTGGTATCATTCCTTTTCATCATTGAATTGTATCCCATTGTATGAATGTAAAACATTTTGTTTGTATATTCTACTATTTAAAGGACATCTTCGCTGCTCCATATTTTCATGATTATAAATAAAGCTTCTTTAAAAACTCATATGCAGATTTTGCATGGAGATTTTTTCAAATTAGTTGGGTAAACATCTAGGAGTGCAATTGCTGAATTGCATATTAATACTCTGTTTAACTTTGTAAGAAAGTGCTATACTCTCTTCCAAAGTGTCTGTACCATTTTTGCATTCTCATCAGCAAAAATGAATGTTCCTGATGCTATGAACCCTTATTAGCAATTGATATTGTCAGGTTTCTGTGGATTTATGTCATTCTAATAGGTATGAAGTGGTATCACTATGCCATTTTGACTTGTATTTCCCTAATTACAAATGATGTTCAGTACCTTTTATATGCTTATTTGTCTATTGTATATCTTTTTTGGTGAGGTGAGATATCTTTTCAGATATTTTGCTTGTTTTTCAGTTGGTTTGTTGTTTTCTTGCTGTTGAGTTCCAAGATCCTTTGTGTGTTGTGGATACATGACCTTTATAAAAAGATATGTGGTTTGCAAATATTTTCCTCCTAGTCTGTGATTGGACTTTTTAGTCTTAAGTAGCTCATTTTAATTTTAAAATTCATTTTAAGGTATTAAGATAAATGTGATATCTACTTCTTATGCTATTGACTATTCTGTTCTTCATTTTAGCAAAGTGATATTATTATTATTGGCAATGCATGTAATACAGTGACAGTTGCTGTAATCTTTAAATATCTTCCAGGTCTCTGGAAGACCTTTAATCAACTTAGTCTAGTATAATAGTGGCTAGCTTCAGAAAACCTTGATAACAACCATAAGTTCAAGCAATGTTTTCAGCACATTTTTGTGTGTGCTAAACACTAAGGTTGTATCAATGACCAGAATAACATGAATCTCATTCTCACAAAGTAACAGTGGAATAGGGAGGAGAGAGTAGTGAAAAGCAGTCACAATGTGAACTAACGCAGATGCTCAGAGAAGATGAGAAAAAGCTTTTATTTACCCCACACTATAGCTGTCAGCATCCAATGAAGTAAATAGAAACAAGAGGTAAAGAAACAGCTGAGAAGCAAAAAGAAAAATAAGTCCACCTAGAGCTTAGGAATATCAAAAGGGATAAAAGGGCAAGGGAGGAAGTAGTGCTATTAGCATCCAAGGTTTTAGTCAGCTGGGGATAGCTTGATCTGTAGAGGAACAGTTTGGTGGTAGATGAACCATAGAAGAGATGCAGGTGCACACCAGTGATGTCACTGGAGACAGGGAGAGAGGGGGAGGAGAAATACTCTAGCTTCTCTCTTCTTCCAGGATCCAGACTTCTGTGAGAGCTTTCTGTTGGCTGATCCCAGCCAAAGCCAGCAGACACAGGAGCTTAAGAATCTGTAGCAGCGAGCCTCCCTGAAATGCAAAATGGAGCAGAAGCAGGGGAGAATGAATGGGCCAAGGGTTTGCCCCCATACTTAGTATTGCACAACTTAGTTTTTAAAGAAGTATAATTTTTAGTGATAATTAGTAGAAAAACAAAATTCTATAAAATCACCCTTCTAATTTTATCCCTCCTCCATTATTTTCTCCTACATTCCCAAACTCTACTTGCCATCTAAACTTTTTTCTAGCATAATGGCAAGAGAGAATGACCAGAGGTTATTTAACAGTTATTATTTGTCAGGCACTGGGTAAGATGCTTTATATGAACCAACACTTACTCTAAGGAGTAATCTTAGATCTGAGTAAGTTGGCTTAGTGACATGTCACGGTTCCATAGATGCTAAGTGAAAAAGTTGAGAGCAAACTGGATGTGTCCCATTTCAGAGCCCAGGCTTCACATGATACAAGCAGACCCTGTATGATTCAGGAAGTGTGACATTTTACCATTATTTCAAAGTCATGCAAGGTACACTCAAATACCAATGTCCTTTAAAAAAAGCAAGAGAAAGTAAAATATGGAGCATCTGAATAAAATAAGTACATTCAAAAATTCAAACAATATTTTTGGAAGTATTTATGTTACTGTAGCCAGGACCATTTTTGTTACCAGTACAGAAATCCTCATAGACTTGCTTAGGACGGAAAGTATCCTTTAACCACAGACACCATAGGAGTGATATTTCTCTTTGTCTTTTTCCTGGGCAACATGGTTTCACTTTCATTGTGTTCTGGCTTGTGTGTATCTCCTCAATTGCCTTCTCCTGCTGCCTCATAATTCCTACACCTTATAAATGTGCTGTGGCATCTCTTGCTAAGTGATGTTTTTTCTTCTCTGGTAGGTACCAGAGAAGGAAAAAAAAACCTTATTTTCTGGCAAACTCTGTACATATTCCTGAGATAGATATATTGTAATATCTTCACAGCTTTTCCAGGCCCTGGGTCCCTGGTCACCTAGAAATTGACTTCATTTGTTTCATTTGCCCATTTATGATCTCCGTGGAAAGATTTAGGGAGAAGTTAGAGATGTAAGAATCTGTGATAGAAAATATTTCTGCTGCCTTTTCATCAGTAATGGTAGAACAGAGCCTATTAGAAGTAGGGGCAGTTGTTGAGACAACTTTAAGTAATAAGGTTCAACTTTTGCCAAGAAATTATTCTATTCCCTAAATGTAATGGTATTTGAAATTGGAAACAATGTCAAATATATACCATATTTTGTATTATTGTATTTCAAATATATACCATATTAATGTATATATTTTGTATTATTGTATATACAAATATATATAATTTATACAAATAATACAAATATATATCATTTGTATTATTGTATTTCAAATATATACCCTATATTATATATACAAATATATAAAATTTATACAAATAATTCAAATATATACCATATTTTGCATTATTGTATTTCAGATACATACCATATATTATATATATTTTATATTATTTCCAATGGTATTCTTCGTTGGGAACACATCTACCTGACATTTTCAGCATCTAGGGCTGTACTTCTTGCATTCCCTGGGTCATGGCTCCTTTCTCCATCTTCAGAGCCAGGAGCATGGCATCTTCAAGTCTCTCTCTACTTCTGTTACCTTGTGGTCTACTCTCCATTCTGTAGTCTAAACTGCCTTTGCCTCCCCCTTCTAAGGGCACTTCTGATTACATTGAGAGACCACTTATATTATTCAGGATGATCTCACCATCTCAGTATCCTTATTTTGATCAAATCTTCAAAGCCTTTTTTTTTTTAAACCATAGAAGTTAACATTCACATATCTAGGGATTAGGACCTTGATATCCTTGGGGAGCCATTATACAACCTACCATGAGAAATTTGCCTGTGTGTCTTTGTGTGTGTGTGTGTGTGACTGGACTGTGAACTATGTATGAAATGCAGTGACAATAACACAAACTATGGCATATATAAAGAGACTGAGGCTGGGCATGGTGGCTCATGGCTGTAATCCCAGCACTTTGGGAGGCTGAGGTGGATGGATCACCTGAGGTCAGGAGTTTGAGATCAGCCTGGCCATCGTGGTGAAACTGCGTCTATACTAAAAATACAAAAATTAACCGGGCATGATGGCGCATGTCTTTAATCCTAGCTACTCAGGAGGCTGAGGCAGGAGAATCGCTTGAACCTGAGAGGCGGAGGTTGCAGTAAGTCGAGATTGCACCACTGCATTCCAGCCTGGGCGCGAGACTCCATCTCAAAAATGAATGAATAGAGAAGGAGCTAGAGAGAGAGAACGTCTTTACTTTTTGGAAAATATCCAAGGTTTGTTGTTTTCTTCCAAATTGGATTAAGGTTCTATAAAAGCTTCATATTGAACAAAATTCCCTAATGTATAATTAAGGGTTGTCTTAGTCCATTTTGTGTTACTATAACAGAATAGCACAGACTGGGTAATTGAGAAAGAAAAAAGAAATTATTTCTTCCAGTTCTAGAAGCTAGGAAGTCCAAGGTCAGGGAGTCGGCATCTGGTGAAGGTTTTGCAAACCAGATGAATATTCATTCCAAGTTCTGAACTCGAATTAAGTTGATAAAATTCTGGGTTTGTTTAGCCTTTGAGCTAAGGGATTTTGATGACCATTGCATTGCTTTGGGTGCACAATGGAGTTCTTCCTTCTACACTCTTTGCTTCATCTCCAGAATTCAAAATCTTTTGCCCATTCCAGGAAGACTGTTGCAGCCTGGAAAACATTTGCTGTGGAACAAAATATCTATTACATTTTCATTTCTATTTCATCAAATTATTTTTCCATCAGCAACTGGGCAGCATACTTAGCATGTGTGACCACTGGTTTAAGACAAATTGCTGCAAATGGTCACCTACTGGAAAAGCGAAGGTTGCCATAAAAGATCAGTGGGAAAGCTTATATATGGCGTAATGTTAATTTATTTTATACATCACAGGATTCAGCTTCTGAGAGGTAATAGATTTTATTGCTCTTATTATAATGCATATTTAGAAGCTAAATGATAAAAGCCAATGATGCCTGCTAGTATTTTGTACTTTTAAAATATGTTCTAAAAGCTATGAATCTAAATTACATATAATGATGCTAAAATGTGTTGTCCATCATGAATATAGTTATACACCTGACTTTCAAAGTTGTTTCAGTAATCTAGATGGTGACTTTGCACTAACTTTGTACTATCTCTGGTCATATAACTAATTCCCTTTGTGACCAATGGAGCATAGTTGTGGCATGGTGAATTAAGATTTTTCTACAGCCTGTCACTGATGCAAGAGCAAAGTTAGAGGTCACAAATGGAAATTGATAAAAAGATATTATTTTAGTAACACAAAATTACAACAAATGAAAGAAGTTAATCACAGATGCAGAAGCAAATTCAAGATACAGTGATTCCCATTATTCCTAGAGGATATTCAGAAATAATGGAAATTTTTGTTTTCTTTTTTGATAGATGTTAATAATAGTTATCACTGCAATTTTTAAACTTTTTCGAGTGTAAGCAAGGATCAACCCTGAGATGTTAAAATATAGGGATATTCAAGGCATAAAGTTTAAAAATAGAAATACTTTTATGAAAAAGTTGCTCAATTTGACAGTTTTGACTATATAAACTAGAGCATTATATACTACATTTGACTACATAAACTAGAGTAATACATGGGATTTTTTTAAAATAGTGAATGAAGCAAACTAAAATACTCCATATGAAAGCCTTGCTGGAAAAAAAAAAGTGGTGTTTGACTTGAATTTCAACTTTTTTCTACTGGAATAAAATAGATTGTTCAGGAGGTTTTTTATTTTTAATGGAAATGGTAATTACATCTTAAAAGTAAGAGAACATGTTTGCAACTCAGAAGACCTAAGGCCGTTGAAAAAGTAAGTTTAAATCTGACAAAATGGTAGATTAAGTAGAAGTTTAGAATGAAAGACATACCTCTCTTTTCATTACCATTATTTTTCTTACTTTATGGTACTGAATTGATAGAAATGCCAGGTTTTGTTTGTTTGTTTTCCCTTCAGCATGTGTAATATATGGCTATCACTGGTTGAAGAGTTTTATTATTCTCTTTGTTGTACTATCATACCCAGTGTAGCTTTACTTCACTCAGAGAAGCCTCAGCTGACTTTTCAGGAATGCTTAGTCAGTGATAATGCCCACACAAAATTTTAATTCACTTTTGAAAACTTTCTCAAATGATCTTACGACGTTTTCCCTAGTCATTTCTGGTAATTGTAGAAGAATGCACCACAATTCAATTCTTACAATAGTGCCCATTAGCATCTTCTGCTTCTGCGGATCTCAGCATTTCTATGACAAACTATGTTATTACAGATTTGTAACATGACTGTCATTTAGCAAACCACAGGGCGGAAACTTAAAATACATTTTTATAAAAGATACTGAACTATGTTTTGTTGGTTGACGTTAGACATAGGGTAATAGCACAAACTTTTAATGGTAAAATAGTCACGCAGGTATCACTTTTGCAATTACTAGTGTGTCAATTTTCTTCATAAGAGACAGATAATTGCCAAAATGAACTAGAAGGCTTGCCTTCATAACATCTTTTGTTTGGGCTTTATATTTAACTATTCAAGAGACACCTTGAATTAGTAAATTGTGTATTATTCCAGAGTAAAAGTCCTCATTCTTTAAGATAACTGTGTATATTCACTTTTTTGTTGCATCAACACTGATTTGCAAAAAATACAGAAATGCGATAGTTCTGTGAATCTACAGGATGTTTCAGGAGACGTAGAGACCACAAATGTTCTGTGAAAGAAACACGCAGGATTCCCACCTAGTCATCCTTAGAAGGCTGGTTATACTCAGTCTCTGCGGTATAGGATTACTGAGACATCCTGCGCCTCAAAGCTCATTTAGGCCATACTTGCAAGCACACATATAGAGTCTCCTTTCAGATGCCTAGAAACCACATACAAAAAGCATTTTATTTAATTGATTCACAAATATCGTGTAATTTTATTCTTTCTCACTTGACCTGTATGCATGTACAATTTTGAAGCAAATTGGCTGTTAACATACTGGAGTAATAAACATTGTATAGTCAATAATGTAGGGGTGGGATACTTCTAGACACCTGTGGGTGTGTAAGATTATTTCTTCAGGTATTTTACATTGGTGATATCAGTAACAATAACAGTAATGTTTACACTTTTGTTGAGTGTTCTCTGCGTTGGACAGTGTGATGTGTTACACATTTCCAAGAATTATCTCCTTTAATCACCATGGCAGTCGGACACAGGTACTGTTTTCTCTATTCTACAAATAGAAAATGAAACACAGACAGCTTAAGTGAATTTCCCCATGCTACCCAGCCAGAAGATGGCACAGGTAGACCTTGAATCCTGAATCTGGATTCAGACAATGAACTGCAACTGGAGTATACGGAATGACAGTAATGTCATTTGTTTTCAGGTACACTGCCATGCTTTCAAAGAATTGCTAATGTATTTTAAGTAATTTTTAAAGTGAAAAATACAACATATGTCACATTTTCTGACTCAGTGGACTGTCAGTCATAGGTGGACTTTGCAAGTTTTGATAAAGAATGAGATTGCAGGGGCAATAAATGTAAATCCCATGGACATCACACAAGATATAGTATGCAGTTGCATTTCCTTCTGCTTCTTTTTAAAGATTATTTTATGGTACCAAATACTGCAGAGATAATTAATTCAAGATATGAAGACTGGCTGACTTCCTGGCAGATTTATCCTAAAGAAAAATTGAAACTGAGATGACAGTTGATGAAATATGCAATGTGTGATACATCAGTCTTCCTCTAAATTCTAGAATTATTTTTTCATTCATTTTTGTCAGCATTCAGAGCTCTCAAGTTAAAACTTAACCCAGGACTCTTAAAAAGTAGCAGAGATGAAATATAAGAGTACTCACATATGCTATAATTGGAACATCACAGCAAAGGTTGCTGTACAGACGTTAGAAGTAGAACACCACACCCAAAGGGCTCAAGCCGGTAGTCAGAGATAACAGCTTAGAGGCTTCTCTCTTATTTAACAGACTGGGCTTCCAGCTTGTCCCTCTGTTTTCTTTAAATGAACTGATATGGTTTGGCTGTGTCCCCACCCAAATCTCACCTTGAACTATAATAATCCCTGTGTGTCAAAGGCAGGGCCATGTAGAGATAATTGAATTGTGGACGCAGTTTTTCTCCATACTGTTCTCATGAGAGTGAATAAGTCTCACGAGATCTAATGGTTTCATAAATGGGCATTCCCTTGCACAAGTTTCTTGCCTGCCATCGTGTAAGATATGACTTTGCTCCTCATTTGCCTTCCACCATGATTGTGAGACCTCCTCAGCCATGTGGAACTGTGAGTCAATTAAACCTCTTTCCTTTATAAGTTTCCAGGTCTCTGGTATGCCTTTATTAGCAGTGTGAGAACCCTGACTAATACATGGACCATCTAGGCATTTGCCTGAGAGCTTAAAGTGAGTGACTCACACCCTATTCTCTTACATATACCTAGTTGCCAAACTTGCACACACACACACACACACACTCTCTCTCTCGTTCTCTGCCTAACTCTTCATTCTTGTCTCATGTTACCTGGGGACAGTGGGTTGCCCTTCCAGCTCATTGCACTCTGCCCAGAATCTGTAAGTAAAAATCTTTGAACCTATTTCCTATCGTGGTGCTGTAGTCAGTTTCCATCTTCTCTCTGAAGAATCCCAAGCCAAGTTTTCCCCCAGAATGCCAGAGAGAACACAAGGTTCACGGACAAGGTAATGGTTATGGCATAAAGTGGGCAGAGGTTTAACAAGAGCCACAAGACAATATAAAAAATTTTCCTATATGAGAGAGCTACCTGGTCATGGGTCAGACAATTATGTATTAGTCTGACCAGCGGGGTAAAGAAGTATCCTGCGAAAGGCACACTGTATCCACCTATGTTCCATTCTTCTTGCTAACCACACCAGTGCTGAAACTCAGGTTTAGCTGGGGGCTCTGGAAACACACTATCAGTACATTTCTCAAGTACAGTAGCTAAAATGTAGGGAATTGGGGCTGTGTTTCTGTTTTCTCATCTACTTTCTCTTCCTCTACATCTTTTTGTCTTTTTTCAACTATGCTATTCTATTTTTCTTTATTCCTCTTCTTACCTTCCTTTCTTTTCCTGCTAGACCATAGAATGCAGATACTGAGAATTATATTTTGATGCGTTTGAGAGACATACAGGAGCCACTGAAATAGTTCCAGCTGGAGTTTAAATTAGAAAGAAAGAAGGTGTCTTAATAGTTTTGAAGGATCCTTTGCTGTTCTTTGAACTTGAGAAAGACCTTTCTAGTTAACAGAATGCAGGAAGGAAGGAGATTCAGAATTGTAATCTTGGATATTCCATTTAATAGCCATGCATCTTTCTCATAGACTGTTTCCTCATCTGAAATTAATAATCCATAGCAATGCGATAATTACTAAATTCGGAGATGTGTATCAATTGTCTGATTCAGTTCATGCTTCTTTAAAAACAAATCATATTTTCCCTTCCCTTACTATTAAAACAAATCTAGAAGTTAGCAAGTTGGGAGTTTAAATTTAAGTAGGTCTAATCATCTGTAATTGTTGTTATGAGAAGAAAATGTATGTTTCTTTTATCTTAAAAAATCACCTGTACATATTTTAATAATTAGATTAATCCCTCAATTGATTTTTGTTATTTTTTATAAGGAAGAGAGTCTTTTAAAAGGAGTTTCAAAATCTAGTTTCATTGCAGAATGAGGCAATTTCCGTAACTTGATGGAACCCATGCAATCCTGTGGCTTGAGTTACATTAATCCTTCCTTATCAGCAGAGATTTTCCCACCAGAATGTATATTTTTTCCCAGTATAAGGACTGGTTGATTATGATTCTAGCTGCAACTGAAGCTGGAAATTTGGGTAGCAAAGTGTTTTATACAATTAGCCTGTCTCAATAAAGCAAGTGTGATTAATTAGTTATTGTTCTATATCTTAAATATCTTCTACTAAACTAAAGCTCACCTTAGTTCTAAATATTCTACAAATGTGACTAATCGTGTTGCATATTGCATACTTTTCAGACTTAGTAAGCTGCAGATACATATAAAATTGAAACTTTTTGAATAACTCTAGGCATACAGTATTACAATAAATCATCCAATAGCTATTGAGGAACATTACATTGTTATATTAGAGTTTACATATTGATATGGTTTGCGTCTGTGTCCCCACCCAAATCTCATCTTGAATTATAATCCCTATAATCCCCATGTTTTGAGGAAGGAACCTGGTGGGAGGCGATTATATCATGGCACGGTTTTCCCCATGCTGTTCTTTTGACAGTGAGTGAGTTCTCACAAAATCTGATGGCTTTATAAGTGTTTGACAATTCCTCCTTCACACACTGTCTCTTGCCTTCCACCAGATAACCATGCCTGTTTCCCCCTTCTGCCATGATTGTAAGTTTCCTGAGGCCTCTCCAGCCATGTAGAACTCTGAATCAATTAAACCTCTTTTTTAAATAAATTACCCAGTATCAGGCAGTTATTTATAGCAGTGTGAGAACAAACTAATACACATATCAACTTTAAATAATCATTCTCCTCCTCCCTATAAGCTACAGTTCCATCTGCCATTGTTTGTTCCTATCTACTTATTTTAATTTATAGTTTTAATGTAATGAAATAAAAAAGTAGAATATTATGCAGACATTAAAATGGTTGTAATGGCCAGTAAGTAATGGCATGGAAAATATCTTTGATATAATATAAAGTGATAAAGTAGAAAGAATACATTTTTACAAATGTATAACATTTACTATGAAAGATACATATACAGGTAAAAACTAGAGAGAATTTTAAAATGCTAAGATAAGTTTTTAATGCATGGCAATTTAACCTCTTGGTAACATTCAAAATATATTTAGCATTTTCTTTAATGTATTTACATCGCTTCAAAAATAAAATAAAATATACTAAATTTGAGAAATTTCTTATGTTTCTGTGTATTTGAGCTGAAGATAGTGAATTTTGCTTGTAGACTTGTCTATAAATTAAGAGGGCATAGGCTTTGAATGAGAGCCCAAAGGATTTCTATTGAGGTAGGTGCATGGATTAAAGGTAATGTATTTTAAATCCATAATTTTTGTTTTTAGAACTTTTTACACATATCTAGTTACTAAGCTGAAGTCTGGATAACTGAGCTTTTAGGCAAATTGCATTCAATTTCTATTCTTAGATGTTTCTTGACATGATGATTAGAATAGCAGTAATATAAAAATAAGGCATTAGGAAGTAATGATACAAATTCGTTTGGGCTTATTAGGATGGTCTCTCAGGATGATGATGTTTTTAAATAAAGTCACATTCTGAGGCACTATGGGTCAGGATTTCAGTAAATCTTTTTGGGGGATACAATCTGTAATATTTTAGAAAGTAAAATACATAATAAGAGGAAATTTAAAAATACTTACATTTGGTTTACAACAAAATTGAGATGAACCAAAATTAAAGTGAGAGTTTGAGCATCTATGGTTTAGATTACACTAAACAACACTCCCACCACCTTCATAAAGAAATACCTTTCCATGCTAAAAAATATTACGATAGTGGAAAAAAAAAGAGCTATGTTCAAGGAAAAACAATGCATTGTAGAAAAATCTGAGACAAGTGTAAAATGGTAGGTCACAGGCCAAGAATGAAGACAGGAGTGGAAGAACTTTGCATGCCCCAAAGTGTTAGATAGCTTGTGGGTGTAAGATCTTCCAGCCCACTTTTGTCCTAGTACTTTTCTCTGTGATGTTGGAATTTTCTAGTTTTGTCAGTATTGTTTCCAGGAGACAGAAAAGTGGCCAAAACTCATTTTTCTGTTGCTGATGTAAGTTGTCTTGGAATCAGTGTGGTTTTAAAACTTTGACTTGGATTGGACTCCCTGGCATTAATATCCTGGTTTGCCACGGTTTGCTAGGCCTATCCAAAGGACATTAAGAGTATTCAGTAGAACTGTGATTCAGTAAACACAGTTCAGTGGAACTTCCATTGGTGTATCAGCTACAAATAAATTAGGATTTATAAGGATGTAAATACTTCTAACATTTTCTACATAACGTCTTATATTTCAACACTAGAGACACTGATTATGTTCATGAAAACTTTAATATGACTAAGAAGCATAAAAGTATCTGGTAGAATAATTGAATGCCACAGGGTACGTAAAAAGGTACAAATACATCAGTAGGAAACTTCTTATAAATTTGGCAATGTTGTATGGGTGATCAACTCGTAAGCTCTAATATTTTTGTCTATATTATTACAAAGTAAAGAAAATGGTAGTCTGCCATTCCAGAAGGAGTTTTAACATATAATGTGTGGATAATGTGGGGATTATTAAACATAGAATTTTATAAGAAAATGTTTATTTACCAAACTTAAAAGGTTATAGCATTCTCAACTTAAAATAATGATTGTCAATTCTTTTTGTAAATCTTTTCTTTCTCTTATATTATCCCATCAACATATATTCTTTGTATTAACAGTTAAAGACAATGAATCAAAAAATTTTATTTTTTCCAGCTTTTTTTGAGAAGAGAATTGCTCTGTCTCTCAGGGTAGAGTCCAGCTCACCATAACCCTAAACTCTTGGACTCAAGTGATCCTCCTGCCTCTGCCTCCTGAATAGCTAGGTCTACAAGAGTGTGCCACCATGCCTTGCTAATTTAAAAATGTTTTATAGAGACAGGGTCTTACTGTGTTGCCCACGCTGTTCTCAAACTCCTTTGCTCAAGCAATCTTCCCACCTCAGCCTCCTGAAGTACTGGAATTACAAATGCAAGCCACTACGGCTGGTTCTTTCCAGCTTTATTGAGGAATAATTGGTATATGAAAAATTGCATATAACTAATGAATACAATTTGGTGAATTTGGACACACACATATATATACATATAAGTGTGTGTATATACACACACACAGACACACACACATACATTCATGTTTCAGTCACAATAGTTGAGATAATAAACGTATCTGTTACCTCCAAAAGTTTTGGTTTTTTTTTTCTTTTTCTTTTTTTTTTTTTTTTTGAAATGGAGTCTCACTCTGTCGCCAGGCTGGAGTGCAGTGGTGAGATCTTGGCTCACTGCAACCTCCGCTTCCTGTTTTTAGGTGATTCTCCTGTCTCAGCCTCCCAAGTACCTGGGACTACAGGCGTGTGCCACAACACCCAGCTAATTTTTGTGTTTTTAGTAGAGATGGTGTTTCACCTTGTTGGCCAGGATGGTCTTGATCTCTTGACCTTGTGATCTGCCCCCTTCAGCCTCCCAAAGTGCTGTGATTACAGGTGTGAGTCACTGCACCTGGCCTCCTTTTATTTCTTTTTTGTGTTTTTTGGTTGTTTTTGTTTTGTTTTGTGGCAAGAACATTTAGCATGAGATCTACCCTTAATTAAAAAACACTTTCAGTACTAGTTCAATTTATACAATATTTTATTGTTAACTATGGCCACTGTGTGATCCAGTAGATCTCTGGAATTTTATCCTGTGTAGTGTGTCATTACACCAATTGAACAACTCCCCATATTCTGCCTAACCCCATCTCCTAGTGTTCACCATTCTGTTGACTATTTCTGTATATTTGGCTAGATACCTTATATAAGAGCAGTCATGCAACAACAATCACAGAAAAACTTAATATATGAAATTACTGCAAAATTATTTTAAAATCACCTTTTCCAGAGGCAAAGCTTGTTCAGGATCATCCAGTAGAGAATATTTCCCTACAAAATGTAACTTGGAAAAATCCAGTCTAAAATAGCTCTATTTTAAACACTATTTCAACATATTTTAATGAAGCCCTATGAATTATGAAAATAGCTTTCCAATAATACTACTAATATGCCTGAATAAGAAATTGTAGTTTGTTGCTTGCTAAACAACTTGTTTTCAGTTAGCTCCACAGTTGACATTTGATATAGGTGAAGCAGAAATTATCTCGAGGAAATAGCACTGAGCAGTAATGCCCTAAACACAACATTTCTTATCTCCAAGCCACTGTTAAGGTCAGGAATGGAATAAAGAAAAACACGATGTGTCATGAAATCTCAGGTTTGGTTTTCCTTAATTTTAAGCCTGCTTTGGAATTTTTTAATTTCAGCTAAGCTTTCTGACCCCCAGATGTGCACCTGACCTTTACCACCTCCTCATCATCCACTTTGGTCTTCACCCTCTTTACCATGTCTGAGTCTACTTAGGGGCTGGTTTTCTGATTCAGGGTTAGGAAATGGACACATCTACAGAGTCTCTCATGGCAACACACTCAGCCTGACCAAAACCAAGTAATTTTCTGGGCAGTTTTATAGTTTTATAAGAATGAAAGCTGTTTTGATTCTAAAACATTCTGTCCTGTTCTCTGACCATTTTAAAGCATATTGTTTTGGAATAGTTAATATGTTTTGCTCATCAATTTCTTTATAGCCCAACAATTTATAACAACATTTCTAAATTTCCAGAAAAATATTATTATGTTCTTGCTTTTCTGCAGTTCCTCACGATTGTCATAGAGCCTGTGTTAGGGAGTTTAGTCAGAGATTAGCAACACAGGATTTACTTTAGAATCACCTGGAAAACTTTAAAAAATTCCAGAGGCCTGATACTACTCCCAGAAATATGATGTAGTTGGTCAGCACAGACTTAGACATCAATAATATTCAAAGATCCCATGTGGTTCTAATGTGCAGGCAGAGATGAGAAACACTGAATTAGACCATTTCCAGGAGTCACAGAAAAAAATGTAAACTATTCTTCCATTCTTTAGATATTGTAAGCTTTGTTCTGTCAACAAGTTATATTACTAAAAATCGACAAGCTGAATTCACTATGAATGTGTACTTACAGAGTTGTGGCTCTTGCTTCTGTTTAAGGTATTTTAAAGTAAAACCAATTAGAAACTGGGATTTTTTTTCCCCTTGACTATGCTAAATAAATATTGGTGAGGAATGTTTTGGCTCATTTTTTGTTCTTTCTACATTTTATTTTGTAAAAGTTTAAATATTTATTCATGCCATTCAGTCCTATTTTAAGTCTTTTAGTAAGGTTTTATAACTTTAAACATAGAGATACTGCATATTATATATGAGGCTTATTTTACCATTTAACAGAGATTTGTGACTATTATGAGTATGAATATGTAATAAATTATTACAAGTTCTAATCAGTTACACTAATGTGAAATAAAGTTATTTTCAAGTGTTGATCTTGTACCTAGTTATCTTACCCAATAATCTAGACTTTCAGTGAGCTCTAGTTTATTTCTTTTAAGATACTATTATAAAGTGA
The DNA here is from genome assembly GCA_036589455.1 of Ateles fusciceps. Taxonomy (NCBI): domain Eukaryota; kingdom Metazoa; phylum Chordata; class Mammalia; order Primates; family Atelidae; genus Ateles; species Ateles fusciceps. Next base: position 6,713,703 of record JAZHEH010003404.1, on the reverse strand, counting down.
CAACTTTGTAACTCTTCCAGTCACTGATTTCCAATATTTATATCTCCTATTTTTTTTAATGTTTCTTTAAAATTAAAACTGTCTAGGACTCCAAGTCCTAGACAGTTTTAAAGAACAATCATCATATAACATTACCAATCATCATATGACATTGCCCTTAGGCAAAATGAAGGATAAAAATTGAGCATATGAACTAATAGGAGGCTAAGAGACATGGAAAATGACTGGCTGGAGGATCTGGAAATGAAGTTCCCTTTCTCTTAAAAGAGATCCACCAAAAGAGATATGTTTCCTTCTTCCTGATGTGGGGGGTCAGATATCTGGCATACACTATAGCCATTTTTCCATCATGAAAATAATTGAGGCTGACAGTGAAGCAAGCACAGAGTGAATATGAATAAATTATATTGGACATAATTACCAAAAAAGCAGAAATAGAGTTACTACATCAAGCCAATCTTGAAGCCTGACTTATATCTGGTCTTCTAGTTTTGTGAGCCAAATATTTTTCTTAAAATATAGGAAAGTTTATGAAGTAGAATGTCAAGAACAATGGAAGTTAAAACATCTAAAGTAATGGTCTTGTTTGTAGTAAAAATCTAGGCATTGATAAGGTTTAGAAATTTATAGAGGAGAACAAATAGGGGCATAGATCTTAGAATTTAGATATCATCAGTCAAAGAAAAAAATGCCCCACAATTCCAGCTTTCAGGTTAGCAGAAAAGCAATAATGACAACAAAAATCTAACGAAAGGCAAGTAAGGAGGGGAGAAATTAAAAAACAACAACAACAATATGCAGTCATAGAAAAATGTAAATTAAGTTTCTATTGCATTTTTGTAAAAGCAGATTAGCTTAAAACTCAGTAGCTTGAGCAGAGTCTGAAGAACTGAAAATACATCTACTACTACCTTACAAAAACACAAAAGTTGTTTTTGGAGTGTGAAGATAATGGATAATTTTTCTTGAGATAGGGTTTATTGCTTGGCTTTTTGCCTGATATATTAGTATCACACTCATATTTTCATGCATACTTATCTAGTTACCAATATATAATAACTAACAAGAAAAGCTGTTTTTCATTGTGAGATGGGCATGTTTTAACTGTTTACTTTTTAGAGAAAAAACATTATTTTCTTCATAAATTTTCTTAGTCATTTCACATTCAACAACAAAATGAAGTAAATAAAACACTTAACATTTTAAAGTGCTTTTCATATTTTTCTGTGTCATTGGAAATGAAAAAAGTCTTTTCCATTACACTGATCTTCATCTTTCTGTTCTTTATTCTTGTATTCTGCTATGAGTGCTCTGTTTTTGAATAAAATTTATGTGTTAAATAACAAATAAATGTCTCCTGCCTTATTATAGATTATATTGCAGTTTAAATGTTACATGTTTAATATTTTATATATGCTTATTATATGTAATGTATAATTTATGTCCACATATAATACACATATATTAATGCTATTATATGACTAAATATAAAAGCAAATTGTAGTATCATTCTTACTCAGGAATCTAGACAGGCTGTCCTGGGAATGTCTTTACAGAATAGGGGAAATTAGAGCAGATAATTTAATGTGTTGAGGACATGGGCAAGACTATCATTAATATATATACTTAATTTGGTGCAAAGTCTCCCTTACTAGAATTCAAGCTCCACAAGGTCAGATTATATTTATCTTTTACACTGCTCAGTAGTCAGTGCCTAGCAAAATATCTGGCTCTTCGTAAGTACCTACGATGACTAATTTTATACATAACTTGACTAGTCTAAGAAATGTCCAGGTTAGTGGTAAAACATTATTTCTGAATGTGTCTATGAAGGTGTTTCCAGAAATGATTAGCACTTTAAAAACTTATTTAACTTTTATTTTAAATACAGAAGGTATATGCACAGATTTGTAACATGTGAAGGTATTTCCAGAAATGATTAGCACTTAAAAATGTTTTTAACTTTTATATTAAATACAGAGGGTACATGTACAGGTTTGTTATATGGGTATATTGCATGATGTTGAGATTTGGGGTACAGATCCTGCCACCCAGGTTGTGAGTATAGTATCCAATAGGTAGCATTTCAACCAACACCCCTTTCTCATCTCCCCCGTCTAGTAGTCCACAGTGTCTATTGTTATCATCTTTATGTCCATGAGTACCTAATGTTTAGCTCCCACTTATAAGTGAGAATAAGTGAGAGTTTCTGTGTTAATTCACTTAGGATTGTGGCTTCTAGCTGCATTCATGTTGCTGCAGAAGCCATTATGCCATTCTTTTTTATGACTGCATATTATTCCATGGTGTATATGTACCACATTTTCTTTATTCAATCCAATGTTGATGGGCACTTAGGTTATTTCATGTCTCTGCTATTGTGAATAGTGCTACAATGAATGTATGAGTGCATATGTCTTTATGGTGGAACTATTTATTTTCTTTTGGGTATAACCTAGTAATGGAATTGCTGGTTTCAATGGTAGCTTTGTTTTATTTTAAGTTCTTTGAGAAATCTCTAAACTGCTTTCTACAGTTGCTGAACTAATTTACATTTCAACCAACAGTGTATAAATGTTGCCTTTTCTCTGTAGCTTCACCAGCATCTGTTATTATTTGACTTTTTAGTAATAGCCATTCTTACTAGTGTGAGATGGTAGTCATTGTGGTTTTGCTTTACATTTTTCTGATGATTAGTGATTATGAACATTTTTTCATTTGTTTGTTGGCCACTTGTATGTCTTCTGTATTAATCCGTTCTCACACTGCTAATAAAGACATACCTGAGACTGGGTAATTTATTTAAAAAAAAAAAAAAAGAGGTTTAATTGATGCACAGTTCCACAGTGCTGAGGAAGCCTCACAATCATGGAGGAAGGTGAAGCAAACAGACAAGTAGAAATCTAATTAAATGAAAGAACTTCTACACAGCAAAAGAAACTATCAGCAGAGTAAATAGACAACCTACAGAAAATATTTACCACCTGTGCATCCAACAAATGTCTGATATCCAGAATCTATAAAGAACTTAAATCAATAAGCAAAAGACAACCCCAGTAAAATATAGGCAAAGGACATGAACAGACACTTCTCAAAGGATTAGCATTTGAATCAGTAGCCTACTCACAGTAAAGATCTGCCCCTCACCAGCATGAGTGGGCATCATCCAGTCTGTAGATGGACTCAGTAGAACAAAAAGGCAGACGAAGAGCACATTCTCTCTTTTCTCTTCTTGAGCTGGGACATCCATCTTCACCTGCTCTTAGACACTGGAGCTCCTTATTCTTGGGCCTTCAGACTCTGAGATTTACACCAGCGACTGTCCCCCTCAGGTCTTTGGCCTTGGACTGAATTACACCAACAATTTGACTTGACTCTCCAGAAAGAAAGTGCTATCTAAATAACATAATAGGGGACTTCTCAGCCTTCATAATCATGTGAGACAATTATCATAAATTTTCATATAAATTCTGTTAGTGCTGTTGCTCTGGAGAACTCTAATATAGTACTCAATAAATTTATGTTAAATAAGTGAATGAATACATGAAATAAATACAGTCTAACTCTATCCTCAAGATAATTACAAAATTCTAATTGGTCCAGATATGTGTATTTCTTTACAACAACAAAAAGTGAAATATTGAAAATGAACATTAACAGTTTAGATGGTATTTCCTGGAGAAATTCTGAAGAATTCATGCAGAGAAACAATAAAGGCTTCCAGATGTCACCACAAATGAAATCACTACCTCCCTGACTCTGGAAGTGATCCCAGAGAGTGTGCACTCCTCTGTGACCTCCATAATACCCTATGGACTTGGAATCCCCTATTGTGGCGTGAATATGACAGTTATGGCTGAGGGATGCTTAAAGTTTGATTCAAGGCTGTTAAGAGGAAGGAAGGAACAATAAAATGTTGCTGTCTGCCTACCATGTCCCAGGGTGGCATAAGTGGCACTGGAGAATGAGAGAAAGTTAAATAATTGTTACCCATAAAAACTTAGTCTTTCTTAGTTTGGGGACAAACGTATACTTCTAGTAAGATTTCCAGTAAAACTGTCATATTGCCAGTTCCCACTTTCTACTTTTCTAAGAGGAATGAGCCTACAGCCACTACAGGTAGGTAGAGCAAAGCATCCAGAATTGTATTCTATTAGCCTTTCCCAAACTTGATTATTTCTTTTTTTATGTTTACTTGTCCTTTGTCACAAGTAAAAGTCAGCTTTGACATAGTATCCATTATATATGTTAGAATCCAGTTTCTCACAAAGGAAATTGGTCAGTGTGTTGTTGAATCACTGTATCTGTAGGGGAAAGGAGTGTCCAGAACTTCCTGATCCACCACTTTGCTGATATCCAACATTATTTTTTAAATAATAATAATGATGTCACTCATTATGTGACCTGGTAATGTGAGAAGCATATACTTATTTTCACACAGGACTGTTGTGGCTGTGAATTAGTATTCTCTGTTTGTAAACAACAAAAATGAACTCTAAATAACCACCAGTAAAAGCAAGAACAAAGCAGCTCTTCAGATTTAGATTTTGTGAATTAGTAAACAATCTTTTTAAGGCACAGTCCTTGTGGGAGAATCATTGGCTCCAATTGTGGTGCTTTGCACAAGATCCAGATACAAGGGGAACTTCACCTTCTAGCTTAGGTTATATTTCCTTCTTAATTGACAGTTTAACAAATTCTTAACTGACACTTTTACTAAGATTGCTTATAATGGAAGAGGTAATTCTAAAAAAAAAAAAAGAAATAAAGTACTTTTAGCAAAAGAAAGAGAAATTCTTTGTGGGTGAAAATATCAGATGCCCATTAAACATCTTATATGATCTTTTTAAGTTTGTGACTAGCGACATCTTCACTTGATTCTTTCCAAACTTGTTTACCTTTCTTACTCCAAAATATTTGTTGTATTTTAGTAGCCAATAGAATAAATTTAAAATTTCTTAACATTATATTTGAGAATCTTGTTAATATGAACTCAACTTGTACTTTCCATCTCTTATCTCTTTCCACTTTGACTTCCCTCTTCACCAGTGCACTCCTACCATTATCCATCCTGGTCACATTGGCTTATTCTAAATTTTCCAAATGTATAATTCACTCATAGAACTTTATACATTCTTGCCATTTGCCTGGAATGCATTTACATCTCTGTCTATCTCTTTCTCTGTCTCTTTCTTTCTCTCTGTCTCTCTTTCTTTCTCTCCTTCCCTCTCTTTCCCCACCCCAACACCTCCCCCAACTCAATAGTTTAGAAGATTATCATCTCAAGGAAGAAGGAACTTAGAGAAGTAAAGCTATCTGACAAACACCCCAACATAGATGCTTAAGGGCCCACCACAACATTCTGTGTAAGCTTTATCCAGCTTGTGTGCTGTCATCTTCGGTAATAGAAAATTTACTGCTTCTTGATGCAGCTCATTTGATATTGTGATAAATTTGACTCTTGGAAACCTCTGAAAAGACAAGGCAGGAAAAATACAACTCATTCTTTAAGGTCTACCTCATATGTTAATTCTTCTATGAAACCTATTCTGATATCCAAAATAAAAGTAATCACCCATATGTGCTCCCAAAGTATATGTTCATTCTAATATTATTATACTACTATTATATTAATATTATATTATGCTAATGTCCATTAGTATTTGTTCATACTAATATTATTCCACATATTCCCCACCTTTACAATTACTTTTGCTTGCCTTTACTTCCAAGCCTGATTTTGATTTTCTTATAGATAGGTACTGTGTATTAACCTTTCCTTTCTAATACAAACCAATGCAACCAATCCCACCCTTATACCAAGGGACAGTTGTGAACTATCTGTTTCATTTCCCTGTTAGAGGAAAACGATAATCTTTTTGGCTAATGCTGTTATCTCCTAAGAGCTTCTTAGAGTTTGAGTTATATAAAGTCAGGAGTACTAACACCCCTAACATATTGCCTTAGTTATTTGCAAGACAGCATTCAGAAGTAGTGCTAATACATATATACATATATATATCTTTTAGATTTTTAATGTTAACATTTTTTATTCACTGGTGTATAGTAACAAAAGTAGAGTATATGTGTCTGCTTAAATATAGGCCTTTACACTGTTACTACTCTAAAATTCAAATTTCTTTCCTTGACCACTACTCCTATTTCTTCTATCTTGCTCCAACATATTGCTATTATTACTTTTTCAACACATGTTGAGTAAATAAAATAGCAGTAGAGATTGTGGATGACATTTTTAAAAGGCAAAGGAAAACTTACTAATTAACAATAATTATCATAATTATTAGAATCAACAACTGCCTTTCATATTTTCTTTGAAAAAGTGACATGTAAAAGTGTTCTTGCAGAATCAAGCAGATAAGAAAAGTATTGTTGGAGCAGACATTTGGGAGTGCACAGGGTAGCTTAAGAAAACTTGAAAAATGTGAAAAACACAAGTATAGCAGGAAATATGGGCTCCTAAACTCACTTATCCCTGTGGAATAAAATGCTTGCCCTAACTTTTTTCTTAAACAATCCTTAAATAGACTTCCTCTAAAACCATCTGTCTCCAGGATCACTATGTACCTACCCTTTCTGTGACTAACTGGGAGGATTGCTTATTTCCCCTGTCCCTACTACTCAGCATGAAAGAATAAGATTACACACAGACTATTCCACCAGAAACCGTAAGTTCATAAATAATGTAAGGATGTAGCTACACATTAATAAGATTGATTTTCCCAAGGGACATTAAGAAAACAGCTTATTAGTACATAGTCCCAGCTCATTTATATGTATTTATTTATTTCTATTTTTATCATAAGAATAATAAATCTTAAAGGTGAACAAAGTCAACCAGTACAAATATATCATAGAGAGAGTGATCATTAATATTGATAATGATCTCTGAAAATTGCATTCTATGTTGTCTTAGTGATAACTCAGAATCTTTGAGAAACGTTTACATTATGCTACTGTGTAATAAGGCAGAGAAATATACAGCAAATATGTGCTCTCTAATAGCTATGTTCTGATACCTAGAAAAGTTGTGTGTGTGTATGTGTCTGTGTGTATGTGTGTGTGTGTATGTGTGTGTAAATTTGTTTCCTGAAACTGCCAGATAAATGAGTCATTCATCAAGCAGGAAATAATAGTCAAATAATCAAGAATGTGTATTTTTACATGAATTCACCATATGAAGATAATGCCCAGTCTTGGTGACGATAATATGAAATAGGCATATTCACACTTTTTAAAAATGAGATGATGTAAGGGTAACCCAGAAATTGTAGTTTAGGAATTAATTCTAAGAAACTAATTTATCTTAACAAATTTATCCCAAGAAAATGCTGAAACACTTATGTATAACCATTTCATTTAGTATGATTTTTACTAGCAAAAATTTGAAACTTGCTAAAGTTCAAAAATGGGGCTGATCAAAAAACTATAGCTAATTCATTTAATAAAGAACTAGAGATTCATTAAAAATTATAATGCCATAATTTTATAATAATGGAAAATATGAAAAAACACAACTACTATTGTAGTTTTTTATATTTCTTTACTTTTCTGCATTTGCTAATTTTTATTTACAAATCATATGTCAAAATGAGCCATTATCAAACAGAAGTATTGATAATGTTTTTTGCACATACAGTTTCTCAACATCTTGTCCATTCCCTTGAGTACGATATTGAACTTAAGTTGCAACGGCAAAGAGAAACAAAAATAAAAGAGATTTTTGTAACTTGTATACAAGGTTTAGTAGATTGGGCTCCCAGAGGGAAGAAATCCAGGAGGCAATATTCCTATTGTAGTCAATGTGAAAAATTCCCACTGAGTTTACACAGTGCACAATCTGCATGACTAGATGAGGAAGCCTTGGTAGGAGGCCAAAAAACGATGAAAAGAGATGGATCCAGGGGATTTCTTGCTATTAGTATCAGAAGGGATGGGTGTTATTCCAAGTCAGAGTTCAGTAAACTATGACCTATAGGCCATAAAAAAAGATTGTTCTTGAACACAGCCATGCTCACTTGTTCACCTATCTATTGCTGACTTTATGCTAACAAAAGAGCTGAGTATTTGTGAGGATAGAGCCCACAAAGATGAAAATCTTTGCTATGCAACTCTATACAGGAAAGGTTTTCCAAACCCTGCCTGAAATACACTGCAATTGTGAAAACAAATCAAATAATAAAACCAAAGAAGTAAATAAAAACCTTCAGAGGATATAGTGGATACTACTGTTGCCCATAAATATTTCCAATTCTCTTTTCCTTTCAGGCGTTTTGGAGGATTGCTCTTTTTTTGACTCCTTGAACTTTAAGCAATCCCATAGGTCTTGCTTTGGCAATAAAATATGAGCAGAGGTTCTATGAATCACTTCCTGGTTGAAGTGTTAAAGTGAATATGTGTTACTTTTCGTGCTGTCTCTTATCTTGCTGTTGGGGTTATTGAAGCTCTGATGATATAGAAGTGTAACCTGGGACACTGACCTCTACCATGTAGGCCAGTTGTCCTGGAGAATTGCCTAAACCCAGCAGAAATTATATGAAAGAATCTTAAATCTTAAATGCATTAAGTACTGAGATTTGGGGCCTGTTTATCACCACAATATTTACCCACCCTATCGTGACTGACAAAGAGAAGAACTTTTTTTATAATGTGCTAATAGCTAGTAGATTCACAGTAAAAAAACAAAACAAAACAAAACAAAACATAATAAGTTAAAAAATTAACAAAACGTAATAGCTATAGAATTCCTTGAAAGAAGTATTTATGACTGCTATCTTAAATAGAACTTTAATAACTAGGAAAGCATATATATTCTTACTAATATGCCCATAGCTACATATTTTAAGTGGTAAATCACTATAGAATTTCAACAGTTTGTCAAAGAATCATAGTTATAAGAAGAAAAGTTTAGTTAATAGAATCTGAAATAAAAATTTGATATAATGCAGTTTAAATTATCAGCAATATATTACTACCTCAGTTTTTAAAAAATGTTAATGTTTCATAAACCTACAATTTTATTTTTTTAAGCATTATCATCTGTGATACAATGAAATAGCAAATTGACTGGAGCCAGTAAAATAATAGTCCATTATTTTAACATTGGTACAGATACAAACATAACACAATATGTTTCCCTCTTTTGTTGGTTTGCCTTTTTAAGTTGTAGCACAACAGAATATGAGCTTTAAAACTGAAGCCTGGATTTGATGGAATATTTTGTTTTCAAAAGAAAATTAAAAACTAAAATACCTAGATTTTGTTTCCCTCTTGAATTTGCTGGTGTCAGAGCTGGGTTAAATAAGGCTCACAAGCTTGGTCTTTACATGACAGCCATAAATTTTTCATGAGGTTGAAACTGAGATAGCATGGAAGATTTCCCCATTGTGTCACACTGAATGTTTGAATTTGGTTTGGTCAGCCTTCTCCAGAACGTAACTTTTTTTTCCTCCCCTAAACCCTACAGCTCCGTTTGTGAATCTGGCAAATTTCTCAACCACTTAAATTTGAGATTCATAGTTTATTATATCAACTAAGTTTCTAGACTTTCTTGGATAAATCAAAGTAGTAAGCTTTGACAAACTGAAATAAACTATCTAACACTTGATAACCTTGAGGAAATTCTGCTATTCTATTTATCCCTGTTAAAAAAGAAGAGAACGGCATGCTTTCCATTTAGAAATTATTAAAACCATAGCTATGTTTTTAAAAAATCATAAAGAAGAAACCATTATATATGCATACATATATAAACAGATACACATAATCTATAGGTGATAATTGGGAATTATTTTATAATGAGTTTATACCAATTATATCTTAAATAAAAGAAAAATAGATAAAATAAATTTAGGTAGAACACACTTGAAAAGAAATAACTTCATCGTAAAATTTCAATTATATCTTCATTATTATTCTCCCTGTACTGTTGTAGCACATATTTTTTAAATTGAGTCACAAAGGAATTTTTTTTCAGACTTAAATTGCTAAAACTATTTGGAGCATGAAAGAAAAGATCAAAAGAGTCAACTGGGAACAAAACATAGTGATCAGAATTCAAGATAAGCCACAGCACATAATAATCCTAATTACCAATCTTTAATTAAACTACAGGGAGAATTTATGTCCCAAATAAACTTTCTCACAACTTTTTCTGACTTTAAGATTGAACATTTCGATGTATATAAATAACAAGAGCCAAAGAGGAAGCTTATTATTTAGTTTCTTATGATTTACAGAAATCTAAAGTCAGGAATAGCGTATGTTAAATGCAAAGTTCAAAACAAAATATGATCTTCAAGGGTGTTGTTGCAAAATATTTGAAATTAACAAGCTAATTAATTCTGACAAAATTGACAAATTTATGAATGCCCAACTGATAAAGAACAGAGTATATTGGCAATGCTTTTAATGAATTCATTTAGAAATAATCTACTGCTGCAAAGTAGATTTCTCTGGAGAAAAACCAGCAAAGCCAAAAGGGTTTTATGTGGTTGGATATGGTATTAATGTAAGTTAGACTCAACTTGAAAGAGTAGGCCTATTCAAAATATATTGAATAAATTTCATGTTTCCCATTTTCCTGGCTATTGGACTGAGTTTTGCTTTTTTCTGACCCCAGTTTTGCTCTCTTATTGGAGAGCATTAGTCAAGGAGGTAATTGCATTGAGTGTAATTTTTCCCAATAAGGAAGATCTAATGTTAATTTCCATGTGTGTTAAATCTAATCAATATCGCACAGTGTTATAGTTCACCCAGTAACTGAACATTTCTTCTAAAGCAGTTTGTGTGTGTGTGTGTGTGTGTATGCGCCTAATTATTTATTGCACTTCTTAATTTGAGTTTTTTTTTTCCTTTGCTTGAATTTTTCAGAAATTTCTAGAGAAGTAACATACTGTGGTATAATATCTGACATTTCTTTGCTAGAATCTTACCGTCACTCTCACAGATGGAACCCCTGTGGCTCTGTTTACACACTATGATCCTAGCTGTTTTTCCCAGTGTTGGTATGCTGGTCTGAGATATGGAATAGTGAGTAGCATTAGAAGGATAGCCTTAGCAATAGTTGAGCTTTTAAGGGGGATAGTTAAACATTGAGACTAGGAGCTTTTCTTGGTAGAAAACTTGAAAGGAAATTTTTTCTCTTGGATTGGATTCTGTGAGACATGATGGCCCAATGTTTCATATGAAATAGTTGTAATTTATTGTTTTCTTGTTTTCCTTAAGTCAGTCTGCATTAGTGTCTATTCTCTCAAAAATTCTGATACCCAAGTAATATCAAAGCATTGGCATTGGCAATCCAGCATAAATATCATCAGTGCTGACATTGTCTTTCATTGCAAAACATAGTTTACTATTAAACATGAGACATAATGTCTCATCTGAGAAAGATATATATATTGCTTTTGATGGCTTTTTCTGAACAGAGCCTTCTTACCAATGCCCCAGACTATCAAGCTATTTTAAGTAATGCAGTCTTGAGTGAACAACACGTATTTTAATGAAAATATTACAAGTACCATATGTAAATTCTAGTAACAGTTAACGACATTCCTTGTTATTGTGATGACATTGTTCTCTATGTGACTATAGGAAATTGGGTAAAATTGTGTGACAGCTGCTAGTGAACTCATTCAGTCTGACAATATGTTTAACTAGCTGTCTCGTTTAGTATAGAGAAAATACCTGGAAAAGCAATCTTTCATTTTAATTCTGAGAACTTGGTGACTTTCTGTGTCCTGGTTCAATTTTTTAAAACTTTGATTCAAACCAGGTTACTGTATGTCATTCTTTCCTTTATTTATTTACATTAATAGCAAAGAACCAAACCTTGATCTCCTAAAAAATATTAACTCATAGGATACAACAGTCTTGAAAATGACAGTTTGAGAGGAATAATGCCTATGACAAGTGAATTCTGGGAACATAAAGTGCTTAAAAACCCAAATACAGATTCAATATGACAAAATTGACCTCTAGTAAAAGAAAAATAAAATCTGCTTCTGGTCCTGAAATGCATTATGCATTTTCTCCAGTGAGAATTATGTTATCCTTTATTATCAGGAAACTTTCTGCATTTTTTTCCCCCAAAGCTTAATAAGATCATGTTAAATATGTGAAACAAAGATTGTTTATATAAATATTGCTTTTAATGATGCCATGAATTGTTTTGAAATAAAATTGCACAGTTAGGAAGATCAAAGCAGCCACTGTTCACTCTAGTTTCATGTCTCTTTCTCATTCCTTCTTAGCATATCCATTGGTGGTTCCCACACTCCTTAGGGAGAGCTCTTAGAGGCCAGCAACCACTTCTCATTTACCTTGTTAATGTTTATTTGAGTATACTTTCCAATGAATATTTTTAATGATGAATAAAAAATTAGAAATTATTTATTTGGTTGCAGGAGGGAGATATTTTTGGCATGATACCAGGAGGGGGAGACACATTAGTGTTAATGAATGTCCACACAAGACTTTCTATATAAGTTTTAAACACTTGAAAGAAAACCTTCAAACTAGGCTGTGTCTCAGACTTTGAGGGAATTACCAGAAAATGAGAAAAGCCACACAAAGAAGGCAATCTAATCAAAAGAGAAAATAAATATGGAAAAATGAAGAGGAGTAGATCTAGTTTCTTTACGTTTTTGATCTTCAAATTTACTTCATAGAGGGAATGAGGCACAATCATAGGTTTCAACAGCTCAAGCCAAGTACAAATATTTTAATAAATTATTTCCCCTATATTATGTTGGGCTGAATATGCTTTACATACAGATCATTTTTTGTGAGTCTAATGACTTTTTTGAAAGGCTTTAAATAAGGCAAATATTGTATAACAATAGAAAAAAGCAATTAATTCTTGTGGAAAATTAACGAGGATAATGTGAAGGTGACAAAAATAGTGATAATCCTCCTTATATAGTCTTTGGAAACTATCCTTCACATATGTTGAGGGTTCTAACTATTAAAATATGGCCTGAATATTAAAACTGATAATAAAACTGTGTCTGAACTTGTAGTTGGAAAGTAATAAAGTGCCATTTTTAAACACTTAACTTTGGAAGGTTGGACAAAATGACAACTCAAGGAAATATTATTACTATTACTACAACTGCTCCTAAATGTTTTATAGCAAATAAATCAGGAAAATAAAATAATTGTTTAAATGTATTGAGGAACATATAGAAAGAGATAAATATAGATATTAGCTCAATAAAGACATCTTCAGCAGAGGAACAGCAATAGCAAAACACAGACAGTTTTAAATAAAATGAACTATTGCTTGCCAAGGTTGCTGAAAAACATCTGATAAGAGCAAATGTATGAGTATGTTATTGGTAAGAAAATTACATGTAAAAATATATGTATATATGTAAATATACAAACACAAGGATCCAATTGTAATATAGATATACATATACAATTGTAATATAGATACACATATATATTACAATTTTATCAATATGCCTTAGATAGCAGTGGTAAAAGGATCACCTGATTACATGATTACATATTCATTGGAAAATTGTTTTACCATAAATACCTTCTTAAACTTTTGGTCTCTAGTTGAATATGTTCTAAAAGAGACTTTATACTTCATACTGCAATGCCATTTTGACATGAAGAATCAAATAAGTTGTACCTTTCTTTGTAAATAGCCATTATATCTAATTATTTTTCTAGTATTCATATCATTGCTAATTTATAACCATTAATATCAATATGAATAAAAATATTAAATGAAAACACTTTGAATTTCAACTATGTGATGTTTAAAAATATTCCATATTCAAAATATTATTGACAGCAATTTATTGGCTATTTTCTGGAAAGACCATTCACTGAGAAGAACAGAAACAAAGGATAGCTACACAATTTACCCAAGAGGTATTTATCATCATTGGGTAACATCAAAATTGGCAATTATGTAAATTGGAAACCTTGGTTTTTATTCAGTGGAACTGTATTAAATCTTCATTGATACAGGAGAAAAGTGAGAGTTTAATTTTATACATTCTTTCAAATTCAATTTATGATCACATAAATGTGCTTTTCCATATTAACTTTCTCATAAAGAGCACAATTTTCACTCGGAGAAAAGAAAAGTAGTTCAGTGAACAAATTCAAGAGCCTTTATATCTGACTTCAATTATGGGAAAATAAATCTAGAAGTACTCACTGTGTTGATTAAATTCTTATAACTTTACAGGATTAGAGCAAGAGTCTTTGAAAATAAGAAGTCCTGATTGATAATAATTTTGAAAACATTATTGTTAAAAACAAGGTCATTCATATGTATGATTAATGGTAGAAAGAGTTTGAAATTCACCTCCAGTTTCTCAGTGAAGTGTGATAGACAGCCATAAAGATTGTTCATAATATTTGCAAGTAAATTTTTAAAAATTTAGACTTGATACATAATTAAAATAATTTATTCTCAATATTATGCTTAACCTCATGCCATTAAGTGAAAACAGCACTTTAAACTACACTGGAAAAATTTTAGAACCATCTTATTGACTAAATCATTGGAATAGAAAATGTCCTATATCTACTATTGCTTGCTTTTTTACTGCACCCTGCCCCATACCACTGTTGATATTCATTCATTTATCTCTGTGCCTAATTTTCCCCCAAGAATATCAGCATTGTCTGTTTTTCACTCCATGTATATTCATTTTCTGGATATTTTCCTGATTTTATATTTGGTGTTGATAGCCATTTGTACACACAAAAAATATTAATTCCTAACTCCTTTTGAGTTTTTACCTATAATTTTCTAACTTTCATCTAAGACTGTTACCCATATTCCTATGATTTATCATGTAGGGCATGCTGGTCAGTGTTTAAAAACTGACTCATTAGAAGGAAAAGAAAAACACCCTTATTTTCAACACTTGCTTATTTTTATTGTAGGATATTCTCACCCTGGATAATGCAACTAGCTCATAAAATGCCTAGAAATATACAAACAACCCATTTGAGCTGGTACTAGCTAGCTCCAGCCCACCACTCTTATTACACTAATTTTAAAGAGAAAACATATCTTTTTTGAGAATTTTCCAAGAAACTTCAAAAAGTGAAGAACACTTTTGGCTCCACAATGCAGAGAGCCTGTAAGGGGTGTCCCTTTAACCAGTACAGCAAAAAAAGAATGAGATAAACTTCAGATTCGTAATTTTTTTTCAAATCCCACTAGACCTAAGTTTGCAGAGCCATGAACTGGCCCACAATATAAGGAAAGACAGGAGTCTGAAGGAAAAAAGGACAAGTGTTCACTCTTCTACTTGAGGGGAAACACTGATGAACTCAGGTACAAAGAGCACTGCTAGAGTACGTGATGAATTGTTAGAAGCTGAATGTGGGATGGAGAGTGTAGAGTCTGATGACCACTAAAATTGGGGAAATCCCCACACTCTGGCAGGCTCTCTGTGAACTCTTACAGGAACGTACAGAAAAGAATGGGAAGATTCCTGAGAAGATATTTTTGGTGGTATAGACTTGAAAAGGGGGAACATCAGTAATGTGGGAATGTCAAAAAACTTTATCTGGACTCTTCTCTCTGTCTATCATATGAAATAAATGCCTTAATCTTTGAGGTAGAGGGCATAACACTGCCACCTTTAGGGAACAGGTATAAACTAATTGCGACTGGAGGAAGGAAACAAGAGGAAAAAAATACCCCTGGGAGAAGAGCAGGAGCAGGATTATGCACTGGGCCCAACAAATGAAGTCTAGGAACAAGAGAACTGTGAATGCTGCATTCCCAAGACCAGCACGTCACATCTGCCTAGGGTCTGCCTTAGGCATTCCACAGATAGCATTTGCCAGCCCTGTGGAGAGATGTGGGAGGTAATGGCACAAACAGGCAAAGAAAATCATTGTCAAATTTTTATTTGAGAATGAAAGCAGGAAAGAGTAAATGTTCTAGAGCTCTCATATCATTGAGATGTCAGTGGCAAACAGTGATAAAAAAGATCTATTTGGTATGATAAAATTAATTCTAAAAGTAATTAGAGAAAATTCAATCAAATAATGGAAAGGAAGTATGAAGATCAATATAAATATAAGTATAAGCAATATAAAATATAAGAATTATGTAGTAAATAGAACATAAATCAAAAAATGTAAATCATGTATATTAGTGAAATCTCTGAATGAGAATGATCTAAAGTCTTACATAACAAGACACTATCAGATTAGGTTAAGAATATAAATCAGCCATAGTCTTTCAATAAGCAATACAGCTAAGTCAGAATGAGAGGTTAAGAATAAAAAAATTGGGGCCTGGCATGGTGATTTGTGCTTGTAATCCCAGCACTTTGGGAGGCTGAGACAGATTGCTTGAGCCCAGGAGTTCAAGACCAGCCAGGGCAACATAGCAAGACCCTATTTCTACAAAAAGTATAAAAATTAGCCCAGCGTGGTAGTGCATGACTGTGATCCCAGCTATTTATGAGGCTGAGGTGAGAAGTGAATGCTAAGTGAGCCGTGATTCTGTCACTGCACTCCAGCCTGGGCAACAGAGCCAGATCCTGTCTCAAAAAAAAAAAAAAAAAAGAGAATTGGTATGCCTCAATCTATATCAGATGAATGACAACAAAAACAAAACACTGTTAATATTAAAAAGCAAGAAATTTAAGATTCAAATATAAATAAAACTAGAGCAGGAGAATATCAAAAGTATTGTATTAGTACATTTTCACACTGCTATAAAGAATACCTGAGACTGGGTAATTTATAAACCAAAGAAGTTTGATTGACTCATATTTCCACATGGCTGGGGAGGCCTCAGGAAACTCACTATCAGGACAGAAGGGGAAGCAAGGCACATCTTACATGGTAGCAGGCGAGACAGAGGATGAGGAAACTGCCATACGCTTTAAAAGCATCAGAACTCATGAGCACTCACTCACTATTAGGAGAATATGATGGGGGAAACTGCTCTCATGATCCAATTACCTCCCACCAGGTACTGCCCTTGACACATGGGGATTACAATTTGAGATGAGATTTAGATGTGGACACATGTCTAAACCATATTATTCTGCCCCTAGTCCCTCGCAAATCTCATGTCTTTTTTACATTTCAAAGCCAATCATGCTTTCCCAACAATCTCCCAAAGTCTTGTTTCAGCATTAACTCAAAAGTCCACAGTCTAAAGTCTCATCTGAGATCAAGCAAGTCTCTTCTGCCTATATGCCTATAAAATCAAAAACAAGTTAGTTACTTGTAAAATACAGTGGCAGTATAGACATTGGGTAAATATTCCCATTTGAAATGGGAAAAATTGGCCAAACAAAATGGGCCACAGGCCCCATGCAAGTCCGAAACCCAGCAGAGCATACATTAAATCTTAAAGCTCCAGAATGATCTCCTTTAATTCCATTTCTCGCATCCAAGGCATGTTGATGGAAGGGGTGGGCTCCCATGGCCTTGGGGAGCTCCACTTTTGTGGCTTTGCAGGGTACAGACCTTTGGCTGCTTTCACAGGTTGGCATTGAGTGTGTGCAGCTTTTCCAGGTTCATGGTGCAAGCTGTCAGTGGATCTAACACTCCAGTGCCTGAAGGACAGTGGCCCTCTTTCACAACTCAACTAAGCAGTGCCTCAGAGGAGACTCTGTGTGAGGGCTCTAAGCCCACATTTTCCTTCCACACTGCCCTAGCAGAGGTTTTCCATTAGGGCTCTGCCCCTGCAGCAGAATTCTGCCTGAACACCTGGTGTTTCCCCCACATCCACTGAAATCTAGGCAGATACTTCCAAAGTTCAACTCCTGTATTCTGTGTACCTGCAGGCACAACACCTCATGGAAGCCACCAAGGCTTGGGGCTTTCACCCTTTGAAGCACCAGCCCAAGCTGTACCTTGAAACCTTTTAGCCACAGCTGGAGCTGGAGTGGCTGGGACACAGGGCATTAAGTCCCAAGGCTGCACAGAGCAGCAGCGCCCTGGACCGGGACCATAAAACCATTTTTCCCTCCTAGGCCTCTGGGCCTGTGATGGGAAGGACTGCCATCAAGATCTCTGACCTGCCCTGGAGACATTTTCCCTATTGTCTTGGTGATTAACATTCAGCTCCTCATTACTTACGCAAATTTCTGCAGCAGGCTTGACTTCTCCTCAGAAAAGGGGTTTTTCTTTCTGCCACAGGGTCAGGCTGAAAATTTTCCCAACTTTTTTGCCCTGTCACCTCTTGAATGCTTGGCTGCTAAGAAATTTCTTCTGGCACGTAGTTCAAGGTTCCACAGATTTCTGAGGCAGGGACAAAATGCCTCCAGTCTCTTTGCTAAGGCACAGCAAGAGTGACCTTTGCTCCAGTTCCCAGTAAGTTTCTCTTCTCCATGTCAGATCACCTTAGCCTGTACTTCATTGTCCATATCACTATCAGCATTTTGCTCAAAACCATTTAACAAGTCTCTAGGAAGTTCCAAACTTTCCCACATCTTCTTCTGAGCCCTTCAATCTGTTCCAACCTTGGCCCATTACCCGGTTCCAAAGTTGCTGCCACATTGTCAAGTATCTTTAGAGCAGTGTCTCAGACTCCTGGCACTAATCTGTATTTGTCTGTTTTCACACTGCTATAAAAAATCCCTGAGACTGGATAATTTATAACAAAAAAAAGTTTTAATTGACTTACAGCTCTGCATGGCTGGGGAAAACCTCAGGAAACTTACAATCATGATGGAAGGAGAAGAAAGACAGGTCTTACTTGGCAGCAGGCAATAGGGAGTGGACAAGGAAACTGCCCCAATGATCCAGTGACCATCCACCAGGTCCCTTCCTTGAAACATGGGGATTAGAATTCTAGTTGAGATTTGGGCAGGGACACAGACACAAGTTTAAAATTAAGAAACCCATTTTTAGGTAAACCTTGGATCAAAATGAAAACACAAAAATCACAAATTATAACCACAGATTAGGAAACAATAACAAAATAAAGAAACTTTAATGAAGCCAAAGGGACATAGCAAAATTATTTTTTAAAAACATGTATCAAAAGATTTATTTTAGGGAATTGGTTCATGCAATTGTGAGGGCCAGCAAGTCTCAAATATCTAAGGCAGGCCAACAAACTAGAAATCCAGGCAAAAATTAATCCTAAAGCCTTTTATTCATGTATTTTTTTTTTTTTTTTTTTTTTTTCTGAGACAGCGTGTCAATATATCACCCAGGCTGAAGTGCAGTGGCAGGAACAAAGCCCTTGACCCTCCTGCTTCAGGGTCTGGTGTAACTGGAACCACAGGCACACACCATCATTCCTGGTTTTCTTTATTTTTTGTAGAGATGGGGGTCTCACTTGGTTTCCCAGGGTGGTCTAAAGCTGCTGTGCTCAAGCCATACTCCAGCCTCAGCCTCTCAAAGTGCTGGGATTATTACCACCCCTTGAAACTATTTTTTTTTCTTTTTAGAAATCTCAATTTTTACTCTTTATGCCTCCAACTGATTGAATGTGGTTCATTCACACAACAAAGAGTAATCCATTTACTTATTTATTTATTTTTGCTCATTGGGAAATTTATAGCCTTCATTAAAAATTCATAGTACTTTAGAAAATGCAAAAACAAGAAAAGAGAAGAATTTAATAAAGATTATATGTGATTAATAAAATAGAAAATGGAAAATTGTAAAAGCACAATTGTAAAAGCACAAAAACATGGTTTCTTTAACTAATAATGCCATTTCTTTGACATTTTGATTACATAAATTCAAAAGAATAAAACTATGCAAGATTTGGAATTACAACCACAGGGAAAAATTGGATGAAAGAATTATAAAAGACTACAACTTGTGAATCCATAGAAACAAATTTGATAATCTAAAGAAAATGGATGGTTTTCTAGAAAATCTACAAAAATAGTTTCAAAGAAAAGTAGAAATGTAACTGGACCAATTACAGTAGAAGAGAATAAAATGTTAATATATTTTTAAACATTAAAAATTTCATAGATCAGATAGTGTCACAGCGATGTTCTAACCATTTAAAAAGATAATTCCAATAATACTTCAACTGTTTCACTCCAAAAGAAATGACACTGTCTCCGATGCTTATTTTAAAGACTTTATAGCCATAATAATGAAATCTAAAAAGAAGACATGAATCAAAAAGCATTAAGACAAATTATATTTATTAATATAAAATTTTTAAATAATATAGATTAAATAAATAGTAAATGGAATATATAAAATTCAGTATTGGATTACAAAGTTAATAGACGACAACAAAGGTCTGTTATTTTATGTCAGAAAACTGGTCAATAAAACATTAAGAAAATATGTCTACCTTAGAATAATACAAATAGTTTCTCAAAGCTGTTTATGTGTGTTTTATGATGCTTAGTCTTCTCATTCTCCTAGATGAAATTTACAGAAATTCTCATGACTTTTTAGGTCATTGAAGGTAATTAATATTCAGTATCCTTAAGTCCAGTCCAATGCAGTAATAAAAAGTTTAAATGTCATCCTGTTTTTCTTCCTCATCTCTCATTTTTCCCATTTCTGGACCACTGCAAGATGATCAACTGGTATTGAAAGAGGTATGGGCACATGGCTGCTTCTCCTTCCACCATCGTTTAGTTTTTCTGTTGCCCGAAGAAAGGATAACAGGATTAAGAGTTTCTTTTCTATATGGGACCAGATGAGGTGGAGGGAGAGTAGGAAAGAGTCAGTAAAACTTTACTTGACTAGTGGTCTTGTCAGGTGGCAGAGCCATCCCCAGGTTTGAAAGCTGTTTAAGCTCCACTACTCTCTGGCCTTCTTGCATCTGGTTCAGCTCTAATCCATAGAAAACACTTACAAATCCATTGCGCTCAAACTTCTGATATAAAAACCAACCAAAGCACAACTTCTGTTTTACTCTATGTTAAGAGCATATTTGAATCCAGTGCCAGACCTCTTTTATATTTCTCAGACATAAATAGAAGACAAAGGAAGCTACCCCAGTGGTGCCACTGAAGCCCCTTTCCATGACCTGAGGTGATTGTGGGAGCCATATGCCCTTCCCTTGGAGACAGCACCAATTTTCCCTAAGGAACCACTTTAACCTCCCACAACCCAGTGACTTTATGGGCTATAAGTGATTGTGGAGAATATTGAAAAGTGAATTTTCATCTCCTTATGTAAATAGATGATGTTAGTCTCACAATTCATTTTGCAATGGGAAGGCTGTTGTTTTGCTGACTTAGCTAAATCAGAGACAAAAATAGTTACACTTTTAACCTTATAAATCTAATAATAAACACAGAAATAGAATTGTGAAAATGGTTCATTTATAGCAGTAACTTTAAAAGCTGTAAAATAATTTAAACAGGAAGTAAGGAATAGAACAAAACATCCCATATTTTTAACATGGGCAACTTGGTTAGAAAACATGTGTGGCAAAATAAGTAAGTGGTAGAGAGAGGGTAAGCGACAGGCAAATGAAAAAAAGATATAGGAACAAGAAAAGATGGCTCTAACAGCAACAACAATCACAAAATACTCTTGTATAAAAATTATGTATTTGTGTGTACATTTTTTAAAAAACAGTTAATTCGAATTTTATGTACTGACTGGTAGGGTTATTCTTGACATATTATTCAGTGAAAAAAATAAGCTGTTGGGTAGTAGTTACATTGTGATTCTATTTAGTAAACACACACACAAGGTTTAAAGCTTTATGTGGACTTAAATACAATATATATGTAATATAACATTTTAATACATTATATAGTGTACAATTGTTTTGGAATTTTTTGTGTAAGTGAAGAGAAAGTTGCGCAATGACACCCATGAGTTTATTAACATGGTTATTCTTTACAAGTGGGGTTGGCGGAGGGCTGTTTACCTTTCTCTTTATACAACATTGCATTGTTAAATTTAATGCATACATTGCTTTATTTTTAACTTTTATCTTTTAATTTTGAAATAAATTCAACCTAGAACAAAATTTGCAGGAATGATACAAAGAACTCTCATGTATTATTTACCCAGATTTGCCAGTTATTTCTATTTAGCCTCATTTGTTTTTTCTTCCTGGCTCTTGTTCTTACCCTCTTCTGGCTCTCTTCTCCTCTCTACAGACATACACACACACATGCACACACGCATGCACAAACACACACACATACTGCTATTCTTTTTCTGGATCATTAGGGAATAAGTTGGGGTCATCATGTCTCTATCTCCTAAATAGCTTAATACTTTTACTTTAAAAAGTGATATTTTCTTATATACCATGGTAAAATGATTAAACTGAGAAAAATTTAACCACAATATTATACTATTATTTAATTCATTGTCCCAAATCAAAATTTTTTAATTTTCCAACAAAGTCTTTTAAAATCGTTTTTATTTTGCAAGGTTCAGGATTTACTCCAGGGTCATTGTAGAGGGTTTTTATGTCTCTTTAAGTCTCTTTATTCTAAAAACCTCCCTAGTGCTTCTTTGTCTTTCCTCCCATTGACATTTTTGACAAGTTATTTTGTAAAATGTCCCTCACTTTAAACTGTCTGATGTCTTCTCATGATTACATTTAGCTTATACAGTTTTGGCAGAAATATTAAAAATCATGTTTTGTTCTTCTCATTGCATCATGATAAGATGTACATCAGGTCAATTTGCCCCTGTGACAGAAGTCTCCAAGATAATCTCAGATATTCCCAAGAAAAATTCAAGAGACAAAGCATATAGTAAGACTTACAGCTGAAATTTATTGCAGCAATATAGTACAGACAAATGGTCAGATCAGAAGGGAAAAAGTCAAAATGCAGAGGAATTCACATGAAGCCTGTCTTTCTTATGCTCTCTGCCTCCCATGTGGGATCACCTAGAGTACACTTTTCCTCAGCAAAAATAGGTAGTGTAGGGGGGAGAAAATAATTATATAATATTGTTTCTCACCTTTTGCGAGTGTGTAGCTGAGGATCCATAGCAAAAGACGAATTAACAGAATAAAAGCATACAAGTTTATTTAATATAGGTTTTACATGACATTGCAGTCTCCAGAAATGTATGCTCCCAAGAAACAGAAGAATCTGTGTATTTTTATGGACAGTCATGGAGAAGTATTAATGGAGGACAAAAGGGTATGATCTTTGGTAATAAACTGGGAAGAACTTAGCAAGGCCTTCTTGTTCAGATGCTTCTTGGCATCCCTGTGTTACATTCCTTCCATCTGGGCAGGGGAAGACACGTGTCACGTGAAGGTCTTCAGAAGAGAAGGGAGGGTGGAAGATTAAAGAATGACTTAGGTTTTATGGCCTGCTTCAAAGAAGAAGGGGAAGAAGGTAAGTGGACATCCTGCTTCTCCTGTTTTCTCAAAGGCCAAACTGCCATATTTTGGTGTAGCATGTCCTGAACCCCATCTGTAGCAATATGTGTGCCATGTTTCTGCCTAGGGGAGCCCATTAGAGACTAAGCAGCTAAGATTTTTGTTTTTATAATTTAAGTAGCTAAGTTTTTTTTATTCATAGCCTTTTAATTTACAAATGTGATCATTAGTAGATACAATTTAATATTGTTAAAAAGAAAAAAATTTTATTTTTATTTAAGATTTTATTTATTTTATTTTTAAGCACCCTCTGCCTAACATGTACACAAATTCTAGACTCTGAAAAGTAAGCATTCAACATAACCCTATTGTTTGCACATGCAGTCTATGCACAGTGAACCCCACCCTTGTTACCAGTTAACTGTTGCCCAGAGAACATTTGGAGAGCCAAGTTCCCAGATGCCAGGGACTAACTTTGCAAGAAGCCTTTCTAAGGATAGCAGTCTCAGGCCATGATGTTAATTCCTTTCAGTACAGAACCAATATTAATGGTTTTAACTTTGATCACTTGGTAAAGGTGCCCCAGGTGTGTTCACTATAAAGTGACACTCTTTTCTTATGAATTAATAAGCAATTGGTGGAGACTACCTTGAGACAATGAAAATATCCTATTCTCTAAAAATCTTTACCTGCTGACTTTAGAGTCTTATGGTGATTTTCTTAACCTTCATTGTGTCTATATGTATTCTGGTTGGCATTCTATTCTAAAGAAGAGCTTTTCCTTCATCCTCATATTTTAATTATACATTGATTTATTTCTGTTATTTAGGGAGTCATGGATTTTTACATATTTTTGGATATGATTTACTGATTTCCACATAAAACTTTATGAGAAATATTAGTCCATAGTTTATTTTCTCATAATGATTTTCTCTGCTTTTGGCTTCATAAAAATAGCTGGAAAATATTCCTTCCTCTTCTTTTATCTATATCATTTTGTGTGAAATTGAACTGTCTCTTCTATAAATGTTTGGTTGAATTAACTAGTGAAGCCACAAAGACTTAATTACAAATGTATGTTTGTTGATAGACACAGTACCATTCAGAGTATCTGTTTCTTCCTGAGTGAGCTTTACTAGTTGGACTATTTCAAGGACTTTTTCTGTATAATCTAAGTCATCAAATTTGTTGATATAACATTTTAAAAAGATTTCATTATTATCTTTATTATCTCTTTAGTGTTGTAGAATAGTATGCATTTTGTTCCTTTGTATTACCTTATTGCAGTGGTTAGTGTCTCTGCTACAAATTTGAATACAAATAGTAGTAATAGCCATGCTTGTCTTAAACTCCAGACTTTTGGTGGAGTTTAAAGACAAACGTTAATACTCCTTTCTTTCTCCTTTCCAAAATTTCTTCATTCACTTTTTGGCTGTTTGACAGCCTATAACTTAATCCTCTAATGCCTCAAGTCAATAAAATTACAGATTTCTGTTTTAATTTGAGCTATCTTCATCTTGTGAACTGATAAGTGTCTTCAGGAAAAAATTTACGTAAGCACAAATGTCACTAAATGGAATTTTTATCTATTTTATGCTGCAGTTTCTGCCTGTTTTTAGTCACTCACCTGTGTTTCAAATAGTTGTTTGTAGATATTTTCAATAAAATATATAATGGTTATCTGTGGGAGGATATGTATTCATTACCAAAAATGGAACGGCAAATACTACTTTTAAAATGTACAACATTAAAAAAGGAAAATATAAAATTACATTTTATTGTATATTATGGTGCTTCGGGCGTGTATCAGTTTATGAGTTTAACTACTTAAAGTAAATGCTTGGAAAGTTTTAAATTTATGAATTTGGTAATTAGTAGATATATTTTAATATTGTAAAAAAGAAAATTAATTCAGATGCATTAGTGTCTTCCTCTGTTTAAATAGTATGGTTGACTCTGAAAGGCAAAAAAAGGCCATAATGTCAACCCAAAATGCAATATAAGCTACAAGTCATTGTGCTCTGTCACAGATATTCTTCTTTTGCTTAGAAAGTTATAAAACATGTTACTCTTTGTGAGGAAAATAAAAGTCAGTCTTCAGAGAAAGATGAGCTCCCTGGCATTAGCTGAAATTTTAATGTGAAAATAAATATGCTTGGTAAGGGTTTCTTTATTTTTTTCACAAACTAAATTTTTGATAGAGACAGGCATTTCCTAAGTAACTACCATTTCCAAGTGCTGAACTGTGACTAATATATTTCACTTACTTAATAATAAATGGTTCCTTTGAGAATTTTCATTTCTACTACTTAGATAGTAAACCAAAGGCACAGTGATAACAGTTTTCTCCAGTGGGAAGACAAAAGAGCAATCACAATACTTTATTCAGGAAAAAACTCATTGGTATTCTTGCTAGTGCCTATTTGCAAATTGCATATGACCATTCTGTGTTATCTTTCAGCAGCTACTAAATTTTTAAAATATTTTGTAGGTGAACATAATCTTGGTGAAATCAAGGGTCTAATAATAAGTACAGAACCTCTCAGATAATGTGAGGATCTATGAACATTTTTAAAAGTACTTTTTTTCTCCCAAAACCTGCAATGAAGTAACTTTTTTGCCTTGACGTCTATGAATATCTCAGTTGTTCATAGTGACTGGTCAGAGCAAATTTTTCAGCTCAGATGTTTCAGCAAAACAAATTACTTCTACAGTTTTTTAATATCTATAAATTCTGTATGTGTATATTTGGAACTTATTACAAGTTTCACGTCCAGAGCTAAAGTAAGTCATTATTTTAAAGCAGAATCCTGTAATAGCTTAGGTAAATATTATTCTCTCCAGGTTTTACATCCCTTGAAGCATACTTCACAGATTATCCTCTGAATACAGAATATTTCACATAACCCAATTGATTGTAAGACAGCTATGAGTACTCTCTTAATTCTAACATTATTATTAATCTGTTTTATTTTTCACATAGTTGAATAAGATAAAACTTCAAATCTTATTTATACTCATTATAATAAGATTTTTTTTCTGACTGAATGTTTTGAGTTCTTTTATTTTTTTTAACTCAGCAAACTCCTAATGATAATCAGTCTTTGTGTTAGAAATTAAGTGGAATAAGAACAAGGCCTTGGCAAAAAAGGTAAGTTTCCAGTTGAAAAATTGTCCAGTATTGTGCCTAGGACATAGTAAGGGCTTTAAAATGTTCTAGGTGAATATATAAGATGATACATGAGTTCCTTCTGAACCACAGTTCTAGAAGAAGAAAAAAAAAAAGAAAAAAAAGGTGATATATTAGTTAACAAATGAGATCTTTTGATTCAAGCAGACTTAGATTTTAATACTAGTTTATTTACTAGTAGTTAAACATTGAAGAATATTGCGTATTTCCTGTAAGCCTAAATTTCTGAATTTGTGAGAGAGAATAAGAACTCATTTCATAATATTGTATTGCATTTCAGTGAGATAATAGTAATCAGGTACAGTGCTTGGTGCTTAGAAAATATTAGTTTCTTTTCTTCAGCTTCATGCTTGCCTTCTGGGTTTTCATTTCTCGTGTGTGTGTGTTTTTTATAAGCAATAATACCAGTGGTAAAAATTACGTACTTGTGATTCTTATGTTCCCAATAAAGAAATATGTAAATATCATATATTAGCTGTTTGTAGGGAATATATCACAAAAATATATCCATAAAATTCAAATTAGTTTAGACAAAAAAGTCATTTTCATGCACACTAGGAAAATTGAAATGAATAGTGCATGAATAAGTCTCATATTTTGATATGTAATCACTTTATCAGGTAGATTCATGGACAAGATATTCAGTAAAAATTTTAATCCAGGCTGGGCATGGTGATTCATGTCGGTAATCCCAGCCTTTCGGGAAGCCAAAGCAGGGGGGATTGCTTGAGGCCAGGAGTTCGAGATCAATCTGAGCAACAGAGCGAGACCGCATCTCTCCAATTTTTTTTTGTAGGCTAGCTACTTGAGAGGCTGAGATGGAAGGATCACTTGAGCCAAGCAGTTTGAGGTTTCAGTGAGCTATGGTCATGTTACTGCACTTCAGCCTGGGCAATGGGGCATGACCTTCTCAAAAGAAAAAAATCTAAATTTCTTTTATTCATCCTTGTTTTATAATAGCATAGATATATGTCATATATGTATACAAACACACAAAGAAAATTTGACGGTAATGGAAGAATATATGTATTTATTGACATTGTCAAAATGAGAAGAATTAAGTATGATAAGTAATCTGGAATAGGCTAGATAGTCTTTTATTACTCAGATAAGTCTCTAAGATTATTATTGTCCTACTTAGTGTCTAAATACACTACCTTGAAAAACAAAATTCTAAAAATCAAATGCCAGCAAGATTCACTTAAATGATCCTGGAGCTGGTACCATTCCTTCTGAAACTATTCCAAATAATACAAAAAGAGGGAATTCTCCCTGACTCATTTTATGAGACTAATATCCTGATACCAAAACCTGGCAGAGACACAAATAAAAAGAAAATTTCAGGCCAATATCCATGATGAACATCTATGCAAAACTCTTCAATAAAATACTGGCAAACCAATTGCAACAGCACATCAAAAAGCTTATCCATCATGATCAAGTAGGCTTCATCCCGAGGATGCAAGGCTGATTCAACATATGCAAATCTGTAAACGTAATCCATAACATAAACAGAACCAAAGTTAAAAACCACATGGTTATTTAATAAATGCAGACAATAATGCCTTTGACAAAATTCAACAGCCCTTTATGCTACAACTCTCAATAAACTAGGTATTGATGGAACATATCTCAAAATAATAAAAGCTATTTATGACAAACACACAGCCAATATCATACTGAATGGGCAAAAACTGGAAGCATTCCCTTTGAAAACTGGCACTAGACAAGTGTTCCCTCTCTCACTACTCCTATTCAACATAGTATTGGAAGTTCTGGCCAGAGCAATCAGGCAAGAAAAAGAAATAAAGGATATTCACTTAGGAAAGGAAAGTCAAATTGTCTCTATTTGAAGACGACACGATTGTATATTAGGAAGACCACATTGTCTCGGCCCAACATCTCCTTAAACTGATAAGCAACTTTGGCAAAGTCTCAAAATACAAAATCAATGTGCAAAAATCACAAGCATTCCTATACACCATAACAGACAAACAGAGAGCCATATCCTGAGTGAACTCCCATTCACAATTGCTACAAAGAGAATAAAATAGGAATACAACTAACAAAGGATGTGAAGGACATCTTCAAGGAGAACTACAAACCACTGCTCAAGGAAATAAAAGAGGACACAAACAGATGGAAAAACATTCCGTGCTCATGATTAGGAGGAATCAATATCATGAAAATGGCCATACTGCCCAAAACTTTATAGATTTGATGCTATCCCCATCAAGCTACGATTGACCTTCTTCACAGAACTGAAAAAACTGCCTTAAACTTCATATGGAACCAAAAGAGAGCCCACACAGCCAAGACAATCCTAAGCAAAAAGAACAAAACTGGAGGCATCACACTACCTGACTTCAAACTATACTACCAGGCTACAGTAATCAAAACAACAAGGTACTAGTACCAAAACAGAGATATAGACCAATGGAACAGAACAGAGGCCATGGAAGTAACGCCACACATCTATAATCATCTGATCTTTGACAAATTTGACAAAAACAAGCAATGGGGGAAAGGATTCCCTGTTTAATAAATGGTGTTGGGAAAACTTGCTAGCCATGTGCAGAAAGCAGAAACTGGACCCCTTCCTTACACCTTATACAAAAATTAACTTCAGATAGATTAAAGATTTAAACATAAGACCTAACACCATAAAAACCCTAGAAGACAACATAGGTAGTACCATTCAGGACATAGGCATAAGCAAGGAATTGATCACTAAAATACCAAAAGCAATAGCAACAAAGCCAAAATAAACAAATGGGATCTGACTAAACTCAACACTTTCTGCACAGCAAACAAAACAATCATTAGAGTGAACTGGCCACCAACAGAATGGGCAAAAATTTTTTCAATATGCCGATCTGACAAAGGATTAATATCCAGACTCTACAAAGAACAAAAAGAGATTTACAAGAAAAAACAAACAAACCCATTCAAAAGTGGGCAAAGGATATGAACAGACAGTGTTCAAACAAAGACATACATGCAGCCAACAAACATATGAAAAAAGGCTCATCATCATTGGTCATTAGAGAAATGCAAATCAAAACCACATTGAGATACCATCTCACACCAGTTAAAATGGTGATCATTAAAAAATCTGGAGACAACAGATACTGTAGAGGATGTGGAGAAATAGGAATGTGTTTACACTGTTGGTGGGAGTGTAAATTAGTTCAGTCATTGTGGAAGACAGTGTGGTGATTCCTCAAGGATCTAGAACTAGAAATACCATTTGACTCAGCAATCCCATTACTGAGTATATACCCAAAGGATTATAAATCATTCTTTTATAAAGACATGCACACATATGTTCATTGTGGCACTGTTTACAATAGCAAAGACTTGGAACCAACCCAAATGCCCATCAGTGATAGACTGGAGAAAGAAAATGTGGCACATATACACCATGGAATACTATGTAGCCATAAAAAAGGATGAGTTCATGTCCTTTGCAGGGACATGGATGAAGCTGGAAACCATCATTCTCAGCAAACTGACACAAGAACAGAAAACCAAACACCTCATGTTCTTGCTCATAAGTGGGTATTGAACAATGAGAACACATGAATACAGGGAGTGGAACATCACACACTGGAATCTGTTGGGGGGTGGGGGGGAGTTAGGGGAGGGATAGCAGAGTGTGGGGGAGATTGGGGAAGGATAACATTAGGGGAAATATCTAATGTAGGTGACGGGGGGGATGGATGCAGCAGACCACCATGGCATGGATATACCTATGTAACAATCCTGCATGATCTGCACACGTACCCCAGAACTTAAAGTATAATTTTTTTAAAAAAAGATAAAAAGATCTCTATATTTCCCCAGATATACATGATAACAGTTCCAAAGAGTAGTTGTGTTAAAGGACGTTTTCTTAGAACATAGGAAACATCTTACTGACTCAAGTTTATTGTCCTTGAAGGCCAGGATTTTCTTTGTAGTAAAGAGTATTTTGGCAAGAGGAAAATGTTGTAAAATTGCAAAAAAGAATTCTTTAGTGATTATCCATCACAGAAATATCAATTTGAACAACTATACACACACACAAAAAAATCTTCACAAAGGTAAAGTAAAACAAGTACAAGATCACAATACCTGTTCATGCATAATAATAAAAAAAAAGATGCATGGAATAAGATAAGAGAACAGTTTTACATTACACACGTCATCCTTCTTCCAACCACAGGTAGAACCACAATGAGAGATACTCTGTCTGCTTGGGGTAAGAAGAGGTAACTAAGCAGAGGACTTTTTCTTGGACCCTAAAACCAGGCCTGCCCTAGGAAAAAACCATCTCATGGCCCGATTCTGGCGAGTACCTGTGGAAGGATCCTCCAGACCTGCCTGAGTGCGACCATTGCCTATGGACAACAGCAGTGTTGGGCTCTGAACAAATCTCAATGGCAGCTAGATTTCATAAGCCAAAGTCTTTGGGCTTGCTCAAGCACTGTGCCAGTCTCACTGGCAACAAGATTTCCATTGTTACTCCCAGCAGACATAGAGGTCCCAGGCTTAGTGCTACAATGGCTAAGCTGTCTTTGCTCTAGGGACCATGCCAGATGGCCTGCCAAGAATCTCTGAACAAGCTTACTGTTAAAGGGTGCTCCCAGACAAAGCCAGTCTACAAAAACTGGAATAAGTACCTAATTTTTCAAATGCACAGACATCTGTACATGGCCACAAGGATCAAGATCAAACAGGGAAAGATGAAAGCACCAGAGACAAAATAAAGTGCGAGTGACTGAGCCTGTAGAGATAGGGATGTATGAAAGCCTGACAAATAAATCAAAATAACTGTTTTATAGAAGCTAAGGAAATTTCCATAAAATAGAGAGAAACAATTCAAACAAATAAGGAAAACAATAGTGACTATGATGAGAAATATAAGAGAAGATTGACATAATTTTCAAAAAAGAAAAAATCAAAAAGCTGAAAAATACAATAAACAAAATGAAAAAAATACAATAGAGAACATCAACAGCACTTGATCAAACAGAAGAAGGAATCTTTAAACTCAAAGACAGGTTATTTGAAAATATGCAGTTAAATTATTTTTAAAAGAAAAAAGTAATGAGAGAATAAAGTAGACATGTAGGATTTACGTGACAGAATCAGAAGAGAATTTTTTCTGCGTTATTGAGATTCAATAGAGAGAAGAAAATTAAAGGGGTAGAAACCTTATTTAAAGAAATAATAGTAGAAAACTTTTCAAAACTAAAGAAAGATATAAATATCCAGAGGAAAGTTAGAGGTCTCCAATCAAATTCTGTCTAAATAAGACTACCCCAAGACATATTATAATAAAACTTTCAAAATCAAAACAAAGCAGAAAGAGAGAAGCAGCAAATAGCACATCAGGCATTTTTAATATAACTACAAGCAGACTTCTTTATAGAAATCTTACCTACAAGCTAGGAGATAATGGAATCATATGTACAAAGTACTACTAAAATAATCTGCTAAGCAAGAATGTGGTGTCCAGGAAAGCTTTCCTTCAGAAATAAAGCAGAGATAAAACTTTCCCAGACAAACAAAATCTGAGAAAGTTCATCATCTCACCTGTCTTATGAGAAATGCTAGTGAAAATCACTCTGCTATAAAGGAAGAGGGAAGGAACAAGGCTATACTAAGCAACTAGTAAGCAATTAACAAAATGGCAGTAGTAAGTCCCTACCTATCAATAATAACCCTGAATATCAAGGGATTAAATTCTTCAAACCAAAAATATAGTGTGGCTGAATAGACTGAAAACAAGAACCAACTATATGTTGCTTACAAGAAGCTAACTTCATCTGTAACAAAACACATAGATTGAGAGTGAGGTGCTGAAAAAAAAAATACTCCATGTAAGTAGAAACCAAAAGGGAACAGGAGTATCTATTCTTATATCAGATAAACAAACAAAACTTTATGTCATAACTGTAAAAAGAATCAAATAAGTTTATTATATAGTAATGAAGGAGTCAACACATCGAGAGGATATAACAGTGGTAAGTAGTGGTATATATATATATATATATATATATATGTGTGTGTATATACATATAGAGATATATATATAGATATATATAAAGTATCTTTTCTCACCACAAGAGTTTGAAACTGGAAATCTATACAGAAGGAATTTTAGAAAATTTACAAACAGATGGAAATTAACCAATTGCTCTTAAAACACAAATGAGTCAAAGAAGAAATTAAAGGGGAAATTTAAAAATAAATGGTGATAAATGAACCTAGAAACACAACATACCCAATCCCATGTAACACAGCAAAATCAACTCCGAGAGGAAAGTTTATAGCAATAAATACCTATAACAAAAATGAAAAAAGATCCCAAAGAAGAAATTTAACATTTCACCTCAAGAAACTGAACAAAAAAACAAGAACAAACTAGGCCAAAATTAATAGAAGGAAAAAAACAATATAGGTCAGAGCAGAATGTAAACAAGTTGATCCCATAGAAAGAGTAAAATGGTGGTTGGTAGAGACTGGGACATTTGGCAAGTAGGGACGTGGGGAGATATAGGTCAAAGGATACAAATCACAGTGAGAGGGAAGGAATACATTTAAGAGCTCTATTGTACAGCATGGTTACTGTAGTTAGTGCTGATATATTATATTGTCGAAAAATGCTAACAGTGAATGAGTGTTCTCACCACAGAAATGTGAGGTTATGCATATATAATTAGCTAGATTTAATCATCTCATAATGTATATACTCTTCAAAACATCCTGTTGTTCATGATGAATACATGTAATTTTATCTGACCATTTAAATAACAAAGCTATCAACAAAGTAAACAAGTAACCTGCAGAATAGGAGAAAATATTTGCAAAGTATGCATTTGACAAAGTTCTTATATCCAGAATTTATAAGAAACTTCAGAAATTAACAAACAAAAAACAAATAATCCCATTACAAAGCAGGCAAAAAACATGAAGGACACTTCTCAAAAGAAGACATACATGCAGCCAACAAAAATATTATAAAATGCTCTATATTACTAATCATTGGAGATATGCAAATCAAAACCATAGAGATGCCATCAAAGAAATACCACAAAATATGAGATACCAGTAAGAACCTTTATTCCATAGGTATACACCCTCTACCTGTACATACTTTACCACCAGTCCGAATGGCTATTATTAAAAAGTAAAAAAAAAAAAAAAAAAAGATGTTGGTGAGGCTACTGAGAAAAGGAAACACTTAGACACTGCTGGTGGGAATGTAAATTAGTTCAGTCATTGTGAAAGCAGTGTGGTGATTTGTCAAAGAACTTAAAACAGAATTACCATTCCACCCAGCAATCCCATTATTGGGTATACCCAAAGGAATATAAATCATTCTAGCATAAAGACACATGCATGTATATGTTAATCACTATTCACCACAGCAAAGACATGGAATCAATCTAAATACCCATCAATAGTAGACTGGTTAAAGAACTGTGGTACATATACGTCGTGGAATATTATGCAGCTATAAAAAGAATGAGATCATGTCTTCACAGCAAGATGGATAGAGTCAGAGGCCGTTATCCTAAGCAAATTATCACAAGAACAGAAAACCAAATACTTATAAGTGGGAGCAAAACATTGAGTGCAAATGAATACAAAGAAGGAAACAACAGATATCGGGCCTACTTGAAGGAGGAGAGTGGCAGAGGGGGAAAGGATAAAAAAGTTGCCAAGCAGGTATTATGCTTATTACCTGAGTGATGAAATAATCTGTACACCAACCCTTAAATGATGTACAATTTACCTACACAAAAAAACTGCTCATGTACCCCTGAACCTAAAATAAAAGTTAAGACAAAAGAAATTAGAAGGAAAAAGAAGTATTTTGATAAAATTTATCTTAAAAGTATAGGTTTGCAAAATCATCAGTCTTTAATTACTCTTAATATGTTCCATAGATTAAATTATTCATGGCTTTTTTCTGAAGTACTTTTGAACCATGTGAAGAAAATTACAGGATTTACATATTCAGAAATATATTCATCAATTTCATACTTACTAAAAAGGAAGGCAGAACACATACCAATGAGATATGTTTATAGCATTTAAAAAACGTTCATTAAGATGAATTAAGAAATAATTTAAATTTCAGCTTAACACTAAAAAAATTATAATCTCTATTTGGCCTGAAAAGATATTTTAGTTTGTATATTTCTTTCAGTTCTCTGATGCATTTCAGGACATACCACTCTAAAACATGGCATTTTGGCATTTGAGGAAGCAGCAGCAGCAGAAGTTCGTTCTCCTCTCTTCTTGCTGCTGTCCCATAAAGCAGGCTATAAAAAATCATCCAAATCTAAAGTAGGTCATAGAACCTTTATTCCAGAGGTGTCCACCCTCCCTCTATCCACACATAAGGAAAGTATGAAGAAACAGGGCTAGACAAATTCCCCCCCAGTTTACTGTCACACCCTTTGTTTTTCAATCACACTTCTTCATTACATTCTATAAAAATATGCAGGTTTCCCTCTTTCTTATCATCTTGATTTGTGAAGGCTCCCACGTTGCCCAAAACTTGTTCTAAATACATCTGTATGCTTTTCAGTTGCTAATCTTTTTTTTGATACAGGGGCCTTGCACATGAATTTGTGATGGGTAAAAGATGTTTTCTCTCCTACAGTTCAAAAATACATAAAGAATCAATTGCAAGTCTTTGAGGAGCATTTTCTAGAACTGTAGGCACAAGGGCACTGGTGCCTATAAAGATTTCAAGAGTGTGATTCAAACTCATTTTTATATTCAGTGTATGTTATAAGGTAAAACTGTACAATCTCTTATCTTTCTCTTATGACTTATTGTTTCATTCTTCCACAACTTTGCTGAATGTGCATTTCCACATATTGAACAACCATCATGATTGAATTATCCTTGCTCATCTCTCCCACTATGTCTACATATTCTAAAGGAATGTGTCCCTGTGGATACACTAGTGAGGCCAATTACTTCTTGAGTTGCTTTACTCACTTCTGATATAATTTATGACTATGTTGCCTCTATATTATAATTCCTACATAAAGTCAAGAATAGTAATACAATGAAAGCATCTGAAATTATCTGAAGTGCATATTTAATTCTACCATTTATGTATTATTTAATTAAAGTACCATATTTTGTGTATCAAGTTTATTTTAATATAGACATTTATCTTACATACAACCTAAAGAATATCAAATTTATTTGCTGTATAAATATGGTGATATTTTATTCATTCAGCACTGTTAGGCATAGAGAAATCCATATAAGTAAATTTTCAAACAACTGAATCTTACCCCTCTGTTAAGCATACACTTTCAGTACTTTGTATCATTACATGTCTTGGCTGCTTAGAAGATCCTTTTTTTTTTTTCTTTTTTTGGTGGAATGAGGTGTTTTCTTCAAACTTCTTAACTGGATTATGGATATTTGAAGTTTCCGGATAATAACTTCAAGAAAGTGAGATTTTGCTAAAATTTGAATTATCAAAAATCATCTTTCTTATAGACAGCCTATTTGACCTGATAGATTTATCTTACCCTCAAACATATTATTTTGATATATCTTATCTTTACCTACATTACTCAGATTATTAAATTAAGAAATCCAGTATTGAACCACAATAAATATGCCTCAGCATCAGCCACCAAAACTAATTCTAATAAATTCTACCCTATGTTTGAAAACAAAAAATAAGGTTAAGAATTTAAAACAGAACATAGTTCAGCTCAATTACTTTATTTTTTTTTATTTTCTTTTTTTAATTTTCTCTCCCCCTCTTTGTCTTGTTACATTTTTTCTCTATTTTTACATAGGATCTGCATGCATGATTCAGTACTTGGTTTTTAGGCAGTTGTTATCATAAATTAATATAGACCTTTACTGAATTATAATAAGTAATTCATCCAAACTCCAAGGGACTCAAAACACTTTGCAGCTGTAATATTAACGTTAGTACGAAACAAATAATTGACATAGCAGTTTATGTTTGTTTGGCGTTGACCTATTTGTTTCAATATAATAAGAGATAATCAAACTCATACCACAAATATCCAAAAGTAAAAAACATAATAAAATATGATCTAAACCATTTTCAATAAAATACAAACTTTAGTTTATGTTGGACAGTGTGAAATTATTTTGAATAGAGAAGAAAACCATGTAACAAAATACAGAGGACTTACTAGGGAGATTTCTAAATGTAATGAATCCTGTGTCAGACACCCCAGGGATTTTTTACTTCTCATGATAACTCCACTTGCCTGTGAGCACCTTCAAGACAGAAGCTATGTTTTATTCATAAGCTTATTCTCAGCATAATTTTTAAATTAATAACAAATTAGAAAAAACATTAATTACTGTAGGTGCTTTATTCATGTTGAATTAATATACCCAGATATATCACTGTGGTCAACTATCTCAATTTAAAAGGTGTAATTCATTAGCCAGAATAATTCCTTAGCTTAAAATTAAAGATGCCTGAATATGTTAGCTAAGTTGACATTTCCTCATGAATAATTGTCTGCCATGAAGAAATCAAAATTTTAATGAAGAAATGACAAAAATAAAATTGCTCATGTAGAGAAATAAGATTGAAGCTTAATGGTTTACTGAAACCATACAGCAAAATGGCCCTGATGAATGGAAAAATGTGAATTTTAAGAGATCCCGGAGCAGAATGAGAGACTATCCCTGAAAGCACAAAAGAGGTAGATGCAGAACACAAACATAACTTTCAAATGGTAAATGGTGATATTATTGACAATGGGTATATAAGTTAAAAATGTAAACAGATTTTAAAAGAATTCACATTTATTATCATGTAAATTCCCAGGTAAGAAAATCTTCCTAACTTGTATTACATAAAAACAGAACAATATAATTGTAAAAGTCCTTGATGTCAATTTCAGAGATAAATTGTTGTACTGATTCTTCATCTCTCACCTGGCATTTTTTATGTTTCTATGCAAAGAATATTTTAATGTTTCTTGGAGGTGTTATTTATATGATTGATAATCACATCTCAGAATTAGGAGTAATCTTATTTTTAAAAAATATTGTTTAATTAATCAGCAATACCATCTGAATGTCTGCTAGATACTTAATCCTGTGTAACCAAGATTTCCAAGTGATGGTACCTGACTTTGATCAACTTATTTTTTTCATGATTCTTGGTAGAGTTATCTTTAACTTAAGTATTTCTGGGTGTTTACAGTTAACCTAGTATATCAGTCTGGATCCCAGTAAGATGGTACATTCAAACAGAACTCACAGAAGGCTTATTTAAAAGAAGTAATTATAACAGTAAAAGGGTAAGGCAATCAGCAGTAACCTGCAGCATAACAGTTCTTAGAAGTGTTTCCTAGGCCAGAAAGAATAAGGAAGGAAGGTGTCTGAAGAACTTACAGAGTAAGAGTTGTATAAAGCTGGCCATTTTGAAAGAGGTAGTGACATTTGACTAAGGGATATGGCCAGATCAATGTGACCTTTAGCAGCAGAAGTCAGGGAAATATGTGTTGTCATCTCTTTCTCCTCTCTACCTTGGATCTTCTGTGTAGATTGGCTGAAACCAATGGAAAGCAGATTCCTTATTTTTCAGCCTCTTGGTGTAGAAAGCAGAATGGAGACGGGTGGAGAAGAGAGAGTACAGCTCACCCATTTTGCCCCTTACCGTCTTCTCACGTCCTTTATCTCCTTGAGAATACTTCTGTATCATAGAAAATGCGTGAAATATCATTGGCTCATCAGCCTCCCTATAATTATGGAGTCTTGGAATAACTCTGGTCATATTCCCACCTGAAACTTTAAGTTTCATTGGTATTTTTTGTAAGGTGCGAAGGGGAAAGAAGGGCTTTGAAAATGTTAAACATAGCCGCTACAGTCTCCACATGCTTTTCTGGTCAGAAGGTCCAATAAAATATTCATAAAATAAGGATGAAAGAAAAAAAGTTTTATATTTTAAGTTAACAGTGTTCCTTCCATGTTACCTTTTCTGCCAGAGGAATTTTTTTCTGGTGAGGTGGACACAATTTTTCTTTTCTCATGGGGTAACCCAAACCTTCTTCATCCCTGCATAATCCAAGTCTTGGGGAGCCAGTCTGTGTCAGTTTTCCACTGACAAGGACTTTTGTAAAAGTGTGTAGTGAGAGATGCCCCTGATAACCACAATGTAACACACCTTCCTACTTCAAGAACTCTCCTCAAACTGTTATTTCGTGGACATGCTGAGAGCAAACTGATCAGGGAGCAGACTCATCTCCCTATCCATTAGAAACCTGATTTTGTTTATTTGGAATATTACTCTTCCATTAGGACTGGTCCAAGTTCACCAATTGTGGGAAGATGAGGCAAATTTTTTTTCCCATTATATATTAAGTTTCATAAGACGAGCACTCACATCACCATCTTGACCTCTATACCTTACTCATGGAGGGAGTGGCAATATATATTGGTTGCAGTTTCAAAGGATGTACCGGATCTGGCAGATTTATGCCCAACCTCATGGTGTGTTGTCTCCCAGCTGAGATCATAAATGAGTAGACTGTTTGACTGCTTCATCAAGATGGCTGCTTCTACATGATGAGTAATGATGAAAGGCAAGTTTCTGTAGAGGTGAGATTACTACCACACTTTCTTTGCCATGAACTATATCTGCAGGTGAATTACAATATTGTGTAAAATATCAAGGGTATTTTGTCAAGTGACTAATAAATGGTGATTCTTACCAGAGTCATTTGTGCAGGAAAGGCAAATGTATACCTATGCTCCTGTATTTTCTAGATAGGACAAAAAGATTATTCAATCTATAGAAGGGGTACAGTGAAATCAGTGGACTCCCAGGTTAGTTCACCTAGGAGATGATACAGGTTGGGAGATGCCCACTGGCTTCTGGTGTTACAGATTGGACACAGCAGTAAAGGTAGCTGAATACATAATTATTTTGATTATTAACTGCTGTGTAACAAGTTACCCCAAAGTTTAGTGGCTACGACAACAACAACATTTCTTATCTCTTTCCATTTTTGTGGTTCCGAAATTCTGGCTCAGGGTCTCTAATGGAGTTGCCATCAAATGTTGGCCATCACTACAATCACCTAGCTGTTTGTCTGG
The DNA here is from genome assembly GCA_036589455.1 of Ateles fusciceps. NCBI lineage: Eukaryota > Metazoa > Chordata > Mammalia > Primates > Atelidae > Ateles > Ateles fusciceps. Next base: position 6,674,122 of record JAZHEH010003404.1, on the reverse strand, counting down.
AGATAGAGAATCCAGTCCCAAAGTGGCTCACTCACATAACTGTTGGCAGGAGCCTCATTTCTCCATAATTTTAGGGTGAGTTTAGATTTGCTTTTAATTTAGAACTAGTTTAGCCTGACTAGAAAGACAGATCTTCTGTGATCTGTACTGAATTTCCATGGTGTCCAATGTGGTCTCTTCATTCTGGCTGTTCAGAATCTCAAGGTCTCTTAGCCCTGTGTATGATCAGGAACTTGTTCAGTGTATAGCCTCCTGGTAGTTCTTTACTCAGCAGAGTGGAGAGTCATTATACATGTGCCCTTTATTGTTCATCAAGGGGAATCCCATGCAGGTTTCTGGAGCTCTTTTTTCATTTGGCTCTTTCTTTGCCGATATTATGCACCAAAAATTTCATCTGCTGCAGTCTTCCTGCACTCTAATCTTTGATGCCTCAACCCAGCAAGAGATGTATACTGTGCTTGGTTTTCTCTCAATCCCTAGCCCATTCTACTGTCCAAAAAGTTTCTCAGAAAACTAAGGCAAAAGGAAGAATAATTTTATTAGGTTTTGGTTTTTTCTTTTAAGGACTAGAGTCCTAGATAACCGTTTCCCAGTGTCTAAAGTGTGGTTTAATATGTTTTGCCATTTTTATTTGTTTATGTCAGCTGGCACGTTTGATGCTAGTAAATCCATCGTAATCAAAATGGCATTATAGATCTCAATGTTTTGTGGAACAAATTGGCACAGTTTTCCTCTTTTTCTTAATAGCAAAACTTTTTTTTGAGATGTATTTGTTCCCATGGTATCTTTAAAATTCTATAAAATGGCATTACTTTTAAAGCATTTTATTTTTAAAATTACTTTTAAAAATTATTTTACCTTGAGTTACTTTCAATTATTTCATTTTCAAAGAAATTATGTTTGATGTTTTATTCAAATTTGTATAATTTTGGTTTTTGTTAAAATTGTTTCTCTGCCATTTAGTATATACTATTTCTACTTCTGTATATTGGTATTTTCTTATTTTTGTTAGTTTGATTGACACCACTTAGTGTGTCTCAAATTTCTCTAAGGAAATTGAATAGTTTTTCACTTTTTAAACTATTTTTATAGGTTACCATTTGTAATTCATTTATCCATATTGTTACTACGTTTGTTCTTTCTCTATGATTATTTGATTGTTTGTTTTGTATTTCTTTGTACTAGATCCTGAGTAAATTATTTTTGTTCTTTTTTTTTCCTATGGAACTTTTTTCCTGTCTAAATATTCTCTGTATATTTTAGCTGAATATTTATTGATAATATCATTTGTGTTTAGTTTTGTATTACTATCTCCTTTATTATTATTTATTATTATTTTTCTTTAAGACAGAGTTGTTCTGTTGCTCATGATAGAGTATGGTGACAAGATCATTGCTCACTGCACATTTGACTTCATGGGCTCAAGCAATCCTCCTGCTTCATCCTCACAAGTAACAGGGACTACAGGCACATGCCACCATGCCAACATAATAATTTTTTAATTTTTTTTCTGTTTAGAAGAAGTTTCCCCATATTGCCTAGGCTGACCTCAAACTCCAGGGCTCAAGCAATTCACCCACCTCAGCCTCCCAAAGTTCTGGGTTTACAGGTGTGAGCCATGGTACCTGGCCTCTTTTATTAATTTCTACATTATATTTTTGCTGGGAGAGTGCGTTCTGGGGTTTATTATCTTTCTATTCTACATTCATTAAGTGGTTAAGTTTTTCATTTATATTAATTATATTTTAAAGTATATGTATTATATGTTTCTCTTTTCACCTGTATCTTTCAAGTTTTATATATTTTCATATATATATAAAGTTTTATATATTTTTACTACTCTGTATTTACTATTCATTGCTAAGCTTTTATGTAGCTAACATTATGTTTCTTTCCATTTGGCAAAGCAGTGATATTCAGGCTGACTCAAATCACTTTTCGAGAAACTGTGTAGAGTGATCATTGTCTTCTGGAATATATCCTAAAAAACATCCTAGATTAGCCTTAGTTTAATTACTTTGCAGGCAAATATTGATCTCAGATATCTTTTTAAGTTCTATTGTTTTATTAATGTTGAGAAAATATCAGACTTAGACACTAGGCTGTCTTAATTTTATTTGAATTTAATTTTTTTGCTTATGTCAATGTGCACATCTATGAGGTTCCTAAATATCCCTTTATTTCTTTCATTATTGCCTAATCTCCATTTTCTCTGTTTGCTGCTTCTACACTTGTAAGTTAATTGATTCACTTGGTCTTGTCATTCATCTTCTAATTGTTCAATATATTTCTACTTATCCTTTTTCTCCTATTTCTTAAAAATTTCTTTAGTTTGTTTTTTACTTTATTTATTACACTTTACTAAGTATCCGATGCTCTATTCACTGTACATACATTGAAGATATTGGTATTATTCATTTTATGATCATCTCTTTCATTTAAAAGTCATGTAAATATATATATATATATTTCACCTCACACTGTTACTTCTCATTTCCTAATAACTCTGATTTCATCCAGTTTACTATCCTCTTGATGCACATTGAGAATGCAGAGAAAAGATATTGTAACTTTTTATATATGAAATAGATTTGATATGAAAAGGGCCAAAGGGAAACATATGGATTAAACTAACATTTTTCATGTCTACAGATAAATATTATTTAAATGTTTATTCTGATTTATTTAGTACTTGTGAGAAAATATTAATTTCCTCATTAGGAAATTTGCAAATAAAAGGAGATTTGCGTTATAAAATTATGGTTATGTTTTTGCAGTGGCTGGTACTGGTTGTCCCTTTCCATGTTTAGTGCTTCCTTTAGGAAATCTTGTAAGGCACACCTATAGTGATGAAATCTCTCAGCAGTTGCTTGTCCATAAAGGATTTTATTTCTCCTTTGCTTGTGAAGTTTAGTTTGGCTGGATATGAAATTCTGGGTTGAAAATTATTTTCTTAAAGGATGTTGAATATTGGCCCCCACTCTGTTCTGAACCTAGGCATTGCCATTAAGGACATAGGCATGGGCAAGGACTTCATGACTGAAACACTGAAAGCAATGGCAACAAAAGCCAAAATAGACAAATGGGATCTAATTAAACTTAAGAGCTTCTGCACAGCAAAAGAAACTATTATTAGAGTTAACTGGTAACCAACAGAATGGGAAAAATTGTTGCAATCTACCCATCTGACAAGTGGCTAATATCCAGAATCTACAAAGAACTTAAACAAATTTACAAGAAACAAACAAACCCATCAAAAAGTGGGTGAAGGATATGAACAGATACTTCTCAAAAGAAGACATTTATTCAGCCTACAAACATGAAGAAAAGCTCATCATCATATCCTTCACCCATCAAAAAGTGGGTGAAGGATATGAACAGATACTTCTCAAAAGAAGACATTTATCAGCCTACAAACATGAAGAAAAGCTCATCATCACGGATCATCAGAGAAATGCAAATCAAAACCACATTGAGATACCCGTTTCACACCAGCTAGAATGGCAATCATTAAAAAATCAGGAGACAACAGATACTGGAGAGGATGTGGAGACACAGGAATGCTCTTACACTGTTGGTGGGAGTGTAAATTAGTTCAACCATGGTGGAAGACAGTGTCACAATTCCTCAAGGGTCTGGAAATAGAAATACCATTTGACCCCAGGAATCCCATTACTGGGTATATATGCAAAGAATTATAAATCGCTCTATTATAAAGACACATGCACATGTATGTTCATTGCAACACTGTTCACAACAGCAAGAATTGGAACCAACCCAAATGCCTATCAATGATAGACTGGATAAGAAAATGTGGCACATATACAGCATGGAATACTATGCAGCCATAAATAAAGAATGAGTTCCTATCCTTTGCAGGGACATCGATAAAGCTGGAAACCTTCATTCTCAGGAAACTGACACAAGAACAGAAAACCAGACACCACATGTTCTCATTCATAAGTGGGTGTTGAACAATGAGAATACATGGATACAGGGAGGGGAACATCACACACAGGGGCCTATTGGGGGGGTGGGACGGTAGGGGAGGGATAGCATTAGGAGAAATACTTAATGGAGATGACTGGTTGACGGATGCAGCAAACCACCATGGCACACGTATACCTATGTAAAAAACCTGCACCTTCTGCCCATGTATCCCAGAACCTAAAGTGTAATAATTATAAAGAAAAAAGGAGAAAAAAATTAACAAAATAGACTGCTAGCTAGAATAATAAGAAAAGAGAGAAGAATCATATAGATACAATAAAAAATGATAAAAGGGGTATCACCACTGACCACAAAGAATATAAATTACCATTAGAGAATACTATAAACACCTCTGTACACATAAACTAGAAAATCTAGAAGAAATGGATACATTCCTGGACACATACACTTCCCAAGACTAAACCAGGAAGTAGTCAAATCCCTGAATGGACCAATAACAAGTTCTGAAGTTGAGGCAGCAATTAATAGCCTACCTCCAAAAAAAAAAATCTCAGGACCAGATGGTAAATCCCAGGACAGCTCAATTTGCCAGAGTTACAAAAGGAGCTGGTACCATTCCTTTTGAAACTATTCCAAACAGTTGTAAAGAAGGGACTTCTCCCTAGCTCATTTTATGAGGCCAGCATCATCCTGATGCCAAAACCCGGCAGAGGCACAACAGAAAAAGAAAACTTGAGGCCAATATCCCTGATGAACATCAATGTGAAAATCCTAAATAAAACATTGGCAAATCAAATCCAGCAGCATATCAAAAGCTTATCCACCACAATCAGATTATTTTGTCCCATGGTGTGTTCGCTGCATGTGCTGTTCTCCCCCCCTTCTTCTAGGAATGGGGCTTCTTGAGAGCCAAACTGTAATGACTGTTTTTGCTCTTCTGAGCCTAGTCACCCAGCGGAGCTACTGGGCTGGTGCTGCGGCAAGAGTCCTGTGATGATATCTGTCTTCAGTTCTTGAAGCTGTGGATACCAGCATTTGTTCCAGTGGAGGTAGTAGGGGAGCGAAATGGACTCTGTAAGGGTCCTTGCTTGTGTTTTTGTTTAGTGTACTTGTTTTGTTTTGGTTGGTCTCCAGCCGGGAAGTGGCGGTTTCTAGAATACATCAGCTGCAGTCTTATAGGGAAGTTGCCAACTTGCCCTAGGGACACTGGGTTATGTATTCAGGTTTCTCTGGTGGAGGTCAGGGCCATAGAGCTCCCAAGAGATTATGACCTTTGTCTTTGGCTACCAGGGTGGGTAAAGAAAGACCACCAGGTGGGGGCAGGGTTAGGCATTTAGTCTATTCAGAAGCCTTTTATTCTTGTCTGATGCTCTTTTAAATGGAGTTGTTTTCTTAATTTTACTTTGGATCACGAGTATATAAAAATATAATTAATGTTTGTATACTGATCTTGTACCCCACAACTTTGCTAAATCCATATTAGTTCTAAGAGTATTAGTGAATCCTTAGAATTTTTCAAATATAAGGACATGTCATTTGCAAATAAAGATAAATTTATTTCTTCCTTTTCACTCTTGATGTCTTCAAGAGGATTTTGATGGTGGAGAAGAACCAGGTACTATCAGCTAGCTGAAATTGCACAGCAAAAGACATAAATCAATGGTTGAAGTTCTGATTAAATGAATATCATTTAGTGATAGGTGCGCTGCAAATTCTGTTTCTCAAGTTGCTGACTTTTTACTTAGTCTTTCTTAAACTCCCCTCTATTTAGAAATGTCATTAATCTAAGAGTTTGAAAAGACACTGAACCTTAAGTGGAAGTAGATCAAATCAGAAGGTTATAGGTTCACCGGGGCATTGAACTTCTAAGACCATAATTTATATTTTGCTGGCATAGCCAAAACATTGAAATAGATGGCATCATAGTATCATGCCATAATGACACCATGTACATATATGTGAGTATATAAGGGTAATTAATTTTATAAAAAGTCATCAAAATTAGGATGATGAGGAAGGAACCATGACAAAAGAAAATACAAGGTTTTCTGTTTTCTGCCAGATATTGTTGCTCAAAGTTTCAGCAATGTATATACCCATAGTTTAAGTGTAACTTAAATAACTATCATACATACAAAACCCATATTGCAATAAAGTTTCTAAGACATTACCCAAGAAATTATAAAACTAACTTTTATTGTTGTCCTTTTTAGACAGAACTTTCAAGCATATCCTATAACATGCTACTTTTTGCCATTTACTTCCAATAATTTCTCTTCACTTTTACCTTTGGAGGCAGGATGAGGAAATATTTAAATTTATACTACCACAAGGTGCCCTACAAATTATTTTTTTTCTATGGCTGCTTCTTGGTAGCTATCTGCATGACATGTGATACACTCTAATCCTAGGGTTTAATAAGTCCATTTCGTGGTTATAACATAAAGCTTTCATGAAACTGTATAAGGAGAAATGCCTAAAACTCACCCATAAGATAAATGTAGAATTACTGGGGGGGGAATCTACATTTTCCTGTTGCTGATAGTTTATTATTTACCAGACTGACTGGCTTTTAAATTACATAATTTTTAAAGTTTCATCCAAATCATTGAAATAGAACTGAATTCTAAACACTAAAAAAAGTTCAGCTTTACATAATATTAGTCTTTCCCCCAACCCCAGTCTAAAAAAGAATAGACTGCATTTAATATTTAAAAAGAAAAGAATGCCTTCTATTTGCATATCAAATGTCTAAAGCACTCTTCACACATTATCTTGATCTACTCAAAAATCTTGCACCTTAAATTAGTTGCTAATTATGATTTTTAATAGATCCTAAAGTCCTCAAAGCCTAATAGTGTGTTTTTAATTTGCTTTACTTTTCTTTTTAAATTGTGTCTTTAAAAAATTATACTTCAATGTTTCACAAAATGTGCAGCAAAACATAATTGTAGCATCGCTTACTGTATGTTCGTATCTATCCATTTGACTAAGCATAGCAGTACCAATCTGTTAGGTAATTATAAAGTCTCTTCTTACTTGCTTATAATACTCACCTCAGATTTATCCATTTTACATTAAGTAGTTATTAATTAAGCTACTATGACTTTAAAATTTAATTAGGTAGTGCTTATAATAAAGAATATAGCTGCTGAGAAAGAATTGCATAGCTGCTGATAGCTTGTAGCCAGCTTGGCAGCTCACAACTGCACTGTGGTTTGTGCCCACTGGGCATTAATAATTTTAGAGAATGTTAGCATCAGATGAGCTCATTCTGTCAACATAATGAAACAAGACAACACAGCACAAATGCAAACATCGCAGTGAAAAAATATCCTTCTCTCCTGGCAAATATGAATGACTACTGACTCTTCTCCAGTGACAACTCCAGCCCAACTTAGCATCTCCCACCTCCTAGACAAATTAATAGGATACTCAGATACAAATTAGTTCTACTTCCTGACAATACCCAATCCCAAACAACCAATAGTTCCTATAACTTTCCCCAAATTACCCAGCATAAGACTAGATTTATAATAATCCTATAAGTCTCTCTTACTTAATTCCCTACCCACAATTTGCATGATGCATAATTTTCCTTACTATAGCAAATTAATATAATAAATGTGTTTGACTGAAATATATATGTTTCTGGTGGTCTTTGGGTAGTGGATTCATATATGCAAACATACACATATTTGGGTGTGTATATTTAGAGGTACCTGCAATGACAGAGGGAGATACAGATACAGATACAGACAGGAAAAAACATATTCCAGTTTCTTGGGAAGAAATTATCAAATATTTAAGAAGTGCTAGATGAACACCTGGACACTTGAATAAAAATTAATGGAGAATAGCAATTTTCTGGCATTATATTACATTATAATATAACTAGGATTGGGTTACTCTGTATGATTTCGAAGAGATGGCAAAGCAAAGAACCCTATATGAACTTTGAATTTTAAGAAAGTGAATGTCTACCCTTTAAGTGCTGCAAACTCTCTGAAAAGCACAAACAGTTGTCAATCCCGACTACTCTGGTGTTTTCTGAAGATCCTGAGCCACTAGAGGCTCCCCTGGCAGTTTTTTCTTCACTTCTTATTCAGGTCTGTTAAAAATTTTGCTATTTTCAAACATGATTTTTCTTTGTTCCTAATGTTTCTGTGTAACTGTAGCCTTTCAGGCACACAATGAAGAAATTGGCCTTCAGACCTTATTTTACCACTCAATATTTGTAGCTGCTGTGCTCAAATAGTGTTTTCAGTCAGGTCTCATTCCCCCTTAGTTTGAGGCTAAGCTGAGTCTAATTTGCTGAGGGCCCTGGTTCCATTTTGAATTCTTCTCAGACCTTTTCTGCTTCCATCAATTTGGCTTATCACACTGACATCTAGAAGATGAGACTTTGGATGCCAAACACTTCGTCACCAGCTTCACTTCAAATCACTCACCGCTGTGGATCAGACAAATGGTTTCCCAATAAATTGTTTGGCTTCTTGTTCTCCACCGCTTTACCAATATTAACTAGTTTCTTCAACCTCCCAGGAGCTCTCAAATTTTCTCACGGCTGGAGTCACAAGGACAATGGAGATTTATATTTCAGTAGCAATCAACCAACTTAGATTGTGCCTATATATAAGTGTCCATTATAATCCTTGATTGATTTTACTGGTTCAGCTAATCTAGGTGCACTTTACGAACAGATATAATCTTATGTATAGGCAAAACCAATTTTTTTTAACTGTGAAGAAAATGACTTTTTATCCAATTTGCCAATCTGTGTCTTTTGATTGGGGCATTTAGCATATTTACATTTAAGGTTAATATTGCTTTGTGTGAATTTGATCCTGCCATTTTGATGCTAGCTGGTTGTTTTGCCTGTTAGTTGATGCAGCTTCTTCATTGTGTCAATGCTCTTTACCATTTGGTATGTTTTTGGAGTGGCTGGTACTGGCTGTTCCTTTCTATGTTTAGTGCTTCTTTCAGGATCTCTTGTAAAGCAGGCCTGGTGGGGATGAAATCTCTGAGTGACTGCTTGTTGGTAAAGGATTTTATTTCTCCTTTGCTAATGAAGCTTAGTTTGGCTGGATATGAAATTCTGGGTTGAAAGTTCTTTTCTTTAAGGATGTTGAATATTGGCCTCCACTTTCTTCTGGCTCATAGGGTTTCTGCTGAGAAATCCACTGTGAGTCTGATGGGCTTCCCTTTGTGGGTAACCCGACCTTTCTCTCTGGCTGCCCTTAGCATTTTTTCCTTCATTTCAACCCTGGTGAATCTGATGATTATGTGCCTTGGGGTTGCCCTTCTTGAGGAGTATCTTTATGGTGTTCTCTATATTTCCTGGACTTGAATGTTGACCTGCCCTGCTAGATTGGGGAAGTTCTCCTGGATAATCTCCTGAAGAGTGTTTTCCAGCTTGAATTTATTCTCTCTGTCACATTCAGGTTCACCTATCAAACATAGATTAGGTCTTTTCACATAATGCCATATATCTTGGAGGCTTTGTTCATTTTTTTTTACTCTTTTTGCTCTAATACTGCTTTCTCATTTCTTTTCCTTGAGTTAATCTTCAATCTCTGATATCCTTTCTCCTGCTTGGTAGATTCGGCTATTGAAACTTCTGTATGCTTCGCGAAGTTCTAATGCTGTGTTTTTCAGCTACATCAAGTCATTTATATTCTTCTCTAAGCTGTTTATTCTCATTACCATTTCATCTAACCTTTTTTCAAGGTTCTTAGTTTCCGGAAACTGTTACAGGAATGGAGGTTGTGTCTAACTAATGGAAAGCTGTGAAATATACTTGTAGCACAGATTTGTTTTTGAGTCCACTTATGTTTGTAGCAAAGATTTCAAAGGCATTCACTTCTTTTCTTCATAAATTAAATGGGCAACTCATTCTTAAGTGAGTAAATAATACCTGGTAAATGAAAGGATTCAAATGATTTTTACATTGTGAAGGATTGCTAATTAGTATTGATTGTCATAATTATCTCTCCTGTTAAACATTTAGGCATCAGTAAATGAAGCCCGGTAAGATGGGTACACAGAATATTGACAGTGAAAAGTCTAGTGGGACAGTAGCTTCTTCAGGAAATGCATTGAATTACATTCTATAAGAAACAATGTATCCTATCAGATTTATAATTATTAAATAAACCATTTAAAATAAGACAAGGGAGGGATCCAAGATGGCCTATTGGGAGCAGCTCAGGATTGCAGCTCCCAGTGAAAGCGTGGAGGGTGAGTGGACGCCGCATTTCTAGACAGATTTTTATTGCCCACAGGCCAGGAGATTTCCAGGTGGAGGAGCCCCACGGGTCGCCAGTGCGGCTGGTTTGGCCTGCGCAGCTGTTTGGCCAGTGTGGCTGTTTTCGCTGGTGCGGCTGTTTTGGCTGGCATAGCTGTTTTGCCGGCGCCCCAGCACGGCGGTTCTCTGTACAAAATACACGGGTCCAGGTGCCGTTTTAGCTGGCGATTGGAGCTCCGGGAAGGCAGAGTTGCCCATTCATCTGATTAAAAATGGGACTGAAATGGAGCCAGGCCAGGGGATTCCTGGGCAAAAAAGCTCCATGAATCTCAGCACCGCTGTTTCAGCTGGCGCAGTGGGTTGCCTCACGGGAAATCACACAGATCCCGGCGCCTTTTCAACAGGTGACTGGAACATCTGGGAGGCAGTCGACCATTCAACTAAAAAATAAAAAAAGGCTCTGTGGCAGGGAGCCAGGTATCAGGCTCAACTGGTCCCACCCCCACAAAAAAACAGCAATCGGAAACACCCTGGATTGAGAGTTTCACAACAAGCACAGCTGAACTTGGGATGGTCCAGTTCTATGGGGGAGGGGCGTCCGCCATTACCGAGGCAGCCCGCCATTGCCAAGGCAGCCCGCCATTGCCAAGGCAGCCTGCCATTACAGAGAGAGTCCGCCATTATAGAGGTGGGCTGCCATTGCCGAGGCAGTTCTAACTACACCCATATAAACAGTACTGCAGAGAAGTTCACACGGCAGCTGGGCGGAGCCCACAGCAGCTCAGCAAAGCCTCTGCAGGCAGACAGTGACTAGGCTGCCTCCTCACTGGGCAGGGCAGCACTGAAAAAAGGCAGCAGCACAACAAAAACTCATAAATAAAGCCCTGACTCCCCTGGGACAGAGCACCTGGGTGAAAAAAAAAAAAAGTTGGGGGGGTTTATGAGTTCTGCTGCAGCAGACTTAAAACTACCTGCCCAGTAGCTCTGAATGAACAATGGAGCTCACAGCTCAGCACTTGAGCTCCTATAAAGGACAGACTGTCTCCTCAAGCAGCTCCCTGACTCCCGTATATCCAAAGAGTCACCTCATAAAGGAGAGCTCAGACTGACATCTGGCAGGTATCCTTCTGGGACAAAGATAGCAGAAGAAGAAACTGACAGCAACCCTTACTGTTCTGCAGCTGCTGCAGGTGATCCCCAGGCAAGCAGGGCCTGGAGTGGACCTCAGCAGTCCTACAGCAGAGGGACCTGACTGTTAGAAGGAAAACTGAGAAACAGAAAGAAATCACTTCATCATCAACAAACTGGACGTCCACTCAGAGACCTAATCTGAAAGTCAACAACTACAAAGACAGCAGGTGGATAAATCTACAAAGATGGGAAGAAACCAGAGCAAAAAAGGATGAAAACACCCAAAACCAGAACGCCTCTCCTCCTACAAGGGATCACAGCTCCTCACCAGCAAGGGAACAAGGCTGGATGGAGAATGAGTGTGATGAATTGACAGAATCAGGCTTCAGAAGGTGGGTAATAAGAAACTTCGGTGAGCTAAAAGAAAATGTTCTAACCCAATGCAAAGAAACTAAGAACCATGTAAAAAGATTTGATGAAATGCTAATGAGAATAAATAACTTAGAGAGGAATATGAGTGAATTGATGGAGCTGAAAAACACAACACGAGAACTTCGCGAAGCATACACAAGTTTCAACATCCAAATTGACCAAGCAGAAGAGAGGATATCAGAGGTTGAAGATCAACTCATTGAAATAAAATGAGAATGCAAGATTAGAGAAAAAAGGGTAAAAAGGAATGAACAAAGTCTCCATGGTCTATGTGAAAAGACCTTATCTACGTTTCATAGATATACCTGAATGTGACAGAGAGAATGAATCCAAGCTGGAAAATACTCTTCACGATATTATCCAGGAAAACTTCCCCAACCTAGCAAGGCAGGCCAATATTCAAGTCCAGGAAATACAGAGAACACCACAAAGATACTCCTCAAGAAGAGCAACTCCCAAGGCACATAATTGTCAGATTCTCCAGGGTTGAAATGAAGGAAAAAATGCTAAGGGCAGCCAGAGAGAAAGGTCGGGTTACCCACAAAGGGAAGCCCATCAGACTCACAGTGGATCTCTCAGCAGAAACCCTATGAGCCAGAAGAGAGTGGAGGCCAATATTCAACATCCTTAAAGAAAAGAACTTTCAACCCAGAATTTCATATCCAGCCAAACTAAGCTTCATTAGTGAAGAAGAGAAAAATCCTTTTTGAACAAGCAATTGCTCAGAGATTTCATCCCCACCAGGCCTGCTTTACAAGAGCTCCTGAAAAAAGCACTAAACACAGAAAGGAACAGCCAGTACCAGCCACTCCAAAAACATACCAAATGGTAAGGAGCATCAACACAATGAAGAAACTGCATCAACTAATGGGCAAAACCGCCAGCTAGCATCAAAATGGCAGGATCAAATTCACATAAAGCAATATTAACGTTAAATGTAAATGGGCTAAATGCCCCAATCAAAAGACACAGACTGGCAAATTGGATAAAAAGCCAAAACCCATCAGTGTGCTGTATTCAGGAAACCCATCTGACATGCAAGGATACACAAAGGCTCAAAATAAAGGGATGGGGGAAGATTTACCAAGCAAACACAAAGCAAAAAAAGCAGGAGTTGCAATTCTTGTCTCTGATAAAATAGACTTTAAACCAACAAAGATCAAAAGAGACAAAGAAGGACATTGCATAATGGTAAAAGGATCGATGCAGCAACAAGAAGTAACGATCCTAAATATATATGCACCCAATACAGGAGCACCCAGCTACATAAGGCAAGTTCTTAATGACCTACAAAGAGACTTAGACTCCCACACAATAATAGTGGGAGACTTTAACAACCCATTGTCAATATTAGACAGATCAACAAGACAGAAAATTAACAAGGATATCCAGGACTTGAACTTAAATGTGGACCAAGAAAACCTAATAGACATTTACAGAACTCTCCACCACAAATCCACAGAATACATTCTTCTCAGCACCACATCACACCTACTCTAAAACTGACCACATAATTTAGAGTAAATCACTCCTCAGCAAATGCAAAAAAAGGAAATCATAACAAACAGTCTCTCAGACCACAGTGCAATCAAGTTAAAACTCAGAATTAAGAAACTAACTCAGAACCGCACAGCTTCATGGAAACTCAACAACTGGCTCTTGAATGTTGACTGGATAAACACTGAAATGAAGGGAGAAATAAAGATGTTCTTCAAAACTAGAACAAAAACACAATGTACCAGAATCTCTGGGACACATTTAAAGCAATGTCTAGAGTAAAATTTATAGCAATAAATGCCCACATAAGAAGGAAAGAAAGATCTAAAATCGACACCCTGTTGTCAAAACTGAAAGAGCTAGAGGAGCAAGATAAAAAAAAATCAAAAGTTAGTAGAAGACAAGAAATAACTAAGATCAGAGTAGAACTGAAGGAGATAGAGACACAAAAAACTCTTCAAAAAATCAATAAATCCAGGAGCCGGTTTTGTGAAAAGATCAACAAAACACACAGACCACTAGCCAGATTAATAAAAAAGAAAAGAGAGAATAATCAAATAGATGCAATAAAAAACGATAAAGGGGGATATCACCACAAATTCCACAGAAATACAAACAATCATCAGAGATCACTACAAACAGCTCTATGCACATAATCCAGTAAGCCTGGAAGAAATGGATAAATTCTTGGACACTTGCACCCTCCCCAAACCTAAACAAGGAAGAAGTTGAAACCCTGAATAGACCAATAACAAGGGCTGAAGTTGAGGCAGCAATTAGGAGCCTACCAACCAAAAAAAGCCCAGGTCCAGATGGGTTCACAGCCAAATTCTACCAGACATTCAAAGAGGAGATGGTTCCACTTCTTCTGAAACTATTCCAAACAATCCAAAAGAGGGAATCCTTCCCAAATCATTTTATGAGACCAACATCATCCTGATACCAAAACCTGGCAGAGATTTAATAAGAAAAGAAAACTTCAGGCCAATATCCGTGATGAACATAGATGCAAAAATCTTCAATAAAATACTGGCAAACCAATTGCAACAGCACATCAAAAAGCTATCGATCACGATCAAGTAGGCTTCATCCCGGGGGATGCAAGGCTGGTTCAACATACGGAAGTCTATAAACATAATTCACCACATAAACAGAACCAAGGACAAAAAACACATGATTATCTCAATAGATGCAGAGAAGGCCTTCCACAAAATTCAACAGTGCTTTGTGCTAAAAACTCTGAATATACTAGGTATTGACAAACGTATCTCAAAATAATAAAAGCTATTTACGGCAAACCCACAGCCAATATCATACTGAATGGGCAAAAACTCGAAGCATTTCCTTTGAAATCTGGCACTAGACAAGAATGTCATCTCTCACCACTCGTATTCAATATACTACTGGAAGTTCCAGCCAGAGCAATCAGGCAAGAAAAAGAAATTAAGGGTATTCACTTAGGAAAGAAGGAAGTCAAATTGTCTCTATTTGGAGATGACATGATTGTATATTTAGAAGACCACATCATCTAAGCCCAAAATCTCTTGAAACTGATAAACAACTTCAGCAAAGTCTCAGGATACAATATCAACATGCAAAAAATTACAAACATTCCTATACACCAATAACAGACGTAAAGAGAGCCAAATCAGAGAACTGCCATTCACAATTGCTACAAAGAGAATAAAATACCTAGGAATACAACTAACAAAGGATATAAAGGACCTCTTCCAGAAGAACTACAAACCACTGCTCAAGGAAATAAGAGAGGACACAAACAGATGGAGAAACATTCCCTGCTGATGGTTAGGAAGAATCAATATCGTGAAAATGTCCATACTGCCCAAAGTAATTTACAGATTCAGCTCTATCCCCCATCAAGCTACCAATTACCTTCTTCACAGAACTGGAAAAAATCACCTTAAACTTCATATAGAACCAAAAGAGAACCTTCATAGCCAAGTCAATTCTAAGCAAAAAGAACAAAGCTGGAGGCATCACGCTACCTGACATCAAACTATACTACAAGGCTACAGTAATCCAAACAGCATGGTACTGGTACCAAAACAGAGTATAGACCAATGAAACAGAATAGAGGCCTCAGAGGCAAAACCACACATCTACAACCATCTGATCTTTGAAAAACCTGACAAAAACAAGCAATGGGGAAAGGATTCCCCTGTTTAATAAATGGTGTTGGGAAAACTGGCTAGCCATTTGCAGAAAGCAGAAACTGGACCCCTTCCTGACACCTTACACTAAAATTAACTCCAGATGGATTAAAGACTGAAACATAAGACCTAACACCATAAAAACCCTAGAAGAAAACATGGGCAAAACCATTCAGGACATAGGCATAGGCAAGGACTTCATGACTAAAACACCAAAAGCATTGGCAACGAAAGCCAAAATAGACGATTGGGATCTAAATAAACTCCAGAACTTCTATACAGCAAAAGAAACAATCATTAGAGTGAACTGGCAACCAACAGAATGGGAAAAAGTTTTTGCAATCTACCCATCTTTCAAAGGACTTGCATCCAGAATCTACAAAGAACTGAAACAGATTTACAAGAAAAAACAAACAAACCCATTCAAAAGTGGGTGAAGGATGTAAACAGACACTTTTCAAAAGAAGACATATATGAGGCCAACAAACATATGAAAAAATGCTCATCATCACTGGTTATTAGAGAAATGCAAATCAAAACCACATTGAGATACCATCTCGCACCAGCTGGAATGGCGATCATTAAAAAATCTGGAGACAACGGATGCTTGAGACGATGTGGAGAAACAGGGGACACTTTACACTATTGGTGGAAGTGTAAATTAGTTCAACTATTGTGGAAGACAGTGTGGTGATTCCTCAAGGAGCTAGAAATAGAAATTCCATTTGACCCAGCAATTCCATTACTGGGTATATATCCAAAGGATTATAAGTCGTTCTGTTATGAAGACATATGCACATGTATGTTCACTGCAGCACTGTTTACAATAACAAAGACTTGGAACCAACCCAAATGCCCATCAATGATAGACTGGACAGGGAAAATGTGGCACATATCCACCATGGATTACTATGCAGCCATAAAAAATGATGAGTTCGTGTCCTTTGTAAGGACATTGATGAACCTGGAAACCATCATTCTTAGCAAACTGACACAAGAACAGAAAATCAAACACCACATGTTCTCACTCATAGTCAGTTGTTGAACAATGAGAACACATGGACACTGGGAGGGGGAGCATCACACACTGAGGTCTGTTGGAGGGACTGGGGGGGGGACAGTGGGGGGTAGGGAGTTGGGGAGGGATAACATGGGGAGTAATGCCATATATAGGTGATGGGGATGGAGGCAGCAAACCACAATGCCATGTATGTACCTATGCAACAATCCTGCATGTTCTTCACACGTATACCAGAACCTAAAATGCAATTTTATATATATATATATATATATATATATATATATATATATACACACATATACATACATATATATAAAGTGAAACTAAAAACATTATGATAAAAAATAAAAATAATAAAAATAAAAGATCAAAAAAAGAAATTATCAATTTCCTACTTAAAAGAAGTGAAGAAAAAAAAGACTGTGGTACTCAAAGAAAATATTTAATGGTGATATATTTCGAAAACATACTTATTATTCTAGTCTTCTGTCATTTTTGGCCAACTCTCTACCTCCCCAGCTGTATAATTCATAACATGGTCTAAGGATACATCACTTCTTATAAATAACCTAATTGTATCTAGATATTTTAGAAGCTGGCAACATGAATCGAGAAGAAAACAAAAACAAGCATCATTCTTAGTGATGTTTTTAAAATTAATACTCTTCTCCAGGAATATCTTTCAAATTTAGAGAATAGATAATCCAAATATAATACATGCATCCCTATTTGATGAAAAGCAGTGACTGTTTAGACAGTGTCTTCTACTCTATTGGGTCTATCCAAGTTTCTGACATACACAATTTTTTTTTTTCATATTTTGTTTGAAACAAAGCCACACTGCTAGGAAACCCTATGTTTAATTTCTTAATGAGTACAAAATCCTGGTATGTGAATGGCAGATTCACCAGCCAGTTTTCCCTTATTTCTACAATGAAAGATTGTAAGTCTTAACAATCATGTAGTTTGGTTCTTTTCATTATATATTTTATTTTCAGAATATTCTAACAAATGTTTTAATTTTAAAAGATACTTTAAGTTGGGAGCATTTAAATTACATCGAAAGAGTTAAAATGTAATTTCAGACCCCCATGACAGTTTATAATTATACTTGTTTATTAATACCTGAAATGTTTTATATTTTATCATATCAGATGATTTTTAAGGTCATTATTATAAATGGCAAAAACCACAATTACCTTTGCACTAATCTAATATTAAGGGTATATTAGAAATCATCATAACAATAATGTAGAGAAGTCAACTGATGGGACTACTTCGGAAAGTGAAACTGTCTTCAGATGAAAGCCTTTTTCCTTTTCATGTTAGTAACCAAATTCACTTGAAAAGGATTTAACATAAACTGAGGACCCTCAAATTTTGTTCTTAGGATATGATTTGTGTTAATGTTCAACTTATAGAATTCTTTTACCAAGAATTTAGTTTTTAATCTAAAGTTTCTTTAATCTAAACCTTTTTGTATCATTCTTTTTTTGTGGTTGTTAAACGGCTCTGGGCAAATAGAATAACATCATCTACATAAAGCACATTTGTGTCTTTAAAAAATGAGATATAAGTTATTTTAAACCAAGGAAAGTTGTAAAAATCTAAAAGTAAAAATGCTGCATGGGACAGTTGGGTTCATCTTATATAGAAAACAAGTGTAGCTAGAAAATTACTTATTTTGTTATACATCCTATTTTCATAACAAAATGTAAATATGTGTTTCTTGGTACAAAGTGTAAAATAATATTTAAATGTGTGTTATGATTTTCAAATAAAATAGTATTCAAGTAAAATTAGTAGCACTCAATAGTTACAAAAGATATGTGGTTTTATTTGAACATTTGCTTCAAAGTTGTCAAAGAGAAAATAAATACTGCTTTAATGACAGTAAACAAGTATCAAAAATCCTCCTGTCTACAACAGGCTACAATTCAATTTTCTTTTATATTCTGATTATTCCCTAACGCTTCTTGAAAACTACTGATAATCTTTTTTGAATAAAAGTAAAAAGGAGATTTAGACACACAAGCTGAAATTGAGGAAGGAGATTCAAAATGTATTCATAGCAAACAAATTGGAACAAGGAAAGAAAAATACACATACATATATATTTGTACATATTTTCTTCTAGGTGCTCGGCCAAGTATTTTTTAGTTTTGACCTCTTTTAATCTTCACAACAGTCTTACACAATAGACATCATTATCCCTTTTTTAATTGGTGAAATCAGACTTGGTCAGAGTGCTAGTAACAGAAACACACACACACACACACACACACACACACACACAATTTAAAGCATAACTTAATGATAAACTCAGTTGCCTTCAAAGATGTGGATATTTTCTTTTTTTTTAACCTCAAAATGTTCTGAAATAGCAAATTTTATCATATCAAATTTGATCAGTCAACAGTATTTATTAATGCCTCTAGTTTCCTATCCGTTTACTTCAGTCACTTCCTGTCACAGTTCCAACCTGCTGTATGTGCAGTTCTTCATCTGGCTGTGCACAGATACTAATGGCCTAAAGTGGCAAAGAGATCTGCCGGGCAAACTGCTCACTCAACTAAGATTAATGGCATACTGTACCAGTTCTAACATGCCAATCAGAAGCCAATTATTCCTGTTAAACCCCTGGCCCTTTGACATCCCTCTAAGACTCTGATTGAATTAACAGTGAAACAAGGGGAAAAAGGTGTGATGGTGTCCCCCTTTTTGCTCATGAATTGTAAGTGTTCTCAACCTCCTGATTTTTATTAACTGCGAAGGTCCTCTTCAGGAACAAAACTCTACTATAAAATTTTGGGAACTACTGGGCCATGAATAATACATTATTTAACTTACTTCATATGCCCAACTCTTTATCACTTACTAACTATCCACAGGGTTCCTTAAGTTTTGCCTGTGGGCCTACATCACAATCAGCTGCTGGTACAAATTAAAATGTGAATTCCTAGGGCCTCTGCAGACATAATATGTTAAAATCTCTAAGAATGGTGCCCAGAAATCTGCTTTTCAAACTCCTTCCTGAATCAGTTTTGAATACACCAGCATTTAAAATTGCAAGCAAAGCAATCATGCTGGTCAATAAATCCCAGGACCTAAAATTAAGACAAAAGACATTTATGTAGAACAAAGATGATTGGTATCAGTAATTATTTTATACCTTTAATTAGCTAAGGTACAATTTAGAATGAAACTCTGAGTGAAGAGTTTTCAAGGAATACAACAGGCAGAAAGGACTCAAGGTAATCATTTTCAGGAAGATTGCATACCCAGCAAGAATTTAGTGGATCATTAAATCTTCTTTTGGTTCTGAGCTTCCTTTTTTTTCTTATTAGTATAAATATTATATATATTCTTGTGTATATAAATTTGTTGAAATATAAATATCATAACATGAGACAGGAAAACAAGCGTCTTTTTTTTTTTTTTTGCAACACTCATTTTATACAATCAGTAAGAATGTTGAATGGTTATGAGTGTTTACTAAAATACAATAAATTAATTAAAACTCTTTTATTGGGCATACTAGGAAAACTTCTCAAATAGGAGCTCAACTTTGAATCAAATTAAAACTAGTTTGTTCTAAATAAATATAGTGATGTATACCACATTTATTTAAATTTGTACTCCAGAAAAATATTATAAAATTGTTTATTTAATTGCTGGCATTTGCTTGGGGGTCTTTAACAGAGACATTTGAGGAGATTCCTTTACAATAATGGTATCAATTTTAACCACCATTGTGTAGCAGGACAATTTGCTCCAGAGAAAAAAACCATTGTGGTTTTTGTTCTCCAATTTGCTATCTATAAAAACGCCTATCAACCCATCATCTAGGTTTTAAGCCCCACATTCATTAGGTATTTGTCCTAATGCTCTCCCCTCCCCTTACCCTCCACCCCAGGACAGGCCCCAGTGTGTGATGTTTCCCTCTCTGTGTCCATGTGTTCTCACCGTTCAGCTCCCACTTATGAGTGAGAACATGCACTGTTTGGTTTTCCATTCCTCTGTTACTTTGCTGAGAATGATGCCTTCCAGCTTCATCCATGTGTCTGCAAATGACATCAACTCATTCCTTTTTATGGCTGCATAGTATTCCGTAGTGTAGATTAAGTTACAACAGAAGGATGAATCCTCTTATCTAAGGAAAAATGTAGTGGCAATAGTTTTGAATTTGTCACCCATATTTCTCCTGACCTCAGAGAAACTTTTGTTTAGTTTTTGTCTCAACAGGAGTCTTTCTTCTCTCTCTGCTTTGATGACCTACCAAGATAGAACTGAAGGCACAAAGCACTTATTAGATAAAAGGTATCGCTCTTACTGTTTACTTTGTTATCAACACGCTCCTACTAGGTGCATCTTAGTATGTCTGCAGTACATATAGGAATTTGAGATCCAGAGAGTAAAGTTATCCTGACTGAAAAGATGATTTTTAAAAAATGCCTATTTCAGTAGTATGTTTTTGTTTTACTATTTAATCAACCCACTACATTCTCTGTGTAGTATTATTTAAAACTATAAATTGAGAAAATAAAACTGCAGTGCTTAAAATCAACTAGAAAGTGTCTCATGCCTCTGGCACATTGTTATACCATCTTTACTATCACAAGAATATCTAAAATTAAGTTTTCTCTATTTCACAAGAACTGATTTTATTTAACTTTTCTTTCTTTTTTTTTTCTTTTTGAGATGGAGTCTCCCACTGTTGCCCAGGCTGTAGTGCAGTGGCATGATTTCTGCCTCCTGGGTTCAAGCAATTCTCCTGCCTCAGCCTCCCGAGTAACTGGAACTACAGGCATGTGTCACCACACCTAGCTAATTTTTTTGTATTTTTAGTAGAGACAGGGTTTCACCATGTTGGCCAGGATGGTCTCAATCCTTCTGACCTCGTGATCCACCCGCCTTGGCCTCCCAAAGTGCTGGGATTACAGGTGTGAGCCACCATGCCCGGCTTTAACTTTTATTTCATTAAAAAACTACTGACTATGCCGTTTGTTTGGGGTTTTCCAATTTTTATTGCATATTAGTAAACAATGAAGTTGTCTTTTTATTTTTATTTTTTTCTTGCATTTTGGGTTTTGGGGTACATGTGAAGAACATGCAAGATTACTGCATAGGTAAACACACGGCAGTGTGATTTGATGCCTTCCTCCCCCATTACCTATATCTGGCATTTCTCCTCATGCTATCTCTCCTCAACTCCCCACCCACTGCTGTCCCTCCCCTACTTTCCCCTGACAGACCCCGGTGTGTGATGCTCCCCTCCCTGTGTCCATGGGTTCTCATTGTTCAACACCCGACTATCAGTGAGAACATGTGGTGTTTGATCTTCTGTTCTTGTGTCAGTTTGCTGAGAATGATGGTTTCCAGGTTCATCCATGTCCCTACAAAGGACACGAACTCATCGTTTTTGATGGCTGCATAATATTCCATGGTGTATATGTGCCACATTTTCCCTATCCAGTATATCGTCGCTGGGCATTTGGGTTGGTTCCAGGTCTTTGCTATTGTAAATGGTGCTGCAATGAGCATTCATGTGCATATGTCCTTATAGTAGAATGATTTATAATCCTTTGGATATATACCCAGTAATGGGATTGCTGGGTCAAATGGAATTTCTATTTCTAGGTCCTTGAGGAATCGCCACACTGTCTTCTACAATGGTTGAACTAATTTACACTCCCACCAACAGTGTAAAAGTGTTCCTATTTCTCCACGTCCTCTCCAGCATCTGTTGTCTCCTGATTTTTTAATGATCGCCATTCTAACTGGCGTGAGATGGTATCTCAGTGGAGTGTTGATTTGCATTTCTCTAATGACCAGTGATGATGAGCATTTTTTCATATGTTTGTTGACCTCATATATATCTTCTTTTGTAAAGTGTCTGTTCATATCCTTTGCCCTCTTTTGAACGGGCTTGTTTTTTTCTTGTAAATCTGTTTTAGTTCTTTGTAGATTCTGGATATCAGCCCTTTGTCAGATGGGTAGACTGCAAAATTTTTTCCCATTCTGTTGGTTGCTGATTCACTTGAATGACTGTTTCTTTTGCCGTACAGAAGCTGTGGAGTTTGATTAGGTCCCATTTGTCTATTTTGGCTTTTGCTGCCAATGCTTTTGGTGTTTTAGTCATGAAGTCCTTGCCTACGCCTATGTCCTGAATGGTTTTGCCTAGATTATCTTCTAGGGTTTTTACGGTGTTAGGTCTTAAGTCTTTAATCCATCTGGAGTTAATTTTAGTGTAAGGTGTCAGGAAGGGGTCCAGTTTCTGCTTTCTGCAAATGGCTAGCCAGTTTTCCCAACACCATTTATTAAACAGGGACTCCTTTCCACATTACTTGTTTTTGTCAGGTTTGTCAAAGATCAGATGGTTGTAGATGTGTTGTGTTGCCTCTGAGGCCTCTGTTCGGTTCCATTGGTCTATATCTCTGTTTTGGTACCAGTACCATGCTGTTTGGATTACTGTAGCCTTGTAGTATAGTTTGAAGTCCGGTAGTGTGATGCCTCTAGCTTTGCTCCCTTTGCTTAGAATTGACTTGGCTATGTGGGCTCTCTTTTGGTTCTATATGAAGTTTAAGGTGGTTTTTTCCAGTTCTGTGAAGAAGGTAATTGGTAGCTTGATGGGGATAGCGCTGAATCTGTAAATTACTTTGGGCAGTATGGACATTTTCACGATATTGATTCTTCCTAACCATCAGCATGGAATGTTTCTGCATCTGTTTGTGTCCTCTCTTATTTCCTTGAGCAGTGGTTTGTAGTTCTCCTTGAAGAGGTCCTTTATGTTCCTTGTTAGTTGTATTCCTAGGTATTTTATTCTCTTTGTAGCAATTGTGAATGGCAGTTCATTCTTGATTTGGCTCTCTTTAAGTCTGTTATTGGTGTATAGGAATTCTTGTGATTTTTCTACATTGATTTTGTATCCTGAGACTTTGCTGAAGTTGCTTATCAGTTTCAGGAGGTTTTGGGCTGAAATGATGAGGTCTTCTAGATATACAATCATGTCATCTGCAAATAGAGACAATTTGACTTCCTCCTTTCCTATTTGAATATCCTTTATTTGTCTTTCTTGCCTGATTGTTCTGGCTAGAACTTCCAGTACTATATTGAATAGGAGTGGTCAGAGAGGGGGATCCTTGCCTAGTGACAGATTTCAAAGGAAATGCTTCCAGGTTTTGCCCATTCAGTATGATATTGGCTGTGGGTTTGTCGTAAATAGCTTTTATTGTTTGGAGATATGTTCCGTCAATACCTAGTTTATTGAGAGTTTTTAGCACAAAGCGCTGTTGAATTCTGTGGAAGGCCTTCTCTGCATCTATTGAGATAATCATGTGTTTTTTTGTCCTTGGTTCTGTTTATGTGGTGAATTATGTTTATAGGCTTGCGTATGTTGAACCAGCCTTGCATCCCCGGGATGAAGCCTACTTGATCATGGTGGATAAGCTTTTTGATGTGCTGTTGCAATTGGTTTGCCAGTATTTTATTGAAGATTTTTGCATCTATGTTCATCACGGATATTGGCCTGAAGTTTTCTTTTCTTATTAAGTCTCTGCCAGGTTTTGGTATCAGGATGATGTTGGTCTCATAAAATGATTTGGGAAGGATTCCCCTCTTTTGGATTGTTTGGAATAGTTTCAGAAGGAATGGTACCATCTCCTCTTTGTATGTGGTAGAGTTTGGCTGTGAACCCATCTGGACCTGGGTTTTTTTCGGTTGGTAGGCTCTTAATTGCTGCCTCAACTTCAGCCCTTGTTATTGGTCTATTCAGGGTTTCAGCTTCCTCCTGGTTTAGGCTTGGGAGGATGCAAGTGTCCAGGAATTTATCCATTTCTTCCAGGTTTACTAGTTTATGTGCATAGAGTTGTTTGTAACAATCTCTGATGATGGTTTGTATTTCTGTGGAATTTGTGGTGGTATCCCCTTTATCATTTTTTTATTGCATCTATTTGATTATTCTCTTTTCTTTTTTATTAATCTGGCTAGTGGTTTATTTTGTTGATCTTTTCACAAAACCAGCTCCTGGATTTATTGATTTTTTGAAGAGTTTTTTGTGTCTCTATCTCCTTCAGTTCTACTCTAATCTTAGTTATTTCTTGTCTTCTGCTAGGTTTTAAGTTTTTTTGATCTTGCTCCTCTCCTCTTTCAATTTTGACGATAGGGTGTTGATATTAGATCTCTCTTGCTTCTCATGTGAGCATTTATTGCTGTATATTTTCCTCTAGACACTGGTTTAAATGTGTCCCAGAGATTCTGGTATGTTGTGTCTCCGTTCTCATTGGTTTCGAAGAACAGCTTTGTTTTTGCCTTCATTTCAGTGTTTATCCAGTCAACATTCAAGAGCCAGTTGTTGAGTTTCCATGAAGCTGTGAGGTTCTGAGTTAGTTTCTTAATTCTGAGTTTTAACTTGATTGCACTGTGGTCTGAGAGACTGTTTGTTATGATTTCCAATTTTTGCATTTGCTGAGGAGTGATTTACTTTAAATTATGTGGTCAGTTTTAGAGTAGGTGTGATGTGGTGCTGAGAAGAATGTATTCTGTGGATTTGTGGTGGAGAGTTCTGTAAATGTCTATTAGGTTTTCTTGGTCCACATTTAAGTTCAAGTCCTGAATATCCTTGTTAATTTTCTGTCTTGTTGATCTGTCTAATATTGACAATGGGTTGTTAAAGTCTCCCACTATTATTGTGTGGGAGTCTAAGTCTCTTTGTAGGTCATTAAGAACTTGCCTTATGTAGCTGGGTGCTCCTGTATTGGGTGCATATATATTTAGGATCGTTACTTCTTGTTGCTGCATCGATCCTTTTACCATTATGCAATGTCCTTCTTTGTCTCTTTTGATCTTTGTTGGTTTAAAGTCTATTTTATCAGAGACAAGAATTGCAACTCCTGCTTTTTTTTGCTTTGCGTTTGCTTGGTAAATCTTCCCCCATCCCTTTATTTTGAGCCTTTGTGTATCCTTGCATGTCAGATGGGTTTCCTGAATACAGCACACTGATGGGTTTTGGCTTTTTATCCAATTTGCCAGTCTGTGTCTTTTGATTGGGGCATTTAGCCCATTTACATTTAACGTTAATATTGCTTTATGTGAATTTGATCCTGCCATTTTGATGCTAGCTGGCGGTTTTGCCCATTAGTTGATGCAGTTTCTTCATTGTGTTGATGCTCCTTACCATTTGGTATGTTTTTGGAGTGGCTGGTACTGGCTGTTCCTTTCTATGTTTAGTGCTTTTTTCAGGAGCTCTTGTAAAGCAGGCCTGGTGGGGATGAAATCTCTGAGCAATTGCTTGTTCAAAAAGGATTTTATTTCTTCTTCACTAATGAAGCTTAGTTTGGCTGGATATGAAATTCTGGGTTGAAAGTTCTTCTCTTTAAGGATGTTGAATTTTGGCCTCCACTCTCTTCTGGCTCATAGGGTTTCTGCTGAGAGATCCACTGTGAGTCTGATGGGCTTCCCTTTGTGGGTAACCCGACCTTCTCTCTGGCTGCCCTTAGCATTTTTTCCTTCATTTCAACCCTGGAGAATCTGATGATTATGTGCCTTGGAGTTGCTCTTCGTAAGGAATATCTTTGTGGTGTTCTCTGTATTTTCTGGACTTGAATATTGGCCTGCCTTGCTAGTCTGGGGAAGTCCTCCTGGATAATAACCCGAATAGTGTTTTCCAGCTTGGATTCATTCTCTCCATCACATTGAGGTACACCTGTCAAACACATATTAGGTCTTTTCACATAATGCCATATATCTTGGAGGCTTTGTTCATTTCTTTTTACTGTTTTTCCTCTAATCTTGCCTTCTCATTTTATTTCATCGAGTTGATCTTCAATCTCTGAAATCTTTTCGTCGGCTTGATGGATTTGGCTATTGAAACTTGTGTATGCTTCGCAAAGTTCTCGTGTTGTGTTTTTCAGCTCCATCAATTCATTTATATTCCTCTAAGCTGTTTATTCTCGTTAGCATTTCATCAAATATTTTTTCAAGGTTCTTAGTTTCTTTCCATTGGGTTAGAACATGTTCTTTTAGCTCAGAGAAGTTAGATGTTACTCACCTTCTGAAACCTGTTTCTGTCAATTCATCACACTCATTCTCCATCCAGCCTTGTTCCCTTGCTTGTGAGGAATTTTGATCCCTTGGAGGAAGAGAAGCATTCTGGTTTTGGGTGTTTTCATCCGTTTTGCACTGGTTTCTTTCCATCTTTGTGGATTTATCTAACTGTGGTCTTTGTAATTGGTGGCTTTCAGATGGGTCTCTGGATGTCCTTTCTGTTGATGGTGAAGTTAGTTCTTTCTGTTTCTTAGTTTTACTCCTAACAGTCAGGCCCCTCTGCTGTAGGACTGCTGGAGGTCCACTCCGGACCCTACTTGCCTGGGGATCACCAGCAGCGGCTGCAGAACAGTAAAGGTTGCTGCCAGTTTCTTCAACTGTTATCTTTGTCCCAGAAAGATACCCACCAGATACCAGCCTGAGCTCTCCTTTATGAAATGTCTCTGGATATATGGGGGTCTGTGAGCTGCTTGTGGAGACAGTCTGTCCCTTATAGGAGCTCAGGTGCTGAGCTGTGAGCACCGTTGTTCTGTACAGAGCTACTGGACTGGTATGTTTAAGTCTGCTGCAGTGGAACTCATAATCGCCTTTTTTTCCCAGGTGCTCTGTCCTGGGAAGGTTGGGCTTTATTTGTAACCTCCTGTCATGCTTCTGCCTTTTTTCAGAGATACCCTGCCCAGCAAGGAGGTAGCCTAGTCTCAGTGTGCCAGCAGAGGTGTTGCTGAGCTGCTGTCGGCTCTGCCCAGTTTCTATGTGAACTTCCTTGTAGTTTTGTTTATCGGGATATAGTTAGAACTGCCTCGGTAATCGCAGTCTGCCTCAGTAATGGCGGACTGTCTCTGTAAAGGCAGACTGCCTCTGTAATGGCAGATTTCCTTGGTAATGGTGGACTACCTCAGCAATGGTGGACTACCTCGGTAATGGTAGACTTCCTCGGTAATGGTAGACTGCCTCGGTAATGGTGGACTCCCCTCAGTAATGGTGGACTGCCTTGGTAATGGCAGATGCCCTTCCCCCAACAGAGCTGGGCCTTCCCAGGTCCAGCTGTGGTTGCTGTGAAACTCTCAGTCCAGAACGTTTCAGATGACTGGTCTTTGTGTAGTGGGACCGGCTAAGCCAAATCACCTGGTTCCTTGTTTCAGCCCCATTTTTTTTCAGTTGAATGGGTGACTCTGCCTCCCAGGCGTTCCAGTCGCCAGTTGAAATGGCGCCTGGATGTGTGTGAGTTTTTGTGTGGAGACCTGCTGTGCTGACTGAAACAGCCGCTCTGGAGACTCGTGGTGCTTTTTTGCCCAGGACTCTCCTGGTCTGTGGGCAGTAAAAATTCATTTGGAAGTGCCGTGATCATTCACCCTCTGCATTTTCGCTGCAAACTGTAATCCAGAGCTGTTCCTGTTTGGCCATCTTGGATCTGGCCTTGATAATTTTTTTTAAAACGAGTGTGACTGTATGTAATTTAATACTATAGTTCAACTATTTATAAATTTTTATCACATATTCATGCATGTACGATTATAAATGTACATATTCTCAAACAATTCTGCTATTTCCTACATAATATTTATGAAAGACTTACAGGCAAATATGAACTATAATGTAGGTCACCCAATGTACAATATGTAATACTTGGCCAAAAAATTTTTTAAAATAAAAATATTTACTGTTATTTCATGAACTAAAAGAGAATGTTAAAAAATACTTGTATATGTTAACTATTAGGTAAGTAGAGAATAAATTTTGAAGAATGTAGGCGTTATTGAAAATAGTCAAATTTTCAGTAAGCTTCAGAGAATATTGCAGATATATACATTTTTTTCATTTTAAGGACAAGAATCTTATTTAACTTGGTTGAATGTACCTAAGGCCTCGGGGATTTCATTTTAGTATCACTTCATGTCAAACCAATACATTAAAACCAGTGTTCCAAATATTCTAACCCATTCAAGCAAAAAACATTCACCAAAGTAAAAGGCAATGTATAAGATACTGTAGAGTAGTTTCAAAGTAACAACTGTCCTATGGTTAGTCATGTGAATATTTACAATAAATGAAGAAGTAATGAAATGGAAACGTAGAAAAAGAGAACACTGAATATGCTTTACTGTGTACAAGTAACAGTCAATTTGTAAATAATACAAACTCATAAATTAGTCAACAACAAGAAGTTTGGGTTGATAGAAAAAGAAGGCATCCTAATATAAAATTAATTTCTTCTGTTTCTTTTTCTTCTGCTTTGTTTTAAATTTGTTCTCTAGATCTGTTTTGTGGGAAGGAGGGGACTCTACTGAACATCTGTAATACCCAGCTGCACATTGGCATTTAGGTGAGATTTGATTGATGGCGTACTTGAATGTAGATTTACAAATGTGGCCCAAGGCCAGTTTTCCCTTATTTCTACAATGAAGCACTGTGAGTCTTAATATTAAGTGTTTACTGGAAAGGAGACCAAGAAAGCAGTTTCTAGCAACATGCAGAGAATGAAAACGGGTGAATTAATCCGTATTACTACCTACCCATAGGTCCCACAGCTTATCTTAGATATTCCAACCATAAAGTGCTAGCTACTCCGTAGTATAGAAAAATTGCCTTGAAATAGCCTGTCAGTGCTATTACCCTAGTGCTGTCAATTGGATACTCTCCAAACTTTGTTTTGTCTACTAATCCTTTTGTGAGGATTTTTTTTGTATGTTTATTTGTTTTACATTTGGGTTCTTTCTTTGTTAAAATTTAAAAGGTAACATGGTTTGATTAGAGGCTTCTAAAACAACACATCAAAAACATTATGCTCTGGAAAATGTTTCTGAGCTTGAGAACTGTTACAGAGTAATAAACACATTTTTTTAACCATTGCCTAAAATCTGCATATCTGTCTATACAAAAAAGAAAATCTTGTGAATTCCATTTTCAAGCCTATTAAATTAATGGGAGAGATTGCAAGTAATATTTGGTAGTTTTCCACAGAAGGTTGAAGGGATGGCTAAACTTTACCATGAAGTAAATAATAGCACATCACAGTTGAAATTGACAGATGTGGAAAGGTGAAGTCCACATTGTTAATTTCCTGGAATCACTTAAACGTTTAGAAATATGCCTTTACTTTGGTCATTAAAAGACTTTCCCATCTATGAAGCAAAACCTGATATTTTTAGAAGATCAGCTTGCCAGAGCTATTATTTAACAATAGAAAAAGATATTCCTAATGTAAAACTATACTTAAGTTTAAAATGACCCAAATCCTTTATCATGTTTTGATTTGTATCCTGATAATGTCAAGAATACCTCGTAACCCTCATAAATAGATAACTCATTTTTTTCTCCTTACTACTCTCTATGAAAGTTTACTAGATGCATTATGCTCTTCTTATTTCTAACTTACCTTGATTTTTAATATTATTTGATAATATAGATAATAATATCACTACATATTGGCATAGCTCTTTTAAATTAGCAAAGTTTTCTTGTAGACATAATTTAAAATTATAGTCACATAAATTGTATAAAATATATAGAATAGGAATGTATATTCAATTTAGCCTCATAAATGGATCAAATTTATTAGCTAGATAATAGGCATGAAAGAGCTGGAGTTGAAACTCTGAAAACATAACTCCAAGCTTAGAGATTCTTCCAGATTGACTCACCATGACTGACTTCCAAGGCATGCTTCATGTACCTTTTCTGTTCACTTATGTAAGTATCTCATAACTTTATTGAATATAAATTAGAAAGTACATCATCAAATGTGATCAGAGACTACGTGATCAAAATGTGGATGAAATCAGAATCTCTCTGAAAACTTTTGTGTAGAAACATAAATATACATAAACTGCTGAAAACTCTGAAGATAATTTTTATTGTTGTTATATAATATTATTTGATTCCTTATTTAAAATTCTAATTGACAACACAAATAACCTTTAGACTTTTAAGGGAAAGCAGTAAAATTCTAACACTTAGGAAAAATAAAGCTGAAATGCAAAATTCCAATTTGCTCTAAAATATAAAAGTACTAAGCAAAAAAAAAAAAAAAAACAAATGTGCATTTACAAATACAGGAGAGCATTTAATAAAATCTATTTAGGAGATTCTCCTCAAACATACAGAGTTAATTTAAATAACTGTAATGCTAACACCAAGTATTCAACCAATACTGTGGTTATTGGTAAATCAATAAAACATTGACTTTTGGAGGTAGTAATAATCACAAATTAAGGTTAATAATATAAAGTGGAGTAAAGAACTAATATTTGCTGAATTTGTTTTTGTGAGGTTGTTCTAACTTATAAAGGAAAACAAAAATATATCCAGAATAATGTAATTATATAGATCTTGAATAAGAAACAAAGAAGTCTGTTTAATAGTAAAAATAAATTTATGTGTTAAGTAAAAAATGTTTAGATGCTGAGATAGAATACTTTCCACTTTAGTGCTTGAGAAATGCCAGGATTATTTTATAGCAGTTACATTTTGTAGGTCCATTGCTTTCACATTTCAGTTGTCATGATAATGTTAATTGTATAACATCCATCATAAATTTAAAAGGGCAAACACAGTGTTCCATTTGAAGAAGACTTTGATAACTTACAGGAAAAAAAACTTGAAGTCTACACAAGACTTATACAGAATTTTTAACCCTTTTAATCACAAAACCATCTTGTTCATTCCCTCACCCAGAGACAATGAAAACAGAATTGTAAGTCATTTTCATCTAGGCTTTCACAATTTTGAAAGCCATGCAGTTTTATTTTTAAAAAACACTGATAAGTAATTATATATGACTGAGGTGCTCTACATTTGCAATATTAACCCTTAATGGATTTTTAAATAATCTGTACATGGACTCTTCACAATTGAGCAACATTTTACGTCCTCATTCAGAAATTCTTCCAAAAATTTGGAATTTGAATCCTACATTGAAATCAACAAAATCAGGTGGGTCTCAGTGGCTCATGCCTGTAATACCAGCACTTTGGGAGGCTGAGGCCCATGGATCACCTGAGGTCAGGAGTACAAGACCAGCCTGGCCAACATGGTAAAACTCTATCCCTACTAAAAATACAAAAATTAGCCGGACATGGTGGTGCATGCCTATAATCCCAGCTGTTTGGGAGGCTGAGGTGGGAGAATTGCTTGAGTCCAGGAGGCAGAGATTGCAGTGAGCCAAGATCACGCCACTGCCCTCCAGCCTGGGTGACAGGGCGAGACTCTGTCTCAAAACAAAAACAAACAAAATCAATAAAATTGTGTACAGAAAACTTGCTTTCACCATGTTTTTCTTCTACCCTCACACCACAGCAATCATCAACACAGAAGACATCTGTGACCAAATGTGTGAGGGTTTTTTCCCCACATAAGCAGCAGACATAGGCTGGGTGTCCTCTAATTCAGTTCTGACACTGTCTACCTAGAGATAGTGTCAGATCCCCACAGGCTGAGGGCTCAGTCTCCAAGACTGCTCCCTCACACACACCCAGTCGCAAGCTTTGGTCTAGAAGAACTTCTGATCAACTAGCTTCAAGTTGGGGTTCCCATGACCCCCTCTTTGGGGTTTGATTAATTTGCTGAAGAGGCTCAAAGAACTCAGGGAAACACATTTACCACTTTATTATAAAGCATATTACAATTGATACAAATGAAGGGATGCACAGGTCAATGCATTGGGAAAGGGGCACAGAGTTTTCATGCCCTCCCTGGATGGGTCCTCCTCCAGGAACCCTCACGTGATCAGCTGTCCCAAAGGTCACTGAACCCTGTCCTCTTGAGTTTTTACGGAAGCTTCATGACATCTGCATTCCTTCCCCAAGTGTATAGGGTAGACTGTCTCATGGGAGGGTCCTAAGACCCACAGTTAGAAAGGTGGAGAAACATTAGAGTGAATGGAGGGCAGGTTAGAAGGTCAGAGGCCTGCCCTGAGGCCTGACACAGCTGATAGTATAACAAAAGGCTGTAATAATGCCTATGGGAGTTATAAGCCAGGAACCATGAATAAAAACCAGTATGTATCATAACACTACAAAAGAAGCAAGGAAATTTATCAGTTAACAATATTGCTTGGCGTGGTGACTTACACCTGTAATCCTAGGGCTTTGGGAGGCAGAAATGGGAGGATTGCTTGAGGCCAAAAATTTGAGATCGGTCTGGGTAACAGGGCGAGATCCCGTCTTTACAAAACATAAAATAAATTAGCCAGGTGCCCTAGAGGTGGCACTTGCCTATAGTCCCAGCTACTTGAGAAGCTGAGGTGGGAGAATTGCTAGAGTCCAGGAGTTCAGGCTGCAGTGAGCTGTGATCTTGCCACTGCACTCCAGCCTGAGTGACAGTGCAAGAACCTGTCTTAAAACAAAAACAATAAAAAACACATTAAAAATTATTTCATAATAACATTTTTTTTCTTGTCATTCTACTACAACTGTTAAGATCTACTATCAGATAGGATAATTACAAGTCATTAACACATATTTGCTATGGAGTAATTTATATTTACAAAGCATCAATCTAAAATAAAGTCAAAGGAAGGGGGGAGGAGAAGCAAGAGAAAGAGGAGGTGGAATGACAGGAAAAGAAGGAGGAGGAGGGGAAGAGTAACATTGTGAATTCCTATGGCATTAATACATTCATTTATAAAATAAGTATGAATTATGTTTAAATATTGTCAAGAATGAAACTAATGCACAATATATTATTTCCTAATTATTATTAAATTAATTCAAATGATTTTCAAATGATTTAAATTATTACATTAACCAATTATTTAAATTTGCTTTACTTTTAAAATAAATGCCAAAGAAAATTAATTTTTCTCTCATTAGTAACTTACGAAAGCTGAAGGGCAAAGTGAAATGGGTTTGAAAATATTACTCTAAATAAGAGTGAGTGATTTTCAATCAACATATCCTTTTGAACTGTCGGACTACCAGTCCTGATGGAATAAAGCATCCATTTTCAATGGTGAACAATGGATTCCTACAGTTCAGGGCTTTGGCTCCTTTCCATTACATATAGAAAAGGTGTTACAGAAAATAATGCTGTAAAACAAAACCAGCCAGGAGTCAGAACCAAGAGATCATTTTACTTTTTTTTTTTTAAATAGATTATCTTGGATATTTGGGTCATATTCTAAACTTAGCTCAGAGGTGTAATATTCTCTAGTTGGGGGCTCAACTTTCAGTCTCTGTGTAGGAGATTTCTAAAGATTTACATTCTGAATTCCTCAATCAATTAAAGTTAGAATGTGAGTTCTCTGGTTTCAGAGCCTTCATCCCAATTCGAATACAATAAGCCTAACTCTACAATCTTTGTAGTATTTAGCTTATCATTCTCAAGAGAAACTGGGCATTGTCTTATAGAGCTGGTACTCAGGATTGTAACATGATTTTTCTTCCTTTTTCTCCAAGGGAAATGTCTACCCCATGGTGTTTAAATATGACATTGTAAAGAGTAATCAGTAGAGACTTTAGCTGAGCCAAGTAGTTACTGTTTGCTTTTGAAATATATTATCAATAACATTCTCTCCTCTCATATTTTCTTTCCCTCATTTTCAAAGAGAATCAAGAACATAACTACTTTTAAATATAACATTATAAATTCAAAAAGGAAGTATACTGCTAGGTACCAAGAAATGTGTAAATTTTATGTTAATTTTCTTCAATTATAGTTGTCTCACAAATGTACCCTACATACCGAAAATCAGTTGAAAGCTACTGCAGCACATGATATCCATGTTGCACTTGGCCAGCATCATCTTTGTTAGTCATTTTTGAGCTTTCTGAGACAAAATTTTGCCTACCTCTTCCCATCCTCTTTGCCTCTCTCTTACGTCTTGGCATTAGATGCTTTCCTTTCATCTCTCTCTTTCTGTATTTAATCAATCATTAAAAAACTCTGTTCTGCTTTTCTTACTATATCTCATCTTTCAGGATTCCCCTGAATCCATGCATGGCAAATGTTTCAAATGTATACGTTTTAATAGTCACTTGGGTGGTGTATGAACGAGTGGGAAAGATACCAAATACTCTCTCTGGCCTTTTCATTGTTCCTCATTTTGGCCAGATCACCATCAACAGCTCTGATCAATCTGTTCTCCTTTAGCACCAAATTTAATTATTTTCTAAAATCCAAAGACTTTGTTTGCAGAAAAGTGTTATTTTCTTATCAGCTTTCTATAATATTTTTCATCCTCTGACTGTTCTGAATCATTTCTAAGTAGTGGCATCTTTGCTATGATTGTAACTCATAAACAGCATCCTAGTTATGCAACATGGCTTAGGTAGAGAAAGTGGCAAGTATTTTTTAGCTCTAACCAAATTTCCTATTTCTCTTTTGATAGTCTACATCCAGAAAGAAAACAAACCCTTGAGCAAGAAACCTGCTATGTGGGTGTCAGTACCTTGAAAGCCAAGTTGGGTACAAGCTGTTCAGCGGCTTTAAGCCTATCAATTAATGTCTTCCCCAAAGCTATGGTCAACCACAATCTGTAGAAATATGCTAAATAGACTTTGTGCAAGTATTGCTCATTTGCAGGCAAAAACAAAATTTCCTTTCTGTTCTTGTGCAGTCTTAAATGAATAAGGATTTGAAAATAGCTTCATGTGCTACATGAAACAGAACTCCTAGGTTAAAATTAGTCCCAGCAAGGCCCGTAATTACTGGTATAATAGGGCATGTGTTGCCTATCCTCTCTGGTCCTTACTTTTCTCATTTTAAAGGTTGTTCTTGACCAAAAATATATGGCATTAAAGTTTTAGCAACAGAAAGCCATTTCTCTTTCTTCCATAACTGAATCTGAAATGAACTGGGGCTGACAGAAAGTTTTTTCTATGTTAAGGAATCACACTGTTACTTAACTGCCACCACCACCTCACCCCTCCAACCAACCACCACCAAGACTGATTTACTTATTTATATATTTATTGAAATGGGGGTCCCACTCTGTCACCCAGGCTAGAGTGCAGTAGTACAATCATGGCTTACTGTAACCTTGACCTCCCAGGCTCAAGTGATCGTTTCACCTTGACCTCCTGAGTATCTGGGACTATAGGTATGTGCCACTACATCTGGTTAATTTTTTTAAAAAATGTTTTCTGTAGAGACAGGGTTTTGCCACAGTACTCAGCCTGGTCTCAAATTCCTGGGCTCAAGCCATCCTCCCACCTCAGCCTCCCAAAGTGCTGGGATTACAGGTGTGAGCCATTGTCCCCTGCTCAAAGCTGCTATAAGACCTGGTTTGTAAGAGTGATTTCCATCTGACTTCAGAATATTTGGTTTCTGATCACAGAAACCATTAGACCATGGAATGCTGTCTAATCCAAGAGCAGGCAAGCCACAGCCTGGGTTATGACCCAAGTGGCCTGGATAGAAGACATAAATTATATGGATTGATTTTTGTCTGGAAATACAGAAGAGCATGGAACAGTTTGAAATTGCTGAAGCTGAAACGAAGTGAGAGGAGGACATGAGGTGACTGGACTAAATTTATTAAGAAACCTCAAATAAGAATAAGATTAGGAAGCACCCACTCTAATAGATAACTCTATGAGATAGGGATAAAAATAGGAAGTCCAATGTAAGAAAATGTGTAGCAGTAAAGGAGAGTTAGAAAAAAAAGGTACACTGAGGACATGAACTAGAATAAATATCCAGGGGTCTCTCCTGGGTTCCTTCTTAGAGTTGCTCTTCCTGTGTGCTGGATTGTTACACATTTTTTGAGTTTCATTTAGGGGAGCCTTCTATACTAAATTTCGTATTGCTTGAGGCTTCCAAATAAAATCTTTCAACCAAATCTACGTATAGTAAAAGAATCATTATATGATTTTTAAATTCCAAACTCAATATTCCCGTAGGGTATTTGCATTTTATTAATTCCAACGTGTTTATAATTTAAAGAGTGTTTAGAAGATACTTTGAAACAGAAATTTTCACATAAATGTTATCTATTCCAGAACTGTGCTTCTCATATCCTCAATAACAGCACCAACTTGATAAGAAATCCCATTCACAATGCTACTTACCCACCAAAGCAAGATAACATTTATATTACATGTACTAGAGTTTTATTGGTTTGATTTATACATCTCCATGCCCTACCTTTAATACAAACATGAACATGCAGTATTATTAAACTTCATCTTCATGATTAAGATATTATATATTAAATTAAAAATTTTCCATTTTTACCATTCCTAATTTAAAATTAAATTTGTCCAGATGTGAATATTTCAAAGAAAGATCATAAGACTTTTGCTAAAAAACATATTTTAAATGTCACCCCTAAAAATTACATTTTATTCCTAAGAAAAAAGAATATCATGCTTTCTATACTGCATTGGGGCATTAATGATTAATGAAGACATTTGACAACCAATGTTGAATTTTTTTTTATTTTAGAAAAAGAGTAACATATGCATGATAATATGAGAAATAGAATAGAAACAGTAGAAACAGAAGCCTATTTGATTCAAATGAGGAAAAATGTATTGATGCAGACTTAACACTATATATACAAAGAAATACAGAGCAGAGATTACAGTAGGATCCAGCATTTGCCTGGAGAAAACACTTGATCTTCTGTCTCTGTCATATTCCTCACCCCTAGCCAAAATAAGCAGAATCTGCATTTTGTTAAGCAAACATAGGTTCAGTATAAGCCCTAGTTTTCACTTGACCCCTGGTTGCTGTATTTTCCTTCCTAAAGAGAAATCAAAAGCTGCTACCAAGCCCAGACAGAAACCGTGTCTGAGAAACATCAGGAACAGCTCTGATCCACACTTTGAAGTGGATAAGGTGGCTTTCAGTAGTCCTCATTTCCCTTTTTGTCTTCATCTTCCTATCCTGGTGTTCCTGCCTCCCAGGTTTCTGTCTAAAATGTCATCCTAATCCTTTTCCTCTTGTTATTGTTGTTATAATCTTTCCTTCTTCACCCTTTCCCCGAGCACTTAGACGTGTGGTTGCCAAACTTTATCCTAATGAAAAAACCTCTGCTATGTAGAATCAGTTCGTAAAGCATCAATTAATTGGCCAGATAAATGATTACAAGCTAATGCTCTCTCAGATGATCAGAGTGTACTGAAAAAAAAATTATCTTCATCTTTTTGATCAGATCTATATGTGACTCTATTATAAGGGATTTTGATAAGCCTTAATTCAAACACAGTTTTCAGGCTTTAAATTCTGTTTGCATGTTGGGTCAAATGGCAGCTCAGTTTTAAGTTCTTTGAGAAATCTCCAAACTGTTTTCCACAGTGACTGAGCTAATTTACACTCCTACCAACAGTGTGTAAGTGCTCCTTTTTCTCAGTAGCCTCTCCGGCATCTGTGGGTTTTTTGACTTTTTAGTAATAGCCATTCTGGCTAGTGTAAGATGTTTTGATTTGCGTTTATCTGATTAGTGATGATGATGCTGTAAAAATCAATACTTACCATCCCCCAAATAACCTATTGTCTGAGTTTTAAAGCTTAAGATACAAGTGGCATCATATACCTCAGACAATCATACTCTTAAAAATCTTTGCCCTCAGATCTATTTCTCAAAAAAATTTTTTTCTTCCAACTTTTATTTTAGATACAGGGAGGACATGTGCAGGTTTGTTACATGGGTATATTGTACTCAGATAGTAAGTACAGTCTCCAATAGGTAGTTTTTCAACCCACACCCCCCACCACCGTAGTCCTCAGTATCCACTGTTTCCATGTTTATGTTCATGTGTGCTCAATGTTCAGCTCCCACTTATAAATGAGAACATGTGGTGTTTGGTTTTCTGTTCCTGCATTAATGCATTTAAGATAATGGCCTCCAGCTGTATCCATGTTACTGCAAAAGACATGATTTTGGTTTTCTTTATTGCTGTGTAGTATTCCATGGTGTATATATACCATATTTTCTTTATCCAGTCCGCCACTGATAGGCACCTCCATTAATTCAATGTCTTTGCTATTGTGAATAGTGAGTGCAGTGATGAACATACAAATGCATGTGTCTTTTTGTTACAATCATGTATTTTCCTTTGGATATATACTCAGTAATGGAATTGCTCAGTCAAATAGTAGCCCTCTTTTATGTTTTTTGAGAAATCTCCAAACTGCTTTCCACAGTGGCTGAACTAATTTACGTTCCTACTGGTATCTCATTGTAGCTTTAATTTGAATTTCTCTGAAGATAAGTGATTAGGAGCATTTTTTCATATATTAATGTTGATTGACTTGCTGCTTGTATGTCTTATTCTGAAAGTGTCTGCTCATATCCTTTGTCTATTTTTAAATAGTTTTTTGTTTTTTTGCTTGTTGATTTGGTTAAAGACTTTATAGATGCTGGATATTAAACCATTGTTGAATGCACAGTTTGCAAATACTTTTGTCCATTTTGTAGGTTGTGTGTTTACTCTCTTAATAGCTTCTTTTACTATGCAGAAGCTCTTTAGTTTAATTAGGTCTCACTTGTCAATTTTTGGTTATTTTGCATTTGATTTGGTGACTTCTTCAAAAATTCTTTTTCAAGGTGAATGTAGAGAAGAGTATTTCCTAGGTTTTCTTCTAGGATTTTTCTAGCATAAGTTCTTACCTATAAATCTGTAATCCATCTTGAGTTTTTTTTTTAATGTGGTAAAATGTAAGGTCTTACATATAAATCCACAATCCATCTTGAGTTAATTTTTTTTTATGTGGTAAAAGGTAAAGGTCCAGTTTTATTCTCCTGCATATGGCTAGGCAGCAATCCCAGCACCATTTACTAAATAGAGAGTCATTCCCTTTTGCTTGTTCTTGTCAGCCTTGTCAAAGTTCAGATAGTTGTAAATGTGTGGATTTATTTCTGGGTTCTCTAATCTGTTCAATTGGTCTAAGTGTCTCTTTTTCTACCAGTACCATGCTGTTTTGGTTACTACAGCTTTATAATGTAGTTTAAAGTCAGGTAGTGAGATGCCTCTGGCTTTGTTCTTTTTACTTAGCATTGCTTTAGCTATTTGGGCTCTCTTTTGGTTTCATATGAATGCTGGAGGTTTTTTCTAATTCTATGAAGAATGACTTTGGTAGTTTGATAAGAATAGCATTGAATCTGTAAATTGCTTTGGGCAGTATGGTCATTTTAATGATATTGATTCTTCCAATCCATGAGCATAGAATGCTTTTCCATTTATTTTTGTCATCTCTGTTTTCTTTCAGCAGTGTTTTGTAGTTCTCCTTGTAGAAATGTAAAAATTTCTATGCTCTGTTGTGTATCACAGGAAGGACAGCCACTGAACTCTGCATTTTCTGGGATCCATGCTAGCGGGCAGGTCTCCACCTGGGTTTGGTCAATGGCAGACATCGTCAGGAGACAAGAGAGTGAGAGAAAGGGCCAGTCAAGAGTATGTTCCTCTCTCACTTGTCTAAAATGGTGTCTTTGGCAAAGCTGTGCTTCTTCCCAGGTTCTATCTCCTTCTAGAAAAGCCCACACTGATTCCAGCTTCCCTTATATTATTATGATCTAATTATGATCTATGAATTCTAGTGACACTACTTCTTCCCTTTGGCACTCAGTCCTAAGGGTTGTAGTAGTTTTGCTTCTTAATCTCTGAGTAACCTTACAGATTTCCTGTTTTATGTTTCAGCTTTTTTATTGCTTACCTCCAAAACCAGTTCCTTATATTAAATCTCTGCTGTTTACAATCTGAGAGTAGTTTTTACAGTTGTGTTCTTCACTGATGTGAAATCCTAGAGGTGACAATAGTTGTATTTATGTGCTTGCCTAATAATGTATTCCATTCATTGGCACTGACTTTTACATTTTTCAAATTAATATGAGATAGGCAAAGATGATGAGACTTCAGTTGGTAGTTATTCTTCCAAATTGGTTATCTGAAAACTGCTAGATAGGAAGATCTACCAAATACCCATTTTTATAATGTCAGTCTGAAAAAAAATTGAATCCTTTGACAGAAATAGTAATGTTTTTGTTTTTGACACCAACTTATTCCTAATTGTAAATAATGGTTGGATGGGTAAAAATGAATAAATAGCTAGTGGAGCAATTATATTATTGGGGGATCTGTTTCCTCAGGGCTTGGCTTGATACTATTTAATTGAATAATCATTTATTGAACTAATCTGTGCCAAATATTGTACTAAGCCTAGGCATATAAATATGAATGAGGCACAAAAACCTGTCCAATGGAAGTTCAATCTATTAGAAGTGACAGATAAACAAGTAGATTTTTAATACTGAGTAATAATGACAGAACAGGAAAATACACAATGCGTGGGAAATATAGTAGGTACAGAGGGACTGAGCAGGAAATGTTTTCTGAAGAACTAACATTTAATTAATATTTTGAAGAACTGATTATCAATTCAAGCCAGGCACTGTGTTAGAGAACTAGGTGAGAGCAAAATAATGAAAGGATTTGCATTCCATTATAATGAGTGTGCGATTCAATATTTTCTGAACAGTTGAGAGCTATAAATATGAGATCAACAATCAGACACATGCTTTTGAGAAACATTATGAAAGAAGCATAAAGAGAGGTTGGCTAAGAAATCGATGTGACCTAAACATCCATCTCTGCACTTGACGGTAATGAGAACATGAACTTAGGCCACAGGGATGGAAATTGGATGGATATGATGTGTTCAAGAGTATTTAAAAGGTAGAGTTGTATGCCATTATGACTGTTTCAATGTACTGTATTAGAGAATGAGGAATACTATTAGATGATACTATTTATTCAGGTATTTCATAATCCAACACTAGATATTATCTTTGAATTGGAAAACAAATGGGAATTAAAAGTCTGTAATAAGCTCAACATGGCTGAAATTATTTCCAGCTTTGACAAATTGTTAATTGAGGCAGAAAAATGAATTGGTTAAGAGGAGGAATTCTGAAGCCAAAATTTCTGGCTTTGAACTCATGGTCTGCCAGAAAATATTAATAGCTGTTTGTTGAATAAATGAATAGATGAATAAATAAATACTAAATTAAAATTAGATAAAATTTCGGAAGAAAGACAAGTACTTAGAAACATACAGGTATTTGATATCTTAAGTTAATACTTCTGCACCTCACTTTCTTTATCTATGGAATGAGATATGGAATAGAAATTTCTTGTCATGGTTGATAATTGTCTTAGTCTGCTCATGCTGTCCTAACAAAACACCACAAACTGGCTGTCTTAAACAACAGGCATTTATTTTCTCTTGGTCCTGGAGGCTGGAAAGTTGAAGATCATGGTTCAGACAGAGTTTAGTTTCTTGTGAGAACCGTCTTCCTGGCTTGCAGATGGTGCCTTCTCACTGCGTCCTCACATGGCCTTGTATATACACAGAGTGAGATGAGAGAGACAGAATGAGAGAGAGAGAGAGAGAGAGAGCTCTTGTGTGTTGTCTTACAAGTAAACGAATTCTATCAGATCAAGGCCCCCTCACTCATTTAACCTAAATTATTTCCTTACTCCCAAATATGGCCACTGTGGAGGTTAGGGGTGGCCATATTTGACATACGAATTTTGGGGGAATACATAGATTCAGTCCATAA
The DNA here is from genome assembly GCA_036589455.1 of Ateles fusciceps. NCBI lineage: Eukaryota > Metazoa > Chordata > Mammalia > Primates > Atelidae > Ateles > Ateles fusciceps. The sequence goes on along the minus strand of JAZHEH010003404.1, from coordinate 6,632,126 downwards.
CAGTAATATATCTAAAGACATTGGAACAGAGCCTAATAAGATATTATTATTATCTTTATACCTAGAATATTTCTACTAGAATATATCTATGCAATGTCATTTCAAAAAAAATAATGATTTGTGTCCATTTTATTAATAACGGAATGCAAAGTTTCTAGAACAATGCTTGGCAAATAGCAGGTGCTCAATAAGTATTTGTTGAATAAGAGAGTACTTCTAATAGGCATATACAATTATTGTTATTCCTTTAATAAGGAGAGAATGCTTAGTATGTGACATGCAATATCCTAAGTACTATACATAACTCAATACATTTAATCCCTGTCATAACTTCATGAGATTGTCTGCTTGTTTCCTTTTCACAAATGAGAATTCTATGGCCATAAGAGGTGTCACTGCTTGTCAAAGGTCACATAGGAAATAAATGGCAAAGACGGTATATGAACCCAGACGCTAAGGCTCTAGAGTTTCATGCTGTTATCGATGACACCCTGCAAAGTTGGCTCTAGAGTCCACAGAGATGGCTTCTAATGACAGTTCCCAAGTAAAGGGTATCTTTTTTATTTAGGCAGAGTATCTTAATTAATATGTTTACCAAAGGATCAAGTAAATTCAAAATGACAGCAAGCCTTTAATGATCTCTCCAGCTGGAATATTCGCTTCATAACTTGAGAAAAATAGCTATGCAGCTCAGATTCAGAGGATAGCAAATATCTCAGCATTCTGCTATTGCCAGTCTCACAAAGCTTTGGACCTAAATAGAAGTTGGCATAATATTCCTCGTTTTACCTATTTTGCATCTATGCTACATTTTACTCTTGTGCGTTTTTTTTTTTTTTTTTTATCATACACCTTATTTTTCCTAATCTTTGTAACCTCTATGTTTTGCACTATTTTCTGCTATGTTTGTTATTTCATCTTCTTACATGCTATGCTTTTCTGTTCATTCACTTTATTCTTACACAATAAGACTTCATTCTTTACTGTTAAGACTCACATTCTTTATGGCTTCTTGCAGTAGTTTTTGTGATTTTTCTTCATTTGTTTTTCTGTTTTTTCTTGGCTCTGCATCATAGACAGAGGTTATTTATCAGTCGTTTGTGGTTTCTTAATATTGCCAACAGGTTGACAACTTCCCCAGTTCTTTCCCTATGGGGCTTCTGAATCATCTTTTAAAGTATTTCTCTGTACCACAAAAACAGAATATCAGAAATGCTGAGCCACACTTGCATGAAACGTACACTTTGCTTTGATTGTCTTTTCTGAGACAAAAATGTACCATTCCTGTGTTACTACATACAGTACCAACTTCCAGGACTGAAATTTTCCGCCAGTAAGTTAGTTCCTCTAAGCTCGATGATAAAAGATGATATTATAAGACAACCATTTAAAAGTGCATATATTTTTAACTTGATAATCCAGAAGGTATTCTCCACCCCTTTTCTCTTGACATACTGCCATGGATTAATGAATTTTCCCTAATATTCCCTATTGGTGAATTGGAGGGCTTTTCACAAATAAATTATTTTATTCCCTAAAGTAAACTTACCCTTTTAAAGAATAAGAAGGATTAAGCTTTGGGTTCATAATATCTTGGTATCTATATATACATGCAATAAAAACACACACTGACCCTCACAAACACATGTATATACGTGTATTTGTGCGTAAATATGTTTGGCAGGTATACGATAATTCATGTATTTCGTATATTATAAATACTATTTAATGTTATGTAGATATCATTTTATCTTTCAAACTTCTACCTAAAGCATTATTATCTACATTCTTCAATATACTTGAATTTCTACAGCTATTGCATTGAAAAGCAAGTACTTCAGTCTATCCATGTTTCTATCAAAATTGCCTCAAAAGCATTTTTTCTCTCATCATCCTTATCTTATGATGAAGAAAGACTAAGCTTGTAAAAACCCCACCTGCATGGAGAATTTTTTTTTCCTAGGGTAGAAAACATAAGGGAGAAAGAAAGCAACTCATATCTTATCCATTATGATTAACAGCCCATGCTAATGACATTCATTAAGCTAAATGAGCAGGAGAATGAGGACTCAAGCTTTCTAATTGAGACAGATTTATTTTTAGGATGAAATTCTCCCAAAATACATTTTCGTTTTTAAAACATTGAGTGTCATTTCAAGGCATATAATTTAAACAACTGATTATGGATGGGATACGCTTAAGCCCCTCTGGAAATGTAAAATTATACAACCACCAAAATCATCATTATCACTTTTATAGTTTTATTATGACTATTATTTATTACATGAGTGGATAAAATATAAAAAGGAAAGACAAAATGATCTTCATTAAAGTTAATGACTCATCTTAGCAATTTTGTTGTTGAGTTAACTGTTTAAGACCTCTTCTGGCTTAGATCTTCTCTGAGTGAGAGTATTTGTCATATCTATTAAACATATATCCACAAAAATAATAGCACCTTAGGATAAGAGGCTTGGAAATAGATTTTACATATGCTGATCTCTACTGTGCTTTAAATTTTATTTATATTATATATATATATATATATATATATATATATATAAACACACACACTTATGAACATACATCTATGTAGCATATATGAAAATTAGGAAGCCTGTCACAAATAACACAGGTTTTAATACATTTTGTGCACAGAAGACTCCACATATTGAAAGTATTTTTATAATAAATATATATAATTTTTAATATATTGCTGAACATTCAATGGATTTGTCATTAACAGATATGAATTTAACTTACATTTCTTTCAGTATTAGCTCTGCATTATGGGAGAGTCTCTAAATAGAGATAATAAATATGAGCTCATATTGTAACTTTCAAAAACAATTTTTCTGACTACAACAAAGTAATTTGTTTTGAGTAAATCCTCTGACCAAAAAAATTATGAAAATCAGACAAAATATATAAAACAACTATTTGAAAGCATTAGAGGTAAACCAACTCAGGCAGAATTTAAGAATCTGTAATCCTTGAGAGAATGGAGGTGCATAAGATGAGTTTCACATTCACTGCGTCATAGAGCAGAACCCAAGCAGAACCCAGCCGTCTCACTGGGCTGAAAGTCAGTGATGGAAATTTAAAGCTGCCAAATTGGATGGGACTCAAGAAGCAAAATCTTTGAAATGAAGAAACTACTATAGTGAGTAAAAAAATCTACAGGCAAATCCCCTTCAAGTTGTTGATGAATTACCCATCCTTGCATATGAAAGATGAAACTCAAAAAAGAATGACAAAAAGAACAAAGGAAGAAAGGAAAGAAGGAACGGAGGGAGGGAGGGAGGGAAGGAGGGATAAGGAGGCAAGAAAGGGAGGAGTTAAGGAAGCAAGGTAGGGAGGAAAAAGGAAGGAAGGGAGGAAGGAAGGAAAGAAGGAAGGGAGGGAAAAACAAAAGACTAGCAATGAATAGTAGCTGAAAGGAAACAAACAAATTTTATCAGTTATGTAATATCTGGGAGGCATATTTGAAGATCAAGGCCTGGAATGTTGCAAATATTTTCTCAGATACTCTATTTTGTTGAGACCCAGAAAATACACAACCTAGGACTAAGGCCACCTCCTAGGTATCAGGAACATGCTTAAGAGTTAGAACTACCATCTAAAAGTAACAGCAAAAGTGATGCAGAATCGTTCTACAGAGCTTGAAATCAGCACACAACAGAATCAACGGAAGTACTAATACAGTATTTGCTGTCAAAGAAAATCTAACCCTCCTTGGAGAAAAATAACTAGAGTTATAATTTTTCTAGAGTTATAATTTTTCATCCAAAGTGTCCAGAATTCAATCAAAAATTACCAGGCATATCAAAACATAGGACAAAATGACCAAGAATGAAAACAAACAAGTAAAAGGCAGGTGATAGAAGACCTAGGGTTGGTATTAGAATTGTCATACAAGGGTTTAATATAACTGTGTGATTAATTGCGGGAAAGTAAAGAAAATGATGTTGGATTTTAACAGAAACCTGAAGTTACACACATACACACACACACACACGCATGCACACACAGAGACTCAATTCAGAATTAAGTAGTAAAGTACATATTATTTTCATATGCCCTTGGATCATTTGCCAAAGTAAACCGTGTAATTGACTTTAAAGCAAGTCTCAACAAATATTAAAAACTAAAAATAGTCAAAGTACATTATCTAAATATAATGGAATTTAAATAAGAATCAGTCTCACAGGCTGGGCTTGGTGGCTCACACCTGTAATCCCAGCACTTTGAGAGGCCAGAGTGGGAGGATCGCTTGAGCCCAGGAGTTCGAGATCAGCCTGATCTCTCTTTTGTGAGACCCTGTCTCCACAAAAGTAAACAATAAAATAAAATAAAATAAACATTTCAGAAAGATCATTATAAAACTCCCCAAAAGTTGTAAAATGTCTATTTTTTATAAATTTTATTCCCGTGAAAAGTTAAACCTAGAAAAAAATGAAATAATTCCCAAATATCCTCTACCTGGATTCACTAATTTTTAACATTTTGTTCTACTTGTGTCATCATTTCTCTACATCTCATACTTTTTCTGAACAATTTGAAATGAAATTGCATACATCATGCTCCATTTTTCACTTGAAAGTCAGTGTTATTTCTCTAAGACTAAGGAGATGCTCTTATATAACCATTGTGAAATAATCAAATTCATGTAATCTAACATTAGTATAATATTTTATTTACATTTCACATTCCAATTTCTTCAATTGTCCTAAGTATAACCTTTCTAATCATTTTTCTCATTGCTTGAACATATCCAGGATTGTGTAAGCATTTACTTGACGTATCTCTTAAGTTGTTTTTTAATCTTGAGAGATTAAATCTAGACCATGTTTTAGCTGTTCTTTAACTTTCAGTACATTGACTTTTTTTTAGTTTTTAAGAATATAGGTTTGTTATCTTGGTTGAATTTTCTTCAGATAGGTTTTAGTGGTGTTTTCTCATGTTTAGATTGAGTTTAGGCTTTTTTGTGGGGTGGCAATCTATGTTAGGATGTCATATTTATACACACATGATGTTTGTTTCCTGTTAGCGATAATGGCAATTTTGATCACTTGGTTGAGATATTTCCTGGTTTATTTACTATATCGTTATTATTTTTCTTTTAATATTTAGTTTTGAGAGAGGTAATTTGAGGTAATGTAATCATTTTCTTCCTTATCAAAATTTTTACCTCTAAAGTTAACAGCTGTTGTTTCTTGCTTGCAAAATTTTTACTATGATGGTACAAAATGACAGTTTTTTACCCTATCATCCCTTTTATGTTTGTGAGAATTATATTGTAAAAATGTTTATTATTTTCTTTATCTATTTATATGTTTTTATTGATAGTGTGAAATCATGGATTTTTACTTCATTCTGTGGATCATAATCCACGACTGTTCTTATTTAATTAGATATTCATGTTGTTCCAGATTTGACCAAGAGAGCCCCCTTCAATCTCATCCCTGTGTATTTTGAGCATGCTAATATTTTGACATGCTAACATTTCTTTTTGTTCACTTCCCAATTTGCTGGCACCAAAAGTGGTTCGGGTTTATCCTAACCATTTTTACTCTCATACTAGAATTAGCTATTTCTCCAGAAATCTCTAGTGTCTTATAGTGAGGAATGATATTTATAAAGAAAGATCCATATTTCTGCATGCTAAATGTGCTCATTGCTAATGGAATATTCATTGCTTCAAGGCCCTTTCAAGGTCACAGCGGGCTGGAGGTGGGCAGGTGAGTGGGAAGGCAGAGCTAGATAAATAGATACTCATAAAACGATTCTTTTTTGGCTTTCCCAGTTCGTATTTGTATGTTTCTCCTTCCACAGTGAGAAAACTGAATCCCAACAATATCCTTGTATTTAATCATTTGCACTATAGTTACTATACATGTAATAGTCACAATTGTTAAACCTTTAAAAAATAAAAACAAATTTATTAAGATAAGTTTCAGGTATGTTTGGAGTTCTTTTTCTATTTTGTCCTAAGGATATATAGTCAAACAACTGCATTTCAACATCAGTTTGATTCATGTTTTTTATTTTATTTTATTATTTTTTATTTTAGTGGAGAGATTTTTTGAAATTAGATATATTATTGGTTTATTTTTTCCTTTTTGCATTCAATTTATTTTTGAATGTGTACAGTATTAATATGATTCCAAAATTTAAAATTGTAGCATATGTTATACTCAGTGAAATATTACTTTCTCTATTTTTTACCCCTTTTTCAACTCACACTTGTAGATAAACTAATATTATTCATTTATATATTTTTGCTCTATTCCTTACTGTAGAATTAGCAAATATTTGAATGTTTTCTTATTTTTCTTTGTGACTTATGTGGAAATAACATGTTATACTCTTTGGCTATTTGCTTTTTTAAAGACTTAGTGATGTATTCTAGAAATTTCTCCACATCAATTTTTATATTCTTGTATTATTTTGAACAGCTGCATAGTCTTTCATTGTGTGTATATACAATAGTTAATTCCACCAATTTACTGTTTTGAGTATTTACATAGTTCCCAACATTTTGCAATTACAAATAATGCTACAATGAAAATCACGCACATGTGTATTTTTTGTATTATTAAAATACTTTCATAGTCAATTCATAGCTGAAAGGTGACTGTTTCAAAGGACAAATGCATAGGCATTCCTGCTAAATATTGCCAAATTCTCTTCCAAAGAAGTTGTGCTATTTTGTATCCCCTCCACACAAATTAGTTTCTCCGTAGCCTCATTAATAAAGGGTGTTGTCAAGTTTCTAAGTTTTGCCATTCTATGTGAGAAATGGTATCTAAACACTGCTTTAATTTTCGTAATTCTTTTTTATACGTGAGGTTAAATATATCCTTATATGTTTATGGCTATCTTTATTATTGTGACTTCTTTGCTTATTTTGGCCCACTTTTTAAAGAATTTTAGGAAATTCCATAATTTGAAAAAGTTCTATTTGTATTTAGGATATTACTCTCTACAAGTAATATATTTTGTCAATATTTTCTTCAACTTTGATATCAATGTTTTGAATTTGTTTATGGTGATTTTTGCTGTTATTTTTATTTGGTTTTGTTTACCATGTGAAACTCTTAAATTATTTCTATGTACATCATCTCATCAATCATTTTTTAAATTGAATCAGATTCTGTGCTCTACCTAGAAAGCATTCCTCTACAATCCAGGCTCTAAAGGATTTCACCCATGTTTTCTGCTGCTACTTGCATACTTTCAAATATTAAATTGAGATTTCTGATCTTTTATAGTTAATTCTCTGTAAAATATTTTGTATCAATTTGTCTCACTTTAGGAAAACAAAAATATAACATAAACAATTTTATGATGTTTCCATTGTCAGATTCCAAAAATATAATGAATGTATTCCAACAATGATTCAAGGATAAAAACCAATGACTTTTGTCTAAGAAATATTGCTATTTCATATATACTTGAATTAATTATTGAAAACATGGACTGATTTCAGTCGGATGCAGTTCTTACACTTACCAATAATTGTTCAAATAATAAAATCAAATATTAATGAAAAGGTAAGATAACTCATTGAAAACTGTAAAAGAGAGATGTGAATTCAGAGACCCCAGTTTTCCTGAAAGAGTGTTCATAAAGAGCCAGCTAATTGAACACATTTCATTCCTATTTCTACTTTCTCAAAACCTGGAAAAGAAAAGCTTATGTTGAGCCAGTATTTTAGTTTTTTAATTGCTATTTACACTCAATATATATATATATATATATTTTTTTTTTTTGAGACAGAGTTTTGCTCTTGGTGCTCAGGCCACTGCACTCCATCCTGGGCAACAGAACGAGACTCCATCTCAAAAAAAAAAAAGAAAGAAAGAAGAAAAAGAACAGAAAAAGAAACCCCTCAGCTTTCCAGTATTTTGCTTGGAAATTTATTCTGCCAGATATCCTAGTTCATTGCTCTTAAAAATATGTCTTCCGCAAAGCCCTAAGACATAAAGATAATCCTACCAAGTTCTTTACAACTTTATAACAACGATGGCCTTTAACTCCTGTTTCCAATAAAATATTTCTCATTTTCATCTGGGACCTCATGAGAATGGCCTTTACTTGCCATATTTTTACAAACATTTTGCTCCTGACTACTTACGTCATCTCGAAGAAGGTGCACACTTTCTCTGCAGTTCTCATGTGAGCCCTCTCCAGAATTTCTGTCAATACAAATGTTTTTCTAGTCTGCTTCTCCAAACTCTTTCAGCCTCTGCCATTTCTCAGTTCCAAAGCTACTTCCACCTTTTTAGATATTTGTTACAGCAACACACCACATTACTGGTGCCAGCTTTCTATATCAGTCCATTTTATGCTGCCATAACAGAATACCACAAACTGGGTAATTTATAAAGAACAGAAATTTATTGGCTCATAGTTCTGAAAGCTGGAATATCCATGATCAAGGTGTTAACATCTGGTGAGAGCCTTCTTGCTACGTCATCCATGGCAGAAGGTAGAGGGCAAGCAAGGGAGAGAGTATAAGAAAGCCAAACTTGCCCTTTTACAAAGAGCCCACTCCCACAATTAACAAACCAACTCCTGAAATTATGACATTAATCCATTACTAAGGGTGGAGCCCTCCTTGCCTAGTCACCTCTCCTTAGGTTCCAGCTCCCAACACTGCTGCAATGGGGATTTAGTTTCCAATACATACTTTTTGGGAGGCACATTCACATCATAGCGATTATTTTCCATTACCTTTGTTCACTCATTTAGACATTCAGTTCAGCAGTCCTTGAGTGCCTATTATGTGTCTTGTCTTCTCAGAGACACCAATAATACAACACAGAATAAGATGAATCAAGTTCTTTTTCTCAATGTTTTCATTTCAGTATTCACTTGTTTTGTTTCTAGCTATGCTGGAATTTTGCATTTTAATCTTATCTTTATTATCAAAAGTTTCTCTGTAAAAGCATATCTTTGCATGCATGGAATTTAAAATTTTCTGGTGAAGGAACTTGCCTTATTGCGAATGTGATTTTTTTTCAACAATAGGAATTTGGCACTACATATTGTCATTAAGGTGTTAAAATGTAGACTAGTTTTCCAAAGACCGAAGACCCTTAAAATAGGTTTTTATGCAATAATTAAAATTAATTAGGTATTGTCACTGAGTACACAGTATTTTTTTAAAACCTAAGTAGGTGGTTAAACCAGAAATATATTCCTTTAAAAGGGAATAGTAACTGAGATTCTTTGAAGATTTTAATAATAAATTATTGCTTGCGTGACTCTGTATAAACATTATTCAGTACAAGTTCTTGTTGCTAATATTTTAAACACACATCTCTGTGCTTTGGGAGGATCCAAAGTAATCATTTTAAGACAAAATATTGTACTTTTATTTAGTTAAATTTGTAATGATTATCTTCCTTGATATTTCCTCATTTCATGTTTTGGTTTTGGATTTGAATATTTTTGGTATTGGATATTTCCTTATTTCATGTTTTGGTATTGAATAGCCAAAGGTTGGAAAGTCATTTTAAAATATCTATTTCTGTGCTTAAACACAGAAAGTCTTTCAGAGTAACTCCTGGGGAAGCCTAGATCTGTAAAGAATGAGACTCAAGATTAGTCACAGAATAAGAATTATTCTTTAATCCCCCAAAGAAAGTTGAGTAACATTGATAAAATATCATGGGGAACTTTGCATTGCCAATGCCTTTTTGCCACTTTGAACTTTATAGAATAAAATGTTTTAACTTTCCACAGCTTTCATGTTTAAGCCTAATTGAAAAAATTTCAGAGAGATCAAAAATGTAATTCATTAACTGTGCTCTAGGGTACTAGTTTAAACTTGCTGTGAATGTGGAGTGTTCTTACAATCTATTCTTAAGCTAATCCGGACTCTATCCTGCTTCAGGCAAGTCGTCTTCCTACATGGCAATAGTGATAGAATAAAATGCCACAGCACATCCATGGTTCTCTGAGTTCCTTCTTCTCTATCATCAAATATTTAGAACACGTCTAGAATACTTCCACTTCATACAAAAATCTCCACCAGACCGTTTCTAAAAAATCAATCACCCATAGCCCCTGAAGAAATTCAATTGTTACGAGTTCAGAAAAGAGATGCAACCTATTACAGTTCAAATAATAATTCTAATTATAAACAAAAGTGTTCTTTATATTTAGAAAAATGTCAACTCTATCTTTGATGTTACTGTACTAATGCTGCCTTCTAAAACAACTCCCAATATGTGTATGTTTTCTTACACATAAAACCTTTTCAAACATTTGGATATAGTTGTTATAACTTTCTAAGTAATTTGTTCTCGTTCTCTGGGATAGGGGGCGTAAGAGTAGCGGCTCTGGTGACAACCAAGTATGAATTCTGCCTCCAGACCTTATTAGCTGTTTAATCTTGGGCAAGAAACTCTGTGCACTTCAATTTTCTCATATATAAAACACGATATTATGTCTCACCTAAATGAATTATCATCGGATTGATTCAATTCACATACATATTCATACATACAGACATACAACTAGTCTTAAAAAGTATACTCCACATAGTACGTACTTAATATTTCTTAGTTATTATTAATAGTTGTATTACTCTAGAAACATACTTCAATTAATTCAGAAAATTGTCCTATATGTTTTGCTAGCTACATCATACCATCTCATGTTTTATCTGTAGTTAATTATATGAAGTGAGGGCCAAGCAAAATCTTGTTTTATGTCTGCAGTTAAATTTGGGACTCTGAATTCATGACTTTGTAATTTTTTTATTTAATCTTGTTATTTGAAACTCAATAGCCTTTTGTAGTATCTTTTTAAATCTGATTCGATTTTTATTTCTATCTTTTTAAAATTATTCCTTAGCCTTTTACTAATGTCTTTTAAATCTGATTCTAGGTTTCAACTGGTTCCGCATTTCTTTGTCTGCTGCATATTTAATAAACAGACTACGTTTTATTTTTCTTATTTTAGGGCAAAGATCAGCAAATATGGCCAAGGAGAGTGAGACAGTAAATATTTTAAGCTCTGTGGGCCATATAGCCTCTATTGCATCTTCTTAAATCTGCTGCTGTAGAGCTGAGGCACTGATGGACTATATGTAAATGTATGAGTATTCTGGGTTACAACAAACTCTACAAAGACAGCTGGGATCAGATTTGGTCTCTGAATCATAGTTCACTGCACCTGTTCTCGAGTCCTCTTTACACCAAGTTGACCGTATGGAAAGTACTGTCAAAGGATGGTGGAACATCAGCTGACTCCAGTAGATACCACTTAAATTGCAAAGATCTGGACACACATCATTTAGTTAATTTTTTATTCATAGTAAAAGAAATTAAATTCTGACCTCTCAAGCAGAGGAAATAACAAATAGAAGAGTTCATTTCTTGTGAATTAGGAAAACTTAAATGAGCCAGAAATAAGAGAATTGTCTGAAATTGATGTGTAAAAACTACATAGGGAATTAAAAAATCCCTGTTACCAGGGTAAACTAAACCATTAATTCTAATATGTGTTTCTAATAATCAGATTTAAAAACATGTATGTGTGTATGACCTGTGTTCCTAGAAATGGAAGGAAACAAAAATTTCCTTAGTCTATAAAGATGTTTTTGCTGTCATTTATTCCTTAGTTTCTACACTAAGTAGATATATAAGTTAACTAAATCCTAAATACAGGTATTGAAGAGGCCAGTGTTTGTTAGATTCCCTAATCTAAAGGTTGTAAACCACTACAAATCTATAAATTATCCTGTTTTCTCTTTCCTTTTTCTATCTGTCACAGCAATGTTCTCCCAAGACACATGCTACAAAAATGTGTTGCTTATTTTTCGACCTGTAAAAATGAAAAATTTTTATTATTTTAATGAGTATTTCAAATTCTATGTAGGTCTATAAAAATAAATATTTTTTACATTCCAGTAAATTTTAGTTTCAAGTTTCTGTAAGAGCATACTGCTAATCTCGTTAGCTATTAAGAAAGTACTTCTGCTATTTCAGATTTTGTAGAATTCTCTTTTATCAAAATATGTGTATGGGGTTACAAGTACTTCTAGAGATTTATTAATGAGTAGAAAAAAACTTCCTATTTAGAGCCATAAAATTGATTGATTATTTCTCTATTTTCTAATATACAGTTGTGATTGTCTAATAACTTCAAAAACATTTTATGCACCACCCTCTAAATGAGGCCCATGTGCTAATCCATGGACCTGTGAATACCTTAACTTACATGGCAAAAAAAAAGGACTTTACAGAAGTGATTATTTAAATTAAGAGTCTTGAAATGAGGAGATTATTCTGGATTGTCAGGATGGGCCCTACATGTAATCCTTAAATGCATCTTTATAAGACACAGGCAGAGGGAAATTTCACTATACAGACATCAGAGGAGAAAGCAGTGCCTCCACGGAAGCAGTGATTAGGGTGATGTAGCCACATCCAAAAGATGTAGAAAAGATGGCAAATACATTCTTCCCTAGAACCTCCAGAGGGGAGCTTGAATCTGCCAATACCTTCATTTCAGTCCAATGACACTGATTTTGGATGCTTGGCCTCCAAAATAAATTCTTGTGATTTTATGCTAGCAAATTAATAACAGTTTGTTATAGCAACCACATAAAACGAATACAAGGAGTCACTGAGTTTATATTCATATTCAACAGTGTATAATTGGTCTAGATGGCATAAAGGAATCTAAAAATATGTTTACTATCTTTGATATATTTAGAATCTTATACACTATACAAAGGTATTATTGGACAGGTGATATGGTTTGGCTTGGCTTTGTGTCCCCAACCAAATTTCATGTCAAATTGTAATCCTCAATGTAGATTGGAGGAGGGTCCTTTTAGGAGGTGAGGGGATCATAGAAGTGAAAAGTGAACTTCCCCCCTTGCTGTTCTTATGATAGTGAGTGAGTCCTCATGAAGTCAGGCCCCTCTAAAGATAGCTGCCTCTGGCCTATGTTAGTTCATTTCTGCATAGGAGCATAAAACCAAATCTTACCCTGAGAGGGTTACCCATGAAATAAATAATATTGCGTGATAACATATGTTAAACTTCCAACCAATGCACAAATTACCACTGCCAAAAGTATACAGATAAAAATATAAATAATGATCACGGAGGTGTTTTCGTGCATGATCTAGAATTTGAGTTGGACTTTGAAAGACAAGAACAGAGGTAGGAAGTACAAAAGCTAGAATTCTTTTTATTTAATGCAATAACAAAAAATGGTTTTGAAGTGAATTTGTGTTACTTCTATAATGAGAATTAGTCAATGAAAATATTTCCATTGAGAGAAAGGATTTGTCTCATATAGGTTCACAGACGAGATGAACTCTAAATCAGAATGACTTCAAGAGTTGTGGCATTTTTCCAAGGTGGAGGAAGAAACTTAGTTTAAGAAATATAATGTCCTATCTGAAATATTTGCAGTAACTAAGGCATTTGATGACTAAAAAGAGTTATAATGGTTTTATTCCTCTTTTAAAATAAAATGCTGAATAAGCTATAAAAAGAAAAAATATTGACTTATACAGGAATATACAAATTTCTATTTAAATTCCAGGTGAAATACTAAAGCAGTAAAGTCAGAAAATATATCATTAAGTTTAAGTATATTTTAACTTTCCTATCACTTGATGGGAGCTGAAATCAGTTAATATAAACCAGTTATAATTTTTTATAGAGTTTTAGAAATACCTAGGCAAAAGAATATAGGGAGATGGCAACACTGCTGTTGTTGATATTATTGTTCTTAGTCATTGTGCTATTTGGTTCTAATTATAGGTACTGATTTAGACAAATATTTATGCATTTTTTTCAATACAAATTTTGAAGGCTTATGATGCGTCAAGCACTGTGTTGAAAAATAAAGTCCAAAGTAAAAACACAGCCTCTTCCTTCAAGTTCACACTGTCAAAGACTTATGTAATACAATATGATACATGCTATTTTAATGGGATTCATGTACTTGCTTCAGCAGCACGTATACTAAAATGGAATTCAACTTACTATAGGAGAACTTAGACAATATGTTTCCACATCTGGAAACATGTACATGTACACCAACTGCACATGTACAAAACATCATATATACATTCATTGTTAAGGTTTAACCTCAACTAGTTTGAATCTCTCTGTTTCTATTTTCTGTTAGAACTCCTGACTGACACAGTACTATTAGGTTAAATATGTTCATGTAGTAACATATCTGAAGGATAAGAAACGAGATATACACACACAAAAGCAAATACAATAGAGCATTTATAAAGCATTGCTTACTATGGTTAAAGCAATACATTTGCATCCATTTGTTGTCACGATGCTCCATAAAACTATTGACTAACTCAAAACAATGTTCTCAATATAATAATAAATAAAAGAGCAAATACTAAAACAAGAGGCATACCATCATTCCACTTTGTGTAAAATAAAACATATGTAAGTATAAAGATTGAAGTTTATTTTATTTGTAGATTACAAAGTGCAAATATATGCCTCATATTAGTGATAGAGATTACCTCTCTGTGGGTTTCTTATGACTTTTATTTTTTGTGTTTTCATTTTAAAATTTTCTGTAGTGTACAATATTTTGTAACCAGAATATAAATATTAGGCTCTAAAATTGTATACTAAAATGCAGTCAGTTATCTCTGGAGCAAAAGAGCCATTGTCATGTATGTATCATTCATGGAAATCAGTAACACTAGACACTGGAGGAGAACAAGTGTAAACTAATATATTGTGTGTCATAGAAAGAGGAAATGTATATAGAAAAATACAAATTTTATATATTATATTGGTTAGAAATCAGTATGTAATTATTTTAATGGTTTTGAGGGTAATTTTCTAAATATTTTGGCAGAAAATAGTTTAAAATATTCAGGCACATATAGTACTTTTCTAATAAAATACATTGTAAGTATTGAATGCTGTAACAAATGTCAAAATGATTTTAATAGTATCAATTACAATAAGTGCATTATGTTAATTAAAATTACCCTTAAGTTCTCAAATTGATCTACCAAAGGTGTTTTTTAATTAGTTGATTAACTTAATGTTATTTGACACATAGAAATAGTATGTGTTTATGGCATACAGTGTGATGTTCCAGTGCATGTATATATTGTGTAATGATCAAATCAGGGTTGTTACCACATACATCATTTTAAACATTTATCATTTCTTTGGGGTGATAACATTCAAAATCTTCTCTTCTAGCTATGTTGAAATATACACTACACTGTTACTTGCTATAGCCATTGTTTTGTGTGGTAGAACACCAGAATTTACTCTTCCTCTCTCATTAACATTGTACCCCTGTTGACCACTGTCTCCTGGTATCCCCTGCTCACCATTCTCTCCAGTCCCTGGTAATCACTATTCTACTCTCTACTTCTATGAAATCAATGTTTATAGATTCTTCATAAGAGTGAGATCATGCATCCTGTGTTTTTATATGCCTTGCTTATTTCACTTAACATAATGTCTCCAAATGTGTTTTTAATATCTCTAATATATGTAAAAATTTCAGGTAGTATCAACAGTGTCAAATCAGTGGAATTTTTCATAATATAATTATACAATAATTAAAAAGAGGTTATAGATGGCTCAGGAGATTATTGAAAATTGGAAGCAGACACTCGTTCAGTGAAAAATGAAAGGGAAAGGTAGAAGAGGAAACAAAAAAATGTGGACAGCTCAAGTTTGCATAAGAATTAAAGAGAAATAAGATGGTAATTATAGGAGGCATAAGAGCAATGTACAGTTGTCCTAGTTAGTCTTATGGGAGAAATTTGAGCACATTTAATGACTCAGGAGAAGAAGGATATGAGTGAAGGGATGACTCTTGAGAGAGATGCAGTCTTATGGGAGACATTTGAGCACATTTAATGACTCAGGAGAAGAAGGATATGAGTGAAGGGATGACTCTTGAGAGAGATGCAGTCAAAAGAACTGATGAAGGTGGATTGAAGCAGGAAGATACAATTAAAGTAGGTAGATTTGTTCGTGTGTAAGGAGGGATTAGGAATAAGGAAATAATGCCTTCTAGGCAGGGCTGTATGGAAACCAAGGATACCTGGAAAGTAGCTAGAGAGAGAGCCTTGGCTAGGTCAATATGAAGGAGAGGCAAAGAGGGAATTGATAATGTGATGGACTGAAGTGATTAAGTGATGTTCTGTAGCTCCTAATAACTTTCTTTTCCACATTCATTCTAAAGGAACATTTTAAACACCTGAGATTTGCATTTTCTCTACTTGGTGTGCAGTTATGACTACATATCTTCCAGCATTAACATTGAATCATTCAAATGTTCATATTAGAATTCTTAAAAATTAAATCTCAATTTTTTTTCTTGCCCAGTGAGTTAGAAACCTTATGTTCAGCTTCTCCGTGTAAATTTCCCACTTTGGATTTAGTCTATTTTGTGTACTAAAATGTAGCTTATTTTTATTCTCTGAGCCATTAAGCCTTTATTACTAACCTCTTTTTTCCCTTATGTTAGACATTAAGTGCTCTTCTTCCATAAGAATAATACAATAGTCTTTTCCTTGTATTATAAAAGTCCCACTCTTGTCTCTCTTGCTTTTATGTATTCTATAATCTACATAACAAGCAAGGTTGTTTTTATTTGCAAGTCAGATCAGTATTTTTCTGATCAATGCCTGTCAATGGCTTCTCATCTCACTCAGAATCGGAACCATTTGAATCACGGAACCAGTATGATCTGAGTCTTGGCTTATTCCCTTCTACTCGTTAGCCTTTTCATTCTCTCTAGCACCACTGAACTGTGGGACATTTTAGGCACTCCCCCTCTTGCTCCACTATTCCCTTTCCCTGGAAAGTTCTTACCCCAGTGTCTGAATCTAAGAGTATGCTCAAACATCACTATCGGGGAAGGCCCTCTGAGCCAAGATTTCTAGAACAGTAGCACCTCTCATTCTGTCTTCTAACCCTACTATTTCTCTCTTCTCAAAAACCAACCTATTCCATGTTTGTTATTGTGCCTCCCTCCATTAGAACTTAAGCTTGATAAGAGCAAGGGTTTTGTATTTGTTTCCTTCTTTACTCCTAGTGCCTGGGAGAATGACTGGCACATGATAGGCATCAGTATACACTGAATACAGGAATAATGAATGAATTAGTGTGATCAAAATTAATCTTGGAAAGTGTCCTGTGACTTCCTTTTTTGATAACCCCCCCTTTGATACTTTCTTTTTCTTCCATTTTCTCACCATTATCCACTCTATGTCCCCTTTTGCTCTCCTATCACTTCTGGAATTTGCAGTCATTTATATTTGATTGTCTCTCTCTCTTTGTAACTGTGGACAGAGTTCATTCCTCCAAGCATACTGAAAGATTCAGAGATAAACAGTTATCTGTCTTGTAGGGAAGTATTAAAACCTAACAACATCTTGAAGTGTTTCTGAGGTTAAAATGATAGATACTCTGTCTTGAATACCAGCGAATGATGAATAAGCTATTGATTAACTTGTGAGCATGAAATGAGATGTCATTTACTATGAGTTGTTGATAATACTGCATTTATTTTCCATGATTCTGTTTTACCTAGTTGATACCCAGATAGTATGCCAACTTTTCTGTAAATGATTAAAATGTAATTTAAATAATTTATCTCAGAATGCAGATAAATAATTTTTAGATACTGCTACTTTTGCCTTAAGTTGTGTTTAAAAATATCTGATACTTTGGTTATTGATATCTATGTATTTTATTTGATAGTTCACTACAGAATTTTAGAATAATAAAACATGTTTGAAAAAGCACTGCAATCATGAAAAAAAGAGAAAGTGACACTTATAATGTCATCATTTACTACAAGTATTAAAAATCCCAGTGCTGATTACAGTGTGCACATTCTAAAAAGACAACATCATTGTAGAAGACACACATGACAGCATATAGATGGATTTTATATAAAATAACATCAGTCACAATATGAAAAGGCTACATACTATATGATTCAAACTGTATGATATTCTGGAAATAGCAAAACTATGGAGACAGCAAAAAGATCTGTGCTTTTCAGGGGTTGTTGGGGGAGAGGGATGAATAGGAGGAACATAGAGGAGTTAGGGTATGAAAAATATTCTGTATGATACTGTGGTGGTGAATAAGTGCCATTATACATTTGTCCAGACACATGTAATGTACAGCACCAATAATGAACCTTAATGTACACTCTGGACCTTGGGTGACAATGTTGCATCAATGTGGGTTCATCAATGTAGCAAATCTGCTACTGTGATGTGGGATGTTGATGGGGGGAAAGTGTGAGCGTGCAGGGGCAGTGAGTATGAGAGAACTTTACTTTCTGTAAAGTTTTATTATGAACCTAAAAGTGGTCTTTAAAATTAAAGTGTATGTTTTTGAAAAACTAAAGAGGGAGAATCAATCCAATTTAAACTCCCCTACCTGGGAATCAGACACATGAAATGATATACTTCTTGTCAATAATACTTCTTCATTTAGATAGTCAAATCCCTTTGATTCATAGAGCAGATTCATAAATGAGGCAATTGTACCATACTATATTTCTAATTATTGAATTGCTTTGTGAATAGGATTTTTTCTTGTATTTCTTTCTTGTATTAGGTTTTTAAAAATGAAAATGGGCCAGTGAAGTTACTGTTTGGAGATGATAAGAGAATGCTTAGCTGGCATACTAGTTATTCCTTTGGTTAAAAGTGGTTTTCTTGATAATTTATTTGTACAAGCTCTTTTCTTTTTGACTCTTCACTTTTGAATATCGCCTATGGAATGGTATTTGATTTTGTGCACCATTAATATGAGCCAGCTCTACTTTATTCTCATATCTCAGCTCAGAAGACAATAACCTGGCTTAAACCCATTAGGCACCACCAATATGACTCAGAAGGAAAGGCAATTGGAACATCACCAAAATCTCTAATCACCTCATCATTATCTAATTAGGTAATGCAGAATTGGTAAGTTTTAAGGCAATATTATACTGATGAATGTTACACAAGTCTGTGAATAATTCCCAAAAGTAATGTGCATGTCTTTGGTCATAAATGTTTCTAGTACATGAGTATTTAAACATTACTGGGTGAATTCTATCTTTAGAAAAATAAAACAACAACAACAAAAAAGTTTAAATCTTAAGGTATAAATTTTAGGTTACCAAGATAATCCGTAAGAAAGAGTAGAGATAGGAAAAATATATACAGTTGTGATTTAATTCCTTTACATCTATCCAAATAGGGCCTTATTGTACTTACTGGACACTGTACTATGTTAGGTTTAATCCTACATTAGTCTTCAGAATTAAAATATAAGTGTTCAGAATAATGAAAAAAACACAACTTATTCAAGTCAATACGATGATGAAGAATAGTTGAAAAATAAGATGTTAGGCCAGATGTGGAGGCTCATGCCTATAATCTCAGCACTTTGGGATGCCAAGGTGGGTTTATCATCTGAGGTCAGAAGTTTGATGAATGTGGGTTCATCCAATGTAGAAAAACCTACCACTGTGATGTGGGATGTTGATAGAGGCCTGACCATCAGGATGAAACCCTGTCTCTACTAAAAATACAAAATTAGCTGGCTGTGGTGGTACGCGCCTATAATCCCAGCTCAGGAGGCTGAGGAAGGAGAGTTGCTTGAACTCAGGAGGCAGAGGTTGCAGTGAGCCAAGATTGTGCCATGACACTCCAGCCTGGACAACAGTGAGACTCTGTCTCGTATATGAAGTAATATTATTAAGGAAATAATTGTCTACCTCTGCTGAGTTCTTCATCATCATGAATGAGAGAAAACATATGTAAGCTATTCCTGGCACTACTTCAAATTTATATGTGAATGAAGGCTGTACAACTCAGGAATTCCCAAAGTTTGAGGCTCAAGAAAGGAAGGAAAGAAATAGTGTTGAGCACTTCACCCTTGACCAGCCTCATGTGATAATCATGAGCTAGAATTGTACAAGTTCCAAGTTATGAGACAGATATTGTTGCAGATTTTAATTATGACAGATGAGGAATGAAGAGCATACTCCAGGTAGGTCATGCAAGAAGGACTAAATAGAGGAAGATTATTATACTCAGTAACCAGATGTAGGCAAATGAAAATGTTTATGAGATGTAGCTCAGTCAAATTCAATTGAACTTTGCCCTTTCCTGGTTGCCCACAGTTTCAGCCTTACTAAAACTCATTCTCACTAAAAGGTATTTGCCCTGAGGATCTCAGTTCACTGAAGACATTGTGGTTAAGTTCAACATTCCTAACTTCCATGACTTTTTCTTTACATCTCAGACTGCTTCTCCTCCTCTGAGTTTATCTTGCTTTATTTGTTGATTCTTAGTCCGTACTACTGTTTGCACTTTCCGCCATCACTCTCATTGTTCCTTTTCCTTTCTCTACGTCTTAAAGATAGGCATTATCTTTAGTTTCTCTTCTATTTTTTTTTTTTTACCTGCTTTTCTTGGATGATTTTAACAGTCTCCATGGCTTAATGGCTCAGGTTTCCTCAGAGCTTCATATCCTCATTTTATAAGGCCTTGTGTACATTTCCACCTGGATACCAGACCGTACATGTAAGTGTAATGTCTAAAAGAATATCAGTTGTTCTCTCCAAGCTGTATCACACTCCAGAATTTATACTGACTTTCAAACTAACATTGTGCTTTCAGCCTCACAAACAGAAAAACAAATAGATTTATCTTTTTTCCAGTGATCCCCCCAAATCCAGAAAAAAACTTAATTATTCTTTAACATTTCTGACAAATTTTCTTTATCTCCTTTTTCACTGACACTAACCTTCCTTGCTTTGCATCAGGATTGCTGCATTAGACTTCAAATTAGCTTCTTTATTTCCAGATTTTGCTGAATCTGTCTATTGGGCATTGTTATTTAAAGTATAGTCTGGGAATTAGCAGTAATGGTATTATCTGGGAATTCATTTTTGTAAGTTGAAATCTCAGGCTTTGCTGGAGAATTGAATCAGCATGTGCTTTTGCAGGATTCCCAAGCAATGAGTGTTCATTAAAGTTTGAGAAGCTCTGATCTGCATGACCATGTTACTTCTTAATTCATAAGGGCTTCCAAAAAACTTACTTCAATATTACTAGATGATAACATTGATTAAACTTAAAAGTATTACAGTCTCACCCTCAAAATTTAGTTACCACGAATCATCTATACTGTGCTTTTTTATCCTGAATCACTATGCACATTTCAGTTCCTGTGTCTGGCTAACGTGGTCTACTTGCTAAAAATGCCCTCTACTTACTTGTTTGTTTACACAAACCTAATCCATTCTGAAAGATTAATTCAAGATCCAACCTTTTAAAACATCTTTTTTATAGTACCTATTGTACACATAATAAAGTTTTATTAAGAGTGTCTAAAAACTATTTTGTGTTATTTTTGTTTTTCTTAAATTGCTAGCCCATTTCTAATTAGCTATCAGTTCTTTTACTAACTTGTGTTCTGGCATTTAGAAGAGATCTTGCACACCACTGGGGCCAAATTATTTCTAAAAATAAGTCAAATAGATGGCCTTAAAATTAAATATGAAATTTATTTTAATTTATAGCATTTATACATACAACAAAATTATACACAACTTTACAGATGATGGTTACATACATTTTAAACCAGAATTTCCTGCCTTTCTCCCAGCCTCTCCTGCTAAGAAATATTTCACTTGGTATAAATGAAATCTATACTTGATATAAATATAAGAAAATATTTCACTTGATATAAATGTGTAAACATTTAAATGTGCTGGACTCTAATTGTATGATTATATGTAGGATTAACTTCTACTGCCTACATTTAAAATAATTCTGTGTAATAAAATTGATGTTTGGATATATTGCAACATTTAAAAATGCTCTATTTAATAACTCTACAGAGAAATATATCTACATAAGCAGCTGCTTTGTAGAAATTAAGCTTTATAACCAATGCTCCATATTGTTAGTTAACCTGTATGATCATATTGATTCAATAATTGATATTAGTCACAAGTAAATTACAGAAATAGTAAATAAAAAACCTCCTAGGAATAAAAAATAAAATTCACCTTTGTTTTTAACATCAAGAGGAAACAACAAAAATTGATATATTTTTGCCACAAAAGGATTCTGCACTGTAAAATTTTTTATTTTTCAAATGTTTATCTAGCCAAATATTATAAAGCAAATATATATATTTTTTTAATTTTTGAAAATAATTATAAATACTAACATGTATTTTTTGTTACTTTCTAGGTTTGATGATCTCCTGTGTTAAGTGTTAATTTGGTATTGTAAGGGATAACAATAGCAAGTATACAAAGTAAAAAATAATTGTATCACTTATAGTTTAAAAAGCCCTTGTTTTGAAGTGTTCATGTCTTAGAATTCCCTTTTGTCTTTAATGAAGCCAGAATTTTTTTTTTACTATAAATTCTATTTTATGCATGCTATCTACTCTCTTTCCCAAGCTATTTTAGGTTAGTTAAGTGCACGTCATATTAATTTACCTGAAAGTGTAACTTTCTGAAGACACCCAAAGGAATGTGGACATAACTCTGGGTTGGAAAAATGACTAGTTATGAGTCTTCCAATGAGGCACCATCTGGAAGCAGTTGAGAGTTGATCGTGCAATCTAGTCAAGGACTGAGTTAAATCTATCATCCTGTAACTGGTCCTGAAATTTAGGTTACAAGTGTACATTAAATAAAACTATATTGACCTTTCTCAACTTTCTTTTCTTCCTGAAGAGCAATACCAGTCAAATTCTAGGAGAATATCCTCTAGTTCCTAGGCATTAGAGGGTGAGGAAACTGACCTTAGGGTAGATATCACATGCCCAACAAATGATATTGTTCTTAAAAGAATTTTCTTTTTCATTGAGAAGGTAACATATAAATACTGCATGACAACATGATGAGTTACATTTAAAAGAAAATTAGTAGTAGTTACTAAGCACTGATTAAAGAAACACCATTTCTGCCTGAGTCTCCAGGACAGGTTTTATGAAGAAGTTGACATTTGACCTAAACTTTAAAGATTTTCAACATTCACATGAGTATGGGATAAAAGTCATTCAAAAGAAGGAGAGAGAGAGAAAAAAAAGAAGAAATTTGAAGGAAGAAACAGTATAGGGTACCACCACAACTGCAGAATGGAGAGCGACCATTCTCTAATATAGAACCACCTGCGGCTTGGCAAAGGCAAAAATGAGTTGGAACTGCAGCATGTGGGACTTCAAGTGAGTTTAAAGTTTATGGTATAGATCATGAAAAGCATAAAAATGATTTCTAAATATATTTAACAATAATGTTTTAACTTGCTCTTTCCTATTTGATTTTAATAATAAAATACATTTTGAATCAGTATTGCAAAAATATTGGAGCTTGAAAGGATTTTATAAATCATTTTGAAAAAAAATAATCATTTTGTACTTGAACAAACTGGGTTCCAAAGACCTTGAATGACATCTTCAAGGTCAGAGAACTCTGATCATTGTAACGCAATCACACATAGTTCTTGTAGTTATTCTGGTTGTGTTGATAATTCCAGACCTAGATTGTAATCAGCCTCTATTGAGAAGAGAGTAGAGTCTTATTTGGATCATCAGTTTGTTCAAAAGATCGATTTAAACCCTTATGTCTGTGCCCTTACATGTAATTATATTTCATTTAAAGTTAGTTACAGACAGAACTGCTAGGAATTTTTAAAAGTGTAAACATCATCATCATCTCCTTTGTTTAGTCCTCCTTTCATGAACTACTATCATGCAGTGTAACATTTAGCCTTTGTACTCTTTTTCCCAACAAATTTCTGAAAACAAAACAAAATAAAAATATGAACCCTGTTCTTCCTGGACATAAGTAAACATAGCCCTGAAAGGAAGGGAACACCTTGACCTTGAACCTATCAGCTTTTCTGGGGAGATAGTTTCAGATATGTATGACTCATTTCCTACAGATTAAGACTGTGTGTGTGTGTGTGTGTGTGTGTGTGTGTGTGTGTGTGTGTTTACAAGATTAGAAGGGGAAAAAACTTTAAGAGTCACACATCACCTTGATTTCCGGCCACCTAAGAGAATTATGGTCAAACTCACCTGACATAGATCTTTTGTGGATTTCTGGGATGCTGATTGTGATGTTGCAGTACTTATTTCTCCTACCAGACTATGTGATGTCTTTTTAAATACATAACCACATTTAACTGATTTTTTAAATTTTATGTATTTCCCAGCAAAATTATATGTAACTTAGTGACTGCCTGCCTCTAACAAAAAGACATTAGCTACTTCATCTGGCCTGCAGCAGTTAGGGAAATACAGTTTCAAGTTGCCCAGGGATGGCCAGTCCAACATCTTAGTTTAGTTATTGGAATCACATGCCTACCTAACTTGGGCAGTAACTTTCACATAGGAGGAGCCAGAATTGAGTATTCACATTGATTGAAGGTCTTTGCATGACCCAAATTACATAGCTGGAGTGAAAGTTCATTACATTATTGATATTGTTTCCTTTTCCTTTCATTTTTTTCACTTCTTCTGCGCTACTCAGTCCCAAACAGATTTTCCTATGGTCTCCTAGGGTTTGGACAATAGACATGTTTACGTCTGGTTTGAGCTTATGCCACTAATGTGGGGAGGTTTTCTCTAAGACTCTCCATATTGGGCAAGACCTGACTTTTGACCACCTCCAGTACAGCAGATGAACCAAAATGTGAATGTAATATATTGGCTAATACCTTCAAAGTCTGTTGCTCCAAGATTGCACTTTCCTCTGTTACAAACTTTTAAACAAAAATTGACCTGAGAGCTCAGCACTGTAGTGTATTTTTGAATTCTACAATGTAATTAATGTCATTTCAAAATATTTATCATTTTTAGAGAATGAGTTAGTTTGGAGAGTCCTTTAGAAACAGAAAATCTCCTTTAGAAATAGAAAAATAAATTAGTATGAAGAAGATTTTAAAATACCATAGAGAAACATGGCATTGAGAGAGTAGTTTGGGTTAATAATGACTGTACAGTTCATCTACCCCATGTGACTCTTCTTCTGCCACATACAGTGATATACATGAGACCATGCAGAAGGCAGATGGGTGATTTTATTCAAGATTGAGATTTTTTTAGAACACGTGCATTTAAAACATATCGTAATGGGGGTTTAAGAGATTGTCAAGAGAATGATTGAAAAGATAGAGCACTTACTCATTGCATAAGTAATTAAATAAGAAAGCAAGAAACAGGAAATGGTGTTCAGAGAGTTTGGGTGCTACGGGATTTCAGGGTGACTTCTTAGGGCCTTACTGTAAAGTGAATCAGGAAAATGGACTAGAATTGAAGATGACTGTTGATGATGAAGTCAAAGCTAATTTTCTATGTGGATTTTGAAATCAACTAGATTGAGAATAGGACTTGAAGCAAAGAAAAAACTTTGAACTTGATATCAATATATTCAGTAAATGAAGGTGAAAAAGTATATAAACTATACAATAGTAATTGGCAAATATTAGAAGGGTTAGAGTGCTCCAAACATAGAGGAGTGGAGGTTTCTGCAAAAGAGGGATAGACATGTCCTGGATATAGTAATGGGAATCCAGAAAATGTCTTGACTCCCATACTATGAGCTTTAAGAACATAACTAACTTCTACTAATTTAATCCTTCCTTTCCTTCTTTATATTTCACTCTTTTGAGTCAGAGTCTTGTTCTATTACCCAGCCTACACAATCTTGGCTCACTGCAGCCTCAATCTCCCTGGCTCAAGCCATCCTCCCATCTCAGCGTCCCAAGTAGCTGGGGCTACACGTGTGCACCACCACACCTGGCTAATTTTTGTATTTTTTGTAGAGACAGGGTTTTGCCATGATGCGCAGGCTGGTCTTGAACTTCTAAGCTCAAGCCATCCACCTTCGGCTTCTGAAAGTACTGGGATTGTAGACATGAGCCACCGTGTCTGGCCAATTTAACCCTTTCATCATACAAGACCATCAGCGAGTTGTGTGTTTGGACCACATTGCTTTCTTCATTGTCTGATATATAATGTTAGAGAACCAAAGAACCAAGCAAAGGTAGACCCAATAACTGTGCATTGGGCATTAGCAAAGAGGAATGATTGTGCGTTTACTTTAATAAGACAGAGACAACAGAATATAGCAGTTAGGAATGTTATACTTCGGATGGGTTTTGGAAGAAAATTGTGTGGATTTGTATTTCCTATGGGTTGAATTGTGTCCGTCTAAATGAGATATCTTTAAGTCCTAACCTCACTACTTCAGATTGTTACCTCATTTGGAAGTAAAGTCATTGCAGATGTGATTAGTTAAGATGAGGTCATATGGTACTAGAGTAGTCCCCCTAATCTGATGATGTTGTTGTGAATATGTGTGTGCAAGCATGTATTATACAACTCTTGTGACAATCAAGTTCTGATGGGGATGTGAAGTAACTGTAACTTTCCTACATTTCTCATGAACGTGCAAAATGGTACAGCCACTATGGAAAACCATTTATTAGTTTCTAATAAGTTAAACATACATACCATATTACTTAGATTTTTACATAAGCATAATAAAATGTATGTTCATACAAAAGTCTGGATATTTATAGAAGTTTTCTTCATAAAAATCTGCAAACAATTGTGTTCCTCAACTGAGTCATGTGAAAACCACAGTTCTTTTGTTCTTACCGTTCTTTTATTACTTAGTGATAAAGAAACAAACTCTTGATACACTCAGCAACATGAATAAATTTCAAATGCATTATGCTTAGTGAACAAAGCAAAATTCAAAATGCTGCATACTGCATATCTCATTTATATAACATTCTGGAAAAGGCAAGATTGCAGGGATGGAAATTACACCTGTGATTGCCGAGTGTTAAGAATGAGGGGGAAGAATTTGCCTTAAAAATTCTGGCATGAGGGATTCACGTGTTTGTAGAGGGGGTATGATTGGAACTCTTTGGTGGTTTGATTGTAGCAGTGGTACTATTTTTAAACTGTATTATTTTGCCAAAATTCACTCTAGAAGAAGCAGATATCCCTGTTTGAAAAATTTAAGATATATTTGGAACACTTTTAAATGCCTAATATCATTATACTATAGTAAATAATCCAAAGGCATATACTAGTTTCTAGGAGTGCTACAACAAATTATCACAAATGTAATAGCTTAAAACAATACAATTTTATTCTCTCGTGATTTTAAAGGTTAAAAAGTCTAAAATCAAGGTGTTGGCTAGGTTGCTTTCTTCCAAAGATTCTAGGGGATAATCCATTCCATGCTTCTCTCCTGGCTTACAATGTTTGGCAATCCTTGGCTTGTAAATGAATCACTCCAGTTCTACCTCCACCTATGGCCTTCCCTTCTGCATTTCTTTGTGGCTTTTTTTTTCCCTTTTATAAGGACATCTGTCATTGAATTTAGGACCCATACTAATCCAGGATGATCTCATCTCAAGATCCACACCTTAATTACATCTGCAAAGAAACTTACTTTAAATAAGGTTACATTGTGAGGTTTTGAGCAAACATGTCCTGCAAAGGAAAACGATTCAACCCACTGTAAGTCATCATAGCAAATTTTAATAAGTATAGTCATATGTTGATATAAGAACACTGATTAGCACGTTCACTCATGTTTGTATTCTAAAAATGTTTCACCTTGTATATTTCTTAGGCTCACAAGCTAAAAAGGATAATAAAATGCTCTTATTTCTATAACCTCACTACCGTAATTTTTAGGGTATATTTTAGTGTGTTTTTTCCATGAGTAGACTGAATAGTCTTATAAATTGTAAATCACATGAATAATTTATTTAATAGCATACAAAGTATATTCAAATTTATGTATGTAAAAGTCATACATTGACCCAATTAGCTGGTGAGTCAAATACTGTCTTTAAAGCATTTAAAAATTTTTCAAATTCTGAAAATTAACATTGCTGAGCAAGAAACTTAGAATGATGTAGCTGGTATGAACTAGAATACAATGTCAAGACCTAGTATTAAATTATGTCCAACAACAATAAGAAACCAATGAGAAGAAATGGTGGAGAGAAAATAATAATTAGGCTTTTAAATAAGATTTTTTTAACATTTGAAGTTCAAGGGTACATGTGCAGGTTTGTTATATAGGTAATCTTGTGTCATGAGCATTTGTTTTATAGATTATTTCATCACTCAGGTAATAACCCCAGTACCCATTTGTTATTTTTCCTGATCCTTTCCCACCTCCCACTCTCCACCCTCAATAGACGGCAGTATGTGCAGTTTTCCGCTGTGTGTCCATGTATTCTCTCATCAATAAGCTCCCCACTGAGAACATGCAGTATTTGGTTTTCTGTTTCTATGTTAGTTTGCTAAGGATAGTGGCCTTCAGTTCCATCCCTGCACCTGCAAAGGACATGATCTCGTTCATTTTTATGGCTGTATAGTATTTCCTGGTGTGTATGTACCACATTTTTTTATCCAGTCTATCATTGACAAACATTTAGGTTGATTCCATGTCTTTGTTATTGTAAGTAGTGTTGCAATGAATGTATGCATGCATGTGTCTTTATAATAGAATAATTAATATTCTTTTGGATCTATACTCAGTAATGGGATTGCTGGTTTGAATGGTATTTCTGTCTTCAGATCTTTGAGGAATTGCCACACTGTCTTTCACAATGGTTGGACTAATTTACACTCCCACCAACAGTGTATAAGCATTGTTTTTATCCATAATCTTGCCAGCATCTGTTATTTTCTGACCAAAGTCAAATTAGGAAAGAACTCCCATTCCCAAATGCCACAAAGTGAATAAAATGTCTAGGAATAGAGCTGACTAGAGAAGTGAAAGATCTCTACAAGGAGAACTACAAAATACTGCTCAAAGAAACCAGAGATAACACAACAAATGGAAAAACATTCCATCCTCATGAATAGGAATAATAAATTTATTAAAATAGCCATACTGCCCAAAGCAATTTATAGATTCAATGCTATAACTATTAAACTACCAAGGACATTCTTCACAGAAATAGAAAAAAACTATTTTAAAATTCATATGGAACCAAAAAAGCCCAAATCGCCAAGGCAATCCTAAGCAAAAAGAGCAAAGCTGGAGGAATCACGCTACCCAACTTCAAATTATACTACAAGGCTACAGTAACCAAAACAGCATGGCACTGGTACAGAAACAAACACATAGACCAATTAAACAGAATAGAGAACCCAGAAATAATACTTCACATCTATAACTATCTGATCTTCAACAAACCTGGCAAAAACAAGGAATGAGGAAAGAACTCCCTATTTAATACATGGTTCTAGGATAACTGGCTAGCCATACGCAGAAGATTGAAACTGGGCCATTTCCTTTCATCATATAAAAAAATTAACTCCAGATGGATTAAAAACCTAAATGTAAGTCACAAGACTTTAAAAACATTGGAAGAAATCATGAGCGATACCATTGAGGACATAGGCATGGGCAAATATTTCATGATGAAGACACCAAAAGCAATTGCAACAAAAGCAAAAAATTGACAAATGGGATCCAATTAAACTAAAGAGCTTTGCACAGCAAGAGAAAGTATCAACATGGTAATCAAACAGCCTACAGAATGAGAGAAAATTCTTGCAAACTATGCATCTGACAAAGGTCTAATATCCAGCATCTATAAGGAACTTAAACAAGTTTATAAGAAAAACACAACCCCATAAAAAAGTGGGCAAAGGACATGAACAGACACTTTTCAAAAGAAGACATATATGCAGATAACAAGTATGTGAAAAAGCTCAACATCACTGATCATTACAGAAATGCTAATCAAAACCACAGTGAGATACCATCTCACATCTATCAGAATGGCTATTACTAAAAAATCAAAAACGAATAGATGGTGGCAAGATTGTGGATAAAAGCAATGCTTATACATGGTTGCTGCCAGTGCAAATTAGTCCAGCCGTTGTAGAAGACAACGTGGTAATTGCTCAGTAAAAACAGAAATACCATTCGACCCAGCAATCTGATTACTGGGTATATGCCAGAGGAACATAAATTATTCTATTATGAAGACACATGTATGTGTTATGCTCATTACAACACTTTTTTCGATAGCAAAGACATGGATTCAACCTTAATGTCCATCACAAAGTGGTTAGAAAAATGTGGTACATATACACCTTGAAATACTATGCAGCCGTAAAAATGAACAAGAATTATGTCCTGTGCAGTGACATGGATGGAACTGAAAGCCATTATCCTTAGCAAACTAACACAGGAACAGGAAAACCAAAGAGCAGGGAAAATAACTAATGGGTACTAGGCTTAATACCTGGGTGATAAAAATAATCCGTACAACCCTCATGGCATAAGTTTACTTATGTAACAAACCTGCACATGTATCCCTGATCTTAAAGTATACAGAGAAAGAAAATGAGATAATACCTAAGAAATTTTCAGAAATGATAAAAACACATAAATCTCTAAATATAGGAAACAAAATGTATCCCAGCAAAACTATCTTTATAAAAAAGAAGAATTAAGTAAAACATTTTACAGCAATAAAATGTGTAACAGTTCAGCATCATTATACCCTCACTGAAGTAACTTTAAAATATGAACTTCAAGGGGAAATAAAACGACCACAGAAGGAAAGTATGGGGGTACAAGATAAAATGATGATCAAAGAAAACATGAAGAATCAAAGAAACCCAAAGTGAGTCTAAACAGTGATTTATACTGATTTAATTTCTGTTACATGGAAAGTTCAAGAAATTCTGGTCGACTGAAACCAGTAAGTTAAAAAAAAACTCACAAAATAAATACAAGCTTTTTGAGACTTGAGACAAAAGACAGAAAAACTACAACTGTGTAAGATGCACACTAACATTAGATTTTTCATTAGTAGCTTTGGATGCCAGAAAAAGTAACGAACATTTCCCAAAGTTATTAGGAAAATGACTCTGAAATGGGATACTGGCTCTAGACAAATCTTAAGTATGAAGGTAATGACTTTTTATTAATTAATGGACTTAGAAAAGATGTGTTACATAACTGCTACACTAAAAGTATATTATTGCGACATTTTAAAAAGTAGGAGAGAGAAATGAGAAACTCCAGGAAAAAATAAAAAACTATACAAAAATTTCATTTTCCAATTATGAAGCAAACTAAAATGTGGGTACAAGTTTAAACCAACTGATAGGCTGATGAAAATATAGTATTTAATTATATATTAATGTGGACTGTATTATACTTTCAGTAATTCAGAGGTCATGATATTCAAACACTACAAAAGAAAACATTATTGTGAAATATAACTTGGACTTGCAGTTAATGTCTCAGCAACAATAAAAACAAGGTTCATTAGTTTTCCACTTTTAGCTCATCCTGCAAAGTAAAGAAGACCTACTTATGATCACAGAGCAATTGTAAATTTTATTAATTTTGACCATGTGAAACTGATGTGCTGAGGACAGAAAAATTATAATAAGGAAAAGAAAAAATAAAAAGATTAAGAGTTAGATATGATATAGAAGGAAATTTTGTGATGATAATTGATAAAATAAATATATAAATACATTAAACAAAGATATGCAGCTAAGCAATTTAAATAGTGATCAAAAATATCTGATGAAGACGATGATAAGTGGATGACTCCCTGCATGATCAAAGTTTTCAGCTTCCACAGTGGACAGTTAATAGGTAACACAGTTCATAAGTCAAGAAATGGAGAATAGGTATGAAGATAATGTTTTAAAAAAAAAAGAAATGATTACTAGAAGACATTTTGATTTTTTTTTATATTGGGCTACGTGTTAAGTGGTGGCAAAGGTGCAAAGATGATCACTTTTTATTATGTCACCTGTATTGTGAGAATCTATACGGTATTATTTTGATTAAAGTATTAAAATGTATATGGAAAATCATACCAGTAAAATTATTTTTTTAAATAAGATTTCTCAGCCATATGATAAGCATTTAAAGATCCAAAGCTGAGGACAGTGATAAATTTTTTTTTCCAGGTTTATATTATTCTTCAAGAGAAACGCGACAAAATAAGGGAAAATAATCCATGCAAGTTCAAAATTTTTCAAATGTATTTCAATACATATTATTGTATATTGGTTTTTGATCATATTTAAATTATTTTTAAGAAGGAGTGAAGGAAAACTTGACCCTCTTTTTGTATGTTTTTCCAGTTTTAATACTCTTCATACAAGTTTCTTTCATTTGTTTCAATTATTGTACATAATTCATTTGTTAATCTCTAAAATGGAAAGAGGGAAAACCCAAATTTTCCTCATTATGAAGTGTGGGATGTAGAAAACCAGAACATTGAGATTATAATTGTCCTACCAAATATATATTTGTGTTATTACTTCTTAACTTCTGATGTATTTTTCCATGTAAGCACTGAAATATGAGAAGTTGGTACTCAGATGAAAGCTCTAATATCCACTCATTGTGAACTCTGCATAATTTTGGAAATAATGTCTTTAAAATTTCTTTTTTTTTTTCTGGTTGGCTTTCAAATGCTATTTTAAAAGTTGCAAGACATGAAAAACCAGATGCATACCTTCCCTTCACATGGATTTTCATAGTTATTTCTTGTCTCTGGGATACTAATATGGTCTATTTTTTGTCAATGCACAATTTGTACAATGTTTCTTTTAAACAGTCCCTTTCTTTGGTGACATGTTTAGTCATTTTATTCTAAAAAATATTTTACAAATATATCGTTACTATTTCTAATATGGACCATTATCATCATTAATTCATTAGGAATCAAAAATAGAATATATTAAGAAAATCGAATTAGCATGTTTAATTTTAATGTGCTTCAAACTCTTTTTTTGTTACAGTATACTAAGCTTATAGGGAAAGTGTTCCAACTGACAGATTATTATTGAGAAGGATATAAGGAAAAGACTTGTTTTTATTAATACCTTTTCACCAATACTAGCCTCAAGATATTAGAATAAAATGCAATGTATGAGTTTAAGTGCTGAATAATATGCTAGGTTGCTGGTAAAGGAATATGCTTAACAAAGTATTTCCCCCTTTGAAATATTATTATTTTTCCCCCAGGAAACCAGCTAGAGAGTAAAGCAATCTTCTTCTTTTTTACCAAATTATAGAATTCATTTATGTCCTGTGGGCAAAGGTAAACACATAGTAATCACAGCTCAGAATCTTCTGATTAAAGAAATGCCCATCAAGCACCCTAATGATATCTTGTTTATGTTGATGGTTTATTGTTTTTTCCAACACGTCTGAAATATTTTACAATTCAGCTGATTCTGGCAGTTTCCAAGCATTTTCCCAGTCTCAGAGGGGGAGTACTTGCCCTGCCTTCTGCAGAGCTGGCTGACAAAGGTGGCATCCTGGCCTTTGGCCAGGCGCTTGTCTCCAGCATGGTCCCTGCATTTCTGATTTGCCTAGGGAGCACTGAACACTGCAACCTCAAAAGCAAATTAGACTGCAAAAGCTCCCATTCAAGTGAATGCTGTTGTAGCATTTGAAAAAAAAATATTTTTTAAACTAAAAGTTTGAGAAAAAACATATGTAAAGCAAAACGCACACAATAGGCTACAATGAAAAGGATATAGTGGAAGACTTTAACAATGCACTGTTAATATTAGACAGATCAATGGAACAGAAAATTAACAAGGATATCCAGGACTTGAACTCAGATCTGGACCAAGCAAATCTAATAGACATTTACAGAACTCTCCACCCCCAAATCAACAGAATATACATTCTTCTCAGCACCTCATCACACCTACTCTAAAATTGACCACATAATTGGAAGTAAATCACTCCTCAGCAAATGCAAAAGAATGAAAATCATAACAAACAGTCTCTCAGACACAGTGCAATCAAATTAGAATGCAGAATTAAGAAACTAACTCAGAACCACCCAACTTCATGGAAACTGAACAACTGGCTCTTGAATGTTGACTGGATAAACAATGAAATGAAGGCAGAAATAAAGATGTTCTTCGAAACCAATGAGGACGAAGACACAATGTACCAGAAATCTCTGGGACATATTTAAAGCAGTGTCTAAAGGAAAATTTATAGCAATAAATGCCCAGATGAAAAGCAAAGAAAAATCTAAAATCCACACCCTATCATCAAAATGGAAAGAGCTAGAGGAGCAAGATCAAAAAAACTCAAAACCTAGCAGAAGACAAGGAATAACTATGATCAGAGCAGAACTGAAGGAGACAGAGACACAAAAAACACTGCAAAAAATTAATAAATCCAGGAGCTGTGTTTTTGAAAAAGACAAAACAAAATAGACCACTAGCCAGATTAATAAAAAAGAGAGAATAATCAAATAGATGCAATAAAAAAATGATAAAGGAGATATCACCACAGCTTCCACAAAAAATAAAAACTACCCGTCAGAGATTTCTGCAAGCAGCTCTATGCACATAAACCTGAAAACCTGGAAGAAATGGATAAATTCCTGGACACTTGCACCCCTCCCCAAGCCTAAACCAGGAAGAAGTGAAACCCTGAATAGACCAATAACAAGGTCTGAAGTTGAGGCAGCAATTAATAGCCTACCAACCAAAAAAAAAAAACCAGGTCCCGATGAGTTCACAGCCAAATTCTACCAGACATACAAAGAGGAACTGGTACCACTCCTAAAACTACTCCAGACATTCCAAAAGAGGAAATACTCTAACTCATTTTATGAGATGAACATCATCCTGATACCAAAACCTGGTAGAGACTCAACAAGAAAAGAAAACTTCAGGCCAATATCCATGATGAACATAGATGCAAAAATCTTCAATAAAATACTGGCAAACCAATTGCAACAGCACATCAAAAAGTTTATCCATCACGATCAAGTAGGCTTCATCCCAGGGATGCAAGTCTGGTTAAGATACACAAGTCTATAAACGTAATCCACCCCATAAACAGAACCAAAGACAAAAACCACATGATTATCTCAATAGATGCGGAGAAGGCCCTTGACAAAATTCAGCAGTCCTTTAGGCTAAAAACTCTGAATAAACTAGGTATCGACACAATGTATACTCAAAATAATAAAAGCTATTTATGACAAAACCCACCACCAATATCATACTGAATGGGCAAAAACTGGAAGCATTCCCTTTGAAATCTGGCACTACACAAGGATGCCCTCTCTCAACACTCTTGTTTAATATAGTATTGAAAGTTCTAGCCAGAGAAATCAGGCAAGAGAAAGAAATAAAGGGTATTCAAATAGGAAAGGAAGAATTCAAATTGTCTCTATTTGCAGAAGATATGATAGTATATTTAGAAGACACCATTGTCTCAGCCCAAAATCTCCTGAACTATAGGAACTTCAGCAACGTCTAGGATACAAAATCAATGTGTGGAAATCACAAGCATTTGTATACACCAATAACAGACTTAAAGAGAGCCGAATCAGGAACGAACTGCCATTCAAAATTGCTACAGAGAATAAAATACCTAGGAATACAACTAGCAAAGAATATAAAGGACCTCTTCAAGGAGAACTGCAAACCACTGCTCAAGGAAATAAGAGAGGACACAAACAGATGGAAAAATATTTCATGCTCATGGTTAGAATCAATATTGTGAAAATGACCATACAGCCCAAAGTCATTTATAGATTCAACACTATCCCCATGAAACTACCTATGACCCCTCTTCACAGAACTGGAAAAAACCACCTTAAACTTCATATGGAACCAAAAGAGAGCCCACATAGCCAAGTCAAATCTAAGCAAAAAGAAAAAAGCTGGAGGCATCACGCTACCTGACTTCAAACTATACTACTAGGCTACAGTAACCAAAACAGCATGGTACAGGTACCAAAACAGAGATATAGACCAATGGAACAGAACAGAGGCCTCAGAGGCAACGCAACACATCTACAACCATCTGATCTTTGACAAACCTCACAAAAACAAGCAATGGGCATGGTGGCTTATGCCTGTAATCCTAGCACTTTGGGAGACCAAGGTGGGTGGATCACCTGAGGTCAGGAGTTCAAGACCAGTCTGGCCATCATGGTGAAACCCCATCTTTAAAAAAAAAAGAAAGATAGAAAAGAAAAAAACAAGCAATGGGTAAAGGATTCCCCTGTTTAATAAATGGTGTTGGGAAAACTGGCCAGCCATGTGCAGAAAGCAGAAACTGGAGCCCCTTCCTCACAACTTACACTAAAATTAACTCCAGAAGGATTAAAGACCTAAAACCTAACACCATAAAAACCCTAGAAGAAAATCTAGGCAAAACCATCAGGACATAGGCATAGGAAAGGACTTCATGATTAAAACACCAAAACCATTGACAACAAAAGCCAAAATAGACTAACTAAGCTCCAGAGCTTCTGCACAGCAAAAAAACAATCATTAGAGTGAACTGGCAACCAACAGAATGGGAAAAAATTTTTGCAATCTGCCCATCTGATAAAGCGCTAATATCCAGAATCTACAAAGAACTAAAACAGATTTACAAGAGAAAAACAAACAAACCCATTCAAAAGTGGGCAAAGGATATGAACAGGACACTTTTCAAAAGAAGACATATATGAAGCCAACAAACATATGAAAAAATTCTCATCATCACTGGTCATTAGAGAAATGCAAATCAAAACCACATTGAGATACCATCTCGCACCAGTTAGAATGGCGATCATTAAAATATCTGGAGACAGCAGTTGCCTGGAGAGGATGTGGAGAAATAGGAACACTTTTACACTGTTGGTGGGAGTGTAAATTAGTTCAACCATTGTGGAAGACAGTGTGGCGATTCCTCAAAGACCTAGAAATAGAAATTCCATTTGACCTAGCAATCCCCTTACTGGGCATATATCCAAAGGATTATAAATTGTTCTGTTATAAAGACACATGCACACATATGTTCATTGCAGCACTGTTTACAATAGCAAAGACTAGAACCAACCCAAATGCCCATTGATGATAGACTGGACAAGGAAAATGTGGCACATATACACCATGGAATACTATGCAGCCATAAAATACAGTGAGTACGTGTCCTTTGTAGGAACATGGATGAATCTGGAAACCCTGATTCTCAGCAAATTGACACAAGAACAGAAAATCAAACACTGCATGTTCTCACTCATAGGTGGGTGTTGAACAGTAAGAACACATGGACGCAGGGGAGGGGAGCATCACACACTGGGGTCTGTTGGGGCGGACTAGGGGAGGCACAGCAGGGGGGTAGGGAGTTGGGGAGGGATAACATGGGGAGAAATGCCAGCTATAGGTGATACAGTGATGGAGGCAGCAAACCGCATTGCCATGTATGTACCTATGCAACAATCCTGCATGTTCTGCACATGTACCCCAGAACCTAAAGTGCAATAAAATACATACATACACACATACACACACACGCGTGCGCGCATATATATATATATAAATTAGACAAAGCAAATTGAACTCAAGAAGAAAGTAAATAATGTAATAATATCAGAAATCAATGAAATTTTTAAAATGCAGCAAAAAAGTCACTGACTAATTATTTGAATAAATTAGTTTAATTGAAAATCATCTATCCAGACTAGGGAAATAAAACAAAAAACTAAAAATGTTAACTGTAATGACTAATATTTTAAATAGGTCATATTTTTCCAAATTAATTTATATTTTTAGTAAAACCAATTCAAATTCAAAAAAAGAAAATTATATATATAATTATGTTATAAAATTTTGTATATAATGTATAAATTATATTTATTAAATTATATATATGAATATAAGCATTTAAACTGAAGGCTTATAAATATAAACAATAAAAAATTTATAAGGAAAACTTTTTTTTTTTGAAACAGAGTCTCACTCTGTTGCCCAATTTCATGATCTGGGGTCACTGCAACCTCCTCCTCCTGGGTTCGAGCTATTCTCCTGCCTCAGCCTCCCAAGTAGCTGGAATACAGGCACCCACCACCATGCTTGGCTAATTTTTGTAATTTTAGTAGAGATGGGGTTTTACCATGTTGGCCAGGCAGGTCTTGAACTCCTGACCTCAGATGATCTGCCCGCCTCAGCCTCCCAAAGTGCTGGGATTACCAGCATGAGCCACCATGCCTGGCTAAGGAAAACATTTTGGTTAATAAAGAGATAGATAAAGGTGTGGAAGCATTGCCTGAAATTTCTTGATTAATAAACTTGAAATGTTAGGTATTTAATTAAAATAAATGTTCTGTTTATTTCACAATATCTAAGTCCCCTTCTCTCTGTCTGATTGTTGATGCTATCATGACCATTGATGAAAACAAAAATCCTCTGTAGAATTAAAAAAACATTTATAAGTATTAGAGAGATTTTAAACAAATTATTCTGGATATGATATCATGGAAAAAATATTTTTACAAATCATTTAAAATATTTTTCTGCTAAAGTATTTTATTACATCTAGAACCTTAACATAAAAAGAAAAAACAGAATAACAATTGATAATGGTTGAAGCAATAAGTAGCTCAAAAGACTTCAGTATAAATATCTTCATTGTAGTCTCCCAAAATATCTTCATTGTAATCTCCCAGAAAAATCATCTTTTCAGTCTATTGTCAGAAATGAAATGAACTACGGGTCCAATATACAACAATATATCTTCCATTACTAGGCAATAGAAGCATAAATAGGAAAATGTAACTTTATGCAATGGTATAGCATACTAATGATGCTCATGATTGATCAACAAAGCTTAAGCAATCCATTTACTATACGTAAAATATTTCATTACCACTTAAATTTTCCAGAGTAGTTAAAATATTGTAGATAACATCTATAATTTTGAAGACCATTTTTGAAGTATATTTTATTACCAGAAGCATTTCCATGGCTTCTATACTGTTAAACACTGACTAGAAATTTGTATTTATTATGTAAAGGACTCACAAGTATGTGGCTAGAATTTCATTGAAACACTGAATTTCAAAAACGTTAACCTTGATATTAATTCATAGACATATCTTTTTAAGTAAATTAAGTAAATGAAAGGACAGAAATGCAACATAACTTTTCCAAGTTACAATGTTTCACATGGAAACCAAATGTATAGTATGCATGCTGCTCAACTATGGATATCTTGGTCATCAAGATCACCATTCTATGTGGCTTCATGGTATTAGCATCTCGCCAGTCCTAATTCAAAATTAATGGCCTGAAACACTCAGCTATCATTATTATCCAACAAGTAGACCTTCAGTGTTAAAAATATAAACTAATAGAGATGTGGATTTTACCCTTTTATCTTTAATAGAATAAAAGATAAATAAATTAGTCAATAGAAAGCATTAAGGAACTTACCCTGACCTTTCATTCTTGATCTCAAAATAAACCAAAAAAATTATTTCAACTTCTGGATTGAAGTTCTGAACATAGATCCTATGAGGGTTTTTCTTTTACAGGAATAAAATAA
Source organism: Ateles fusciceps (assembly GCA_036589455.1). NCBI lineage: Eukaryota > Metazoa > Chordata > Mammalia > Primates > Atelidae > Ateles > Ateles fusciceps. Next base: position 6,592,700 of record JAZHEH010003404.1, on the reverse strand, counting down.
TTTATTCACAATCACAGAAAATATTTTGTAATTGAAAGAAGATGTCTTATTGATTCAGTTCTTAATTTTTAGGACTAGATGTGCATGTATTATCAATAACAAATTGTGTTTAAAAGATAATTTATGGGCATCAACTTTAACTGATGAGAAAATTCTGTTTGTACATGTTATCAGTGATGAGAAATTTGATTCTTGAGAGCCACATGTTCAGTCTGCCTTTCTTTGTCTGTCTCTAAGGCAATTTACACAGTGCCATCTGGAAGGAAGACAGGCAACAACCCAAACAAAATCCAGTTCAAAACTGTATGTTCAATTGGAAAAAAAACAATGCCTCGTTGAGCTTTTTTGAGATTTTACCTATCTCTTCTCTTTTCATTCATTGACATAATTCTTTGTGTTTCTCGATGCCTACTTTTTGGAAATCTTATTTTTGATGAGTCTAATTTCTCAGATAATCTTTTTACACAGTAACATGTTTTGGAATCTATCCAGGAGAGATATTTATTGTTCTACCCTGAGGAGTTTCTCTTCAAGTATTGCAAAATAATCTCCTAACAATTGAATCATCTCAAAAACAACCATAAAATCTGGATAACATTTTTAAAAACTTGAAAGTTAAAAAAAATTATAATTTTTTGTGGGGTTGGGAGCATTGGTTAAAACTCTAAAGACAGTTATAGCAAGGAGTGTTTCTCATTTTTACGAATTTAGTTTGAAGACAAACCACAGCCCCACAGTGGCCTAGGGGAAGTTTAAACTCTGGTAGAAACCCACATTCTTTCTAACCTAAAGAATTAGAACACAGAGCCTGGGGCAATCGTGCTTCTATAAATGAAGAGGGAATTCTGAAAAAAAGAAAGTATGGAAGAAATCACCAAATTCTGTATATAAACTCTGTCCAAATCTGTGGCTAACCACTGAATTGTGCAAGCGTGGGGAAAACTCAAAGCAGCTAGCAGCTAAAGCTAAACAGAGGAAGCAGGTTTGAGATGCAGCCTCAACACGGAAGAAAAATGTTGAGGCTTGAGGATAAGCAAGGTAGTTTTTGGTTTAAAAAAAAAATTAAACATCCTTTAAAGGAATATAACAAAATGTAGAGCCTCAACAATATAACTGTAACAATGTCCCAAATACAATGGAAAATTTCTCAAAAAAAATAAAAGAAAATATGACTTTTTTAAAGGAAAATAAACAGAGGCTAGAGTCAAGATGATTCAAATGTTAGGTTATCAAACACAAACTTCTTGTTTCCAGCTTTATTGAGGTATAATTGACCAATAAATACTGTATATACTTAAGTTATAAATTGTGAAAAATGTTAATATGTGTACTTTTTAAAACTGATTACCATAATTAAATTAATTCATCCATCACCTCATATAGTTACCATTTTGTGTGTTTGTGTATGGTGAGAACACGTACGATCTACTCTCTTAGAAAATTTCAATTATCTAGTACAGTATTAATTAGTATCATAATGCTCTACATTAGATGACCAGAATTTACTCATCTTTATAACTGAAAGCTTGTACCCTTTGGCCAACATCTTCCAGTTTCCCCCACCTTTCAGCCTCTAGCAATCACTATTCTACTCTTTGATTCTATGAGTTTGACATTTTTAGATTCCACATAGAAGTGAAGTCATAGAATATTTGTTTTTGCGTATCTGGCTTATTTCACTTAGCATACTGCCTCCCAAGGTTACCCATGTTGTTGCAAACTTCAGAATTTTCTTCTTATTTATGAATGTGTTGCATTTCATTACACACACACACACACACACACACACACACACACATACATACACATGCACACACCTACCCCATAATTTCTTTCTTTATGCTCCTGGCGAGGAACACCTAGGTTGAGTTCAAATCTTGGCTATTGTGTACAATTCCATAAGGGACCTGGGAGTCTAAAGATACTAATGCCTTTTTGACATACTGATTTTGTATCCTTTAGATACATACCCAGTAGTGGGGTTGCTGAATCATATGGCAGCCATATTTTTAGTTTTCTGAAAAACGGCCATAATGTTTCCATAATACTCATACCAGTTTATAATTCACCAAAAGTGTACAAGGGTTTCCTTTTCTCCACACCCTTGCTAACACTTGTCTTCTCTTTTTCTTTTTGATAATATCCATTCTTACAGATGTGGACTGATACCTCATTGTGGTTTTCATTTGCATTTCCTTGATGATTAGTGATACTGAGCAACTTTAGTATATCTGTTGGCCATCTATATGACTTCGTCTGAAAAATGTCTATTTAGATCTCCTGCCATACTTAAATTCGATTATTCAGTTTTTTGCTACTGAGTAGAAGGAGTTCTTTATATATTTGAAATAGTAATCCGCTATCAGATATTTGGTTTGTAATTTTTTTGTCCCATTCCATAGTTTGTCCTTTCATTTTGTTGGTTGTTTCCCTCACTGTGTAGAGTATTTTCAGTTTTATGCAATCCCATTTTTTTTAAATTTTTGCTTTTGCTGCCCCGTGCTTTTGGTGACATAATCAAAAAGTCATTGCTAAAACCAGTGGCAAGGAGTTTTCTCATGTTTTGTTCTGGGAGTTTTAAATTTTCCATCTTACATTAAAGTCTTTAATCCATTCTGAATTAGTTTCAGTGTATGCTGTAAGATAAGGGTCCTATTTCAGTATTTTACGTGTGGATATCCAGTTATCTCAACATTATTTGTTCAGGAGACTATGCTTTCCCTATTTTGCATGTTTGGCCGCCTTTTCAAAGATTGATTGACGTGTGACTTTATTTCTGGGCTTTATATTCTATTTCATTGATCTATGTATCTGTGTTTTTACCAGTTCTATACTATTTTGATTACTGTAACTTTATCATATTGTTTGAAATCATTGAGTGTGATGCTTACAGCTTGATTTTTCTCAACATTGCTTTGGCTATTTGGGGTCTTTTGTGGTTTCATATTAATTTCAGGGTTGTATTTTCTTTTTCTGTGAAAAACTTTATTGAAGTTTTTATATGTATTATGTTGAATCTGTAGGTCACTTTGAGTAATATAAGTCTTTTAAACAATATTAATTCTAATCCATGAATATGAGGTATTTTTCTTTTTCTGTTTTTAAATTTTATTTATTTATTTATTATACTTTAAGTTCTGGGGTACATGTGCAGATCATGCAGGTTTGTTATGTAGGTATACACATGCCATATTTTTCTATTTATTTGTGTTTTTAACTTTTTCTCATTTTCACCTCCTTAGTTACTTTTATTCCTCAGTATTCTAATATTTTGATGCCATTGTAAATGAAATTGGTTCCTGAATTTTTTTCAGATAGTTCATCATTAATGTATAGAAACACAACTGATTTTTGTATGTTGATTTTTATATCCTGCAACTTTACTGAATCCATTTATTAGCTTTAAGAGGTTTTCATGACAGCTATAGGATTTTTTATATATAAGATCATGTCACCTGCAACGAAGACAATATAACTTTTTCCTTTCTGGTTAGAATGGCTTTAATTTCTTTTTCTAGCCTAATTGCTCTTACTAGGACTTCTAGTACTGTTAGTAATAAAAGCAGTAAGAGTGGACACCTTTGTCTTATTCCTAGTCTTAGAGGAAATGTTTTAGTGTTGTTGTGTTTTTTAAAATTATTATTATACTTTAAGTTCTGGGGTACAAGTGCAGATTGTGCAGGATTGTTACATAGGTATACACATGCCATGGTGGTTTACTCCATCCATCCACCCGTCATCTACATTAGGTATTTCTCCTAATGTCATACCTCCCCAATCCCCCCCAACCCCTGCTATCCCTCCCCTAACTCTCCCATCCCACAACAGACCCCAGTGTGTGATATTCCCCCTCCCTATGTCCATCTGTTCTCATTGTTTAACAACGACTTATGAGTGAGAACATGCAGTGTTTGGTTTTCTGTTCCTGTGTCAGTTTGCTGAGAATGATGGTTTCCAGCTTCATCCATGTCCCTGCAAAGGACATGAACTCATCCTTTTTATGGCTGCATAGTAATCCATGGTGTATATGTGCCACATTTTCTTCTCCAGTCTGTCATTGATGGGCATTTGGGTTGGTTCCAAGTCTTTGCTATCATAAACAGTGCCGCAGTGAACATATATGTGCATGTGTCTTTATAATAGAATGATTTATAATCCTTTGGGTATATTATACCCAGTAATGGGATTGCTGGGTCAAATGGTGTTTCTATTTCTAGATCCTTGAGGAGTCATCACACTGTCTTCCACCGTGGTTGAACTAATTTATACTCCCACCAACAGTGTAAAAATGTTCCTGTTTCTCCACATCCTCTCCAGCATCTGTTGTCTCCAGATATTTTTAAATTTTTTACTATTTAATATGTTAGCTGTGGTCTTGACACATATAGCCTTTATTATGCTGAAGCACATTCCTTTGATACCTAATGTGTTGAGAGTTTTTGTCATGTCAGACAAGACTATAAAAAAGCTTTTATAATGAGGTAAAAGAAAATACACTTGGAATGAAAGGGCAAAAATAGAAAATCTCAGCAAAAAAATAGTTAATATTGGCATAATTAAAAATCTTTACTAGAAAATAAAAACTAAAGAAATTAAAAACAAAATATTTGAAATAAAATGTAAACTGATCAGATTAATAGTAGAAAGGAGCTGACAAAAAAAGAACAAAACAAACTTGGAAATCATATAATGGAAATTATCCAAGCTAAAAGGCAGAGGAAAAAAAAAAACGAAAGAAGAAGTAAACAGAACTTCAGAGATTGTTACATTCTATCAAATGATCAAACATACATGTAATTAGTGTCCCAGCTGTGTAACAACTGAAACGTTCATGCACTGCTGGTGGGAAAGTGAAATGGTACAATTACTTCAGAAAACTCTTTGGATATTTCTTTAAAAATTCAATATATAGCCACCAAGTAACCTAGTTATTTCACTATAGGTATTTACCTGAGATAATTGAAATATATATCCACACAGAGGATTTATATGCATATATTCATAGAAGCTTTTTTCAAAATAGCTCCAAAATACAGGTAACCCAAATATTCATCAACAAATGCATGGGTAAACAAAATTTGGGTATCTATACAACCAAACACTGCTCAACAATAAAAATGAATCCACACAATAACATATGTGAATCTTTAAGCCATTGTGCTAAGAGGAGCCTTTTATGAAAGGGTTTATATTGTTTGGTTGATTCTAATTATACTAATATCTAGAAAATGCTAACTAATCTATAGTGAACAAAAAGGTATCAATAATTACCTGGGGCAGGGTGCAGAGGTAGGAATGTACTCTAAAGAGGCTTAAAGACACTGTGAGAGGTGATGAAAATATTGTGTGTTGATTTGAGCAGTGGTTAACACTGTATCCATCTATCACAATGAATCAAATCACACACATTAGATGGATACAATTTTTTGAATGTAAATGTATCTCGATAAAGTTGATAAAATTGTGAAACATTTAATATCACTGTCTAACAATTCTGTCTGTAGAATTTTTATGTAAGCAATATTTTATTTTTAGTAAAAGAGATGTCCACCAATATATACTGTAATAGTAACCTCATAGAAAGAGGATAATTTTTATTTGTGTACATACTTCAGTTATTCATTACCTTCTCATGACTAAAATCAGTAACGTTTTGACGTTTTTTCCTTTTTTTTTTTTTTTGTATTTTATTAAGTATAAAGTCAATTAAGTAAATATAGGACCAATTCTCCAGAGAAGCCTGAGAAAATTAAGTGTAAAACCGAAAGTGGCATATTTTATTTTTTATTGTATATATTTAAGGTATACAATGTAAATTTTGATTTACACATAGTGAAATGATTACTGTAGCTAAGCAAAGGAACATATCTATCATAAAGTGGTTTAATTTATAATGTCTTCCTCTCGTTGCATTAAAACGTGTTTCAATTATCAGTAAATATATCTATCTTTGGATACCTAATACCCACTGATGCAAGTTATGTAATGATTTTAATCTGTTTATTTTTTTATGCGTTTGTATTTTATATAAGGTAAATAAATATTCATATATGAAAAATGAAACATTATCCAACTGCAACATAGAAATATCTATGTTCCCAGTCATATAAACAAAGACAAGTGATGAAAATCCAGCCTAACTCTCTTGCATCCTTGAATATGAAGCCACTTTTTGGCCTGCACCTTTAAAATCAGAAACATGTTAGTGCTCCATCCCTGTTTCAAACCATATATTTTCATTTCTTATTAAAAGTCAGTAGTATATTTCCTTTTCTTTGATATGGTAAGTCTTTGAACTTCTCAATAGAAAGTGTTAAGAAGTTGAATTTAAAAAGAAAAATGATATATATATACACTATTGGGTTAGAGGAAAGAATAATGCACCCATGGTTTTCTGATCTGGGTTCATACCCCAGCCCTCAGTTATTGCAACTCTGAGAAAAGAATGCATTATCTTTCTCCCAGGGTTATTTTCAGGAACAGAGAATCTAAAGGAAATGATAGAGGATGTATGCTAAAGTGCTGAGCGCTTTTGAGCCAGATGTATCTAGGGTTAAAACTTGTTTTCTCTGCTTAATATTGATAATGACCTAGGGCAAGTACTTAGTCTTTCTGTTGATTTTACTCATTAATAAAATAGGAGTAATAATAGGAACTTCACAATGTTAAGGTGAAAATTAGGGATAATATATTAATAGTTTGAAATGTAAGTATAGCAGTAGAAACATAATAAGCATCATTTTTATAGCTATTAAAAGCTGTGAGTTAAGATAGTATCTTTTCCCAAATAAATATTAAATGACCAAGCAGACAGCCATAAAAGGCAATTACAAATAACACAAGAAACTGAGGAGCAGTAAGGCTATAATCAAAAAGTCAAAAGGTAAGTGTTGGCGAGGGTGTGCAGAAAACGGAACACTTACACACTGTTGGTGGAAATACAGATTAGTATAGCCACTGTGGAAAACAGTATGGAGATTCCTCAAATAATTAAAAACAGAATCTCCATGTAATCCAGCAATCCAACTACTGGGTATGTATCAGAATGAAATCAAGCAGTATGTTAAAGGGATATCTGCTCTTCCATGTTTATTAAACCATTATTCACAATAGACAAGAAATTGAATTAGCCTAAGTGTATATCAATATGAATGGATAAAGGAAATCTGGTATATAAATCTGGTCTTTCTTTAGCCATAAAAAAGAATAAAATCCTGTTATTCGCAACAGATATTATGTTTAGTAAAATAAGCAGGCCCAGAAAGACAAATACTTCATGATCCCATTCATATGTGGAATTTTAAAAAGTTCATGTCATAAAAGTAAAGAGTAGCATGGTGGGTTGCCAGGGGTCAGAGTGATGGACGGGGTATGAGGTGGCTGTGGAAACATTGGTCAAAGGATAGAAAATTTCAATTAGATAAGAAGAATACGTCCAAGAGATCCATTGTACAACTTGGTGACTACAGTTAATAGTAATATATTATATTTTTGAAAAATGCTAAGAGACTAGATCTCAAGTTTTCACCAAAAAATAACAACTAAGTAAGATAATGTATATGTTGATTAGCTTGATGTAGCCATTCCACAATGTATGTATATATGTATGTATGTGTGTATGTATATACACATACGTATATATAAAACAAAACATTATATTGTACACAATATGTAAAATTTTATCTGTCAATTTTTTTCTTTTTTGAGATGGAGTTTCACTCTTGTTGCCCAGGCTGGAGTGCAATGTCACAATCTCACCTCACTGCAACCTCTACCTCCTGGGTTCAAGCGATTCTCCTGCCTCAGCCTCCCGAGTAGCTGGGATTACAGGCACACCTGCCACCACACCCAGCTAATTTTGTGTTTTTAGTAGAGGTGGGGTTTCTCCATTTTGGTCAGACTGGTCTCAATCCCCCAATGTCAGGTGGTCACCTTGCCTCAGCCTTCCAAAGTGCTGGGATTACAGGCATGAGCCACCACGCCCAGCCTATCTGTCAATTTTTAAAAATTAAACTAAATTAACTATTTTTTAAAAAAAAGAAACTAAGGAGCATCATCTTACCATTTTGAAGATTTTATTCCAGAAAGAAAACTGTCCCAGTCTGCTGCTTCCATCACTCTCCATGAATATTGTCTATAACAGCCAATCAGAAATCCTCTTTCTTTTATCAATTAACACTTCTATGGACAAACTGACTGGTTTTTTAATTAAATTTTTAACTCTACCACCAATATGCAAAAGATCAAAGAACAGAGGATAACAGTCTTAGTCAATGCGATGTTTGCTGAAAGACTAGTTAAATAGATTTGCCTTAAATAATTCACTCTACATTTTTACTGGTCAATTGCTTAGCTCTAAAGTTGTGAGGAAGGGGATAGATTTGCAGTGTGTCTGTCTGTGTAACTGGTGTGCAAAAGCTCTACTCCAACTTCTGCAACCTATAGTAAGTTCATCTAGTGTACTGGAACAGTATTTTTATTGAATGTTCTTCTGACCTTACTGCTTCCTTTTCTTTTAAAGAACATATGGTGGTCCTGGAAGGTCTGGGGAAATTTTTATTTCCCTTTTCTTTATGGGTAGGTAAAATATTCTGTTTCTTGAGCTAGATGCTGGTTACACAAATGGGCTCAGTTTGTTGACATTCATTGAGTTTTAGATTTATGACATATACAGGATTCTGTATTATATAATGCATCAATTAAAGGTAAACATACTAATAGTAATAATAATAGTAATGAAATTACATTTCTTAGCATTTTATGATACAGAGACTATATGACCTTCTCTGAGTAAGAAAGAGGGAAATAAATTGTAAAAAAGAAATGATTTTTATATGTCTTAATAACTCACGATTTGTGTCATGTAGTAAAGTAGTTCTGATATAAATAAATTTGGGAAATATTCCATATATTAACCTCCACCCTGAGGATTCATCATTCACAGTACTAAATTAAAAGCTTTGAAAATTTGTATAGTAGGTGCATTTGTTGAACTTTATTTAACACAGCCTTTACAAAACTGAGATGTGTTCTATAGAACACTAATACTTCCATATTTTAATACATTATGTAGAAAACAAAAATTCTGTGATCAAATAAATTTAAGTATTAATTGGTTATGGTTTAAATAAAACTTAGTAGTTTTCTTCAGTACATTAATTCTTGAGCTTTAATTTGTGCTCTTTTCCAGGATATTATATGGCTCTATATGAATGAGTATTATATTAACTGTCTTAAAGACACATTCTTTTCCCTGTTATAACCTGAAATTAACTAGAATAATTACATTACAAAATGAAGTTTCAGCAGCTAAGTTAAGCAATGCCATAGGGACAGATACTTCCCTGTACTTCTAGAGTTTCATTGCAGGCATTTGTTGACATAAACACAGAAGGCAAGGGTGGGTCTTTTGAAGTATGCAGCAGAACCTTTCAGGATAAGAGTTTCTTGGGAAACATTATTTTAAGAGTACATGATCCTTCCCATGGAACATCTCTAAAAATGACGTTTCCAGCATCTTTAGTATTCAGCCAGACTCACAGGAGAGTCATATATCTAGTAGTTGTTGCATTCTACAAATCTGCACAGTAGTAATAGAGTCAGAATAGTACATAACAAAATAAATTAAAATGCATTTGCTTAGTTCAGTCATTGCAACAAGAAATTTGATAAACAATCTAAATGTAAGGGCTGATATCTGAACAACTATAGATATTTCCCTACAATTAGTATACCAAAACAGACACGGTAAGTGACCAGTTTATGTGAACTAGCATAAGATACATAATATGTAACAGAGACAGTGGGGGAAAAGATGCTTATGGTTAGAATAAAATCAGAGATACTAAAACAGCCATTTCACAATAGAGACTTGATTAAGACCTACCTTAGTATGTTGCTATGTCAGTAAATATAATATGATGATATATCAGTAAGTATAGTCAAAGTAGTTTCAGTATAGAGACTTTAACGTGGTTTCATGAATGCTATCTTTTAGAGAGTGACAAAAGTAGGAACAGTTATGTGATAAAGAAGCTACAAATATTTTTACCTTGTGTTATACTTTTGAATTTTTACATAAGTTATAAAAATAAATTTTAAAAAAACAAAATCATACATCAATTTGGTGGCATAACATTTAAACAACAATTTTTAACATGATTTTAAAACACATGATTTTAACTGGCCTTGCTAGTGGCTTATGCCTAAAGGATAAAACCAGCATCACAGAAATTTGAAACTGAATTAGTCATTGTTAGTAAAAATACTGGTATTGAGTGAATATATATTAAAGTAGAAAATATTGGTAACATTAAAAATTATGTAACAGTATTTGAAGAGTAAAAGAAAATAAACACAAATGTAAAAAATAAAAGTAAGATTAAATCCCAGTAATCTTTATTTTGATTTAGAAATATCAGTAGATACTCAATATTAATTTTTCTTTTAAAAAATCATCTTTCTTAGTTCTCTTCATTGAAAAGGCCTAAAAGCAGTGTAAAACAGAAGTAATCAGCTTTAAAACCAATATTTTGGTATCTGCATACCATTCCTTACTAAAATAAACAGGTTCTTTTGATAAATAACTGTTTCCAGATCTAGAAGAAGGAAATATGTAAGATGGTCATGAGGTATCTTGTTCAAAAAAGGCAAGAAGCTATCAAAGACTACTAAGATCAACTCAAAAGGACATAGAAACCAACTTAAAGCAGCTCTCAGCAGCCAAATATAAAACAATTAGGATATTAACAAGAATGATGATTGCAATGAAATGAAACATAAAATACAAAAAAAATCCATAAGTTCATAATCAACTTTTAAATAACTTTTCCTGGAATAATCTCAGGTTATGACTGTTGTCTTAGGATAATTATTAATATAACCTCATTTTACTCATAAGTGTCATGGTTTGGAGGTTAAGTTATATGATCGCTCTACCATTGTAGAGTGCTGATGTGATAACTCATTTTGCAAATTGGCAAATAAAAGGAAAAAAGAAATTATAATACCTTATAAAACTGTGTCAAGGTAGCCAAATACTTGATAAGGTTAATTTTTTCTATAGAAGAAGTCTAACTAATAAAGTAAAAATAATCACAGAATTATGAAATCATTATTTTATAAACTTTAATTTAAGAATGGATCTGGCTAACAGTTCACACTGGAGGTTTAAAAAATACATGAAATGTTGCTACTAAACCTTATAATGGGTAGATGGACTGACAACAACTGAAAACACTGATCTATTTTAGGAAAACCAGGCTATATAGCTCTTGATATAATATTAAAGGAATCTACCATGCCACCTACAAATCATTCTTGCTAAAATTTGAATGTGACTATGCAAGTTTTAGATTGAATTATAAGAAATATAAATACAAGAGAAACATATTGAATAACAGCAGTAAAATACAATCTGCCAAATATAGATTGTGGGAAAATGCTACAGAGTGGTTAGCCCAATTCCTGAAATAAACTATGGCTGAACAAAAAGTGTCTCTATATGTGTGTGGGACAGCTATACCGTTATAGACCAAAAAGTGTTGAAGAGTGAAACCAACCCAGTAGTCCCATGCACTCTTCTTTTTGATAAACACAGAAATTGACCCTTCTGATCTTAGAGCTTGAAACTTACATTTGTTTTATCTGAGTTCCTTCCTCAGGAAAGGACCTTCATGCCTCTTAAAAAAAGTATCAAAGAACTGAAACTCACCAGATCACTATAGCAGATGCCACCCCCTCATTCATTATGATTGCTTCCTTTCTTCTCCCTAATTCTTGTTTTCAAAAATATTGTTACATTTCTTCCCTGCTATGTAAACCCCTAGTTTTGGCCAGAGAGATGGATTTGAGACTGAGCTCCCTTCTCCTTGGCCATAGCACCCAAGGAAAGCCATCTTCCTTGGTAATACTTGTCCTCTCAGTCATTGGTTTTCTGTGTTGTGAACAGCAGGACTGAGACCAAACCTCTGGTGTTTTAATAACTAGAGAAATATCTGGAAAATCCCAAATATTTAACTAAATAAAACATTTCTAAATTATTTGTGAGCCATAAAGCTATCAAAGGGGAATGTGACAATTGATATAAACATTCTACAGATAGTTGAAAACTATGAAAATTTTATCATAATACATTTGACAAGTTAGATGAAATAGATGGATTCCCTGAAAGCTATGAATTATCAAAGCTCAATCAAGAAGAAATAAATAACCTGAATAGTTCACATAACTATTAAGGAAACTACAATTGTACTTAAAAACCTTCTCACAGTGACAACTTCAGGCTTAGGTGGCTTCATTAGTGAATTCTCCTAAATATTTAAGAAAGGAAGTAAAATCAATTCTACACAAAGTTTTCTAAGAAGAGGCAAAATTATTAGTTTGATACCTAACACAACAAAACTGGTTACCTGATGGAACAAAAGTCTGAACTGCGAGGTAATCAACAGTTTTATGCTTGTGGCACTAAAGACTACAAGGGTACAAACATTTTAATCCAGGAAATTTCCAAACCTTTTCTTCTGCTAGGCTTTTAGTGTGTGGAGTTGAGTTAATCTTATTAGAGATTGGGCTAGGTTTAAGCCAAATACAAACGGACAAAGAAAATAGAATGAAAATATTGCTTTGGGGGAAAAGGTAGCAGTATATGCCAGGGCCAGAACTCCAGCTAGAGCAGGAACAGGAGCCTCAAGGAGGCCACACCACTGTGTCCTAGAAATAGGGTTCCTGCCTAAAACTGAAGATTAACCAGGACAATGGAGAACACCTTCCTACTGCACTCTGTACCCAGCGACAGTCTAACAAGCATTTAATAACACATAACAGCAGTAGACTGCTGGTGAAGGGAAGAGTAAAGAGGGTATAAAAAGATAGAGCCAGGGGCAAAAGTAAAGATGAGGTAAAGATAAAAACAAATAATGACAAAACACACACATACACACACACACCCACACACAGACAAGCTGTCCCCCCATGTTAAATCACAGGTATTGCTAAATAAACTTGAAGAATTATAGTGGAATCAAAGTAACCCTAGCAATAAGGGATTTTAAACCCAGCCTAATTTCTAACAAGATTAACTCAAATCCCCAACTAGAAACCTAGCAGAAGAAAAGGTTTGCAAATTTTCTGGATAAAGCTGTTTACCTTGGTCTGTACTACTTTACCAAAAAAAAAAAAAAAAAAAGACTAATTGTTAATAAAAATATATGAGAAATACAAACATAGAAAGAAAAAGTAGAAACTATCTCAAAAGACAAAGAAATGACCAGACCCAGACTCAGATGACAAACCATTTGACAGGAAACTGAAAATGACTCTAATTAGTATACTTAAAAATCCAATGAAAATGTTAGACAATATGCAAGATTGCATAATTATTTCTGTGAAGTGACGGAAATGATAGAAAAAAAAGTGGAATTGCTAGAAATAGAAAAATCTTACAGAGATGAAGAATGTCTTCAATGTTAAGTAGAGAATGTCATCAATAAGGATAGAAAGCCAAGAAAACAATCAGTGACTTGAAATAGGTCAACAGAAATTACTCAAATTTAAACACAATTAGAAAAACAATCTTTTAGAGAAAAAAGCAGAACCCAGAATTTAAGAGCTTAGGAACAATACCAAATAGTCTAATATATGTATAATTGATTTTCCAAAGAGACAAAGAAAAAGAAGAATTTGAAAAGTAGCCTCTGAGAATTTTCCAAATTTAGTAACAAAGAACAAATCTCAGATCCAAGAATTCGGAGAATACCAAGCAGACAAAAAAGAAACCAAAACCAAAGCATGTCACATTCATACCGCTGGAATCAAAAGACAAAGATAAAATATTAAAGGTAGCCAGAGATTTATCAAATGCAGTCACACGGAAGAACAAAGATAATAATTATACCAGACTTGTCTCAGAACACACAGAAGCTAGAATACAAGAGAGACATTTTAAAAGTACTAAAAGAAAAAATATCAACCTATACTTCTATGCCCAGGGAAAATATACTTCAAAAAAGAAAGGAATATAAGGACTATCTTAGATAAACAAAATCTGAGGGCATTGACAGCAGAACTAGTCTATAAAAAATATTAAAGAATGTTCTTTAGGTAAAATAATTTTGTATCAGAGAGAAACTTCAATCTATGTGAAAAATTGAAGAGCCAAAGAAATGAAATAAATGAAGATATAATAAAATTGATTTTTTATTTTAATTGCTTTAAATAACTCAAAATAAAAAAACTATCAAAATATTGTGCATATGTGAAATAAATGTATGTTAACAATAGCACAGAAAAATGGAAAAAAGGAATTGCGAGGAGACTGCTGAAAGTTCCTTGCAATACATGTAAAGTGTTATGATACTATTTGAATGCAGATTCTGATTTTTTTTAAAAATGGATATTATAAACACTATGGTAACCATCAATAAGTTTTTTAACTAGGTACAAATAATAAGTCAATATAAGTAAAATGAAATCATAAAAATGCTCAACATGAGAAGTAAGAAAGTATAAAATGCTAAGTGGAATAGAAAACAGAAAACAGCTATCAAGATTTTAATTCAACAATATTAAATAAAATTTAAATCCAGTCATACTGAATGTGAATAATCAAAGTATACCAGTTGAAAGACAGATACCATAAGACTTAAAAAAATTAGTACAACCCAGTCATATGCTACCTCCAAGAAATTCATTTTAAATATAAAGATGTAGGTGAATTAATAAAAAGAGAGAAAAATATATGCCATGGACAAAAGTTATACCATGCAGTACAATTAACCAAAACACTGTTATTAGACAAAAATATACCTAAACCAAAGAATATTATAATAAAGTGGAACATTATTTAACAATAAATTACTCAATTTTCCAAGAAGAGATAAGTTTTAAACATGTGTGCATCTAACAGTCAAGCTTCAACATACATGAAGAAAAAACTCTTAGAACAGAAATAGTTAAATCCCCAAATACATTTGGAGACTTCAACATTCCTCAAGAGGTAACTGACATAACAATTAGTGAAAATACATAATACCTGAAAACACTATGAAGCAACTTGACCTAACTGTCATGTTTATAACATTCCACCCAATAACAGTAGAATACACATTCTTTTCAAAGTGTATGTGGAACATTCACCATAACAGTCCATATTCTGGGTCATAACATAAGCCTTAACAAATTAAGAGAAGAGAAATAATATAAATTATGTTCATGATTTATATCATAAAAAATTGAATTAGAAATCAGTAATGGAAAGATATCTAGAATATTCTCCCAAATATTTGGAAAATCATCAACTCACTTTCAATAGACCATTGGTCAATGAGGGTGACTCAGAGTAAATTAAATAATATTTTAAACAAATGAAAATAAATAGCACGTAATACTTTAGCGGGACATAGCTACAGAAATGCCTATAGAATGTTAAAAACATTAAATGTTTATATTAGTAAAGAAGGAAAGCATCCAATCAGTTATCTAAGCTGCTACTTTAAAGAACTAGCAATAAAATAAGAATTAAATCTAGAGCAAGCAGAAGAAAGTCATTATAAAAAGAACAAAGTATCAGAACATCACATTGCACTGTGTTCTTTTTATAATTCCTTTCTTCTGCTTGCTCTAAATTCAACTCTTATTTCATTGTCAGATTTTCAGAGCAGCAGCTTCCACTCTATACATGTAATATATAATGTAATATAATTACGATTTGTCAATTAAAGTAATATTTTAAAAGGTAACTACATGAGGTGATGGATGTGTTAATTAGCTTGATTGTGACATTTCACAATGTATACATATATCAAAACATCACATTGTATACCCTGAATATATATAATTTTTGTTTGTCAATTATACCTCAGTAAGTATGAAAAAGTTTTAAAAAATAACATAAAGAAATGAAATTGAAAACAGAAAGCAATAGAGAAAATTAATAAAACAAAAGTTGATTCTTTAGCAAATACAATAAAATTGATATGAACTTTAGGCATTCTGATCTAGAACAAAAAAGAGAACACATAGGTTACTAATATTGGGAATAAGAGAAGGATATCATTATGGAACTTACAGATATTAAAGGAATAATCAGGTAATACTATGAATAACCAGAAACATTACAAGGAATGAATACTATAGAACCATATCTCTCATGATCATGTGCAAAGAAATTCTCAACTAAATATTAGCAATCTGAATTCAGCAAAATATAAAGACCAAGTGAAGCCTATCTCAGGAATGCAAGGGTGGTTTAACATTTGATAATAAATCAATATAATTCACAATGTTATCAGACTAAAAAAGAAAAACCACATTAACATCTTAACAAATGCAAAAAATGATAAACATTTATATGATTTTTATTTAAAAAAAACTTTTAGAAAACTAAGGATGGAACACTCCTTTGACTGAAAAAGGGGCATCAAATATACAGATAACATCATACTTAATTGTAAGACACCACATGCTTTCCCTCACCATTGTGATGTAAAAAAGGCTTGGCAATAGCAAAGAGTCTTACAACTCTTAACTCAACATCATTCCAGAAGATCTACCCATTATGCAATAGGAAAAAAAGATTTTGATTAGAAAGAAATAAAAGTATCTCATTTGCAGATGACATAGTTGTGCAGGTAGAAAAATCCCAAAAAATCTTAACAAAAATCTCCTAGAACGTGTAAGTGCATTCAGCAAGTTTGCTGGGTATGTTAATATATAAAAGTTGATCATATATTTATACAGTGACTATAAACAGCTAGAAACTCAGTTTTTAAAATTTGTCCATAAGCATGTGTACGATTGATGAAAATTCTTGTTAGGATATTCCTACTTTAAGAGTTTTGTCTTTTATAATGTCAAATAGTATTCCATCTTTATGCATTTATATGTTGATGGACACAGATTGATTCCATATCTTGTCTATTGTGAATAATGCTGCAATAAGCATTGGAGTGCAGTTATCTCCTTAACATACTGATTTTATTTCGTTTGGATATATTCCCAGTAGTGAGATTGCTAGATCATGTGGTAGTTCTGTTTATTATGTTTTTAAGGACCTCCATACTCTTTTCCATAATGGCTGTACTAATTTATACACCCACCACAGGGTGCAAGTGTCCCTTTTTTCTCTACATGCTCCCCCAACTCTTGTTATCCTTTGTCTTTTTGTAATAGACATTCTAACAAGTGGGAGATGATATCTCATTGTGGTTTAAAATTTTTTTTCAATGGCAATGTAGAAACCAAAGTCACTGCTTGGAAGTTTGTGTAAGCCAATACGTATCTTATGAACTCAGCCTCCTTACCAGCTGCCTCACAGATATTTGGTTCACGGTAATATGTGGAAGGTTCAAAATGTTTCCAAAAGCACTATTGCTGAAAGATTTTACCATCAGTTTTATTTTTAGATTGCATACTATTTAAACAGTAACTATATTTATATTCCTTCCTGTGTATCTGAAATTTTCAAATGTTTGATTATGAAATTTATCTATAGAGCTTACTTATTAAAAGTGTAATAAAAATAACCACTCATATGGGAAATTTAATTTTATTCATGTTTTCAGCTTAAATGTGCCTACTGACACCCTCCTCCTGTCCTGGAAGAACTCCTAATCAATACAGCCACAGGTAGGAATCCCAGCTCCACCAGATACTCACTGTGTGACCAAGTCTTGAGGTAACTTTACCTCAGTGAATTTTCCTTGTATTCTTCTCGTTTCATCTTAGCAGCAATGTATCAACAACATCAGGATATTAACAGCTCTTGTAATTTTCCTGTGTTACCTAATTCCAACTAATGCCAATGATATAATTCCAGGCTCAGAATATCACATCAGGCTCACCAGCCTAATACACAATTGTATTGTTTATTTATTAATGACTTACAGAACCAAATCCAATAATTAGCTGATAGGCGTATTTGAAAAAAGCAGTTTTATAGCAACATCCCACTTGTACATTAACTTCATAGCAAGTAATTTTTCTCCTTGATGTTTAGTTCATTTTACCTGCAAATCTGTTGTTTTTCTTTATTTTGTGTGTGTGTGTGTTTAAAAAAAATCATTCACAATTGTCAATTATGTAACTGGCTAAAATAGTGGAAAATTCAATGAATTCTTTTTTTTCATGTCAGCAAATGGTATGATTTGTGTTTTATACTGAATTGTTGAAATTGATCTCTTTGACAGTAAAGCAAATGTTGCTATTGTTTTGACAGTATAAAGCAAAGCAATATGAAAGCTGAATATATTTAAAGAAACTATCTAAAAAATTGAACCCAAACAGAATGCATATTAAAAATGAATATTTCATAGGGAATTTTTGTAAAATTATTTTCACCCAAGTTCTCTAATATTTGTATGAGATGGTACTTCTGAAAGAATGTTACACCTAAAACCAACCTGAAATCAATATTACACTATATAAGTTAGATAAACTTATTTGAAGTGAAATCTCATTTCTAAATTTATACAAGAATTTTTGCTGTGCTTTATTATTGTAGAACTTTTGCATCATCTCTAGAAATCATAGTAAATAGATGTACATGACACACACATGCATATAATTTGTGGGTGTCATATAGGGAAGTCAGTCACTGTGATGTATTTGGTTTCTTCTGTATCTACTTAACAAGTCTGTAAGAGAACTCATACACAAACATCCACACGAAGACATCCAATAAAAGTAACTCGGTAGGTAGGAGAAACTTGTTTGACAAACCAAGTGCTTTTTTGAAGTTTTACACACACACACGTATTTATACATACTTATATACACATATATGAATATATATACACACATAAGGAAAGTTTGGGGATTTGCTTTAACAGTGGTTTATATACTATATGTCAAATACCAGAATCTGTGATAAGTATTTATATTGCTTTTCATTTAGTCCTAGCACAGAAATCTCTTAGATTGGCATTAAAAGTAAGGGTACATGTTAAAACTACCCTTACTTTTACAGTGTGGTATTATAAATATTAACATATTCTCCATAATATTCTATAGAGAGGAAATTGAGGTGTACAGGTTTAAGAAACTCATCCCAAGAACAGTAAATGGTAGATCCAATATTTGATCACATTTTGGTTTCTTTATAAGATGAAAGATGTAAGATAGAGTCACCTGCCTGAATGCATATAACTGATTTATAAATACTGTATTAACTTTTAAAGTCTTGGAATTACATAGATGTTTTATATGTAAAAATGTTTAGAATGGTGCTAGTAAAATGTTAGCTAATGAATCATTTTAGATTCATGGCCTGAAATTTTATGGAAGGAATTATCCAAATACTCTTGTACACCCCAGGTAAACCCAATAGAGTATCCCGTTGTAAGGTAATATGTACAGAAAAGACAAAAGAAATCCAAAATCATTTAATAGCAATAAATGTGACAATGATCAGAGGTCTAATGTAGGTGAGTTGTGTAAAATAATGACATTCTAAATTAAAAGCTCAGGGTGCATCTCATAATAGAGATTGAGAAACTGGCCAGTAACCAACACTACCAAAGCCTCTGCAATTGTCTGGAGATAAAACTGGCCTTTTGCTTAATTATCTCTATAGTCAGGTAAAAGAAACACTGCCTCAAAATCATAAATTCTCTTTCAGCAAATGAGCTGTGGGTGCTCTGAAGTCAGCCTTTTTCAATCAGTCTCAGAAATACTGATTCCTCCTCTTCCTGGTGATTGGGGCCCTAGAAATTGTCATTATTAAAAAAAATCAATCAATATAAAAATATCTGACACCAGTTCCCTTCTTTTATGCACTAGGAGTCTGGCTGCACAAACCCATAAGCAGTATTTTAGCAGTAAAGTGGAGATTTCCAAGATGGAAAAAAAACCAGATTCGACTATGTAATTGTACATGGTCTCTTTAAATAAACATGTTTAATGTTTGAGGCACTCATCAGAGGGAGCCTATACTCCACGTGACCTTTAGTTTAAAGGATTCCTTGTACCTTCAGAGGTACAAAACACAAGTGTCATTTTGAAATCCTACAACATCAAGATCAATGCTCTTAACAACTGTGGCATACCTCTCCTCGGCTATGTTAGAAGTTCTAAAAAACAATGTAAGGAAATATGTCATTTATCTCAAAGCTGACATTAAAAATGAGTTTCTTCCTCCTTAGGGAAATTACTCACCTGTAAAAGTACCCTTACTTTTACAATGTGGTATTATAAATATTAACATTCTCCATAATGTTCAATTTAATTCAGTTTTGTAGAGAAAAAAATTGGGCTAGTCTTTAAACATAGCATGTTTGAGCTCACAAATTTAAAGGACTTTTTCTTTTAAAACAATTTGTAGGATAATAATAGAGCCTTTAAGAGAAAAAAAAAAAAACTTCAATGACCATACCTTTAAATCGAAAGCTGAAAAAATTTAATCTTAGAATTTTGATAGGGGAAGGTAAGTTCCACATTTGTTTAGTACTGAGAAATAGCAAAATGATAACTTTTCGCTGGGGGAGTTTGTATATTTCCCTGAAGTTAGCTGTTTGTCTTGCTAGTCACAATTGGTTGAAAATGTCTTTTTAAAAGACAATCATAGGACACTTTGTAAAAGTCATTTGCATATTCTCTTCCTTATTCATCTATAGGAAAATCAGCTGATATTGGTGTCAATTTTCTGTCTTTCCTCCACCTCTCCTTTCTCCTCGTCCATTTTCTGTGGTTTGGGCTCATTTCCGAAGGACTAGTACTATACTTTGGATGTATTTTTATAGTGACAGTTTCTAGTATATGTTTTCATGTTAGGAAGAAAATTTTTTGATGAGTAAATTTATTTAATATAATAGTTTTATTCTAAGGCTAAGAGATCTAAAAGGCAGTCAACTATAAAATTATTGCCTATCATTAGTTAATTTGAAATCCAGAATGATTTTGAATTAGGAGATAGTAAGACCACAATAAGAAAATTCTTTTTTGGTACACTTTTAAAGATTGGGAGGAGATAAGAAAAAGAAGTGATTTTAAAGTGTCACTGTTTTTTTTGCAGCAGAATATGTGTTCGGAAATTTTCATAGACATTTTTCCTTGTCTCATGACAGCCTTGAATGTGCTTAGTATTCCTTCACTCACTTCATATAAATGTGGACATTGAGACTCAGAATTTACAACGTAGAAGTGCTGAGATTTCAGTCCAGGTTATTTTAATTAAATGTCTTTTTTTTTCACTCAGCTATGAGAGTGTCAACATTTTGAATATGACATCATCATGACTCTAAAGAAAGCATTTTCCTAAATCAAAATGTATACACCATTACAAAAGATATTGTGTAAAGCATACTCTTTTCCTGGTAGGAGAATATTTGCAGAACTCACCAGGAAGCAACTCTTTAAATTCATATCCTACTTTGTAAGGAAGAATTGTTTCTCTAGCAAACAAAAATCCTAACTTATAACCAAATTTAGAAATTACTAATATATTGAAGTGTATCTTCAAAGGCCTGGACAAATCTGGACAACTACATTAAAAAATATTGAAAGGGAAAGCAAGACATTTTTCGATCATCTAAATATCAGATAACTTGATGATTATCTAGGATTGTGGAAAATCTCGAATCAACTGATTAACATAAGCAAAATGCAACTAAATTCAATATTTGATTCCTGAAACCACAGAGACTTAGTTTACTAGACAGTTGCTTTTGGTTGTGATATTTATTTGTTTTGAAGTGAAATTCAATCAGTTGTGCCTATAGAAAAACATCTCTAATCTTGCCTTCTTTCTTTATTTCACTGAGTTGATTTTCAACAAGAACAGAAAACCAAACACCACATGTTTTCACTCATAAGTGGGTGTTGAGCAATGAGAACACATGGACATAGGGAGGGGAACATCACACACCAGTGCCTGTGGGAGGATGGGGGGCTAGGGGAGGGATAGCAGGGGGTGGGGGTTAGGGGGAGGGATAGCATTAGGAGAAATACCTCATGTAGATGTAGGGCGATGGCTGCAGCAAACCACCATGGCACGTGTATACCTATGTAACAAACCTACACGTTCTGCACATATACTCCAGAACTTAAAGTATAATTAATTATTTTTTTTTAAAAAAGAAAAACATCTGTGTCTGCATTCCTAGATATTTGACAGGCATCTTCTATGTTGCCTGGCCCTCTTCCATGTAGTGGGTATGTACTCTAAACAAAATAAATGCCCTACTTAGGTGGCTATTACATGCTAGTGGTGGTGAAGTTAGGAGATGGAATATTACAAAAATAAACACGGAACATTATGTTGTTGGTAAATGTAATTCTAAAGGAAAACAGAGCAGGGGCCGGGCACAGTGGCTCACATCTGTAATCCCAGCACTTTGGAAGGCTCAAGTGGGTGGATTACTTGAGCCCCAGAATTCAAAACCACTGTGGGCAACATGGAGAAACCCTATTATTACAAAAAATATGAAAATTAACCAGGAGTGGTATGGCATGCCTGTAGTCCCAGCTATTCAGAAGGCAGAAGTGGAAGGATCACCTGAGCCTGGGGAGGTTGAGGTGGCAGTGAGCCATAATCATGCCAGATCCTGTTTCAATAAATAAATAATATTACTATATACATAGTATATAGTGTGTGTATATATATACCATATATTATATATACACTACATTTATACTACGTATTTTTTTTAAAGTCAGTCAAATTTAGCAGTGGGGGGTTATATACCAACTTTAGTGACACTGATGTTAATAAGTTCTGATAACCCACTACCATCGGACCAGCCTACTACATATTTTTTAATAAGTAATGCCAGCTGTTAATACGTTTAAGTAAATGTGAGCTGAAATTGTTCAAAATAAAACAAGCCGATCACTCTCAAAAAAAAAAAAAAAAAGAAAGAAAGAAAAGAAAAATAGAGCAGGATAAAGAGGTGGTCAAGAAAGTCCTCTCTTAAAAGGCAGCATTTTAACAAGGATTCAAATCAAGTGAGGGAGCCAAACACAAATATTCAGGGAGAAAGTACAAGAGGCTGAGAGAACACTGTGCAAAGGGCCTGTGGAAGGCAAGGTTCAAAATGATAGATATGAACTAGACGACACCTCAAGTCCTCTTCGCTACTCCAACATTGAACTAGGACTTAGAAATCAAGAGATCTGAATGTAACAATATTTGGAACAGAAATATCTTTTGTTCCCACTGTGGATTCTGGCTTTTCCAGTAAGTTGAGTTTTTTAAAACTATTCTTTATTTCAACTTGTGTGTGTTTAAGATCTTTTTCTTTCAAATCTAGAAAACTGTCATAATGATAATTAAAATTTCCTCAGAAATTATTTAATCACTCAACTGTAGCATAAATTGAATTCATTTTAAACTAATGGATTATAGAAATAATAGTCAAATTGTATAATGTTACAGATGACTGAAATGTTGACTCAATCAATCTGCTGTGAAAGCTTTGTTTAAAATGCAACTTTTAAATAAATTTTCTTTGTTCGTAAGACTCATTCAGAACAAGGAATGGACTATTGTAGAGTGAGACATTCTCTTAGGGTCTCCTAAAATATGATTGAAGTTGTTTTATTTTCAAATGGTTGCTATCTGCAAAAATCCTTATATTTTTGTCCTTACCTATTAGTCATATTAATTTCAACTGCTTTGTAATTAATTTATACAAACAAAATCATGTTCTTAGATTACACTTTAGGAACATATAACATTACTTTTGCCTTATTATCCAATTACTTGGAGCTTTTTAATAATCGATCACTTATCTGCCTTTTATTTCTTTCATGGTTAATTGGAGATAACTAATAGATGTGTTTATTTCTCTCCGTGTAAATCTTTCCATGGCATCCATCATAAAGTACATGAAAAATTGCATCTGTTTTAATTTCAGCATTGTTCATTTTTAGTTTAGAAAACTAGAACTTAAGAAAAAATGAATTTCCTGTTATACTTTATTTTTGGAGTTTTCCAAAATGATTAGAAAAAATAGCAAAAAAATTGTGATTAATTTTTTGCTAAAACAGGTATAATAATAATGAATTGTCAGCAAAATAAGATTTATCATAAAAGTCACCATGTTTATCACATTTATTTATTAAGATATCCATGAAAAAAGATGACACACAAATTTTATTTGTTCGTTTATTTTACATTTTTAATTTGATGTTCATCACCTTTATCAACTATAACCTCATCCCTCTGAAAGGGAAGATTGTTTAATATTAAAAAATTAAAAGTCATTAAAAGTTTTTCATACTGTCCAGAATAGGACTAATTTTGGCTATTTTTAAAAATAGTTCTTAACATTAGTTCTTCTCTGTTAAAAAATTAATTTTGAATAAAAAATGAATTATTATTCTCAGTACTGTTCATTAGGCTTAATATTATTTTGGGTGAAAATACTAGCTAGTAAATAAGGAAACATTACCATATGCATATACTTCTGTTAGAACATTCAGCACATTGTATGTTATGGGTTATTCTTCCTGTTATCTTCTTCTTTAGTCCTTGCTGAGAACAGGAAAAAAACTCTTTTCTTCTTTGTAGTCACCAAGCCTAGTATACTGGCTAATACAAAACAGTCTTGAGTTCAGTACAATGCCAAGAACATAGTAAGTTCCTCCTCATGTCCCTACTTAAATATTGATATGGACAGCAAACAGGGAAATACTGTGTAGAAGGGGGCAAAGGCCCCACCCCAAAGCTGGGAAACCTGGCCCTAAATAAGGACAGGCATTCCTATTTTCTCACCCAAATTCTTGCCATTTGGCCCAGCAGGCCCCCCTATCATGTAACCATATAAAACCCAGAACCCCAGGCTCCAAAAGGAGAGGAGCAGACAAACAGCAGAATGGGATAGCAGGGAAGGAGAAGAGAAGGAGCATCAGAACGGAGGGAGGAGTTAGGCTGGGATGATCAGAGAGGAGATAGGCTGCTGGGTGGTCTGACTCCAGGGAAGATCATCTTCCTCTTCCGTCCCCCTTCCAGCTTCCCATCCATCTCACTGAGAGCTACCTCCACCACTCAATAAAACCCCCCCACTTTCACTCTTCATTCCATTGTGACCTTATTCTCCCTGAACACCAGACAAGGACTCAGGGTCCAAGAGGGCACTGAGCTGGTTAACACTTAAGCCATCTGCGGAGAGCAGAGCTAAAAGAGCACTGAAACACTGAGGCTTCAGGAGTTGGAAGTACTCACCCCTGAATGCTGCCATGGGGCCAGAGCCCAAAAGAGCTTACCCTGGCTCACACACCTGCCCATCTGCATGCTCCCCCCTCCCATAAGGCATTTGAGTGGTAGTGGAAGAACAGAGAGCCACACTCCTGTTGCATGCCCTGCGAGGGGGTGCCAGGGAACTCTCCCATTTCAATATCACCTTACCGGAGCAGACTTTTCTGATTATTCTGATCATTAAAATAGGAATTCCTCCCCAGTTCTAAATACATTATTCTTCCTTAGTGTGTTTTTGCTTTTTTTTTTTTTTTTTTTTTAATTTCTATGTTGTTTCATTTTGCTTTTTGTTTTTGGCATGCTTTAGCATTAATTACCATCTGACATGCCATACATATTGTTTTTCTTTGTTTATTGTTCAGGATGCTATAACAGAAATACATAAACTGGGTGGTTTGTAAACAACAAAAATTCATTTCTCAAAATTCTAGAGGCTGCTAAGTCTTGAGATCAAGGAGCCAACAGATTCAGTGTCTGGTGAAAGCTTACTTCCTGGTTCATATACACAGTCCTCTTCTCACTGTGTCCTCACATGGCAGAAGGAGCAAAGCAGCTCTTGGAAATCTTTTATAAGGGCACTAACTAATCCCATTCATAGGGGCTCTCCTTTCCTGACGTAATTACCTCCCAAGAACCCAGCTCCTAATACCGTCACCTTGGGGGTTAAAATTTAAACATAGGAATTTGAAGGAACACAAACAATCAGACCATAACATTTATGTCTAGTTTCCTCAAGATTTAGAATAATGTCTGATACTTAATAGAGGCTCAATAAATAGTTGTGGAATTAATGAAGAAATGGATGAAGAAATAAGGCTGCAAAAAAAGGAAATCCAACTAATTTAAGAAACAATGTCATGTGAGAGATTTTTGTATGGCTTCTAATTTGTTTCTGATAAGTTTCTGATATTCTTTCCTTTCCCCACTGCCTCCCAGATCCTGATATTTTCGTAATTTTGAAGTTCTTCACAGCTTCTACTCAGAGAATCCTTTTGCAATATCTAAAAGAGACTAAAATTAAAGATAGCTGTTACTTCCATCATGATATCAAACAACCAATTTAATCACTACAAAACTCATTATAAACTATTACAAAAGTTTAAGAGTATATCAGGGTTTTGCAAGTTACAAATATATGCTAGTTGCCATACTTGAAATTATCACTGTCCAATAGAACATTCTGCAAGAATAGATATGTTTTATATCCATGTTATCCCACATGGCAGACACTAGACCCATGTAGCTACTGAGCTCTTGAAATAAAATAACTAGGGTTAAATTTTATTTATCTTTAATTTAAATGTAATAGTCATATGGAAATAGTGTCTATCACATTGAACAAAAATAGCTCTAAACAATTATTTCCCTTTTCCATATTCAGAAATTGTAAAAGAAATAATGCAACAAAAATAATGAAATGTACAGTTATGTAATAGTTTTAACAATGACAATAATTTGTAGTAAAATTATTATTAAAAAGTCAATTTCTTGCAAATCATGAAGAGTTTTGTTTGACTTGTTTTATTAAAATATAAAATAAGATAGATTAATGTTATAATAACACCTGAAACATTCATTTGAAGAAACTAGAAAATAATTCTAGTTACATACACTTTATTACAACAAGTTATATTGATCCATTCTCTATGAAGAATACAAAACAAATATGTGGCTCTACTACAATACTGTTTTTCTTAAGTCATTTGCTAACAATATAAGATATTAGGGATAAGCAAATGTCTTTGTTCTTTGAAATTGTCGATTTCTTTTCTCTTTTGACTTTTAGTTGCATCTTGAGTTAAGATGAAATCAATGTTGATTTGGCATGCTTCAGAGAGACTAAAAGGTTACTTTATATTTAACAGTTGGTGGTTTTATTTGTGGTTGTAAAGATGTTTTATCAACTTTTTAAAATGTACTAAGTGTAGTGATTCTGGAATGACAGTGTTTGGGGGATATTTGCATTATTAATAGGATATGTGAAAATAGATATTGAAAATAATAGATAGGCTTCACTCTTTTTAGTAATAAAAAATAAAGCAATCACCAAAAATAAAAACAGAAACAAAGAAACTATGACCTACAAGACTTTGATTTCTTAAAATAAATGGAAGATAGAAAGCAGGAACTTGCTTTGTGATGTGTACTCTGCTGAATCTGGGTCATTCAATAAATCAATTATAAGCAGGTGGTTCAGATTCCAAAATCAGAAAGTTTCAGGTTTGTCAAAACTTCCCCTACACAGTCTTCCTTTATATCCTGCTTAATTCTGAAACCTAATGAATGCAAAATAATCAAATTATATTTAAAAAATTAACTAAGGAGAAAAGAGTGTCAGACTTTCAAATTGCAACAGATATAAAAGTATTTCTAGAAAATATTTTGTAATAAAAAATATTGTTTTAGCAACTATACAAATCTAATATACAGGATAATAGAAAAATAATATTTTAAAATCGGTCTTTTCTATAGATATCAACAATAATGTACTAGAAATGCACTGGAAAATAGCAATAACTACAAAATGCAATCCTATAAAGAATTTTAAATATCTACTGAAGATCAAACATAATAATTGAAAAGAAAGATTATGTTCTTAAATGGAAAGGCTCAATATAAAAACAGAGGTCAATTATCTTTGTATTAAACTGTAAAACCCATGTAATTTCATTCAAAAATGTAGAGATTTACATGTATTTGTGTGTGTGCACATATATATACATGGTTTAAAAATAGATCTCAAGTTTATTCTAACGTTCCAGTGGAAAGTTAATTTATGAGAAGGGCTAATGAGATTTTGGAAAAGGAGAAAATGAGAAACTAACTCTACCTCATTTTATAACAAAATATAAAACTATACAATTAAGCAATGTGACATTTTGTAAGAAAAGGCAAGGATTAGTAAACCTGAGGGAGTATGCATGTACACATACACATATATTCAGAATACAGGATTTTATTTTATTTTATTTTTTTAGAGAAAAAGAGAAAGAAAAAAAAAGAATGAAATAAAGAGAAAGAAGAAGAAAAAAAAAAAGAAAGGGGAGAGAGAACGGGAATCTTGCTCTATTGCCCAGGCTAGAATGCAGTCTACAAATGGATATTAAAAGCTCTTTTATACTAATAATTGCGTTATACAATGGAGACAGGAAGGAATAAGGGAGGAAAATAACAAACAAACAGCCAACCAGTATTTCATTTAAACCTGTGAAATGCTATGCCATTGCTGGGGAGTGATTACTCCCGATCATGTGGTCACTTTTAAAATAAATGTGATGTGTTACTGAAAAAAAAAAATATGTTTTGTGGATTTGGAGTAGAGAGTTCTGTAAATGTTTATTAAGTTTACTTGTTCAAGGTCTAAGTTCAAGTCCCAGGTATCCTTCTTAACCTTCTGTCTCATTAATCTGTCCAATATTGACAATGTAATGTTAAAGTCTCCCCACTATTATTGTGTGGGAGTCCAAGTCTCTTTGTAAGTCACCAAGAAGTTGCCCTATGTATGTGGGTGCTCCTATATTGGGTGCACATAGACTTAGGGTCGTTAGCTCTTCCCATTGCATTGATCCCTCTACCATTATACAATGTCCTTCTTGTCTCTTTCGGTTTCTATTACTTTAAAGTCTATTTTATCAGAGATGAGAATTGCAACTCCTGCTTTTTTTTTTTTTTTTTTCTCCATTTGGTTGGCAAATCTTCCTCCATCCCTTTGTTTTGAGTCTCTATATATCCTTGCATGTAAGATGGATCTGGATGCAGCTTACCGATGGGTTTTTTGGAATGGCTGATACTGGTTGTTCCTTTCCGTATATAGTGCCTCTTTCAGAAGCTCTTGTAAAGCAGGCCTGGTGGTAATGACATCTCTGAGTACTTGCTTGTTCGTAAAAAATTTTATTTTTCCTTCACTTATGAAACTTAGTTTGGCTGGATATGAAATTCTGGGTTGAAAGTTTTTTTCTTTAAGGATGTTGAATATTGGCCCCCACTCTCTTCTGGCTTGTAGGGTTTCTGCTGAGAGATCTGCTGTGAGTCTGATAGGCTTCCCCTTGTGGGTAACCTGACCTTTCTCTCTGGCCGCCCGTAATATTTTCTCCTTTGTTTCAACCCTGATGAATCTAATGATTATGTGCCTTGGGGTTGCTCTTTTTGAGGAATACCTTTGTGGTGTTCTCTGTATTACCTGGAGTTGGGTATTGTCTTGCCTTGCTAGGTTAGGAAAGTTTTCCTGGATAATATCCTGAAAAATATTTTCCAGCTTGGATTCATTCTCTTCATCACATTCAGGTACACCTATCAAACATAGATTACGTCTTTTCACATAGTCCCATATTTCTTGGAGACTTTGCTCATTCTTTTTTACCCTCTTTTCTTTAATCTTGTCTTCTCGTTTTATTTCGTTAAGTTGGTCTTCTACCTCTGAAATCCTTTCTTCTGCTTGATCAATTCGACTGTTAAAACTTGTGCATACTTCTCGAAGTTCTCGTACTGTGTTTTTCAGCTCCATTAATTCACTTATATTCCTCTTTAAATTGTCCATTCTCATGAACATTTCGTGAAACCTTTTTTCAAGGTTCTTAGTTTCCTTGCATTGGGCTAGAACATGTTCTTTTAGCTCACAGAAGTTTCTCATTATCCACCTTCTGAAGCCTGATTCTATTGATTCCTCACATTCATTCTCAATCAGGCCTTGTTCAATTGGTGATGAGGCACTGCAATCCTCTGTAGGAGTAAAGGCATTCTGATTTTGGGTGTTTTCAGCCTTTTTGCGCTGATTTTTTCCCATCTTTGTGGATTTATCCACCTGTCGTCTGTGTAATTGCTGACTTTCAGATTAGGTCTCTGAGTGGACGTCCAGCTTCTTGGTGATAAAGTTTTTTCTATTTCTTAATTTTCCTTCGGCGGACGCCCCTCCCCCACAGAGTAGGACCTTCCCGGGTTCAGCTGTACTTGCTGCGAAACTCTCAATCCTCAGCAGTTCCAACTGCTGTTTTTATTTTTATTTTTTTTTTGTGGAGCGGGGTACCAGCCTTCCCCTGCGGCGACCCACTACGCCGGCTGAAACAGCAGCGTTGAGGTTCCTGGCGCTTTTCTGCCCAGGAATCTCCCTGTCTGGTTCCCCCACTTCAGTCTGCTTTTCAATCAGCTGAATGGGAGACTCTGCCTTCCCGGAGCTCCAAACGCCAACCAAAAGGGCACTCAGTCCGGTACACTCCGGACTGAGAACGCTGCGCCGGGGCGCCTGCAAAACGGCCGCGCCCTCCAAAAGAGTCGCGCTGGCGACCCGTGGGGCTCCTCCGCCAAGAATCTCTTGGTCCGTGGGCAATAAAAATTTGTCTGAAAATGTGGCGTCCACTCACTCTCTTCGCTTTCAGTAGGAGCTACAATCCTGAGCTGCTGCTAATCGGCCATCTTGGATCTCTCTCCAATAAAGGATTATTTTTAAGTTGACAGAAAAAAATTGTATATGACTGTTTTGTTAATTGACTATCAATTTGGAGAAAAATTAATGCCAGCCTTAAACCACATAAAGATCTACGTTCCAGATGTGACTATTAAAATGTTTTAAAAACTAAATTAATCTTGATAATGTTTATATTATAAACATATCTTTTAAACTTAAAAATATGAATAAATATTTATAATCTCAATTAAGGAAAGTTTTGCTAAATCAGAGAGTTTGTAGATTATCTGAAAATGAAAAGATGGATGCATTTAACTATGTAAAAATTTTAAATTTTGTAAGAAAAATCATTATAAAAGCTGAAAACTAACACTATTCACTGGGACAGAATATTGGCAAGAATGTTAAGAAAGGAATGTGAATAAGTAATTCATCAAAAGAATAACAAATTACAAGAAACATTTGAAATTAATACTCAATGTAATTGGTAAATAGGAAATTGTAAACTCAATGGGGAAAAGATATTAGTAAAAGCCTACTAGCTAAAGACTTACTTTTCATAAAGTAGTTTTTCCATCTTTTAACTTATTAGAAATATTTATTTTGTGTTAGATGTTGTAAAAGTTAAAATATTATAAAGATGTTCCAATTTTCATCAGTAGGAGAATGCTGACAATATTTCTTATACCATTCTACCATGAGAAACTTTTTGGGTTTTAAAGTGAATAACCTCATGGAAATATTTCTGAGATATAATATTAGGTGAATAATGTAAATATTAGAACACATTTTATATTATGATTTTATTATTTTAACAGACTACATTTGCAGACCTCTTATTAATTCTCATTCTTTCTTGTGTTTTCTCTTGGGAAAAAGGTAGGAATGGAAACACTGGAGAAGTAGTGGAATATGATGACCATTACAATGTAACTTCAATGCTGTTCAATTTTGCTTTTTAGAACAAAATTTTTCTGAGATGGGTTCTTGCTATGTTACTCAGATTGGACTGCAGCAGTACAATTATAACTCACTGTAACCTCAATCTCCTGGGCTCAAGCGATCCTCTCACTTCAGCCTCCCAAGTAGCTGGGACCACAGGCATGCATGACCATGCTTGCCTAATTTTTTATTTTTATTTTTTTTTTATAGAGAGGGGCTCCCATTATATTGCCCTGACTGGTCTCAAACTCCTGGGCTTAAGTAATCCTCCTGCCTCAGTCTCCCAAATACTATATGAGTTCTTTACAAAAAGCTGGTTGTTCACAAACTCCTTATAAAGTTTTAACAGTTATTCACACTATAATTTATAACATTATTATTTCAATCTGGTACTTAATTTATGTAATTTCTCACATTTAAAAATCTTGTATCCTTGATTATGTTATAAAATTTTAACAAAAGAATTTGCATCTTATCTTTTCTTAAATCTCTGATGGTGTCTTGACATGCTAAGTATTTATTAAACCATTATCATGTTGTAGAGTTATTTTATAATTTCACTCACTGCTTCCAGATCTTGTTTTGAACTCCATAGTGGTGGATTGAGATTAATAAAGAGTGGGACAAGGCCAGGTGTGGTGGCTCACGCCTGTAATCTCAGCACTTTGGGAGGCTGAAGCTGGTGGATCACAAGGTCAGGAATGCAAGACCAGCCTGGCCAAGATGGTGAAACCCTGTCTTTACTAAAAATATAAAAATTAGCCAGGCGTGGTGGTGGGCACCTGTAATCCCAACTTCTCAGGAGGCTGAGGCAGAGAATTGCTTGAACCCTGGAGATGGAGGTTGCAATGAGCTGAGATTGCTCCACTGCACTCCAGCCTGGGTAGCAGAGCAAGACTCCATCTCAAAAAAAAAAAAAAAAAAAGAAAGAAAGGAAAAAAAAGAGTGGGACAAAAGAAGAAATAACAAGTCAGAGACCAGAGACATCTGAACCATCTCTTTAATAATATCTAATAGAGGTGGCCCCAACTGGTGTCTAGGTTTTATCTATTTTTACATTTTTGTTATTTTTCTTCAAATTTGAATATTAATCAGTATTTATATGCAATATACTTCTTACTCCTTGATAAAGAACTGCTTTATTAATCCTAAAAGATAATACACACAAGTAGAACCTTGTGTTTATCTCTCTGATATTCCACGCCCTTTTCACAGAAGAAAACTCTTTTTTTTTGGTAATGGCCTGAAAATTAGTTATCAACAAGGGGGAAGGTCCTGAGAGAAATACAGTTTTTAAGGAAGTCAGTGTTGAGAAATAATCCTCTGCGAATGTCTGCCATTTATATCCATCTTGCAAACGAAGGCATTAACTGTGTTATCACAGATATTTGTATAGCAAACAGTTATGGAAGATAAAGATAGTGGCTCCCTCTGTGGTATAGGGAGCTTTGTTTGTTGTTCATAACAGAGATCATATCTCCTTCTGGGACAAAGTTCAGTCACGTTTATTTTCCATTATAAAAGACTTGAGTTCTTTAATTCTACACTTCCTACTGCAAGTGCAGCATCCATCTGGGTCACTCCACTTCACCCTTGGGATATGAAGAGTAAGGAGAAACAGCATGCATGTGAGGCTTATTTTTTCTGCTATGCTGTGAATAATAAATTCCTTTTATTCTGACCCCACAGTCTCCAGTCTTCTACCATGAAAGGTTAACTGTCTAACTTTTTAGCTTGCAAGTAGGGTAAAATCTCAAACTGTACAGGGTTACAATGCAACCTAATTTAGAGACAGTAAATGTTACAGAGGTGGTATATTATAAGGGTAGCCACTTCTCCATGATAGGGTTCCCAGCCAACCAAAGTAATGGAGTCTCTGAGCTACTACTTGCTACAGCACAATTTCTCAAAGAAAGCCATTCTTCCTATCATTTAAATGATTCATTAAGTCATTTAGCATTTTCACCCTAAAAACTTTAAACAAAAACAATATTTTCTCTATGAAGTAGAATTTAGTATATTATCTAATGTTAGTACATGAGTACAAAACTGTACTTCAGAGAGAGGCAGAGCAACATGGCAGACTAGGAACCTCCACTCAGCACTAACCCTCAAGGACATCAAGTTAAACAACCATCTACATAGGATAACCACCTTCATAAGAACCAAAAATCAGGTAAGCACACACAGCATCAGGTTTTAATTCCATATCACCAAAAGAGGCACCAAAGAGATAGAAAAAAATTGTCTTGAATCACCAGTGCCACCCTCCCAACCCCTGGCAGCCATGATGTGGTGCAGAGAGCATCTCTGGGCACTGAGGAAGGGAGACATAGCAATTGTGAGGCATTTAACTCAGTGCTGTCCTGTTAAAGCAGAGAGAAAAATCAGACCAAGCTCTGCTGATGTTTGCCCACAGAGGGAGCATTTAACCAACCCTAGGCACAGGCGAATCCCCCAATTGCAGCAGTCCAAAGTGCTGCTAGTAGCTAAGTAAACTTGAAAGGCAGCCTAGGTCATAAGGAATGCAACTCTTAGGGGGAGTCCTAGGGCTGAACTAGGCCTAGCACAGTGAACTGGAGGGTGTGGAGGGGAGAGGCAGTATGTGACTTACCGAGACACCAGTAGGGCAGCCATGAGAGTGTTGGCATCACCTCTGATCTGACCCCAGGCTGCACAGCTCATGGCTCCAAAAGAAACCCCCCTCCTTTCACTTGAGGAGAGGAGAGGGAAGAGTGGGAAGAACTTTATCTTACATCTTAGATACCACCTCAGCCACCACAGGATAGGGCACCAGAGTCATGAGGGCACCATTCCAGGCCCTAGCTCCCAAGCAACATTTCTAGACACACCCTGGGCCAGAAGGGAACCCACTGTCCTGAAGGAAAGGACCAAGCCCTGGTAGCATTCATCTCCTGCTAACTGAAGAGTCCTTGGGCCCTGAATACCAGTAATGATACCCAGGTACTATATTGAGGGTCTTGGGTGAGCATCTGAGACTTGCTAACTGTAGGGGGAAGATCCCATAAGCACCAAGGCAGGAGCAAAAAGCCTCAGCCTATTTCCATATCAATAATGAAGAAGAAAGTAATTAGAAATATAACCGTAGTAATTAGTTATTCATATGTGATCTTAGTTATTCATAGGTGATCTTAATTCCTTTACTAATGCCTATCAGGTAGGAAGTGTGAATCTGGGGTGACATTGTGAAATGAATGACACTAAGGCAAGATTCTCTAAGCCCTCTGTCACACCCGCATAAGGGCTGCTGGAGGGCGCCTCGGCTGTGCAGCAGTGCCAGCACTGTGAAAGTGCCTGCTGTTTAGCCAGCTAGGGAAGGAGATGTCCAAAATGGCCGAGAGATTGCCTTCCTGGGGAAGTCTGGAGAAAACTCTGCTTCTCCAAGCTCTTGTGGTAAGGCCTGATGGCTGTCAGGTAGGCCTGCAGACATCGGGGGCTTAACTGTCTCTATGTGATGCTGTGCTTCAGTGATCACATTCCATGTCTACTCTTATGTTCTGCTTCTGTACCTGGTTCCTTTTGTCTTAGAAAAGATAATCAGTAATAGTAATATAAATCTTAATGTTTTAGTTCTTTCTTGATAAGTATGGAAAATGTGCTGACGCATTATGCTCCTTACCTCACTTTGGGTGCCAGAAATTCCTAAGCCCCTACCTGAATGACACGTGAGGTACTTGACCCTATCAATCACTGCCATGCCCTATCTACCCTGCCCCCAGTCACCAACCACCAAGGCCACGCCCTACCTACCCTGCCCCCAGATTTGCAACTTAATAAATTCAAAACACCTGTGTTAAAGGAAAATCAAAGAAATTCAAGATAATGCAGAGAAGAAATTAGAAATTCTGTCAGATAAATTTAACAACAAGATTGAAATAATTTTTAATATGAAGCCGAAATTTTGGAGCTGAAAAATGCAATTAGCATACTGAAGACTGCATCAGAGTCCTTTAATAACAGAATGGATCAAGCAGAACAAAGAACTAGTGAGCTTGAAGATAGGCTATTTGAAAATACACAGTCAGAGAGGATTAAAAAAATGAAGCATGCCTACAGGATCTAGAAAAAGGGACCATCTAAGAGTTATTGGCCTTAAAGAGGAGGGAGACAAAGAGATAGGGTGGAAACTTTATTGAAATGGATAATAACAGACAACTTCCCAAACCTAGAGAAAGATATTAATATCCAAGTACAAGAAGGTTATAGAACACCAAGCTGACTTAAAGAAGACTACCTCAAGGCATTTAATCATCAGATTCTCCAATGTCAAGGATAGAGAAAGAATTCTAAAAGAGGCAAGAGAAAAGAAGCAAATAGCGTACTATAACGCTCCAATACATCTGGAAGCAGACTTTTCCGTGGAAACCTTACAGGCCAGGAGAGAGTGGCATGACATATTTAAAGTGCTGAAGTAAAACAGCTTTTACTTTGGAATGGTATATCTGATAAAAATATCCTGCAAATACAACAGAGAAATAAAGACATTCCCAGACAAACAAAAGCTGATGGATTTCATTAATACCATACCTGTCATACAAGAAATGCCAAAAGGAATACTTAAATCAGAAAGAAAAGGACATTAATAAACAATAAATAATCACCCGAAGGTACAAAACCTATTGATAATACTAAGTATACCAAAAAACACAGACTATTATAACACTGTAACTGTGGTATGTAAACTCTTAAGTAGAAAGACTAAATGATGAGCCAATAAAAAATATAAATGCAACAATTTGTCAAGACGTAATCAGTACAATAAGACATAAATAGAAACAAGAAGGGGGGGAACAAAGTTAAAGTGAATTTTTGTTAGTTTATTTTTTGTTTGTGTGTTTATTTGCTTATGCAAATAGTGTTAAGTTGTTATTAGGTTAAAATAATGAGTAATAAGATAGTATTTGCAAGCCTCATGATAACATCAAACCAAAAAACAAGCATGGATACACAAAAAATAAAAGCAAGAAACTAAATCATATTAGAGAAAATCATCTTCACTAGAGGAAGACAGGAAGGAAAGAACAAAGGAAGAGAAGGGCACAGAAAATAAATAACAATATGGCTGAAGTAAGTCCTTATCAATAATAACATTGAATATAAATAGACTAAATTCTCCAATCAAAATATGTAGACTGGTTGAATGGATGAAAAAACAAGAACCATTGCTCTATTGCCCACCAGAAACACAGTTTGTCTACAAAGAAACACATAGACTGTGATGATATGGTTTGGCTTTGTGTCCCCACCCAAATCTCATCTCCAATTGTTATCTGCATGTAATGAGGAAGGGAAGTGATTGGATTAGAGGGATGGTTTCCCCATGCTGTTCTTGTGCTAGTAAGTGAACTCTCACAAGATATGATAGTTTTATAGATGATAGTTTTCCCTCCTTCACATGCTCACACTCCCTCCTGCCACATTGTGAAGAAAGTGCCTGCTTCCCCTTCACTTTCTGCCATGATTGTAAGTTTCCTGAGACCTCCTAGCCATGCTTCCTGTTAAGCCTTCAGAACTGTGAGTCAATTAAACCTCTTTTTTTTTTCAATAATTATCTAGTCTCACTTTCCTTTATAATTACCTTTCTTTTCAGGCTGAAAAGAAACAGATACAGACTAAAAATAAAGATATTTTATGCCAATGTAAACCAAAATAGAGCAGGAATCACTATACTTATGGCAGAGAAAATAATTTCAAGACAAAAACTATAGGAAGAGACAAGGAAGGTCACTATATAATGATAAAGGTATGAGTCCAGCAAGAGGATGTAACAATTTTAAATATATATGCACCCAACACTGGAGTACCCAGATGTATAAACATTATTAGAGCTAAAGAGATATACCCCAATATAATCATAGCTGGAGACTTCAACACCACACTTTCAGCATTGAACAGATCTTCTAGACAGAAAATCCACAAAGAAACTAAGACTTAATCT
Organism: Ateles fusciceps; assembly: GCA_036589455.1. Taxonomy (NCBI): domain Eukaryota; kingdom Metazoa; phylum Chordata; class Mammalia; order Primates; family Atelidae; genus Ateles; species Ateles fusciceps. The sequence continues at coordinate 6,555,206 of JAZHEH010003404.1, read as the reverse complement.
TCACTTAGAAAAAAAAATGAATCTAATAGATATTTACAGAATGTTTCATCTAAGACCTGGAGAATGCACAGTTTTTCCTAAGCACATGAATCATTCTCAAGGATAGACCATGTGTTAGATCATGAAACAAGTCTTTAAATATTCAAAAACATTGAAATTATATTAAGCATCTTCTCTGACCACAATGGAATAAAGCTAGAAATTAATAACAGGAATTTTAGAAACTATACAAATACATGGAAATTAAATAACATGCTCTCAAATGACCAATGGGTCAATGAAGAAATTAAGAAGAAAGTTGAAAATTTTCTTGAAATAAATGATAATGGAAATACAACATAGCAAAACCTATTGGAAAAAGCAGAAGTAGTATTCAGAGAAAAATGTATAGCCTGTAAGTGACTACATCAAAAAACAGGAAGAACTTCAGTTAAACAATATAACAATGCACCTTAAAGAACTAGAAAAGCAAGAACAAACCAAGCTCAATATTAGTAAAAGAAAATAAATAATATGGATCAGCGGAGAAAAAAATGAAATTGAAATTTAAAAAAATTAGAAAAAAATCAATGAGACAAAAAGTTGTTTTTTTTGGAAAGTTAAACAAAATTGGAAAAACTTTTGCAAGTCTAAGTAAGGGAAAAAAGAGAAGACCCAAATAAATAAAATCAGAAATAAAAAAAGGAGACTTTACAACTGAAACTGCAGAAATTGAAAGATTTATTTGTGGCTACTTTGAGCAACTATATGCCAATAAACTGGAAAATGTATAAGAAATAAAAAAATTCCTACACACATACAACCTACCAAGATTCAACAAGATATTCAGAACCTGAGCAGACTAATAAGTAACAAGATAAAAGCCATAATAAAAACTCTCCAAGTACAGAAGTGCCTGGGACCTGAAGGCCTCACTGCTGAGTTATACCAAACATTTAAAGAACTAATACCAATCCAACTCAAAATATTCTGAAAAATAGAGAATGAAGGAATACTTCCCAACTCATTCAATGAAACAAGTATTACCCTGATACTAAAATCAAAGACTGATCAAAAGACACATCAAAAAAAAAGAAAACTGCAGTACGATTTTTTTGATGCATATTGATTCATAAATCCTTAACAAAATACTAACAAACCAAATTCAGCAAAGATTATTTGTCATGGCCAAGTGAGATTTATCTCTGGGATGCAAGGATGGTTCAGTAGATGCAAATTAATCAATGTGATACATTATAACAATAGAATAAAGAATATGATCATTTTAATTGATGCTAAAAAACATTTAACAAAATTCAGCATCTGTTTATGATTGTAAAAAAACCCTTTGAAAAAACTGGGAATAGATGGAACATACCTAAACCTAATAAAGCCATGTATGACAGACCCACAGCTAGTATTATACTGAATGAGAAAGAATGAAAACCTTTCCTCTAAGATTTGGAACAATGACAAAGTTGTGCATCGTCACTGCTCTTATTGAACATAGCAGTGGCAGTCCTAGCTAGAGCAATCAGACAAGAAAAAATATAAATGGCTTCCAAATTGGAAAGGAAGAATTCAAAATATCCTTGTTGGCTCATGATATAATCTCATATTTGGAAAAAACTAAAGACTCCATAAGAAAATTATTAGACCTGATAAACATCCACAAGAAAATTATTAGAACTAATAAACAAATTCAGTAAAGTTGCAGGATACAAAATCAACATACAAATTTAGTACCATTTCTATATGCCAACAGTAAAGAATGAGAAAAAGAAATTTTAAATGTAATCCCATTTACAATAGCCAGACATAAAATTAAATATCAAGGAATTAATGTAATCAAAGAAGTAAAATATCTCTATAATGAAACCTATAAAATGCTCATAAAAAAATTGAAAAGGACACCAAAAAATGAAAACATATTCCATGTGCATAGATTGGAAGAATCAATATTGTTAAAAAGTCCATTCTACTCAAAGCAATGTATAGATTGAGTACAATCCCTATCAAAATGCCAATGACATTCTTTACAGAAATAGAAAGAACAGTCCTAAAATTTATATGAAACCAGAGTAGTCAAAGCTATCCTAAGCCAAAAGAACAAAACTGCAGGAATCACATTATCTGACTTCAAATTATACCACAGAGCTATAGTAACGAAACCAGCATGGAACTGGCATTAAACAGACATAGACCAATGAAAGAGAACCCAGAAACAAGTTCACACAACTACAGTGAGTTCATTCTTTTGAACAAAATAGAGAACACAGTAACAGGTCCACACACCTACAGTGAGCTCATTCTTGACAAAGGTGTCAGTAATATACACTGGGGAACAGACAGTCTCTTCAATAAACCATGCAGGGAAAATTGGATATCCATATGCAGAAGAGTGAAACTAGACTCCTATCGCTTGCCATTAAAAAAAATAAAATCACAATGGATTGAAGACTTGAATCTAAAACTTTAAACCATAAAACTACTACAAGAAAACACTGGGGAGAATCTTCAGGACATTGGTCTGAGCAAAAATTTCTTGAGCAGTGCCCCACAAGCACAGACAACCATAGCAAAAATGGGTAAATGTGATCACATCAAGTTAAAAACTTTTACACAGAAAAATATACACTCAACAAAATGAAAAGTCAACCCACAGAATAAAGGAAAGTATCTGCAAACTACCCATATAACAATGGGTTAATAATCAGAATACTTAAGGAATTCAAACAACTGAATAATAAAAAATCTAATACTCTGATCAAAAGATGGGTAAAAGGTTTGTATAGACATTTCTCAAAAGAAGACATATAAATGAAAAACAGGCACATGAAAAGGTGCAAATAGCATTGATCGTCAGAGAAATGCAAGTCAAAACTGCAATGAGGTAGCATCTCACCCCAGTTAATATGCCTTATATCCAAAAGTCAGGCAATAACAAATGCTGGTGAGGATCTGGAGAAAAAAGAACCTTGTACTCTGTTGGTGGAAATGTAAATTAGTACAACCACTATGGAGAACAATTTGGAGGCTTCTCAAAAACCTAAATATTGAGCTAATATATCATTCAGCAATCCCACTGCTGGTTATATACCCCAAAAGAAAGGAAATTAGTACATCAAAGAGATGTCTGCAGTCCTATTTTTATTGTGGCACTGTTTACATTAGCTAAGATTGGAAGCAACCTAAGTGTCCATCAGCAGATGAATGGATAAAGAAAATGTGATACACATACACAATGGAGTACTATTCAGCCATAACAAAAGAATGAGATCCAGTCATTTGCAACATGTCTGCAACTGGAGATCATTATGTTAAATGAAATAAGTCAGACGCAGAAAGACAAAAATTACATGTTCTCACTTATTTGTGGGATCTAAAAATCAAAACAATTCAACTCATGGACATAGAGAGTGGAAGGATGGCTATCAGAGACTGGACAGAGTAGTAGGGGGATGAGGGGGAGATAGGGATGGTTAATGGGTACAAAAAAATGGAAAGAAAAAATAAGACCTAGTATTTGATAGCACAACATGTTGAGTATAGTCAGTAATAACTGTACATTTAGAAATAATGTAAAGAATGTAATTGGATTGTTTGCAACTCAATGAATAAATGCTTGAGGCTATAGATAACCCATTTTTTTATGATATACTTAACTCACATTGCATGCCTGTATCAAGACATCTTATATACCTCATAAATATACACACCTACTGTGTACCCACAAATTTTTTTAATCCTACTTCAGAAAAACTCAATGTACCCCACACATATTATACCATTAGGTAAACTTTCATTCTAACATAATATATTATAACATAAATTAAACCATAAAGTGGTTGATGTCAGTCAGCTTTTGAGCACCAGTAGTCAAAATTGTTGTACTACAAAACTTTCAGAATGTATGGATATACATACTAAGTATATACCTCAAAAGTTAGAAAAATGTTTAAATATATAAGACCTTCTAAGCATTATGAAGATGTTAACTCATATCCAGCTGATTAAGCATTGATGGTAAGGATAAAAGTACTAGTAAGAAATTTTAGAAAACAAATAAACTTGCCAAAGGTATTAAGAAACAAATTGACCTTGTCTAATATTCTTGCTGCCTTGCTGCAGGTGGTATCATTGTTAAATTATATTTGTAAATCAGAGTAATGTGGTATTGTCCCAATCAACACATAAAATGTAAGTGCTTCTGGTGAACTTTATAAATGCTCATCAACAGATGTATGAGTTGACTACTAACATTCATAGATTTTCATATTAAATAGAAAGATAGAAAATAAATATAATTGCTGGCCATATTGTAAAATTTTTACAAATATAAATGTCCAAGATGTTTTCAGCAAAAGAAGAGACGAAGGCAAGTTTCAGAGCATGTGTGGAAGTTTATTCAAAAAGGCTTTAGAACAGGAAACAAAGGAAAGTTCACTTGGAAAAGATCAAAGAGGGCACCTAAATGTCAAATGCAGCGTTTAACCTTGATCTTAGGGCTTTAGATGCTTGCCTCTTTCCCATGATTGTTCCCTTAGGGTGGGCTTCCTGCATGCGCAGTGCCCTCCTTACCCTTGGAAATTTAGCACACGCAGTGTGTTTAGGAAGTTGTATAGTTGTTTGCATGCTTTCTTCCCTTTTTATGGTGCAGTGTACCTAGAACGTCATAATTCACTATTTTGTCTCTTAGTGCACATGCCCAGGGAGTTTCTTCTCCTTAGCATCTGCATTCAATTAACATTTTAATTGTGGGTCATCAAGAGATTGTCTGATGACCCACAATGAAAGCTCTGGGTCATCAGGAGATTGTCTCTCCTTGTGGCTGCCAAATTCTTGTTTTTAGGGATTATTATTTCAGTAATAATCACTGAAACAGCACCTGACATTCCTAGTGGGTGGGAGAAGAGCCCTCTCCTTCCCCACTCATGTCTATCTAACTACCTGCAAAAACAGTATGAAGAAGTGGGACCTTTGAGAGGTGATTAAGCCATGGGGTCTCTGCCCTTATGCGTGGGGCTATTCTGTTACAAAAAGATGAGTTTGCCTCCCTTTTGCATCTTTGTCCTTCCATCTTCTGCCCTGTGATAACTCTGCAAGAAGACCCTATCTAGATTCCAGTTCCATGGATTTCCCAGGCCCATAACTTTGGGAAAATTAATTTATGTTTATTATAAGTTATTAATTCTCAGGTATTCTGTTATGGTGACCCAAAATGTACTGTAACAGAAAATTGTTAGCAAGAGTGTGATGTTGCTATAAACAAATACGTAAAAATTTGGAAGCAGCTTTGAAACTGGGTAATGGGTAGAGCTCCAAGAATTTGGAGAAGCAGGCTAGAAAATGCCTAGATTTCCATAAATTGAGTGTTAGGGTGATTCTGGTGAGGACACAGAAGAAGAGAGCTATAAGGCAAGTCTGAAAGTTCTTGGAGATGACTTAAGTGGTCATGACTGGAATACCAGTAGAAAAATAAATAGTAAGGGCAATTCTGACAAGATTTCACATGGAAATGAGGAACAAGGTATTTGAAATAGAAAGAAAGGCCATCTTTGTTATAAAGTGGCAAGGAACGTGGCTGAATTTTGTACCTGCCCTAGAGCTTAATGGAAGGCAGAATTTAAGAGCAGGAGCTAAGATTTCAGGCGAAATAAATATCTATGCAGCAAAGCACTCAGAGTGCTACATGACTTCTCTTAACTGCATATAGTAAAATGCAAGAAGACAGAATTTATAAATTAAAAGGGGAGAAGATTGTAAAAACTAGGGAATTATCAACCTGGCCATGTAAAGAATAAAGAAATATGTTTAGGAGAGAAAATCAAAGATATGGCCAAGTGAACATGTGATAAAAAGATTAGTATGAATAGAAGGAAACCAGATATAATTCATTAAAACAATGGAAAGATAACCCTGATGGCATTTCAGAAATCCTGTAGGCCACCACTCCCATTATAGGCCCAGAATGCTACAACCTTGAGGACAGAAAAGTTTCCAGAAAAGGGTCTAGAGTGTCCACAGAACCTCAGCATTTGGGGCCACTGGAATGGAATGAATGTATTTTGTATGTGAGAGGAGGAGTCCTGGGGGGCTAAGAGTGAAAAGGGAAGATTGGAAGTTTTTTAACTTCAAAACACATGTTAAAATGTAATTGTCAGGTAACAATAGTAAGAGGTAGGACCTTTGAGGTAATTAGGCAAATCACATAGCAAAGCCTTCATGGGTGGGTTAAGGCCATTCTAAAAGGGTGACTTCAGCCCCCTTTTGCCTCATTACCCTTTCACCTTCTGCCATGTGATAACACAGCAAGAAGACCCTTACCAAATACCTGTGGCTTGATTGTGGACTTCCCAGCCTCCAGAACTGTGGGATAATAAATTTCTGTTGATTACAGTTATCTCAGTCTCAGGTATTTTGTTATTGCAGTACAAAACAGATCAACACACAAGATATTGTGCAAGTTTTCAGGCACTTTAAAATGTTTCCTTAGTATGATGTATGTGACATATATATATGATATATGTAGTATGATCTATGTGACAAGTCAAAAATGCCTGTGAAAGTGCCCTGTTTGTAAGTAATTGAAAAGTAACAAGTACCTGTTATGAAGGTGATATCTTAGATTACATGTTCACCCAGTGACTGTTAAGCAAACACTGGAAATCCATAGTGCTTCCAGTTATATCTAAATTTGCCAAAATGTTGAAAAAAGGAAACAAAACAACTCATTTCTGATAAAAGCTAACAAAGGAATCTGGGCTTCAATATTTTTGCAAAAAGTGCACTGCATTTTTCTTCTCTTTTTAATAATATAACATTTATCTAAAATATATTTTATACATTCATAAATTAAATAAATAGGTACAGACTTCCCATTATGTGCCACACACTATGCTGGAACTTGGAATACATCCATGAATAAAGCCAACAACCCTGCCCTCTTGAGCTTACAGTGTAGCATTGGTGAAATCATGTTAAAACTTTATATAAAGTAGAAAAGAAGTGTTTTTGACTGTAGTCCAAATAATGTTCAAAGAGATGTTTTTCTAAAATAAATTATAAATAAAAAGATTTCCTTGAACACTAATAATAAGTAATAATAACTATTTTTCTGGTAAACTAAGAATTAATAAATTTATTAAGTTCCCATTTTCATAATAGATACTTGGCTAGCTTTGTCATAAGCACACATTCAAATGCAGTTATAGTATTAAAGAGAAAAAGTAAGAAAAAGAATTGTCTAGGCCTCATTTAGATAAATAGGCCAGTCGTAGATTAACAGGACAGAGGTAACAAATTTTAATCTTCTCTCTTATCCTGGATTTGGAAAGCTTTCTCTCCTTTTAGTGCTTAGATCTTCATAATTATGTTAAAAAGCTGACTTTTAAAGTGGTAAATTTACTTCCTTGGACTGAAAAAATGCTGTCATACTTTATTCATAGTAGGTGATTTTTAAAATGGAAATTTCAAGTAGAAATGCTCTGCCTACAAATAAATTTTCTGAAAATTAACAATTTAATAGTATTTTACAGATTCAAGGTGACTATATTTTATTTAAAATGAATATTCTATGTTGGTCAATGCTACTTCAAAAATAGCTGTCAGTTGCTGTAAATTCTTAATGCAAAAGTACTGCATAACACAAAGGGAGTTGTATGTAAGAAAGAATAAATATTTTAATTAGATGTACTTAATAGTTTTATTTCTGGGACAGATTTTATAGAATAGGAAGGTGGCTGGGCACAGTGGCTCATGCCTGTAATCCCAGCACTTTGGGAGGCTGAGGCGAGTGGATCACCCGAGGTCAGATTGAGACCAGCCTGGCCAATGTGGTGAAACCCAGTTTCTACTAAAAATACAAAATTAGCCAGGCATGGTGGTATGCGCCTGTAAACCCAACTACTTGGGAGGCTGAGGCAGGAGAATTGCTGGAGCCTGGGAGGCAGAGGCTGCAGTGAGCTGAGATCACGCCACTGCACTCCATTCCACTCCAGCCCAGGTGACAGAGGGAGATTTTCTAAATAAATAAATAAGTAAATAAATAAATGGGAATAAATAATACATGCCATATCTTATTTTAAAAAGCATTACACTCAGATATATTCTTATAAATTAATAAAATTTTCTATCAATTTATAGTGTAAAGAGTCATTTAACAAAGAAAGCATTATGTTTCAAATTGCAGTATCTGTTAGCCACTAAAATTTTACATCTTTATTAATGTTGGTAACAATAGTCAGAATTATATACTTTTAACTTTCAATGTTAACTTGAAATTTGAGGCTCAAAATTCTTTCAAATTTCATTAAATCCTAAAATTGAAAGTACACTATTCTTGTGATATCAGAAGTATTCCAAATACCTCAAAATATAAACTTCAAATGCTTTTTTAAATACAAGTGTTGACCATAAATTAAGAGGTAAATTTATTAACTCATATTCCCACAACATGCAGTATTTATTCCCAAAGTGACTGCTATTTAAAATATTACTAATTCAGAATATTGAAAGAAATATATTTGCATTCATTCCCTGCTTCAAATAAGTACCAACATCACTAAAATAAAATATCTTGAAATAGGAAGCATGTCATCCTAACTGAACAGCTCTCTTATGTGAAGTGTCAGGGAAAATTGCTTTACTTTAATGCTTATCAGAAGAGCACACAACCCTTATCTCTGACTAGAATTATTAGGGGCAAAATAACTTTGAAATTGCTTGGTTTTTTACCTTTTGCTAGCTTTCCTTTTATTTTCTTCTATATTTAGCTCATTTAATAATAATTATAAAGAAATGGGAATAAAATGTTAATGGATAGATATTATCTCTTTGGTATTTGTTTTATCAAATTGTTTATAATATGTTGAAAACTTAAATAAGGGAACAAAGACAATAAAAACTGTTTTTAACACATACTCAGTAAATGAAGTGAATGTTATAAATACCACAGGAATAATAATTTAATAAGCTTTCTATAATTTAGATTAAGTATTAGATTGATTTAGATTAATTATTCAGTGAGCAGACATTATATTAGTTCCTTTATTTTTGTTTTTAATGAATAATTTGTGTACTCCAGGAAATAAAAGTTAAAAGAATAGAGGAAACAGAGTGGAGAAAGGATTTCAATATGCAAAGAAACAAAAATGAATATGAAATACGTGAAAGAATAAATGACTACAGTAAAATCATTCTGAAGAAATCAATGGTTAGAGATGAATTATAACGGAAACAAAATATTTTAGAATGCCAAGCAATACAATCCCTGTTCTTAAAATCAGAAAGGATGATAATTAATGACTAATATTTTACCTCAAGAAATTAGGGAAAAATCTCAAAAAGTAAACATTAGAAAACTAGAAAAATGTAAATAATAAGAGCAGAAACTATTAACACAAGAAACAAATAAAGAAAAGAGATGATTAATAAAACTAAAACTGATGTTGAAAGAAATAAATAGGCAAACTTTAACAAGATAAATTTTTTTTAAATAGAGCAATATCCACAAAGAAAAGATGGAGCATAACTGTTCATAAAATATATACTGAGAAAAAAGCAAACAACATCAAAAACCATAAGATAATACTTTAATTTATTCCAATAAGCTATGTACATACATAGACACTAAGACAGATAAATGTTAAAATGTTGTAAGAACATAAATATGACCAAAAAAGGTCTTAAGAAAAAAATAGACATCAGAATATATCAGTAACTTCTGCAGAAATATGATAAAGTTTTCATGCCTCCCCAGCTCCCTGCAAAAAATACATAAATAAATAAAAGAAAAGGCAGACATAAGTCTAAAGTACAAATGGCTTCACTGGCCATTCTTATCATAAATTCAAGGACAAAAAAAATCCCTGTTTAATTGAATTCATTCTAGAGACTAGAAGGAAAGGGAAAATTGCCCAAATCCTTTTATAATGCTGATTGAACCTTCATATCAAAACTGAAAATAGCATTTTAAGACATTTGCCACTCTGTTCCATTACAACACATTTAAAAAAAAAATGGGCCAAGATGTCAGAAAGGAGGCAAGGCTAGTGAGCATCTCCCACTTGCATGAATAGAGCAGTGTGTGGAGATTCACACTGTGAACTTTTGTTTCAAGGACCACAACAGGAATGTACCAGGAAAACTGAAAGATTTCACATATCCTTTGACAGAAGCAGCATGCCCCTGCAAACTCCATGAGACAAGCAAAAAACTATGAGTTCTGAAGGTGTGACAAGGGGAGAACCTGCCTTTAAACACACATTCTTACTGGGAAATCTGAAAATATAGATCACAGTACAAGGCTTTAACCTTACATAGAGCTGGCACAAACTTAGGGAGAACCATGAAATATAAAAGGAGGAGCAGCATCATAAACAGCTTTGTAGGCATTCCCAGTCTCAAGCTCAAGCCCGGGGGAAGCCATCCCTGACTATATCTCACAGGAGCCCACAGCAAAGGCAGCCAGCAGATTTAGGGAGGGGTTGCAGGGTGAAAGAAGCTGCCAACTGAATTTTATGACAATTTCAAGTTGGCGTGAACTTCCTTGAATAGAATCTGGGGAACAAATGAGAACTGCAGCAGATATGACCACAGGTGCAGGGCACCAACATTGCTGGCAGACCGAGGTGGAGGGTTCATGGGTAAGGGGAGGGGTGTGGCCTGAAAGCTGTGCTTGCTTTCTCAGTCTGGAAGCTTATTGACCTAGGTCACATCTGAGTTCTGTAGGCACACTGCCTTGATCTAAACTTGGTGCTATTAGTGGGGCACTGCAGAATCAAAACCAGCCTTACCAACCACATGGGAGCTGGGTGAGGTCTCTCACTACCAGCTACCACTTACTCCCCTAGTGAAGTCACTGCACAGCAGAGGCAACCAGCCATACTCCCCCTCTGGAACATAATGCCATTGGCCTTAGAACCACCCCCACATTCCCTACACTGGCTGCAGCAAGCCCCACCCAAGGAGAGTCTGAGCTAAGATCCACCTAGCCCTTTCCCCACCTGATGGTATTTCTCTACCTGCCCTGGTAGCATAACACAAAAGATATAAACTTTTGGGGGATTTTGTGGCCCCACTCATTGCCTGAGAAATCAGAATACTTCCCTTGGCCAACTTAAGCCAAGCTTGTATCCCATTACTACTACCACAGCAAGTGCTCTCTTGCAAATGCCACCTTCTGGCTGGAGGCCAACCAACTCAGGCCATTACAGCAACTTTTAGCAGACTAACACTGCTCTTATGAAGGAGAAAACAACAGCTAACACCACTGCCTGCAACATCCTAGCTAAAAGGAGGTCCTGAATCTGTCCATATGACAACTTCACTACTAACATAACCAGCATTCAAGAAAGCTAGCACGCTAAATCTATCTAAAACCAAGGAATTTCATAGTCTGTGTCACTCCACAGCCACCTCCAGAGCAGATGCTGGTATCCATGGCTGAACACAGGTCACCCCCTTGCAGACATTCCCCAGCCCCATCCTGGAGTCTGTTAGCCCTGCTGGGTGGCTAGACCCAGAAGAGCAATAACAATCACTGCTGTCTGTCTCTTAGGAAGCCCCATTCCTAGGGTAAAGGAGGGCAGCACCACATCAAGGGATAACACTGTGGGACAAAGGAATCTGAGCTGCTGGCCTTGAGTTTCATATCTTTCCACTGGTGGGAAGTTTCCCATAGCAGAGGCACAACTGCAGTAATGGGAGCGGTAGGGAAGGTCTGAACCTGTACCTCAACAGATAGGCAGCCTCTGTGATCATGAACGGCCTTGGAGAAATGGTCCTTGCACTCCACTAAAGACACAGTTGGGGCTTCCTCCACAGGAATGCAGCACGGAGACACCTATAGACAGCCCTTCTAGAACAATGCAGGGTGAGTGCAGGACCACAGGAGAAGCACCTCCCAGACTCAGGCCTGCACAAGAGTTAGAGTCAAAATTCCTCCCTACTTGGAACATCAACATTCCTATAGTTGAAAGAGGCGCTTGTCTGATCTGAATAGCTAAAACACGAGGACAAGAGTGAGGCTGTGAGGTGAACAGCTTTCCTGTTGGCTTGGCAGGGGAGCTGCGGTAGCTCCCACTCTTCACCCTGAGAAAACCTCAGCACATCTAATTGAGAGCTTCCCCAGCCACGCTCATCAAGGCTGGGACCTCAGCTCACCATTTGGTATTACATCTACCCACTTGCTTTAGCCACAACTGGTGCCTACCCAGGGATACCTCCCCTATTGGCCTGAAGCATCAACTCAGTTAAGACAATACTGGGAACAAACAAACAAACAAATAAATAAATAAATAAAATGTACACCACAACAGAATGAGATAAGCTTCAAGAGATCTCTGCCATTCTAACTCCATAGGAGACAGTGAACTTGCCCACACAAAAAGAACACAACTACTACAACCAACATTAGGAAAAGCCAGTGCACAAATATTCTCTGTAACTAAGGAACTCATACAGAGTCTTCACCCATACAAACAGCAAGAATCAAATTAGGCTAAAGTAAACATTAAAATTGAATCCTTAAGATAAAAAAAAGAAATTTAAATCTAAAAGAACAAAAATAAATTCAAGAAAAATTTGAAGAAATAGTCTATCAAAATGAGAAAGAACCAGAGAAGTAATTATGATAACATGACAAAACAGGATTCTGTAACACCCCCAAATTAGCTCCCTAGCAATGGATCCAAAGCAAGATGGAATTGCCAGATAAAAAATTCAGAAGGTTGATTATTAAGCTGCTCAAGGAGGTAACAGAAAGGTGAAAACTAACTTGAATAAATTGAAAAAAAGATACAGGATATTACAGGATGTGGATGAAAAATTTCCAGAGTAATAGATATCATAACAAACAAACAATCACAACTTGTGGAAATGAAAGGCATACTTAGGTAAATACAAAATGCAGTGGAAAGTTTCAACAATAGAATAGAACAAGTAGAAGAAAGAACTTCAGAGCTTGAAGACAAGGCTATCAAATTAACCCAGTCACATGCAGACAAAATAGAATCCAAAATAAAATGAACAAAGTCTTCATAAATTTAGGATTATGTTAAACAGCCAAACCTAACAATAATTGGTAATCCTGAGGAAGAAGAGAAATCTAAAAGCTTGAAAATTTTATTTGAGGGAAGTATTGAGGAAAACATCCCTGGCCTTGCTAGAAATGTAGACATCAAAATATAAAAGCTCAAAGAACTCCTGGGAAATTGATCACACAAAAAAAATCAGTACCCAGGCACATAGCCATTAGGTTATCTAAAGTCAAGACAAAGGAAAGTATCTTAGAGGTGTGAGACAAAAGCATCAGGTAACTTTTAAAGAAAAACCCATCAGTTTAACAGATGATTTCTCAACAGAAACCTTACAAGCCAGGAAGAGTGGGATTCTATCTTTAGCTTTCTTAAACAAATAATTGTCAGCCAAGAATTTTGTATCCAGCAAAACTAAGCTTCATAAATGAAAGAGAGATAAAGTCTTTTTCAGACAAACAAATGCTGAGAGAATTTGCCACTACCAAACCAGCACTATAAGAAATCCTAAAAGGACTTCTAAATCTTAAAACAAAGCCTCAAAATACACCAAAACAGAACCTCCTTAAAGCATAAATCTCACAGTGTCTATTTAAAAACACACACACATAATTTAAAAAAAAAGATATTTAGGCAACAACTAACATGATGAATAGAAAAGTACCTCACATCTCAATACTAACTAATGAATGCAAATGGCCTAAATGTTCCACTTAAAGGATAGAGTGGCAGAACTGATAAAAACTTACAAACCAAGTATGTGTCATCTTCAGAAGACTCACCTAACACATAAGGACTCATATAAACTTAAGGTAAAGGGGTGGAAAAGAATATTCCATGCAACTTGAAACCAAATGCAAGCAGAAGTAACTATTCTTATGTCGAACAAAACAAATTTTAAAGCAACAAGTTTAAAAAAAAAAGACAAAAAAAAAAAAGGAGAACATTATATAACGATAAAAGGATTAGTCCAAAAGGGAGATATCACAATCCTGAATATATATGCACCCAACGCTGGAGTTCCCAAGTTTATAAAACAGTTACTACTACAGCTAAGAAATGTGATAGACAGCTACACAGTAATAGTGGCGGACATTACTTTTCTACTGAGAGCACTAGACAGGTCATCGAGACAGAAAGTCAACAAAGAAACAATGGACCTTAACTATACCCTAGAAGAAATGGACTTAACAGATATTTATGGAACATTCTACCCAACAGCTGGAGAATACACATTCTTCTCAACATCACATGGATGATTCTCCAAGACAGACCATATGATAGTCTACAAAACAAGACTCAAGAAATTTCAGAAAATAAAAATTGTATCAAGTATCATCTCAGACCACAGTGGAATACAACTGGAAATTAACTCTAAAAGAAGCACTCAAAGCTATACAAATACATGAAAAGTAAATAATCTGTTCTTCAATGATCTTTGACAAAAGAAAGTTCTATAAAAATGAAATCAAGATGAAAATTAAAAATTTTTTGAAATGAACAATAATAATGACACAACTTATCAAAACCTCTGGAATACAACAAAAGTGGGGCTAAGAGGAAAGTTCATCAAATACCTACATCAAAAAGTCTGAACGAGTACCAATAGAAAACCTAATATCACACCTCTAGGAACTAGAGAAACAAGAACAAACCGAACCTAAGCACAGCAGAAGAAAAGAAATAACAAACACTAGAGCAGATCTAAATGAAATTGAAACAAAAAAATACAAAACATAAACGAAACACAAAGCTGATTCTTTGAAAAGATAAATAAAATTGATACACCATTAGTGAGATTAACCAAGAAAAGAAGATCCAAATAAGTAAAATTAGCAAAGAAATGGGAAATATTTCAACTGATACCACAGAAATAAAAAAGATCTTTCAAGGCTAGTATGAACACCTTTATACACACAAACTAGAAAACCTAGACGAGATGAATGAATTCCGGAAATATACAGCCTTCCTAAATTAAATCAGGAACAAATAGAGAGTCTGAACAGACAAGCAACAAGATTGAATCAGTAATTTTTTAAATTGCCTACAATAAATAGTCCAGGCATAGACGGAATTTCAGCTGAATTCTATCAGACATTCAAAGAAAAATTGGTATCAATGCTACTGAAACTATTCCAAAAAACAGAGAAAGACAGAATCCTCCTAAATCATTCTATGAAGGCAGTATCACCCCAATGCCCAAACCAGAAAAGGACTCAACAACAACAAAACTACAGACCGATATCCCTGATAAACATAGATGCAAAAATCCTCAACAAAATACTAGCTAACTGAATCCAGTGGCATTAAAAAGATAATACATCGTGATCAAGTGAGTTTTATATCAGAGATGAATTAACATATACAAGTCAATACATGTGATACAACACAAAAAGAATTAAAAACAAAAATCATATGATCATCTCAATAGATGCAGAAAAGCATTTGACAAAATACAGCATCCTTTTAAGATAAAAACCTTCAACAAAATTGGCATACCTCAAAGTAATAAAAGCTATGTGTGAGCACCCACAGTCAACATCACACTGAATGGGGAAAAGTTGAAAGCACTTCCTCTAAGAACTAGAACAAGAAAAGGATGCTCACTTTCACCACTTTTATTCAACACAGTACTGCAAGTTCTAGCCAGAGCAACTAGACAAGAGAAAAAAATAAAGGGCATCCAAATTGTAAAAAAGGAAGTCAAACTCTCACTGTTCACTGATGATAGGATCATATACATAGAAAACCCTAAAGATTCATCCAAAACACTCCTTGATCTAATAAGCGAATTCAGTAAAGTTTCAGGATACAAAATCAATGTACACGCATCAGTAGTACTGCTATATAGCAACAATGACCAAGCTGAGAATCAAATCAAGAACTGAATCCCTTTTACAACAGCTGTAAAAGAAGTAAAATAAATACTTAGGAATGTGCTTAACCAAGGAGGTGAAAGATCTCTACAAGGAAAACTTCAGAACACTATTGAAAGAAATCATAGATGTCGCAAATAAATAGAAACACACCCCATACTCATGGATGAGTAGGATTAATATTGTGAAAAGGACCACACTGCTCAAAGCAATCTACAGAGTCAATGCAATTTCCATCAAAATACCATCATCATTCTTCACAGAACTAGAAAAAACTATTTTAAAATTCAAATGGAACCAAAAATCGACTGCATAGCCAAAACAATACTAAGCAAAAGGAACAAATCTGGAGGCATCACATCTGACTTCAAACTATACTACAAGGACATAGTTACCAAAACAGTATGTAGACCAAGGAACCAGAAGAGAGAATCAAGAAATAAAGCCAAATACTTATAGCCACCTGATCTTCGAGAAAAGCATACAAAACATAAAGTAGGGCAAGGAGACTGTATTCAACAAATCATGCTGGAATAATTGACAAGCCACATGTAGAAGAATAAAACTGTGTTCTCATTTCTTACCTTATACAAAAATCAACTCAAGATGAAATAAAGACCTAAATCTAAGGCCTGACACTATAAAAATTTCAGAAGATTTCATCAGAAAAACTCTTCTAGACATTGACTTAGGCAAAAATGTCATAATCAAGAACCCAAAAGCATATTCAACAAAAACAAAATTAAATAAATAAATAAATGGGACCTAATTAAACTAAACAGCTTCTGCACAGAAAAAGAAATAATCAGCAGAGTAAACAGAATACCCACAGAGTAGGAGAAAATATTCACAAACTATGCATCCAACAAAGGACTAATATACAGAATCTACAAGGAAATCAAACAATTCAGCAAGAAAGGAATAATCCCATCAAAATGTGGGCAAGGGATACAAATAAACCATTCTCAAAAGAAGATTCTTGGATAGCCAACAAACATACGAAAAATGCTCACCATCACTAATTATTAAAATCAGAAAAATACAAATTAAAACCACAATGAGATACCACCTTACTTCTGCATGAATGTCCATAATCTAAAATTAAAATTTAATAAATGTTGACATGGATGTGGTTTAAAAAGTACACTTTTACACCGCTGGTGGGAATGTAAACTAATGCAACCACTATGAAAACCACTATGGAAATTTCTTAAAGAACTGAAAGTAGAACTACCATTTCATCCAGCAATCTCTCTAGTGGGTATCTATCCAAAGGAAAATAAATCAGTATATGAAAAACAGACATGCACACACGTTTATAGTAGCATAGCTTGCAATCACAAAAATATAAAACCAATCTAAATGCCCATCAACCAACAAGTGGAGAAAGAAAATGTGATATATATATACCATGGAATACTACTCAGCCATATAATTGAATGAAAGAATGACATTTGCAGCAACTTGGATGGAATTGGGGACCATTATTCTAAGTGAATGGAAAACCAAATATCATCTGTTCTCACTTATAAGTGGAAGCTAAGATGTGAGGATGCAAAGGTATAAGAATGATGTAATGGACTTTTGGGACTCTGGAGAATGTATAGGAGGTGGGTGGAGAATAAAAAACTACATACTTGGCACAGTGTACACTGCTTAGATGACAGGCACAGTAAAATTTCAGAAATCATCACTAAAGAACTTATCCATGTAACAAAAACCACCTGTTCCCCCAAAAGCGATTGAACTAATAATAATAATAACTGGTTTCAGCAATTCTCCACTACTCTAAGGTCATAAGTCTATCTTGCTGTATCTCCTTTACTTTAAATTTTTTAGAGGATATATATGTGTTTTTGCCTCATTTTTTTCAATATTTTTTATTTAGTTCACCTAGAAAGTTAAATATGTTTTGGAGGAGAATATGAGGCATAGATTTATTTTCAAAATTTTCTTTTCATCAAATTGATGGGCAATTGTATCAACACCTTTCATGTGCAAGACTTGGCAGATTTCATTATCACAAAATCATTATAATCCCACAGCATTGATTCAACATAGGCATGCATCTGGCATATTAAATTTGATTTTAAACCTGAATGAGAGGAATGTAGAAACCATATAGCATGATGAAGGACAGAGAAAAAGGTCCTCAGGTTCATTCAGCTTTGAGATGACTAATAAAAGATAGGACAGCTTTAATGCAGTAGCCAAGGATTCTCATGCTGAAGAATAAAATGAGCTGGGGCACCTCAAAAAGGGATGGGCAACTCCAACTCTCAGCTATGTATCTAAAGTCCTAATTGCTCACTGCCAATTACAACTTTATTATCAGGGAAATGCAAATTAAAACCACAATGAGATGTTACCTTACTCTTTCAAGAATGGCCATAATTAAAAACAAAAAAATAATAAATGTTGGCATGGGTGTGGTGAAAAGGGAACACTTTCATACTACTGGTGGTGTCCTGCTGTGGGAGTCTTGAAGTTGGATCATGTAATCCCAATGTCTCTTTTCAACTGTATTATTCTTTGATTCCCTATGAGAAAATGCTTTCCTTACAATATAAAAAATTTACGTCAATAAAAATCATCAGTAAACTAATTGTGTTAAATATCTACATAGAACAAATCATTGTTTTTTAGAAAAAATTTCTAATATATTTAACAATAAATAAAACAAGCTCTAAAAATATAATGCATAAGTATCTTAATACATATGATTTAAGATTATAACACATAAAAGTAAACTGTCACATATAGTGATGTTGATTGTAGTAGCAAAATAATTGTTGAAGCCAAATAGCCACGTAATCAATGTGTCACAATTTTTGATTGTCAAACTAGATAATCAAGTGTTAAAAATAACATCACAAAGTCTATATCTAGTCAAAGAGATTCTGTGTGTAGCTGTAAACTAGACAGTAGAATGAAATAATGGAGTAGCTGTTTAAATTAATTTCAGATGTATGTCTGCCCTTATTCCTTCCTTAGAGTAACCCCAAAGCTGTCAGCTATCCACAGTAAAGACTCAGAAGGAGGGGCCCTTACAATAATATCCAGATGGCATGTGCTCTACCAATTCTGCTGTCAATCTGGAATATCAGAGGAAGTGAATTTGTTCCTCGGGACTCCGTAGTCTATCTACATCCTGATCTATCTTTTTCTTATTATTAAACAGTGTCTGTTTTTCAGTCTTCATGCAAAAGCTAAGGATGTGGGTAAAGCATCAATAGAATTCAGCTGGGTTTTAGTTTTCTTTCTTTTTTTTTTTTTTTTTTGAGACAGAGTCTTGCTCTGTCGCCAGGCTGGAGCACAGTGGCGCAGTCTTGGCTCACTGCAACTTCCGCCTCCCAGGTTCAAGTGATTCTTCCACCTCAGCCTCCAGAGTAGCTGGGACTACAGGCGCGAGCCAACGCCTGGCTAATTTTTGTATTTTTAGTAGAGATGGGGTTTCACCATGTTGGCCAGGATGGTCTCGACTTCTTGTGATCCACCCGCCTCGGCCTCCCAAAGTGCTGGGATTACAGGCGTGAGCCACTGCGCTCGGCCTAGCTTTCATTTCTATAAAGCTTTAAAATGTAAAAAAAAAAAAAAAAAACCTCTCTTATTTCATGTTAAAGAAATAAATGTACATCTAACTGTAATTATAATACTTAATTACCCTCTTCTGGAATTGTTTAACATACAACCCTCAAGAGTTGTGACAGGTATTCTTATTGTCTGCAATATCGGTAACAATTATAGAAGCTAGAATTAGAAAGGAAAAATGGGTAATAAAAACAATGACGTACATCTTAAAGAAATAACTTTATTCACTATTTTAATTTTAAGAATAGGTAGCATGAATTATTGAATATATATACCATGTTTGGTTTTGAGATACATACCTCTTCATAGAGGAGTAGCTGGTGATGGAAAAATAAAACCAGGTGAATGAGATGTCTCAGAATGATTTTATTCAGGTATATATAAATGCAAACAGTACTTTAAAAAAAAATTAAAATCTGCATTTCAAAAATTAAACAAATCTGAATATTGTATTTGTAATGAGATTAAAAGATTCAGTAGTTTTTCAATATATTCATCGGATCAATCTATATAACACCAAGGGTTACAGGCTTATTTTGGAGTATATAAGTGTAAGTCAGTCATGTATATTAAGCAGTCAAAGATGCAAAGTCAGAGCACTGGCTCTCAATCCCCTTGTCTAACCACAATCATTGAAGTCATTTACTGTTACAATACATAAACATTATTGAGGCAATGGGTATGATGTGATTAGAATCACTCCCTTGAAAATATTGTTTCAGTATTTCCTTTGAAGGTTTTTTTGTTAATCATGGAGTATTTTGTGAGTACTTAATCTACTGAAGTATTAGCATAAAAATTATATTTGTGGCATAGTATTAATCACAAACCAAGTAACTCCACTTTTTCCTCTTACAATCATGTCTCTTTAACTCATTCAGTAAATATACATATTCTAAGAATTGTGATGGCCTGCTGTCTAATGAAAGTCTCATCAGATAAAGATAAATTAATACATTTTTAAAGGTACTTATCATTACAATGATGAAAAATACCAAATACATAAATCATTAAAATGTGTATATATAAATACATATATCATCATATTTATATACAAATACAAATACATAAATCATTAGAATGTATAATTTTTCATATTTTTATAACTGGAGGCATTCATTTTATTGTTATATAATAGTAGTTTAAAATATATCTGTCTGTATAAATTATACTGCTGGAGAGCCATTACTGATTATCTTTCTCTATCAACAAATTTCTAAAACTATCATTTCTAATTGTATTGCAAAATTACAAAAGTGCATGTACACTTTGACAAGCAGTAAACAGAGTAAGCAAACCTGTGGAAAAGCAATTCGATCACAGCATTTCTATGACCTTTCTTTCAATAAAGAAAATATCTAAAACTTTTAGACGTAACTTCAAATATTTCACTTAAATAAAAATATACCAACAAACACTGCTGTTCCTTTTTGGTATTTTAATTTTTTTAAACAAAACATTTGATATCTTGAATTAATGCAATTTCTACTTTCAATTAACTATTTACCATTGTAAAATTCAACTGTCCAAAATTTAAGATGGCTTTAGAAATAACAATAGCTGCTGATATACTTTTTTGAGGGCAAATGGATTGTACATATGAATTAATTCAAGATATTAATAAATGTCACAACAATGAGGAATAAGTTGTCCTCATTTTTATTTTGAATAAAGTTCATTGTGTTTTGAGTTTTTTTCCAAGTAAGTATTTGATTTCATGCCATTCACATTCATCATTCAGTTCATACATTTATACATCTATCTTTCCTTCCATTCCTTCACATACTGATTAACTAAACAACTGTTTAGTGAATTATTATAATATAGAAGGTGCTATGCTATGCAGTTGCGAGTTTACAAACAGATTTTTGCCCTTAGAGAGTTTCCTGTCTATAGCTGGAAAGAGCAATATAAAATAAATCCAGAAATAAATGTAATTGCAAACTGGGACAAGTACTAAGAAAAAAGTGTAGGTATACTTGATTATTTATGGTTTCTTATTAAAGAAAACAATATGGGGAGGAGGAACCAAGATGGCCAATTAGGAGCAGCTGAGGATTGCAGCTCCCAGTGAAAGCGCGGAGGCTGCTGCAGGTGATCCCCAGGCAAGCAGGGCCTGGAATGGACCTCAGCAGTCCTACAGCAGAGGAGCGAGACTGTTAGAAGGAAAACTAAGAAACAGAAAGAAATAACTTCATCATCAACAAACTGGACGTCCACTGAGAGACCCCATCTGAAAATCACCAACCACAAAGACCACACATAGATAAATCCACAAAGATGCGAAGAAACCAGCGCAAAAAGGAAAACACCCGAAACCAGAATGCCTCTCCTCCTACAAGGGATCACAACTCCTCACCAGCAAGGGAACAAGGCTGGATGGACAATGAGTGTGATGAAATGACTGAATCAGGCTTCAGAAGGTGGGTAATAAGAAACTTCTGTGAGCTAAAAGAACATGTTCTAACCCAATGCAAAGAAACTAAGAACCTTGAAAAAAGATTTGACAAAATGTTAATGATAATAACCAACTTAGAGAGGAATGTAAGTGAATTGATGGGCTGAAAAACACAACACAAGAACTTTGCGAAGCATACACAAGTTTCAACAGCCAAATCGACCAAGCAGAAGAAAGGATATCAGAGGTCGAAGATCAACTCAATGAAATAAAACGAGAAGGAAAGAGTAGAGAAAAAAGGGTAAAAGGAATGAACAAAGTCTCCAAGAAATATGGGACTATGTGAAAAGACCTAATCTACATTTGATAGGTGTACCTGAATGTGACGAGAGAATGAATCCAAGCTGGAAAATACTCTTCAGGATATTATCCAGGAGGACTTCCCCAACCTAGGAAGGCAGGCCAATATTCAAGTCCAGAAATACAGAGAACACCACAAAGATATTCCTCAAGAAGAGCAACCCCAAGGCACATAATCGTCAGATTCACCAGGGTTGAAATGAAGGAGAAAATGCTAAGGGCAGCCAGAGAGAAAGGTCGGGTTACCCACAAAGGGAAGCCCATCAGACTCACAGCAGATCTCTCAGCAGAAACCCTACAGGCCAGAAGAGAGTGGGGGCCAATATTCAACATCCTTAAAGAAAAGAACTTTCAACCCAGAATTTCATATCCAGCCAAACTAAGCTTCATAAATGAAGGAAAAATAAAATCCTTTGTGAACAAGCAAGTACTCAGAGACTTCATCACCACCAGGCCTGCTTTACAAGAGCCCCTGAAAGAGGCACTAAACAGAAAGGAACAACCAGTACCAGCCACTCCAAAAACATACCAAATGGCAAAGAGCAGCAACACAATGAAGAAACTGCATCAACTAACAGGCAAAACAGCCAGCTAGCATCAAAATGGCAGGATCAAATTCACACATAACAATATTAACCCTAAACGTAAATGGGCTAAATGCCCCAATCAAAAGACATAGACTGGCAAACTGGATAAAAAGCCAAAACCCATCGGTGTGCTGTATCCAGGAAACCCATCTCCCATGCAGAGATACACAAAGGCTCAAAATAAAGGGATGGAGGAAGTTTTGCCAAGCAAATGGAGAGCAAAAAAAAAAGCAGGAGTTGCAATTCTCATCTCTGATAAAATAGACTTTAAACCAACAAAGATCCAAAGAGACAAGGACATTACATAATGGTAAAAGGATCAATGCAACAAGAAGAGCTAACGATCCTAAATATATACGCACCCAATACAGGAGCACACAGATACATAAGGCAAGTTCTTAGTGACTTACAAAGAGACTTAGACTCCCACACAATAATAGTGGGAGACTTGAACACCCCGTTGTCAATGTTAGATCCACGAGACAGAAAATTAACAAGGATATCCAGGACTTGAACTCAGACCTGGATCAAGCAAACCTAATAGACATTTACAGAACTCTCCACCCCAAATCCACAGAATATACATTCTTCTCAGCACCACATCACACCTACTCTAAAATTGACCACATAATTGGAAGTAAATCACTCCTCAGCAAATGTAAAAGAATGGAAATCATAACAAACAGTCTCTCAGACCACAGTGCAATCAAGTTAGAACTCAGAATTCAGAAACTAACTCAGAACCGCACAGCTTCATGGAAAGTGAACAACTGGCTCTTGAATGTTGACTGGATAAACAATGAAATGAAGGCAGGAATAAAGATGTTCTTTGAAACCAACGAGAACGAAGACACAACATACCAGAATCTCTGGGACACATTTAAAGCAGTCTCTAGAGGAAAATATATAGCAATAAATGCCCACATGAGAAGGAAGGAGAGATCTAAAATTGACACCCTATCATCAAAATTGAAAGAGCTAGAGGAGCAAGATCAAAAAAACTCAAAACCTAGCAGAAGACAGAAATAACTAAGATCAGAGCAGAACTGAAGGAGATAGAGACACGAAAAACTCTTCAAAAATCAATAAAACCAGGAGCTGGTTTTTCGAAAAGGTCAACAAAATAGACCACTAGCCAGATTAATAAAAAAGAAAAGAGAAAATAATCAAATAGATGCAATAAAAAATTATAAAGGGGATATCACCACAGATTCCACAGAAATTCAAACCATCATCAGAGATTATTACAAGCAACTCTATGCACATAAACTAGTAAACCTGGAAGAAATGGATAAATTCCTGGACACTTGCATCCGCCCAAGCCTAAACCAGGAAGAAGTCGAAACCCTGAATAGACCAATAACAAGGTCTGAAGTTGAGGCAGCAATTAAGAGCCTACCACCCAAAAAAAGCCCAGGTCCAGATGGGTTCACAGCCGAATTCTACCAGACATACAAAGAGGAGCTGGTACCATTCCTTCTGAAACTATTCCAAACAATCCAAAAGAGGGAATCCTTCCTAAATCATTTTATGAGACCAACATCATCCTGATACCAAAACCTGGCAGAGACTTAGCAAGAAAAGAAAACTTCAGGCCAATATCCATGATGAACATAGATGCAAAAATCTTCAATAAAATACTGGCAAACCAATTGCAACAGCACATCAAAAAGCTTATCCACCATGATCAAGTAGGCTTCATCCCGGGGATGCAAGGCTGGTTCAACATACGCAAATCTATAAACATAATCCACCACATAAACAGAACCAAAGACAAAAACCACATGATAATCTCAATTGATGCAGAGAAGGCCTTTGACAAAATTCAACAGCCCTTTATGCTAAAAACCCTCAATAAACTAGGTATTGACGGAACGTATCTCAAAATGATAAAAGCTATTTACGACAAACCAACAGCCAATATCATACTGAACAGGCAAAAGATGGAAGCAGTCCCTTTGAAATCTGGCACCAGACAAGGATGTCCTCTCTCACCACTCCTATTCAATATAGTACTGGAAGTTCTAGCCAGAGCAATCAGGCAAGAAAAAGAAATAAAGCGTATTCAAATAGGAAAGGAGGAAGTCAAATTGTCTCTATTTTCAGACGACATGATTGTATATCTAGAAGACCCCATCGTCTCAGCCCAAAATCTCCTGAAACTGATAAGCAACTTCAGCAAAGTCTCAGGATACAAAATCAATGTAGAAAAATCACAAGAATTCCTATACACCAATAACAGACTTAAAGAGAGCCAAATCAAGAATGAACTGCCATTCACAATTGCTACAAAGAGATTAAAATACCTAGGAATACAACTAACAAGGAACATAAAGGACCTCTTCAAGGAGAACTACAAACCACTGCTCAAAGAAATGAGAGAGGACACAAACAGATGGAGAAACAGTCCATGCTGATGGTTAGGAAGAATTAATATCGTGAAAATGGCCATACTGCCCAAAGTAATTTATAGATTCAGCGCTATCCCCCATCAAGCTACCAATGACCTTCTTCACAGAACTGGAAAAAACCACCTTAAACTTCATATGGAACCAAAAGAGAGCCTGCATAGCCAAGTCAATTCTAAGCAAAGGGAACAAAGCGGGAGGCATCACACTCCCGGACTTCAAACTATACTACAAAGCTGCAGTAATCAAAACAGCATGGTACTGGTACCAAAACAGATATATAGACCAATGGAACCAAACATAGGCCTCAGAGGCAACACAACACATCTGCAACCATCCAATCTTTGACAAACCTGACAAAAACAAACAATGTGGAAATGAGTCCCTGTTTAATAAATGGTGTTGGGAAAACTGGCTAGCCATGTGCAGAAAGCAGAAACTGGACCCCTTCCTGACACCTTACACTAAAATTAACTCCAGATGGATTAAAGACTTAAACATAAGACCTAACACCATAAAACCCTAGAAGAAAATCTAGGCAAAACCATTCAGGACATAGGCATAGGCAAGGACTTCATGACCAAAACACCAAAAGCAGTGGCAACAAAAGCCAAAATAGACAAATGGGACCTAATCAAACTCCACAGCTTCTGCACAGCAAAAGAAACAGTCATTAGAGTGAATCTGGCAACCAACAGAATGGGAAAAAATTTTTGCAGTCTACCCATCTGACAAAGGGCTGATATCCAGAATCTACAAAGAACTGAAACAGATTTACAAGAAAAAAAACAAACAAGCCCATTCAAAAGTGGGCGAAGGATATGAACAGACACTTTACAAAAGAAGACATGCATGAAGCCAACAAACATATGAAAAAATGCTCATCATCACTGGTCATTAGAGAAATGCAAATCAAAACTACATTGAGATACCATCTCACGCCAGTTAGAATGGCGATCATTAAAAAATCTGGAGACAACAGATGCTGGAGAGGATGTGGAGAAATAGGAACGCTTTTACACTGTTGGTGGGAGTGTAAATTGGTTCAACCATTGTGGAAGACAGTGTGGCGATTCCTCAAGGACCTAGAAATAGAAATTCCATTTGACCCAGCAATCCCATTACTGGGTATATATCCAAAGGACTATAAATCGTTCTACTGTAAGGACACATGCACACGAATGTTCATTACAGCACTGTTTACAATAGCAAAGACCTGGAACCAACCCAAATGCCCCATCGATGATAGGCTGGACAGGGAAAATGTGGCACATATACACCATGGAATATTATTGCAGCCATCAAAAACGATGAGTTCGTGTCCTTTGTAGGGACATGGATGAACCTGGAAACCATCATTCTCAGCAAACTAACACAAGAACAGAAAATCAAACACCGCATGTTCTCACTCATAGGCGGGTGTTGAACAATGAGAACACATGGACACAGGGAGGGGAGCATCACACACTGGGGTCTGTCAGGGAGAAAAAGGGGAGGGACAGTGGGGGGGTGGGGAGTTTGGGAGGGATAGCATGGGGAGAAATGCCAGATATAGGTGATGGGGAGGAAGGCAGCAAATCACACTGCCATGTGTGTACCTATGCAACAATCTTGCATGTTCTTCACATGTATCCCCAAACCTAAAATGCAATAAAAATATATATATATAAAAAAAGAAAACAATATGTACATTATCACATATTCTGTCAACACGAGAAAAGAATAATAGAGGAGATATTGTATTAAAAAATTGCCTATGGGAAAAGGAGAATGTCTAATCTGAGAATTTCTACTTTTTCAAAAGTGTGAAGAAAGATTATCAAATGAAAATGTGGCTTTTAGAGAAGTGAAAGAGAACAATAAAAAGACGAGAAATAGTTGTTGTAGGTTATGGAAAGTATGTTTACTAGAGAAACATACTAACACTACTGAATGTTAGTAGAATCCTCATTTGGTAGTCATGATCATGAACATAAAATAACCCCACTGTATAATTTTCTCCAGCAGTGTTTGACCACGTGGTTACAGAAAGTTTAGAGGAAGATTTCTGGAATTGCTAAGTAATGCAACAAAAAGGAGAGGTACAAAATAGATCAGAGGAGTTACAAGTCAGTGACTGTAAATATAACTATAAAATAAAATTACAAAGAGGTAGAAAGATACAGCTGGTTGCATACATAAACCATAAGAAATGGTTCAACAGAAATGGTGAGGTCAAATGATTGAAAATCATAAAAATATTAAAGTTGTTTCCATGAGGGACTTTAAAATTAAAAAGCAAACTCAGAAAATAAGAATTTATAGTTAAGTATGGCATTGTTTGCATGACAGACTTATTTTTTGTTCAATTAAGAACTTGACTTTAATGCTCAAAATCTGTGCAGAGGCATAGTAAAAGAATACCTAACTGATCATTAAAAGATGAAAATGAAACCTGTAGTCTTAAATGGGTCATCTAATTTATGTGTGAAATTCTTGAAAACTATCATAGAAATTCAGATAGATAAGATATCTGTGAACTGGATGTTAGAGTCTTTTGTGAGAAAGGAAGAGTGACTAGGAGGTTGAAACAGGGGAGTCATAATTGAATAGGAGATGGTTAAAGCCTGACAGCAAAGTCTCATTTATAATTACTTTTCCAAGATGTAGGGAGAGTAATGATTTAGGATCAGCCCTACAAAATGAAGAGGAAACTGACTATGGAGAAACAATCAGCCTCCAAATAATCTGTAAGAGATGCGATCCCCAGGGAGCACCAATTTTCAGGAAGTTGTAGAAAATGTTCTAAGAAGAGGTTGAGGATGCTAAGAATTTTGCTGATCCAGAGTGATACGAGGAGGACAGATCATGAGACACTGCTTGCGCTCCACTACAAATGCTCTTAGATTCACCTATTGCTCTTGAGACATAAATTGAATTTCCATGCAGACTTTGACTAACTTCACCAGGTGCAAGCTGGGAGTGCCTCATTTTGGGCCTGTAAAACATATCTTTATTCCTGAACAATAGTTTCTCTGACTCCTTGACACAGAAAATGTCCATGACCAGCATTTTGGGAGGCCGAGGCGGGTGGATCACAAGGTCAAGAGATCGAGACCATCCTGGTCAACATGGTGAAACCCCATCTCTACTAAAAATACAAAAATTAGCTAGGCATGGTGGCACACGCCTATAGTCCCAGCTACTTGGGAAGCTGAGGCAGGAGAATTGCTTGAACCCAGGAGGCGGAGGTTGTGGTGAGCCGAGATTGCACCATTGCACTCCAGCCTGGGTAACAAGAGTGAAACTCTGTCTCAAAAAAAAAAGAAAAGAAAATGTCCATGAAAGCTCACTTGTCATTTATGCATATGCAACCTGGATGTGCTGTGGAGTTAATACCCATGAGGCCATCTTTGATCAGTGAGCAGTGAGACCCAGTGGATGGATAATTTTGAAACACATTTCATAGCACCCTTTAGAAAATCCTATGGGGTCAACTCAAGTTGCCCTTAGTGGTGCCCTATTTGCTAACTGTGATAGACTGAATATTTGTTCCCCCTCTAAAACTCTTATGTTTAATATATGGTCCCCTCTAATCCCCAGTGTGAAAATATGTGGAAGTATGGCCTCTGGATGGTGAGTAGGTTATGAGGGTAGAGCCCTCTTGAATGGGATTAGTGCACTGATAAAAGAGGCATCAGAGAACTCCCTTACCATCTTTCTCCATGTGAAGACACAGCAAGAAGAGTAGAAGCTAGCCCTTGCCAGATGCTGAATCTGCCAGTGTCTTGACTTTGGACTTCCCAGTCTTCAGAACTATGAGAAATAAATGCTTGTTCCTTAAACCACCCAGTCTATGGTGGGTTTTCTCATAGTAGCCTGAATGCCTAATACACTTACCACTTAGTCCCTTTCTCTTATTGTTTCATGCTAATGTTCTTCATTCTTGTACCTTGTGATCACTTTTCTATTGAACTATCTGTACACAAGCTTTTAATGTAATACTGCATTGGGAGAAACCCAGAATAAGGCAGAGTTTGGGAGATAATAGAGAACTTCTTTGTCTTACACAGTGGTGGGGACAGAGATGTATGTTACAAAAGAGTTAGTCCTTATTATTTCTAATAATAAAGTGAGATAACAAGATATCCCTGGGTTCTAGAAGTTTCAGAGAGATGCTTATTATTGGAGAAGTTTAGGCAGTCAGACACAATTGCCATGGAGGACTTAAGGAATTATCTGTCTGGGGTGATAGGTTAGTTGACATTTCCCACTTCCCCTCTACCACATTGACTACAAATAAGCTTTTTGATTCATAGTCTCCCTCTTATAGGAGAGAGATAAATTTAAGGCAATTAATCTTTTTTAAAAGTTACTATAGCACTGAAAATAAACTATAGAGGAAATTTTCTAAGATGACATCGTCATGAGTTGAACTGTGTCCTCCCAAAATTTATGCATTAAAGTCCTGACTCTCATTACCTCAGAATGTGACCTTATTTGAAGACAGGGCCTTTACAGAGGAAATCAAGTTAAAATTAAATTAGGGTGAACCCTAATCAAGTATGACTGGAGTCTTTATCAAAGGGGAAATTTGCAGACATATAGGCAGGGGGAACATTATGTGAAGATGAAGATGAAGAAGATACTGGGCAATGCTTCTACACGCCAAGGAATGACAAAGATTGACAGCAAACTGCTAGAAGCTAGGAAAGAGGCATGAAACAAATTCTTCCTCACAGACCTCAGAAGACACCAACCCTATCAAGACCTTAATCTTGACCTTCCAGACTCCAGAACTATAATGCAACAAATTTTCATTATTTAAGACACTCAGGTGATGGATGGTACTTTGTTATGGCAACCCTAGCAGACTAACAAGACTTGGACAAAATTCCAATAAATCCAATCAAGAAAAATAAAAAGTAATGCAATCAGAAATTAGAAAAGTTAAACAAATCAGTTCTAGAAACAAATAAGAACAAATATAAACAGAAAGAAGAATAAATTGTGGAATCAAAATGAAATAGATTGAAAAATAAATTAGAAGATTTTACTAAGGATCTAAAACAATCTGTATTGGTCAAACACCATGAAATCAGTTGAAAAATCACAGTACATTTCTTTAATCTTAAAAACTGAAGTTTATTAGATATGGTCAATAGCAACATCTCTTTCTTTCTTGTTAAGCGAATAGTTATTCCAAAAACAGTATTTCCAGTTTCCTTTCTTATTGGGGTGACTGTGTTACCTAGTTCTGCTAAAGGGTACTACACTGTGAGGGTTTCTGAGAGGATTCAGCTCTTAGCTCTTGGCTAACCATCCTTCATTTCCTTATTGCATTCTTGCTGGGTAAATAAAAAGTAAGAGCTTATGATATAGCTATCATATTGTAAATATGAGTGAACAGTTGTAAGAAGTAACTAGAGCATGCTAAGAATGGTGCAAGTGAAGAATATAAAGAGCCTAAGTCCCTCGCATTACTTTTGAACACCCAAACCAAAACCAGCAATAAATTATGTAAGACTTATTGACTGAGAAAAATAAACCATTTGTGTAACCATTGCCTGTTGCGGTTTCTGGATATCTTTTTCCTTTAATTTTGGGCACCAACTATAATTCCTGACACAGTAAGAATAGTTAACATGTGAGGTAAGATTGATTTCCTCAGTAAAACAAGAAGTTAAAAAAAATGACTATTTCTGTAGATGCCTAAAAGATTATAAAATCCAGCATTCATTCATGACTTTAAAGTTTTAGGTAACAAAAACACAATATAACAAAAAACATTTTATTTCACTACTAAGGAAAAACATGCTTAAGTATTCACTGACTGGCCCCACCATCCCTCTTATTATGAAGCCCTGACACCAAGGAGCAATCCTCTCTTT
This sequence comes from Ateles fusciceps, assembly GCA_036589455.1. Taxonomy (NCBI): domain Eukaryota; kingdom Metazoa; phylum Chordata; class Mammalia; order Primates; family Atelidae; genus Ateles; species Ateles fusciceps. The sequence continues at coordinate 6,524,100 of JAZHEH010003404.1, read as the reverse complement.
CATCCTCCATTCCTCTTGTCCCATCAGTTTCTAAAGTTTTTTCATTTTTATGGATATATAATAGTTGTGCATATTTATGGGGTATATGTGACATATTGATACAAGCATATAGTGTGTAATGATCAAATCTGGGTAATAGAGATATCAATCACATCAAACATTTATTATTTCTTTGAGAATATTTCAAATCTACAGTTCCAATTATTTTGAATTATACAATAAATTATTTTTAACTGTAGTTGCTCTATTGTGCTACTGAATACTAGATCTCAGTCCTTCTATATAACTATATTTTTGTTCCAGTTATCCAATCTCTCTTTATCCCACCTCCCCCACCCTTCTCAGCCCCTGATAACTGCCACTCTATTTACTACCTCCATAAGATCAATATCTTTATCTCCCACATACAAGTGAGAATGTGACTTCTTTTTTTCTGTGCCTGGCTTTCTTCACTTAACACAATGTCTTCCAGTTCCATCTATGTTGCTGCAAAAGACAGGATTTCATTTTTTTTTTTTTTTTGATGGAGTTTTTGCTCTTGTTGCCCAGGCTGAATACAATGGTGCCATCTCAGCTCACCGCAGCCTCTACCTCCTGGGTTGAAGCCATTCTCCTGCCTCAGTCTCCCAAGTATCTGGGATTACAGTCATGCACCACCACGCCCAGCTAATTTTGTATTTTTAGTAGAGATGGAGTTTCTCCATGTTGGTCAGGCTGGTCTGGAACTCCCAACCTCAGGTGATCCACCCACCTCGGCCTCCCAAAGTACTGAGATTACAGGCGTGAGCCATCACACCCAGCTATTTCATCCTTTTTATAGCTGAATAATATTTCGTTGTGTATGCAAACCACATTTTCTTTATTCATTCATCACTGATGGACACATCCTTGATTCCATACCTTGGCTATTATGAATACTGCTGCAATAAAGATGAGAGTGCAGATATCTCTTCAGTATGTTGATATCCTTTTACTGAATAAACAGCCAGTGTTAAGATTGCTGAATTATATGGTAGGTCTATTTTTAGTCTTTTGAGTCAACGTTATCTTTAATGTTTCTTGAGCCCATTTAGTACTTTCCAGGTTCACCGTAACAATCCTTGTTCTGACTGCCTTCTCTGGATGGGGCGAATGCAGCGGTCTTCTACATGCTCCCCCCAGTGTATAGTTGCCTCCTTCCTTCTCCATTCCTTAGATGGTTATTTTCACACGGCAATTCTGTTCACTTCACATGACACGTCACCCTGCATTGTGCCATGCTTTCTCCACAAACACAGCCTTCCCCATCATCTTCCCTCAGCCTAAAACATTCCCCCCATTCACTACACTTACCTTCTAAGCCCACCTTCATCTAATTAACTGCAGTCAAAAGTTATTTAGTGATGGAGACACATTCTTAGAAATGTGTTGTTAAACAATTTCATTGATGTGTGAACATCATAGAGTGTACTTACACAAATCTACATAGGATAGCCTACTACACACTTAGCCTGTCAGGTATAGCTATGGCTCCTAGGCTGCAAACATGTTACAAGCATTTTACTGCACTGAATGCTGTAAGGCAGTTGTTACACAATGGTAAGTAGTTGTGTATCTAAAAATATTTAAGCAGAGAAAAGGTACAGCAAAAAGATGGTTTTATAATCTATGGGCTCATGGTGATATGTTCAGTCTGCCGCCAACCAAAACATCATACACAATGCATGGCTGCACTTCCAACACTTTGGCTCTTTCATCACGTGTCACTTCCTTCAGAAAATCTGCCCTGATACTCAAATCAATATTACATCCTCCTGTCATATGTTTTCAAGGCACTTTGCCTAGTTTTTCCTGAATTTGTCATTTTATAATTCAACATTCATTTGATTAATCGCCGTTTCACCAGATTGTACAATCTGCGAAGACAGATTGGTACATATTTGCTCTGTTTTCTCCCCTTTCTCATAATTCTTTACTAGGTAATGTATAGATACAAAAAGTATTTTAACCAATAGGACATTGTTCAGGTATCTTTAGGATTACCAGGAGTATAATTACAAAGAGTTTTGAAATTGATTCTAATTTGAGCCCCAATGTAGTTGCTAAGATGGAAAGACAGTTATAGATATAACTAATTTAAATGATATAGTCATTTTAGGTAAGAATAATATTTCTTATACCTAAGAATTATACTTTTAATATTTTAGACATCTGCTTACCAAGAACAATTTATATTAATGTACAATATTTTGACTCAAATCTCTATAAGAAATATTTGACTAAAGGTTGTGTTTTAGTTTACTGTGTGTATGTGATGTCTTCATGAATGATAAGATGTTTAATTCAGTAGTCATACATAAATTTTTAAATATTTTCATGAATTTACATATTTTAATCACTCATTCACTCAGTTTTGTGTGTGTCAATATAGTAAATGTTAAAGAAAATGTATAATTTATGTAAGTCTGAGCTTGAATTAATGAACACAAACTTCAGACTTAGATAAAATTGGAATTAAATCTGACCACTTACTAATGGTATGACCACAGGCATATTATATACGCCCTCTATAGGAACAGAGGACAGAAATAACTTCACTAGTCACTATAAAAAATAAGCATGATAACATATTAAGTGCAATTTACCTAGACTCCAGAAAATGTAGTTGTTTTCCTGTTTTATAAGATTTAAACATTCTTTTGATGGCAGGACATAACATACTGACACTGAGTTAGATAAAGGGCAGCACTCTGTTATTTAAAGTTCCAAAAAGAGGCTTCCAGACAGGGTCACACAGGAGGTTGCATCTGGGGACAGAGTAACAGCAAGACAGAGATATAGGGAGCAGTAAAGATCTAAAACATGTTAGTATATTCATCTAGTAGAGTCTGATATGCCTGTATCTAATCAGAGAGGCTGAACCACCATGAGTGATGTAGAAGAAGAGCTTTATTGTGGAAGTTAGGCTTTATTGAATTGTGCAAGCTGGTGAAGTCTGTGCAAGTCTGTTGCCTTTATGTCTGGTATTGCTCTGAAGTCTCTATGGGTCTGTCAAGAAAGGATGACAAAAATGAAGAGCAGAACAGCTAGAAATTGGAACAATGAGAACAAACAGAAACACATGATTCCAAATGGAATCCACGTCTCTCCCCTATGTTTCCAACCCCAGTCACTTGACTATTCTGCAAGAAGAGAAGTTCTTTGCCATCAAGTTGTACAAACATCTGACCTCAGAAAACCCTACACCGACCCACAAAACACAATGGCTCTTGCCTCACATCTGCCTCCCAAATCTCACACAAATTCCTCTTGTGGTCAGCACAAACCCAGGACTACACAGCAAAAGACATTCTTGAAAATACAGTTTTAGCTTAGTAAAATTGAGACACCCCATAGCCACTGCACTTCCAGACATAAAAATTTCTTACACACTGTATATAAGTGCTTAAATAAAAATGTTTCTTGATGTCCATAACTTCATTAGTTGGCCGGGTGCGATAGCTCAAGCCTGTAATCCCAGCACTTTGGGAGGCCGAGGCAGGCAGATCACGAGGTCAAGAGATCGAGCCCATTCTGGCCAACATGGTGAAACCCCGTCTCTACTAAAAATACAAAAAAAATAGCTGGGCATGGTGGTGTGCGCCTCTAGTCCCAGCTACCCGGGAGGCTGAGGCAGGAGAACTGCTTGAACCCGGGAGGCAGAGGTTGCAGTGAGCTGAGATCACACCACTGCACTCCAGCCTGGCGCCTGGTGACAGAGCAAGACTCTGTCTCAAAAAAACAAAACAAAACAAAACAAACAAAAAAAGGTTCAATAATTAGCTCCCTTTACAGTAAAATTACTACCTTACAGACATCAGCCATTACGTTGCTCTACAGTGATTCTTTATAATTTTTTGTTTTTGTATAATTTGCAGGGATCAAATCAGTGTACTTGAGATATCCATCACCTTAAATACTTGTCTTTTCTTTATGCTAGAACCATTCAAATTCTTCTTTTCTAGCTATTTTGAAATGTATAATGGATTACTGTACACTATAGTTATCCTACTGATCTGTCTAACAATAGGTCTTATTTCTTTTACCAAAGTGTGTATTTGTACCCGTGAATCAACATCTTTAATCACCAGCTTGCTCCTGCTATTTGTCTAGTGTTGTTCCAGGACTAGAGAAAAAGCTGTGAAGACAGGGGATAAAACAAACAAACAAGAATTCCTTCCCTAAAGCAGCTTACCTTCCAATGTGAGGAGACAGTAAACAAATTAATGTGTAAAATATAAAGCATGTTAGATGGTGATAATTACTATGGAAAAACTAAGGCAGAGAATCTGAATTGGGATTGCTGGAGGGGGAGAAGCAGGATAGAGGATGCATTTGGAATTGCAATTTTCATAGGTGGTTTGGAAAGGTCTCACTGAGAAGGTGGCACATACGCAATGGAGGGAGAGAGGGAGCCATGTGAAAGTGTGAATGTCAGGAGAAAGAGTGTGATGGGCAAATATCAAGTGCAAAGTTCCGGTCCCATGCTTTGGATGGAATATTCAAAGAACAGCAACTGGTAGGAGGCAGTATGGCTACAGCAGAGAGGAGGGAAGGGGGGTCAGGAATAAAGTCAGAGGAGTAAGACAGAGATGTGTTCTCACAGACACTGTGTATTTCTCTGCTTTGCTTTGGGTGACAAGATAGAATTCAAGAATTTTAGCAAAGGAGGAACTTAATTCCCTTATGTAAAATGTAAAACCTTACATGTATATTTTTTAAAAATCTCCCTATGGGAAATATTCCCATAGGAACAGTAGATGCTGGGTGATTAATTAGAGGGAAGAAATAAAGTTGGCTTGAACTAAGATGAATGGTGAAGGTTGTAAGTGGTAAATTCTTGACACAGCATTTGCTAACAGATTAGAGATGTCCTGTGAGAGGAAGAGATGTATCAAGGATTCTTTTAGTGACCTTTGTCCTTTCATTGTATTATTAAATTGACATTAGAAAAATGCACATATTCAGTAGAATTATTTTTATAATGAACACACCTTTTGGCTATGACATTCTGACTTTCTGGAAGGGCAAGTAAGAATTCGCTTTCAGAAATACACAAATGAGGACACAAGTGTGCCCTTAACCGTGGAATCAAAGTTTAAATGTTAAATGATGGTGGTTGAACCACTTTAAGGCATTAGGTAGAGTGATTTTTCTTCAATACTTTACTTAGACAAAGTATCACAAATAACTGATACATTGTATAATAAGTTGTTCAACAGAATTTTATATATTGGAATTCAATGACCAGTTATTGAATCCCAGTTTATTACTTAACTCAAAAAGAGCTTCCAAAATACACCATGTAGAACGCAGTACCAATTCATGTTATGCTACAGGGTTACTCAGTTTCACCTCTGTTGGTGTTTGGAACCAAATAATTATTTGCTGTGGGGCTCCCCCTTTGCATTATAGAAAGTTTAGCAGCGTCACTGGCCTCTGTGTACTGGATAACAATAAACCCCACTCTCAGTTCTGGCAACAAAATGTTCCTCATCTTTAGAAACTTTTGTTAAAGTTGTAACAAATTAAATTTTTATTAATAAGATAAAGCAGTAGCTAATGTTTGTAGAAAACAGGCTAGCAGACGTTCTATTAGGTGTGTTTAAGGCATTGTCTCATTTATTAACCATAGCCATGGAATAATCTAATTTATTAACCATAGCCATAAAATGAGAGGTCACTATCCTATCAGTTTACAGAGGAAAAAACTGCAATTTGGAAATTGAGTAACTTTCCCAAGGTCTCAAAATAAAGCAGTGGAGGAAACAGGACAATTCTGGAACTTTGGGCTCCTCCTTAGATTTCCTCATGTAACAGGACCCTGAACCTAGATTTACAAATCTGTCTCCATGATTTTAAAATATGCAGTGAATTTAATTGAAAGATAATTTAATTACTTAACATTGTTCATTAGAAAAAAATGGTTTGGTTTAATAAACATTTTTATTTTTCACCTTTTAAAACATTTTAATTCATATATGTGCAAACTAAACCAATTTGGAAAATGTGTTGCTATCAATAACATTGCATCATTGTTAATATTTTTGAGTGTTTACATTTAACCAAAAAATAACATCACAGCTTTGTAAACAGCTTGCTTGCTTTCTTCTTTCTTTCTTTCTTTCTTTTTCTTATTTTGGAGTGGGAACATTTTTAATGTATTTAAGCTGGATTTCATTAAAATATGTTTTCTCAGCTGTGTGAAGGGCCATGAAGGAATGGGAGAAGGAGTAAAAATGTGACAAAACTATGACAAAAGGAGTTAGAAAAACATTTCATGAACAAAGAGAACTAATTAACTCAAACATATGGTTCATCTCACTCTGCTAAGAGCTAATTGCGTTTTATGCACTGCAACTGTTAAAAGTACTGTGGCATGGCTATTCACGTGAACGTAAGTAGAAAAACAGAAAGAACTGAAATTTAAAATGCGCAGTGTTTTTTACTTAAATAAAATCCTATCCTTCTAGCTGACAAAGTATTCCGGCATATTAAAGTTTCTGGTTAATTTGAAATGCTTATTTGAAAATCTTCCTCAGATATGTTAATCTTTATTTTATCCTAATTAAAGTACTATGGCAAATACACTAAATATGAGTGACGTTCTTTCAGTGTTTTGAAATATCAGCAGTCAACAAGTAGTTACTGCTTAATTCTGTTAAGTTTTATGCTAAGTGTTTAGAAAAAATATACTAAATCTTTTGTTTTCTCCAGGAATGTCTGTAAGTGTATTATTTCGTATAGTTTTAAAATTTTTGTGAACCACTATCTCAAGTGTATATTTTAGAATATAAGAGAGGATAGTTGAGTTTTTATTGAGATCTACACAGCCATACAATCTCTACTTAATACAAAATATTTAAAATTGAAAATAATCCTTTCAAGGCAAAACTTTAAGAAGCGGAAACATTTTTAAAATGAAAATTTTTTAAATTAGAAATTAAATTTTTAAAAAATATTTTATTGTTTCCCAAAGTAAATAATTTGTTTTATAATGATATTTACTAGAGGACACATTGTTGAAAGTTCTAAATATATGTGTCTCTGGCTGTCATCCTAAGTTCTAGTAGTGAATAAAGGAAATCTACTTTTTATTCTCTTAAGGGGTGAATTTTTGCCTTACATGTCTGGCAGAGGCTCCTTACTCCATAATCTTCTCAAATTGTTAGTTATAACTTATTGCATGATCAGTTGTTTCAGACTTGAGTGCACTCCCAAAGTTTCTGATTTAGCAGGTCTCAGGTGGGACCGGCGAGCCTGCATTTCTAACAGGTGGCAGATGATATTGATGTTGCTTGTCCAGTATATACACTTTTAGAGGCTCTGTACTTGAGGGAATTTTCTCTGAAAGTACAAACTCTGATCAGCAGCATATTCTCAGAGCTCTCAGTACTAACCATGTAAGTGTGGTATAGACAGTTCAGCATTTAATTATACTTGTAAAAATTATTCTCAAATCTTATTTAATATCAAAATTCAGTAAAGATAGAAATTTATTTTTAATTGTTCAGAGTTTCAGGTCCTCTGCCCCTTATGCCATTTAGATAGTAAGCAGGTATGATAGAAATATAAGAAATGTACAAAGGAGTTTTGAATTCACCAGGACCTCACTGATGCATTATGTTATTTGGATGATTTGCCTTTATGTCACATTTTTATATTCTGAAAATAAATGAAAAAATAAAACATTAATTCAAGAAAATCATTTTGAGACAAAAAGCTGAAAACATCAAATCCAATCCTATTTCTACTAATAGTTGTATGACTGAGCAACATGAAAGTATCATCAGTCTGTACCCATGTGGGCGTGTGTTTTTTAAAGTTATTATCATACAGTTTAAAACCTACTCATAAAATTAGACCTCATTTAATCCAACAGGTCTAATCTTAGGAGTAGGTTTTAAGTTGTACAATAGTAACTTAAAAATAAAATACCCACATTATTTTCTTACCTACTGATGATACTGCATGTTATGCTGGACCATACAACGATTTGTGCACAAAAAAGAGTAAAGATTTCAAGCCCTATCTCTAACAAAGGGCTACTTTATATGCCATCCCACAACAAAATAGCATGTGAAAAAAACCAGGATGCCATACCTTTGCAGAAGAAATTGTGCATCCCTGCATGCCTATATTCCTTACGTATCGTGCTATGTGCCTAGATAGTGGTAACTAGTGTTTCATTGTGTGTTTTCAATGTACTTGTATCCAAGTATCAAATCTCTCAACTATATATGTACTATCTATAACATTATAAAAATATCAAATATCATTAAAGAGTAATCTATAATTTAAATAAACATATTATGCTGAGGACAAGAAGAAAAGGTTTTATCCACAGATTTTAATATAAACCACAATGTGTCTTTTCTTCTGTAAAATTAATGAATATACACCACTTTTTATTATCCATTTGTTTTATTGATTTAACAAGTAGGGATTCTAAATTGGACTTTGAAAAGTTATTTCTTTTCTCTTCTTTAATAAAAGAGTTGCATTTCAGTACTTTTTATTTCCCTTAATAATGTTAACGCTCATGGCATTTAATAAATCTTATAAATTAGTATAAAAATGTATTATCCAAACTTGTGTATTTTTATGAGTTTAACCTGCCTGTTGTATGTGCTGGGAGAATATATTGGTATCACAGTTCTTTTAGAACACTTCAGAATAATTTTTGTTTACTTTAACATAGTAGTAGTAAGCTGGAACTAAAGTCTGTTTAGCATTTAGATTTTTTTTTTTTTTTAAAGAGAAAAAAGAGAAAGAAGGAAGAAAAAAAAGAATGAAATAAAGAGAAAAAGAAGAAGAAAAAAAAAGGGAGAGAGAATGGGAATCTTGCTCCATTGCCCAGGCTAGAATGCAGTCTACAAATGGATATTAAAAGCTTCTTTTATACTAATAATTGTGTTATACAATGGAGACAGGAAGTAATAAGGGAGGAAAATAACAAACAGCCAACCAATATTTCATTTAAAACTATGAAATGCTATGCAATTGCTAGGGAGTGATTTCTCCCAACCATGTGGTCACTTTTAGAATAAATGTGATGTGTTACTGAAAAAAAAATGTATATTTTGTGGATTTGGAGTAGAGAGTTCTGTAAATGTTTATTAAGTTTACTTGTTTGAGGTTTAAGTTCAAGTCCCGGGTATCCTTCTTAACCTTCTGTCTCATTAATTTGTCCAATATTGACAATGTAATGTTAAAGTCTCCCACTATTATTGTGTGGGAGTCCAAGTCTCTTTGTAAGTCACCAAGAAGTTGCCCTATGTATCTGGGTGCTCCTATATTGGGTGCGCATAGACTTAGGGTCGTTAGCTCTTCCCGTTACATTGATCCCTCTACCATTATACAATGTCCTTCTTATCTCTTTCGGTTTCTATTACTTTAAAGTCTATTTTATCAGAGATGAGAATTGCAACTACTGCTTTTTTTTTTTTGCTCTCCATTTGGTTGGCAAATCTTCCTCCATCCCTTTGTTTTGAGTCTCTGTATATCCTTGCATGTAAGATGGATCTGGATGCAGCTTACTGATGGGTCCTTTGAAGTGGCTGATACTGGTTGTTCCCCCTCTATACATAGTGCCTCCTTCAGAAGCTCTTGTAAAGCAGGCCTGGTGGTAATGAAATCTCTGAGTACTTGCTTGTTTGCAAAAAATTTTATTTTTCCTTCACTTATGAAACTTAGTTTGGCTGGATATGAAATTCTGGGTTGAAAGTTCTTTTCTTTAAGGATGTTGAATATTGGCCCCCACTCTCCTCTGGCTTGTAGGGTTTCTGCTGAGAGATCAGCTGTGAGTCTGATAGGCTTCCCCTTGTGGGTAACCTGACCTTTCTCTCTGGCTGCCCGTAGTATTTTGTCCTTCGTTTCAACCCTGATGAATCTAATGATTATGTGCCTTGGAGCATTTAGATTTTATATTGGGGTTTATAATCTCTCCGTGGACCATAAATCCATTTTTCTTTGATCAACAGAAACGTTAAAAACAAAAACAAAAACAAAAATACAGCAGCAGCATACATAAAAGCAAATAAACCTACAAAAACCCCCGCCTGTCATTGTCAGTTCTATTTTGTCCTTTCAGCACATTTGCTACATTTTTTTTTTCACGTAATGAAGAGGAACCAGTGTGTTAATTACAAAACCATCAGGAATGTATAAACATGCTTTTCGCTACTTCTCCACTCCTTTCATCCAATTCAAAATGGTAGCTCTTAAAAGAACCCAAGTCCTGTCCTCTCCTCCCCGGACAACATGAGCTTCACCACCCACTCCACCTTCTACACCAACTGCTGGTCCCTGGGCTCTGTCCAGGCTCCCACATATGGCGCCCAGCTGTCTGCAGTGTGGCCAGCATCTATGCGGGCACAGGGGGGCTCTGGTTCCCCGATCTCCGTATTCTGCTCCACCAGGTTCCAGTGCGGAGGCCTGACCACAGGATGGCTGGGGATCTGGCAGGAATGGGAGGCGTCCAGAACGAGAAGGAGACCACCCAAAGCCTGAACAACTGCCTGGCCTCCTACCTGAGAAGGAATCTGTGGACTGAAACTGGAACCTGAAGAGCAAAATCTGGGAGCACCTGGAGTAGAAGGGACCCCAGGTCAGAGACTGGAGTCATTACTTCAAGACCAGCGAGGACTTGAGGGCTCAGATCTTCGCAAATACTGTGGGCAATGCATGCATTGTTCTGCAGATTGACAATCCCTGTCTTGCTCCTGATGACTTTAGAGTCAAATATTAGACAGAGCTGGCCATGCGCCAGTCTGTGGAGAGCAACATCCATGGGCTCCGCCACAAGGTCACTGAGGACACCAGTATCACTCGGCTGCAGCTGGAGACAGCGATCGAGGCTCTCAGGGAGAAGCTGGTCTTCATGAAGAAGAACCACGAAGAGGAAGTAAAAGGCCTATAAGCCCAGATTGCCAGCTCTGGGTTGACCATGGAGGTAGATGCCCCCAAATCTCAGGACCTCACCAAGATCATGGCAGACATCCGGGCCCAATATGACGAGGTGGCTCGGAAGAACTCAGACGAGCTGGACAAGTACTGGTGTCAGCAGATTACAAGCTGGACAAGTACTGGTCTCAGCAGATTAAAGAGAGCATCACAGTGGTCACCACACAGTCCACCAAGGTTTGAGCTGTGGAGATGATGCTCACGGAGCTGAGACACACATTCCACTCTTGGATATCAACTGGGACTCCATGAGAAATCTGAAGGCCAGCTTGGAGAACAGCCTGAGGGAGGTGGAGGCCCACTATGCCCTGCAGATGGAGTAGCTCAACAGGATCCTGCTGCACCTGGAGTCAGAGCTGACACAGACCCGGGCAGAGGGACAGCACCAGGCCCAGGAGTAGGAGGCCCTGCTGAACATCAAGGTTAAGCTGGATACTGAGATCGCCACCTGCTGACAGAGGGCAAGGACTTCAGTCTTGGTGATGCCCTGGTCAGCAGCAACTCCGCGCAAACCATCCAAAAGACCACCACCCACCAAATAGTGTATGACAAAGTGGTGTCGGAGACCAATGACACCAAAGTTCTGAGACATTAAGCCAGCAGAATCAGGGGACCCTTTGAGGAGCAGGAAGCCAATGAAAAGTTCAGAGGTTAAAAAGAAAATAAAAGGTAACTCTTGATCTTTTTGGTGTCTCAAGGGCACAGCTAAGTATTCAGCAGGTAAACATAAGTACAAATGGGTTTACAGAATAGATTTGCACATGAACAGTGCCCTTTACTACTTGTATACATGTAAGAAAGTTTCTTAATTTCTCTATCTGTTTTTTATCTGTAAAGTGTAAATATTTTCTAAAGCACAGCTGACACTTGAATAATGTGGGGGATGAGGTGTCTGCACATGCAGTTGAAAATTCATGTATAACTTTTTTTTTTTTTGAGATGGAGTCTGGCCCTGTTGCCCAGATGAGTGCAGTGGCACAATCTTGGCTCACTGTAACCTCCGTCTGCCAGGATCAAGCAATTTTCCTGCCTCAGCCTCTCAAGTAGATGGGATTACAGGCATGGGCCACTTCACTGGGCCCCATGTGTAACTTTTGACATCCGCAAAACTACCAATAGCCTACCGCCGACTAGAAGCCTTACTGAAAATATCAAGAGTCAACTAACACATATTTTGTATGTTACACGTATTATATACTCTATCCTTACAATAAAATAAGCTAGAAAAAAGAAAATGTCTTTAAGAAAATCATAAGGAAGAAAAAACACATTTACAGTACTGTACTGTATTTGTTGATACCACAATTTTATGTTTGTTAGAAGATGAATCATCTGTCTGAAATGGCAGGCAACCACAGCTGCATATCTCAATCTACAGTACATATCAAGTAATTCAACTTTTCCTTGTAATGGCATGACTTTCTCTCCTTCCTGGGAACATACCCAGCATCACTAGCGGCACTTCATATGGGTCCCATGGTGTTATTCAAAGTTTACACTAACACACTAAATGTGATGAAAAATACATGAGAACCTTGAGAGATTACTTTAACTACATTGTGCAATTTACTGGTGAGAGGAGCTGCCCACACAGAGATGATTAGTGTCACACAGCATTTGAGCAGATGCTCACAACACTTAAAATCACAGGTGGTGACAATAAAATTATGACAGTAGTACAATATGTAAGACAGTTAATGTTACCCACTTATGGTTGAATATTGCATCTTTACATTTGTCTGGAGTTCTCTCAACTGTGAATGTTATCATGTAGGGTCTCTAAGTGCATACCTAAGTTTTGATAGATTTTAACTTTTTATAATAGATTTGTGTATATTTTCTGGCAGTCAGTGACAAAATAGACTAGTCTTAGGTTGGTGCAAAAGTAAGTGTACCAGCCTAATACTTACATATATCTTATGCACTTTATGACATACCTAGCATTTTTCTTAATTTTTTTTATGTTTCTAGACTGCACAGTTCACCTTCAAGGTTTTTCAAATTGTCACCAATCTCTAAAAGTTTTTCCAGCATATTTATTGAAAAAAATCATTATCAGTGGATGCATGCAGTTCAAACTTAACAGGTACAGTTCATCTGTACCTGTTAAGACAAGTTTTAAGTATAACTTCTCAACTCTGCTTCTCTAATGAGGCAGTATCTGCCACTGCATTATTGTGCTCCACAGTACTCTTGTACAGAGCGCTCCCACTGCTGTTATCAAACTGTATTGTAAAGATGTATTTCCTATCCACTTGGCTCTAAAAACAACAACAAAAACTTTAAGAGTAGGGTCAGTGTTTAATTCTTCGTAACTCTATCACCCAGCTCCCAGCACTTAGAATGTGCTGACGCAAGGAAGCCACTAAATATTTATTTAATGAGTAAAACAATTTTTGATAATAAAATTTGTAACTTTTACTAATTTGTAGTAGATGCAGTTTTGTTATTCAGAATCTTGTAAAGCATTGTTAAAGAGTCTATTGGCATGGTCAGTGTGGTGTTACAACAGAATCAGGAACATACGGTAAAGGGGAGTGACCATCCCATGTCTAAAAATTAATTTTGAATTAATGGATATAATAAACTAGACATGATGTGATTTTTGTTCTCCCTGAAATACCATTATGGCACTTAGTGTAATCTCATTTTCATATTTAGTAACATAATTGTGTGGCTTGGCCAGGAAGAATGTGATTTTAGAATGCCTAAAGTATATGTATGGAGAAAATCTTGGAAGAATCTACATTGCCAACTAAGCTTTTCTTCTGTCCTGTAGATTGATACAGGGAAACGTGTTTTTGTTTACAGAAAGTAAGAGTCAAAATGGCAAATTAGCCATGATTAATGAACAAAATCAAAATATTTGATAATATTTTATTTAAAGAGCTTATACTAGTAGAAATATGTCTACAAATGATATGTTTAATGGACAGGGCTTTAAAGAAATGTCTTATCTACATGTAAGGAAACATCTTTATTTGAAATGATTATTATCCAATTGGAGTAAGATATAAAAGTAGAATTGTTGCTCCTCTCCAATGATGCCAAGTCCATGTTGATATTGATTAAATTGTACTGTGCTGAATGAGTTAAAATGATCAAGACACTCTAAAGTTACTATGCAATCTTTGCTGGCTTAAATTCAAATCTTGATCCACCCACCAAGTTTCGTCATTTCAGTAGATTAGAAATAGAAACCAAGTTTTGACTTACAAATTAAATTCATGTCAGCATTAACCAATTATTTTAATCTGCAATACATATACCACATTAACTAAAAGGCAGTGACTTTAAGTAAAATTAATGATAATAGCTAATACCTCTATATTAATTCACATAAGTGCAAAGCTCCTCAAAGTCATCTCTTAAGCTTCAGAGCTGGATTCAAAGTAAGTCTCCTGATTCTAAATTCTTTGCTATTTTCCCACTATAGTGTTTCTCACTCTAACAAACTTGGTTTTTTGTGTCCTTGCACCTTTTTTGCCCTGTTTGTGCCTCTTCCCAAATCATTTTTAATGTTTATACTATTGTGATGCCCAGCCAGTTCTGTACAGATGCTGGCTTCAGATTTTACCTGGTCTGTCCATTCCTTCGCTTCCTTCCATTCTTAGCAATGTGACAATGAATAAATCATTAAATGGATAATCTGAAAAATTAACCACTACTAAATTGCCAAATTCCATGAAATTAATTCAGAGCAATCAATCATGTTGATATTGAGATTTTTAGTAGCAATAGTATAGACATTTTTGGTTACCACAGTCTGTCTTTAGACAAATCTTGAGTTACACCATATAGATAAAGGAGGCCTTTCAGAATTGTGCAAGTCAATGAATCCCTCCTTGCAATGTTAGAATTGTCCCATTCTTGTTGTTAGTTACCATTATCAGAGGTTACATGGCTATACTCATATTTTTCAACTGTCCAAGATGCTTAATAGGTAGTGTATCATCAAACCAAAATATATTTCTACACAGCAAAAATAAAGACTATCATCTATTGAGCACAGATGAAAATGTGTAGCTTAACATAACAACATCAATACTCAACAATGTAAGGAAACAGAGTTTCTGATTTCTGGCATGTATTGGTCATGCCAATTTGACCATTTTTTAAAAAATGAATCATAACAATGATTTTTTGACATAGAAGGACAAGCTAGACAGTGTTTCTAAAATAAAATTTTTCATTCTTTTCATTTTATCACCCAAAAAAATAAAGGAAGCAATGAAAACCCAAATAAGCCAAAGATGCTGCATGCTCTGATTAAGAATTTTTGTAGTTTTTTAAGTTCTCCAATAATTGAATACAAAATAATTTGCACATATTTTACATCAGAACAATCCTCTCCCTATCAATTTTATTCATACCTAAGAATCATTTGTTTATCCCTGATATTTTCCAAAGAGATTAAATGATAGCAAATATTAGTGTGTCTAGACTTTTATTCCAACATAAAGACTGCTGTCTTGAGTTTCAGGACAAATAAATGGCTAGGAAGATGAGACAGTGCATAAAATAGTAGGTTCCAGACAAGAAATACCTATGGCTATAAAGAGAGAAGCAGATGGTGTGCTTCAGAATACTGCAAATAATAAAGAACCTACTATTTTGTGTGGATCCCTGAAACCTGGACTTAAAACATGTTATAAGCAGAACACTCCTGTATATGGCTCTTGTATTATTGGACTGAAAGAATTAGGCCTTCCTGACAAGACGAAGGTGAGTTCTTAAATTATGTTGATACTTTTTTGCAAAATCCTGAGCTGAGTTAAAAGACATGTAAATTAAAGTTGGCAAAAATATAATAAAGAGCCCCAAACAACAAAGAGTCATCAGTGTTTCTTGCTTCCAGGACTTCTTTGGCTTCCCCCTCCTGCTTTCCCTTATTGCTCCTGTGGCAGCTCCATCTGCTCCATCTGTTAGGGTCCACTTAACACTGTAGTGCTTGTTGGCTTAAGGAAAAGCATGCCAAACTAAAGGCTTCCAATAAGTGATTTTTCTGCTTAAAATGTAAGGTAATTTGTAGAGCCATCAAAACCCAAATGTGTTTTAACTCGTGCGTGTGTGTGTACACATACATTATTAGACAATGTATTCTAGAAGTGAAATGGCATGGTTTGTCAAAAACTCGATGATGCCTCTTGAAAAATTGTTAATAAAACATTCAAGAAAATGATTGGAAGACAGGTTAACTACTTAATAACTATCTTCTTTTTAAGTCCACTTTAATTGCGCTTACTTTGCACAATTAGTGTCCCAAAGGTAAACAAGCTACTGTGAGAAAACATTGACCCTAATTGCTGTTTGGGTAGAAAAATAAGTTGTAGTTTGCACTTGCCTGAATTGATTTGCTGAAGTAATACATCAGGGATTTTTTTTTTTCAAAATGTGTTATTACTTTGTTCTCAGTGTAATGAGAAATACAGAAGAATGGCTTCCCAAAACTGAAGAAATAAATATTATCACTAAGAGTAAAAACTTTGCATAATAGAAAAATACTGACTTAGGAATCAGGGCTTTTGAGCCTTGTCACTACCAACGTTACTTTCCTTTAGCAATTATAAGTTCTCTAGGTCTCACTGTCCTAAACTGTAAAATGAGGACTTTGGTTTTAATCTCTAAAATACTGTCAAATTCTAAAATTATTTAAACCTACCTTAATTCAATTATGCTTCTATTGAGGAAGATGGTTTACAGACTTCAGACTAACAGGAACAAAGAAAGGTAAGAAATGTATTTTAGGAAAATGCAGATTAAAATTCAGAAATTTTGTCATGATTTTACTCTAATTTCACTAAAGTCTCAGCCTCTTTGCTAATTAAAAATTAAAATTTTCTTAAATCCATGTATTAACAAAATGAGGTGAGAAACAACTTACTTGAATGTGCCAGCAATATCAGTCCAATATGCAGTTTGACTGTAGACTCAAAAAATTTTAGAGCTGTATGCAATTCCAGAGCTCTTTAATTTTACAAATGTGTAAAGTTAGACAAGTTGAATGGCTTCTTCTATTTTTTTTTACAGTTTTATTGAAGTATAATTTATATACAATAAGCTTCTCATTTTATAGAGTATGATTTTATATTTTGATGTATGTATATACTGATGAAGGCATCAGCAAATAAAGATAATTATCATACTCTTCACCCCAAAAACTTCCTTGTGCCTCTTTGTATCCTCTCTTTTGTTCCTTCTTCCCCACTTTCTCCATTCCCTGGCAATCACTGACCGGCTTTCTGGTTCTGTATGTTAGTTTGTCTTTTACGTAATTTTATATAAATGTAAAGATACAGCATATATCATTATTCTAGCAGATTCATCATATTGTTACTAGCTGGAGATAGTCTTCTAGTGGATCTGGTATGTCTTGTTTTTTGCATGTCTTAGGAGCAGAGTCATTAACTGCCTTTGTTCTGGATTGTCTTTGCAAGGATGTTTGTATGGGGAACAGACTTGAAAGATATAATGTCTCCCTCCAGAGCAAAGGGTATGTTTATTTACCGTTCAGTATGATAAATATATTGTCTTCCTTCAGGGCAAAGGTTAAGCAGGCTTATTGCCTAATTTTTTTTAAAAAAATGAGTGTTTAAACTTGGGATTCCTTTCCGGCATTTTCATATTGCCCTGTTGGAATTGGGGCTCAGGGAACCCATGTTATTCTGGCTACTGCTATTGCATATAAGAAAGTTCTTTGTCTCTGACCCAGGAGACTTGTGTCTTCTGCAAGAATCTATGAAATTGTGAGAGACTAACTTGTTAACTTGCAAATTGGGTAAAATCTCAGATCCTTCACAGTTCTTGACCATTGTTTTATTTTATTACTATTAATCAATCTTGTGGATATAGCTCAATTTATTAATCCGTTCATCACTCAACAAGCTAACATCACTTGATAAATTGGGCTGTTCCCAGTTTTGGGACATTATAAAAAAAAAGCTTTCGTGAACTTACACATACAAGTATTTGTATAAGCCGTACATTCACTTCTCTTTGGTAAATAACTAGATGTTAAATGGCTAGGTCACAATGAGATACATGGTTATATTTTTAAGAAACTGCCATAAGGTTTTATAAAGTGATTGCATTATTTTACATTCCCACTGACATTCTATGAGGTTGCATCACAGTCTCACTAAATATTGGTTTAGTTGGTCTTTTACATTTCAACTGTCCTAATAGGTATGTAATGGTATTTCATTATGGTTTTAATTTCCATTGAACTGTTTAAAATTTTTGCCCATTTTTGAGTTGTTTATTTTCTTCTTATTAAATTTTGAGACATTTTATATATGCTGGATACATAGAAAACTAAAATAAGGAATGTAATTTACAATTATTTTCTTCCAGTCTATGGTTTCTTTTCACATACTTTCAGAATAGTATTTGAAAAAGAATATTTTAATTTTGATAAAGCAAAATGTATCTCTTTATAAGTGGGTATGCTTTTAATATTCATTTAAGAAGTCTTTGACTAACAAAGGACGTAAACATTTCTTTCTATGCTTTCTTCTGTGTTTTATAGTTTTCTGCTTTATATTTAGGTCTATGATCTATTTGGAGGTAATTTTTAAATATGGTACAAAGAATAGATAGAAGTTCCTTTTTTGCATATAGGTATCCATTTTTTTCAGCATAATTTCTTGAAAAGATGATTCTTCCCTCACCAAATTGCCCTTTCATCTTTGTCAGCAATGACCATGTGCGTGTGTCTGCTTCTGGACTCTTTTTTTCTGTTCTGTTGATCCATTTGCCTAACGATAATACTATGCTGTCTATGTAGCTTTAATATAAGTATTGAAATAAGGTAGCATTATTCTGACAATTCTTTTTTGCTTTTGCAAAGTTGTTTCGGCTCTTCTAGATTATTTACATTTTTAAATAATTTTTTAAAATCACCTTGTCAAATTCTACCTACCCTAACACAAAAAAAAGGCCTACTGTATTTTAGTAGGTTTATAATTAATTTACAGACTAATTTACCAAGGATTGCTATCTTTGAAATATTGAGTCTTGCAATCCAAGAACACGCATTGTCTTCCTTTTATTTAAATATTTCTTAATTTTTCTCAGTAATAATTTACTATTTCTAGTGTATAAGTCTTATGCATCTTTTGCCAAATCTATCTCTAGGTATTTCGTATTTTTGTTGCTGTGTTAAATGGTGATTTCCAAGTTCTACTGATGGCAGAAAATACTATGGCTAACAGTAAGGTATTATATATTACAGAATAGCTAGAAGGGAGACTTTTGAATGTTCTTACCACAAAGAAATGATAAATGCATGAGGTGATGGATATGCTACTACCCCTGATTTAATCATTAGACAACTTAGATGTGTATTGAAATGTCAAATTATACCCCATACTGTATATAATTATAGTATGTCAAAATTATAGTATGACAAAAGAGAGCTAATATTGACTGAGTACAGATATATAATTATTTTACTGGTATTTTGCAGAAACTTAAGAATCGAGATCTTGCTACACTTATCCATTTAAGTTAATTCTTACAGAAAACAAAGAGCAAAGTAAATGTTAACTGTGATATTTATGTAACCATTCTCACATTAAGGAATGTACAAGACAGCTTCTAAATATTGATAATTAGTGAAAAAAATTTATAAATATAGTCTTAAATACTCAAGGAGTGCTTCTGTAACATTATTTCGAATAAGCATTTAGTAGAGTGATATGAATTGTTATCCAAGTTACATTTAGAAAACAGTTTAGAATATTTGCATGTAGAGTGTTGAAATAATTGGATTTAAACCTACCATTTGTTGTTTGGTTTTTGTCTCATTTGTTTCTTTGTTTACTTTTTCTACTTTTTTATGCATTCTTTTGGATTGAGTATGCTTAATAATTCAGTTTAGCTAAGTAATTTTTATAATTTTATCTCCTTTGTTGAGTTATTAGTGTTGACTTTGTTGTGCTTTCTATATAGCATACACACATCTAAGTTATACTTTCATTTTTGCTAACCTGGTCTTTATGCTATTGTCAGATATTTTACTTTTAGTAATTTTATAAATGCATATTATATTGTTATATTTGTTTTAAACAGTGATCTTTCAAAGGCATTTTTTAAATAAGGAAAGAAGTCTTTTATGCTTATCTACTTATTTACCATTTCATGTGCTCTTTAGTCTATCATATAGATGCAGGTATCACTTTGCTTTTACCTAAAGGACTTTCTTTAATGTTTCCCATAGTTAGGTCTGCTGGTGAGAAACTATTTCAGTTTCTTTGTTTCTAACGGAATCTTTTCACGTTTATTTTTGAAGATTTGCTGTCTTTTTTATTGTTTTTATTATTCTGATATTGTTCCACCATCCATCATGAGACTTTTTCCCCCCTTTAAGTGGTTAAACCGGTTTTTGGCTATTTGATTTTGAAGAGCAATGGTAGTAATGCTTTTTGTTTCTTGTGCTTAGAGTTTATGAAGCTGCTGAAACTCTGGGTTAATAACATTCTTCAAATTTGGAAAATATTCATCCCTTACTTCTTGAAATATTTTTCTGTCTCTCTGTCTTCCTTCTTGAACCTATGTGAAGTCACTTAAAGTTGCCCCATGACTTATAGAAGCTCTGTTCAGTTTTTTAAATTTGTTTCATTTAGAATATTTTCTATTGCTATACCTTCAAATCCATGAATCTTTTCTTCTGTATGACTAATCTGTTGTCAAATCTATCTAGTGTATTTATTTTTATCTCAGAAATTACAGCTTTCATTTCAAGAAGTTTGATTTCAGTCTTTTATATATAATCCATCTCTCTAACATGTTTGAAATTTCTTCTATCTTGTAATATGGATACAATTGCCTTGGAATCTTTGACTATAAAGTCAACCATACATGTCATTTTTTGAGAAATCTCTTTCTACTGAATGTTTTTTTCTCATTATTTTTATATTACTTGACTACCTGGTCATTTTTTTTTTTTTTTGGTTGCCTGATACTACAAATTTTATGTTGTTTAATTTTATAATTTGTTTAGTTTCATAATGAGCTTTCCGTCAACCATGGACCACATATATGACAGTGGTCCCCCAAAATTATAATACTATATTTTTACTGCACCTTTTATAGGTTTAGAGACACAGATACTTACCATTGTGTTACAATTGCCCCCCAAAATTATAATACTGTATTTTTACTGTATCATTTATATGTTTAGAGACACAAGTACCATTGCATTACAGTTGCCTACAGTATTCAGTATAGTAACATGCTGTACAGGTTTGTGAACAATTTTATGTTCCTATAAATATAGTTGAGTTTTATTTGGGAACACAGTTAAGTTACTTGGAAAAGTTGAGTTTTGTATAGTTTTCCTTTTAACCTTTGTTAGGTGGAGCCAGAATAGTGTTCAGTCTTGAACTGATTTTGCCCCAGTAGGGGCAATTATCTACCCAATGTTCTGGAAATTGGGGCACTTCCCACCCTGGTTTTGGGGAATACAAATTATTCTAAACCTTATGTGACCTCTAGAAACTGTTTCCTCTGCTGCTTTATATGATTCTTTTTTTTTTCTTTTTTTTTTTTTGGCTTCCTTACACAATTGCCGTTAACAGTGATTAACTGAAGACAGATCTCCAGAATTCTTGCTCTCTCTCCGCAGGTCTCTGGTATTCTGTTCATTGAAATCTAGCTTTTTGGTCTCTTGAACTCCCAGCTCCGTCTCCTCAAATCAGGAAGATCAGAGCCCTTGCCTGGGTCCCCCCTTCCATGTCCCAAGCCTAGAAACTCTCTCTAAGAAGTAATTGGAACTATGCTGGGTCTTATCTTATTTGTGTACTCTCTCCCAGGTATCACTGTTCTGTGTTGCCTTATGATGCCCATGTCTAAAATCCATTGATTTACTTTGTCTAGATTTTTAGTTATTTCAACAGTGGAAGACAAAGTCCTTGAGGTTGAATGATGTTTAAGAAATTCTTTAGTTGAAGGTGTATTTGGAACTATAACCCAACTGGTAATGGGAGTACATCATAAGAATTAAGAGCTTAGTCATTGTAGTCCAAACACACTGGGCATCAATCCAAATTTAACTGTTTCTTAGCTGCAGTCTCCTGAAGAAATTTTTCAATCTCATTGAGGCTCCATTATCTCATCTATAAAATTGAAATACGTATGTAATTCAAGAGACGAATGGATATACAGTCATGCTCTGCATAATGATGTTTCTTTCAGTCAACAGTGGACCACATATATGACAATGGTCCAATAAAATTATAATAACTTACTTTTACCACAACTTTTATATGTTCAGAGACACAAATGCTTACCGTTGTGTTGCAATTGCCAACAATATTCACTACAGTAACATGCTATACAGGTTTGTAGCCTAGGGGCAATAGGCTATACCATACCCTAGATGTATAGTAGGCTGTACCATTCAGGTTTGTGTAAGTGCCCTCTGTGATGTACACACCATGAAAATGCCTAATTATGCATTTCTCAGAATACATCCCTGTCATTAAGTGATGCATGACTGTGTATAGTGGTGCCAACAAGACTCTAAATACTAGGTAGCAAGTGTTGGTTACTTTTAACCATTATTATTAATGTAACTGGTCTGCCCTAAATAGTACTAGGGAATCATGAACTATGTCAAATAAAGTGTTGCTCTTGTGTACTTGTGCATCCTGGAAGCGAAATTGATCAGAAAGGTGAATCAGTAAGTGTTCAGGCATGGAAGCAGAGCTACCATGAGTATTAAAGAAGAGACCCATTACACAAATTAAATATTACACAAACATGGGAGGAGCTATATGACAAAATTTAGCAAATATTCATAATAAGAATAGCTCTAGTTTCAATTTTTTGTATTAATTATGCTTTTTATATTATATCTAAACTATCTTTGCTTAGTCAAAGTAACAAACATGTTTGCATCTAGAAGTTTAATAATATTGTTTACACTTTCAAAGATTTAAGTTAATTTTATATATTATGTAAAATATGAGTCAAAATAGTTGATTTGGGGTTTTTGTTTGTTTTTCTTTTTTGCATATAGCTTCCTATTTCTGTGTCGCAATTTGCTTGAAAAGCTCCACAGGCTTCTAAAAATTATTTTGTATTTTTTTAATTGATAAGTAAAAATTGCATAGATTTATGTTATGCAAAATATTTTAATATATGTATATATTATGGAATGTCTAGAGGAAATGATTTAACACAGGTATTACCTCACAGAATTATCATTGTTTTATGGTCAGAACACAAAATCTACTCTCTGCAGTACCTGTATATGTTGATTACAGTCAACCTGATGTACAATAGCTATCTTGACCTTATTCTACCTGTCTTGGATCTTGTTTCCTTTGACAGCCCTATTGACTTCAGCTATAGTTTTTGCATTCTTTGTTAGTGATTACCCTAAAGATTGCAAGAAAGGGGTTAAAATTAAAGGTTAGCAATGCCAAGTGTTGGCAATGATGTAGAGTAACTGAACACTCACATATTACTGATGAGAAGAAAAAACTTACAGCCACTTTGGAAAACAGTTTGACAGTTTCTTGAAAATTTAAATGTATGCCTCTCATATGATCCAGATGTTCCACTCTTAGGTATTCACCCAAGAAAAATGAAAGTATATGTTGTAAACAAAGATTTGTTCACAAATGGTTATAGAGCTTTATTTGTGATAGCACAAAACTATGATAAAAACTCAAATGTCTATCAAGAGGCAAATGGTTAAGCAAGTAGTGGTATATCTTAACAGACGAATGCCATTCAGTAAAACAAGAAACACACTATTGATACAGTATGGCCAAATTTCAAAATCAGTTCATACACAAAAGACTATCCTATATGGTTCTACTAATATGAAATCTAGAAAAGGCAAAGCTATGATGACAGAGGGCAAATCAGTGCTGCTTGGGTCTGGTAACTGAGGAAGAGATTGACTGCAAAGGGGCATAAGAAGACCTTTTGAGATAATGTAAATGTTTTGTAATATATTGTGGTTGTGTATACAAAACCGCACAGAATTACCAAAACTCATTAGATTATATAGTTATAATGGGCAGATTTTATTGTATGTAATTTATAACTAAGTGAATCTGGGAGTGGAGGATAATGAAAGAGAGGAAAAGGGAGAGAAGAGACAGAGACAAAAGAGGGAGAGATGAGGAGGAGGAGGAAGAGGAGGAAGGAGGAGGAGGAGTATAAAGAGGAAGAGGAGGAATATTCATGGGCTAAGACATAAACTAGATTGGATCATGAAATGGATCCAACTCTTGAGATAAGCAACTCCTTCTGAGATACCAGAAAGTCCATCTGACAGTGAAAAATGAATGTATAATAAGGTAGAACCAGGGCTAGCCAAGGTAGATAATAAATGCACTCTTTTGCCCATTGGTCTTGCCAGTAGAAAACAGCCAAAAAGTATACTGAGAAGGCCATTGCTATCCAAATTCCATTTGAATTCCTCTAATTGGTAGGACTCATTTGGCATACAGAAAACTTTGCTGCACAGAAGTCTGGCAAATAGTTTTTAGTCTGATAGTCTCTAAGTGTAAGAAGAAGACAGTGGAAATGCCAGATATAGGTGATGGGGAGGAAGGCAGCAAATCACACTGCCATGTGTGTACCTATGCAACAATCTTCCATGTTCTTCACATGTACCCCCAAACCTAAAATGCAATTAAAAAAAAAAAACAAAAAAAAAAAAAAAAAAAAAAAAAGAAAAGAAAAGAAGACAGTGGAGATTGAATAAACCAAAAAATACTATCCACTAAATGTCACTTGGTTTTTCTTATTGACTTGTAGGAGTTCTTTATATGTATTGATAATAATCTTCATTAGTATTTCTTATAGTATTTATTTCCATATTCTCTGTATCTTTGATAAATAAAAGCTCTTAAGGTGGTTATGTTTATCAATGTACTTTTTATTATTTCTGATTGTTGTATTTTATGGGCAATCTTCTACTATCCCATGTTCATAAAATTGTTACTCTCTATTGTTCTCAAGTTTCATATTTTTGACATTTATATGTAAATATTAATTCACCTAGAATTGATGTATTTTCATGTGATTTAAAGTAAGGACCTAATTTCATAGAAAATCATTTATCACTATTTATTAAAAATCCATTTCCCCCCACTGCCTTCAGAGCCACTTCTGTGGTATTAATATGGTTTGTTAATATGATACGTTGTGCTGCTCCCTAACTTGTTCTTCCTCAGAAATATCTTACCTATGCTTGGCCCTTTGTCATTTTACATACATTTTAGAATTTGACAATTTAGCTTGTTAAAATCTAAAACTTAAAAATCTTGTAAATGATCATGATATTAAATCTGTAGATCAATTAAGAGACAACTGGCATTCTTAAAATATTGCATCTTCCAAATAGTGAACATGGTATATTTCTCTAATTATTTATGTCATTTCAGTGTATTTCAACAACATTTTGTTTTTTTCATAAAGGTCTTAAAGACTTTTGGTTGGATTTAATTCTAGTTGTATTATATTTTGATATTTTAACAAATACTTATTTTAAAACTATACTTAATTTTAAAACTTTCATTTATTAATACTAAT
This sequence comes from Ateles fusciceps, assembly GCA_036589455.1. NCBI lineage: Eukaryota > Metazoa > Chordata > Mammalia > Primates > Atelidae > Ateles > Ateles fusciceps. Next base: position 6,498,561 of record JAZHEH010003404.1, on the reverse strand, counting down.
TTTATATTTAATAGCAAATTCAGTAATTCTATTTGTTAATCTCTCTAGTTTCTTCTGTTTACTGTATGTGAAATTGTATCATCTGAGAATCATGTTTTGTGTTTCTTCTTATTCAAATATATGTTTTGTTTGATATTCAATTAGATGGATTTTTTAATATTTTGTCTCAGCTACTTTTTGTTTACCTCATTGGCTATAAAAATTAATGTCTTGTTTTTCCTCTTAAAGTTCCTAAGTTTCATTCCTTGGAATTTTTTTCTGTGAAAAATTTTGAAACGTAGCTTGAACACAGGCTTCTCTTAGAGTCTGAATTTGCTTATTTTTAGGTTCTGGAGGGCTCTATAAACTGGAAGGAAGTATTTTAACTAAAAATTTGCTTTTTGTTTGTTTTTTAAGAGCACTCAGATAAAGATATTCCACTGGAGGACTGGCTTACGGTTATGAATTACCAAGGAAGTATTGTTTTGTTTTAAATCTGCGTTCAGCTCTTAGGTTCTTAAAGAGCAGGATTATTTCCGGTTCTTTTTTACATAAAGCTATAACCTTTTAGTGTCCTAGTTTATAGGAGTGGAGCTGTCTGCTGTTAGGTTCTTCACTGTGGAAAGGGTGGTTTCTGCATTTACTTTCCTTCTCCCTATATCTTAGAAAGTAAAATCCAAGATCAGAACCTTAGCAAATACTCTTTAGATAAATTAGAGCTTTGCTATCATAGTTGCTCAACATCACATTTTTAAAGGGACTTGAAATATATATATTTTTTTAATTGGGAGGTCATTTAACTCCCCTAAGCTGCAGAAAATGGAAGTGCTTATTCTTTATATGACTGTCTAAATTCTGTGTTTGAGAAGTCCAGAAAAAATCTTTCATCAATTTTTAAATATCCCTTGTAATATAGGATTAAGATTATTTTGGAAAGTTGGAAGTTGTTGTAAACATTAACGTATTTACATATATGGTTACTTCCAATTCATTAGCTAGGAAGATACTCATCTCTGATTCAAAAATAAACATATTTCCACTCTATTTAAAATCATACATAACACAAATATAGGAGATAAAAAGTATCAGAAGTTCTTGAGGATACAGATTAAGGAATTAATGTTTTTGGCATTAGGAAACATTTTCTATCATGACCTGATTTAATGAGTATGAACCCAGTGGTACGCTACTTTTTCCCTCTCTAGAAAAAACACTCAGGTTCTAAAGCAGTATTTAAAAGCAAAAACAATTATAAAATATCTCTAGAAAATCTCCATCCCTTATATCTACACTTATATTTCCCACCATTACTTCATAATTCCTAATGACTGTAATAATGAATGTTTAATATCAGTATGAACTCTGAACCTTAATTTCATAAAGTTTAATTGAATGGCAGGTTTCAAATACATTCTTTGAATCTTGATGATGTATATTCTCTCTCTTGAAACTTCTGCCTGGAACTTTTGTCCACCTTACCACTGGTGAGGATAAGAACCTATGTGTGAATTGTCTATTACATGAATTATATTTCAACCCTCAAAACTAAGGTACTTATTGAAGATTTCTACCTGATATTTCTTTCCACATCTACTTGAGATGTGTGATTATTTTTTAGAGACATAGCACAATGTATCCCAACAGCAAATACAGAAAGATTTTAGTTTATTGAACTACTAAATTATGCTCTATAACAGTTCAGATACTCTAGCCATGGGGATATGCCGTCTTTCGTATTGATTTTATTTTAAAATGGATTTCAAAGATCCATTTCAACGTTAGTGCTTCTTTATAGATTTAACATGCTGTTTTATGACCTTTAATACAAAAGTTGGGATAAGACATTGATAGAAATATTCTTTAAATTTGAATATATCCTATGAGTTTCAGTTCCTTACAAGAAAACAAAGACCAAAAAATATATCATTTCAGGTCATAGTTTAATAACAAAATGTTTATCTTACATAGTTTTAAAGGGAAAGGAAATATAAGTTGAGAAAACTTAAGCAGCCCATATGTAAGTTGCTTGGTACATTTTCCATATCTCAGGGCAAGTGACAACAACTTTACTTTCTAATTAAACAGGTTTGGGAAGTCAGAGTTTTCAATAAATTATTTAAAATAAAAAACAGACTCAGTGCCCCATATGCCAAATACATCCTTGGTGAGGCTAGGTAAAAATCTTCCAAGAGTATGTACTCTTATAAAACCTCAGGTCAACATACCAAAATAAAAAAGATAACAATTGTGCCCAAAGTTTCTTTGTATAAATGCATCTTGTGATACATAAAAGTTAACACTTCACAGGGAACTTTTTGGTGTTGTTTATAAATTGATTTGATTTAAATTTCTAGGGCCACCAATCACTAAAAACTAAATTGAATGCATGTGCTTTTCCTGACGCAAACTCCTCTGTGGAAGTGATGGAAAATATAGTTGGATGTTAAATCCAAATGTGCTATCAGGGAGTATGACACAAATTATGACCCTGTTTGGGAAAAAGCCCATTATCTTATATCATGACAGTTGCAAATACAGTAAACAATGAATTCATTACCATTACTGGATTTTAAGCCAGGGTAAATCTCTAATGTTGTATAGTAAAACCATGCAAAAGAAATCAACCATGCTAGCTCTGGTAATACTTCTTAATGAAATACCGGAAATTGCATACCAATCATACTATAAACCACACTTAAAAGATCGGTGATTATGGCTCCTCTGGGGAGAACAGTGAAGTATTACCACTATTTTCCATTTCAAAAGGAAATATAAATTGAAGGTCATGAACCAAATTTCCTTCCATTTTTTAGCTAAATGGGTATGGAGTTTAATATATGACAAAAGTACAATACTTGTTTCATTTTCACTCTAAAGTGGGACACGTTCTCCTCTGTATTCCATGTTCTAACAAACTATAAACTTCTGGAGGTAAAAGGCAAGCAATCATGGCGCTCAACTTGGCTGCCCTCAAGCAGTGAATGTGTACACAATTTGTACTGGTTATGTGTCTATTCTCTTCTTCATGGTCTTTAGGTAGGAGGATTCTGGAGATCGAGGACCACCTCTTAAACTTCTCTAGCGATCTAGTGCTGTGTAACAAAATACCTCAAAAGTTAGTGTCTTAAAACAACAATAATTTTACTTATTTGCTTTCAGTTCTGCAACTTGAGCAGAGCTTATTGGGGACAGCCTATTTCTCCTTCATCAGCTGGCATAAGCTGCCCTGACTCGACCAAAACCAGTCTCAACTCTCAAATGGCCTCACTTGCATGGTGGCCAAGGTGATACTAACTGTTGGGTGGAAGCCCAGATAGAGGTGCTGAATAAGCCCTCAGTTCTCTTTCATGAGACCTCTCAATATGGCTAGGCTAGGTTTCTTACAGCATCCTGGTGTCAGAGTAGGTGAACTTGCATGATGGCACACTACCCTCAAAGTACAAAAACAGATGTTGTCAACCTTTGGCCTAAGCCAAAACCCAGAACCCCCGGAACTGCCAAAGTGTAACTTCTACCACATTATATTGCTTAGTTAACAGGTTCAGATTTAAGAAGAGGTAAACACAGGTAAATTATATAAGGATGTAAATACATCTGTGCTCTGCACCATGACATTTCAGTCAATGATAGACCACATATACAACAGTGGTCACATAAGATTATAATACTCTATTTTTACTTTACCTTTATGTTTAGATATGTCTAGATACACAAATATTTACCATTGTGTTACAGTTGCCTGCAGTATTCAGTACAGTAACATGCTGTACAGATTTATAGCTTTAGGAGCATTGCACTATACCGTATAGCCTAGGTATGTAGTAGGCTATATCATTTAGGTTTGTGTAAATACACACTATGATGTGCACACAGTGACAAAAATCACCTAGTGACACATTCTTCAGAATATCGCCCCATTGTTGAGTAATGCATAACTGTACAGGAAAGCAACATAACAGATTATCATGTACCTCAGCACTATACACACAGATGGCACTATTGGAATAGTTCTTGTATGAATGAACTATAGAGCATCTAAGTTATCTAATTTCAATGGTTTATTACCTTGATTTTTAAGTTTCTCCTGGTGGTTAACTAAAATTTTCCCTTATTTAATTTCAGCATATTTGTCTAAAATGAAATTGCTATCACTTATAGCTAATAAATGGTCACATCATCTTCATAAGGAATGCTTTTGTTTAAAGACAAGTGTTAAATTAGAGAATCATTTCCTTCCTATCTGATAAACAAACTCATTTTACTGCCGTGTGGAAAATAAGAAAGACAGTTAAATACTTGGCAAAGAGATATAATGACTTGTCCCTAGAAAATATAAGAATTTTGCGTTGATTTTTTGCAATCAAACACAAGATGCTGTGAGTGTTTTCAGGATGCTGCTTAAGGAAGAGCCATGCACAGGAACAATTTCATTTCCTGATATGATGGAAATGAGAAATAGTTCTGGTCTGCCCTAGGTATTTGAGATTTATTTCTCCCGAAAGGGAAAAAAGAGTATTTATGTTTTATAAATGTGCTTTCTTATAGATTGATTGTTGTAGTTGTTGTTGTCATTAAAACTTTTTCCATTTAAAAATAAAGTTCATAACATGTGAATAGAATTTTTAAATTAGAAAACAAATTTATAGAATTGTAGACCCATATTATGGTTTTGCAAAATCAAAATATCCTCTGACTCCCATTCTATCTTTATCTCACCATAGATCTGGGAAAAGATTCCCAAACTTTATGTTTTAATTAACAATTAGTCTTGGATGAAACAAAAAGCAAGATGGTAAATGAGCAAAATTCTTAGCAGATAGTCCAGTGGTGTGCTGGAGTTAGCTTGCACCACTCTGTGAAAGCTGTTTGTGTCCATCTCTTCCCTATCTGCATTTCAAAAAGTCATGTTGATAAGCCCAATTAACCATCATGAGAATATTTACACCATGACTTTTTCTTTTTCTTTTTTTCTTGTATTTATTTATTTGGAGAACCAGTTGTTAAATATTTACATTTACATCACTGATTCTAAGCCAACTAGTCTAAAAGAACAAAAAGCAGGAAGTCAGGAACCCAGATAGATTAAAGGCATTGGACAATGATTGACAGTTGGAGCCAGCATTTAAGCTGAGACCTAAATGACAATTTGGAGAAAGCCATATATTTTAGAAGAGTATTTCTGACAGTGGGTTAAATGTGGACAAGCCATAAACCAGACACAATCCTGGCATATTGGAAGAACAGAAGAGGACAGTAGGAATGGAATATGTTTATCAAGACGACTGCATTACAAGAAGAGCTTAGAAATGTAGACTGAAGCCAAATTATGTATAGATTTATAAGACAGTAAGGATTGGATTTTAAGAATATGTGCAGTGGAGAGGACTTGGGATACCTTAAGCTGAGGAGTGATATGAACATATTTATTTATAAAGAACAATCTGGCTTCTCTGTGTCAAATGAGCTGAGGCTATGGATGGGAAGGATAAAGTGGAAGAAAGTACAGTAGTTATGAAAATATTATGTTACCTTAAGTGAGAAATAAGAGTAGTTTAGACCCAGTTAGTGGTATGGATATGGAGAAAACCAAAAAGATTTGGTTGCAGTCTGGAAGTTGTTTCTCTAGAATTTGATAATGGATTTGATGTGAGGAATAAAGAAAAACTTCCAAGCATGTAGCCTAAGTTTTTCATTGAATTGTGATACTATTTACACAAATGTAACAGTAGTGTTTTTATAATGGCAAACACTAAGAGAAAAAAATGTTAAAGATGTAGAAAAATAGTCCTATTTTGAATATTCTATACTTGAGTTATCTATTGCATATATAAAGAGAGATGTCAAGTATTAGTTGAATAAGGGAGTACTGTGTCTCAAGGCTATTGACATAATTTGGGAACTTATCAGCACATACATATTTAAAAGCCCAAGACTATTGGAATTACATCATGTTAAGGGAAGAGAGAGAGGAGCATGCAGAACAGTTGCTTAGAACACTCCAGTATCTAGAAGTGAGGCAGAAAAGCCTGTAAAGGAAAGTGAGATGTAGAACCAGAGATAAAAGAAAAAATAGGAGTGTTCATTGTCACTGAAGCCAAGGAGAGAAAAGACTTAAACAAGAAAAATATACTCAATATCACTTGATGCTACTGAGACTTCATAGATATGAGACCTAAGAAGTAGACTATGGGCTGCAGACAGGGAGCTGACCAGCAAAGGGAATAAGGAATTGGACACAGGCTGAGGAGTCAACTCATTGTAGATATTTTTCTATCAATGATATTTTTCTATGAAGGGGAGCAGAGAAATGGAAGATATGGGATCAAGGGAAGAATGATCTTCAAGATAGGAACTGCTGGCTCAAACTTATGTATTAATGGGAATGAAATGACAGAGGGAGATTCTGGTGCTAATAAAAGGGGATACTCTGTTTTAGTGTTCACTAAACTACATTTCTGGTCAGTATATACTCTTCATGCATTATCCAATTCATTTATTAAAAAATTAGTCTCGGCCTACAGGTTTTACTAACCCAGTTTTATAAATGCAAAAATTAAATCTGAGAATTATTAATTATTTAATACACACATAGTCATTCTCAAAATATTACTGAATTTATATTATATTCTAGGTAATATGTGTAGTAATTAGCATTGTAAGAATGAATATGGTACAAAAAGAAATGAATCTAGGAATTTAACACTAGGTCAATCTGTTGCCAAATTTTATGATATTTTCCTGATATCATACTCTAAAGCATTGATCCCAGTTTGGCAGAAACAATGTGAATTATAGACTACTAGCCCAACATAATTGTTAGTGACACACAATATCTCTGAGTTATGCCTGTACAGCTATTGTGAAAAACAGTATGGTCGTTCCTCAAAATATTAAAAATTAAACCTCTATATGATCCAGCAATCCCACTACTAGGTGTATATCCAACAAAACGAAATCAGTATGCCAAAGAGATATCTGCACTCCCACATTCATTGCAGCATTATTCACAAAAGTCAACATATGGTAGTGTCCATCAACAAGTGAATGGACAAAAACATGTGATACAGGTACACAGTGGAACACAATTCAGCCTTTAAAAAGATGGAAATTCTGTTGTTTGTGACAACATGGACAAACCTGGGGGTATGGTATTAAACGAAATAAGCTAGACATGGAAAAACAAATACCACATAAGCTCACTTATAAGTGGAATCTAAAAACGTTGAACTCCTGGAGGCGGAGAGTAGAATTGTGGCCTGTTACGGGTGGGAGTAGCGGTGGGAACAGGGAGTTGGGGGAGATGGCCAAAGGACACAAAATTTTCATTAGATAGGAGGAATAAGTTCAAGAAATATATTATGGAACATAGTTAGTATAGTTAATAACAATGTACCGTATTTTTGAAAATTGCTGAGAGTAGACTTTAAGTGTTCTCGCCATAAAAAAATAAGTATTTTAGGTAACACATATGTTAATTACCTCGATTTAGCCATTCCTCAATGTATGGTAAAATGTCATTGAATTGTTTACCAGGAACTTCATGAGTCAGATTAATCATCTAATGTCGTTAGCCATTAGAATTTAATCTTACATGACTGGTTATTAGTACTGAACAGTTTGCATTATTGGCTATTAGTTGTCTGTTGATTTCATTTGCTATTTTCTACTAGGCTGTTGTTTTTTACTTGTTGTAGGTGCCCATAATATATTCTCAAAATTAATTTGCTATTTGTTATATGTTATATGTATTACATATATGCTACAAATATTTTATCTCAGTCATTTTCTTATATCAAAAATATTTTTGTTTTATTCTTATGAAAATATTTAATAGTTATATAGTTATATCTGTCAAAGCTCTCTTGGTGACATATTTGGAAACTATTCTCCTACATTTTCTTGAAAGGCCTGTAGTTATATAATCTGTCTGGAATTTATTATATGGAATGAAGTAGGAATGCAACATAATATTTTCCCCATATATAATTGATTGCTTAAAAATTTTTATTTAAATACTCCCATTTGTAGCATTTGTTTCTGGAGATTTTGTTTCATTTTGTTTTTTAATTTCTCTATGAGCTCTAAATTATTCAAAATGCTATTGTTTTATGATATATTTTTGTCCCTGTCAGGCCAAGATATTATAGTTCTGTCTTTCAAAGTGTTCATTTTTATATAATGTAAACTATAAATCATCTATTCAAATTATATTTAAATACCATCTTGGTATATTGATAAAAATTACATAAAATTTATAAATTAGTTTGAGTCCTTGGTCCAGAAACATGGGAGGTGTCTGCATTTATCCAGATACGATTTTATTTTTCAGTAAATTGTGTTTCTTAGCATAGTCCCATCAGTGTTTGAATGATTTCTTATTTTCTAAAACAAGATCTTCCAACTCACTGTCCTGTTTTCCTGCCTCAGATCTACAAGCAGACTTTTCACTAAAGATCTTGATCTTTTTTAAGAGGCAATGCCATTTAGAAACCTATATCTGAGCACTAGTGGCTCTCAGAGAATGTACTGTGGCTCTCCTGGTAGAGGGGGAGGAAAGCTACATGGTAGAGGCATATATTAATCCAGGCAACAGGTTCTTGATTAAGCCCACTTCTCTCTAAGATTAAACCAGTACTTATTAATTTTATCCTTTTAAAAATGTATTTTTGCTATCATTTCCAGTTTTTAATTAGCTCAATTGTGCATTTTTCAATGTTTATGCATTTCAGCTAAACTTTTTCCAAAATTTCTGGAAAACTCCATTTTTATCACATATTAGGGATAATTACATACTAAACATGTATTTGTATCAATGCTAGTTAATATTTGCTGAGTGCAAACAACTTGAAAGTAGAATATTAATTTTTTAGGCAAAGATTTTATTTCCTTTTACACCTAAGAACATTTATCAATAAATGCACCTACTTATCTTTTACCTTTGATGTACTCACACATCACAGATTTTGGGGTTTCTTTTGATGTCCTTAAATTCTTGTTTTGTCTAATTTCAAATATGTAACTGACTTGCCACACTTTTATGGTTTCTTGCGCATTCATGCCTCATAACCTTCCGTATAATACGGTTGCTTTACTTTGATGTAATATTTTCACCTGAATATTTTAATATTCACAAAACCTTAAAAGTGTTGTTACTAGTGCAAGGATGTAAGAACTTCTGCTCTTTGAACTTAATATTTGAAAAACACCACAAAAGCATTTATGAAAGTGACATTTTAGGATTGTAACTTGGTTAAAATACTCAGCCTCTTGGCAAAAATGGCAATGAAGGTTTTTTCAGTATTCAAGTTTTATGAGTAAACTAAAAAGTTCAAGAAAAGGAATAAAGGAAGGAAAGAGAAAAGGAAGGAAAACCAGAGAACACATAAATGTTCTTGGTGGTTTCATTACCGTATACACTCGGAACTGAACATCACTTTAGGGTCTCATCCCCCACCCCAAAACATAAACCAGTGATGAACTATAGATGTAGAAAAGAAAAATTCAAAGGAAAAAGCATATGGATTAAAATATACTTTAGAAACATAGCACCCAATTACAATTATGGCCCCTATTTGGATCTCAATTCAAACAACCAAACTTTAAAAAAAAACAAACACAAATATGTTACACAATTAGGAAACTATATTATCCCTGATTGAGTAGTTGATGATATTAAGGGACTATTGGTAATTTTTAAAGTGTAACAATGGTATTATGATTAATTTTTTGAGTTATCAATATTTATAAATATTTTCTGAAATATTTATGGGTGAAATTATATAATGTCTGGGACTGACTTTAACATAATGGAAGATAGAGATAAAACATTAGTCATTAATGATAACTGTTGAAACTGACAGATTGGTGATTAGGAGCTTCACTGCATCGTTGTCTGTAATTTCGTATATGTTTAAAATTTGCTAAAAGTTTCAATTTAGTTAAGGCCTATATGTGGAGGTGGTGGTGGGAATAGAAAGAAGTGAAAACCATTGAGTGGGATCTGGAAGTTTTAATGGACAGGTCTCTGATCATTTGTGGTTAAATGTGTAAAGAGCGAGGGGGAGACAACTTCTGCATGATCTAAATGTATGACTCAGCTTGGAACTCAGCACTAGTTCCAAGAGAAATGCAATGAATGTATTCAGGGTATTGACTTTGCTTGGAAGCTGGGGTAGGAAGATAATGGATGAGTGAGTTAAGGAAACTGTAAAAAAAAATGGATGAAATGGTCAGGCGCTGTGGCTCATGCCAGAAATGCCAGAACTTTGGGAGGACCAGGTGGGTGGATCAACTGAGCTCAGGAGTTCAAGACCAGCCTGGGCAACATGGCAAAATCCCATCTCTACAAAAAATACAAAAAAGTTAGCCAAGTGTGGTGGTGCATGCCAGTAGTCCCAGCTACTCCAAAGACTGAGGTGGGAGGATTACTTGAGCCTGACAGGTTGAGGCTGCAATGAGCAGTGATTGCACTCTGTACTCCAGACTGTTAAAAAAGGAAAGAAAGGAAGAAAAGAGGAGAGAGAGAGAGAGAAAAGAAAGAAAAGAAAAGAAAAAGGAAAGAAAATAGATGAAATGATAGATCATGACTGAAACAGAAGGAAGGAAGAGCCATGAGTGGACTGAGACATAAGGCAAAAAAAAAAAAAAAGTGTTCTGGGCTATTGTGTTGACACCTACAGGCTAAGATTGAGCAAATTACTTCGTGTATGCATCATTCACTTGCCATAACCAAAAATTAAGATTGGACTTAATATATGGTCATTTGTAGGTCTAAATGAAATTTTTTTTCACCTGCATATCTTCTTTTTCCAGTTAATATTACCAACATTAAGAAAAGAGCTGTTGAAGTTATATACAGATTTAAGTTACACCAAGACACTACATTCTCTTAACTATCCATTTCCCAATGTAGCCTCTATTGTGAAAAAAGAGTGAGAAAAATCATATTTGTTTTGTACTGAATATTTTTGTTGTTGTTAAGGGGTTTCCTACCAAAGTTAAAATTTCAAGCTAATATTTGAAGCTCTAGTATTAACTATAGAAATATATACTATAGAAACCCTAATCCGGGGCTTTTTGCAAAGCTGTTTTACAACGTGTGTTAAGTGGTTCTTTATAAAAATAGAAAATAGTGCTATAATGCTGTTATCAAAAATTGTTTAATCACACTTCTAGTATTCTGCTTCAGCTGAACTGTAGAGATCGAATATCACAGTATTCATTATCTCATTGCCTTAATTCTCAGTGATGCTTTAAACCCCAAACAACTGCATGTGACAGACCTATGTGAAAACTTATTTTTCCTGACTGCAGGGGATATATTTATCCTTTGACTCCAAAGATGGCTGAGGACATTTTCTCCATTACCTAAAAAGGAATAGAATTATCCCCTGCTTGTATACTTTACCCCACTCATTAATTTTTTCTTATGAGAAAAGAAACTAACCTGTTTAGTGAGATGATGACCGGCTCAGAGTCATCAGGTTATTTTTAAAGGTCATTCTTCATATATAGCCCAGGCATTATGAAGCTAAATTCAACCACAATACAAAGATATTTTTATTCTATGAAAATTAGCAATTTATTAGGAGACAATGAATAATCATTGAACTCCCAATTTAGTTATTCATCGACCATCTAATATATGCCAATCACTGTTCCAGGTGCTTGAGAAATGGCAGTGACAAAAATCCCTTACATTCTTATGGGTTAGGAAGCCTTGAATGTGAACCCAAGAATTAGGGATCAAAACTACAGCTGGGGACACCAAGCTTTGTGTGCAGCCACATCAGATGGTTTCACCAGAAGTGAATGTCAAAAGAATAGTAGCCTCAAAAATAAACAGCAGGCATAGTCTGCCACGTTTAAAGAATTAAGCAAGGCTTTGGTGGCATCTTCAAGTAAGGTAGTGGAACCACGTTGGAAGTTCAGACAAACAAAGATTGATTTTAATAATCAGGGCAGACTTATACTTTCTGAGACTTCCAGTCTTTCATACATCCTAAGCTTAGGAGGGACTCTCTAAGGTACTTTAGAAGAAATCATTTCAATTCTGAAGGTATTATAGGTCCCCACAGTAAAAAGTTAAGACTCATGGCAAAGCCAGAAACAAGTCTACCAAATAGATAGCATTTCATTACAAGGCTCTTTCGTTTGGTGAGTCAACAAGAACATTGCCCCCGTTATTGTATTTCCTGGCCAGGAGAGCAGGCTGGGGAATTAAGAGTAATGGAATTTCTATACTGTCTTTCATTTTTAAGAGCTGCATACGAGCATGTGTCACCAAACTTATTTCTCTTTATCTTAATTTAAACAAGGCCAAGGGGTGAATGTGACTTGATTTACTTCTTAAATTATGAAGTTTTTCCTAAAATTCCTATAGATATTCCTCCCCGTTCCTCATTATCTCAAACTGACTTCACATAAATTTTGATCATTGTGAATTTCATAGAGACTATAAGTTCAACCACAAGACAGATAAAATTTTAATCAGGGAACAGCTAAGGAGGCTTTTTGTTCCTCATTATAAATTGGATAAGTAATCTTCTTGAGGTACAGAAAAAAAATCTATGGAATTATTATAATGCTAAAAAAAATTTTTAAAGCTTATACCTTTTTTTCTAAGAATTATAATTTCTTAAGAAAGAACAAGGCTCAGCTTTTTAAAAGCAGATTATTTTTTTATAATTAATATGTAAGCAGTAAAAGAAATAAAGAAAATTATAATGAAAGACATGCCTAAGGATGAGGATAAATACTGCTATCTGGTTGGACAGCCTCGATGTATATAAAAGAGAAATGGAGATATCCACAGCCCTAGGTATTATTGAAGTTGGAGTAAGGAAAAAGATATGTTATTATGATGGGTTAACAGACCACCATTTCAAGAATATAAAAATGGGAAGACCTTGGATGAGATGACTTGAGAGGCAGTTTGAAAACAGGAAAGCAGTGAACCAGAGAGAAGCCCCTGGGATAACTCCTTTGGATAATTAGGATCAATACCTAGATAGTTTCATAAAATCTGGACATATTTTAGAAATGAAGTCTTCATCACTAGACATGGAATATCTGAGAATCATTTCACTGAGTTTTAAATTGACAGAGCTACTGTATGAATATAGACAGATTTGGCAAGTATTCTAAGGGGAGAGGTCTGAAGAATTCACAATGTTAGGTTTCCAGAAGAAAGACATAGGTAGTCATTACGAAAGTCATGGAGGGCACTACTGCACTGAGAACAGGTTTGGATTAGATGTTGATCTGATAGGAGGTAACATCTGCATGGAATACCACTTAGGACGGTGAGAGTGTCATCATTTGTTTAATTAATGGATGCCTTTGGTTGGAACAGAATTTATTGAATTCTTATGTCTTTCCAGAGGAAAAACCCAATGTGCAATCTAGAAGAACATTTTAGGAAAACTAATTTCAAGTACTGAAAGTACCTGAAAAGAAAAACAATGAGACACAAATGATGCAGCTGAGCGTTGGCACCACTTCAACAGTGATCAAAAGAAGACAATTAGCGAAGCAGTTTGCATTTTGAATTTTTCTGCACCAGCTTGAAAAGACTAGAGGAAAACAGAAGAAAACAAACAAGGTTGATATATAACACTCCTAAAAGGAAAAATATAGCAGAAAAGAGTATTTCTTTTGCCACTGAAGTCCAGTCAGCCCTGATGGTTAAAAATGAAGGGTTTCTCTAGATCACAGTCTTTCCACACCTTCTCCAAGATACTGCAAAGATTTAAAGAACAGTTAACTTAAAACATCAATAACTTACATTTGCTACATAGCCAGAGAACAGAAGATATAAATTCCAATTTATGGGTAAAAGAAGGAATAAGCAACTCAGACTACCAGAGCCCACACTTGTATGTGAGTCTAGAGGGAGCTGTACAGATGTGTGAGTAGTGGGGGAGCAGTGGTGAAATCCAGGAAACATTATCAAGAGTTTACCTCCAGAAATAGAGAACCACATCCTAAGTAGAAGCTATCGACCGCCTTGTTGGGCTTAGAAGACTCTATAGCACAGTCAATAGGAAGATAAAGAAGGGGCTTGGAAAGGCAGTCTTGGGAAAATATCTTTGAAGAGAGTTACAAATTGGGATGACTTGCTGCTGGTCTGGGTAGTTTTAAGCTTGTCTCTGAGGAAGCCTGAAGTCAAATATTGACATTTGAAAGAGAAAGAAATGAAATAAACTAGTAGTCTATGTATAATGTGCAGCATGAAGTCTGAAATTCCCCTGGAGACATGCTATACTAGCTTGTTATCTATACTGCTTAGTGAAAATGTATAGATTGACAGTTGTACATGGTTTAATAAGTCATAAAATCTAGGTTTTAGCTATGTGATCGGTGGGCTGTAAAAGACTCCTCAGCAAACTTGTACCTTGGCATGAGTGAAGCTAATGAACTCACAGATGAAATCAGGTATCTGTTTTGAAAAAAAAAGACACATCATAGTTGCACAAATTTTGGGGGTACTGTGATATTTTGAAACATGAAAAATATGGAATGCTTTATAAATTTTCATGTCGTCTTTGTGTAGAAGCCATGCTAATCTTCTCTGTATCATTCTAGTTCTAGTATATGTGCTGCCAAAGCAAGCACGAAGCCAAAGTATATTATATTTACCTTGGAGGTTCATAAACCAAAGACGAGCCACATCCTATGTGACTGAGATGGCACCCTACAGGGCTGCATTGATAAGTCTTGTTCCTCTATGAATGTGTACACTTTCTCTATGTGTCTGTAGCGTATCTTTTACCTTTATAAAGCCTTACAAACTATGTCCTGGGGGGGGTCCCATGAGGACTTTCAATTATCTGATAGTGTGTGACTTCTGTAGCAGCAGTTGCATTTGGAGTCAGCAGCTGGTTTTAAATAAAGAAAAAGAAGCAGCTGATGACAAACAACCTACTGGAACAGAATATAATATGAAAATAAAAGCAAACTGCACCTCCGCTAAATAATGGTTTCATACATTTGAAAACCACCATTTCCTATTGCTACAGAAGCAGAACCCTTGATATGAGATCTCAGAAAAGCCACCTGCTACCCACTAGCCACATAAAAGAAATATCTTCCTAGTCATTATTCTAGGCGAATGAAATATGGATAAGAAAAATAAAATCATGGCATTCATGAAAAACTGAAGATGAGGATCAAAACAGTTTCACAAATGGAAGCACATTAAGTGACAAAGACAAAACCTGCTGAGAAGTAAGATTCCTGCCAGAATTTAAAATATAACAAAATAAGACATTGTAGATGTGAAAGAACATTTAAAAACACAAATTTAAACTTTAAAAAGAGACAGGTAATAGATGCTAAATGGGAAAGGACAAAGCTGAGGAAAGAAAATAATTCAAAATTAACTTGTATATTAAGTCTAAATATAAGATACACAAAAGATAATAGAAATTACTTAAAATGTAGTAAATGACATCAAGAGGATAGAAATGAGACCAAATGGGCAAATAATACAGTTAGAGAGGAATGAATAGAAGGTAGAAAGACAAAGAAGATGGAATGTACATAACCAGCAAAGAAAATCCAATTTCTATAGAATAAGAGTACCAAAAGAAGCAATAAAGAACAAAATATAACAAACAACCAAGCAAAGAAACAGAACTAATATTTTTTAAATTAGAATACAAAAAGCTCTCATTTTTAAAAATACCTGACTGTGCATATAAAAAAGATGCAGTGTGCCTGAGAAAATTGGCCTAGGATGCTAGATGGTAACCCCATGTTCCTCACATTATAAGATTTTAAAGAAAACAGGCAAAAATCATAGACCTCCAATCAAAGATAACAATGCACTGATAAAGCAAAGAAAATTATATTGACATCAGACTTCTTGAGAGGAACTTTAATGCAAGTAGACAATGGCACAGTATTTACCAGACACACATAGGAAGAAAATGTAAGGCAATATTTTTTTATCCAGGCAAGCTTTCTTTTCAAGTATGAAGATTTTAAGAAAACAATTTTAAACATGCAAGAATTTAAGTTTATGAGTCTTTCCTAAGCAATCTCCTAGAAAATACACTTAGACAAACATGAGCTAGTTGAAGAGATTCTGTATAAAATTTTGGAATTAAGCATTGAGTAAGTAAAACTCTATAAAGAGAAAGGAAGACATAGAGGAAGAAGGATGGAGAAAGAGGGAGAGAGGAAAGGGGGCACTGAGATCAAATAACAGATAGGTGCTTTACAAAATAGAAAGACAAAAATAGGAACAGGAGAGGAGAGAGAAATGGGGAAATAGAATGTTATAGAAGATTGCCTAATAAGTAGCAGTTAGGAGTCAAATGATAACATTTGAATGCAAGAAACTTGTGTATATTTAAGAGTAAAAATAAAGCTGTAAAACAGATAATATGATTAATCAAGACTAAGTGGTGAAGAGGGAAGGAAGAGGAACCGAGTGAATATTTATCTGTTTCTTGTAGAAATCTATTGATACTCTTAAGGAAAATGGAGAATGAGATACTCACACAAAGGTAAACATTATAACTAAAATATAAACTTTTATATTGCTGAAAAAACATAACAAAAGAAAACAAAAAAGTAATTACATAGTTTATTATTATTATGTGTTTGTAGGCTTAACTCATTAAAAGTAAAAAATTTCAGATAGAATGACAGCAAAATGCAACTTTGTATTGTATACAAGAGAACCATTTTAAAAAGTTTGAGAGGCTACAAATCAAAGAATGGATGAAAGAATAACAAGTAAAACAAAAAAAAAGAAAGCAGAGATAACTTCATATCAAAAATAAAGGCTTAAAAGTATTAAATGATAAGAGCTATTATGTTATAGTGTTATACTTTCACAACAAAGATAAAACAGATTTAAATCCCTAAATGCCATGTAATATGCAAACCATTTTTATAAAAGAGAATCTACAGATAATGCATTAAAAACCCACTAAAATAAGAGAATTTATTACAACAAAACTGTCTTAAGTCAAGAGTAAAAGGATTATGTGAGTATCTAGATAGATCATATTTTTAGCTACATAATTTATGGAGATATACATGCCAATATTAAAAGTATAGCTTCTGACCAATTGCACATGAAAAATTCTTAAAAAATAAAAATTATAGATCATAAAGAATAACTCAACAGATTACACAAAATTGAAAAGGAAACAATGTTCTCTGACCAAAATACAGACTTTTACATGGAGATTCAATGACCCTCTATAAAATCAGATCTTATGTGATATAGTTAAAACAGTAATTGAAAGAAAACTCATAGCCAAAAATATTCATTTTATTAAAAAATGGAAGAATGAATATAGTAAATTAAACATCCTACTCAAAATGTCAGGAGCAGGAAAAGGCAAGCCAAAAGAAAGAGAAGAAAAGAATTCGTAAAGATAAAAGAAGGAAAAAATTAATTAGGAAAAAAGTGGTTATTCTTTAAAAAAAAAAAAAAAGGCCAGGTACAGGGGTTCACATTTGTAATCTTAACACTTTGGGAGGCTGAGGCAATGGGATTGCTTGAGCCCAAGAAGTCAAGGCTGTAGTGAGGCATGATCATGCCATTACAGTACAGTCTGGGTGACAGAGTGAGAACCTGTCTCAAAATAAATAAATAGGCCGGGTGTGGTGGCTTACATCTGCAATTCCAGCGCTTTGGGAGGCTGAGGCGGATGGATCAACTGAACTTAAAAGTTTGAGACCAGCCTGGCCAACATGGCAAAACCCCATCTCTTCTAAAAATACAAAAATTAGCAAGGGGTGGTGTTACATGCCTGTAATTTCAGCTACTCGGGGGGCTGAGGCAGGAGAATCGCTTGAACCCAGGAGGGGGAGGTTGTGGTGAGCCAAGATTGCACCACTGTACTCCAACCTGGACAACACAGCAAGATTCCGTCTCAAATATAAATAAATAAAGAAAAAATAAAAATAAAAACCAAAGCAGATGCAGTGGTACATTCTGTACCTATATTTCCAGCTGCTACTCAGGAGCCTGAGGCAGGAGAATCACTGGAACCCAGAAGTTTAAGGTCAGCCTGGACAACATAGTAAGATCCTGTCCTTAAAAAGAACAAACAAAAAGAACTCAATAGACATTTCATCACACATCACACAACCACGTTAGAAAAAACAGGAAATAGATGTCAAGAGTACAAAAACTACCAAGTCAATTTTTTTATCTTGAGACAGTAAATAAATTTTTAAAATCCACTACATGAAGTAAATCATTTTTTACAAAAAAAAAAAAAAAAAAAAAAGGTTTACTAATACTGAGCCCAGGCATGAGAGAAGAAACCAATTTTTATTTTATAAAAAGAAAAAGTTATCAAATAGTTTTTAAGAAACAATATAGCATGATGGGTTCACAGTGGAATTTCTCAAATCTGTAAAAACTAGATAACCCCAGTGCTATTGTGGACATTTCCAGACCATAATTTTTAAAAAATAAAAGAAATGAGGAGTTAAAACCTGCAAATTAAAGCAAATAGCTAAACCTGATAAATATTGTACACAAAATAAAATTAGCAATCAGTTACACCTGCAAACACTTATGCATAAAAGTTCTAAATATTCAAAACACAAAAACATTAACATTAAAATAAGATATGTCATAATCAAGAGAATTTTAACCCAGGGTGTAAGCACCCTTCAATATAGTATTATACATTAATATAATTACTCATATTCTTATATCTAAGGATAAATATCTTGATAGTGTCTCAGAGATGCTAAAAATGCATTTGACAAATACTCTTTTTATTACCAATGAAATCATCAACAAATAGGACTTGACACACATATCATGAAAATGACAAAAATGTCTATTTCTCAGTTCAAAGGTCAGCATCTGACACAGCAGGAAAGCACTGGCGATAGTCAAAAATCAGAAATGAGACAAGATCACCTTCTGGGTGTGTTTGAACATTGTATTAATGGCATTAGCCAATGCAATAATATAATAGAAAGCAAATAGAGGCTTAAGGACATAAAAGGAAGAATTAAAACTATTTGTATATGACATATTATGCATCTAGAAAACCCAAGAAAACCAAAACAATAAATTTACCATGCTAACAGGATATAAAATTGACATACCAAAATAATTACCTACTTCTCTGTAAATGATGACCAGTTAGAAGATGTATGGGTAAGAAGAACCTATTTACAACAGATTTTTTTGAAGTACTTATGATAAAATATACAAAATATAAAAACATAAATGGGGATAACTTGAACTATTTCTGAACACAAAAGTAAAACTTGAGCAAGTTGAAAGACATAATCTTGGAGGATAAAATCCAGCATCATGAAGAAGATACCAGTTTTCCTTTATTTAACATGAACATTTAACACAAACTCAATACAAATACCACCAGTGGTTGTTGTTTCTTGTTTTGAAATTAGACATCTTAAGTACAGTAAATGTTATTGTTACCTACCCCTCTTATACCCAAACTTCATTCCTCCTTTTCTCTTATACTCTAATCCACTCAGTCAGCAAACCCCAAGTTTTCAATTCCAAAATATATCTCAGATGCATCACTGCATTCCTTCTCTAATGCCAGCATCTAAATCTAAATTGTCATCTCCTGTCTGGATTTTAGTGGTAGTGATAGCAGTGATGGTCCATCTGGAGTGGCCACTGCCATGTCACCAGCTGCAATGAGGGAGGCATGGCCAGGGCTGCCAGATCCATGGAGTTGGTGGGAGCTATCCCCCTTCCAAGTTGGAGAGACAGTATCTCCGCCTTCTTGGATACACAGCTGCAGCTGACCAGCCATGGCTGCCAACCCAGCAATCTCTGCACCCTCTGAGCCCCAGGAAGCCTACCTGTCCCACAAGCTTGGAAGTGCCTGCTGCCACTGCCTAGCCTCTCCACTCTCCTGGTGCCTGCTCTAATTTCAGAGCAAAGTTGTGGCTCATCCCCTGCACTGTAACAACCTGGCCAGTTGTGCACTCACTTGGGGCAGTGCTGACGTGACAGTCCCCTGCCACCTCAGCCCCCTCTGGACTTTGGGCACCAACAAGCAAGGGATGGAGGCTGAGAGGGCACTAAAGGCAGCTGGGTATAGGCCTGCAGGCACACCTTGGCATGAACAGCCTGGGTGCTGTGGGCACCATGGATGTTGGGTTAATGGTGGCAGAAACCAGATAGGTTCCTGGGCAGAAAGGGGTAGGTCCCCTGTGAAACCCCACCTTAGGCCATGGATGGCCTAAGGCCTGGAGGCCAGGCTGCCAGTTCTGCAGAGCAGGGTGAAAACTTACAATGCTTTTTGCAGCCTGCCCAAGGCCATCCATGGACCAATCGGCATGCACTTCCTCCCTTCTGAAGGCCATAAAAACCCTGGAATCAGCCAGACTCAGGCAGACGATGGGAAGACCTGCCTGCAGAGAGAGGACTACCCTCTGCGGGTCTCTTCTGACTTGTTCCATCACTAAGTAAAGTGCCTCTTCACCTTGCTCACCCTCCTCTTGTCCACATACCTTAGTCTTTCTGGACTTGGGACAAGAACTCAGGATCCACCAAATGGCAGGGCTTGCTCACCACATTGTGGGTGACGAGAAGGAGAGAAGAGCTGCAGCCACATCGCAGGTGATGAGAAGGAGAGAGCAGAGAAGGAGAGAGCAGAGAAGGAGAGAAGAGAGAAGGAGAGAGCAGAGAAGGAGAGAAGAGAGAAGGAGAGAAGAGAGAAGGAGAGAGCAGAGAAGGAGAGAAGAGCTGCAGTCCAGACCTTGGAGCTCACCAAGCCAGGGCTCAAACACCCTCTCTGGGCTCTGTGATTCCTGGCATCTCCAAACTTATGGGCATCACCATGTTTCCTAGTACCAGCTGTAGAAGCTATTTGTGATACACCTGGCCCAGCCACAGCCTCGCAGAGAGCCAGCACCCATGCTGGTACCTGCAGCCACTTGCTGTGCCACAGCCAGCGTGCCTATCTGTGCACAGTAGCCAGATTCCACGCCTGCTCGCTCACACACCCCCTCACCACTCCATGCCTGGCTCACCCTTGCCAGATGTGGGATCCAGGCCAATAGCATGACCCAAGCAAAGCCTACCAGGCCAAGTGGGGGGAACGAGTTCAGTGGGCCCAAGTCAAACTCAGGCAATGGTGCCACCAACTACAGAGGTTTCTGGCTGAAAGAGTGACACCCCAAGGATCCCATAACAGTAGCCCTTTAAGTGGTTCTCCTGAGTCTTTTCTTCTCCAAATCCTTCGCCATAAAACAGCAGCCAGAGTATTTTTTTAATATAAGATACATTGCTCTTCCATCTGATACCTTCAGTGGCTTATCGTTGAAGTTAAAATAAAATACTTGGCCCTTCTTTAACTCTTACAGTTCATCTCATACATTCTTTCTTCAAAAGTATGTTGTTCATTGACTATGCCAAGCTCTTAACCATCATCGTTCATCTTTCTTGTCTCTACTGAAACCCCGTCTTCCATAAATACTCACATTGCTGCTCTTTTCTTCTTGAAGAGGCTTTTCTCACTAATGCATCTCAAACTTTCCCTTTCCACAGACATATCCCCGAGGAATATGTCTATTGCATTACCTTATTTATTTTTCTCATAGCACTTACCAAAATCTGAATTTGTTGGAGTTATCTGTGGATTCACTGTTTATTTCCATATATACACACATTAGAACATATTATCCTTAATGGCTAAAAATGTTTCTCCATAGAAACATTTCTGCCTTGTTCATCTGCCTCCAGTTTTAAGATCATATCTAGCCCATACTAGACACTCACTAAAATGTTTATTTAAGTAAAAATTCTTTCTACTACTACTACTACTTAGGCCTGTGGGAAACAAACATGTACTGAACAGGTAAGGAACCCATGTTTTCTGAAGCTTTTCCATGTGAGTAATGGGTACATGATATTAAAGAGGAAAACCCCCAATTAGTTCAAGATGTGTTCATATTGCTCCCTGGGTCATGATTCCTACATAAATGAATATCATTAGTCATAAGTTAGAAAAAAGAAACACTCATATATTTCAATGTAAATACTACCACCACATAGCTAAAAAAGTCAAATTTTTATTTGTCCAATGACATCAATACCCAAAAATACAATACTGTGTAAAAAGATATCGAAAAGAGAGATAGTATAAGAAAAATGTAAAGGTATTAGCTAAGCTAAAATGATAATTATTTCTGACTTTTAAATAGAAACAACAATTTCCACACTACTCTGAATTTTTTTTAATATAAGAAGAACCAAATATAAGAAGTAAATAAAACAGCCTTATTCTCACAGGAAATTCGTGTTCCTCTAAAACAACAGGAATATCTGATTCAAGATGTCATGATCAGTGTGGAACTCTCTCCACTCACATACACACATGTGCAGACCTTAGCCATGGCTGCATCAGAGTCTGTATGGCCAGGCTCACGTTGTTGAGTTCCCAGCCTCAAGTATGTACAGCATGTGCACAGTGCAAGGAAGGATGATATTGCCTCTTCTGGTATTCTCTCTTAAGACAACAAAAATCCTTTCTCAGAAGTCTCTCTCAAGCATTTTTCTTATGTCCTTTTTACCCAAATTGGGTCACATGTCATCAGGGAATGCCAGGTACTGTTTCAGTTAGCCTTGACTCCTTGGCCAAGCACTGGTCACGGATATGAGGATATACTTACCCTTAAACTAATCAAGCCCATTCTGAGCGTCTAAGGACAATTTCACCTGATACAAAACAGCCACACGGATGAAGAATGAGGGACAAAAACTCTTTCAGAAGACAAATGGATGATGACTTGGGAACTGACATTTTTCAGTAAAGTCTACAATAATAAATTCTAACTTCTGATCTCCCATATCATAACCTCTTTCACCCATCCCATCACTGGCCCACTTAAGTTCATATCTGTCTGATATTTAATAATGATCTCAACAATTCTAGAGAGCCTTTCTGGTAATATATTCTCATGCATTCTGTGATAATCACGCAAGACTAACTCCTAACAAAGTCACAGAAATGAAAGCTTTGAAACTCAGTAACCTATTGTGTTTTCACAGGGATGAATGATCAGAAACTATTTGAGGAGTAAGCATTCAGTCACAATGGCTGAAAGAACAAAGATTATAAAGTAAGGATGGCAGTTGTCCAGCAATTATCTGGTCGCAATTGTTTCCCTGAGATTTTGCCATTTCTGTTTGGAAAGCAGTAATTGACATTATTTAGAGGAGACAAATCATTTTGCTTTCCTCTTGGCAGCTTTAAAATGACAAAACAAATTTCCTATAAGACCTTGTTTTTGCTTCAAGTTTGTTTCTTGCTGAAATTAAATATCTATATTTTTCAGTCATTATGAGTCATAAAACAATGCCCAAATACTGACTACTAAAATATTATCTACAAAAACAGAGTTTTTCTAAAGATCTGAGGTCATTCAATGACATTTACCTCCAGATGATAGTAATATCCTCAGTTTTCTAGATGGCATGTATCTTTTAAGGTAATAATGCTGATTGCTGCTATCTAAATAATTGACCCACCTGGAAGCTAGGCAATTGAATTATACAAGGTTTTGTGGTATTTAAGCTTTAAAAGATCAACTCTATTAAAACTAAAAAACACAACTGTGATTTAAGAGTAGTATTCAACATTTATTGAACATCTATTATCAGTTATGCATAGTATTAAGAATTAACAGAATATAAGTATAGGATAGGAAATTATTAGCCTACATCTATCTATCACAAAATATTGGATAAAATGTCTTAAGTACCTCCCTGCAAAGACTTATTAATGTGAGGGGTTTTTTTCTTTGTTTTCAAAAAAAGTGATTTCCAGTGAAATAGTCTCTATATACGGAACTTGTTTTTAAAGCATAGCATCAATAAGGAAACAACTCTGGACCAGGTGCAGTGGCTCACGTCTGTAATCCCAGCACTTTGAGAGCCTGAGGCAGAAGTATCACCTGAGGTCAGCAGTTCAAGACCAGCCTGGCCAACATGTTGAAACCCCGTCTCTACTAAAAATACAAAAATTAGCTGGGCATGTGATGGGTGCCTGTAATCCCAGCTACTTGGGAGGCTGAGGCAGGAAAATTGCTTGAAAACAGGAAGCAAGCTTGCAGTAAGCTGAGATCACGCCACTGCACTCCAGCCTGGGCAACAGAACAAGACTCCATCTCAAAAAACAAACAAACACAAAAAACAAAACAAACACAAAAACTCCAAATGATATTTTTAGTGGTGTTTAGTTTTTTTGAAAAGTAAACCTGTTTTATTTATTTATTTTGAGATGGAGTCTTACTCTGTCACCAAGGCTGGAGTGCAGTGACATGATCTCAGCTCACTGCAAACTCCGCCTCCTGGACTCAAGCAATTCTCCTCCTTCAGCCTCCCAAGTAGCTGGGTTTATAGGACCCTGCCATCATGCCCAGCTAATTTTTGTATTTTTAGTAGAGACGTGGTTTCACCATGTTGGCCAGGCTGGTCTCGAACTCCTGGTCTTATGATCTGCCCGCCTCAGCCTCCCAAAGTGCTGTGATTACAGGTGTGAGCCACCATTCCCGGCCATTATTTTTGTAACTAAAATAAATAAAATTGAAATGCAAAAATGCCCTATATTTATAATAAGTGAGGAAAGATTAATAAATATTTACAAGACTTGAAAAAATAACTACTAATATCTTTGGTTGCTAAATACAAAAGAATATTTGAGCTGGGTTTTTTCAATGAATAGGGCTTTACCAAGCATTACAAATAAAATGGTGTGGAGGGAAGGAATTACATGTATGTATATTGGTTATTAATATAACTAGAAATCTATTGTATTGAAAGACAAAACTCATCAGGGTAAGATAATAGAATAACTTATTCTATTACAATGTAGAAAAACTTACAGTGAGAAATATAATGTGTTAAGTCAATGAATTCGAGGAATCATATCTCCAAGACATTATAGAAAAGCAGATAAGAACAGACAGCTAACACAGCTGCAGTTTGATGCAAGGGAGAATAAAGTATGAATGATGTCAGCCAACTTCATTCAGCGGAGCTCTGGAGAGGCTTTTGGAAGGAGACAAAGCAGTAGGTATCCGAGTAGAACATGAGGTGAATGAACCTGGTTTGGGAGGAAAAGGTTGCACTATGCCTTAGTGTCTAGGAACACTTAGGGTTCTGCAAACTCATTATGAAAGAAAACACGAAGTTCCAAGACGACCATTTAGAGAGATGATAAAAAATTAGAAAACAAGCATATTTTGCGATTATCCATGAAATAATGCTATACAAATGTTCAGTCAGAGTCTAGGTTGAATTTCCCTTTGAAAATAAACTCTGAAGCACAAAAGAGTTTCTATTTTAAAAAATAAATTCTATTTCCATAAAATTAAACCTCAGTAAGTATTACCATCAATCTAACGCTAGACTTGAGTGTTCATTTATGTATCAATAGAGTTTAGCAGTTCTTTTAAAAATTAATATATAATAATTCTTATCTCATTTGTGAGAAAACCAACTGTTACAAAATACCACAAAACACTACAAAAATAGTGAGTATAATCTTTTCAAGTTTATAAAGGTTGTAATAGGTTTATGACACATAATCTATTTCTATTCATATTCTTTAAAAGCAATGTGCCTGAATATATGCACACACCCCAGTCTTTTCTCATAAAATTACAGATGCAGTATTACTTTAAAAATCTAGGAAGCTATGAATGGATAACTTGTTGATATACTGCAATTAAAAGTGTACCTCCCTGCTTATACCCCTGGCATTAAATAATCATTACTTGCATTCACAGATAAAACACTTTTGTGTTTTCACTAGAAACTCCCTGAAAAAGATTCAGTTAATTGCTGAAATATTTCTGAGTAAACAGCAAAATATAATTCATACAAATAACAGAACAAATGTGTAACCTGGAGTCTTTGCTAACAGTTATTATTTTGTATTTACCAAAATTCTTGGTATTTTATTAAATTCAGAGTTTTCCAATAACCAGAGACAAATGAACCATTCTCTAGCCATTTTAGACATTTAGACATTTAACCCAAGTCATCTCATAGATTTATAAAGTAATGTTCAGTAATACATCTTTCATTAATTTATGCCTCTCTAGATAAAAATATCTGAGGTCAGATGGATGAAGCTACTAAAGAATAAAACACAATAATATGGTAATAATCTTCTTTGTAAACTGTTTAGACCCCTTCAAATGTATATAAACAGGCCTAAATGCCTGAATACTATTGCTGAATTGAACTTTTTAAACTTTTTTTAGAAATTTTCAACTTTTATTTTAAGTTCGGGGGTACATATGCAGAATGTGCAGGTGTTTTACATAGGTAAACATGTGCCAGGGTGGTTGTCTGCATAGATCATCCCATCACCCAGGTATTAAGCCCAGCATCCATTAGCTATTCTTCCTGATCCTCTCCCTCCTCCCCACCCCCTACCCTTCGATAGGCCCCACTGTGTGTTGTTCCCCATCATATATTCATGTCTTCACATCATTTAGCTCCCCGCTTATAACTGAGAACATGTGGTATTTGGTTTTCTCTTCCTGCTTTAGTTTGCTGCAGATAATGGCCCCCAGCTCCAACCATGTCCCCCCCAGCTCCAACCATGTCCCTTTTTATGGCTGCATAGTATTCCATGGTGTATACATACCACATTTTCTTTATCCAGTCTATCATTCTTGAGCATTTAGTTTGATTCCATGTCTTTGCTATTGTGAATTGTGCTGCAATGAACATACATATCCATGTGTCTTTGTAATAGAATGACTTATATTCCTTTGAGTATATACCCACTAATGACATTGCTGGGTTGAATGGTATTTCTGCCTCCAGGTCTTTGAGGAATTGGCACACTGTCTTCCACAATGGTTGAACTAATTTACACCCCGACCAACAGTGTAAAAGCATTCATTTTTCTCCACAACCTCACCAGTATCTATTATTTTTTGACTTTTGAGTAAGTCATTCTGACTGGTGTGAGATGTTTTTGTTTGTTTTTCTTGTAAATTTGTTTAAGCTCCTTACAGATGCTAGATATTAGACCTTTGTCAGACGGACAGTGTGCAAAATTTTTCTCCCATTCTGTAGGTCGTCTGTTTACTCTGTTGACAGTTTATTTGGCTATGCAGAAGCTCTTTAGTTTAATTGGATCCCATTTGTCTATTTTTGCTTTTGTAGTGGTTGCTTTCAGTATCATTGTCATGAAATCTTTACCCATGTGTATGTCCTGATTGGTATTTCATAGGTTTATTTCTAGGGGGGTTATAGTTTTGGGTTTTACACTTAAGTCTTTTAATCCATCTTGAGTTTATTTTTGTATATAGTGTAAGAAAGGGATCCAGTTTCAAGTTTCTGCATATGACTAGCCAGTTCTCCTGGCACCATTTATTAAATAGGGAATTCTTTCCCCATTGTTTTTGTCAGGTTTTTAGATGGCCAGATGGTTGTGTGGGGGCTTATTCCTGGGTACTCTATTCTGTTCCATTGGTTCTATATGTCTGTTCTTGTATGAGTACCATGCTGTTTTGTTTACTGTAGCCCTGTGGCATAGTTTGAAGTTTGCTAGCATGATTCTTCCAGTTTTGTTCTTTTTGCATAGGATTACATTGGCTATTTGGGCTCTTTTTTGGCTCCATATTAATTTTGAAATAAAAATAAAATATATACAGTTTCTATTTTAAAATAGTTTTTTTCTAATTCTGTGAAGAATGTCATTGGTAGTTTAATGGGAATAGCATTAAGTCTATAAATACACTTGGGGAGTATAGACATTTTCATGTTATTGGTTCTTCCTATCCATGAGAATGGGATAATTTTCAATTTGTTTGTGTCTTCTCTGGTTTCTTTAAGCAGTGGTTTGTAGTTTCCTTTGAAGAGGACCTTCACTTCTCTTGTTATATGTATTTCTAGGTATTGTATTCTTTTTGTGGCAATTGTGAATGGGAGTTCATT
Source organism: Ateles fusciceps (assembly GCA_036589455.1). NCBI lineage: Eukaryota > Metazoa > Chordata > Mammalia > Primates > Atelidae > Ateles > Ateles fusciceps. The sequence continues at coordinate 6,470,645 of JAZHEH010003404.1, read as the reverse complement.
TGTGATTTGGCTCTCGGCTTGCCTGTTGGTGTATAGGAATGCTCATAATTTTTGCACATTGACTTTGTATCCTGAGACTTTGCTGAAGTTGATTATCAGCTTAGGAAGCTTTTCAGCTGAGACAATAGGGTTTTCTAGATATAGGATCATGTCATCTGCAAACAAAGATCGTTTTACTTACTCTCCTCTTATTTGAATATCCTTTATTTCTTTCTCATGCCTGAGTGCCCTGGCTAGGACTTTCAATATTATGTTGAATAGGAGCGGTAAAACAGGGCAAACTTGTCTTGTGCCACTTTTCAAGGAGAATGTTTCCAGCTTTTGCCCATTCAGCATGACATTGGTGGTGGGTTTGTCATAAATAGCTCTTATGATTTTAAGGTATGTTCCTTCAATACCTAGTTTATTGAGAGTTTTTAACATGCAGTGATTTTGAATTTTATTCAAGGCCTTTTCTGTGTCTATTGAAATAATTATGTAGTTTTTGTCCTTAGTTCTGTTTATATGATGAATCACATTTATTGATTGGTATATGTTCAGCCAGCCTTGCATAGTGGGGGATGAAGCCTACTGATCATGGTGAAGAAGCCTTTCAATGTGCTGCTGGATTTGGTTTGCTAATATTTTGTTAAGGATTTTTGCACTGATGTTCATCAAGGATACTGACATGAAGTTTTCTTTTTTTTTATTGTATCTCTGCCAGGTTTTAGTATAAGGATGATGAAAGCCTCATGAAATGAATTGGGTAGGAGTCCCTCCTTTTCAATGTGTTGTAAACTTTCTGTAGGAATGGTACCAGCTCTTCTTTGTACATCTGATAGAATTCAGCTGTGAATCCATTTGGTCCTGGGATTTTTTGGTTGGTAGTCAATTTATTACTGCCTCCATTTCAGAACTCGTTATTGATCTATTCAGGTATTCAATTTCTTCCTGATTCAGTCTTGGGAGGGTGTATGTGTCCAGTAATTTATCCATTTCTTCTAATTTACATGCCTAGAGGTGTTTATAATATTTTCTTATGGTTGTTTGTATTTCTGGGGGTGAGTGGTGATATCCCCCTTATCATTTCTGATTGTGTCTGTTTGGTTCTTTTCTCTTTTCTTTTTTATTAGTCTAGCTAGCATTCTATTTATTTTATTAGCTTTTTCAAAAAACCAGTTCATGGATTCATTGATCTTTTTAAGGTTTTTCTGTGTCTCTGTCTCTTTCAGTTCCCCTCTTATTTTGGTTATTTCTTGTCTTCTTTTAGCTTTGAGGTTTGTCTGCTTTTGCTTCTCTAGTTCTTTTAGCCATAATGTTAGGTTGTTGATTTTAAATCTTTCTAAATTTTTGATATGGGTATTTAGTGCTATAAATTTCCCTCTTAACACTGCCTTAACCATGTCCCAGAGATTCTGCCATCTTTTATCTTTGTTCTCATTAATTTCAAAGAACTTCTTGATTTCTGCCTCTATTTTATTATATACCCAGGAGCCATTCAGGAGCAGGTTGTTCAATTTCCATGTAGTTGTGTGGTTTTGTGTGAGTTTCTTAATCTTCAGTTCTGGTTTGATTGTGCTGTGATCTGAGAGACTGTTAATGATGTCAGTTCTTTTGCATTTGCTGAGCAGTGTTTCACTTCCAACTATATGGTCAATTTTAGAGTAAGTGCCATTTGGTGATAAGAATAATGTATATTCTGTTGTTTTGGGGTGGAGAATTCTATAGGTATCAAGACCACTTGATCCAGAGATGAGTTCAGATCCTGAATATCTTTGTTAATTTTCTGTCTCAATCATCTAATTTTGTCAGTGGCATGTTAAAGTCTCTCACTATTATTGTGTGGGAGTCCAATTCTCTTTGAAGGTCTCTAAAACCTGTTTTATTAATCTGGGTGCTCCTGTATTGGGTGCATATATATTTAGGGTAATTAGCTCTTCTTGTTGAATTGAGCCGTTTCCCAATATGTAATGCCCTTCTTTGTCTTTTTTAAAAATCTTTTTTGGTTTAAAGTCTCTCCTGTCAGAAACTAGGATTGTGACCGCACTTTTTTTTGTTTTCCATTTGCTTGGTAAATTTTCCTCCATCTCTTTATGTTGAGCCTATGTGTGTCTTTACCCATGATATGGGTCTCTTGAAAACAGCATAACAGTGGAGTGGGGATTGATTTTTTAAATTCAGCTTGCCATTCTGTCTTATAATTGCAGTATTTAGTCCATTTACATGTAAGGTTAATATTATTATGTGTTAATTTGATCCTATCATTGTGATGTTAACTGGTTGTTTTGCAGACTTGCTTATGAGGTTGCTTCACAGTGTCACTGGTGTGTGCTTTTGTAGTGGCTGGTATCAGTTTTTTCTTTCCATATTTAGTGTTTCCTTCAGGAGCTCTTGCAAGGTAGGTCTGGTGGTGACAAATTTCCTCAGCCTTTGCTTGTCTGAAAAGGATCTTATATCCCTTTGCTTATGAAGCTTAGTTTGCCCAGGTATGAAATTCTGGGTTGGAAATTTTTTTCTTTAAAAATGTTGAATATTGGCTCCCCATCTCCTCTGGCATGTAGAGTTTCCATTGAGAGATCCACTGTTAGTCTGATGGGCTTCCCTTTGTAGGTCACCTAGCCTTTCTCTCTGGCTGCCCTTAACATGTTTTTCTGTCATTTTGACCTTGGAGAATCTGATTATTATGTGTCTTGGGGATGATCTTCTCATGGAGTATCTTACTGGGTTTCTCTGCATTTTCTGAATGTGTATGTTGCCCTGTCTAGCTAGGTTGGGGAAGGTCTCCTGGATGATAATTCTGAAATGTTTTCCAAATTGGTTTAATTTTCCCCATCTTTTTCAGGTACCTCAATCAGTTGTAGATTTGGTCTCTTTATGTAATCTCATATTTCTCAGAAGTTTTGCTCATTCCTTTTAATTCTTTTTTCTCTATTTTTGTCTGCATGTCTTATTTCAGAAAGACAGTCTTCAAGCTCTGAGATTCTTTTACCACTTGGTGTATTCTGCTATTAACACTAGTGATTGCATTCAGAATTTTCTGTGTTTTTCAGCTCTGTCAGGTCAATTATGTTCCTCTTTATACTGGTTATTTTAGCTATCAGCCCCTGCATTGTTTTATCATGATTCGTAACTTCCCTGCATTGAGTTACAACATGCTTCTTTATCTCAGCAAAGTTCTTTTTTATAAACATTCTAAAGCTTATTTCTGTCATTTCAGCCATCCCAGCCCCAGCCTCGTTCTGAACACTTTCTGAAGTAGTGTCGTCATCATGTAGAGGAAAGGATGCACTCTGGCTTTTTGAGTTTTCTGTATTTTTGCACTGATTCTCATCTTTGTGGACTTATCTACCTTCAGTCTTTGAGGTTGGTGACTTTGGATGGGGTTTTTATTGTTGTTGTTTTGTTTGTTTCTCCTCCAGCAGTCTGGCCACTCTTCTGCATGGCTGCAGCAGTTGGCTGGGGGTCAAATCTAGACCTAGTCACGTCACTTTTTCTAGTATCCGGAGACATCACCAGTCCTTCCTCTGGGGGGTACTGACCTGTTGTCTGCTGGAACATGCCTGTAGGCAGTGGCTGGAGACTCCAGCTGCAAGGTCTCACCCAGTCAGGGGAAATGGAATCAGGGACTCTCTTAAAGAAATATTCTGGCTGCATTTAGGTAGAACAGCTGTGCTGTGTGGGGTCCCTCAGCCCCCAGTCAGTTTGAGCTCTCCAAGGCCCACAAGCTGCACTAGCTGAGATGCTCAAATAGCAAAGGTGGCAGCCTGCCCCACCCCCAGGTACTCCATCCCAGGGAGAAAGTAGAACACAGACAAGGGTGGATGGAGGCCCCAACTGGGAGGACCCAGTAAAGAAATGGATCTGGCTTCCATTAAAAGCTAGGCTGGGCAAGGTGGCTCACGTCTATAATCCCAGCACTTTGGGAGGCTAAGGCGGGCAGATCACAAGGTCAGGAGTTCAACACCAGCCTGGTCAATATGGTGAAACCCTGCCTCTACTAAAAATACAAAAATTGGCTGGGGCATGTTGGTGAGCACCTGTAATCCCAGCTACTCAGGAGGCTGAGGTAGGAGAATCACTTGAACCAAGGAGGTCGAGGTTGCAGTGAGCTGACATCACACCACTGCACTCCAAACTTGGGCAACAGAGGGACTCTGTCTCAAAAAAAGAAGCTGGAAAATATGCAACAGACACATATAACTATGTTTTTTAAAGAGGCTGAACATTTTAAAAAAATAAAATCCAACTTAGGAAGTTTGAAAAAGAATAGAAGAATAAATCAAAAGGAAGTAGAAGAAAGGAAATAAAAAAGTAGTTAATTCTGAAATAAAGATAACATAAAAATAAGCCAAAAAGCTAATAAGTGATGTCTTAAAATGATTACTAATTTGATAACTAGCTGCAAAATGGATTGTGAAAAGTATATTACATGATATATTAATAATGAATAAATAGAATGATGTATTAGTAAGAAATCAAGTAACAGCATAAATGGAAAAATAGTTCAATAACAAAAATATTTACACAAATTGCAAAAACTAAAAAAATACATAATTCCTAGAAAAGCATACATTTCTGAAATTATTCAAGAAGAAACAGGAACCCTGAGTAATCCTATTAATTTTAGATTAATGTAATGCATAGTTTATATGCCTTCCCAGAAAGAGAACTCCAGATTAGGAATTTATTACTGGTGAGCTATACCAATATTCAAGAAGTAGTTTATTGTAATCTTACACAAACCCTTTCAGAGAGTAGAAGGTCTCCTAATGGTATCATTCAGTGTGATAGACTGAATTCTAAGATGCCTTCCCAAAAATCCCATAGTATAATTCCCAAAAACTGTTAAATGTAATTAACCTTACTAGTTATTTGACCTTAAAATAGCAAAACTATTCTGAATTATTTAGATAGGTCCATGTAGTCAAATGAGCCTTTAAAAGCAGCAGAAGAAGGCAGAGATAGCAGCAGAAGAGGACTTCAGATGTGAAGTGCTAAAGAGATTCAATGAGCTGTTAGTGTCTTTGAAGAAGGAGTGGACCATGAGTCACCTACAAGCAAGGAGGCGGCCTCTAGAAACAGAATGATCCCTGGCCAACAGCCAGTAAGTAAACAGGGATATTTGTCCTATGATTACAATAGAAGGAAATAAATTTTGCAACTAGCTGAATTAACCTAGAAGTGGATTCTACCCCAGGGCTACCCGAAAGTAGCTGACGCCTTGATTTTAACCCAGTGAAACCCAGAGCAGAGAATCCAGCCATACCATTCCTGGATTTCTTATCTATACAAAATTGTGAGACAATGAGTATTTGTTTTTAGCTCTGTACCTATTTCTACTCTCATGGAAAGCTATTAGAGAAGAGAAAAACAAATGAGGAACTTTTCCCCATGTAAGTTGCTTCTCCAAGTTTGGATTCTCATCCACAATCTGTCTAATTGTGTTTATTTTTCAGAGTTTCTAAGTAGTTACCTTTTGTATTTTATCCAGAATTTTTCATGATAATCACTGGGAAACAGGTTGTAGTGAGTTCAGTTCATCCTGGTCAGAACTGTAAACATTCTCACTATTCTTATTTGATAGATGCCATTAGACTTTCTCATTCAATTATTTTTGTTTCATAATTTCTCTTTAATATTCTCCATATTCTTGTTTCCCTAGTTTGTACATTTTGATTTATATATTCAAATATATCTTCAGGTCTTGAATTCTCTCTTTGGCTGAATTACATATGCTTTTTAACCCATTCTTTAAGATTACAGTATCACCAATTGCATTTTGCATTCCTAGAGACTCCATTTGTTTTGGTTTTTTAACTACCTGATCATACTTGCCTTTCTCCTCACCTTTGAGATTCAATATTTGATTTATTTAAACATTTCTTTCTTATGTGTTCTACATTCTACAGTTCTGAATTCCAATATACATAGTAGTATGTGAGTTCTACATCTGTTATTTACTGTCTTCTGACTCTCATTTGTGGTCATCTGACACTTCATGCCATTGGTGCTTTTTGATTATCAGTTTATTTGTTGTTTTTCTTGATCTTAAGTTGGCAAGGTTTTCTTCTGTCAAGAACCAGGGAATGCCAGTAGCCTGGGATGACCCTACATCTTCCCAAAGATTCCACCTCATTATGGGAGGAGAATGTGTAGCTCAACCATTTCACCATTGCTCTAGGCCCAACATCTAGCTCACTCTGCTTTTCATGAAATATTTGCTTTTTCAGTCTACTGACTGCTCCTAGCCTCAGCCCCAGATCATTGATTTGTTGGCTATGTTTGTCTGTGTGTTTTCCCAAAGAGGAGGATGGTTCTCTTTGAGGAAATTCAGCAATCTATCAAAAAAGACTGTATCATATCAAGGATCTAATGGTTTCCATTACAAAAGGGGTGCCTCTGAGCAATTCATCTGTCATATTGCCAGAAATTCAATTTTATCCAATTGAACCCTATCAGTTCATATCCCTCTATGTTCCAATATTTTTCATTATTGTCATTTCTTCTCCAATTTTGTCTTTTAAATTTACACATTGCACTTTCTTAGCTTTCATTTTAAAATTGTTATTGTGGTACAGTAATACATGAAAAAATCATTCCGACATTTTGAATAAGAAGGTTTATTTTTTCTTAATATATTTTTTAGAAATTGTACCAATAACAGACATACATGCACACACACACAAATAATTATACATGGTTCATTTTAAAATTAATTGTAGAGTATCATGTGTCCCATTGTTGTATATTTAAAATTTTCCACCACTAAATAGTAGTATTTACTATTATAAATACTAATATCCTTGAACATTAGTTTTTGAATTTGCCTCTGCTCAGTTATTATTACACAATTTCTATTTGAAAATGATTAAAAAAAAATCTATGTCTACCAACAGAGTTTGGTAATAGTATCTACTATTTACTTTCTAGCACTTTTTTATTTAAAAAATTACCAATCTGATAGGTTTTATATACACATATAAATATATGTGTGTGTTCATGTGTGTATTGTTTTATATTTATTTGCCTGTGTTTTTATAAACTTTGAGACTTCAGTAATTTTTTATTTAAATTATTTATTCACATGCTTAGAGAGCTTCTTAATTTTATTTTCTCACCCAATATAGAAATACAGTTCAATTAGAAATGTATATATTATAGCATACTGGTGAAAAATAAAAAATATAAATGAGTTTTTAAAAAGAAAACATTTTGTGGAAATATTATTCATCCATCATATTTAAAATTTTTATCTGGCTTCTGCTTTGTAGAGCAGACACCACAATTAACAGGTGTTCTTCCTGCTAATTTTTCTGGTAATACAGAGTTATTCTTCCTTATGTTATCTCTCATAATAATTTAAGCCTCAAAAATTAGTTAATCAAATAAAATTGGAGCTGATGGCTCTTCTGGAGGGTTTTTTTTTTTTAAACATTTTAGCTTTAGCATTTTTGATTTATTTTAATCAGCCTCTTGCATAGATTGTATTATTTTTCTCAAAAATCTTGTGTATAATTTTTTATAAACTAATGACTTTAGTTCATTTGTAGTGGTAATATGCAAAAACAGATGCATATCTACAATATTGAGTTTTATGAAATAAATGAAGGATTAAACATAATAATATATTATATACTGTATAGCAAAAGCATTAGGAAACACTGAGAAATAAGTGCCTAACTCAGACCCGAAGTTTAGGGAAAGCTGTAAGCACAAGAAGACATTTATTTATTCTAAGTTTTTAGGGTAAGTTTCAGGCCAAGTGAATATTAGAAAAACAAATTTGGGAGCATCACTTCCATTGAGAAGCAAACATAAAACCAGCTGCAGACAACTATTTTACCTTCAGTTCATCTTTGTTCACCAGGCCATACAATAAAAAATGAGAATAAAATTTCAAGTCAAAATAATGTATTTAATGTTTTTAACCTGAGTTACCTATTGTTGCTCAGAAGCTGTTCACTTCTGTGAGCAATTATAAAAAACAATTCCATTTCAGCTACATGCAAGGTAAAAGAAACACTTGCCCACAAACAAAAAACAAACAACAAAGAGCTAAGATCCCAATCACTGAATACGAAAATGTTGAGAACTTAATAAAATAGATTTCCAGAGATAACTAAGCTATTAGTGGGTTTATGTTTAATCATACATCTGAGTGTACACAAATGCAATGTACACGTGTTTTTCAATAAATCTGTTCTGATAACCAATTTGTGTTTCTGAGCATCTGCTTTCTCTAGGGGAACAATTATCAAGTGTTGTGCTGACTGAGGAGACTTTAAGTTGCCTGTTTCCTTCTGGAGAGACTACAATTTGGGTCTCTTTATTGTTTATATTCTCAACCAGTGCCACAGAACAACCTGAATAACTATGGCTGTGAATGTGCATCCCAAATGATCTCAAATATATAGTTAAGACCGTTTTAGTGGAAAGCAACAGCCAGATTCCATCTATTCCTTGCCCACTTATATTTATTCAGGGTAATTTTATAAAATACACTCAGTGAAACTTAGATACGATTTTTAAAGAGCACTAAGGACAGAAGGCACTTTAGAAAAAGGCATCTCTTGACTTACATTGACTTATCAATTAAAACAGCCAAAGAACTAGCAAGAACATTCTGAATTCAGGTTTGTATCCTTTTAATGTGAGTCCATGTAGATCACACATATATATGCAACATTCACCCACACAGAGTTACAAGTGTTATTTCTCACAAAAGCATTCATTCAGCCCATACATGTTTTTGAGCATCTCCAACACATTGAATATTATGGTAGGTATGGGGGAGAGACACTATTGAATGAGGCAGATACAATCCCAAACCTCACGGCAATTCAGTCTTGTGAAGAAGACAGACAACAAGCAAATACAATATACAGAAAAAATAATTATAAATCATGATGCATGATGATATAAAGAAAATGGAAAGTTTTCCATGATAGAAAATATGGGGAGAACTAGTTTAGATATAACTAATAAAGACAGTCACTTATGCTGATACATGAATTCCAATGATGCTTTAAGAGATGAATGAGGAAAAGTGGCCAACCTAAGAACATGTGCAAAAGTCTAGGGGTGCTTTTAGGAACTAAATGAAGAGAGTGGCTGACACATGGTTATCGGTTAAATGGGAGTAAATGGGAATGAGATTGGAGAAATAAACTTTTATTCTGTTGGAGGTGAAGGACAAGGTGTACTTTGTAGGCCTCGATGACTATATATTTTATTCTAAATACATTGGAGAACCACTGAAAGATTTAATGCAAAAAAATAAAATGATCAAATTTATGTTTTAAAGACATCAGTGTGATCCCTAATATGGACATTGATTAAATTGTTTAGGAAGTGGCAAAAGTGAAAATGGGTCAGAAATGATGGCTTACACTAGAACGCAGGAATAGAAATGGAGAGGAATGTACAGATTTGAAATATATATTTGAAGGTATAAATTAATAAGAACTGTGGATTAAATTGGAGGGCAAGTGTGAGTATGATGTGGAATAATTGAGGGTGAATCTTAAGTTTCTAGCTTAGGGAATTACAAAACAGTCTCGTCATTCTTGGAAATTAATAGACTTGGGAGGAAAATATCTGGAGATAGAAATAAAAAGTTTGATACTGGATATGTTATATTTAAAACATCTAAGTAGAACCATGATTAATCAGAGGACATATGGATATTGAGTCCAAATGAGAGTATAGGATTACAAATATAAAGTGGTATTTGAAGCCATGGATCAAACATCATGTTGTATACCATAAACATACAATTTTTAACTGCCAGTTAAAAATTAATAAAGGAAGCCATGAAAACGAATGTGATCACCAAGGTAGATAGAACTTAAATTAGAGAACTAGCTCTTTGAATGGAAATTTTCCTGTCAAAAGCTGTTGATAAGATTCCATTGAATTTGGTACAAGGAAAATCATGGATGATCCTGGTAACAGCAGTTATTGTGGACAATGATGGCAGAAGCTGGTTATAATTGGGTTGAGTTGTGAATGGGAAGTCAATGAATGCTTTTTTTTGGATAGATTCCCATAACTGGAATGACACACTTTCAATTCCACTTAAAAATTTTTGGCCTCAGCTCTCCTTTGATCCACAAGTTGAGCCCCATTTTGCCTGCCTGAATGTGCCATACTCATTGATAGGCTACAAATGAAAAATTATTTCCAGATAAGAAGGCTTTGGAGGTGATTCCTTCCCACTTACCACCCATGCCCATGGTGAATACAATCAGTATGACCTGTTGCCAGGGTCTGTGTTTACCACTGAAGATACCATGCTTCCAAAAATATCCCTCATGCTGTTGCAATCACCTTAACATCAACTGGCAACTGAAAGACATCAGACATTAATTGCTCACCAAAGCCTGTCAACTCCACTTGGAAAATATATTGTTCTTGTATCTGATTACTTTCATCTCAATTGTACTACCCTAGACCAAGACTTTCTTATATGAAACAACCACTTTATATGCCCTTCATCTTCATAACAGTTTTAGGAAGTCAATAGTATTCTTCTCTTTTATTTTATTGATGAGGAAATTAAATCACAGAGAGATTAAGTAACTTGCCCAAAGTCATATTCAGCACATGATAATGCTCGGATTCAAACCTAGGCAGATTGCCTCTAGAGGCTGAGTTTTAACCACTGTCCTACTAGTTTAGAAAATGTAAAGAAAAACAATGATGTGTCATTTAACATGTTTGTAAAATTCACTCTCTAAATGCCAATAAATCTCCAAAAATATTAAAGGAAAAAAAGGAAACAAAACAAAACTACTAGTCACTACAGATTACTTTTTTATGCTTGCTAAGCAAAGTTAAGGGATCCTCTCTCAATGTCATTCTTGTAAACAATCATCTGTTTAATATTTTTTATTTTTAAACATTATTTTACATATATTCATGTAGCTCATTAGAGAATTAATATAATCTTTCCAATTACAATTCATGTATTCCAGATGAACATTAGCAAGTAGGAAACAATGAGTCATGAATGAATAAAACCTTTAACTTTGTTAAGGACATTCAGAAGACTTTAATAGACCAAAAAACAAATGTACTGTTATTTACCAGCTTTTGTAGTATTTAATCTGTATTTGTTTAAATAGAGCTGCTTTTTATTTCTAGCTTTCGGTTTTTAGCTTTTACAACTGCTTGTTAAAAACCTGTGACCTTCGGACAAGAGTGAAATACCGAGCACTGAGGGAGGCTTGAGTCATTCTTCAATCAGGAACAAATGGATTCTAGACGAGGTGACTGGCAAATCTTCATTTTCTTTTCCTTCCATTGACCTCTTAGAAATGAAAAGCCCTCCTGAAAACAGGTGGTCTATAGATAATTAAGGAAAATGAGGCTTGTTGACAGCTTGGCATGAAATGTGAATATTTAATTACATTTTAATGACAACTCCTATTATTTTACATAACTATATTAGGTGATATAACATGAGATTAGAGACTGCCAGTACATATTTTAAGTAGTTTTTCTCAACATTTATAAAAATGCAAGTAATAAAAAAGCATATTTAAAGATTAAATGGCTTATAGGGGTCTCTTTCATATACCTAGTGTCTATTTTTGTTTTTGTTATCTCTCACAGCACTTCTGTAATTACTTAAAATGTCATTGTCTTGTTTCAAGGATAACTAAATTGGAAGAGTTGTTCTGGCTACAATTACGCCCCAAATCAGTTTGATTAGCATCCTCATTAACATTAAGCAGGCATTATTTTTGAGCAAAACACAAATTAATAAGACTTATACAAGTCTTTTTTAAAACTTCACTTGACTTTATTGGTTAAGGAGTTTTAATTCTGTGGTAACTTCAGCAAGAATTATAATTCTTGTTTGTGTTTTAATATAAATGTAATGCTTTAAACTGATGGTAAACTTCGTTCCTTCAAATTCTATCTAAATTATCTTAACCAACTTAAATAGATGAACTTGAATCCAAGCTTTTCCCAATGTGATTTCAACCATCTGTGAAAATATTGTACCATATAATATCCCTCATTTATCCTAACTACATCTTATGTAATAAATCATCTCCTTGTCCAATAAAAGTGCTATGATTTTTTTCAAATAAAGGTCATAAATTCTAAGGCATAGAAATGAATATAATTTAATAGGTTATATTTTAACAATTATAATTTTAAACAAGAAATAAAATTTATATTCCTTTTTTAGAGTAAATTATAAGTAAAAGTATTTTACTTCAAGGGAAGGAGAAAGCAGTTTAAATTTAGGAAACACAGGTTTATTTGGTGCATAGCAAAATAGATTGCATTATTTTTCGTTCTGGTTCTAACAATATACAAATTGCCACAAATCAGCTAGTTATTATTCCAAAAGAGAGAACATCAAACTGGCATATGTTCTAAATGCAGCTCAGGACTTTTCCTCTAGACCTGGTGGCTCTCCATTTCCATCAGTGCTCTCCATCTCTGTGAGTCATACTACCATCCTGCATTTGTTCACGCTGAAATCTGACTAATCCATCTCCCTCCCCTCAAATCCCATCTCCTACCTAATCCTATTGATTTTATCCTGTAAATATATCTTCATTATATCAACTCTCCCCTATACCCACCAGCCCCAATTAAGTCTCAACATTACAATATGTCTTCCGTGATATAATTTCCCTTAGTCCCAAGCCATTATCCATCATATAGGCAAGCAACTATTATGCTGATGAACTACTTTTTAAAACATTCTGGCTTTTAAAAAGATTAAGCTAAGCAAATACCTTCCTGACGGAGAAATTCCAATTCCAGATACTTATCTGAGAAAACAAAAATACGTGCTTCTTTTTTACTAAAAGCTTTATGTAAGAAAGTTCATGATAGCTTTATTCATAATCGCCAAAACTGAAAACAGCTCAGGTTTCAATCAACAGGAGAATGGATAAACAAACTATGATCCATTTATACAACAAAATAGTACTCAGCAATTTAAAAAGACCTAATGATATACTTAGAAATATAATGTTAAACTGAAGAAGACTTACACAAAAGAGCATATGCTCTTTGACTTGATTTATCTGAAATTCTAGAATAGGCAAGACTAACCTATGGTTATAAAAGAAAAATCCAAACCCTGCTTGTTAATGTAATGTGAAGGGGAAAGTGGGACCAGAAATTGACTGCAAAGAAGCAGAAGGAGATCTTGAAGGGTGGGGTGGGTGATAGAAATTTTCTGTATCTTTTTAGAGCTTTGGCATTGCACAGGTCAGGTTTATGCATTTATCAGTGCTCATAGAAAGATTATGAATGATGTATTTCATTCTAGGTACAATTCACTTCAAAAAATATAAGTAACCCTAAACAAATATTGAGCTGTAATGAATTCTATGCATGTTAAAATGCTTAGAGATGAAATGTACTGATATCTAAACAAACTCTGAAATGCATTAGACATACATGATTAAACTCTTATATATACCGATTGTGGTGATATTGACATGACTGTGCTTTGTCAGAGCATAGAACTGTATACTAGAAAGGGCAAACTTTATGGTATATAATTCATATCTCAATTTTTAAAATCCTTTAAAAATAAGATAGATTAATAGATGGCTAATTGAATGGATAAATGAATGGGCTACATCAATGGCAGATTGGATAAAGAAAATGTGGTGCATATGCACCATGAAATACAATGCAGCCATAAAAAGAATGAGGTCATGTCCTTTGCATGAGCATGGATGGAGCTGAAGGCCATGATCCTTTGCAAACTAATGCAAGAACAGAAAATGCCACATGTTCTCACTTATAAGTGGGAGCTAAATGATGAAAACTCATGGACACAAACAGGGGGGAAAGAAGACAGTGGAGCCTGCTTGAGGATGGAGGGTAGGAGGAGGGTGAGGATCCAAAACCTACCTGTTAGGTACTATGCTTATTACCTGAGTGACAAAATAACTGTTGGGTACTAGGCTTAGTACTTGGGTGATAATCTGTACAACAAATCCCCATGACACGAGTTTACCTATGTGACAAACCTGCACATGTACCTCTGAACCTAAAATAAAAGTTGAAAAGGAAACGAATGGGCTAAAACAAATGTAGCAAAATATGTACAACTATAACATCAAGTTGGTGGGTATGTGGAAGTTTACTTCACAATAATTCTAAATAGATGTTTGAAAACATTTTCATAACAAAATGTATGAGAAAATATGTAAATCTGATCAGGTTGTATTATTCTCACACTTAAATTTTTACAATGGCATCCCATTATTTGGGAGGTTTACTCTAGAATTACTAACATGGTGTAAATGTTTTAATCGCCTGGCTCTCCCTGAGCCTTAAATCTCACAGAAGGTCATTTCCTCAACATACACCATAATCTAATCATGCTCTTGTCAGTTTTTAAAAGATGCAGACCCTTCTTCCCAGGGCCTTGTAATTAAATAATGGTATAAATAATTGTGCAATTATCTGTCTTCTCCAGTAGTTTTTAAAAACCATTAGATCATGGTCCACTAATATATCCCTAGTCTATAACCCCAGACCTAGCACTTGGCCTAATGTAAGTACTCAATAATACATTTCAAAATATATAAACTGACTGAAGAGATAGTACCCTTGACTTCATATCCAAGTGAATTATGAATTACTTGTGTAGCATAACCATTGTTTTATTTACTATCCCCTTATCTCTTAGAAGTGTACTCATTTTGAGCAATGATAACGAAGTAATAGAAAATAAGTTCTCAAAACACTATCATTTTTGGCTGGATGCAGTGGCTCACACCTGTAATCCCAGCACTTTGGGAGGCAGAGGCAGGCAGTTCAGGAGTTCAAGACCAGCTTGGCCAACATGGTGTAATCCTGTCTCTACTAAAAATACAAAAATTAGCTGGGCGTGGTGGTGCATGCCTGTAATCCCAGCTTACTGAGGAGGCTGAAGCAGGAAAATCTCTTTAATCTGGGGGGTAGAGGTTTCAGTGAGCTGAGATTGCACCATTGCACTGCAGCCTGAGTGACAGAAAGAGACTCTGTCTTTAATATATATATATATATATAATATTTGAAAATTATCAGTTCACAAAGTATCCCAGTTATTTTATTTTGTTAAAGCCAAATAAATAATTCTGAGAAACACTTCATCTGATTATAAATTTTTATTTTGATATTTTTAAAGAATATATAAATGTGCCTATTCATTTTTCATTTTATTTAAATTTAATTGCTTATAAGAAAGCTATAAATTTGCATTTTGACATGAAATAAAAAATAAGTTATTCATCCAGAGACCAGTAGGGAAAAATCAAGAGGATGTCTACTTACTGGTGTAAGTACAAAGCTTTTCTAATTACGGTAGAGTGTTGGAGCAACTTGCAGGATAATTGTTCATTTAAATTGCTGTACAGACATATCCCAGGGCTTATAGTACTGATTATTGCTGTAGTAATATTAATCATAAATTCAGCTAAGAAAATGAAGAAGAGTAGAGTCTCCATTGTCCAATTTTCAGATGTATGTTCAAGAAATTAAGTAGGCAAGTATTTCTCTTTTTAACATAATAATATCAAGAAAACAAAAGAAAAGATACTGAGAAAAGATAGACTAAGAATAAAGAATTGTGGAGTAGTCTTCCAGTTGAAATGTGTGAAAGGATAAAGACAGTTTTGAATACTGCTAAAAGAAATGAGATGACACAAACAAATGGAAAAACGCTCCATGATCATGGAATAGAAGAATCAGTATTAAAATGTTCACATTGCCCAAAGCAATTTACAGATTCAATGCTGTTCCCATCAAATTATCAACATCATTATTCACAGAATTAGAAAAAACAGTTCTAAAATTCATTGGAATCAAAACAGAGCCCAAACAGTCAAAGTAATCCTAGGCAAAAAGAACAAAGCTGCAGCCATCACATCACGCCACTTCAAACTACACTATGAGGATACAGTAACCAAAACAGCATGGTACTGGTACAAAATTGGACAAATACACCAATGGTACAGAATAAGGAACCCAGAAATAAAGCTCCGTACCTACAACTAACTGATCTTTGAGGAAGTCCACCAAAAAAGGCTATTGGGAAAAGACTCCCTATTCAATAAATTGTGCTGGGAAAATTGGCTAACCATATGCAGAAGAATGAAACCAGACCCTTACCTATCACCATATACTAAATTTAACTCAAATAAAGACTTAAATATGCAAGACCTCAAACTATAAAAATCCTGGAAGAAAATCTAGGAAATACCCTTCTAGATATCAGCTTGGCAAAGAATTTATTACTAACTTCTAAAAACCAGTTGCAACAAAAAGAAAAATCAACAAGTGGTACCTAATTAAACTAATGAGCTTCTGCACTGCAAAAGAAACTATCACTAGAGGAAACAGATAATCTACAGAATAGGAGAGAATATTTGCAAAATAAGCATCCAACAAAAGACTAATATCCAGAATTTATAAGGAATGTAAAAAAAATTAAGGAAACAACTCCATTAAAAATGGGCAAAGGACAAGAACACACACTTCAAAAGAAGACATACAAGCAGCCAACAAACATATGAAATGCTGAATATCACTAATTATCAGAGAAATGCAAATCAAAACCACAATGAGATACCATGTCACACCAGTCAGAATGGCTGTTATTTAAAAGAAATAAAAAAATAAAAGATGTTGGTGAGGCTGCAGACAGAAGAAACGCTTTACACTGTTGGGAATGTAAATTGGTTCAGTCACTGTGGAAAACGGTTTGGAGATGTCTCAAATTAGAACTACCATTCAACCCAGCAATTACTGGGCACATATCCAGAGGAATATAAATCATTCTGCCATGAAGACACATACACATATATGTTCATCACAGCACTATTCCCAATAGCAAAGACATGGAATCAACCCTGATGACCATCAACAGTGGATTGGATAAAGAAAATGTGGTACATATACACCATAGGACTGCTATGCAGCCAAAAATATGAACAAAATCATATCTTTTGCAGCAGCATGCATGCAGCTGGAGGACATTATCCTAAGCAAATTAGGGCAAACAGAAAAGCAAATATTACATGTTTTCACTTATAAGTGGGAGCTAAATCTTGGGTGCACATGAAATGTAAGGACAGGAACAATGGACACTAGAAACTCCAAAAGGAGGGAGGGCGGGAAGGGACAAGGGGTGAAAAGCTTCCTATTGGGTACTGTGTTCACTATTTGGGTGACACAATCAATAGAAGCCTAACCTTAGCATCATGCAAAATATTCTTATAACAAACCTGCACATGTACCATGTAATCTAAAATAAAAATTTAAAAACAGTTTGAGATTCTGTAGTTATATGTGAGGAGATTTTTCTAATATATAAAATATGGAGGGTTAATGTTTTGGTAACATGTATTAAAAATCTAAGTTTTATAAAATCTCAAATGTTGAGTTAGAGGGATACATCAGAAAAAGCCTTATTATCTCATTTAGGAAGTCCCCACAAAGAACTCACAGTTGAAAATATTAAATATTATGCACAATTTAATTCACATTACAATTGCCTGTAATAACTACATATTTTTTCACTGGGTGCAAGAAGAACTTTTAAATTGAACACTAGCTACGCAGGTTAAGTCCCAACAAATTTCAGCTGGAACTGCTGGACTGCACTGAGTTTAACCTAGTCATCTGAAATGAAAGAAACTGGGAATTGTATTTGCAAGATTTAAGAATAATGTGTAAGATATTTGCCCAATGTAATTTTCTTTTACTCTTCTATTTTGCAGGATTACGAGAAAAAGCAATAAAGGAAGACAGCAATTCTCAAGTGAGTAATTTCTTCTATAAAGCCTGCTAACCATATACCAACAGCACATGAGGAAGACTAAATTTCTTTCTTCACAAAACAACAAAAATATCTTCATTAGAAACAAGGCTCATATTCTTATACAAATCTTTATATTTAATATGTTGCATTTTCAGGAGAAACAAATAGAAAAATAGGGGTTTACCTAGAATGTGTTTGGTAATGGTCTACAAAACCTTCCCAGGGTAGTATCATAATGGTGATTTTGTTGCAGTCTGCATTTTTTGAAAAGGTCTTTGCCTCAAAAATCAATTGTGTAGTTCCTCAGATGTGATCAGACTCAGGGATACTAACTTACTCTAAATCAAATTAATGAGAGACTAGAATATAAAACAGAATACCAATTTATTCATTTACAATAAGAATGATGACTTTATTCTGACCAGAGGGCACTCATTGCCATGATCAAGAAATGCCTTCTCTAAGACAGAACTAAATGGACGCTAAAATAGAATGTTATTCAAGGAATAAATACCAGGCATTTGGATAATCCTGCAGCTTCTCAGCTGAGGCCATTCTTCTCCCAGAAAGACACAACTTTCCGAAACATTATTACTCCTGGTGTATTGGTCAAAATATTCTGCCTCCTACCTGATGCTGTGCATACTGATAATTACCATTCTGTTCATTTTTTCCAGGTCACTATGATGAAAAATAATTTTTCAAATATGTTTCTAAAGTTTGTTTGACCATAGTGTGGTCCAAACCAGTAGTCACTAAATGTGACTTTCCATGTCTTTGATTTCATCCACTAAATGTTGAATCATGTTCTACTCACAAAATCTAGCTGATTCTATTTCCAAGTTCTTTAAAAAAGAGGTGTTTGGAGGAGCATCTTATACTACCTGTAGATACATCCTTAAACACAGAGACTCCTTTAGTCCCTGAAATCAGATTTACTTTTGGAAGAAACCTTATTCTCTGTTGATACTGTTGTCTCTGACTAATCTGACTCCATGTAGGTTTCAAATGAGCCAAAGAAAGAGCTTTTAGACCAAAGCAGTAGTGTGAATTGCCAGAAAGATAACAGGTTCAGCAAGAAAGTAAGATGGAGCTTAGACTCTCTGTAATGAGGAACAGTATTTCTGCAAGATATTAAGCAGTCTTTTACTCAGAAGATTCCAGAGTTAGAATCATGGAAAGCCTGGTTAAAACAAAGCTAAATAAGGTTGTATGGGGGTGTGTGTCTATAACTCTTAAGAGGAGACGAAGTATTTATCACACAGTAATCTGTTTGACTATGGAATTCTGTTCTTGTAGGACACCTACTAACAGGCAACGGAACTAAGGTCTGGGGGGGATACTTAAGTATCAGACATTTGCATTCAAGTAAAAATACAAAAATCAATTCAATAACATAAAAGAAGGCTTTGGATCTTCTTTACTGCTGCTCTCCCCACCAGGGAAAATTAAAGAGTCGATTGGAGGAGCAGCTATTAGTAGGAAACTTGTAATAATTAAAAATAGGTGGTACTGATATCAGAGAGACGCCATAAACCCTGGTTCTTTAAGTGTAATCTGTAAACCACCTATATCAAAATCATCTGAGTTTCTTTACAATGTTGCAGATTCCTGAGACACTCTCCCCAGGTTTACTGAGTAAGAATCTCTGAAGATGGACCACAGGAGAGTGCATTTTAAATAGACTCACCATTTTAAGGTTGACTGAAAGGATGGAGAGGCAGACCCAGGATCAGGTTTAGCAAGTTTATTTCAACCTGCCAGGATGGTTGCTTCACCACAGGCAGTGAAGGCAGCAACTTGGCTTACAGACTATGGGTGTTATATAGAGGGTTTGCAGGTAGCTGGGTGCTATTCTAAGAAAAACAGCATGTTGGTTTTCAGGGGCTGAGATTAATTGGGTAACATCCTGATGTTGAAGAGCCGGGTGTGACCACATCCTGGAACCTATGTGTCCTGTTTACAAGGTTTGAGGCTGTTTTTGTTTTGGGCTTGGCTTAGCAGGGGAGTACAGGGAGGGGGGTCTGTGGGCTTGCTTTGCTGTGATCCTAACATTCCAGCCTTTTGTTATATATATGTAAAATAAAGGGGAAAGCAGTCATTCTTTTCTGACTGCTTCATGCTGAGTAGGGATGCTGGTTGCGGTGAGGCTGGCCCGCAAGTTGGTAGTCCTGGGACACTATCATGCCTTGTATGTGCCACGGGTAAAAGCTTGTAACTGATTCTGCAGAACTGAGTAAAAATGTGTAAGAGGTAAGGGCCAAAGACCAAGAGAAGGGCCAAGGAGGGGGAAGCAGCCAAAGGCTCCAGGAGCTGAGAGACCAACCGGGCCAGAAGGGGCAGGCAGAAGAATTTTTTTAATTTTCTGGGTTTGGTCTTTGAGCCTTGAGCCTTTTGATAGTATTTTGTAGTAACCTATATTTGACATAGAAACAGCATTTTAAAGAGGTGTAGTAGGCCTTTGCGGTTTTTGTAGGTTGACTGCTTTTAAACGGTCTATTTGGTTTTGGAGATGAGTGATACTTTTTTTTTGAGGATTGGAAGTTTTGGGAAAGAGACTGGAACTATGATAATGAGGTTTTTAGGCTTCCTGCTTCTAACCTGACACTAGCTGTGACTTTAAGGGCTACTAATAAGGGAATGAACTATTTATGTGGGGGGTGGGGTGGCCATGTAGTGTAGCAGGGACAAGGAGTTTTTGGTTTGGAGGGACAAGATTAATGCTGGGGGTCAGGTAGACTCTTGTGCAAGTACCTGTCTAGTTGGTAGGGAGATAGAAGTAGGTTGTGGATCCACAGAGGAAGAAGATGCCTGCGGTGTTAATGTAAACAGACAAGTGGATTGAGAATAGGTTCCTTGTTTGGAGGGACTTGGTCCAGCTTTAGTAACCTAGAGGAGGAGAGAGACCCTTTTGAGAGCTTCTATCTGGGGAAGGGGTTTCCGTGTTTGAGAGGCAGGAGAGGAGGTAATGCAGAAGGGCTGGGTAATGAGACCATTAGCTTCAGGGGAAACTGAATACTTTACTTGGAGTGATACCGAGTCCAGCTCAGCCGTAGAGACGCCCCCAACTCAGGTGGCACTGAAGGCATTGAGAAGCAGACACCTAGATAGAACAGCAATTAGGGACCAACAGCGTTCTGGGCTGAGGGCCTTGACCAGGCACTGACTCACATAGTCTCTCTGAACAGGTGATTATTATTTACGAACAGGTGTTTGGTGTTTTCTCATAGAACAAAGATGAACTAGGCAGACAGCTGGTGCCTGCTTACCAGTGATCAAGACAAACTAGCAAGCGATCTCCACGAAGGAGCTACAGGGGCGGGGTCAGATATCCCGTGCTTAAAGAACCAGTGTATGATGTACACATACTGTTTACTACTTTAGAACATCCTGAGCAGTTTTGTGCTTGGGGGAGCTGGCTCGGTTTTCCTTGCTGCTATTCTTAGCAAACAATATAATTTATCATACACTCAGCATTTCTCAGTGGAATGAGGTATTGGAAGAGGAATGGGAGATGGTTTGAGTTGAGTCACAGGCAGAGGAAGGGATGGTGCCTACATGTATGTGTTTGTTGGAAGAGGTGACCCATAAGGGGGCTTGGCCACGTTTTGGGGTGTGTAGGGTTATGGGGTGAGGGAGTTACGCATGGTCGTAATTGGCAGTATATTTGGAGAGAAGTTTGGTAGCTCTGTTAGTGAGGGCAGTCGTATAGTTTTTGAGTAGGGGTGAGAGCTCTGTCTACAAAAGCAGAGTCTTTGGATGGTGTGTGAGAAATTAATGGGAATATGGCCCTAGAGCTGAGAAATGGGGATAGCCGAGGAGGCAGTAGAGAACGGGGAAAACTGATATGGGGAGGTGGCCTCTTTTAGAGGATTTATGAGGTGGCTGATAGAGTCCTATGGATAAACTCTTTGTGAGACTTTTTTTTTCATGTGGGAGGAGAAAGAACTTTTAATATTTGGTATTATGGGGAGAGGCTGTTTCTCTCAGTTGATGTGTAGGGATAAGAGGAGAGCAGAGGGCCCCTTGAGAGGAAGTGACAAAGCTTACATAACAGTTTGAGGTTATGTCTTTTAGTGTGATAAATATGTGGGGGGGGAAGAGAAGTAAGGGCGAAGGAGAAGGTACAGGGGGTGTGCACCAATATGGAAGGATTGGTGAAGAGATGCTAGAATTTCCTTCGTTGGCTTTTGAAGGAAGATGAGTTTTTTTATTTTTGACTATCTAGTTTATTTGGAAGGAGGCTCCTTGTTGTAACAATGAAGATTTTTCAAGGGGGGAATACTGGGTTGGATTTTGAGGGTGATGAGGAGGTAGGGGCAGAGGAAAGGACAGCTTTTCTTGCTGCCTCGTCGGCGTTCTGTTCCCTTTTGAGATTTTATCTGATCTCGTCTGGTGTCCTTGGTAGTTTATAACTCCTGCCTTAGCTAGGAGGTGTGCAACTTGGAGGAGTCGGTAAATAAGGGACCATTAGTGATGGGGGTTCCTGCCTAGAATGTGAGTAGGGCAGCAAGGCATTATAAGGAAAGTGTGAGAAAATGGTATTAGATAGGGGAAAAAGTGAGGGGTTTAGTGGCACGTGCTTACAAGATAAGTCCATCAACCTCCACAACTGAGACCTATGAGGGATTAATTGGTCCTGAAAATTTAGGTAAAGTCGAGTAGGTGACTTTGGTATTGATTCAAAAAAAGGCTGGCTTACCTGCTACTAACAGAGTTACCCTGGGCTCTGAAACAGTGATGGTGGATGGGGCCAGGAGCCCTGGGCCCCATCAGTCCTCAGCGGCTAAGCTGAGGAGCTATGGGAGTGTGAGTGATTCTTCACCTTTTGTTTTGGTGAAGGGGTTGCAGGTTGGAAGTACAGGGTTTTGTGTCTGCCTGTTGAGAGGACAGTCAGACTTCCAGTGGCCTGTCCCTGGCAGATGGGGCAAAGGCTCTTTGGCACCTGTGGATTAGGACATGCCTGTGCCTAACGGCCTTCCTTGCTGCACTTGAAACATGCCCACAAAGGTGCACTGCTGTTGGGTCTTTTGTGCCCCTGGGTGCTGTAGCCAGGCTGTTTGGGTTGGCGAATGGCAGCTGGTAGAAGCTGGTATTTAGCACAATCTCTTTGGGCCTTGTCTATTTTACTTTGTTCATCCCTGTTATGGAAGACCTTGAAGGCCAGGTTAAGGAGGTCTTGTTGTGGGGTTTGAGGGCTATCTTTAGCCTTTTTAAGTTTGTGCCAGATGTCTGGAGCAGGCTGGGAGATAAAATGAGTATTAAGAACTACAGTGCCTTCTTGAGGGCAGGATCAACATGGGTGTATTTTTGGAGGGCCTCTGTCAGGTGGGAAAACTGAGCAGGATTTTTATTTCTGTTTTGGGAAATTTCTTTGAGGTTTTTTTTTTTTTTAATGTATAGCCTTATGGGCGTCTTTGTTAAGGCCTGCAATAAGGCAAGTAATGAGTATGGGATGCTTGGTCTGGATCTGTGGGCTGGTATTTCTAGGCTGGCTCTTTCCCAGGGCGGCAGTGGCTCCTACTGGCTTAGTAAGATCTTGCTGATGAAGGTTGTCGGCATGTGCCTGGACTGCGAGCCACTCTATCCTTCTCTTTTGGAAGGCGGGTAGAAGAGAGGATAATATAGAGATCATGCCAAGTGAGTTCATAAGACTGGGTAAGATATTTAAATTCTTAGATGTAAGTGTCTGGATTGTAGGATGAGGACCCGAGGCGCTTTTCAATTTGGGAGAGATTGTATAGAGAGAAGGGAACATGAACGTGGAGAATGCCTTCCATCCCTACCACTTCTTGAAGGGGGAGTAAGGGAGCTGGCTGCGGGAGATGCCAGGTCTGGGAGTGGGTGTTGGGTGGAGATGGAGAGGAGTCAGAGTTGGAAGCAGGGGGATTGGAGAGGAGAAGTGACAAGGGGAGAGCTGGGGCTGGGGCATAAGGCAGAGGCTCAGGGTGTCCGGGCGGAGGCTTGGGGCATTGGCGGAGAGGAGGGAAGTCAGCCGTGTTGAAAGAGGATGCATTGTCTGTCAGGGCCGTAGGAGAGGTTGAGTTGGGTTTCTAGCAGGCAAGGAGAATTTGGAAAGTAGAGCAAGACTGACAGAGAGAGGCGGTTGTTCAGGGTAAAGAAAGCCTGAACTGACACTTTACAAAAGAAGACATCTAGGAGGCCAAAAAACATGAAAAAATGCTCATCATCACTGGTCATTAGAGAAATGCAAATCAAAACCACATTACATCAGTTAGATGTATACCATCTCACATCAGTTAGAATGGCAATCATTAAAAAATCTGGAGACAATAGATGCTGGAGAGGATGTGGAGAAATAGGAACACTTTTACACTGTTGGTGGGAGTGTAAATTAGTGCAACCATTGTGGAACACAGTCTGGTAATTCCTCAAGGACCTAGAAATAGAAATACCATTTGACCCAGCAATCCCATTACTGGGTATATATCCAAAGGATTATAAATCGTTCTATTATGAAGACATATGCACATGTATGTTCACTGCAGCACCGTTTACAATAGCAAAGACCTGGACCCAACCCAAATGTCCATCAACGATAGACTGGATAAAGAAAATGTGGCACATATACACCATGGAATACTATGCAGCCATAAAAAATGATGAGTTTGTGTCCTTCATAGGGACATGGATGAATCTGCAAACCATCATTCTCAGCAAACTGACACAAGAACAGAAAACCAAACACCGCATGTTATCACTCATAGGTGGGTGTTGAACAATGAGAACACATGGACACAGGGAGGGGAGCATCACATACTGCAGTCAGTGGGGGCTAGGGGAGGGACAGCGGCGGTGGGGGAGGTGAGGAGGGATAATAAGGGGAGAAATACTAGATATAGGTGGTGGGGGGATAAAGGCAGCAAACCACCTTGCCGTGTATGTACCTATACAACAATCCTGCATGATCTGCTTGTGTACCCTAGAACCTAAAGTACAATTAAAAAAACAAAAAGCCTGAACATAGGGAACCTCAGACCATTTAACATTGCAGTGGCAGAAATTGTCAAGGTCCTGGAGAATGTTGAAAGTACCACTTTGGGCCGCTGAAAGTCATTATCTTATTTATATTGGGCCAGGCCGTATTACAGTAGAAAATTAATATTTTGGGCCTGAGTTCAGACAGGAGATGAAGAGTGTCCAAATTCTGGAGGAGACATCCTAAGGGAGTAGTTTTAGACAGAACGGACTGGCTGGACCCCATGGTAAAAGGCAAGAAGAGGAGGAGAAAGACAAGCGTGTCCTCTGCCCTGTTACCTTTACCTAAGACAGTGAATTTGGAACAGTCGCTGTCAAATTAGGCATCCCCAAGACAACAGGACTGAGGCCCCTGGGGCCGCAAGGGTGTCCTTGGCCCAGCACTGGGACTTTCAGACAGAAAACGGTCGGTCGAGAGACCCAGACAAAGGAAGACCTCTATCCAACTTACCAGCCGGGAGGTGATTTGGATGGAGGTAACCACAGCTGGCAATGGAGGTCTGGGGTTTCCCTCCTGGGTCTGGAAAGGGGTTCAGGATTGGGGGGGCTTGCCACAGGAGCCAGGAGAGAGAGAGAGAAAGATGGCCAGCACCTACTCCCATCCTGGGTTTTGGCACCAAAACGTGAGGTTGTCTGAAAGGATGGAGAGGCAGACCCAGGGTCAGGTTTAGCAAGTCTATTTTAACCTCCCAGGATGGTTGCCTCACCACAGGCAGTGAAGGCAGCAGCCTGGCTTACAGACTATGGGGGTTAAATAGGGGGTTTCCAGGTAGTTGGATGCTTTTCTAAGAAAAACAGCATCTTGGTTCTCAGGGGCTGACATTCTGCTTAATTGGGTTAACATCCTGGATGTTCCAGAGCCAGGTGTGACCACATTCTGGAACGTAGGTGTCCTGTTTACAAGGCTTAAGGCTGTTTTTGTTATGAGCTTGGCTTAGCAGGGGAGAATGCGGGAGGGGTCTATGGGCTTGCCTTGCTGTACCCTAACAACCATGATGCATTTATGTACATTTAGAGTTACTTAAATAGAATTTCCATTTATCTTAGAAAATGACAAGGCATTTGGAATCAAACTATCTTGGAGACCACCTGGCATCTGCCGTGGCCTAGGATTCAGCCAATAATGTCCTAGTCAAAAGAGAAAAACTTTTGTAAAGATTGGTTCAGCTCTAATATATGTATTATTTTCTCTAATATCTCTCCCATACTTCAGATCATGTTATATCCAAAAGGCTTGTCATTACGCAGTGACACATATTGAAATCCTAAACAGTGTAGATTGTACACAGAGAAAAAATATACATTCTTATTTCTTTCCTATGTTCCTATTTTATTTCCTATTTCCATAAGCCAGCATAAGGATTCCAAAGTTATAAAACTGAGCAAACTTTCCAATTTGATTATTTGGGAATAAAGTAAATAAATCAAACTTCTGACCATTCTAGAATAACCTGAAAGAAAATGAGACAATTTAAACCTTTAAATTGTCTTAAATGGTAAACTTAAACCTTTTTGTTCAGCATTTGCTTAAATCAAACTGAAGTATGCCTCCCAACCATGAATGTTAAGGTTTTATAACTTCAGATCTCTACCATCTTAACTTTATATGTTACCAAAGTAAGTGTGTTCTTCTCCACTCCCCTCACTCCCTCAAATATTTACTAACATAATCTTCCAAATATTTCAATTTACCTGATTTTTCTGTTTTATGTTCAGAACATTTTTAATTTTTGCATTGATGGGTCTTCATAAAGTTTGATCTAACCCATACCTATCTTCTCTGCTCTCAGACCCCTAACTGATTATTGTTAGTTTCTGTAATATCACTTAAACTGTCTGAAAGTAATATTTTCTGTAGTTCCCTGCTTTAAAATGAAAAAAGCCTTGAGCAGTATAAGAAACGTTTATTAAATGTATGGTTCCTTAGGTTTTGATTTTAAGAAAAGTAATGTTCAAGAGGAGTGGTATTCAGATGGGATCACTGGTGAACTGTGTCTTTAATTTGAATGCAAATAAGCCAATTATAAAGTGTTTGGATGTAAAATTACTGGATGAACTGATCAACTGAATCTGCAACCTTGAAAATAATAATAGTTGTAGCTAACAACAGTTGAAAAATTGTTATAGCACAGTACATGATATTATGCACTGAGTATTCATTTATTTAATCTTTATAACATTTAAGTATATTGGTATCATCCCTGTTTCAAAAACAGAGCTGCATTCAAAAATGTTAAATAATTTTAAATAATTTGTCCAAGGTTATTTAAGAGGTCTACTCATTCTAAATAAGTACAGATCCAATTCTTATTAGGAAATCAGCATATGAATATTCAATGTGATTAATCTTCTAGGAACTTCAGATCCGGGATTCGGCTGTCTCGTTTCCAAAGGGCATTTGCATGTCTAGCTGTGTGTGAGCTATTGGCATTTTTCCTTAACTCAGAATTACCATCTTTAAGTAGACAAATATAGCATCTCTGTTTGTGAAATAAGGAGTAGGACTCATCTACTGTTCATATTGTTGGACCCAAAGCGAGTTTAAAACAGAAGCACCACACTCTGAGTTTGTTGAGAGTCTGTTTAATGGCAGTGTCTGAGAGTCAGCTATTGCTCAAACCTCTCAGCCCCGAACAAAAGGCAGTCAACATTTTTATACCTTTTCAGGATCAGGTGGAAAGCAAATTGTTACAGAAGCAGAAAAGCAGGAGAGGGGAGGGGTGTCCTAACAACTAAGATTCTCTTTAAAGTTGTCAAGCATGATGTGGGGTAGGCAGTTACACAGCTGCAGGTACAGGATGTATGGGCCAGTGGGCCCTGTTTCTCAGAAAAACAGTTTACAAAATACCAGGTGTTTTCTCAGAAAAACAGTTTGCAAAATAACTACAAAGTTTCAGGAACAAAGTGCTCGACATAGCTTAGGGAGGTTAAAATGGAGCCAACAGGATTGCTTAAAATGGAGTCACCATAGCTAGGCTAGATTATCTCAATAACCCTCCAGGATCTAACCCAACTTTTCTGGGTAACTCCCTGTTTTTAAGGATTTCATTGGGGGAATGTCATCTCTGTGGAACTGGAAATCAAGCGAATACCCAAATGGCCAAAAATAGATCCATCACAATCTTGGTCATAAAAATTTAAATATTGAGTGAGTAGCACAAGAACAGAAAATGATAAAACTGAGTATTAAGATTAATCTTCCTGGAGGGATCTGTCTGTAAGTCAGACTGTACTCTTCATGTCTTTCCATCATCTTTTTCTTCAATTGAGTTAGTTTCTGTCTCAACCAAAGAACTCCAACCAAAATACCTATGAAGGAACTGTTCAGAAGAGCTACAGATGCTTTGATTGCAGGCTGGTCACGGTGACTCATGCCTGTAATCCCAGCACTTGGGGAGGCTGAGGTGAGCAGATCGCTTCAGGCCAGGAGTTTGAGACTAGCCTGGTCAATATGGAAAACCCTGTCTCTATCAAAAACACAAAAATTAGCTGGGCATGGTGGCAAATGCTTGTAATCCCAGCTGCTTGGGAGGCTGAGGCACAAGAATCACTTGAACCTGGGAGGCGGAGGTCGCAGTGAGCTGATTGTGCACTTGCACTTCAGCCTGGGTGGCAGAGAGGTACTCTGCCTCAAAATAAATAAACCAACAGTGACTATAGTAAAAATTATTTAATTGTACATTTAAAAACAACTAAAAGAATACAATTGTGTTGTAACATAAAAGATAAATGCTTGAGGGGACTGATACTCCATTTTCCATATGTATTATGCCTATAGCACAGTATCTCATGTACCCCAGAAATATATACAACTATTGTGTACCCAGAAAAATTTAAAAAGCAATAAAATTAAGCACTGAGTTATTTCATGGTTGTAAAAAAGTATAAAAGTTCTCTTCCCTAAAAAGAATGAAATCTAATTGGAAAGATATGGCATATTCATGTACAAAATCAAAAATAATGCAATTCATAATTTTTTTTTTTGAAACAGTCTCTGTTGTCCAGTCTCGAAGTGCAGTGGCATGACCTCAGCTCACTGCAACCTCCAACTCCCAGGTTCAAGTGATTCTCCTGCCTCAGCCTCCAGAGTAGGTGGGTCTACAGGTGCATACCACCACTACTAACTAATTTTTGTGTTTTTAGTAGGGATGGGGTTTTACCATGTTGGCCAGGTTGGTCTTGAACTCCAGACCTCAAGTGATCAACCACCATCCTCAGCTGCCCAAAGTGCTGGGATTACAGGTGTGAGTCAGAATCCCCAGCCTATAATTCATAATTGAAGATAGTTTATACTAAATATAAAATATTTGTAAATACATACAGAATACAGAAGATTTTTCTGTTGTTCAGATGACTAAGTTACTTGCTGTAAAGATGGTAAGGAGGGTTTCATTTTCTAGATGGACTTCAGTTAGACACTTAATTTTTAACAAGGAAATGGCATGGAAAAGTTCTAGCAGCTTAAATACATTAATCTTGGCCTGGAGCGTATTTAGAGAACCAGTTTAGAAAAAAAAGAGTACAGTGCAATTATACTATAAAAACCATGTGTTGATCGACTATATCCCTGGATGTGTAGTGACTGTGGCTCAGTGACCTAGCTTACTTTCATAAGCCAACCATTCATTCTACATACTAGTTGGGGATACTTGGAAGAGGGAACAATTCTAACAGCCAATTATTTGTTGACCTGCTGTCTAACATGGGAGTTTAATGTGAAGCTTCCTGGCATCTGGAACAGAATTAAGCCAATTAAGTAAGATAAAGGAAAGGTGCACTGTCACACCATAATAATTTACAAACCTTAAGACTGCTTTCTACCTCCTAAATGTACCTGGGACTGCTCAGTGTTGGTGAGGGGTTTTTTTTGAAATGCTGCCTCTCAGTCATGACTAGAATCAGAACCTCATAAACATCAAGATACATAGATTGATAGATTAATAGATAGACATCTTACTTGAACTTCAGAGACCACTCATTAGGAGTGAATAAATTTAAGCTCTAGAGTGTTTAAGTTTTAGTCAATATAACTATGAAATTTTCCTTGGTTCTGCGTAATTATCATTATTCAAATTTGCCTTGGACTAAGTACTAGAAGCTTCAGAGAGAGGTCACTACTTATGTTCTGTGTCAGCCTACGAACAATTTATAGTTGATTTCTGGTTGTTTTTTGGTTTTTTAGTTATACAAGCTGTTCTAATAGTAAAAATAGTTTATGGTAACTCAGGGGTTAACAGTCTATACCTTGTCACCGGCACTATATTAGCATTGGATCTTTTACTCTTCTTGATAACATGGCATGATATTTACCAATATCCCCCATTTTTGAAATGAGTCTTTTCAGTTGTTATTTTTTGGGTGATAAGAGGGGTTAAATTCCACATTTATCTAAGTCTAAATTTATTTTATAGCACACATCATTTCTAAATCAGACTTACCATCCCTCCACTCTGTCCACCCTTTCTTTCCCTAACCCTTTCCTGTTAATTCAGAAGGACTTGATGCCTTAGAGCACAGGCTCTGGAATCAGACTGACCCCAGACTCAAGTCCTGGCTCCAACATTTACCACAGTAGGGACTATAAGCAAATTAACTCAATTTCTCTAGGGTTCAGTTTTCTCATCTTCAAGATGGGTGGAACTAGTAATTATGCCCATCTTGTTGTGTTGTAAGGAGTAAGTTCTGAAGGATTTGAAAGAGTGCCCAGAACATGGTTATTTCATAAATGTCAATTATTACTATTCTTGATCTCCATATTTTCGTTAGAAATTGGATTGTTCTTTTTGTCATAAACCCTGAAGTCATTCATTCTCAACTATGTCCTTCTTACGCACTGCATCTAGTTACTTACAAAGCCTTACTTCTGAAATGATTCTTGTACATGTTTTTTTTTTTTTGTACTTTAAGTTCTGGGGTACATGTGCACATCTTGCAGGATTGTTGCATAGATATACACATGCCATGGTGGTTTGCTGTCTCCATCCTGCCATCACCTACATCAGGCATTTCTCCCAGTGTTATCCCCTCCTCAACCTCCCCATCCCCTGTTGTCCCACCCCTAGCCCCCACCCCCCCAACAGACCCCAGAGTGTGACATTCCCCTCCCTGTGCCCATATGTTCTCATTTTTCAACATCCACCTATGGGTGAGAACATGGCGGTGTTTGGTTTTCTGTTCTTGTGTCAGTTTGCTGAGAATGATGGTTTCCAGATTCATCCATGTCCCTACAAAGGACATGAACTCATCCTTTTTTATGGCTGCATGGTATTCCATGGTGTATATGTGCCACATTTTATTTGTCCAGTCTATCATTGATGGGCATTCTGGTTGGTTTCAGGTCTTTGCTATGGTAAACAGTGCTGCACTGAACATACATGTGCACATGTCTTTATAATAGAGTGATTTAAAATCCTTTAGGTATATACCCTGTAATGGGATTGCTAGGTCAAATGGAATTTGTATTTCTAGATCTTTGAGGAATTGCCACACTGTCTTACACAATGATTGAACTAATTTACACTCCCACCAACAGTGTAAAAGTGTTCCTATTTTTCCACATCCTCTCCAGCATCTGTTACCTCCAGATTTTTTAATAATTGCCTTTCTAACTGGTATGAGATGGTATTTCAATGTGGTTTTGATTGCATTTCTCTAATGACCAGTGATGATGAGCATTTTTTTCATGTTTGTTGGCCTCCTAGATGTCTTCTTTTCAAAAGTCTCTTCATATCTTTTGCCCACTTTGAAATGGGTTTGTTTGTTTTTTCTTGTAGATGTGCCTTTAGTTCTTTGTAGATTCTGGATATTAGCCCTTTGTCAGATGGGTAGATAGCAAAAATTTTTTCCCATTCTGTTGGTTGCCGGTTCACTTTGATGATTGTTTCTTTTGCTGTGCAGAAACTCTTAAGCTTAATTAGATCCCATTTGTCTGTTTTGGCTTTAGTTGCCATTGCTTTTGGTGTTTTAGTCATGAAGTCCTTGCCTATGCCTGTGTCCTGAATGGTTTTGCCTTGGTTTTCTTCTAGGGTTTTTATGGTGTTGGATCTTATGTTTAAATCTTTAATCCATCTGGAATTAATTTTAGTGTAAGGTACAAGGAAGGGGTCCAGTTTCAGCTTTCTGCACATGACTAGCCAGTTTTCAGAACACCATTTATTAAACAGGGAATCCTCTCCCCATTGCTTGTTTTTGTCATGTTTGTCAAAGATCAGATGGTTGTAGATGTGTGGCATTGTCTCCAAGGCCTCTGTTCTGTTCCATTGGTCTATATGTCTGTTTTGGTACCAGTACCATGCTGTTTTGATTACTGTAGCCTTGCAGTATAGTTTGAAGTCAGGTAGCATAATGCCTCCAGCTTAGAATTGTCTTGGCTATGTGGGCTCTCCTTTGGTTCCATATGAAGTTTAAAATGGTTTTTCCAGTTCTGTGAAAGAGGTCAATGGTAGCTTGATGGGGGATAGCATTGAATCTATAAATTACTTTGGGCAGTATGGCCATTTTCATGATATTGATTCTTCCTAAACATGAGCATGGAATGTTTTTCCATCTATTTGTGTCCTCTTATTTCCTTGAGAAGTAGTTTGTAGTTCTCCTTGAAGAGGTCCTTCACATTCTTTGTTAGTTGTATTCCTAAGTATTTTATTCTCTTTATAGCAATTGTGAATGGGAGTTCTCTCATGATTTGGCTGTTTGTCTGTTATTGGTGTATAGGAATGCTTGTGATTTCTGCACATTGATTTTGTACCTTGAGAATTTACTGAAGTTGCTAATCAGCTTAAGGAGATTTTGGGCTGAGATGATGGGGTCTTCTAAATATGCAATCATGTCATCTTCAAATAGAGACAATTTGACTTCCTCTTTTCCTAATTGAATACTCTTTATTTTTTTTTTTCTTGCCTAATTGCTCTGGCTAAAACTTCCAATACTATATTGAATAGGAGTGATGAGAGAGGGCATCCTTGTCTAGTGCCAGTTTTCAAAGGAAATGCTTCCAGTTTTTGCCTCTTCAGTATGATATTGGCTGTGGGTTTGTCATAAATAGCTTTTATTATTTTGAGATACATTCCATCAATACCTAGTTTATTGAGAGTTTTTAGCATAAAGTGTTGTCGAATTTTGTCAAGGGCTTTCTCTGCATCTATTGAGATAATCACGTGGTTTTTGTCTTTGGTTCTGTTTATGTGATGGATTACATTTATAAATTTGTGTATATTGAAGCAGCCTTGCATCCCCGGGATGAAGCCTACTTGATCATGATGGATAAGCTTTTTGATGTGCTAGTGCATTCAGTTTGCCAGTATTTTATTGAAGATTTTTGCATCACTGTTCATCATGGATATTGGCCTGAAGTTTACTTTTTTAGTTGTGTCTCTGCCGGGTTTTGGTATCAGTATGATGTTGGTCTCATAAAATGAGTTAGAGGATTTCCTCTTTTGTATTGTTTGGGATAGTTTCAGAAGGAATGGTATCAGCTCCTCTTTGTACCTCTGGTTGAATTTGGCTGTAAACCCATCTGGACCTGGACTTTTTTTGGTTGGTAGGCTATTAATTGCCTCAACTTCAGACCTTGTTATGGTCTATTCAGGGATTCAAATTCTTCCTGGTTTAGTCTTGGGAGGGTGTAAGTGTCCAGGAATTTATCCATTTCTTCCAGGTTTACTGGTTTATGTGCATAGAGTTGTTTGTAGAAATCTCTGATGGTAGTTTGTATTTCTGTGGAATTGGTGGTGATGGCCTCTTTATCATTTTTTATTGCGTCTGTTCGATTCTTCTCTCTTTTCTTTTTATTAGCCTGGTTAGTGCTCTATTTTGTTGATCTTTTCAAAAAACCAGCTTCTAGATTTATTGATTTTTTTGAAGGATTTTTTATGTCTCAGTCTTCTTCAGTTCTGCTCTGATCTTAGTTATTTCTTGTCTTTTGCTAGCTTTTGAATTTTTTTGATTTTGCTCCTCTAGCTTTTTCAGTTTTGATGTTAGGGCGTCAATTTTAGATCTTTCGTTGCTTCTCATGTGGGAATTTATTGCTATAAATTTCCCTTTAGATACTGCTTTAAATGTGTCCCAGAGATTCTGGCATGTTGTGTCATTGTTCTCATTGGTTTCGAAGAACATCTTTATTTCTGCCTTCATTTCATTGTTTATCCAGTCATCATTCAGGAGCAAGTTGTTCAGTTTCCATGTAGTTGTGCGATTTTGGGTGAGTTTCTTAATCCTGAGTCTCTAATTTGATTGCACTGTGGTCTGAGAGACTGTTAAGATTTCCTTTTTTTCCATTTGCTGAGGAGTAATTTACTTCCAATTATGTGGTCGATTTTAGAGTAAGTGCAATGTGATGCTAAGAAGAATGTGTATTCTGTGGATTTGGGGTGGAGAGTTACATAGATGTCTATTAGGTCTGCTTGGGATCTGCATTCAAGTCCTGGAGGTCCTTGTTGGTTTTCTCTCTCATTAATGTGTCTAATATTGAGAGTGGAATGTTAAAGTCTCCCATGATTACTGTGTTGAGAATTTAAGTCTCCTTGTAGGTTAAGAACTTGCTTTATGTATCTGGGTGCTCCTGTGTTGGATGCATATATATTTAGGATAGTTAGCTCTTCTTGTTGCATTGATCCCTTTACCATTATGTAATGCCCTTCTTTGTCTCTTTTGATCTTTGTTGATTTAAAGTCCGTTTTATCAGAGACTAGGATTGCAACCCCTGCTTTTTTTTTCCCCCCTCCATTTGCTTGGTAAATCATCTTCTATCCTTTATTTTGAGTCTGTATGTGTATTTGCACATGAGATGGGTCTCCTGAATACAGCACACCAATGGGTCTTGACTTTTTATCCAGCTTGCCAGTCTGTGTCTTTTGATTGGGGCATTTAGGCTATTTACATTTAACGTTAACATTGTTATGTGTGAGTTTGATCTTGCCATTTTGTTACTGGCTGGTTGTTTTGCCCATTAGTTGATGCAGTTTCTTCACTACATTGTTGGTCTTTACCATTTGGTACATTTTTGAAGTGGCTGGTACTGGTTGTTCCTTTCTATGTTTAGTGTTTCCTTCAGAAGCTCTTGTAAGGCAGGTCTGGTGGTGATGAAATCTCTCAACAATTGCTTGTCTGTAAAGGATTTTATTTCCCCTTCACTGGTGTGGCTGGATATGAAATTGTGGGTTGAAAGTTCTTTTCTTTATGGATGTTGAATATTGGCCCCCCCAGTCTCTTCTGTCTTGTAGCATTTCTGCCAAGAGATCTGCTGTGAGTCTGATGGGCTTCCCTTTGTGGGTCACCCGACCTTTCTCTCTGGCTGCCCTTAGCATTTTTTCCTTCATTTCAACCCTGGTGAATCTGACGATTATGTGCCTTGGGGTTGCTCTTTCTGAGGAATATCTTTGTAGTGTTCTCTGTATTTCCTGGATTTGAATGTTGGCCTGCCTTGCTAGGTTGGGGAAGTTCTCCTGGATAATATCCTGAAGAGTGTTTTCCAGCTTGGATTGATCCTCCCCGTCACATTCAGGTACGCCGATCAAGCGTAGTTTAGGTCTTTTTACATAATCCCATATTTCTCAGAGGTTTTGTTCATTTCTTTTTACTCTCTTTTCTCTAATCTTGTCTTCTCATTTTATTTCATTGAGTTGATCTTCAATCTCTGATATCCTTTCTTCTGCTTGATTGATTTGGCTATTGAAACTTATGTATGCTTCACAAAGTTTTCATGCTGTGTTTTTCAGCTCCATCAGGTCATTTATGTCCTTCTTTAAGCTGGTTTTTCTAGTTAGCATTTTATCTAACCTTTTTTTCAAGGATTTTAGTTTCTTTGCATTGGGTTAGAACATGTTCCTTTAGCTCAGAGAAGTTTGTTATTACCCACATTCTGAAGCCTGCTTCTGTCAGTTTGTCAAACTCATTCTCCATCCTGTTTTGTTCCCTTGCTGGTGAGGAGTTGTGATCCCTTGGAGGAGGAGAGGCATTCTCCTCTTTGATGGTTTCATCCTTTTTGCACTGGTTTCTAGTGGATTTATCTACCTTTGATCTTTGAAGTTGGTGATTCTTGATGGGTCTCTGAGTGGACATGCTTTCTGTTGATGTTGAAGCTATTTCTTTTTATTTTTTAGTTTTCCTTCTAACAGTCAGGCCTCTCTGCTGTAGGATTGCTGGAGGTCCACTCCAGACCTTGCTTGCCTGGGAATCACCTGTGGGGGCTGCACAGCAGCAAAGATCGCTCTCTGATCTTTCCTCTGGTAGCTTCTTCCCACCATGTATCAGCCAGAGCTCTCCTGTATGAGGTGTCTTTTTGATTATACAGGGGTCAGAGAGTTGCTTGAGGAGGCAGTCGTTACCTTGTCTGCCTGCAGAGGTGCTGCAGGGCTGTCACGGACTCAGTCCAGCTGCTGTGTAAGCTTCCTCTGGCTTTTGTTTACACAGGTAGGTTTAGACCCACCTCAGCAATGGCAGATGCCCTTCCCCCCCACCAAGCTTGCTCATCCTGGGTCAAGCTCCAAGTGATGTGCTGGCTGTGAAACTCTCAAGCCAGAGGGCTTCAGTTTGCTGGTCTTTGTCAGGGTGGGAGCTACCCAGCCATATCACATGTCTCCCTGCCTTCTGCTCCCCTTCTTTCTGGGGGAGCAGGTAGCTCCGTCTCACAGGTGCTCTTGTTGCTAGTCAAAACCTCCACCCAGATCTGTGCGGACAACCGACAGTACCAGCCAGAGCTGCTGCTCAGATCTGTGCTGTTAACTCACAGTGCTTTTCAGCCTGGCAAGCTATCTCCTATTCTGTAGGCTGCAGACCCCATTTGACAAGCACGGTATCTGAACCAGAGTGCCAGGGTGGAGAGGGGGGTAGATGTCCCCAATCCTCTAGTCAGTTGCACTTCCCAGGTAAGGCAGTGCCCCATCCTGCCTTGGTTTGCCCTCCTTGGGCTACACCCACTGTCCAACCAGGCCCATTGAAATGAACCAAGTATCTCGGTTGGATATGCAGAGATCACTCGCCTGTGTCTCTCTGACTGAGAACTGCACTCCGGAGCTGTTCCTATTCGGTCATCTTGGTGGAATCCCCCCTTGCACATGTTTTATCCCTTACAGTTTCTCAATCACAGATAGAAATCTGGGTCTCATGCTCCCCTCCTAGTTATTTCCCAAATCATGCCATTGATCTTCCTAGTTACCGTATAGAGGAGATTTCAAAGCAAAATTCACACATTCTGAGGACTGCTCATGATAAGCCAGTGAAGCGCGAGAAATAAATATTAAAACTTCTGCACACAAAAGTAGAAATTAAAATAGATGAGATCAAACACCTATTTTCTACTTTTGCATATATTTTAAAATGTACAAAAATGTTATTACAGTGGTTATGGGGGGGGTTGGAGATGTTGGTCAAAGGATACAAAATTTCAGTTAGATAAGAAATATGTTCAAGAGATCTATTGTACAACATAGTGACTATAATTAATAACTTTTTTAATTCTTAAAACTTGCTAAGAGAGATTTTAAGTGTTCTCATCACTAAAAAGTATATATGGTAATTCACATGTTAATTAGCTCACTTTAGCCATTCCACATGTATACATATTTCAAAACATCACATTGTATGAATAAATACATATAAATTTTATTTGTCAATTATAAAATTAATGTTATTACAGTAGCATATGTATATGCTTGATGAATGAATATGCATATATTAGAAATGTCTCAATATTATTTTAGAATGGATGACCGAAAAGATTCTCTTGATATTAATACAGTCTCTGTACAGTAGTACACTTAATTATGCAAATTTTTTATTATAATGCCATACAAAAACATTTTAAAATCTCTTCTTGTCTACCACTGCTTTCAAAGTTCTGCATATTCTGGATCCAGTTTAATTTCTATTTTTATATTTGACTCATTTTAATATATCCTATTATGAATTTACATATCTACTTTAGTATGTTATGATACAACCTATTCCCAGTGATTACTAATTAATATTCTTTCTTCTTTTTTTCTTCCCTTTCTTTTTCTTCTTATATTTCTTCTAAATAGATTTTTATTACTAAAAATGAACCAGGCACTGTGCTAGATTTTGGAACCCAAACATGAAAGTGGAAGCATTATTTTAATAATGTAATCTAGTAAAAGACTTCACTCATAGTCATGCAATACTTATCTGTTCCATAAGTTTCTGTCAAAAATCATTATATTTCTCTTTATTCTGTTCCTACACTCTGGAATCCCATGGATATCCAAGTATTTTGTTTATATCTGTCATTTAGAATCTATATTCTGCCTTGTTACACAGTTATGTCTTTTTTATCTTCCCTTTACTGTATCCCATCTTTGTACATCCATTCATTTATTTATTCAACAGATACATTGAGCTCTTACTCTGTACTTTGTACAATAATGAGTTAATAATCAGATCAGACTCAAGTTTGGAACTCTTACAAATCCAGGGCAGGGAAAACACACTCAGAAGAGAGAAAACAATTCTTTTTGCTAAAAGTTGACATTTGACATTTTTCAAAAAAGCACGAGTCATAATTTAAAAAATCAGAACCGAATTGAATTTTCTTACATCCAATTTACAGCTTGGAGATTTTTTTTTATTTTTTATTTTATATATATTTTATTGCACTTTAGGTTCTGGGGTACATCTGCGGAATATGCAGGATTGTTGCATAGGTACCTACATGGCAATGTGGTTTGCTACCTCCATCCCCCCGTCACCTATATCTGGCACTTCTCCCCATGTTATCCCCTCCCCAGCCTCCCTACCCCCCAGCTGTCCCTCCCCCTATTCCCCACCAACAGACCCCAGTGTGTGATGCTCCCCTCCCTGTGTCCATGTGTTCTCATTGTTCAACACCCGCCTATGAGTGAGAACATGCGGTGTTTGATTTTCTGTTCTTGTGTCAGTTTGCTGAGAAATTTTGAGTCACATAAGGGAAGAGCACTATAACTCTTTCACTACTTTGAGTCTCAAATACCTTGATATGTCCTTGACCTTCACTACTTGAAACCAGTGATTGAATCACTGCACATAGTAGGTGCTTGATAAGTACCATTGTTATGCAGCATTTGGTAGACAGACATGCGCAAGTTGCTGTCTCAGAAAAAGTTGTCTTGGAATAAGATTGCCATAACTAGAAAATAAAAATATAGAATGTCTAGTTGAATTTGAATTTTAAATAACAGATATTGCACAGTATATACTTAAACTAAAAATGTATTTGCAGCTACTTGGAAGGCTGAGGTTGGATGATCCATTGATGCCAGGAATTTGAGGCTCTGTGTGCTATGATCATGCACATCAGCCTAGATGACTAAGCGAGATCCAATTTCAGGAAAAAAAATTATTTGTTGTTTATCTGAAATTTGAAATTAACCGAGTGTCCTATATTTTATCTGGCAATACCGTCTGTGTAAAATGTTGATTAAATATCATCAACATTAAACATTTTTTAAAGAGCAAATTTACTACCTTGGCAATAGAAATAGTTCTTTTGTGAATTTCAGGTTTTGTGTTCTCTCACAACCACCACATAGGTATGCACTTAAAGCATTCTGAAATGGAGAAGTGGCACTGTGGAATTACTACGCAGCTGTGCCCCATGGATTGCCCTGTGAGGAAACCTAGACCACATGTGCAATGGGTGAGTCAGTTACATTTTTTTTCCATGAAGAAAAATTAAATGATACTGATTATCCAAGATAAAAGTAACCATTTAACTATAGAAGCCTTACAATTGTATAGTTCCTGAATTCCCATTTCTTGATAGCTCAAATTCTTTCACACGTTCCACATTTTTTTTGTCCTTGTTTTTTTGTCATTTTCCCCATTTCACTTTCTCATCTTTATGCTATTCCTCAGCCTATCTATGGATCCCATTGTTTCTGTCACCTATTAAATATTATAATAATCTCATATTTCAATAGTGCTTTGTAGTAACAATACTTTTTTATGTACTCTGTTATTTGAGTTATATAAAAATTAGCTGCTAAAGTTACAGACTAGGAAATGATAATAATTACAGAGTTTAACCCCTGGCACTTTGCACTTACATATTCATTCAATCTTCCCAACACCCTGCAAGTCAGCTACTACCAGCTAACCTCTTTTCACATACGAGGTCACTAAGACAAGAAGAGCCTAGGGCTGGGTTTGAACCTAAGCTTTCTGGCTTCAGCCTAATTCTGCAACACTGTGCAACTTATGCTGAAAGAGGAGGGGCGTTTAAACTAACCTAAAAGCTGATCAGAGCAAAGTCCCGGACTCTAACTCAAATCATAGGGTTCAGAATCGACACCAAACTACTTGATTTTTCTGCTTGCTTTAGCTGTTTTGTGCTTTGTATCCCACAGAATGTATTCCAAGGATAAAAGAAAAATTATTATCATTAGAATATTCCACATTGAGAACTAAAATTAGGTAGACAGAGGTATAGTTCTACACTCCATTCTGTATCCCAGTTTTTTTCTTAGACCCATATCTCTTCCAGAAATAGCATTTGCAGCTTTGGTGAATGAACAATGAGAATGCTATTGTATACCCAAGAATCACAAAAGACAAACAGGTCAAACTTCCAATCTAGAAAATTATTTCAATTCTAAATACTCCTGAAAGAACCAGTCCTACGTCTCAAGGAGTCACGTGTGTTACATGACAGTAAAGTAAGTCTAGGAGGTTTGTTCACTCCATTCTACACAAGAATTCCTAAAAAGCTATCATGGATAATGAGGAACATAATGATCCTTATATTTTTTATGTTTCCAAATTTTAAAGTGCAATGTTTAATGACACTAATATCTTTCCTGGCCCATGACCCTCAGGTGTGCTGAGGTAGGAAATCGTAGATGATAATACAGTAACTGCATCTACTTTCTTATTTAAAAAAGGTAACAAATAAACTTATATTCTAAATTTTGATTATCAGTTATTATTTTTAAGATTAATAACATTTTAAACAAAGTTTCTTTGCAAAAACTTCACTGGGGAAGAAACCAAGTTAACTTGAATTTTTAAGCTTCCAAGGCTCATAAAGATACAGAATATTCATATTTTCCCTTTCCATGATAAATATTATATGTTTTACCAAACCATGATGAGTATAAGAACAGGGAATATAATGCTTAAGTATCTGGAGCCTACAAGTTGCTTTCAAATTCATCCAATGCTCCTATTTCAACTATACTTTGATGTTGAGCTAAGGAGGGGTTCAGTCAAGCAATTTGGCTATGAGGGCCAGTAATTTGAACCATAAATTACTGAATATGAAAAGACTACATGTGTAAAATGTCACAAGTCCTCCATTATGTAAGACTTTGAAATCAACAACAACCTGAAGGAAGAGTTTTAATGAAACTGGGCCCTGCAATACCAGAAGTATAACATACCCAAAACAGGAAAGTGAATTTTATACTTTTTGTGCCTCCCTCTGTGATCTTGTAATATCACAATATGGTTTTTGCAATGAGTGTTCACCACTAAAATGTGGTGATTGTTAATATTTTCTCTTTTATCTTGGAAATGTCGATTTATTTGAGTATGTAAAAGTGCTGCTGAGTGATCCTAGAAGGCGTTAATTACATTCCCTTCTTTCTGTGATTGAGTACATTTATCAGGTGAAATTAGAAACTTTAAAATGAAGAGGTTTTAATTGAAACCTATCACTTCTAAGCTTCTACAGAGTGCAGGTTAACACAATGATCTTATTGCACTTTCATCTGTAAACTCCTTGGTATATGAAGTGAGTTGATGTTTTCAATTGCATTCCTAATAAAAAAGTATCTCTCTAAAAAATACCTCCACTGTGTAAATTACTCTAAGAAGATTACTTTAAAATTACAAACTATATTTGCCTTTACATTTTCTAGTTTTACTATTGCTACAAAGTGTGAACAAAAAGGTAGTTGGGCACACTCGATGTCATGTGCTTTTGGCTGTCATTTATAACTGCTGAATTAAATACTTCTTATTTCCAAAGACTGGACAATTATTTTAAACCCAATCAATTTCACCTTGTGGCAGCTGGCCTCCAAGCTGACCTGCAATAATCTCTGCTCCCTGGAGTGCCCTTGTGTAGTCCTCTCACCTGCTGCATGAGGGTTGGTCGATGTCACCACTAGACTCCATCAGAATTGCCAGCATGCTATTTCAGAGGCCTTTTCCTTGCTCTCAGTCATTCATTTCAAGGAAAGCCAGCTGCTACATCACAGGATGCTCAGGCAGCACAGGAGAGAGGCCCACAGGACAAGGAGCCAAGGCATTCTGTCAAGAGTCATGGGAGTGTGCCATTTTGGAGGTGTATCTTCCCACCAGTCAATCCTTCAAATGACTGCAGCCCCAGCCAGTACCTTACTGTAGCATATGAGAGACTCTGCGCCAAACCACAGCTGAGCAGCAGCCAGAATCCTGGCTTTAAGAAACAGTAAGAGATAATCTATGTTTCTATAAACTGCTAAATTTCAGAGTAATTTGCTTCACAGCAATGCATAACTAATACAGTCCTATACTCATGTGAGGTGCATAGAGAATCTGAGAAAGAATTTTCCTTTGGACTTTATAAAGGCTTAACGCATAGCATTCCAGAAACTCCTTCAGCCAGTGGATGAACTAAAGGCAATAGAAAGAGAATTACATCATCACACATTCATCTACTAGTATGTCCTTTGAGTTTTTGTGCATCTAGAAAATTAAATATGTTAAAAAATACTTAAAACAGAAAAATAAATACTATTATTATTGCTATTATTATTTTTCAGGAAAAGTAACTTTGACTATGATTTTACAAAGACAACCAGAACTTATATATTTTAAGTCAAGCTATGTGAATAACATAATTTTACCTGCAAAAAATTCAAAATGATTCTTGTTTTCCTCACTGAATTGACAGCCTTTTTAAAATTGATTAATTTTTACAAGTGTTATGGTTAGGCTTTGTGTCTCCATCCAAATGTCATCTTGAATTGTAATCCTCATAAACAGCATAATCCCTAGGTGTCAAGGGAGAGACCAGGTTGGGGTAATTGAATCATGGGGTGGCTTCCCCCTATTGTTCTCATGATAGTGAGTGAGTTATCATGAGATCTGATCAGTGTCTGGCTGTTCCCCTGCCAGACAGATCTGATCAGTGTCTCCTGTCCCCTTGTGAAAAAGGTGCCTGCTTCTGCTTCCACCATGCTTGTAGGTTTCCTGAGGCCTCTTCAGCCATGTGGAACTGTGGGCAATTAAATCTCTTTTCTTTATAAATTACCCAGTCTCAGGTATTTCTTTATAGCAGCATCAGAACAGACCAGTACAACAATCTCGAGTAATCCAAAGTATCATCAAGAATTTAATCTTCCCTTAGGTTTTTTTTTTTTCTTGGCCCTATTTATAGATGTTTCTACAAGTTTCTGGAGTATAAGACAGTCAAATCACATGTTTCTATTTCATTAGAAAACTGGTGCTAGATAAATGTACGTAATAATAATTCATCAACTGTTTTCTTCAGTGTCGAATCTTTTCCTGTGTTTTGTTTTTGTTTTTTAGATAGGGTCTGGCTGTGTTGCCCAGGAGTGTGGTGGCATGATCTTGGCTCACTGCAACCTCCACCTCCTGGGCTTAAGTAGATCCTCCTACCTCAGCTTTTCTAGTAGCTGGGTTACAGGCGTGAGCTCCCCCACCCAGGCCTAACAGTGAATCTTCACCTTGAAAACTCAATGACAAGCTTCCAAAGAGGAAATACCTTCTTTAATAATTTTCATCTCAGAAATGCACACAACCCAGTATCTTAGAAATTGATAGAAGGAACATGAATTTCTGTTCTTACTGTATTTGGTTCAAAATTAGAGTTGTTTTTTATAATTATTATCTCCTACTTTTTCATTTATTTCTATAGTTTTTTCCTCTGTATTTGTCTAGTATTCTTGTAATTAGAATTATGTTTTATTTATTGTCTTAATAGATGAATAAAACTTGAATTTAATGTTAAATTTGAAATAGGACATACATTTTCAGAAATACTGTAGGACTCAATTTAAAATTAAATCTAGGACTCATTTATTTTCTTCATTAAATAGCAAAATAGTTGCCACAGGACAAGAAGGAATCAAATGACAAATTTATTTTGATTAACTATCCAGAAAATAGAGAATATTATATTATTTTCACTTTCTGATACAACACCTAACTCGTGGGCCTGAGCATGTCGTTGCCCTGGGACCTCTGCTGCATAATAATTGGTGCCAATTATGTATTTGCTTCTCTCTCCGACTGAGACACCCTCCTGTCACCTTGCTCTCCTATCAACATGTCGTTTTTCAGAAGGGGCAGCAGAAAATAGGACGAAC
Organism: Ateles fusciceps; assembly: GCA_036589455.1. Lineage (NCBI taxonomy): Eukaryota > Metazoa > Chordata > Mammalia > Primates > Atelidae > Ateles > Ateles fusciceps. The sequence continues at coordinate 6,426,569 of JAZHEH010003404.1, read as the reverse complement.
ATAGATCTCAACCTGAGCTAAGCTCTCTGGTGTCTAAATATTAACAGTTATTGTCTATTGTACATCAACAATTGTATTTGACCACCCTCAAGATTTTGCCATACCTATATTTCTTCTCTGTTACTGTGTACTTAATATTATTCTCCATATTCACTTTTTTAGTAGTTACATTTCTGAAAACACATTAAAATTAAAACGTAACTAATGACAGGAAAATTACTTTGCATTCCACCTAAAATCAACTCAAATGCTCCTAGTGGTATAGGTCTCACAGCACGGGAAGTACTGCTCTATACTAGTCATTTGTCAATGAATAGGAATACTACATGATATTTCTCTTACCCATTCAGCAGTTAAAATATTTTTAATACTTCCTGATTTGCACCTTTTCTTGCCACCAGAGATCACAAATTTCTTATAAGTACGAATTATAACAACCATAATAGCCATCATTTTTAAGTCTTGAAAGCATGAAGCAAGATTCATGTTCCTAATATGTACTCAACTAAATATTTGATTCTCACCTGCAAATTTTATATGGATCCCCATCCTACTTCACTTGCCTTATCTCCCTTATATATGTTTCCTTATCAATGTTTCACTCCTTTCCCATTTTTTTGCATCATTCATTTTTCCATACCTTCACTCTCACTACTTTCTCTGTTTAGAATAATCTTTCCCTTTCTCCAGTGGATAATGCCATGCTCCTGTTTCAGATGAGTGAAGGCATCTACAACTCTCCTTGGCAGATTTAGCCATGTGCTCTCCTGTGTCTCGCATATTCATATTTCATAGTTCATATTTTTATTATATTCCTTACTACCTTCATAATGGAGACTTATCTCATAGCCTGAGTTGCTTGAGGGCAGCAATCTCCAGTGTCTAGTAACATTTCTAGGACATGGTAAGTGCTTAATGAAATTTTAATACAATTTGAGTTGGTTTACAATGAATTCAATTGAAGTTAAGTAAAATCTAATTGAAAATTCAGAGCAGACATCTTCCAATTGTTTCATACTGCATATTCTCAAGAACACTAAAGTGAAGTTTAAATAGAAACCTGAGTCAGGTGAAAGAATTAATTTTATTGCTATAATATCAGCAGAGACAATGTTTTTTGTTTACCAAATCCCTGAGTGCGTGGTTAGACTGCATTTCTCAGCTTCCTTGAAGCCAGGTAAAACCATGGGATGAAGTTTTGGTCAGTAAAATCAGAGCAAAATTTGCTAATCAGCATAGGCATCTAAAAATACTCTATGGGACCCTCCATGCTTGCGGTTTTCTTCTCTTGAATTCTGTCAGGTATGGAGGATCCAATGGAGTATTTAAAGGTCCTAGGGTAAAAGAACCTTGGGTTCTTAGATAAATAGGTGAGAAGAGCTTCTTGACCCACCAACATTCGACCCTTGATCTGAACAAAAATAAATGTCTTATGTGCTTTAAGACGCTGAGATTTTTAGTTTTATTGATTGTATGTGTATTGTTTGTTTGCCATAGAAAGGTTATTCTACCCTAATACACAGATGGAAGTTATTTTCTTAACCTGAGGTTTTAATTGTTCTGCTTCAACTTTCCAGTGGATATGTCATGAGCACTGATGGAGGGACAGCTTTTAAGAGTAGTAGGAAAGAAGATAATTAAATTCTTCTTTTAGTTATATATGTCTTTAACATAATGAAATGCTTATAGATACTAGGAATATTAGGAAATAGATACGCAATGTTTTATCATTATTCCAAATTTTAGTATTAAACATCTTTTCTTGAAAATTCTAATCATTCACTTGGAATTATCCTTATGGAAGATTTGGTGCTACTGTACATATCTGTGACCTGCTTCCAATATATTTAATTCAAAATTTAAATGCATATTATAACCCTAATTCTCCTTTCTAGTTTAAGAGTCTGTGGCCTTAAGAATACATTAATATATAATTAAGTTGTGAAACCTCAGTCTAAAATTCTTTTAATGTATACTTTGAACTAAGATATTCAAGTAAATGTTTGTGAATTAATTTTAAAAGGCCTGATCTAGTAGTTCTTTAAACATTTACAGTAGTTGCAATTCACTCTAATAATTTTACCATGAATAGCAAAAGGCTCGTCTTCAGAATTAAATAGTTCAGAAATTAACCTGGTCACAGTTTTTTTTTTTTCACCACACTTTTTTTCTTTTCTTAGTTTATCTCTAGTAACATCAATCATTCTGCTGGACTTGACAGAGGATGTGATGAGGGTCAGTATATATCTGAGTACCTCTCTCGCAAGCAAATATCAAATGCTCATATGCTCACAGGTTTCCTTCCACAACCCCTAAAAAGAGAATAATTCAAATGAGAACCATTTCTGCTCCATGCTTCTTCCTCTTGCAAGAATTAGCTCCAGGGAATCTTCTAGCAAAAGATCTGAGGAGGAATGCTTAATAGAAATCTTTGAATTTGTTTTAGAAACTACAAAGTTCTGGTACTTTACCCTCTGTCACTCTTCTGTCATGTTGGCCTCGGGGGCATTTAAATAAAGGAAGCCTAGGATATTCCTAAAGTTAGAATGTACAGTAATAGGTTTCTCTCAGGTAGCTAAGAAGTGTCATTGGGCAGCAATGAAACAGGGTCACACACCTCGGAGGAAATCACCAGTTTCATTTCGTTAGATGCAGAGAAAATGTTAAGTTATAAAAGCATTAAGGCGTTATATTTCTGCTTTAACTAAACTTGGGACTAATTTTTTAAATGAATAAACTTTATTTTTTAGAGGATTTTTAGGTTTACAGAAAAATTGAACAGAAACTGCCAAGTTGCCCTATGCCCCTTCCCCTTCAAACACAAGTACATACACGGTTTTCTCTATCATTAACCTCTTGCATTAGTGGTGATATATTTGTCAACAATTGAGGATCCAATATTTATGCATTTTTATTAACTGAAGTCCATAGTTTACATAATGGTTCATTTTCTGTGTTGTAAATTCTATGGGATTAAGAAATGCATAATGATAAATATTCTCCATTGCAATATCATACAGAATACACTACTCTAAAAATTCTGTGTTCTACTTATTCATCCCAGTATCCCCTCCTCCAAGCCTTAGCAACTACTGATCTTTTTACCGTCTTCATAATTTTGCCTTTTCTAAAATGTTGTATAGTTGGAATCATACATCAAATACCTTTTTCAAATTGACCTTTCTCAGGTATCAATGTGCATTTAAGGTTCCTTCATGATTTTTTTTCTCTTGATAACTTATTTCCTTTTATTGCCAAATAATATTCCATTGTCTGGATATACTATAGTTTATTCACTTACTGAGGAACATTTTGCTCGCTTTCAAATTTTGGCGGTTATGAATAAAGCTTCCATAAACATCTGTGCTCAGGCCTTGGTGTGGGCATGTTTTCAGTTCCTTTAGGTGAATACCACAGAACGTGATTGCTGGATCATATGTTAAGTAGATGTTTAATGTTGTAAGAAACTGCCAAACTGTCTTCCAAAATGGCTGTAGTATTTTTCATTCCCACGAACAATGAATGACAGTTCCTGTTGTTCCACATCCTCATCAGCATTTGGTGTTGTCAGTCATTGATTCTGGATTCTGGCCATTCTAATAGGTATATAGCAGTACCTCATTGTTTTAATTTGTATTCCTGATGACATATGATGTTAACCGTGGGTTTCCATATGTTTATATGCCATTTGTATACCTTATTTAGTGAGTAATGTTTTGATCTTTTGGTTGTATTTTTATTGGGTGGTTTATTTTCTTATTATTGAGTTTTAAGTGTTCTTTTTATACTTTGGATGCTAGTTCTTCATCAGATAAGCATGTTGCAAAGATTTTTCTCCTAGTATTTGGCTCAAGAAACTAATTTTTAAATAATTTTTAAACACTTATGCTGTAATTTTTAAAAATAAATATTTTAAGATAATATTTTACTGAGTTTATAAAATTAAAGATATTGACTCAAATTTATCTGATAAACGAGTTAATTATCTAAATCAGAGTCTGGTTTATAGCAAGTATTACATAGAAGTCAAGTACTTTTTTTATTGATAACTATTGTTTAGATTGTGTCAGAATATTTTTCATAATATTTTCATTATACTTAAAATGAATAATAAAATTTGATAAATTCATGTGTCATAAAATATTTTTGTTTTCATGAGATTATTCTGAAAACCCACCAAGAAAGTGTCTATATTTGATATTTTTGTTCAAACTTTATAAAGAAGCTCATCTTGTAATGCTAATATACCATAATGTTTCACTTCAATTTAATTGGGTAGTTAAGTCTTTTGTAGGTTCGTAAAGATTGAGCAGTGATCATACTGTATTGACAAGAAAAGTGTTTATGTACATCAATATATGGCTTAGAAAAAGCCCATTTCACATATTTCATCTGTAAATTGTCCACCAAGGATTCTGTTTACCTTTTTATGAAAGCACTTTTAGTTTAGAAAAAAAAAAATCAATGTTTTGTCATCTAAATGTTTATCTTATAGTTCCCAATGACCTCAATTTATTTTCAGCTGTTCCTATTAGTACAGATGTTGAATAGAAAGTTTCAAGAAATAAAATTCTTTTCACTGGAGAAAATGGTGGTGGCACAGCTTAGGAAAAAGATCAGTTTCTCCCAAATACTGTCACTACTCCCTCTGCAAAAAGCCTGACATCTCCTCTTTGCTTGAAATACTGCATTAATAGATTTCTCTAATTTACAGTGTATTCCTTTCCAACTTTAAATAGATCCAGTTATTTAATAGTGTTCCTACGTATTTTGACACAGTTTTCTTTCCTCTCTTTTTTCTGAAGTTTATAGAGTCAACATAATTGTTCAAGCCATTTAACATATTATTTACTACTGTTTTAGAGGCTGAACATATTATAGTGAGTACAACAGACAAAAATCCCATCATAGAGCTTTTAGGGGATGTTCAAAAAAATTTTTAATATGTAAAAATATGTTATATTGTTACAAGTACAGACATGAATAATAGGCATGATAAAGAGGGTAAGAAGTGGGAGGTGGGGGAAGAGATGTAATTTTAAATAGATGGGTCAAGAATTCCTCAGATAGGGCTTGCCTTTGAATTAAGATCTGAAGGTTACTGTGAACTATTTGGGGTAAAAAGAGCTAGTGCAAAGGACCTAAACCAGTGCTGAAACCACCCAGTGGGTTCTCTTTGCCTGCTGCCTAGACAGAGCCGATTTATTAAGACATGGGAATTGCAATACAGATTTTAATTCACCTAGAGCCGGCTGTATGGGAGACGAGTTTTATTCTTACTCAAATTAGTCTTCCCGATAATTTGGTGGGTAGGGGATTTGAAGGTGGGGAATGCTGATTGGTCGGGTGGGAGATGAAATTATAGAGTCGAAGCTGTCCTCTTGTGTTGAGTCAGCTCCTAGGTGGGGCCACACGACCAGCTGAGTCAGTTTATTCATCTGAGCAGTGTCAGCTGATTCACCAAGTGCAGGGTCTGCAAAATATCTCCAGTGCTCATCTTAAGTTTTGCAATAGTGATATTATCCCCAGGAACAATTTGGGGAAGTTCAGAATCTTGCATTTCTAATCTTGCGGCTTATTAGTCCTGCAGAGTCAGGCTAGTCCCCAGGCGGGAAGGGGGTTTGTTTCAGGAAAGGGCTGTTAGCATCTTTGTTTCAAAGTTAAACTATCAACTGAGTTCCTCTTAAGGTTAGTTCAGCCTTTACCCAGGAATGAACAAGGACAGATTGGAAGTTAGAAGCAAGATGGAGTCTGTTATGTCAGATCTCTTTCACTGTAATAATTTTCCCAGTTATACTTTTTGCAAAGGCAGTTTCAGAACAAGCTTGATATGCTTGAGGAATTGAAGTCAGCTGGAGTATGAAAGAGGAGAAATTCAGAATGAGAGGACTTAGGTGATACAAGCCAACTTATGTCAGCCTCCAGAGAAAATGAGGTGTATTCATTTCCTATTGCTGCTGTAACAAATTATCACCAACTTAGTGGTCTAAACAATTTTAATATTTTATAGTTCTGGAGATCAGAAATCTAAAAATGTATCTACTAAAGCTAAAATCAAGTTATTAATAGGGCTGAAGAAGGAAAAAACAAAAATATTTCCTGATGCTTTCCCTAAAACAAGTTTCTTGGGATTTTATCATATTTCTCATCCTCAGGTCTTACGCAGGAATTGCTTTGATTTGTATCATTAATTTGATAATTTTTAAATTTATCACCATGGTAGAATTCAGGATGAAACACTAATTACAATTTCATCTGTAAATTAATATTTTATTAAACTGAAATTTTATTGGCAGATAAGTAATATGAAAGATAAATCTGACTAGAAGAAATATTTTTATGTGGAAAGGCTAGTTTTTAAAACTTACTTTTCCCTTTATATTGTGGAATAAGTAACCTATCCCTCTGAAACATATGATTTATAGAACTGTTATGAAAAATAAATGAAAGAAACTAATAAAATGATGATAAAAGTTATTTTCTTATCTGTGAGATGGGAATGGTTAGATTCCTATAGGTGTGTTTTGTAGATACGGTTACACCCAATTCATCTAAATAAAGAGAAATTAGAATTTGAATATTAAACATTGCAAAACAATAAAGGAACAATAGACAATCTAGTCAGCTAACCTTGTGACTGAGGAATAGGCAAAAAAATTTGGTGGTCTTACTTGTTATAATGAAAGCTTTTTTGAACCCTTGTTTTTCATTTCTGTTACATTTTGTTCTCCCGTATGCTGTTTCATTGTAACTGTTCTCTCCCTCCTTTAATATAGGGGTTAGTATTTTTTTCTGTAAAGGAGAAAAAAGTATTTTAAGCTTGGCAAACTATGTGATCTCTGTTGCAACTACTTAACCGTGATTTGTAGCAGGAAATAGTCTTGCATGATATGTTAGCCAATGGGTATGGCTGTGTTCCCACACAGCTTTATTTACAAAATCAGGAATGGGGAAGTCCCATTTGTCTTGTCTGTCACAGTTTGCTGACCCTTTCCTTAGATTATCACTTTTTAGCTCCAATACTTACTAATCTATTTTTTAAGATGGAACATTAGTCATGTAATTTTAGAGACTTCAGGTTAATCTCAGGATTAAATAATTTCCTAAAAGTATTACTTTACAGAACCTTCAATGAGTTTCTGTATATGTTATGTAAATCTCTCAAAAGTGGACATGGTATGCAGGATTTCAAAATGTATTGGGGTATGAAAATATTCTTAAGAGCATCCACTGGGACTATTATATCACATGAAACAATTTGGAAAATTTAGAAATACCAAAGAAATAACCGTTTTGTATAATTGACAAAAAATTCAGACATTGGCTATAAAATGATGACAAATATAGTAGACCAGTTTTGGAAAACAGTATTCATAGAAGGCAGAGCCCACTTGATGAGACTGAAGAATATAGTGAGGAAGACTAAGACGTAAACAAGATGCTATGAGAAAGAATAACAGGTAAGTATAAGTGTAGACTGGGGAAATAAGAAGGCCTTTTGATAGAGAAAGAAACAGACACATTAATAATCCAGTAGGGATGTGTGTGCTTTTTGTGGGATAGAGTTGTAAGATACTAGAAGTACATGCCAAGGGAAGTTGTGAAAAGACTTATGCCATACTAAGAAGTCTGGACATTATCTTGAATGAAAATAAGAGCCAGTAAGTGTTTTTTTGATCATAAAATCAGGGTCTCCAATTCTTTGTTTTAAAAAAATATCTTGGACATCAGTTTAAAGAATGTGCTAGAAGGGGTCCAGAATAAATACTGAGATGCCAGTTAAGAGTCCAATAATCTAGCCAAGGGCATTGAGGCCTTTACCAAAGTACTGGCATGGAACTCAGGTGAAATGTCAAAAAGAGATATGAAATAGGTGGAACTAGGTGAATTTGGCAACTACTTGACTATGAGGGAGTGAAGAGAGGAAATGAAATTGAAGATAACTCTGAGTTTTCTGATACAAACTCCTGAATGGCCAATGATGATGCCATTAATAAACATTGATAATAAAACTAATACAGACAATATAGGAAGTACAGGTTTGAAGGTAACACATTGTAAATCCCAAAAAAGTTGGAATGTATTCAGAATACAAAGTACTAGTTATTTTCCCTTTTTGTATAGTTTGTGGAAAATGACTGTTTTAAAACCTTGAAAATGTTCTGTTTTGTAGAATAGGAATTGTTGAATTAAGGTGAGCAGAATAAAAATATTTATCAACAGACACATGTATAAAATAAAGTGTGGCAGACCAAAGTCTGATAATTTTTCATTATCAAGTATTATTCTTAAATCTAAGAATATAGGGCTTGGAAGAAAGCCCACTGTACTCTCATTGGATCCAGTGTGGATCAAGTATAGCCTTCCCACCCAACCCATACTTGGTCCAAAACATTAGATGCATCCAGCATTTATTTCATAGAAACCATGATCAAACATTATAACTTGTCAAACCCTCATATGAAGAGAGACAGCAAAAAGTTTACACAGACTATAATTTTGGAAAATTATGTCTTTTTAATTTACACCCTCAAAATACCCTATCTTATTGCCCTATATCAGTGGTTTATGCCTTTGTATGTGTTAAAACTATGAGGCATTTGGTGAAACAGGTAATTCTTGGTTCCACTTTCTTATTCTATAAATTTTGTAGGAATCCTAGAATACTGTATTTTTAATAAGTGTCTCAAAGGTTTCTGCTGTATATGTTCCCTGTACAGGAGAGCAATATCCTTATATAAAGAACCATGCCAGAGTGCTTTAAACCTTCCATTTCAGTTTTTTTTATTTTGAAGTTGTAATTTAGCAAATGTTTCCATTTATATTTGTTATGTTTCAGTCTTACAAATATTTCCTTGTACTCCTTCTATAACATGGCTTTCTGTTACTGCCTGGTCCTTAATGTACATACTGAGAAGGGGATATCTGGGGCCTGAAGCCAACTAATGTAGTACCATACTTGCTATCAGAAATATTAACCCAAGGTAGTAAAATCACCCAAGGTACATCAAACTGAATAAAATAGGTGTGAAGAATTGGAGAGACTGAAGTCATTATTTTGTTCTTATGTAGCTTTTAAATCTTAATATTTGCCTGAAATTTTTTTTAGTAAAATAAAAAATGTGAGTGCATTTTTTTTACATCCAGCAATGACAAATTTAGGAGACAAGTAACATTAATGTCCATCCACTTAAGTCTTTCTAAGTAAAGATACATTGTGAAAAAGTAATTTGCAGAAGCATTGACAAAATCCCTTCTGATTACCTTAATTTATTCTTTCCAAAAATCTCCATACTTTGACCCATCACTCTTTCCCAAGGAACTCATGCTACAAAAATGTAAAGGGAGTGAACTCACCACGTAATCACTTGAGACCTCAAACTTAAACACATTCTCTCGCTCTATGATTCTCGGCACATTCTCTGAACAGGTGCTGGTTTGCTCTAACTCATCAGACCAACAGTTAGAAAGCTTCAGCTGACAAATACTGTAACATTCTCTTGTCATTAGCAGTGGTTGCTGGAATAATAAAACATCTGGCATCTTCCTTTACTGATTAAAGGGATCATTTCAAAGACCTGTCATCCAGCCCTTGGGCATAGACTTGAGCCTCCACATTTTTCCCCTTTAATTCATGTTTTGCAGATGCAGGAACACTCTATGAATTTATTAAAATCGGGTAAGGCTAAATGATTACACATGTATTATACGGGAGTGCTATAGAGGACCCTTAATCACAGATCTTTATTTCTCTTGTAAAAAAATCATGAATATATTTAACAATTTGAAAAAATAATGAAATTCAATGTAAATAATACTATATGACTCAGAAAAAAAAGTCCAAACCTTAATTCAAATGTAATAGAATATGAGTTGTCTGTTACCACTCAGGAAATGAATCAGACATTGAGAATATTATGTAAAATTTTCAATAAAGCATTGCTGCTTGGAAATAGGGGGCTTTGGGAAAAAAAATTAAAAAAACGGTTTGCCACCTTTGTACAAATATAGGCATCTGCACCTGAAAACTCTGTGTGGAGTTCTGATCATCAATCCTTGCAGAAGAGAAAATGGAATTGTAAAAAAGAGAAAAGCAGAAATAAAGGATGGTGGAGAAAAAAGATTAACAGAAGGACATAGTTTTTTTTTAATAGACTAGAAAGTTCAGTGTTTTAGTACATGCAGAGGCAGTGACTGAGAGACAAAGTAATTTAGAATCGCCATAAAGAAATAACCAGGATAGATCCTTTTTCTTTGATGTAAAATTTGGGAAAAGAAACTATTTCATTATATTTACTATATATATATTAGAAACATAAATTCATAGATACAATAGATTATTACCAAGAAAAGTTTTGAGACATGTCCCAACTTTTGGATGAATCCTCAAATTCCTGATAGAGGGACACGCTGAATCGAAACTGTGTGACAATCATTATGTACCTAACATCTGACTTTGGAACAGGTGACAAGTTTTAAATAACAAAACTCAATTAAGTGAATAAACCTCTCCTCACATATCAGAGTTTCCCAAAATTTATTCTGCAGAAACTAATTTTATTGGGTGTTAATATCTATTATTGGTATTATTGGGACATAAACGGGTCCTGTGGATAAATAAATTCTAGAAATTTTAGAAAATTCTGTATTGGAAAGCTTGGCATTCTTAATATTCTAAAATGTGATGTGTTTTAAATGTCTTATAGAGTCCCTTGTAAACTGTCCTTTTCAAATGTATTGATCACAAAAAAATACTTTTTCTCAGATATTCATCAGAACTAGTTATCCTTAGCACAAATTTTGGGAAATATCACCAGACATTGTAAGCAAAAGTTCTCTATTCCAGAAATATTTGAAAATTCAGAAAGATTGCTAATATCAACAATGAGTTGCTTTCTTCATAACTATTTATTTCCCATATGTTTTAAAAGAAAAAAGTTTCACCACTTTCATTATAGATACATGATAATAATGTGTTGATAATTATGACAATTTCTAAAGATTTAGATAAATTTCCTGTGAAATAAATTATACTTTGTGGAAATACTTTCTACTTGCTGACTAAGGAGGGGAAGATGAGCTTCCTACTCTTTTACCTAAATATGCCTGGTAACGGAATATATCTTAACCAGCTGTTACTCATTCGCATTTAAAAATTTCCAAAACCTGTTTCAAAAAAGTCTCAAAAAAGGTATAAACACATAAACCATACCCTAAAATAATGCAACATCCCTAAGTGATTTAGGGGATTGGAGAAAGTTAAGGTAGAGCTCCAGAGTGTGTTCATTATCTGCGTTCTTCTTCACTGTTTTTTCCCATCATCTTACGTGTTCAAAAAACAAAAGCAAAAATTCATATGCAGATTCATTATTTTTAAACTTTGTGTTAATGAGATCTTCAGACTCAGAGAACAGAATGATGTACCCATCACCAACTTCTACAGTTACCAACGTTAGCCAATCTTGTCAGCAGTTTCACTGAAACTACTGGAGATTTATTGGAAACAACACATCTGAAAAACATTCTTGATAACTCTTGGGAAACAATACTAGTTACTCACTTAGACGATTAAGGGCCCACAATCCTAGGAGTCTACTAATAAATAAACACTTAACAAATTATGAACCCTTAAAGTTTTAAAAGTCACAACAGTATGATGCTTTCCCCAACATAATAAAAAATGACTTCTATTCATGCGCCAGCAGACATAGAAACCAATTACTTAGCATAAGTCCTCTGTGCCTGTTTTAAAATTATGAGGATTGCATCTTTTTAAAAGCGTTTCTTTTTTTTAGAATAACATTATCATTAAAGTGCTTCGACAGATTTGTGTACCATATATCATATTTGTAAGCAATCTTGTTCCATATTGATTTTAACATAGACCCTAAAACTTAGTTTACTATGAAAAATAATCTTTAAATTTCTTAATTACCACAACCCTTTAGATAAAATATTTTAAAGTACATCCCTACGATATATAATTACAATGAAGAATGACATTTGTACAAAAAAATCTGAAAATTTTAATGAGTATTATTTATTACTCTGCAAAAAAGCTAATAAAACTCATTCCTGTGGCAACCAAAACATCCAGTTAGTTTGACTAGAGACACATGTTACTATATTATCATCTTGAAAAAATTAATTTCATTTTATTTTTAAATGTTTATTTCCATAAAACCTGATTTAGGAACTATCTTTATGATTCTTCAACTGGAAAATAGTTACTTCCATTATCCTTTATATATGTTTATGTATTTCAGCATATACTATGTAAACTAATAGTATTTTGTTAGGAGATTTAGGATTTTATGCTTTATGTTCATCCAAAAAAAATTCTGGAAACAACTGACTAAATATCTTAAAAATTTAGTAACAATAGTGAAATAATATTAATAGCTTATATTTTTAGAATCAACTTGATTCAACAACTGAATTCAGTTGGGCATTATGAATATACTCCCCACTACCCTCAGGAAATTAAAAATATAAATGATTTGCACAAAGTCATAGATAATAAGAAGCAGACTTCATATACTCTGATGTTGGAATTCAAACTCTTAAATTACTGTACTCCCTCTGCTGTTCCTAGTTCTCACATAAATCAAGATAGTATATCTGCTGAAACATACCCATATTTCAGCTTATCACAACTAAAGTTTATTGTCCACTGTATGGTTGCCTGGGTCAGGAGAAAGCTTGTTCCATGAAGTTATTCAGGCACATAGAATTCTTCTGTGTAATGTCACCACCATCATCAAAATGAAAGTTGATGTTTGTTATGAAAGGAGAACAGAGACTATCAGACATTTTTGTTGCCAGGTCTAGAACTCATACATGACTTCATACCCACTAGTATTTGCCAGATATTAGTGACATATTTCCTAACTTGAAGGATTTTTAAATGTAGTTTAGTTTTATACACAGGCGAAAAAATGTATCTTTTAAACTTGCCAGCTATTCTCTGTCACAAACTCACTGAGAAGTTTACAGTTAAGTCAAATTTACCTATGTTCATTAATAAGTTTACTTAATACCACCTAATAAAATAATTTGTCTCAAATTATTTTTACTGTATATTATTGAGTTCATTTTAATTAATTTTACTCTTTAAATAAATTTGTATACAGTTCCAGTCCAAATTTGTATGAAGTTCTGAATGTATATAATTAGGTTCAAATATATTCAATGTCAGTAAAGTCATTTCTAAAAATAGATAAAGTAACAAAGCACAAGAAAGATCTCATAAGAATAAAAAGTAATGGTACCAAATGAATGGATGTAACTATGATGGAGTAAATGTATGTTACATTAACTATTTAATGAGAATCAACAGTGTATTTGACAGAAAATGTCTTGATATTCAGAAACTATTCAGAACAGTAAAATAGCTCTTCCAGTATTCCTGAAATTGGTGACATTTCTTTTCAAAGTTTTTTCCAAATTGATCCATAAATTTTACTTTTCTAGCTAAAAGAAACTAGTTTTGGGAAAGAAATAGAGAAATTGAAGGAAAAAGCAACAGAATTTTATTCTAAATGCTTTGATGTGTCAAAATTTGGAACTTTTTTCTGAGGGAAATTAAAAGTTACAAAATATAATTGTATCACCAGATGTTCTCATATTTCCTAAAGAATAAACAAAATTTAAATAGAGCATATTATACCCTTAAAATTTTGGTAATATTTTAATATTCAAAGAAAATCATCACTTAGCAAAAGATAAGCTTAACCTATAGCAAAATGTTTAAAGCATAACCATCAAAGGGCATGAACAGGCAATTACAAAAGAGTAAGTGCAAGTGAGTACATTCATTCAGCCATTCATACAATAAAAATGGTTTGAGAAAAGCAACTAGTATACACCTAACATTATAGTCAGCACTGGAGATACAAAGAGAAAATAGAAGACATAGTACTTGCTCTAGAAGAAGTGTGCAGTTAAAGAAATAAGTACCACAATATTTACCACAATAATTACCACAATAACTGCTGTTTCAGAAAAAATACGTTGAACTCTTTACACATAAATGATTGCGTCATAGGAGTTCAAGAAGGCCACCTGAGATGAAAAGTCTATTACTTAGCTAGAAAATCTGAAGCCAATTCATTGAAATGAATTTTTTAAATAGGATTAATTACAAAGAGAAAGTAGTGTATTTTATGAGATTTAACTCGTTTAAAATTCACTTTAAAAACTATAATTCTAACAAAACTAATGTCTCAATATTTTATTCTTTCTATAGCTGAAGTTTCTAAATGCACTGGAAATTAAGAAGATGGATACTTGATTACTGTGCTAGTTGTGAATAGAACAGGTAAGTTGATATTTCAGCACCAAATAATGATATGCACCATAATTATGGGACATGTGATTCCAATCTGAGCTATTTTTCACTGTGAGAAGACTAGTTAACAATGATATGTTAAATGTACTTAACTTTGAATCACTGAACCCCGTGTGATGAAACCTGCTGAATCACACAAACCCTTTTCCTCATTTATGTTTAAGAAATCCATGGTTTCCATTTCAAATCTTACACTAAATTATTTTGATCATTTTATAGCTTTTTTAGGATACTGAACTATTTTAAGTATGTGTGTTGGTTAATGCTGAGTGTCAACTTGATTGGACTGAAGGATGCAAAGTATTGTTTCTGGGTGTGTCTCCGAGAGTGTTGCCAATAAGTTTAACATTTGAGTTGGACTGGAAGAGGAAGACCCACCCTCAATCCAGCTGGGCACCATCTAATCAGTTGCCATCGTGGCTAGGATAAAAGCAGGCAGAAGAATGTGGAAAGATTAGACTGGTCTGAGTCTTCTGGCCTCCATCTTTCTCCCGTGCTAGATGATTCCTGCCCTTGAACATCAGAGTCCAAGTTCTTCAGCTTTTGGACCCTTGAACTTACATGAGTGATTTGCCAGGGGCTGTCAGGTCTTGGGCTACAGACTGAAGGCTGCACTATCTGCTTTTGTGGTTTTGGGACTCAAACTGGCTTCATGGCTCTTCAGCTTGCACATGGCCTATTGTGGGACTTCACCTGGTGATCCTGTGAGTCAGTTCTACTAGTAAACTCCCCTTCATATATTCACCTATCCTATTAGTTCTGTCCCTTTAGAGAACCCTAATACAGTATGCTTTTTAATACCAGATCTATTAACTTTTTTGGCCGTGGTGCATACACATTTTCTTCTAAAAAACAGAACAGTGAGAAGTATGGAAGCCAAATATTACAGTTAAATGTCACTTAATGACAAGGCTACATTCTGAAAAATGCGTTGTTGGGCAATTTTGTGGTTCTGCAAACATCATGGAGTTTACTTCTACAAATCTAGATGGTATAGGCTACTATACACCAAGGCTACATGGTCTAGCCTATTGTTCCTAGGCTGCAAACCTGCTCATGATGCTACTGTACTAAATGCTGTAGGCAATTGTAACCTAATAATAAGTATTTATGTATCTAAACATAGAAAAGGTACAGTAAAATTGTGACATAAAAGATTAAAAATAGTACATCTATATAGTAATGGAGCTTGCAGGACTGGGAATTGCTCTGGGTGAGTCAGTGAATGAGTAGTGAGGGAATGTGAAGTCCTTAAGATATTATGGTACAACACTGTAGACTTTATAAACACTGCTGGTCTAAATTTGTGTTTTAAAAATTGCACTACAATGTTACAGCAGCTACAGTGACACTAGGCAATAGTAATTTTTCAACTCCATTATGGTTTCGTGAGACCACCATCATAAATTCAGTCTGTTATTGACTGAAACGTCATTATGTAGTGCATGACTGTATATTCTGGATACAGTAATTCAACTAATCTACCTGTAAATAAGAAAAGCTGCAATAAGTAACAAGAATAGAACATTTATAAACTTAGATCTAAAGCTGTATTTATTTCAATACCCCCCCCAAAAAATACCCAGTTTTCAGATAAGCAATCTTGTCTTGTAAATATCCTAAAAGTTCACTTTAAACTAGCTTTTAGATAGTTAAAATGTAAATGTGTGACTTTATTTACTTTTTTAAAATTGGTTTTTATTTTTGAGCTATCCCAGGTTAATTAAGAAAAAATATGTTGGAAAACAGCAGGACAATACACAGACATAATTGTTGTAGATTCAGCAATTTTGAGGACAAATGCCTTCATAACAATACACATGCCATATCTTTTATTTTATTTTTTTTTTTACAAGTATCCTTTTAATCTTCAACCTCTCACCTCTGGAAAAACCAAACATTGTTTATTATTTGAAAATTAAGAAACCACATTAAAATAAAACCTGAGGTTTCAACATTGACATTCTTGTGTAGAATAAAAAACATTAAATAATGATATTTTCTGAATTTACAAATTCAACACTGATATTTGCAGGGTAAAAGAAGTGCTATCTCTGGTCATTGTGGTTATGACAGAGATGTACTTTGTAGAAGGAAAAGCTATTACCTGAAATTTGTGCAAAACATCCTATTATATTCATAACATAAAATGGTTAGAACTCTGGCTCTTTTTGTTTCATTTCTGAGGTTTGCATTTTCTCTCTCTGCTTTGTCACATGGAAGTAATATCCCATGTTAGTAAGCATATTTATTTGTGTATGCCTTTAAAACTTTACTGAAAATGCAAAATATAAAAGCACTATTAAAACTGGGTAAAATACTGAACAGAACCAAACTTACATCAAGGCAGTATACTAAGTAATTTGTTTTTATAATGATAGCAGCTGAACTTTAGTGATAAGCATTTCATCATAAATTTTGTTTGATTTAATCCAATGACAACCCTCCGAAGTAGATGATATTATTTATTACTGCCATCTACACTTAACAGATATAGAGATTAAGGCTCACATAGTTGAACTCTAATAGTTGCACAATTTTTTTTTTTTTTTTTTTTTGAGACAGAGTCTTGCTCTGTTGTCAGGCTGGAGTGCAGTGGCGTGATCTCAGCTCACTGCAACCTCCACCTCCCAGGTTCAAGGGAATCCCCTGCCTCAGCCTCCTTTGTATCTGAGACTATAGGCGCCTGCCACCACGCCTGGCCAATTTTTTGTATTTCAGTAGAGACGAAGTTTCACCATGTTGGCCAGGATGATCTCAATCTCCTGATCTAATGATCCACTCACCTTGGCCTCCCAAAGTGCCAGCGTACAGGCATGAGCCACTGTGCCTGGCCACAGTTGCAGTTTTTAAAGTTGTAAAAGATGATGTCTATGATTTAGAATTTTTGAGACTATTCTGAAGCAGAAAACATTGAATCCATAAAAAATTTTAAATTTTTGAATTACAGAAGATATACATATAAATTTAAAAAGATAAATTGGTAAAATATTTGCAATTGTTCATAACCCATTGAAGATTCATGTCTAAAATAGATAGATGGGTGGATAGATAGATGGATAGATAGTTTCAAGTTTACAAATTGAACAAAAAAATTGTAAAATGACAAAAGTTATGAATAGGCAAGTTAAAAACAAGCAAATTCAAATATCCGATTAACATGTTTTTAAAAGACAACCTGATTAATATTTAAGTAAATACAAAGTGAAAAATAAAACTACTGAGCTATTATTTCTCACCTTTTAAAATAATAATACCCAAAAATATTAGAAAAACGTAAACTCAAGTATTGTGAATACAAGGATAAGTCGTTACAAACTTTTAAGAATATAAACCAGTAACATCTACTAAAATTAAGATTGTACACACCCCTTGACCCTGAAATCTCAATAGAAGATAAGGATATATGTATAGGGACTTCTGTTGCCCACTAAAAATGAAACAAATTAATGTTCTTATTCATTTAAAATTACATGATTATCTATATATACCTATATGCTGATATAGTTTGGATATTTGTTCCTTCTAAATCTCATGTTGAAATTTCATCCCCAGGATTGGCAGTGGGGCCTAATGAGAGGTGTTTGGGTTACAGGAACAGATCCTTCATCAATGGCTTGGTACTGTCCTGGGAGTAATGAGTGAGTTCTTGCTCCATTAGTTCCCCCAGGAATTTGCTGTTGAAAAGAGCCTTACTCCTCCTCTTGTCTCTTGCTTCCTTTCTTTTGCCATATGGTCTGCACACTCAGGCTCCCCCTTTGCCTTTCACTATGAGTGTACGCAGCCTGAGTACTTTGAAGAAGATGCTAGTGCCATGCTTCTTGTACAGCCTGCAGAATAATGTACCTCAGAACTTAAAGTATAAAAAAAGAGAGAGATGAAAAAATCGAAAAAAAAAAAAACTTCCTTATGAAAAATACTTCTTTATAGCAATACAAACAGACTAAGACATACACGCCAAATGAAATGGTTGCAAGGCTAGTCACCATAATATTGGAAGCATGGATGTAATTTTCTGTATCGTTTGATAATACATGATCAAACTACCTTAGTTACATAGAAATAAAGACTGTTTTCATCCTAGAAAACGAATCAAATTAATTCCTGACTTACTTTTTAGGCACCTATGATAGACAATCTACATATCTGAAAGGAGGAATCAATAACTCAGGATCCAGGGGTGGGTTTTATTTTCTAGAAATCCTGAACTGAGGCAGAATTCTGATCCCTAAATAGCCTTTTGATTAGGATATCAAATTTAAATCCCTTATTCTGGAGTATTTAATTACACTCTAATTTAACATTATCTTTTCAATCATTGTCGGCAAATCATTTTCTTCCTTTCATAAAATATCTCATTAGAATTTGTTATTTAAAATTAATTGAGCCGGATCAAACCTATCCAATTAGGATTCTGGTGTTCAGTGGGCAAGTATGGTAAGCACGCCTTACAGAATTGCTTGACAAGACTTACTTGTATCTGGAAGTATGATAATCCAGTATTTATATGTTGAAAATTAAATGTCATGAGGCAGGAGGAAGAAAAAACTAAGTTCCTTTGACTCCTCTGCCAACACAAAAGCTCTCCTGTAGATGAGCTTTGCAGCATTCGGCATCTCTTTCATTAAGTACTGCTAAATGATCAGATGTTCTCATCACTCATTCTTTATGTTCATGTCAGCTCAAGTAATCATACTCAGTATTAATTTACAGAGAATAATTTTTCAAAACTTTTTTGGCTGAATCTCATACTGTATTTTAATAAGAAAACAGCATTACTCTTTGTTTAAAAGTGGACTCCTAATAAAACAAATGTATTTCTACCTGTCCTTAGGAAATTGACTACATCTTAATATAAACTTTGATGCATAAAAACTAGAAAACTCAATGACGTTGCATCTTTCTCTGAAAACAAAAACATGTGTTTTGTATATATAATTCTTCCAGATATTTAAACTCTGTTAGTCAACTGTTTCTATCAAAACATTTTAAAAGCACAAATTTTTAAAAGCTATCCACACCTCTGCATTGGCTACTTTATGCTCCTTTCTTCGTTAGTCTTTGGGTTCTTTATTAGTTGCAAGCCTGACAGCATCAGCACAGATATCCTCCTGTCTGTAGGTGTGGAGGTAGATGGTGCACGTACTTACTGCCCAAGATTGAACACTTGTTTCCTGAGGCAAGCAGGCAGAGTCATGTATTAAAGCTTTCGATCTATTATCTCTGCTCCTTTTCCAGTAACATTAAGAACAATACAAAGGTATTTTAATACTGTTTAAGCATGATTAGATATTTAACTACCCTTTACCCCAAAAGGATAATTTTATTTTAAACAATAAGGGCCCTGGCCAAGCCACACATTGTCAAGGAGATGCTTAAATAGCTAATTTAGACTAGTTAGAATACAGTTATGTATATACAAAGTAATAGAGGTTGGAGATAAAGTATAATACTCTAAACCAAAAATGCTCATTAGACCAGAACTGATCTTTTGAAAATTCCTTAGTATCTAAATATGGAGCTAGGAAGTTCAATTTATGAATTTAGTTAATATTCTCACCCACTTCCAAATTACAGATATAATGTTTTACCTTTAATATTCTAAAATACTGTTTTTGTATGTTTATATATTAAATCCATCTGTAATTTGGTTTTGTATGTTATATAAGTATTCAACTCTTTTTTTCCCAAATGGGTGTTAGCCAATTGTACCAGCATTAATTTATTAAATAAAAAATTCTTTCCCTTACAATTTACATATACTGATTACCTGGAAATATTGTAAGCTTCTTCTACTCCACTGAATAATTCGTATATTACCACATTACATGATTATAGTACCTTTGAAATAAGTTTTAATATCTAGTAAGACAAAATTCCCCACATTAAAGAACAAAAACAGAAACATAGTGAATAGCATTGTTGTGAGACTGAAAGCCAAAGAAGTTTATAGTCTTACTACTCAGGGCCAGGAAAATGTAAATCCCTTTGGAGGTAATCCTGTCTGGCTCACATGTTTCAAAAGGTAATAGGAGTAAAACATGTTAAAATTGCTGGTGAGGCATGTTCTGCAGATCAGGAGCCTGTGAAAGAACTTTTTAAATAGCTGCTAAGTGTTATGCAGAAAAAGGATTGTAAGGAAAACAGGTTTTTGATGCTGATAAGACTGAAGTCTTCTATCAGAATCTTAGCAAATGAGCCTATATAACACAAATGGCCTCCAATGCTTCTGGCTTGAAAACATTGTAAGATCATGCAGTTAGTCATTTGTAAGAAGTATTTACATTAAACAGTGTGGCTTTAAATAGAAACACACAGAAAATAAGATTATATATTGATCAGTTGGTGAAAATATTGTGACCCAAGGCTTATAGGAAGCTAATCTTGTATTTCCTATAGGAACAGTGGTTTCCTATTTGTTAATTCAGTGTTTACAGCAACTTTACAGAATGTAACTATTGTAAATAACAAAGATAACTGTAATTTGTCTTTATCTCTTACTATACAGGTTTTCTCTTTCTTATTCTGTAGATTCACTAGATAAGGATAGGCATAGAATTTTATTTATTCAATTTGAGACTCATTGCATTCCTGAATCTAAGGATTCTCATCTTTCATTAATTCTGGCGAATACTCAGGCAAGATCTTTTCATATATTCCCTTTCTCTTACTCAATATTCTCCATAGCTAGGAATCCAATTAGATGTATGTTGGATCTTCTATCTTCCTTATCTTCTAATTTTTTCAGATTTTTCTTTTTCTCCTCCTCTGTGTAGTCTTTTAATTCACCCTTCCCTCTTTGGCTGTGTCTAATCTGTTGTTTTTCCAAGTTACTGGGTTTTAAGTTTGACTAATATATTTGTAGTAGCTTTTTTGTTTGTTTTGGAGACACGATTTCACCATGTGGCTCAGGATGCTCTTGAGTACCTAGGCTCAAGCAATCCTCCTGCCTCTGCCTCTGCAGTAGCTGGTGTTACAGCTTTGTGTCACTGTGCCTGGCTGTATTTGTAATGTCTTAAAGTTCTGTGTTTCTATTTGTTTTTTGTCTTCTTTTTCATAACTTATTTCATCTTTTGCATATTTAATAATTTTAACAACACTTACGTATATCTGTTTTGTTTAGTATGGTAGCCACTAGCCACATTCAAGCTTGTCAGCCCTTGAAATATGACTAGTCTGAATTGAAATGCACTGAAAATGTCAAAGACTTAGTATGACAAAAAAGAATAAGCCATCTACTTAACATTTTTTGGATTATATGTTAAAAATAATAACACTCTCATATTTGAGATAAACTGTTTTACTAAAATTAATCTTTTTTATTTTACTCTCTTAATATACCCATTAACTAGATGTAAAGTTAAATATGTGATTCATATCATATTTTTACTGTGTAGTAGGTCTCTAGACTGAAACTCTATTTGCTTGAAATCAGAGGGTTCTTATCCTGCTCTTCACTGTCTTTGCTAACACATGCTTTTGGTGGCTTATATCCTGAGATGTTTTGTAATTTTCTCTTTTGTGTTCTTAGCTTGTTTTCCTGTCAGATGCACCCAAATGTGTTACATGTGACAACTTCATATTAATTTCTCAGCTTGTGGTACCTCAGCCAGTGTAAATAATGTAATTTTTAATCTTAATTCTTGTGATAACAGGAAGGTGTCCACAAATTCTCAAAGACATTTATCTCCATTCCAAGGTTCAGGTTGAGGCAAATCAGTTTTCTCTTACGCTTCCATTTCTGATGGTCACTTTTTCTTAATAGAACTTTTTATTATGTGGCCTTTTGTGGGCCTCAATTTTATCCAGGGTTTTCAGTTCAAACACCAATCTATCCTAAACCTAATGCTTTATTTCCTGGCTCCACTTGGGCTCAGAACACGAGGCTCTTTTAACTCAAGATGAGTGAATGTCTCCGGATCGGGGGAGATCACTGGCCTGGTCTTCAGCTTTCCCTTTGTTTTTGCATTCTAAGGAGTTCTTTCTTTCAAGCTCCTATTCACTTACAAGAATGTTTTACAGTGTATACACCATTTTAAATGTTTTCTACTGGAAATATTTTCATAGAGTAGTGCCCCCAGTCCACAGGAGATATGTTCCAAGAACCCATGTGAATGCCTGAAACTGTGGGTAGTACCACACCCTATACAGATGCTCCTCAGTGTTTGACATGATTATGTCCTGAGGAAACCCTCATAAGTTGAAAATATCATCAATCAAAATACATCAGGCTACATCCTGATAAACCAGGCATAAAGTCAAAAAATCATTAAATCAAACCGTCATAAGTTAGGGACTGTCTGTATATACTATGTTTTTTCAGTCAGATAACTACCAAGATGACTATTCAATGACTAATGTGTGGCTAATATATACGGTATGGATATACAGGACAAAGGCTGACTCGCAGCCCAGGTGAGATGGAGCAGGATGGCAGGAGATTTCATCCTGCTACTCAGAACGTGCAATTTAAAAATTATGAATTATCTATTTCTGAATTTTCCATTTAATATTTTCAGACAGTGGCTGACCATGGGTAACTCAAGCCACAGAAAGTAAAGCTGTGGATAAGATTATATTACATGACTGTCATGTTACTAAAAATGGAAGACTTTGTCATTATTTATTTATCTATTATGTATTTATCTTGCTTCATTAGGACTAGTTTTGATAGAGGTACATATCTCTACATATTTCAGTATGGAAACTTCAATGCAAAATACTGTGAATCTTATCTAAACATAAAGACATGTACGTCAATACAAAAATCTGTTAAATCCAAACTAGTTTTGTGCTGAAACACTAAAATTTTCTTAGGATTAATTTGAAGCAAAATTGTGAGAAAGAATGACATTAACATTCAGCATCACTCACCTTGAAGTCACGACACTCCTGGTCATATCATCTCCCTAGAAATTTTGGTTGACATGCATTTTATTTGTGTAAATATTAGCAAGCTTGTTTTTTTATTTCAGTGAATTAAAATTTATCAAATTTTCTTGTTTCTACATAAAAAAATCTTTTTATGTCAGAGTCAGAGTTACATACAGGACAAAGGGCTGACTTGCAGCCCAGGTGAGATAGAGCAGGATGGCAGGAGATTTCATCCTGCTACTCAGAATGTGCAATTTTTAAGGCCTAAATTAATGTGCTTCATTCATTAATAATCCCCCAGATGTCAAGCACAATGCCTGAAATATGGGGAATTCAATAAATTTTCTAAATTAGTGGAGACATGTATATTTTTATGTTTCTCTTTTATCATCAAAGGGAAATGGTTTCTAGGACAGCTGGTCTGCATAGTAGTAAAGTTTGTGATAAAGAAGATACTTCTCTGAGCAACAATAACTTCCCTATGTAGGTATTTATATATATCATGGGCTACAGATGATGTCTCCTAGATTAAGAATTATGTTCTGTCCAATAAAGTAGTATACTGTGTTTACC
Organism: Ateles fusciceps; assembly: GCA_036589455.1. NCBI lineage: Eukaryota > Metazoa > Chordata > Mammalia > Primates > Atelidae > Ateles > Ateles fusciceps. The sequence continues at coordinate 6,402,772 of JAZHEH010003404.1, read as the reverse complement.
TTTTTTAACCTATAAGCCAAACACTATTCCTGCCAAAAATGCCAGGAATGTTGTTCAAAAAATGGAAAAATTACTGGACTTTGGATCAGAAATCTTAGAGATATGCTATATAATCTTTATTAGCTTGACGTTGGTTTCATCATGTGTTAAGTGTAAACATTTGGCTAAATTGTCTAAAGGGTAAAGTACTAGAATTCTATATATAGTGGGATGCAGCCAATTATGTATGAGAGTGTAAATGTATGAAATGTATAGGAAGTACTTTACTGTAAAGCATTAACTTTTTTTTCTCTGTGTCTCTTAAAAGGTTTTTAGGTATCTGATAGTATGCTCATACTCTATGGGAATTGTCTCTGTGCTATTTCTATAATAGATTAAGAGATTCTTTATTAAACCTAGAAGAAAAATAAACAGATTCTTTATTAAACCTAAATGAAAACACAGAAGGGATGTAAGGAAGTATTTTTTCCCCATCACTGGCCCAATATGCTTACAAATGACCATCCCTTACAGATTTCACTAACTTGCCCTGGGTGGAGTATCCTGACTAAGGAAGCTTATGGTCATAGAAACAAAAAGCTGGCAAGCTGTTGATTACCAAATCAGAAGGATCTATAATGGAATGGCAAAGTCTTCACATTTTCTAAGGACCAGAGTATTTACCTCCCTTTCATCCCCCCCCTTCATAATCAGATGTTCAGTCTCTACCTTCTTAGCCAGCTCTAGTAAAACTGTTTCTCTGACCATGAAAAATTTTGATTCATATCAAAAGTAAATTTTGCATTCCAGGAGGATGTTAGTGTCAATTCTATTTATTTTCCTGTCTTTATTACTGAGATATTAAAAATAACATTTTGCTACAGCAATCTGATTTCTGAGTTTATCGTATTTCCCACTTATACTGGTTTACAGGATCAGTGTAACATGCAAATTCTGTATAGAACAGGGAAAATATTAGCTTATGAAACTGAAGAACGTTGGGTGAGAATTGAATTCAACCAAACTTCATGGGAAATGGTATGAAATAATATAATAAAATAAAATTTACTGTCCTTTATGTTCTAAACACTTTTTCATATATGGTTTCATTTAATTGGTTTTTTTCTTTCTTCTTTTCTGCACATGGAATCTTAAGAGTTGGATAGATATGATTAACCACAGTCCCATATTAGTGGTATGTAATCATCCAACTATGACATTATTAATTTTTATCTTATTTATCTCTGTTCTCTGTTCTATTCCATTTCCCAACCCGTGGACACACTGTCTTGTATTTGTGTCCTTCCAACACACATTTCATACTTGTCTTTTAAATATAGCATGTTTTGTGTGCATGTTTTTTTAAAGTACACACAAGATTATACACTCTATAAAACACTTTTTTTCAATCCAGCATTATGTTTTTGTGAGAGATACATGTGAGAAATACAATATTGTTTATGTTTTCTATTTACAGTTATAGAACAGCTTGTACATTCATTCATTTTCCAGTGTGTATGAAGATTGTTTGAAATTATTTGATTTTATGACTAATAAATTTTCATGTTGGTTCATGCCTGTAATCCCAGTACTTTGGGAGGCTGAAGTGGGTGGATCACCTGATGTCAGAAGTTCGAGACCAGCCTGGCCAACATGGTGAAACCCTGTCTCTACTAAAAATGCAAAAATTAGTCAGGTGTGGTGGCAGGCACATGTAATCCCAGCTACTCAGGAGGCTGAGGCAAGAGGATTGCTTGATCCTGGGAAGTGGAGGTTTCAGAGAGCTGAAATTGCGCCATTACACTCCAGTCTGGGTGACAGAGTGAGACTCTATCTCAAAATTATATATATATACACACACATATATATTTATTTAATATAAAATATACTATATACTATATATTTTTAATATACTATAAAATATATACTCTAACACATATATATAAGAAACTAATTTATCGTATATGGTATATGAAAATATTATATATAAAATGTATATATAAAATAGTATATATAAAATATATGTTATATATATTATATATATGTATAAAATATATGTTATATATATTATATATATACTATAAAATACATACTCTAACATATATATAGAAGAAACTAATTTATCGTATATGGTATATAAAAATAATATATATAAAATATATGTTATATTTTTAATATACTATTATATATATGTTTCTCTAACACATATATAGAAGAAACTAATTAGATCATAAAGTATAAAATATTTTAATATTTTACTGCCAATATTCTGTTTAAAATAGCTGAAATAATTATCTCAAAACTATTTTTAGAAAATATGTATTTAGGCTGGGTGCAGTGGCTTATGCCTGTAATCCCAGCACTTTGGTAGGCTGAGGTGGGTAGATGACGAGGTCAGGAGTTTGTGACCAGCCTAACCAACGTGGTGAAACCCCATCTCCACTAAAAATAGAAAAATTAGCCAGGAGTAGTGGCAGGTGCCTGTGATCCCAGCTACTCAGAAGGCTGAGACAGGAGAATCGTTTGAACCCAGGAGGTGGAGGTTGCAGTGAGCTGACACTGCAGTCCAGCCTGGGTGACGGGGCAAGACTCCATGTCAAAAAAATATAAAAAAAGAAAATACGTATTTACTCATATTCTTTCCAAACTGTAACGATACCTGACTTTTTAATGTTAATTAACATTGTATAATTAACATAATGCTAATTAACATAATATTAATTAGCATTAACTCAATTAATGTCAATCTAGTGATTAGAGTGTTTTATTTCATTGTATTTTTATTTTTCTTAGTTTGTGCATTCCCTTACATATTTATCGGCCTTACAAGTTTATTTTCCATTAATTTTCTGTTTATATCATTTGTATATTTAAAAATGTCCTTTAAAAGATGTTTGTGGATTTTCTTAATATATTTTTGATGACATTACTTTGTCTGCTACATATGCCACCAATACTTTTTCTAATGGACTGACTGACTTTTAACATAGTATTATATTTCATTAACTAATTTAATCTTATAGGGACTTATTTTTCATTTATGATTGGTGTGGTTCTTCATTTTGTTTTCACTAAACCTCTACCAACTCTAAGACTATAAAGGTCCTCCATATTTTCTTTTAGTTGTTTTGTAGTTTCTTTGCATAAAAGCATAATTTTAACTATGAGCGCAACACCCTGAGATGGATACTATTATTATGCCCACTACATAGACGAAGTGAAATGGAAGACAACATTGAAGTGTCTATTAGTTTGTTCTTACATTGCTGATAAAGATATACCTGAGACTGGGTAATTTATGAAGAAAAAGGAGGTCTGATGGACTCACAGTTCCAAGTGGCTGGGGAGGCCTCACAATCACGGTGGAAAACAAGAGAGAATGACGGCCAAGCAAAAGGGAAACCCCTTATAAAAACATCAGATCTTATTCACTGCCACTAGAACAGTATGGAGGAAACCTCCCCCATGATTCATTTATCTGCCACTGGGTCTTTCCCACAACACTTGAAAATTATGGGAGCTACAGTTCAAGATGAGATTTGGTGGGGACACAGCAAAACCATATCAAAGTGATAATCACACCTTATTCTTGTTAGTTAAGTGTGTACATTTCAAAATTCTAACTAATGCATAAGCCAGCAATACTCACAGGACTGTGTTTAGGGACTCCAATAATAGAGCTACGTGTCAGATGTATTCCCTACACTCCATTTTCCTCAAACCCCTATATATTTACATGCAAATAAAAATAGCTAAAGCTTCTGCAGGCAATTAAACATACCGAGATTATAAAATTTCATTTTATGTTCTTATGATTAGCTTATCTAATCTATTCTCAAAACGATTAAATCAACACAGGTCAAAACAAAGAAGCATTGTTCCTTGGAACAGTTTAGAACTTTTTCAACCAGGAATAAATGGCAAGCAAATCTTTATAATTATTACACATATTTGACTAGGTTATTTTTTAAAATATATGCTTTTCCCAATAATTATGTTCAGGTAAACACTCATAAAATTGATGAAAGAAAAGCATAAAATTCTGTCTAAAGTTTAAATACATTCCAGGTGACTTTTTTAGTTTAATAAAAGGAATTCATTCCTTATTTAGCAAAATGAACTCATGCTAATCATTTGTTATTGGTATTTGATTGGATTTTATAATTTATAAAATATTTTTATATTATTTAAGTATCTCTGCAAACACATGATAAAGTATTTTTCTTAAAATGAGAAAACTAATTTTCTGAGAAATGTTATAATTTGCTCAAAGTCAAGAAGCGAGTAAATGGTGGAAACAAACTGATAACTATCATTTGTTCTCTTCCTGTTTCATGTTCAACGTTCTAAGCACAGAATAGACGAAATGGTGCAATTTTAAATGTTAAGATAAAGAAAATGCATGTGTGCTAATATCGGAATTCAGAGCCTCTGATTAGAAAATATCAAAAGAAGCAAGAGAATTCAGTTCTACTTATAATACAGCTACTACACAAGGAAGATTAAGGGAAAAAGTATTAGAGACCATTTAATAATAAGCTGACAAGCGGGAAAATGACATTTTTGTCCTGGACATTAGAAATATATTTTTGTGATTAGACTTTATAAATAGGGATGCTGGATTTAAGATAATAAAACTTTTCTTTTTAGTCTTGTTTCCTATTCAGTCTGTATACAGTGAGAGCTATTCAGAGTAACATATTTAACTTTTGAGAAGAATGCCAGCTACCCCAGTATTCCTTAATGTTACCAGCTGGTGCCAAGTAACAGACTAGAATAGTGAAACTGAGCCAACATGGTATGTGTTAACTTGCAACACTCTCTAATGCTTAGTCTGTTCATTATTTCCACTCCATTCATTCATTATGAGCCAGACACTATACTGTTTCCTTTTAGAGCTCTTAGAGAGTGGACATGAGCTAATGTCCTACTTTCCTTAAGCAAACTAATGTCATTCTGTAACCAAATAATATTCATGTATCAGTTGGTCATCTGATCCAATAATAAGAATTTTTCCCAATTTCACTCATTGTAGTTATCACCTTCTCAGTATTTGCTGAGTACTACTTCTACTATTATTTACTTAACATTTTCTTACATTCATTACAATAAAGATAGTAATTAATGTTTAATGTGTCTGCCATCTACTACCTTAAATCATTCAACTTGGTATCAGAGAAATACAGATCACACTTGTGGAGACACTAGAGTTATGAGAAAAGAAAAAAAAAAAAAAAACCACAGCAGGTTCTGGCTGAAGCAGGAGTTTAAACATTACACATTTCTTTTAGATCCATCTATTACAGACAAATTACTGCCCAGCAACAGCAAGGCTTTGACAGAGTTGTTATATCTAGTCGTTCAGTATTCAGGACCAGTATTTAATAATGAAAACAAGATGGATTATTCCTTGTTACATGTGACAGGCATGATGAAATAAGAATTATCATAGCTATTTACTACTTTTGAAAGAAGAAATGTGATCAGAAATGAAAACGCTCACTGTGATACTTTAGAAACTTTGATCAACTGTGTGTATCTCATAAAAGTGTCCACTGGAAATTCCTGAAATGTCTTCCCAAATGCACTTACTTTAATGTTTCTTGTAAAATACAAGACTTTATCCCCTCACTGTGTGCAAAACTTCACAGTATTTGATCCTATGATCTACTTGGCTTTAGCATGGAAATCATTTTATTCTTGCTTTTTCTGAAGTTAGCTCACATGATCAATCTAAGAGTTGAGAAAAGAAAAGTGCTAGCCCATGACCTGGTTTGCGATGTCTCATTGCATGAGAAGGTATTGTAATCCAACTTTCACAGGAAATACAAAGTTACCCTACTGAAAGCATGGTGGATAATAAAAATGATTTTCAGCTAATTTATATATTTTGAGAAAGGAAGCCAAAAGCAATGAACAGATTTAAAATATATAAGAGAATGTAGCTTTTGAAAACAGATGTCTGCGAGCCTAATAATATAGATTTTTAAAGCATTGATTTCTATGTATTTATTCCACAAATGTTAACTGAACACCTACATATGTTAGGCAATGTTCTAGATTCTGGGAATAGAGCAGTGAACAGCAAATCAGAAAGAAAATAGTTGAATCTTGTGGAGATACATTATTGCATGAGAACAGAAAATAAGCTAAGTATTGTTTACCCTTGAGCAACATGGAATTGACTGTGTGGGTCCACTTAAGGGTGGATTGTTTTTCGATAAATATAGTTGAGCCTCCAGATCTAGATTTTGGAAAATGCAGTATTGGAAAATGCAAAGATCACATATATGGAGAGCCAGCTGTTCCTGTCTGCAGGTTCCACAGGGCAAGCTGCAGGACTTGAGCATGCATGGATTTTGTTAGACATGGGTGTCCTGGAACCAATCCCCCATGGCTACCGAGGGATGACTGTAAAAAATACATAAAATGGGAAAAAAGGTAGAGGTACAGGGATGAAGTAAGCATTGTATTTTTTAAAAGGATGGTCAGGGAAGGCTTCCCTAAGACTATGTTAAAAAAAAAAAAGATTTTGCAAGTAAGTGAAACTTGAATATCTGCAGAAATAACATTCCTGGAAATGGGAATAACACATGCACATTTCCTGAGGTAGGTATCTACCAGGCATCTATTTAAGGAACAACAAAAAGTCTAGAACATATGGAGCAAAATGAGCAGTGGAGAAAGCAGTGAAAGATGGAGTTAGAACATCAAGGGAGAAAGCTCACATAGACCTCATAGAACATCATAAAAGAGTTTGCTTTCACTCTGAATGAGATGAGAAACTGGAGAGTTTTGAGCAGAGGAGAGAAATAATCTGACCTTGCTTTATTGATACCACTCTGGCTTCTGTGTTGAGATGGATATTGGATAATAACAATATCAGAAAAGCCAGTGAGGAGGCTATTTCAATAATCTTGATTAGAGTCGAGCAGTGGCAAATGCCTGTAGTCCTGGCTGCTCGGAAGATTGAGGCAGGACTGGGTGGCTGAGGCAGGACTGGGTGGCTGAGTTAGGACAATCAGTTGAGCCCAAGAGTTCCGGTCCTGGCTGGGCAACATATAATAACCTTGAGGAGAGACTCTATGATTTGGACCAGGATGGTTACAATGAAGTGGCAAGACTGTGGATAGTGTTGAAGATAAAATCAAAAGTATTTTGCTAACTAATTCAGTGTAAAGTAGAAAAATGAGGAGAGTTAAGTACGACTCCAAGGTTTTTGGCCTAAAAAATTAAAGTTGCAATTAACTGAAATTGCAAAGTTTGTGAGAGAGAACATGTTTGATTGGGGAAGATGAGGAGTTTAGCTTTGGACATTGATAAGGTTTGGATTTGTGTTACCGCCCAAATCTCAAACTCATGTCAAATTGTAATCCCCAGTGTTGGACGGGGGGGCCTGGTGGGGAGGTGATTTAATCATGGGGCAAATTTCCCTCTCAGTGCAGTTCCTGTGATAGTGAGGGCTCATGAAACATAGTTGTTTATAGATGTGTGGCACCACCTTGCTCTCTCTCTTCCTCCTACTCCAGCCACATAAGATGTGCCTGCTTCCCTGTCTGCCTTCCTTCATGCCTGTAGGTTTCTTGAGGCCTCCCCAGAAGCTGAGCATATGTTGCCATGCTTCCTGCACAGTCTGCATAATCGTGAGCCAATTAAACCTCTTCTCTTTATGAATTACCTGGTCCCAGGTGTTTACAGCAGTGCAAGAATGATCTGATACAGACATGCTAAATTTAAGATGTCTGTTGGACATCCAAGTGAGGAAGCTTAGTCAGCAATTGGATGTAGGAATCTGGAGCCCAGAGGAAGGTGCTAATTAAAAATATAAATTTGGTGCTTACAGATTTTAGATAATATTTAAAACCATGAGCCTGGACAAGATCATCAAGGATATTCAGATATTCAGGAATATGAACAAAAAGTTGGAAAAGAAAAGAAAGAAACCAGAATTACGTGTCTCCTTGAAGGACAAATTTAAAATGTATCTCAAGGAGGAGGGAGTAGATAATTAATTGGTCAAGTGCTGCTGATAGATAAGATGAAGGCTAAAAATCAGTCATTGGATTTAGCAATATGGAGAAGTTTTAAAGAGTGTGGAATTTGAAAAGCACAATGCTTTTAACGAACCAACGTCTAAAAAGGAGCGGAGAAATGAAGTGGTAGCTGAAGGAGTTGGGAGGTTTGTTTCTTTGCTTGGTTTCTAATGGGAGAAATGATAGCATGTTTGTAGATTGATGTGAATTAATGAGTAGAACTGAAGGTGGGATGATGCTATTCAACTTTGGTAATAGGAAGAAAGGAAAGATTTTGATAAAAATACTGATAGGTGAGAAAATATGCTATGGAAGCTTAAGGGATTTCTCTGCTGTTTACTTCAAATTTCCCAGTGAAATAAAAGTCATCAATTGAGAAGGAATGCTCCAGGTCTGGAGATAAAGAGGCTGGAAATAGGACTGTAGGACAGTGAATGCATTGAGGCAATGGAGAGTGTGTGCCAGACAGCAATAAGAGCCCACTTTAAGATTTTAGTGAGAAATTTAAAATGAGACTGCTCCACATGAATGTTCCTCTCCAGCCATGTTCAGCTGCAAGGTCATAGGCACTAATGAGGGAAGAGTTAGATTTGGCAGGTGTTGTTTTTCCAAGTGTTATGACGTAAGAAAGAGGCTAGGATGCTGGTGGTATATACAAGGAAGAGATTATAATTGAACATGGAATTGAAGCTGGATACAAAGAGAAATGAAGACGAGGTGGTGAATGATATAAATATCTGAAAATGACAAGTAGATATTGGTTTTCCATATCATTATAGAATTAATGTGGAATTGGGTGAAGAAGAGAGCTTGAATAGGGTCAGAATGCTTGAAATTGATATTATGGATGAATTGTGTTAAACTCCTGAAAGTATCACCAGTAATCTATTAATAAGGCAAAACCAGGCTTATTAGAATTCACTGCAGTAAAGATGAACACCTCGTGACTCTTAGCCATGTTTCAAAAGGAGAAATTCTGGAAAGAATATCCATAGTGGCAGGACTCTGGGAACACATTTTAAAGTTTTTGTTTTATTTTGTGTTAAGTATGGGAACTAGAAACTGGGGTGAAATTTGTGACCTAGCAAGATTTAATGTGTAATTGTTGTTAGCTGTTTTGTCCAGGGGAACTGACTTAGGTAAAGGCCTTCAGTAAATTGATTTGCAGGAATTTTTTGAAGCAAATAATAAATGTATTTATTGGCTTATAGTTTTTGTCTTATCTTTCCTAGGAAAAGTTTTCCTCAAACTAACAGCTCAGTCATGCTAACACAGGTGGCCTCAGATTACAAGCCAAAAAAGCTGTCACCTTAACTGAGGTGATTGCAGTTCCACGTTAGTTACTGTAAATGTCAAAGACAAGGTTTTATGACAAAGTCCCTAAGTACTTGACAAAGAATTGAGGATTTGATCATTGGAGAAGAGGATTCAAGGAAACAAATATTGAGGTGACAAAGAACTAAGTCAGGAATAGTATGAAGAGTGATAGTGAGCCAGTAGTCATGATTATCAAAGAATGAAGAAATGACTAGGGATCAGTACATAGTACAACAAAGAGGGATACAGAGGAGTATGGTATGCGAACATGAGATTCAAAATTAGGAAGTTTAGAAAGAAGGGAGGATACATGTCCTGAAAAAGACTCTTAAGAGCAAGGAGTCCTCCTAGAGCAACTTCTAGGCTGCATGGTACCAGAGGTATAGGAAAGTGTAGTTTCTTAGCCCTTTATGACAAATCTAGACAAGCGAAGCCCTAAAGTTGCTTGGTATAAAGCTGGGCAGCTGAGCAAGGCTGAGCTTTATACCAAGCAACTGAAATGGTGATCAGTTAGAACTTCCAGCAGGGGGAGTATGAAGTAAGGAGGATGATGGAGAAGCCCAAGTGTCGGGAATGAGACCAGAGAGTAAAGATAATCAAAATCAGGAAGAAAATAATAGTTAGCTGAAGATACAGTGAAAGTTTGGAAGTATTTTATTTCAATTTCTTTTTCCCAATATGGGATTTAAAAATTTTTTTCTTTTTATAAGACTTTAGAAGAGATTTTAAAAGAAAGGTTAAAAATTCGTGAATTTATATCGTAATAATCAGAGCCAACTCTGATTATGAAGTAAAAAGCATCTTAGAGATAATTCTAGATGTCAATGAACAACTTGCCTACAGGTGAAACTCTTTTTACTTAAATGTTTCATGTGATTAAGTAGAGGATGTACATCCATTTCCACTGAGATCTGCTAATCTATTATTTGCCAAATGGAAAACACTTAGAGCAAATGATTAATAGTTGTGATGGGTGATGGGCAATGGGGGATTCTCATAGCCATTATTATCTTCATGAATATGTAATACAAATGAAACATTTAAAGGTTTTCCTTTTGCATTCATAACCAGGTTTCCCCCACTCTGATTTTTAAAACAACGAATGTGATCCCAAAAGAGAATCTTTTTTTTTCAGATGGTTGTGAGCAAAGCTATTTTTCTCTCATCAAGAAAAGAAATTGCATTTACATCAATTTTAATAGTAAACATCTGATAGTCTTATCATTGTAAAGAGTACTAAAATCATTGATTGATAATTTACGGTATAAAAAATACATATTAAACTAGAACTCATTCATGATAAAAATAGCAAAATGGAATAAAGGGGGAACTTCCTCAACTTAATAAAAATCTACAAAAAATCTATAGCTAACGTCATTCTTAATAGTGAAAAACTAGAAGTTTTTTCACTAAAATAAGGAACAAGGCAAGGATGCTCTCAACAGTTATTTCATCATCATACTGGAAGCCTTAGCTAATAAAATAAGAGAAGAAAATAAAATGTGTACAAAATGGAAAGGAAGAAATAAAATTGTCTTTGCCTACAGATGATATTATTGTGTATAATGAAATAGAAAATCCAAAAGTATCGATGAAAAAACTAACAAGTGGTTATAGCAAGTTTGCAGAAAAGAACAGTAATATACAACACTCAATTGTTTTTCTATATGCCAGCAAGGAACAATTATAATTTGAAATTAAAAACACAGTACCATTTAAATTAGTACCAAAAATATAAATATTTAAGCATAAATCTAACAAAAACCATAAAGCGTCTATAGAACTAAAACTACAAAACCCTGGTACAAATCAAAGAAATACTAAATGAATAGAGAGATATTTTGTATTTGTGGAACAAAAAGACAACATTGTTAAGATGTCAGTACTTCCAAACTTGATCTATAGATTCAATGTGATCCCAATAAAAATTCCAGAAAGTTATTTTGTGGCTATTGGCAAACTAATTCTAAAGTTTATGTAAATAGTCAGGAGACATAGAATACACAACGCAATACTGAGGAAGAACAAAGCCAGAGGACTGACACTGGCAACTTCAAGACTTACTATAAACTTACAGTAATCAAGTGTGGTAATCATAAAAGAAAGGCCAAATAGATCAAAGGAACACAATAGAGAGCTCATTATGTTTGTGAGACATATATATATTTAGGGAGAGAGCTATAGAGCTATAGGTCATTTATTTTCATAGCTGTCATATAATCTAGTTTATGAAGATATCATTTTTTTTTCTTTATTTTACTGTTAAATGGATATTTGAGCTGTTTCCAGTTTTTAAAAGCTGTTTTTGTATATTGACTTTTTTGCTTTATGTATTAATCAAGAAAGGTGTGTTAAAATTGTCCACTAAGTATATAAAGATAAATGTATCAATTTTCCCATGATGAAAAAAAGGCACAAAAAGGCAATCACTATTAGGCAGCCAAAAAGAAATAAAAGAGAAAATATTTGCCATTTTGAGAAATATCCATTCAGCTTCTTTGCCCATTTTTAAATCATGTTACTTGTTTTCCTGTCGTTGAGTTATTTGAGTTCCTTATATATTTTGGATATTAGTCCCTTATTAGATGTATAGTTTGCAAATATTTTCCTCAAGTCATGGACTCTCATCACTGTTACTTGTTTCTTTTGCAGTGTAGCTCTGTAGTTTGATGCAATACCACTTGTCTAATTTTGCTTTTGTTGCCTACAACTTTGAAGGTCTTACCGAAAAAATTATTTCATAGACCAATATCATGGAGCTTTTCCTCTGTTTTCCTCTAGTGACTTTACAGGTTTGGGTTTGACATTTAAGTCTTCTATTGATTTTGAGATGACTGTTGTATATGGTGTGAGAGAAACATCCAAATTGTTTCTTCAGCATGTATATACCATTATTCCAATACAACTTACTGAAGTGGCTATTCTTTCTTCATTCTGTGTTCTTGCCACCTTTGTCAAAAATAAACTAAATTTTTGGGTTTGTTTCTGGACTGTCTATATTGTTCTGTTGGTCAATATGTCTCTTTTTATTCCGTATCATACTGTTTTGATTATAATAGTTCAATAGATCAAAATATTATATCAAAATAAAATTAGATAGTGTGATACCTCCAGCTTTTCTCTTTTGCTCAAGATTGTTTTGATTATTTCAGGTCTTTTCTGGTTTAATACAAATTTTGGGATTTTCTTATTTCTGTGAAAGGTGACATTAGAATTTTGATAGAAATTGCATTGAATCTCTAGATTGCTTTGGCTAGTATGGACATTTTCACAATATTAACTCTTCCATCCATAAACATGGGTTTCCTTTCCATTTATCTGTGTCTCCAATTTATTTTATCAATGTTTTATAGTTTTCAATTTATGGATCTTTTTCCTCCTTTTCTAAATTCTATTTGTTAATGCTATTGTAAATTTGGTTGTTTTCTTAATTTCTTTTTCAGATAGTTTATTGTTAGTGTCCAGAAACACTACTGATTTTTGTATATTGATTTTGTAACCCGCAACTTTACTGAGTTTGTTTACCAGTTCTAAGAGATTTTTGTTGAAGTCGTTAAGGCGTCCTATATATAAGATCATGTCATCAGCAAACAGTGACAATTTCACTTTTTTCTTTCCTAAGTGGTTGCCTTGAATCTCTTTTTCTTGCCTAATTGGTTTGACTAGAACTTCTAGTGCTGTGCTGAATAGAAGTAGCCAGACTGGGCATCTTTGTTTTATTTCTGATCTTAGAGGAACAACTTTCAAATTTTCACCATTGAGAATCATGTTAGCGTGAGAACACATAAACATATGGAGAGGCTGGAGAGTGGGAGTGGGGGAGAGGATCAGGAAAAATAGGTAGTGCTGGGCTTAATACTTGGGTGATGGGATGATCTCTGCAGCAAACCACCAAAGTACACATTTACTTATATAACAAACCTACACATTCTGCACATGTTAGCTGTGGACTTGTCATTATATGAGCTTTGTTGTTTTGAGGTAGGTTCCTTTTATAATTAGTTAGTTGAAAGTTTTCACTATGAAAAAAATGTCAAATTTTGTCCAATGCTTTTTCTGCATCCATTGAAATGATTGTGTGATTTTTGTCCTTCACTTTGTTTATATGGTGGATAACAATGACTGATTTACATAGGCTGAACCATCCTTGCATCCTGAGGATGAATCCTGCTTGGTCACAGTGAATGATCTTTTTAATGTACTGTTGGATTTTGTTTGCTAATGTTTTCTTGATGACTTTTGCATTTGTGTTTATCAGGGATATTGCCTTGTCATTTTCTTTTTTTTTTTTTTTGTTATGGTTTCCTTGTTTAGCCTTGGTGTCAGGGTAATTCTAGCTTTATAAAATGAGTTTGAAAGTAGACCCCCCTTTTTCAATTTTTTTGGAATAGTTTAGGAAGGAAATTGGTATTTGTCCTACTTTAAAATCTTGGTAGAATTATTAAGAGATGATTTATTAGTATATCTTCTTGCTCGTTATTAATCTGTTCAGATGTTCTATTTCTTCTGATTCAGTGTTGGAATATTGCATGTTTCTAGTAATTCATTTATTTATTTTAGGTTATTCAATTTGTTGGTGTTTGCAGGCAGTCCCTTACTATCGTTTGAGTTATAATTTTTCAACTTTGCAGTGGTGCAAAGGGATACTCATTCAGTATAAACTGTACTTGAAATTTTAATATTTTCCTGAACTAGTAATAACTGGTATGATACTCTCTCACAATGCTGGACAGTGTCAGAAAGCTGAAGTTCCCAGTCAGCCACATGATTCTGAGGGTAAACCACAGATACTTTATAGTGTACTGTGTTGCCACATAATTTTGCCCAATTGTAAGCTAATATAAGTGTTCTGAACATGTTTATAGTAGGCTGGGCTAAGCTATGATGTCTGGTAGGTTAGGTGTATTAAATGCGTTTTCAGCTTTTGATATTTTAACTTATAAGGAATTTATTGAGACATTATTCTCTTTTAGTCAAGGAGCATCTGTAGTTGTTCTTAGTGCTCTCAAGACCCTTTGTATTTCTGTGGCATCACTTGTAATATCTCCTCTTACATTTCTAATATTGTTTGAGTCTTCTCTCCTTGTTAGTCTTGTGAAAGTTTTGTTGATTTATCTTTTCAAAAAATCAAATTTTAGTTTTGTTTCTTTCTATTGCTTTTCTAGTCTTTATTGTGTTTATTTTTTTCTCCAATCTTTAGTTTCTTTCTTCTGCTAATTCTGAGCTTATTTTTTTTTCTTAGTTCCTTGAGGTGTAACACTGGGGTGTTTATTTAAAATCTTTATTCTTTTCTGGTATAGATATTTATTGCTATAAACTTATCTCTTAGAACTGTTTTGGCTGGGCACAGTGTCTCACTCCTGTTAATCCCAGCACTTTGGGAGGCCAAAGCAGGTGGGTCTCTTGAGGTCAGGTGTTCGAGATCATCCTGACCAACATGGTGAAACCCTGACTCTACTCAAACTACAAAAAGTTAGCTGGGCGTGGTGGTGGGTGCCTGTAATCTCAGCTACTCAGGAGGCTGAGGCAGGAGAATCACTTGAACCTGGGAGGCAGAGGTGACAGTGAGCCGAGATCACACCATTGCACTCCAGCCTGGGTGACAGAGTGAGACTCCAGCCCCCCACCCCCCAAAAAAAAGAGAACTGTTTCATTGTACACCATAGATTTTGATATGTTGTATTTAAATTTTAGTTTGACTCAGTATATGTTTTAATTTCCTTTTTCATATTCCTTTTTTACCCCTTGGATGTTTAGGAACATGTTTGATTTTCATGTATGTATGAGTGTTCGTGATTTCTCTATTACTGATTTCTAGTTTCATGTTATTAGGGTCAGAAAAGATACTTAATATGGTTTCAATAATCCTAAATTTGGTAAATCTTGTTTTGTGGCCTAACAAATGATCTATTTTGGAGAATGTGCTGTGTGTGCTTGAGAAGAACATGTATTCTGTTGCTGTTTGATAAAGTGTTCTATAAATATCTGCTAGGTCCATCTGGTGTAAAATATAGTTCAAATCCAGTGTTTTTTAATTGATCTTTTGTCTGGATGATCTGTTCATTTTTGAGAGTGGGGTATTAAAGTATCTTCCTAGTATTATATTGTAGTCTATGCTTATATTTAGCTCTATCAATTTTTGCCTAATTTAGTTTGGTGCTCCAATGTTGGGTGCATATATATTTAGAATTGTTATAATTTTTTGATAAATTGACCCCTCTATCAATATATAATAACATTCTTTGCCTCTTTTACAATTTTTAAAGTCTGTTTTGTTTAAATATAGCTACTCTTGCTTCTTTTGTTTTCCATTTGTATAGAATACCTGTCCATTCTTTTACTTTCAATTTGTGTCCTTAGAGGTGAGTTTCTTGTAGACAGGATATAGTTGGGTCTTTCTATTTTTATCCATTCAGCCATTTTATGTCTTTTGATTAGAAAATCCAATCACTTTACATTCAAATAAATTACTTAGATAAAGACTTACTGTTTCCATGTGTTAAATGTTTTCTAATTAATTTGTAGATTATGTGTTTTTCTTTTTTTCTTTTGCTGTCTTTTTTTTTTGGTTTGATGATTTTCCATAGTGGTATGCCTCGAAATACTCTCTTTTTGTCTTTTATGTATCTACGAAGAGTTTTACTTTGTGGTTACATGAAACATAAAATATATTACACTACTAACAGGATATTTTAAGCTGATAACAACTTTACTTTGATTATTTGCACAAACTCTATACCTTTACTTCTCCCAATACACAACTTGTTTTCATATCTTTTAAAGCCTGTGTTTCTTAAAAAATTATTTTAGCTACAGTTTTTTGTAATACTATAACCGGGTTTTTTCTTGGGTGCTGGTGAGGCACAGCTCCCCCAAGAGAATGCTGTGGGTTCTTGGTCTCCAACCTCTTAAAAAATAAGTGATAGGACCACTGCAGGTGCACCGTACACTCATAAAAGTAAATAACAGACCCAAGAAGTGTTGCAGAAAGGTGATTTTATTTAGGTAGAGAAAGAGAAGAAGAGAAAGACTTCCACAAAGAGTTTGGAAGGGGATTCCAGAGGAGAAATCCCAGAGGGGGAAAGGGAGCTCCCCACCATGTAGGAGGGAATTCCAGAGAGCTGGAAATCCGCTGTGGGTGAAGGAGCAGGGGAATTAATCATGGGAGAAATTCCGATCTTCCCAAGTTCCTCTGGCCAAGGAAAGGAGTTCCTTTAAACTTTCACTGGGGTGATTAACTCTTAGTTTCTTCCCGTGCCTGCAAAATTCAGACATAAACTGTGAAATCTCCCAGATGGAAAGAGATGGGAGTGGGGCATGGTGCTGGGAAATTCTTGCCCTTAAAACTACACCCCCTCATGAACCCGGAAAGAGAACACATTCCCTCAATATTTTTGCCTTTTAACCTTTATACTAGATATAATTGATTTTTACACCACCATTACAGTATAAGTTTGACTATATAGTTAGTTTTACCAGTGAGTTTTATATTTTTATATGTTTTCATATTGCTACTAAGTGGCATTATTTTCAGTTTCAAGAATTCTTTTTAGCATTTTTTTGTAAGGCAGGTCTAGCGGTGATAAATTTCCTCAGCTTTTGTTTGTCTGAGGAAGTGTTTATTCTTCACTTTTGAAGAGTAAGATTGCTGAGTGTGGTATCCTTGGTTGACAGGTTTTTCTTTTTCTTTCTTTCAGCTTTTGAAATATATCATTGAGTTCCTTCTGGCCTACTAAGTTTCTGTTGAAAAATCTTCATAGTCTCATGGAGAGGTCTCCTTATATATAACAATGCACTTTTCCCTTGCAGGTTTCAGTATTCTCTCTTTTCCTTAATTTTTGACAATTTGATTGTAATGTGTCTTGTAGTGGGTCTAAGCTTCTGGTAAGATCCATTCACTTGATCATAACATGGTGGAGAAGGCCAAAGGAGAAGTAAACACGTGCAAAGTGGCAAAACCTAATGGGCATCCTGCTTTTAACAACTCGCTTTTGCAGGAACAAATCCATTTCTGTGGAAGCTCATTTAGTCTCATGAAAACAAGAACTCACCCACTGCCAGGAAGAATGACACCAAAGCATTTATGAGGGATCAGCCTAAAAGACTCAAAGACCTCCCCCTAGGCACCACCTCCTAACACTGTCACATTGAGGATCAAATTTCAACATGAGTTTTAGTGAAAACAAAATATATCCAAAGCACAGCATGCTATAACTATTTTAAAATATTTTATCTTGTTAGAGTTTTCAGGAAACAGCCACAAGGAAATAAACATTACCGAAATGTACTTTACTCATGCTATTTTGTTTGTTTTATATTTACTTTCAGAAGGGTTTTAGGTAATTCAGAGCTATTCCTGTTATTGGTTGTGCTCTCTAACTATAAGCACAGCAAATAAATCTCCTTCTAAAATTAGAAAACCACTATTGTAATTTCCTTTATCTTTTTGCTTTTTCCCTATCAAATCTCAGCATTACAGTTCTCATAAGTACTTCTGAAGTCTTTGTTTTATTTACTGTGTTTAACACAAATACAGAGAATTTAAAATAACTAATAACCTTTTCTGTGTGTTTCTAAGTAATTTTTAATCTCTTTGGTATTTTCTTGTATTTGATGATTTAAACTAACCTATTGATAAAGGCTACCATTTATAGTATGTGTTTATGTGTCTCAGAATATTATGAACCTTTAAAATTTTTCTATTTCTAATCATTCAAACATATAACTCTTTTTTTTTTTTTTTGAGACAGAGTCTCACTCTGTCACCCAGGCTGGAGTGCACTGGCACGATCTACACTCATTGCAACCTCTGCCTTTTGGGTTTAAGCAATTCTCCCTGCCTCAGCCTCCTGAGTAGCTGGGATTACAGGAACCCACCACCATTCTTGGCTAAGTTTTATATTTTTAGTAGAGACAGGGTTTCACCATGTTGGCCAGTCTGGTCTCAAACTTCTCACCTTAGGTGATTTGCCACCTTGGCCTCCCAAAGTGCTGGGATTATAGGGATAAACCACCATGCCTGGCAATAGTGACTCTAGGGTTTAACTTCGATATAAAACTTATTTCTTTACCAAATTGTTTTCAGAAATAGATTCAAGATAATAATACACCTTCATGAGCAGTGTTTAATTTAAGAATAAGACTGATTTGGGGGCAGCATTGAGTTATTGATAAGGGAAAGTGGTGAGAGAATTGGAGGAGCAGTATGGGAGATTTGTTGTGAAGGGCCTTTTTTTTGACTTACTCAGAATATGCCAGAATGACAGTTTCTACAACCATTGAAAAGAGAATATTGAAACCAACCAGGAAACTCTGAAGATCTCAATGCTTATATTACAATGTCAGCCCTGACAGTCACTGACATATTGTTAACATCCAGACTATCTAGTAAAGATGTGCTAACCTTTCATCCCCATCCATTCTAAGGATCCATAAGTACCTAGTAAGTATAATGCTTTAACAGTATTTTTTCCCACAGAATATCCCATGGCATCTTCGTAAATGTTCACTTAGTATTCCTTCAAAATTAGTTTCTCAGTAAGATTTCTGCTTCCTTTTTAGCAAGTATTTTTTATGAACGTTTTTAAGAGGAGAGTTATAGCGTCACTGATTCAGAATGCCTATTATAAAGGAAGGACAGAGAAAAAAGTCAGCATCAGAAAGCTTTTTTTTCTTGCTTAGAGTAAGTGATATTCATACTTCTTAAATTTTGAAAAAATAATATAGTAATGATTGTCTATGCTAGGCTGCTTTTGGGTATACTGTTAGCTTCTAAAGCATCTCTGGTTTTTAAAAATCATTTTATGCATTTGTATCCAAGAGTAATGTTCCTTCTTATTCTATGTATTTCACTACTGAATGACGTCTAGCTTAGGAGCATAGAAAACCCAGAGGAAAAACTGGCAATTAAAAATCCCAACAAGGTAATGCCGGGTAACAGTACTTTTCTCTCTGAAAACCACTTTACTTTAAATCTGTGAATAGTACTGACCTACACTGAGCTTCACTGAGTTTTTTAAATACTTCTGTTTTTAAAAATAGAAAGTCACCAGTGCTTCAATTAATTGTAAAATTCGGAGGTGCTTCAGATTTTCTAATGAAAGTTAAAAATGTAAATATATTTTCAAAATTTACCTGTGTTTTTTCCCTGTAAAATAAGTGAGGGCTTTGCAGAGAATGCGCATTCTTGCCCAAAGTGCCCCACAGTTGCCTGACTCACTTTGCCTGCGATAGTTCTGTTCTGAAATGCGGTGAATTCTGCTTCAGTAATTTCCAGTCTGCAAAGTAAATGAAAAATTGTGGCGTAACAGGCAGGGATTTTGCCACCAACCATCTATTTGTATTAATTGGATTTGTAAAATGAAATTCCTGCATGGTTTAATGAGAATAATATGCTAAAAACCTCATTGAACTCCATCTCTTGCAGACAGACTTCACCAGATGAAGTAAAACCCCTGCTACTCCTCAGCACTCTGGGCCTTATAATTAGTGACATGCATGGCAGCAACACTCTGGCATGCCTGTGCTTTTCACTTTGGGTTATATAGTTGCAAATGAAAAATAGGACCCATATTTTATCAATAAAATTTATATTTGGGCAAATATAAATTATTATACATTATAAATATTAACTATTCCAGAGCGTAAGACTCTGCAAAAATGACCTAATTCACAAACGTTTTAAGTCTTAAATTTACGATGAATAATTTTAAGTAGTTTACCATATTAGAAATTTATAATGTCAGGCAATACATTTTTAATAGTAAAAATGTGTTGTTTCTGAGGTACTGGGACATACTGCTCCTTAACATAAAGGCCTAGATCTAGTAGGTATCATCAAAAAATAATAATCACATGTGTTATATGACTTTCCCACTATGAAGTTTTATGATCCATATATAGTAAATAATCTGTTTATTTGAAATTTTCTTATTACAGATTTCTATTTTATTTTACTGATGTCAAGACGTACTTAAAGCCTGGGTTTTAAAAAAGAATGTAGGCATGGGACTAATATATTTTGTGATAATTTTGAGATTTTAAGAACATTTTAGTAAAATTTAAAGCATCCATTTCTGCAGCATCTGTAAAATTGAAGGATAAGTGAATTAGTGCCTGTCTGTTAGAAATTTAGTGGCCATAGTTAATGACTCATTGAAATTATCCATTAATGAGTCCTAAACGAACGTTTTCAAAACAATTGCTTTGACATTGCTATGCTAAGTGAGGAGAATGCAAACATGAATGATGTCTAGTAGTCAGCCCTATGCCTGTTAAGAGAAACAGATGTATAGAGCAGATATTCACAATTCAATACAGGGCACAAAAAGTGATGTTGACACAGGGAATCGGAGTCTGTTTTCCTGTAGATTCTATGTGGATTATGTCATATGGAGAGTACAGTTCAATTTCAAAGGGGGGGAAAAAAAGGTGTATCATGAAGATAATAAAGATATTTCATCATTGAATGACATGCATGGGCCATATCAACATGTCATATGATATGACAGTAATTTCAGAAACTCTTTCATGGTAATAATAACAATATTTCCAGGTTATTGAAGCCAGGAGAAAAATTATAAAATTTGAATATAAAATTATAAAAGCAGTAACTTTTTCTTTTTTTGCCACAGAGTAAAAGGCAGATACTGGCAATCTATAAGCATTTGTTGAATAAATGAATATACATGTTACATATTTTTGCATAAAATGGATTATTTAATATTCACTATGAGCCTACAAAACACATAAGCAGGAATTATGACCTCCATTTTAGATAATAAAGTTTAAGATAACAGACTTTAAAAGAATCAACCAAGATCACTCACATAGTAAGTGACTGAGTAGGGACTCAAACATGTCTTGATTTCAAAGGCAGACACTTTCTGTCACATAATACCCCCTTCTACCTGTACTTTGTTTATATATTCAAATTTCAAGATGTCTGGAGAGCAAGAAAATGTGTTTAGGATAAAGATAAGTGAGAAGTAGAAACCCTACTTTACTTTGAAATTTATCACAGAATCCTCTATCAAAATCAGGGATAGCTCTATGAATAGATGTAGTATGCAAGAATATATGTAATGTAAATTCAACATCAGAAGGAGTCACTTTCCTCTAAGCAAAGAACTCTTGAGTCAGAAAACAATGTAACACTCAGAAAGTAAATTTTTGAACATTTTCTTTGTCTTACTCTAATATACAAATTCACTTATTGGATTAGTCCTGTTAACATTGTCTAAACAGCATCAGAACACTTGGGAGAGACAGAATTATATTCACAGGAGGTTCAATGTAGTGAGAGTCTCAGTGATATTGGACTATATATAGATGAGCATTGAGAGCACAATCTTGTGGCCAAGATAGAGGAGGACAATCTGGAGAGCACTGTACGTGGCCAGGAAGTCAGGAACAAGCAGGTTGGGGGATGAGGGGGGAAAGGCAAAAATGGAAAAACTCACTGTTTTACTTATGCCCAGTCATACTTAAAGCCTGTTCTTTAAGAGAAGAGTAGGCATGGGACTGTTACATTTTGTGATACTTTCCCCAGACTGTTCTAGAGTTTTAAAGAAGCCATAATCCAGTATGCTTCATAGGAATAATATGACAAAGTGATGTAATATCTGAGATGATGTAAAGTGATGTAATATCTGAGATCATGCAGTTACTTGTAAAATTTCCCCAGTGTCATGGCCACAGTTTCCTAAGTTAGACGAGAACCAAAGTTACCAAGAGTAAAGCAGTGGATTGCTGTTAGTTCCCTTGTAAAATAAACTAGAAAAACTGTATTTAAAAAATAAGATAGCAGGATTCTCGGCCAAGATGGCCAAATAGGAACAGCTCTGGTCTGCAGCTCCCAGCGAGACCAATGCAGGTGGATGATTTCTGTATTTCTAACTGAGATACCTGTCTCATCTGACTGGGACTGATTAGACAGTAGGTGTAGCCTGGGACTGATTAGACAGTAGGTGTAGCCCTTGGAGGGTGAGCTGAAGCAGGATGTGGTGTCACCTCACCCAGGAAGTGCAAGGAGTTGGGGAATTCCCTCCCCTAGCTAAGGGAAGCCGTGAGGGACTGTGCCGTAGAGTTATTCAGCCCAGATACTACAGTTTTCCCACAGTCTTTGCAATCCACAGACCAGAAGATTCCCTCAGGTGCCTACTACACCAGCAGGGCCCTGAGTTTCAAGCTATTTGGGTAGACACCAAGCTAGCTGCAAGAGTTTTTTTCATACCCCAGTGGTGCTTGGAATGCCAGTGAGACAGAACCATTCAGTCCCCTGGAAAGGAGGCTCAAGCCAAGGAGCTAAGTGGTCTTGCCCAGTGGATCCCACACCCACAGAGCCCAGCAAGCTATGATCCATTGGCTTGAAATTCTCGCTGTCAGTACAGCAGTCTGAAGTCAACCTGGAGCACTCAAGCTTGGTGGGGAAGGGGCATCCACCATTACTGAGGCTTGAGTAGGCGGTTTTCCCCTCAGAATAAACAAAGCCACCAAGAAGTTTGAACAGGGCAAAGCCTACCACAGCACCACAAAGCCTCTGTAGCCAGACTGCCTCTTTAGATTCCTCCTCTCTGGGCAGGACATCTCTAAAAGAAAGGCAGCAGCCCCAGTTAGGGGCTTATAGATAAAATTCCCATCTCCCCTGGGACAGAGGACCTGGAGGAAGTGGAGGCTCTGGGCCCAGCTTCAGCAGACTTAAATACTCCTGCCTGCCATCTGTGAAGAAAGCAGCAGATCTCCCAGCATAGTGCTCAAGCTCTGCTAAGGGACAGACAGTCTCCTCAAGTGGGTCCCTGACCCCTGGGCCTCCTGACTGAGACACACCTCCCAGCAGGGATTGACAGACACCTTATACAGCAGAGCTCTGGCTGGCATCTGGAGGGTGCCCCTCTTGATGATGCTTCCAGAGGAAAGAATAGGCAGCAATCTTTGCTGTTTTGCAGCCTCCACTGGTGTTACCAAGGCAAATAGGGTCTGGAGTGGACCTACAGCAAACTCCAGCAGACCTGCAGCAGAGGGGCCTGACCGGTAAAAGGAAAACTAACAAACAGAAAGCAATAGCATCAACATCAACAAACAGGATGACAACTCAAAAACCCCATCCAAAGGTCACCAACATCAGAGACCAAAGGTAGACAAATCCACAAAGATAAGGAAAAACCAGCACAAAAAGGTTGAAAATTCTAAAAACCAGAATGCCTTTTCTCGAAAGGATTACACTTTCTTTCCAGCGAGGAAACAAAACTGGATGGAGAATGAGTTTGATGAATTGACAGAGAAGTAGGCTTCAGAAGGTGAGTAATAACAGACTCCTCCAAGCTAAAGGAGCATGTTCTAACCCAATGCAAGGAAGCTAAGAACTTTGATAAAAAGGTTACAGGAACTGCTAACTAATCAGTTTAGAGAAGGACATAAATGACCTTATGGAGCTGAAAAACAGTATGAGTGTTGGGGTTTGACAGGCAGATGCTGACCCACAATGGATGAATAAATTCACTCAGACACAGAATACCATGAGAGAGTGGGCTAGGGGTGTTCATGGTCACTCACAGATACTCCAGGAGAGTGCTATAAAGAGTTAGCAGCCGCTGGCCCCAACTCCCTGTCCTTTCCGGCCTTTAGTCAGCACACATTAAATGACAAAAGATTTGAGTCAACAACACTAGAGGGTAGATTAAAGGTCAGGTTCTGAGGCCTAAAGCAAACACCATTTGTGGATGATAAATCTGGATGCCCTCCCTCCAAAAGATATCTGGTCAGTGAAAGATTAAAGGTTAGTTTTTAGGACCACATGAGTAAACAAGCTATTTAGGTAAATTCCCTTACATTTCTTTGTTATTTTCTTTCCTTTATCAACTAAAGGTAAAGGGGGATTAGGCTGCCTTCAGCTGTGATTCTACCCTGAGGCTTTTACAAACTCTTACACGATTTTCCAAGAAGATCTGTGACTATTTTCTATAACTTTCTCTAATATTTTTCCCTGAACTACCACATCTCCCCCTTTTCTGTTTTCTGTATCAGGTGTTGTTGATTGAAGATTACAGATGTATGCCGTAGCAGTTTTATCAGGCAAGGCAGTTGTTGCTCTATTCCAGCTTTGCATCCTAGAATCAGTAAATAACATAAGACAATCATGAGTATAATTAGAAACATTCTTTTCCAATCAGAGAATGATCCCCAGGAGAGGGGAGTCTATCCAGGAGAGATGATCTTCCACACCCTTCCATATAGCTGTTTGTTGGGTGTATAGATCTACAGTGTGAAGTGACTCTAAAATTTTTGTTTTAAGTTGCTTTATGTCTGCTGTTAAATTATCATGAAAGGTTCCCAGAGGTGTTGCTTCACCTCATCCCAACTATGTTTTGATTGATTCCATGGTAGAGAAGTGACACAGATATGTTTGTCTTCCCAGTCACAGTTTAATTGCTGTAGGAATGCCAGCGCATTCTGTTGCTCCCCTGCATATTCCAAAGCAGCCTTGAGGCCTTGCAGACGTGCAAGCATTGTTTGATCTATACCTTGCTGTAAGAGAAGTTCATTAGACATATTTTTGGCCAGATTATCTACAAAGGCAGCTGTTTGTACTGACTCAGTACAAACAATGCTAGATGCCACAGCAATGCTAGCAGTTGCCAGGATGACTATGGCTAAGACTATAAAAGGCTATAAGTGTGCCTAGGAACCTTTTGTATCTGACCTGGGACAGGGCATGTTCTAAGGTGGCAAGGTCAGAGGAACAACATTCTTAAAGAAAAGGATTTTCAACTCAGAATTTCATATCCAGGCAAACTATTTCACATCCGACAATTACTTCTATTTTAAGCTTACTTCTAATCGACTTCATTGTAGAAATCACTTTGAAGTTATGTGGTTGAAGGTGTGGTCAATTAAATGGTCATTGCATAATTGTTTTGTTTGTTTAAATGCAGTGTTATCTAGGAAACTCATATTAAAATAATCTTAATCTTCCAAGGGAATTTGATAGTTAAAAATTGTGAAAGATTATTTGATAAATACATTTAATCAGTATTTTTTGAGATGTTATACATTTTACAGCATAGAATTTACACTTCCCTTGTAGTGTCTAGCCTTCTGGAATAAATCAGAAGAGTATGGCAGAATGCCAAGAGGCAAAAGCTAACAAGTGCTTTAAAAAAGTATGTAACACTCCTTATCACCCTATCTCCTGTCACTCTAATACATGTTGCACATTTGAACCTGAGTATGTTATATGCCGTACATACATACCGTACATGCCCCCCTCAACCTGTTTATGCTGTCGCACCTGTATTCATGTGCTCTTTTTTGCTGAGTAACTATACCTCTTCCCACTCCCTGAATGACTCATGAACAATTGTAGTGTATCTTAGTTTCTGATCTTATTTATGTGGTAGTGCTTTTCACTGCCATTAGTTTATACACACACTTTTGGGCTTGAAGTGTCAAAATCATTGTATTTGTTAATTATCTTTATTAAAACTACAAATTCAATTGTGTCAAACATAGTCAAATTTTCTCACTTTAAAAAGAACTTGGCAATCTTAATATATCTTTAAAAACTTAACAACTCTCAGGAATTATATTAATTTATTGTTTCTCCTTAGGGTTAGTGAGATCCTATGAAGTGGTAGGATCCTAATAAGCTGGTATCTCCTTGGTATCTTGTGGGGAATTGATTTTTCCAAGTTGTAATTAGATTTAAATGCTTTACTGGCTACAGAACAGCAAACATTGGAGTTTACTCAACAATTTATTGGCTAGGAATAAGAGAAATCTAATTCTAGAGGGTACTAAAAGCATTGGAGAATATGTGATACTGTAATAAAATGCCTAGGTAGATTAATAACACGATTATTAGAAAGATACAAATTGAATAATTGTGAACAATTACCCAACTTCTATTTTTATACCTTTATTTGTCTTTATGCAACACTCTGAATTTTTTTTTATTGTGCTTTAGGTTCTGGGGTGCATGTGCAGATCATGCAGGATTGTTGCATAGGTACATACATGGCAATGTGGTTTGCTGCCTCCATCCCTGTATCACCTATATCTGGCATTTCTCTCCATTTATCCCTTCCCAACCTCCCCCACCCCCTGCTGTCCCTCCTCTAGCCCCCTGACAACAGACCCCAGTGTGTGATGCTCCCCTCCCTGTGTCCATGTCTTCTCATTGTTCAATACCTGCCTATAAATGAGAACACCCGGGTGTCTGATTTTCTGTTCTTGTGTCAGTTTGCTAAGAATGATGGTTTCAAGATTAATCCATGTCCCTACAAAGGACATGAACTCGTCATTTTTTATGGCTGCATAGTATTCCATGGTGTATCTGTGCCACATTTTCTTTGTCCAGTCTATCATCGATGGGCATTTGGATTGGTTCCAGGTCTTTGCTATTGTAAATAGTGCCGCAGCGAACATACGTGTGCATGTGTCTTTATAATAGAATGATTTATAATCCTTTGGGTATATACCCAGTAATGGGATTGCTGGATCAAATGGAATTTCTATTTCTAGGTCCTTGAGGAATTGCCACACTGTCTTCCACAATGGTTGAACTAATTTACACTCCCACCAACAGTGTAAAAGTGTTCCTATTTTTCCACATCCTCTCCAGCATCTGTTGTCTTCAGAATTTTAATAATCGCCATTCTAACTGGCGTAAGATGGTATTTCAATGTGGCTTTGATTTGCATTTCTCTAATGACTAGTGATGATTAGCATGATCATTACATTATGGCTGGGAAAATCAGGCACATCAGAAATTCTCAAAAGCCACTGGCCAAAATTCACCAGAAGCCAGAAGTGAAGAGAACCATTGCTACAGCTCTTTCATTCAGCCGCAGAAGCATGGAGCAGAGTGGAAAGAGCGAAGAAAGGAAATGGGGTTCGACAGAGATGATTTCAACTGTCCATTTTCATCAGAAAAACTTAAAATAACACCTGATTAACTTCTCACCTAGTTGCATACAAAATGTTAACAGCTTGTTTCTTTCTTTCCCTCCCTTTCTTTTTCTTTTCTTTCACGTCTTTTCTTTCTTTTTTCTTCTTATCTGAAAAACTGAGTGCTTATTAAAGGGGTAATTTTTAAAATCTTACTAAAGATTTTGGTAGTAGTACTGGGGTACACATCTCAGTTGCTACACATAACAGCAAGAAGAGGGGGGTGAAAAAATCTGTCTCAAACGTGCCTTTGATTATCTCGTCAGGTTCACATGCTTTAAATTGCACTTAGGCTTTTTTTTCTTCCTCTGAGTAGTTATAGATTAGAAGTTTAATTTCAACCTGATATAGTGTGGCTGTATAGAGTGAAATGGCGTTTTGATATTTTAGCAGAATATATAAAAGGACTTATAAAAATACTAGTCGAAAATAATATTGTGCTGTGATGGTTTGTAAATTCTATCATATTACATCCTCATTTTTCATAGTTCAATATCCTTGTCTACTAGGAAGATGCATAATATTTATTTTTGATACATTGGTAAAATAATTACTTCTAAAACATACCCAAAAAGAGCTATCTTATGCAAATTCCATTTAACCACCAATGACATTTGACAATGATACAGGTATTCATTTTTGATCAAAAGATTTAGCTACCCAGAACTGTTTACAATAAACACCACAGAAAATGCCATGTGTTTCAGATAACTGCTCTATTTATTTAATTGATGTTTATGATGAAATTACAGTGCAAGATTTCAGATATGCATATGGATGAACCAGATGTAACACAGTAAGTTTCTGTATTATTTTTTAAAGTACTCTGTGATCCAGTGGATTTGAAATTTGCAGTTACTGTCTGGTTTTACTAATCCTTGCAAATTCTAAAAAGGAAAAATTAATAAAATATAACTACAGATGACACAAATATCTGCATGTTACTCTTTGAACATGAGTAATTTATAAAACTTGCTGAATGAAAGTAAACATCAAGATTATTTCTATTTTTTATCTTTCTTTGACTTTCTCTTTGGTGGAAATGCTAGCAATCAAGATAAGCAGTAATCCATATTCTAAATAAATTATTGATATTATACATATATATCATTCATTGGCATTAATTTATATACAGCCTACAAAGGTTTTTTGTAAAGCAGTGACACAGATTGTAGACATCACATTAAGAAATTTGTGTCTTTAGTCTATACTTTTGCTGTGTTGTCTCTTCTCAATGAGAAAAGTACTTGATTAATAACAAGGAATATTTTAAATTGTATTTTGGTTTAAAGGTTTTCATGACAGCAATCTGAGTGTGTTTATTTAAATTTAAAATATACATACCCTTTAAGCAATTTCATTCTGGGAACTCAGTCAACCAAAAAAGAAACCTAACAATACATAAAGATGCAATTAGAAGATATATTTATTACCATATTATTTATATTGACAAAAAAGTAATAAGCTATCAAAAAGTCTATCAATAAGAGAATGTTTAATAAGATATGGAGTAGGCATTGGGTTAGTCTGGTTCTTATGAGATACGGATGGCAAAGCAGAACTAAATATGCAAAGATTTAGTAGGAAAACTGCACGTAGGAGAGAAAATTGGATGGGAGTATCTGAAACTACCATGCAGTCTAAAGAAAGTTCAGTGAAGCCATCAGGGAGTCTGTGAGCCTAAATAGCAAGAAGGTAAGTCCGCCTTCATGCACATGGAATCTTTGATATGTACGTTGATAAGCCATGAGGCAGGGAAGAGTTAATAATACCCCAGATATCTCCATGTTTTCTTGCCTTTACGACTGACGGTACCAGTCTCTCTACCAGGATTCATTTCTGCATCTACTAACCCAGCTTCAAAGTTCAGCTCAAATATTATCCTCAAATAATTTCCTCTCTATAATATTCTTGAAATAAAATTACAGAGATGAACAATAAAGTTAGTGGTTGTGAGGAGTTAGGAATCCGAAGGATGTGGCTGTAAAGGCATACCACAAGTGATCTTTATGGCAATGAAATAGTTCTGTATCTGAGACCCGAAGATGTTTATTAGCCCATAGTAACATTACGTGGTATGGTGGTAATATTCATCTGCTCAAGGGACAAAATTGCATAAGAGTATACACACACAAAAATATATAAAACTGATGAAATTTGAGTAAGCTCTGTGGCTTGCATTAATGTCAATTTCTTGGTTTTGCTATTGTAGTTATCATTGGAAGAAACTGGGTAAGAGGTACACAGGACTGCCTTGTACATATTTTGCAACTTCTTTTGAATCTATAATTCTTTAAATATAAGAAAATTATACATGTACAAAAAAAAATTCATGACAAATTATTTGTCATTGCCTCAAATTGAAATAAAATTAAATGACCATGAAGAATAGAATGAATACAGGAATTGTAGCATTTTCACACAACAGCAGTAAAGCAATGCTACAATGCAACACAAATGATTTTCACTAATGTAATAGGGAACAAAAGAAGCCAGTATACACTGTATTACATACTTTTCTTAAAAGTAACCTATGTGCTATATATCAGCATAATGGTTACCCTGGAAGGGTAGTTCCTGGTAAGAGGCATAAAGATGCTAAAAATATTCTATTTCTTGTTTGGGTGCCAGTTGCATGGTGTGTTCCCGTGTAAAATTCTCTAAGCTGACACTTGCATTTTATACTTTAATAAAATATATATTTGAAGAAGAATTGCTAAGGAAACCAGGTGTATATTTTTATCAAATTTTGTCTGATTGATAGATGAGTAAGAGTGAGTTAAGACTTAATACAAAATAATTAAAAATAAAACGAATTTTAATTCTATACTTTAAAAAACAAGCTTTGGAGAGTATGCAAAATTAAATGACTATTTTTAACTCACTTGCTTTCCTAGTGAGAGATAAAAAAAAAAAAAACGCTGGGCTGGTACAGGATTCTTTATTTTTTTTTAATGATGTCCTGATAATCCAAATAAAAAGATGAAACCAGTAGAAATATATTCATATGTATTCGTATGTCTTGTTTATGACTTATACGTGTCCAGGCTTGGACAAATTATCAGCAAAGTGACAACTGTCCCTGAGGAGCCCCAGCTGGGGAAGGTGCAGCTGAGGATTTTTATTAGCACATACAACATTACGTGGGACTCATGTAACTTGAGAAATGCTGCAAGACAATGGAGTTTAAATATTTATTGTATAACAGCAGGTGCTAAGTTTCATATTCAGTAGGAATAATTTATTTTGTTACTCTTCTCTCAGCCAATGTGGGATAATTAGTTTATTAATCGTATATACTTAGCCAGAGATTTTATAGCTATATCAGCACAGATTTATAGAGTGTAAGTGGTATACTGAAGATCCTTATGACTGTATTTTCCTGTTTAAAAAACGTAAAAGCCTAAAAACTCAAGAGACCATCCCGTGACTAAAACATAAAGGTAATTTCACTACAGAATAAATAGTAAATCAACGACAGCCCATGTAGTAAGCCTTTGGAGTTTTCTCTGAGATGTTGCCATGTTTTTCCATGATTCCTTCTTGGGCATTCAAACTCACAAGTAAAATAGAGGGGGAGGCCAGGCAGGGTGGCTCATGCCTGTAATCCCAGCACTTTGGGAGGTCAAGGTGGATGGATCACCTGAGGTCAGGAATTCAAGACCAGCCTGGCCAACATGGTCAAACCCTGTCTCTACTTAAAAAAATAGAAAATTATCTGGGTGTGGTGGTGGGTGCCTGTAAGCTCAGCTACTCAGGAGGCTGAGGCAGGACAATTACTTGAACCAGGGAGGCAGAGGCTGCAGTGAGCCAAGATTGTGCCATTGCACTCCAGCCTGGGCAACAGACCGAGACTCTGTCTCAATAAAGAAAAAAAAAAAGAGAGAGGAAAAGAACATTACAGAAAGAATTTAGATGTTTAGATATTTTTATAGCCAATTCTATCACTACCTTTTTGTCTTATTTTGCAAATCTCTCCACCTCGTTGGTCCTAAGTTTCCCTCTCACAAAAATATCAACTTATTTTTGTAGTGTTATTATTGACCGATAAAGTGACAGAAAAATAGTAGGCATGAAATTTTTGTTTCAGCAAATTATCTGTTATATTTGCACAGTAGCCTAATGAGCACAATGGAGAAATATTGACTGAATAAGAGTTTAGCTCATTGGTTTGCACTTTGGTTGAATGAGGAAACATGTATCAGAGAGGTTGTTGGTTCCATTAACATCGCTTTGGAACCTGCTGCTGAAGGGCTCATTCATTGTCCCAGCCCTCAATAACTCATTCATCAATGGCTTGTATCAGAGTATGAAAATATGAGTCTCAGATTTGGAGTTGAAGCTAAGAGGTAAAGCATATATATGAGATCATATTATCAGTTACTTAAAAGATCTGGACAGGACTGAGACTGGTGCCTTTAGTCATAAAGGTAGGAAAACTTGGAGATATTTGGGGAATTGTAAAATCTCCCTACCTCAGGGCTGATTAATATACATATCAAAGAGCCTAGATCAGGCCACTTGCACTCCAGCTTGGGCGACAGAGCAAGACTCTGTCTGAAAAAGAAAAAAAAAAAAGATTCCATGTGCATGAAGGAACACTTGCTGTACATATCTTTTCACAGAAATCAAATAAATCTAAGGCAAATGTATAACACCTCAAGGTAGTAGATCTGCAAAAGGCAGCTTAGAATATTTTGGATGAGCATCAGGTTCAACACATTAACAACATAATGTGCCTATCAAAAATAGCAATAATCTTTGCATAGGATCCAAAGTAACAAAGCTAATAGTCATATTCTACACTGATTGGACAACATCTAGTGAGACTAGTTCATGGCTCCAGAAGAGAACTCTGATAAATTTTGGTATACCACAGTATTGAATTTGGTAAAGGAACAGAAGCAATGCTATGAGAGCACTGTGGAGGTGCCTGCAGATGTATAGAGGAAAAACAGAGAAAACAGGATATAGATCATGAAGTATTTGAGGCGCTGTCAAGAAGAAAACTAATTTGATCAGGAAACCCCTCCCCACAGTGTCAAGTTACAGGAAGATAGCTTTTTAGTCAATGTAAACTAAAAACTGCTAACTATTAGAGATGTCAAACGATTAAATGAGGCTGGGTGCAGTGGTTCATGGCTGCAATCCCAGCAGTCTGGGAGGCCGAGATGGGTGGATCACTTGAGGTAGATTAGCTGCATCTAACGATGGCTTGTGAATATTAGCGTATCGGCAAACCATATGGTAAATTAGACTTCTCTCTGGTAATTTACCGGAAGTTCGAGACCAGCTTGGCCAACATGGTGAAACCCCTTATCTACCAAAAATACAAAAACCAGCTGGGCGTGGTTGTGGGCACCTGTAGTCCCAGCTACTCAATAGGCTGAGGCAGGAGAATCACTTGAACCCAGGAGGTGAGGTCGTGGTGAGCCAAGATTGTGCCATTCATTCCACTCCAGCCTGGGTGACAAAATGAGACTCTGCCTCAAAAAAAAAAAAAAAAAATTAAATGAGCTACCCTAAATGATGCTCTCCATCTCTACTGTCACTGCCTTTTCTAAGCCATCATGAACTTTGATCTGGAGCCCTTCAGTAACTGCTTAACTTTCAAATCCATCATTGTTCCAATTCATTAAGCATATAGGAGCATGAAGGAGCTTTTGAAAATGTGTATCTAAAGTAGCTTAAACTTAAGCATCCGTCCTTCTGCTCCCAGCCTCCTTCTAAAATATTTGGCAGGCATTACAAGGCCTTCTAAAGTACAGTTTCTACTCACCTTCTTAGCCTTGTCTCTGCATCACTCACCCCCTCCATCATTTCTTCTGTGACTTCGAGGACTGTGGGCTTATTCTTCAGTTGGGCAATGCTGTCTCTCACCACTCTACTCAAGAACACCTACATGTATTCATGTATTTAGATCTCAACTAACCGTTTCTCAGAGAGGCCTTGCTAGGTCAGATCCCCTGGTATCTTTCGTGTTCTGTATGTGTGTTTATAAGATTCAGTCTGTTTGTCTCTTCAGCTAGATCATTTACAAGCTTCATGGCATCTAGAGCCTTGTGCATATGTTTCCTGTGTCTCACCCAGTGTAGATGCCAATATATTTATGGAATAAATGTAGCAGTAAGTAATATTTTAGGACTTTTCTACCTATATGACCTATAGGACCTGAATTGAGTGAGATTCTCTCTGGTTTTCAACGAAGTTCAAAGGATAAGAAGCCAATAAATGAATAAATAAATAATATTTACTGCTTCTGGTAAAAAAGACAGTGCAATTTAATGTCATATTTTTGTGAGCATGAATTTTCTTAGTGAATTATGGAGCATCTGTCGCCTTATGACTCAGAGTGTGTCCATAGACCAGCAACATAAGCATCACCTGGAAGGTTGTTGGAAATGCAGAGTTTTGAGCCCGCCCCAGACATACTGAATCATAATCTGCATTTTACCAAGACCCCCAGGTAGTTCAGAAGCATGTTAAAAAGTTGAGAAGCACTGATCCACAGTATCTTCATATTTATACTATTAATAATTTAAAATTATATTTTTCAATATAATTGATATAAGAGAACATATAACTGGAAAAATAAACTGAAAAGCTGATAGTTGATTTCCATCACTGTCCAATGGATGTCACTTATAAGAAAATGCACAGGCCATGTTCCGCTACCCTTATGACGAGGGCACGTTTACTTGACCAGAAAGCAAACAAACAAACAAAAACCTTCAAAGTCAATTTAATAGAGAAAGCAGATGGCAGACAGCCTCACAGTCTACAATTTAGCCTGTAAGCCCATTTTGCATGATGATGTGTAATACAAGCAGCTAGTTTGTAGCCTGTCATTTGGTATATACCTGCAAAACAGACATTTCTGCAAACTGTTTCATTTCAGTAACTGAGTTGCTGTGTGGTGTGCAACTGCCGTTATTGAGAGTGATTTCTAATTATTTTGGCTTCCTTCCGGTAAATTACCAGAGAGAAGTCTAATTTACCATATGGTTTGCTGATATGCTGATATTCACAAGCCATCGTTAGATGCAGCTAATCTACAGTCAGGTGCTCTGTTTGTTCAGGCATATTGGAACAACCACTGATTAATATCGCTGAAGAGAGTGGTTAATTTTATTAGCCACAAAGAATTCTACTGTGAATAATCTTATTTGCTTCATGTGAACATTATCCAAGAATGTGCATTCCAGAGAATATATTTTAAATGCAGGCTCCCCTTGAAATTCATACTAACACTGGTAATGGGGTTCTGTAACAGGCACTGGACTTTGTTCAGTTTGCAATCTGGGATTTGAGGGGTTCTTTTTCCCCACTATGTCTCTACTGCTATTTTTATTAAGTGTTGCAGTTTTTTTCTGTCAACTTCAGCCGAAAGACATCAATCCCACTCCCATAGGGCTTAGAATCTAAGCCAGTCTGACAATACAACTCAGACATGTTTCTAATAATCGTTTAGAAGCTCTGTGGCAGAATTCTTTCTCCATTTATCAAGAACTATACACAGGCATTTTGATCATTGTCACAATTTAGAGAGCAGGTAACAGTAAATGTGCTGAGAATCCCCCTCCTACATCCAGTAATAGCTTCTGTTTGAGGCACGAGCATTTAATGAAAACAGAGAACTGAATGTAGAATGCATTTTTCCACTTTCATCTGCTCACCCATAGGGTTTCACTCACTCCTCCTCCCTTGCTTATGATCCTGTTTAGATTCTATTTTTCTTTTTCCCAAAAGAAGTAGTAGAGACAAGCTAGAAACAGAATTTAAATATGTTTTAGAATAGATGGCATTCTAGATGCGTGCTTTGTTTCTTTTGATATCTATCCACTTTAAAAATTGCAAGCATTTGTTTTCACAATTTTACTACACTCTAAATTGTTGTTTATAAGCAAAGACATTGCATAAGTTGGGGGAGGTTTGAGTAATTTTTCAGTCCTTGGATATCTAAATTTTGCCCCATATTGCATGTTATCTTGCATTATAATAATTCTCTGAGCTCTTTTAAAATATTCCCAATAATGGAAAGAAATTTGGATATTCAGTACCTATCTATTGCTTGTATGTGAAGTATCACACAAAGTAATGGAAATGATTCCAAAACATACAAAAATAACTCTTTGTTTCAATATGTCCTACCTGTGCTTATGTGTGGACATAACCAATGTATTATGTGTCCACTGCATTGGTGGCAGATACAGCTTATGTTTTAGAGTCATACAGAAATGAGAATGAGTCCTGTTCACTTCTTACCACTCTGACTTGGAGCAAATTGATCTCTGAACATTTCATTTCCCTCTGTACTGTCAGGATTACATCTCCCTTATGATACATGTATCAGGATTAAATGGAAAAAAAAAATGTCTATAAAACTTAATGCAGTGCTTGCCTGTCAAAATAAATACTCAATAAAGTGTAGCTATTCATATTATTTGTTTAGATATATTTAAAAACAAACATGACTTTATATTCTTATGTTCAAAACAACTCAGTGTGTACCTATAGGTGCTTATTGGTCGTTGAATTCAAACAGTGGCTCACTGGTGACCAACGCAAAGTTATTTTTGGAAGCAAAAAACCCACCCACGGGTATATTAAGGCTCTGTGACCCACACAGTACTGCTTCATGTTTTAGTTGAATAAAACAACGGGAGCATAAAAACAGCTAACAACAAGTTTTACTGTGCTTTTGTGTATGCAAGTTTTATTCCTGAAAATAAAAAAATGAGTAGAATATTTGGCTTTCACAATTTTTGGAAAATTTTCTTTCTATAAAAATGAGACAGCATATTATTTTTTAAATCAAAATAAAGGCCAGTAGGTTAAAAGGCTTAAAAAAATGGTAATAATTGTTCAGTAGAAAGGACATTGCTATAGAAGTGACTCCAAACATACATATGTCTATGCACATGCCTACTAGAAAATAAGCAGTTATCAACCTTTACAATAGGTGCAATTCCATTTGTCACAAATAACAATGCTTGAGAGACAGGTAACTGTAATTTCCTCTATTTTCATTATCTGGTAACCATCTCTGAAATGTGTATCCATTTTTTCCTCAGTACTTTCATGCTAATATTCTTTTTAAAATCAATATACCACGATGGCAAACTTAAATGTTTTAAAAATACACAATTATGTTGAGAATGTAGAACAGTGTGAATTACCAAGAAGTTTTTTAAACTTCACATAATACAGCTTTATATTCCTCCTGAACTTAAGATTGATTCCAAATGTAGTGATTCTAAAAGATACAACAAATTATCCAGTTGCTATGTGCATATTCTTCTGGCCATCCAAAGATAGTATAAACATTAAACATTAATTCTCACTATCTGCAAAAAATAACCTGAGGGCTTGGCTTTCCCATCTGGTAATTAACGAAGGCTATGCATTAAAAATATAATTGTGTATGCTTGTTGGAATATTTGAGTGGTGGCTGCTGCATGAAATGGACTCATGAGTAGCAATGATTAATGGTATATACATTTCTCCTGGAAATAATTAATATCTGGGGATAAGAGATCAGACCAATAGTGTTTATTTTTCCATTTTCACTTATGACCAGAATAGCTTAATTTTATGTCTAACATATTTTTACTTAAAATTCTTGTATTTTGAATAATTTCCTTCACATATAGTGTATTTTGTTAAGTTACAAAAGTAGTGATTACTGGTCAGAACAGTTCTGTCTCTAGTAGACTATTGTTGTCTTGTTTTTCAAAGAATGATAAAAAGGACAATAAATGAAAGAAGTTAAAATGTATATTTTTCACTCCAGTTAAAAAATGGTTTTAAATGCCAGAATTTAAATTATTTGGGGTGTGAATAAGAGAGAATACAGTTATATTGGGGGGAATTTATATTTGATGAATTTTGGTTCTTTGTGGAGTTTTGTTTGCTTGTTTTCTGTATTTTTTGGTTGGTGGTGGTGGTGGTGGTGGTGTTTTGAGGCCAAGTTATTCAGTTATTTGTCTAGGAGGAGAAATTAACTCACACTTCACCCACAGTGGGAGTGGGGAAGGGAGATGTCTGAGAGTCAGTCACAGCACTCTGATAGGCAAAATAATCAATATCTGTGCTTTAAAAAGTGTTCAGGTCCATAAAATCTGCACCTTCTATACATTGTCTGAACTGAACAGTTTAATTTTGCACAGGCTGCATAACTGTTAGCTATTATAATGCTTAAATAAAAACCATGCGCACAAATTGTAAATATTCCTATGCTGAAGTTACTATATCTGTCAATCTTGATACTTAAATGACATTGTAAGGATGTTGAAGAGGAATGTCTCTTTGTTGGCTTTTTTCCAAGAGACCTCAAAGGATCATGTGTTTTTTTGGTGTTTGCTTTGGTCCTCCATTGTGTAAGCCTCAGAAGTTTGATTTTTATCATCACAAAGCAGATGATTGTAAGAAATTTTTACCAATTCACTCGCATGAAATGAACTAGAACTAAATTGCCTAATTTATTAGCTTACATAGCCAAGAGGAGAGAAGTTGAAGGTATGCATTCTCTGACCAGAATGTTCCCTCCCTGTTGGAAAAGCCATTAGAAGCCAAATTATAATCAAAAGGTTGCTTGACGATTATGTAATCATAACAAGAAGAGTGATTTGTATGATCTATGTGTTTAGTGGCACTAAACCATAATGGGAACTATCAGTCTGCACAGTTCACTTGATGTCTGTCCCTGAGAGAGATTCAGTCTTTGTCAGGGCCCCCTGTCTCCTAGAGAAATAAGCCTGCCTCACTGGTGCTTTGCCAACTATAGCTCTTCTGACTGACCCAGTCATTCATTAGCTTTAGTCTAGTCTTGTTGTGTTCAGAGAGTCAGTCTGTGCTTCTAAGTTAGTTTCATGACTTTTCTAACTCAAATCAGCCTCCTTATATAATTGTAGAGCTAGGAGCACTTCCATTCCCCTTTGTCAAGTTCCAGGGGAAGTATTCCTTACACCCAGCAGAGACATACTGAACAGGCTGGTAAAATCAGAATCACTATCTTAAATGAATCTGTCAGGAAAGTGATAAATAATAAATTTCAACCACACTTTAAAGCTAAATTAGTTCTTTTCGATGTATTGTCACATGTGATAAAATAGCACTATTTTTTCAAACTGAGGGGAGCCAAGGGAGAACAATTTAAGGAAAGAGTACACTACAAATCAGCATGAAAGCTCTGTTAGATATATCGTTCTTTTTATTGTAAAAAATTGATACATTTGTCTTAGATCTTTGGCTCTGATTTTTTATTTTAATTTTTGTGTTTTTAAATGTGGCAACCATGAACAAAGCAATCACTTGGTAAAGAATATTATCGTTAGAATTTCTCTGAGAGGCAATTACAATGTCAGGCAGTAGGCACTGCACTGTAGAGCATGACTGTGTAGAATTTGCAATCAGTGCAAGGGGAAGTTTCCCTTAGTTTCAGAGAAATTATAGCAGAACAACTATGTAGCATGTAAAGAAAAGCAGTGCTTGTAGAACAGAAAAATGGCAAAAGAAAAGATAGGTGTGAAGGGTACTGGAGACCTTCCCCCACAATAGTCAAAGGCAATCGATGATTTTGCAGTGCCTTGTGTGGATGATGTAATCTCTACAGCAACTCAAGTGAGACAGATAGTATTCCTATTGCCAACGTGGAAAGTCCTCATTTCCATTTTTTAGACAGGTAGGAGAAGTAGGATCTACAGAATTCTTATTTCACTCTGCGATATCCTTTTTGGTGCTTGCTTCTGATGGTTTAGCTATAGGCTATTTGTTGACTGCTCTTCCCCATGAAAGCATATCTCATGCACTGTCCTGAGATTTATCTCTCTGGCTTCATTTGCTCACTGGACATTTACAGTCAGATGTCATGTGAAAACTACCAACTTACCATTTCCAGAACTGTGCTTGTCTTTTTCATATGTACTCCTGCCTCACCTGACATGTCCTTGACTTCAGTTAATCATATTACCATCAATACATTCTCTCAATAATATGCTCAGTCAGCCTCTACTCTTTCCTGTATTTAGCTCAGCATCCAAATTCAGCTGCCTGTATTTCAGAAATATTTTCTATTTTACCTCTTTTCTCCTACCTCTATTCTCCTTGCTGCCACTGCCTTTGTACTCTCATCACCAGCTTCCACGACCAACCTTTCCCCTCACTAGTCTAATCCAACTCTAGTATAACCTTTATATTGTACCCAGGTGATCTCATAAGTAGCAAATATGACAGTGAGACTCCCCCGACATGAGAAATCACCAGTCTCCCTTAGACTAGCATGTCAAGCCCATGGCAGAGACTGGCCAGCTATTTATCATTTTCCTTTCCTCCTGGGCAGACAATGATATTAAACTGCCAAGCCTTCCTTGCAATTACTCATGGCCAAATGACTGGGTTTGATCTAAACCATTTCTGGGCCAGGCTGCCAGCTGTATACTGATGCCTAGCAACACATCAGAAACTGCAAGTTAAAGAGGAAAGCCCTTCCACCACCCAGGATCCCTGAAAGGTCAAGTTGGCCAGAGCCCCCACCCAGCACAACTAGGAATATGCATTTTGGACTATAGGTGAATGAGAAATCACTTTTTTATTCTTAAGCCACTAAGATCTTAGGGAATATCTATTAGAGCTGCTATTATTTCTTTAACTGGTCTAAAGCTTAATCATCCTTCTTAGGCACACACATTCTAGCTTAGTCCCAAATCATCCTGCATAGCCCTGTGCTCTGCACCATTACCACACTCTACATATTCTCTTTCCTTGGCTTAAAAGGCTCGCAAAATTGTAAGGCATCCTTCAAAACTAAACTCAAATATTACTATTGCAATGGTTTCCAATGTTCCTAAAATTCTGTGAATATATCTATCTCAGCCTTTACTATAGACCCATAACTATGAGTGTGATAATTTTACAGAAAAATTCTTGAAGGCAAAGACTATGTTACGACTGAACATACTGCTAATATCCTGCAGTTATCTTTCAATAAATTTTGTTAAATGAATGGAATACATTAGGTTCTACATACTAGGATTTCATAACAAAGAGAAAATAACCAGTGACTAGAATTTCTCTATGAAAATCATTCTTCATTTGAGCAGGCATATTTGAATAAATTATTTTCTGAAAATATTTTTCACAAATCTTCCAGGTATCATATGTAAACAGTGGTTGTTTTATAGGGATAGCTGAGACTAGAGTGCCTCTTCCTTGTCTGTTTCTACAATTTTCAAATTTTTGAAACTACTGAGATTTACTTTTCTAAAGCTTTTCCATGCACTGTTAAGCAGAAAACTGAAGAAAGTAGGTCAGGTTTCTGACCTGTTAGTCTTGCTTTAGTTGTATTCTTACACAAAGACACTGGCAGGCCTTTAAAATGCAGAAATATGAACAGGAAGTACGATATCGATGTCAAAATCTTCCTCTCCATTTATATTTTTTGTTGTTCTCACAAAAGAATGATTTTGACAGTATGTTGTACGCAAGAAAAATAGTTCAAAATGCTGCTACTGGCTAGAGCTTCATATAAAACAGAATTATGCTTCCTCATCTAAGATATTTTAGTTTTCTTTCCCATGTAGCATCAACTAAATAATCCCATGAAGTGCAATTTCTATTCAGATATCATGATTCTTTTATTCTAAAAAGTAATATTTCTATTTCTAAAGTAATAGAAAATAGGTAGGAAAGGTAACACAGTTAATCTTCATCCATCTCTTTGTTTAATGTTTATGAAATTAAATCATTAAATCTTTCATTGCTGATTTTTTTCAGGATGGGAAAAATTTATCACTCTATTTATTAATGTTATTTCTTGCACATAGTCAAATATATATACACCTGCTACAAAAGTCTCTTAATGATGATATTTGTCTCAGAATCTCTCACATAATGTAAACTTGATTCAAAATGAAGTATAGGGTACATAGCTTTTTAAACTGGGTTATTCTATACTCAAATGCAGATTCAGTGCCTTAAAATACTGAATCATCTTTATTATATTTACTAGAGATGCCAAAAAGATCTTGATTGTGTTTAGAGAACTTCTGAATGTTCAGGGGTCTTTCAGTATTTTTGACTGGGAAAAAAGTGAAATTATAACTTTATATCACTTCATCCACACTTATTTTGTCTAACTTCTTTTGTTCTATTACCCTAAGTCTTGATATATTCTTCCAATATCTGCTCCCTATTCCTCCTAGAAGTCTTCTCTTTCTTGAAAATTTAGTTAGCTTTTATTATGTGTAGCCAGCTGTTTAATTTGTTCATCTTTGTTGTCTAACATGAGTAAGGCTAACTTTCACTAGAACTTAGTTATCCAAATAGCATTGGATTCCAAACATATGCATTTATTCTATTAATGCTAAGTCTCAAAGCTGATATCCTCATAAGATCCCTCTTAATCACTGGGTAAAATCAAGGTGTTGGAAGGGCTATATTCTTTCTGAAGGCTCTAGAGGAAAATCTGTTTCTGTGCCTTTTCCAACTTCTAAAGGCTGCCCACTTTCTATGGCTTGTGGCCTTTTCCTCTGTCTCTAAAATCATATATGATGGACTGAGTCCTTCTCATGCTGCTATCTCTCTATTTTTCTTCTGCCTTCCTTTTCTTCCCTTGAAGTACCTCTGTGATTACATTGGACCCATCTGGATCATCCAGGATAATCTCCCTCTTTTAAAGTCAGTTAATTAGAAACATTACTTCTATTTGCAACCTTAATTCTTCTTTGCATGTTGTATTAGTCTGTTCTCATGCTGCTAAGAAATACATATCCAAGACTGGGTAATTTATAAAGGAA
Organism: Ateles fusciceps; assembly: GCA_036589455.1. Lineage (NCBI taxonomy): Eukaryota > Metazoa > Chordata > Mammalia > Primates > Atelidae > Ateles > Ateles fusciceps. The sequence goes on along the minus strand of JAZHEH010003404.1, from coordinate 6,360,702 downwards.
AGAAGTTTAATTGACTCACAGTTCCACATGGCTGGGGGAGGCCTCACAATCATGGTGGAAGGCAAAGGAGAAGTAACGTCATGTCTTACATGGTGGCAGGCAAGAGAGTGTGTGTACAGGAGCTCCCTCTTTTAAAACCATCTGATTTCTTGAGACTTAGTCACTATCACGAGAACAGCACAGGAAAGACCTACCCCCCATGATTCAATTACATCCCACCAGGTCCCTCTCACAATATGTGGGAATTATGGGAGTTACAATTCAAGATGAGATTTGGGTGGGGACACAGCCAAACATATCATTTCACTACTGTCACCTCCCAAATCTCATGTCCTCACATTTTACAATTATGCCTTCCCAAGAGTCCTCCAAAGTCTTATTTCAGCATTAACTCAGAAGTCCACAGTCCAAAGTCTCACCTGAGACAAGGCAATTTCCTTCTGCTATGAGCCTGTAAAATCACAAGCAAGTTAGTTGCTTCCTAGATACAAGAGGGGTATAGGCATTGAGTAAATACACTTGTTCCAAAAAGAAAAAATTGGCCAAAATTAAGGTGTTACAGGCCCCAGGCAAGTCTGAAATCCAGTGGGGCAGTCAAATCTTAAAGCTCCAAAGTTAGCTCTTTTGACTTCATGTCTCATATCCAGGTCACACTGATCCAAGAGATAGGATCCCACAGCCTTGCATGGCTCTGACCCTGTGACTTTGCAGGGTACAGTCCCCTTCCTGCCTGCTCTCATGGGCTGACGTTAAGTGTCTGCAGCTTTTCTAGGTGCCTGGTGCAAACTGTCAGTGGATCTACCATTCAGGGGTCTGGAGGATGGTAGCTCTCTTCCCACAGCTCCACAAGGCAGTGCCTCAGTGGGGATTCTGTGTTGGGGCTTGGATCTCACATTTCCCTTCTGCACTGCCCTAGCAGAGGTTTCCCATGAATGCTTTGCCCCTGCAGCACACCTCTGCCTAGACATCAGACATTTCCATACATCTTCTGAAATCCAGGTGGACATTCCCAAACCTCAATTATTGATTTCCATCTACCTCCAGGCTCAGCACCATGTGAAAGCTACCAAGACTTGGGGCTTAAATCTCTGAAGCCACAGCCTGAGCTATACCTTGGCACTTCATAGCCACAGCTTGAGCAGCTGGGATGCAGGACACCAAGTCTTTAGGCTGTACACAAAATGGGGGCCCTGAGTCTGGCCCACAAAACCATTTTTTCCTCCTAGGCCTCCAGCCTGTGGTGAGAGGGGGTTGCCACAAAGGTCTCTGACATGCCCTGGAGATATTTTCCCCATTGTCTTGCCTGTTAACATTTGATACCTGGTTACTTATGTGAATTTCTGCAGTAGGCTTGAATTTTTCTCCGGAAAATGAGGGTTTTTTTTTTCTTTTAGTGCAAATTTTCCATACTTTTGTGCTCTGCTTCCCTTTTAAACATAACTTCCAATTGCAAACCATATATTTGTAAATATATTAAACTTTTAACAGCACCCAAATCACCTCTTGAATGCTTTGCTGCTTAGAAATTTCTTCCACCAGATACCCTAAATCATTTCTCTCAAGTTCAAAGTACCACAAATCGCTAGGACAGGAGCAAAATGCCACCAGTCTCTTTGCTAAAACATAGCAATGGTCCCCATTACTCTAGTTCCCAACAAGTTCTCCATCTTCATCTGAGAGCACTTCAACCTGGACTTTATTGTCTATATCACTATCAGCATTTTGGGCAAAGCCATTCAACAAGTCTCTAGGAAATTCCGAATTTTCCCACATCTTCCTGTCCTCTTCTGAGACCTCTGAACTGTTCCAACCTCTGCCTCTTACCCTGTTCCAAAGTAGCTTCCACATTTTTTGTTATGTTTATAGTAGTACCCCACTCTACGTACCAATTTACCTTATTAGTCTGTTCTCACACTACTAACAAAGACATACCAGAGACTGGGTAATTTATAAAGGACAGAGATTTAATTTACTCATAGTTCCACATGGCAGGGGGAGACCTCACAATCATGGCAGAAGCAAATGAGAAGAAAATTCATGTCTTCCATGGTGACAGGCAAGAGAGCATGTGTAAGGGAACTCCCCTCTTTTAAAACCCTCAGATCTTATGAGACTTATTCACTGTCACAAGAACAGCATAGGAAAGACCTGCTCCCATGTTTCAGTTACCTCCCACCAGGTCCCTCCAATGACATGTGGGAATGGAAGCTACAATTCAAGATGACACTTGGGTGGGGACACAGCCAAATCATATCATTCCACAATTTTTTGTGTGGAAATATGACATATTCACAGTTTCCAAGGATGAGGACAGCCTTCTTTGGGAAGGCCAGTATTCTGTCTACCACAAATAGTACAGGTGTGGGTTGCAAAACTGACATACATGGGTTACAAGTCACTACAAATTTATCTAGCTTTTTTGCTGTAGTCCTCTTATGGGGGAAAGTAGTACCTCCATCATTGAGTTATATAAGAAACAATTTTTTAAAATAAATCTAAAGAGGTTTGTTAGGACTGACTGACATATAGTAAGATTTTAATAAATATTAGTTATTATTAAAATTTTGGTAATCTCCTGACAGTATTGACAGTACTTAAATTGTTTAACAAAGTGATTGAACAAAAAGCTCCTTCCTTCCTTCCTTCCTTCCTTCCTTCCTTCCTGCCTTCCTGCCTTCCTGCCTTCCTGCCTTCTTTCTTGCCTCATTTTGTTAGCTCAGGCTGCAATACAGTAGTGTCATTACAGCTCAGTGCAGCCTTGACCTCCTGGGCTCAAGTAATCCTCCCACCTCAGCCTCCTGAGTATATTGGACTACAGGTATGTGCCACTATGCCCAGCTATTTTTTTTTTTATTTATTTACTTTAGAAACATGGTCTCCCCGTGTTGCCCAGGATGGTCTCAGACTTCTGATCTCAAGCAATCCTTCCACCTCAGCCTCCCAAAATGGCAGGATTACAGATGTAAACCACCATAACTGGCCAAAAGATTTTTCTTATGTCACATATGATAGTGATTAACAGTTAAGCTGTAAACTCAAGGTCTTAAAACTTTGGAAAAGAAAAAAATCAATTGTATAGTTCAAGAAATATAAGCGATTTTGAAAGATGCGGTTCTAATAGACACCGCTCTATAAAGGACTTTCTCCCTTTGCCTAATTACATTGGCCTCCTAAGGAAGCCTACATCCCTTTGGCATTGTCACTCACACATGTGAAAACCACAGTGTTCATGGACCCAGAGCACAGTTCTTCCAGTTCTTAATACAAGCTCCCTATGTTAAGCTCTGGGAATTTTCCTTCCTGTTACAAAAATAATTTCCTTTTAGAAACACTTTGTGGGAGTCTCAAAATACTTTAAATACAACCAGAGTCTCTTTCAAGCCCCAATACCCAAAGTAGGATCTTCCAAAAAGCATCATGCGCTTAATGTAGAGTGCATTTTTGCCAGCTTTAATCTGTAAGTAAACACTGCAGACAGCTGTTCTTATTGCGTGAGGCTGTGTATCAACACAGTTTCAGATCTCTAAATCTCATTAGTTGCTGTACTTCCCGTTTCTATTCCTATACTAAACCTTGTCATTGGGAAAATTTGTTTATCTACTTCTATTTCTTTGCCAATCTTGGATTTTTTAGAACACATATATGCATTTTATTTCATTTTGTTTTAAATTTATTTCCATTTAAGCCCCTCTATTTTATAACTTCCAGAAATTCACCAGTGCTTCTGTCTCATTAATAACATCCTTTATGTTTTCCAACAATGCTATGAATTCTTCTCATTTTTGTTTCTTTTATTGCTTCTATGAGATTTGGAGAATGTAAGCTTCATCCACAACAGGATCAAAGGTCTAAACAACTACATTTGATTTCAATATATGTGTATGTTAAAAATTTATTTGAAACAAGCATACTCACATTTTTGAATGAACAATATATTTTCATTGACCTAACTTAATGATACTATTGAAAATATAATGTGAATTAATTAAACAATAACCTCAAATTTTTCTGATGTTGTTATAGTAATAATTATATAATTTTTTATATTTAATGAATAAATAAAATGAATTGAGGTAATTATCAAGTTAAAATTAACTTCCGGATTATTATTTAATTTTAAGAAGAAAAATACCAAACCAAAGTAGAACACATCTCAGAAATACTTTAGACTTTAGCATTAATTTTTCACCTTTTTTTTATTTCTTTTTTTGGTAAGAATAAGTGCAAGCTATTATTCAAACATATAATTGTAAAATTATGTGTATTTCATGTCAGACTCCACAAACCTATACTGCTATCTAGTGGCCACATTGAGTAATATAAAACTACTAACTAGTTAATCCTGCTCAAAATGCATAATACTACACCATTGCCATTGTATTTTTAAAAATAACTAAAATTAGCTTACTGTTAATCTTCTAAGAATATAAGCTCTAAAAATTGCCCTTCACTTGCTTGTGGAGGATGAGATAAAAATTCATTGTAAATGCAATCTACTTTATGAATAAATGTATTATTTTAATGATGAAAAAAATAATGTTTAAGAATGGGAACACTGAACAGAACACAAAAAAATCAGATAAACACTAGAACAATCCTTAAATAATGATTCCATCTTTCTGATAATAAAAACATAGCTTCTTCTGAATATGTAATACATTGTCCTTGACTTTTAAAAACTGCTAGGATTTTTACGCTTTTCACCCAGGGATTTTCTAGTGATGGTACAAACTGGGTTACATTTTAGGCAAAGGTATTTACTGAGCACATAATGTTCAAATAAATTCTAAGGTAACTTTTTCAGTTTATTATTTGTATATTGAGAATTCACTTTGTAAAGGATAATTGAGAGTTCTTAAAACTTCAATTATTCATAGTGAAGAAGAGGGAAAGTTGCCGTGTTACGATTTGATAACCAAGGTAAGGATCGAACAGGCAAAATGTAGTGGTTCCTTGGCCCAGTTTTTTTAATGGCTCTCACATCGACATTATTGAAAAGATCACTTAAAAAGGATGATTAGTAAGGAAAATAATGTATTCTCCAAATGTCAAGATTTTGAAATTGGAGCATTCCCTGACCCCCCCTCACAGAATGTGCAGCAAGTGATGTGACTTGTCTATTTGGCTTCTGCACTCTCAAACACCTTACAGGAGGGAGCATGCAGATGGTCATGTGCAGGAGCCAGGGCAAGTGCTTTTGGGCTCTGGCCACGTGGTAGTATCTGGGGTGAGGGGGGTACCTGAGACTCCTGAAGCCCCAGTGGGCATATTACAGTGCACTTTTAGCTCTGCCATCTGCAGATGGCTTAAGCGTTAACCAGCTCAGTGCCCTCTCGATACCCAGGTTATTGTCAAGCACCCCAGAAGAATCAGGGTCACATGGCCGAACTGAAGGATGGTAAATGTGGGCTTTTTTTTTTCCAAATGGAGGTGACTCTCAGCAGGATGGGTGGGGGAGCTGGGAAAGGGGATGGAGTGGGAAGATGATCTTCTTCTGGAGTTTGGCTGTCCCTTGGCCAGTCTCCTCTCCGACCATTCCCAGTCAAACTCCTCTTGTCATTCAGATGCTCCTTTTCTTCTCTCCTCTGCCGCACTGTTCTGCCACTATTCTGCTTCTCTGCTTGTCTGTTAGGTCTGCTTGTGGAGCCTGGGGTTTGGGGTTTATTATGGTACAGCATAGGGGTGTGTGGCAGGTCAAAAGGCAGCATTTGGGCACAAAAACAGAAATACTTGATTCCATTTCCTCCTGTGCATATTAATTTGACAGCACTGTCTCCACAAAGAGGGGTCAGGCAAATGTTCAAATATTATTGTTCATAGAAGGAAGGCTAGTTCTCCTATTTAATATTGGAAAATTGTCTTTTCTACCCAAATACATCCCCTACTCACAGATCTAGGTTGAACATATACATGTACCCACACATGTACATGTGGGTGATCACAGAGTTCAGATTGTTACCTAGGCTACAAGGTAAACATTCAGGTTTTCTCCTAGGGCAGTTTAACCCTAATTACCCTGAAAATTAAATAAATCTTAGAAATTTGACATTTTTAGAAATAGCCCTTTGATATTTATAAACATGTTAAATGGTATATAATTCACATAATTCTCTATAAAAATGTTAGCACATATTTTAATCATAATTTTTATACCTAAATGCTAAAATGTCTAATAATTATCATGGTTATTATTCTGGATGTCTCATGGACTCCTCAAATTCAATCAAGAGATTTAAATGAAGATCATTCAGAGTTTCTGTAAGTTTTTACTTACAAATTATTCATCAACATTTTTCAACAATAAGGCAATTGCACAGTACAACAAAGGATTATTTATAAATCTTCAGTAGGACTGAAATCATGCCTGTGTAATGAAGAGCTTCATGACGCTACTGATAATTCAGTTCTCTGAAGATACTGGTGCACATCCTGAGTCGAGTGTCACCAGCTACTTGTCAAACATAATGACATAAGAATAACTATTCCAAAGTCATTAAATTATGAGATAAAGGCTAACTTAAAGTGTTTTGTAAAACCTCATGGAAGTGTTTGTTGGAGCAGTGAATGCATACTTTGACAGATTGTGTGCTAATATGAAATGCCAGCATGTGATTACTTTGATTAAAAATCCACTGACTCAGCGACATCTTTTGTGAACCCCATGCAAATATGGAGAGTAATCCTCAGCAATGGTGCACAAAATTACAAGTTCTGAAAAGGTTTACAACAACTTTCGTTATATGTGTATTATTTTTGTATTAAAACTATGACAAAATGACTTAATATTACCTTTAAAGTGAATGCTATATATATAGTGTGTGTGTATATATATACATATATACACAATATATATATTGTGTATAAACCCCAGTATATATATATACACAATATATGTATATACACACACACCAGAGAGAGAGAATGAAAGAGAGAGAGAAGAGATACTCCAAATAATAAGTGCCATCTAGTAACGATCATCTTACTTCATTATATAGGAATTTGCATAGCTTGATATAATCGTTTCACAATGTGTACATATATCAAAATGTCACATTGAACCCCATATTGACAATTATCATTTGTCAATTAAAAATAAATACTTTAACCTGGTAAAGTGGCTCATGCCTGTAATCAATCCCAGCACTTTGGGAGGCTGAAGCAGGAGAGTCGCTTGAGGACAGGAGTTCGAGACTAGCCTAGGCAATACAGAAAGACTCCCTCTCTACAAAATAAAAGTAAAAAATAATTAGCCACATGTGGTGGCACATACCTCTATGCCTAGGTACTCAGGAGGATAAGGCAGGAGAGTTCCTGGAGCCCAGGAGTTGGAGGTTGCTGTGAGCTATGATCATATCACCGCACTGCAGCCTGGGCAACAGAGCAAGATTCTGTCTCTAAACAAACAAACAAACAAACTTTTTTTCTGTCTTGGGGTGCAGAGAAAAAAATGCAAAACAACAACTATATGTATTATCTTTATATCATATGTATATAGACATTTTAGTAAAGGGTTCATTATTACTTTAACACAGTTTATTACAAAGCAGAGATGTTATCCAGTGGTCTTCTACTAAGAATTGAAGTTGTAATGTATGTGCGATCTGATGTTGATTGTGAAGTTCATTTCTTTTTTTCTTTTCTTTTTTTTTTTTTTGAGACAGAGTCTTGTTCTGTCGCCAGGCGCCAGGCTGGAGTGCAGTGGCACAATCTCGGCTCGCTGCAATCTCTGCCTCCTGAGTTGAAGCAGTTCTCCTGCCTCAGCCTCCCTAGTAGCAGGGACTACAGGCATATGCCACCAAGTCCAGCTAATTTTTGTATTTTTTAGTAGAGACAGGGTTTCACCATGTTGGCCAGGATGGTCTCCATCTCTTGACCTCGTGATCCGCCCTCCTTGGTCCCCAAAGTGCTGGGATTACAGGTGTGAGCCATCATCCCCGGCTGTGAAGTTGATTTCTGCTCTTATCACCCTGTAAGAGTTTCCACCCATCAAGCTTCAATAGATTGTACAACTAATGGAAGTAGAAAACTTTCTATTGATATCTGAAATAGTAAAAAATAAAAATCACACATGTGAATGAGAAAGTATGGTTATTACTAAAATGCATGCTCTTTTATATTTTCCATCTCAGCATTTTGGAAATGAGACCCCCAGTCTTTGAAACCAGGTGAGAATCCCACCTTCCTCAGCAGAATAGGAAGTAATACCTCATGCAGATCCCCGTGTAAATCACCGTTACTAGAATCAAATCTTGAAAGAGAATATTTACCATTTATACCTTTGCTTTTAAAATGTTTGAGGTACAGTTAATAAATGTTTATATATTTACATTAGACTCAACAGCTTTACTTCATGCTAATGTGAAAATTTGTCATTCTACTGCATTTACAATTAATACATAATACAAAATCCATACAAAGATTATAGTGGTTGATTAGTTTTTCAAGAAGGGAAACAGTGTATCAGTTATGCATGTAACTGTGTATTTTTTTATTTATGTCTTACTTGACAGTTGTGGGAGACAGCATTGACTTCCAACTCTTAAGGTCTATTGTAAGCATGTGAGCAAAAATTTGATATTTTCAACATTGGCTGATAGAGTTATGACTTGCCTATTCACCTTTCAGGAAATACATTTTCTAATATTGTAGTCTTTGGACTTGTTTGAAATATACTTCACAAATCAAGAATAGTCTAACTTCTGGAAATATATTTTCTAATATTTCTGTATTTCTAATGTGATAAGCAGTGGACTTGTTTGAAATATACTTCACAAACTAAGAATAGTTTAACTTCTGTTTTGAACTTTGTATTTTTAAAAGCATTTTATAAATGCAAAATAATTATGATAGTTTTTCCTGCAATTAATCATTTTAAAATAACTGAAAGTAAATGCTTACAATTATTTGATGTATTTTATTATGGAGATGTCAAGAAAAACAAAATCAGGTATCCAGATATCCAGTATTTCTAGGTACCTTACTCCAGGGGAATTAAAAAAATGATTTCAAAGCAAAGTACCTGGCACATACTTAATTTTTAACAAAATGCTTGGGAAAAAAAGAAAATATACATTCTAGTCTTCTCACCAGGATCACCTCACAACAGCCGTCTGGATATTTTCCTCATACTCTGCTCCACTCAAAGCACAAATTTCTTCAAAATGTAGTACTGTATGCATGTTATTTGACAGCAACCCAATAAAGCTAGACAGTTACGCCAAAACCTGTGTTCAGTTCAGCAGAAATGAACACTTAACACACCATTAAGCCAACCATTAAGGCGACCTTGTTCTCTCTGCTTGGTTGCTGCCTAACCTACCAGGCAAAGCCACCTCAAGTGCTTCCAGTGAAAGAGGCACATTACAGGAGCAGAGTGATGGATTCAAAGCACAAATAAGAGCTCCAGAGGGTGGTTGCTAGGATGGAAAAGCAGGTGGCTGCAGCCCTAATATTCTCTGATTCTGTTTGAGAACAAGGTTCAAAAAGAAAAATGCACATGCAAGAAATGGACCAATTAGTAGAAAATAAATATTGAGATAACTCTTTTCCTTTGTATTCAAAAATGCTCTGCTAGAGTTTCTTATGTTGTGCCTTAGAAGTAAATGTCCAATCAGCTATATTGTGTGTATGAGTGTGTGTAAAAATGTATCCAAGGCGTTTTTTCTTTTTCCTATTGCTACTCTACCATAATCTATAGCAATTTAACAAATGAAGCAAGGTAATTATTCTTCTCAGTATTAAATTACGTTATTGAGACTAGGCTGGGCTCTTTCTATGATTTAACTTATTAAATATTCACAAAAATCATTTTTTTTTAATTTTACAAGTTAGGAAATAAAAATGTAAAGATGTTAAGTAAACTTATCCGAATATCCAAAACTAATAAAAACAGAGTTTTCAACTAAGATCTCTCTGATATTATGCCCCAAAGCATCTGTCATTCACATAATAACATCACATTACCTCCATTTAAAATTTGTTATCTAATCTTTGATAGCTATAAATCAAGTTGTTTTGTTTGCTGAGACAAGGGGCTAAGTATCTATAAATATGGTACTTCGTTTGAAATTGAACTCTGATGATTTCATGTTTAGTAACAACTTTATGGAAATACATTTCACATACCATACAGTTCTCCCATTTAAGTATACAATTTAATGGTGGTTAATAAAGTCACAGAATTTTCAGCTACTACCACCATCAATGTTAGAACATTTTTCTTACCCAACAAGAAACCTCATACCCTTTGCAGTCATCCTACCTTTTGTCACAACCTCCCAAACCAGTCATCAACAACCACTGGTCTACTTTCTCTCTCCCTGGATTTGCCAACACTAGACATTTCAAGTAAATAGAATCAAATAATATGTGGTCTTTTGTGGCTGACTTCATTCACTTAGCATCATATTTTCAAGGCTCATCTATGCTGTGACATGAATAAGTATTTCATTCTTATTGCCAAATAATATTGCATTGTATGACTACACCTCATTTTATTTATCCATTCATCTAGATATTATGAATAATACACCTATGGACATTTGCATACACATTTTTACATGGACATATGCTTCCATTCTCTTGGGCATATACCCAAAAGTAAAATTCCTGGGTTATATGGTAACTCCAGGTTTGAACTTTTAAGAAACTATCAAAGCATTTTTCAAAGCTGTTGACCTGTGTTTTATTCCTGATTCTAGTTGTATGAGTTTTCACCCCCCTTTTTCTTGGTCAGTATAGCTAAAGGTTTGTCAATTTTGTTAATTTTTTTAAAGAACTAACTTTTGGGTGTTTTTCTTTTATTTTGCTATTCTCTGTTTCTTTTCTAACCTCATTTTTTCCCCTCTTTCTGCTTGTCTCAGGTCAAGGGATGTTTGAAGATGCTAGGTCAATACATAGTTTTGAACAAATAAATATTTTGATTGTTTATTTACATGACTGTCTTTTCATAGTCTGGATTCGAGGTTTTTGAAATCAGGACTTCTTACTTACTCACCTTTGTCTCAATTCCTATTCTCTTTGCCACAAAGTACTGCTAAAAATATGGATAAACAATTAAAAGCATGTTTTTAAATGTACTGAGGAACTAACAAGAAAATTGGGGATAATCAGATAGTGAAAACAAAGGTAAATTAGAAAACTAGAAACAGGTAAGCACCAGGCCATTTTCACCTTGATAATATCAATCAGACAAAGCAAGGTGAATTGAGCTTTAGTTTTCACTAACCTATAGGAGTGAAACAATACTGTGAAAGGTAGGAAATCTGACAAGGTTGGTCCAGTAAACTAAATATACACCTTCTTCCCCAGGGTAACGGCAAGGGAAAACATACACTACAAACATATCTATAGAATATTCAAAGCATACTAAAATAAAACAAATGTTTGATTACACAAACATGTGGTGAAACTATGGAAACTCTGAAGGCAGGCAAATGAATGATGAACTCTAAATTCTGGATGTTTCCTTTGAGCAGAAAGAGAAAGGAATAGGTTACAGGAAGATAAATGAGGATTTTAAAGAATATGATGAAAACAAATTTATAAACTGGACAGTAGAATGTAGGTGTTCATATTATTATTGTACATTTTAAATTAACATTTGGTATTTTACAATATCTGATTTTAAAAATAAAAATAAATATACGTGAAAGCAAGCCCATAGATCATTTTAAAAATAATATGAAATCTAAGTAGTTGAATGATCAACTCAAGGTCAAACAGCTTATTAACAAAGTCCAGGATTAAACTAAGTTTTATTTAGTATTAAGTATGTATAAAACTTTTGGCTGGGTGTGGTGGCTCACACCTGTAATCATAGCACTTTGGGAGGCCGAGGCAGGTTAATCACCTGAGGTAAGGAGTTCGAGACCAGCCTGGTCAACATGACGATACCTCCTCTCTACTAAAAATACAAAAATTAGCTGGGTGTGGTGGTGCATCCTTGTAATCCCAGCTACACAGGAGGCCTAGGCAGGAGAATTGCTTGAACCTGGGAGAGAGAGGTTGCAGTGAGGCAAGATTGTGCCACTGCACTCCAGCCTGGGAGACAGAGCAAGAGTCCATCTCAAAACAAACAAACAAACAAACAAACAAAAACCTTTTTAAGGGCCATCTAAAAAATGGCATAATTTGTCACTAGGAAAAATGGCTTAAAATAGCAATAATGTAATTGGCCATATTCTGCTAAACATAACAAGTTTATAAATGTCTTTAAAAATATAGCTACAATAATTTGCAATAAGATTTATTCACTTGTGGCTCATTTTGTGCAAGTTCCCAATCCCAGGTTTACTTTCCCTATTAACAAAACATTCTTAAAAACTTACGCTCTACTGTCTTGTGTTGTCAAGATGTGTAAGTAACTTTCAATATTAGAAAAATAGTATCAAGAATTCATAATGGAATATAATCCCTTCATATTTTCAAAAAAGAATAAAGCCACATACATATGATAACATGCATATATGCACTTTTTGTGCAAAGAATCACGGGAGTTTGGTAAATTTTTGTTGTTTATTTTACCACAATTTTCAAAAGTGGTTTTAGTCAGCTGTGGGAGCTTAAAGAAAATAGATCATAGATGAAAACTCAGGCCATGTTGATGCTAGCATTGTTAAAGGGCGGTTCTCAAAGAGCAGTTCTTGGACCAGCACTATCAGCAACAATATCATTATCACCTGGGAAACTGTTAAAAATGGCAGTGTAGCAATTTATGTTTCAACGAACTCTGTAGGCATTTCTGGTACTAGCTGTGAGATCTTGAAGTGATTATCTGCACTTCTATTTTCATTGCATCATTATTCACAATAGCTAAAACATGGAACATTTATTGACAGATGAATAGACTTTAAAAATGTGGAATATACACACATACAATGGCATACTATTCAAGCTTTAAAAAAAGGATATTCTGCCGTATATGACAACATAGATGCAAACATACTTGAACCTGGAGGACATTATGTTAAGTTAAATAATCCAGTCACAAGAGAACAAATACTGCATGCTTCTAAAATAGACTCATAGAACAGAGAGCAGAATGGTGGTTGCCAGGGGCTGAGGGCTGGGTAAATAGAGAGTTGTTCAGTAGTTACAAAGTTTCAGTTATGCAAGATGAAGAAGTTCTAGAGATCTGTTATATAATATTGTACCTATAGTTAATACTGTATTATGCACTTAGAAAAATTTAAGAGGGCAGATCTCATGTTAAGTACTCTTACCACCAAAAGGGGATGAGGGGGACAAGATATGTTTATTGCTTTGATTTTTTTGTGTGATGCTGGTTTCACAAGTGTATGCATATGTCCAAACTCATCAAGTTGTATACAATAAATACATGCAGTTTTTTCTACTTCGATTATATCTCAATTTAAAAAACAACTCCCCAGGTGATTTTAACATGCGTCTATAGTTGAGGAACATTTCCCTGATGGCCATAAGATGGTTATCTTTAAGGCATCCGGGCATGCCTTAGATATGTAGAGTGATGCAGTATAAACCAGTGACAGGGATAGTTTAACTCCATCAGCAAAATCACCATTACTATGAGATGTGGCTGGTTGTTTAAAATGTTAAACAAAATTCATATTCCTTGAGGAAACTACTGATTATCATTTGATTGTTTTATGTACCATGTCTAGAGTTTAGAAAACGCTTTGATCATGTTACATGGAAGCAAATCTGGTCCTTTTCAAAAAAAATCACTTTATATTAATAAATTGGCTTTTAAATTTATTTTTTATCAATCACATGAACTTAATTAATATAAGTTCGTCCAGAGATGGGGCCTAAAGATCTTAACTCTCTGGTGATAGCATTCCTATATGATCCTATATGTTTGATATTTTGTTATCTATACCTACCATGTTGTGTTTCATAGTTATCAAGAAACAAAATGTTTTCAAGTCACACAGACCGTTCTTTTCTTTTAATTCATGCTTCATAAATGGTGATTGTTACTATTTTCATCATTTCCTTTCTGCATAATTTTCGTTGTAGATCTTCTCCCCCAGTTGAAGTGCTTTTAATTCAGTGTTATAAATTCTCCAAGACTCACCCTGTGGCACTATACTCAGACTTGGATTTCACAGGCAATGCCCTTCACTCTGAGCCTTTCCATCTGCTTTTCTCCCACTCACTTGGCTTCCAACATTCTTATTTCCCACCTTTCACCTAAGAGAGCATGAACAGATTATGAGTACCTACATCTGCTGATTAATCAAAAGACAAATGAGGTTGTTATATAGCTTTTGTGGCTTCCCTCATTTTAAATAAATTAAGTACATTTTAAAAGTTTCCTTTTAAACTGAATTATCTTTCCTTTTCAGTTTAATTTTGAAAAATAAAAACCCACAGGAGACTTAACAAGAAACACTTCCAAGGCAGGTTGACGTCAGTGTTTGTTAAAATTTCTCCAGTTGATTCTAGCGTGTCACTAGGATTGCATACTCCTGTTACCTTAGCTATACCATTACTTTGGCTATACATTAGAATTACTTTGGATACCTTTAACTACACTTCTTGAATCTCACTCTTAAAGATTCTGATTTAATCCCTGGAGGTGATTTGAACGTGCAGCCAGGGTGAACAGTTGCTGCTATAGACCAGTGATTCTCATAGTCTCCATCAGAAACACAAGGAGAGCTCATTAAAACAGAAGGCACTGCGGGAGAAGACAGCTGGTTGGAGACTTCATGTCTACCAAGCAACAGAAATAGAAACTGGATGTTACTTGTTTTATGTCCCATAGTGTCTGATTCTAGTCCATAATATGTAATGAAACAATACAATATGCACTAGTCCCATATACTGGGACATCTGCAAAATGGAGACAGAACTTGTAAAATGTATGGAAAACACTGTTGATTTTCAGCAAAATACCATACAAGTCTGTAACTCACTTTCTGAATGTTATCTGATCTGATTGTATGGAAACTATTTTGCAACTGTAAATTGTAGACAGCTGATAGCAATGCAAAATGATTGTCTGTAGACATGCAAATTCCGTCTGTCTGGAAGAGGTTCTATTGACTTTCCTTCTCCACTACAAAGAGGCTAGCTTTGCCTCTATTTGCACATTCATTTAACTACAAACTTTTCTGGTTTTCTACTGCTCCTTTGAAGTACTTGTTGTACTTCACAAGTTTCATCAAGTTAAATAAAAACACATGATCATTTTTACATCTCTATGAGACCTATTTTACCACTTTTCTAAAATTATTTTTAATTAATTTAGATTTTTTATTATTTTAATACTGCAAATAATAATGGCCTGGCAATAGAAATTTTTTCAAAGGAACTTTTGAGCTCAAAGAAACTTTTAATTGTATCACTTTGATGTTGTTTAACAAAAAATAATATTTGATATATTATGTGCCTATCCGGGTACAACACAAAAATTATGAACTAAACTTTTCCCAGAACCATTTCATCCTAAATGTAAGTGCAGGAGAGATCTCCTGGTATGGTATATATTCACATATTACTTACAAGGACTCAAAAAAATTTTTGAGACTAAATATCAGGATGAACCACTAGGTGGCAAAGCAACATTTGTTTTGTCAAATTTTTAAAAAGATTTGAAAACTTCATTCAATGTTATTTGTAACTGAAATATGATGTTCACTGGATTCTAAGTCACTAACGTTTTCTAAATATGCCCTTATTCAAATAAAACTCTCTGTAGTTAGTTTTCTCAAGGAAAACCAATCTTCATAATACATAAAAGAACACAAAAAGTTGTGTTGGATTGAACCATCTATTCTGAAATCAAAGCTAAACTTCATCAAGTTTTTAATATCTGATGTAACAAAATCCTCAAATATGAATGGACCTTACATATCACCTAGACTAAAAGTTCACCTTTATGCTGAAATGAACCCTAAGATTGTCCTGATCATTAATTATTTGAGTTCCTATTAAACATTTTCATTTAGAGAAAATGTGCTCTCTCACAAGGCATATCTATTGTTCTTTGTTTAATTGACTTTATATCTTGGAGTTTTCCTTTTCTTTTTAAAAAATGTTTATTTTATTTTAGTTCTGGAAAATGGTTTGTTTTCTATAGCACACATCCTGTTTGACAGAATGTCAGTCCAAATTTACCTTTTTTCTTTTTTTTTGAGATGGAGTCTCACTCTGTCGCCCAGGCTGGAGTACACTGGCACAATCTCAACTCACTGCAACCTCCACCTCCCGGGTTCAAGCGATTCTCCTGCCTCAGCCTCCCAAGTAGCTGGGACCAAAGGCGTGCGCTACCACACCCAGCTAATTTTTGTATTTTTAGTAGATACAGGGTTTCACCATGTTGGCCATGCTGGTCTTGAACTCCTGACCTCAGGTAATCCACCCGCCTTGGCCTCCCAAAGTGCTGGGATTACAGGCACAAGCCACCACACCTGGCCCAAATTTGCCATTCTTAATGAGGGAGCTCTAGCAGCATTTCTATTAAACACAGAAACAAAACTAGGATGTCCTCTACATTCACTCTCTATGTCTTAGTAGTAAGTAACCATAAACTTCAAAGCTTAAAATAACACATTCATTACTGCAGTTTCTTTAGGTTAGAAGTCCAGTGTGGCTTTACTGGGTCCTCTGCTTAGGTTCTCACAAGTTTGCAATCAAGGTGTTGACCAGGCCTTCAGTCTCATCAGAGGCTGGACTGGGGGAAGGATTTGTTTTGGTTGACAGAATTCCATTTCTTACAGCCATAGGACTGAAGCCTTCACCACTGCTCCTGGAGGCCAAACTCACTTTCTTTTTCATGTGAGCCTACCAACAATAGGCAGCTTACTTTTTCAAAGCTAGTAAGGAAAGAGAAAAGCAAGCAAGAAATACTAGCAAGCCAGGCACTGTAATCTCATGAACTTAATCATAGATGTCTCATCACCTTTGCTGTATTCTATTGATTACAAAAAAGTTATGGGTCAGACCCACACTCAAAGGAATGGGACTATGCAAAGATGGAAACATCAGAAAATAGCTGTCATGAGGAGGCACTCTAGGGTGTGTCTACCACACCACTATCACCTTTTTAAAGATAGTAACTGTATTAGTCCATTTTCATGCTGATGATAAAAACGTGCCAAAGACTGGACGCTTTACAAGAAAAAGAGGTTTAATGGACTTTCAGTTCCACATGGTTGAGGAGACCTCACAATCATGGCAGAAGGCAAGGAGGAGCAAGTCACATCTTATGTGGATGACAGCAGACAAAGAAAGCGAGCTTGTGCAGGGAAACTTCCATTTTTGAAGCCGTCAGATCTTGTGAGAGTTATTCACTATCATGAGAACAGCACTGAAAGACCCGACTCCATGATTCAAGTGGGAATTATGAGAGCTGCAAGATGAGATTTGGGTGGGGACACAGACCCAAACCATATCACTAGCCTAGAAGAAAGCAAAGAATAAAGCAATATAAATAAAACCAAATATAAGAGTAATAACACTAAGTGTAAATGAATTTAACTCCCTAAAGACAAAATTCATGGGTTGGATGATTTTACTAATCCAACTACAGGCTTTCTATTTTGTTTTATTTTATCTTAAAGTGACATAGGAAACTTTCAGTGTAGATGTATAGGAAAATTATTTCAGAAAAAGATGCAACAGAGACAATCTAAAAATAAAAATATAGTTCTTAATATACATATTAACATGCTTAAAGGAGAAAGTAGGCTACGTTGTATTTATACATAAATGATATAATTTTTAAAAAAGAAATCATACTCGTAAACCTTTTCATGCTTAAAATTTTAGATTGAAATATTTCTAACAAGGAAAGGTGGGACTTCTGGCAATGAAAGCGTGAAGAAGTCAGGTGATCTCTTCCACACAGAACAATTACAGGTACAAGACAAAAATATTAAGTTAAAAGCAACTCTTTGGAGGCACTGAAAATGACCAAAGATAGGCAAAATCTTGAGAAGGTGTATTCATGGAAGGATGCTATTGCCTTGGGTAAGAACTCTGAGTTTGTTATTTCTTTCTAGGACATTCCTCAAACCCACCCTTTTCCTTGGGTCAGGAGGTAAAAGAACAGCAGCGTGAACAGCTCAAGATGGCAGGTGATGGAATTCAAAGCAACAGAGCAACTGGAAATTTAACAGGGAAATTTTGAAATTGAGACTGCCACAAAATCTGTCTATAAACTCTATCCAAGTCTCTGGCTCAACACTAAACCATGTTTACACAGGGAAGGTCCCATAAGCCTGATGAAAATGTAGGCAGAAACTAGAGATGGGTCTACTTTTAAAAGACATAACTGCTCCTAGTGGGATTGAGGGTTTGCGGCACCTCTGATCCACTGTCTTCCCTGTACACACCTAAGAAGCAGAAAGCAGAAACCTTTCAAGTTTAAGGGGTGAAAGAGCAGAAGTTGAAACTGGCAGAGCAACTAGTCATTCAAGGGGAAGGGATATAGATTTTGCTGTTTACAACAAAAAGGTGAACGTTCTCATAGTAACAAAAGAGATTCCAGAATCACTGCAAAGTCTATCTTAAAGTTCAACTTATTAAAGCAAAAATGATTAGACATGCAAACACACAGGAAAATATAACCCATTCTTAGGAAAAAATAGCAGTTTGTGAAAGGTTCCAGATGTTGGATTTGGCAAAGACTTCAAAGAATCTATTATAAATATGTTCAAATAATTAAATGAAAATGTCACTTTAATGACTACACTATTAGGGAATTTAAACAGAGAAATAGAAGATATATGTAAGAAAAAATACAATAACTGAAATGAGAAATTAGATGTAACAATAACCGATCTGACATGGCAGAAGAAAGAATCTGTAAATTTGAAGATAACTCATTGAAACATCCAGTCAGAAGAACCAAGAGAAAAAACCGAATCAAAGTAAACAAGATATCAAAGATATGTGGGTTGACATCAAACAGTCCAACATTTATGGAATTTGAATCCTAGAAACAGAGGAGAAAGAGTAAAATGTAAACAACTTTCTCAATGCAAAATAACTGTAAACACCTTAAATGCTGTGGAAAGCATATAGTTCCAAAAACCTCAACAAACCAAAATTAGTATAAATGCAAAGAAATCCACACCTAAATACATAGATGAAAGCCAAAGCTAAAGAAACAATTCTAAAAATAACAAGTGTTTTTAACAACATTGTTTATCATAGCAAAAAACTAGAAGCAATCTACATGCTCATCATCGGTGACTGGATAAATAAATTATTACATACTTGTATAGTAGAACATCATTCAAAAACAAAAAAAGGAATAAATTACTGGCACCATAACTTGGATGAAATCTAGAGAATACTATACTAACTAAAAGAAAGTACACACAGGTGATTGTATACTGTGTAATCGCCTTTATAACATATTCTAGAAAAGGCAAACTACCCAAGAAGCAAATCAGTGGTTGACTGGAAGTTGGATAGAAGAAAGGATTGACAACAAAATAAATAGGAGAGAGAATTTGGGAGTGATTATGATATTCCATATTTTGATTTTGCACATAGTTACAAGGTTGCATTCATTTACCAAAACTCAATAAAAAAAATACTTAAAATAGTCTAATTTTATTGTCCATAAACTATACCTCAATATGTTTATTAACAAAAATAACTACAGGTAATGGACACTCCCACATACATACATGGAAGTACAAGAACTTGAACTTAGTAGACATTAACAGGTCAAGAAGGCAAAAGTAAGCAAAAATATAAAGCAAGATGTTTTAGGCCGTTCTTGCACTGCTATAGAAATACCTGAGACAGGGTAATTTAAGAGGTTTAATTGGCTTATGGTTCTGCAACCCGTAAAGGAAGCATAGAGTCATCAGCTTGTGGGAAGGCTGCAGGAAGCTCACAATCATGTGGAAGGCAAAGGAGGACCAGGCATATCACAGGCGAGAATAGGAGCAAGAGATAAAGTGGAAGAAGAGGTGCCATGCACTTTTAAGTGACAAAATCTCATGTGAACTCAGAGCAAGAGCTCACTTTTCATCAAGGGGCAGCCTAAGCCATTCATGAGAGTGATCCACCCCCATGGTCCAAACACTTCCCATCAGGCCCCACTTTCAGAATTGGGGATTACATGTCAACATGATATTTGGGCAGGGACAAATATCCAAACTATATCATTCTGCCCCAGGCTCCTCCCAAAACTCATGTCCTTCTCACATTTCAAAATACAATTATACCTTCCCAATAATTCCTCAAAGTCTTAACTCACTCCAGCATTAACTCAAAAGTCCAAAGTTCAAAGTCTCATCTGAGACAAGGAGAGTCCCTTACACCTATGACCCTGTAAAATCAAAAACATTAGTTACTTCCAGGATAAAATGAGAGTATAGGCATTGGGTAAACACTGCCATTTTAAAAGGTAGACATTAGCCAAAAGAAAGGGGCCACAGGTCCTATGCAAGGCAGTCATTAACTCTTAAAGCTCCAAACTCTTAATCTCATTTGACTCCATGCCCACATTCAGGGCACACTGCTGCAAGCGGTAGGCTCCCAAGAACTTGGGCAGCTCAGCTCCTCTGGCTTTGCAAAATTCAGCCCCTAAGGCTGCTTTCACAGATTGGAGTTGAATGCATGTGGCTTTTCCAGGTACAGGGTGCAAGCTGCCCATGGACCTACCATTTTGGGGTCTGGAGGACAGAGTCCCCCCTTTCACAGCTCTACTAGGCAGTAAGCCACTGGGGATTCTATGTGGGGGGATCCAACCCCACATTTCTCTTTGGCACTGCCCTAGTAGAGATTCTGTATGAGGGCTCTGCCCCTGTAGCAGGTTTCTGCTTGGGCACTCAAGCTTTTCCACACATCATCTGAAATCTAGGTGGAGGCTCCCAAGCCTCAACTCTTGCACTCCATGCACCTGCAGGCTTAACACCACATGGAAGCCACCAAGGCTTACATCTCCTACTCTCTGGACCTGAGGCTCAATCTCTGCATGGGCCCTTTGAACCAAGGCTGGAGCCAGAGTGGCCAGGATACAGGAAGCAGTGTCCTGAGGCTGCGAAGGGCAGCAGGGTCCTGGGCCTGGCCCAGGAAACCATCCTTCTGTCCTAGGCCTCCAGGCCTGTGATACGAGGGGCTGCCACAAAAGTCTCCAAAATACCTCTGAAGCCTTTTTCTCCTTTTCTTGGCTGCCAGCACTTTGGCTCCTTTCTAGTTATACAAATTTCTGTAGCAAGTGGTTCCTCCTCAGCTGGCTTGAATTCCCCTCCCATAAAAGCTTTTTCTTTCTTTGCCACATGGGTAAGCTGCAAATTTTTTAAACTTTTACACTCTGCTTCCCTTTTAAATATAAGTTCCAAGGTATTTCTTTGCTCACACATTTTAGCATAGGTTGTTAGAAGCAGCCATCTCATGTCTTGAATATTTTTTCTGCTTAGAAATTTCTTCCACCAGATATAAATCGTCACTCTCAAGTTCAAACTTCTGAATGTCCCTAAGTCTTGATCAGAATGTAGCCAAGTTTTTTGCTAAGGCATAACAAGGGTGACCCTTGCTCCTATTCACAGTAAGTTTCTCATTTCCATCTGAGATTTTGGCAGCCTGGACTTTACTGTCCATGTAACCATCAACATTTGGGTCACAACCATTTAACGAGTCTCTAAGAAGTTCCAAACTTTCCCTTATCTTCCCATCTTCTTCTAAGCTCTCCAAACTCTTCCAACCTCAACCTGTTGCCCAGGTCAAAAACAACTTCTGCAATTTCAGGTATCTTTATAGCAATGCCCCACTTCTCAGTACCAATTTTCTGTTAGGCTGTTCTTGCACTGCTATAAAGAAATACCTGAGACTGGGTAATGCTTCCTGTACCTTCTAACTTCTTCTCGCAGAATTGTATAGGCCATATTCACTATGTGAATACACTGGAAAGAAAGAAAGTTTAAATGAAACCCCAAATAACAGTAAACATTTCTTAATGATCTTCTCAACGATACCTGAATGAAAACTAAACTCACAGGCTAGTTTCATGATATCAATCAGTAGCTAAAGCTTACAGAGGAATATTTTTGTCTTTAGGGTCTTATTGCTAAACAACAAAATAGTTATGTAACCAAACAAAGCATGTAATTTTAGAAATTAGAAATAAACTGGCAATACAAACTATGGAAAGAAGAGCAAAGAAATTTATAAGATAGTAGAAATTGTAAAAAACACCAACAAAATAGAAAAAAAAAGAATATCTTAATAAAGAATTATGGCCCTTTAAAAGTTAGTGATTTTTACCATGGCTAGGATGGAGATTTAAAAAGCAGTAGGAAATACTGCATACTACCATTTGCTATATTTTGAAAACTTTAGTGAAATATTTAGGACAGAAAACATCCCATTTCTAAGCTGCTCTTAAGCTAATTTTCTGGTTCTTTGCCTATTGTGTGTTTGCAGTGGAACTGTTTTCCTTGGTATGTTCTCAGATACTCTCCAGGATGTTTGGGTTCTCAGGGACGGCTGCTCCTGGGCCGGACACCATGGCCTTGGCTCACTGCCCAGCCTTCAGAGTTCAAGCAGCAGATATACACATTTAAGTAAGCTGGTGGGAGACTTGTCATGCTACAAAATCTGTATTTCCAAATCTATTAATATAATTAAGCACATCATAAGGTTTAAGGAGAAACAACAAATGATAAAGTCAACAATAATGGCAATTTGAGTCCTTCCTAATTTTAAAAATAAAGTGGTAAACTATTAGTAAATTTAGAAATTATTTGGAAGTACCCTTAATTTAATTATTTGCCATTGCTTTATTATGTTTGCATATGCATATTTTAGAGTCATATTGATGACCTATCATTTGTTTATACTTTTGTCTATATGCTGAGAAAAGATAAAGTTACCCCACAATATGACGTGGGTGTTTATGTAAGTTTGTCATTCTTTCTGTTTTATGTCTTCATTTTATTGTTACGTAGTGAGCCCTCTGGATCCATGGGTCCATATCCACAGGTTAAACACTGGCAATTAAAAACTTTAGAAAAATAAAATAAAAAATGATACAACAATAAAAATAATACAAATAAAAATACAGTATAATACCTGCTACATTACATTTATATTGTATTAGGTATCATGAGTAATCTAGAGATGATTTAAAGTATCCACAAGGATGTGAGTAGTTTATATGCAAATACTATACCTTTTTATATGAAATATTTGAGCATCCCTAGATTTTGTTATACCCGGGTTTCTCGGAACCGATCTCCACCAATACAGAGATATGACTGTTAACTGATTTCATCTTAAATTTATGTTTATAAGAAACTTATTTTATTGGTAAGTTTAAGTTTAAGATAAGTAAACTTATGAGACCTTATATAAGTAAGAGTCAATTTTGATTGTTTTATGTATGAAGAAAACATTTTTAGGTAAACATTTCTTGTTCAAAATGATATCCTCTTAAAACTGTGAAGATTTTGACTCATGAGACTTTAGTCTTTATTATCGTAGAGAAACTGCTAGCTTTGTTTTGTCTTTTTGTAAAGAACTAGTTTCACCCAGTGTGGATATTAAAGGATTGTAAATTCACCTTTGAAATTTTAAAATTTTACCAAATATCCAAGTATGTCACATCTTGGACTTTAGTTAACTTTACTGTTTTGTTCCTCCTAATCCCTTAACATCTAAATATTCAAATCTTTCTCCAGTACAGACCAGTCATCTCCCTTTGTGTCTTAGATGGAAGTGACCACTTTATCAGCTCTGATACCATATCTTTTTTCCCTTGTTTCGTTTTTTACTATTTTCCTTTGAATTATATTCAAATTTTGTATACATTCCTTCTACATTTCTGTAATATCCAATGTGTCAATTATCTTCATTGCACTTTCAAAAACAAAACTGGCTATTCTGTTTTTCATGTCCTGCAGCATTTTGGTAATAATTTCATATTGTACACCTTGGTCTAACTTCATTTCTGACTGAAATAGTTGCTGTAATTCCTCACATAATTCTCCTATCATAAAAAAGTAATGTTTTATTGCCAGTTGTTTTTGCTTTTTCTCAACTGCCAGCAAGAGTGTCTATATGTTTTTTCTTAGGACTGAAGTCCTATCAGAGTCTTAGCAGGGCTCCATTTGAATCTTCTAGAGCCATGTAAAGGAAAAGAGAAAGAAGGTTCTTTGTCATCCTTGTTAAAGGAAGGAAGCAGCTGGCTGGGTGCGGTGGCTCATGCTTGTAATCCCAGCACTTTGGGAGGCCAAGGCAGGCAAATCACCTGAGGTCAGGAGTTCAAGACCAGCCTGGCCAACATGGTGAAACCTGGTCTCTACTAAAAATACAAAAATTAGCTGCCATGGTGGTGGGCACCTGTAGTCCTAGCTGCTCGGGAAGCTGAGGCAGGAGAATTGCTTGAACCCGGGAGGTGGAGGTTGCAATGAGCTGAGATCATGTCACAATACTGTAGCCTGGGTGACAGACTAAGACCTAGTCACAAAAAAAAAAGAAAGAAGCAACAGCTATAGGGTGCAGTGGCTCATGCCTGTAATTCTAACACTTTGGAAGGCCAAGGCTAGAGGATTTCTCAAAGCCAGGAGTTCAAGACTAGGCTGGTGAAAATAATGTGACCCCATCTCAAAAAAAATGAATATAAAAATAAAACAGCAGTTATAATCAGAAACAGTACATTTTGTCTTTATTTTTTTTTCATGAGTTTAGTAAATAAGGCTAAAATTAGTCAGAGAGGTAATTTCAGTGTCTGCCAGTACACTTGTCCCTACTGACACCCAGTATGGCAGTCCGCCCACGTTTACCTGGAGTGGCCATCTGCTGCAGTGCAAGTGTTTCCTGCATCAAAACATTTGCAAGACTGCTAGCTAGGTAGAGTATCTTATCTCAAGAACAAAAGTAAGGAGGAAAGGAAAATGAAAGCTTATTCTTATTTCCTATTTGACCAGAGCACTGCAAATAGATAGATTATTTAAAAGACCAACTTTTGTTATGTGAATTTACTTTTTCAACTCTCTACTTACTGAAATTTAAATACAGATTAAGTGTTTCTGATGAAAATTTACCATCTCTGTTGCAATATGCTGTAATTGTAAAAATCACGTAGGATTTCAAAAACTTAATATAAAAAAGAGAACGTAAACTATGCCATTAGTAATTTTTTACATTGATCATGTCAAAATGATAATGTTGTTGGCATACTGGATTCAATAAAATATATTATTTTTAAAACACCAAACGTTAACAGTGCATAATTTGAGCAGCACATAGTGCAGTTAAAGAAAAGTGGGATGAATTTTCTCTTATATTGGGAGAGTTAGGCCCTTTTATTTTGTTTCATAAGGGCATAGGTTGAATCTATGTGTAAATACTAGAGCAAAATCGGGGCAAAGACATGTGGGAACCCAACCAAAAGCTAGTGGCTACGCTGGCAGCTTAATGCCCTCTATAATCTGAACCAGGATTGAATTAGAGCACACAGAGAGCAGGACATGTATATGGATTTCATGTGGCTTCCCAGTAGTATGCTGGAAGAGAGTCTTTGTTATTTACTTTTAGCACTAGATATTTTGTCTCAGAGCCAGTGACCCGTCTGCCACAGCCTCTAATTTTGTAATCCAGAGATCATTCTCAAACACTGACCTAGTCAAGGAGGTATCTTATAAGTCTAAGACATCGAATTCTATAGGAAAATAAAACAGTAAATACACAATTAGAAAATAACGTATGCCACTTAGACCTCATGTATATGTGTCATCTGTATGTGTCATTTGATTTCCTGATTTTTACTAGACTTCTATTTAAAGATTTTAAATATATGTACCAACTTGATGAGATATGCCTAAATTTCCTTAATAAAATTCAAGACATATTTAAAAGCCTTAAGAAATAATTGTTCTTGAACTGCATTTTGATAAACATTTTCACTCCATTAAGCCCAGTGCTTGATTCTCTTTTTCTCTCCCTTTCCCTCTTACCCACGTCTCTCCTTCTCTCTCTCTCTCTTTTCTTTTTCTCTCCCCCACAACATCTGGCTTGGAAAAATATCTGAGTGCTGAACTTGTCACAGAATTACAAAATACTGCTTACGTATATATACATATATATATTTTGAAAATGAAAGCAATTATCAGGATTCTACCTCTCATCTTCTATAACTTATGATACTTAATATGATAATATGGGTAATATTCATTAATTCTACATGTAAAACACTATTTGCAGATGGATAAGATATATTTTCTAAGGGAAAATTCGGTAAGTCTGCATTATTATTGTAAGCCAAGAATAGCAGGAATTATTATAATAAAAACTTGAAAAGCAGAACTTGGACATATAAACCAGATAATCTTGTCTTGCTGTACAGATTGCAAGCTGTGTTCTATTTCTGAAAGAATTTAAAACAAATCTTACACATTCCATCAATGAAGAATCAACCTCAACAAAATACTGACAATTGATCTTCTATACTTATAAAAAAGCAGTTGGATATTCTGAATTTTCCACATGCAACTGTGATACCAATATGCTTCTAGTTTTCAATTCTTGTTTTGTTGTTGTTGTTTCATGTTGTTATAGTTTCTGTTCTGATACTAGGATAGACACACCAATTTTGATAACTGTCTTTACCATTGTCCTTTCCAAACAAAACTGTGTCATCTACAGCTCTGACTGATGTAGACCAAGTGACACTTTTCCCAGGCCACAGATGGGTATGACAGAATCCTATGGCATTTTCTCAGACAGCTGGGGCAATCATAGGGAATACTCTGTGAAAGAGAATTCACAGAAATTTGAATTGGAAACATACAGAAAAAATGAGGTCATTATTAGTGAAAAATATGGATGAAATAAAGCCATGAGAAGGATTCAGGGTCATGAAGGTCACTCTAAATGGAGTTTATGAGGAGAAGAAACTCTTAAGTAGAACAGGAAATTGAGAATACGAATAAGCAAGAGCTGCAAGGTAGAGCAATAGTTAGAGAAGGGCTGTGTTTTAGCATTCCTCTAACATAGCATATTCAGACTTACGAAAATCTGTACTGTTCAGCCCTAAGATCCTATGAGAAGAAATTCTGAGGAGACTTAAACATCAGATATTTTTAGGTGGCCTATAGGCCATAAAAGTTTTCCCAAAGTGCTTTTGATATTTGGCATCAGTTCAAACATCATGACAATTTTCAACTATTTCCTCTAACATGATTCCATGTTTAAGCAATATATTTATTAGAATTGTAGCAGGAGCGGCCGCCAGAAACTAATCTCTCAAACACTGAATAAAGGAGGGAAGAGTTTATTCGGCCAGGAGACCAGGCAGTAATTTGTCGAAAGCCCAGCTCATTTAACAAAGGAAGGTTCTGCCTTTATATAGGCTTATACTTTAGATGTTACACGTGGAAGAATCTTAGGTTTATTGCTTTAGGAATCACATCTGAAAGGGTTCTGGTTTACAGTTTTAGGACTCACATGTGAAAAGGTCTCTGGTTTGATCTTGTTTTAAGTAAAAATAGTGTCTTCCAGAGAGTTTCCCCAAGACCAAGCATGTTATTTTCAGGAAGGAGATTCAGGAGGTGCCAGCTGGCCTGCTCTCTCTTCTATTGAGCTGCACAGTGGATGACAGAGGGGGGAGGGAATCCCAGATGCCTGGGTCTCCTTCCTCAGAATAAGAGCATTTTTTAATATGATTGCTATTTTGTAAATGTCATTTACAACCTCCATCACTGCAAACTCATTAATTCATTAAACAATTACTGATTAAGCTCTTATTGTATGCCAACACATTGTTATCTATGATAATGTAAGGTAAAAACTGAAGGGATCTACAGGAAGACACTAAATTACGAAAAACTCGTCAAACAAGGAATTAATCCTACTTAACAGGGGAAAAGTTGAAACCTTTCCTCTAAGATCCGGAACAAGATAAGGATGTCCACTTTCATCACTTCTATTAAACATAATACTGGAAATCCTAGCCAGAGCAATTCGTCAAGAGAAGACTATGAATGGCATCCAAATTGGAAATGAAGAAGTTAAATTGCCCCCTGTTTGCATATGACATGATCTTACATATTTTAAAACACCACACACAAAAAAATGGTAGAACTAGTAAACTAATCCAGTAAATTTGCAGGATACAAAATCAACATACAAAAATCCATAGCATTTCTATACACTAATAGCAAACTATCTGAAAAAGAAATCAAGAAAAATTGTAAATTCCATTTACAATAGCTACAAAAAATAATAAATACTGAGGAATAAATTTAACCAAGGAGATGAAAAATCTCTGCACTGAAGACTATAAACATTGTTGAGAGAAATTAAAGACACGAATAAATAGAACAATATTGCATGCTCATGAATTGAAATAGTTAACATCATTAGACTGCTTCTACAACCCAGGGTGATCTACAGATTCAGTGCAAGCCCTATCAAAATAGCAGTGGCATTCTTCACAGAAATAGAAAAAAAGAAAACCCTAAAATGTGTATAGAACCACAAAAGACCTCAATAGCCAGAGAATTCTTAAGACAAAGCTGGAAGTGTCACGCTATCTATCTGACTTCAAATTAACTAAAAAGCTATAGTAACCAAAACAGCATGGGATTTGCATAAAAACAGAGACATAAAGCAATGAAACAGACTAGAGAACACAAAATAAATTCAGATGTTATAACTGATTTTTGAAAAAGGTCAAAAACACGCAGTGGAGAAAAAACAGTCCCTTCAATTAAGGGTGCTGGGGAAATTGGATATCCACATACAGAAAAACAAAGCTAGATCATTATCTCTCACCATAATCAGAAATCAACTCAAAATGGATTAAATACCTTAATGTAAGACCTGAAACAATAAAAGTGCTAGAAGAAAACACATGGGAAATGGTTTGTGGCGTTGATCTGGGTGAGAATTTTTTGGATACCATTCCAAAAGCACCAGCAACAAAACTAAATATAAATACATAAATAGAAATACATCAAACTAAAAAATCTTCTGTATTGCAAAGGAAACAATCTAGTGAAAGACAACCTATAGAATGGGAGAAAATATTTACAAACTATGCATCTGACAAGAGTTAATATCAAGAATATATAAGAAGCTCAAACAACTCAATGGTTTAAAAAAAATCAAATTTTGAGCAAAAAATCTGACTAGATATTTCTCAAAAGAAGACATACAGATGGCCAACAGGTGTATGGGAAAAATGGTCAACAAAACCACAATGAGATATCACCACACTCCAATTAGAATGCCTATATCAAAAAGACAAAAAAATAACAAATGCTGGCACAGATGTGAAGAGGAACTCTTATACATTGTTGATGGGAATGTAAATTAGTACAGCCATTGTGGAAAACAGTATGGAGTTTTCACACACACAATCCAGCAATCCTACTAATAAGTATTTGTCCAAAGAAAATGAAATCACTATGTCAAAATGATGTCTGCACTCCCATGTTTATTGCAGCACTATTCACAGTAGCTCAGCTATGGAATCAACCTAAGTGTCCATCAATGGATGGATTTTTTTAAATGTGGTATATATACACAATAGAATACTATTCAGCCATCCTATCATTTGCAACAGCATTGATGAATTTGAAGGACATTATGTGCATTAGTCTGTTATCACACTCCTAAAGAAATAACTGAAACTAGACAATTTATAAAGAAAAGAGATTTAATTGGCTCATGATTCTGCAAGCTGTATAGGAAACATAGCTGGGAGGCCTCAGGAAACTTTCAGTCATGGTGGAAGGCAAAGGAAAAGTAGGCACATTTTACATGGTGGCAGGAGAGAAACAGCAAAGTGGGAGGTGGTACACACTTTTCAACACAGATGCCTGAGAACTCACTCAGTATAATGAGAACAGCCAGGGGGAATCTGTCCCCATGACCCTTCTCCAACACTGGGGATTACAATTCCACATGAGATCTGCATGGGGACAAAATCCAAACCATATCCTTACGTGAAGTGAAGTAAGCCAGGAACAGAAAGATAAATACCTCATGATCTCACATGTGTAAACTGAAGGAGTTGATTTCATAGAAGTACAGAGTAGGATAGTTGTTACCACACAGGCTAAGGGGAAGTGGGTTGGAGAGGAGATGAGGAGAGACTGGTCAATGGACACAAAGTTTACAGTTAAATAGGAGAAATAAGTTTTGGTGTTCACAATAGACTCCGGTTAGCAATACTGTATTGTATATTTCAAAATAGCTGGAAGAGAGGATTCTGAATGTTCTCACAGCAAAGAAATGATAAATGCATGAGGTGATGAATATGTTAAGTACTCTGATTTGATTTTTATACAGTGTTTATATGTACTGAAACTTTGCACTGTACCCCATAAAAATGTACAATTATGTGTCAATTGATAACAAAATTTAAAAAAAAGACCCTGGTGCAGTGACTCACACCTGTAATCACAGTAACTTGGAAGGCTAGAGAGGATAAATTGCTTGAGCCCAGGAGTTCGAGACCAGCCCGAGCAACATGGTAAGACCCCTTCTCTACCAAAAATAGAAAAATTTTCTGGGTTTGGTGGTATCTGCTGGCCTTAAAAACCAAAGGAAACAAATTTTACATCCTGGGCAGGGTGATACAGGCAGAAGTAACAGCTAGCACAAAATCCCTGATGAGAAAATAAACTCAATGCTCTTATTTTAAGAGTAGAAACCACGGTCCTGGGTATGAAACATTATATAGCAAAGGTAGATCTCCAACCACAATATTTTCACTTAAAGTATATATCTCATTGGGCACCGTGGCTCACACCTGTAATCACAACACTTTGGGAGGCCAAGGCAGGCAGATCACTTGAGGTCAGGAGCTTGAGACCAGCCTGACCAACATGATGAAACCCCATTTCTCCTAAAAATACAAAAAAAAAAAAATTAGCTGGGCATGGTGACACACACCTGTAATCCCAGCTACTCAGAAGGCTGAGGCAGGAGAATCACTGGAACTCAGGAGGTGGAGGTTGCAGTGAGCCCAGATTGTACCACTGCACTCCAGCCTGGGAGAGCGAGACTTGGTCTCAAAAAAATTAAATTAAATTAATTAAATTAAAATAGTACATTTCTCTTCCTAAAGGAATGTAATGAAATTTCCTAAAACTGAGATGTAATGTGTATGGATTATGTTATCTACTTAAATATCTTCCGTTATTCCCATGACAGAAGAAAAAAGAACATCCTATGAAAGACAGGATCATTAATAAAATGGAATATCAAAACATCATAAAGAGGAAGGTCAGTTAATGATACAGGAAATGTTAAGGATATATTATAATAGAGCATTTACAAAGAGTATGTATTTTGCCTTTCTCTTATGATTCTGCCCAAAAGATATTGGTGAGTCTGAGCTATATAGACTTTACAATGAAGAGGGGTTGCACCCCCAGTAGGGTGTGTATGGCATATGCTCAGGAGGTGAATATACTAGCTTGGAGTGTCATAACCCTTATAGAGTGAGGAGGACATCTTTGCTGGGAGGTGGTCTGATACTGGGTGTGGAAACCCAAGCAGAATGAGGAGGCTTTTGCACAGAAATTTTGTCTGGCTCAGGGTCAGAGTCTGAGAGGGGCCAGGAGGGTATCCATGCAGATATCTGCATGGTAATAAGTATCATATCCCTCATAGAAAAAGAAAGTTATCTGTATAAGAAAAATGGTGATGGTGGCAGGACATTAGTTGCATACAAGGATATTGATAAGATTAGTAAATATATTAGGTATAATGAAGCTGTGTTTCTCATTGTCAATGAAAAGAGGTACCAGTATAAAAAAGGAGAGAGCGAGGATGAATCCAGTAGTGTTAGACAGGAATTGGAGATATCAGCATTAAAACTCATGCTCTAGATCTACAGATAGGTAAGTAGATAAAAAATAGATGTATATGTGGTACGTGTGTGTGTATTCTCTTAGTCAGCTTGGGCTGCTATAACAAAATACTATAGATTGGATGGCTTAAACAACAAAAATGTATTTCCCACACATCTACAGGCTGGAAAGTCCAAGATCGAGTTGCCTGACATTTCAGCTCCTGGCGAGGGCTCTCTTCCTCATTTGCAGACAGCTTCTTTCTTGTCATGTCATCACAGGGCCTTTAAATGGTATGTGCACATGGGAAGAGAGATTTTCTCTCTTCCTCTTCATTTAGGCCCCCAATCTTGTCAGATTAGGACCCCACAATTATGACATCAGTTAACCTTAATGACCTCCGTTAAAAGGCCTATTTCCAATATAAGCACATTGGGAGTTAGGGCTTCAATGTATGAATGGGGGGGAATGACACAATTCAGTTTATAACATATATACATACATTTTGTACATGTGTGCATATGTACAACCAGCACCCAGATTTTGACTTCTAATACCATTTTCTTTCTTTCTTTCTTTCTTTTTTTTTTTTTTTTTTTTTTGGAAACAGAGTTTCACTCTTGTTGCCCAGGCTGGAGTGCAATGGCACAGTCTCGGCTCACCGCAACCTCTGTCTCCTGGGTTCAAGGGAATCTCCTGCCTTAGCCTGCCAAGTAGCTGGGATTTCAGGCATGCACCACCAGGCCTGGCTAATTTTGCATTTTTAATAGAGACAAGGTTTCTCCATGTTGATCAGGCTGGTCTCGAAATCCCGACCGCAGGTGATCTGCCCATCTCAGCCTCCCAAAATGCTGGGATTATAGGCATGGGCCACCTCACCAGGCCCCGCAATACTATTTTCTACTAAAAAGTAACAGAACTCCTAGTTAAAAAAAAAATCACTGACTTCAGCTGGAGAAAGAAACAATACAGATGAGCCTGAAATATATTTGTCTTAGAAAGTCAAGAAATGCTCAAAGAATGAGGACATGTCAAAAGGAGATGGAAGCCAGATTGAAAGGGCTCCAAGTGGCCATTTCTGGGATAATTTGAGCCTCAAAATAAATTATCATATAAATTTATTATAATCTATTGAATAAAATAGGAATCCATGAGTCCATAATAATTAATTAAATAATTATATAGAGTGGAATCTTTATAAGGAACAGTATACTTACATCACTCACTATCAAAACTCTACCCTTGGGTTTATCTTCTCTCTTGTCTCTCCTCTGCTGCTGCCTTCAGCCTTTTCCTGTTGATATTCCCTGGCCTCTGGTCTCAGCCCTGAGCACTTCTCACATTAAAGAATCAATGAACAAATCAACCAGCCTTGAAATTTAGTAGTCCTCCTTGATTCTCCCCTCGCCTAAATTCCTGCATCCAAAAAGTAAACACATTTTATCTTCTTAAATCATTCCTCAAAAACTGTTTTTTAGTTGCTATGTCTGTGTTAGGCACTTTTTCTTTTTTTGACGGAGTTTCACTTTTGTTACCCAGGCTAGAGTATAATGGTGTGATCTTGGCTCACCACAACCTCACCTCCCAAGTCAAGTGATTCTCCTGCCTCAGCCTCCCAAGTAGCTGGGATTACAGGTGGTGCACCACCGTGCCCGGCTAATTTTTTGTATTTTTAGTAGAGACGAGATTTCTCCATATTGGTCAGGCTGGTCTTGAACTCCCAACCTCAGCTGATCCACCTGGCTTGGATGCAAATTGCTGGGATTACAGGCATGAGCCACCATGCCCAGCCTTTTCCATCTATTCCAAAACTTTTCCATCTATTCCAGACTACCTACTTCTGCGTTATAACAAGCCTAAATTACTGCCTCCTTTCCAGCCTTCCTGCCTCTAGTTCATTCATTCTGCCATTTATTCATCAAGTATATATTTAACTTTTATTATCCATTAGGACAAACAGCCAGTTCTTGCCCTCATGTAATTTATAATCTGGTGGTGGCTAATGAACTAATTTGACAAATAATTACAAAATTAACCTTGTAAGTATAATTGTGATACTGATGCAAAGACGAGCTACAGGAGTTATGAGAAGATATAACAAAGAAAAAAGCTCTCATCTGGAGGATGATAAAAGTCATCATCAAGAATGTTGTATTTGAGCTGTGACCTGAAAACAACAATGGTTTTTACTGGGATAGAAAATTCCAAATAATATATACTGCGTATGCAAAATCCTCAAAGCAAAAAGAAGCGAGGTACATTCTAGAAACCAAAATAAGCCAGCCTAGTTAAAGAACAGTGAGGGAGGGAGAGAGAAGAGGTGGATTTGAGAGATAGTTGGGAGGTAAAATTGACATGAGTTTGGATGCACCGGATCTGGTGTTATCTGGGAGAGGGAGGTATCAAGGATGACGCTTGAATTGCTGATTTTAGCAACTAGTTAGATGATTATGCTATTTGCTTTGAAAAAGAACTGGAGCAATTCCAGGCTTGCAATGGAGGAGGAGGAGAAAGAACTGTTTACTTTCAATTTCAGGTATAAAAACTTTTATCTGCCTATGGCACCACTTAGAGGAGACAAATGGAGCTCTGAGGAGACATGTGATAGACGTATAAATTTGAGGGAAGCTGTGGAAGATAAAAATTTTCAGAGACAGAAGTGTCAAAGAAGCTAAAGGAAGGAAGCCTTTCTAAATGGAGGAAGTGATTAAGTCTCAATGTCTGCTGAGACATCAGAGAGAATAATAACTAAAATTCATCTGTTGGAATTAACTATATGAAGGTCAAATTGCTTCAAACTCTTAAACATACCAGTCAGTGGAAGGGCTGGTAGTGGGGGTGCAGCACTCTCACGGGATGTTCCTGATTGACTCACCTCCACCTCAGGGCACTTATTCACATGATTTCTCACTGCCCCACCTACCCATCTTCCCTCAGAAATATTACGTTTACTCAAGCCCCCATTCAAATTTCTCCTCTCAGGAACATTTTTACCTTGGGTTTCAATTTACAGTGCCCATCACTTTTAATGTGCATTATGATTTTTATATATGTATTATCTCTCTCTATAAAAAATATTAGCTCTTTGAGGGCAAGGATCATATTTCTTTCATCTTTGCTTCCACAGTGACTGGCACATGGGATATAAATAAGAGTTCAGTTGTACTTTTAAAATTTTCTATTACTCATGAGTTGCTTTTCAATGAATTTCTCATTATCCTGTTTCTCTTTTCATGTACATTTCTGAAAGAGGCTGACAAGATGTTTCCTAGTGAGCTTTGCCAGGTGTTGGCACATTCGTGAAGTCACCATGGATACAAGTTCTGTTCCTCAATTTTGTAAGTCAGAAATCTTAATTTCACCGGTTAATCTAGTGGTGGCCAGATTCTAGAAGTATTCACAACAACTAAGTTTACAAAATATATATATATATATGCAGATATGCAGACACACACATATACACACACACAAATCTGAAGATGGCATACATTCATATGTTAAATACTCCAAGTTAAAGAATACTTTGAATGTTTATAAAATGTAGAAAAAATAGTACACACATTAAAATATTTAGCATTTCTATGACTTTCATATTTGATGCTTTGAAAAAGGGAAAGGCAATGATAAAAAAGGCAGAATCCATAGATTCTGTGAGAGTCGTGATAAAGTGGGAAGAATGTAGTGTATCTGAAATGAAACAAACCAGAGTACCAATTCCAACTACGGTTCTTAAGCAATTTTTCTTCCATAAACTGAGAATCACAAAGCCTACCAAATAGGATTATTATGAGAATTAACTGATTCAATTAACAGAAAGTTCCTAGTACACTATATTATATGAATACAATATAAATATTGAATCTCATTCTTTCACTTTTGTTAATATCAGTATATCATATTATATAGTTTTTTGTCCCAGTTCTCCACTTGGATGAGAAAATATATATTTCTTATCCTCTTTAAATTATTTCCAAGCTGAAGTATTATTTTATTTATCAACAGTTTCTGGAATTGAAGTAACAGATTCAGAAACTCTGGAGTAACAGGAAAGCAAACGTTATCTTCATTCAAAATCAAATGTAAATACATGACCAACTGACCCTACCAGAACTCCATGCCCATATAATCAAAGCATACACATTAAAATGTGCAGAAGCTAAAGTTGACTGGGAACACTCTCTGTGTGCAAGTGAATATTCTAGATCCCTTCTATCTAGAGAAACAGATTTTTAGGAACATGTTGTTAAAGATGTGCTAACACAAAATCTCTCAGGCTCTGAGCCTTGCTAACCTACTGTGATGGTTAATTTCATGTATCAACTTGACTAGGCCATGGAGTGCCCATACATTTGTTCAAACGTTATTCTGGATGTGCCTGTGAGGGTATTTCTGGATGAGATTAACATTTGGATCAGTAAACTGAGTAAAGGAGATTGACCTCCCTATGTGTGTGGGCTTCATCCAGTCAATTGATGGCCCAAAGAGAACATAAGGGCTTGATTCTTTTGTCTGCCTGTGATGAGTTGGAACATCAATTCTTTCCTGCCTCTGGACTCAAACTGAAACATTGGCTCTTCTGGAGGCTTGAGCCTGCGAGCTTTCAAATAAGAACTACAACATCAACTCTCCTGGGTCTCTAGCTCGGCAACTGTAAATCTTGGGACTTGTTAGCCTTCATAACTGCATAAGTCAACTCCATATATATATGTGAAGGGCTGTTAGTAGGGGGTGCAGCCCTCCCATGGGACATTCCTGATTGACTCACCTCCACCTCAGGGCACTTATTCACATGATTTCTCACTGCTCCACGTACCCATGTTCCTCCAGAAATATTACCTTTACTAAGCCCCGATCCAAATTTTTCCCCCTCAAGAACATATATATATATATATATATGTCAACTCCATATGTATATACATATACATATATATACACATATACATATGGAGTTGACTTATGCAGTTATAGAGTATATATATATATTCTCTCTCTCTCTCTCTCTCTCTATATATATATATATATATATATATATCCTATTAGCTCTGTTTCTCTGGAGAACTGACTAATACACATATCTGAGAGAATGAGTTTGATGAGGGTCCTCCCATCCCAGTGGCATAATTAATGATAAAGCTCACTGTAGATTATGTCAATATTTACTCTCTCAGCCAATGCCTCCAGATCTCTTAACTGATATAGCATGCTAAAAGCATACGTTTACTAGAATTTAGCAATAATTAGAAACCTTGGACAGCCATTCAATATTTTCCAAGGTACACAGGTAAACAAATTTCTGATAGCAACACCTATTGCTACTTTTTTCCCTCCCTGACATATCAAGTTATAACATTTCTTTTTTATATTTGCAGCATTACATTCATAAGGAAATGTTTAATCCATCTCAGAAGTGCTCATTAAAGATGCTGTAGAAGCTAAAGCATGTGTTTTTGAAATGCGGTGATTTTTAAAATGGCTCCCCACGCACTCTCTCTCTCTGCACACAGGGCACATACACACTTGCACCATCCATAAAATGTTTAAATGAGAAGAGGAGCATATTTTATTTGGAACTAAAACATAATAATCGTATTTTATTGAAAATACTTTCAATTTTACTTAGCCAGCTTTTGTCAAAATCTGTGCCACTCTTTTTTTTTCCTTAGTTACTATGGAAAATTTTTTCTGTAGAAAAATGTAAGAGGCTACCTATGGTTCATTTTTGCACAGTCTTTTGGAATTTTAGTTAACAGATGAGCTACAGTATAATTTTTTTACTAAAACAGAGCTCCAAAGGCAATATGGATTTGAGAAAACTACTCAACATTTTTTGTATGTGTTCCAGTCAATAATACAATCTTTATTATGAAATATAATTTCGAATGTG
This sequence comes from Ateles fusciceps, assembly GCA_036589455.1. Lineage (NCBI taxonomy): Eukaryota > Metazoa > Chordata > Mammalia > Primates > Atelidae > Ateles > Ateles fusciceps. The sequence continues at coordinate 6,323,061 of JAZHEH010003404.1, read as the reverse complement.
ATAAAAGACAAATTTATAAACTTACTCTTTTTCTCTCTCTTATGTCTAAAGGAAAATAAATAAACATCTTTCCTTGTCCTTGTTAGCAGATAATTTTCACACAATGGTAAAATCATGATGTTCATACAGATATAAACATAAACAGGTGTTCGTTGTTATTTAACTCATAATCAATTTTTAAAAACAGGCAGATATTATAACTGGTTCAAACAAGAGCTCATGAACAGATGAATTTATGTATCAGGAATATTGAAGTAAATGTGCAGATGGGTGCAAAACTGTTTTTCCAGAAGGAGAGGAGAGAAAATGGCAGTCAATCAAACCTCTCTCCAGAAAGGAAAAATTTCATATGTCTGTAGACAATATTTTTTTTTGCATTATTATCAGTTATCTACAATGAACATAGTGGTAAAATAGCTTCCAAAGAATCAGAATCAGATAACCTGAAGAGGTATTCTCTAGGGCCTAACAATCTGTAGTTTTCCACCGAAGCACAAGTTTTTCTTTACATTCCAAAATGGAAACCCAAGCTGGGTATGGTGCTGTGTGCCTGCAGTCCCAGCTACTCTGGATGCTGAGGTGGGAAGATGGCTTGAGCTCAGGAGTTTGAGACCAGCCTGGGCAACATAATGTAACCCAATCTCTTAAAAGAAAAAAAGAAAGCAAATGCTAACCCTGTCTCTACAGCTGTCAGTGAGCAAAAATACTGGCATTTAAATGTATTGTCATTGTTTGGCCGTATACTAACCAAAAATTTCATAGAATTTCACAGGGATAACGTAAGGCCTCACTCCTCAATCCCAGTCAGAGAAATACAGCTTTTAAATGACTCAGATTAATCGTTTTAAAAGACCCCGACTGTTCAAAGTTTATAATGCTGGAGTCAGTGGAGTGGGCAGGGGTAGCTGATGGAAGCTGGCTAGAGAGAGAAGAAGGGAGATGCTGGCAAGAAAGATAAAAAAGGGAGATGTTGACATACTCTGTTCTTCTCTACCCATCATTACCTAATCCTATATCTAAAAAATAAAAATAAATATGGGCTTCACTATTTAGCACAATCATATTTATACATGAATCTATTACTTTTATACCCAGCAATCCATTTTTTAATTGTGGTATTTTAAAATATACATATCATGATATTTACGATTTCAGCTATTATTAAGTATACAGTTTAGTAGAATTAAGTACATTAACATTGTTGGGTAACCATTATTCAGTCATTTATTTTTTATTCCATACATTTCTGGGACATTTTCCAGGGGAAAGGAAAACAAAGTAGTAAGAGGAAGAAAACTGTAATACATTTGACATAGAGAAAGCTTGTTCTTGTCAACAGGTATTTTTTAAAACATCAATCTATCACTAATATACTGCTATTGGTGATATTTCATGTATTTATTAAAATTTGCCTGAAATATTGGTTTGAAATTGTGAAAAACAATAATAGAGTTGAGATCCGAGGCTTGTTTGCAAACGTAAAAATCTATCTGGATAAGGCCACCTTTCCAAGCATCTCCAGTGTCTTTTTCCTACTAATATAAAAGGGTGAACCCATTGCTAGACAATAATAATAATAATTTTTTAAAGAGCTAAGACTCCATAACAAAGAGCATATGTGTGGAGGTCTGTGGCTGTAATGATGTTTCCTGCTTACCTCAGTCCAATCACATTTAGAACCTGTCATCATGCCTGTGAGGTTTCCTGCCTATGGTTTCTTCAACATGAATAAATCATTTTACTGATTCCTAGGATCTTTTCTCAGCTTGACTCTGTTTCCTCACTGGAGCCCACTGCTTCTGAATCTACCTCTATCAGAGTCATAGAATTCATTAAAAACAACAATAATAACAACAGGTAGCACTAAGGACCTGCTAGACCTTTAATTCTCCCAACAACCCTATTGTAAATGTATAGATGACATCATTGAGCCTTTGATTGGTTAAATAATTGGCCCAGTCAAAACTATTAAGTGGTTGAACTTTAATTGATAGTTAATTCTTATAGTCCTTCATTCAGGCTTTTATGAAATGTTGGCAGGCAGGCACTGACTAGATGCTAGAGCACAGACATAAAAAGGTAAGAACCCAGACCTTATGTAGCACAGGTGTGCTTAGAGTCAAATATGGTTAATCAGGCACCTGATGGAACTGAACTGGAAAAATTACAATTTGAAGAATTTATAAGCAGTTTGTACCCTTTGAGGTGAATAATGAAATCACTTTAAAGAAACTCTTTACTTTTTTCTTAAAAATGACCTTTTGATGATACCCCGTAGACAAGAACTGATAAAGCAACTCCCTATAAATTGTTCTTACAAGTCCTGATCATTGGTAAGCTGATTTAAAATCAGATTCTTTGAATCCACATATAAATGCAAATTGCATGTGCTCTCAATAGTTAGAAAATCTTTTGTACTAAAATTTGAATTTAGATCAATCTGTATCTGAAGATCATTATTTGTTCTTGAGACATCTATGTGTTTTTGCCCAAGAAGTTCCCAAAAGGATATATTCGTCTAAATCAATAGCACACTGGACACACAAAACTGACCTTCTCTTCTACTCATAACACGGTGAAATTCGCAACAAGGAATTGGACTAGATTTAGAGAAAGGCTACTCAGAGTAAATGATTTTTGTACTAAGAATAGTGTTAGAATGAGAATATCTGCAGAGGTGCCGTCAGACTTTGGATGTTCCTGATGGAAAATAATCATAGATTTTACATGTTTCTTTCATTTGCATATTTAATGACAATTATTTATTTAAGTTTGTTTTTAAAATGTTTATTATGTTTTTCCCCTGAGTAGACTGTAAACTCCTTGAAGGGAAAAACCATGTGTGTCTGGTTTACTATTGAACACCCATGGCCTAGCACAGTGGCAAGTACAAAAGAAATGCTCAAAAAAACTATTCCTTGAATAAAACAGAGAGTTATTGACAGAAAAGGCAGCCATCAGATGACAAGACAAGAAATCAGCAGAAGGAAGAGAATAAACTAAAAATGACGTTTGCTTAATTTTGGAATTGAGATGGGTCAATGTGCATAGGGACTTTGGTTACTGAAAACAAACAGAAAAATCAAGTCATGGTCCAGTGTACGTGTGCATCCATGAGCAAGGGTTGACATATTCCCACTCAATAAATTTAAAGGGGTAGTGAGAATCCCCAAAATTAGATCTCTTTATGAGTTCATTGCCTGAAATAGGTTGGGTCACTGTGTTTTTGGTAAATATGCATATGCATGAGCGTAATAGATTTCTTAGACCTGATATTATATACTTATTCTTAAGGCAAGGACCATGTTAATAATCATAATTAGTAGACAGCATGAACTAGCTGGTTTAAGATAATGCGTTGTTGTTTTTATTTTTAAAGGAAGGAAGTAACTTAAGAGAGTTTCTACTACCTGTGTGAAATAATTACTAACATTCATTATTCTATTTATCTAAAAAGTGAGATTATGACATTTTACAACCCAGTGAAGAATGCTCTTGATATTTTCATCAATAATAGAGTCAGTCATCAAAAATTTATCATCTGTAGCCAGGCGCTCATGCCTATAATCGAAGCAGTTTGGGAGGCCAGGGCAGGCAGATCACCTAAGGTTAGGAATTTGAGACCAACCTGGCCAACATGGCAAAACCCCCATCTCTAATTTAAAAATATAAAAATTAACCAGATGTGGTAGCACATGCCTGTAGTCCCAGCTGCTTGGGAGACTGAGGCAGGAGGATCGGTTGAACCTGGGAGGTGGAGGTTGCAGTAAGCCGAGATCACACCACTGCACTCCAACCTGGACAACACAGCCAGACTCGTCTCAACAAAAAAAACAAAAGCAAGCCAAAAAAAAAAAAACAATAGATTTATCATCTGAGCCCAATGCAAGGGTACTTCACATGCTAGCAAGTCATCCCCTTTTCTAAAACTATAATGGTAAATTCTAATGTGATTGTTTAGCCTTTAAAGTTACTGATTTTAAAAGTATCAATCTAGAATAATGGTTTCTGCTTTGTTTCTTATATTTCTTTCAAAATCCAGAATTTGAATATTTACATTATTTATTTAGTCAGTATCTAAGAAGCAGTGGAGAGCAATAGATTTTAAAATTACAAAAACATGAATAAAATGATTAGGTCTTATCTATCCAATCTCTAAGCAGTTTTACAGAGAATGGTAACTGTAAAGAAATTAACATCAAGGGCATTTGTTCCCCTGAGTCTTTCATTCATCTTCCTTGTTGGAGGCTGCCTTGTAAACTAAATTGAATGCATAGGTGTCTGCTTCTTCAAATCCTGACACGTCAGAGCTCTTCTGCAAATAGCACCTTTATAATCTTCATTTTAGCTGTTTCTCTCTCTTTTCTTTCTTTTTTGTCACATCTGTTTGTTATCTCCCCAGTAATCAATTGTGCTTTCCATGCTCTATAAGCTAAATCAAGAAATACAATTTGGTAGATTACATAAATGGATTGCTTTGTGCAAGGTAGAAAGCAGGAATTTGCCACCTCCCTTAATAGATTTTTCAGAAAATTCATCCACTGAAGAGCATTTATTTTCTGTGGCTTAATCTTCTTAAGGGTACCATCAACATTCTCAATAATTACCATACTTTAGTCCACTTGTTTGATTGCCTTTTGTGCTCTTTGAGGAAGAACAATACAGCCTGTTTTCTATTGTGTTTTCTGAGAGCAATTCTGTATCTTTAGACTAGGCTCCCAAGTATCTTCTTGAATACAAAGAACTCTATTCTTCCATTCAAGGTAAAAAATTTGCACAAATAACTACCCATACGCATCACTCAATTGTGAGGAATAAATAGCACCCTTAAAATGTCAAACACATCATTTAAACTTATATCAATCATTTTAAATCTGTTGTCACACTTCTAACATTTGAAATGGAAAATTTAGGCAATAAATTGTAAAATATTAAAGTCCACAAATTTCCAGGAGACTTGACATATTTTTCTATAAGTTTTAATTAGGAGAGAATCTATACCTTTTTAATTGGACTTGAAAATAACTCAATAGATACCTTTTCCCATTTGTGAACTTGTAATCCTGTTGCAAGAGACAATTAAATTGCACCCTGAAGAAATATCTGTTCAGACACAATTGTATACATTTCTAAACACATTGACAATATTATTATAAATTATCATTCATTTATCTATATTCTACATATTTTTATTTTAGTCAATATGTAATTCAGTACTTATATTTCAAGGATACTGAATTTGATCATATTTTTCTATTTAATTATTTAAATAAGTCTGATTAGGTTTATATTTCTATTAGAAAGCAAATGTTTGAATAATAAAGCAAATATTAGAGTAAATATTATGTTTAATTTTTAATTATAGGAAGTCATCTATAGCCACTAAATGTTGTTGCAGTTTGTCTAAATAGCTATATTACTTTTGGCTATTTTAACTTTCATTTTAAATCAATTGTAACATCTGCCTGGTTTTCCAATACAGTGAGTAAAATAAAAACTTTATTTAATATATGTTCATGTTTATATCTGCATGACAGTCATAATGTTGCCTTTTATCCAAAAATTATTTTTAACAGAATTTTCCAAACCGAGATTATTGTCATAAACTGGATTACCAAGAAGCAGATACTGAGGTGGAGACTGGAGTATAAAATGTTTCTTAGAGATTAATAACTGAAAGGGAAAGAGAGGAAGAGAACTGGGCTGCAGAACCAGTGGAACTGCAAAGCAGTCCTGACAGTGCCAATGCCAACCCAGCAGGTAGCCTGTTAAAGAGTCCGGTGCTAGCCGTCTACCTCTCCTGCCTTTAGTCATGCAATGCAAGCTTCTCAGAGAAGGCTGTGACCTCAGCCAAGGAGGCTCCCTATGCCTAAGATAAATCCTGCCTCCTCCTTCTTTCTCTTTCACATACATACATTTGCCTAAAGGATACCTGCAAACCATCACATAACCTTTGACTTGCACTTTTTGGGGTGTTTCACAAAGCTGAGAACCAGCACAGGATTTAGCAGGAGTCCTCCTGGAAACTGTGTCTACCTGGTACTGCTAGGCGGCCAGCAGTAACACAGCTGGACTTGGAAATGACTGTAAAGCACATAAACACAACCCCCAATTCCATGCTCAGTGTATCGGCTTAGACAGATCCCAGAAAGGCTTGTAGCCTCCCCCGAAACAGGCACTCGGGAAGTGTTAAATAGGAGAAGCAATGTGACTTATCCAATGGCAGTTTAAAAAAAAAATCTTACATTTGCCAACGTCACAAAAACACATATCCACATGAACACATGGCAAGGGCTCTGAGGAGCATACCCTGAAACTGGAGCATCATTTTCTTCACAGCATATCTATTTCTAAGTATATGCATGAGTTCAGTGTCATACGGGAGTACAGAAGATAGAGTGACTAACCTTGCCTGACGGAATACCAGGAAAACTTTACCAAGGAGATGATAGTTGCTCTTGCTAGGAAGAGAGGAGGCTTCAGGTAGATAGAAAATACTGGGCTTAGAAATCAGCAGGAAATACTTATAATGAGCGTAGCTTTAAACATGTGGTTTGGATAAACATCCTAAATTTGAATACTTATCTCAATCTCTAGATATTTTCTGAAAACCAACTACATTTAGAAAATAGGAATGTAAATATTCTGAGAATAGATTCTTTCATCGGATAATTTCCTCTATGAACTTTTGCCTGAAGAACAAATGTGACTTCAGTCCCTAACCCTTCGAACTCTCACTCAAGAGGCAGTGGTTACATATGAGGGTTCTTGAGTCAGACTTCCTGGGTCTGATCCTGGCTCTAACTCTAGCTTGTTAATCTTGGGCAAGTTTTTAAACTTTCTGTGCGTTACTAGGCATGTTTTAAAAATAAAGAGGTTATCTCATAGATGCCTGATAAATTTTTGTGAGAAGTAAACACAACACTTCATATAAAGTGCAATAACACTACCTAACACATAATTAGCACTTGATTTTAAAAAAATAACCACAAAAACTAAAATTATATTTAAGGCAAACCTCTCTTTAAAAATCCAAATGGTGTATGACTTTATAGTCCTCTTTATATGAACTCAGACAAGTTCTTGGAAAGAGTAGTCCTAATAAATTCCAATACTCCTTTTTACCTCCATCATTCCAATAAACTGCTTTTCTCTCAAGGGTCCCTGATGACCTAATTTCTAACATCAAGGAAAATGTTTCAATGCACATTTTTAAATAAACTGCTGCATTTTCCTGTAACTACTAGTTCCTATTGAAATTCTCTTCTCTCTTACCATCTGTGAAAATCATTTCTTTTGATGGTGCACCAGATTATCTGATTAGTCTTGGTCTTTTTTGTGTGCCCTTTTCCAAAGTTAAAAGATGGTTAATCTCCAAAGTTCTGTGTAGGCCCTCCTCTCTTATAAGTCTGTTCCCTCTCACTATCATTGCAATGTTAGATGAATGTCTCTAACTCTCTATCTGCATCAGAGGATATATCTTTGATCTCTGGAGTTGCATGTGCAGGTGCCTTTTGTACATATCTAATTGCTTATGTCACAGATCTTTCACAATCATCATATCCAAAACCACACATATCATCTTTTACCTCCACCCAATATTGCATTAATGGTCCCACTAGCTACCTAACTGGTCAAGCCAGAAATCCTATAGTCCTATTGCTCCTTTAGTTCTGTTAAAGGAATTATATCTAGAATGAGAAAACTGTGTATTTTGAAACCAAAACAATCTGGCTTAAATATAGCTCTTGGACTACTTAACTGGTATTCTTTGACATGTAAAAAACATTATTTGATCTTCAAGTTCCTCTTCTAAAAAAATGAGGCAGCAGCTGGGTGTGGTGGCTCACACCTGTAATCCCAACACTTTGGGAAGCTGAGGCGGGTGGATCACCTGAGGCCAGGAGTTTGAAACCAGCCTGGCCAGCATGGTGAAACCCCGTCTCTACTAAAAATACAAAATTAGCCGGACGTAGTGATACAAGCCTGTAGGCCCAGCTACTCAGGAGGCTGAGGCAGGAGAATCACTTGAACCTAGGAGGTAGAGGTTGCAGCGAGCCAAGATTGCGCCATTGCACTCCAGCCTGGGCAGCAAGAGCGAAAGTCCAACTATAAAAGAGGGGAGGGGCAGCAGTCCTAAATTCACAGATTTGTGGGAGGAGATTAAATGGTAATCTGCCACCACACGAATGCTACCCTCCCTTAACTGCAGAAGTAACTGCACCTCTGCTCTGGCTTGGGCTCCTTCCTGTCCCAAATATTCAGGCTCTCACTCCATCTATTTTGTCTGTATAATATAGAAAAGTACTTAACATAAAACCCATAGTAGATTTTCAGAAACTACGAATTTGTCCTGCCTGTCTTCATTGACCACATATCCAGTTTGCCACTTCCTCCATCTTCCTATACGGTTTTCAAACACATTTTTTCTTTTCTATTCCTATTGGCACCTTACAGCCGCCCTTCGCTGTTGCTCGCTTGAATCAGCAACACCTTCAACTAGTCTCCCAGTTTCCAGTGTCAACATCCCCCAAATCATCCTTTACCTTTAGAATGTGCTCTCTGAAAATTTTCAAATCCTTTCTTTCCTTATATCTCCTTTCTTTCTTTCTCTCTAAACCGGAATTCCCTGAATGAGTTGTGTCTGTGCCCACTTTCCCCACTCTCATACTCTCTAAACTCTTCTAATTGATTTTTCACCCCTTCTGCTCCACAAAACATGCTTCCATTAAATTCACCATTATACTTTACACTGCACTATCCAGCCTGTATTCTCAGTCCATTCTTTTTTTTTTCACTGACCTGTCAACATTATTGAACCCATTAGCTGACTTTCTCACCTTTGAAATATTATTTTTTTCTCTTGACATTTAAAATATCACATTCTCTGTGTTTTTCTCTCTCTGGACACTTTCTCAGTCTCTTTGATGTTTTATCTTCATCACCTGATCTCTAAATATGGAAACCTTTTAGGACTTTGTCCTTCAGGATATTCTCCCCATGTCAACATTCAGTCTTTAAGGGATTTCATCTAATCTCATAGTAGGGTATAATATCCCATCTGTATGCTGAGGGTCCCTGCATTAACAGATTCATGCTGATCCTCTCTTCCAAAATCCAGACTCATATAACCAACTGCTTTCTTTATATCTCTACTTTATATGGCTAATACCAATAGTCACCTCAGGTTTAAGTATTTAACTGAACTGCTAATAACTCTTCACTACCATCACCAACACAAAACTGTGTCCAGAGTCTTCCTATCTCAATAAATGGCAACTCAGGGAAGGTATATTAGAAGAAAGTGGAAGTTGCATTGTCGCTGTAGTTAAAAATTAACCTATGTTAACTAGTTATAGCCTAGTTAAGACCAGTGGTCTTCCAGGTGCGGTGGCTCACACCTGTAATCCCAGCACTTTGGGAGGCCAAGGCAGGAGGATCACCTGAGCCCAGGAATTTGAGACCAGCCTGAGCAACATGGTAAAACCCCATCATTTCACTATTAAAGATGTTATATGTCTATGGATTAGATTAGTAATATATAATTTTCCTTATTAGCTTGAATCCAAAGAATCCCTGTCTTAATTTTGGTTTTTTGGGTGGTGGCAAGCTGATATATTAATATGCTAATTAATTGGAAGTATAATCCTAGGGAACCAAAAGTGAGAGAAAAGGAAAGTGAGGGGAAAGAAAATTGTAAAAGAATGCAAGTGGATGTATTATCTACCACTCTCTGACAAGCCTTAAAGTGACATGTATAGAAAACTTGTGTAATGGAACCGTCCATTGGCAGGAAAAACAGGAAATTTATCTGCTGTCTCTTTTGTGTCTTTTACCAACTATTGGTCAAAATTTGCCCTGTGACAATTTTCCTTGCACCTCTGTGTTGTGTCCCGGTCCCTATGGCAGCCTCTGGTGAAGTGAGATCCCAAATTCTGCAGTGGTAGCTGTGGTAGGGGTCTGAAACCTAGGTAAGTCCAGGAAGCTCTGAGGAGACGTGTGGACAGCGTTGACAAACCCCCATATAATACCATCAGCAGATTTGATTGCTAGTGCCTCCTAAACACCAGTGGAATTTATTTCTCCTCTCAGCAAGAACTGACATCTATGCTTCAATACTTTCGAGAATGTTTTAATTTGAAGAAGAAAATAGTAATTGAGAAGTACTATCTGGCCAGGCACAGTGGCTCACACCAGTAACCCCAGCAGTTTGGGAGGCCCAGGCAAGAGTCTTGTTTGAGGCTAGGAGTTCAAGATCAGTCTGGGCAACATAGGGAGACCTCATCTCTACAGAAAAATTTTTTAAATATTAGCTGGGCATGGTGGTGCACACCTGTAGCCCCAGTGTACTCTAGAGGAGGAAGTGGAAGGGTCATTTGAGCCCAGGAGGTCAAGACTGCACTGAGTTGTGATAACGCCACCACACTCCAGCATAGGTGACAGACTGAGACCCTGTCTCAAAAAAGAAAAGAAAAGAAAAATAATACTATCTGATAGCCATTATTTAAAAATGAATATCAACTTATATGTTGCTTACAATTGTGGCATAGCTTGAAAATACATAGGCATAGCTTGAAAATACATGGGACCATCAGTTTATTGTTTTATGAATATTTACAATTAGAGTTTTTCACTCATATGCTAAATTATTTCCCAAATTAGAAACAACCTGATATTACATTTTATTCTAATCTTACTTTTCAGTCTCTTTGATGTTTAGAATGTTGATGACACAGGTGAATTTCATGACTTTTTAATATCTAATCATAAAATAATATGTTTCCTCATAAAGTTTCAGTCTGAACTCCTACAGCAAGGATTTTTTTATCATTTCCTTTTTTACTATGTTTGGAGCCAGCTGACTAGAATAATATTTGTATGTAAATTAGCTGTGAAGTCTACAGAGATTTACAAATAAAATATCATTAGAAAACTTATTTTGGCACTAAATTTTATGGCAGGCTACTACTGAATGGTAATGTTACTTGTCTTAAAGCTACCTCAAGAATAAATGAGCCTCTCTAAGATATTTAAAACCCCAACTTTGGACCCAATCTGGTATTAAGTAAATGAGTACTTCTAAATTCTGGAATAGATGATCAATATTAAAAGGTGCACAGTTTATTTTAATACAAATAATTGAGTTCTTTTGAGAAAAGTACACACATAAATATTAATATCTATTTAAATTATACTGACAGGAAAAAATTTGATATATTTTTTAAGTGATTGTAATATTAGGTCAATAAGTATCATCCATTAGTCCCAAAGGTTTGAAATAGTGCTTATAATATGAAGAACTTCCATTTTTTTTTTTCTTGATGGAGTCTCGCTCTGATGCCAAGGCTGGAGTGCCCTGGTGTGATCTTGGCTCACTGCAATCTCTGCCTCCCGAGTTCAAGTGATTCTCCTGCCTCAGCCTCCTGAGTAGCTGGGATTACAGGTGCGCACCACTACACCCGGCTAATTTTTGTATTTTTAGTAGAGACAGGGTTTCACCATGTTGGTCAGGCTAGGCTTCAATTCCTTATCTTGTGATCCACCTGCCTCGGCCTCCCAAAGTGCTGGGATTACAGGCGTGAGCCACCGTGCCAGGCCTAAGAATTTTCTCTAGAAAAATCTCAATTTTCACCTCCATCAGTCATTTAATGTAAATTTTATTTACATACACTATAATATTATGCACAATATACATATACAAATAATAAGTTATAAAGCTCAATAAATTTATGCAAAGTATAACCAGCCTTCATATTAAGAAAAAAAATATTACAGAACTCCTTGTTTTGCATAATAAATGTGGAACTAGGTGTGAACATAAATTTGTTTAAATAAATAATTGCCATACAATAGCCTTCTGAGTTCATTTCCATCAATTTATTTAAAATCATTTTTAGAGTACAGTAATAGTGAGAGCTGAGTTTCACACATAATGTTCATGAGGGAACAAAGTGTTCTCAAATGCAAATTTTGAAAGCAGACTTATAGTGTCTTGTATTGGCTACATCGTGCAGATAAATCTTTATGAGGGTATCACTTTGATAGGAAAATATATTCAATTATTACTAATTAATTTCTTCATTGATAAAAGACAATATTTTCTTTGCTTTTACTAAACCAAACTGGCGCATGCCATACTTGGTCATAATAAATAAATAAATAAATAAATAAATCCACATCTTCTACTAAGCAGAATTCAGGAAAGTTCTCAACATGAATACACTGTGGTCAGGTTTATAGACTATTAGGCAATAGGTTTAAAGAATATTCATATACCAATAATACTAAGTGGTGATAAGCCGTGAGAAAATAGCTTACACTACCCTGTTTTGTTATAGAAACAATCAGTCAAATTTTATTACTTCCGAAAGTGAATCTCTTTTTTTTTTTAAGATGGAGTTTTGCCCTTTTTGCCCAGGTGGAAGTGCAATGGCACGATCTCAGCTCACTGCAACTTCTGTCTCCCGGGTTCAAGTGATTCTCCTACCTCAGCCTCCAAGTAGCTGGGATTACGGGCATGCACCACCACACCTGGCTAATTTTTTGTATTTTTAGTAGAGATAGAGTTTCACCAAGTTAGTCAGCTGGTCTCAAACTCCAGACCTCGGATGATCCACCTGTGTCAGTCTCTCTAAGTGTTGGGATTACAGGCTTGAGCCACTGTGCCCAGTCAAGTGAACCTTTTTTTATAGACCTTTGTTCTAAGGTAGTCTCTTTTTTGATATTTCAAAGTAATTCATCTATTTTAGTGGCAGTCACTCATTAGCCCTATTGACATACGAAGATTTCTCGTTGAATAACATCAAAATAGTAAGAATAGTAATGTTGACATTAGGCTAAGTACACAAATGAAGAATAGAAGATTAATATTGCAAAAATTTGAATCTGTAAAGTAAGAGATAGTAGTGAATCTAGCAATTGAACTAGGTGTAGGCAATTAATGCCAGATTCAAATTAAATAGTAAAGACCAATTAGAAACAATTGGGAGAAGGGTTTTCATAGACCACTAGGTGCCACTGTTTTGTGAAAAACGGATTAAATGATATAATTGAAATCTGACTTATATTCCTTTTTTAAAAATCACATCTTGAATTGGGATGTTGCTATATCATAGCTCTGAAGTGAGTAAATTTCTTTGTCTCTGGAATTAAACTCACAGCGAAAGGAAACTAATACAGTATTTGAAATAAGTTATAAAGCCCAAATTTTATCATTATCAATGTAAATTTTTGGCTGTTAAACCTAAGCCATCATTGATCTGGAAACAGTGATTCTGAACTGAAAACTTAAGTGGTCTGACTGTATGTAATAAGAGGGCTGCATAAGCATATTTAAACTGTGGCATATTACTTGCGTCCAAAATACTTTCTTAGAAAAAGAAACATGATTGCTTACAGAAATTTAGGAATGGGACCACCCATAAGGTAGCGTGAGAAAATTTCTTGAAAGCAGCTGTCTTCAATCCATCAACTGATATTGATCTCAAATTGGATATGAAAGAGTCCACATCAAAACTACAGAGGAGGAGATCATCTTTGGAAGTAACCAACACATTGATATTAAAATACAGAAGACCCTTGATTCTACTTATTTTCCAAAATGAATCTAAGCAAAATCATTAATATAATCCTTTAGTGTCAGGCAGAGATACAACCTTTTTCAGTACTTATGGAAGTTTGGTGGAAAGCTATAATAGATGAGTTTTTATACTTTTCTTTCTTTTTCTGTTTGCTTTTTTTTTGGCCAGTAAACAAAATTTACTAGTAAGCATAAGTCAGATCAGCCTGCCCAAGAAGACAGTGCTGCCAAAAGCCTTCATGAATGCAGAGCCTGCCGCTTGTCCAAGGGGCTGTGATTGGGAAGGTACTTGACCCCACAACCATCAAGGATGAGGTCCTTTTCAGCCACTTTGTCTTCAAACTTATCAGCATTAAACTTGGTGAAGCCCCACTTCTTGGAGATATGGATCGTCTGCTATCCCGGAAACTTGAACTCAGCCCTGCATAAGGCTTCAATCACATGGTCCTTGTTCTGAAGCTTGTTGCTGATAAACATGATGACTTGACCAATGTGGAGCCTGGCCACAGTACCCTGAGGTTTCCCAAAGGCCCCTCACATACCCATCTGGGGCCTTTCAGCCCCAACACAGGACTACATCTTGTTTATGTGGATGACATGGAAAGGATGAGCCACACTCAGATGTGAAAGCCATTTCTGCCACAGTTTTAAACCATGTACTTGTTGGCACAAATACGGGCAGCCTCCAGGGCTTGGAAACATAGCAGCCCATACTCATCAGACACCATGTGGCCACAGAATGGGAACTCATCCACTTTTGCCTTCTTTCAGCCCAGGTCAAAGATACAGATCTTGGCATCAGGAACACTGCGACAGAAACGAGACTTCGTGTATGTCTGGTTCTTACAATATCAATAACAAGGAGCAGGATGGTAGCCCCTGGCAACTCAGGAACCTCGCCAGTGCATCGAAAAGAAAGTGCACTTTCATACCTTTCAACTAATGCTAATATCTAAATATTTATAAAGTATTCCTTTGAATAGACTAATGGCTTTCCAAATCTAACCAAAGTAATTAAACAAACTACTGTTGACTAACAAGCTATCATCTTTTTATTAGACAAATGATGTCTAAAAAGCTATCATCTGCTTAATTTTTTAAATACTCAAGATAATATATTGTTGTCACACAGGACACTCTATTACTTATCTATTGCTGTACAACATATCTCAAAATCTAGCAGCATAAAAATAACAGACATTCATTATTATCTCATAGTTTCTGAGAATCCGGGATCCAGAGTGGCTTAGCTGGGTAACTTTGGTTCTAGTTTCTTGGAGGGTTGTAGTTAAGCTGTCAGCCAGGGCTGTAGTCATCTCAAGACTCAACTGAAATCAGATCAATTTTAAGGTTGTTTCACATGTTGTTTGCAAGTTTCCATTTCTCTCTGGCTGTTGTTTAGAGACTTCAATTACTCACCATGTAGGATTCTCTGTAAGATCTCTATAAGATGGCTTATAATATGGTAGGTTGCTGGCCTGAGAGGGAGCAATATGAAAAGAGAGAGTGGAGAGAGTAGACACCCAAGACAGAAGTCACAGTCTTCTTATAATCTCATTTAAGTGACATACCATCATTTCTTTGGTGTTTTATTCATCAGAAGTTCACCACTAAGTTCCCACACTCAAAATAAGGTGAGTGCAAAATAGCATAAATATCTGGAGGTGTGGATCATTGGCAGTCATCTTAGAAGCTGCTTACCACACCAACACTGTGGTCTAAGATATCCTTTCAGTATCTCCTGAAGTCACGTAAGACTTTCTAAAGCTAACATTGACGACTAAGCTTTCATCTGATTATTAAACAACTAATTTAATATTTGTAAGTATTCAAGGTAATATTGTCATAGCACAAGGGTACTGATTTCACAAGAGTCTATAAAAAGAAACAGTGAATAGATCCTTTCATTGTTTCTGTATACTACTCAGGCAGTTTCCCTAACAGAAATAAACCCTTGAATTAGGATATAATAGTTTGATGACATTGTTTCCTGAAATCACTGTTCTCCTTACCGTGATTGTTTCTATATATTACAAACAATATAATCTTGACAAAGTGAGGGTCTGTTGCAAACCTGTCTGAATATTTGTCTTTTATAAAATTCTTGATGAATTCTCTTAAAACGTGAGTGTTCAACAGTTTTATTTCTTAGTGCAAACTAGAATGTCAAGGTGCTCCAGCTGTGTTATATGTTGTTCCATGATTAATTCCACCCATCAGACTAGTTTGCTCCTTTGCTATGCCAAGTGTCTACCTCCTCCAGCTGTGACCTGGATTGAGGAGATCATATTTCCAGAAAGTGCCAGTTAAAACTTTCATATTTTATTATATTAGTCTCTGGTGATTCATGTAAAATAATTTCTCAAGATCTTAATAATCTCTGAGTAACCTCATAAAATTGTGACTTTGGCATATAATTGATACACAATAATTCTGTAGAATGACTGAACATGCAAACCTCAAGAGTAGTTTGACCACACGTACCCTCCCCTTCCCTTTCTTTTAAAGATCCATCAGTCCTTTTAAAAGCATCCTCTATGCTTGTTGTTTGATAGTTACTTTAGTTTTAGAGTATATCTTGCTGGAAGTATTGGGGTTATCCCAACAGCCCCTGCAGCACGTGATATGAAGGTGGTGAAGTGTTTGTGGCCTCCTTGGAAGGGTACGGGCTGGAAGGGATGCAGTTTGACCCTGCTAGATGCCACAGGTATTGCCAGATAGTTTTAAATATTATAGAAACCAAATTGGGCAAAGGCAAGGAGAGTCAGCACTGTCTCTCTGCTCTTGCCTCCCTTGTCTAAACTAATTATGGCAAACTTGCACCCAAAGTTAGCAAAGTCCAGCCAGGTTCATGCCAGAGCTAGGATGGCAGAATCAGACTGGTAAGGTAAAAGACCACGGGTAAGACAGAATTTACAGAAGCAGAGGGGGAAAAAAAGAAAATAAAAAAAGAGGAAAAATGTGAATGGGACTGTGGTAATTATACAAGAGAAAAAAAAATGCAAAAAGTGGGCGGCCATTGTTTTGGGAGGAAGGAACAATCTTTGCTGTGTCCTTTCACAGTCACTTCAAGGCCTGACAGATGTCCATGTTCCTTCCCTGGCTGTTTTGAAATTGTCTCCCTTTCTAAGAAATAACTAGAGAGATATGGCAGTGTTCACTGCAGGGAAAGACCCTGACAAACAAAATTATTTTACTGTGACTGGATCCAGGAGGTGAGCTGACAGTATCAACTTTGGAAAAGAAAAAAAAAAGGCACAGACAAACCTGATAAAATTATCACTTGAAATTGAAAATAAGTCACAGTTATCAGTATCACACATATACACATACAATTTATATTCCTAATTAAGCCTTTGCTAACTGTGGGAATATAAACAAGCTACGTAACCAATATTTAAGCTTCATTTTCTTCTACAAAGAAGGAACACCTACTTCACAAAGTTAGTCTACATGTTGTATTAAATAATTGTTTTGTGTTTCAGTGGAAAACTAAGCATCTTTTACAGTAGACACTCCTGGAATATTACATTCTAGTGCTATTCATCGTCTTTCAGATATTTTGCAACTCTTTGTAAGTTATAGGTAGCTGAGAGATAAGGAAATTCTGCACTGTCTGGTAGTGATTTAATTGACTTCCTCCCCCCTGTGGAAAACTAGTTTTGTCTCCATTTGCAATTCATCTCAGTGTTCTTTTATTCCATAATAATTTTTGCTATTTTACTCTTTTGGTTTTTTGAACCAGTTATAACATCTACCTGGTAACTTCATACCATAAAAGGCAAATAAATTCTTTAGCATGGGTTCATTTTATATCCATATGAGTCATGATTTTGTGTTTTGCAGAAAATTTTCTTTTAACAAATGTATAATAATGCTGAGCAGAGTATATGATATATATTAGAAATTGTTAAGCTGTAAGAGTTCTTTAAATATTCTATATAAAAGTCCCTTGTCATGTGTATTATTTGCATACATTTTCTCCCATTCTGTGGTTTGTCTTTTTAAATTCTTCATAGTGTCCTTTGAAGCACAAAGCTTATGAGGTCCAGTTTAGCAATTTTTTCTTTTCTTGCTCATACTTTCGGTGTCATATTGGAAAATCCAAGGTCATGAGACGTACTGTTTTGTTTTCTTCTAATAGTTTTAACTTCTACATTTAAATCTTTGATATATAATATCTTGAATTAATTTTGCATATGGTAGGAAGCGAATGTCCAACTTCATTCTTTTGCCTATGACCATCCAGTTGTCCTAGTTGAAAATAGCATTTTTCCCCATTGAATGTTCTTGGCACTCTTGTCAAAAACTTATTGACTGTGGATACACAGGTTTATTTCTGGACTCTCAATTCTATTCCATTAGTCTATATGTCTATTCTTGTGCCAGTAGCACACTGTTAATTACCATTGCTTTGCGATGAGTTTTGAAATTGGAAAGTGCGAATCTGCTTACTTTGCTCTTCATTTTTTAATTATTTTGGCTATTCTGCGTTTCTTGCAATTTCGTATGAAATTTAGAATCAGCTTGTCAATTTCTGCAAAAAGTTTGTTGTTATTCTGTTAAGAATTGCATTGATTCTGTAGATAAGTTTGGGAAGTAGTGCTATCTTAAAATACTGCCAGCTTAATAAATAAATAATTGCTATCTTAACCATGAATAATAATGAACAAACATTGTCATTCTTATTATATATCCAAATATTGCATAATTCAAGAATCCAAACAGTAAGTAAACCTTGCAACCCATAAGTTTAGATTTTTAAAAATTTCTTTCACTATATTTAATAGTTTTCAAAGTATGCATTTAGTACTTCTTTTACTTATTTCTAAGAATTTTTTTTATATTAGAGTAAGTGGAATTATTTTCTCAATTTCATTTCCAGGTGGTTAATTCCTAGTATATTGAAATAAAATAGATCTTTTTATATTAATCTTCTATACTACAACCTTGTTTATTATTTGCTCTTGTAAACTTGTGATAGTTTTTAGTGAGTTTCTTAGGATTTTCCATATATATACAACATCATGTCATCTGCAAAGAGAACTAGTTTTACTTCTTCTTTCCAATGTGGATGCTTTTTTTTTTCTTGCCTACTTGCCATGGCTTGAATCTCTAGCACACTGCCTAAAAGTGGTGAGAGCAAACACCCTTTCTTGTTATTTTGCATGATGTTGACTGTGAGATCTTCGTAGATGCCCTTTATCTGGTTTAGGAAATTGTCCCTGTCAAGAATACTTGACTGGAGCTCTCCATTCTCCTGATCCACTGTGGACAGGTTGCATTCCAGGCAAGCCGCACAGCAGTTGTTCTGGTATTTCCCTTCATTGTCATCCTTAAAATTTTACTGACATTTTTCTAGAATTGATCATTTTTTTTTTTTTTTTTTTTGCTGAACACTCCCTCTGTCTCTCTTAATTTGCTTCCTTATTTGTTCAAGTATATCCTCCAGTAGCTTCCCATGAATTAGTAACTAAAATATATTTCCACATTTCTAAAGATGACCTTATTCTCATTCTTGATTGATAATCTGACTATAAAATAATTCATCAAATATCATTTTCATTAAGAATTTTGAAGACACTGCTCCAAGGTCTTCTATCACTCATTATAGCTTTTGAGAAGGCTAATACAATTCTGATTTCCTGTCTCTTGTAGGTGACCTTTGTTATTTTCTCTAGAAGCTTTTTCTTTATACTTGTTATTTTGAAATGTTATATTTTATGTGATTCGTGAGGTCTTCTTTTATTTTTTTATGGGCCACTTGTGCTGGACACCTTCGATTTGGAGATTTATGTCTTTCTAAAAATTGTTTTTTTATAGTTCTTGATAATCTATTTTATTTTCTCTTTTCTCTATATATTTTGTATAAAATAGTTCCTGAACCTCAGGAATTTTTTCTCTTTCTTTTCTATATTTCCTATTTTCATATTTTTGTATGTCTGCATCTTGTGTGTGTGTGTACGTGTTAACTTTTGGTCCTTGGCTTTATCTTTCTATCTTTTTATAATGTTATTTATTTCTATCATAGTTTTGTTCTTTTTTCCTTTCTATAGCATCCTACTCTTGTAATGTCTCATTGAGAATATTAGCTTATTTTCAAATGTTAAAAAATATTTCCTGTATTATCAGTTTCCAGTGGGTATCTTTGTTTTTGTATTTGTTATAGTAACTCCTTTTTATTACTTTATTGTTTTAATATTGTTTTAGTGAGGTTTGCAGAGGAAGAAAAATAATGTGTGATCAGTCACTTTTTTTTTTTTAATGTACTGGGTTAAATAGTATCCCCCCTATAATATATGTCTTCTCAGAACCCATGAATGTGGTCTTATTTGGAAATTGCAGAGGTAATCAACTTAAAATTAGATCATACTGGAGTAGAGTGAACTCTAAATATAGTATGACTGGTGCCATTCTAAAAAGAGGGTAGGTCAGGCACAGTGGCTCAGGCGTGTAATCCCTTTGGGAGGCCTGGGCAGGTGGATCACTTGAGTCTAGCAGTTTGAGACTAATCTGAGCAACATAGGAAAACCCTGTCTCTACCAGAAATAACAACAACAAAAAATCAGCCAGGCCAGGGCATGGTGGCATGCATCTATAGTCTCAGCTACTAAGGAGGCTGAGACAGGAGGACTGCTTCAGCCCGGGAGGTTGAGGGTACAGTAAGGTGCGATCACATCACTGTGCTCCAGAGCCTAGGTGGCAGAGCAAGACCCTGTCAGGAGAAGAAGAAAAAGAAGACGGAGAAGGAGGAAGAAGAAGAAGAGGGTGGCAGCAAAGAGGAGGGATATTGGGACACAGAGATACATACCCACACAGGAATTCCAAAAGGAAGGAATGTGAAGACAGAGGCAGAGATTGGAGTGATACGTCTACAAGACAAGGGACACCAAAGATTGCCAGCAATCACCAGAAGCTAGAATAGACAAAGAATGATCCTGCCCTAGAGCCTCAGAGGAAACATGGCCCTGCTGACATCTTGATTTCAGGCTCCTGTCCCCAAGAACTATGAGAAAATAACTTCCTGTTGTTATAAGTCACCCGGTTTCTATACTTTGTTAAGGCAGTCTTAGGAAACAACTACACTCTTCCTCATTAAAGATGGATGTAGAATTTGGCAGACACAGAAGTATTAACTTGCTTTTTAAAATGTTGTCTCAGGTTAGTTCCTTTTAAACCTTCCTTTTTTGAGAAACAGAAAATTGAGACAATCTAGAGTCTGGCACCTCTTCCCTATAATCATTACCAATGTTGTAAAAGTTCGGCTGCCCCTCCCTGTTCAGTGGTTTCTCCTGGCCTGGTCAGTTCAAACAACTGGTCAGTTCAAACTCCTGGCCTGGTCAGTTCAAGCAATATTTTCCACCCAATGATACGTGAGTAGAATAAAACAGTTCTTCCTATGGTGCTAATTGAAAATAAAATTATAGTTTTATATATTTAATTGGAAATGTAGCTAATGACTACTTTGTATATATAATTTTGGGGTCTGGGCAGTTTGATGGCTTTTTTTTCTAAATCAGATTGGCATTCATTTTTCTTTTATGTCTAAGAATTTGTTCAACTCTGCTACTAATTTACTTAAATATTTTTGTTTCAAGACTAGTGAGAGATAGAAGGAAATATAGAAAACAAAAAAAGAAAGCCAAAAAAGAAGTTTAAGAAAGAAATACTCAACTCTCTAGCAAATGTCACATAATCCAAGTTAAATATTATCTAGAAACTGTTTTATGTGGAGGGAATTAATGTTATCTTTGATGTCTTAAATGCTGTGAGAGGCCAAATTGCAGTAGGCTCATGACGGCATTGGAAGTGAGGAAATGAATATGTGTAGAGTGCTCTACTCTATCAAGAAGTTTTGTTTCAAAAGGAAGGGAACAGGCCAGTTATAATGTTTTCAGAACACAAGAGACCAAGTGTTTATACTCAAAAGAGAAAGTGTCTGAAGGAGCCAGTAGAGCTGAGGAAGTTGAAAATACAGGACAAAGGGAAAGATAGAGATAAGATAAAGAGATGTCGCAATAGCAGTGGAGTTAGAGAGCTGATGAAAAGGAAGAGAGGAGAGAGAAAGAAAATCGGTATAGAGATTTTCTTGAGTAAGAGGGTGTACAGATATCCAGAGAACAACATCAGTTAGCATCAGCTTTGGACAGAAACACAGCCCCTGAGACTAGAAAGAGAAATAACTGATGTGGACACAGCTTTGTTTTCATAGAGTTAAGTGAGGAGGGACAAGAAATTGAGAACTCTTGACTTTCTGTACAATTAGAAGACAAAATCAGGTGTTGAGTGCATTTATAGAAAGAAACTAAATAAGCTAAAATTATTATTTTACCTCGAAGTCAAAGTAGGAATAAAATGACAAAATAAGCAAGTGCTCTAAGAGCTCTCTTTAAAACAACATGAGAAGAGAATCATTGAGTAACATCGAGTGTCCTGAACACATGCTTCTTAGTAGGCCATTAACAGAATGTATGGATTTCACACAGCCCATCCATCTTTTATTTTTAGCTCATTTACAAAACAATAAATGACAGGTACAGACTGTGGTTTCAGATGCTAAGAGACTGGTAGGTTCTGCTATTTTGTCTCTGAAGGCTGTAAGTATCCTGTTTAGGTTGGAAAAAAAATAGTGCTTCCTCTAAAATAGACATCCACTGAGGATGTGGCTTTTTGAGGTACAGTTTTGCTTTTATTTGCCTAAGTGCTTGTTCTTCAGAGTGTAAGAAAGAGCTGCATGGAAATTATATTTGACTTCATCTTGTCACACTGTCTTATTTAAAAAAAAAAATACAAGATGTAGCTCCTGTAGATAAAAGTTCTGACATAAATTTTTAAATTCAGTAAAATACAGATAAGTTCCTTACTGAAGTGTTTTATATCAAACTGCTTATTTAGAAAAGAAAGTGCTTTCATCAGCTAAGTATATAATTTATTCAATCCTCTCAATTAAAGGAATGCATTCATAATTGAACATAGCACAAATGTTTGCTGGAATACCAAGAGACACACAGAATAAGACTCTTGTTTACACACACAAAAATGTATAGAGATATTTGTAAAACACAAACATTCCAGGAAGAATTGAAAAAGTACTTTTATAAGTATTGCTGTTTCTATTTCTTCTTGCTTTTACTATGTATGTAAGCATATTCTAGACACAAAGAAAGAGTAATGGCACAGGTACAGTTTTTGTATTCAGCTTAGGCACACAGCTACTTGTAGCTGGTTCTGTTTCCAAGTGATATCACACAGTATTTGGTATGAGCCAATCCAAACTTGAATGAAAACTCTTGTCTATTTCTAGCAAGTTAATCAATCCTATCATTATGCTGAACTGCTTAGTGATGCTTTCCTTCCTGTCCATTGGGTTAATATGAAAGAGCAGAGTTGCATTAAATGTGGTATCTGGTTGGATGTGGTGGCTCACACCTGTTATCCCAGCACTTCGGGAGGACAAGGCAGGTGGATCACCTGGGATCAAGAGTTTGAGACCAGCCTGGCCAACCTGGTGAAACTTTATTCCTACTAAAAACTAAAAAAATTAGCCGGGCTTGGTGGCAGGCACCTGTAATCCCAGCTACTCAGGAGGCTGAGGCAGGAGAACTGCTTGAACCTGGAAGGTGGAGGTTGCGGTGAGCCAAGATCACGCCACTGTACTCCAGCCTGGATGACAGAGTGACTCTATCTCAAAAAAAAAAAAAAAAGTGGTATCTGTCTTCTTGGTTTTTACTTTTTCTACCAGTGATTATTTCTGAATGCATTTTAGTTCTGCAAATTATAGCACAATGTCAGGATCAAGAATGTTAAGGAAAGATGAAAAATACAGAATTATGGAAATGATTCTAGTCACACTTAAAGACTTTTATTGTGCTTACGCAAATAAGACTGCCTTAACTCAAAAATCAAATAGAAATTGAGCATTCTGATTACCATCGAAATAGAAGAACTGAGTATTTTAAGTGCCCATTTTCTTAAAATAGCAGGGTAATATCAAGGATTTTGATGTTTACCGGGAGGTGGAAGAAGCAGTATGTGGGCTGAAAGATCTTATATACTTCATTCAACATATTAATTGATAATAAAACATTACATTCATGATATTTTATAATTTTCATTTTATCTAGATTTATGGTTTTTCTTTAAAAAGAGAAAATATAACAATTTATTTTTAAAACGTTACACAATAGAAATTTTCTTTTAAGTATGTAATTATAAAACCAAGTGGAAAGCAACAAATATTTGTAGTAATATATTACATAGTTTGTAACCATACAAGAGTACATACACATTGGACATCAATAATGTTATTCTTGAATTCTTAACTACTTTCCATGTTTAAAAGTAGTTTCACAAACATGGTATGCAAACTGAGTTTTGTGTTCTCAGCCAAGAACCTAGACAAGCCATAAATGTGTCACTTATGTTGATTAACACAGTTGTACATACCTAAATACCTGATAATAATGCACATAAAATTATTAACTTACTGGTTTGTAATAATTTGGGTATACTGTCAGTTTTTAAAACAGAAAGCTCATTTTGGTGGTCCTGCATTCCTGGGCAATGCTGGGCCCACTGATTACTCCTAAGAGCACATCAATATATATTGCCAAGAGTATTTATCAAAATTTGTATGTTTTGATACATTCATAAAATATTCCAAATTATTAGCATTTTGGTTTGTCTTCTAGAGCCTTCTTATTCAAATATGTTCTCTGAATCAGCAGTATCTACCACTTTTGGAAGCTTGTCAGAAATACAGAATCTCAGGCCCCACCTCAGCCTTGTTGAATTGTGCTTTACATTTGAACAAGGTCCCCAGCACAGGTGATTTGTGTGCACATTAAGAGTTTGAGCAGAGCAGAGCAAGGAATTTAAAACCTAGTATACTGGAAGGTTTAAAGGTCTCAGGTGGTGTAGAAAATAAATAAAAGTTCAAGGAAAGGTATCCCAAATCATATTCAACTTTACTTTTTCACATCTTAAATTCTCTTGAGAATCCATATGTTGCAATCTGGCCATTGAGTGAGTAAGTTAAATGAACAGGCACGGTTCAGAATTTTGTAGAAATAAGAGACTTTATTATAAAGCACTGTAGTTTGGAAAATTGTTTTGAGAATAGAAAAAGATATGAAAGGATATTAGCAATATGTTTTCTGGTTAATTTTTTCAGCATTTTAAATCACAATTTCAATAATATTCAATATGTCACTGAATCAAAGGCAAAAATCCCTAAATAATGAAGTGATTGAGTACTCCATTCACTTTCTTTGCATGAGTTGAAAAGATTTCCAAATCTAAAGAAGCTGTAATTCAGTGGAAAGTACATAGGACTTGGTCCTATTTCAACAATTGTCTAAACATGTGTGCTGGAAGTTTTCCCACCATCAGATACTGAATTCTCTGTAAGCATTCTTTGAATAAATGAATTTGTGAGAAATCAGAGACAAAGACTATTCTTTCTAGAATATACTGTAACAGGAAAAGATAGAAGGCAATATCCCAAAGGAAGATATATTCAAAATATTTTTGACTGTTTATTAATCCAGAGAGCTAATTTGTTATTTTAAAATAAGAATTGCATTATCAAGAAGAAAGGATACTCATATTTGCTAATCAGGGGAAAATATATGTCAGAAGCAATGTTATAATCAGAAAGTTACTATGAAACCAAAACCTTAGATGAATGATTATAATGGCTAGTGAAAAACTGATACATAGCTTTTTGCCTAAGATTATACTAAACCCACAGAATAGATGCTTGTTTTCGTGAGTGCAGGGCACCTCTTCATCAGTTATAGAGATATTTTGTTACTATTTGCCCTTCCGATTCTTGTTGTTTCTTTCTGTAGGAAAACATGCTTGGAATGAAAGCAAGAATGGATTAAAGGAGGCCAATTAGGACCCAGTTGCCACTGTGTGTGTGTGTGTGTGTGTGTGTGTGTGTGTGTGTGTGTGTCTACAAGTGACCTCGAGTACAAATTTGGATTGGACAAGCTTCATTTACTCCTGCTTAGAATTTGTCCAGGATTTTTTATTTTTATCAAAGTATTTGTATTCATATTTTCATTAAAATAATCAGAGATGAGTTTGTTAGATCTACTCTTTGTATTCTCAGCTTCTGTCAGTCTGTAAGGCATATGGTTATATCTTTAAAACAATATGCAATAACTACCTATCTTTTCTAGAATCTTTCCATATTTAGTACAACTAGCATCTCCCTTCCAGACAGCATGTAGTATGCTCACTGAGAAAACCAGCCACACTTGGAAGTGAGTGGGTAGGACAGTCAACTCTTTGCAGTCTCAGGTGGTGGTGGGAGAAGTTTTGAAGCCACAGCCTCTACCAGACACTTGGTAACTAGCCAGCTCTGTCATAGCAAATGCCACAGTCCAGATGATGTATGAAGATACCAGTCAGCAGTCAGCAGGGTGAACAGGAAATATAGCAAATGAAAGGCTAGCTATACATGATATTTCTACTGTATAATGTAGAGGCTACTTTATAATCTCTTGCTACAGTAGTTTTGTCATTTATTGTAAATCTATAATTTTATTTTATTGTTTGGTAAAGTTTTTTTAGTTTGCAATAGATTTTGGTAGCAATGAACTCAAAATATAAAAAGCAAGTGTTAAAGTTTAGGTATTTGACTCTCCAAACCTTATGTGGAAATTTGACTCACAATGATGGAAGTGGGGCCTGGTGAAAGATGTTAGGGTCTTGAGGGCAGATCCCTTATGAATGGCTTGTTATACTCATCATGGTAATAAATGAGTTCTCACTCTATTAGTTCCTAGGAAAGCTGGTTGTTGAAAAGAGCCTGGCACCTCCTTGCCCTTGCTTCCTCTCTTGCCATGTGATCTCTACACAGCAGCACCGCTCTGCCTTCCAGTATGACTGCAAGCCATCTGAGGCCCTCATCAGAAGCAGATGCTGGCGTCAGGCTTCTTGTACTGCCTGCAGAACTATGAGCCAAATAAACTTCTTTTCTTTATAAATTACACAATCTCAGGTATTCCTTTATAGCAACACAAATAGACTAAGACAACATGTTTAATAAAAAATTTAGTACTGGATACCTGTAGTTCCAGCTACTCAGGAGGCTGAGGCAGGAGGATCACTTGAACTCCCAAGAGTTCAAGGCTGCCGTCAGCTATGCTTATGCCATTTCACTCCAGCCTGGGCAACAGAACACACACACACACACACACACACACACACACACACACACACACACAAAATTTCTACTGAACATCCATTTCCACTTTTAAAACACGTGAGTAATATAAATTTGCACAAAAGTCTATCAATGATTACCATTTGCCGTAGGGACCACGGTAAAGTCAGTAGTCATTAGAAAACCAGAAAACACAAATCACTGAGAAATCATCAATATCTATTTAAAAGTCAGTCATTATTTTACAAAGAATGTTTCCAAAGACAACAATTTAATACCTGCGGCTGTTGCATTCCATTTTTAAAAGCATGAGTTTTTATTTACAACAAATGAGTGTTCTTCTAAATAATTTATTTTCAATCCCAATTTTTATGCACATATGGACAGTAAAGCAGATAGCTCTGATATCAGTTTTATGTAAGTGGAATTATATGCTTCAAAGAAATTATGTTAGTTGAATCCAATAATGCTTAAGAATTTTTTTCCAGCCAATTCATGAAATCAAAATCAAATCAATAAAAACTTTTAGAGAAGGTGAACATTTGCCATTTACAACATGACATAAATGTAATGTCCAACATTTTGGTACAGTTTAAAAGTCCAACATTTAAGGTACATTTAGATACATTAAGATACAGCTTTTAAAGATTCATTTTTACAGTGATAATATGAGTACAAATTTTGGTGGAGCCAGGTTTGTGGCAAACACAGTGTTGCAGCTAAGAAACCTATTGTATTAATTGGCCACGCCACATTAACACTAATGCTCCATAATAAATCACCCCCAAATTCAGCAGTTTAAAACATTTATCTTCATGGCTATGTGATGACCAGCTAATGTCTGAATCAATAATCAAGAGTGAGATGATGGTAGCTCAGAGGAGGACAAGAGTAAGGACTTGGGTGGTAGTGAGAAGTAAGTGAATTTAAATATTTGGGTAGGCTTTGCATCACGCTATAGCAGCTGAGTCCATTGATCTGAGCTCCATTCAGCTGACATGATAGTCCACGAGTTTGTCATTCTTCTCATGGTACCAGTGCTCTAGACCAGGACCTGTTCTTCTCATGGTGATAGCAAAGGCTTAAGAGGGCAAGCACAATGACTGAAGACTTCTTCAAGCCTAGGCTCAGAAATAGGAATAGCACACTATCACGTCTGTCTATATGCCACTGGCCAAAATAAACCAAGGGATGGGGAAGTACAATCTGCTTAGGATGCCAAGGGTGTGGATACAAAGAAGGATACAAAGACTTGAGCCAATCTAGTTCAATCTACAAATTCCTCTGGCAACAATGAGCTCAAAAACAGACATATACTGTATTTGGAGCCAGGTGCCGTGGCTCATGCCTGTAATTCCAGCACTTTGGGAGACTGAGGTGGGCAGATCACCTGAGGTCAGGAGTTCGAGACCAGCCTGAGCAACATGGAGAAACCCTGTCTCTACTAAAAATACAAAATTAGCTGGGCGTGGTAGCACATGCCTGTAATCCCAGCTACTTGGGAGGCTGAGGCAGGAGAATCGCTTGAATCTGGGAGGTGGAGGTTGCAGCGAGCCAAGATTGTGCCATTGCACACCAGCCTGGGCAACAAGAGTGAAACTCTGTCTCAAAGGAAAAAAAAAAAGACATATATGTATTTGGAAGTGGTTGTGGTAGACACACAATTAATTGCAAACTGAAAAGGTACAATGTTCTATAATTAACATAGAGAATGTAGCTGTCAAAACTTACACATTTTTATATGTTTACAGAGTAGGTAAACTACAAAATTTTTGTGAAAACCTGATCTTAAATAAGTTATAACATACTTCAGCCTGTCAATACATGCTTTTTCTGTTTGCTCCTCATCATCAATAGGAGTTTAAGAAATATTTGAGACTTGGAAGAATTAGTTTGTACAACAACCTAAAAGGCCTACAGTGAATTGAACTTCTTTTAAAAAAATGCGAAGCCTCTAAATTTTGGCTCATTTTGTTTAAAATTAAATTTGGAAATCTTTAATCAAAACGTTCTGCAAATAGACCAATAAAAAAAAACTGCAGCTTTTTAGGCTTATAGAAAAGTAAAATGGAAAACAATGCTTAAAACAGAAATATATCTGCATAAGCAAGGTAAAGACTGAATAAATTAAGAAATGAGAGCACAAATGATGTACATAATCTTGGAATACTATAATTGTACTTGAAATACTTAAATTCATGGGATGAACTTTTTGGTGTAGATCTTCTTTAACAGATTAATTTATAATTTCTACTAAAATTGAATAAAACACCTATAGATTTAAACTTGGTGAAACAAAAAAGAATAAAAAAACAATATTTGACAAGTTATTTTCTTATGAAATACATAACAAAGAAAGGTTTTTTAAATGCAGACAATAAGATAAAGCCTGCCAAAATATCTAGGTTGAAATATTTGTACATTTGATTGACAAAAAAAAAAAATAGCCTCAGTTTAGCAAAATTTGCTCAGGTCTTACTGGGCGTCGTACATCTGTAAAGAGAATATTTGTCGTTTTTTGTTTGTTTGTTTTGTTTTTGAGACAGAGTCATGCTCTGTCACCCAGACTGGAACGCAGTGGCGAGATCTTGGCTCAATGCAACCTCTGCCTCCTGAGTTCAAGCGATTCTCTTGCCTCAGCCTCCCGAGTAGCTGGGATTACAGGCACCCACCACCATGCCCAGCTAATTTTTGTATTTTTAGTAGAGACAGGGTTTCCCCATATTGGCCAGGGTTGTCTCGAACTCCCATCCGCCCGTCTAAGCCTACCAAAGTGCTGGGATTATAGGCATGAGCCACCATGCCTGGCTAAGAGAATAGTTGCTTAACTAAGTATATAATGGTTCATATAGAACTTCAACCTAAATTGTCAAAAATTCCAAATTAATTAGCTGTAAGATACAACTTTGAAGATTCTAGGCAATTTTATGAAAACTGAAAATAAACAGTATTAAAAAATAAA
This sequence comes from Ateles fusciceps, assembly GCA_036589455.1. Classification (NCBI taxonomy): domain Eukaryota; kingdom Metazoa; phylum Chordata; class Mammalia; order Primates; family Atelidae; genus Ateles; species Ateles fusciceps. The sequence goes on along the minus strand of JAZHEH010003404.1, from coordinate 6,293,343 downwards.
TCAGTAAGAAAAATTTCAGTGGCATTATATATAGAAACATACAACAAACTGCTTAAAGAACATGAATAGTTGGCCGGGTGTGGTGGCTCATGCCTGTAATCCTAGTACTTTGGGAGGCCAAGGTGGGCAGATTGCTTGAGGTCAGCAATTGGAGATCAGCCTGGCTAACATGGTGAAACCCCATCTCTACTAAAAATACAAAAATTAGCTGGGCGTGGTGGCACACGCCTGTGGTCCCAGCTACTCGGGAGGCTGAGGCGGAGAATCGCTTGAACCCAGGAGTTGGAGGTTGCAGTGAGCTGGGATTGTGCCACTGCACTCTAGCCTGGCGACAGAGCAAGACTCCGTCTCAAAAAAAAAAAAAAAAAAAAAAAAAATAGCCGGGCATGGTGGCAGGCGCCTGTAATCCCAGCTACTCTGAAGACTGAGGCAGGAGAGCCACTTGAACCCGGGAGGTGGAGGTTCCAGTGAACCAAGATTGCACCATTGCACTCCAGCCTGGGCAACAAGAGCGAAACTCCGTCACAAAAGCAAAAAAAAAAAAAAAAAAATTAATTAAAAAAAAAAAAGAAGAAAGAAAAGAAAGAAAGAAAATATGAATAGTTTTCAAGAATAATTATTCTGCTTATATTTTTAACATTAATATAAAACAATAAAATCAATGTTAAAATTTTTGCTTTATGAACATGGACCCATGCCACTTTTTATTTTTAGAAATTATTTTACAGTTTCAGCATAATAATTTTTTATAAAGAGAGAAATATTTAAAAATACATAATTTCTGGGGAGACCTCTTTCATACTCATAAATTTCCTAGATTGAGATTTAAATAAATGGTCAAACCTGTATTTTGGTAGGCTAGGCATAACATAATAGTAGCAAAAACTGCACAGATGGTAGTTGTCAGAGAGAAATGTAGAGTTTAATGATTTTTAAGTAAAACCAATAGGATATGAAGTAGACAGTGCTACGTTTTACATGTTGATGTGTGGAACTAGTTGTTTAGTAGAAGGTGTTGACTGTCATCGGATGAAAATTTAAAAGGAGGCAAGAAGAGGTACAGTTTGGCCAGAAACCAGTTTTCCAGTGGAGAGATTCAAGAGACATTGACACATAGGTCTGAAGCCCACAGAAGTCAGCTATTGATATAAATTGAACAGACAGCATCTTCTAAATAACCATATGTGAGGGTTAATATTGAGTGTCAGTTGGATTAAAGGATGCAAAGTATTGTTCCTGGGTGTGTCTGTGAGGGTGTTGCCACAAGAGATGAACCTTTGACTCAGTGGACTGGGAGAGGCAGATTCTGGGTGAGCACCATCTAATCAGCTGCCAGTGTAAAAGCAGGCCTGAAAAGAGCAGACTTGCTGAGTCTCTGGCCTCCGTTTTCTCCTGTGCTGGATGCTTCCTGCCCTTGAACATCAGCCTCCAAGTTCTTCGGCTTTTAGACTCTTGGACTTACACCAATGACTTGCCAGGGGCTCTTGGGCCTTCAGTCTGTGACTGACATCTGCGCTGTCAACTTCCCCACTTTCCAGGTTTCAGGACTTGGCCTGGCTTCCGGACTCCTCGGCTTGCAGACAGCCTATTGTGGGACTTCACCTTGTGATCCTGTGGGTCAGTTCTCCCTAATAAACTCCCCTTCATATATTCATCTATCCGATTAGTTCTGTCCCTTTAGAAAACCCTGACTAATACACTTTTTAAAGGCATTTCTCTTATCAAAAGTACAGAGTTCAATTCATTGAAATCTCTGAATGTAATTATTTTAGGTGTTTTGAAAAAATATTAGGTAAAAGATAATATATTCTGTATTTGCCTTGTTATGATAGACTAGTAACAAGTTAATAAACAAGAAAGAAAAAATACTCACTACATATTAGTTATCTGTGATATTAAGGCAAATCAATGAAGCCCCCAGTAAGATAATATAGAGAAAGGCAATTTTATAATTCCATTTACCCAGCAAACATAATGTCTAATTCAACTAAACAATAAATCTACAGGATTTAGCACATCGATGAAATTAAAAATTAATATATTTGCATTTTATATTGATTTATTTTATTACTCATGAGAAAACTATGTTGTCATTTACACACATACAAATACTACATACATTTAAATCCCAGCTTATATAATACACCAGTTGAAAATGTATAGATACAACAGATAAACTAAGGCAATCTGGCATTTTTCACATTTAAAAAAGACTATTTCAAATTTGTCACATGGTTCACTTTGTAATCGTCCGATATATTCAGCAAGGCATTAGATACTGCTTTAGTACAAACTAGGTTATTCATTTGCATAATCTTATAATTACTAAATCCACGTTTTTGTGTTTTTTAAGATCTTTCGAGATCTTAGTTATTTGAATCTTAAAATGAAATTTCTGTGTGTGTGCATATGTGTATATTTTGAAAAATCTTTGTGGAAAATACGTTGTAGAATCCTGCAGTAATATAACATCTAAATTTATAGGATACGAATTGGTAGTTCTAAGACATCTCATTACATCTGAAAAACTCTAAATACCTCTTCTTTTTTTTTTTTTTTCCTGAGATGGAGTCTTTCTGTGGCCAGGCTGGAGTACAGTGGCACAATCCCAGCTCACTGCAACCTCCGACTCCTGGGTTCAAGCGATTCTTCCACCTCAGCCTCCCAAGTAGCTGGGACCACAGGCGTGTGCCACCACGCCTGGCTAATTTTTGTATTTTTAGTAGAGATGGGGTTTCACCATGTTGGCCAGGATGGTCTCGATCTGTTGACCTCGTATCCGCCCACCTTGGCCTCCCAAAGTGCTGGGATTACAAGTGTAACCCACTGCGCTCGGCCTAAATACCTCTTTTTATTGGAGACATTTAGATATTTAGTCTGACTAGATATCAGTAAGTATAGATAATCAAGTGCTTCACAGATAACTGAAAATAGAACAAATAAACATAAGCTAAATGGAAACAATCAACTGGATTCTAACAATTGTTAGAAAGCTAATTCTAAAATTAACATGAGGCTTTATTTTCCTGAACCTTTGAAAATATGTCAGTCATACTACTTGATGAACTCATCTTTCATGCCTTGAAAAATAACATGTTCATATAACATTAGAATACATCAGAAACATCCGCTCTTTGCTCCTGGTGAGGACATCCCTTTCTCACCCTACCCCCAGCTAACTGTTAAGTAGGTTTTTCTCTTACTTTATATTTACCTCTCCTTTTCCTTTAATTCTTAGCTGGTGCACGCCAGACCTCATTGTTCACTGAGAAAAATGACTACAGGGAAATTTACTCACATTTCCTGAAGCAAATCTATTACTTTCTCCACCATTCCTACTAGTACAAAAGAACTAAACTGTGATATCAAATCTACCCTCAACAGCATACAGATATTCTCTATTATTTCTATGTCAAAAATCCCTTCCCTAATCCCATCTTTCCTCCAGTTATTGGCCTATATTTTATTACTTTCCTTAGCAAAAATTCTTGATTTAGTTGCCTGACTTACTGTCTTCAACTCCATTTGTCCAATTCATCCATCAAACTACACGTGTTTGATTTTATTCTCCTTTCCACTAACTTTATTCTTTTCAAGGTCACCAACTACTTCAGAGTTGCCAATTTCAATAGGAAATTCTGTGTTTAGCCTATTTGGTAATGCTGTTCTTCCAGAAACTTCCCCTCCTGGATTCCTGGGTCTAATAGTTTCAGACTTTTCCTCCTACCTTATTATGTGCTCGAACTCAGCCTCTGATTTGCATCCTCCTGCTACTTCTGATTCAAAATTTAGCTTTCTCTCCTCTTTACTGTCCACATCCTCTCCTAGTTGCCCCCTTCTTTCCTGTGGCTTTAGATGGCACTGTTGTGCTCCCATGTTCCAAATCTCATTCTGAGGTCAGACTTATGTCCTTAGTCTGAATATTAGACTCAGGTGTTCAACTGCCTGACATCTCTTAGAATCTTAATTGGGTTGAAATGTACAACCATTGCTGATTATTCTCTATTGATCCATTCCTCTTCCTGTTAAAAAAAATGGCTCTGCCAGTTAGTTAAAAAACATATGTGTATATATTGTATATGTATATAATATATATATTGTACATATAATATGTATATATAGTATGTGTGTGTATATATATATATATAACAAGCATGTATGTGTATATATTTATGTGTGCGCATGTATATACACACACACACACACACACACACACACACACACACACATATGCTTGATTCCTCTCTGTTCCACACCACCATCCCTGATTGATGCCCAGCTGACCCTCAGGTACTATTGGTTCTAACTCTGAACTGCCACTTCCCTGATTGTAAGTTATCTTCCTATCTTTTCTAAAATACTGTAAGAACTTTGTAATTACAATCCCTGCTTTCATTATCAATTTTTCTATTCTCCAAATTGTGGCAACAGTGAGCTTTTAAAATAAATCAGATTACATCCATTCTCTGTTTAACCCCTTGTAATGGTTCTTATTGTGTCTTTTCACAATCAAGCCCCTAATTCCTCTGCAAACGTAGGTCTTCTATATCCTCTCTTGCTTACACTACACGCTTCAGCCCCCTGGCCTCCACTCTGCTCCTCTAGTGTCCATCTTACCTTTTTCTACTTGAAAAGCTCTTCTTTCCATCCCTACCCATCATCAGGCTCATTCTCATGAAAACATCCTTCAGATTTCAGCTCAAACATCCCCTTCCTGTAAGATTTCAAGTGGGCTCTTCCTACTGTTCTTTATCTTCTCACCCTGGCTATTTTGTTCTGCACTTACCACCATCTGAAAGCACCCTATTTGTTTTCTCGTTTACCATGGATCTATTTAAATGTCCATTTGGGTTGATACTCTGGACCAACAGGAGCATTGTCACTTTGGACCTTCCTTAGACCTAGACCACTGCTCACCCTGTAAAGCATTTGAGAAGTAATTGTTAAATACATAGACAAATAAATAGTTTGTTTATATAGCATATTTGTTATATACAAAGGGCCAAGGATATTGAAATTGGATGACATCACAATCTAACTCAAACTAAGTGGTCCAACACCCTCAACTCTCTAGAAAATCCAGAAGACATTAATAATCCATGGAGACACAGAACAATAGCATGGCCGAAAAGAATAAAAGTAAAACACATATATTAAGTTGGAAGGGACATATTTTTTCCTTTTCTGAGAAATTACAAAGAAATGCATATAAAACTACAGAAATCTTAGAATATATTTATGAGAAAAATAATCAAGAATACATAAAATCCCCTCATTTGGTTAGGACCTCAGTAAATATTTTATTATTTAATTTTCAGATTTTTCCCATGGAGATCTATACACAGTGACTGAACTCTTGAAATGTGGTTAGTGCGAATGAAGAGCTGACTTTTTATCAACCTAAAATTAAAATTGAAGCAATATAAAATATTGCTTCCAATAAACACCACTTTATTGTTTAGTACGACTACATTTCACTTTAATTACTGAAAATAAAACATGTGAATTAAGACACAAAACATATGCTGGATTTTCTTTTTCTTTGTTTTTTTTTTTTTTTTTTTTTTTTTGAGATGGAGTCTCACTCTGTCGCCCAAGCTGGAGTGCAGCGGCACGATCTTGGCTCACTGCAACCCCCACCTCCCGAGGTCAAGCAATTCTCATGCCTCAGCCTCCTCAGTAGCTGGGACTACAGGCACCTGCCACTATACCCAGCTAATTTTTGTATTTTTGTTTGTTCCTTTGTTTTTGAGACAGAGTCTAGCTCTGTCATCCAGCTGGAGTGCAGTGGCGCAATCTTGGCTCACTGCAAACTGTGCCTCCTGGGTTCAAGCAATTGTCCTGACTCAGCCTCCTTAGTAGCTGGGATTACAAGCACTCACCACCACACTTGGCTAATTTTTGTACTTTTAGTAGAGATGGGGTTTCATCATGTTGGTTGAAACTCCTGACCTCAAGTGATCTGCTTGCCTCAGCCTCCCAAAGTGCTGGGATTACAGATGTGAGCCACTGCACCTGGCCTAATTTTTGTATTTTTAATAGAGACAGAGTTTTGTCATGTTGGCCAGGCTGGTCTTAAACTCCTGACCTCAGCTGATCCACCTGCCTCGGCTTCACAAAGTGCTGGGATTACAGGCTTGAGCCCCCATGCCCGACCCATATGCTGGATTCTTAAAAGACTTAATTTTAAAAAGAAAAAAAAGGAAAATATTTTACTAATAAATTTTTGATGGATAGTTTGTTAAAATAACATTTTGAATATAATGGATTAAACATATTTTAAAGATAAATTTAATCTATTTATTTTTATTTTTTCTACGTGCCTATCAGAAAATTTAAACTACATATGTGGCTTATATTTCCACTGAATAGCACTTCTATACTTATATGTACACACATATATAGGTATTTTATAAAATAACTTTTTTAAATAAACCACATCCTTGACTTGGCTTTCTAGTAAAATAATCCGTTAAGTCAATAAATACAGATCTTTATCTAGCCTTTTTGAGTAATTGCTTAGTATTTCACTGTGTGGAATATTAGAGCCATTCTTAGTGTTTCGATGGTTTCTAAATTTTCATTTTTGTATACAATGCTAGGAGAAATGCATTAAGTGAAACTTTTACTGGTGATGGATGGTTATAAGGACCAAGTATCTTCTATGTTGAATTTTAAAAGAATTGGAGAAGGGCATGGCAAATTTATAGAAAATAATTTTTATAAAGCATATAAATGTATATAAACTTATATACTCTATAAAAGTATATACTTTAGGCCAGGCACGGTGGCTCAGGCCTGTAATCGCAGCACTTTAGGCGGCCAAGGTGGGCGGATCACAATGTCAGGAGTTCAAGACAAGCCTCGCCAACATAGTAAAACCCCGTCTCTACTAAAAATACAAAAATTAGCCGGGTGTGGTGGCATGCACCTGTAGTTCCACCTTCTCAGGAGGCTGAGGCAGGAGAGTCAATTGAACCCAGGAGGCAGAGGTTGCAGTGAGCCGAGATCGCGCCATTGCACTCCAACCTGGGTGACAGAGAGAGACCCCGTCTCAAAAAAAAAAAAAAAGTATGAACTGTATATACAGTTGTAGATTGGTATCCACAGAGGATTGGTCCCAAGAACCCCCAGGATACCAAAATTCACAGATGCTCAAGTCCTTAATGTCAAATGGCTTAGTATTTGCAAATAACCTAGGCACATCTTCCTATATGCTTTAAATCATCTCTACATTATTTACAACACCTAATATAAGGGTCTACAGCATCACTTCCTTTGCATGGATTCAACATAGTACTCCGTGCCTAGCAAATTCAAGTTTTCCTTTGGAACATTGCGGAATTGTTTTTTCCAAATATTTTTTATTCAGGTTGGTTAAATCCACAGATGTGGAACCCACTGATATGGAGAGCCAACTGTACTTTTATAAAATATAATCATTATACAGAGTACATAATATATATTATAAAGATTTCCATGAACAACAATTAAAATATTTAAATGCTAAAACATTTATAATTTTCTTAAAAAATACATTCTATAACTATTTCATCTCCCTGAGAACATCTTACAATTTTTGATGAAATACTGCTATTTTAAACAATAGAATACAAGCCCTTCGATATAAGGGACTGAAATCTCTGGTCTATTTCTGTCATTTTTGCCTGTCTTTGAAGAGATGCCTTGAGTACAACCTCAGATGACAAAAAGCCGAAAGACTGGTACTCTAGGAGCCCCCCCCCTGAGAAAGTGTGTGTCCTCTCTGGGTAATGTCACCCATCTAGGCTCTTGTGAGGGGTTTGCAAAGGGAAATGGAATTGTTCTCAGGCCAATTCAGAGAGGTCTTTACCTTCTGAGAGCCAACCTGTTAGAACCATTCCAAGTAGCCAGAATCTATAACAATGTCTCTAGAGAATCATAATACACTCCACATTAGAGGAAATAAACAGAGTAGGATTGTCTTGATTTTCCAAGTATTTTGAGTACTTGACCTGAGCATTGACCATTTGCTCAACATTTCAGTGTTCTATGAATTACATATTCTTAGTGTCCCCAGACCACTATTAGGTTCTTAGCCAAAGATTCAAGTTTAGTATAGAGATTATTAGAGATACAGAAAAAATTATTTTATAAAATATGAAAAACTACCATATTTACTAGTCCTAGAAAATCTTTTCGAGTTTGAACCAGTTATGCTACTTACCTTATACATAAAATCGTATGACTTTCCTGGGTAAGAGCATTACAGTTTAGTCTTTTTCATTTGTTTGTTTCATCAATAAGGGCTTTGCCTTCTATGTCCTACATTGGAATTTACTATAATTTCATTCAATTTATGTAGACAATAGTGGGATCTAAACATTTTTCAATTTCTCACAGTTAAGAATTTTATATAACTAGGTTGGAATTCAGTTAGAAGGCGCTCCTCTCTACATAATCTCTGTAGTGTCACAGAAGCATCCAGGAGGTCTGTCTTCTTCCAGCCCTGTCACGTATTGATTATGCAACCAAGGACCTGCCACTTAATCTTTCTGGAAGTTAATTTCCTCATCTATAATATGAGGAAAATAAATCCTGTGCTACCTACCTCACAAGACAGCAACGAGAATCGAGTGGGGGTAAAACGTATATATACATTATGGAAAAAGAAAAGAGAGAGATACCATTTCTGGAAACCTAGAACAACTTTAACAGTGATAACAATAACAAGTCCTCATTTTGTAACTATTTCTTATATTAACAATCTTATGACTGCAATCAATAGAAATCAACTCAAACTAGTTTAAGAGGGGGCAAAAAGTGGAGCGAGGATTGCATTATGGGATTCAATAGTATCCTAGTATCTGAAACTAGGAGCACATCAAGATCTCAGGAAAGTGCTGGAACCACTTACCTTTCCTCTCTTCTCTTGTATTTGTGTATTTGTTTATCTGAAACATTATTTCTCATATCTAAAGATATATTTATTCTGCTTATCCTTGAATGAAAATGTGGCTGCTTGCACATGCAGAGCATGTATTTTACAGATTCAGCCACTTCGAGACACCAATCTCTATTTAATTTCCAACTACAAATTCCCTGGGAATCTGGTTATATTTCAATTATGTGCCCACTTTAGTTCTATATATTGTGATGATGATCAAGAATAAGATTTTTAAAATGGCTGTTGGGTGAATACTGCTCTTCTCCAATATATTAGAGACCTTTTGTTTTGTTTTATTTTTCCTCCAGAAAAAAGGTTGTTGAATATAAAATCCCTTAAGTATCCACTATTCTCTTTAACTTTCCAAAGCATTTTCACATGTGAATGAAATGAGAAAATGTATTATCTTAACAGATAGAAACAGAATTTCTCTGAGGGATGGAACTATTTTTGTTGAAAGGGGAAAAAAGATACTTCGGTAAGCCATTTGAAAGAGATGAGAGATCTGGAGGGCATAGGTGCCAGCTGAGTCCCAATAACAAAAGAGCTGCTTAGGGTGCTCCAGTTTAGGAAATGAATGCCATTGGATTTTGCTCCTAAGAGGACTGGGGAGAAAAAGAAAGGAAGGAGGAGACCAGGAGGCATAGAGTCCAAGAAATGTGGCGCATCAAAGTGGCGTGGGGCAAGGAACGTGTAAAAATCTTCCAAGGGGTACGGTGGCCCCACCCCTGCAGCCTACACAAACTTTTTAAGAAGAAAAATATTCAAGATGTGATTTTTAGTTGTTTTTGTGCAATTTGAATTATTTGTTCATTCTGTGGATGTTATCAGAATTAAGAGAGAGAGAGAGAGAGAGAGAGTGTGTGTGTGTGTGTGTGTGTGTGTGTGTGTGTGTGTGTGTAAATTAAGCATGTCTGGCCTGAACGGTGTGGACCAGAGAGAATGTGTGTTAAAGCAGAAGTGGAGGCAGAGCAAACACCACCCAAGATGTCAAGGGCAGGGAGGGAGCAGCTGCCTTTGGGTTATAAATGCATTATCTCCTATGCTCCCTCCAACAACTTGCCAAGTGATTAAAACAGATATCATTACTATTTGACAGACAAGGAAACTGAAAACAATCATTTACACAATGTCTTACAGCAAATTAGTCTTGGAGCAGAACTAAAATCTATGTCTTGTCACTGGACTCATGTTACTGCATTGAACTGCCTTCAAATGTTATGATAGAAACAGAACAATAGTAGCATATCTTAGTAGCAAGAATCAAGAAGACATTTCTTTAAATGAAATGCTTTTAATGCTTTTAGTGAATCCACTAAGATTACCTTTTAGTCATTCTTCCATTTATTTAATATATATGTGTTGAATTCTTGCTCTCCAATTAGCATTATGATAGGTGATAGCCTTTTACTTATGAGTACGAATCATTTGACCGAAGTGAGTCTTAGAAAGAAAAAAGGAATAGGAGGACCATGAAATTCACAACATCCTGAGTGGTTTTTAAAAACTTTTTTTTATTTTTGGTTCTTTTTGAAATTGCAGTGACACAAAGCCTGATCTAGTTTCAGCACTGGAAGTAACTAATTATGAACCCACAACTAACCATATTAATCCTCATCTACTGATGGTGGGAACTGAATGATATAGCACTTTGGAAAACAGCTTGGTAGGCCTGGTGCCATAGCTCACATCTGTAATCCCAGCACTTTGGGAGGCGGAGGCAGGCAGATCACCTAAGGTCAGAAGTTCAAGACCAGACTGGCCAACATGGCAAAACCCCGTCACTACAAAAAGTACAAAACTTAGCTGGGCATGGTGGTGGGTGCCTGTAATCCCAGCTACTCAGGAGTCTGAGGCAGGAGAATCGCTTGAACCTGGGAGGCAGAGGTTGCAGTGAGCCGAGATCACGCCACTGCACTTCACTCCAGCCTGGGTGAGAGAGCAAGATTCCGTCTCAAAAAAAAAAAGAAAAGAAAGAAAGAAAAAACAGCTTAGTAGTTCCTCAAAAAGTTAAATACAGAATTACCATATAATCAGGAAAATCATTTTAAATTTTCCTTTCTAAGATCAAGAAATGCCTGGAAAGTGCTCTGCCAGCCCAAACACTCTCCCTCCAAAAGTCCCCAAGGAGAAGGCTATGTTCTGAATGTCTGTGTCCCCTGCAAACTTCACATGTTCAACCTAACCCCCAATTAGTATTATGAAGGAAGGCCTTTGGGAGGTGATTAAGTGATGAACGCAGAGCCGCTTTCATGGAGTAGTTCCTGATAAAAGAGGCCTGGGGAAGCCTGGTTTGCCCCTTCCACCATGAGAGGACACACAGAAGCCATCATCTATGAGGAACAAGCCCTTGCCACATCTGCTGGCATCTCAATCTTATACTTTCAAGCCTCCAGAACTATGAGCAATAAATTTCTGTTGTATGTAAGTTTCTCAGTCTAAGGTATTTGTTATAGCAGCCAGAGTGGACTAACACAGAACAGTTTAGAAAAGGGACAGGAGCACTTTGTGAATTAAAGCACCACTCTATCAATAGCTGTGCAGCCCCAGATATCCAAAGAAGCGCCTCGGTAAAGAACGAGGTTAAATTTACAGCTGAAGCTTGAGAGCTAAGCAGCACTTTTTAGTTAACACAAATTAAAAGTTGGTGGGCCAGTATGCTCAGGCTTGCTTGCGAAAAAACAATGTTTAGCTCAGGCAGGTCCCGAACGCATTGACCCATTCAGGTGCATTGAAGGGAAAAGACAATCTCCTGCAGAGGTTCTGTCTGCACCATGGAGGCTAGAAACAGATAATGCAAGCAAAGCATGTAGAGGAGAACATTGCTTTTAAGATAAACTCAATGTTCTGAGGCTCATTCCATGTCTGAAACTTCTGCCTACTGAAGTTTTTTTAATGCATCTTCTTCGGTGTTAGAGTAACAGTGAGCTGGGAATAAAGCGGGTAAGGATAAGCCAGGCACAGGAGAGGTGACCAAAGATTTTCTTTCAATACATACATTTTCCCCAGTCACTTTTCTCAAAGATTTAGGATCCGATCTTGAGCACTTGGCTGACTGACCATTTTGCATGACGTTGTAGTTGGTTATATGGAAGATCTGGATAATTTCTTTTTTTTTTTTCTTCTTTTCTGATCTGGATAATTTCATGTCTTAAAGCTCCTCCTGTGTATTTTTTTCCCCGGTTTAATGGCCCTGAATTCTTTTTCTTTTCTGAGATAGGGTCTCACTCTATAGACAGAAGTGCAGTGCAGTGGTGCAATTACAGCTCACTGCAGCCTCGACCTCCCAGGCTCAAGCAATCCTCCCACCTCAGCCTCCCAAGTAGCTGGGATCATAGGTGCATGCCACCATGCTTGGTTGATTTTTAACTTTTTTGTAGAGACAGGATCTCACTATGTTGCCCAGGCTGGCCTTGAACTCCTCGGCTAAAGGGATCCTCCTGCCTTGGCCTCACAAAGTAGTGGGACTACAGGTATGAGCCAATGCACCTGGCCCCTGAACTCTTACACAGAGACAATTTCTTAAAAACTGAAAACATATTTTATTCTTTTTTGGCCCCTAATCTGTATGTAACCTAATAAATTACTGATATTCAACAAATGTTTGCTAAACTCTTTAATGCCATTATTTGGAATAATATTGCCACTGATAGTAATTAGAATAGAAAAACACTCAGTGCTTCCCTGAATCCCATTGGCCTGCCTCCTACTCCCAGTCCTCTATCAACCCTTCTGCCACAGTTCCTGCTGAGCTGAACAAGAGACACACATGTCAGCCTCACAGCTTAAACAAAGAGCTACAGTGAAAGAAAAACAGCTGAGCCAGCAGGAAGCATAAACAGAGGGGGAGGTGTCAAGACAGCTATTTTTAAAGCCGATGTAGTAAATAAACCCATAGGCCTTAATAAAGCCAGGTAGCTCTTTTCTCTAAACTTGTACCAAGGTTTGCTTGATCCTCTATTAGAATAGCATATTTGAAATTTTGGTAAGGGCAAACAAACACTGGGGCAGGGGGAAGACACGTCCTCATTCTTAGGTTTTTGCTCACAAAGAAAAATAGGAAGCTTGAGAACCATGAAAACACAAGGCAGATAAGGAATCACAACATATGTACAAAATGTTATTGTTATCTATCAAGATACAAATGGATACATAATGAATTTGATAATGATTCCTCCCCTTTGGATCTTATCTACATCCCTCCTGCTGGCCCTCAAAGTCCTCAATTGTCCCTGTCACCTTAATCTCTTTCTCTTCCCTATTTTGCTCTTATTCTTGGATCTGACAAAACAGAAAGAAAAATGCGCTATAATTATGAGCACGTGATTTGCCTGGAACTGTGTTGTGAGTTATCTTAATCAACACAACGCTTCTAATACCTCCAGTGTTGAAGAGGGAACTGAGGCTTACAAATTGCAATGTAGAATAAATTCCCACCACCTGAATGGCCTGCATAGCTCTATAGGATCTGGCTCCTGCTTACCTTTCGGCCCTAACATCCCTGGTCTCCTACTGTAACCGGGTTTTCTTGGGGTGTTGGTGAGGCACAGCTCCCCCGAGAGAATGCTGTGGGTTCTTGGTCTCCAACCTCTTAAAGAATAAGCAATGGGACCACTGTAGTGCACCATATGCTCGTAAAAGTAAATATCGGACCCAAGAAGTGTTGCAGAAAGTTGATTCTATTTAGGTAGAGAAAGAGAAGGAAAGGAGAAGAGAAAGACTTCCACGAAGAGTGTGGAAGGGGATTCCAGAGGCGAAATCCGGCCAGTTGTGTGGATACGGACTTTTATCCTGTGAGGAACCCCCACCTTCTCCAAGACCCTGGGCCAATGAAAGGAGTTCCTTAGAACTTCCGCTGGAGTGGTTGCCTTTAATTTCTTCCCGCGCTGGTGAAATTCAAACATAAACCATTAAATCTCCCAGATGGAGAGAGATGGGAGGGGGGCATGGTGCTGGGAAATTCTTGCCCTTAAAACTACGCCCCCTCGTGGACCCGGAAAGAGAACACACTCCCTCACTACCTCTCTTGTCCCCCACTTGAGTCAAACTAACCTTTGAGTTTCTTGATCAAGTCAACTTCCATTCTACCCTAGGAGCCTTGCCCTTGTACTCACCAGCGAAGACACTGGAATCCTCTTCCTCCAATCATGGTTCCTTCTAGTCATCCGGTTCTCTGCTCAAATATGTCACCCCATTAGAGTAATCTCCATAAACATTCAGTTCAAAGTACCTAATTTTTCCTTCAGAGTGGCTCCTTGTTGTGGCCACGGAGGTGCACCATTCAGATGCCCCTTCAAGGGAGCATAGTTGGCTGACAATCTCCAACTGCCCCATCTTTAAATCCATTGTAGTGTTCACATGTAGGCCCGGGGCTCTCTCTTTCGAGGCTGCCCTGAGCCTGTAACAGAGTAGGGTAAAGGCACTAGACCCAGCCCACTTCACCACTTCTGCCCAGTGCAGGACTCCTCTAATGAACAATATTTACTCAGGACTGGGTTGTGGGGCAGAGATCTCATCAGGTTGGCCAAGACTTTCTTCAAGCTACATCATAAATATCCCAAATTCCCTCCTTCCTTATCCCCTTGTCCAGGTGTCAGAGCTGCATCACATTCAAAGGGCTCCCCGGCTACTCCTGCTCCCACCCTCTCTTATCCTTCACAGGCACTTCTCCCAGTCTCTTGTTTGTCTAATTCTGTCTTGATGTCTGCTTCTCAGGAGACCTGAACTGGTGTACTCTCTTATAAAACACTGTTTCATTACTTGCATAGCATTTATAGCTGTTTTTATTTTATCCAATTAAATTGATCCACTTACATATTTATTTAATGTCTCCCTCCTACTACTGCCACCATCTCCCCCTCACTGTAATCTGTCTTATTCATCACCTTATTCCCAGTGCTAAGAACAGTACCTGAAGAATTGTTCTTCAGTTAATATTGTTGAATGAATGAATGAATAAATGAATACATTTAGAAGGCTAGGTTTATATTCCAGATCCATCACCTCCTCTTTATTCAGTTACTGTGGGTTTTACTATTCTAGGTTTTGGACATAAAACAGTAAGCAAGAAAGACAAAGTCTCTGCCATTTTGAATTTATATTCAAGGGAGGGGAGACGGGTAATAAACACATAATCACGAACGTATATATGCTATGTGATAAGAGATATTAAGAAATTATAGTGTGTAATAAGGTAATAAAAAGTGGTTGTTGAGTAGTTAGGAAAGCTATGTCCCTGATAAGATGACATTTGAACAGAGATTTGAATGAAATAAGGGAGTGAGTCAAGCAGATACCTGGCTCAAGAGTGTTCCAGGCCAGGGGAACATAAATGGAGGCATTTATGTTGGAGTGTGTTTGGAAAGTTCAAAGAACAGTTTGGAGGTCAGTGAGGCTGAACAACAGACAACAAGGAGAATGGCAGAAAATACTATGGGGAGGCACATGGTATAAAAGGTAAGTCCTTATATGCCATCATAAGGAATTTAGATGGGATTTTCCTCTAAGTGAGATAAAAAGTGAGTGGATAGTTCTCCCTGACATTTTAAAGGATGTATCAGGCTACTAGGTGGGAAACAGTAAGAGATAAAGGTAGAAGTAGAGGGAGCAGAAGCAGGTTATTTAATATTTCATACATATCTCTAGTGTCTATCAGTAAATATGGTGATATTTGGTCAAATGCTGATTATACTTGAAGGCAAAGTTAGTAAGTCTTCCTGACAGATTGAATAAATAAGGTTTGCGGGCAAGGAAAGAATCTAGAATGACTCTGAATATTTGGCCTGAGCAAACAGAAAGGTGAAGTTGTTGATTACTGTGTTTTCCTCTGGTTGAGCTCAGCTGAACTGGTATAGTCATGGATAGGCAGAGTAGATGTAACCAGATTTGAGTTTTTTTCCTGTTGAATACAATGGTGGGGGTGTTTTGAGGATATTGCAAAAGAATCATTATCCTTTTAGAAGATGGGATATAAGTTGCATAAGGAGAGACATTAGCACATGAAGGGCATGAGAGGAAGAGAAAAGGCACATGGTCAGTAGATGGAAGGTCTCTGTGGGGCCGAAGAATGAATGATAATGATGTAACAGAGGGTGAGATGAAAAGGTCTGAAGTGGTGGTCAGAAAGTGGGGTGGCCCTATTTTTTCCTTTGTACCACAACTGTATTTGTCTGTTCTTATGCTGCTAATACAGACACCCGAGACTGGGTAATTTTTAAAGGAAAAAGGCTTAATTGACTCACAGTTCAGGATGGCTATGGAGGCTTCAGAATCATGGTGCAAAGGAAAAGAGGAGCAAAATCACATCTTACATGGCAGCAGGCAAGAAAGCTTGTGCAGGAAAACTCCTACTTATAAAACCATTAGATCTCATCACACTTATTCACTACCATGAGAACAATATGAGGAAATTTGACCCCATGATACAATTATCTCCACCTGGTCCCACCCTTGACATGTGGGCATTATTAGAATTCAACATGAGATTTGGATGGGTACACAGCGAAACCATATCAATAGCAATCTCTTTTTCTCCCTTGAAAAATAAGAGGAGTGGCGAGTGAAATGATACAAATCCTATACCTACCTCTCCAACTACCATCCCATGTGTCTACCCCTCTCCATGGTTAAGATTCTTGAAAAAGTCTTATTCAGCTTCTGCATTCTCTGTGGTCCCTTCTTAATTTCCTGTGGTAAGGCTCCCATTCACAATATAGCAAGGTAAATTTTTGTTTGCTGCAGATTTCTTTCAACACCACCTTGAAGCTAGCTAAAAAAGTCTGTTCCTTTTGATAAATGACATCTCTTCAGTCATTTGTATCTTCTCATTCCTACATTAAATATCCCCAATTTCTTCAATTATTCCTTATGACATAGTGTGGAGCTACTTTGAAACCTCAGGCTCTCAGCTGAATGTGTTCTAATTTATCTCTTAACATTTGTCTCTAACTCTCTTGATATATAATGTTCAGTATTATTCAGAAATAAGAAGAAATGAAGTGCTAGTGGATGCTACATGGATGAACCCTGAAAACTTTATGCTAAGCGAAAGAAGTCAGTCACAATCTACTATATACTATATGATTCCTTTTATATAAAATGTCAGAATAGGCAAATCTAAAGAGAGAAATTAGATTGGTGGTTGTCTAGGACTGGGGAAAGATAAAGGATTGGGGATGATGGCTAAGGAACGCAGAGCTTCTTTTTGTGGTGATGAAAACATTCTACAATTAATTGTAGTAAGATTGCACAGATCTGTGAATATAGTAAAAGCCACTGAAGTGTACACTTTAAATAGGCAAATTCTATGGCATATGACTTACATCCCAAAAAAGCTGTTAGAAACAAACATGATACTGAAAAGAAAACGCAGTACTCTCAAGTAGAGTGCTTTAACCTCTATCATTTCAATTTCACTCTGTATAAATGAGAAGTAAATAATATCTCCTCCACCTCCTTGACAAGGTTGTTGAATCACATTTTGCGACATGATAATTATGTAAGTCATTAGCTTGAGTGACTCTCGCCAGCTTGTATTTGGATTACTAACACAATTCACTGGCTGGTAACCCATTTGTTTTACATGTAGAGGTAAGGTTTTTAAATTTTTTTTGTTTTTTAACATCTGTTACCCAACTCAGGAAATAACGTAAGGAGCACTTGGTACCCGCTGTATCAAGTCCAACTCTTCACCTTAGCATTTAAAGCTGTCTTCCAACTTTGTCCCATACATCTTATCACTGTTTACCCCAACTTTGACCCACACGTCCTGTCGTTCTTCACAGCCAAACTACTTTCAATTCTAAAATCATTGTTTTCTCTTTCGTGTATCTTGTGCATTAACTGTTTAGCTGGTTATGCCCCTCAAACAAAATATACCCTATTATGGCCTGAATGTTTGTGTCTCTCCAAAGCCCTAACCTACAATACGGTGGTATTTGGAGTTGGAAACTTTGGGAGGTAATTACATTTGGATGAAGTCTTGAAAGTGGGGACTTTAAGATGGGGCCTTTATAAGAAGAGGAGGAGAGACCAGAATGCTTTTGAGCTCTCTTTCACTCTCGCTCTGCCATGTGAGGACACAGCAAGAAGGAGGCCATCTGCAAGGCAGCAGGAGAACCCTCACTGGGGAACTGAATCAGCTGGCACCTTAATCTTAGGTTTACCAGCCTCCAGAACTGTGAAAAATATATTCCTATTGTTTCCGCCACTCAGTCTGTGGTATTTTTAGGGCAGCCTGAACTGACTAATACATACTTCTTGAAACTCCCCACCAATATCCTGTTATCACTTCAAACGTTTCTTGAAAACGTTCTTATCTTAGAAGCTCCCCCACACTGATCAGTTCATTACTCTTCATCCTGTTAGGAATTTGGCTACATATAAATCTAATTTGTTGTTCTTATTCGTTTATGTATCAGATTTAACTCACCTATTTGACTAACTTCAAAGGACAGAAGTAATGTCACTATTTGACAAACTTCTGTTACATCTTCATTTCCCCTAAACACAAGTTTTATAGTCATTTCTACCAAAATTCAGCCCCCACTGCTTCTTCTTTTGCTGAAACTGTTTGTTTCATGCTCTGTCTGGTCCAAACTTAATAGGAAAGACTCATCATAAAAAATAATCCAGAATGGCTCGTGTCGAAATTTGATTTCCTTAAGTTTAATTCCGGAGTTCTGATACACATTCGCATTTAGAGTGCCAAGAATTACAGTCTAGAAGGTGACTAAGTACATTTAAAGATTGTTCCTTTTTGTTGTTATATTACAAAAGATTATAGTTGAGGCAGATCTTGAAATTGCATCTCATCAGCCCAGCAGGTGTGACTCTCATAGGAGAACAGGAAAAGACTTGTCCCACAAGGAGGCAACTCACAGTCTCTGCTAGCTCACCAGCCTGGTCTAAGTGTCCTACTCAAAAGCTCTTCTGCCTGTATCATCAGTTCAGCCTCACCTTGGAAAACTCAAGTCCAGTTTTCCCAAATGATTTTTAGAGACTAAGATTTCCAGATGAAAATCAAGGAAGCTTTCCCAATTTTTAATTCATCAAAAAAGATGTTTTTCCTTGCTACCAGCCCTATTTTCTAATCAGTTAACGCTTCCTGTGATGTCTGTAGAGGAAAGGTGTAGTGCAATTGACAGGAAGAGATGAGATCCTAAGCCTCTGCTCATTCATTCGGTGCTGAGTAGAATGCCTCCCGCAGGCCCCAGGAACTTATCTCCACTGACCAGTTAGAGCCAGAAGGATGGGGAGATAGCACCATAGATCCACTCCTCTTTTCATGGGCAAAGAAGCTAAGGCCTGTAAAAATGGCATGCCCAATGGTACAGGAGTTAAAAAATAGTCATAAATATTGGCTCAAAATTTGGCATGGAAGCTTATGTGCTGCTCTAGAGGTCTGCTACGATGTAGAGATTGGCTTGTGTGGGTGTGTTTTATTGCTCTTGTCATTTAAAAATACTTTTTGATTCTTTGTCTCCCATTTTTTCAGGTTCCGAGGAAATCCTTCAAAATGGGTTCTTGCGAAAAACGTGAGAATGGGAGGAAGGAAGGAGGGAGGGCTAGAAGGAAGGAAAGAGAAACAAAAGCTAACAAGAAAGTTGACCTTGGTGCCCTTTCCCAGTCCCCTCCCCCGACTTTTCTGTTCTCCACTGTGCCCATCTCTGGTTTCACCAGGCTCCATTCCCTCCCCAGCTCTCTGTTTCCCACGGCCCTGAACATCAGCCTACAGGGGTTTGCATTTTGAAAACCCTTGCGTGGCTGCCGGCGCTGGGCGTGCTCAAACGCCCAGGACTGGCTTTTTTCGGCAACTTTGGCAGCTCTCCCACCCCCACCCAAAGGGGCAGGTACGCACAGCTCCCTCGGTGTGAGTAAACGGAAAGAAATTACCCCACTCCCTCCCAGGGCAGGAGGCCACAGCCCCGCCGGGCAGTGCGGTGCTCCGGGGGAGGCTACCAGGGGGCGCCGGGTCCTCGGAGGTGGCGCGGCGCCGGGGTCGGGGGCCAGGCGGGCGCGCGCACCCCTCCCGAGGGGGCGATGTCCCAGGGCACGTGCGCGGGCGCGCGCCCTGGGAGTGGTCGCGGGGTGGTGGGAGGGGCGGGCAGGGGCGGGGCCGCGGCGGCGCGCGGAGGCCGAGCTCGGCTGGGCTTGGCGAGGCTGCGGCGCGGCCACCGGCTGGAGGGCAGCAGCCGCTGTACCCAGAGCTTCAAAACCCCAAATCCGGGACTTGGGGGCGCTGAACCGGGCCTGGCGCGGAGCCCGGCGGTGAGGAACAGCCGCCCGTTGCTGTCTGCCCCTCTGCGGACGGCGTCTCCCTCGACTCCGCTGAGGAAGTGGTGGGGGTGGCGTGGCCCCCGTCGGGAGGCGTTCGAACGCCCGCTCTGAGAAAGAAAGGATTCCCCTGTGCTTGGAGCCCGCACCGGGCGCGGAGGGAGCGGCGACAGGCTCTCGCTCTCGGCACCATGGGCTGCACGCTGAGCGCCGAGGACAAGGCGGCGGTGGAGCGGAGTAAGATGATCGACCGCAACCTCCGCGAAGACGGAGAGAAGGCTGCGCGCGAGGTCAAGCTGCTGCTGCTGGGTAAGGGCGGCCGGGTCGGGGGCCCGGGGGTCGGCGGGGGACCGGGTGAGGCGCTCC
This sequence comes from Ateles fusciceps, assembly GCA_036589455.1. Classification (NCBI taxonomy): domain Eukaryota; kingdom Metazoa; phylum Chordata; class Mammalia; order Primates; family Atelidae; genus Ateles; species Ateles fusciceps. The sequence continues at coordinate 6,272,777 of JAZHEH010003404.1, read as the reverse complement.
GCGGTGACCGCTGCGCGGCCCTCCGCCTTTGGAAAGCCGGAGGGAAAGGGAGGAAGCGCCCGAGGAGGCTTCGGAGTGGGAGCTGTGTCGGGCGGTGCGGAGCCGAGGCGGGTCCTCCTCTCTGGGTGTCCGGCCTCCCCTCCGCCCCAGCGGGCGAGGACTCCCCGCGGCAGGGCGGGCGCGTCACTTCACGCGGTTGCCTTCGCGCTACCCAGCGAGGAGCCCAGGCGCGAGTCCGAGGCGGCGGGTCGCGTGGAAACCCTTTGCTTTGAAGTTTAGCTCAGCCTTATGGAGATGAAGGGGCATTCGCGGCTAGAAATAAAAGCACCCCCCCCAACCCCCTCCCGGAAAACCCTTCCTCTAACGAGGTGTAGGTTGTGTTTCGACTGTGGTTTTCTCTTGCCCAGAGTGCCACGTTCGGTGAAATCGTTGCACCTTTTGTGGGGCCTCTGAGATGGGGCTGAAATGCCTTTCCTGTTAACTTCCTATGGCGACTCCCTAAGTGGTCAAAGAGCACTGATTACATTCACCCTGCGCTGAGGAAAGAGGCTGTGCTGGATGCTTGATTTTTCTTGCTGTGGGGACATGGAAGCCACCCAAGTAGGGTTGGGAAGCTTTGCTTTAGTAGTAGACAAGGCAGATACTCGAGTGATGAAAACCGCTGTGAAAAGAGCGAGAGGGTCACGCCAGACAACAGGGCTCTGTCTCCGCTGCCACGATTTCAGATGAATGAGATTTTCCAGGTACACGCCAGGCTTTTTATTTGTTCTTAGCACTGTTCGGTTCGTGAAACGCTACGTGGAGGTCATTTCCAAATGTTTGACGGGGAAAAAACTAAAAAAGAGTAAACCAGGATTTTCACTGAGGGAAGCATTAGGAAAATATTCACAGGTTAAGATTTGTGAGTTCGGGTTTTCTTTTGTTTGCATGTTTTCTTCTCACACTCTAGGTATTTAGGTAGATGAAAGATTTCATAGAATCTTCATTTGCATTTCCAAGGACTGCTTTTATTTTTATACCAGTATAAAAAAAATAGAAATGTTGCACAAACCTGTTTTCAGTAAGCTTCTGTTTCATTGGTTTAATGACTGCAGAAAAAATGGTGGGGTTTTTTTCTCCAATACTAGTAGGCTTGGGAGCAGCAAAGTTGGCATGACTAAAAGTAATAATGATCTGAGTCATTTTGCAAGTAAACTGTGAAATAACTTTGCATTTTAAAGACCTGGGTGGCTTTCACCCTCTCGCCCCCAACATAAATCTTTCTCAGTTAATACTGTCTGCCTAAGTTTTTGCATTAATAAGAAATACTGTGTTTTGAGGAGGTTAGTGTATCTGCTCCTCTTGTGAATTGAATGTAAGATAGATATGAAATAAAAAGAAGAGTTAAAAAGTTCTTGCAGTTTTTGCACTCCTGGTGTGATAACATTATTTCAGTGCATTTCTGTGTGACTCAGTTTGAGCCGACTATCCACCATGTTTAAAGCAATTGAAAAATGAATCCTCTGGTGGTGGTGTTTTGTCCTTTAATTAGATGACTGTTAGGGATGGACTAGAATAAAGGTCCCAGGAGCAGGCTTTTACTTACGTTCGGGAGTGATCAGTGTGTCTTAACCTTAGCCCAGTTGGCATTTAGGGCTGGGTAATTCTTTGTTGTGCAGGCTGTTTTTGTGCATTGTAGAACGTTCAGCAGCATCTTTTGCCTCCGCTCATTAGATGCTAGTAGCAGCCCCCCCAATCTGTGAGCCCCAAAAGTGTTTCCACATAATGCCTGAAGTCCTCTGGGGGCAAAATATAGCCTTAGTTAAGGACCACTGTTCTAGATTAACAGTTAAATATAATTGAATGTATAATATAGAACCAAAAGTTGAATCTTGACAGTCATCATAGTGAGTTCAAGGAAAGATGTAGCAGAGGCCTCATTTTCTGAAGAAATTATGGAGCTCTTATATCTCTATACCAGAAGTAGTGCCGTTAGAAATATTTCAGAATGATTTTTAGAAATCCTGAGGTGATTGAATTCTTTCGGCTCTCTTTTCTAGCTTTGGTCTTTGCTTTTCCCCTGCGTCTCTCTTCTCTGTGGAAATTCTGGCTGTCCTGCTGGCCCAGCACTGTCCTCTGTCTTATCCCCATTCTACTCTACCCTTTTGCCCAGAGTTCCAGCACCCTATTCCTGTAAACAGAATGCTGTGTTACTTATTCCAGAAATTCAATTCTTGGAATGTTTGAAAAGATTGTTTTCCTAATTTGACTTTAGTAGTGAATCGTGACCTCTGGGTTTTTGTTTTTTTTTTTGTTTTTTGAATGTTTAAAGCATATGTATAAGCAGCTCAATGAAATAATTCCATGTAAAACATGGCAACGGAATCAACTAGAAATGTAAAATCGTTTCTAGGTAACGTATAACCAGTGTCACAGCCATTTACATCAGATCTTCCTCTTCAGTTATTCTGTTTTTCTCATCAAATGATGTTTTTAAAATTTAAGGCATATAATCTCTAAGGTACTTTTTAAGACAGTCTGTTAAATAGATTATATTGCATTTTTTTCTTAAGGAATGTATTGTCATTTTAGACAGCTGGGCTGAGAAATTTGGATATGAGACTTGCACACTATTAGTGAAGATTTTGGCACTGAGTGTCTATATGATTTAAATCAGAGGTATTTCATTATACTGAACAGTGAATTAGGCCTTAAAAAAGAGGACCTAGTCTAATCATTGACCCTAAGGCCAGAGTTTGGGTTGTCTCTTAGGTTTAGTTTTTATGCTTATTAGGATGATAATACTTAATGGAGAAACTTAAAGAAATAAGTAATAATGAAAGTTTTTAAAAATATATGTCTAATTGTTGGGGGAAATTATTTTTTATTGTTACAGGTTTGAGAATGTTTTAATTTATCACCCCTTTAAGGGCAGTGAGATTAAGCTTATGCTATATTTCAGTAAGTAACTATAGTGTACTACTGGTACTTACTAAATATTTTATGTGTTTTGAGGATATACGAGATGATATACAAATAAGATGATCATGAATTAAACTTCTGTCCCAAAGCTTTGAGCAGTATTCTCCTTTATTCCACCTCACTATCCTTCCTTCCACTCCACTCACCCACATATACAAAAATCCACACCCTTATCTCTCCTTCTTTAGCTTGGTTTAAATATTACAGGTTTGGGGGAAAATGAGCTGAGGGATTGGATTTCTTCTGTTTGGTGGATATTTTTCTATTGCTGCCACCAGCCAGCTCTTTGGGATGCTGCATCATTAATCTTCACTCCTTTTGAACTTGCCCTGTGACTTACCTAGTTGAGAAATTTTGGTGTTGCAGGACTTTTGAAATTTCATTGGATGGCTTTCTTAGAATGGGTTTAGGATGTTAGATGTCAAAAAACCCATTTCCTTGACTAAATGGACTCGATATTTCAGCGTGGGTTGTGTGCTTCTCTCTATAGTCTCCCTTGTATTAGCAGTTACTTTAATAAGCCACAGGTGGTAGAAAAGTGTGTTTTGGAGGTGCTGATTTTTTCTTTATCTTCTGTTTTTCATTTTCATGTTCATAGTTCAAGTCCTTCTCTGCCCCTGGCAGCCTAATTCCAGTAGGCTTTCCTGCTTCTTCTCTTTCCCTCTAGCCTTTTCTTTCTACTGTAGGTACCATGGTGCTTCCTTGCTCAAAAACCTTTGTTGACTTTTCCGTTTCCTGCAGAATAAAATATTTTAGACTTGGCTTCTCTCTGCCCTTATACTTTTTCCTCAGGGCACTCTTCTCCTCCAAACAGAAACTGTTGGCATATGTTAAAGCATATTTGCACTTGGTTTCTTATGTTGTTTAGCCTTCTGCCCAGCCTATTTTCCTACTGCTGTGAGCACTTTAAAGGCAGAATCTTTGTAGGTTTTCTTTGAATTCCTAACAACCCTTTCATTTTACCACGTGCAAAATGACTTCTTAATTATGTAAAATTATTATCTTGCTGGGATGTAAACATTATACTCTTCTGTTTTTCACTATCAATGAGAGCAAATAACTGCCCAGCCAAATTATGTAAATAAAAAAGGAATAGTAAATTATCTGATGACCACAGTGAACACATGGCATCTAAAATCAAATTGTTTGGTTTAAGATTTTTCTCCTCATATTTATAACAGCTTTTCAGTCATTGTATTTGATAAATTAAAGTTGAGAAAATGATAATGGATATTCATTGGAGGAGGGTCTGCTGTGTTGCAATTATGGCACTTTGCCCTACAGATTCTTTTTTTGTAAAGGTAGATCTCATTTTCTAATTTTTATTTTTGGCCCCAATTTCTAATGCGTAAAAAAGTATAACTCCTGTTAAATGTATCAGTGGTAGGAAATATGCCTATCTTAAAGAATTTAATAGATGTTACTGAAACCTGAAAAAGACTGCTGTAATTTTTTAAATGAAAATTGTGTATCCAACCAAAATCTTAATTTTTATTTTGTTATACATTTCTAACTGCCTTGGAAAATTCTATGTACAACAAATTCACATGGAAGAACTGAATGTATTTGGCTGTGTTTGTCACAGATTTTTTGGTCACGTGTTGTGGCATGCAGTTAACCAATGTTTGACTCCTCAGAGTAAGATATTGGTGAAGTTCAGATCCAGACCCCATTTGAGTCCTACGAACTAAGGTCAGCTCTACCTAATCTTTTAGTGCTCAGACTGCCTTCTGTCATAACTTGTTAAGTGCCAATTAAAAACCTTAATGGAAATAGGGCAAAAATAATTTTAAAATGAATGTTCATTACCACAAACTTAGTGACCTAATGCAAAATTTATTGTCATACAGATCTGAAGGTCAGAAGTCAGAGAAGGGTTTCCACTGGGCTAAAGTCAGAATGTCGATATGGCTTCTTTCCTTCTGGAGATTCTAGAGGAGAATCCATTCCCTTACCTTTTTCAACCTCTATAGAGACTGCCTGCTTTCATTGGCTCATGGTGCCTTTTCCATCTCAAAGCCAGCAATAGCTTGGTGGAGTCTTTCTCATGTGGCATCACTCTCCTGCCTCCTCTTTTCACTCATAAGAACCCTTGTAAATTGCGTTGGGCCTATCCACATAATCCAAGTTAATAGCCCCATCTCAAGAACACATCTGCAAAATTCCTTTTGCCTTGTGAGGTGACGTATTCACAGGTTTCAGGGATTGGAACATGCTTATCTTTGGAAACTGTTATTTTGCCTACCACAGTCTGCCCTCTGGCTCCCCCAAAATTCATGTCCATCCTGCAAGCAAAATGCATTCACCCTCTCCCCAACATCTCCAGAAGTCTCAACCCAATATTGCCACAGCTGATTCCAAAAATCTCAACCCAGGTTTCTTGATGTAACTCAGAATGGGTGAGATTCTGGGTGTAATCCATACTGAAACAAAATTTCTGTTTGTGGACCTGTGAAACTAGCAAACAGGTTATCTGCTCCCAGAATATGGTGGGTCAGGCATAGATTATCATTAAAATGGAAAGAAAAAAGGAGTCATTACTTTTGAGCACTTTTAAAACTCCTTTAAATTTCAAGGACTGGTGATAGTTCTCTGTGACTCTGCTCCACCCTCTGGGTACTCAACTTGCCTGCTCTTGGAGTCATTCTTTTCTAATGAAGGATGGTAGCACCTGTATGCTGCTGATTACTTTTATCAGCCTGTTTCTTGCCTGTGGAATTAGGGTTGTCTGACAGTATTATTTCATTTCATATTCTTTCACTTCACTTTTTTCCTCTCCCGTTTTACTGTAACCAGCAAGAAAACCAAACCAAAACAAACAAACAAAAAATGGCCACATCTTCAACCCTTGGCTTGGAAATCTCTTCATCTTAATGTCCAGGTTCATAGCTTAAAAGGTCTGCTTTCCACATACTGGACTTAATTCAGCTAAGCTTTCTGCCTGTATATAACAAGGATCCCCCTTCCTCTAGTTTCTAATAACATGTTTCACCTTTCTTCCCATCCAGGTCCTCATCAGCAAATTTAAAGTCCATGCATCTAGCAGTAGTATGTTTATGATAATTTACATATTTTCTAAGATGATACATGTTTTGTCTGCCATGCTCCTCACTTCCTTCTGAGCCCACACTGGGAGAGACATTAGAATCATATTTCTACTAACAGTATGTCAAGGCCACCTAGGCTTTTTCTGTCACGCTTCTCAAAATTCTTTCAGCCTCTGCTCATTGCCCATTTCTGCATTTTTAGGTGTTTGCTATAGCAGCACCTCACTTCCCATTATCTTCATTGGTATCTCATGTATAACTTTAGAGAGTGCAAAATGATTGTAATTTTACATTCTCCAGTCCTTCATAATTTATGTGGCTATCATGGTAACACTAAAAACACCAGTTTCTTACATGTCATACTGAACCCATGGTGTTACTCAAGTCATAATGTGAAAGAATAAAGCTTTTCTTTACCTCCTCTTTATTGAAGTTTTTCCTGATCATTCAGTCTAAATTAGTCTTCCTCTGCTTTCTTAGTAACACCATAATGAAATCATCCTGTACTTTTATTTTTTATTGTCTGTTGCCTTTCTTTATGGCATTGGCCCCATCAGAGCATGAATCCTCATCAGACTTACCACCTGATGGGATGGCGCATAGTAGCCGTTTCATAATTGTTGGTTAAATGAATGGATAAATTATTGAACATTAATTTTGACTAGTTTTCCTTTAAAGGGAAAAATGGATACATATTCTTTGTGCCTTGGTTATTCTGAGTGAATTTTGGCCCAATATATATCTTGCTGGTTTAGAGCAACTAAAACCTACTGCATTTTTCCTAACACAGTTCCAAAATAAATTAATTTTGGGGGCCATATTCTTGTTGAGTGATCAGAAAAATATCATGACTCTTGGTAAATTAAGTAGTAGAGTGAAATGTGATTTTCCTATTTGCATATTCTTGGTACTTTGTTTTTAACGGTATTTTTGCATTACTATACGTTATTTTGCTGCTTTCTTTAAAATATTGCTATGAGGCATTTAATATATACTCACAACTGTATATTTCACATAGGATGACGTGAATCTGGTAACCTCAGCTTTCAGGAGCCAGCAGGCTGCTCAGAAACTCACCACCAGTCTGTTCTTTCTGTCTTGCTTGTTCTTATGTGGTGAGAATGATCACTGCTAACATTTGTAAAGTGTGTTCTGTGCTTTTGGTGTCAAGTTATGCTTTAGCCTTACCAGATCCTTAAGAGAATTTAAGGAAATAAAATATATACATAAAAATAATTCCTCATAACATCAAGTGGAGAAGAAAAAGAATAAAATAGATACTAGGTAGGGGGAGGTGAGTGTCAGTATTGGGACTTCATTGTTGATCTTGGTGGGGGTGGAGATGGAGGTAGCCTGCCTCTCAGAAATTACTTTGGTTATAAATCTGTCAATTCCCTTCATGTATTTCTGAGCGTACCATTTAACCCTGATTGGCTGTAAGCTCTGTGTTGTATGGAAACTTATAATTTAGAAAAGACTTTGCTATCTGTTAATTCAGTTTTCTAACAGTCTCCATGTCTAAGGAATTTTTTTTTCCCCCTCCAGGGTTTATTTAGTTCTGTAGAAAGACTCTCCAGATAGGAAAGGGTGTTGACTTAGAACTCTGGTGGTAAAAGCTTTCCCGTGAGACCTTGGGCAAGTCATCCAAATTTTTTAAGCTTCAGTTTTTTCTTCTATAAATGCTGGATAATAAATGTATCTACTTCATAGGGCTAGGGACAAAGTAAGCTAATGCATCTGAAGTACTTAGAATACTGCATGGTACATGCATTCTTAATAATTATAGTCTGTTATTATAAATACTTTAGAGACTCTCTGGAATGAGCCCTCCTTGCAGTTTCATCCATTTATGGTCACAGACATTAAATTCTTTTTATTGGCTTTTCTTAGCAAGGGTGTGTGTGTGTGTGTGTGTGTGTGTGTGTGTGTGTGTGTGTGTGTGTGTGTGTGGTGTGTATGCATATTATATATATATATATGTAGTGAAGACCTCAAGAGATAGAAATTCAATTTTAAACATTGGTTTCTAATTCCATCATAACTTCCTTGAGGGACTTGGATTTCTGTTAACAGCCTCCTCACTGGGACTAGACCAGGTAAATATCTGTGCTGTGTTAAGAATTACATAGAGAATGTATTTTCAGTAATCAGAAGACTTTACAAATGTTATAAAAGTAATGTTCTCTTCATTTTATTATCTATTTTTAGAATTAGTGCAGTGGTTTCTTGTAAACTTTTTTTTAAAAATAAAGCTGTTAGTGTAAATTATGAAACGTTGAGTTTATTATTTAGTTTTATCTTTAAAAAGATGGTGCCATTTCTCAGAAGAGTTTATGACAACTTCCCACAAAATATAAAATCTTTCTAAAACTTTCTGTACTGTTGACTCAAAGAGATTCCTAATAGAACTCCAGGATTATAATGGATTTACTTTTAGGAGAAGCATTTCTTGAAAAGTGGTGGTAATCTTGATAGAGAAACAGTGAATCATTGAATCTATGATAGTATTTGTGCCTTGTAATAAATTGTAAAAAGAGTTCCTTAAATCTTATGTCTTGAATTGTATGGAACTCCTCCTGGTACCCTTGCCTTAATAGAGTACAGTCCAGAATTTTTTCTAGTCCTTAATGTATATTATATGTCTGTCTTGTTTGGACACATCTTGACAGCCTTTTCTGAAGGCTTACTAATTTTGTTCTTCGTGGTATTTAATAGGGATGGAACTTGTAAGTAGACTGATAGTTAAAATCAATATAATATAGTAGGAGTTAAAGAAAACTGCCTTCTTATATGGTTCTGAAGTTAATCTGATTTCAAGAATTACATTTTTCAGTATAGCTTAAAATTGGTCTGTGTATGGTAGCTCACTTAAGTTTTCACAAACTGAGCACATTAATGCAATCAGCAATCAGATCAAGAAACGTATGCAGGGTATATTTTGTTACTGTAAAAAGTAATGCTGAGCAGTTAAGTTGCTGGAACTGTAAGATGGTGCTCCTCTAATTCAAGGCCAGCAGTGCGCACTTGCCTCCATCCATTCGTCCTCTCTTGCCTTCAGCACCTTTATCCATCCACTTGATTTTAGCATCTTCACACTGCTTTAAAGACTCCTGTGTCCTGGTCTGCCATCATGCCTAGCATTAAAAGTGATAAAATCCAAGTAATACACCCTTTAAGTAATTTTTAATCTCTTATTTTTTTATTTTAAACTTTTCAAAACATTCAGAAAAACAGGCAGCATTCTTATTTTTCCTTTTTCACGTTCTAGTCACTCTTTAAATTACTTTCCGCTTTAAATTATTGACTTTTTGATTGATACAGAAGTATTGAGTAATAGATAGTCATGTAACAATATCAATCTATATGTTTTTTTAAAGAGGTAATGTGTCTATTCCCTTCTCTCCTTCTGGAGTTCCTTTTATATGAAGGTTGAGCTTCTCATTCAAACTTCTTTGTAACTTCTTTCTGGTTTTTATCTTTTTTGCTACTTAAACTTTTTCTAGGTTCATTTTATCTGTTCTACTTTATTTTCTGGCTTTCTCAAAAGACATTTTCATCGTACTATACTTATTTCACAGTCAGAAAAACTATTTTTTTCAGCTCTTTAGCTTCAGCTATTTGTGGTGTCTTGACTCTGTCTCATGGTAAATTGTGTCCTCTTGTAATTTTTCATTTGTGAGCATATATTAAGCAGTACATTATCTGTGTGAATCCTGTACACCCTGGGTTGGCTGCAGTTTTCCTTTCAATCTTATGGATGCTGTGGCCCTCTTAATTCTGTTTTTCCCAGGCAGCCCTTTCCTGTAGAGCCAGTACAAGGTAGCCAGGTTCTTAGCTGTTTTGAGTGCTTTGCCTTTTCTGGTTATCTCAAGCATCAGGAAAATTATATCTTGCATCCTTTCTGCAGACATCCCATGGTGGGGGGAAAGGTCAGCTCAGGCATCATTCCCTCTGCTCAGCCGCACTTCATCATGCTGCTTGGATGTGTTGCTGCCTGGGAGACTTTCTTAACCCGAGCAGGCCCCCCTGCCTGTAGCAATTTCTTCATCTTTTCTGACATACAATTCACCTCTGGTACTTTGGCCCAGAGAGGAGATTAAGATACGGGTCTGATTCTGCCTCTCTTTTCCTGATCTGCCTTCTGCCGTTGCTCCCACTGAATGCCCTGTAGCTCTCAAGCTTGCAGGCTCTGCTATGGGATGCCTGGGAAAGGAAACCAGTTGTACTCTTTCATTTTTGTCTGGGTGACACCAGTGTCTGCCCCTTCTTCATAATGCAAAAGAGAAAAAAAGCAGTTTAATAATTTTCAAAAATTTTTCATATTACATTCTCTGTTGTGTCTGGCTCAGAAGTTAGGTGTTTTTTTTTTCCCCCACAGTTATTCCTGCTGTATGTTCTTGCTGCACTCCCATGTGTTGACCTTATTTTTTCAGAGCTCCTTCTTTTTAAAGTATACTATACATAGAAACAATTTCGAATCTTTCAAAATGCAGATTCTCATTGACTAGGTCTGGGGTGGGGCCTGAGATTCTGCATTTCTCACAGGCTCCCAGGGGTGCTTGTATTGGTGAGCCACACTCCAGTCCATCTCAGAGTTCTAGAGGAGGTGATCTTCTCTGGTTCTTTTCCATTTATCCATTTCATAAGCATTTTTCAAGTCTTATCTGGCCTTGCCACATTCATGAAACCTATCACTTTATTAGTAAACTATTTAAAACAATACCTTGTACAAAGTAAACATTTATCATGTTTTAGATATTCACATGTACATGCACACACATATATCTATCACACTTAATGTTACTGCTGTTCTGTAAACTTCTAATGTTAATCTAGAACCTTGTTTTAGTAGTGCATTTTGAGAGAAACCGTTTGGTATCATCTTACATGGAAACATCCACTTTCTTAGGAATCACCAAAAACTATAATTAGTGATAATTAATCTTTTATGATTTGGCAAAAGTTTTTTAAGTGGAGTTCTTTTGATGATATTATTCAGATCTGGCTGAAAGAGCCCCGATAATAATGTTTTCCTCTGGTGATATTTGTGATGAAATTTCCTTTGTCATGAATAAGTAAAAGATGGTTGCTGCTGCCGGCTGAATGTTTGTATTCCCCCAAAACTCACATGTTGAAACCCTATCCCCCAATGTGATAGTATTTGGAGATGGAGCTTTTGTGGGAGGTAATTAAGGTTAGATTAGATCATGAGGGCTGGTCCTTCATGATGAGATTAGTATCCTTGTTTTAAAAAAAAGACACAGGAGCTCTCTTGCATGTACCAAGAAATGGCCATATGAGACATAACTCGGTGAACGCCCTCACCAAGAAGCAGACCATTCTGGCCCCCTGATGCGATTTCCAGCTTCTTGACCTATGAGAAATAAATATTTGTTGTTTAAGCCACCCAATATATAGTTTTCTGTTATAGCAGGCTTCACTGACTGAGACAGTTGCAAATTCTGATTAAGTTGATAGTCATTGGACTTGAAATAATCACGCTGCTTTCGTATCACGTCAGCTCTTCTAATTTGTAGGTGGTGCATACAACATGATTTCCATTGCTTTTAAAAGGGAATTCTGATCTTAGAAAACTGCCCTTCATGTTTAGTGATATAATAAATAATTGCAAAGTAAGAACTATTTTGTGATTAAACAGCATGTGTTCTATAGTTTGTGCATTCATCATAGTATCATTTACTGGTTGGGCTTAGTTGAAGTTATGACATCTGGTTCTTATGAAACATGTGTAAATTCATTCAACAAATATTTATAGAATGCCAGTTCTGTGGTCTACATTTTCTAAATATATGAGAATGGAAGTCTTTGGGAAGCTGATATATTAAAGTACATAACACATTCTTGGAACATTTCACCATTAGGTAAAACAATATGTTTTTCGTCGTTGTTGTTTAGTTACAAGTTTAAATCTAAAACCTGGGCTGTGGATTCTTTCTCTCTCTTGTTTGTCTTAGTATGCCTTTGTAGTAAATCATCTTAACTGTGTTTTAGATGAATGCAGTTTATAGGTCAGGTTGAATTTTATTGCTTTTTGCCAAAAACTATTTCAGGCTTTCAGAGCTAAGCACTAAGTAAATGGACTTCACAGTAATTTATACTGTGCACATGGTGATGCTTAGAATTTTAGAACTAATTTTCTGGAAAGTCGTCAGCTGACAAATGTTATTGTAGACTTAGCAGTCCCATCTGAAACTGTAATTTAAAAAGTAACTAGTATAGAAAAAGTGATTCTGAAAAATATAAAACTCTTAAAGAGATATTAATAGTGGCCCCCTTTGGAGAATCGGTAGGACTTAGGCTTTATAATTCATAGACTTGTGTAGATTTTGAATTGTATTTGGATATATGTGGATGTTTATGTCCCTCAGTGAAAAATATGTTATTTTAAAATTAAAAAAGCAAAACAAAAAAACTTAGAAAATTAGAGCATCTGAATGATTTTGTCAGAAAAGCAACTTTTAAAAGATAAAAGCCACAAATCATTTTGAAGAATTTCTAGAATGGGTTCATATTCATGGAGAAATAAGTTGAGAATCAAACTTTAATGTTTTAGAATTGAGTAGTCTAGAAATGATATATTATAAAGGTTTGTTTGTGTTTCTGAAAGTTAGGGTTAGCTATTTAGATTTATGATAGTTTTAATAAATATTGTGTGAATGTTTACAACTAATATCTCCAGTTTGATAGAACTTTTGAAGTAAAATATAGTTATAACTTCCTTGTAATGAGTCTTCTACATATTTTGAGGTGTTCAGTCTTGAGACTGATACGTGATATTATTAATACTAATGTAGTCTGAATATTCTTTTTTTTTTTTTTTTTTTTTTTTGAGACAGAGTCTTAGCTCTGTCGCCAGGCTGGGGTGCAGTGGTGCAACCTCGGCTCACTGCAACCTCTGCCTCCTGGGTTCAAGTGATTCTTCCGCCTCAGCCTCCTGAGTAGCTGGGACCACAGGCGCGTGCCACCACACCCGGCTAATTTTTTTGTGTTTTTAGTAGAGACGGGGTTTCACCGTGTTGGCCAGGATGGTCTCAATCTCTTGACGTCGTCGTGATCCACCCGCCTCGGCCTCCCAAAGTGCTGGGATTACAGGCGTGAGCCACCGTGCCTGGCCTGAATATTCTTAATTATATGCAGTACCAGTGTAGGAAGAAAATATAGGCATTGCTCTCTTCTTCTAGTATTTAATTATTTTCTAATGCTGCAAAGCATTACAGGTATACTGTGAACATTTAGGGAAGCAAACATTTGAGTAAATTTCTCTATACATTTTAAATGGTTGATGTTGTATTGCAAATGTAACTGTACTTTTTCTGGCTTAAATATTCATCATTAAAAATTTTCTGTAAATCCCAACTTCAGTGGCTACATATGTTTTATAGATACTGCATAATTTATTTAGTCACACTAATGTTGATAATTGAAGTCTCCCAGTTTTACAGTCATGTACTGTGCTGGAACTATCATATTTTATGTATATACCATTGCCTATATTCCTGATTATTTCCTTAAATTACTGAGTTAAAAGTTTTGAACCATTTTAAGGTTCATGGTATGCATATTTAGATTATTTTCCTTCTAAATGGTCCAGTTTCTGTCCCTACAGGAGACACGTGAGGCTCCTGTGCTGCTTTGTTTCACCTTACCCTCATCAGCATTGAGTGTTCCTGTAATTATCTGTACTAACTTGATGGCTAAAAATGGCTTCCTATTGTTACTTTAATCTGAAATTTTGGATTTGCTGAGGGGCCCTATTTTGTAATACTTTGCATGTTTGTATATCCCCCCCCCTCACCGTGTACTTTTTGATTTTCTTACTTTTTGACCTAGATAGCTTGTTTTGCTTCATGTTAATGAGAGGATTTAGAATGCCTTAAATTGTTGGCCCATGTATCTATTCCTTGAGTGGTTTTAACAAGGCGTTTTAAAATTCACTTAATTTTATGTGCCTTCAGGATATGCAACCTAAAGTAGAGAAGAATTTGTTAAACAAGAAGAAACAATGGGAAGTACAGTAGAAAAGACTGATTAATTCATGTTAGCATTGAAGACCTACATACCCTAAACAAAGTGGGACCAAACAGCATACCATCTACATCCCCCCCTGTTTACATGGAAGTGCAGATTACAATGAGATGCCATTGCACACCCATTAGAACCAGACAATACCAAATGTTGACTTGACAGCTCTAATGTACTATGGGTTGGTAGCATCAGTTGGTAAAACAGTTTGAGTAAAGCTTTGTCAACACTTAGTAAAGGTATACATACCTTTGAATCAATTATCCCACTCCTAGGTATGGATTCCAGAGAAAGTGTTGTACATGTACCAGGGAAAATATTTAGTACAACATTGTTAGTAATAGCAAAATTTTGAAGTAACTAAATTATTAATCATCAGGAGTGAATAAATATGTGAGCAATAATGAATAAATAGGGTATATATTGAAAGTGAAATACTATGTTAGGACTATACAAATGAAATACTATACAGAGAAAGTGAATGTATGACAAATCTCAGTAACAATGCTAAATATGCACTTTGTAAAGTGATATGCTTTATGACGCATTCATATAAAGTTAAATCCTCAGAACTATACCATATGTTTATAGGTACAAACATATATATGAAAAGTGTAAAGAAATGCGGGGGAGAGGATACACATCAAATTCAGAGGGTTGGTTACCTCTGAGGAGGCAGAGAGGGAAGTGGATCAGGAGGATGCATCTAGGGTACTGCAGTGTGTTAATTCTCAAGCCGGATGCTGGCCACACAGATGTTTATTATCTTATTTTCTAGATATTTTTATATGACCGAAATATTTAGTAAATAAACAGAACTTTTGTTATTGTAGGCTAATCCATCTCAATTTTGGCATACTTTCCTGTGATTTCACATCTTGTTCTTTCCCAAGCCTTGTTTACTCCTTATTGCATTGCATTGTCCATCCATCATCCTCCTTTTTTCCATTTTTACACAAGTTCATCTTTTGTAATGCCCTCCTACCTGGTCTTCCTCTCTACATGCTTCCCACCCTTTAGTCTATATCAGTCCTCCAGAATGACAGCTTTGATCATATCAGTAATTGGCCAGAAGTCATTAGTAGTTCTGTTTGTTTACAGAATATCGTTCTCTTTATTAGCATGGACTTCAGAAGCCTCTGTGGTTTAGCTTTCACCCTGCATTTCCATATTTCCCATGATTCTCCATTGCCACAGTCTGAGAACTTGCCCTGCTTTCCCATCTTGATATCCTTGCTTATGTTGTACCTCTTTTTGGCAGTGCCCTTCCACCCTTAACCGTTTCTAGATCTGCACAGGCATGTTCATGAGCAGAGTTTGGGAGAGCTTTTCTCAAAGTTGAATAATATCTGGATCCCTAATAAAACAATTCTTACAGATGCCTAATATTGATTTAAATGTATTGCAAAATCACTTCAATATATAAAACTATGCAAACATGTAATTAGGTATAAAAATGTTTCTCACTTCTAGATAACCACAAAGCCAGAAAAAATTACACACAAAACCACAAACCAATAGAGTTCTCATTAACATGACTTGTTCTGTACTGGTTGTGATGTCAATGAGCCATAAACTGCTTTTGCATGTGGCATGCCTATGTGAAATGCCACAAGATGTCTCAATTCTTCCCTCCTCTTTCTCTAATTGCAAAGTCCTCATTCCTGGGTGCTCCCACTTCCAGTGGAATAAATGCTTCAGTGAAGCATCATCATGAATGAAAAGGCTTAGTAGTGTTCCCCCACCAAGTGCATGTATTTCTACATGAAAAAAAAATCTGTTTCTGTCTTCCAAACTGCCTAAGTGCAGATTCATTCTATAAATATTAAATTAGCTACTGTCTGCTATGAGCTGTGTCAAAGGTTATGTGGATCCGAACATCTGTCAAACATGGATCCTGCCCTCAAGGAGTTTAGTGGCCAAAGAAACAAAGGAAACATTGTTTAGGGAGGGATAAATGCTTGGGGGTGTGATTTGAACTTGTCCAGGGAGGCATCTGAATTTCAGGTTCAGAGCTGTGAATGCATAGCCCTTGAGCTAATAAAGGGCACAAGCAAGAATATGAAGTTGACATGTTTATTTTTAATTTTTTTCACTTTGTTCTCCTTTCATGGCCTCTTTTCATTTTTTAAATGTACCCTATTTCCTTCGGTTTTCTAGAACTAAGATAGATAGTATTATGTTACAAAGCAGGAAATTTTTGACAGATAAGGAATTTGCCCAAGACATACTGCTAGTAAGTGGCCAGGCTGGGTGTTGTCTACTTGTGTACTGCCTCTCAGTCCTCTCTTACGCCTTCTGTTCTTATTTCATGTGCACATTTGCAATTATGCAATTAAATTGTATTTTTCTCTCTGTTAGGGAGACAGGGCCTGGTAGTAGACACTAAGTAAATGTCTGTTGAATAAATTAATGAATATATCTCATGTTGAAATATTTAATAACTATAACACCATTATTAACTGATATACCCAACAGGTGTTTTAACTAGATAATTTAAAAGAAGAGACTATTCCTTCCATATCCATTGAAATAGGTCAGTGTTTTTTTTTTACAGAAAGGGGTTAAAGAAATCAACTTAAGGATATAATCTGGGGTTATGTTCAGTCTCAGTTCTTCCACCTACATTATTTATGTCTAAATATTTCAAATGAAAAGTGAAATTTATTTTTAAAAAACCTGAGGCAATTAAATATCCTGAATCTTTGACGAGAAAAGTTAATTATACCTAATATACTGTATTTACCGAAGAATGTAGACTTTTATGTTTTACAGAGTTTTTTTTTTAACATCGGTTACTTTCCCATTAACCAAAGTCACTAAAATATTACATTTATGATAATGTATCACAATGTAAAAATATTCCTCTCATTGACAGGTCAGCCCCTGCATGATAGGAATAGAGATTCCAAAAGGGTAGTTAAGTTAATCAAGCTTGTCATGTCAGAGATAGTCTTCAAGAAGGATCAAAGTGTTCGTTTTAACTTTGTATTCTTTTTTCCATTAACATAGCTATAATATAGTTTTACATCCTTGGTTTTGATTATACAATGTGTGTCTTAAAAATTAGTAAGCTCTAGTTAATGCTTGTATTTTTATATTAACTTTTAAAGTATGTTTAAGCACTGATTTGTCTAATTATGAAATTGGAAGTAAAACTATTTCCAGTTCTAAAAGTTAACTTGGAATGATGTCGGGGGTATTTTTTCTCTGATACAGTAGGACAAAAACAGTGAGGTGGTTAATAAATAAGACACAGGTGGCTGAGGTAGGATGCATATTCCATCTGACAGGCTAAAATAGTGAAACTATACAAGAGAGTGTTTCTGGTGAGTTTATTTTGAGGACTTGTATTAGTTAATGGCCTTAACATTCTGAAACATGGCCCTAAAATACCTTTTTCCTGAAGTCATCAAGAAGGTTTACATCTTTTTTGCCATAGTCAAGAAGGAGAAAATAAATTTAGATAACACAAAGTGATATTTTTTTTTCTTGCACTTCAGTGATTACCTAGTTTTCTTAATCTTAATATCTTCTGTAACTTCTGTTTCATTGAGTATAACTCCTAGAAATATTTCAGGCAGACAATTTACATACATTTCTATTGAAATCAGGCTTACGTAGTCACTGAACTGATTTTTTTTTTTTTTTTTTAAGGCAGTGTCTCGCTCTGGCATTAGGCTAGAGTGCAGTGATCTGATACCGACTCACTGCAACCTCTGTCTCCCAGGTTCAAGCGATTCTCCTGCCTTCGCCTCCCGAGTAGCTGGGACTACAGGCACCTGCCACTATGCCCTGCTAATTTTTGTATTTTTAGGAGAGACTGGGTTTCACTGTGTTGGCTGGGATGGTTTTGATTTCTCGACCTCATGATCTGCCTGCCTCAGCCTTCCAAAGTGTTGGGATTACAGGAGTGAGCCACTGAGCCCCACCTGATTATTTTTTAAATTAATTAATTAATTATTTTTGAGAGGGCCTCGTTCTGTCACCCAGGCTGGAGTGCAGAGACATGATCTGGGCTCACCGCATCCTCAACTTGTCAGACTCAAGTGATCCTCTCCCCTCAGCCTCCTAAGTAGCTGGGACTACAGGCACTTACCACACCCAGCTAAATTTTGTATTTTTTGTAAAGACAGGGTTTCACTGTGTTGTTCAGCCTAACCTCAAACTCCTACTCTCAAGTAGTCTGCTCACTTTGGCCTTCCAAAGTGCTGGGATTACAGGCATGAGCCACTGTGCGTGGCCACTGAGCTAATTTTTTTTTTTTTAAGAAAAGAAATAGAAGATGTACTTTTATTTTAATTGTTATTTTATGGTTATAATATCTTGTGTTTAATAGAGTTTTCGTTTATAAACATTTTGTTAATGGTGTATTTTTAAGCTTCTGTGTGAATTTGGTGAATTTTGTAGTTGGTGTAGTTATGAAAAACTAGGATTAAACTTGGTGCACAGGAATTTTAGAAATAAAGCCCTAATTTCCCCCCAAGTTCTTGGTGGGTTTGCTCTGGAAGGAGTGGCAGGAATGAGGTGGCAGCATGATTTTTGAACACTGTGTATACATTAATTTCCAGACTAAGCTTATCTAGGGCTTCCAGTTTTTATTTGGGTGCTGCTTATATAAACAAGCCTCTAGCATACTTTCTATTATTTACTACAGTAACTTTATTTAGGTTCATTGTTGACAAATAACAGTTTAACTTTTACATCGTCTTTTAGAATTGGTTCTTTATATTAGAGGAAATGATGTGTACATTTTATATTTAAGAGAAAATATAATATTTTCCTGAAAATGGTATTTACATTTGCAAGAAGTTGGTTTTGATTATTGTCACTGGAACTTTGGGCTAAGCAATAGCTTTCTGGGCCGTGTTCCAGAATTATGTGAGAGCTATAATTGTGAAAGACTTGGATTTACAATTTACTAGGTTATAGATAAAATATTCTTTAAAATAAATTATTTTTCTATAAAATATGGTTTCTGTGAGATATATTACTACAGGAAAGTTACCTATTACATATTCAGAAAAAAAGATACATTGTTTATTTTTTCCATTACAACCTGCTTTTGAATTTAAGTTTAAATGTATTGTTTGTTATAAATGTATTTCTAACTGAAGTGATTTTTCAAGATTACTGACTCAATATGTGGGCTTATGCAATTTTTGAAGTATTGAGCTCTTCTTGGTAAAAGAAAAAGTTTAATACTTTCTATATTCTCCTTATGTGAAGGAAGTTGATACTAATCAAACCCAGAAATTATTTTGTCTTTTGGATATTTTAATCAACATTGAATTGTTTTTTTCTTATGTAAAAAGTAAACACAGTCATTGATACATTATCAACTTCAGTAATATCTAATTCTGTATTTCTATCCAATAGTACATATATAATGCATAAAAATGATTTCTTTGGGCCTCTGTAAGATCTATAATGTTAAATAAAATTTTAGTGATTTCAGTTAGGTAGTTAGAGGTTATGTTTTTATTTATTCTGAAATAAAGTGATTTCATCAGAATTAAACAAAACTTCTATGTGCTTACCTTCTTTAAATATATTTTATGTAGTCTAGGTTTCAAGACTTTGTACTCTTTGTCATTAAGGTGTCAAAGTCAATGAGTAGGCTGGTGCCTTTATTATTAAAGATCAGTGATTATAATTGAAGTTTTGAAATTTTAAGTAGCAATGGCATTCCAGGAGGAATGATAGCAGAGTTATGCAGTTAGATGTTCAAGAAAAAGAAATACAGTGTGTCACTGAGCAGGCTATTAGAAAGCTGCCAGGCACAGTGGCTCACACCTGTAATCCCAGCACTTTGGGAGGCTGAGGCGGGCAGATCACAAGGTTAGGAGTTCAAGACCAGCCTGGCCAATATGGTGAAACCCCGTCTCTACTAAAAATACAAAAAAATTAGCCAGGCATGGTGGTGTGCACCTATAGTCCCAGCTACTCGGGAGGCTGAGGCAGAAGAATCACTTGAACCTGGGAGGGGGAGGTTGCAGTGAGTTGAGATCATGCCACTGCACTCCAGCCTGGGTGACAGAGCGAGACTCTGTCACACACACACACACAACACACACACACAGACACACACACACACACACACAGAGGGAGAGAGAAAGCTAATGTACATATCAACAAGCAAGTCTGTCTCTCTTCCCCATGAAGTTAAAAACTAAGAGCTGTTGGAGCAGGCATTAGTTTTCTGAGGATGCATTATTCATTTGCATAATCTTCTCACTTTTCCAGTCCTAAAAAATATGTTATACTCATTAGACATTTATTGTGTGCTTATCATGTACCATGTGTCCTGTTAAATGAAAGAAAATATGGAAAGAAAAGGCTGTTATACTCTGGATGTAGCAGTGAATAAGAAATTTAAGATTTCCTTTTGCAAGGTGAATGAAACCCCTCCAATGTATGTTATGTCATGTCATATCTACCATTATAAAGCTTTTTTTTTTGTTTTTGAGATAGTGTCTTGCTGTGTTACCTAGGCTAGAGTGCAGTGGGTGCAGCCATAGCTCTAACCTCAAACACCTGACTCAAGTGATCCTCCT
This sequence comes from Ateles fusciceps, assembly GCA_036589455.1. Classification (NCBI taxonomy): domain Eukaryota; kingdom Metazoa; phylum Chordata; class Mammalia; order Primates; family Atelidae; genus Ateles; species Ateles fusciceps. The sequence goes on along the minus strand of JAZHEH010003404.1, from coordinate 6,252,169 downwards.
GTCTCAGCCTCACAAGTAGCTGGGACTACAGGTGCATGCCACCACTCCCAGCCATGCTTTTTTATTTTTTACTTTGTAGTGATGGTGTCTTGCTCTTTTACCCAGGTTGGTCTTGAACTCCTGGCCTCAAGTGATCTTCTCATTACAGTCTTCCAAAGTCATGGAATTACAGGAGTGAGCTACTGTGCCCAGCTGAAGGAGGGCTTTTGAGTACTGAAATGAATCATTGCTTTCTAATTCTATAAATTTTTTAACAGACTTTATTTTTCAGAGCAGTTTTAGGTTCACAGTACTACCGAGCAGAGAAGGTACAGAGATTTCCCATATATCCCAGCCCCCACATATGCATAGACGCCTCCATTATCAAAATCTTCCACCAGAGTAGTGGATTTGTTAACAATGGATGAACCTACAGTGACACATCGTCTTTCAAAGTCCATAGTTTTACATTAGGGTTTACCCCTGGTGTTATACATTCTATGGGTTTGGAAAAATGCATAATTACATATCCAGCATTATAGAATCACACGTAGTAGATTCACTGCCCTAAAATTCTCTGTGCTTCTCCTGTTTATCCTCCCTCCCACCTTATGCTAAGCAACCACTGATCTTTTTTTACTGTCTCCATAGTTTTCTCTTTTTCAGAATGTCATATAGTTGAAATCATGTAGCTGTAGCCTTTTCAGATTAGCCTTTTACACTTAGTAACATGCACTTAAGTTTTCTCCATGTCATAGCTTGATTATTTCTTTTTAGAGCTGAATAATAGTCCATTGTTTGAATGCATCACAGTTTATCTGTTCACCTACTGAGTAATATCTTAGTTTGTCCAAATTATGGTAATTATGAATAAAGCTACTGTAAACATCGATGTGTAGATTTTTGTCTGGACATGTTTTAAATCCTTTTGTGCAAAAACAGACAAAATTTCTGGATAGTATGATAAGAATAAGTTTAATTTTGTGAGAAACTACCAAACTGTATTCCAAAGAGGCTATACCATTTTGCATTTGCAAAGTGAAAGTTCCTGTTGCTCCACATTTTCACCAGCATTTGGTGGTGTCCATTTGGCCATTCTAATAAGTGTGTAGTGGTATCTCATTGATACTTCAGTTTGCATTTTCTTTATGACATATGATGCGAAGCAACTGTGTGTGTGTGTGTGTGTGTGTGTGTGTGTGTGTGTGTGTGTGAGAGAGACACAGTCTCACTCTGTCACCCAGGCTGGAATGCAGTGGCATGATCTCAGATCACTGCAACCTCTGTCTTCTGGGTTTAAGCAATTCTTCTGTCTCAGCCTCCAGGGTAGCTGGGATTACAGGTGTGCACCAGCATGTCCAGCTAATTTTTTTGTATTTTTAGTAGAATTGGGGTTTCACTGTATTGGCCATGCTTGTCTCAAACTCCTGACCTTAAGTGATTTGCCTGCCTTGGTCTCCCAAAATGCTGGGATTACAGGGGTGAGCCACTATGCCCAGCCCTGAAACATCTTTTTTATATGCTCATTTTCTGTCTGCATATCTTCTTTGGTGAGGTGTCAAGGTTTTTAGCCCATTTTTAAATTAAGTTGTTTTTCTATTGTTGAGTTTTAAGAGTTCTTTGTGTATTTTGTGTTTTTAAAAATACACATTAGTTTTTGAACTGAAAAATATAACCTTTGTATATTTTGGATAATATATCACTGTCATTTATCACAGTGTATTTGGAATGTTTTATCCCAGTCTTGTCTGTTCATTCTCTTACAGTGTTTTTCACAGAATATAAGTTTTTTATTTTAATGAAGTGTAGCTTACTAGTTCATTCTTTCATGGATAGTGTGCCTTTGATATTATATCTAAGTCATCACCAAACCGAAGGTGATGGAGATTTTCTCCTTTTATCTTCTTGGAGTTTTATAATTTTGCATTTTACATTTAAATCTATGATCGATTTGATTTAATTTTTGTGAAGGATGTAAGGTCTGTGGCTAGGTTATTTTTTTTTTTTTTTGCATGTGAATATCTGGTTCCATCACCATTTGTTGAAAAGACTGCTTTTTCTCCATTGTATTGCCTTTGCTCCTTTGTCAAAGATCAGTTGACTTCATTTATGTGGATCTGTTTCTGGGTTCATTGTTCTGGTGCATTGATCAGTCTGTCCTTTCATCACTGCTGTACTGTGTTGATTATGATGGGCTTATAGTAAGTCTTGAGAACAAGTAGTGTCAGTATTCCAGCTTGGTTCTTCTCCTTCAGTATTGTGTTGGTTACTCTGGATCTTTTCTCACATACAGTTTAGAATCATTTTGTTGATACCTACAAAATAATTTGCTGGCTAATTCCGTAACTCTTAATGAGGTTTTTGTTTGCTTAATCAGTATTCTAATATTTAGCAGTATTTCCACATATTTATGAAATTCTTGTTTTCTAAAGGGTAACTAATATGGTTTGGCTATGTCCCCACCCAAATCTTATCTTGAATTGTAGTTCCCATAGTCTTCACATGGGCGGGAACTGGTGTAAGGTAATTTAATCATAGGGGCCGATACCCTCATGCTGTTCTCATGATCATGATTTCTCATGAGTTCTGATGGTTTTATAAGGGGCCTTTCTCCCTTTAACTCACTCACTTCTCTTCCTGCTGCCATGAAGAAGGATGTGTTTGCCTCCCCTTCTGCCATGATTGTAAGTTTTCTAAGTCCTCCCCAGCCATGCCGAACTGTGAGTCAATTAAACCTCTTTCCTTTATAAATTACCCAGTCTCAGGTATGTCTTTATTAACAGCATGAGAACAAACTAATGCAGTGACCTTTAAATAGTCACAATGTAAATGGCAAAATACTGTTTTCTCAGTTTGCACCACGCTATTCATGCCAGACTCAGGAAATCTATACCTTTCAAAATCTTCCCAGTTCATCCTGGGATATGTAGGAAGGACGTTTCAACTATAATCTTTGACCTGTGGCCCTTGGATTCCACACGAACTCTTACCATTTTCTTCTTTTCTCACTATGGCTCACAGTGGCAATGTCTTCTAAAGCTGTTGACGTTACAGGTGGCATAGTTTCTGCCATTGCCCACCGCCCACCACAGACATGCTGATACTGCTGATGCCCGGGTTGAGTTTGCTGTGTCTATCTTGTGGCCTCGAAGTGTTCCTTGTGATGCTCTCCAAATCAAGCTGAGAGTACCATCCTGGACTACATAATAAATGTATCTTAAGCTGCTGGCTCAAGTTCTGGTGGCTTGTGCTCTCACAGTCCCACAGAGACTTTTGTGAAACAGTTCATTTTGAGATTTACTTGCTTGTTTATTTGCAGTGCCCTTATGCCCTATTTCAGTCCAAGTCCAGATGGACTGGGCTAAGTGACACCATATTCAGAAACAGATCTGAGACTTGTACTTTGTTTTTAAGCCAGGCTGTGTGGATTGATACCTTCTACCCCCACCTTGAGAGGTGTCTAAAAAAGCCTAATTTCTAGGTAAGCACAGCTAAAGTTTACGCAGTACTCTTATTGGCCCATAGCAGACACTTTAGATATTTAAATTTACTGTCATCTTTTTTTAAAAAAATTATGATTGACACATAATTGAATGTAATTATAGGTTACATCATGATGTTTTAATACATATATACATTGTGTATATGATCAAATTAGGGTAATTAGCATATCCACGACTTTAAGCATTTATTGTATCTCTGTGCTGAGAACATTCAGCAAAATATTCTTTGTTTCCTGTTTGGATGGTGGGGAATCTTTAGTTGTGGTTCTCTCCAGGTAGATTTTCTTGATTTCACTTTTTTGTATTATACTAAAAAAGTCTAGTGTTCAAGCAGGCTGAATTTAGTTTGAATCTCAGCTTCATCGCTGGTGGTGTGATTGTGACACATTTCCAGATTTCTGGGGAACTCAATCTCCTTATCTGTGAAATTGACAGAAAACACATCTCATAGGGATGTGTGAGGGTTGGAGATAGATGTTAAGTGTACTGGGCACATGCTAGATACTCGTTACGTGGTAGTAATATTGACCTCTCTGAGTTGGTTGTATCACTTATTTACTATCAGTAAATAAAGGAATCCCTCTTGTTACTTGGCATCATAGATCTGTACTCAGAGGCAACTATATAGCAGATCAATTCCCTTAAACCTCTGTGGGAAGATGTCTGCTTCTTCTGTAAATAGCACACCAACACTCTACAAGTGACTTTTGCATACTCTAGGTAGCCTCTCTTCTAAGTTAGGTTATTTTAGACAGTTTCTTCTTAAAAATGCAGTAGTCAGAAAAGTGTAGATTAAAAAAACAAAGAAACAAAAACATCCCATGGAACCCAACTTCTCTGTAAATTTTCTGGACCTCATTTTGGTTACTAGAAAAAATGGAAATAATGAGACAAGTGATCTTTTAAGAACTTTTTTGGGTTTAAAAAATCCGTTATTCTATAAGAGAAGATCTGTTATGCTCAATTTTGTATTTTGGGAAGGTGGCTTCCATATATCCACACCAGAAAGGTGTGGAATTATCAAGTAAGCATCCAGGAGAAATACAGTATAAGTCAAAGTTTGGAAATTGACCAGACAGCTTACAACTCCTTTTGGTTTTAGTCTGCAAAGATTTTCATCACATTTTAAAAGTGAATACTTGCGGTATTCATTTGCAAATCAGATTCTTCATTTTAAGCTATTTGCTGATACATCATCTGTAGTGATTTTGTCAATTGTAACTTATAAGAAGAATATTATTTTGAATTGTTACAGCCCATTATGTTCTTCAGACCATTATGAAAATCTGTTTTATTAAGGAGAATATTTTGGTAAAACAATTTAAGTATTTCCTAAGGAAGGCAAAAAGTATATTTGTATATTCTTTTCATTTAATTCCATTATTTAGTAATAGTTCTAATTTTTAGAAAAAAAATTTTCTGGTAACTAACGTAGTAGTTCACATTGTGTAGTATGATATCTTTCAGTCTCCTCCAGAACACCAAATTTCCACAAATCAAGTGGCTCCCCAGTTAATCACATCTAAGAAGTGCTGAATGAAAGTAAGTTAACAGACTTTTAAAATTTAGTACTCTTTTGAATCTTTAATATACTAATGTGAATTGTGGATCCTCAAAAAGAAAGTAGAGTATACACCTATTAAACTATGTAGTTTGGTATCCAAAGAACACACATTGGGATTGTTCACAATGTTAGTGTTCCAAGGATACAGTTTGTGAGAAGCTCATTACATAGTACTTTATAGTTTATAAAGTACTGTTGCATTATTACCTTATTTGTTTCTGACAACCCTTTTAGGTGTTTTGCGGGTCCAGGTACATGAGCATCCGAGAAATTGTTGCTACATGTTGAAGGTACATACTTATTTTACTTGGAAATTAATTTGTGTTAAGAAGGAAATTAGAATCTTAAATCAGCAACAGTATGTTGTTTTGGTAAGCATTTGAGGAGTTAATTGAGTACAGCTCTGGTGATTACCGAGAAATCTGTTAGAAGACGTTGACACAAAGAATGAGAGTTTAAAAATGTCAGCTATTTTACCACTGGGCATGCTAGTGAAATTTTCCACCCAATTGTGTTTGTGTCCACAACAAAGAATTTCTTTAAATGTCATATATTTTTAGTAGTGTATTATGGCTGTGCAGCATAAGCTCTCTTAGTTTTTATTAAATTTAAATGTGTATTAACCTATAATGTTATTGTTAATGCTGTGCTTGTTTCTAAAGTGGGTGCTCCGCCATTCAAAATACTCTGGATGATAGACTGATAGGAAGTTGAGTCCAAAGAAATTTTTTTTAGCATCTCTTGGTTTATCCTCCTCTTCATAAAGCTGAAATTACCCCCTGAAACTACTGGATCATTACAGTATGATTGAAAGTCACTGGAAGGGTGCTCAATTTTTTATTTACTGGTAGATGCTTATACAGTGCTTACCATTTGCCACCCTATATCCTAAAGGATCTATAAATATCAGGTTATTTAATTAATAGTTATTGAGTGTCTGTGCTGTGGTCTGAATGATTGGGTCCCTCCAAAATTCTATGTTGAAGCCCTAACCGACAGTGTGATGGCATTTGGAGGTGGGGCATTTGGGAGGTAATTGGGTTGGAGTGAGGTCACGGAAGGAAGTCTCTTGATGGGATTGGTGACTTTATAAGGGGATGAAGGGACCAGAGTTCTCTACCATGTGAGGATTCAGCAAGAAAGTGGCTGGCTGTAAACCAAGAAGAGGGCCCTCATCGAGAACCTGACCATGTTGGCAATTTGATCTCAGACTTCTAGCCTCCAGAACTATGAGAAGTAAGTGTTTGTTGTTTAGGCCACCCAGTCTGTGATACTGTATTATAGCAACCCAGACTAAGATAGTCTGCTCCTGTGCCAGGTAGTTAGCCTGGTATTTAAAGCATTTTATGAAATTCTACAACACCTCATTGAAGAAGTTTGTATTATTTTACTCAGTTTATAGATGAGGAAACAGATACTCTTCTAGAAATCTCCTGCTTCTCAAACTGAAGGTACACAGCTGTATGGCAAGGTAAATGCAAGCAATAGGAAAAGAAGTATCCTAAGCTTTAGGATTTGGCTTTGTTGTTGCATAAACAAAATCAGCTGAATTCTTTTCAGCTTTATGTTTTCAAAGAGAAAGTTGTTCTTGGAGCTTACCAGTTCAGTATTGATGGGAAATCTCTCTACCTAGAAAGAAACCGTTCCTGGGTTGAATGAATACTTTGAACAACACCTTGAGGTTGGGGATAGATAAGGTACATACCTGGGTTGAGTAATAAAATGGTCCTTATTCAGCCACACACTAGGAGTTGGTGTGGCTGAGCACGATGGGTGGGTTTTGAGACATCCTGTGGGAAGAGATTTAAGAAAATTGAGGTGGCCTTCGGTGAAGAGAAACAGTAAAGAAGAATGGAAGTATGTGGGTGAAATTGGTAGGTTTCTGCTCTTCATTGTTTGATGTTAATCTTGTTCTTGTCTTCCCACAAAATCTGTAAAGTGTTTGCTTTAAAAAATAATTGTAAAACTGGATATGTTTTAGGGAACGTGGCCAAGTACTGACGATAGCTTCAAGGAAGACTTAGAGGACTTGCTGAGACACCCAAGGGTGGTTGACATGTTGGGTTTCATCTGTCTGTCTGGGACTTGTGTTTATTTCCTCTGGCAGTATATATGTCGGTTCTCTTTTATATAGCATCTGAAGGTTTTACATGTTTGGAATACAGAATGGTCCCTATCCCCCAGAACCCCTCAATATTTTATTTAAGCTACATAATTTTAATTTTGTAATCATCTTTATCATACACCTCAGCATGCATACTACTAGCCTTTCTGTAGGTAGACTCATACCTGTTTACAAAATGCGATGTGTTCTGAACGGTAGTGAGTTCTTAACACCTTGCTTGATCTCTACATGTCCTCTTCATAAGATGGTCTGTTTGTAGTAGATTCTCCATCACTCCAGTGTGTCTTCAGTGTACTCTTGACTGTTGGGACGTTAATTGTATTCAACTGAAATTCACTTACGTAACTACTTAGCTCAAACCAGTAACATGTATTTGAGAAACTGAACATTTTGAGTCCAACTTCTGTATTTTACATTAATTTAAACATGTGAAGATAGTTTTAGCCCATTTTTGTTGAATTTTGAGATATTTGGCGACAATAGTTTTCCTTTTGTCTTTTTGCCTACTTCATAGTCAATGTAGGAATTCTGTAGCATATAATCCACATGTTGATACTGATTTATTAATCAATCTTTAAATAGAGTTGTCCCCACCAGATACAAACCTACTTAAATGAACTAGAAGCCAGCCTTATATTCTCGTATTGAACATAAGAATACCATGGGGCATATTATAAAAGTATCACTGAAATTAGACTACTCTAGGCCTCAGATATACTTCATGCCTTTTTTCCTGTATCTAATAGTCTTATCAAAATAGAACTGACCTTTTATAGCGAACCTGTGTTCCTTTGTCTTACTGTGCTTTCTTTTTCTTTTTTGGGGTGGGGGTGGGGGGATAGATCTCGCTCTGTCACCAGGCTGGAGTGCAGTGGCGCGATCTTGGCTCACTGTGACCTCCACCTCCCAGGTTCAAGCGATTCTCCTGCCCTCAGCATCCCCAGTAGCTGGGACTACAGGCAGGTGCCACCATGCCCAGCTCATTTTTTTACTTTTAGTAGAGACAGGGTTTTACCATGTTGGCCAGGATGGTTTTCATCTCTTGACCTTGTGATCTGCACCGCCTCAGCCTCCCAAAGTGTTGTGATTACATGCCTCAGGCCACCGCATCTGGCTACTTTCTTTTGAGTACTCACATTTTATCTTTTAATGAGTTGCCTTCATAATTGGCAGAAGTTGACTCTAGACTTTACCAAATTTTCTCACTCTTTCAATTTAGGGCATTTGTCCATCTCTGCTCTTCTCTAACATCCTCCATGATTTCTCAAATTTCCTTTGATGAGTTTACAAAGATACCAGTAATTGGAGAAACAAAACCGATGATTTAATAATAGCTGGTTGACATCTCAGAGCATTAGTATACCACTTACTTCTTTACTTGACCTGTTTAATAGTGATGGAGAAGCATCGGGAAAAAGGATATATAAAAAGTTAGAAAATAAACCTATGAGAAAAAAGCTAAAATGGCATTATTTGTCTCCAAAAAAGACAAAGCTCAGACTTTATATGTGAGGATGTGTTGTAATGGCCAGCTGTTTTGCATGTTCCACCAAGACCAAACTGAAGGAAATTGATTTAAGCTGTATTATTCAAGGATTTGTATTATTAATAGGAGTTTTATGATTCTGAGTATTGTTCATTTTTGGAGTGACTTTTTGGTAGAAGTTGTGATTTTCCCCCCCCTCAACTCTCTAAAAATAACATCAATTTTCATCTCTCAGTAATGTTGTACAGTGTTCCCAAAGGCTAAAAGAGATACTAGGTGACCTTTCAAGTCCTTTCTTGCTCAGTGACTTTGTCTTTTCACAGATCTCACCCCACATCTAGAGATCTGTTGCGTTAGAGTCACTTTTGCTGTTTCTTTGTCATTTAAAGAGCTGTTAACATTCCATCATGAATCTGCTAATGGAAAGGTGACCCTGCAGTTTAATATACTATTCTCAGTGTAAAAATAAAGATCCACTTTATATGTTTATGTAAAATATAAATACTTTATGTGGTATTTCAGTTATTTAAAAAACATGAGCTATTTGATAAATATTATTTTTAAAGACAGTCTTTATTTTCAGTTTACCTTCAGAGTTTTGGCAGATATTAATTGAACATGCTATGCATTTATTTTTATTTTTTCATTCAAATACTTTAGTTTTTTAGTTAACATACTCTGTAACTAGAAGTAGTTTTTAGTATAATACTTTTTAAAAATTAGATTACCAAAAGAACAAATGCTATTTGAGAATACATCTCAAAATTTCTGATTTGGAAATAAATCATAGATAAAAAATCAAGGTAAGGCCGGACGTGGTGGCTCATGCCTGTAATCACAGCACTTTGGTAGGCTGAGGCAGGTGGATCACAGGGTCAGGAGTTTGAGAACAGCCTGACCAATATGGCGAAACCCCTTCTCAACTAAAAATACAAAAATTAGCTGGGCATGGTGGCGCACACCTCTAGTCCCAGCTTCTCGGGAAGCTGAGGCAGGAGAATTGCTTGAATCCAGGACGGGGAGGTTGCAGTGAGCCAAGATCACACCACTGCATGCCATCCTGGCAACAGAGCGAGACTTCGTCTAAAAAAAAAAATGTAAATATGAATATGTAAAATATTTTAATAGCAGTTACTGCACCATTTGGACAGTATCATCCCATTTGACCTTTGTTACTTCTTTGAGAATTAAAGATAGGGAGGGTAAATTAATATAAAACCTTGGACTCCTGGATTTCAGCTTACAAATAGGGATTTTGGGCAATTTACTTAATCTTTGTTTGTTAAACCTCAGTTTTACCATTTATAATCTAGCATGGTAATGGCATAGTACTTATTTAGGTTGCTGGAAAAATAAATGCAGAATCCTTAGCGTAGTGCTTGTCAACATAGTAAGAGCTATAAAGATTATTATTTTTATGCATTAACAGCAACAGATTACAGTTTGCTTACTACGTTTCACTAGGCATTATGCTAAGCAATGAGCATGTAAGGACAAAAATATTCCTTTCTTGCATTGGGGAGTCTTTCATCCTTGTATTGGAAACATAGATAGAAACAAGTAATTGTGATATAAGTGATCATAGACATACAATCTTCCAGAAAGTGGAGTTGGATTTGATCATGGGAGAAAACAGAATTTCAAAATCATTTAAAAAAACAGCGGGGGTTACTGTTTCTTTAGATTGTTCTCCTGTTAGCAAAATAGATAGATACATTATTCTTACAAGTAATCATAAAATAGAAATAAACAATTTTCCTTTGCTTAAATATAAATGATTGTGTTTAGAAGACAGTTGAAGTGGAGAGCCTCTCTGTTCAGTTTACATACTGATACTTATTCTAAGTTGATTTTAGGATTACTTATATTGAATTTATAGTCTAATGTTGTTTATTTAACTCTACATGTGATAATTAATTTTAGTCCCTTAAAATGACGTGGGTGCTTTGATAATATCTATATTTATAAAGTTATTTTCTGTTTCATTCCCCCACCCCTCTCTAATATTACTGTCATAGATTGGGGATGACATGTTACAAACGAATCTTCTACATATAACGCTTTATAAAATACATGTGTATATCTGTGGTTCTTAAAAGTGATTTACTCCAGTTTCCCAAACAGGTTCCAGGTGCTCTTCGCTTTTCAGTTTTTAGGTTTAAAGTTGACAAAGTGTATAAAGCACTTTTGTCATTTAAGGCTTATTCGGCATGATTAGGGTATATTACCTAAGATGTCAAATAGCCTGTGAGAGCTGATGAGGTGACTGTCATCATTATAAATAATAGCCAGTGAGAGTGAGTGGGTTAATGGATTGCTGTTTCCTGGTAGTGAAAAGCAGGTGGTTAGAAACTGAAATCACCTGAGAACCGTTGGTGGTTTCATAGACTTCTAGAATTGGGAAGAAACTTGGAGTTGCCCCTTCAGCCTCATAGCTAAGATAAGAATGACCTTTTTCTGCACTTCCGACTAATGGACATCCAGACTCGGAACACTGTGCATGCATGCATGGAAGAAAGACAAAGTTTTTCCTTGCAATGCTCAGCATTCTGTGGAATGTAGATATTTGTAGTGTCTGTAGTTTATAGCAGGAGGCATATGCAGTTAGACTCACTTTTTTTGTGCTTAAGATGGAGTGGTCAGTGTCCACAAAAGTGAAGATGGAGTCAGCTGTCTGACAGAAGAAAAGATTTTCATATTTTGCTTGCCTGGAGTGGTAGCTGCCATCCTGTCAGGCCCGACGTCCACTTTTGTAATATAATTTTGATCCCCCCCTGTAATATTCTGAAACATTTGTAGATAATAGTAACCTATTTTTATATATTCACTAAAAACTAGTATAATATGCCCAACTGCAATATATTAGAGAAATAAAAGTGATTTATACCATGTTTTCCAGTATGTAAATGCTGAGCCACAACTGTAAGTCTTTATAAAAATTGGATACTTGTTTCCATATACAGAATCGTTAATAGTTTACTGTACATGCAAATGGAAATAGATGTGCCCTTGAGAATATGACTTGCAGAAATGGTGTTCAACTTTACTGAAATTTCCAAATGACAAGGATTACAGTCATCTCTCTTTATGCAGTAGTTGCATTGCTGGAAAAAGTCAACACATATGAAAATCATGCAAAAAAGTCTTTGTGCTTATGTGGGAAATTGAGCTAGGTTGTAGAATCAGATATTATAAAGTTTTGTTTTTTTTTTCACCAACACAATATAGGTTATTGGAAAACTGTGCAGGACATGGAAACTACTCTATTGATGAGATTTTTCTGTATATCGTAGTAGTATACCCAGTCACACCAATGACCAAAAATGCTCCCACAAATTCCCATTGAACTGTTCCTGTAGTAGTACCATCCTTTTTGAGTGTCATTGCCCTTAGCTGACTCCATGAGAACTTCAGCCTGCAACCTGAAGCCCTAGGAACTGCCTCAGACTAGAGAATATAAAAGAAACTGCGTTTGACAGGTGCTCTAGAAATCTCTAGTCATGTACTTACCCCCCCACTTTTTTTTTTTTCACTAATTTGCTAGGTTTTTAAAAGATTACTGTGAAATTTATTAGAAACAAGCCCCCATGCATACAAAGGGCCATAACTAGAGCATCAGATTCACTTAAAAATTCTGACAAAATATACGTAATATGCACCATTTTAATTATTTTTAAGTGTACAATTCAGTGGCATTAAGTACAGTCACATTGTTGTTCAACCATCACCAGTGTTCATCTCTGGAACTTCTGCATCATCCCAAATCAAAACTGTGTACCAATTAAATAATAAATCCTCATTGTTTCATTCCCAGTTCCTGAAAACCACTGTTCTACCTTTCTAAAAATTTGCTCTACTGGTTTGACTATAAATATTTTATTACAGGTTTTTTTTGTTTTGTTTTGATGATGTGAGATTGACTTTTTATCTTATAGGACCTCTATATCATTTTCTGTTTCTTAAATGTTGCTTATTCTGTTCCTTAAATGTAAAAAATAATATTCTATTACTCTCTTTCTGCACTTCTGTCCCTGATTCTTTTGATTTTGTCATAATCTATGATTTTCCTCTTTAAAATGTTCTTAGACTTAAAATGAGGAGAACCGTGCCTTGAGAGATGACAATTGTACTTAGATTCCATATTCTACACATGGCTTTTGTGGTAGTTTTCCATCCACTTGCCCCTGCTGTCTTTAATAAAGTTCTGTCATGACTGTTAAAAGGCCTAAAACCTTTTAACGTTTGCAAGTTGGAGTCTTACAGGCTAAAATTTCCTCCTGAAGGAATCTTTTTCTATTTTTGTATCATTTTATAGCAATAGACATATATCATTCTCTCATATCAAACACCACCCCATCTGTTAGGTAAAATCTTCAGACATCTGTTTTATATAAAATCACTAGTCTTTCAGCAAATTGTGTATTCAGAAATGCTATACAGTAGATGAGGAGGTAGAGTGTAGGTTCCATTTAGGAACAGTTTGCTCTTAGCAAATAACTAGGTGTTAGTCATTATTTCCGAATGACTTCATGGGAGGGAAGTCAGTGAAGTGTCTATAATCAGGTTTTTAAATATTATTCCCAAATTATCTTTTGATTGTTGATTACCAAATTTTAATATTAAAGACAATTTTATTGAGATATAATTCACAAAAAATTATTTAAAGTATAATATATATTTCCATAATTTTTAAGTATATGCATAATGTTGTACAGCCATTACCATAATCAATTTTGGAATATTTGTATTACTACCAAAAAGCTTCATGACCTTGAGTAGTCACTTTTCATTTCCCCCAAAACCCACACCCTTACTCAGCTACTGGTCTACTTTCTGTCTCTCTAGATTTGACATTTATGAACATTTCATATAAATGGAATCGTATAATGTGATTTTTTCTTTCACTGAACATAATAATGTTCATAAGGTTCCTCTGTTTTGTCACATATATCAGTACTTTGTTCTTTTTATAGCTGAATAATTCCTTTCTACAGATAGGCTACATTTTGTTTACCTCTTCATCAGTTGATGGACAGTTGTCTTGTTTCCACCATTTTGCTATCATGAATAATGCTGCTGTAAACATTCATGTACAACTTTTTACATGTGAGTATATTTCATTTTTCTTGTGTATGTATGTAGGATTGAGTGTTTAACTTTTTAAATAAATGCCAGAGTGTTTGCCAAAGTGGCTGTACCATTTACATTCTTATGAGCAGTGTATGAAGATTCCATAATGCTTCCACATTTCACCAATACCTGTATTGTTTAACTTTTCTATTATGGCCATCTTAGTGAGTGTGAGGTAGTACCTTTATTGTGGTTTTGATTTGCATTTCCCTATGAATAATGTTTTTAAACATGTTTTCATGTTTATTAACCTCTATTAACTCTGAAAACTTAAGTGTATGAAATCCCTAATGAAAGCCATATTAGTCTGTTCTTGCACTGCTATCAAGAAATCCCTGAGACTGGGCAGTTTATAAAGAAAAGAGTTTTAACTGGCTCACAGATCTGCAGGCTGTACAAGAAGTATGGCTGGGGAGGCCTCAGGAAACTTTCAGTGGTGGTAGAATGTGAAGGGGAAGCAGGCACATCCTACATGACTGGAGCAGGAGGAAGAGAGAGTGGAGGAGGTGCTATATGCTTGTGAGCACCCAGATCTCAGATAACTCACTCACTATCACCAGAACAGCACCAAAGGGGAAATCTACCCCCCATGATACAGTCACCTTCCATCAACTCCCCTTCTGACATTAGGGATTACAATTTGTCATGAGATTTGGGTGGGGACACAGACCTAAACCATATCAGAAGCTCTAACCTGGCAGTTAGATCCATTAGTGAGGATGGATCAAAGGGACATATCGTATTTCATTAATTCTAAGATAAGCATTTTTCACAGTTGATGTCACTAAAATCAGTGCATTTTACACTAAATATATTGCGCCTTTAGTAAAGACAGTTTGGGGAAAAGAAAATTCAGTTGACAGTTAAGAGATTTATTACTTCTCGTTCTGTAGTCCTAGAGCAACTGATTCAACTAGAAATTAAAGTATATTATTAAATTAGGACCAAATAGTTTCTTCTCTTACAGTTCATCAGATTAAAGTTACAGTGTGAAATCTCTTTACCTACATAAGCCTTTTCTGATTAGTATTTACTTGCCAACTTATAGACAATGATAAATTTGATGTATTATTTATCCTCATTAAAAAATAATTCCCTATTTCCTTGTAAAAAATTTATTAAAAATTTACTAATTTATTAATCCCAGCTCTACTTCACACACATTGACACACAGATACCTGAAGTTTAGTTCTTCTTCATAAACTTCAGGTCTCTGTGTGTCAATGTGCGTGAAGTAGAGCAGGGATTTAGTGAAAGCTACACCATTTATCGTTGTTAGACTCTAGCTTGTCTGGCAAAGACAGCTGACGAAGAAAAATATTGAAGGTTTGTCTTGTATTGATCTCCACTGGACTTTGACCCTTGCAGAAACAGGTTATGGCCAGAATGTATGAACTCAATGTCATCTTTTATTATTGGTGCTTATTTTAATTTACATCCTGATGTGAAATGGCATCTAGCAAAACTATATGCTTCCTATAGTATTATTGAAAACTAAGGTGCAGGGGGCAACAATTCTACTGACAGATAATGTAGTTTTATAGATTCTGGCATCAGATTATTAGGTTATATCTTTTCTGGAACCAAATTTGCTTCTGTATAACTTCTGTTTTTGATCTTAAATTTTAGTCTTTTGATTACACAGTATAACTTCTCTTAAATTTGAGCTCTCTTCAGTTATTTATCAGACATCTTATTTCCACTAGTCTTTTTTCCTTCTAAGCATTCCTTCCTCCCTCTGCTTTTCTTCAAATGAAATAGACTGTTTTGTACACCACATTTCTGTATATAATCCTATTTGTGTGTCCCTCCTGGAAAATGTCTTTAAAAATGGTATTTGAAAAGCTAGTGGTCCAATGAAAAGTATACTAGGGCTGTAGTTCTTGTACCTTTAGGATTATATGAACTTGTACACATTTTATTTGTATCAGCTTTTCTGTAATCTTTTACTGTCATATTCTTGTAATACGATTGAGCTTTCTAGAATTGGGACCCACCTCGTATTTAACTTTGACTAGATTGCCTAACATTGTCCTGGCTATGTCGATTAAATAGATAATTTTGAAAGATTTCTATGGCTAGAAAATAGTTGGAGGTTTGTAAAAAGAAGTGAGGCTGAAAGGCCTTTGGGTCCAGTCCTAGAAATGCCTGGAATGCCATGCTAAGAAGTTTGCATTTAAGAGTTGTTACAGATTTAAACATTTTAGAAAAATAGTTCTGTAAGGAGTATGCAATTTCAGAGATAAAGGTAGTTAAGTTCTGAATATGTTAATATGCAGAGGGAAGTTTCCTCTGTCTGATAGGATCAGATCTTGTCTGTCAAACCAACCTGTCTTAAGGGGAACTTCTAAAAAAAAAACATTGCAACCATACCTTTAGTATTTATTTTAGTCAAAAACATACACTTTTATTCAGCAATCTTTTGATGTAGAGTCATGACCTTTTTTTTCCTTGAAGTACTGTTTAGTTATCTTTTTCACATAACCAAAATGGACCCCTTATTTCCAGTTTATGTTTCTTTCAGGTGAGAATTTAAAGATACTTGCAAAGCAACTTCAATGAAGAATCCTTCCAGATTGTAAAATTCTTTTTCTTCTTGACTTAACAACTGTCTCAACTTTACCTGTTCAGTAGCATTTTTTAGCAGCTTGCCTTACTTATTTTCTTTCCATGACATCTACTTTTCAAGAGGAAAACCAAAATTCTTAAACGTTTTATCTTGCGTGTTTATTTGCATAATGTTAAAAGTTTTTTAAAACTTAAAGATGAAACAGAGGTTAGAGGAAAGGAAGGAATAGGTTTATGGAGTGTGACAGAGACTGCCAGTTATTCCCCAATATCCAGTGTCCTTCAGTATCTGTTTTCTGGGCACATGGCCACAGTTAGTGACTATATTTCCCAGCCTTACTTCAAGGAAAATGAGGCCAGAAGACAAGCTTCTGGCTGTGGGGGATGTGAGTAGAAGTGACACCATCATGGGTACTATTTTCGGGTGTGCCCTAAGGTGAAAACACACTTCCTCCACTTCCCCTACTTGTTTTCTCCCTCCTGCTGACTGCAGGGTTCACGTACAGGTGGGATCATGGACATGTATCTTACATCTGAGATGGAAGCCGTGTCGTGAACATGGCAGCGCTAAAGTTTAGTATATCTGTTATATATTGTCTAAATATACTTTTAAACTATGCTTAAAATCCTGTTGCTTATGTTTCAGTAAGATTACAGTAATTCTTTTGGACTATAGCATAGATGTCAAGTAAGAAAAATTATTTTACCTTATCCTGTACACAGCCTACCTCCTGCTGAGCCCCCTACATTCTGATAAGTACGGAAATCTACGGAATGTCCCAAAATTGCAAAATACTTGAGCCTTAGTCCTGTCTGATAATTTAGAGTCCATTTATGTAGTGTTCAGATAAAAATGTTTCATCACTTGCCATGCTCTCCTCCTGCTCTGCTCCCTAATTGGTGTGGGGACCAGCAGGTGGGTGGGAAGGGAGGGAAGATTAGCTTAAACTCATTGTAGCAGGAACTGTCTGATCCCATAGATGTGGTGTTCTCTGCCTCCCTGGTCTCATAGGTGATGGCTTCCACCTAGGTATTCCTGGCATCACAATTGAAATCTCTGGTGTAGTAACTCATGTCTTCCTTAAAGCTTGCTTGCTTAAAACTTACCTCCTTGAGCTCCCTGTAAGGGCAGTCCTTATTCTTTCACTAAGTCTTAGTTGTCTCTCTTACTGCTGTATTGGTCCATCTAGCATCCCAGTGTCTGTCAACTCAGTTACCACACTCTCTGAAAATTGGAGGTGCCTTGGCTGTGAAAAGTCAGCCGCAGAGGCTCTCCTGCTCAAATGTGGTATGGTCATTTTTAGGGCCCATTTTGATAAGGGGCTCAACTTGGGAGAAAGTGTGGGGGAAGGAATTGAGGTAGAGGTTATCAAGAAACTTTTGAGTGTTAGAAGTAATTTGCTTTGACTAGGATGTGAGATTTATGTATATGAGTGATGAGATGAGAAGATGGGTAGATGTAAAGGAAATTAAAGAAGATGATTTTATTCAACTTTAACCATAGAGATGCCATTTTTTTCCTAAATAAATTGTGTAATTTTGGTTTAGTGTAAAAATTTGGAAATTACAGAAATATTCCAGAAGTAAAATCACATTATTTTGATATAAACACTTTTTTTTCTCTCAGAGATCATTGTTCTGAGTTTTAATTTTTTTAATTTATTTTTTAAAAAATACTTCTTCAGTGTGTTTCTTCTCATGTACTTGTCTTGTATGAATAAACATATATTTATATATAGCTCTAAAATACACTATATATACTTATTTCCCTCTATGAAATTGTTTTTGTATCTTTTGCTGTTACTGTTTTTCAGAATATTGGTATTCTTGTCAATTAGTGTTCATTATGTATTAAAGAAAACTATAGTTTGATACTCATTAATTATGATTTTTTTTTTCCTGCTCTGTAGTTTCCCTTTCCATTTTATTTATGGTGTTACTTTTTTTTTTCAAGTAGGTTTTGGGGCTTTTTATTTTATGTATTAGGTTTACATGTTTATATATTTGTTTGTATATTTAAATCTAGCTTGCTTTAAAAAATTTGTCAGTGTAAATTTTTCAGGTTCTTGCATCAAATAAACTAAACCTGACCATGGCTTAGAAAAGGCAGATGTTTATTTCTCCCATGTCGCAAGTCTAAGGTTAAATAGTCCTGAGGCACTCTGCCCCATGTGGTCATTCAGGGATCCAAGTACTAGTAGTCAGTCATTGATTCTTCACTACTGTGCACCTGTAATGAAAGAAAAAGCTAAAGAAGCAAAAAGTATTATTTTCATTAAACCTTGAGCCATAAAAATACACCTCTTTAATATTCCATGTGACCAAATGGTAAATGCATTTACAGTACTTCTGTTTACCAAAGCATGATGGTTGGTTATTGTGAGGAAAGGCAGTTGTATGAGTGTTTGAGTTGTGAACTGAACTAGTTCTTTTCTTGGAAAACCATTTTGAATTGATAGACCAACTACGGTTAGTCCAACTTAGGATTTGGCAGAGTTAGCCATTCACTTCAAGGAAAATAGCAGACAGTGTTTGTTGTCAGCAATAAAATTTGAACTTTCAAGCCAAATAAAATTTTTAAAATAAAAATATTTAAAAACTTAATTCCTGCTACTGGTATCTTGATGTCTTCACAAAACTGAAATCCTTTTCTGATGAGATTATGGGTAATTTTGAAAAGGAAATTTAAAAATATATATGTGTATATTTATGTGTGTGTATATATATGTACAAAAATAATGAAATGTGTCCTGCAAAACTTAGTGAACCAATTTCTAAGTCAAATATGGGCAGAGATTCATCCAAGTACAAGATAGACTGATGGAGCTAACGTACAGGCATACCTTGTTTTGTTGCTCTTCGCTTGATATTACTTTGCAGATATTGCCTTTTTAAATTAACTAATTTATTTTTTTTTGACAATTGAAGGTTTTTGGCAACCGTGCATCCAGCAAGTCTGTCAACACCATTTTCCCAATACATGTGGTCATTTGTATCTCTGTGTCACATTTTGGTAGTTCTCACAATATCTCAAATGTCACACGTCTCTCAGTTTAAGTCAAAAGCTAGAAATGATTAAGCTTAGTGAGGAAGGTGTGTCCAAAGATGAGATAGGCTGAATGCTAGTCCTCTTACACCAAACATTTAGCCAAGTTGTAAAGGAAAAGTTCTTGAAGGAAATTAAAAGTGCTACTGCAGTGAACACACGAATGATAAAGTGAAACAGCCTTTTTGCTGTTATGGAGAAAGTTTTAGTGGTCTGGGTAGAGGATCAAACTAGGCACAATATTCCCTTAAGCCAAAGCCTAAGCCAGAGCAAGGCCCTAATTCTTCAGTTCTGTGAAGGTTGAGAGAAGTGCAGCAGCTGCAGAAGAAAAGTTGGAAGCTATTATAGCAGAGGTTGGTTCACGAGGTTGAAGGAAAGAAGCCATCTATGTAAGATAAAAGTGCAAGGTAAAGCAGCAAGTGCTGATGTAGAAGCTATAGCAGGTTATCTGGAAGATATAGCTAAGATCATTGATGAAGATGACTACACTGAACAACAGATTTTCAATGTAGGCAAAACAGCCTACTATTTGAAGAAAATCCCATGTAAGACATTCATAGCTAGAGAAAAGTCTCTAGCCTTTCTCTCAGAAAAGACACTGAAAAGTCAGTGTCTGGCTTCAGAGCTACAAAGGACAGGCTTATTCTCTTGTTAGGGGCTAATGCAGCTGGTGACTGTTGAAATCAGTGCTCATTTAGCATTCTAAATATCATAGGGCCCTTAAGAATTATAATAAATCTTGGCTAGGCAGTGACTCCTGCCTGTGTTGCCAGAAATTTGGGAGGCTGAGGCGGGCAGATCACCTGAGGTCAGGAGTTTGAGACCAGCCTGGCCAATGTGGTAAAACACCATCCCTACTAAAAATACAAAAATTAACCTGGCAAGGTGGCACACACCTGTAATCCCAGCTACTCGGGAGGCTGAGGCAGGGGAATCACTTGAACCCAGGAGGCCGAGGCTGCAGTGAGCTGAGATCACACCACTGCACTCCAGCCTGGGTGACAAAGGGAGACTCTGTCTCAAAAAAAAAAAAAAAAAAAAAAACCCAAACTAAGTCTACTATGTCTGTGCTGTTAATAGAAGAACAAAAGCGTGGATGACAGCACCTCTTTTTAGAGCATGGTTTTCCTAGTATCTTAAGCCCAGTGTTGAGACCTTATTGCTCAGATATAAAGATTCTTTTCAATATATTACTGCTCATTTACAATGTACCACATTATCTAAGGGCACTGAGAGGAGAGGTACAAGGAAATTATTGTTGTTGTTGCTGTTTTTAGGGACAAGGTCTTGCTCTGTTACCAGGACAGAGTGCTGTGGCATGGTCATAGTTTACCCCAGCCTTGAACTCCTGAGCTCAGGTGATTCTTCCTCCTCAGCCTTCCAAGTAGGTTGGACTACAAATGCCTGGCCAGTGTTTTTTACTGTTATTTTTTTGTACAGATGGGTGTCTTGTTATGTTAGCCCAGGTTGGTCTTGAACTCATGGCCTCAAGCTATTCTCCTACCTTGGCTTCCCAAGGGGGTTATAGGTGTGAGCCACTGTGCCCAGCCTAATGTTGTTTTTATCCCTTCTAACACAGAATTTGTTCTGCAGCTTATGATCAAGAAGTAATTTCAACTTTCATGTATTATTATGTAAGAAACACATTTTGTGAGGCTATAAGCTGCCATTAGGTGGTGGCGATTCCTTTAATAGATCTAGGTTAAGTAAATTGAAAACCTTATGAACAGGATTAATCATTCAAGATGCCATGAAAAACATTTGTGATTCATGGGAAGCGACCAGAATATTAACATTAACAGGCATTTGAAAGAATGCCTGGGGGTTCATTCTAACTCTCATGGATGACTGAGGGGGTTAGGACTTTGGTAGGGGAATGAGCTGCAGTTGTGGTGGAAATAACAAAATAACTAGAATTAGAAGTGCAGCCTGAAGATTTGAACGATTTGCTGCAATCTTATGATAAAACTTTAAGGAAGGAGAATTGCTTCTCATGGATGAGCAAAGAAAATGGTTTCTTGAGATGGAGTCTTTTCCTGGTGAAGATGCTGTGAACATTGTTGAAATGACATCAAAGGATTTACAATCTTACATAAACTTAGTTGATAAAGGAGTGGCAGGGTTTTAGAGGTTTGGATCCAATTTTGAAAGAAGTTCAGCTGCTGTCGGTAAAATATTATTCAAAGAGCATCACATGCTGCAGAAAAATCTTTCTTGAAATGCAGCAGACTTCATTATATTATTTTAAGAAATTGCCATAGCCACCTCAACTTTCACCAACACTAGCCTGATCAATTGGCAGCCATCACCATGGAGGCAGGACCCTTCTACAGCAGAAGGTCATGACTCACTGAAGGCTCAGATGATTGTTAAGATGTTTCAGCAATAAAGTATTTTTTATTAAGGTATGTACATTTTTTAGACATCATGCTATTGCACAGTTAATATAGACTATGGTAGAGTGTGAACCTAATTTTTATATGCACTGGGAAACCAAAAAATTCACGTGAATTGCTTTATTGCAATATTCTCTTTACTCCAGTGGTTTTGAATAGAACCTGTAATATCTCTGAGGTATGCCCGTACAAAAATAGGAAAACTTGGTAGAAATGGTTTCAGATTCTACACTGTAATCAAACTAAGGTTATTCCTTCTCAAATTACGGCATAGAGTAAGACTATCCATAATTATATTTAAATGCTGTTGAATGCTCTTCCCTTTTCTAACTATGTGAAAATGGATTTTCTTTATAGATTTCAAGCAGAATGTAATATATTACAATATATTAAATGCAGAAGTTGATATGAGAATCCAGCTGCCTTTTATTGTGCTATTTGAAGAAATGCAAAACAGTGCTACTTGTCTTACTATTTTGCGGAGGGATGGGAAAACAGAATTATTACATTTAAATTGTGTATCTGTTTTTAATAACTAGCAACTTAATGACTGTGTATGATCATTAATCAAGAAAAAAGGAGGTGACCTTTATCTTCTTTTCTTCCTTATTGGCTCTCAATCTTTAGCATGCATCAGAATCACTTGGAGGGATTGTTAAAACACAGATTACTGGGCCACTCACCTCCAGAGTTTCTGTTTCAGTAAATGCTGGATGGGGCCTGAGATGTCTATTTCTAACAGAATTCCCAGGTGATGCAAATACTGCTATCATAGCTTCAGATCCACTGTTCTACTTATTACTTTGGTTCATTAGGCAAACTTGTTTTATCTGCCATTTGGGAAGGAAAAAACAATGCTAGAATTTTAAATAGACATGTAGTTCAGGTATAAAGATGCTGGAAGTGTAGTGTCCTTAGTTGCCAGAAATTTGAGAATTAATTAAAAATTAAGCAGAATACTTTGTCAGGAATTATTCAGTGTCTAAGACTTTTCTCTACATACAAGCTAACAATTTACTATACCACCATTTTATAGATGCTGTGAAAAGACATGAAATTCCTGGTTTAGAGACAAAAAAATAACTTTAATACAGCATTATGCCAGAGAATCAGCTTTGGTGGTGATTTACCACGCCCCAGTCCAAAAGGGCAACATGAACAGTGTCAGGTGATAGGTGCACAAGCAGTGGGTTATATTACAGTAGAGGAACCCTGGCCTTAGGGATTGCAGTTTTTAAAAAATAAATCAGTCTGTCTGACCTTTGTCCCAGAGGATGCAATACCTTTATTATACTGGACAGTAAACCTGTATTTTGCTGCAGAGGTATACATTATCTGTATCTTGTTGTCTCTACAAATATTTTAGAAAAGATAGGAATAGGTACTCCATAACTCTGCTCACAAATGTTCACAAATGTGAGAGAGGCCCATGGAGAATTGTAGCTTGGCATAGGAAATGTTGAAAAAGTTTGTATATGTTAATTATTTACCAGTCCTTAATAGAAAACAGGCTTAGCAAAAACATGAGAGCAATTAGACTTGAGCTTTAGACAAAGTAGTGTATAATTTCCTGATGAAGAAAAATACCCTCCTCTTGTGTGGTTCTAAATTATTTTCATAAATGTGTATGTATAATTGTCATAGGAAGTAAAATTTCTTACCCTTATAGGTCTTACATGAACTATAAAACATTCTTATGAAGTGTGTGTGTGTGTGTGTGTGTGTGTGTGTGTGTGTGTGTGTTAAAGTTTAAATGTGAAATTAGTATGAGAAATAATGGGATGTTAGCCACAATAAATTGCACTTGCAATATGATTCTTTTGATTTAGCATACCTCTTGTGCAATGGGCTGTATAATGACAAATTTTCCCACATCTTTTCTACCTAAAATTCTGTAACTTTCTTTTGTGCAACATGCAGTGTTTGTTTATTTGCACTTGGTGCAAATGCATCATTAACCTCCTTTGTTTTTCACTCATTAGCTCAAGATAATTAAAATATTACTACTTGGCACAGGGATAGTCCAAACTCTTTGGGTTGATGTGACCAAAAGCAACCTCATACCTGGCTCTCATAGCTGGGAAATCAAGGTTGATTTGTCTGCAGTTATGACTAGAGTGATATATTTCCTAGTTTGCCCAGGTCAGTCCGGTTGAGCTTGTGTCTACTTTAACTCTCAAAAGTTTCCTACTTGGAAGGTACATTGTATGTTCTCCCTGACTGTGGCTTCATTTAATGGTTGAAACAGTACTATAAGGCTTCTCATGTCCTGGTCTTCATTCAGTGCTGCTCCCTTATGTTTCGCCCCCATCCTTTAATGGCATCCTTCATTATGTGATCATCAAAAATGGCTTTTGTGGGCCAGATTTCACATCATCTTTTCAGTGCTGTGATCTTTCTTGATAGCTTTACATAAAAGGAAAGGGAAAGAATCGGGCTCATTCCTTTGTGGGAGGAAAAAAAAAATCACTGTATCTTAAGTGACTGTTTTATAAGTTTTTATATATATTTTACATGTATATATATCTTAATTTGTAAAATATTTTGATTGTTGGTTGGTATAAGATCTATAAGCATAGGGCATTTTATTCCTAATGACACCACTCTCATGGGCCAGAAACACATGACCCCTCTTCTTGATCAATTGGGTGATTGACAGTCAAACCAGATAGAGTGGTGGATGGAAAGGTCCCTCCAGCACAGTATTTGACATTTGCTTAAGTGTCTTAGGGACTTATAAACACAAACTCAAATACAGACCTTGAAACTCTGTGACCCCCTTCAGACATATGGTGTGATCAGAGTGACTTTAGAGTTTATTTTATCACTATACAAATAAAAACACTGTATTAAAAATTTTTTGCAGAAAGCTTGTAGACACCTGAAAATATACCTGTAGCCTCCAGTCCTCCACACTTGCTCATTAAGTGGGTGTGTAGATTCAAATTTTAGAAACATTTTGTCTGTCAGTTCAGTTAGCCGAATGGTCTGTTTGACGGGGATCTCGGAAAAGAGCCTTCAGTGTTGCACACAATTCTTTCTTTTGTCCTACCTTTCTAGGGTAGCTTTGTGTGTGCATTCATTCATTTTTTTTTTTTTAATCACATAAATGTATTCTTTCATGGTTCTGCAGCTAAATTTCAAAATCAAGGTGTCAGCAGGGTTGGCTCCTTCTTTGATACATGAAAATCACAGATATTTACAGTATACAAGGTGATGTTTTAGTATATGGGTATATAAATAATCAGGCTAATTAACATATCCATCACCTTGCATATATACCATTTTCTGTGGTAAAAACATTTAAGATCTACTCTGTTAGCAATTTTCAAGAATACAATATGTTGTTATTAACTGTTGTCACCGTGATGTGCAGAGGATCTCTGCAATTTATTTCATCCTAACTAAAACTTTGTATCCTTTGACCCCATCTCCCTTCCTCCCCTTCAATTCCCCCCAACTAATCCCCCTGGTAATCACAGTTCTACACAGTTTCTATGAGTTTGACTTTTTTAGATTCTACATGTACTGTATAAGTGAAATTATGTGGTATTTGTCCAGGTTTACCCATGCTATCACAAATGACAAGATTTCTTTTTTAAGGGTGAATAGTATTTCATTATGTATATATACACATTTTCATTATTCATCCCTTGACAATTTAGATTGATTTAATAAGTTGGCTATTGTGAATAATGCTGCTGTGAACATACCTCGTCAATATGCTGATTTCATTTCCTTTATGTACATACATTCTTATTATAATAGTATGATGCCTATCTCGAGAAGTTTATGGCTCAGTGTATAATTTTATATGGAGTTAAGATTGGGGAAAGTGGGTCATTTTGAAGCTCTAGATTTTGGATTTTAATGTTTACAGTCGTAATTAAATTATTCCTTTATCCCAGAATGTCAGATATTTCCCATATATATGTAAATATTTATTTAAATATAAGTTTAGAGCTTCTTAGAACTAAATATAAAAGATTTTAGATAATTACTCCTGTTGGGGAATGATAATTAAAAACAAAATCTTTTCCCAACCCAGAAGTCCTCTTTACAAAATAGCAGAGAAAGACAATACTTTCATTATTAAATAAGCATTAAACCAGATTGTGATGTACATCTGCTAAGAGACTATAAAGACAAAAGACCCTTACCCCTTTATACATTGAAGCCTATTCAACCCATTACATGATAAACAGTAAGTCCTCAAGTAAGAGGACTTCAAAGCACCTTTTTCACACACAGCTTACCATACCTTTACTATGGTAATTGGAATGACCATCATGTTAGCTAATTGACCTTATTCTTAGGAGAAAATGAAACTTCTATCTTTAGAACAGTAGGTAGTTTTGCATCTTGGAGCAAGGTGCCCATGGAAGTCTAGTTCCTACCCTGCCATAGAAACTGGGAGATTGGGATGCTATCTCCCTTGATATTTACATTTCAAAGAAATGGCTCCAGGGTCCTTGAGAAAGACATTTCCTGAGTCATAAAGCTGGCAAAAGGCCTATTTAGTTTTCAAAAGAATATATTATATACATTTCAAAGAGGGAGAAGTATTTCCAATTACAGTTTTCTAAAGTAAGCGCTCTAAGAAAAAGGGAGGGAAATGTTTTTCCTTTCAACAGAGAGAATTGAACATTTTATTTTTAATTTATATTTGCCCTTGGACCCACTTTATCTGATTCTGTCTTACATATACGGACCTTGATCTTGTTAATCTTACAGTAGCATTATAATAAACAGAAGGGATTTTAAATGCATTTGTAATTCAGTTTTATTTCACTTGGAACTAAATTATAGTTTAGTTTTATTCAATGTTAACATTTTAAATTGTTAAATACGACATAAATATTAGGATTTCATAAAAGGAGGGTAGTGGTATGAGGACTGCAGCATAAGATAACTTGGCTAAATCCCCATGTTGTAGTTGAACAGCCTGTGATGTTGGGCACCCTCCATCCTTGAAGCCAGGAAATAAATAATATAAATGTGACCCTAAGCAGAAAGTTGACCAAATGATTTTTTTCTTTGAAAGGAAAAAAAAAGATGCTTGTTTCTGAGATCAGAAGTGTGTTTTGTTTGTTTTGTTTTAAATATTGCCAGCAGATAAAACTGAAATTTTCTGTGCTACCCCCAGCCAAATCAGAGGCAGACACTGTTTGACTGTCATTGATAGCGGTAATTACATAACTTTGTTTAGGGAATTAGAATCTAGCAAAGGGTTACCTTAGGTCGATTGCTTTTTAGTTTTTTGCTCTTCCTCTCACCTTTTTGTTATTCTAACTTGATGCGTTTCCCTTTTGTGGATCCTGCCGGTAGGCTGCTGTATGTTTGAGACCCCAAACTACTGGTGAGTTCTCTCCTTGGTGTTACTGTGGTGGTGCTCCTTTGCCCTCAGCACAGTCTTATTTGCTGAGCTCCATATTTGCTCTCAGAGATGCAGTTTTTCGTTAGCCACTTCCTCCTTAACTGGCAGGTGGAGGGCGGAGTGGGGAGGACTCCTCTGTGTCCCTGTTACCAGTGGTGAATCCAATGCATCTGCAGCAACCTCAGTTCTTACTTCCTCAGAAGAAAGAATTTGGCCAAGGGGCATAAGGTAGAAGGAGGGACTGAACAAGTTTTAGAGCAGTAATGAAAGTTTATTAAAAAGCTTTAGAGCAGGAACAAAAGGAAGGAATGTACACCTGGAAGAGGTCCAAGCAGGTGACTTGAAAGGCTTGTGTGCAGTCTGACCTTTTGACTTGGGGTTTTATACATTGGTGCAATTTCGGGGGCTTGTGACCCTTCTTCCCTGATTCTTTCTTTGGGGTGGGCTGTTCATGCACAGTGGCCTCCTAGTGCTTGGGACAGGAGCCTGGGCAGTGTGTTTACTGGTGTTGTACACATGCATGCTTGTAGCCGGAGGAGGGAGCGGGGCATCGCGAAGACGCTCCCGGTTTCTGCAATCTGCTGTGCCCAGGTCCTTGACCTCTCTTACCCCAGGAATGGGGAAGGGGCCCCAGAGGCGCGGTGAGCTTACCGTTTGAATAAATACTGTGGACCCAAGAGTTTAGCAGAGAAGCGATTTATTAGGCAGAGACAGTGAGAGAGAGAGAGAGAGCTCCCATGCCACTGTGGCAGGGGATCCAAGGGAGGAATCCATATAGGTAAGGAGCAGGGTTAGGGTGAGGGAGCGGTTAAACCTTGGAGTTATTCCCACCCCATTCATGTTCTCATCCAATGAGAGGAGTTTTTTCAAACTTCCCCTGTAGTGATTGATCTTTGACTTTGATACAGGATTGGCTACAGAGCCTCCTCCTCCCAGAGCTTTCCTCTTTTTAAACAAAGGAGCACACCTGGATTTTCCATGTAGCCCGCACACAGGAAATTCACAAAGAACTCTAGGATGGAGATGTGGCACTGGGAAGCTCCTGCCTTTGAAACCACGCCCCTTGTGGACTCGGGAAGATGTTTCTTTCCTTAACACAGTCCCTCATGCTCACTTGAGACGCTATTCCCTTACCAGTCTAGCATTCCTAGAGGAAGATCATATACCAGTTAAACTCCGCCATTTTGACTCTTAATGTACATGCTTGAGCTCATTCACCCGTCTCCTGAGATCTTATTGAGAAGGTGCTGATCACCAGTTGCAGGTTTTTTCTGTCTGTAGGGAGACTGCCTTTCCCCTTCACTGGCTGTGACCGATTACTATTTTAGAGAGGCAGTTAGCAACCTCCTGACCATCATCTGATGGTCCCTGACATGCCTGGTCAGGAGGAGCCCCCCTCCTGCCCTGCTCATGCCTGACTAGCTACCTACTGTAACATCACAACTTTGGCTTTATAGCTACTGCCAACCATAACCCTAGCGCACACGTTCTCAGCCTTCTGGGAGTCACATTCTCCCCGTCTAAACTCTCATTCACTCCATAGTGATTAGCTCATTGACAGTTCCTTTGTGGGCCACTTAGTCACCTTGACCAGTGAGGACTTGTGACTACAAGTGGTCACCCCCTTTGATCTTTCTTGACTGACACGTTACAGATTTCTGTTTCTTCTTGAAGTTGCTCTTGGTAGATGGGAGCACTTTCATCCCACCCTGGATTTAAGTGAAAAGTAACAGCAACTTCACTGAGTACTACCGGAAAAATTTACCCCCCAACCCCATTTTTTCCTTTACAATATTGCTTCCCGCTGAAGACATCTTCACAGGGTTAACAAGAATTATGGACAGAGGCCGGACACGGTGGCTCACGCCTGTAATCCCAGCACTTTGGGAGGCCAAGGCGGGCAGAGCACGAGGTCAGGAGATCAAGACCATCCTGGCCAACAAGGTGAAACCCTGTCTCTTAAAAAAAAGAATTATGGGCAGAAATATAGTTATAATTAAGCATTAATCAGACTGTACTTTGACCCACTTCCTTGTAACTGAACATCACATAACACTGGATATTATTTGCATCCCCCATTGTTCCTATAGATAGTATTTCTGGCCTTAGATTGGATCTCTGATGTTAGAATTGTGAGGCTTTTGTTTAAGACTTATTTAAGTAAATCCTGAATTTCAGGTTAACAGCTGAGGCCACCCAGTTTAAAGACCCTCACAGAAGAACCCAATCAGCCTGAGAATTTCATCATCTCCTTGTCCTATGACTTTACCCTGCATTTGTT
This sequence comes from Ateles fusciceps, assembly GCA_036589455.1. Taxonomy (NCBI): domain Eukaryota; kingdom Metazoa; phylum Chordata; class Mammalia; order Primates; family Atelidae; genus Ateles; species Ateles fusciceps. The sequence continues at coordinate 6,222,714 of JAZHEH010003404.1, read as the reverse complement.
GACCAGTCAATGTTTTGTACACTTCAGCCCACTCCAAAACCCTTAAAAACTCTAGCCCCAAACTCCTCAGGCAGATGGATTTGAGGTTTTCTGCATCTCTGTTTGGTGGCCCTACTATGATTAAACCTCTTTCTCTGCTGCAGCCCAGGGTCTCAGGATATTGACTTGGTGTGCACTTCAGGCAATGATGTGCAGCATTACACTACCAGCCTCCCAAAAGTGACTGTGCTGCCTGAGACTTGTAGAGAACAGCTTTTACTCTTTCCTATATACTGTGTGGAGAAAATACCAGTGTTCAGAATGTTGAAATCCTAACCACGTGGCATTTGTAATTTTCCTGTTAGGAGACTCTGTATGAACGTGAGAGTTGAAAACTAATTATGTAAACTGCGAAGCTTTGAAAGGTTTTTGCAAAATTTCTGCCTGCAGATATCTACTCCACAAAGAGTATTTTGTGACTAGTAAAGAAAGTACAAATCCAGTTAATAAGACTGCCATCCCCGCTCTTTAATGTTAAAGAGATTTCAGGATTTTTTGAACCACAAACCATTGACTGGATGTGCAATGCAAAGTAAGCTAAGTGTCCCATGTCACCATTTATTTGAAGGGATAAAAAGTGAATTAGAATGTAGAGATAATGTCTAACATCAGGAAAATTTGTTTTTTCTTGTTAAGGTCTAAACATTCTCATTTGTACATATTAACTGGAAACAATCATATTCTTTACTATTTCTGCTTTTCTTTGTTTTGTGGATCTCAAAACTCACGAGCTTACATCACTTGAACCTTTCTCTGGGCTTTTGAGTTGTTTCACTAATGGAATGGACCATAGGTGGCTATTTCATCAAAGTTCACTATACGGGTGGAATCACCACCCCCATGTATAAATCCTAGACCTAGAGTGTCCCATCATCACAGCATGGCAGCTGCTGACTCAACTTGCAGTACTTTAGAAACCCAGAGTGGTTTCTTAAAGGCAGCCCTACAGGAAGCTGCCTAGGTTGTATTACTTGGGTGGACTGCCCCTGGATTAGAGAAATGTGTGAGCTAGAATGCCTGCAATTGTGCTTCTCATGGAGCCAAGCACACTGTTGTTGATTAATAAATAATGGGTTGTTTATCTTGGAATTGTTTTTATTGGCAGATACCCTGAAAGATTCAAAGGCTGTCTGTAAATGAAGAATGCCTTTATTGTTTATTCAGTGCCTGCTTTTCTATTCAGTGTGAGGGTATTTTGGGAAAATTTCTTGAATATCAAACCACAAGTAACATTTAGGAAGTTTTACCCTAAGATTTTCAAATAGGCCATTTAATTATGACCTCTTTTCAGAGGCTTCTGATGATTTGGGGGTGTGTGTGTGTGTATCTGTGTGTCTGTCTGTCTGAAGAGGGAAAGAGGTAAAGGGAAAGATGAAGCCCAGAATTTGACCATCAATTATATCAGTCAGAAATAGCTTAAATAAATTCAAGTACATTTCTTGTTGGTTGATTTTGTATATAGCACAAACTAGCTTCTGAGAATTCAAATACAAACATGTGCAAAGTGAGAGGCAGCAGGAGTCCCATGCAGAGTGGATAAGGAGACATCGACAAAGGAGATAAGTTTGATGGTTGATAATCACCAGGGTGGCAAGACCAGAGCAAATTGCATTTTAACAGGGGGAAACAGTGTTTGAACATGTGTGGCATGAGTGGCAATGGGTGTTTCTGGAACTGTAAGTTGTTCTGTAATGCTGAACATAAACCTCCGTAGGAATGGCTCAGGGAAAATGGGAATATGGAGCCTAAAATGAAATGAAATGTAATGAAAATCCTGGCCCCTGTCTCTCAAACAGTCATAAATTCCTCCAGGATATTGTAGTATTGGCCAAATAGTATGTGAAGCCAAATGATAGAGTTGTCATATCTTCCATATCTTGTGTCTTGTGCTCCATGTTCTCAATATCCAGCAATCAAGGGAGGGAAGCCTGACAAATATTCGAACCACTTTGGTATAAAGATAGCAGCTGTTGTTAAGTAGAAAGGGTATTTAAGAAGGCCCTGATTTTATAAGCGGTCATTTCCTTAGTAGTATTTTCATGTTAGGATAGCATAGCACTAGGAACTCAAATCATGAGGAGACCCTGCATATATAGAGAGTGAAGAAGAGTTTTGAGGATGGCTCCTGGCCTTATGACTCATACGACAATGAAGATGAAAAAACACTTTTTATTTTATTTTTTTGTCCAGCACAACATTGAATCCTCAGTGCTAGCAAATCATGTTGGTTCTGTATTAGGCTTTTAATAATGGTGATCAAACACATATTGCATGAGACATAGCTATTTGAACATCTGCCATTTTAAAATAGTTTTTCATGTGGCTTCCTGGTGCCACTGCTGCCTATTTCACAAGAGCCAAAGGTTAAAATTAAGATAATTCGTCAGGCAGCTAAAACATCTTCCAGTGGGGAGCAGATTCTTAAATAAAACAAATTTATACAGGTTTAATTTAGAGAAGACTGAATTTTTTTAATGCTTTAGAGAATACATACAACAGTAGAAGCATGTTTTTTTCCGTTGAGTTTATTGACTTGAATAAGTATATGACATAATAGGTAGAGCAGACTTATTTCCCAGAACTTTTCTATGTGTTTGGAAACCAGTGAAGCTCATTTTGTTTTAAAATAAATTTTATTTTGTATATTTAAAGTATACAACATGATGTTACAAAATACATATCAATGTGGTTACTATAGTGAGACAAGTGAACATAAACGTCATTTTATAGGGTTACCTGTTTGTTGCCTGTGGCTAGAACACCTGTCATCTACTCTGTTAGCAAAAATCCTGAGTATATACAGTATTAACTACAACATGAGATATTATTACCTCATGTTGTATGTTAGATCTTGATAGTTATCCTACATATTTGCTGCCTTTTATCTCATTTTTAGTATAAAAATTCAGCTCTAAAAGATAGACACACACAGAATGTGTGTTGAAAGTTGAAAATACTTAAGTGATTATGATGAAGTTAGAAACCTTTTATGTTTTTTTTTTTTAGGTGCTGGTGAATCTGGTAAAAGTACAATTGTGAAGCAGATGAAGTAAGTAGATTTAAACATTAAATTTGCTGTTTATGTTTAAGTGTACCCTTCTACCAAAGGAAGTAAATGTTCTTTTTTTTCCTTTTGTCTCATTAGAATTATCCATGAAGCTGGTTATTCAGAAGAGGAGTGTAAACAATACAAAGCAGTGGTGTACAGTAACACCATCCAGTCAATTATTGCTATCATTAGGGCCATGGGGAGGTTGAAGATAGACTTTGGTGACTCAGCCCGGGCGGTAAGTTATTAAATTTGTTGGAGCAGACCTGATGAGTAAAAAGAATAACTTGTCTGCTAATACCATGCTACGTAACATAGTCTTGTCAACTATCAGGACCATTTTATAAAAGGAATCAAAAGGATAGAAGTGAGTGAAATCAGGAGCATTAGAAGTAAGTGAAATAAAACTATACAGGATTGTGTAATCTCTCCTTTATGCTTTCCTTATCCATTAGATAATTTGGACAACTGAATATAATCACCATAGTGTTTTCTACATAGCATGCTGTGTTGGGTACTACTGTATTCCCGTAACAATTCTTGGTACTGAGTGAACTGCTTACACTGGCCCTCTTCAAAATCTGTTTCTGTAATTTGGAATATTCAAGTGATGCTAGTTGTTTATATTCATGCCTAAACTGAAAAGCAATTTAACCTCGAAAATGAAAACAGTATAAAAGTTTGCTTATCTTTGGAATAGGAAAATATCGACTATTAAAAACCACGTATCAGAATTTGAGACCTAAAACAGATTTTGGAGACAATCTAGTTCTAACTCTTTATTTTGCCAAGAAAGAAACTAGCACCCAGGAAATTACATGATACAGAGATTGCCATACAGCTCGTGGTAACCAAGGCACTATGCCTATGCCTCCTCATTTGGCCTAATAACTTGTTTCAGTTGGATTGGAAGCAGCCCAGATCCAATCCATAAGGCACTTTCTTTTGCTTTTTTTCTTTATCTTCTGTTTGATTGCTTAATCTATTTATTTCTAGTAGATATATTATTTTTACTAGTATCTGTTTTTATAGTTTCTTTGTATTTCTGTGTGTTCAGTATACGTGCTGTCTCTCTACTAATACTATGAAGATTTTGTGTATAGAGACCATAGATTTTTCTTTGTTTCTTAATATCTGCTAGATTTTATTTTTTAAACATGCAGGTTCAATTCATGATTAATTGGGAAGAAAAATGAATGAAACAACATTAGGGAATACATATTGGAAAAATCTGTAAAAATAAGTCTAGTTTTTAAAATGTTACTTTAAAAATTCTCTTAGCCATATTAATTTCTGTTTTTTAAACTTTTTTAAAAAGCTGTGTCAGTTAAATTTTTCAAGTAGATTTCAGTATTTTAAATAATTTATATTTATCATTTATTCATTCGGCAGACTTTGAACTCAAAAAGCATTTGTTGAATGAATAAATGATAAATGCATAAATTAAGTGATTTTTAAGCAACATATATTCTTGAGATGATCAAATCTTATTTCAGAAAAGATATTTTAAAAGAACATAATAAATTATTATTGAAAATAATGTTGAAATCTACTTAGAAATGCTAATCATACTAAGCCTTTTTAATCTTTGTTTAAAAGACTGTACAGTAGGGAACCACTCTTAAATTAAGCAAAAAGAGTTCTTGAAAATTGTACCTTATACCAATTCCAATTATAGTCATTTAAATCTTTTACCAAATTCACATATACAGCATTCTGCATTTGGATCTTTTATGTGCTTATAAAAGAAAAAAGTATTGTAGACTCCATTTTAGGAGATCATGAACGGTCAGTACAAACAACTTTTCATGAGTTCTTTTTATTTTCAAGTTTTTCTTTCAAGGAATGTTTTCATTTTCTCTTTCTTTTTTTAAACATAACTTGGGCATAGTTTCAAGACTGGAAATAACTACTCTCAATCTCTTTTTTTTTTTTTAAACCACTGTTTTGGTGCTTTGGAATCTTTGGACCTGCTTTACTCATGTTTGTTTCACTATTACTGGTTTGACCCACCCTTTTTAGACCCTCTCCAGGGATACTTCATTAACTGTCTTCTTCCTGTCTTCAGATTATGACTTCTGTTTGCTTTAGCCATCATCATTAACTCATTCACACAAATGCCTCATGTCCTCCCATTGCTTCTCATTGGTCTACTTCATGTTTTGTGTTGCCTATCTTTACATAAGCTTTCAAAACTACCGGGCTTTTGCAGTTGTACTGAGGAATACAAAGATGAATTAAACATGGCCTGGACACGAGGAAGGGATATTGGAACTGAGTGTTGAAACATGAATAAGGGTTTTCTAGGCAAAAACAGAAAAGCATTCTAGGAATAAGAAACAGTATATTATTATTATTTTATTTATTTATTTTTTGAGACAGAGTGTCAGTCTCTAGCCCAGGCTGGAGTACAGTGGTACAATTTCAGCTTACTGCAACCTCTGCTTCCCGGGTTCAAGCAGTTTTCATCCCTCAGCCTCCCGAGTAGCTGGGACCATGGACGTGTGCTACCACACCTGGCTAATTTTTGTATTTTTAGTAGAGATGGGGTTTCACTGTGTTGGCCAGGCTGGTCTCGAGCTCCTGGCCTCAAGTGATCAGCCCGCCTTGGCCTCCCAAAGTACTGGGATTACAGGTGTGAGCCACTGTGCCCAGCCACAAACAGTATGTTCAAAAGAAGTCTGAATGTATTTCTGTTTCTGGAGATCTAACCCTGAGTTGAAGGATAACCAGATACTGAATTTTGATAAGTACCACAGGTTTGCTTTCCAAAGAAAAGCTGAATTATCTGTTTCCTAACCATTCAGCAGTGTCTGTTGTACCATAGTCTCACCAACTTAGATGTTATCAGCAGTTCAATTTTTAACATCTGATAAATGAGAAATACTGTCTTTTTCTAGTTTTTCTTTCTGATTTTTAATGAATTTGAGAATTATTTTAAAACATTTTGTTCATTTGTATTTCTTCTGTGAACTCTTAGTTTTTACTCATTTCTGTTCAATTACTTTTCACATTCATTCTCTTTAAGTATTAAGAATATTAACCCTTCTTTGCCTCTTGCAAACACTTTGCCTAGCATATTTCTTTTAATTTTTGAAATAGTACTCATTATAGAACTATTAAGATTTTTTAGTCAATTCTGACTTCTGTATTGTATGTCTTATTCGAATGGCATTCTTCACCTTATAATTTTTTTAATTTCTCTTATGTTTTTAGAATGTTTGTAGTTTTTTATACTTCTCTCTTTATCTCTTCACACACCTTTAAATGTTATTTGTGTTTGTTGCTAGGTAGGATCTAAGTATATTTTACAATACGATCGTCTTTTGCCTAACAGTCATTTATTCAATATTAAATAATCAGTGTATTTCTCAGCGACTTGAAATTGCTACCCTTATTATTAAATTGGGTTTGTTTCTGGACTCCAGTTTTTATTTCTATTGATATATTCTTTTTCCCCACATCTGTTACTTACTAAGCTATTTAACCTCCCTAAGCTTGTTACCTTATAATAGAAGGGAAATAATGGTAACATCTATGTTGTAGGGCTTTGAGGAATAATGACACTATGAATATTAAGCACTTACCACATGCCTTGGTCATAATACGTGCTCAGTAAATGTCTGTTGCTGCTATTGTTGTCTTTTGCTTTTTTGTTTGTTTTTTGAGATGGAGTTTTGGTATTGTTGCCCAGGCTGGAGTGCAGTGGCATGATCTTGGCTTACTGCAACCTCTGCCTCCTGGTTCAAGCGATTCTCCTGCCTCAGGCTCCCTAGTAGCTGGGATTACAGGTACGCGCCACCATGCCTGGCTGATTTTTCATATTTTTAGTAGAGATGGGGTTTCACCATGTTGGCCAGGCTGGTCTCGAATTCTGGAATCTCAGCTGATCCACCTGCCTTGACCTCCCAAAGTGCTGGGATTATAGGCGTGAGCCACTGCACCCAGCTTTGTTGTTTTTATAATTATTATTATACTACTGTTATTCTTGTGAGAATCACATTATTTTAATTTCTATGGTTTCATGGATTAATTGGCATCTGATAGAGGAAACACACCCCATTTCATTCTATTGTTCTTTTACCAGATATCAAGGCCATCATGATTTCTCTCCCAGATGAACTTGAGAGCCAATTTAATTCCCCCACAACCCTGTTGAAACACAACAAACCAAAACAGCTTGTTGATTTGGTTGGGATTACATCTTAGTTTTTAGGTTGATTTGGGGAGGAATTGAGTAAGAAGATGTAAAATCTTAAGAAATGGCGACTAATTTCCTGTGGTTTGCTTCATATTTGGCAGTTACCAGATTTGCAAACCAGATTACACACTAGTTACTTAAAATGAGAAGAAACAAAATTGTCTTCAAGGCTGGCATAAGGCAATCACATTTTATGCCTAATATCATTTCAGAATGTTCACAGAATGAGGATAGTCCATCTGTGAATGATAATATATTGATAATTTAGGTGATTATGTTTCTAATGAAGTAAAATTTTAGATGCTTTACATAGGGGCCTATTAGCCTGTTCAGGCACTGGGCACATAGAGGAGTGCTTCTCAAAATGTGATCCACGGACTAGTGCCTGTCCATAAGCGTGTGCACAAAATGGATGTACAATGTAAGCATTGAGTTTATAGCAATTGACAGACTAATTTATATGTTAACTTGGGTAGTTTTAAAATTACAAATTTATATTTTGTATGTCATTTAATTTTATTTTTCTACTAGTATTATGAAATAGATTGGAAACAAATGAAAATGAGATAAAGCATGACACTGGTTGTTCATCACAGTTTGAGAAGCACTTATTTAGAATACTTTAGGCTATGAGGGGTAGGAAACCTTATCTTAAATTGACTTAAATAACTTTCTGCCCCCAAGCCTCATTTATGCTCCTGTGTAATGGCCACTTTTCTGTTCCAACAACTTTGTCATTTACTTTCATTAGTTAGTTTGTCCATGTCTGTCTGCCAGATTTGCTAGATTGTTTTTTAGAAAGGTTGTATCAGTTTACCTTCCTTGCAGCAATTTTTGGAATGCCTTTTCTTAGCACTCTGGGCAGCCAAAATTTAGGAGTCTTATATTTAAAAAATCTTTGCTAATTTGTTGTTAGTAAATTGCGTATTGGTTTAATTTGAATTTTCCATTTTTAACTTAGTTGAACAGTTTTCTGTGTCTATTGATTATATTTTTATTTCTCTATGTGGCTTCTGCACTTTATTCATTCACTTGGAATCTTGTGTTTTGATGATCTGTTTGCTTTTTATATGTACATACGTACTGACCCTTTGTCCACTAATAAAAAATTAGTAAGTCCCATTTTACTTAACTGCCATTAATGTTAATACTATATTTAAAAATAATTTAAATCTTCTTGTTACTTCTTCCATTGTGTTTAAATGTAGAGCATCCTCTCTCAACAAAAGATTTACCAAATATTGACCCTCTTTTTTAAAGCAAGAGGAATTTCAAGGGAGTGAATTTTAATATTTGTTTATGTGTTTGTTTTTGAATCTGTCTAAAGCATGTTTTGTTATATGCCTGGAGTAAGGATGTACATTATTTTATTTCTCTTCAGTTGACTATCTAATTATCACCAGTGTTACTGGATTAATTGTATCTTTTCTGACTGATTTATCTTACCACATTTATCATGTAATAAGTTCAGATTTGGGATCTTTTTTCCCTATGGATCTGCCTTCATAGTAAACTGTTCTACATATTGTAGGCTTTAAATACCTGATAATATCATCCCTGTGTTCCCAGTCTTTTTCAAAATGCTCCTAGTTACTTTTACTTGCTTTTTCCGCATGAATGTTTGAATCATTTATAGTAGTAGTCTGGTTTATGTTTGAGAACTAAGATGAAGAAACTTACAGTTTTGTTTTGATTCTAAGAAATACTGATAAATATGTGGCAAGTCATATTAGCTACCATTTGAAATAAATGTGTGCTTCTAGCACAGTATATTTCTACTCTCATTTTACTTATCTCACATTCCTTATCTCTTTTGACAAGTTCTCTTGTCAATACAAAGAACACTTAAATGCAATATTTCTCCATTTTGCCAATTTGAAAAAATATATCTATACATGTATAAAATAAATGTGTATGTTTATCCATAATTTCCCTTCTTGACTTAATGAAACTCATACTTCATGCTAAATTCACTGCAATTACTCAAAAATTTAAATCTGCATTTTAATTAAAATTAACTTTTTGTTTTAGGCTTTTCCCCCCCTTTTAATAATTCTTATGGGGAAAAAAGAAAAATGACTTCCTATTTCATTGCCTTAAGTCATTCTTTCTTTGATTACATTTGTGCTTTTAGAAAAAAAATGTATTTTACATTTATGTATTCCTTAAAGCAATTCTTTAACAACTGAGATTGGTGCCATGTACCATGGAGTGATGAATCCACTGAAGTTTTTATGATTTCCTTAAGGGTACACTAACTTTGATAAGAGCAGTGTAGCTAACTTAAATGTATAGGAGTTATATAATGCATGTTACAGAAATATGGTAGATAAAACATACAAGTTCACATTGTATGTGGTAGTATCATTGACTAATGTTATTAATGAAATAAACTAAACCACTGAAACAGAATTTCCATACATATATTAATCATGACATATATATTATCACTATGACCAAAATTTCAAAGGTATCACTATTTTTAACACTCCTTTTCATATTATTTAGCTCCTATTTTAGAAAGGCTTACTGATGTTTTTACGTTTAAACTCTTAACCTCATACATAAATTCTGTCTGCTGTATTACATTAGTTATCTGACCTTTGCTTTAAAACCTCAGTCTCTCATTCCCCTTCCCTCTTTTGTTTTTTTAGGTGACTTTGATTGTTTTAAAAAAATATATTCCTCTTATTGAGATGAAATCTGATGTCTTTTGCTCTAAGAATGCTCCTTTTTCTGCCCTGTGCCTAAACGTGAACTCTGTTCTTCTTACCATTTGATTATGTCAGATGCCAGCCATCATGCTCCCTCAAAGTCTTCTCCTCCCATCCTAGGCGGACTCTTCTGAATTTTCATAAAGTGGCTGACAGCTTTAAATAAAACATGTAGTCACTAAATAAGTACAGCATGCCAGATAGTCCCTGACCACTGCTTGGAATGAGGACTTATTATTTGTCTCTTGACAAAATAGTGTTTCATAGCTCTTTTCTGAGTTCTCAGAGCACACAGTTATATGAACTGGAATTTATATTCTCTAGATCATCTTATTTTTATTCAGCTCTTAGTAATTTGAAAATATTTTAGCTTTGCTATGTCCAAAGAGTTTTTCTGTCAAATAATTGCCTGGCAAATAATGTTTCTTTCTTTTCAACACCACAAAGACTTCCCATTAACTGCTTTATTAACCTGTAGTTCTCCTGACGAAACTCCAGTCTTAAGTAATCTCTATTCTTTTTCTACCCTATATCACACTATTTTGGTACACTTACATTTATGTTTATAAATGTTAAGTAATTTTCTTATAAATTTTGTAAAGACCTTATTCCATTGCAAGGTAAAATCATTGTCATCATTCTGTGTTTTTAAAATTTATCCTGTTTTAGATAATGACCACTTATGAACCAGTGACTCACTGACTTGTATGATTGGGTGACTAGCCATGGAACTTTAAATAAGTTGCTTAACCTCTCTGTGCCTTGGGTTCATTTTATACGGAAGATTAGGTAGAATAATTTCAGCTGTGTTTTCCTGCTCAGATTTATTGCCTAAAAGTTCATCTACAGACACACCTGAATGTCCTGGTAATGATGTGGAAGTGAATAATCTCAGTAAGTTTTTTTTTTTTTTGAAGAAAAGAGGCTTAAAAAAATTATTTGAGCTTTACAACTTGATGTTATGAGATACATATAGATAGTAAAATGGTTACTACACTGGAGCAAATTAACATATCCATCATATCACATAATTACTTCTTTTGACAACAAGAGCAGTTAAAACCTATTTAACGAAATCTCTAATCAGTACATTTTAATTAGCTATAGTCCTCATTATTGTACTTCAGTGTCTGCTCTCTAGACTTTGTCATCCTGCATTATCTGCTACTTTGTATCCTTTGAATATATCTTCCTATTTTCTCTTTCTCCTCTCTCCTCTCCTCCCCCACCCCATAACCATAACTACTGGTTTGTTCTGTATCTTTGTATATTTGACCTTGACCTATTTTTGTTTCTGTGGGTTTTGTTTTTTATTTGTTTTTTTGGGGGGGGGGTGGGGTGGGGGGGGAGACCTGGAGGCCATTATGCTTAGTGAAAGGAGCCAGATACAGAAAGAAAAATATTGCATCATCTCACTTATATGTGGAATTGTGAAAAAAGAAACTTTGTTTTTTAATGCCACAGAGAGAATGTAGTTTATAATTACAGCTTCCAAAGTTTCTTATGTCTTTTCTTCAGACCTATTCCTGGAAAGTTTGAAAAGAATGTGATCTTATGCCCCATACTGGAGGGCATTAGTCTTTTTTGTCAAAAAACTTTATTGAAATTGAATGAAGACATCATAATGAAAGCTCATTTAAAAACCTACTTAAGCGAAAAGTACTTTTCTAAAATAGGTTATGTTTGATGTAATTTGATAAATAAAAATGGTCAGATTCAGAAATTTCTCATGTATGGGTAATAATTTGGGTAATTGAATAATTGTTTACTGGAATTATGCTAATGGTGCTAAGAATGGCTTGAAACCATGTTATGTGAGGTTTATTAAGGATATGCACGTGTTGCTTGCTTGCATGCATTACTCTTGTGATTTGCTAAAAAGGGAAGCATATGCTTGAATAATATGTTCTCATGCTGAGAGACTTAATTATTTTTCATGATGGGTTCCAGCTAAAAAGAAAATGTTTCACAAATTGGCAACAGCATGAATTTATATTGTCAGCTAGTACACTCTGCTAGCCTGTGTCACCAGATGCTGCTTCTCTTCTATACCCCTTATAATAATGTGTGCCATCACTTTATAAGCATCTGCTACAGTACTTTGGAAGAATTTCCCTTGAGACAAATTAGGAATTGTCCACCCAGTTAAGTTTAAGCTGCACATCCCAAGTTATGGAGAATCTCTGTGAAGAAAGAAACTTTACATCTGGGTTTTTTGTTTGTTTATTGTTTTGTTTTTTTAATTAACTGTGTTATTACTTGGAAACTGGAGTTACATTATCCGGTGTGGTAGCTACTATCCACATGTGGCTATTGAGTCCTTAAAATGTATCTGCTGCGGTTTTGTAATATGAAAAATGTGAAATATAATAATTGTATATTTATTACATATAAATGAATTGATATTTTTATACATAGGTTATGTATATTGTTAAAAATCATTTCACCTAGCTTTAAAAAAAAAGCTTTTTAAAAAAATGTAGCTATTAGAAAGGGTAGATTGTATTAGTGGCACACATTATATTTCTCTTGGACCACACACTGATTTAGAGTGGTTGATTACTTGTGGATCAGAATAACCGAATATGAGTAGCCTTAAATTTTAAGTGAAGTTTAATTAACTTTATTTAAAGTATCTTTTCATTTATAAATTTTTACATACTGTCCTCTGTGTATATCATGAGTATTTCTACTCCAAAGCTGTGCTTATTTTGTTTTCTATGCCTGGATTAGCAAAACACCTGCTCCCAACTTCTGCCCCATTGATTTTAATGTGTCTATACTTGAAGATCTCCTGAAAATCTCAGACCATTGTATGAAACTAGTCTTCTGGTCTTACCCACTCCACAATGATTTCCCCCTTCTCTGAATTTATTTTTGCAACTACAAAGTATGTAAGAAAGCTAACACTTAATTCATGTATCTCTAATCTTTAAAAGTTATGTTTCTTAGTTTAGAAACATTTTGAGGAGGAAGGATAGGTTGTTCTTCTGTTTTCCCTAAAATGATCATCTTCAATACACAACAAACTACTAGTGGATAATTGGTTAATGTCCCCTTTATGAGCTGGAACCTCAGTCATTCTTCCAGCTTCCTAGTACCTTGACAGATACTGCTAACACTACAAGACATAGATGTATGATGTATGATTATCTTTTGGTCAAGCCAATTTTTAAGTGGTGCCTTAGAGAAAGAAAAGTAATGACACTTTAATAAAAACCGAGGAAATTCACTTTTGCCTTTTTTTAAATTAACTCTGTCATGGTCTCCTTTGTACTTTTTATCTGTAACGTATCCCTTTTTACTTAAAAAAATGGCCTTTGAATGTTCAGGATGATGCGCGCCAACTCTTCGTGCTAGCTGGAGCTGCAGAAGAAGGCTTTATGACTGCAGAACTTGCTGGAGTTATAAAGAGATTGTGGAAAGATAGTGGTGTACAAGCCTGTTTCAACAGATCCCGAGAGTACCAGCTTAATGATTCTGCAGCATAGTAAGTAATCATAACTTCAGAACTAAACTATCATGAGTAATTACTTGCAAATCAAATATACCTCCAAGTCAATTTTATTGCAGAATTGGCTGAAACATTCTTGTACAACTTAGGATATTCAAGATGACAGTATTTTAAAACTTTATCTGTCTATGTGTGGGGTGTGTGTGTGTGTGTGTGTGTCTATATAGATAGCAATGATATTTCCTATATGTTCAATAGTGTCTCAAGACTCATGCTATGAAACTCTAATTGAAACATGCAGAATGGTCAAGAAAGTAATTGGAACTCTGAATTGGGTTGTATTTCTAATTTACTTTGAGCTATCTTAATAAGAGTATAACTGATTTGAGCTCTTTTCATTGTGCTAGTAGTGCCTGAGAAGTGTTACTTGTTCAATGACAGGTACTGTGAGTAGTGATTTTTTGAAGGCGTGCAAGGTGACTCCAAGATATTTTTCACTAAATAAAATAGCTCGTATATGAAAATTGTCAATTGTGTGTGTCCCCTGTTACATTTGATACTGTTTCCAGATATTTAAGTACAGTTTTTTGGAAGAAAAATCTGCCCCTGATTTTTCAGGTGGTAGACCCAGAAAGTTTGCAAAGCAAGTTGTGATAAAACCTAATCAGAAGGACTGGATGAGGTGGCTCATTGCTTGTAATCCCAGCACTTTGGGAGGCCAAGGTGGGCAGAACACTTGAGAAGTTCAAGACCAGTCTGGGCAACTTAGCGAGACCCTCATCTCTACAAAAAATACAAAAATTAGCCAGACATCGTGGTGCACACCTGTGGTCCCATATGTTGTGTGGTTTAGTGTGTTTATGTAAGAAATAATGAATATTTTATCACCCACATCAATCTTTATAACCTGTATAAAAAATCTACATTTTAACATTTTACACTGATATACCTTAACCATATATATTATGCAGTTTATACATGTATATATAACATATACACATAGAATATGTTTCATATTCCAAATAGTATCATACCCTATACAAAGAGGTATTCCTTGACACACTGAATTGGTCCTTGCTTTCCAATTTTAGATACTCCTAATACAATGTACTTTTTCTTCAGCTTTACATTTATTTTGAGATTATTTTATTTCTGTTTATGTTGTGAATATTTGATTGTTTTCTGTCTCTGCCATTATGTTGTAAATTCAGTAATGTGTTTTTACCTAATATTGTATTCCCATAGCCTGACGCAGTCATCACTCAATATGATCTTAATAATGAATGAATTAATAAACCAGACATCACAGAAGCTAGAAGACAAATTAGAAAAAATTCTTAGAGGAAGAACACAACTCTTTAAACCATATTTGCTTTGACACCACCAGCATCTGCAAAGATTTAAGAGGGAATCACTATTATGAGAAGATTGCTTTGAGTTGAGCTCACTGAAAGGATCTCTTTCAATAATTAAGGGATGCTATTTGGGAATGACAGATTGAAGTTCTCTTTCTCACCATGTAGGGAAACTTCCAGACCCTCTCAGTGTCTTGTCCAAGACCGTCTCTCCTGTGCACACTACTTGGACATGAGTTAACAAAAACGTAGGCCAGGCATGGTGGCTCATGCCCGTTAATCCCAGCAGTTTGGGAGACTGAGGCGAGAGGATCACTTGAGCTCAGGAATTCCAGACCAGCCTGGGCAACATACTGAGACCTTGCCTCTACAAAAAGTTAAAAAAAAAAAAAAAATTAGCCAGGCATGTTGGTCCATGCCTGTAGTCCTAGCCACTTGAGAGGCTGAGGCAGGAGTATCACCCAGCCCTAGAAGGTTGAGGCTGTAGTGAGCCATGACTCTGCCACTGCATTCCAGCCTGGGCGACAGAGCAAGACCGTGTCTCAAAGAAAAAAAATTAAAATTACAGAATGAAAAATATGTTGCTTTGGTTTTTCATTATTTTATTTCTAGTGGTTGTGACCTTAAAATGGCACTAATGTGGCTGTTTTTTAGGAATGAAGAAAGTCATAGAAACATTTTTCTCCATTGTGATTAGAGGGCATCTTGATTTATGAGTTCTTGACTAGGGATGGTAAGATGTAGTCAAATTGCCCATTAGGACTGAGTAGCCACCAGTTCACACTTTATATTTTTAATCATTTAAAACAGTCAGAGTTTCTCACAGTGCCTGCTTTTCTTCTTCGTCTTACTGAAATATTATTTTTAAAGATTCTTTGATCTATAGCAGTTTTGAGCAAAGAAATCTGTGAGTAGTCAGAAAACATTTTAAGTAAGAGTAAAGAGGCAGTAAAATCTTGCCATGGCTTGTTTGATTTGTTAAATTGGATTTTCTTACAGTAAACATTTGGAATTAAAAGCACAGAGAAAGTACTGGAGGATTATCACCAATGTGATAATAAGATTCTCTTAAATTCAGTAAATACAATACAGGTAACTCAAGCTGTCATCTCTCTGTGTATATACTGAGCACATACATACACTATACTGTCTAAAACATTTTTTTATTTCTATGTTATCAGTCACCTTACAGCTCTTGTAATAAAAACGCTGTGGTGAAACTCTGTATATTCAGCCGACCTTAGGACTCATTCCAAACTCCGTATTTAAGGCTCTATATAGCTTACGAGTGGCGTTACTCTCCAAGAAAGAACCTGCAACTGTTCCCATCTCCATACTGATTTACAGCTTCTCCTGGGGCAGTGTCATTCCTTTTTTCCCATCCCATTATTTATGTTTCTGTTTACACCCCTTACTATCCATGAATCCTTCTTTAATCACCTAGGTCCACATTAATCTCTCCATACTGCACTTTCTGTGAATTACTGACTGTACCATACAATTTGATAAAAAATTAACTTATTCTCTTACATTGAATGGTATGATACCACTACATTCTTATATCACAACATATATAGCACCAGTGGCAGAGAGGGACTAAAATGTGTATTGATTTACAGAGTGGTAAAGTGCAGAGTAAAGGAGTATGTGCTGTTTTCCGGTATGTAACATAAGACTGGTTGAAAGAAACTCTTATTCAGCCTTTGGGTAGAGTTTTCATCACTACTTGCTCCAAAATTAAGATTTTAAAAATCTTCAATAAAAAAGAGTGACGTCTGGATCATAAACACAGTGCTGTATCCAAAAAGTATGATAAAGAATCTAAGAAACAAACTTACAGGGTGTAATTTTTTTTTTTTAAGCTAGTCTCTTTTCTTTGAATTAGTAATAACTGTCTCTAAGAAATAAAGTACACATTTAAAAAATACTAAAAGAGCTTCGTGGTTGCAGAGGTGTAAACAGTTTTATTTCCGTTGGAATTACATAAGATACAAGCTTAAACTGGTTTATATCTTTACCCAGAAATTTTAAACCTTTTATTGTTTTGAGATTATTGCATGTATTGAAATGTGTTTTAATTTTTGTTTTGAATGATCTTTATTGGCTGTATTCACTATTAACATGTTGTTTTGTTTAATGTTTTCAGCTATTTGAATGACTTGGACAGAATAGCTCAACCAAATTATATCCCAACTCAACAAGACGTTCTTAGAACTAGAGTGAAAACTACAGGAATTGTTGAAACCCATTTTACTTTCAAAGATCTTCATTTTAAGTGAGTAGCTTTGAAACATATGATTTCTAAATTTAGATATAAAACATATTGCTTTAGAAATAAAAGGTATTTTAAAAACACCATTAAAACTCTAGAAGAAAAACTAGCCAAAACCATTCAGGACATAGGCACAGGCAAGGACTTCATGACTAAAACACCAAAAACATTGGCAACAAAATCCAAAATAGAGAAATGAGACCTAATTAAACTCCAGAGCTTCTATACAGCAAAAGAAACAATCATTAGAGTGAACTGGCAACCAACGGAATGGGAAAAAATTTTGCAATCTACCCATCTGACAAAGGGCTAATATCCAGAATCTACAAAGAACTAAAACAGATTTACAAGAAAAAAAAAAAACCCATCCAAAAGTGGGAGAAGGATATGAACAGACACTTTTCAAAAGAAGACACATATGAGGCCAACAAACATATGAAAAAATGCTCATCATCACTGATTATTAGAGAAATGCAAATCAAAACCACATTGAGATACCACCTCATGCCAGTTAGAATGATGATCATTAAGAAAATCTGGAGACAATAGATGCTGGAGAGGATGTGGAGAAATAGGAACATTTTTACACCGTTGGTGGGAGTGTAAACTAGTTCAACCTTTGTGGAAGACAGTGTGGCAGTTCCTCAAGGACCTAGAAATTCCATTTGACCCAGCAATCCTATTACTGGGTATATACCCAAAGGATTACAAATCATTCTATTATAAAGACACATGCACACGTGTGTTCATTGCAGCACTGTTTACAATAGCAAAGACTTGGAACCAACCCAAATGCCCATTGACGATAGACTGGACAAGGAAAATGTGGCATATGTACATCGTGGAATACTGTGCAGCCATAAAAAACAATGAGTTTGTGCCCTTTGTAGGGACATGGATGAATCTGGAAACCATCATTCTCAGTAAACTGACACAAGAACAGAAAATCAAACACCACACGTTCTCACTCATAGGCGGTTGTTGAACAATGAGAACACAGAGACACAGGGAGGGGGAGCATCACACACTGGTGTATGTTGGCAGGGCCAAGGGAGGGGATAGCACGGTGGAAAGGGGTGTGGAGGTCGGGGGAGGGATAACATGGAAAAATGCCAGATGTAGGTGACGGGGGATGGAGGCAGCAAACCACACTGCCATGTGTGTACCTATGCAACAGTCCTGCATGATCTGCACATGTACCCCAGAACCTAAAGTACAATAAAAAAATAAATAAATAAAAGGTATAATAAAAGTTTACAACATTTTTACAGTTGGTAATTACAGTTGGAAAAAAACTTTCTTCAGATGACTGGACCAAAGAATTTTGGGTAAAAGAAGGCAAAAAAAAGCATTCCTGAGAGGAATATTTTTATTTAAGAAAACTAGCCAGGCAAATTCCTTTTTGCCTGTAGTTTTTACAGTGACTCAAACAAAGTAGTTTTTGGCTTTTGTTTCTAAATAGAAAATTCTGCTCTACTATGCTGTGTTTTCAGTAAGCGTTGCCATCTATTTTTAGGTAAAAAGAGAGCAAGTTTTACGGATAGCATAAATGCTTATTTATGGAAATGTTAAGAAAGATGAGCACCTTTAAAATTTTTTTCATGGAAAGTTTTCCTTCATGGAACGTATCTTCCCTATGAGGGAGCTAGTTTATATACTATTTCATGATGAGAAATAATTCATTTAATTTAAGATGTACTGAATATCAGCTTAGTAAGATCTGTGCAGAAAAGCACTGAATTGTAGCCTTTATAAATGCAAGGGGTCTTGGAGTACATGTTCTAGTTCCCTCATTTTATGATGAACCAGGCTCAGGAAGGTTTAGTAAAACATCACATTCAAATTTACAAAACTGCTTTTCTTTTTTTCCATTAAATAACAGTTTACAAGGTATGAGGAAACTTGTTGGACTTAAACACGACCAAATATAATGTTTTCATTTGCTGATCTTGTTTTATCTCTACAGCCTTCACGGTCAGTTACTTTAATCTGTTTCCCTTCCAGGTCATCTGCTAGTCATTACTACAACTTTCTTCTTCTAAAATGCTCCACTTACGCCTTTCATTGTTCACTCAAACAAAATTGCCTAAATTAAGTCTATACTGT
This sequence comes from Ateles fusciceps, assembly GCA_036589455.1. Classification (NCBI taxonomy): domain Eukaryota; kingdom Metazoa; phylum Chordata; class Mammalia; order Primates; family Atelidae; genus Ateles; species Ateles fusciceps. Next base: position 6,203,524 of record JAZHEH010003404.1, on the reverse strand, counting down.
TATTCATCATTTCTTAAAGTAATAATTACATCATGGAAAAAGAAATTATGTAGCCTGTGTAAAGATACATATATTAATAACATCACAGGATGGTCTACTGAAACAAAACTTCTGTATTTTCATAGAAATCTAAGACCACTGTAGTGTTACTTGATGTAAAAAATTCGAATTAAAAAATGCAGATGTTTCTTTTTTGCTTCTTAGTATTATTTGTTTCAGTACATTGAATCTAAATAAAGAGGTTGGCAGAATTTCTTTTTTTATAATCTGCTAGTTTTTTATAATTCATATTCATTTAAAATGTCACATGTCCTAAGTGCCAGTTGAGTGTTCAGTTGAAGGAACACCAAACACAAAGCCCTTGATCAGCTTTAGGAGGCCCGTGTGAAGTCAATGCCTAATTTTTATGAATTCACTAGTAAATAGTCCTGTAAATGAAAATAATAAAAATGCTAGAATTAAATGAGTGGTAGACCTACAGGATTTTGTTGTTGTTCGTTTAAGTTTAACGGGTAGGGATTTTTCTGTTTGTTTTTAACCCAACAAGGTTAAGATTGATTTTAAGGAAGATTGCCACTTCAGTCATGGGCATCAGTTAGATCCCATCTCACAGCTACAGAGCTTTATAGATACATCCCCAAACTGAGCCCACTCCAGTTGTCACCACAGGAAATTGGATTAGAAAAGGTGTTTATGATCTGTTTTTCAAAATTTTAATATTTTACATTTTTCTAAATTTCAGCTTTTAAATACAATGAAGGATTAGATAAATCATTTATCAATTTGTGATTTTTTTTTAAGATTATGTTTAGTGGAGGTTTTTGGTTTCTTTGTAGAAATTCAGTCTTTACAAGACTGTGTATATATCTCCTTAACCCAACTCCATCCGCACAATACCAAGAAGAATTTTTTTTAAAAAAGATTACAAAAGCAAAAATAATAAACTGTTATGTTACTCTGTTTGCCAAAAAGTAATTTATCTGCATTTGGTTTGCAAATGGAGTGTCCTATATCTTTATTGAAATTATTTTGTCTTTTTTTTTCATTAAAAATTATATGGTTCAACATAATCGTTCTAAATAAATCTTTACTGTGAATTATGAATTAGGCTTTGCTTCAGTTAACTCTATTGCTCTGAAATGGTCATGATAATAAAGCAGAATTTCTAAAATCATCTTGGAAAAAAGGTTTCTTGTGAAAAAAAATTATCAGTTCACCTCATAAAGAAAGCTCACTGTTACAATTAGTGAGCACTATTAAATTATGTGCAATGATACTTCTGATTGCTTCCATAAGTATTTTAAATTTAATACATTTGTTACTATCACTTGTCACTGATATATCAGTGGTTCACGTAATTGAATTTACCAGAGAACTAAAGCTTTATTTCAGTTTTTCATGGCTACTGAAAAAACAAACATTGACCTGATTTCTTAAAGATCTAGGTCATTATTAATTTATCTGGCAACATTAGCTTTGTGCTTTAATGCATGCTGTGGTTTTGCATATACTTTTTTCCCCCCCCTTTTCATTTTTTCTAAGAAAAGCCCTCGGTGGACATTTTATGCTGCTGTCATTAACTCTTACTGAAAGCATTTACTTTCTTTTAGTCTGTTCATTACTATTTCTATAATATCAAATAAACAAATTCAGTACTCTGATTTCAAGTAATCAGATATGTCTGATCTGGAGAATATTGTCATTTTATCTTAAAACTGTAAGAAGTCATTTTATTGACAAGGAAGTTCACTATTAGATTGGGCCTTACAACTTTTTTTTTTTTAACTTAGTATACCTTAGATTATGATTTTGGTTTTGCTCACTTTGTTTTAAATATTGTGTTCTAAGGCAAACTTAAATTATGTTCAGGTAATGGCTTAAGTAGTCTCCCCTTATTTGAGGATACGTTCCAAGAACCCCTTTGAATGCTTGCAACTGCTGAGTTACTGAACCCTATATACACCATGTTTCTTCATAGGCATGCATCCCTATGATAAAGTTTATAAATTCCGCACAGTAAGAGACTGACAACTAACACTAAAATAGAACAATCATAGCAACATACTATAATTAAAAGTTACGTGAATGTGGTCTCGCTGTCTCAAAATACTGTAATATTTTTGGACCTTGGTTGACCAAAGGTAACAGAAACTGCAGAGAGTGAAATCAGAAATAACTGGGAACTACTGTATTTCTAACCAGTATTATCTCAGGAGAAAATGTGTGGAGTTGGAGTTAGCAAGTAAAGATTCTAGATCTAGGTTCCCCTAATAAGTATTTGGGTAAACTTGGTTAAGCTTCTTAACAGGCTATTAGAGTTTTGCTCTGTGTTAGAGCCTTAAAAATAAAATGAGTTATTGCCTATGAAAAATGTTGTAAAAGTGAGAACTCTATAAATGGTAATAAGTGGCAGTGGCAAATGTTAAATCAGTTATTTGGTACTTAAGGCAGTCTGAATTCACTAAAATTCGCTTTCCATCTTGGTCAGGTACACTCTTAAGCATTTATTTCAGAACCATACTTTCCACTTCCAGCCTAGGTTTTTCAAACCTGTCATTTCAACATTGAGCAAATACTGGGATTCAGTAAAGTTGACACTCAGCATTATCCTTCCAGGAGGTTCATTTATCGTACTCCATTTAGGCTTGGTTGAGGTTGATGTAATTTAGTTGCTGTTTTTATTCGCTGACTTAAAGATAAACACAGGTTTGTCAGGAACCTCAGATAAACTTTGTCTTATTTTGGATTTTGAATTCTGTTAAATTACTATCATTGCTACCATATGGTTTCAACTTTGCTTTTTATAGGTTAAATGAGCCTCAGATGAGTGAGAGCAGAAATGCATTTAGAATAATTCTACTGGGAACGCTTGAGTGTGGTCATCATTTTGTGGTTTTTTGGTGCTCTTCATATTGTAATCATTTAATTTTAACTGCTGAGTAAAATTTCAGTTTCACATTTAAAAAATTACTGGTATTAACAAATTCAAAATAAGGCAATATAGCATCATAATTTAAGAATTCATATTATCCCTATGACTAGGTATTTATGGCCAGTGTCTGTGTGGTTTATTTTGCTTTAATTAAAGAATCAGCAATTTCATTTTACTTTTTTTTTTTTTTGCCAGATATAGAATTAAAGCATTTTTCTTTCCTAAAATTATGAGATAAATTTCTATTTCATTTCTATAGTACTGTAAATGTGTTATGGATTTTGGAATACAACATCCAGTTTATGAGTTTGATATCCTTATATGGTTAGCTAGCTTTGTACCAGTTGATTTTGGTGACAGGGGTGTTAGATGCTAATCTGAGGCATAAATCAACACATCTCAGCATGTCCAACATCTCCTTCCACTTCACCCTTCAGAATCCCTAAGAAAACTCAAATTCATTTCCTATGTGATGTTAATTTAAACTCTCATCATTTCATATGAAAGAGAACATACTATATTTTTGCTCTTTTTTAATAGAAATTCAGGACTTAACAGTATATAAAATAAGATATTTCTAATGTAGGTACAGAGGAATGAATAATACTTGTACATTTTTATCTACCATTATCTGGAAAAATACTTAGTGTTTCCTCTGGTTGTTACCTTCATTTAGCCCTCTCTGAATTCCAACAAACTGAAGTAGTTTGATCATTTGTAATATCAGTTCTCAGTCATTGTTGCTTCTGGATTAATTAATTGGCTTGGGAATTAATTGATTCTCAAAATGATGGCACCCAGACTAGTAACATCTGACTCCTAATATTCTGAATCACACCAAAGTTTGCAAACCACTAGCTTAGACTTCGAGTTCTTTCCATGACCATTCTCTACCTATCATCCCATGTCCTCCTTCCCTGTGTGTCTGGTTCCATTTAGCTTATAGTTCATTCTTTAGTTTATCTCTTCCACTCTCATTTTACTATAAGCAGCAAAGAGGAAACTGCAGCCTTCTACACTTTGCTTGCAAATTTCCTCAGCTGAATATTAAAGTTCATTGCTTAGAAGTTGCACCTTCCACCCAGCACTGGAATACAGTTCAGCCAGCTGTTTGCCGCTTTATAACAAGGACTGTCTTTCCTGTAGTATATAATAACATGTTTTCATTTCCTTCTGAGGCCTCATTAAAAGCTCCTTTAACATTCATATATCTACCAACATTCTGTCCACAATGATACGTGTATTCTCAAAGACAACAGAAGCTCTTTCCAGGTGTATTTCCATCTGAGCTCTTAGGTCTTTCTCCCAATTTCTACCAGCAGTCTTTTCAAGACAATCTAGTTTTCCTGTCTGTCAAATGCTTAAATTTTTTTCCACCTCCTACATATTACCCAATTCCATAGTCACTTCCATGTTTTTAGGTATTTGTTAGAGTAGCACCTCACTCTCAGTACTAAAAATTGTGTCAGTATTCACCAGAAAAGCAGATCCATTAGGTTATGTTTATTTAAAGGAATTGGTTTATGGGATTATGAAGGCTAGCAAGTCTGAAGTTTGTAGGGTAGGTCAGCAAATTTGGACATGAGTTGTCATGACGTTGTTCAGGAAGAATTACATTTTCTTCTGGGAAACCTCCGTTTTTGCCAGTTTTGGCCTGTAGAGTGGTGAGGCCTGTTAAATTATTGAGAACAGTCTCCATTGCTTAAAGTTAACTGATTATAGATGTTAACCATTTCTATAAAATACCTTCACAGCAACATGTGAGGTGTTTGATTAAATAAAACCTAGATAAATGTATGATGGCGTAGCCAAGTTAACACACAAAACTATACCGTCACAGAGAGAAAATGTGAGCTCGGGTCGTTTGGGTTGTTACTTATATTTGTTATTGGATGGACAGGGTATATGTAACATCTAACCAGAGAAGTTATCTAAGATACGCTATCTTTTCAGTCAAGTTATTTTCAAATTGTGTTCCTGGGCATTTTAGCAAATGGTAGCTCAATTTAAATCATTTTAATTTACTATCATTTATTTTATTCTTGTTAGATCTTTATTACCAGCTGTGCTTTTTACCTCTTAACTGTTTATTTTGTGGTAGAAACATTTTGTTATATTGCTTACCTGAATTTAATGAACAATTTACCAGCTAAGCCAAAAGAATGAAGCCCTCTTAAATGATGATAAAAGTAACAATACTAGTTGATGTACTCAGATTTGGTTTATAGGCCAGTACTGCTCTGTAGGGAAAATTCTTTTTGCCTGGGAATTAAATAGGAACTATTTTAATTAGTGCACCATCTAGATAAATGGAGCCTTTAGAAATGTACCAGTTTGCATAGTGTTTTCATTATATAAGTGGTTATTTCTAGGTTGCATAATGTAGTCTATGCAAATTTTAACTTTTGCTTAGCTTTATAAAGTCTTATAAGAGAAAAAGAATAGACTATTGTCTTTATATTGTTTGATTTTGCTGCTACTTTGTTCACTAACCTACAGTGGTTCACTCTTGTATATTGTATAAAAATTGAGGTTTTTTTCATTCTAAATGTTAAGGCCATTCAATAGGATCACTCATTTATTTTATATTTCAGTTCTCTCATTTTGTAATGTATCATGATTTTAATTTTTATGCAAACTTATTTTACCCCTATCTGAATTTTATTTGCTTGCCCTACATTTTCTTACCTGGAATGATTTCTTCTTTATATCAAAGCACTGTTTATTACTTCTGAGCCAAAAGGACATATTGTAGTAGGAGGAGAGAAGGTCTCTGTTCTCTGCCTTCAATGTTCGTGACTGTGGCAAATGGAATATTTACTCTTTGATCTCTGCATTCCCCAGTTGCTTCATGTGACTTCTCAGTGTTTACACATAGTGCAGTTCATTCATTTGTGTTTGCTTTAATGTTCTAAGTGTTCTCATGTGTGTTAATGTCTAGTTTTTTTTTTTTTTTGAGGGTATTTTTGTTTTGCTTTTGTTTTAGAGATACCCTCCCTTCAATCAAAAACTTTAAAAACCAGCAGTTCTTTTTCCGCTTTTGAGAAGTCCAGTTTGTGACATTGTTTTCCTCCCATAAAGTCCTTCTCTCCTTCCTTTCCTCACACATTTCCACAACTATTCGGAGCTTTTTTGTTAGCATTAAAGAACTCCTCAGAGCTTTTTGAACATTTAATGTGATGCCAACTCGTTTCTTCTCTTAACAGAATGTTTGATGTGGGAGGTCAGCGATCTGAGCGGAAGAAGTGGATTCATTGCTTCGAAGGAGTGACAGCGATCATCTTCTGTGTAGCACTGAGTGACTACGACCTGGTTCTAGCTGAAGATGAAGAAATGGCAAGTAGAACTACTTTAAGAGTTGAGCTTGAAACATGAAGAGCTGAAGATGCTGCCAAGAATTTTTCTGAGAAAAATTCTTAAGAAATTCTTTCTAATGTCTATAATAATTTTAAAGTACAGGGTCTTTCCTCTAACTTTTCTATTTGTGTAATAAAGAGAAATATACTAGAGAAGCCCAGGTGGATCTTGAGGAAAAGGAAAACATGGAGAGTCAGTGTCACCTCAACCCTGGAAGCTTAAGGATGCATTTCTATATCTAATATCTACATAGAAAATGGAAATATAGTTACATAGTAGACCAAGGTTTCCTTTTCTTAATTTGTTACTTCTGTTAGTTTAGTAAATCTTTAATACATGTAATGCTTTGTTGCTGCCCTGTAATTTTTAGATATGTTTCAATGTACCATCAAAATGGGGGAAATGTTTTTAAATAGAAATGTGAAACTTTGTCATTTTAAGTTAACTTTACCACATAGTGGGGGAAAAAGGAGTAGAAATGTCAGTTTTGTACAGCTGACCCTTGAACTGTAGGGGTTTAAGCTGCATGGGTCCACTTATATTAGATTTTCTTTCAACCAAGCACATTAATGGGATGCGAAACCTGAGTATACAAAGAGCCAGCTTTTCCTATATAGCAGGTTTTCCAACTCCTGAACTTGAGTATATGCAGATTTTGGTACCATTAGGGGGTCTTGTACCAATCCCCCCTGAGTATACTGAGGGACGATTGTATTTTTAAAAGCAAGTATATGAAATTATAGTGCAGTAGGTGCAGTGCAACACCACATGTTCATTTCTCTCATTTCAGCACTATAAAATGTATCAGTGCCCTATTTGAGCACAGATCCTGGAAGGTCAAGAAACAGGAATTAGAAGTGTCCTTCCAATATTTATATTTAATATAATATTTAGAGTATTGGGCTAATTGGGTCTTAGCTTGTTCAACTTTATTTATTAATCTTTAAAAACCTTGAGTTATCTTTTAATGGAAACTAAGATGAAATGAACTCTATGACAATGCCATGTTCACACTTCACATCCCTAGATTATAACAACCTGTAGCAGGATGTTCCCCGGCACAGTGCATGACATGTAGTGGTCATTCAGCAAGTGAAAGTTGAATGCAAAAAGTGATGAAAGATGATTAGACACTTATCTCACCTAAAGTGAAAGTGTGTTTGTTCTGAAATGGCAGAAATATATTTTTGTGATACGTTATATATTTTTCAACAGACCAAACTCTGTTTATTACAACACCTATTATTTTTTAAAATAGTCCTTAAAAATCCTTGCTGTTAGTGACAAATTTTTTTTTCTGTTACAGAATCGAATGCATGAAAGCATGAAGTTGTTCGACAGCATATGTAACAACAAGTGGTTTACAGATACATCTATTATACTTTTCTAAACAAGAAGGATCTCTTTGAAGAAAAAATCAAAAAGAGCCCTCTCACTATATGCTATCCGGAATATGCAGGTATCTTACTTTTCTGGGAATAACTTGTCAAGTTACATATTTCTAAGTGAAACTTCCCCTAAGGCAAAAATTTGGTTGTTCATTTGAATCTGTTGGCGTAGTGATTCTTACAACTTTAAGGGATATTATTTATCAAACTTCATTTGAGCACAAATATTTCCTTAAGATATGGATGAAATTACTGAAAATAATGTATTCATTTTATGGAAAAGCTGTTAGATAATTTTTAGTGATTACTCCAAGTTAATATATTATTTTTTTAAATCCAGTTAACAGATTTTATATGTCAGGTACTGTGTGATGTACAATGAATAAGACATGTCTCTGTTCACCGTCTAATCTCAAAGACAGACACACTTAAACAACAAGCAATAGCAATCCAATCTACTGCTAAAATAGAACATGAACATTATTGTAAGGGGGGAAAATAAAGATGGAATCGGTGAGGCAGCTATCTCTTCCAGAAAGGCAGGCAAGGTTTCACAAGAAGCCTGAACTTTGGTAATGAGACTGTTAATGGTAACTTTAATTTACTACGATGGAAAATTCCCTTGAGTGAGAAAGGTAGACCCGAAGTACAGCCCTCACTTTTCCGTAATTAGCTTTTCGATCTTGAACAAGGCAGTTAGTTGACCTAGGTCTCAGTATTTCATCTGCGCAGTCAGAAGTTGGGCTAAAACATTGGTTTCAGTTTAGTTCCTTGGAGCACCTCCTGGGTTGCTGTTGAAGGTGGAGATGAGGGAGGGAACAGAGCTAATTACTGCCCCCCCCATCCACCACCTTATAACTTTTTCATTAAAGCAGAGTAACTCAGCTTTCATCTGGTTACGTATCGAGCAGAGTAAGATTTTATTTTAGTGAAGAGCACTCAATATGCCTTAAAAAACAGGGAGTTTGACTATCACTGGTTTATGTAATCTCCAAATCTAGATAGTTTGAAGTGTTTACTTACTCTCACCCCACTCTTCCTTTTTTTAAAAAAAGTCTCAAACCTTGGTTTCTTTATAAACAAAATTTTCCTCAGTCTTGTTTTAAGTAAATTGTAAGATGAGTATTTACTGCCATTTACAGGAAATGTTAAGACAATACTGTGATGTCAGTGCTCTGGTATCCCCCACCCATACAGATGAGAATACCAGGGTTGATGAAGCCAGAGTTCCATTCCAGACCCAAGTCCATTGTCCTCCTGCTCCTAGACCATTAACAACTAGGCTACATTTAATGAAATATTCACTGGAACCAAAAGGGGGAGGGTTCTTTGGTAAATATAATCATGTTACTTATTGTTATAGCTCTTTTTGTATACTGTGAAGTTATGCTTCCAGTTCAAAATAATTTCACACAGTTGCTTACTTTAAAACTTGGCTTTCTTTTTAAAAGTCGTAGTCCTAAATCACCATACTCAGGAACATTTTCTGTGCTTACTAGGAATAGATTGAAGTTACCCAGAATCAAAATGGCTTAATTTTTCCCTTATTTGAGTATATTTTTCAGTGTATTTTTATCATTTTCTATGATGTAGCCATTTTGCGCTAATTCATAGTACCAGATCCCCAAATGAATCCATAAATATTATATACCTACAAGGATTTCAGAGCAACTAAGAATATGCTTGTTAGCTCTTTCCCTTGCCAAGTAGACAGTGTGTTTAGGAATTTTTGCTTGTACTTTGCTTAAGTTAATAGGAATACCTGATTTCAGATCTTTGCACGAAAAGTATATGACATAATTCTTTCACATCCACAGAGTTAAGATTATTTAAGATGTCCATTGCATGCCCAAAGTATTGATTCAGTGCCTTCTTGCTTCAGCCTCAACTCTCAGTTTCCTATGGCCTTGCAGCCCTTAAACTCACTCGATTTGTCTCCTGTCCATCTGCTCCTGTGTTGTCCTTCTCCTCCTCTTCTTTTTACTTACGTTGCCGACTTCACCAGTTTCATCTGCAGTCATGTCATCTTAGCTCTCTATCCTTTCATAGTCATACCCATTCTCAATAGGTTAAATGTTGTGGTCAGCCCTAATTTCTCTCTGGAGTCTTGGGTTTACATTACCAGCTGCTTGAACATACATGCTTTGTTGTTTGTTTGTTTGTTTTTAGCACCCAAAGCTCAAACAGAACTCTTTTTCTTTTTTTTCCCCCCCCTCAGCTCTCCTGTCTTTCCCTTTTGATTGTGTTATCAGCCTCCCAGTTCTTCATTTTTGAACCTGCTTATCACCTACTTACGTTTGTTCAGGACAATTCTATTACTTATTAAAAAAAATCTATCATATTTACTCTCTTGTGCCTGCTCTGCCATTCTTTTCTTAAGACTTAAAATCAGATTGAAGAATGTTTATTCATATGTGTTGTAGCTTTTAGGGTAATCTAGCTGCCTAGGATATATAGAGCAAATTGACGTATGCACTCAATGTAAGCTGTTTGGCTGAAATATATTTTAATTTAGCAGTTGCATTAGCTTCTGTAGGCCAACAAGATTCTGTTGATTGCTTTGAAGTTTTGTAGAACAAAACTTACTATGATTTAATAGAATCTGATTTTTAAAAGTATATGATTGCTAGTGATATGAAAGAGTTAAAATGTAAACTTACTCAAAGACTATAGCTTTATTACCTTTTTATCCCTAATAAAAATCTCATAATCATCTATGCTGTCATAGCATTAAACAACATTCCTGTGGGCATTTGTCGCATTGTATTATACTGGATTCTATAAGCTATAAAAGGAGTGTAGGGGCTGGTGGGTATGATGTTTACTCTTAAGAGTTCACATTCTAGTTTAGGAGACTCAACACTGAAAAAAGAATTTAAGTCTCTATAAAGCAGTATAACAAAAACTTAAATAGTTATCTCTAGAAGGAGGAAAAAGTTTTTAAGTGATAGGAAACCCAGCTAGATTTGATTAATTAGGAAAAGTTACATGGAGTGCCAATTTTGAGCAAATGTGAAGGCAAGCAGAGATCTCAGCCGGCGAAATAGAGTGAAGAGGAAGTACTGCAGTACCACAGCTGGCAGTTTGCATATTGGGTCCTCACGACATGGGGTGAGCGCCAGTGTGGAGGAGAGGATCTTAGAATGGCACTGCAGGGTAGGCTGGGGTAGTAGAGGACCTTGAAAGCCTGGCAGATAATTTTGGATTATTACTACAAAAGAGGGGTTTAAACAATTCTTTTCCAAATGAAATTTAATTTTTTTCATTGAAGCATTACACATATCATTACATTATATACATTAATGTTTATTATAGTATTATGTACATACATACGTACACACACACTCTCAGCATAAGTGCATTTTTAAAGGTGAGCATACCAGTATCTACCACTCAAGTCAAGAAACCAAACAGCTTCAGGACCCCAGAAAGCCCCATCATGCCTCCTCTCAGTCTTAACCAATCAAACCCTCCCCCCAACACACACATACACACTCACACTACATATACACACAGAGTAATCACTGATCCCTCACGGATAATCACTGAGGACCTTAATAAAGAAAGCACACAAAGGAAATATATACTCACTTCACATGTGCCACAGATAATATTAATTGGTGAAGCTTTTGTCCTTACCAATTCATTTTCAAATATTGTTGGATCATACAGTATATGATCTTTTTGCATGCAACTGCTTCTGTTAAATAGTATGCTTATGAAATTAATTTATGTTATTGAGTATAGCAGTAGTACTTTCATTCTCATTTATTATATGTCTTCAGTGATGTACATATCTGTCAAGTGTACATCCAGAAACTGAACTGTGGGGTCAGAGTGTGTGTGTGATTATCTTTGGATACTGCCAATTTCCAGAGGGTTTGTACTCAGAGGAAGTATTTAGTCAGTAACCTGAGAGGTGGAGTATGTCATTCACTTTTTGGTAACCTCATACTCCTAAACATGATTGTAGACCTTGGTACAATTTTTGAATAAAGAAAAAGGGAGTGAAGAATGCTAATTAATAAATATATAGAAAAGGAAGTTAAAAATACTGATCAGCATTCAGCCAACATTTCTTGATCTACCATTTGGCCAAAACTGAAATAGCATGCTGTCATCACGCAACTGAATTGGGGTGTAGAGAACAAAGGATAAGAGGGAAAAAGATCCGGCATTTGGAGATCGAGGCAAGAACAAAGATCATGATGAACATGGAATGCCATGTAGAGGAAGTTTTTTGTTTAAATTTAGGGATAACTTACAGTCATTAAAGGTAATTAACATGGAGTGTTTTTCATTTAGAAGAAATAGTCTCTCCCATTCCAGAAGGGAAAGCACAGTTAAGGAGTCCATGAATGAAACTGTGTGAAGCTGACTTCAGTTTCATATGTATGAAACTCAGTTCAGTATTTTAAGCAGTATACTTGTTATTTTAGCTTTTTGCATTATGTTTCCTTTTTCCATCTCAGGATCAAACACATATGAAGAGGCAGCTGCATATATTCAATGTCAGTTTGAAGACCTCAATAAAAGAAAGGACACAAAGGAAATTTACACCCACTTCACATGTGCCACAGATACTAAGAATGTGCAGTTTGTTTTTGATGCTGTAACAGATGTCATCATAAAAAATAATCTAAAAGATTGTGGTCTCTTCTAAGTTTTGCAGTTAATGGTAAAATGCATTTTCAAACCAAATGAGTACTTACATATGGATCTCTGTAGACTAGAGTCTTGCAGCAACACAGAATGTAATATAAGGCAAATGCATCTGGGACCTGACCAAAGTTGTTCTGTTTTTGTTTTTTTAACTGAAAGTAACAGAAGGACCTTTCTTAAATGTGACAGATGGTCCTGTAGTGTGAAACTGAAGGACAGTGTTAAAGCTGGGCTCTAGTATATTGATGATTTCTGCATAAGTGTAAATATGCAAATGTATGTATACATGTATTTATGACTTTAGTTTTTGACATTAATTTTAGGTTTTAAGAGTGGCAACTTAGGATTCTAGGGTGATGGCTTTGGAAATAACATAAGCATTCCTTGTACTGAATGACAGACTATTACTATGTTTGCCAGTTTTAAGCAGCTTTATTTATGTTCATGTCCTGTAAATTTTTAAGTACAGTGATTAATAATAGGAAACATTACAGCCCTTATCTTGATTATATGTATACTTGTATTAATAAAAATGTTATTTGTACAAACATTGCACAGACTATTTTAATAACATGATTTGTTCTTTAAATTCTATGTGTTTTACTGAAATGTTCTTAAGATGAATATACATGCCTTTGGATCAATTATTTAAACATTGTGTGCATTTTGATTTTTCCTACTTTAAGAAAATAAAATAATTTAATTTTACATTAGATTCCACTTTAGATTTGATTTGAAAAACTAAAATTTCAGATTTTTGAGGATACTGTCTTAGACTTATTGTAAACACTTAGTTTTTATTCACTTTTTTTCACTCTGAATTTTAATATTTGGCTGATATTAATGCGTCACCTCAAAGGTGATGTCATATTAATTTTTATACACTTTAAATAACTACATTTTTGTTTTTAACTAAGTTTGGAGGGATCCTAAGAGCATTTTTGTGGGTAAAAAGCCTGGGGGCATAATGAATTTTGAGACATTCATTTGTGTATTTCCCTTGAGGAGTCTCTTGTACCTAGCATACATAATAGCTCCTGTTTAGAAGATAACAAGAAGGATCTTTGAATACTCTATTGCCAGTGTAATGCAATATTTAAATTCATACATATAACTAGTTTCAAATGTAATTATCACACTATGTTAAAATTACTTTTTTCCCTTAGATTTTCAAATTTCTCCACTTGCTTGAGTTTTTATTTCTTTTTAAATTATACTATCATTTCTGACAATGAAACGGACAATTACACTTAGAAAATGAGTAATAGTATTTAATAAGTCAGTGACTATATGTATGCTCAAATAAATGTTACATATCAGCTAGATATTGAGCTTTAATAGAATAATTTTCTTTTGATTATTCATGATGTGTCATCTCTGTGACCTTGTTTCAGCAAAATGAACAGCACTCCCCACCCAACCTCCCTTTTTTCACTCATCTTGGAAAAAGTTAGTCTTTCAGTACACGTTGTTGGTAAGTAGTTTCTAAGTTATGTGTTGTCACTGGGTTGAAGTATATTTGTTAAAGTATGTGTGTGTATGTGTGTAACCATAAACTATATTCATATCTGTTTCATTTGGAGGATTTTCTCCTTTGTAATGTAAAGAAATTCAAAATTGTCAGAGTTCCTTAAATGTGTTAGCTTAGATTCTTTATGTGCCTTTCATGAAAGATATGTTTTCATTAATTTTACTGATGGACCTGTAATATTCACATTGTGAAGCTATGTATGAAATTCAGCTATAATATGAATAAATTTGAATCATGAGAAATATGGGTTAAAAAGCCACAAAGAAGCACATATTGGTGACCATCGTTAATGAAATCCTGAACTTTATTCTGTGTAATTGTGTTAACTAATCCTAATAAATTTAAATTTTTAAAATTTTACAAACCTATTGGCTAAGTACATGTTTGATTGGAATTTAAGTATCAGTCTGTTTTATCTTCATTTCTTCTTTTTCTATGCTCTATTTACAATTTCAGCTACTCCAGAAGCTCCAGTTTTCCCTGCTACAAGTTGCGAGATACGATGCCCCATTTGGAATTGCCTGCTTGATATCCCTTGATATCCCTTTCTGAGAATTCATGCCCTGCTTTAACTCATTATATTCAAAACTAAATTTCTCATCATTCTCCCCTTAAACCAGTTCTCACCCCTGACTTTGCCATTTTACCTACTCAGTACCATCATTATTTATTCCTTCAATGGGGAACTTTTTAGCCATTTGGAACTTTTTTTTTTTTTTTAATTTAAGTTCTGGGATACATGTGCAGAACGTGCAGGTTTGTTACATAGGTATACATGTGCCATGGTGGTTTGCTGCACCTATCAACCTGTCATGTAGGTTTTAAGCCCCACATGCATTAGGTAGAACTCTTCCTATTCCTCATCTCCATTTCAGTTTGCTGACAATTCTACAATGCCTTACATCTGTTTTTTGTTTACCTTTCTATTCCTGTTACTGCCTACTGAATTTCCAGTCTTTGCTAAACTTCCTCTTGAAATGGCTTATTAATTAAATTCCTTATCTCCCATTTCTCTCTTCTCAAAAAACCCAAGTTAGCTATCCCAACATAGAACTGTGGTCCTATTGCCTTCTGTGCCTTGATCTGCATTGGCTCTGATTTGTCAATAAAATTAAATATAAGTTAGCCTCTCATTTAATGCTCTTCATCACCTGTGGTCTTTTCACTACTTCCCCATTCCTTTCTATACTTTATCCAAAGTGTCCTGTGCATAGCCTGTGCTTTCTTCCAAGTACTGTATTACATACTACATGTGATATGCTTATAGCAGTGCCTAGACTGTGGGAAGTGTTCATTTGTGTCTGTCAGTGTTTATTAGCCCAATTTTAAAATTGTGTGTAAAATTTATTGGCACTTTAAATTTGTTTGTGATACCTCTTTTAGACTCCTCTGGCATCTGTTCTTCAGGGTACTCTTTTGGGAACTACATGGTTCTGGTAGAGCTGTCAATCCCATTTCTCACTCTGTGTATAGGCTCGGACCTGACCAATCTGAGTACTGCAGCACTGGACAAGTGAACCAGTCATCGTCCGGTTGCCATTCTTAAAGTCACTGAAGCATTTGTGGTTTCTAAAATTCCCTTCATTCATTTCAGTACCCTTCTAAAAGTCTACTTTTGTGCTTGATCTAGTTCAATCAAGTTCAGTTTGTTACTGAAAAAGTACTGATTAAAATGCGTATGTTCTCATTGAATACTGACAGTAGCTACATAAAGGAAGGCTCAAAGAGGTTAATTAACTTGAGCAAGACCAGATCAAGGTTTTAAACCTAGGCCTTCTGACTCCATGTCTGTCTGAGGACCCCAAAGATGCTACCTTATTTCCAGAAAATGTATAATTAGTCTTTTACCTATCCCCCACTCTGCCATTCTGCATTCTTCTGAAGATAACTTACTAATGTCTTTCATCAAAACTATTTTTTGCTTAGATTTGAAGCTACTTAAGAGCACAAACAGTTACGACTATTTTTTATATCATTGGTTGTTTGCAGAACTTCCTTGTGTAACTGACTTTAGTCGATAATGTGATCATTATTACAGATGGTAGCGACGTCATTACTTAGTGTGTTGTGTTAGAAGTAGAACATGATGGTGAAAATCCTAGGTTTTGGCACCCAGTCTTGCTTCAAATCCTGGGTCAATTTCTTATTAACTGGGAAAACCTGGGCCAATAATTTAATTTTGCTCTGCCTCCATTTATAGCGTCTGAAAAAAAAAAAGGATTAAATAATCCAACCACTAATCTTAATGGTTGTTGTCACTATTAAATAAGTTCGCAGTATATGTTAAGTACCTAGAAGGGAGTGTGGAATGTATAAGCCCTCAATAAATTTGATTGTAAAGAATAGTTTTAGGGTGCCTTTAAATTCACAATCAGTGCTTAACAAATAGTTATTGATAAAGGCTTTGAATGAAACGCCTCAAAAACAAAATTCATAATTTATTTTCATAGTTAAAACTAAGTGTCTCACATTGATATTGATACTAGAAAATGAATGAGAAAACAGTACAATCTCTTTAATCAACTTGGAGGATACTTTTCTGTCATTTTAATGTAATCAAAAATATGGGAGAGTTGATATTTTAATGTTAAAGGTTGGAATATTTTTTAGTTCTTTGCAAAACCCTATCTTAACAGTTGAAATGCATTTATTTAAAGAGGTTTACGTTTCACAATCCCACTGGCCTGTTTCCCAGGCATTTTTTTCTTAACCAGTAACTGTTAGCTTTGGTGTCTGTTGTGATTTCTCTTAATTACTTGGATTTTGTAGTTACATTAAAAGTTAGGAAATTTCACATTTCATCAAGTCCAGAGGCCAGAGACACCCAAATATGCACAGAAAAGAACTGGCTGCAATTGTCCAAGCCAGAGCTGATGAGGCCTCAACTGGAACAGTCCCATCATGTAGTAAATCTTCCTGAGTACTGTGTATAAGGTCAAATATTTGCAGCATATTTGATTTTACTGCTCATCTTCCTTGGTCTCCATCCATAAAGTGGATGGAAACACTGTCTTTGAAGGAGCTAGTTCTTCACATTTAAAATATTTTTAACGGATTAAAAAGGAAAATTTGAGGAAAACATGCATAGAAGACTAGGCAGAGACTATTTTAACAGATGATAAGAGTGCCACTTTTAATAAAAGAAGGTGTCACCTAGAAGAAAGTACAGGTGCTCCTTGACTTACCATGGGTTACGTCCTGAAAAACCTAATGTAAGTTGAAAATACCTTACACTGAAAATGCATTTAATACACCTAACCTACCAAACATTGTAGCTTAGCCTAGCCTACCTTAGAGATACTCAGAACATTAGCACACAGTTGGAAAAAACAGCACAAAGCCTATTTTACAGTAAAGGATATCTCATGTAATGTTCTTGGATACTGTACTGAAAGTGAAAAACAGACTGATTGCATGGGTACTTGAAGTGTGGTTTCTAACTGAGTGCATACCAGTTTCACACCAACGTCAAGTTGAAAAATGGTTAAGTTCAACCATCATACGTTGGGGACCTGTATGTGTACATACATTGGGACTATGTATCTGTACATAGAGTAGGACTTTTGAGAGCCTAAGGGCCACAGAAATTCTTTTCCAACTGTAGTGTCTATGGAGGGATTCTTACAATTTTATTTCTGTGCCAACACACTGTATTCTTTCTTTTACCAGGATTTTCTGTTTTTGCTACATTCGATGTGCAATTTTGCAGTTTTTTACTAAATTGATAAAAGTACAATTTCAGTGTAAAGCTAGTCTTCAAAGTAAACCACTGTGAAGATTGGATATTACCTTGGATTTTCTGTCATGCACTCTTGAATTTTAATTATGTTCTGTAGAAACTTCACAGAGTTTTAGCTTTGATCCTTCCTTCACTTTTGAAAATCAAGAGTGAAGTAAGACAAAGCTACTTCTAAACAGCTCTATCTTTAATTTCTATTAAATAGTACTGAGGTATCACTTTTGTAGCTTGTGGAATGCAGACTATCCCAGCAGCAAATTCATTAATATGATTTGTATAGGACTCAGTTTGCAGCATTGCATTTTAGTATAACATATGTTTTCTTGTTTACAAATATAAGTAATTACCTTTCCAAGTGACCGATTGTCCTAGCAATCTACTTCACAAGGCAATTTACCTGTAATAAATAGAACTTTTTTGCAGACTTCAGAATACATTTTACACCATTCTTGAATTCCATGATATAGTAAGTTACAGATTTTAAGTGTGAATCTTTTTTTTTCCAAAGGAATCTTGTCTAAATCTAAGAAAGCATGTTTCTGACTGAAGCTGCGATGGAAAGCTTCAATACGAAGCTGGCATAAGGAAAGCCAGCATAAAGTGTGCTTTCTTCTTTCTGAGAGCTCCACCTCTGATCCTCCTACACTTAAGGCTTCTAGATGCAGATTTAAACAATAGTTCTAAATCAAGATCTTGAAAAACTTACTAACATAGTAGGATTTACTGAAAACCATGAACTCCTACATTATTTAAAATAAGTTAGAGATAAATTGTTCCTTCTAATGGCATAAGTATATAGAGAAAATGCATACATAATTTATTGAGTGCCTCTTGTGTGCCAGATAAACTTTTCTGGGTGCTCTACTAATGCTCTCATTTAGTCATCAGAGCAGTCCTGCAATATTGGTAAGATTTCCATTTTCAATATAAGGAAACCAATTTAAGAGTTGGCTACCGAAGAAGTGGCAGAGCTGGGACTAAAATCTAGAGTTAAGTCGTTTGTTAGACATATCTTCAAAATCCAGTGTCATTTGTTAGCCACATCTTCAAAATCCAGTGGCATAAAGTTTTCCCCAAGGGTTCCACATGGTGTAGTGCAGCATGTCCAGCAGTATTGCCTGAACAGATGTTGGTAAGTATGCATTATGCACATTAGCATTTCAAAGGCTATGAAGAGCCAGTGCAATAAAGAAGTAAAGAGCTCTATATGTGTTAACCCTCTGTTTTACAAACATAGGAACTGTACGGACACTACCCAGGTGTGAATGTAGAGCACTTGAACTGTAGCTAGTGCAAAGTGAGTTGCCCTATTAGTGTCAAATACAAGAGTTCGTATATAAAAAAAAATTATACATGTTGAACTGACTTTTGGCATATTGGGTTAAATTGTATGAAATTTTAAAATTCTATTTTCACATTTTTAATTTGGTTACTGGAAAATGTCTTTGCCTTATATTTGTATTTGGGAAGTGAAATGCTTTTTTTTTCTTCCACAACAACTCTATTTGCATTCTGTGGAAAAGGTCCCAAGTTTTAGAGAAGCACATACAAAAAAAAAAAAAAAAGGATAGAATGCTAAAATTTGAATGTGGAAGATCTGGGTCTTGGTATCTTGAATAAATCACACCTTCAGTGACTTTCTTGGAAAATGGTGGGCCTCAGTGAAGACTTGGACTATTTCAGTTTTAAATGCTATGGTTTGGTGCAATATAGCCTTTCCTGTGGGGGGGGGGAGGAACCCATCTCATTTTCACTTTAAATATGTCAGCTATAATAAAAGAGAGACATACACATTTTAAGATCTATACTCTAAAACAGGGCTTTGAAATTAGCAGTTCTCTTTATTTTTAGTTACAAATACATGGTGCGGGAGTTGACCCACCAAGATACTGGAAAATTATTAAATCCCGGTTTACAGACCCAACTCTTTAGTGTTCTCCAGCCAAATCAAAAGATTAGTGTTTTTTTTAAATGTTATTTTGTTGTGCTGTGTGTTTTTTAATTCAATTCCCCCAGCCAAATTCCTTTCTTTCTCCACACCTCCCACAGAACTGGGCTGAGCACAGTCATGCATTAAAAAAGCTTCCGAACTTATTTTGGAAAAAGTAGCTCCCTGGAGTGTGGAGAAGGACAGGAATTTGCTATCTGCAGGACTTAAATCAGGACAGAGATCAAATATTCCAAGGCCTTACATACATATTTTGTTTTTTGATAAAGACAGAAGACTGCAAATGGGTTGCTCTTTAAGGGTCAATAAAATCATGTCTACTAATCTATAAAATTGAAGTTTACTAGATTCTCAAACTTCCCACAAGATTTGAATTCATTTGTTTAATGGGATCAGTCAGAGAAAAACTATATTTATGTGCAGGTTTTAGCTATCCTTGTCCTTAGAATGTGTATACACACACACACATATCTGTGAGAATCATTTTTATTTTCTATTTGGCACAGTGTGCATCAAATAAAAGTTTACTATATTGGAATATGGGAATACATTGATAATTAGTTGAAATTGTTCAGACACATATTTTAGAAAAATATCTCATTTTTAAGTTTGGAAGTACCTGAATGATTAAACCTGGTTTAAGTCCCTCTAACAATTATGAAGAAGAAAAAGATTAGATTTTATATCAACTTAATTGTCATTTGGTTAAACAATTATATATCCAATAAAGACATTTAAAAAATAAATTTATGTCCATATTATTTTTAATAAAGAACACAATGTTTGAAAAAAATCAGTTTTTTATCACCTCATCATGTTCATATTTATATACATCATTCAGGTAATTCTACCTATTTTTACCTCTTGTATTAAGTTAGTCAAATGAACTTATCTTTATTTAAATACATTATGATTCACATGGAAAGCAGAGCTTTCCATGGAAGCGACGTCAATCCTGCTACCTAATTTCTTAGAATCCAAGTTTATTTTTTAGGACTGTGATTTTTCTTGGCGTATGGGGATAATCAAAATCAAAGGTTATTCTGTTCACTCAGTAGCAGAACACCACATACTTGGCTGGCAATCTCAGACCAGGGCTGTTTTAAACATGGCTTACCTCAAATTTAGCAAAGGAGTTCACTTAAGTCATATACATGTTTCATCTTTTCTGATTGTTATCTCTCTTTTCTATGAACCTTTGGCAAAAATGCCCTTTGTGTTTAGCTACTGTCAAGGACAGTTTGGAAGCATTTGATCTGTTAAGGAAAATACAGCTGCTAGCTCCACTTAACAGACATTGTGGTGAAATTCTAATGAAAAGGCACCTTTAAAAATGTATATGTTTCTTCTAATACCTCATTTCACCAAATCAATGTAATGCTTTTAGGACTGAAAAGACTAAGGAAAACATTTGGTATGGATAGGTTTTTAAAAATTTTGCCACAAAGGTTTGAACAGAACAAAAACTATTATACTGACATTATTATTTGTATTCCAAACTCTGTCTTTCCACTAGAATTTAGGGATAGGAGTGTAAGTGTGTTGAACCTGGTGTCATTTACTTTTCAAATGACAACTTAGCACCTTCGCTGTGAAAAGTCCTATTTAGGGACACAAACCAGGAATAGTGATGATGAGGCCACAGTGTCTGCAACTGAATCCTGGCCCTGCCGCCTGCGATTGTGTGACCTTGAATAAGTTACCTGGCCTTTCTATGCCTCAATAATTTCTCTATAAAATGAGGATAACATTAGTGCTGTCCTCCTGTAGTTGTTGCAAGGACTTGTGAGTTACTAATGTAAAGTGCATGATGTGTGCCAGACACATGGTAAATGTAATGGAACTTTTAAATATTATAATTTTCATGATAGTAATGGTGGTGGTGATGATGAATATATTACTAAGAATAGAAAGAGAAAAGGGAGATAGACATTTCAGTAACTAATTGTAATTTAAGGCAAAACAAAATGGGTATGGTGACCATCTGTTCCAGCAGAGTTCCAGTTTATCCCTGTTGTCACAGCATGATTATTAACTTCATCCCATAGCAGTCTCAGAATGGATCGATGGTCCTGTAAATAAGAGCAAACTGATATGAGGGGTCAGAGGACAGACTTCAGCCCTCATGAAGGAAAAGACTATTGAACTGACCCATAAAATAAACAGGGGTAGAGAGGGAAAGTCATTCCTCTGCCTGTTGCCAAGCTCTTTGTGAAGGTGGGGGGGCTAGAAGGGTGAAAACTATATTTTCCTTTAGTTTTCAGCAGAGCGGAAAAAATTCCAAGCAAGACTATATTAGTGTTCTATTGCCGTTGTAATTTACCGCAAAATTAGTGGTTTAAAGCAATATAAACTTACTCACTTAAATTCTGGAGGTCAAAAGTCTAAAATGGGTCCATGGGACTGCACATCATCTGGAAGCTCTAGGGGAGAATTTGTTACCTTGCCTTTTGCTCTTTCTAGAGGCTGTTCACATTCCCTGGCTGATAACCCCTTCCACTGTCTTCAAAATCCAAAGCCTAGCCTCTTCCCTCTGATCTCTGCATGTGTCCTTACGTTTTCTCTATATATGTTCTGCCTCCTGCCTCTCTCCTATAAGGACCTTTTTGATTGCACTTGGCTAATCTGGGTAATCTGGGATAATCTGCGATTTAAGAGCCTTAATTTAATCACATCTGTAAAATCCCTTTCACCTTATAAAGTAACATGTCCACAGGTTTCAGGAATTAGAACATGGACATCTTTTGGTAGGGGCAATGTGTTATTCAGCCTACCACGAAGACTCATATTTCTGTTATCAACAGGATAGTATTTAAAGTCAAATGTCATCCTATTAAAGATGAAAGGTTCAGTGTTTTAACAATCTCAGGCACAAGGCTGTCAGCTAACTGCAGTTTTCAAAACCAGAATCAGGAACTCACTGAGAAAACAGGGCTCCAAACTTTAATGTGACTTTTTAGATCTATGTTTAGGTGAATATCAGTACAGGAAGTCCTCATTATTTGAGAGCAATCAGTAATGGAAAGGGGTTTAAAGTAAGGCCCCTTAAAATAGGAAGAGAAATTCACAATACATAATAATAAATAAGGTTGACTGGTTCATTTTTTGACAAATGAAGTGTAACATTCTAAAAATATGCTCTCTGTGCTTAACAAAATTTAAATTACAATTTCAATTGTGCTCTGATTTGTTGAACAAATGGTAAAGTAAGTTGATTCTTTTAGCATGATATTTTTCAAAAATGATAGAGCATAACTGCCTTCGTATTTGGCTTTCATAGAATGATCATAAAGAGTTATTTCTGAAAATACATCTGAGGGCTTTCCAGGTTTTTCAAGGACCTCTTTTAATAATTCACTTCTGAATAATTTTATAATTCTTATAACTATTCTTTATTTTTTAACAATTCTCATTCTGCATCTTCATTTTTGATGGGCTTTGATCACAGAATTTATCCAATATTACTTTCATCAATTACATTAATATATTCACAATATTTCTAATTTCACTAAACGTTCATTTGAATTACATTTGCATTGAACATCAGACCACACAATGCAAATAGAATAATAAAACTTGGATAGGCAAAGATGTTGCCGTCATTGTTAGGGCTGTGTACTCCTATTTATAGAAGAGGACTGTTTGAGCAGAGACTAAATCAAAACTTCTGAATGACTTGTTCATTAGGTGATGCCTTTTTCTTCCCTATGCAATCTTTCTTTTATAATGGGTAAATCAAATAATAAATACCCAGGTAACCAATCTAGCCTTTAACTTGAACAGAGATGTAATAATTTGAGTAAAAAAAAGTTGGGACTAAAAACTCCATTTAATTTGTAAGAATTATGTTTTTAATGTTACTATTATAATAATTACATTCAATAGAGTGGTAATTAATTTCTGATAATTTTTTTTGTTACCTATAAGCTCCATGAGGGCAGTAATTATGTCTTTAATGTTTACAATTTTGTCCCAAACACTAAGATAGTATCTGTTATAGAACAGGCAATCATTCAGTTTTCAAGCAGGAAGCAAGATGTAAAATGTTTTAAAAGATGGTTATTTTGAGTGAGTACTCACAGCTGTAATATTTACTATAAAGAATTTGATATATCCATGTGAACCTAGAATTCATTGTAAAAAGTGGAAGAATTCAATAAAAATGTTTTGTAACTAAGTAGAAAGAAGTATAATTGTAGAAAGAAGGATAATTTCTTCTCCTTATACTTTGAAGAACATTCTTGGTGGTAATTCAAACTCAGCATTTCCCATATTTTTTCCACTGAACATAGTATTATCCAAGATGGGTATTTGGAGAACAGGGAAATTGTTTCATCAAACAAATTTGTAAATAAACAACATACTATAGCCTCCTCTGAAAGTTCTCTAAGTCTTGCTGCGAAAAAAGAAAAATGTTTCATTGGCTATATTTATTTGATAAAGAAACCTCAACTCCCCCTGCCTCCCTGCCAAATACCAACAAGGACACAATGAATATGTTTAGAATAGTTTTTAAGTGCTTCCTGCATTTTTCTGCTCTTCCCACGCCATTCTATTATTTGGAGCTTTAAGAACTTGGCAAGTAGAGAATGAATGGAAAAAATAGAAAAGTAGGTGAAGAAAAGAAGAGAGAGAAAAAGATGAAAGAGTAGAAATGTTCAATAAATACAGATGGGTGAACAAGAGGCTGTACTGTGGAGCCAGGGTTGCAGGGAGAGGAGAGACTTAGTCAAACTGCTGGAAGAAGAGGTGGGTGGTTGTCACCCACAGGAAGGCTTATTCAGGAGGAAGCTATCCAGTGTTTAAGGATATGGTCATAGATGTCTGTGGTTGTTTGCAGAGAACAGCTAAGAAAGAGTTGGCATTTTGGTTCTTCCTCTCAGAAAGCTTCTTGGATTCTTATCCAAATGAGTCTTAACCTCTCTAGAGTTTTGTGAGCCAGGGAGTTAAGGGAGAGCCATGGAGAATTATGGACTTGCACTTATATAACTAACCCCACTTCAGTGAGTCTTTATAAAAATTGTTTTTGAAATTGTATATGTGTTTGTGAATGGGTATGCAGACACATAATGTATAAGATATGCATGCATGTATATATGTGTGTGTGTATATGTATATATGGAATAGATGTAATATATACATGTATGCCTTAAAGAAGAAAAAAGCAAACACTTGTGTTCTCTATGATATGTAAAGTTACAATATCTGGAGCCCACCATGTGTCTGTCCCCTGATCACAGCTCTCTCTATCCCCTACAGCAGTAAGCAAGATCCTGAAGTTTGTGTTCGTCATTCCCTTGTGGGTTTTTAAAATTTATCACATGTGTACTCTTTATATATTTTTCTTTTATCTTCTTTCTCTCTTTCTTCTTTCTTTCTTTTCTTTCTTTCTTTCTTTTTTTTTTTTTTTTTTGTTAGTGTCTTGCTCTGTCATCCAGGCTGGAGTGTACTGGCGCAATCTCAGCTCATGGCAACGTCTGTCTCCCAAGTTCAAGTAATTCTCCTGCCTCAGCCTCCTGAGTAGCTGGGACTACTGGCATGTGCCACCATACCCAGCTAATTTTTGTATTTTTGTAGAGACAAGGTTTCATCATGTTGGCCAGGCTGGTCTTGAGCTCCTGACCTCAGGTGATCCACCCACCTTGGCCTCCCAAAGTGTTGGGATTACAGGTGTGGGCCCCTGTTCCCAGCCCCATTTTTCATGTTTGAACTTTAGATATATAACCTCCAATGGTATGTGTCCTCTACAACTTGCTTTTCTTATTGTTCAACATTGTTTGTGAGATTTATCCATGTTGGCATGCCTTGCTGTTCATATACTTTCACTGGTAAATTTTAGTCCATCATATGGGCATGTCATAATTTATTTGGTAATACTCTATTGTTGGACATTTTGATTATTTACCCTTCTTTGGTCAATACTGCTGTGAATCCACTCATCTGGAGCATATACTTGGGGAATGGAATTATTGGATACAAACATACCTATTATCTTGAACTTGGCTAGATGTGAAATTACTTTTCAAGGTGGTCATAGCAATTTATATTCCTACCCACATTTTATAAAACTTGCTGTTTATTACTATACTCAAGAACATTTGGTATTTTAAAAGTCACATCCAATTTGCAGCAGGGCAGCAAAGTTTGCACCAGCTACTAGGAGACAGCTTGTGAAATTCTGAGCATATCCTCTAAAAACACATCTGTACTCCCTCTCTGTGAGTCAGCATGAGTTCAGCCCCAGCCAATCCGTATGGTGTCCTGTCTTAGGAAACAAAACTTGAGAACAGAAATATTTGCCTAAAATCTATCTTTGAAGCTGAAAGATGGCCACCACTCCATCTTATGCAGATATCTGGACTAGCAAGGGCATCCCTGCAAGAGGGGGGAGAAACCTCTGACTGTGTGAGATGCACATGACCAAATCCATGGTGAATGGGGACTCATCTAACTTTACAGCTCCATTTTCCTGTTTGGTATTTGGAAACAGAACTAAACTCCCTTTATGTATATTGAGTTAGCCCCTTGGTTTTTGGACATCTCAGTGTGGGGTGAGAGTAAAGGGGGCTATCTCAAAAAAGGAAATAGAGACTCTCATGCGGTATAAGGAAGGAAACTTGAAAGCTTAAGCGACTATCTGAACAATAAGAAGTGTGATTGTATTTATGCTGCAAAAAAATTAAACAGGTCTGCTAAGTCCACATTAGGTGATGTAGAAACCCTCCGTCTGCTTCCTATTTCATTCATACTAAATCCAACGTAAACTTCTCTGACAAACTGTACCCTAACCCAACCCTCTCATAACTAGCCAGTTGTATTTCTCACAACTCCCTCCAAAATTTCATCTTGTCTCATCAGTTTGGTCTCAAAGCCTTGTGAATATGCCAAGATTTATTGTCAATATTTTCCTTTCTCTGGCAGAACCTTCTCACTTCTTCTATGATATAAGTAGTCTGAAGTTATACTTAACAACTGTTCCTTAAATCACAACAGCTGCAAGCCTCCACAGCCTTTCCTGTAGAAATTCTAATAGATGTAAGGACATCCCTTTTCTGAATATTCCCAACATCTTCTTGTGAATTATGAAATGTTTCTCATCTGGTCTTACCCTTCATGATTCCAAGGAAGCAGTACCTCAAAGCTCCTAGAGGTCAAACTTCATTTCCAAACCCCTTTCGTCCAACAGTTGACCATGATCCATGTGGCATTCCCGGGGATTTGTTGCCGTTCTTCCCAGTTTATGTCCAGTTTATGTAACTGGACATCAACTGTCACCGATAACTTTGCTGGAAGTCCTAATAATTCTGCAAGTCTATGACTCACCTGAATACCAATCACTTCTTTCTGAATTTCTAGTACCACTGCTGTCTCACCTGCTCTCCAGGCTCCTGAAGAAAATTTCTGTCAATGGCTCCATCCATCTCCTGGCTCCTTTCTGTGAAAAATGGGTTGGCTATCCATTAGTCAACACCCTCTTTGTAAAAGAAACCAAACACAAATTCAAGACATCTTAAATAAGTAAGTATTGACTCCTATAACTGGCAAGTCTGAGCATGGGGTAGACTTTGAGCACATTGTGATCTAGAGTTTCTAACAAAGCTGTCATTCATACTCAGTTTTTCTATGACTCTGGGCTCTGCTTTTCTGTGTGATGGCTTCATTCTTATGCAAGCTTTTTTTCACATCATAGGAAAAATGGTTCCTGTCAGCCTCAAGTTATTATTCTCTGTAACTTACTAACCAAAAGAAAAAGAATCTCTTTCTTTCCCAGTGTCTAGCTAATCTCATGAGGGACTCAGACAGGTATTTCTGGGGTCATATATCTAGTCTTTGGACTATCGCCCTTGCTGATAAGGAAGGGGTAAGTTACTATGATAAGCTAGGCCGGGTCTCGGACAGAACCCTGTGGCTAGAGATGGTAGAATGATGTAATTGATAGGCTTCTTCGGAATCACATCAGGTGGAAGAGGAACATTTCCCCATGGAAATGGTGACGAATGAAGCATGCATGCATGCATATGAGTGCACTCAGACACATATACACACCACGTCCACTGGAGTCTTCACATTATTTTCCCAAGACCCATTTAGATCCCTCCTGTATCTTTAACTTTTCCATTGTTTATTTCAGCTGACATTGCTATACAGTTTCCCTGAACACTTAGGCATTTATAGTCTTTACAATTCAGAACACCCAATCCAGCACAGTGATTGCATGTTCAACAAGAATATGTAGTTATCAAAAGAGCCATACCTTATACATACAATATTGCATACTGTATGTGTTCAATACATACTTTTTAATACTTTTAAATCATCTTAAATGTATATAAATTGGTCGCTCATTTTATATATAATTTTTTTAAGCTCACAAAGTTCACATAGTTCAGAAGAGAATTTTGACCAGTTAATTTCCTGCGAGACAATCTCCCTGCAACATTCCCCATGATTTTCCTCAATTTTCTTGGAGTGATATATTTACTGATTCATTTAAACTAATGCTTTTCAAACTGTTTCACTGACAATTAATTCTGCAAGATGTGTCTCAAAATATTTCCGAAGAAATGTTTACTATTTCTCCCTTTGGGAGATTTACAAAGTACATTACCATAATAAAGATTCTGAATAGGAAAGACTGCATTAAAGAAAGCTACTTAATTTAACACAGCACCTCACACTCTTATTCCACCAGAGAAACAAATTTATATGAAATATGTATTAATGTCTTGTACATTTAGTGCTTGAGGAACACAGTATGAGAAGTACTCATAAATTAGGAGATGTAGACTTTTTTTAAATAAGTCAATTGCATCTCAAATGTTTTGCCAGAAAACAGTTACTTAATGTAAGATGGAAAGAAGGCATTAAAGTGTTAGGATGGTGTAAGAAAAAGGACATTTACCTGGGAGATCCGTTTATCTGGGCCCTATGTCTATCATAGCACATTTAGTGTGCAATTTCACTCATGACCCTTTATTACCTTATTGATTTTATTCCTTGGTTCATTTCTTGATTGTTTTTAATTTGTTATTTGGTTGTATTATCTGTCTTTAGGTTGTTTTAAATTCATCCTCTCATTTACTCAATAAAAGTATATTGAAAACATGTAACCTCTCTGCTAGCTATAGTAATAAAAAATTAACAATAGATATATGAAAATACCTTCTCTAATTTTCCAGTCCATTGGGGATTTCAGTAAATAATTACTGCAAGCTATAAAAATTCTAGGGTTTTCCAGAGAATGTTACCTCAAGCTCAAATAATCTGGTAAGTTTTCTTGAAAGAAATCGTATCAAAGACTTGAAAGATGAATGAGTGATGGTGAGGTGACCATCTGTCAGAGGCGGCATTCCAAGTAAAGAGAACAACATGTGTTCTGCTGATAAGAGAGA
Source organism: Ateles fusciceps (assembly GCA_036589455.1). Classification (NCBI taxonomy): domain Eukaryota; kingdom Metazoa; phylum Chordata; class Mammalia; order Primates; family Atelidae; genus Ateles; species Ateles fusciceps. The sequence goes on along the minus strand of JAZHEH010003404.1, from coordinate 6,174,575 downwards.
GAAAAAACATGCTGGGTTCAAGAAACCTAACATTTAGTATGGCTACATCATTGAAGGGATTCAGGAAGGAGAACAGTAGATAGATGAAGCAGGACTATTACACAGAGCTTATGTAGTGCTTTGAAAGTCGTTTAAAAAAGTTTGGACACTATCCGATTTGCATTTTAGAAAGATAACATTGACTACAGTGTGAAGAATGGGTTGAAAAGGGATAAAATGGAGCAAGCAGATCAGTAGTAGAAGTGCATTTAATAATTCAAGGAATAGTGAGCTGATTTTTAAATTGAATATACAAGTTTCCAGTGTATGGAACAGCTCATATAAATGCCACTCTAGTAGCTGGGTGTGGGAATGAAAAAATAACAACAGATTTATGAAAATATCTTCTTAATGTTCATCCTCTTTCTGGCTCTCTGTACCTTCAGCGAATGAAATAGTGAAGAACAGCAAGAAAGCAGTGTCAACAAAGAGGGGCAAAATTATCACCACACATTTGTTTATGCTTAAGACATGGTAAGTAGTTGATCCACGGAATAAATATGTGCAGCTTATACCAGTGTCTGTCTATCCTACCTGCTCAGCAGCCAGAGAGCTTTTGAAAATGCTGATACTGGGGCAAGATTCTGACTCAATTCAACTCTGATTATCTGGTTTAGGTCTTATAAACATCCCCAGGTAGGATCAGTGGGCGGGAGTGAGATCCAATGAGAACCAATAGTCTACAGATAAATTCAGGCCTATTTTAGCTTTGTTAATTTACATTCCATAGTCAAAGGCAGTTTTCCTCAAACTTTAGCAGGTATTAGAATTACACGGGAGGCTTGTGAAACTCAGATTGATGGGCCCTCTGAGAGTTGATGATTCAGTAGGATTTCAGAACCACAAGTCCAGGAACCACTAGTCATTTTGGAAATAAGAACTTCATAATTTCCTTTTTGCTAGTGGAACAGTATTTTCTTATTTTATTCTTTTATTTATTTAGATATTTGGAATCTCTTCAGTTTCACACCTGTGCACTGCATACCAAAATGGAATCAAAATTGAGAAACTATGATATGCTTTTATTTTATTATAGACATGAGAAGTAAATACAGGGCTTAGAAGAATTTCCTCAAAATATTTTCTACACTGAAATTTCTTTTAAAAAATTTATTCTGATTCAAGTAAGGAAGGAAACCCACATTTTAAAAATGATGCATATGCAGTGAGAGAAAATACAAAATAATCTGGTGATTCACCACTGTTCATGACTTAGCAAAAGCTTGCCCACCATAAATAATAGAGTGGCATGTCTGCCTTATGTTTCTCTCTGAAATGAGTCTACAGCTTATGGCAACACCCAGTACCTGGGGCTGGCTGGCTGGCTCATAACTCACAGTCAGAATCAACTACATTTTAGTGTGTGCTAATGAGTTATTTTTTATGTGACATTATTGTTGTTCCGATTTGTTACTAACCTTGGTTGGTTTATAAAAGACTGTTTTTTAACAGCAAAATATTACCAAGAAAATTTGATTTCATAGTCAAGTCTGACATGTTTCTCGAATGCACACAAATCATTTCAAAGTTTTTATTAAAAGTAAAATCTATGATAAAAAAACTGCATGGATTAATCACATCGATTATAATTTAGAAGTTATATACAAATGTGTTGCTAAATTGGGAAAAGTTCTGAGGAATGTACTGTTAAGCGATTTTGTTGTACAAACATTATAGACTATACTTCCATAAACCTAGATAACCTACTATGCACTGAGGTTATATGGTATAGCCTATTTTTCCTAGACTACAAACCTGTACAGCATGTTACTGTAGTGAATATTGTAGTGAATACTGCAATTCTAACACAATGGCAAGTATTTGTGTGTCTAAACACAGAAAAGGCATAGTATAAATATGTTATAAAGATAAAAAATGCTACCCTTGTGTATTGATCTGTTCTCACACTGCTATAAAGAACTACCTGAGACTGGGCAATTTATGAAAAAAAAAAGGTTTAATTGGTTTACAGTTCCACAGGCTGTACAGGAAGCATGGCTGAGTGGCCTCAGGAAATTCACAATCATGGCAGAAGGCAAAGGAGAAGAAAGCATGTCTTATCATACTGAAGCAAGAGAAAGAGCATGAAGGGGAAAGTGCTACACGCTTTCAAATAACCAGATCTCATAAGAATTCACTCACTATCATGAAAACAGCAAGGGGGAAATCTATCACCCCGTGATCCAATCACCTTTTTCCTAACATTGGGAATTACAATTCAGCATGAGATTTGGGGGGGGTCACAGATCCAAACCACAACAACCTATATAAGGAGCCTATATGAGGAACCTATAAATGAAGCCTATAGGACTGGAAGTTGCTCTGGTAAGTTAAGGAGTGAGGTGGGGCACAGTGGCTCACACCTGTAATCCCAGGACTTTGGGAGGCTGAGGCAGGAGGATCACCTTAGGTCAGGAGTTTAAGACCAGCCAGGCCAACATGGTGAAACTCTGTCTCTTATACTAAAAATACAAAAACTAGCCAGGTATGGTGGCATGTGCCTGTAATTCCGGCTACTCTGGAGGCTGAGGCAAGAGAATCACTTGAACCCAAGCGGCAGAAGTTGCAGTGAGTAGAGATCGTGCCATTGCACTCCAGCCTGGGCGACAAGAGTGAAATTCCAGCTAGAAAAAAAAAGTTAATGAGTGGTGACTAAATGTGAAGGCCTAGGACAATACTGTACATTACTGTATATTTTATAAACTGTACACTTAGACTATACTAAATTTATAAAAATATTTTTATTTCTACAATAATGTAACCTTAGCTTAGCTTATAAAGTAACTTTTAACTGTATAAACATTTTAATTTTAAACTTTTTACTCTTTTGTAATAACACATCTTAAAACACAAACATTGTACAGTTGTAGAAACAATGTCTTCTTTCTTTATATTTTTGTAAGCCCTTTTCTATTTTTAAATTTTAATTTTTGCTTTTTAAACTTTTTTGTTAAAAACGAAGACATAAACACACAAATTATCCTAGGCCCACAAACAGGGTCAGGATCATCAAGAGGTCACTAGACAGAATTTTTCAACTTCATTATAATGTTATAGGATCACTGATGTGGATGTCCCTCCCTGACCAAAATGTCATTGTGTGGCACATCACCATATTAAATCATAATATAAATTATTATAAATTTAAATTTTTTAAGTAAAGTTACTCTAAAGGAATGTAAGTGCCACAGTATCTAGCATTACTCTTTCCGCTTAGCATATAATATTTCTTGTGCCTATTGGTGAATGAAGTTTTATGGATAGGAAGAAATTTTCATACTGAATAATTTACCAAAATGTTTGGCATGTTTTTTACATATCATACATTTTTCTACCAGTATCATTTTTAGCAGTAACAAAATGAAATCCACTCAATACCCCAAAACATAATGATCACTATAGATTTTACTTCTAAAAATATACCAATATGAAATATCACAGGAACTATGACTATAAAAGCAAAACTCCCAAAATAAAATGAAATGTTGCAATTTTGAAGTTAAAGAGCCAACTGACTTCTTTTCAATTAGAAAAAAATATCTGGCTAAGCAGATGGATCTTATACTGAGAGCCCCAAGGCCAATAGACTTGGCTTTACTGGACCGTGACCATCAGCCATGGCTTTGCCCTTTTCTTGTCATTAACTCATAATACTTTACCAAACTGGAATATTCTAAAAATACTGTAATTAATGTATTAGCTTTAGGAAGCATCATAAAAACTGACAGGAAAAGCCAACGAACCAATACTTTTTATTTCTTTATCATTCCAGATTGTCATTAAACAACATGAGACATTTTCATCAATTTTGGATGCTTGCTGAATTTCATCTTTACTTCATTTTTTCTTGATACGTCCTTCTTTAAAAAGATGGTCCCCATATCGTTCAAAATTCCATTATGAAAGAAACAATATTTTTTCCACAATCTCACTATTGTGAAAACATGCATTTACTGTATATTACAGAGCAGTTTCAAAATGTAAAAGGAAATTATTTTAAAATACATTAAAATTATAGACAAAAACCCTGTAAGCCCCTGGAAAACTATACTGTTGATTATTTGAATTGCTATTTGTGTCAGAATTTGTGGAGCATGTAATTGCCAGCCAAGAAACATTTACTACCAGTACCACTATAAGACATTGCACTAGATACTTTTCAACATAGATTTAATTTCATTCTAAGTATATATATTATTACTTATTCATAGCTTAAGAAGAAATATTTTAACTCAGAACAATAAAAGAAAGCCTCAATTTTTAAACATGTACTCCAAATTAGCCATTAATAGTACATAAAGATTGCATTTTTAAAGAAAATATAGAGAAAATCTATGACTAGAATTAGACGTTGAAATAAAATAGGATGTTATCGGATATTACTGACTTTTTGATGTTTTAGGTATTTATGCCAACAATGGTGATAAACTTGAAGTATTTGTCTCCAGCCAATGCAACAAATGCATGGTGAAGCTGGAGTCCCAAGTAAAGCTGTATAATATTATTTATGGTTTTTGGAAGTGGCTATAGGTTGATAAATAAGCAATTCAATCACAGCACTTTAGAACAGGAAGAGAAATTAGAGATAATCTACGATCTACTTCCACACTCTTATTTTACCCACGAAGCCCAGAGCTAACACCAGTAATGCTTGTAGGTATACTTTTATCACATTTATGCTCGAAGTACAGAGAGCGCATCTAATGACACATTCTCATACAGTATAGCATAAACTAGGAAAAAGTTTATTCTTGGCTTTCAAGTTGTTGTGTGCTGGTGTGTTTGTTAATGCACACAGATCCCATACAATAAGTCTGAATGGAACCCAGGTATTTGCAATTTCAATAGACACTCGTAGTGATTGTGAGGCAACTTTGGTTAGTACTTAGGAAACACAGAACTACAGAATTTTAAAGTTCTGAAAAGGGATTTTATGTTGAGTAAGCACACTTTTCCAAACAACTCATAGTTATTTTCTTATTCAAATATGATACTTTTTCTCTTCCTTTGTCAACTCTAAGGAAAAGGGAATGTTGTATAAACACGAAGCCTGGAAGACCACAGAGCAGTCCATGTGACTCACTCCCCACACTTGACTAATTATCAGAATCACTTGTAAACATACACATTCATAAGCCCTTTTCTTAGAGAGTCTTATCTATGGGAGGATATACGGTGGGATATACAAATCTTTAGTTTTCGGAATCACTCCTGGCGATTTTGTTAACTCATCCAATTTGAAAGCCCAGTCGTAATCTGTTATATTAGAATATGTTTCAAAGATCTTCAATTTTGGCATATAGGATTAACTAAGGGACTCTGTGAAACCTAGAGTGCTAGACCCCAACTCCAGAGTCTTTGAATATTCTTGACCCCAGTAGGTCTGGGGTCAAGAATTTGCATCTCTCCCAAGTTCCCAGGCAATGCTGCTGATGTTTCAGGGATGACACTTTGAGAACAATTGGGCTAGATGCTGCAGTGCTGAAGCAGATAAAACACGAAAGAGCCTAGAAGTTGCTGCAATACCTCTGCCAAAACCCACAATCTGCCTACTGTTGCCTAAGAACAATAATGTGCCTTCTACTTCTTTTCTTTCTTCCAAATCTCAAGCAGGTGTTTCTGATTAGTGGAACGCAAACTGGAACCTCCTGGTAGAGATTCTGGTGCAGGTAGTTCCCGGGATTCTAGCCGTTACAATGTTTGGGCCCAGCTGGGGCTGCAGCAGAGGTTAGAGGAGGAAAACTGGCCTTCAGTTGCCAATACATAACGTAGCACAAATGTGCAGGTAGGTTTTCGTGATATTGATCCCAAGCTAAGGAAGTTAGTTAATTCCTGACCGTATTCCAAATGTGAAAGGGCTAGTAGGATCTGAGGGTCTGGAAAATGAAGGAAAAAAGATAAGACACTTAAGAGACAGAAAACAATTTTAGCTAGGTGATCAGGATGGGACCAGAATGCCCACTATGAGTAGTAATATAGACCCAATCAAGAGATTTAGTGAGGCCAAAAGGAAATCTGATCAATGAAGAAAGGCATTATTACACTTTTGACAATGCACCCAAATGTAGAATCCTGCAAAAGACCTGGACATCTGAAAACTATTGTTATATATATATATGATCAGAATCATTAATATGATTTTCAAGCATGAGGTTTTTATCTATTTTCTCTTGAATCCTTATCTTAGTTTTATTTTAGGGAGAATAGGAATTGGAAGCAAAAACAGATCATAAAAAGGGCTGAAAATGTGTTAGGGAAAAGGTATGTGCAGAATAAGGCATACTTCAAGTGAGAATACAAGATAGAAAACTGAAATCTAATCTGAATATACAGAGGTCTCACATTCACTAGGCAAATGAATGCATTAATATGCAATGACAAAAATGAAAATAGGAAAAAATATTTCAGGACATAGAGAGAAATGAATGTTAGAGGTATAACTATGGGGGAAAACAGCAGCTAAGGCAAGAAGCATAGTGTTTGCAATTAGTGTCCAGTGAGTGGAAAGAAATAAATTATTAAGATTCTAGTTAGCTTGACTGACTTCTGCCAGGCCTTCGTTTATACAGACACCATTTTAAAATCAGGTATTAAAACAGAGAATAGTCCTGAGATAAAAGATTCAGTTTTACAAATGAAACTAAACAGGGACATTGAAGCTGTCATTGATTTGAGTAGCCCAAGGTAACCAGATGACCACATTAGCACAGAACATGATTTTCAAGCACTAGGTTATTTTCAATTTTCTCTTGAATTCTTATCTAGTTATATTTTAGAGAGATAAAAAAGCAATATTCCTTGCTCTCAGCAAATGAAATAAACACCCTACATTGCTGCAATATCTAAACACATTTTAGTTTTCGTTTAAGCATTTAGAAATGCTTAGGTAGAAGAAATCGCAAAATAATAAACATAGATGTGACCACATTAAAATTTAAAACTTTTTAATGCTAAAATGAAAACAAAAAATGATATGTTTTGGAAGGGAAGGGTGCCTAGGATAGCTACATTGTGTGAGCAAAGCAAATTGCAGCATAATATGTATGTTTTACTCACGTCTTGTGAGATTAAAAAATGAATATGGAGAGACAGACCTTACACTGTGAAGTGGGTACAGCTGGGAGTGAGGCATGAACGGGAGGAAGGGGGCTTACACTTTTTACTTAATAGTTTAGTTCTACTCAAATATTTTATAATGAGCCTTTTGTTTTATAAATATAAGTGATTGATCACTTAAGTATTAAATATTAAAATATTAGATTGTGGGATGTTGGTTATTTGTGTATTTTCATGACTCCCCTGGCTTTAGAATCTTCTCAGTAGCATTTTGTAACAAAAAGCAATTGAGTGATACTGCTGAATTATGAGGAAAAAATTACTTCTCAGAAATGTCATACTAATTCAAGGCATCAGAGAGACATTTTCTGAAGAGAAAGGACTCAAGAAATACATTAAGCATATACTACTAAATAAGACATCCATCCATGCATACACACACACATATATAATTCATTAATTAGAAATTGCTGGGTGGAAGACCCGTGATGAATGTATTCCATTAGAACATGGAAATAATGCTAAAATAATATGGACTGTCATTACCGAAAATAACACAGAAATTACAATTCTTGAAATAAATCTACATAACAAAAATAATAATTTCTCTATAAAAGACCAAAACAAAAATTATGCAGTGTCTCCCTAAAGTAGTAAAATTGAGACAGGAAGAAGCATAATCATGAAAGTGTCCTCATCCTTAATGCATGAAGTGCGGCGAATGCTGTGATGTGCTACCAGATCCCTCTTCAGGAGTGACACACATTTTCTCAGCTGCCTGGAAAGTTGCTGGGTGCGCTGCCTGGTCAACGACTCTCAGTCTTCAGCTGTTGTCAGGCATTGCCTCATTTGAAGTGTCACCTGGCCCAAGGTCGTGGCCTCTTCTAGAGACAAGGCAGTATGCAGTGACTGGTCATCTGGGTCCCCTCGCCAAAACTCTGAAGGATTGATTATCTAAGCTTCAGAGCTCCTTGTGGGTTGCTAAGGACTTTATTGCGATTGCATAACAACCCAGCGTTTCTGATGCCCAGTCCTGTTTTTGTCTCTTCCTTCTCACAGGTATTGATTTTAAGAGCAATTCCCCCAAATCTTCCTGCACTCAAATCTCCATCTCAAAGGATATTATGGTAGGTTCTGACTATTATAATAAGGTTAATGAGAAATAAATTCAATATAAATAAAAAATTACTATTTTTTTAAAAATAAGGAAAATGAACAAATGTAAAAACTCATTGAATTCCATAAAGGGATCAATAAAGGATCAATATAATAAACCTTTAATTCTCCCATTTTAACAACCAAAACTTTGAAAATGTAATAGAATAATTCTGAATAGCAACTAAAACATCATGGTAATAATAAGAAAAGTATGTGATGTTGAGAAACGTTAAGTTTACCCTGCCCCCGTGGCTCCCCCTGTGGAGAATAGCTTTTAGTTTGCAATTAGTGGTAAGCGGGTAACAGCTGCCTACTGGGACGATCTTTGAATTACAAGTAAATACAGAACACTTGTTTATTAATAATAATCACCTGTTAAGAGAGAATAAATACATGGATCAGAATCTGCTCAGGGCCTTCAGCCTGAATTGCTATCAGCCCCTGAGGCTCTCATCTCAATAGGCTGCTGGACCTCCAGATAAACCCACTCTGTTGTTCTATCTGGGTGTCTGCCTCTCATTCCTTCAGTGCTGCCTGGGGTGAGGGCGTCCTGGCTGAGCTGGTACGTGGTAATGTGATATATAGAAAATAAATTTTATTGTAAAAGAGGAGGACAATGAGAAAGAAGGTGTTACCCTACCATTGATCAAAATGTTATATAAACCTATGGTAATTTTATCAACTTATTATTGGATGAGGAATAGATAAGGAGGTTATGAAATAGAAGAGCCTAAAAATAAGCACGGGCATATATAATTTAGTTTGTGATATAAGTAGCAATTTATACAAGTGGGGGAAAGAAGAAACTAGTCAAGAGTGGCGTTGAAATGAGTGACTAATCATTTGCAAAACGTTGGTGTATTTTTAAGTCATCCCATCTAAATAGGGATAAGCCTTAACTATCCACTGGTGCCTTTGATTCCGACCCTTCCTGTTGCCTCTGTAACCTCATAGCATTCATTTTTCTCATGTTTTTTCTGTATCTTCTGTTCCTCCCCCTCCATTCCATCAAATGTAAGCAATGTTTAAGCCTTTTCTATCTTAAACAATCAACCAACAATAAGGAAACAAAACCTTTCTCAACCCCCCTAGCTCTTGGAGACTCCACCATGTTTCTTTCCTCTTCTTGACTGAAACAGCTTCCTGTTGTTACTGTCTCTGCTGCTTCTCCTACAGTCATTTTGCTTACAGCTGCTTGTTGTTTGCCCCCATGTCTTAGACTCAGTCCCTGGAGACAGATTCTGAGACAGAGAATTTGGGTCAAAGGGTTTTTTGGACATGCTCTCAGGAGAAGCTCTAGTAAGGGCGTGAGGCAGGCAGGATTAAACAGCGGGAAGGGGATCTCCGCGTGTTTCCTCCTGAGGCCTCAGTTGATCTGGTGGGGGGAGGTCTGGAATTCTTCCAATTAAGACAAATCTCCTCACCATACAGTCATTGACCTGGGCTGCCTCTTCCATAACAGTTCTGCAAATGAAGGCACCTGCCTCTGGTGGATGGCAATTCCCAGAGAAGGACTGAGGTAATGGGCTCTACAGAGAGGGTCTGGGTGAGCAACACGGTATGCACTACATCTAAACTTTGAGAGGTTCACAACCACTTGCTTCTTAAATACTAGCTTCCTACCAGGGCAAAGCTTTCTGGGATCCTGATTAGTCTTGTTTTTTGGGAAATTATGAAAAGAAGTGTCAGTCGGATGAACTACAGCCCCTGTTGCTGCAGCTGATTTCAAAACTATAACTGACACCATCTTCCTATATGATCCATTTGAAGATCCCCCTCTCCCCTCAGCTCACACTTCTGCTGATATAGGAAGTTGGCCTCAGTAGGTGATGCACAGCATCATTCTTGAGCAGTTTGAGTTCTGGGTGACTGCTATCCTCAGGCATTGTATTTTCCTATATAACGTTAAAACTGGGTGTGGCAGCATGAACAGAGGGCCAAACATATCCTCCTGCTCTCATTGGGTAGCAGCTGCTCTTCCTCCTCCTGAAGACCATATCAATTACCTCTTCCAGGGTGCTGCCTCCTCTCCTTTCCTGTTGGTTTCTTGGCACAAGGATCCTGGAAGACTGAGTAGCAGTAAGTCTAAAATTTAATGATACTGTTACAGGAACCAGAATCTCTAGACATGTAGAATCTAAAACATATAGGGGGGAAACACAACTCCCTCCAAGTGGATCACTGGGAGTAATGGTTACCAGGGCCACTCCAACTTAAACCTTTTGGTTCCCAAGCCCCTGAAGTCTACCTCTGGGGAACAAAGCTCCGTATGATGACTGTTGATTTAGGCTGTATGTGATACCCTGGAAAGTGACACCCATTCTCATAGGGGATGATTTATAAGCTGGCACCTCAAATATGCTTGCAAGAAGCCAACCTACCAGGTGTGGTAGTCCCCCTCCCAGCTGCATGGGAGGCTGAGGCAGGAGCATAGCTTGGGCTCCTGAGTTCTGGGCTTTAGTGTGATATGCCAATTGAGTGTCCACATTAAGTTCAGTATCACTATGGTGACCTCTCAGGAACAGGCGAGGTTGCGTAAGGAGGGGGTGAACCAGCTCATATTGGAAATGGAGCAGGTCAAAGCTCCTGTGCTGAGCAGTGGTGGGATCACATGTGTGAATAGTCAGTGCACTCCAGCCTGGGCAACACAGAAAGTTCCCCTGTTTCTTTCCTTTTTTTTTTTTTTTTTTAAAAAAAAGAGGCCAATTTATCTCTATCTAACTGATTGCTGCTGAGAGGGATGGGGGAGGACATCATAGGAGCAGTGGATCCCTTGATCTCAGACAGGACCAAGAGTAGTGTGAGGCAAGAGAGGCACCTAGAATGCAGCATTTAAGGAGCCACTCAATCTCAGGATTGTGCCACTTACCTCAGCCTGTTTCTCTTTCCATATAAAATAGCTGACCAGCTCCATCACTGGGAGCTCTGCCCATCCAGAAGATTTCCTCTCACTGTTGATGAAAAAAGTCAAACTCTGTAAAATAGTTGAAGAGATTTATTCTGAGCCAGATATGAGGGACCACTGGCTTGTGACAGCCCTCAGGAGTCCCTGAGAACATGTGCCAAAAGGGACTTGGCCATAGCTTGGTTTTATACATCTTAGGGAGGCATAAGGCATCAATCAATACATGTAAGATGTACACTGGGTTTGTCCCAACAGGCAAGACAACTGGAAGCGAAGGCTTCCAGGTCATAGGTGGATTCAAAGATTTTCTGATTGGCAATTGGTTGAAAGAGTTATTATCAACAGAAAGGAATGTCTGGATTATGATAAGGGGTTGTGGAGACCAAGGCTTTATCACGCAGACAAAGCCTCCAGGCAGCAGGTTTCAGAGACAGTAGACTGTAAATGTTTCTTATCAGACTTACAGAGTCTCTTCTATCAGTAATTTCCAAAGGGAGGAGGAAATAATAAGGCATGTCTGGCTCCTGCTTCTTATGTTTTTTGTTTTTTTTTCTCGGGTTAATTTTGGAATGCCCTTGCTGAAAGGAGGGGTCCATTCGCATGGTTTTGGGGTTTAGAATTTTATTTTTGGTTTACATCACCAGTGACTTGCAGGGCCAGGCTTGAGTTAGATGCTGGTGCAGAAGCATCCACTTCTAGCTGGAACCCACCATAATAATTTACCCATGTGTTAATCCTGTTTGTCCTTTTCCCCCTCTCGGAAGTTGCCATAGGGGCTTCCTGTGAGGCAACAGGCATGAGCAGAGGGAAACAAGCTGTGCAGCCCTGGCAGAGGACTGGGGGAGCCGGGCCCCGTGTCATGCAGTTTACTTGTGCATTCCAGCATTCTGGATCTGTCATGTTCAACTCCAGCTGTACCAACTCCATCTGGCAATGAATTGCTGCTGGGCTTTTTTGAGCCCTTTATGACTTGGTGATTTTGACAGAATAATGCTCGTGAGGAAAACTCTGGCCATGTGGTTACCTGATGGTCCAGCATCAGATGCTGTCATCTACTGGGCTTGCTGTAAAATCCATACAGTGTTTGATCCCACTACAGGTAACTCTAGCACTAGAGTCCCAGGCTGTATGGCCTGAGTGACAGGGTTGTTTGCACTGTAGCCTGAACTTGTTCTTTCCTGAAAAGTTCTTTCCTATTCTTGTCTCCACTCAAAGATGGCAATTTTTCATGCGACTATCTGTGGTAAATAGGTTAATCAGTATTTACAGTAGTAGAGCTCTAAAATATCTACTCAGTGTGGTGATTGTTTTGTTTTTAGTTGTGAGAGATGCACACACCCAAGATTACTGGATCTCTGAAAACTTTACTGATCTGAGTTTCCTAACACATTGTAGGGTGTATTCACCACTCTATGGAGTGCATGAGTTTCTTAAGTTTCTGACATAGTACTCACAGCTCGCTCATCCCATGAGATTAAAAGAATGTCTCTGTGAACTGTCCAAATACTAACGTTCCCTCAGATTATAATCAACAGCAGGAGAGCAGTGTCCTGAGGAAAGACCATTGTGCATTGTTCATTGCACATGAATTCAAACTGCTCCTGATCCTACTTCTCTTCTAAGTGGGAAAGAAGGCATTTTCCAGGTTAATGGCTACATAGTATGTGCCGTAGGCTATGTTAATCTGCCATAGCAAATACCTTGCTGACAGTTGCAATTGAGACTATCATTTGTTTAAGTTTATGGCAACTCACTAGCAACCACCATGACTTATCTGATCTTTGCAAATTAAACGGATACATTACGTGGACAGTCACCTCTGCCTTGTTTAAATCTCTGGGGGTGGTATCCCTCCTGAGATAATTTTTAAAAATTAAATAAAGTTATTATCAGGGCTGAAGGTAGGGGTTGAAGGCAGATCACACTGATCCATCAAGATAATTTTCACCTCACAGGTCAAGCAAACAAAATAAGGGTTTGGGCCCATCATCAAATATGTCCATTTCAAATACGAATTCCGGGAGTAGAGAAATAACCATCAGGTGGGTCTGTGGACCCACTGGACCAACTGTGAGCCACACCTGGCCAGGACTTTGTTACCTTTCCTCCTATAGGCACCCATACTAACTGGGAGAGGAGGAGAATCCTGGTGCTTTGTATCCCGAGTTTCATAATCAGTTCTTACGCTGTGTCCAACAACCATTTAGAAAATCTAGAAAATCTTTCCATAATACATAGTTACCTGAGCAAATGGCTATGATCCCCTTAGGGAGATTATAAGTGATCCTGAGTAGAACTGTAGTGTTCTAGGTTCTTTTCCCATCAGGACCTGGCTTCTCCTTTGTTCATTGCTTGGATTTAACCCTTAGTATGATCTCCTGCCATGGAAGTAGGAGTAGAGTTTAAAGAGGGCAAACATTGCTTTGTGAGGTGCTGATGCATTTGAGGCCTCTGAATGATCCTCAAGTAAGGGGAGAGCCACTATCTTTTAATAAGAGGGAATGGGCCACATCTTCGGGTACAATGGTTTCATGGAATTCTGGGTGCTGAGAAATGCTGAGTGTATGATTGCTGAGAAATGCTGAGTGTATGATAAAATTGTATTGTTTGCTAAGAAGAGTGATGGCAAGGCAAGGAAAACTTAGCTGCCACCCCCAAGTGGAAAACTACTTGGGGCATTCTAAAGTAGCAAAACAGTATATGTATATAATACACCAGTTAAAACAATTCTTTAAGCACGGGGTATGTGAGCCTTCCCCCGTGGCTCCCTCGTGGAGAATGCTTTCTGCTTTGTCCTGGATCAGTGGTAAGCAGGCACCAGCTGCCTACCTAGTTTATCTTGGTTCTATGAGAAAACACAGAACACCTGTTTGTTAATAATCACCTGTTCAGAGAGAATAAATACATGGGTCAGGATCTGCTCGGGGGCCTCAGCCTGGAATGTTGTCAGTCCTTGAGGCTCTCAGCTTGGAAGGCTCTTGGCCCACAGATAGTTCTACCTTTGCTGTTCTGTCTGCTTCTTAATACTTTCAGCGCTGCCTGGGTGGGGGGTGTCTGCGGCCGAGCTGGTCTTGGTATCTGGGAGTTCAAGATATTCAATAGCGTCTATCCTTTCCAGGTTCCCTGCTTGTCCTATTAGGGCTCTATCAGAGCTGAAAATTTAATCTCTTTGAAGTTCTTCTACTTTTATAAATAAATCATGAGCCTGATCCTCTCCTCTTTCTGGCTTTAGGAGATTAGGATTTTCATAAAATTTGCCAAGGAGTCCCTCTGATTCTCATATTTTGTCTTTAATTGGCGATTTCTCACCTCAAGCCCATCTTTATCTTTCTTCAATGATAAACAGCCCTACTCACCCAATTTCAGAATATATTTTAGCTCATCCCTGTCAAGTGTCAGAGATACTCCATTAGTCAGCATATCCTTTTCTACTGGTATTCTATCCCAGCTCACCATCAGTGAAAGTTTTAACGATTGTGCTATCACAGCATGGCAGGAGTTATCCATAATTGCCAGCTTGCCAGTGAGAGATCCACCTCCAAAACCCAATTTAGAGTCTATTTTGTAGGACTACTTCTTGTACCAGCTAGCTTAGATTAAGTTTCCTGAAATTGACTCTGATATAAGAAGTTGTGAGCAGAAAGTTTATTGGATATTATCCTTGGGAGATTCACTTATTAGAAAGTGATGAAGGTAGAACTGGGCAGAGGGTGAAACTGACTCATGCTGCAAGTACAGTTGCAATCTCAGCTAAAGCTATGAGAGCTATGAAACTGAGGTGGCTTTCGGAGTTATCTCAAATTGAGAGAAGAGGTCTTTGTATTCTCACACCAGCAAGTATTTGGTCACAGGCCACCCTTGGGCGAGGGTACAACTCTGGGCAAGGAAGTTCTATGTTGGCCGAATGTAATTTTCACTGAGGGACACAGCTGAGGACTGATATAACCACAGATATTCAGAGCAGCTGGGGATGGATGTTTGGGCCCTATAGAGATCTGCGTGGAGCATGCCACTCTTCTCCACTGCTTCACTGATCTACTGAATCTAGGGTTCTAAGTTGTTGCCAAATACAATGAACACTTTTTAGATTTTTATCTTACTTGTCTTTATCCCTACATCAGGTTTTGTGGTCATTACTCTCGTCTTGAAATGCTCTTTTTCTGGCTTCCTTGAGACCATTCCCATGCCACAGTAATCTCTTGTTTTTTTCTGTCTGGTCACTGCTTAGTCTCTGCTGTTCTCTTTCTTTGCATATTTCTTAGATACGGGTTTTCCTCAGGATTCCGTGCAAAGCCCTCCTCATTCCCAGCCAGTACCGCACAGTTGTGTAGAATCAATTTCAGTTTATGTAATGATGACTCGTGAATATAGATTATGCCTTTGTACTGATTGTATCTTAAATAGGCATCTTGCTTTCTGGTTATTTGGAAAAGCCACATTTAGGCTTAACATGTCAACAATGGAAACTATCTTCTTTCTTTAAATATAGGCTCCTCTTCTCAGGTTTTCTATCTTGGTGAAAGGCATCACCTTCCAACAATTACTTTAACTAGAAACCTGGGAGATTTCTTTGCTCACTCTTGTTCTCACACTCAATATTCTGCTTCACTAAGTACAGCTGATTACACCTCAAGTCAGCTGTTTATAAACAGTTTACTTTCCTTTACTTCATTTGGCCCATCTGTAATCAGACTACGTCAACAGCCTCCTAGTTGGTGCCCATTGCTATTATTCTGAAATTCAAACGTCTTATGGAATTTTTAGTCTCTTTATCTTGCCACTCCTTACTCCCTACAGCCTATTTCTCACCACTCCTCAATTTCTCCTCTTTCTATTTACCTCTGACCTTTGACGTGACAATCTTTTGTCAGCTGTGAGACCTTACTTGTTGCTCACCTTTGAAGAATGCTATTAAGCATAGCTAAAATAGTATAGTATATTGGTTAATAGAATGTGTTCTGAAGTTAGACTCCTTTAGCTCAAAGGCTCCACTGTGAATTTAGCTATAAGTCCTTCAACGAATTACTAAATCTCTTTGTGCCTGAGTTTTTCTCACAGATTTGTGGTGAGAATGATACAAGATAGCACATGTAAAGTATTTAGAATATCCTATGTGACAATGCAGTAAACAATGTCAACACAAATACATGGAAATGAAACAACTTACCCCTGAATAACTCCTGGGTGAATATTAACATTAAGGCAGAAATTTTAAAAAAAATCTTTGAAATTGATGAAAACATGGACAGAAAACAAAATCTCTGAGATGCCCCCAAAGCAGTGTTAAGAAAAGTTTATAACCCTAAACGCCTTCATCAAGAAGTTAGAAATACCTCAAATGAACAATGTAACTTTCTACCTAAAGGAACTAGGGTAAAAAAGAACAAATCAACCCCAAAACTAGTGGAAGAAAAGAAATAACCAAAACTAGAGAAGAAATTCAGGAAATTGAGATGCAAAAATTAAGATACAAAAGATCAATGAAACCAAGTGTTCTTTGAAAACAAGTAAGATTGATAGACTGCTAGCTAGATTAGCAAAGAAAGAGATGTAAGCACAGTCAGAAATGGCAAAGGTAATACTACAGCTGATACCACAGAAATACAAAAGATTCTCAGAGACCTTTATAAACAACTCTATGTACACAAATTGGTAAATCTAGAGGAAATGGATAAATTCCTGGTGGTACACAATCTCCCAGGATTGAATCAGGAAGAGATTGAAACTCTGAATAGACCAATATCAATTTCTGAAAATAAATCAGTAATAAAGAACTTACCAACCAAATAAAGCCCTGGACCAGATGCATTTGCAGCCCAATTCTATCAGATATACAAAGAAAAACTGGCATCAGTCCTACTGAAACTGTTTTTTAAAAATCAGGGAAAAATGGGCTTCTCCCTAACTCATTCTATGAAGCCAGGATCAACCTAATACCAAAATATGGCAGAGACACAGTGAAAAAATAAAACTTCAGGCTAACATCTCTGATGAACATAGATGCTAAAATCTTCAGTAAAATATTGACAAACTGAATCCATTAGCACATCAAAAGTAAGTACATTACAATTAAGTAGGCTTTATTCTTGGGATGGAAGGCTGTTTCAACATACACATATCAATAATTGTGATTCTCCACATAAACAGAATTAAAAGCAAAAATCATACGATCATCTCAATAGACACAGAAAAACTTTTGATAAAATCCAACATCCCTTCATGATAAAAACCCTCAATTGACCAGGCATCAAAGGAACACACCTCAAAATAATAACAGCCATCTATTACAAACCCACAGCCAACAATATAATGAATGGAGAAAAACTGAAAGCATTCCCCCCGGAGAAATAGAACAAGACAAAGCTGCCCACTCTCAGCACTCCTATCCAACATAATACTGAAAAGCCTAGCATAGCAATCAGGCAGGAGAAAGAGAAGACATACAAAGAGAAAAAGAAGAATTCAAACTATCTCTTTGCTGATGATATGATTCTATACCTAGAAAATCCTAAAGAATCTGCTAAAGGCTAGAATAAATAAATTACTTTAGTATACTTTCAGGATACAGAATCAATTTACAAAAATCAGGAGCATTTCTATGCACCAACAATGTTCAGGGTGAGAGTGAAATCAAGAAAAACACTCCTACTTTACAGAAGCCACAAAGAAAATGAAATACCCAGGAATACAGCTACCCAAGGAGGTAAAAGACATCTACAAGTAGAACTTTAGATATCTGCCCTTCCTTTCCCTAGCTCTCACATCCTTAAATCATTGCCATTGCAGTCTATACAAACCGTCTATAATTTTTACTAGATTCTTTGATTGGAACAGGGAATATATTAGGTTACTAAGGAACTTATACTCGAAGGAAGAATTTAAGGAGGAAATAGGTAATTGCAATAATGTAATTTCACCTGGAGAGGTGAAACATATTTTCTACTAAGACTAGGTAGGGAAGTGTACAAATTAAAATTATTTTTATGTGGGGAAGAGGAGGATTAAGTACCTGGGAGAATGAAGGAAACGGTGGGATGAGGGTACTCATGAAAAAGATAAAAACTTCTTGTTATGGGCCAAATGATTGTGTTCTCTCCCAAATTTACATGTTAAAATCCTGACCCCCCACAAGGCAATGGTATTAAGAAGTGGGAACTTTGGGAAGGTGATGAGGTCTTGAGGATGAAGTCTTCAGTGATTGCGGATAGTGGGGATAGTGCTGTTATAAAAGAGGTCCTCTCTGCCTTGAGCCTTACACCATACGAAGATACAGCAAAAAGGCACCATGATGGGCCCAGAAAAGGGCCCTCACTGACTCTGAATTTGCCAGCACTTGGATCTTGGATTTCTCAGCTTCCAGAGCTATGAGGAATACACTTCTATTGCATATAAGCCACCCAGTTAATTTACGGTATTTTGTAGCAACATGAGTGGACTAAGATACTAGGAGAATTTCCTGAGAAGAAAAAAGAAATGAGTATTTGTGGGGTTATTTAGAATTGTATCTAGACAGAACTGAGGGGTAGACCTAATAGACTGGTACAGTAGGCACCTTGAGGAAAGAGGTTTTGTGGAGGCTGGAGGAGTAATGATCTGAAAAGGCAATGGGAGCCAAAAGAATGATGGTATCACAAAAAATACAAAAATTAGCTGGGCATGGTGGCAAATGCTACAAAGAGAATAAAACATCTAGGAATACTGCTTACAAGGGACGTGAAGGACCTCTTCAAGAAGAACTACAAACCACTGCTCAAAAAAATAAGAGAGGACACAAACAAATGGAAAAACATTCATGCTCATGGATAGGAAAAAACAATATCATGAAAATGACCATACTGCCCAAAGTTATTTATAGATTCAATGCTATCCTCATCAATCTGCCATTGACTTTCTTCACAGAATTAGAAAAAAACTTAAATTTCATGTGGAACCAAAAAGGAGCCCATATAGCCAAGACAATCCTAAGCAAAAAGAACAAAGCTGGAGGCATCACGCTACCTGACTTTAAACAAAAACCTAGGCAATACCATCAGGACATAGGCATGGGCAAGACTTCATGACTAAAACACCAAAAGCAATGACAACAAAAGCCAAAATTGACAAATGGGATCTAATCAAACTAAATAGCTTCTGCACAGCAAAAGAAACTATCATCAGAGTAAACAGACAACCTACAGAATGAAAGAAAATTTTTGCAATCTATCCATATGACAAAGGGCTATTATTCAGAATGTACAAAGAACTTAAATGATTTACAAGAAAAAAAAACCCATCAGAAAGTAGGCAAAGGATATGAACAGACACTTCTCAAAAGAAGACATTTGTGTAGCCAACAAACATGAAAAAAGCTCATCATCACTGGTCATTAGAGAAATGCAAATCAAAACCACAATGAGATACCATCTCACACCAGTTATAATGGTGATCATTCAAAAGTCAGCAAACAACAGATGCTAGAGAGGATGTGGTGAAATAAGTATAATTTTACACTGTTGGTGGGAGTATAAATTAGTTCAACCATTGTGGAAGACAGTGTGGTGATTCCTCGATGATCTAGAACCAGAAATACCATTTGACCCAGCAATCCCTTTACTGGGTATATATGCAAAGGATTATAAATCATCCTAATTACAAAGACACATGCACATGCATGTTTATTGAAGCACTGTTCACAATAGCAAAGACCTGGAAACAACTCAAATGCCCATCAGTGATAGAGTGGATAAGAAACTGCGGCGCATGTACACCATGGAATACTATGCAGCCATAAAAAAGATGAGTTCATGTCCTTTGCAGGGACATGGATGAAGCTGGGAACCATCATTCTCAGCAAACTAACAGAGGAACAGAAAACCAAACACCATGTGTTCTCACTCATAATTTGGAATTGAACAATGAGAACACATGGACACAGGGAGGGGAACATCACACACTGGGGATTGTCAGAGGGTGGGGGGATAGGGTAGAGATAGCATTAGGAGAAATACCTAATGTAGATGACGGATGATGGGTGCAGCAAACCACCATGGCATGCATATACCTATGTAACAAACCTGCACGTTCTGCACATGTACCCCAAAACTTAAAGTATAGTAATAAAGAGACAAAAAGTGCTTAAAAGATCTAGATAACTAAAGCAAAATGTCCTCATTTATTATAAGTGGGTATTTTTATGTGTTTGCTTTTTAGTATTTCCATTGTTAATTTTACAAGAAACAAAGTGTGACTTACATATAGTCTAAGATGACAAACATTTTGAGGAAAATTGTAACGTGGATGAGAAGAATTGACACAGAGGAATAAAATTTAACTCTGGGGATGGTGTTAGGAAGGAATTTCAGGGTGGAGGTAACAGTATCTCTCATATGCATAAATTATGTTTTATTTCTTTTAAAAATGAAACAAATAGTGGTTATATTTGGGTGATGGCAATGTTGGTCTACAACTATTCTTTAGTAACATAAATGAAATGTATCTGCACTTATTAAACCCATTTGTCTTTCAGAGGACAAAAAAAGAAACATACTAATAGATCACATTTTACAACATTATTGTTAAAACTTTGCTAAATGTATATCATTACCTAGTGACCAATAGTGTCTAATTTGCCACAAAATTATTGGTGGTGTAATTTCATGGTTAATGTTCATCAATAATTTATAGTACTATACAACAAACTTGAAGACTTTCATATCTTTTACCAGAACAAATTTAACTTAAAAAATGACATCATACAGAAGTGATATTAATAGTGGGAATTTTCAACTTCATATGAAAAGATGTAGGGTTGTAGTTCTCTAGTGAAGAATTCTGAAGAAGGAACACACATTGCAGAGGAGTTTCATAAATCACAAACTTAAATAGTCACTACTTTAAAATCTAGGCTGGCTTTGACTATAATACTATTTTATACTCCTTTTTCCCAGCCAATTAAAATTCCAGCAATTACATGGCATTCCAGTTGGCTATTTTTGCTATTTGCATAAAGGCAGGCAATCATCTTAGAATCATAGGATGTGGAAGGAAAGTGAGAGAATAGTGCAAACTCCTCTTAATTAAAAAAATATATATATTTTGTTGAGCTTCTTAAGGAGAAAAAAGCCATCTCATGGCACTACCCAGATGCCACAGTCAATTCCAAAGTATTTGTGAACGTTAGTATGTTCACTTTAAAAAATCTTTTCTTCTTGCTGCATTTATGCAAAGTGCCTGTGAAGAATCTATGAGACCTTTGATAAGTTATTTATCTTCTCTGTGCTTCAGCTTTCTCACCTGAAAAATGGGGACAATAATATGGGTTTTGGTTTCATTTCATCCAACAATATGGAGGTTCTTGAGTATTAAAGTAGTGCCTCTCTCTTTCTCGACACACACACATTCACAATGCTTAGAATAGTGATAAACACATAGAACTATATAAGCTATTGTTATTGTTATTCCTTGACACTATTTATATTGAATGACGTATTCTTTCTGTGACAATATTTGTATAGTAGTTACAGATATTTGCTGTTTGTGGAGTGTTTTAAAAGCTTACTAAGCTTAAATTAACACTTTCATGTAGTTGTACAAACAGTCCAAGTAGAATTATATTTTATCTAATAGATGGAAAAAGTATAAATTGTAAGATTTTAAAAAGGCTTTAGGATTAAGCCTTGTATTTCCAAATTCCAACCAGGATTATTTTTATTGTATAACTAATAATACAACTATATGAATCTTAGTAAAAATGTTTTGAATTTTTTATCTTCTACACAGAAATTCTACTCAGAATAGCAAAAATAAGATTATTTCAGAGAAAAGTTTCAGTTTAATTCAATTTGCTCTGAAAATGTTTCATCCTCAGTAGCCATTATTTTTGATAGAGCAAAAGTAAATGCACATTTACGTTCTGAGACTCTGAAGCAGTAAACATTTGTTTTTCAACTTATGACAAGACTCTTTGGCAAGTGGTTGCTAATGACAAATGTTTACCATTCTCCAAGTTTAGAGAAAGAATTCCTTTGAGCAGTAGAATTTATGTTGTCTCAGTAGAGCAATGACTAGACTGACCTTTGCAAAATGCTCTAAAATTGATTGGAAGAGGATAGAGACTTCAGTGAAATAAATAAATAGATTTAAAAGGTAACAAGAAGTGCATGAGAAGGCACACACAAATCATAGCGAACTGTACATTGAAGGCCAAAGAAATCCGTATTGCTCAGTAACTCCACCTGTGAGGTAAATAGGAATGAAATAGAAAATGACATAAAGCCATCCAAACGCTGGTTGTCAGATTTTTTCCTTCAAAGTCAAATGGAGACAGGTACATTCACCAAATGGAACAATAATTTCATGACTCGGTTTAGAAGGTCTTTGATTAGCTTGCAAAAAAATGCAAATTCTTGGATTTTCCTATCATGCTTTACTTAATGTCTCCAAAACCACACTTTTAACATACATGGTTAACATGCAGACCTCAAGGATACTTAGTTTAAGAACAGCTGCTCTAATTTAGGCTTCAATCTTCTTATCATTTTGTAATCTAAGAGTAGGTTCTGTGTTGAAAGAAAAAGAAGATTAAGGCATCTGAGTGCTTGGGTCTCGGAGTCGGGAAACAGTAAACATCAGAAACAAGAAAACCCTGAAGGGGCAGTTGGGATCGGGTTGGAGGGAGATTGGATATTGAGAAGAAAAAGATTAAATATTTCTTGTGATATTAGTCATATTTCTTGCTTTCAGGTGTTAGAACCAAATTCTGACTCTCCTAAGCAAAAAATTAGTAATTATAATTTAATCAGAAAGACATCAGAGGCTCACAGAATTTACGACAGGCTAGGTGATTTGGTTTGGTAAATAAGGAAAGGTCAAGGAGGCTGTCGAAGGCTAGCTTTTAAGAGCATGACAAGGTTCACGCAGCAGTAAGAGGCCAGTTTAGACTGCCACTTCAGGGAATATCAACTGTAACTTGTGAATAAGATCATCGAGATTCATGGTCTGAGGAGCCCCAAAGTCAAACTGGCTAATCCCGAAGTATGTGCTTTCTCCTGGCTCTGGCTAATCCCGAAGTATGGGGTGAGAAATATCATCCCCTGTAGTAGTTCTGGGGCTGGGCACTATCTCTTATCAAGGCTCCACAAACTGGGGTTTGACAATAGGCAAAGAAGCTGTGAATAAGTAGGAATGTAGATGCTAGAGAACCAAAAAACTGTCAAAAATCCACTATGCGCTCCATCAGGAATGTTCATTTGGGCCTACTTACATCACACTCAGGTGAGTTCAATAACCACTGATGCTAGAACCTACTGTTCTCAGCTCTTCCTCAGTCCATCTCTGCTCCTATTCGCATGAAAACTTACATATCTGATATGTTTTCTATTTAGAACATTCTCATTCCTTGTTCTCAATATCTTGCCAAACAGTCATTCAGTATTGCCTACTCATTACATTCTAGGATTATGTAATTTTTTGAACATATTTGAACAGACTGAATGCAATCTTACTCTTAGTGAACACTATCTGTGTTTGGAAGCAGTTCATTGTAAAGGCAGACACAGACTAAAGCCAAAAATAAATTGTCAAAATTCTCCATTTTAATTCTGAGGTTGTTGTAATGGCCATAGTTCTCAGTAGTAGTACTACAGAACAAAAATAATTGACATAAAACTGGAGTATTTTCATATTTAAAAGATGTGAGTCAAATTAATTAAAAAATATATGTCCAACCAGCTCATGTCAAACAGACCTATCAAATGTTTACCAAATTCCTTCTTGGTTACCCATCATTCTTCTTGTCATCATTCTAAACGAAATTCCATTTTAGTGGGGGAGATAAAAATAAAATCAAATATATTATAAACATAATAAAAGATTACACTTTATGATAGTGTTTGCTCAGCATAAGATAATCCTTCATAAAAGAAGTAGAGTTCAACTTAGACCTTGAAAAGCAAAGGGCATCTAGATGAAAGGGAGTAAATCAGAATCGGGGAAACTATGCTGTGTTCTCCACTTTAAGGCAACATTGCCCAGCTTAGTACCTTTGTAATTAAGCATTGTTTCACTCCTACTACTTTCTTATTCAATTAGCTGGCCCCCTTGGTGGGAACCTGAGTTTTCTCTTGTCTTAGAAGATTTTTCTTTCAGCTCTGCCCTGCTTGTATATAGAATTTTAAAAATGTTTGGGAGTCATTTGATCTACTGATGTTAAGATGAGGGATACTTTGCAGGTAATATCCTTAATGTTAAGATGTCTAGAGAACATAGATTCATCTAGAAATGCTTTGCTCATCATTAGTAGATATGAAAAGCCAGTTTATTTATTCCAAAACTCATAATGTTTTTTCCAGAGCCTATCTCTGAAGCAGAAGAAAATAGACTAGGTATGCTGGCTTCTCTCTTCTCCAGTGAAGAAACAGAGTAATCTTGACATGACAATTGGAGCCAACCTCCTGGTAAAATTTTCCAATGGCCTCTCATTTTACTTAGGATAAAATCTAAATTCCATAGCATGGTCCACAATGCTATGCATAATTCATCCCTGTCTCCTTTCCAATCTCAATTCATACCATTTTCTTCCTTCCTCACTATGCTGCAACCACACTGGAACCTCTCTTATTACCCAGATACAGCATGTCCTTCTGAACTCAAGGTTTTTGTTCTTCTTGATACCATTACTTGGAATCTTTTTTCTCAGGTTCTAGAAATGCTGTGTCTTTTTTTTTTTTTTTGCCAGGCCTTAACTCATATTGCACAACCCAGAAAATCTGCCCTGATCACTGAATCTGTAGTTGTCTCTCTATTATCCAATTTACTTTCTGCCATATCATCCTGTTTATTTGATAGAACTCATCACCTGAAAATTATCTTGGTTATGTATTAATTCTGTCTTTCCACTCAATATGTTAACTCCAGAAGGGCAGGGATGGTATATGTCTTGATAACCAATGAATCTCCAGTGCCTTGAAGATCACTTGGCATTCAGAAACTCAAAGGGTAAAGTTTTGAATGACCGATGCTGACTCTGTTATAGATGAAGCATTATAGAGGCAATTACAGAAGGCTCAACTTTGATGACAATGGGAAAAATTAATCTTGTACTTTTTATAAGAGTGAACTTGAGGAGCAGTTGGGTCATTTCATTATTTGCTGTGTTGATGGTAACATCGATAATCATGAGATCAATTAAATTACTGAAATTCTAGAAGCCAGGTCTATCATTGCCTTTTTTTTCCTTCATTTACTCCATGACACCAAGAGTCTACAATCACCAAGAAGAAAGAGTTTTTACAATGGTTCAGACATTAGTGTTAGGAAGGAAAAAATCATTCTGAGGAGATAATGCAACATTATCGTATCATATACACATAAATAAAACACGGAACGAAGTTAAGATTCTAACTAAAGTGAATATTGTTTAGGGGAGCTATAAGAAATAACATTATTTGGAAGTAAGGTTAGATTATTGTTAAAGTATAATAAGACTAAAAATCTAGGAATAAAAGCATAAAGTCCATTCTGGAAACACTTGGGAACAAACTTAATTTCTTGTACAGGGAACTGGCCCCAATTAGCTGTATTTGTGAAGAGTAATCTGTCAGTTATATATTGAGTGGAGTGAATTCCAAATGGGAGCAAAGAGAGGTAAAAAGGTTTCTTAAGAAGCATAATTAATGTTTCCTTCCCTGCCAAGAAGAGAATTGCCTTTGCTTTAATAAGTGTTAATATTTGTTTGAACTCCTTTGCAAGAACATATATTTTCTCTGTACTGCGTAAACTATTGGAATTTTATTAGTTAGAGAAAGAATAAAAGGGATAGGTCTTCACAACTGTGTAGTAGGTAGGATAACTAATATGCTGGCCTGAATTGATTTTTTAATTTTTTTCTCTTCTTTCTCTTTCACAGATACTATCTTCCATCTTCACTGTCCATCTTTCTTTTTAATAGACATCTATTTTACAGAGTTCTTAATGTGAGTTCAACAAGATGATACTGTGGGGGGTTAAATCACAAGAAGAAATATAGAACAGGTTCAGGAATTTGGCGGAGAGAGTGGTGAGTGTGGGCTGTAGATGCTGGAGAAGGATCCAGAAATGTGTGACTGACTGCAGGACTGCAGGCGCCTTTCAATTTGTGAAGGGCAGGAATCTCTGTTGGTCTCCTCCCACACTGAATTTAGCAACCCTGAAGCCATCATTTCCTAGACTGCCAAAAGAGAAAAATTCATGAAGTCACTTCAGTTTTTGTCCCGCATCACTCGAATCTATTTTCCATACAGAAACTGGAGTCATCTTTTCATTTCCCAGATAAATTTTTGATTCACAATCACATTATGTGGTTCAAAGTGTGTGAGTCACTTACACTTTATTGTGTTAACCTTTTTCTCTTATGACTTCGGAAATTTCTCTGCATCCTTAATGTGTGGAAGCTACTCTGCAATGTGTTCAGGTGTGAGGGTTTATGTGTTGCTTGTTTGTTTAATTGTTTTGACTTTGCTTGGCATCATATGAATTTTTACAATATGTGGAATCATATTTCTAAAGTTTTGAGAAACGACTACCCATTATAGTAGTATTTTTTCTATTATTTCTAAGTATATTTTCTATGACCTCATCTGACATTCCATTTACATTTTAAAATTTCTAGATTTATGCTTCATGCTTCTTAACTTCTCTTTGATAATTTCTAGAGTTGGTTCGTGTTATTCACAGTAGTTGTGTTCTAGAAAGTCTTTAGTGACACTGAATTGGGACCAGTGAGCCATTGCTTCCAGGTACAGTCTCACTTAGATTATAACCTTAAACCCTAAAAAACAATTTTTCCTGGAAGATTCAATTTTCTTTATTTTACAAAGGAGAAAATGAGATTCAGAAGTGTTAAGTGACTTGTCTAAGGTCACCCCATCAACAAGTGCCGGAGTTGGGACCCAAATTCCTTCCAACTTACCCTAGATCCAGAGCTTCTCGCACTGCGGTGTGCTACCCCTACTCCTCCATTCTCTCCTTGTCTTTGTATGAGAGCTGAAATAAGAAGGATTCTATTGATTTTAGGATTACAAATAAATTTTAGTGAGTAGACGAATTCCCAAATGTGGAATCTGTGAATAATGAGAATCAACTGTGTCTCCCTACCGCCATCAGGGACAATTCCTTAATCTTGCAGATCACTCTTTTCTTCTTCAGTTAGTTACTTGATGTAACTATGGTGAGTTTTCATTATTTTTAATTTAAACAAATTGGTAGTTTTATGATCTCTAAGTTCTATGTCCACAACAATTTTTGTTCCATAATTACATACTTTTGCATCATGAGATCTCTTACCTCTTTGAAGATAACACCTATATTTATTGCAAATTCTTTTAGTATGCATATATTATCTGTATGTTATTGAGTATAAATTTGTTGTTTGTTGAATTTGTTGCCTTTCTTTCTGACCTTTCTCAGATGGTGGCTGATTCTTAGTCACGTGTTCATCATGTGTCTTTGATTTTGGCCACCTGCTGGCACCATGGCCATTTAGTGCAGACACTTGTTGGTGATACCGTTAGTTTAGGTCTAGCACTTGTGAGAGCCTTTATTCACTGCTTTGCCTTGGGTGTAAGGACCTTTTATCCCCTTTACCCTTTTGATACAGCTATGCATTAATTAACATCTATTTTATAAACTTTTTACAATGTCAGTTTTAAACTGATAAACTATAATGTCAGTTTTGAATGGGAGCCAGAAATTTTGGTGTGAACGTTCAGTCCACTACCTTCAAGCTAAATGTCCCATGATATTGTCAGTCCTGGTAGAACATGTAGCAATGGAAATAAAACTTCCTGACGTAAATTAGACCGTAGCACAAAGTGTATCCAGAGCCAAGCAGTATGCCTGAATGGAGGAGATTAAGGAAATAAATTCTCTGATGTCTATTTCTTCTCTTCCTCTCATCTCTTGCTGGTGCTTTTTCTTTTCTTTCTTTTTTTCTTTTTCTTTTTCGATTAGAACCAATAATAAGCCAGAGAACTGGTAAACCCAGGTGACATAATCCACTGGGAATTTTAAAGCAGAGCCTAGAAGAACAGAGAGGGGAAAAATCAGCACATCAAACTACCTTTTCTTTTTTTACTTTGCCAACACCCACCTTTAAGTATTCAATGCAGTGTTTAATTGATTGTGAACTTTTAATTGAGGGCTAACTTCTTTTATTTGCCAAAATTAATGTTCCTGCTAGCATAATCTAGCCCTGATTATGTTTTTATTTATAGGTCAAAAAAATTTACTAATATATAGTCAACATCTATAATCTAGAATATATATTTATATACAAATAGATACAATATACACATAAATATATTTTATAAGAAAATGTATACAAAAACACAATTATTTTATCTGTATCTTAGTGTCTTAACTAAGAGATTTGATATATATTAAAGTACATCAGGGATTTAAAAATCAAGAGATTGAGGCTTGGGATGCTCCAGAATAACTCAACTGAGTAATAACTCAACTGAAGGCCCTCTCCCTACTAGGCCTTCTTAGCACATCATTTCTTTTCTTGTTAAAGAGCAGAAAGCAAGCAGTTAAGGCAAATATTTGCCATGCTCGATAAACAATGTTCTGATGTGCTAACTGACTCTAATTAAGACAGCCAATGTCAGCTAAGTTAATACACCATTAGCCAGAAAATAAAAGTATCATCAGGAATTAAATCTACTAATTTGCTGATCATGTTCAAACAGTAGCCTGTAGATAGTAATGGCACGACAAACAGATACTGACTGAACTATATTTAGAAGATTCTATGCAATTCTTTTTCTCTTCAACTCTATGCTAGATGGTAAAATAGTATTTTTGGGTATCCTTGTTATTGCTAAGTATACCAAAATATTATTGTGAGAAAAATTACATAAAACTTACATGCATATATATTTTCCCCCAATCAAATTTGCTTCCCAAGACATTTTGTTTTTGTAAAAAGGAAGCATATAGATAATTAATTTCTTCAAATTAATTGTCATTAATTATAATTTAGAGGACATTAATAGACACATGACACATATACCATGTGATAGGGACTGATGATATGAAGATGAAAAATTCACAAATACACTCTGAGGTTGATATTGATATTCTTATTTTATAAATAGAAACAAAATAGGCACATAAAAGTAATAAATATATAAAAAGCAAATGAAAGGAAATATTATGGTCAAGGGTAGTTAGAGGAAAGAAAAATAGGCTGTAAAAGATGGACTGGGCTTAAAGCCATTGAGAAGAAGCTGGGGAGGCATGCCACATGGCCTAATGTAAAAGAGAAGATGAGGGATATGAACATGTAGATCATAACAGTGGACACAGATCAGCGTGGCTAGCACAGGCATGGAAAAAAAAAACTACATATAGGCATGCAAAAGCCATAATAAAAGTTAGAAAAAACCACATTCAACAATAAAAAGATTACCAAATAAATTATTATGTATTTATAGGATAGAATCTTAAGAAGCATTGAACTATGATTTAAATTAGTATCTAAAATCATAGTAATGCTGAAAATAGTTAGCTTTTACATAACCAGTCTTTTGATAATTAATAAATACAGATGGTAGAAAATTCAGAAAATATAAAAGGGTTTATAGTGGAAAGTGATCATCTCTCCCTGGTTCTCATTTCATTCCCCACCCAGAGGGAAACATGATGATAGGTCACATATATTTCTCTGTAGATAACTGGTGCATATACAAGCATGTACATACATATATTACAATACCTATATATCCATTTTTATTCCAAGATTACAAATACTTGATTCTTAAACTTGTTTTCTTTTTAAATTTAATAATATATCTTAGAAATGATTTAATGCTAGTTTATATAGAGCTGCCATTGTATAAGTGCACTACAATTTGTTGATGGGCATTTAGGTTCTTTAAATATTATTTTTTTTATAAGCAATACTATAAAGGGGCAGAGTAGATATGATTTAAATTTTAGTAGGCATTGCCAAATTGCCTTTGTAAAGATTATGTCAGTTGATACCTCACCAAGAGAGTATGAAAACAGCTTTTTCCTCACACCCTTGCCAGCATAATGCACTTTTAAATACTTTAATCTCTGCCAAAATAAATTAAAATTTATATATTACTGTTTTTTTAAAGTAAGCCTGAACATCTTTTAAAAAATTCATATTTCTTTTGTTGGTAAATAATTGGTTAATATCTTTTGCTTATTTTGAGTAGACTTCTTTCCTATTGATTTTAATAATTAATTAATTATCCTTGTAATCATATGTGTTACAATTTTTATCTTACAATTTTGTCTTTAAGCCTGACTGCATTTATGAAGCTTGTCCCCTGTAGTTACGTTTTATTCATATGTAATTGAGTTGATAAATTATTTCATATTTTCTTTGAATATTTTTATCATTTATCTTATATTTACATCTTTGATTCCTTTAGCACTTAAAAAATGACAAATGTAGGAAGGAAGGCTCTTATGCGGTTACCTTAACATCACTTGTTGAAAAATTTATCTTTTTCCCAATTACATAAAATGCCTCCATCAAATAGTAACCCAACATAACTTTAAATTTATTTCTGGAATCTCTTGTTCATTAATCTGTATAAATATGCCTTGTGTGTCATTACCTAACTTATTTTAAATATACATAACTAGTTAATGACTCTCACCCTCACTATTACTACATACATGAATAATCATGTTGGCTGACCACCCTTTATTATGTTTATTTTTTAAATTTTTCAGGGACAATGACTTATTAATGAAATGCAAAACTTAATATAATGATGTACTTTCTCCACTACTGCAACTAGTCCTAAAGTAAATGATTACTAGTCCCATAAAATAAATGATTTATTCCTTCTTCCTCTATCACTGATTCTTTACTTTTCTTACCACTGGCCAGATCTTTGGTCTAGCGGCTTGCTTCCTGAGGATTTGGAGCCCTCAGCTGCTTTAATGTTGCTAGTTTGGATTTTCTGCAATTGCCTATAACAGTCATCAACAGGCATAAAAACACCAGGATGCTCCAGAGAACGTCTGGGTTCTGGACATATTCCTGTCTGCCCACATTGTGTTACAACAACCCATATTTTGATATTCCAGATTGGCCAACAATATTGTAACTCCTTTCTTAATCTGCTATTGCATTGGTATAAGAGAATCCTGACCAGCCTCTACTTGAATGAAACCCTTGCTGTGTACACAGGTAGATGTTTCCCCTTCTTGCTTCCCTTCCCCAATACCACTCAGGATCTAGGTCTTCTAATCCAACAGAAGCTCAATTTGTAGGGTGAGGAAGTAGAAATTCTTCAAAAGGGTCACTGGGGGCAAAGGCACAGGGGCCAATCCTACTTCCATCATTTGTTTCTTGCACTAAGTAATCTAGTTACTGGGGACACAATGCTGAATATCAGGCATTAGTTCAGTGCCTACATCTCATCCTAGGATATGCTCCAAGATGCTGCTTTTGATGCTTTAATAGGTGTTCAAATATTCTGTTAGTCCAGCTGCTTCCAAGATGCCACACTGTAGGAGAGGACCAGTGAATCCCTGGTCAGTCATTTATTGTCCTACCTTCTTTCTTAGAATGGCTCGTTTGGTCTGAGGTTATTTTATGGAGGTCCCATGTACTGTATAAATATTTGAGTTGTTTTGTATCAAGAGGCACTGTGAACAGGAAAGGCAAGTTGATATCCAGAGCTGATTTCAATTCTGGCAAGAGAAAATTTCTGTCACCTGTAGCATGAATGTAGTCCAAACTGATCAACCTGACATAAAATTAATGGCTGGGCTCCATGAGCAACTTTGTATAAGTAAGACTTGGCATTT
Organism: Ateles fusciceps; assembly: GCA_036589455.1. Classification (NCBI taxonomy): domain Eukaryota; kingdom Metazoa; phylum Chordata; class Mammalia; order Primates; family Atelidae; genus Ateles; species Ateles fusciceps. Next base: position 6,142,603 of record JAZHEH010003404.1, on the reverse strand, counting down.
GTTTCTGTTGCTGGCAGATTGGGAATTCCACAGTTGCAGTGGTAGATCAGAAGCTTTAGTGCAATATTTTTGCTTCTTTTTCCCAGTGACCTAGGGCTGCCCTTCACATATTCTGGTTTGCACGGCATTTAAAAAAACAAAAAACTGAATGGATTCATATAGGTGTCCCACATAATGATGGCACAGAAGCTCCAAGTCAGAAAAAAAGGCACAGATTGGAGTGGAAACAAGATGTTGTGAAGTGGCATCTGTGTGCAGCTGGTTAATGCAGCTGTGGCCAAAGCAAAAATGGATCTAGAGGACGTGATACAGAACATACAAATCATCTATATTACAACTCTTTAAGAAATAAGTCTTTGAAAATGTTATTTTGCTTTTAGTAAAATCAAATAGATCATGGATGTAAAAGAATACATCGATACCAAGGTTAGGAATTTTACAACTAGGCAGTCACTTTACAACTAGGCAGGACTAAGGAAGGAAACCCTCTACTTTTAAATAGCAGATCTTTTATGTTCTTGAATAGACACATGGTATACTTTAACGTCCTTGATATAGATTATGAAATTGTTTTTTAAAATGACATAAGTACATTGTTTGAGTATCAATTTCATGGTATCTTTGACAGCATTGAGAATGAAAATTTTAGTCTCAGAATTTGGCAGTGGAAGAATAGCATTATATTTTAAATGTGTAATTATTTAATTAGTAGTCTAGTTATATTTTTAAAACTTACATGTGCTTATTCACCTCTAGGTGACCTGTTCAACAGTTCAAATCATTTTCCCATTTTTAAACTGAATCTCTTTAAGATCTCATTATATATTTAAAAGTTTACCTATCATGTACATTGCAAATATTTTCCCATGTTTTAAGTTTGCCTTCTATTATTAATTGTAACTTTAAATATTAACCCCCGTTTTCTTCTTTTTTGGTTAAAAACTGACACTGGATTAGCTTTTTCAAGTATGGTTCCCCCCCCAACCCCAGGATCTTTATTTAAAGCTAAAAAAACTCCTGCCAATTGTACTTAGTTGACACTTAATTTATGTTGACTTGTCTCTACTTATCTGTTATAATCTCCATTTGTAAGGTGTTATTTGTTATATTTAATAGTTAATGATAGATATTGAGAAGAACTTAAAATTTGCCTGGGACAGCAAATGGCTGATAAAATTATGTTTTAAAAAATTGCAATTTATCTCCTTTGGCTTGGCTCAAAACAATTATATTTATCCCTCAGCTCAAGCAATGTAGAATATTTTAAGATCTTAGATTCCTGCATTTCAGCCTAGTTTACAGACAGCAGCATCAGCATCACATACATGCTTATGTAAATCTCAGGCCCCATACCAGAACTGCTAAATTAGGATCTACATTTTACAAGGTTGCCTAGTCATTCATTTAATGTTGTTTCAGAAGCATCATTTTAGACCCTATGGACTATTTTCAAGGAGACATAAAACTAACCAATTAATTAATGTATTTCCTGGATTATGAGGTTTCTAAAAGTTTTAAAAAGTAGAATAGCATAACAGAAATCTACATTGTTGCCTAATTTTGTCCATCCTCACCCCAAGATTTTAATTTTAAATAGTTGAACAAATGAATAGGCATCTGAGTTCCTGATAACTTATGTTCTTGATAGTCACTATTAAACTGAGATTCTAAGCACCATACAGTCAATCTACAGTTGAAGGAAAAATTATGAAAACTCATCTCTTTATTTCCAGGGATAGTGAAAATCCTGAGTCTTTGTCTTTAAAGAAGAAAATTAGAGGAAGAAGGAAAGAGAAAATATTTAATACAGTTGTACACATTTTAAGGAGTTGTATATAGTCACATCATAATTATATTCATTCATTAATACATTCAGTTTATTATATACTTGTGTACAAGGCACTGTGCTGGTACTGTTGGGGATGATAAAAAGACAACCAAAAGAAATAGAGTAATATTATTGTTACCAATAACAAGCACTTTTAAGTCTTTCAATATGCTGGGCATTTTTTCTAGGCACTTTTCTGGCTCTGCAATCCTCACAGCTACACTGTGGGGCTGGTACTATAATTACCTTCATTGTATAGAAGTGGAATCAAAGGCTCAGAAAGATTAAACCCAATTTGTCAAGGTCTTACAGCGAGTAAGTGAGATTCCAACCATTTTGCCTGAATTCCTAGTTCTACCACACATGGTTGACTACCTGCTTTGATTTTATCATATGGCAAATTGAAATATTGATGAAATCATTTATTTGCATTTCTGATTTTCCCCCTTTAAAGTTTAGGACATGGAATGTGAGCTTTTTTTTTTCCTACTGCTAAGGGTGAAAATAAATAAGCAATGTATCAAATATAATAGGCATGACTAGAGACATAATAAACACAAGTAAATAAAATAAGTATACGCAGCTTATTTCTAGTTTCTTTAAAAAGCCTGAGGAAATACATCACGGAGGCATAAAGCTGTGCATTTTCACCTTGGGAAGGCAGGAAAGAGATACTATTTTATTTTTTGTTTCTGAGACTGGTCTCTGCTCAGGTTGGTCTTGAACTTTTGACCAGGGCAAGAGACACTATTAGTGAACAAGGTGAGCAAAGCTGGACAGAAGATGCATGCCTCCTGCTTCTTCCCTGACCAAGCAAAACCATGGCAAAGAACTCGCTCCTCTGCTGAGTAAAGCACTTAGTCCAGAGAGAACTGAGAGCAAGAGTTACTTCAAAGAAAAGTTTTTATAAGGGAGGAGGAAACATTTTTAATAAGGGAGGAGGAACATTTTTCTGTGTGTATTTGTGTGCATATGTGAGAAGTTTTACAAAGTATTTTTCTTAATTTTATTTTTAAAACCTGTAGTAAGATAAATATAGCTATGAAGAACATTTAAATAGATTTGTTTAAACATGCTAATGTCACGTGATGCCAGCTTTATGGCAGAATTTCCTCTTTGATTGACTGTGGTTCTGTGATGTACCAACTCTTTATTCTAAACAAGATATATGATAAGAGCATGGAATGTTTGCAATACAAACGACTTACTGATTATATGCAGATTATTTCTGAAGGCATGAGACTTTTTTTTTTCAGATTCCAGTAATGGGAAGGATGGGGAAACATCCCAGCAATTGACTTAACGCCAGAAAAACTCCAACTGACTCATTCTCCTTAATTGCTTAATCTAAATGATTTCTCCACAGTACCTTCACAAATACAGTGTTGAGTCTTTTTTCCCTAAAGATTAAAACAAATTGTGGTGACCCACTGAAATTTCACAAATTAGGATAAAAGGAATGTAAGTTGCATCACACAATACTAATACTCAATGATATAACTTTAAAACATGCATTCTCAATGAGAATGATGTCTCCCCAAGGGGGCAAAAACTGATTTTTGGGGGAGAAAAAAGAAATACTCTTTGCATGTATAGATCACAGATATATATACAGTACATCAAAAAACATATAACATATTTATGGTAATAAAATTTCATAGGAAGTGATTAGAAAAATGTCTAAAAAGGTAATAATTAAGAAAAACAAAATGCCGAAAAACGTTGTTTTAAAATATATCTCCTAAATCTTGGCCAGTAGTCACTTACACATGACCATCACTAGGTGAAGAGCACACGTTGCTCTCCTTTTCCTGGCCTTAACCCTCTGGAAAGCCAGTGATAAAATGCCTCACCTCCAGGTGCCTCTAGTGGGATTGTGCACACAAAATTATTGGCAAGAAGGAGTTCAACCAGCTTTCCTTTCCTAGGTCCTGCGTGCCTTTTAGCTCTGTGCTAAGAGGACTGTGTGTTCGATGCCAAGACACTGTGAACCCGAGAAAAGAGACACCTTAATATCTCTGAAATCAGGATGTGTTTTACCATCAGTGGCATCCTAGATGACATGAACAAGAATACTTTTTGTCATCACCGTAAGCTGAATATTTTTCTCCTAAATTTACTAAAGTTTAATTTAGAATGTTTGCCTCTCTAGTCAATAGCAAAATTTAGTCTACAGCCTTTTTTGTTTGTACTGCTTTTATCTATCTAGATCAGGGTATTATATTAAAGTTAAATTGGAATATTCCATTCTTTAAATGGCCTGGTTAATTGAAAAGATTTTATGATTACATTTTTGTTAGAAGTTATTTTGCACCAGTTGGTCCAGCTTTTTTTTTTTTTTTTTTTTTTGTTTTTTGTGACATGAGTCTCGTTCTGTTGCCCTGGTTAGAGCACAGTGGTCTGATCTCGGCTCACTGCAACCTCTGCCTCCTGGGTTCAAGCAATTCTCCTGCTTCAGCCTCTGGAATAGCTGGGATTACAGGCTCATGCCACCACACCTAGCTAATTCTTGAATTTTTAGTAGACATGGGGTTTCACCATATTGGTCAGGCTTGTCTTGAACTCCTGACCTCATGATCCACCTGCTTGGGTCTCTCGAAGTGCTAAGATTACAGGCATGAGCCACTGCACTTGGCCCAGATTTTTCTTTTAATGGTTCATCTTTAATCACCTTTTCAATCTCCTTTATGGATTTCAGCTCTTCAGCTTCTTGGATAAATTTTAATAACTTACATTTAGCTTCTATGTTGTTTGGTGAATGCGTTTATGAAGTTGCCTCAAACTATATTTTTAAATTAGATACTGTAATCTAAACTTACTGCTTCTTTTAATCTTCCATCTTGTTATCTGACATGAACATTACCACTCCTACTTTCATTTTGCTTGAATTTGCAGAGCGTCTTTTGACCCATTCCAGTATTTTCAACCTTTCTATATCATTTGCTTTAAGTGTGCTTGTTTTTTGATAATCCAAAATGACAGTCTTGTATTTTAAAGGGATAACTCAGCCCTTTCTTATTTTACTATGAAATTTGTACAGTTGTTTTATTTCTACATCTTACTTCACACTATTTATTATATTTTGAAGTGTCTTCTTTTTCCTCTCTTTTTCCTTTTCTTGCCAGTTTCATAGTCATTCTTTCCTCTCCCTGACTTTTAAAAATTAGAGGAAGTTATCCAGGCTGGTCTTGAACTCCTCGGCTCAAGTAGTCCTTGCCCCTTGGCTTCCAGAATGCTGGGATTATAGGCCTGAGTCATAGCACCTGACCCCTTGCCCTCCCTTTTTGTGAAGTTGTGTTGAAATTGATTTTTATTAAGATTTATCTTCCTTTTTCTAGTCCTCATAATCATATGTGCATTTTCTACTATTTTCTGGAAGCACAATGTTAATTTTTAACCACAATATTAATTTGGTAATTAATAAACCAAAATGCTTTATTCTCCTTGTTTCCCCTTAACCCGATAAGAATTTTAGAAGACTGAGTCTCCAAACTTATTTTCTGAAGCAACTTCCTTTCTAGCAAAATGCAAACTGTATTCCACCTAATGACCTCTGAGGAATTTATAAAAGAGGAAATACATTGAATCTAATCATTAGGCCAAAGAGAGATATAGCAACCACATGATAGTCTAAATATAGTTGAGTACACATTACTGCATATTATGTGTTTGCAATCATAAATTCAAAATATCTGAATCTATAATTACAAGCCGTACTATAATGGAATCTTTAGCATTTATTTTGTTTCACCGAACTTGATAACAAAATACAATGTAGCTATACAGTGAGTTTTGTTTTATTTTAACTGAATATTGGGGAATTTAAAAGTTGTATAAAGAAAGTATTATGGTTATAAACAGATATAATTTCCCTGAAAAATCAGTGTAGCAAAATAGTCACAGGTTGTGTTAAAGGAGAGGTTGCTATCAGTCTACTCTACAGTAGTCCAGTCTTACCCAGGAGGGATGTGTTCCAAGACGCCCAGTGGATGCCTGAAACTGCAGGTAGTACAGAACTCTATATATACTACGTTCTTTCCTATAGACACCTATAATAAAGTTTAGTTTATAAATGAGGCACAGTAAGAGATTAACAACAACAAATGAAAATAAAATAGGACAACTAAAACAATATACTGTCATAAAAAGTATGTAAATGTGGTCTTTGTCTCTCAGAATATCTTATTGTACGGTACTTGCTTATTTTCATGCTGAAAGTGGAAAGTGAAGCTGCAGATAAGAAGGCAGCAGGCTGGGCGTAGTGGCTCATGCCTGTAATCCCAGCACTTTAGGAGGCCGAGGTGGGCAGATCACGAGGGCAAGAGTTCCAGACCAGCCTGATCAGCATGGTGAAACCGTATCTCTACTAAAAATACAAAAATTTGCCAGGCGTGGTGGTGCACGCCTGTAATCCCAGCTACTCAGGAGGCTGAGGCAAGAGAATTGCTTGAACCCAGGAGGTGGAGATTGCAGTGAGCCGAGATTGCTCCATTGCACTCCAGTCTACGCAACAGAGTTAGACTCTTGTCTCAAAAAAAAAAAAAAAAAAAGAAGAAGAAGAAAACAACTATATTCCCATATATTAAGAAAACAATTCAGTAGTGTTAATTAAGATACTACTCATAATTTTATACTTTAGAAAAACAAATTATTTAAACTCACATATAAACACATATGATAAATCCATACAATGGCATATTACTTGGTTATTAAAGGTAATGAAGCAGTGATACATGCCATAATATGGATGAATCAAGAAAACATTATATTAAATGAAAAAAGCCAGACATGAAAGGTCACATATTGTATAGTTTCATTTATATGAAATGCCCAGAATAGGCAACTCTATTGAGATATAAACTTCTATTGATTACTGGTTATTTATGGCTGAGGAGATGGGCCAATGGGGGATAATAACTAAAGTGTATGGGATTTCTCTTTGTGGGAAGAAAAGGCTCTCAAACTGACTGTGGACATGGTCGTGCGTATCTGTGAATATATTGAAAATTAATGAATTATATACTTAGAATGTTTGGATTATGTTGTTTATGAATTATATCTGTGAATAAATCTGTCAAAAAACCTTCTTAAAGTTTAGCTGCAATGTAGAATCTGAATCCATCTCATTGAATATTTCATGCTTTGTAACGTAAGATCAATTGATCTATCTGAAGCATCTAAACTTTGAATAGATCTTTGACTTTGACTGGCAGACACCCTAAAAGGGTCTCATACACTGCCAAGATCCCCTGACTGCAGTTGGAGAACTGTTGTGTTAAGCTACAGAGTTTAAACTTCAGAAAGGTACAATTTGGTTTTTTAAAAAAAAGCCCTCTCTCAACTTGTGTGAGTTCTTGGAGTAAACTATTTCTGGTTAGCTTGGAAGTAATGTTCAAATATTTTTTTTAGATAGTGTGCATAAACATTTACATTTCTATCAGTCTAGAAATAATGGCAAATGCACGTGAGATGCAGGTCAATTAAGGAGACTAGCGAGGCTGGAAATGAAGCTTTTTGGGAAAAATTATTCAATACTTTTATATATAAAGCATTTAATAACATGAGAAAGCTGTCTGAACACAGATAGTTTTGGAAATCTGACTCTGAATAGTAATGGGAGAAAGAAAAGCCATATACAGTGTAATGCCACAGGCAGAGCCCAGGAAGTTCCTTGTTCACATTCACCAGACACAGGGAAAATCATTTCCTTAAGAAACAAAACAGGTGGGGTCCAAGTGACTGTCCTTGACATAAATTAACATTTTCTCTCACTTAAAAAGTAGCAATAAATAGCTCTTACTTATATAGCCAAAGGTGAAAGAGTGAATTTTAAAAACATTTTAATGTCATAAGTTTTCTATTTCTATGCATGTATAATCATGAGAATAACAAAATTGAGCGCAAGATATTGCTGTAAGAATATTTTGCACTGGAGCAGACAGAGCAAAAGATGGAAGGTATAAGAAAGATGGACAAGTTTGGGGTAACCATTGTATGCTAAGGCTTGATCATTCAGGAGCGAACTTTCCCAACTACTCTGTCAGAAACCGAGTGTCCCATTGTAACAAAACTGTCTTCACACTCTCCTATTTCAGAGCTGATATGTGTTTTATCATATTTATTCACTCAATCGAGTCATTCTATTATTTAATGACTAAGCCCTCAGAGGCCATTTAAACTTATCTTCAGTTTATGTGCTTGTTTGATCCTGGCACAAATACCTTAAAGGTTAATTTAGATTTTCATCATTTCACTTGAATTTGTTTCTTAATGAGTCATCCTTTCAACAAATATTTATGAACTCTTTACAGAGTGTTACTATAAACAGCAGACTTGCCCTTCCCTTAACAAAACACACATGTAAAACTTATCTTAGGGTAAGAGTATAAATATGTGGATATATATACCACAGATTGGTATGTGTAACAGTTTTTAACTTCATATAAGTTATTGCTAGATAAAAGGAGCAGGTATTGCTGCTATTGCTATTGCTATATAAAGCTATCTCTATTGAAAAGGAGCAGCACATTCTTTTTTCTAGAACACACTGATTGCTGTAAACTAACTTGCAGTATGAGATTAGCTGTTCTTGGACCACATTACAAAAGGACTCAATCATTAGAGTAACGAAAGATATGTATTACATAGAGCTCTCATTTATAAAGATGGGGGTCAAAGCTTGGACCCAAAGTCTAAAACAGTATCTTCCAAAATTGATTTATATTCACTTCGGTTTTTTCAAGTAAAGATATATGATTTCATAATATTGAACAATACTCCTTAGTTTCTATGGGTCTTAATTTCTTATTTAAACTCCATATTCTGGCTTTTATGATTCAGTTCCTTGATTAATCAATTCTGGCTTTTATATTTGAAAATTCTGATGCCAAAAATGAAAGCACATTTTCTTAATTCAAACAACAACAATAATAAATTAAAAAGCAGGTTAAATGTATTTCTCTGAAATTAACTGTCACCCTTTCCTGAAGAGCGAACTGTATTTGGAATGTGTGACAGACAGAATGTGCTCTTTTAGCCATGATTTATTGCTGTTGTTGAGACTGCGCTAAGAATGCAATTTAAGGGTTTAAAAAAAATGAATATTAGTTTTTTAGAAATGTGCATTCTGTTCATTTACTCATCTACTTGGCCGCATGATAATATGAGAATGACATTGCAAATTTTTTTGATATCAGGATTTTAATAAAAAGGAAATACAGATAATTCAGGAGTTAGATACATTTATTTATTTATTTTTTGACTTACATGGTCAAACCTAAAAAGAGAGGACTGCAAAGAATAATCTTAGCTAGAGAAATGCCACACAGAACTGAACATACTGAGCACTAGCAGTAACTGTGACACTGAAGGAGTGAGTGGCACTATAAAATTGTCTTATGTGCCCTTCCTTTGTTTTTTTGATATGCCTATTATTTTGCATAAACATGCAAAGTAGGATGTAAACTAGAGTCATAAAACCATAAAATTCAGGTCTGGAACCTCTTAATTTTAATAATGATAACCATGGACTAATTAGTCAATATTAGGTCTCTTTATCCACATTTTTCTCATGTAACTTTATGGAATTTTCAATTCCCTTCTGCAGACGTGTAATTTTATAGACCTTATATTGTGATGTACATCATGGTACCAATTTGAATTTCTTTTCTCATAAAAACTTCCCTTGCCCTTTTAATTTTCATCTTAGGAAGGAAATGATTGTAAAACCATCTGTATTAATACATTGCCCTTTGGAACTATGTTATTGATGTCTCTTAAATAATTGTTTTGTCCTTTAGTGAGGAATCATACTCCTCTCCGGTCATTTTTTTCTTTGTTTTCTATTAAAATGATTAGAATAGAATGTTTATCAAATGCTTGTTGAGGAATTATCGTCTAGTCTAGCTAGTGAGCTTAAGCACTGAAATTGTGGAACCACAGCTGACGCAACCCTTGCCTCTGAAGATGCCTGCCAGAAACTATGTTCAAGGTTGCTCCATAAATAGTAAATCTTTTTCCTGTGTAGTCTTTAATAGGAGCTTAAAATGGATTTGTAGAGGGCCCTGTGGATTGAACAACAGGAAATTTTAACCAAGTCATTAATAGCTAATGATGTGAACTGTAGGCAGCTATCCACCATCAGTCATAAGAGTAAGAGGAGACAAAGGCCAGATCAAGGAAAGGGAGTGTGGCCGCTTTTACTGCAGCACCTTCTCACTTCCTGCCTAACACAGTGGTTATTCCAATGGTAGACATAACTTACCGGCTCATTTACTTATCTTTTGGTTTATTAATTATATGTTATATATGGGCTTATATATTTTTATTTATATTTTTATATATCTATTTCTAATAGATATATAAAAATATATTGATTTCTAATAAATACTTCTAAATTTATTGTTTTTTTCCTTGTGTTTTATATTACTTTAAATAAACATAAAAGAGTTTACATATTCCTTTCCACATTTGAAGCAGTCAAATATTTTTGAAATGTACACTGTTAAGAATCATGTATCTGATAAACATCTTGTATTCAGAATATATAGAGAGCTCTCAAAACTCAATAGTAAGAAAAACAACTCAGTAAAAACAAAAATCTTTTTTCAGAAAGATTTAAAAGAGCACTTCACCAAGGAAGGTAAATGTACACATGAGAATATGCTCAATTTCATTAGCCATTAGGGAAATGCAGATTAAAACCACAATGAGATAACACTAGGTATTTATTAGAATGTTTAGAATTGAAAAGTTTGACCAACCAAGTACTGGAGAGAGTATGAAGGAAGTGGAGCACGTGTGTATTGCTGGAAGGGAATGTAAAATAGTACAACCACTTTGCAAAACATTTGTCAGTTTCTTCAAAATATTACACTTATACCTACTATAAGATTCAATAATTCCACTCTTAGGTATTCCATCCAAGAGAAATGAAAGCTTATGTCTATACAAATACTTGTATATGAATGTTCAAAGCAGCTTGATTTGTAATAGTTTCAACTATTGATGGACAACCCAAATGTCCATCAATAAGTGAATGGATAAACAAATTATATGGTATTTATAGAATTGAATATTACTCAGCAATAAAAACTTGGATTAATTTCTGCAACAATTTGGATTAAATTCAGAATAATTATTCCAAGTGAAAAATATGACAGTGTTTTTCCAGAGACAAGAGTGTGTACGGTATAATTCTGTTTATGTAAAATTCTAGAAAATACAAATTAATTTACAGAAAGCTTATTAATTGCCTGGTGACATGGATGAGGGACTTCAAAGGGATACTAAGAAACATTTGAAAGTGATATATATGCTCATTAACTTCATTGTTGTGATAGTTTCATGGGTACATACATATATATGCAGTGCCTGAAAACTAATCAAATTGTGTATTTACATGTGGCCAAGTTATTGTGTATCAATTATATCTCAATAGAGCTTTTATGTGCCCTTCATAGTTTAGTAACTTATTAATAAACACATCTAGACAATGGAAAATCTGGAAGAGATCAGAGGCTGTCATGTTCGAACTTTGTCCTCAGTTCAATTTGTATCAAGACTATTTTAGAGGTATCTTCCTAAACTTCTCCTCCTTCTTTTCTTTTTTATCCTCTTCTGTTCTTCTCTTTCTCTGCCTCTTTCTTCTCCCCCCCCCCCCCCACCTCCTTTTTCTCCTCTTCCTGCTCTTTTCCTCCCTCTTATTCCAAAAAACTTCCAACTAGTTTCTCTTACATCCCATAGTATCTTTTTCTCTTCTTTTTTTTTTTTGTTGCATTTATGCTCAGCATAATAAACATTGCCTATGGACATGCTTGTGGTTCTTGGATTTCTGCAGCCATATGAATTGTGTTGCATCTTGTGTTCTACATCAGATCAGAATCAAAATAATAAAAACACCCACTATTGAATTTCAGCTTAAATATCACATCTTCAAAGAGGTCTTTTCTCACCTTGCACTCAATTTGGTAATCAGCTCTCTTTTCCCACTGTATTCTGACTCCATCTAATATAATAGTTTTATCCTTTATTGTGAATATTCATTACATATGAGTCTCCACTTTTGATGTGTAAGATCGCTGAGGGGGGGATCCCTGCTTGCTGTGAAATACATGATAATACTGTATTCCCTGCTTGCTGTGAAGTACATGCTTATACTTTATTTGAATGAATTGAAAGGATACTGATTAGATTAGAAAAATCTCACCCAGACGATCTAGGGTAAATTATCAGCAGAAACCCCAGAGAGAATTCTTAGATCAATATCTACCTACTATATGGTACTAAATCAAATAATAAAGAAACATTTATTCATTTACTTGTTTATCAAATGTTTACTATAGGGTACTAACGTTTCCCTAAGGAATATGAAAAATAAACAGACATTTCACCTGTTCTTATTTACAGTATATTTGAAGCTATATACAGTATAGCTAAAATCTATATATTAAAAGATAACAATGCAAGAGAGCATGTGAAAATGGCTAATGAATGTAGTGGATAGACCCATTAGTTGTCCAGAGCACCAAGAGGTCACCTAAGAGCAAAGTGATCAGGGATCACTGGGAGACAACAAGAGTATCATCTGGATGAAATTAAACATGAGATACAGTTTGAAAAATGAGTATCAGGAACTTTCAGATTTGATCACTATTTTTGGAGACTGAAATACACAAGCTTAAACACAAAAACAGTTTATGTTCTCAGGTGAAAAAGTTTAGAAGCTGTGATAGAATCTGGTGGGATTTATGGCTTGAATTAATGTTCCAGGAAATCATCAAAGATTGTAATTTCTTCTCTTTTTCTGCTCTGCACATTTGATTTCTATCTTCAAATGCACCTCATGGTATAATATGCCTCTAGCCATTCATCACATTACATTCTTAAAGGCACTAGTATATAAAGAGTAGGAGCACTGTGTTTTTGCTATTTTTCTTTCTGTTCTGTTTCCAGCATGTATAACCATGCTGATATGATTTGGTTCTGTGTCCCCACTCAAATCTCATCTTGAATTGCAATCCCCATGTGTTGAGGGAGGGACCTGGTAAGAAGTGATTGGATCATGGGGGTGGTTTCACCCTGCTGTTCTGCTGATTGTGAGTGAGAACTCATGTGAGATGATGGTTTTAACGTGTGGCACTTCCTCTCACTCTCTCTCTCTCTCTTTCTTTCTCATCACCATGTAAGACATGCCTTGCTTCCCCTTCATCTTCTGCCATGATTGTAAGTTTTGAGGTCTCTTCAGTCACATAGAACTGTAAGTCAATCAAACCTCTTTTGTTTATAAATTACCCAGTCTCAGATAATAGCTTAATAGCAATGTGAAAACCGACTAATGTGGAAGATTCATAGCAAGAGTGGGGCACTGCAGTAAAGATAACCTGAAAATGTGGAGGCCACTTTGAAACTGGGTAACAGGCAGAGGTTGGAACAGTTTAGAAGCTCAGAAGAAGACAGGAGGATGTGGAAAAGTCTGGAACTTCCCAGAGACGTATTGAATGGTTTTGACCAAAATGCTGATATTGATGTTTTCAGTGAAGTCCAGGCTTAGGTGGACTGAGACTGAGATGAAGAACATATTGGGAACTGGAACAAAGGTCATGCTTGCTATGCTTTGGCAAAGGAACTGGCAGCATTTTGCCCCTACCCTAGAAATCTGTGGAACTATGGACTTGAGAGAGATGATTTAGGGTATCTGGCAGAATAAATTGCTAAGCAGCAAAGCATTCAAGATGTGACCTGGAGTTTTATGAAAGTGTATAGTCATATGTGTTCACAAAGAGATGATTTGGGATTGGAACTTATGTTTAAAAGGGAAGCAGTGCTTAAAAAGTTTGGAAAATTTGTAGCCTGACAATGCAGTAGAAAAGAAAAATCAATTTTCTGGGGGACAAATACAAGCTGGCTACAGAAATTTGCATAAGTAATGAGGAGCCAAATGTTAATATCCAAGACAAAGGGGGAAAATGTCTCCAGGGCGTGTCAGAGATCTTCACAGCAGCCCTTCCCATTACAGACATGGAGGCCTAGGAGGGAAAAATGGTTTCATGGGCTACGCCCAAGGTCCTACTGCTTTGTGCTGCCTCAGGACATGGCACCCTGAGTCCCAGCAGGTCCAGCTCCAGCCATGACTAAAAGAGGCTAAGGTGCAGCTCTGGTCATTGCTTCAGAGGGTGCAAGCTCCAAGCCTTGGCAGCTTCCATGTGGTGTTGGGCCTGCAGCTACTGAGAAGGCAATAAGGGAGGTTTGATTTCGGAGGATGTATGGAAATGCCTGGATGTCCAGGAAAATGTCTATGCAGGGCAGAGCCCTTGCAGAGAACCTCTGTTAGAACCATGTGGAAGGCAAAGGTGGGGTTGGAGCTCCCCACGAGGAGTCCCCACTGGGGTACAGTCTAGATGAGCTGTGAGAAGAGGGCCACTGTCCTCCAGACCCCAGAATGGTAGATCCACCAACAACTTACATTGTGTGCCTGGAAAAGCCATAGACACTCAAGGTCAGCCTGTGAACGCAGCTGAGTGGGCTGTGCCAGGCAGATCCACAGGGGCAGAGTAATATATGTATTAAAAATTGATTTTTACATATAAAATAAGGAAATCTATAGCTATTTGGTAAGTAACTTAATGTAATAGTTATATGGCCAAAATAATAGAATTAGTTATAGACATGTCAACTAAATTGAAAAATTTTTGAACAAAATTATTACTGGAATTCTGAAGCTTTCTTTTATCTTGAACATTCTTGTGTAGAATATCCACACACCAGTAACTCCATTTTTATAAAGAACTTTAAAACTTCTTTTATTGTTGCTCTTCTCCTTTTATATAGGCACAGCTGTGTGTGTGTGTGTGTGTGTGTGTGTGTGCGTGCATTCTTTCATTATTTAGATAATGAGATTGAGTAAATTACCTTGATTAATTGAGCTTAATGTCTACTAGAGCATTTTTTCCAGTTCATTTTCTTTGGCTAGACCATAGAATAAAGAGTAGTAAAAAATAACCCTTGTACTTTAAGTAAAGCATCACTACATTAAATAGTGTATTTGATGGCAAAAGCAGACTGTAAGCTCAAATTCAATTTCAAATTCTTTGCAAACTCATGTCACTCTGTTCTGTTCTATGTTAGGCAATTGACCCAGCAGTAGCCAGATAAAAGGGCTTAGCATATGAGTAATTTAGACCACATCTGTGAAACTCATATGTATACTCTGCATGCATCTTAAGCTTTTCCCAAAGTAGAAAATGAAATAAACAGAGATAATTATTGCTGCTGAAAAATTCAGTGCTCTGCAAGACAGATTTTATTTTAACTAGTGCATATTACAGTACATTTGTGGAATAAAAGACAAGCTCGTTTTTTTAGATTTTGTTTTCACATTCTATGTGCCTTGAATATTTTCTGACCTATGCACAGTAAATGCAATAGGATATTTTTCCTCCCTCCCCCTCACTTTATCTCTCTAAAAGATTAACATTAAAGGAAAGCATTGGGGTTACTTTCATTTACTTATCAAACATGTGAACATTGATTCTAGTTATTTAACCTTGCTAAAGAAATATAGAGGCATATATGGGGGAAAAAAGAATGTCAAAACAGTGCAGAATCCTTTTTTATACAATGCTGATGAGAGTGTGGATAAACCGACACTTTAATACAGTTACGGTAGAAATGTAAATTTTACAACCTTTAAAGATACTAATTTAGGTATATCTACCAAATTTCAACATGCACATAAAATTTGGACCAGGAAATCCACCACTAGGAATTTATCTTATAGATGAATTTACACAAGTATTCAAAGATACAAGGATATTTACTGCAGTATTGTTGGTTTTAACAAAACAATGGAAAAAAAATATTCATTTGTAGGAGGATGGTTAAGTAAACCACTTTTTGTAGAAGCCAGCTAATGAAATAGATATCTATGTGGTAATAAAGATAGGTGTCCATGATAAAAATAAAGTATACATATGTACCCATGTATATGTGCTTGTATGTTCATAGTAATTTTCTTGAGGGGTACATATGGAAGAGTTAGCAGTAGACACAATTGGAGAGAAAGGAATTAGTTAGATGAAGCCTTTCACTTTTCCTTGTATTAATTCCTTTGATTTTTGTTTTCCATGAGCATATACTACTTGAAGAATCATAATATAGTATTTATTAAAATTGTTTTAAAACATAAGATTATTTTTTGAAATGGTTAATATGGTTTGTATCTGTGTCCCCATCCAAATTTTATGTTCAATTATAGTCCCCAGTGTCGGAGGTGGGGCCTGGTGGGAAGTGATTGAATCACGGGAGTGGATCTCCTCTTTGGTATTGGTCTCATGATAAGAGTTCTCATGAGATCTGGTTGTTTAAAAGTGTTTGTTACTGCCCCACCTTTCTCTCTTCCTCCTGCTTCAGCCATGTAAGATATACCTTCTTTTCCTTCACCTTCTGCCATTATTGTAAATTTCCTGAGGCATCACAAGCAGGTGCCAGCATCATGCTTTCTATACAGCCTGTAGAACTATGAGCCAATTAAACCTCTTTTTAAATAAATTACCCAGCTTTAGGTATTTTTTTTATAGCAGTGCAAGAATGAGCTAATACATGCTCAAAAGCAAAAGTCCTTCAGATACCAAGATTCCATATTTTCCTAGCTTAAAATTTTATAACTACAATCAGTATCATGGAATATATTTTGAAGTAAAATAAGAGTAGAAAAAGGGCTCTAATACTAGCCACTTGGTCATTTGGAAAAATCAAGAGGAATACCGGTAGGAACTTGAGCAATCAGCAATAAAAATTGATTTGAGGATTATTTTTAATTATATTTTATTAACTATGATAGGATTAATATTACAATAATGTGAACTTTTTATTTTCTTATTGGTAGTAAGAAAACATAATTTGCAGCCATCTTTCTTGCACATAACAAATGTTCATTAAATATTTGTTAACAATTTAATAAGCCTATATAAAGACCTTCAATCATTAAATCAAATGGTAATATTTGACCTATGATTTTATACTAGTAAAGGTTAGGGGAGACAGGGGTTGGAGCAAGATGGCTGAATAGAAGCCTCCACTGATCTCCACACAAAAATCACCTTCATAAGGAACAAAATCCTGTGACCAATCACAGTATCTGGATTTAACTTCATATCACTGAAAGAGGCATGGAAGAGGGTAGGAAAGACAGCCTTGAATTAATAATGCCATCCCCTGGCAGTGGCTGCACGGCATGTAGAGAAATCTGTGCATTTCATTGAGGGGAGAGAATAGTGATTGTAGGACTTCACATTGGAACTTAGCGCTGTCCTGTCACAGTGGAAAGCAACAAGAGTAGAATTCAGCTGGAGCCACAGCGGGAGCATTTTGACCAAATCTAGCCAGAAGGAAATCATCCATGCCAGCAGACAGAAACTGATTTCCAGCAAGCCTTGGCACTATGGGCTAAAGTGCTGGTAAGTCCTACATAAACTTGAAAGGCAGTATAGTCCACAAGGACTGCAATTCCTGGACAAGTCCTAGTGTCGTGCTCAGCTTGGAGTCAGTGGATTTGGTGGAGGAGGGCACATGACCTGGAGAGACACCAACTAGGGCAGCCAAGGAAGTGCTTGTGCCACCCTCTACTAACCCCAGGCAGCACAGCTTGCAGCTCCAGCAGAGACTTCCTCCTTTACTTGAGGAGAGGAGAAAAAAGAATAAAGAGGATTTTATATTTCAACTTGGATGCCAGCTCAGCCACACAGGATAGGGCACCAGGCAGAGTCCTGAGGCTCCCATTCCAGGCCGTAGATCCCAGTTGCCCTGTCTGTACACTCCCTGAGCCAGAAGAGAACCCGCTGCCTTGCAGTGAAGGACCCAGTTCTGGCAGGATTCATCACCTGCTGACCAAGAGCCCTTGAGCCCAGAATAATCAGCAGCAGTACCCAGGCAGTACATGCCATGGAGCTTGGGTAACACTCAGAAATGTGCTAGCTTCAGGTGTGACCCAGCACATTCCCAGCTGTGGTGGCTACAGAGAGTGAGGAACTCCTTCTGTTTGAAGAAAGGAGAGAGAGGAGCAAGAGGATTGTGTCCTGCATCTTGGGTACCAGCTTGGCTACAGTGGGGTAGAGTACCATGTGGGATCTTAAGGTCCTTGACTCCAGGCGTTGGCTCTTGGACAGCATTTTTGGACCGCTCTGGGCCAGAGAGGAGCCCACTCCCCTAAAGGGAAGGTCCCAGGCCTGGAAGCATTCACCATAAGCTGACTGAAGAGCCCTTGTTTCTTGAGTGAACATTGGCAGCAGCCTGGCAGTACTCACTGTGGACACTGGACTTCGGTAGCCATGGGGAGAGACTGTTCTGCTTGCGGAAAAGGGAAGGAAGAGTGGGAAGGACTTTGTCTTGTGGTGTGAGTGTCAGCTCAGCTGCAGTAGAATAGAGCACCAGGTAGGTTCCTCAGGTTTCTGACCATAGGGCCTGGCTCCCAGATAGCATCTCTAGACCTACCTGGGACTGTGGAAAACTCACTGCTTTAAAGGAGAGGACACATGACTGGCTGACTTTACCCCCTGCTGATTGTAAAGCCCTGGAGCCTTGAGTAAACATAGGCAGTAGTCAGACAATGGTTACTGTGGGCTTTGGGTGAGACATAGGGCTGTACTGGCCGCAGATCTGACCGCAGCACAGTCCCGGAGTTGGTGACCACAGGGATGCTTGTGTCATCCCCCCCTCCAGCTTCAGGCAGCTCAGCACAGAGAGAGAAAAACTCCATGTAATTTGGAAAAAGTAGGGGAAGATATAATAACAAGTCTCTGTCTGGTAATCCAGAGAAATTTTTTGGATTTTACACAAGGCCACCAAGGTGGTACCTCTAAGAGTCTGCAAGGGCCACAGCATTACAGGGCTTGGGGTGCCCCCTAATGCAGATATGGCTGCAGTGACCAAAAACTTAGATCACAACATCCAAGTCCCTTCAAATACCTGGAAAGCCTTACTAAGAAGAAAGGATACAAACAAGCCCAGACTGCAAAGTCTACAATAAAATAACAAACTCTTCAATTCTCAGACAACTGATGAACATCCACAAGTATCAAGACCATCCAGGAATACATGACCTCACCAAATGAACTAAAACGGGCACCAGGGACCAATCCCTTTCAGACATAAAATTCAAAATAAGAAACTCAATGAAATTAAATATAATAAAGAGAAGGAATTCAGAATCCTATCAGATAAATATAACAGATAGACTGAAGTAATTAAAAAGAATCAAGTAGAAATTCTGGAGTTGAAAACTGCAATGGACATACTGAATGCATCAGAATTCTTTTAACATCAGAATTGATCAAGCACAAGAAAGAATTAGCTGAAAAATAGCTGTTTGAAAATATACAGAGGAGTAAAAAAAGAATTTAAAAAAAATGAAGCACACCTAACAAGATCTAGAAAATAGCCTCAAAGGGGGCAAATCTAAGAGTTATTGGCCTTAAGGAGAAGGTAGAGAGAGGGATAGGGGTAGAAAGTTTATTCAAAGGGACAATAACAGAGGATGTCCCAAACATAGAGAAAGATATTATATCTGAATACAAGAAGATTATGGGACACCAAAAGATTTAACCCAGAGGAGACTACCTCAAGGCATTTAGTAATCAAATTCCCAAAGGTCAAGGATAAAGAAAGGATTCTAAAAGCAGCAAGAGGAAAAAACAAACAAACAAACAAAACAATATGCAATGGAGCTCCAACACGTCTGACAGACTTCTCAGTGGAACGTTACAGGCCACGAGAGTATAACATATTTAAAGAACTAAAGGAAAGGACCTTTTATCCTAGAATAGTGTATCCAGTGAAAATAACCTTCAAACATGAAAGAGAAATAATAACATTCCCAGACAAACAAAAGCTGAGAGATTTAATCAACACTACCTACCTGTCCTACAAGAAATCCTAAAGGGAGTTATTCAATCTGAAAGAAAAGAGTGTTAATGAGCAAGAAGAAATCATGTGAAGGTACGAAATTCACTGGTAATAATAAATACACAGATATCATAACACTGTAATTGTGGTATGTAAACTACTTATATCTTAAGTAGAAAGATTAAAGATAAATTGATCAAAAGGAATAACTACTACTTTTCAAGACATAGGCAGTAGAATAAGTATAAAGAAAAATAAAAAAGACCTAAAGAGAATTAAAAAGCAGCCAGATGAAACTGAAGTGTAGAGTTTTTTGATTTTCTCTTTTCTTCTTAGTGAGTTAGTTTTTTTACGCAATTAGTATTCAGTTGTAATCAGCTTAAAATTAAGATTATAGATAGTATTTGCAAGCTTCATGGTAATTTCAAATAAAAAAAAATCCTTTTAACAGATACACAAAAAATGAAAACCAAGAAATTAAAACAGACCACCAGAGAAAATCACCTTCACTAAAATGAAGACCAGGACAAAGGAAAGAAGGAAGAGAAAACCACAAAACAACCAGAAAAAAAAAAAAATAACAAAATGGCAGAAGTAAGTCCTTACTTATCAATAATAGCATTGAATATAAATTGACTAAAAGGCACAAAATGGTTAAATGGATAAAAAGCAAGAATCGATGATCTGTTGCCTACAAGAAACACACATTGCCTATAAGGAAACACATAGAATGAAAATAAAGGGATGAAGAAGATATTCCATGCCAATGGAAAGCAAAAAATGGCAGGAGGGAAATCAGACAAAATAGATTTTTAAGACAAAAACTATGAAAAAGACAAAGGTCATCATATAAATAAATAAATAAATATATATATACACACACATTATATATAACAATATATTGTTATATTCAACAACAATATAATAATTATAAGAATATATGCACCCAACACTGGAGCACCCAGATGCAGAAAGCAAATATTATTAGTGCTACAGAGAGAGATAAGCCCCAGCACAATAATAGCTGGAGACTTCAACACCCTACATTCAGCAATGAACAGATTATCCAAACAGAAAATCAACAAAGAAACGTCAGACTTAATCGGCACTATAGAACAAATGGAACTAATAGCTATTTACAAGAGAGATTAGCACACAATTGGGGTTTTATTCCTGATGCAAATAAGAAAGCGAAATCTAGTGAAGAAATTTGGACCTCTCACTGGCTGTGAGGAACTGAAGCATGAGAAATTGTGCTTGTGTCTTCAAAATGATGTGTTTATAATTTAAATGATTATATTAGTTTTCAGTCTTAAGTCAGGCTTGAGTGGGTTTGGGATTCAGGAGTTTTTCCTAGGGCCTAACTCCTGCTGGTTAGGTTTATTGATAATGAACAAAGTGGGTTACCCCAGGAGCAGATGATGGTTAAAAAGTTTTCTTTTTATGCATATTGCCCACTATGTTTGTTAAAGATTGGTGTTGGGACACCTGGATTTGTACCCTTCAGTTTATACAATCAAAAAGCCAAGATAAATAACAGACTCAGTTTTTCTCACACTGTTCTTATTTATGTGAAGTGAAGAGATGTGGAATAATGAATGCTCTTTTCACCTGTAACAAGTGGGTGCCCTTTTTTTTTTTTTGCGTCAGGATCTTGCTTTGTCACTCAGGCTGGAGTGTGGCTATATTAGTCTGTTTTTATGCTGCTGATAAAGACATATCTGAGACTAGGCAATTTACAAAAGGAAGAGGTTTCTTGGATTTAGAAAGTTTCACATGGCTAAGGAGGCCTCATAGTCATGGCAGAAGGCAAGAGGGAGCAAGTCACATCTTACATGATGGCAGCGGGCGAAGAGAGAGCTTGCAGGGAAACTCTCATTTTTAAAACCATCAGATCTCATGAGACTCATTCACTATCACAAGAGCAGTGCCGGAAAGACCAATCCCCATAATTCAATCACCTCCCACAGGTTCCTCCCACAACACGTGGGAGTTGTGTGAGTTACAATTCAAGATGAGATTTGGGTGGGGACACAGCCAAACTGTATCAGTGGTAACACTATCTTGACTCACTGCAATGTTTGCTTCCTGGGCCCAAGTGATCCTCCCACTGCAGCCTCTCCAGTAGCTGGAACTACAGGTGTATGTCACTATGCCTGGCTAATTTTGTGTGTGTGTGTGTGTGTGTGTGTGTGTGTGAGTGTGTTTTGTTTTTGTTTTGCTAGGTACAGGATTTCGCCAGGTTACCCAGGCTTGTCTTCAACTCCTGAGCTCAAGCAACCCACCTAACTTGGGCTCCTAAAATGCTGGGTTTATAGGCATGAGTCACTTTGCCCAGCCTGGTGAAAGTCTTTAATCGTTTTTTTCTTTCTCTTTCTGTTTTTCTACATTTTTCTTCCCTTTCTTCCCTCCCTCCCTCCTTCCCTCTCTTTCTTTTTTCCTTTGCTTTCTTTTTCCTTTCATTTATTTATGTGAGGCTGCAGGACTTTGCTGAAGATAAAACAGTAGTTGTTCACATTTGCCCACTGATAAACACTGATGAGTCATAGACATACCCAAAAGTTCTTATAATCTGTCCAAGGAGAACTGTGCAATATGTTTATAATAAAGCCTTCAACAAGTCAATTATTAGTCTTTTTGAGTAATAAAGTCAATTTGAAAATATGATAAAAGCCAGGTAAAAATACACAAGGGTACCTATACCCCAAAACTTGCCCACAAGTGGTCCCCTTGTAAAGAACTTTGTTCTGTCAAAGAGGTAATTTTGTCATCTATGTTCAGAATGGATAATCATGTCTACATTAAGCCAATAAAAATATTGGCAGTAATTTCTAAGACCTTTCTGTTGAAGCCAATTAGTTTAGCTTCATTGTTATGTGTGTCTTCTTTGGAAAACAGAAGACACCAAAGGCGATGATAAAAACTGTAAAATTTTAAAGAGTTATCTCTCAAAGAGAGTGTAGCTACTTTTAGTGGTTCCAGGGAGACTTTAGGAGAACTGAATGGAACTCTCACGGAGGAAGATTTGACTCACAATAGGAAATAATTTTCTAAAAGTTATAACTTTTTATACATTGGAGAACATCCTAAAATTGCAATTTTCATTTGGACACCTGGCTCTAGTTGTGGTCAATGGCCTCCACCCAGCACTCATAGCATTTTTCCTACTCAACAAGATGTTTCAATATACAGGTCCTGAGATTTCTAGTTTAATCCAGAGAAAGAACTTTATCCAGAGTGTCTAACACACCCTTTAACCTAGAAACTATAATTAGTTTACAGATGTGACACATATTTTCTGATGCTAGTAGACTAACATATGCTATGATGAAGGCATAGTCAAATAGTGAGCCACCTTTCTCATGTATCCACCAAATTTTCTCTTACTAATAAAATCAAAAGTAAAATAGTTATAAAATCAATAACAAAGAATTTAAAGGATATTTTATAAATTATGGATGCATTTTCATATTTATACTTCATTCTGATTCCTTTCAATTCTGTGATCATCTAAAGGATATGATCCATAATCACAGATGTTAAAGATTTATTAAAGGAACTTTCCAAAACTGTCTTCAAGATTTTGTGTTCTTTTCCCCTTGTCTTTTCTCTACCATTCCACACTACCATATCTGCAAAATATAACCAGCTTCGTTATTGTCTTGGAGAAAAAAGGGAAACTTGGTATCAACTGAAGTTAATGGAAACTGGCATCCTTCTAAGGTGTCCAACAGATATAGCACTTTCTAGCTTGCAAGTGCTGATGCTGGTGAGTTTATTATTGAGGTTTTAAGGTATCTCAGAGGCACTAATCATGATGGGTATTTAAATGTATTATATCAGTTATTTCATTTACCATCTAAAACAAATATTTTTACATATAGAATACCTTAATCATTGAACTATATGACATTGTTATTATTTTGTGGAAATTCATATACTTAATATAAAATTTATAGATTACTTTTTATTTTTCATTATATGGGCATTACGAAGAAAAAAAAACATGAGACCTATAGTAGAAGTAAATATATTTTATTTGCTTCTTGTTAAAATATTTGCCACATTTTTATTTTCTTGCTTTTGAAATAAATTTGGCTTTAGAAAATTAATGTTGGCTCAGAAGCTTTTGATCTTTATAGATTCTTAGTGTTTTGGGACATGATTTTACTAGTATACTATGCAACTCTCAAGATAAACTGGAAACAAATCAGGCTGCTATTCACAGATAGGTGGGGCATCCCATAACTATAACAATGACTAAGAACTATATAACAATCCTATAGCCTGGCCAATTTTCTTTTTTTTTTTTTTTTTTTGAGACAGAGTCTTGCTCTGTCGCCAGGTGCCAGGCTGGAGTGCAGTGGTGCAATCTCAGCTCACTGCAACCTCCGCCTCCCGGGTTCAAGCAATTCTTCTGCCTCAGCCTCCCGAGTAGCTGGGACTACAGGTGTGAGCCACCACGCCCAGCTAATTTTTGCATTTTTTTTAGTAGAGACAGGGTTTCATCATGTTGGCCAGGATAGTCTTGATCTCTTGACCTCATGATCTGCCCGCCTCGGCCTCCCAAAGTGCTGGGATTACAGGCATGAGCCACCGGGCCCGGCAGCCAATTTTCTTGATGTGATTAAACAGTTAATCTATAGTGATTATCAAGCATCACAGGGAAAATATGACAAATAAATGAGTTTGGCTGATATACATAAAAAGTGAAAGGTCATGATTTCTTAACATGTCTAAAAACACAAACTGAAAAGTGAAAAAGTAGGCCTCATAAGAGTTTACAGCTTTTGATCAAAGGCTTAGAAAAGAAAATATAATATTCAGAGTAAGTGACAGAGTTAATAAAGTTGTGATCATCACAATATGGAACTTTTCCAAGATACATTTATACTTGGCATTATCAGACAAATGACTAAAAATAACAAAAAGGTAATCATAGTCAAAACACGTGATGGATTGTATAACATTTCAAACAATCACTGAGGCATATTTGAAAGAATGTTTTACCAACCAGTCAGAGAATTCCATAAGTGGAAGGTATTATAAGCTAATAAAATATGTATTTCTACTCTGTGGCTCTGTTTTCTTCTTCTTCTTTCTTTCTTTCTTCTTCTTTCTTTCTTTCTTCTTTCTTCTTCCTCCTCCTCCTCCTCCTCTTCCTCTTTCTCCTCCTTCTTCTTCTCTTTCTTCTTCTTCAAAAAGATGGGGTCTCACTATGTTGACTAGGCTGGTCTCAAATTCCTGGCCTCAAGCGATCCTCCCATCTCGGCCTCCCAAAGTGCTAGGATTACAGGCATGAGCCATTGCATCTGGCCTGTGGCTCTGTTTTCTGTAGTAATAAAGACATGCTGAGTGCATATGTCGGCACAATTTGCAAGCTCCTGATGACGATATTGTTGTTTAGAGACAATTCGTAAGTGTTGATTCTATATTTTGAGAGCAGATTTATTTAAGAGCTCCAGAAACTCTTAAACACAAAGCTGTACTTCATCATTGAAGATAGTGAGAACTAAATAGGGCAAGGATATTTTAAGTCAACTTTGTCACAAAAATCAATGCACGATCAGAAGAGACAAAGTATAGAGCAGCATATTGCAGTGATATAGTTTTGTCTGTAAATAAGCAAAACTTACTCTCTTTATAATATCTACCCCTTTAGCAAATATTTGCTGAATACTTACCACATACCAAGTACTGTGTGTTTTAGTTTCTAGGTAGAGAATAGTAAATATAAAGTAAGTTGGCATTACAACATGGTAAATTTTCAAGGTTGGACACGTTCTTTTCAGACACAATCTGTTTTTTAAATATTTTGCATGACGTAGAAACCACTTTCTGTCCCCATTCAAAATCATAGAGACTAAACATCCATGAACTCAGATTTCCAATAATTCTTCTTATTCCTAGAAGGCAAATCTCTGCTTTATGCCCATGCCTTTACCACCTCTACAGCAACCCCAGAGAGGAAACCAGCACTTATAATAGAGAATGAGCTGAAATCATGACATGACCAGTTCCAGAATAAAACATGGTAGCAGTAGTTTGTAGGACACCTAACATTTATTGAGCTAAGCCCTATATTAATGGTATATATATTATATTGTTAATATTTAAAACAATCATATAGAGCAGATAGTATTATCCCCACTTTGCAGATTAAAGCACAGGTTCAGAGTGTTAAAATAACTATCCTAAATTACTCATAAAGCAAAGACAGTATTAAAACACATATTGTAAGAGTAACTTTTTTACCTGTACAATACACTAGAAGCTGTAGTAAATTTTAGATCTAATTGAAAGTGGTTTGAGCCTGGTAATGAGACATTGAAGAGGGGTGTGTGGTACACCATTAAGCCAGTCTTAGCTGTTGCTGTATGGTGAGTCATGAGATATTAAAAATGGCTTGTGGACAAGTCATCTCCCAATTAAGGCAATTGTACCTGACCTGATCTAATCTTTTTTAAAAATCAAATTTAGTTCTCCCCAACTTTATTGAGGTATATTTGGTATATTTGGTACACAAAACTACACATAATTAGTGTGTACAATTTGGTGAATTTGAACATATGCATTTACTAGTGTTACCTTGCCACAATCAAGTTAATCAATATATTCATCATATCTCGAAGTTTCTGTGTGCCACTTTATTTTTTGTTTCTTTTTAAAAAATTTGTAATGAGAACACGTAACATGAGCTCTATCCTTGTACTAAGTTTTAAATTGCATAATACCTTATTGTTAACTACAGGTACCATGTTGTACAGCAGATTTCTGGAACTTACTCATACTGTATGACTGTAACTTTATATCCACTTATAATAATAGTAACAACTCCCCACACCCCCCTGCCCCATTCTCTGTGATCACAATTTTATTGTCTACTTCTACAGGTTTGACTATTTTAGATTCCCTGTGTAAGAGGAAGCATGCTACATTTGTCCTTCTGTTGTGGACTTACTTCATGTAGCCTAATAGCTTCCAGGTATAACCCTATTGTCCCAAGTGGTAGAATACTCTTCTTTTTTAAGGGTAAATAATACTACCTTGTGTTTATATACAACATTTTCTTTATCCATCATCTATTGATAAAAATTTGGGTTGTTTCCATACCTTAGCTATTGTGAATAATGCTGCAAAGAACATAGGAGTACTGATATCATTTTGAGTTCCTGATTTCAATTCTTTTAGATACATACCTAGAAGTGGAACTGCTGAATCATATGAAAGTTTTATTTTTATTTCTTTGAGGGATCTACATACTGGCTTTCCCTAGTGACTATACCATTTTTCATTCTCACCAACAGTTTACAAGAACTCCAATTTCTTCATAATCTTGAAAACACTTTTTTCTTCCCTTCTCTTTCTCTTTTCCTCCTGAGATTCTCATAAAGTGTATATTGACCTACTTAATGGTCATATGTCCTGTAGGAGTTCTTTAGTCTTTTTCATTCTTTATCCTTTTTGCTCCTCTGACTACATAAATTAAATGAACTGTCTTCAAGTTAACTACTTCTTTCTTCTGCTTAATTGGGTCACTTGTTGAAGCCCTCTATTAATTTTTTTCAGTTTAGTTATTGTATTCTTTGACTCCAGGATTTCTGTTTCTTTAGTTTTATGGTTTTCATTTCTTTTTGAACTTCTCATCTTGTTTATGTATTGCTTTTCTGATTTTATTTAGTTGTCCTATAGTTCACTTAGCTTCTTTAAGACAATTATTTTTATTTCTTTTTAAGGTGCTTCATAGATCAACATTTCTTTGGGGTCAATTATTGAAGCTTTTTAGTTTCTCTTGTGTTATCATGTTTCCCTAATTCCTCATGATTCTTATATTCTTGCATTTATGTCTGCACATTTGAAGAAGTGGTTATCTCTTCCAGTCTTTATAGTCTCTCCTTAGCAGGGAAAGACTTTGACTGGTTTGCCTAGCTTAGGATTCTGGATGGAACAGATGGCAGTGTCTGTGGAAAGATGAGGTCTGTGATTGAGGCCCATTGGGCTCAAAGTTAAAGGCTGCCATTGTCTGGGCTCTTTGGTTTGATGGAGTTGTTAGTTAGGGCCACAGTCAGGCAAAGCTGCTGATAGGGACTGTGGGGCTGCCTCTGAGATCTGCATGTACTGGCTGCTGAGAGTCCCTGCCCATTTTCTTTGTTTCTAATTGTTCCCAGGTGGTATAGCCATGCCAATTCCCCTAGTATGTGATATGAGGTAGGGCATAAGTGGGTTTCTAGAGCAATGCCCTAAAATGCTAAGGAAGTTTGACATCCACCATGATCTCTCTTTACCCCTCTGAAGAAATCATGGCTCAATAGATCTTTCTTGGTTCTGTGTTGTGCTGGATTGGGCAAGGGTTGCTTCTGACAAAAAAGGGTTATTTTTATCCTTTTTAATGCAAGTTTTTCACTCCACCAGGGTGCCTCAACTCTGGGTTTTGGAATTCTCACAAAGGCATTCTTCTTCATGAATAGTTGCTAAATTGGTGTTTATGTGAGGGTACTGGGGCTAAGGAACTCATATGCATCCATCTTTCTGGAACCCTTGATCTGCTAATTTTACTTTTCTCTATTTCATATCAAATTCTGCTAAGCACCGATTCTTGTTTTGTCTTTCATTTGTAGCTCTGAATTTGTCATTAGCATTTGATATATTTTTGGTATTAATCCTTAAATTTCCATAAATTATGGCTCATATTCTCCAGGTGAATCAAGTAAACTGCCTGAGTGAAACTGACCCCCAAAGTGTTTGGATTTTCACATCTCCTAGTCTGTGGAATGATTCCCTAAGTAGTAAAATGAGTGGTTTCTTTGTTGAGGGAAAGTGCATTCAGGAAAAAGAAAAAGCATGGGAAATTTGTAGTATAAATGTAACATAAATCTATTCTAAAAAATAAAACATATAAAACTATATGTTCTTTAAATATAATTTTCATATTGAATTCTTTAATAAGAGATAAAAATCTTTAGTTATTTCAAAAAAATTACTGCCCAATAATAAAACCAAACACTAGTAGCACAGCTCTAGCCCTTTCCCCATGCCATAAAGTAGAATAAATTAGATATATGACTAAAATCAATTTAATTTAAACAGAACAAATTTTCATTAGGGGGCATTCTGTATTCACTATGCACTGTGGTGCTGCTTTACTATTATAAATCATATTATCCAGAAATATGAAAACAGGACATTGCAAAGATGTAAATACAATGTTTACATCAATCCATCTTTCTCTAATCGTTACCCTAATTATCTTTTTAATTTTTCATATTCCTTCTTCAAGAAACATTCACTAGAAAATTACATATTACCATTTTCTGCTGGAGAGTTTTATGCATGTTGAGATTAGTCACTTAGTCACAGCTGTTACAAAATCTTGGTGAAAAAAAGCTACTTAGGCCTTTGTCATTGTCTGCTGAAAATAGCATCTTCGGA
Source organism: Ateles fusciceps (assembly GCA_036589455.1). Classification (NCBI taxonomy): domain Eukaryota; kingdom Metazoa; phylum Chordata; class Mammalia; order Primates; family Atelidae; genus Ateles; species Ateles fusciceps. Next base: position 6,113,448 of record JAZHEH010003404.1, on the reverse strand, counting down.
AGTGTATTGTCCTCTAAAAAGACTTTTTGGAGGCATCAGAAAGCACGTGCTGGTTAGTGATTAGATCCAGTCCCCAAGACAGACAAAACAAAAGTATATAAGGTTTACCGCACCGTAAGTAAACCTATAAGTTTTACTGCACCCGAGACTTCGTAAGATTGTTTTCACAAGTCATAATAAACAGCTGCTTTTTAATGTCACTAGAAGGTAATGGAAATGACACTGACAAGAAGTCCAAAGGGGTGAGTTTAAGATTTAGCTATACCTGCAGTGTTATCTTGAATAAGTTATTTCACTTCTTTGGACATTGGATCATGTAAGTTATCTGAAGAGATTGGAATTGTCATATTCAGTTCTGAAATTAAAGTAAATGTAATTTAAGACAGTTTATTTATCAGTTTATCTTTTTAATTATTTTAATTCTAAATTATTAATTTGTTTTTCTTGCAGGAATAAAATTTTTGATGAGTTTCCATCAGGTGTGTATGTGTCTACCCATCACATACTGTGTTCAGGATTACTTTTTTTAACCACTTAATTAAACTGTTTATTTATGTATCATCAATTTTGTTTGAATATATCCTGGGGCTGGGATCTCTGCTGTACCTATTTGGTATGACTTGCAAAGTGTGGTGATAATGTCTCAATTTGATTGGGCTAAGGGATTCCCAAATAGCTAATAAAACATCATTTCAGGATGTATAGATTAGCATTTATTCAGTAGACTGAGTAAGGAAGATAGTCCCCACCAACATTGATGGGCATCATACAATCTACTGAGGACTAAAATAAAACAAAGTGGTATAGGATAAGTTAATTCACTTTCTCTATTTGAGCTAGGACATTCATGTTTTCCTTGCCTTGGGCATTGGTGCTCCTGGTTTTAGGGCTTTAGGACTCAATCATAACTTACACCATTAGTGTTAGCTACCCTAGTTCTCAGGTCTTCTGACTAGGACTGAATTATACCACCAACTTCTCTAGTTTTCCAGCTTGCAGGGAGCAGACCATGGGACTTCTCAGCCTCCATAATTGCATAAGACAATCCTTGTAATAAGTCTGTATATAAACCTCTCTCTCTGTATACACATATTATGTTGTGTTTCTCTGAAGCACCGTAACTAATACGGAGTATAAAAATAGGACAGATGGACATTTTAAACCTTTCATGTCATGGTCTTATCTTTCAGTAAATAGCCATTTTCCTTTTCATCTAAGGCCGTGACAAATTTGGAGAGTGAAAGTTTGGAGATCTCAGTTGTGTCTCCAAACCATTTTAGCGACAATAAAATAGAGTTAAATGATAGACAATTTGGAGTCTATGGGCACATATTCCACGTTAGCATACCACTTGCTCTCTGTCTTTAAGAGTGGGTTCACTGGTCGTGGTGGATTCGCCGGGCGTGGTGGCTCACGCCTGTAATCCTAGCACTTTGGGAGGCGGAGGTGGGTGGATCACCTGAGGTCAGGAGTTCAAGACCAGCCTGGCCATCAGGGTGAAACCCCATCTTACAAAAAAAAAAAAAAAAAGAGTGGGGAACCTCAGTAAACAGTATCTAATCTAAAAATGGTTCAAAGACTGTCCTGGAAACATATGAAGTAAGAAACAATTACTGACTTCACTCAATATGTTAGGCCAGGCTCTATCACAGATTGTCATTGTCTCAAGGAGCTGATTAGAGTGTGTGCATATCTCATTCTATTCATGAACATGTAGGTATGCACACATACCTATACTGAAATATTTGACAGCATCTAGATCACACAGCATAAAATATTCAATGACAATTACTTGACAACCTGTTGCTATGATTTTGCATTCTTTGAGGTTTCTCTCAATTTTACTCACTACTCTCTTTACTCATAAAAGAATGGATATACAATCTTGGTATAATTATTTCTCCATGGAGAAAACTTCCTACAGAATATGCCTGACTGTAATAACTATTTCCTTGGATGTAATTTATTACTGTTAGTATATGACCTCATTTATATTTTTACTTTCATTATCAAGTTTATATTCTCCATCCTGCAAAATGTAGGTGTCCTCACATCTGCCAGTAGAGAAAGGGGAGATTATCTTAATATGTATATATATATTAACACACCATGTGACAGAAAAACACACAGGCAGTGCATTAGGATGGGTATAGACTGTGTGTAACTAACTAATTGCTAGTTACTCTACATAATAAGCATATTTTGCCTCTACTTTGAAAGACAAAGTTTCTATTACTTGGGACTAGGAGGAAAATATTTTGGGTAAGACAGCCTGGGCAGCAATGACAGTAGAAAATATTTATAATTCCTATTTGCTTTATTGCTGGTCTTATTTTCTTTTTTTCATTTTTTTTTTCTGTCTTGCCTGCCTGTAATACAATATATGCATAAGGTCTCAGCTTTCCTGTCAGTCCTACAGGAAAAGTTTGAATAATATCCAAGGTGCAAGGGACTCAATATATTTAAATAAGTAGCTCCCCCTGTCTTTCAGAAACAGTTACATCAGAAAATTCATAAAATAACTGAAAAGAGCCATGCTTTACACAAAGATAAGGGATGTATTACTGGTATTTGTCAAATTATGTTATGTAAAAATTTGGTATTTTAAGAGTAAAAACCATGATACAACCTTGCATATACATTTTAATTTTGATATTATAACAAACTACACCTAGGCAAATGGGAAAACAAAAAAAAGGAAAAAAAATTTTGTCAACAAAAAGAGCCGGGCTATAGATTTTTCCTTTTAAACTTTCCTTTAAGATATTTGTAAAATTATTTGTTCCTTGTACACACATGTACATTTTATCTGAAACAGCCTAAAAAAGAAAAAACAGTATCCTTGCAGAAAAGGTTAAGGGCAAGGTGAAAACTAGACTTCAGAGGGGGTGTTGTTTTCTTTTCTCATTCTTACTCCAATCTGCATTACATCAACAGCTTCCTGATGCTTTTAGTGCCCCAGAGTATCTTAACCTTTGTTGTAAGGATTTGTTAACCAAGGTGCCTGATACATTCTGCCTAGCAGAACTGTGGCTTATGCAATACAAATGTTGACATCTGTACTCTTTTGTAATTTAATTAATTCTCGTCTACTTACAAACTCACAAATCTACGGAGGACTTGGGCGGGAATTCCACTAATCTAACACAATGCTGGAAAAGCCAAAACAGTAATTCAACAGTAGACTTTGAAAAAAATTCATGATTTATAGATATTCTCATCTCATACCATTTCCTGTCAAAGAGAATCATAGCTATTGGGTACAGGAAGATGATAAAATACTTTGATTCAAAGAATACTGAAAATGGCTGGCAAAACTTTTTATTTCTCATTCAAGTAAGTCTGTGGAATGGAATATTTCTGATGACTTTTTTTCATACTTAAGATCCAGAATAATAACAAATGTTTACGATGTGCTAAGTATGTCAGTTACTGTTATTACCGCTTTGTATATACTGACTCATCTAAACCTCACAACACAATATAAGGTATATGAGATTATTTTCACTATGAGGAAACAGTAACAGGAGTGTTAACTTACTCGGCCGAGGTCACACAACTGGGCAGTAGCTAGAACTCAGGCTCAAGCTGTGCATGTAAAACTATGCTCAGAATCTGCAGTTCGTTTCACATCTAAGAAGAAAAAAATTGATGAATTAAGTATAACAGCTAACATCTATTGAGGTCTCCCCCATGCCAGGTGTTAGCTTAGCACTTTGCATGCAATATCTCATTTAATCCTTGCAACAATCCTCTGAGGTATAATTAGCTTCATTTTAAAGGTAAAGAAACTAAGGATGGAAAAAATTACTTGTCCAATTTATAAGACTAGTAAAAGGGAAACAGGATTCAGGTCAACTCCAGCCCTCATACACCTTTACCACTACTCTTCGTGTTTGATGGTTTAATCAATAATCAACATGTAATGGACACTTATGAGATTTAAGACTGACAAGCATCTATTTCACCCTTGGGATATGTTATTGCCTAAAGAATGTAGTTTGTCTGACAGCATGAAGAATGGAGTCCAGGCAGCAGCATTAGATAAGACTATTTAAAGTTCAAGAAATTTAAATATCAGATGATTATTGTTTGCAATATACTCTGAAATGGCTGCAGATTTAAACCCTGCTCTCTCTGCCAAAGGATTCTTGGATATATTCATAACATTTGAGTGATTTGCCAAGACATGCCAAGTTTATTCGAATAACTATTCCTGTCTTTATGGATTAACAGGGTTGATGGGATTTCTTTCAGTGATGATACTTTTGGGCAAGATGGCATCAGGCTAACTAGACAGGATGATTTATTTGTGAACTTTGTTCAACATTGATATCTTCGTATATTCTTCATAGAAAGAGAAAATGCTAACAAAAAGAGTAAACAAATTAAAAACTGATTTGTATAAATGTAATTAATTTAAAAATTAGAATAAAAAGGAATTAGATTGAGAACTAGTTGTCAGAACTTTGCCACAAAACATGTTGGATGATCTGATGTCTTCTAGGTCCCAGAAACATTACATATAAAATGATGAGGTTGATGATCTCAGGAAGATCTTTCCACATCTAAAATTTAAGTGCTAATACTTCTTACAAGAGGTAGTCTAGTATAAGATCTTCCTGACGAGGTTTGGTAGTGATGGTAAAAGAATAGAAAGAGTGTGGGGGAGGTAAAAGCGGAGGAGGTGGTAGTTTGTAGATGCAGACATATAATGAAAAAGTCATTTACAAAGTAGACAAGGTCATCATAATGTTTCATAGTTTAATGATGGCAATATTTGTACTATATCAGAGTATTACCTACTATCAGAAGTTTCATAAATTGTAAGAAATTAAAATACTTGTGAGGATATATCACTGTTGATTTCTACCATGTGTAAAACACTAGCATATGAATAGTTACATAGAATGGTAACCAGCTCTTTGTTTGCTTTTTAAATATAAAACAGAGCAAACCATTTTTATTTGCAACAGGAATAAATTAATGTCTATCTATGTATCTATCTATCTATCTTCTAGACAGGCTTCAGATAATGGAACTAATAATCTAGAACTCATAACACAAAAATCTGGCAGCACCTTTCATTCAAAGATCTTACAAAGTCTAACTTAGCAGCTATTATATCAGGAGGCGAGAGAATGTCTTCAGATTTCCTTTACTGCTGTTTAACTTATTTTCAACTTTATTAAAAAAAATTTTTTTTTTGAGACAGAGTGTTACTCTGTCACCCAGGCTGGAGTACAGTGGCATGATCTTGGCTCACTGCAACCTCTGCCTCCTGGATTCAAGCAATTCTCTCTCAGTTTCCCAAGTAACTGGGACTACAGGTGCACACCACCATACCAGCTAATTTTTGTATTTTTAGTAGAGATGGGGTTTCACCATATTGGTCAGCCTGGTCTCAAACTCCTGACCTCAGGTAATCCACCTTCCTTGGCTTCCCAAAATTCTGGGATTACAGGCTTGAGACACTGATTTTACTGAATTTTTAGTCTTACCTAGTGGTGTTCATGTACTCATTTGAACTTTAGTTTATTTTACCTGAAGAACAAAAAGACATTTGTTTAAATTAGAAATTGAAATAAATTACTGTAAAGCCATATTACTGCCTGGGACTTTAGACATTTATTGGTTTTCAAATGTTCTGCCTTAATTGAAACTATTACTGTTAAAAAGATTCATTTGCTAATTTTCTGCAATGGATAAGCCAATAATTTGAGATGTATGGTGTTATTTCATTTGTACCCTATCTTTAGCAGGCTCTCTACCTTAAATCAGAAGTCCCAATTCTCTTTTATTTTCTTTTCAACAAACAAGTAAAATTAATTCCAACGGGCAGGGATAAGAGAGACAGGTGGCCTCATATAAAAGAGTAGAAACTGAATGTAATTAACTAAAGCTGTATTTCTAAACCAGCAAGTCTACTTTTAATTATCTTTCATATACTTTCTTGCAAATGATATTTACTTGTTTATTCGTTCAGCATATATATCATTGAACATTGCCTAAAAGTTAGGCAGTGCTAGGTAACAGGTATACCTTAGTGATGAAATAGTCAGACCACTTATTTCTGGAGTTTACATACTAGAGGGAAGAACAAATGTGAACAAATAAAAAAAGTGGTATATTGGGTGATACATATGACATTTAAATCAACTAGACTCTGCATTCAGCTCTTCACTTTTGCATTTCAGTGTCCCTCCTAATTGTCCCCTAGGCTGCTTCATAGCCAACCAAGGGGCTTGGTCCAGGTGATCCAGATAGCTTTCTGAACTAATCTTGTTATTTAATGATTTTATGAGTATGGAACCCCAGAAAAAGAGATATAATAGGTGTCTCTTCCTCAAAAGTTTTAGTGGCTCCAGAAAAACAAGTAACAGAAACTCTACAGTGGCCCTTCTACTCTAGATGAATTTGTCAGCTAAGATTAGACAATGTTTGATCAAGGGTGATCTGTTGGAGGCAGGGATTTAGTGGCATTTATTTAACCAGATCTGGACAGGCTAGGTGAGGTCTGTCCACTGGGCTGGTAAGATCAAACCGAGATGGTCACCACGAATCAGTGTTACAGCCAAACGCTAAGCAACTGAGTCAAATTTAGGAGACAAGATGAAGACAGAAACAGGTTCACAGCTAAAGTCAGATGATATGGGCAGAGAAGCTGAGTTCCAACAGGTCAGAGAATCTCAGGATTATCTCCAAGAATTCAATCTCTGTGTCAGGATTATTCCATTCTAGTCCACATATGCACATGACAGGAGTGTGAGCAAGACTGTAACAAATTCATTTTCTGACATGTAGACATCATTGAATAATGGAAAAAACAGCTAATTAAAAAGAGTAAAAACAAAACATAACTTAAAATCCTGGCTTCAATATTAGTGTCACAATGGAAAGGTTGATTAATATCTATGAAAATCAGTTATTTTCTTCAGCAAAATGGGAATAACACTGCCTCCCTGAAAAGACCTTTATTTGATGATTAAGTTAGATCTGTACAGAAAAGAGCCCCCCTCCATATACCATATACATTTAAAATTGCCTATTAATGTGACATTATTTAAATTAAGAGTATTCAATTGATAACTCTTTCAGAAGATAGATTTTCTTTTTTAGAAAAAAGAGAAAAAGAGAAAGAAGGAAGAAAAAAATGAAATATAGAGAAAAAGAAGAAGAAAGAAAAAAAAAAAAGGGAGAGAGAACGGGAATCTTGCTCTATTGCCCAGGCTAGAATGCAGTCTACAAATGGATATTAAAAGCTTTTTTTATACTAATAATTGTGTTATACAATGGAGACAGGAAGGAATAAGGGAGGAAAATAACAAACAAACAGCCAACCAATATTTCATTTAAACCTATGAAATGCTATGCAATTGCTAGGGAGTGATTTACTCCCAACCATGTGGTCACTTTTAGAATAAATGTGTTACTGAAAAAAAAAAATGTATATTTTGTGGATTTGGAGTAGAGAGTTCTGTAAATGTTTATTAAGTTTACTTGTTTGAGGTTTAAGTTCAAGTCCCGGGGTAACCTTCTTAACCTTCTGTCTCATTAATTTGCCCAATATTGACAATATAATGTTAAAGTCTCCCACTATTATTGTGTGGGAGTCCCAGTCTCTTTGTAAGTCACCAAGAAGTTGCCCTATGTATCTGGGTGCTCCTATATTGGGTGCGCATAGACTTAGGTCGTTAGCTCTTCCCGTTACATGGATCCCTCTACCATTATACAATGTCCTTCTTATCTCTTTTGGTTTCTATTACTTTAAAGTCTATTTTATCAGAGATGAGAATTGCAACTACTGCTTTTTTTTTTTTTTTTTTTCTCTCCATTTGGTTGGCAAATCTTCCTCCATCCCTTTGTTTTGAGTCTCTGTATATCCTTGCATGCAAGATGGATCTGGATGCAGCTTACTGATGGGTCCTTTGAAGTGGCTGATACTGGTTGTTCCCTTCTATATATAGTGCCTCCTTCAGAAGCTCTTGTAAAGCAGGCCTGGTGGTAATGAAATCTCTGAGTACTTGCTTGTTTGCAAAAAATTTTATTTTTCCTTCACTTATGAAACTTAGTTTGGCTGGATATGAAATTCTGGGTTGAAAGTTCTTTTCTTTAAGGATGTTGAATATTGGCCCCCACTCTCTTCTGGCTTGTAGGGTTTCTGCTGAGAGATCTGCTGTGAGTCTGATAGGCTTCCCCTTGTGGGTAACCTGACCTTCTCTCTGGCCGCCCGTAGTATTTTCTCCTTCATTTCAACCCTGATGAATCTAATGATTATGTGCCTTGGGGTTGCTCTTTTTGAGGAATATCTTTGTGATGTTCTCTGTATTACCTGGAGTTGGGTATTGTCTTGCCTTGCTAGGTTAGGAAAATTTTCCTGGATAATATCCTGAAAAATATTTTCCAGCTTGGATTCATTCTCTTTGTCACATTCAGGTACACCTATCAAACGTAGATTAGGTCTTTTCACATAGTCCCATATTTCTTGGAGACTTTGCTCATTCCTTTTTACCCTTTTTTCTCTAATCTTGTCTTCTTCATTTTATTTCGTTAAGTTGGTCTTCGACCTCTGAAATCCTTTCTTCTGCTTGATCAATTCGACTGTTAAAACTTGTGCATACTTCTCGAAGTTCTCGTATTGTGTTTTTCAGCTCCATTAATTCACTTATATTCCTCTTTAGATTGTCCATTCTCATGAACATTTCGTGAAACCTTTTTTCAAGGTTCTTAGTTTCCTTGCATTGGGCTAGAACATGTTCTTTTAGCTCACAGAAGTTTCTCATTATCCACCTTCTGAAGCCTGATTCTGTTGATTCCTCACATTCATTTTCTATCGGGCCTTGTTCAATTGGTGATGAGGCACTGCAATCCTCTGTAGGAAGAGAGGCATTCTGATTTCGGGTGTTTTCAGCCTTTCTGCGCTGGTTTCTTCCCATCTTCGTGGATTTATCCACCTGTCGTCTGTGTAATTGCTGACCTTCAGACTAGGTCTCTGAGTGGACGTCCAGCTTGTTGGTGGTAAAGTTTTTTCTATTTCTTAATTTTCCTTCGCGGATGCCCCTCCCCCACAGGGCTGGACCTTCCCGGGTTCAGCTGCACTTGCTGTGAAACTCTCAATCTTCAGCAGTTCCAACCGCTGTTTTTATTTTTTATTTTTTGTGGAGGGGGTACCAGCCTTCCCCTGCGGTGACCCGCTACGCCGGCTGAAACAGCGGCATTAAGATTCGTGGCGCTTTCTGCCCGGGAATCTCCGGATCTGGTTCCCCCACTTCAGTCCGCTTTTTAATCAGCTGAATGGGAGACTCTGCTTTCCCAGAGCTCCAACGCCAACCAAAAGGGCACTCAGTCCCGTATACTCCGGACTGAGAACCGCCGCGTCGGGGGCACCTGCAAAACGGCTGCGCCCTCCAAAAGAGTCGCGCTGGCGACCCGTGGGGCTCCTCCGCCAAGAATCTCTTGGTCCGTGGGCTATGAAAATTCGTCTGAAAATGTGGCGTCCACTCACTCTCTGCGCTTTCAGTGGGAGCTACAATCCTGAGCTGCTGCTAATCGGCCATCTTGGATCTCCCAGAAGATAGATTTTCTTGCCTATTTGATTTACATACTGCCTAGACAGTTTTAGACTCATGAGATTCCTATTAAAAATTCTGGCTATATCAGAGATTATTCTCAATCACTGAAAAGCCTGAGAGAGCTTAGAAAAAGAGTATGCTTGGGACTCAATGTGGGATTAATAGTAAGACTCTCAGCTGTGAAAAAGATAAACCTGAAGTTCCATATGGCCAACTGGTAGGGAGCCTGATCAGTGCACTTCTGTGTCCCCTGAAGACTGGAGTGATCAGGGTACTATTGTGGTGGATCAGAGGAAGGGGCGTGGTGGATCTCAGAACAGTAGCTGACCACAGGCATGGAAAGTGGACAAAGGGCATTAGACATAAACATACATGACTCAAGCTCTCATAATGACCTTGCCATTCTCCTGATATGGTCCTGTGGACAAGTTTAACAAATTTGGCTTCATTTGCAAAATGAGAGGCTGGGACATGGTGGTCTCTAACATGTCTTCTAGTTATAATAGTGGATGATTCTGTAAATTAATTATCCTCTGCATTTGTACGGCATTTTTCATTTTCCAAAGCATGCTGACATATATCACTCACTGATCCTGTGAGCTAGGCATAGCATGTGTTTATACCCCTATTTTATAAATGAGGAGGTGCAGATTTATAGCTTATGTCCTCTATACAATTTCATTGTTCAACCTGTGTCAAGGATCTAGATTCAGAAACATAGCTGATTTTCGAAAATATACCAGAGTTGGGCGTGTTTCCCTTTAAAATTTCTTGGCAATTACAAATTATTTTGAACTATCATGTGAGGTGGTGGCTGCTATGGAAACTCCATTAATACACGAAGCTTGCAAAGCCTGTCACCACATCAGATGTTGTGGCCCTTTGGCTATGCTAACTTACTCATCTGTTTTTTTGAAAAATATTTCTCTCTTTTGTCTTTTTCTTTTTCCCCAAGCACAGTATTATATGAACAGTATGCTTATAATCTAAGACATCTCATTTTGAACAGACTCATTCTTATGAAATTCACTAAATGACTTGGAACAAAAAATTCTAGTGAAAATACAACCTGGGAAAATAATAAATTAAAACATACACATAGTATTCATTTTGTATTTTTGTGGCTCAAATAAAATGTGAAAAGAAGCTAAGAAAGAAAAACTAAATTCATGAGGCAGGATTACGTTTATATTATAATTGTAAAGAAAAATCATGCATGAGTTCAAGTACGATAATTTTTATTCTAATAGTAAGGACATTTACTATGTCAGTTCTGACCAACACTATACATTTTTAACCTTTGCATACTTTTGTGAAATATTAGCACTCACAGGCATTAATGAATCTTAAGCAGTCATTGCTTTTAGATTATCTATTTTATATATGTATATATAAATATATATGACATACATATATATGTGTATATGTACATACATGTATACACATATATACACACACATATATACATGTGTATATTATATATACATACACATACATACATGTATGTGTATATATTATAAATACATATATATATGTGTATATATGTATATATGTGTGTATATATGTATATATGTGTATATATATGTGTATATAGGTGTATATATACACGTGTATATATGTGTATGTATATATAATAATGTAAATAGTATCTGTAAACCTATATTCCAAAGTTTCATATTTGGTAAGGTCTCTGTGCCCCAAATGGGTCTCGACTGTCTTGAAATTGCCCTTGTTCCATCCAAAGAAATAGTGGAGATGTAGATTCAATAATTATATAAACCAGAAGTACCTACTTCCTCCTGTTTTCACTATTCTTTAGCAAATATATAAAACCTAATTTTTTTTACCAGGTATCTGACTTACTACCTTGTGAGGACTGTGTGTTTGAAATGGCAATAGCCAATACTTTATTTTTCTTGTTGCTAATTTATAGGCTATTATGACATGCTGGTATTTCTTTATTTACATTTATCTAATCATCAGTGGGATTTTTTTCCGTATGTCTATTAGTTAATTATATAACTGCTACAAAATATTTATTCACAAATTTGGCCATTTTGCTTAATTTTTTATATATAAAGAGAAATAAACTTTTAAATAGTATAGAAAGTTTTAATGGATTTGATATATGAAAATTTTAAATATTTATGAAGTAAATATATCATCTTCATGATGTATTACAATGATTTTATGCTTAGAAAATCTTCAAATTGCATGCAGTAAATATTCACATGTATGTTATAGTTTCAGTTGTTATTTTTAAACTTTCAATCAAGTTTCTATATATTTTGAATGTAACACAAACTGGTAATTGGCCTTTTTAAAAAATAAATAATTTTCCAAACACAATGTTAGAAGTAATATATCCTTTCCTATGGATTTATGATATTTTAAATCTTACATTAAGATTCTAACATTGGTTCTGGAGCTGTCCCTTATATTTCCCTAGATTCTTAAGTCACCACTACACTGTATTAATTAATTTTATAATGTTAAAATAAATGTTAATTATCTGATAGCATAATTCATTTTCTAATGTGATTTGCAATTCTCATGTGTTTAATTTTCCAGGTAAATCTAATAAAGTCCTTACTCCCCAATCAAAATACTCAATTCTCTTTCTTTTCTGTTTCATTTCATTGGATTTATTTATTCTGCCTTTGTCTTAGGCCATTCTTGCTTTGTTATAAAGAAATACCTGAGACTGGGTAATTTATAAGGAAAGAGGTTTAATTGGCTCACCGTTCTGCGGGTTGTACAGGAAACATAGCGGCATCTGTTTCAGGGATGACCTCAGGGAGCTTTTACTAGTGGTGGAAGGCAAAGCGGGGGACAAGCACGTGGTAGGATGAGAACAGGGCAAAGAGAGGGGGAATGTGCCACACACTTTTAAGCAAGCAGATCTTGTGAGAACTGTACCAAGGACAGTACCAAGAAGAAGGTGCTAAACTATTCATGAGACATCTGTTCCCATGATTTAATCACCTCCCCACCAGGCCTCACCTCCAGCATTTGGGTGAGAACATGAGAGCTGGGAGGGGACAAATATACAAACGATATCAGCCTTGTGTTTAATGTTTATCTTAAGCTTCAAAGAAGTCATTATTTTATCAAAAATACTGGGTATTAAAAGCAGAACTTATAAGATTCTCCCCCCTATCCCCCGCCATAGGGCATTGTGAATAAATAAAAGTTAATTTACATTAGTAAACTGCAGCGATCTCAGCCTCAAGAATAAACAATTTATTTACCTTGGGAAGTTTGCTTGGAATCTGGAAAAGTAATGTAGGAACATTTCTCAAAAAGTGTTCAGCCCTAGAATGTTCTCTCCCAAACTACTTCCTACCCCCCAATAACAGTCACATCGTAGAAATTTGCACTGGTCAAAGCAAATTCCAGCAATTACTGCACTGCATTTTCTTTTCACAGATTTAAACAGAGTTGTAAGAATTACAAGACCAATGTAATTACGGATTAAGAGATTTAATGGAGGAAGGAAGTTATCATTTTAAGAAAGGAAATGTATATGAGGCAGTGAATTATCACAGATAAGCTAAGATTTGAAAGCCCAGTTCCCATATATACTGGTCCATCATTTCGTGATGGACAGTTGCTTTAACCAAGCTAATTTTGGTTTTCTCACTTGTAAAATTGATAGTAATAATATTTTGTAAGGAATGTAAGAAAGACTAAAGGAAATAATGGAGTGATTTACAAAGTAGAAATGATGCTTAAAATGTAGTAGTATTAAATGTTAGTAATTATTATGTAGTATGATTACTGAGCAAGTTTTAAGAATGAAAACTCTCCCTAACACTTGGAAGTAAGCAAACTACCATTGTCAAATATAAAAATTACAGAAGAGCTCCCAGACAAGAATGGGAAGATCTAACTAGAATCAGGACAAGAGACAAACCTAGCTGCTCCTTCTAAGAACTCTATTCATATATTTGTAGAAAGACTAAGATTGAAACACTATGAGTCCTGTAAAGAAGTCTTGTAAATGGTGCTCCACTATCTGGACCTTTGATTAAATTAGTGGGGGGTTGGGAGAGTCACCTGCTAAGAGGTGCTTGATATCACCATTGTAAACCCATTGCAGGTTAAGGACTCTGGATTCTGACAAAGAACCTCAGTCTTATCCAAATCCATGCATGCTGCTCTAGCTCTCTCAGGTGGCTTCTGACTAGCATAGGTGGTTTAGGTTGTTTTTTTTACCTTTCTTAAATTAATTGTTTTAATTTTCCAGGGCTTACAGTATGGACTGATGCCACATTTTTATTGGCTGCCTTGGTCGTCTATCATAGTTGGCCGTTTTTTCTTTGTTTACATCTTCCTGACTAATCTGGAAGGCCTTGCATGGTGGGGTTAAGACAGCTACAGAGTAGGAAGAATTTGAAAAAGCACAGAAAAGTCACTGGTCCTTTGGAAAGTCTCACTTCTGAGGAGAATCTGGATGCACTGCTCTTGCCCTCAGTCACCAAAGGTTTTGGTCACTGGCCAGGTCACCCCTTGCAGGGCAGCACATGCAAGGTGTCCAGCTCCAAGCCTGCACCAGCCCACAGCAGCCCTCAGACAAGCTCTCCAACTGGTGCTCATCAGTGTTTCAACAGTGGCAATGTGACTGATTATTTTTGAAACAAAAGGCCCTGAAAATAAAAGAAACAAAAGGAGTGCATATGAAAGATCATTAATTGCATTGAAGGGAGCCAAGGAAAATTGTATATAAGTGATCATTTTAGATGCACAGCCAAGAAGATTAAGGCTTAAAGAAAAATTAAGAAAAAGTAATTTAACTGTCAACAAATATATATTCAGTTAATTTGAAGAAATATGTTTTCTGTACTTGGAATGCCTAAAAGCTACATTATTTAAAAATTATTCCAAAAATGTGTCACAAATCCCATAACTCAGCATGTATTATGGACTATGAAATAAGCAAAAAGATCTGAAAGTAATAACCAATCAGATGATTAGGAGAGATAAGTGGAAAATTGAAACATATTTTAAAATCTACGAAAGAAGCTAGCTCTGATAATCTGACTGAAACCCAGAAGAAAAACACTGCTGTGGCCACTTCTCCCTAGTGACACTGCAGAAGTAGATGGAATAATTTCTGAACAGACTGATAGCCAAAAGTCCACTCAGAAGATATATATTGTGCTATAGAGTTTTCAGATAAGTTATTAGACACTCAGAAGGGGAAACTTATGACTCTACTAAGAGAATCAGAGAATTATCAGAGTAAGGCAACATACTGAAAGAGATAAGAGGTGGAAAATATATGAGTCTATGTTCCTTAGTTCTAAATTTACTCCAGCAGGTAACAATTACTGTTGAAAAGAGTACAGTACACTGAAAAATCTACATATATGGGGAACTTCATTTTCTACAGAACTGACAATTCTATTCTAAAAGATGACTAGTAATTTTAAAAAGCACTTTAAAAATTTTAAAGCAATTATAGGTTAAAATTAAGGAAATAATTTTTTTAAAAATGTAAACAGTAAATTCCTGGACAGGACAATTCATCAGATGATCTTTCACGAATCTGTGAATTCCTTTGAGGTCCAAGGGACTTATTGAGAGTGGCTTTGTGGCATTTCCATTCAAACACATTTATTGCAGAGTAAGATGCTAAGAAGCACAGCTTAAAAAAATAAGAAAAAAGAAAAATAGTGCATTTTCATTCATTCATTCATTGATTCACAGCAGATACTTATTGAGTGCTACTATATGCTGGTCAGTGATCTAGGTGCTGGTGATAAAATAATTAAGCTGTCAACATCTCCTCACATTTTTACATCATAACAGTCACAAAGAAAATGTGACAGCATATAAATTAATTTATAATATTATAGAATAATAAGTGCTATGAAAATATATAGTGTTGTTATCCATAACATGAAATAATACTCAGGAGGTACTGAGTATTTCAGAAAAATCAGGCCCATGTAAACAATCCCGTGAACGTTGAGTCAATTCCTATGGTAACTCAGCAGCACTTCCTGAGCAGTCCGTGCTGCAGATTCTGTCGAGTTCTGCCCAGGGCTGACTTACCCACCTCCAAGCTGTTGTGGAAATAGGCTTCTGACATTTCATAGTGTGTCTCACTCAAGGTTATGCCCTCTCCCAGCAGGCATAATGAATGGCTAATGGGAGAATAAATACATCGACTCAGTCCCTCATCTCAATTTTAAACAACTCTAGTTGATTCAGCTCTAGGGCTCCAGGTAGGATGAGCTGAGGCCTCAGTTGTAACTGCAATGTGAGCCAGCTTCTCCCTCTGTCCAGTCTTGCCTCCACCCTCACTTCCTTTAGATGTATTTCCTGAGGGCATTCTCCAATAAACCTACCGCCTGGAATTCTCTGTTTCTAGAAGATCCAGTCTAAGACACTGAGATGAACTGAAGGGATCCACAGGCTTTCATATGGAGCTTGGGGAAAACTTAAAACAGTTTTCATATGCAAGGTAATACAGCACAAAGTTTAGAAGGAAATTTAGATACTCAATATGTATGAAATTTGCAAAAAAGAGTTGTTGAAAACCTTTAATGAGAAACTTGAGCTTATATCTGTTTAAAAAATACTTTAAAAATTGGATTTTATGCTTGAAAGGGCTACACATAGCTCTTTATCAAGACTTTTAAATTACAA
This sequence comes from Ateles fusciceps, assembly GCA_036589455.1. Lineage (NCBI taxonomy): Eukaryota > Metazoa > Chordata > Mammalia > Primates > Atelidae > Ateles > Ateles fusciceps. Next base: position 6,097,219 of record JAZHEH010003404.1, on the reverse strand, counting down.
CCTTTTCAAATTCTTAATAGTTATCGAGAAAAATCTGCTTATACAGACATGAACAAATCATTTAAACACATTTTACAACCATTCAAAAATTTGTAACTATTGAAGTTATATACATAGAAAGAATTCTAGAGATCTTTCATTAATAATCTAATGATAGCATTTCTTGTGATAATTATAATAAATTTCAAATCCAATTAAACTTTTTGAAATGAAGAACTTCAAAATAATGGTAAATCTTTCATTTGTAGAATACACATAACATTGCTAGTGCTATGATGCAGTTACTGGCTTGGATGACTCTGAAATGCACCTGAATTGCAAAATGGACAGAACCCTCAGATACACGTGCAGGTGGTTTTGCCCTTGACTTTGATCTGCACACCATACTCTTTGGGCACATGGAACAGATGCCATACAGCAGTTTCATGAACCTCGCATCCACAGTGGCTGCTGACATGGATGTCCAGTTGATACAGGATTTCTTTCCTTATAGTAGAGCAGTAAGTGTTGGATGTTTCCCCAGTTCACTGTTGTAGAGACTTTGGGCACACTTTCAAGTTTGCTCTTCCTGGGCCACTGTCTGAGGAAGAAAGACTTGGAGCACTAGAGACTATTCCAGGCCCCACCTTGAGGATTTAAGTGATTTGTATTTTGTGTCATATCTTCAACCCTTTTATTGCAAATTACTGTGTGCTGCATACAAATTGGGTAGATCAGGGATACACTTCTAGGAGTGTCAACTCAAATAACCAAGAGAGAATCCCAGGGAAATATGTAAATATTAAGCCGTGCAATTGGGATAAAGGAACTGAGACTGATTGTCCTGGCAATTTGTGACATATACAAAGTCAATAGAAGCTGGAAAACAGATGAATCTGTGGTCACTTGATGAACAGAGCTGAGAAAGAAGACTACTAAGGCATCAGTGGAGAGATTTGAGAATCCCCCAGATTTTAAGCAGAGAACCATCAAAATAGTCAAGAATGGGCAACACTACATGTCTGTGAGCTAGGAGGCAAGGGTGAGAAGCTAAAATGGAACACTAAGGGAAACTGCAAAGCAGTTTGATTTCTAGCTCCACTTCTCCACTATCCCACTGGTCAGAGAACAAGTGATTTATTTCCTGGAGAAGGTATGACTGAGGGTCTTTGGCATGGAGATCAACCAACACAGATGATAGTGTTGCTATCCCACAGAAAACAGGGGCTATAGTGACCAGATGTATATTGTAGGTTGGACTGAATTCTCCAGCCTTCTTTCTCCACTGAACTCTGAGAACGCTTACAGCCAAACCTTTATCCACCTGGCAGAAGACTGGCAGAGAACATTTTAGGATTGGATCCAGTCAAGGGAAAAGAACTAAAGACACTAACCCATATGGTTCGTCCATAAACCATCTTTCTGCAATGTTCAAAAGCCTCCCTCACACGCTCAGTGTTTCCACTCAGATTTTAGGCTGGCTTCTGTTTTCATCTGTTTTGACTCAGTCCTGATCAGTTTTTATTCCTCCTCAGAGCAGTTCCTCTCAGTACAGAGCTCTGTTCTGGAAGGACATTCTGCCAGGTCAGTTTTTATAGTGCATAGGGCTAGACTGCTCAAGCCCCTTCAATTTCTCCTTTCCACTCTCCCCCAACATTGTGGAGGGCATAGCCCTGCCTGATTGGCTCTTCTCAAACTTGCCTGCTAAGCTTTCTGATGAGTAGCTGTTGGCTATTTTGGGGGTGTATTCCTCTCAGGTAAGTCAGAGGCTGTTCCCCTCTTCTTGTTTCCACAGAAACACCAATCCCATGCAGATCTTGACATTGTTAGAATTTTGTCCCCACTGGCTTCTGTTTGGGCACATTGTCCCTGAATTTTGTAGTAAACCTTTCCCATAGGTTTTTTATTGTTATCTAGTTTCTTTGTCTGTTATTTGTAGGAATTCAAAACAATTTTAAAAACTATGTTGCCATTGTTGCCATGTCCCTGGAATATGCCCTGTAGCATTATTATTATTTATTATAGTCAGATTTATTGAGGTATAATTTACATATAGTAAAATTCATCCTTTTAAGGTGTACATTGAGATGAGTTTGGATAGTTATATAACTACCACCTATTCATATAAAACTTCTCCATCATCCAAAAATGTTCTCTCAAGCCATTTAGTAGTCAGTCTTTTCACCCACCCCCAGCCACTTGGCAACAGCTACTCTGATTCCTATCCCTCTAGTTTTGCTTTCATCAGAATGTTGTATAAACGGAAGCATACAGCAGGTAGCCTTTTGTGTTTGGCTTCTTTGCCTAGTATAATGCTTTTGAAATTCATCTGTCTTACTGCATGTGTTAGTAGCTCATTTCTACTTTTTGCTGAGCTGTATTCTTATCATACGGGCGTATCACTATCTGTTTATTCATTCACTTGGTGATGGACATTTGGGTGGTTTTATGTTTTCGGTAATTAGGAACAAAACTGTTACAAACATTTACACATATGTCTTTCTGTGGATATATTTCTTTTGGGTAAATATCTTGGAGTAGAATTGCTAGGTTGTGTAGTAAATATATACATATCTTTATAAGAAACTGCCAAATTGTTTCTTAAAGTGGCTCTACTATTTTTTCACTTCTTCCATGTTCTCTCCTTTTTAACCTGATAAAGCAACTGTAGCATATGTATCACTGAAAGTAAATATATGAAAAACAAAGTTATAAGGTTAAGGAAACAGAAATCCAATCCAGGAGAAATGTGAAGAAAATTCCAGGGATAGCAGCAAGACTATTTCCATGTGACATATGTGCATTTGGTCTAGAGAATAGCCAGTCTAAAAACACAAAGAATGGTGGTCTCTAGAAGGAATATCTCCAGAAAAAAAAAATACTGTAGTGAGAGAGCCTATGAGGCTGACTTTTTGAAAATTTGCTTATAGAGATTATTGGAAGCTGTGGCAAGAATTTAGAGTGAATAAAAAGAAACTCGAGCAATAGAAAACAGAATCAGAGTCGTTATTTACTCAAGGAAAAGGAAAAACCAGTAAGGGAATTTAATCACAGTGTACTACAATGCTTGGCTTTGAAGAACACTTTCACAGGCATAATAATGTAAATATCAAATACTGATTTTACTCAAAATTATAAAATAATTAATTAGACGTAAATCCTGGGTACAAGGAAGAGGAGAAGCAGAGGTTGGTGACAAGAAAATTTAAACCTTGTTTGTCATAAAAGGAACTCAGTTGCTCACATGTAAAATTGATAGCAGTCTGTATACATTTTACTTGAGAGACACAACGCAAAAGAAACATTTAGAAGGTCAAATTTGGTTGGCTCAGGAAAGGCAAAGTAGGAGTTGGGAGTGGTAGAATAGGGAACCATACTGTATAATATTGCTTGCCTTTATGTGTATGTATCATTTTATAAAAATAATTTTTAAGTAACAATAAAAGTGTATCATGTGCAACTTCACAGTGATTACAGCATTTATGTCTAATTAGAATAATTGTCCTTTCATTGAAAATTATGCATATTTTTTTAGGAGACAGATAAGGCTGTGATCTCTGTACAAAACTCCCTTAAGAGAAAATGCATTGTATTTCCTGATCTTAGGAACACTCAGCCAGCCACAGGTGATTGGAAAAATAATAGGCAACTGATTAATTCATTGTTTGTCCAGACTAATCATATGCTCTTCCACTAATGTGAACTGAGATACAGACTTTGAAGTAAGTTGACAGAGAGACTGGGGCTGCTACTTTGGATCAGGCAGCAATTTATTAGAAAGAAGAAAAAGCTAGACTACAGAAAAAAGTAAAGCAGCATATACCAAAGGAAAAGACCCAAAAAGCAAAATAAGGATGAAACTAATCTCAAAATGGCTTTTGTCTTTTGTTTTCTGGTGGACTTGATGAACCCAGTTCTCATCTTTGAGATATATTAGATCAGGGTCCTGAAATTAATCCCAGTAAACACTGTTATTCTTCACCAGGCCACATTCCCCATATTTACCAAAATTTAAGAGATCCCAAAGAGGATCTTTGATAAGCAGAGAGGCAAATTTAGTTAGGAAACATAACCAGGGATAAGAAGGTGACAAAGATTCCTGACCAGCCTGTAGGCAGGGTCCTCTGAGCCCAACAAGGCCTCTCCTTGTAACCTCCAAGAGTCCAAATTTAGCAACAATCTCGCTATGTAGGTTTAGTCAAAATGCCCCATCTTTGATGTCTAATTACCTTTGTTACCTGACCAAATTTCTCATCCCCCCATCATCCTGCAGGTGGTATCTGATCACACTGGCCTGTCTTCAGGAGGAATCCTGTTAGGTCAGTTTATCCAGAGTGTCCTCCTGTCCCTGATGTTTTCTCTTAATAATTTTCCATTCACTAAGCTCCATCCTGCTCCTTGGCTATAAATTTCCACTTTTCCTTGTATTTTGAACTGAGCCTACTTCTATACTGAGGTGTCTTTTTCCTTATTGCAATGGTGTTGGAGCAAAATTTGTTTTTTCTGCTTTAACTCCCATCAGGCTTTGTTTTTTTCTTTAACAGTTATGGTAACACGACATAGATTGTATCATATTCATCTTTGGAATCCTGAAATTCTCACTTGGGACCCCAAATGTACACATTTGAAGTGTTTGTCTTGTCTCCTGACTGATCAAACAGGGATCCACTGGTTTGTTTGACTTCTGAACCAGTGCTCCAGATGTCCCTTGAAGCACACAGTCAGAACAGATTTCTATTCTTAACATTTTGAGTATGTATACTTCAGCAGCTGGAGATAGAGCCCTTGATTTTTCTGTTTGTAAGAAGCTGTATTAGAGTCCTGGGCAAAGTGAAGTTGAGTTAGAATCCTAGACTAGTCTGCAAGAAGCAGAAGTTGGGCTGTGTATGATGGTGCATGCCTGTAGTCCCAGCTACTCAGGAGGCTGAAGTGGGAGGAGGGCTTGAGCCCAGGAGTTCTAGGCTATAGTGAGCTATGCTCAACAGATGTTTCACTAAGTTTGGCATCAATATGGTGACCTCCCAGGAGCCAGGGACTACCAGGTTGCCTAAGGAGAGGTGAACTGGCCAAGTTCAGCTGTGCTCATCAAGAACAGAAGCCAGGTTAGAGTTCCAGTCTTCTCTATTCATAAGTGTAAAGGTACCATTACTTAAGAACATGGGAGTTTCTCGGTGGACTAGAAACTCCCTTCCAGAGCCCCTGCTGAATTGTGCTCCGCCAACTCTCTCTGCTTTCTTTCTTGTTAGCATGATTGTACTAAGAATAATATGGAGTTTCAGTGGCCTCTTTGGGAAACGTAAGATCTCCTGACAGTGGTGGCTTCCCTAACCCTTCTACCCCTTCCATTGCTTTCACAATTCCTTTATCCTTGTACAACCCTTTACCATCCCATCAGTTCCCTTGAATTCTTTGATGTGTCCCCTTCAAATCTCTGCCTTCTCTATTCCCCCCATCCATGCTGCCAGACTTTTGCCTTCCCATTTCAGCCTCCCCCAGTCACTTGAACTTTAGTCCCTCTGACCTCAGTGGGAATTTGGAAGGGTCTCTGGACCCCTAAAAGCAACTTTCTGAGGTTGGGAAGAGAAAGATGGAAAAAAGAGCTATTAATAATTGGAAAAAGAAAATTGAGTCCCACAGTCTCCATCAGATTATATATTAGGGCAAATGAAAAATCTTAAATGTCTCCCCTATATATATTGGTAAAAAGCATTAGGCCTCATATTGAGTAGGTGAAGTTAAATTGTTCCATCTGTCAGACACAATTTAGATAAAAATATAAAATGGAATAAAGAGGGGCAATGTATTCATGTAAACCAGTGAGTTTTGTCTTGGTATCTTTATCTAACTCAAGGCCAAAATTTTAGAATGAAAGCTGCGAAATTTTTGTTTCGTGTTTATCTGTATGTTTATATATGTCTAAACATGTATATTCTACATACATAACATTTTCTTACCTCTGGATGGTATTACCAAATTAATTTATAAAATCTGTTGGAGTTCTATTCAATTTGGCTTAGAGATGAATGAGCACTTGTATAAATTCAATACTCATTAAACTTCTAGAAATATGGAAACAAATTCAAATTCACATGACTTGGGTAAGTCTTTGGTAAATAAGCTTAATATGTTGATTTAATAAGAACAACGTGTCTTTTGAGTTTTCAATATTATATGTGAGTATACGTTTTTATTCTACTTAGGTTTAGTAGACAATAAGGTAAAAATAATTAACAGAGAAATAACTGGAAATGATGGCTAACTACGTTTGTCTTATAGTATGTCTGCCTAAAAACAGTTTCCAAAATCCTTTTGGTGGCTTGTGGCCTTAGAGTTATGTAATAGGTATTCATTAAAAATTTCTAAATTAGACTCCAGAGCTTCTGTACAGCAAAAGAAACAATTATTAGAGTGAACCGGCAACCAACAGAATGGGAAAAACTCTTTGCAATCTACTCATCTGACAAAGGGCTAATATGCAGAATCTACAAAGAACTAAAACAGATTTACAAGAAAAAAAACAAACCCATTCAAAAGTTGGCGAAGGACATAAACAGACACTTTTCAAAAGAAGACATATATGAAGTCAACAGACATGAAAAAATGCTCATCATCACTGGTCATTAGAGAAATGCAAATCAAAACCACATTGAGATACCACCTCATGCCAGTTACAATGATGATCATTAAAAAATCTGGAGACAACAGATGCTGGAGAGGATGTGGAGAAACAGGAACACTTTTACATTGTTGGTGGGAGTGTAAATTAGTTCCACCATTGTGGAAGACAGTGTGGTGATTCCTCAGGGACCTAGAAATAGGAATTCCGTTTGACCCAGCAATCCCATTACTGGGTATATATCCAAAGGATTATAAATCATTCTATCATAAAGGCACATGCACATGGATGTTCATTGCAGCACAGTTTACAATAGCAAAGACCTGGAACCAACCCAAATGCCGATCGATGATAGACTGGACAGGGAAAATGTGGCACATATATACCATGGAATACTATGCAGCCACAAAAATGTCACGAGTTCGTGTCCTGGATATGAACTGGATAAATCTGGAAACCGTCATTCTCAGCAAACTGATACAAGAACAGAAAATCAAATACCCCATGTTCTTACTCATAGGCAGGTGTTGAACAATGAGAACACATGGACACAGGGAGGGGAGCATCACACACTGGGGTCTGTTGGGAGAGGACTAGGGGAAGGACAGCAGGGGGTGGTAGGGAGGTTGAGGAAGGATAACATGGGTACAAATGCCAGATATAGGTGACAGAGGGATGGAGGCAGCAAACCACATTGCCATGTATGTACCTATGCAACAATCCTGCATGATCTGCACATGTAACCCAGAACCTAAAGTACAATAAAAAATATATATTAAAAAAAAATCCCTCTCATTGGATGAGAACAAGAATGGAGAGGGAATAACTAGGGATATAATCTCCCAGCTGCCCAAGCCTCCAGCGGCACCTCTCTGGGTCCCCTTCCATGCTGTGGAAGCTGTCCTTTCACTCTGCATAATAAACTGCACTACCAAAAAAAAAAAAAAAAAGAATTTCTAGGAGGGATAAACTACTGAAACACACACTACTAAGTGTAAGTTTAAGTCTATATACTTTTAGCTTTTTATCTTTATATGATATAGAGAGATCAAACACATTTAAGTCTGTTAATGAATAATTATACTATGAGAAAATATATGCTGTTAAAAATAGTGAAATTATATATTAATAAATTTGCTAGTCTGCTACATAATACTTGTATGTGACAGATAATTCACATGTATCCTTCCTAGTTTTCTCTGTAAAACGAGGTTACTAACAGTTAAAAATTATAATCAATATATGGAAATAAAACTACCAGAAATAATAAAGGTGAAGAGAAACAATTTGACATGTAAAATATGCAAAAAATTGAATGTGTTTTTGATTTAAAAGGTATGAGGTAAGCAGAATGTGTTTTTGTTAAATGAGACACAAGTTATTTCATTCTAAAATAGAATGACTCATTGTTCCAGAATGAGAAAGAAGAAAATGTAGGAGAAAACAAATCTTGAATGGATGTTAAAAAAATGTAGAAGTTTTGTGTTAAAGGAATCTTTAAAAAGAAATTTTATGTGAGGTCAAATTGGCTAAAGATTTGAATGGATTTATTTATAAGTTCATTTTAAAAAAAACTTTAATACCAAAGCATATTGATGAAAAATTAAAGTGGCAAAGTTTTCTTGGATTATTGGTTTGTTCTTAGTAAGATATTGTAAAGGCTTTTTGCAGGGTGGGGGTTTGCTGTGCTTTATGTTAACTTTATTTATTTATTTATTTATTTTGAGACAGTTTTGCTCTGTTGCCCAGCCTGGAGTGTAGTGGCTGGATCTCAGCTCACTGCAACCTCCACCTCCCAGGTTCAAGCGATTCTCGTGCCTTAGCCTTCCAGGTAGCCGAGTAGCTAGGACATGCACCACCATGCCTGGATAATTTTTGTGTATTTAGTAGAAACGGGATTTCCCCATGTTGGCCAGGCTGGTCTTGAGCTCCTGGCCTCATATGATCTGCCTGCCTCTGCCTCCCAAACTGCTGCAATTATAGATATGAGCCACTGTGCCTGGCTATTATCATGTTTTGTTTTCATATTTAATTTAATTTAATTCTAAGTTCTGAAATACATGTGCAAGACAGGCAGATTTGTTACATAGGTAAGTGTGTGCCATGGTGGTTTGCTGCACCTGTCAACCTATCACCCAGGTGTTAAGCCCCGCTTGCCTTTTCATAAAGTCTCAGTTTAAAAAGACTTAAAGATTTTTACATCTTCACAATTTTGCCTTCCCAAAATCAAATCCTAAATGAAATCTTGTTTTAGAACTGACTGATACTTACATGTGGGTCCCTGGGAAATTGCAAAGTATTTGTAAAGAGAAACTTTAAAAATAATTTAATTTATTTAATATGTTAAATTGCATGGGGAACATTGTAAAACAAGAAGCGATGTTTAACTTTTCCTACGTTATATTTTTATGGGTAAATGCTATTAATACGAGTATTTCCAGAAATTCAATAAAGTTTACAGAAATTTGTCACTACCTTTGCCATTCATGTTTCCTGGTATAATGTTATCATCAGTCATAATTCCAGTTATTTTTTAAAAGGTTGTATGTCACAGAAATAACCAAATTTCCTTGTCAAATTATTTCTTTTTTCTTTTTCATTTTCTTATTTTTGTTGTTGTTGTTGTTGAGATGGGGTCTTGCTCTGTTGCCTAGGCTGGAGTGTAGCTGTGTGATCTCAGCTCACTGTAGCCTTTATCACCCAGGCTCAAGCGATCCTCCCACTCAGCCTGCAGAGTAAGTGGGATTACAGGCATCTGCCACCATGCCTGGCTAATTTTTGTATTTTTTGTAGAGATCTGGTTTTGCCATGTTGGCCAGGCTGGTCTCCAGTTCCTGAGCTCAAGCAATCCACCCCTCTCAGCTTCCCTAAGTGGTGGGATTACAGGCCTGACCCACTGCACCCGGTTGTCAAATTAATTCCTATAAAATCTTCAATCATGGTCATTTAAAAAATTTCTCATCCAGATAGTTTTTGCTTCACTCTGATTCTTCTTTATTTTTATTTTTTATTATGCTTTAAGTTCTGGGATACATGTGCAGATCATGCAGGATTTTTACACAGGTATACACATGCCATGGTAGTTTGTTGCATCCATTCCCTCTGTCATCTACATTAGGTATTTCTCCTGATGTTAGCCCTCTCCATTCCCCCCACCCCCCTGCTATCCTGCTATCACTCTAATTCTTCTCTGAAAGCATTTGTAAGCAGCTATTGGTCAGAATGCTCCTGAAGGCATTGCTTAAACAACTTTGAGATCATTCCACAGGACTGAGTAAGGATTTGCCGAACATTAGTGGAGAAATCGACAAGTTTTAATGAAACTGCAAACCTAAGAACAAGCAGAATGGTTTTTGTTTTGGGCATAGCTGTTTTTAAATGTTTTATTTTCCATATTTAAGGAAACTTTTTCTCTTACTACACTTTTGTAAATAGAAATGGAACAATTATCTTCCTCCCTACTCATGCCTCCAGAATTTGGAAGCTCATTGAATTTTCTTATTTTCATGGCAATTCATTATTGGCATAAGTTTAATAAGAATCTGTTCTCTTGTAACAGGACATAATTGGGAACATTGGTTATATTACCAAGGTTTTAACTGGAATGTCGTATTTGAGAATTTTGTGCATGGTTTAATGAACTAAAGTTGACTTTATGGAGCCAATACTTACAAAGGCCTCTCTGAAAAACCACCTAATACCTGCATTACAAGATTCCCAGCATCAGAGGTGAATAAGGAAAGTCACTTACTGGCAGTACCAGGATTTTTGCAGTATCTTGGGGACCTGAAAAGAGAGGAATCTGTCCAAATCTATAGGCCCAAAGTCAAATCTGCTTGGTGAGTTCTTGGCTTGGCTCCTTAGCCCCAAGAGACTTCTAAAGTCTTAATCTGAGATTCCTGATGAAAAGTTTCAGCAAAACAAACTCAAAAAGGCCTATGTGGTCAGGTACCATTTTTGCTGCACATATGTAATTAATCAGGCCAAATCTAATGAGACTAGGCATATTTTGTAAACCAAAATCAAAATGGGATTAACTGTAGAGATAAATTTTATGTATTGATAAAAAAAAACTATAGTGTACCCTTGTGGGTTCTTAATTCTTCTAGTTTCCTCTTGACGTGGCTATGATTCTGAAAACTAAAGTTTCCAATTTTTCTCCCCCCGCCTCCTGACTTGGAGTTACTAAGAAATAAAACTGCTCTTTTCCTGAAGCTGGATGATTTGATATAAACTCGGGAGAAATCACTGCAACACACTATGTATGGGCAAACCTTGTGCCTCCTGCTATATGGGCCACTCAGAAAGTTACCAGAACTCCTGATGCCATCACCAAAGACATTCAAAACACAGTCCAGGACATCTGTGGGACTGCCACTTTCATCCTCAGGACAAATATTTAGAAATTTTCTCTATTGGCTTCCCCCTGAACTCAACGAAGTTTCCAACTACTATCTTTATTTTACTTTTATTTTCATAGAAATTCCTTTTATTGTATTCCTGACCGTTAGCACTATCCAGCAAATATCCTGTATTATCAGGTTCCAAGAGATAGTTCAGCTAGTCTTTAATGAATAAAAAGCAACCAAAAATAGAAATGGACTTACATTGTTCCAAAGAAAGAAAATGTGTCTTCTTCCCTTTAACAAGAGGAAGAACTAACACTGATTTTTTTCCTGGACTGAATTTTAGATATCTTAATTACTCTGTAATCTGATCAAACTCCTCATCCATACCATCCCCCAGTTGATGTCTGATCCCCTGGCCTGCTTTCAGCAAGTATTATAATAAGTAGATTCAGCCAAAATCCATCCTTACCTCTGATGTGTTCCTCTTAATAATTTCCATTCACCAACTACACTGCTCTTTAGCTATAAATTCCCACGTTTCCTTGTATTCATAATTTTGCCCAATTCTATACTGAGGTATTTTTTTCCCCTGTTGAAGCAGTTCCTCAGTAAATTCTGTTTTTACCACCTTAACTATTCTTAGACTCTGATTTTTCTTTGTCAAATGGAACCAGTTGTACAGAAAGTCTAAGGAGAAAGATTCTTTTAGGACCCTTTGGAAGAAATCATTTTATTATGGGAAAGTTAAGTGGGGTAAAGAGTGGGAAACCTTGAGTTTCTGTTTCAGAAAAAAAGTTTCTGACTTTAGGATACATAATTGCTATTAAATAGTCTGCTGTCTTGTATTTGATTGATAACCTTGGTATGGGCTGTTTTAAACTAGAAATAAGATGTACCATGTAATTTTTGGTTTCTGAATTTATTTTTTTAAATTGATTCAGCTATTGTCTCTGTGCAGGAGAAACAATGTAAATGGATTAAAGATTTTTTTGAGGCACTGAAAAATAGTCATTGAGCCAATATATTAATAAAATAGTGAAATGGTAATGGCATTCAGCTAGATCTTGGTGATAGAGTTCTGTGATTAATATAACTGCAATAAAAACATAGAACCTGGTTTACAGATGGGTGGCAGAGGACACATATTTATAGAAAAATCCAATGGCAATTCGCCAACATTGAAATCCAGGTACAGAATGACAATGATCCAATTAAGAAAGTATGTAGATAATGTTGGATCCATGTGAATGTTTATAATATTCTTGATATTTGGATTGATGCCAGTGGAATTTGGCCCAGTAGGAACCAAGACTAGGTTTCAAGGAAATGATGCCTTAGGAGGATGAAAGTGCAAAGGTAAAAGCCCCAGACAATTAGGCACTTTCATTTACAATGGGGACTTTTCCATATTTCCTAAATTTGCAAGAAAACAGGAAAGCTACTTTTGAGGAAGGGCAATATCCATGAGGTTTTTACACTGTATATTTTAGGTTAGCAGTGTCTATTTAGCAATGGCGGCCTCTTTGGGTTATTGATTGATTGATTGATTTTTATCAGTTCTTATATAAATGAAAACGGAGAACATTTAGATTCTGTTTTCCAAATTATGTAACTCTCCTCCTGAAGCTTGGCACTGAAAAGAGCTGCGACCCTACTTTTTTCCCCATAAGTAAAATCTAGCTCTAATTAAGTCAAAAGTAAAGCATTCTTTAATATGATTACCTTAGTATCCTTAAGGCATTTCAGATTACTTAATACTAATGGTAAGACACACATCTTGCTTATAACACTCATGGTAAGACACAGATCTTGCTTGTGATCTTTCAGTTTGCTTGGACCTTTTTTTTTAATCTTCATCTTGTAAGGCCTCGGCAGGTTTTTATGAACATTTCTAATTCATATAGTTTGTCTCTTTAAACTACCTTTTATCTCCATCTGTAGCAGCTGGCAAATTTTTACACATTGAAAACACAGAAAGGGGCTGGGTGCGGTGATTCATGCCTGTAATCCCAGGACTTTGGATTGTTTGAGCCCAGGAGTTTGAAACCAACCTGGGTAACATAGTGAGAGACCCGTAATCTCTACAAAAATTTTAAAAAATCAGGGCTGGGCATGGTGGTTCATGCCTGTATTGCCAGCATTTTGGGAGGTTGAGAGGAGCAGATCACTTGAACCCAGGAGCCTGGGCAATACAGCCAAACCCCATCTTTACCAAATAAATAAATAAGTAAACAAATAATAAGCTAGGTGTGATGGTACATACCTGTAGTCCCAGTTACCAGGGAGGCTGAGGTGGGAGGGTCACCCGGGCCTGGAAGGTCAAGGCTGCAGTGAGCCATGATCATGCCACTGCATTCCATCCTGGACGATAGAGCGAGATCTTGTCTCAAAACAGAACAAAAAAAAACAATTAGCTGGGCATGGTGGCACATACCTATTGTCCTACCTACTTGAGAGGCTGAGGCTGGAGAATCACTTGAGCCTGGGAGATCAAGGTAGTGAGTCATTATTGTGCCACTGCACTCCAGTCTGGGTGAAAGAGGGAGACCCTGCATTAAAACAAAAAAGAAAGGAAAAATAGTGAGAAAACTTTTGTTGTTAATGTTATATATATTGCACAAATAATATACATTCATTAGAAAAAATTAGAAAATAAAGCAAAAGAAGAAAAATCATCTCTAATCAATACCATTTTTATGTGGAGTCTTTATACTTCTCATACATACACAACTACAAAATATACCCATATTTTAATTTAACTTGGAACAAAACCTGCTTTCATATAACTCAATTCTTTATCATGAACACATTTCCATTCCTTTTTGATATATAAGTCTTTATTCTCAATAATACACAGAATTCAAATAGTGGATTTATCACTTTTTCAATCAAGTATCTGTTAATCAATATTAGAGTTGTTCTTAATCTTTCACTAACGAAAGAACTCTACAATGACTATTCTCTTGAATATATCCTTGCCAACATGTGCAATTATTTCCTTATGATATATAGTAAAAGTAGAATTTTTGATCAAATTTTAAACCTCTTGTTGTTTATGCTATAAAATTACCTTTTAGAAATTTTGTACCAACTTCAATTCCAAAGAATGTTGAGAGAAAGGAAATAAGACATCTTACAGATCTTAGGACAAGCGCAAAGGTCTAAAAGAAATCTGCATTTGCAAAACATTATGCATTTTGATGTGTACTGTACCTTGAACCAACTTTTTTTAATTCAAACATGCAAAAGTTTACAGTTCTTTCAGATAACCTGCTCTCTCCTCTTTAACATTAGGCATAACAAGTACTTTGCACAAATATCCTTCAAATTTCAGACTGAAAGGGAAGAATCACAAATACACTTTCTTTCCTTTTTTTTTTTTTTTTGAGACTCAGACTTGCTCTGTTGCCCAGGCTGGAATGCAGTGGCATGATCTCAGCTCCTCAGCTCACTGCAACCACCACCTGCCAGGTTCAAGTAATTCCTGACTCAGCCTCACAAGTACCTGGAACTATAGGCACGCACCAATACGCCCAGCTAATTTTTTGTATTTTTAGTAGGGACAGGGTTTCACCATGCTGACCAAGCTGATCTCGAACTTCTGACATCATGATCTGTCCACCTTGGCCTCCCAAAGTGCTGGGATTACAAGTGTGAACCACCATGCCTGGCCACAAATATGCTTTCTAAAAATTATTACTTCAAAGAAGAAATCAACCCCACAGAAATATAAACAATCCTAAGGGAATACTATAAACACCTCTGTGCAAATAAACTGGAAAATCTAGAAGAAATGGATAAATTCCTGCATACACACCCCCCCCCCCCAAGACTGAACTAGGAAGAAATTGAATACTTGAATAGACCACTAATAAGTTCTGAAATTGAGGCAGTACTAAATAGCCTACAAACCAAAAGAAGCCCAAGACCAGATGGATTTATAGCTGAATTCTATGAGAGGTACACAGAGGAGCTGATACCATTTCTTCTGAAACTACTCCAAACAACTGAAAAGGAGGGACTCCTCCCTAACTCATTTTATGAGGCCAGCATCATCCTGATACCAAACCTGGCAGAGATACAGTGAAAAAGAAAACTTCAGGCCAATATCCTTGATGAACGTCGATGCAGAAGTCCTCAATAAAATACTGGCAAACCGAATCCAGCAGCACATCAAAAAGCTTATGCACCATGATCAAGTCAGCTTCATCCCTGGGATGCAAGGCTGGTTCAACATAAGCAAATCAATAAATGTAAATCATTGCATACACAGAACTAAAGACAAAAACCACATGATTAACTCAATAGTCACAGAAAAGGCCTTCAATAAAATTCAACTTCCTGTTTAAAACTCTCAATAAACCAGGTATTGAAGGAACATACTTCAAAATAATAAGAGCTATTTATGACAAGCCCACAGCCAATATCATACTGAATGGGCAAAAGCTGAAAGCATTCCCCTTGAAAACTAGCACAAGACAAGGATGCCCTCTCTCACTACTCTTATTCAACATATTATTGGAAGTTCTGACCAGAGCAATATCAGGCAAGAGAAAGAAATAAAGGATATTCAGATGGGAAGAGAGGAAGTCAAATTGTCTTTGTTTGTAGATGACATGATTCTATATCTATAGAACTCCACTGTCTCAGCCCAAAGCTTCTTAAGCTGATAGGCAACTTCAGCAGTCTCAGGATACAAAATCAATGTGCAGAAATCAAAAGCATTCCTTTACACCAACAATAGATAAGCAGAGATGCAAATCATGAATGAACTCCAATTCTCAATTGCCACAAAGAGAATAAAATACAGAGGAATACAGCTAATGAGGGAAGCAAAGGCCTTTCCAAGGAGAAGTAGAACTACAAACCACTGCTCAAGGAAATAAGAGAATACACAGCAGATGGAAAAACATTCCATACTCATGGATAGGAAGAATCAATATTGTGGAAATGGCCATACTGCCCAAAACAATTTGTAGATTCAATGCTATTCCCATTAAACTACCACTGACATTCTTCACAGAATTAGGAAGAAAAAAAAAATACAAATTCATACAGAACAAAAACCAAAAGGCTCATATAGCCAGGACAATCCTAAAAAAACAAACAAAACTGGAGGCATCATGCTGACTTCAAACTATACTGCAAGGCTAAGTAACAAAAACAGCATGGTACTGGTACAAAAACAGGCACATAGACCAATGGAACAGAATAGAGAACTTAGAAATAAAACTGCACATCCACAACCATCTGATCTTCTATAAACCTAACAAAAACAAGCAATGGGGGAAAGGAATCCCTATTTAACAAATGGTGCTGGGGAAACTGGCTAGCCATCTGCAGAAAATGGAAACTGGACCCCTTCGTTATATACCTTTATACAAAAATGAACTCAAGGTGGATCAAAGACTTAAATGTAAAACCCAGAACTATAAAAACCCTAGAAAAATTCTAGGCAATACCATTGAGGACATAGATATGGGGATAGATTTTATGATGAAATCATCAAAAGCAATTGCAACAAAAGCAAAAATTGACAAATGGGATTTAATTAAACTAAAGAGCTTCTGCACAGCAAAAGAATCTATCAACAGAATGAACAGACAACCTACAGAATGGGAGAATATTTTTGCAATCTGTCCATTGGACAAAAGCCTAATGTCCAGAATCTACAAGGAACTTATGCAAATTTACTAGAAAAAAAACAACAACCTCATTACATGGGCAAAGAACATGAACAGACACTTCTCAAAGGAAGACGTACATGTGGCCAACAAACTATGAAGAAAAGCTCAACATCACTGACCATTAGAGAAATGCAAATCAAAAACACAATGAAATACCATTTCACACCAGTCAGAATGGCAATTATTAAAAAGTAAAGAAACAACAGATGCTGGCAAGGTTGCGGAGAAATAGGAACCCTTTTACACTGTTGGTGGGAATGTAAATTAGTTCAACCATTGTGGAAGACAGTGTGGTGATTCCTCAAAATTTTAGAACCAAAATACCATTTGACCCAGCAATCCCATTACTGGATTTGTACCCAAAGGAATATAAATCATTCTATTATAAAGATACATGCATGTGTATGTTCATTGCAGCACTGTTCCCCAATAAAAAAGATATAGAACCAACCCAAATGCCCATCAATGATAGACTGGATAAAGAAAATGTACATATACACTATGGAGTACTATGCAGCCATAAAAAGGAACAAGATCATGTCCTTCGCAGGGACATGGATAAAGCTGGAAGCCATTAACCTCAGCAAACTAATGCAGAAACAGAAAAGCAAACACTACACGTTCTCACTTATAAGCAGGAGCTGAACAATAAGAACACATGGACACAGGGAGGGAAACAACACACACGGGGGCCTGTCAGGGGGAGGGCAGTGGGGGCAGGGGAGAGCATCAGGAAAAAGAGCTAATGCATGCTGGGCTTAATCCCTAGGTGATGGGATGGTAGGTGCAGCTAACCACCATGGCACATGTACAAACTTGCACATCCTGCACATGTATCCTGGAACTTAAAATGAAATAAAATAAAAAGAAGAAATCAGATTATACAAGACAAATTTCTTGGAAACTGATAAAAATAAGGATACTTCAAAGAAAAAATATGAAATGCAACTAACGTTATACTTAGTTTTCAAAATATATAATGCATTCAACTTAAGGAGTTAGAAAAAAAAGAAAATTGCAATCAATTAGAGACAAGTCATGTTTTTGCTTCTAATTTAAACTAAAAGTCAAGTACAGAGCAACAATTTAATTGTTCAATATATATAAATAAGAATGTATAAGTAAGGATGTAATAAATATAAAAGATAAAACGAATGAGGTATGAAAAAATGATCTAAGAATCAAAACTAATAGCATTTTTAAAGTTAATGTTAATAAAAAGCTGTTAGATGATTTTTAAAGGGGGCTGGGCAGCCAATACTTATTAATTTTGCCTGTTTCTGTGCTATTTTTTTGTATAGCAGAAAATAAAGGTCCTTCTATGACTAATGAAATTCAGCGTCAAGAACTGGAAACATCTGAAATTTTACCCTTTTTTGCAAGCTATATCATGTTATTCTGCCACTGCTTCATGGAAGCTGGCAGAAGACATGAGATTCTTACGCTGGATATTAAGGACTTTATTATTCAGAACAACAGCAAAAACCAGAGTATCAGCATTTACACTGGTTCTGAAAGACACAAATCCCACAGGATAATACAAAGAGGTCTGAGTAATACCTGCATGCATAATGGGGTGGAGTAGAAGAGAGGAATTCTAAACTACGGTACCTGAATCTTTTCAAATGAGCAGTGATTCTATCTGGTCTTCACCCTAGAAGGAGACATTATCTCCATCTTTTCCTAGAGGGAGACATTTTCTCTGTCATTTGCTGTATAAACACCTTTGAGAAGATAATTTGAAATAAAGTGAGTGCCTTTATTTGCAAGACGTGCAGAAATGTGAGAGACCCATGGAGAGCAGTCTCCTAGCAAAAAAAAAAAATAAAGGATGTACAATTATTGGGTGAGCTGCAGTAGACAGACAAAGCAGATTGAAATTTTTGCTTGTGTTTTCCGAATATTGTCCAGTTGAATTACCCACTTTGATGCTGAAGTCAGCTGAGGAAAGAAGTAGTGGTTTCCTGCAATTCTTTACTTCCCAATTTCTTTTTTTTTAAATTTATTTATTTTACTTTAGGTGCATACTATATCTGGCATTTCTCCCATGTTATCCCTCCTCACCCCCCTCCCTCCCCACCCCCCCTACTTCCCAATTTCTTGAATGTAACAGAGCTTTGCTGTCTCTTCCAAACCAGGTTTTCAAATTGTTTTATAAGGTTATAACTGTCTTTATTAATTTTTTTCTTGCTTATTATACTTTGTATGCCTTCTGATTTTCTGACAAAACTCTGACTGATATGATAGATAATGTAAGAGTCTGGTTCAAAAAACGGATCTTTGCAGATGGGAATCTGTGGTTTGCCACTGGAAGGCCATAATGAACCCATCAGCAGTGAAAAGTAGGATACTGGTAGTTGAAAGAAAACAATGGCAATAGGTATGTGTTGGAAATAAATGCCTAATGAAGATTAGGCTCTGAAGAGCTTACAGAAAGAAAAATGACAAGCTCAGGACACAATCAGAAAAGCAAAACTTTTATGACTGTTCTTAAGAATCCATTTTTTAGTAACTTGTGTTTACAGAGGTACTAAACACTAACCCAGAAATAGGATTTGATCATGTGGTTTGCAAACTTAAAAGGAAAATTAAATTCTTAATTATGCTAGGGCTTCAACGTAAAAGTTGGGGTATTGATTAAGAAAGAATAGAATTCCATGAATTGGAATGAAAACTTTTTGATGGATTCCAAAAAGTCTGAGGACTTCAAACTGCCTATGTCATTGATCCTTAATTTCGATCAGAAGCAGCTCATCTTTTTTGTTCGAGAGCATTAGTCTTCTTTCACCTGAAGATTCTAAATGACCTCAATGATGTGTCCTCTTGTAAGGCAGTGCTAATTTTATTGAAGACCTACTACCTCTCATTGCTTCCAGATCCATAATTAGAGGATGAACACAAGACAAGTTGGGAATAACTAAAAAGTCTAATCCAGGAGAGATGGCACATACACGAAAACAGAAACATTATTTTTCAAATTTACCCTTCACAAAAACCAGGGGAGGAATGTAGGGAGGAATGACTGTAAACGTTTTGAAGCAGTGCACACACAAAAATACTATACCACGTACCAGATTAGATTACTGATATGGGCACCTTTACTGGAGGTTCTGGTGTGACTGTGACCTCAAGCAGCTGGGAGTGGTTTTCTGAGTTTATTCAGTCTGTTGACTTAAATCTGAACATAGCAGTGACCTAAATTAAATAAGGTTGAGGTGCCAGAATATCCTTAGTTTAATGTATACTAGTGAATCTAAAAGCTTAGGGAAATAGGAATGTTGGAGGACATTTTCATGGGAAACTCACATATTTTACCTTACTGTATCTCTGAGGAGGATTTAGAGAACACTTCCTTCACCAAAGCTTTGAGAGATACCAGGGAAGGTAGATCCAGCATTGTTGCAAATGTAGTGGTGGCTGTTCTTTGCAGGCAAGGAAAGACTGTGAGAGATTGAGCCTCCTACATGGGCTCATTGATTTTAAAGGAATAGAAGATCTCAGAATGACAGAAGGTGAGTAGTAGCACTACACTTCCAGACACAGGATGTTCAATTATCATAAAGGGAAGAAGGGTAGAACAGAGTGGCTTGGCTGAGTCTAGGCCTTGATAGTTGAGCAGCCTACTAACATTTTGTGTAATATATACTTGATCTGGATATTTGATTGAAAAATAAAACTATAGGTTTAGTGATTAGAGATCTGAATTGAGTCACTACAAGGCGGAGTCACAGCCTCTCACTGAAATGCCATATTTAATCTAGTACATAGATCTAGAACTTTTTGAATAAAGAACAAGCAGATTCCCTTCAGGAGGACCCCAACAAAATTACCATTAGTAGGTACTACAAATAATTCTTTCAGCCTTCCATCAACTAACCTATGGCAATTTACCAGAGGGAAGCATGCATTGAATAATGCAAATGACCAGATTTCTAAGGCATTTTTGGACATAAGTCCCAAATTGACCCTAAAACATGGAGCTTCAAACTGCTTCAGTGAGATGGTTTTATTGTGATCAGGCAATAGTGAGATTTTGGCTGCCAATAATGTCTACCAAGATGGAATGTCTACTAAAGTCTATTAAGTTGGAATAGATATACTTGGCAACTGATGGAGTCCCCACATTGGGTTTTTGCCCTTTAGAAGACAGCCATTATAATAAGAAGGGAAAAATAGAAGCTGAGGGAGAGCTTCCCCTCTAGCAAAGCAATACATGAAAATTAAGGCCAAATCAAGGGCAGTTGCAGACTATTGCCACTATCAAATATGTGAAAGATGCAGAATAAATTTTCAAATCTCTCATTTCTATCTAACTTACCTATTTGTTTTGTGAAAAAGACATATGGATCTTGCAGAATATCAGTTAATTGTCATGAAATTAATCAGGTGGTGACTCTAATTTTGGTTGCTGTTCCAGATGTGGTATCTTTATTGGAGTAAATCAATTTAGCTCCTAGTATCCAGTATATAGTTAATATTCAGGTATTTATCTGGAACTTTAAAAATATAATTAGTGAAAATCAACAGAAAGAAATTTGCTTTAATATGGCAGGGACAGTAGGATGTCTTCTTCCTCTTACTTAATGACTATACAAACTCTTTCTCTCTCGTAATAGTTTCTACAGGAAATCATCACACAGAATACAAGGTAGGAGGCTTAGTAACACAGATATCTGGGGAAAGTATATGTGTGAACGCTCACAAAAACATTCCAGAGAAGGCTTTCAATATTAGCGGTGTACAACCCATTCTATACAAGTCAGTTTACCTCTCTTCTTAGTCATTTCATCACTGGATTCATGAATAAAATGGCCGTAATGAAGACGAAGTCTAAACAAAGATTTTTATTCTCACAAAGCTCACGTGGCACACACGACAGCCAAAGAATGACACAGCCAATAGTGTAGACCAAACTGAGCCCCCAATATAGCACCATTTCCTAGTGTGATGAGTGAGCCATTCAGTGGCAAAATAATTACTTTGGACCTCTGCCATTCTGGAAGGGAAGAACACATTGCCTTTAGAAAAGATACTTTGGATATAAATTTGTATTTCTTCTCCTACAATGCTTTCACCAGCATCACCACCTGTATATAATACCTTATTCTCTCATTTGATATCCCACGTAATATGGCTTCTGACCAAAGAGCTCATTTTACGGTGAAAGTAGTGACTCATATCCATGAGACTTACTGGTGCTACCATGTACCACATTGCCTGAAGATGCTGTCTTAATGAAATAGTCAGATGGTATACTGAAGGAACAGTACCTACCTGCTGGGAGGACAAGAAGAGCCAAAACATACAAATAAAAGCTTGTAATTCCTAGGTACCATCTGACAAGATGTACAACATGTTCCAATAGCAATTGATGGCAATGTAATAAATACCTAATGCTGTTTCTACAATAGTCAGGACACACGGCTTTGAGTATGAAGGGGCTGGAGTGGGAGTATTCTCTGCCCTGTTACCTCAACCATACACTCACTAAAAATGTTGTTTCCCTTTCCTATAACTTTGAACTCTGCTGGATTATTGAGTTTAATTATCACAAAAAAATGTTTCTATTCAACTGGAAACTGAGAATCACATGGAAACACCTTGAGCTCCTTATACCACTGCCTCAATGGACAGGGGAAGAATCAAATGTCTGAGATGATTGATTTTTATTATCGAGGGAAAATAGGGTTGCTGGGGTTGCTCTGACACACCCTTAGCCATTACTACTAATGCCTATTGCTGCTGTTGTCACTGCTGGTGCTAATACTGCTAGGAACACGTTAGGAATAACGTTTGGTCACAGACCAGGTAAAGAGTAACAACCAGACCAGAAATGTGAGCTGAGAGACAAGGAACAAGAGCTAGATACTGGAAGAAGGAAATTATAAAACCCAACTCTGACCTCATGACTTGTTGCGTTGTGTATTTTCATCTCCGCTTTGTTTACATATGTACATGATGGCAAATATGGACTGAAACGAAAAGTTAAGATTAAAAAGATGTTATTTGGCTTGCATAAAACTAAATAAGTCTAAAAAAACATAAAGAATTAAGCCTTCAAACAATGCTGTTTTTAAAGTTTGTAACATTTCTACCTCTGAAATTATTAAAGCTTAAACTCTCACTACGATTCTGGGACTAATCTGTTTACCTTGTGTATGTGTTTAAATTCATGTATATTAACCAATTTACATTTTTTCCTCTCTCTTACCTTACCATTGTATATAATGTGTGCTGTTGCTGGTGGTTATGCTTATAATTTAGTTGTAAAATATCAAAGAAGGATTTTATGGTAGGTGTGCTCATTTTCTCCTTTGTTTTGTGCATATTTTTATGAATAAATTAATTTTTTTCCTCCTCCTATTTCTCTTTCCTGGGCAAGAGAAAATAAAGTTATTGACACATTTCCAAAACTTCCACTGGACGTCCTTATTCATTTTCTCCCAAGATCTACAGGAACAAATGCAAAGATTGGCTACAGGAGAAGAAATACTCCACTCCTCACTTGAGGGAGCTGTAATCTGTTTTCCTGCTGCATCCTGCATTCTTTCCCTTAAATGTTTTCCCAGGGTGTTGCATAGCCCCAGAACCCTTGGTAATTTTGCCAAGAACAAATTGTGAAGTAGTTTCTGAACCCATTACCTACTAAGATGTTATTGTTCATCTTAATTTTACAAAGTGTCCGTCCTTGGCCAAAAATTCGCTTCCTTAAATAACAAGAGATTGTGTAAGTAATTCTTAGGAGGCTCAGCTGAAAAGACTCCCTTTGGCCTGGATTGAGTTTTTGAAATAGCCCTTTAAAAATTATTAATTGCATGAGAAATTAAAGAGGGCCTCTCTCTCTATATATAATATGTAACCCTATATATATAAATATATATATGTTTTTAACAGTGGTTGAGCTACTGCTCTTCTGTGTTAAAATCCCATAGAAGATTTAACCTGCTATGGATTTCTGGGAGGTCACTGGGCTAGATAAACTAGCTCAGAGTTTGGAGTAAGCTTTTTCAAACAAAGTCACTGAATAGATACGGATGAGGAAAAAAGCTTGTGAAAGGCATCGGGCACTGCAAACAACAGCTGCAGCTGCAAACCAGAAAGCAGTCATATCTCTGTGTGACGGTTTGTTCTTCAGCCTTCCCAGGACTAGGGTGTGCACACAAACAACCCAGATAAGACAAGAAAGAGAGTCATTTATATCCTTACACTGTTTGCGTTTATGCGCACGAGGGTACAAAAGGTGACAACATAGAAACACATTTGAAACATTGCTCTGTGACTAAGAACTTACTGTTATTATCAAAGTAATAAACTGTGTGAACTGCCCCCATTTATGCTAAATCTCTCAGAGGCACCAAGCAGCTCAGCTGTTGCTGCTAGACCTCAGCACTTTGAAGACTGGAGATTCTGTGCTCTCTGGTGATACCGTGGGGACAAAAGCAGGCCTGTTAGAGAAAACCATTTATCAGAGCCCTCCTCTGACACAGGGATGCAGGGTGATTGGACTTCAGGGGACTGCTGTGGAGAGGGAGAAGAAGGAGAGAAAGGATAAGTCTGCCTATACGCTAGAGAACAGACAGCTGGGCTGGGCGCAGTGGCTCACGCCTGTAATCCCAGCACTTTGGGAGGCTGAAGCGGGCCGATCACCAGGTCAGGAGATCGAGATCATCCTGCCCAACATGGTGAAACCCCATCTCTACTAAAATACAAAAAATTAGCCTGGCGTGGTGGCGGGCAACTGTAATCCCAGCCACTCAGGAGGCTGAGGCAGGAGAATCACTTGAACCCAGGGGTCGGAGTTTGCAGTGAGTGGAGATCGTGCCACTGCACTCCAGCCTGGCGACAGACCGAGACTCCATCTCAAAAAAAAAAAAAGAGAGAGAGAAAGAGAAGAGACAGCTGACAGCATATTCTTTCCAACCACACTTGTTCCTACTGCTAGTGCCATTAGGATACAATTTCTAAATTCTATTGTTGGGTATCTAGTACTTGCTTTGAGACATGGAGTCTAATTTTTTGTTTGTTTACATAGTTTGTTATTTGATTTCTTAATCTGATGTTAAATAACATCTATAATTTTGTGCTTAAAATATAAATTCTCATATAAAGAGAACAGTAACAGGATTTCACAAACACTTGTGGTTCTGTCTGTCTTATATCAAAATAATACAAAACACTAAGACCTTTATATTAGGTATCAGTATGTAGACTCTCATGATTTTGGTATGCAATGTACATTTTAGAGCACCTACCATAAGAATATGATAAATCATGTTGAAATAAATGATTTTAAGAGAAATTGAAATGGGATATTAAGCTGAATATATTTCAGTCATATTGTATGGGGTTTTTTGGATCCAAAATGTTTTATTTCCTTTGTCACCATAGTGAAAAATTATCAGCAAAATATATCTACTGTTATTACAACAACCACGAAAACATTTCCAAATTTATATTGCCAATCTCTTTAAGGGGCAAAGAACTTTCACATTTAAAATATGATGAAAATAAGGTTGCTTAGCTTTAAGTGAAAACTTAACCACTTCAAGAGCAATGATCATATGAAGTATGTTAGGAAAAACTTTCACTGAGAGGATTTCGTCTTTCTAAATTAGTGAATCAAGGGACAGAAACAGAGATTTTAGAAGAGAAAGTCACACTAATTCTCTGCAATTGGAGGTTTCCTAGAAATACATCTGGGAAATGTATTTCCCAGGCTTGAGAGTCAACCTCTTGTAAGTCAGTGTCATATGGTGGTTATATCATCACTTCATCTTCATAGATGCAACAGCTTGGTGGAAATTGGAGTATGATCGGACATTTTCAATGAATATTAGTCATGAAAATAACTTAAAAAAAAACGAACAGATTTCAAAAGCAGTTTTATGTCTACAGGGGAAAAACTGAGAGAAAAGTGTAGAGAGTGCCTGTACATCCCTTGCTCTGTCACCAAGTTCCTCTGTTCTTAACACCTTGCATTAATGTGGTACATCTGTTACAATTGATGAGCTAATATTGATATGTTATCTTTCACTAAAGCCATATGTGCCTAGAGCTTACTGTTTGTGTTGTATATTCTATGGGTTTTGACAAACGTAAAATGACCTGTATCCATTGTTATAGTATCATACAGAATGACAGCTTTCACTGTTATATTGCATGTTCATTTAATATTTTTTAAACAATTTACTGAACACATTTTGGGTTAAAACAGCTTTTATATTGTGCTGAATGTTCTCCAATTGTTCTTCCATATTATTCATTTACCTCCTTTCATCCTGCTCTGTAACCCTGGTGGCGATCTCTACAGAATGCATTACTGGGACTCTTCTGAATTTGGGTAGTTTGCTCAGTGAAAATTACCAGCAGGTGATCAGAGGAGGGGGAGGAAAGGGAGGTTAGGGTGTTTATTCCCTGCTCCTCCCCTGTCTGTTTGGGCTTTTGGCAGTGACTCTGTGCCTTTACCCATGGCTACAGCAAGCCCCTTTTCCACAGGTTCAGCTCTTACCTGGTTCTAGAAACAGCTCCCTCCTCTGTCCTCTGAGGGCTAGGGGTGGTAACTCCTTCCTATTGTAACTAGTCCTTGGGTGCTTTACCATCTTTTGTTAGTTTCTTTATGCTGCCCACACTTTTGTAAATGGACCCTTCAATAAATTCCTTACAATTACCCCTTGAGTCTTGCATCTGTCTCTGTAGGAAGAACACACACCTATTTCATTGAATTTTTACAATACTCTTAGAAATTCCAGCCTGCAGACTTATTCTCATTTTATATTATGTTTACAAAATTGAGGCTTAGGAAGATTAAAACATTGCCTAATGTCACAGACTAAATATATGTTGAACCAAAGCTAAAAATCAGGACTTAGGGATCCTGACTCCTTGTGTAGCTATCTCCCCCATGCACAACAGTACCTGGAAAAATGCTTTGCCATTGTGTGGTTTGCTCATCATTATCCAAAAAGAAAAATCAATAAGAAAGAAACTACCTATTTTGGAAACACTGAGTTTGTAAGTAAATGGAATCATTTAAAAAGTGATAAGGTAATACATATATTAACTAGTTTAACTGAGCCATTCCACAATGTATACATATTTTAGAACATGTTGTACTTGATAGGTATATACAATTTATTTGCCAATTAAAAAAATAAAACTTAAGTAAAAAAAAAGGTGATGTGAATATTGTGGGGGTCCTATTGTATTTTGTCATTTTCTGAGATTTTGGATGAGAAGTACAAGAATTATTAGCATACATATTCATGAAATAATATATTTTACACAAAACTTGACTTTTAAAGGCTTCTTTTTAAGGTCCTTACTGGTTTAAATAGGTCATATTATATTTATAGTAATATTAATATGAAAGAAAAAATATTTAATTTGAGGAGATGTTTTGCCAAATGTAGAAAAATCTTATATAATTTAGGATCGATAGGTATTTTGAAAGAATTGAACACATTAACAAAACATTTATCAAATAACTGAGGCCTTGGATTTTGACAAAGCACTGACAATGCCCCTCATAATAACCTATAGCCAAGATGGAGAAATATGGCTTAGGTGAGACAAAACGGAGGTTCTAATTGATGTGGCAGTGAAATATGAGGGATGAATTCAATAGGACACATTGTTGTTGGGAAGAATAGTTAGCTGGAACTCTTATGTAGTGAGTCTCAACCTTGGGCGTACAGTGGAATCACCTGGGGGAGCTTAAAAAGCACCAATGCCTGGATCTTACTGTGATTTAATCTTACTGTAGCCCAGGCAATGTGATTTTTAAAAACTTCCTGGTGATTGTGAGTGATTGTGATGTGTAACTGAAAATGAATGGGAGAAGAAATCAAAGATAGATTTCTGGTATTGACAAAATCTACATTATGTCCTTAAGAGGGTGTATGTGTTTTGTGTGTGTGTGTGTGTGTGTGTGTGTGTGTGTTGCGTGTGTGTGCATGTGCACATATGTGCAAATGCATTCTAGACATAAGCAATAGCATAAGAAAAGACATGGAGACCATGATGCATGAGGGGCCACAGCTGATTTTTACTGTTAGAGAGTAAATATGTGGCCAATATTAAAACTTAAGAGATAGGCTTTATGCTTGGGTGCTTGTATTTTACACTGAGGACAATAAGGACACACTAACATTTTACCTGAAATGCATTTTAAAGGTGCTCCCTGTGGTGTAGTATGGAGAAATGGTTTGGAAGTAGATCTCATGACATGCAAGAAAACCATTTATGGTGTTTTAGTTTAGGGGTACTGGTGGCCTGGATTACAGTGGTGATAGTAGTGATGGAGAAAAGCAAATGTACTCACAAGATATTTTGAAAAATTTGGTGACTGCTGTGGTTTGAATGTGTCCCCCAAAGTCTGTGTGTTGAAAACAATCTTCACTGTAACAATGTTGGGAGGTAGAAGCCAAATTAGTGGTTATTAGGTTGTGATGGCAGAGCACTTATGAATGGATTAACGTCATTGTTACAGAAACGGATTAGTTATCCTGAGGGTAGGTTTGTTATAAAATCGAGTTTGGCCCCTCTAGCTCTTCTTCTCAACCTCTTTTGTGCTTCCACCTTCTACCATTAGACGATAGAGCATGAAGGCTCTCACCAGATGCTGTCACCATGCTCCTGAACTTCCTAGACTCCAGAATCATGAGCCAAATACATTTCTGTTTGTTATAAATTACACAGTCTGTGATTTTCTGTTAAAGCAATGCAAAGCTGACTGAGACAGTGATGGAGTGCATATGATATAAAATAATGGAAAGAGTCAAGAATGACAAATACTCTTTCCAGACTATCAAACTTCTTTTACTCTAATCTAGCACTTCCTGATAAGAAAATCTGGGAGATTAATTATCTCAAAACATATTTAGTTAAAAATCAAGGAATGGTGTTTATTGCAGTTAAATTGCACTCTTAGCTTTTAAACACTGTTGATTAGAAAGAAAAAGTTATGAATTAACATAGTCACAATTGACCCTTATATATCATATTGAGATGAGTGGAGAGTTTTCATAATAAAAAATTATTGTAGGTTCACAAATGATATATGCTTTTAAAATCTAACTCAATTAATTATATGAAGAAAAGAAAGATGTGCTTTGTCAAATTTTAAAATAAAACTAATGTATGTGTTTCATTTTGCTTTCAAAATGTCAGTTACAGCTCTCTTTAAGGAACACAGTGGTGAGAAAACACAACACTTCAAAACTTCACTAAGAACTACTTTGAAGAAATGGCAAGTTTAAGAGCAGAGTATTTGACAAGGTTCTGAAAATCCTGCAGGAAAAATTTCCAAATATAATATGAGAGTGAGCAGTGAATCTGAGAGATAGATGTTGTCATAATTTTCAATGGCAACTCAGCTCCCAAAATAGATTCTTTATGAGCATTTGGAAAGAAAATAAATGATGGTTATAGTTAGAAAATGAAAATAATACATTTAATTCTCCTAGCTCAATATATAGTAAAGGTGGTGTGGACACACCCCTGCCTAATTGAATCATTGACTTATCTGAGCTGTCACTCATTATAATACATTGAGATATTCACATCAATGGGGCTGATTTGTGTTTAAATATATAATTCCATATAAATTGTAGGTTACAGACTACATGGAGATAATAGTCTTGGGATTATCTATATTTTCATATATTGTTTTATTTTTTATTTCAATTCAACTAAGTGAAAATGTTTTTTGCCATCCTTGAGGGATACATTAAACTTATTTTCTCAATATCATGTCCTTTCAGTTATATAACTTCTATGCCCAAAAAACGTTGTCAGTCATTGGTTTTCCATAAGAATATTATGGTAGGTAAAAAACAAAACTAGTGACTCTTAGGTATATTTGTCTGGTGATGAATTTCACTGGTGACATCTTCTCATTTAATATCAATTTTTGGAAAGGTATCTCACTATAGCTTGTGTGTGTGTGTGTGTGTGTGTGTGTGTGTGTGTAAGAGAGAGAGAGAGAGAGAGAGAGAAAGAGGTGAAATTTGCTGAACAATTTCTCCATCAAAACTAGAAAGAAGATTCTGAGATGGTAAAAATGTACTAAAACAGTTAAAAGTGAGAATTTTAAATGCTCTTACCACAAATAAATGATAATTATTTGAGGTGATGATTATGCTAATTAGTCTGATTTGATCATTCCACAATATATATCTGTATTGAGACACTGTATCCCGTAACTGTATACCATAATGTATTCTAACATTGTATTCCATAAATATACACAATTATTATTTGTCAATTAAAAGTAAAAGTTAAAAAGTATCAAAAGAGCCACTGTAATGTAAAAAACACCCAAGGGTTCCCTCTACTGAAATCCCCTGTGTTTCTAGAAACCAAGTCCTAAGGCAAACTGTTAAAATATGAACTAAGCAGGTGTTTCTGCACACTGCTAATGATTAATGGTCACTGCCTTTGGTGAAAATTTTCAAATGAGTACAATTTGTGAAAAATGTACATGTAATGAAACTGTATTATGTAAACTTAGTATAGATATCCTTTTTGAGCCTGACCATTTTAACCATATATATTTTTTATGTTTCTGTCCTTCAGGAATATCATGTGAGTTAATTAGCCTTTATGTAAAATTTTTAGTTTAATTAGTTAGGATTATATGTTTGTATGATTACAATAAGACACTTCAGAAGTCAGCTGTGGCTTAAGTGTTGAGAGACAGAGTAACATCATACCCAGGGGCCGATGTAGACATTGCTAAGGGTGTTGACACTATAGCTTCATTAACCAAATCACATGTAGCATATGTTGTAGCCTAAGAAAGGATTGGAATAAAGTTCTTGTAGTAAAAGGAACATCAGATGCTGCAAAAACTTCAGCAAGTGTAATAGGAGCTTGCATAGCTAAGATGCTACCTTGCTGTCCCCCTAAGCGTCAATAAATATAATGAAGCACATTTACAGTGAAGAAGAAAGGAGGATACAACAATTGGAGTTTCTGAACAGAAAAGGAGGAAAAAAGTTTGAACTGAAGGCATCTTATTGACATTAAAGAGATGGTGAGGTAGACATTGTTGAATTGCATTGATGACAAAATGCTTGACCCGAATACATTACATTTGGTGACCCAAAAGTTTTCCTTGCAATTGAAGGTGAAAATAGGCTTATTTGGGTGTGTACACACCATGGGCATTTCAGTCATCAACAGTATGTAATTCTTGGGGACGTGTTATGTGCTGAGCATCTTTACAGGTCCTAGAATGCACTGTGGCTTGGGGAGGGGGGAGCTGGGGGTGGGAGATAGATCTAGAAACACTTGCTTCACTCTGTATTTTCACATGCACCTGAAATTAACCTCTTGGAGAGATTACCTTGTAAGTATCTTGGGAAATATCAGGCAATTTTTATAAAAAGAAAATCTATTAAATTTCACATTCTTCCTTTCTCTTTCTGTTCTAAAGTAATTATTTTCTCTTAAAAAATAAAAATAAATAGCTAAATAGAAAAGGGAGTATTTTTGTTGTATTTTTGAATTTTCTTTTAAACTAAAAGATACAGGATGCTTAAAACTTTGGTCTATCTAAAGAATAGAATAGACCAAAGTTTTAAGCATCCTACTTTCTATTAAATAGAGCCTTGCACTTTTTATTCTATGCTATAAGAAGCCATTCAGATAGTTTTGGGCAGAAATTTGAGGAATGCACATGAAACATTAAAACTATGGGCTTAGGAGTCAGAAAACCAGAGTCTGTATCAGGTTTGTCACTTATTAGCTGTGTGACCATAGGCAAGTTACTAAACCACTTGGAGATTTATTTTTTTCCTATAAAACAATGATATTTTCGAGGATTAAAATTTTTTATAATTGCTCATTTTATAATCTTTCTCCATCATCATTATTATTATAAATATTCTTTTTTGCCAAGATGAAAATATTAGTAGGAAAAAATCAAAATAATCAAAATTTGTGCAAATAAATATAATAATATTTAATTGTTGTGTTCAATATCCTAACAGGCTCTCATACATTATACAAATGAAAGAATGATTCTATTTAGATGAAATTTCCCCCTTTTCTTCTTGTTTTTTCCTACTTTGCAGATAAATAGGTAGTTAGGCAGAAAGAATGAAGATAGAATCCTTGAAACTATACGTTAGATAGTATTTAAATAATTGAAAGTTGAATACTTAGAATCTTTCATGATAGTTGATTTATTTTCTGTTTTTCAAAGCACTTCCCACAAGCCAGAGGGGTTCTTAGCAAGTCAAAGAAAATTATTAGAAAAAAAATTATAGACAAGTTGTCTGAAAAAGGACTTGTAGTTGGTATGAGTTTTGGGGAGCTATAGTCACTAAACTGGTGTTTTACCATAAATATCCTAAATTACTTCTGCTGAAACAGTTAGTGAAACTTTCATAAAAATAGTGCTGAATTTCTTCAAAAGTCAAAGCTCATTTCAGCTATATGATATTTTCAATATGCAATAAATATATTTTGAAAATTGAGCTTCTATAAAAAATGTTAAGTAATACCACAAACTAAAGCAGTAGGTCTATTGGTAGACAAGTAATCTGTTTTCAGTTCCAAGCATTTTTCATCCTCACATATTTAAGGTTGTTCACTTTGTAACATTGTTACTATGATTAGAATAAGGTACTAGTGAGAGTGAAGAAATTATTTTTGTCATTACTCATCTCAATTTTGGGGAGTGTGAAAAGGAACTTTGTTGTATGTGGTATAACATGTGTTTTTCAAGTTCAGATGTGACAGATGTCACCTGTGAACTTAAAAACCGGATTTCCCACTACTGGGTATCTACCCAAAGGAAAAGAAGTCATTATATTAACAAGACACCTACACATGAATGTTTATTGCAACACAATTGCAAAGATATGGAACCCACCTAAGTTCCCATCTACCAACAAGTGGGCAAAGAAAATATGATATGAATATACCATAGAAAGCTACTCATAAAAAATAATGTCTTACGTAGCAACTTGGATGGAGCTGGAGGCCATTATTCTAAGTGAAGAAACTCAGGAATGGAAAAGCAAATATCATATGCTGTCACTTACAAGTGGGAGCTAAGCTATGGGCGCATAAAGGATTACAGAGTGGTATAATGGACTCTGGAGTCTCAGAAGGTGGAGGGTGGAAAGTGGGTGTGGGATAAATAGCTGCATATTGGATATAATGTACACTACTTGGGTGAAGAGGGCACTAAAATCTCAGACTTCGCTGCTATAATATTCATCCACGTAATCAAAAGCCACTTGTTCCTCAAAAGCTATTGAAATTCAAAATAATATTAATTGAATCTCAGTATTTTTCACATAGAAAGTTATAGATCATTTAATTAAGTTCTTTCACTTTATTAATGAAAACATTGGGGAATAAAAGTTTGACCTTCTGAAAGACCAACAGCTGAATTTCCTTTATTTTAAATCTGAATGAAGTGTAGTTTTGTTTCCTAATATAGCAATGAGCTACAAAAATACACATATTTATGTCATCTGTGCAATCCTCTTCTTAGTCATATTCATGGACCTATTTTCATGAATCTATTTATGGATATTATTTTTCTATTTTTATGGTGATGATGATGATGATGGTAAAAATAATGAGAGCGTAAAGACTGACAGTATAAGAATCAGCTTTACTGGTTTCAATAGATCTCAATTTCCTTTAGGATTTCATAACCACTGGAAAGATTCAGTGATACCATTTTCACATATGTGTCAATTAGACCCACAGTTCTCCCCCACATTTTCCCATCCTTCCCCACCAATTCTGTTGCTATTCACAGTGTGGTCTGCACTGATGTGACCTAGGAGCTTGTTAGAAAGCACAATCTCAGGCCCTATCGCAAATGTACTGATTCAGAATCTGCATTTTAACAAGATCTCCAGATCACCAGTGAGCTCTGGCTGCTCTAGAGCAACTTTGATGCACCCCATGTGTCTCTTTGATAAGAAGTTAAACTGGTTAATGGGGATTCTTTGAGCACGACTGTTTGCCCACTCTGTTGTCTTACTCTGTTGTCTCACTCTGTTACCCAGTCTGGAGTGTAGTGGCGTGATCTCAGCTCACTGCAACCTCTGACTCCCAGGTTCAAGCGATTCTCCTGCCTCAACCTCCTTAGTACCTGGGACTGCAGGCGCCTTCCATCACACCTGGCAAATTTTTAGAGACAAGGTTTCACCATATTGGCCAGGCTGGTCTTGAACTCCTGATTTTGTGATCCGCCCACCTTGGCTTCCCAAAGTTCTGGGATTACAGGTGTGAGCCACCACACCTGGCCAAGTACGACTTTAACGTAAATTTCATTATGCTTTTTGGTTTTGGGCAAACACAGACCAATGCAATCCAGACTCTTTTTATGGCAATTCCAAAATGTTTGCTCTTGCTGAAAAGGGAGACATAGTAGGCTCTTATATCAGAATTTGGTGACAGTTGTACTGGTTAGCACTTCATGGCTGTGTGGTGTACTATACACTTAGAAGGCAGACAATGCCCTTAATAGAAGTGGCTTTGCATTGCATAGCTGTTAAAACATTTCCAGCAAATGCTACCAGCTAAATTATAAGGGTGAATTAAAAGGTGTCCTTTATAAATAGTCACAAAAGGCCTCTGCAGCTGATTATAGTGTGGGTGTAATTTGCAGAAAGGTTTGCTGTAGGCATGAAATTATAGTATTGCTATTGGAATAGAGCCAAGAGCCTAGCCATTTCCAGTAGCTGTATCACCACCTGCTAGTATACTTGTTCAGATTTGAGTCAGCTGGATGCGTGAAGTCTAATGAGTCATCAAGTTATCATCTAAAACACGTAATCTACCTATTCCTCTTCAAATGAGACTTGTTTGAGTCAGACCCTTGCCTATGAGCTCACCTGAAGTCTTAAAGGCTTTTGCCAAATGAACAAATTGCTTAACACAGGTTTTGTTCTGAGTTAGTCCCAACATTTTGTCTGGATCTCAGTTCTCCTGGGGATCTTCATACAATAAGGCAAGTCCTGGCTGAGTGTGTTGGTTCTCGCCTATAATTCTAACACTTTGGGTGGCTGAGGTGGCAAGATTGCTTAAGCCCAAGAGTTCAAGACCAGCCTGGGCGACAAGGCCAGATTCCCATCTCTACAAAAAATTTAGAAGTTAGCTGGGTGTGATGGTTTGTGGTGGGAGGATTGCTTGAGCCCAGGAGATAGAGGCTGCAGTGAGCTGTGATCCTGTCACTGTACTTCAGCATAATTGGCAGAGCCAGACCATGTCTCAAAAAAAAAAAAAAAAGACAAGTGCTGAGGAATTTATCTTAGACTGCCACTTGGCTGCTTGTTTGATTCTGCAGCCAAATGTTTCTAGCACTAAGCCGATCTGAAAGTCGCTGGTCTTAATTTCCTTTGACTCAGAATGACCCAGAAAATGCATCTTCATATTGTTGCTGTCGTTAACACGTTGCTTGCCACTATGATCTGCTGTGCCTTAGGGACAATTAACTAGGGAGTAGTTCCCCTCTTGCCAGGACTACTTTTCCTGCTACATAGCCTTCCCATGCCCTGTCTGATTCGCACAGGGACTTTTGAAAGTATATCTGTGTATGTGTGTGTAAATGAAACTCTTGTGTATATTATATAATAATAGCTACATTTAGATAGAACATACTGTGTACAAGGCATTGTTTTAGCACTATATAGCACTATGTAACACTATATAGCCCTATATGTATATGTATGTATGTGTATATATATGTGATCTCATTTAGTTCTTACTATAACAATGATGTAGGTACTAGTATTATTTATTGGTTTTACAGACAGGGAAACTGAGGCACGGAAATGTTAAGTGCCTTGATCAAGGCCATAAAGCTAAAAAGGAGGGGCCAAGATTCTATTCAATCCCAGGCGGCAGAGATCCTAATTTGGACTGTAATTGCAGATTAGTTGATGGTACTCCTGACTTTGGTGGAGGAATCAGTGCAGAGGAATAGAAGAATCCCTGAGAGTAGGCACCTCTAATTAGGCACTGGGAAGAAGACAGTCTCTAGCTTTCACAGGGACCTAAAGCTGACAGGGTAGTGAAACGAGAGAGACAGGCAGTTCCTTCTGTTTTCTCTGGCTGAAAAACAAGGAGAGCAGAAAGCCAGGGACATCATGCTAGCAGGCCAAATAAGGAGCAAATCACAAATTCCTGATTTCAAGGAGAAGATGCCAACTCCTAGTCAGGCCCATGTGGCTAGTCAATTAGGGGGTCAAGGAGGCACACACGTGAAGAGTTTTACCAGCGGTCTGCTTTCTCTGAGCAGGAAAGAGCCAGGCTGACCCTAGGGCAGTTGGCTAGACGGCCAGAAGTTAAAAAGAAGGATGT
Organism: Ateles fusciceps; assembly: GCA_036589455.1. NCBI lineage: Eukaryota > Metazoa > Chordata > Mammalia > Primates > Atelidae > Ateles > Ateles fusciceps. Next base: position 6,061,253 of record JAZHEH010003404.1, on the reverse strand, counting down.
GGGCTGATGGAAGCAGATCTGAAAAGTCCTGTTTCAGTTGTCCATGCCCAGATGGAGAGAGGAAGCTCTTGCGGACAGAACAGGGTGTGGACGGGTCAGCTGTAATTTCTTGGGGACTGGAGAGAACATAATTCAGCCAGTCCTACTCTCTCCCTACTTTATGCAAAATATTTCCAACTGTGTTCATTAGATTATGTAATCTTGAATATTGAGAATAAGATACAATTTCTTAAATTCAGCAATGCACAAAGAATTCTTCATTAAAAGTAATTGGATATTCTTTTAGAGATGGGATACACAGCCATAAGAAAATATGCTACTGTGAAAGAAAATTCTCTTAATTAATACTGACATAGTGAGGACTCCGGCATTGAGAACGCTTAATATTAACGCAAAATGTTGTCTGCTACTTCTTTTTTCTTTAGATCATTAGCATAGGATTACAAAATTTTAAATTGGATTTCAAACCCATAGCAAACAGCTGTGTCTTCTATTATAAAAGACAATGTGCTCATACATATGTATTATGCACTTAATTAAAACTGTTGGATTTTCATTTTTAAAAGTTCTGATGATGTCCTGAATTTTTATAGTGATTTGGATCTCTGGCCTGTCATCAGTTTGCATATTTTAGGTGGTAAAGAAGGGTTTGGGTGAGATAAACATTCCAAAGTTTATATAATGGGAAGAACATGGCCTGATATTAGCCTTCCCACTGGCTTAAAATTTCACTATAGGTATTAATTGTACTTATCAAGGGTTTATTTTCTCTCTTAATTTTTAAAATTATATGTGACTTTTTTTTTAAGAAATATGTAGAAAAATATAAACAGGAAAATTAAAATAATCCGTAATCCTATTCTACTGAGATGAACATTACAACTCTATTATATATTTCTTTTCCAGAAATTTATTACAAAAAATCTACATATTTTATAGAATTTGAATCATACCGTATTGATACGTATGTATTTTTAAAATTTTTACTTCATTTTGAGTGGTCAGTATTTTACCATGTCATTAACTGGGCTTCACAAATATGGGTTTTCATGGCTGTATAATAATGATAATAGTTGTAGAATATTTGAGACTTCCACTTTTGTAATGAATGTAATTTGGATTATAGGGGAAGTAAGGACATGATAGAAATATATTGGAGGAGAAAGAGAGAGGTAAGAAGTAGGGTAAGATAAATTCTTAGAGATTAAAGCATGAAGTAAATTATGTATGGAAATGATTTTTTAAAATATGAAGATATAACAGTATAAGCAGCCAAAAGCCATGAAATTTCTGTCTGCTTCTAAAATGAGAAACTGGAATTCAAACAGGCAACTGATGATTTTCATTATAAGTTCCTCTAAATTACTTGATTTTTAACCATCTGCATATATGCTTTGATTTCTTTTAAGTGTAAATTTACTCTGGCGAAGTTAGGCATTAAGATTAACCTCAGAATGTCATACTGGAACGGGTGCTAGAGAGAGAGACAGTGTGTGTGTGTGCACGTGTGTGCTTACATGGGAAGCAGACTGGAAATACAGTCTATCAGTAGTGGCAGAAGAGGTAGTAACCACCCGAGAAAATGCCCTCTGGGATAGCATGAGGATGTCGGGGGGGCTGACAGCAAGGAGGAGAAATGGAGGACAAAAGTCAAGGAGCCCTTACTCTCTATGTCACGATTTTGCTGTAGGGTAACCTTGCCAAGAAGACCTCATCAAGTGGATGTAAGATCCCAACAGCAAAGCGCATTGAACCTGGAAAAAGGCCAATTCTCCCAAATGTGATCATTATGTAGAAAAATAAGGGAGCAGCATTCTGAGTTACATGCCTGTACACCATTGATTGACACATAAGATCCTTTCATTATAAATTTCACAGGGTGCCCAAGTCATTTTGCTGTGGTGTGATTTTGCTAAAGTAAATATATAGCTAAAAATAACATTTCTAAGCTGAAATATGTAGAAAGGAAAAACAAAAACTTCTAGCTTTCCTGTGGTAAATTGTGAGTTAAAATGAAAAGAATCTTAAATATAGTACAAAATAGGAGGTATCATGCCTTACATCATCTTCATCTCCTCCCTCCCTTTTTTCTGTTCTAAATGGAGTTGTGCTGTTTTGCTTGTTATCTGTATTTGAAAGTTTAGCTAGGAGGCAAGAAAATTTGATGAATACATCCTATTAATTTTTTGATTTTATTTGTTAATATTTTGAAGTGTTTACAACGTGCCGGGAATTAGGTTAGCTGCTGGTTTATAGTGGTGAATAAAACACCGTCCCTACTCTCATGAAATCAGCCATTTGGTCTCAGGGCAGCGGGGGAGCCATAGTAAACGATTCGGTCATGGCAGTAGGAGAACTCTGTGAACAGCTCAGACTAGGAGAAGTTGCTTCCCATATGTATTACAAAATGCTAAAATACAACCATTCTTATGGAAATTGTAGAGGAAGAATATGTGAAGAAAAAAAAGAGAGAAAAAAGGTAGCTGGGTGTGATGGCTCACACCTGTAATCCTAGCACTTTTGGAGCCCAACATAGGGGGATAGCCTGAGCTCAGGAGTCCAGACCAACCTGGGCAACATAGTCGGACACTTTCTCTATAAAAAATACAAACATTAGTTGGGAAGAGTGGCCTGTGCCTTTAGTCCCAGCTATTCTAATGGCTGAAATGGGAGGATTGCTTTAGCCCAGGAGGTCGAGGTTGTAGAAAGCCCTCACCATACCACTGAACTGCAGCCTGGGTAACAGGGTGAGACCCTGTCTCAAAAAACAAACAAACAAACAAACAAACAACAACAACAAAGCAAAGAAAAAGAAAAAAGGGTAAAATTATTTTCCATTGTTAAAAATTCATTAGAATCCAATACATCCAGTCTTGGGTGTCTATGTGGATTTGCTTTGTAAAAAAATTAAGAACAGAGATGGTATATTTACCTTCTTCTTTGATTGAGCTTTTTCAATAGAGATTTCTCTTATCTCTCTTTTCTCTCCTTTCTCCCCATGGTAAAGAGTATTTCCACAATTGTCCTCCTTATCTATCTTATCTGTCTTTGTTTCTTCTGTCTCCCTCACTCACTTTCCTAATAGTTTCTTGACTCCTTCTTTCTCCTTTTCATTCCTATTTGGATACCTTTTCTTCCTCTTTTCTCAACACTGCTTTACCATAACTACCAGCCATTAAATGGTTTTAAAATTACAGGCAGTCAAATTCAGCTTTACAAGATACATGTTCTGGCTGGGCGCGGTGGCTCATGCCTATAATCCCAGCACTTTGGGAGGCCAAGGTGGGCGAACTACAAGGTCAGGAGATTGAGGCCAGACTGGTCAACATAGTGAAACCCCATCTCCCTAAAAATACAAAAAAATTAGCTGGGTGTGGTGGCAGGCGCCTGTAGTCCCAGCTACTCGGGAGGCTGAGGGAGGAGAATCGCTTGAACCTGGAAACCAGAGGTTGCAGTGAGCCAAGATAGCGCCACTGCACTCCAGCCTGGGTGACAGAGTGAGACTCTATCTGCCAAAAAAAAAAGAAGAGATACATGTTCTGCAAACAAATGTCCTTCTACTACCCATTCTGTATTCCCTTTGTTTTTAGCAATACCTCAGTAGGTGGAGTGACCGAAACCTTCATTCCTTAAGGGTCTGGGCCATTTGTAGTCTTGCCTGGACTGGGTTGTTGTAGTTTCCCATTGACCTTAATCACAGGGCATGGTAATACTAAAAGATGCCCTAAGGGATCTCCTGTATTCCACACATACTCTTTCTTACCTCCATTGTGGAGTAGTATACTAATTTCATCCTGATAGTCTGGGTCAATCTCCCCAGCCAACACTGTAACTCCCTTCTTAGCCTGTTGACTTAGAGGTAGGAGGAGCCCAACGTGTCCAGGTGGCAACCTTAACTTCCTGTTTAGAATCATCATTGTGTCTCCTGGTGGCAGCATTCCTCCTTCTGGAACTAAGACCTGTAGACCAGCGGAACGTAACGTTATGGGAACAGGAAGGAAAATTTTGTTGGTGTGCCACTGGTGGTGATGATGAGTGATGCCATTTCTACTTCCACCCCTTGATTCCTGGACCCCTAAATCCTGGCTATGGGAAAAACAGTACCATGTATTGGGCACTAATTTGGGGCATGCACAGTCTTATGGAGAACTTTGTTCCAGCCCTACAAGGTATTGTCACCTAATTGACATTGTAATTGTGACTTCAAAAGGCCGTTCCGCTGTTCTATCAATCCAGTTGCTTCAGGATGATAGGGAACATGGTAAGACCAGTGAATTTTATGAGCATGAGCCCAGTGCCTCATTTCTTCAGCCATAAAGTTGAGTGCCCTGCTCAGAGGCACCACTATGTGGAATACCACATGGTGGATAAGGCATTCCATGAGTCCAGGGACGGTAGTTTTGGCAGAAGCATTGTATGCAGGATAGGCAAACCCATATCTGGAGTAAGTGTCTGTTCTGGTGAGGACACGCTGCTGCGCTTTCCATGATATAAGAGGTCCAACATAATCAACCTGCCACCAACTAGCTGGCTCATCACCCTGAGGAATGGTACCATATCAAGGACTCTGTGTTGGTCTCTGCTCCTGGCAAACTGGGCAATCAGCAGTGGCCATTGCCATGTCAGCCTTGGTGAATGGAAGTCCATGTTGCTGAGCCCATGTGTAACCTCCCTGCCACCATGGCCACTTTGTTCATGGGCCCATTGAAAGATGACGGAGTGTCAGGGGAAAGAGGGAGGCTGAGTGGTGTCCACAGTACAAGTCATCCTATCCACTTGATTATGAAAATCCTCCTCTGCTGAGGTTACCCTTTGGTGAGGATTCATATGAGATACAATTATCTTCACAGTTTTTGACCAAAAAGGCTCATCAGAGTTTACAAGCTTAGTGTCCCCAGCTTTACCAGGGTCCTCCCATACATTCCCATTCCAAGTTGCAGGGTCTCATTCTTTACCAATCAATGCCCTCAGTTTAACAGTAGACACCTGGCAAGACTGAGCATGCACCTTTCATTGTAGGTCAGCCACTCGCATGATAACAGCTTGTGTCTGATTTTCTGCAATTTTAGTCCTTTGTCTATGGAAGATAAGACCTTCATTCGGGGCAATCTTAGAAGACTTGAGATTAAGTATGTGCTCTGTCTCTACTAAAAATACAAAAAATTAGCCAGGCATGGTGGCTTGCACCTTTAATCCCAGCTACTTGGGAGGCTGAGACAGGAGAATCTCTTGAACCCAGGAGGCAGAGGTTGCAGTGAGCCGAGATCATGCCACTGTACTTCAGCCTGGGCAACAGAGCAAGACTCCATCCCCCCTGCCACCCCACAAAAAAAAATCATTGAAATCATCCTTTTCTTTGTCACTTTGTCCAGTGAACTTAGGAGCAACCAATCAACTTTATTATATTCCTTGGTTCTCTGCATATGGTCAAAGGTATTACATACAGAGTCACTGAACTCCTTGCCTCTCATGAGCCGTGAATCAGGAGTATCAAATGCATTTATTTTGCATACCTCTCTAAACAGTTCACGCCAAGGACTATCGGTGTTCTCCATAGTATTAGAAGTAGAGTCCTTAGCATTTTGGGGTCTAATCGTATTAAGCAGCCAACTCCAGAAACCCCAAAACCAATTAAAGAAAACGATCCTTAAAATTCTGTTCCTCTGGAAACACTTCTGGCACCAAAATCTGTATATGTCAGGGTTCTCTTGAGGGACAGAAGCAATAGATGTATATATGAGGGGGATAGATGTATGTATGAAGGGAATTTTATTAAGGAGTGTTGACTTACATGATCACAAGGTGAAGTCCCACAGTAGGCTGTCTGCAAGCTGAGGAGCAAGGAAGCCAGTCCGGTTCCCAAAACCTCAAAAGTAGGGAAGTCGACAGTTTGGCCTTCAGTTGTTGGCTGAAGGCCTGAGAGCCCCTGCCAAATCACTGGTGTAAGTCCAAGAGTCCAAAAGCTGAAGAATTTGAAGTCTGATGTTTGAGGGCAGGAAGCATCCAGCTTGGGAGAAAGATGAAGGCTGGAAGACGCAGCAAGTCAGCTCTTCCATCTTTTCTGCCTGCTTTATTCTAGCTGTGCTGGCAGCTGATTAGATGGTGCCCGGGGCAGATTGAGGGTGGGTCTGCCTCTCCCAGTCCGCTGACTCAAATGTTAATCTCCTTTGGCTACACTGTTACAGTCACACTCAGGAACGATACTTTTCATTCTTCAATCCAGTCAAGTTTTCACTCAATATTAACCATCACACACTTCCTTGGGATTTAGCCACTTCTTAACTTTTCCACAGGTCCATTTTGAGACTGAAAATACTTACTTGGCAAAACGTATTCCTAGACTATAGGTAATGGACAGGGTACACAATCACAATTACTCTCAATGATTTCTTTTGATATTTATTTTATCTACTGGTTTTGGCTGAATATCTGGAATCTGGATAACGTTAGGATTCCTGTTTTGTTTTTTCTTTTCTTCCATGCATACACTTGAAGGGGTCTATATAGTCTCTAACCCAGGTGTACTGTTTTAATGAACCTAGATGCTGGCATTCCAGGACAATAATAGAAGCCATACTTGCTCAGGCCTGAATCAGCCAAAAGAGTGAATAACACAGCTTTTGAACCAGCTGGGTATTTGAGCTTTTCCTAAACACTTGCATAAGAGTAATAGTAGGGGAAGCAGATGTATCTTATGGTTCTTAATGTCTTTTGCATGTTTGATGAGCTTAAATTTGGCGTTGGTTTCAGAAGGAAGAATGAGATGAAGTGGAAAGTACTATCCCAGCTGTAGGGTAAAACTTTATTCCTTAAAACTGAACACAGAAATAAACTAAAGCAAAACAAACAAAACCCCAAAACAACACAGCGTGCCATGAAACTCAGAATGTATCTACAATGGCACAGTCAAAAAACATTTAAAGGCACATAGGTAGTAACTATAAAATTGAAGAGAACATAAATCTAAAATCAATATTTGCTTGTAAGAACTGTCTACAAAACCAAAATTTATTTCAATTCTTCTACATTTCCAGGTGGCTATAGAAAAATTTCTGAAGAAACAAGGCCTTGAAATATAAGAGGTTAGGATGAATAAATCAGTCTCACTCTAGTTTTACTTTTTTCATGCCATTTTGCAGGGTTTCTTGTGATGTTGGAATTCTGAAATTCATATAAGCTCAACTCATTGAATTTGGACATATAATTTGGGATAGACTCAAGGAGCAAGCAGTGTTAAGGTACAACTCCCTGTCTGATTTTTCACATTGTTCACAAACTTGTCAGTACATCTCTTCATTCATTCAACAAATATTAGCTGAACTCTTACTATGCAAACCATTATTCTAGCAGCTGGGGAGATAGTAATGAATAAACAATAAAAATGGTCCCCACTCTTCTGGGCAGAATTCTAGTAGGTGATAGGCAATAAAGCAGGTAAATAAGTAGAGTTTGTCAGATAGTTTCTATGGAGAAAAATGAACAGGGAGGGGGGTAGTATATGAGGAAGGAGGTAAAATTTTTTCATGATGTGATCTCAAAAGACTTTCTTTAGAAGCTGTCACTTAAATAAAGACCTGAAGAAACTGAGAGAGGGAACTATAGAGATATCTAGAGGAAGAATTTTTGAGCAAGGGAAGAACGGAGGAGAGATCTGGAGGTGAGTGTGTGATAGCAAGAAAGCCATTGTGGTTGTGGTGGAGTGGCAGGGAGAGGTCAGTGAGGAATTGTAGGTGAAAGAAACGTGGTGTATAGGTCCTTTTACGTCACTGTGAGGACTTTGGCTTTCACTCTGAATGAGATGCAAAGCTAATGGAGAGTTTACTGAACTGCATGACTTACTACATAAATTTGGAAGATATGTATTATTTGAAATAGTAACCTCAGGCCAGATGTGGTGATTAAAATTAAAATTAATTGAAAATGAAAAGTATTAAGATTCAGTTTTTCATTCACACTAACCACATGTCAAATGGTTAATAGCCAAATGTGGCTATTTACTACAATATTGGGCAGCACAGACATAAAGTACAATCATTACTGCAGAAATTTTATGGACAGAGCTATTGTAGACCAATCATATCATTTATTTATTCTACAGACATGCATGTCCCTAAAAATTGTTAGATATCTATCTTTAAAAAAAGGAAAGAAATTCAGAAGTTAGATAAGCTGCCAAAATCACACTTGATATATGAAAAACAATTTGATACATGAAAAGTAAAGGTAGATTAACTGTAGGCAGAAAAAAAACAAGTTACTCATAAAAATGAGGCTAATTGCCATGTATATGGAAGATAGAGACTTTTCCTTACATTTATTTCAGTCTTGAAAGGAGAACAAGGCACATAATTATAGTCATAGAATTATTACTGAAACATGTTCAGGGTACAGGTTTCAAAGGATAGAGTTAATTCAGGCTCCTCAGTTATTCTGGAGGAAAGGAGTTACCCTGAAAATGAGTTGAGAACATGAGTTACAGTCACACAGTGAGTAAGTAAGAGTATTTCAGGTGAAGAGATTAGGTTATTAGAGATAGTACTCCATAATACCATAATAAACCTTATATCTGTGATTCCTTATTTAATTTTTGCAATAATTTTGAGACAGCAGTATTGATATTTCAGGCCTAGGGTAGTGGCTCACACCTGTAATCTCAGTGCTTTGGAGGATCCAGGCGGGAGGATTGTTTGACTAGCTTGGCAACATAGTGAGACCCTGATTCTACATTTTTTTTTTAATTAGCCACATGTAGTGGTGTATGCCTGTAGTCCTACCTACTTAGAAGGTTGATGTGGGAGGATCACCTGAGCCCAGGGGTTTGAGGTTACAGTGAGCAATGATGGTACCACTGCACTTCAGCCTAGGTTACAGAGTAAGAACTTATCTGTTTAACAAAAATAAATAAAAATCAAAAAGAAATTCAAAAGCTAAATAAGCTGCCATGATCACACTTGACATATAAAAAACAACTTGATACATGAAAAGTTGAGGTGGATTAACTGTAGGCAGAAAAAACAAGTTACTCATAAAAATGAGGCTAACTGCAAAAGATAGTGATAGAATGACAGTTTGAACTCTGAGTGTCTGGCTTTAAAGACTATGATTTCATTTGTGTACTATTCTATGTTACTTTTCTAAAAAGTAATATAATACTACTATAATATATAATTATATATAGTTACATATAATACTAAAAATAACAAATAATGAACAAAGATATATAATAAAGGTGAACATATGTTCACTCAACAATATGGCCTCAAATTACATAAAGCAACTGACAAGAATACCAAGTGATAAAACAAGAATTAAGGTTGAAGGTATCAACATATGCTTCTCAGGAAGAAATAGAATAAAATAGACAAAAAAAATTAAGTGGAGATACTAGAAATCTGTTCAGTTAAAGGTTTGAGTTATTATGTATATAATATATATTCCATACTCAATAAACAGAATATACTTTATTTAAGCATACATTGAATATTTACTAAAATAGTTCATTAGAAAATAATGTCATAGAAAGATACTCCATGTTCATGGATTGAAAGTCTTAATAATGTTGAGATGGCAATTCTTTTCAAAGTAATCTAGAGACACAATGCAATACCTATTAAAATTCCAATGACCCTCTTTTTTTTTTTTTTTTTTTTTTGAGACAGAGTCTCACTCCGTCACCAGGCGCCAGGCTGGAGTGCAGTGGCGCGACCTCGGCTCACTGCAACCTCCGCCGCCCGGGTTCAAGCAATTCTCCTGCCTCAGCCTCCCGAGTAGCTGGGACTACAGGCGCGTGCCACCACACCCAGCTAATTTTTTTGTATTTTTAGTAGAGACGGGGTTTCACCATGTTGACCAGGATGGTCTCGATCTCTTGACCTCGTGATCCGCCCGCCTCGGCCTCCCAAAGTGCTGGGATTACAGGCGTGAGCCACCGCGCCCGGCCTCCAATGACCCCCTTTTTTCCAAAAATGGAAAAGCTAACTCTAAAATTCACCTGGAATTTCAAGGAGCTCTAAATAGCCAAACACTACTGAGAAAGAAAAAGAAAGTTGGAGGACTCAGACTTTCTAATGTCAAAACTAACTGCAAAGCAACAGTAATCATAACGGTGTGGTACTGGCAAAAAGACAGACATATAGATGAACAGAACAGAACTAAGAGTAGTGAAATAAACCCAAACATCTATGGCCAAGTAACTTTTGACAATGGTGCCAAGCCCTTCAATGAGAAAAAGATAGTCTCTTTAACAAACTGGACGACCATGTGCAAAATAATACATTTGAACTCTCCCTTTACTGCATATATAAACATTAACTCAAAATGTTTATATCAACCTAAATATAAGAGTTAAAACTATAAAATCATTAGAAGAAAACATAAGGGTAAATCTTGATGACGTCGGATGTGGCAGTAGGTTTTTAGATTTGACACCAAAATCACAAGCAATAAAGAATAAATACATGAATTTGACCTCATAAAAATTAAAAATGTTTGTTCACCAAAGGACATCATCAAGAAAGTGAAAAGACAACCCACAGAATCAGAGAAAATATTTGCAAATCAAGATCTGATAAGGGTTTAGCATGGAGGATATATATTAGGTTGGTGCAAAAGTTATTGCAGTTTTTGCCCCTAAAAGTAATGGCAAAACTGCAACTACTTTTGCACCAATCTAATAAAAACAAGAAGAAAAACACGAACAATCCAATGAAAAATGGGTAAATGACATAAATATACATTTTCAAGGAAAATGTACAAATGTGCAATGAGCACAAGAAACAATGTTCACCATGAATGGTAATTAAGGATATGCAAATCAATACCACAATATGAGATACCACTTCATATCCACTGTGATGGCTATAATCAAAGAGCCAAATATGGCAAGTGCTGTGGAGAATGTAGAACTCTTGTACATGGGCGGGGATGTAAAATGATGCAGTCACTGTGGAAAACAATTTGGTGGTGCCTCAAAACGTTACATATATAATTACTATATGACCCTGCAATTTCACTTTAAGTGTATGCCCAGGAGGAGTAAAATCATATGTCCACACAGAAACTTTCATACATTATTCGTAATAGCCAAAAGATAGAAAATAATTGCAAATGTCCACTGAGAGATGAATGGATAAACAAATTGTGGTCCATACATGCAATGGAATATTATTCATCTATAAAAGTTAAAGAAGTATTGATGCAGCCTAAAACTTGGATAAACCACAAAAACATGCTAAGAAAAACAAGCCATGCATGAAATCCATTCCTTTTACATGAAATATCAAGGACAGGCAAATTCTCAGAGACAGGAAGCAGTTTAGTAGTTGCCAGGGGATGGGAGGAGAGTTGATGGGGAGTTTTCGATGGGCACAGAGTATTGTTCTGGGAGGAGGAAAGGTTTTGAAACTGGAGAGCCATGGTCTTGCACAACGTTGTGAATGTGTTAAATGCCACTGAATTATACATTTCAAAATGCTGAATTGCATGCTATTTGAGTTTCATCTCATTTTTTAAAAAACTCTAGAAAGAGAGGAAGAGAAGAAAAAATATTATAATGAAAAATTAAATATATTCCATCAAATAAAAATTTTGACTTTATGTTCTTTAATTTAGTGTAGTAAAATTACAAATTAAATACCAAAATGTAGCCAAACAGTCAATCCATTTGGAAACTAAATAGCATAATTTTAAATAGGCATTGTGCTTAAAATAATAAAGGGGATCAATACCTATTATAATTTATTTAAATTATTTTATTTAACTTACTTTATTTATAATACTTAAGGCACTACTTGCCAAAATTTGAAAGACAAAGCTAAAGTACCACTTAGAAGGAAATGTACTGTTTTATAAATTTTTAAATAAATTTATAAGTATTTTTTTCTAAGCAAGAAAAGGAAAGAACAAATAAACCAAGAATTCACATAGGAATCTGGAAAACGATCCACAGAGCATAAAAATAAGAAAGAAATAACATAAGCAATAACAATAATAAATAATATAAAAATAGAAAAGATAAATAAAAGATAGAAAAGCGACAAAAATAAAGAAGTAAAACAAAACCAAAAATTAGTCTTTGAAAAGGATTATGAGGTAATATTGGTGAGACTGGAGGGGAAGTCAAACCACGTCTCTCTGTCCTCCCCAACTCTTCACTGACTACTCCAGTGTTTTCTAGTTTTACTTTTCCTGCCATTTCTTCATACCTTTTTCTGTACCTATCCTTCTAAACTATGAGAATTTTTGAATAAGTTTAGACTTCTAAAAAATGTTCATAGAAAGGAAAAATAGCAGAGGCCATAGAGTATTTATTTATTTAGCCCATAATATTTATACCTCTTTCCCCTGCTTCCTTCCCTCTCTCTCTCTCTCCCTCCTTTCAGCCTTTGTTCTTAAAAGTCATCTGTATTTATGTTTTAATTTTTGTTATTTATGGTGGACAATTTGCTTCTTGCTTGTTATTGTGGGACGCTATATTTCGCATACCCTCAGCTCTATAGAAATAATATATAAAGCAAGGAGTAAAGTGTAGTTTTACTGTTAACATTTTGAACCAACAGTCAGATTATAAATCATGAATTTGATAGGGTAAAGAAAAATGATCCTAAGTTTCACTGCCTTCATAAATGGTTATGCATATCAGTGAGTTAAGCTTGACTAGTTTTATGATGCAGTTTGAAGTCAGAAAAGATTTGTAAGCAGGTTTCTAACATCTTTTTTTTTTTAAGTTGGCTTTGCATATGAGTGCCTCCTAACTACAGATCATTCCCAAGAGTCACATACCAGATACTACTTTTTTAAAGACAGAAATCGTAACCCTTTTATAACAAGTAACCACTCTTACCCCTTGAGAATAGCAAAAAACAAAAAACAAAAAAACAAAAAAAACCTGGAGGTAAAACCAGGCTGAAATATTAATTATGTGTATGTTTTGAGTAATAATACCTTTTTCAACCATTTCTCCTGTAATATGAGGAAAGAGACCACATTCCTGCTCAGCTGATTGGATTCACTTTGCAGCCCCAGCCTGTGGTTTCAACCATTAATTGTGTAGCACAACCATTTCCAGAACATAATATGTCTAATCTCCCTTGGGCCTATTTTTATTTTCTGGGCATGAACAAACTATTGGAAGTGGCTTTTTGTCATGAATAAAGTTCTTTGTCATAAATAACCCTCTAGGGTTCTTATGAGAGGGGAGAATGCTAGGAAAATCAGCAAGAATTGGCTTCTTTCACATCTATTAGGCTTATCCTAACAATTCTTTCTCATCTGCTTCTATATTCAGCAAAATTCACAACTAAATTTATTGATATTTCCCCTGACCTTAATCCCAAGCTCACCCTGACAACCTGGAGACCCAAGCCTGCGTCTAGTGCTTAGGAACTAAGCCCAATAATGAAAATGTTTTTATAGTCTTGGATTTATCCTCTGGAATGAAATCCTGATTCCCTGGTTCAATAACAGCTACTGGGCTCCCTTTCGCTTCTATTTCTCTTCAGTTCTCTGAACTTGACTGATAGGAAGGTCTTTAGTATCTGGCCAGTGTCCTTCAGCTCTCACTCCTTGTATTCTTGTACTTCTCATCTTTGAATTCAGTAACTAATTTTACAATAATGTACTGAGCACTTCTCTTTTTCCAGTCAATCTTTTATCTTCTTGGAAAGAGCAGTAGACTCAACAAATTGTCTGCTCATCCAGATCCTAGGGGGAGAGAAGAAACAAATAAATCTGTTACACAAGTTCTGGTGGATATAAGTTGACATAGTCTAGATATGTGTCCCCACCCAAATTGATGTTGAAATATAATACCTAATGCTGGAGGTGGAGGTGGGGCCTGGTGGGATGTGTTTAGGTCATGGGGGTGGATCCCTCATGACTTGGTGCTGTCTTAAGCATAGTGAGTAAGTTGTCAAAAGATAAGTGTGTGACACCTCTCCTCACCTCTCTCTCTCTGTTCTCTCTCTCTTGCTCCTGCTTTCACCATTTGACATGCCAGTTTCACCTTCTGCCATGATTAGAAGCTTCCTGAGGCCTCCCCAAAAGTGGATACCACTATACTTCCTGTACAGTCTGCAGAACCATGAGCCAATTAAACCTCTTTTCTTATAAGTTTTTAAACCTGTTTTCTTATAGGTTACACCGTCTCAGGTATTTCTTTATAGCAGTGCAAGAATGGCCTAACACACAAGTATTATGAAGAAAAATAATATAATAAACCCTCATGAACTGAGAGAACGTGGCTAGAGAAGGCTGACTGACATGCAGAATGGGTGAGGTAGGCAAGGGCCAGGTTCTGTAGGATCCTTGCAGGCTATGATGAAGAGTTTGCATTTTATTATAATTGTTATGGGAAGTCATTGAATGGTTTTGAGCCAGGGTATGACATATCATTTCTACGTTTTAAATGACCTTTCTGCTTTATGAACAATAAGCTGTAGCAGGACAAGAGTGGAAGCATAGAGACCAGTAAGTTAAAATGTGATTGCTCTGGTCAAGGTGAGAAATATTGATGGTTCAATTAATGCATGATAAATGATCAGAATTGAAACACACTTAAGAAAGGGATAATACTTTGGAATTCTTGATTCTGTTCCTCGATTGCTGGACTTAACTGCATGGGGGTAATTTGCAAAACTATTTGGACTTGAACTTTCTAGTTGCCTTTGCCAGCAGCAATTTTTCAACCTCTTTAACCTCTGCCTACACAAATGCTTCCCAGTTTTCCCCGTGATAAAAGTAGTCTGCTTTTAGACTTGAACTTTTTGATTGCCCTCTCTACTGACAGATTTGCCACTGCTTTGATCCTGGACTGCAACTGTCCAAAACTTTTCACCTGTGAGGGAGTCTCCTCTTGGTCTCTACTCACCTTACCTTCCCACTGACCCTGAGTTTCAGAAGTCTTTGTGGGCTTTCTGTTGATCCTGTGAACTCATGGGAACCATCTAAAAACTTGACCTGTGCAAATGTTGTAAAATAGTGACTAAGTATAATAAGATAAACCTGAATTTGCTGTATATTTTTCCTTTTATGTGTTTAAAAATATTTCTTCTTTCCCTGATCTTACTTGGTTTCCATGTGTGGAGTACAATTCCTTATTCTCAGTCAAAAATAAATAGCATGTCTAAAGAAAAGATAAAATAATTGGACCAAAAGAGAATTGAAAAATAAAATAGTAGATAGAGCAGACGAATCAATGTTTTAGTTAGTACAAATATTAGAAATATAAGAAATGATTTTATAAAATAATTTTTGTTCAAGTTATTAAAGTCAACATTGAGATTTTTGGCAAAGAATTTGATACCATTAAAAAAGAACCAAACTGAAATTCTAGATTTAAAAAAATACAAAATACTGAGATTAAGAAATCAGTGACTAGCCTGGGCAAGAGAGTGAGACCCAGTCTCTACAAAAATTAAAAATTAGCTGGGTATAGTGGTGCACACCTGTAGTCCTAGCTACTGGGGAGGCTGGGGTGGGAGGATCACTTGAGCCCAAGAAACTGAGGCTGCAGTGAGCTGTGATCACACCACTGCACTCCAGCCTGGATGCCAGAGCAAGAAGTCTTAAAAAAAAAAGTGGATGGGTTTAACAGTGTATTAGATCCAACTGAAGAAGACATTTGTAAGTTGTATCTAATTTCCTTGTCAAGAAATTGATGTTTTAAAAATAAATTTTAATAATTAAGAAAAGATTGAAATTTGGATTCTCATACATACAAATTTAAGCACATTTTTCTGAATTTCTCTCAATTTTTCTTAAGAAATCAGTTCTCAAGTCTTTTGGGAATTATTTGGGTAAAGGAAATACCAATGTCATTAACTTTTCCTTCCTACAGGCAGGAAATTTTGTCTATACAATCGTAATAATATAAGCATTATTCTAAATTAATGACAAGAACTATTGACTCATAAATGTCTCTGAATTTTTTTAGTTTTTCTTACTGCTATTCTCAAATACCATACATAAATTACTGCTATAAAGTTCTCCTTTTCTTTCTTTTGTCTTTCTTAATTCAAACCTTTCTTCACATAGCTGCCAAAACGATTTTTCTAAACTGCAGGTTTGGTTGTAACATTCCCCTGCTCAGATACTTTGCTAGATCCTCTCATTTCTCTGTAATCTCCTCCATCTCTCCCTTTTTTCTTCTCTTTTCCCTCTGTTATTGCCATGAGTGACTCTTCTTTCTTCTATCTCAAGTCTTGCTTTTACATAACTCAATTTTCTTTCAACTCCAGACTTGGTTAGAGCACTTGAATTTATTTGTCAGATATAGTTGTTGGATGGAAAGCTGAGAGTCATGTTTGAGAAGTGAAAACACATTCAGGAATTGATGGGGATACTGTGGGCAGGAATGGAAGCCTCTGCACTGCTCTTCTATGGAGGAAAGTTCTGAAAACTAAAGCATAAGGCAAAAATTGCAACTTAAGTTTAAATCTCATTACATCTCCATGTGGGGCTTGAAGAAGCATAAAATTAGCAAATTAGTGCTTGGATGCACAATATCCATTATGCTGTCTGTACTTAGTCCCAAATCACATTTATCCTAGATTACTAGAATAAAAATTTTGTAGTGTTAATAATGTCAAAAAGTAAAAATTATCAATTCAATTTGACTTTAAAAGTATTTCCTACTTTATTTCTGATATTCAGAAACTCTTTTATGCTAAGTCACTAACTCAGTTTTTCAGAAAACTGTAAGTCAACAATTTGTTCATTGATCTAATCAATTATTTTCATGCAGGAGATCATGCCATCCAATTTTCAAAATTGTGTTTTGCTGATCTAAAAAAAGTGCATAGTTCCCTTATTGGAAGAACATTTGGAGTAGATGTGTTCCACATACCTTGGTAACAGATGTTGTGTCCACATTCTGAAAATTCCTTGAATCAGTCAAAGTAAACATGGTGTCCAGGATGGTAAAATATTTCAGCCAAATATCCATTCAAGAGCCAGCTGTTGATGCAGTTAGAAAAAGATGCCATTTAGAGTCTTTTTTTTTTCAGTTACAGGATTTTGTAGAATGCTTTATAAATGCTACAAATATTTACTTTTCTTTCAGAATAGGAAAGAGATTGCCCACAAATTTACTCAGCATTTTGTGTTTCTCTTGCTTTTCTTTGATGAAGAATGCATGTTATTTGAATTGGAACAGGATGAATCTTGGTAGACTTTTAGGTGTTGAAAATCTGTAAAGTCTCCCCTGTAATGGTGTGGAAGCGCCGTATTTTTTGGATACTTCTGTTTAACTGCTTGAATTTTTTTCCTGGAAGTCTTTTATTAGAACCCTTCTTAAAGTATCTTTTCATTCTGATTTCCTAGTTTGGATCACTGTTACTTGCTCTGGTGAAGAGAATCAAATGGAAAAGTTGATTATATGTCATTTTGCCCTGAAATGTGAGTTCTACTACTCTAAAAAAATGTATCTTATTCTTAATTTCTTTTTTTTTAACAAAGCAAGTGGAACAGAAATAGAATAATACAGGACCAAGTGTCAGCAATATGTTAATATTCACTGACTGCTGGTGATATTGGCTTTTTGTGTCACTCTGACTCAAAAGAGCATTTTAAAATTTAGTGTAACTATTATATGTGTCTCAAAATATGCCATTTGGGCCATATGACTCAGAAAAGAATGACATTGCAGGATATATGCCAAGGGTGAATGCCTCATAGGAAAGCAAGTTCATAATTATGAAAATTATTCATATATTTTTTGAATCAAAACATATCTTCCCATTCAAACTATTATTATCCTGAATGAGATTCTCATAATCTCTCATTTAACCATCATAAAAACTCTGATTGGTTTCTCTTTCTCAATTGTACATTCACCTTTTCCACCACCTCACTTTCAATAGAGGAAACACTAAACCAATAATATTCAAGTGAGGAAGATACTACTATGGGCCTATCCAGATTTTTGGGGGCAATTTTGAGTGTTCAGCTACAACTCACTTTTTCCACCTTCTAAGAAAGAAAATCAGAATACAATCTAGTGAGGGTGTAACTATCCCCCAAAATTGTACTAAGTTTCTTGATGTTAATTTGATTTTCTTAATCATTGAAGTATGATTTATATACAACAATATTTACCAGTTTTAAGAATTACAATTTCATGAGTTAGGACAAATTACACAGTCATATAAACATCACCACAATCATGATATAAAACAAGCTTGTCCAATCCACAGCCCAGGATGGCTTTGAATGAGGCCTTACAAAAATTCATAAGCTTTCTTAAAACATTATGAGATTTTTTTTTGCGATTTTTTTTTTTAGTTCATCACTATCATTAGTGTTATTTATTTTATGTGTGACCCAAGATAATTCTTCTTCTTCTGATGTGGCCCAGGGAAACCAAAAGATTGGGCACCCCTGAATTATGAAACATTTATTTCACTCCAAAAAGTTCTCCCAAGTCCCTTTGCCTTTGATCTCTGGCCCCCTGACAAACACTGATTTTTCTATCTTATAAGAGGTTTATCTCTTCTAGAATTAGTAAAATTGATTTATAGAGCATACATTTCTTATTGTATGGCTTCTTATATAATAATTTAGAGATTTACCCTTGTTGTTTTATTAGTATTTCATTCTTTTGTGTTGCTGAGTAATATTTTTAATGAATATACCAACTTTGCTTTTACATTCCAGTCAATAGACTCTTTTTTGGCCATTATGTTACTGTCCAGTTTTTGGCTATTATGAATACAACTACTTTGAATATTATTGAGTACCAATATCTCTGGGAACAAAGGTTTTCATATCTCTTGGGTAAATAAGAGTGGAACTATGGTTGCATGGCAAATGTAGGTTTAAATTTATTAGAAACTTACAAATTGTTTTCAGTTTCATTTTACATTCACACAACAATGTATGAGAGTTCAAATTTCTTAGTATCTTTATCAACACTTGTTATATGACCTTTTGTTTATAGCCTTTTTGGTGGTTATCTAGCCATATAGCATTGTGGTTTTAATTCGCATTTTTGTAGTGAAAA
Source organism: Ateles fusciceps (assembly GCA_036589455.1). NCBI lineage: Eukaryota > Metazoa > Chordata > Mammalia > Primates > Atelidae > Ateles > Ateles fusciceps. The sequence goes on along the minus strand of JAZHEH010003404.1, from coordinate 6,042,256 downwards.
ATAATATGGAACATCTTTCATGGGTTTATTTGTCATTCTTATATATATTTTTAAGTATCTGTTGTGTGCATTCTGGGCCTAAGACACCAGACTTTGAGCCATTCTTCCTTTTTATTCTCTGGTATATATGTACCACACTTTCTTTATCCAATCCATTGTTGATAGGCACTTAGGTTGGTTCCACTTAGGTTAGGTTTGGGTCTAGGAGACCCAAAGGGACATATTTGAGTGAATAGTGCTGTAACGAACATAAGAGTGCATGAGTCTTTTTGGTAGAACAGTTTATTTTTCTTTTGGCTATATACCCAGTAATGAAATCGCTAGATCAATTGATAGTTCTGTTCACAGTTCTGTGAGAAATCGCCAAACTGCTTTCCACAGTGGCTATAGTAATTTACATCACCATGTGGTTCTATCAGCCTATTTTCTACCTGTAAAATTTGGGGACTTCAACAGCCTTCTTTCATTTTGTATCCATCCTCTCTTTGTCCCTTTGAGAACCTCAGGCCCAGAGGGTGGAGATAGGAGCCACAGAGGGTTATTCACAGACCTTGAAACCTAATAGAGTTTACCCAGTTGAATTTTGAGAGAATTTGAGACTCAGAGAGGTCACATTGCTGTAGGAATAGAAACATGAATCTCACTCTAAAGTCAATATATTTTTTTCTTTTATCTTACTGCTTTTTGGGTATGATGGGTTATATAGTATATTTTTTATAAAAGGTAACATGTTAGCTCATTAGGAGAATGAAGTATTTTCTGGATAATAATATCTAAGAGGAAATTATGATTTTATGAAGAATATTGAATAATAATAAAGAGTGGTTTGACATAAGATGCAGAAAATTTATGCATTTCTTAAAATTTCAACTGTAATAAATTATGACATTAATACATCTCTAAATGAAGATCTTTATACTAAGCAGATGAGGAATATAAATATAGCTTTTGGGTTAGATAAGTCTATATAAGACAGATCTGGGAGACCCAAAGGGATATATTTGTAATGTCCATTGATAAATGCCAAGACATACTGCTCAAAGCAATCTACAGATTCAATGCTATTCCTATCAAGCCACCAATTTCATTTTTCATGAAAGTAGAAAAAAATTATTCTAAAATTCATATGGAACCAAAAAAGAGTTTAAGTAGCCAAAGCAGTCCTAAACAAAAAGAACAAAGCCAGAGGCATACATTACCAGATTTCAAACTACATTATAAGGTTATAGTAACCAAAACTGCATAGTACTGGTACAAAAACAGATACAGAGGCCAGTGGAACTGAATAGAGCACAAAAATAAGGCTGCACACCTGCAGCCATGTGATCGTCAATAAAATTGACAAAAACAAGCAATTGGAAAAAGACTTTCTAATCAACAAATGGTGCTGGGATAGCTGGCTAGCCATATGCAGAAGAATGAAACTAGACCCCTAATTTTTCACTATATATAAAATTTAACTCGATGGATTGGAGATTTCAATGTAAGACCAAAAACTATAAGAATCCTAGAAGAAAACCTAGGAAATGCCATTCTGGACATTGGCCTTGGGAAGAATTTATAACTAAGTTCTCAAAAGCAATCAAGACAACAATAAAGATTGGCAAGTGGGACCTAATTAAACTAAAGAGCGTCTGCACGGCAAAGAAACTGTCAATAGAGTAAACAGATAACCTACAGGATAGGATAAAATATTAGACAAATGTCTAATATCCAGAATCACAAAGGAACTTAAACAATTGCACAAGCAAAAAACAAATAACCCCATTTTAAAAATGGACAAAAAACATGAACAGACACTTCTCAAATGAAGATATACAAGCAGCCAACAAACATTTCAAAAAATGCTCAACATTATCAGAGAAATGAAAATCAAAACCACAATGAGATACCATATCATACCAGTCAGAATGGCTATTATTGAAAAGTTAAAAAAAAAAAAAAAAAAGATGCTGGTGAGATTGTGAAGAAAAGGAAACACTTATACACTATTGCTGGGAATGTAAATTAGTTCACCCACTGTGGGAAAGCAGTTGGAGATTTTTCAAATAACTCAAAACAGACCTATCATTGAAGTCTGCATTCTCATTCCTTGGTATATAGCCAAAAGAAAATAAATTTTTCTACCAAAAAGACACATGTACACATTAATCACAGTACTGTTAACAATAGCAAAGACATGGAATCAACCTTGGTGTCCATCAGTGGTGGATTAGGTGGGTTAGATAAAGAAAATTCCATACACACTATGGAATACTTATGTAGCCACGAAAAAGAATTAAATCATATTCTTTGCAGCAACATGGATGCAGCTTGGGGCCATTATCCTAAATAAATTAACCCAGGAACAGAAAACCAAATACTTCATGTTCTCATTTATAAGTGGGAAATAAACATTGGGTACTCATGGACATAAAGACAGAACAATAGAAACTGTGGATTACTAGAGCAGAGAGAGAAGGAGGGGACAAAGGTTGAAAAACTATTAAGTAGTATGCTCAGTACTGTGATGTCAGGATCAATCACACCTCAAAACTCAGCATCATGTAATATACTGAGGTAAGAAATCTGCACATGTATACCCTGAATTTAAAATTAAAGTTGAAATTATTTTTTAAAAACCTTAAGTTTTAAAAATATAAATAAATAAAAATAGCCAAGAAATGTTATGAAGAATGCCTAACATTATATCTGACTATTCCACAATATCAATAATAGTTTCTATGGTCTGCAGTAGCTTTCCAGGTACTATTTTTGTTTGTTGATTGGTTGGTGTTTTTTTTTTCTCCTGGTCACTCTGTTTCATTAGTTCAATATAGTTTTTATCTTGTGTTTGATTTTTTTTGCCATTGTCAAAATTTAACTTCAGTTATGCACTTATACATTAAAATGTGGTTACCCATCCAAGTACTAAATCCAAATATCTTGTTAGCTTTAGATTTATTTCAGAAATTGTTAGCCAGGCACAATGGATCATGTCTATAATCTGGGCACTTTAGGAGGCCAAAGTGGGAGGATCATTCGAGCCCAGGAAGTCAAGGCTGCAGCAAGCCATGATTGTATCACTGCACTCCAGCCTGGGTGACATTGGGAGGCCGAGGTAGGTGAATCACCTGAGGTCAGGAATTCAAGACCAGCCTGGCCAATGTGGTGAAACTCTGTCTTTACTAAAAATACAAAAATTAGCCAGGTGTGGTGGCAGGAGCTGTGATCTCAGCTACCTGGGAGGCTGAGGCAAGAGAATTGCTTGAACCGGGAGGCAGAGGTTGCAGTGAGCCAAGATTGCACCATTGCATTCCGGCCTGGGTGACAAGAGCGAAACTCAGTCAGAGAGAGAGAGAGAGAGAGAGAGAGAGAGAGAGAGAGAGACTGTCATTAAAAACATGAGGTAAATTTCCACTGAGATGAATGTTACTGGTTAAGTTAAACGATTATGCACAAAACAATGGCTAAAACCAACACTTATTTCTGTATTGGTCAAATTTTAATCTGTCCTTTAATGAAGTCCTCTGCTTAGAAATTGGTTCTTTTCTTTTATGTTTCCTTGATAACAGACAATGTGGTATAAATCCTGGTTTTAGGCTATCTTTTTACTTACTATTAATTTGCTATGGATTGTACTTTGGTAAGTCTTTTTTTTTTTTAAAGAAAGAAAAAGAAAGAGAAAGAAAAGAGAGAGAGAGAGAAAGAAGGAAAAAAAGAATGAAAGAAAGGGAAAAGAAGAAAAAAGAGGGAGAGAGAACAAGAATCTTGCTCTATTGCCCAGGCTAGAATGCAGTCTAAAAATGGGTATTGAAAAGCTCTTTTATACTGATAATTGTGTTATACAATGGAGACAGGAGAGGAATGAGGGGAGGAAAATAACAAACAGCCAACCAATATTTCATTTAAATTTATGAAATGCTATGCAATTGCTGGGTAGTGATTTACTCCCAACCATGTGGTCACTTTTAGAATAGATGTGATATGTTACTGAGGAAAATGTATGTTTTGTGGATTTGGAGTAGAGAGTTCTGTAAATGTTTATTAAGTTTACTTGTTCGAGGTCTAAGTTCAAGTCCAAGGTATCCTTGTTAACCTTCTATCTCATTGATCTGTCCAATATTGACAATGTAGTGTTAAAGTCTCCCACTATTATTGTGTGGGAATCCAAGTCTCTTTGTAAGCCACCAAGAAGTTGCCTTATGTATCTGGGTGCTCCTATATTGGGTGCACATACACTTAGGATCATTAACTCTTCCCATTACATTGATCCCTATACCATTATACAATGTCCTTCTTATCTCTTTTGGTTTTTATTACTTTAAAGTCTATTTTATCAGAAATGAGAATTACAACTCCTGCTTTTTTTTTTTTTTTTTTTGCTCTCCATTTGGTTGGCAAATCTTCCTCCATCCCTTTGTTTTGAGTCTCTGTATATCCTTGCATGTGAGATGGGTCTGGATGCAACTTACTGATGGGTTTTTTGGAAGTGGCTGATACTGGTTGTTCCTTTCTGTATATAGTGCTTCTTTCAGAAGCTCTTGTAAAGCAGGCCTGGTGGTAATGAAATCTCTGAGTACTTGCTTGTTTGCAAAAAATTTTATTTTTCCTTCACTTATGAAACTTAGTTTGGCTGGATATGAAATTCTGGGTTGAAAGTTCTTTTCTTTAAGGATGTTGAATATTGGCCCCCACTCTCTTCTGGCTTGTAGGGTTTCTGCTGAGAGATCTGCTGTGAGTCTGATTGGCTTCCCCTTGTGGGTAACCTGACCTTTCTCTCTGGCTGCCCTTAATATTTTCTCCTTCATTTCGACCCTGGTGAATCTAATGATTATGTGCCTTGGGGTTGCTGTTTTTGAGGAATATCTTTGTGGTGTTCTCTGTATTACCTGGAATTGAGTATTGTCCTGCCTTGCTAGGTTGGGAAAGTTTTCCTGGATAATACCCTGAAGAATATTTTCCAGCTTGGATTCATTCTCTTCGTCACATTCAGGTACACCTATCAAACGTAGATTAGGTGTTTTCACATAGTCCCATATTTCTTGGAGACTTTGCTCATTCCTTTTTACCCTTTTTTCTCTAATCTTGTCTTCTTGTTTTATCTCATTGAGTTGGTCTTCGACCTCTGAAATCCTTTCTTCTGCTTGATCAATTCGACTGTTAAAACTTGTGCGTACTTCATGAAGTTCTCGTATTGTGTTTTTCAGCTACATTAATTCACTTATATTCTTTTCTAAATTGTCCATTCTTGTTAACATTTCGTCAAACCTTTTTTCAAGGTTCTTAGTTTCCTTGCATTGGGCTAGAACATGTTCTTTTAGCTCACAGAAGTTTCTCATTATCCACCTTCTGAAGCCTGATTCTGTTGATTCCTCACATTCATTCTCAATCAGGCCTTGTTCCATTGGTGATGAGGAACTGCATTCCTCTGTAGGAGGAAAAGCATTCTGATTTCGGGGTGTTTTCAGCCTTTTTGTGCTGGTTTCTTCCCATCTTTGTGGATTTATCCACCTGTCATCTGTATAATTGCTGACTTCCAGATTAGGTCTCTGAGTGGACATCCAGCTTGTTGGTGGTAAAGTTTTTTCTGTCTCTAGTTTTCCTTCGGCGGACGCCCCCTCCCCCCACAGAGGTGGACCTTCCCGGGTTCAGCTGTACTTACTGTGAAACTCTCAATCCTCAGCAGTTCCAATTGCTGTTTTTTTTTTTTGATGGGGGGGACCAGCCTTCCCCTGCGGCGACCCACTTTGCCGGCTGAAACAGCGGCGTTAAGATTTGTGGTGCTTTTCTGCCCAGGACTCTCCCGGTCTGGTTCCCCACTTCAGTCCACTTTTCAGTCAGCTGAATGGGAGACTCTGCCTTCCTGGAGCTCCAACGCCAACCAAAGGGCACTCAGTCCTGTATACTCCGGACTGAGAACCGCCACGCCGGGGGCGCCTGCAAAACGGCCGCGCCGGCCAAAAGAGTCGCGCTGGCCACCCGTGGGGCTCCTCCACCAGGAATCTCTTGGTCCGTGGGCAATAAAAATTCGTCTGAAAGTGCGGCGTCCACTCACTCGCTACGCTTTCAATGGGATCTACAATCCTGAGCTGCTGCTAATCGGCCATCTTGGATCTCTCTCCTGTAAGTCTTATAAAAATTTCCTCTATCTGTGTAACTCTGAGAACTATCTTCTGATGATCAACTATTTATATAGGGAGTCTAAATTTCAGACTATAATACTATTTCAGTGAAATAGTTGATACGTATCTAGTACTTACTATGTTAAGTAAATTATTTCATTAGATTCCCATATAATCTGAGATGAATAATACTATTACACCAATTTTAAAGATTAGGAAAATGAATTTTCCAGAAAGTAAGCAACAAATTTACATAACTGCTAAGAGATGGAGAGGAGACTTATGTTTCTGTCAGATTTCAGAGCCCACACTGCCACTACCATATGGTTCTTTTTTTTTTTCTGACTGTTTTACCCAGGTGGGAGTGCAATGGTGCAATCTCGACTCACTGCATCCTCTGCCTCCCAGGTTCAAGCGATTCTCCTACCTCAGGCTCTTGAGTAGCTGGGATTACAGGTACCTGCCCACACCTGGCTAATTTTTGTATTTTTAGTAGAGACAGGGTTTCATCATGTTGGCCAGTCTGGTCTTGAACTCCTGACTTCAGGTGATCCTCCCACTTTGGCCTCCCGAAGTGCTGGGATTACAGACATGAGCCACTGCGCCCGGCCACTCCCATATGATTCGGATGCCTTGAGTGGAACTACCATTGAATCAACATATATTCATATTCTGCTGACTCTATACCAGGCACTGAGAATGACGCTAAGGATGAAAAGGTGATTCCAATGGACATGGTACCGGTCTATGAATTGTTCAATCTAGACACAAATGACAACTATGGAATGCTACGATTAAAAGAACTGTATTTCGAGTAAAAACTATTTAAAACACTGGTAATTACTTTATCGAGATTCATTCACATTAAAAAAAATAACTCTTCCTTGATTTCGATCTGGAAATGAAAAGAAAAGAAGAAAAGGAAAGGAAAAAGAATTCTGACTCATTGGTAGACCTGTTTAGAAGTGTTTTTCTTTTTCCGTTAGAGAAACTCAGAGATAAAGAGTGGGCAAGAGAAAAACATTTTTTTTTCAACTCTTCCATTATCTAAATAAAACACTGCCACTATACATTGGAGCATGGGATATTATTTCCATTTTAAAGATAAGGAAACGGACTCAAATATATAGAAAATGGGATTTAGTAAACGTGATTTATTTGGAACGTGATCTCAGAACAACAGAGATGAGAAAAACAGGAAAAGGCAATGAAAAAGTGCTGATTGAGAGTGTGGTCTCAGCTGGAGATACTCTTTACTCTGATTGCATGGAGGCTCAGGAGCACAAATTGCATCACGGGATTAGTCCATCACAGAGTTAGTCCATCCAAAAGCAAGGAGGCTTCCTTTGGTACCCCTGTGCCAGTTAATATTCATTGAAGGGCAGTTTTTCAAGGAAGGGGCAGCTAGCTGCTAGACACCAACAGTCAAATCTCAAAGCAGCTGCTAGAGAAATGCACAAGCAGGTAAGGGGGTTCTGGACAGGGAACCTGTACCATCCACTATGCATTTATATTTTAGCATACCTACAGTCTATAGCTGGGTACTGAATATCATCAGTTGAGTTGCTTTGAATTCACACTTGTGTATTCCCAGGCTTAATTAAGAGCATGTGGTGAATGGGAGGCGGAGGTTGCCATGAGCCAAGGTTGCCCTGTTGCACTCCAGCCTGGGTGAAAAAGTGAGATTCCCATTTAAAAAAAAGCGGGGCTGGTGGGGGCGGGGGCGGTGGGGCACATGGTGATTTTTAAAGACTCAGTATAAGGCTACCTAGAGGGCTCAATAACTAGTGGGCCAGAAAGCTGTTTTGTCAAAAGTTTAGTTTTTGCCTTTGGTCAGTTAGTTGGAATTATACCAAACACCTTACTTTTCCAGTCCTTTAGTTAACACCTGCTATAAAAGTACTGCCTAGTATAATTGCAATGATAAAGCCTATGTAAACTGTAGTTTTGCATGACTTTTTTACTCCTAATTAATGTGCTGTCTGTCAATATGAAGTTACCAGGTGGTGTGGGCAGTCACCTAGAGGTTTTTCCAGGCTGAAAAAGATTGCTTCCATACCATGGTGTTTTGGATTCTCTTATCTTTTTTTTTTTTTTTTAAATTCTTTATCACTGAGGAAAGAACAAGGCCTATAGTAGTATATAGAACACCTTCTTATAATGAATCATTTAAAAAACCTTTTATCTAAAGACAACATTCAATAAATGTGAACTGAATTAAACTTGTTGGGCTGGGATAAAAGATGTTAAATTCAACAACATGGTTCTTTCAGATAAATGCCAGAATACACATTCTTGATTATGCTGACGCATTTAGTAAAAGTGTTTTTTTTTTTCCTAATAAGGCCTTTTTGCTTGAGGAAACACAGAATGCAGAAATTTTTGTTGTTTTCCTTCTGATTTGCTTCTCTCTGGTTGTGTTTATACTAACTACTGAAATAACAGAGTTCAATACCCAGACAACTGGTTGAATGTTAAATTCAGTATGTCTCTCCCACCATTGTGTATCTGAAGGGGTATCAGTGTTTTATTTGAAGCAGTATGTCACTTTGGGTTTTATCCTATGATTATCTAAATTAGAGTCTATATTTAACTGAGATGACAACAGCCATAGCAACCCATGGTTTAGTAAAGCCAAGGATAACTTTAAAAATCACAGATGAAAGAGATCTGAGGTTCCCTCTTATGGGCACTCTTACATGGTTTTGTTTACCAGCCACGTTTTAGAGAAATATGAGTATTTCATCTAGAATAGAATACACAATTATAATTCAGAAGGAAAACATGGAATGAAAGTAAAAAGAATGAGAAAGGCAATTGAAAGCAAATAAGAATTCTATTATAAAAATATGTTATTGTTGAAAAATATTTAAATCATTAAATTGATTTCATTTCTAATAAAGATAACCTTTAAGTAAGAAATTAGATAAATAATGACAACAAAAAAGTTTCATTTCATGGGCCTTTTAAGAAACCATAATTTATTTATAGACATTTGGAAGCAGTGAGTATGTTCTTTGACCATAGACAACAGTCTTAAAACCATCCCTTTCTTTCAGTCTTCATATTGGCATTGACGATGGAGTTTCAGTGTATTTCTTAACTAAAGATGGAGAATACTTTGAAAATATAAAACAGATATATATATTTTTAACATATCATTTGGGACCTCAACCACTGAAGAAATCATAGAGAGGTTTGTCGTGAGGGACAACGGGGATATACCACACATTTACAGGAAACAAAAAGGTAAGAAAAAGTTTTATAATTTTATGTTTTGGAGGTAATGAAAAGAATTTCTTAATATCTTTGCAATTCACTGATTTTTATTTTTCTTTTGAAAAGAAAATGTGGTAAATTTATTTGAGGAAATGCTATGCTAAAACAATTTAATGCATGCCATATCAGAAAATTTTTAAGGTTTTAAAATTTACTATATCTGTCTTGTCTTAAGAAAATAAAAATGTATTTTATCTTGTCTATACAGAATTATTAGGCCATAAGTCATTTGGAAATAAATATTTTCTAATGAGTTAAGAATTTATCCTTTTACTCACCATAAGGATTTGCTTATATTTTAAATATTTTATAGCATTTGTTTTTTCTAAAATGTTGTGTTAGTGTGTTTGTGTTCTTAGAGTATGGTGTGATGAATATAATTCCAACATCATACTGAGAGCAAAACTAGACTTTGGCATTGATGGATCAAGATTCTAGTTTTACCTTTTAGCAGCTTTTGGGAAAATTGTTAAAATAGTTCTGAGTCTCAATGGTTTTATTTGTTTTTGTTTATTTTGTTTTAGTCTGTGATAAAGGGATAATGGTATGTTTCTTGGAATTATCTTAAAATTAAATTTGATTGAAAGTACACAAGTTCCCTGGTACTCATCCGTTCCTTAGATGACTTGAAACCATCATTGTCAACATCAATTAAGAGATTGGTTTGACCGTCTTCTAATTAAGACTGAGGCGTTTTTTAGTTCCTTTGTCTAATTTAACATTTTTTTCTCTTTCTTTTGGTCATTTCTCCTCCAATTTGCTCTCTCTAATTTACAGTAAGCCTTGAAAAACAACTAAAAAATAATTATTTGAACCACTATACTAATTGTGTACAACTGCACTGTTCAATACGGTAGGTTCAATCCACATTTTAATTTTAATTAAGAGTTCAGTTGTTGAATTTCACTTTTGAATGGGTAATAACCACAATAGCTACTAGCTACTGTACTGGATGGCATAGAGAAACATGTCCATCATCACAGAAGGTTCTGTTTTACAGTGCTGGTCTACAATGTCTAAAGCTCAGAATTTGTGTTGTGGAATTCTGAAGATGAGTGGAATGTGGCTTTTGCTTTCAATGTAACTCAAGTCTGGGAAAGAAATAAAATAATTAGGGGGAAATGTTTGGAAAATATGAAAAAGTTCAGTGATGTGGATGATGATTGAAAAACACTGGGGAGTTAGCTTAAACAGTTCAGGGTAAAAGGAAGATGGAAATGACTGAGCTGAAACCTAAAGCATATTAGTGATATTTATGACCTTCCCAGTGCATGAAAGATTATGAAACATTCCAATGTGGGCCACTTTGCAAGAGAAGGCAAGGAGCAGGGACAATTCTATTTATATCAAGAATGTTGTATTTTTCTTTTAAAATGTTTTATATTAAAACGTTTTTACTATAAATATGCATCATTTCAATAATGCAAGTTAAAATTTTTATTTAAAAAGTTTTGAGCTTTGTGTAATAACATTGACTTTCTGTGCCTTTTCTCATCTTTGAAAAAACTTCCTGGCATCCCATTTCCATTCTTGTCTTTAGCTCTCCCACACTAAGTGAGCATCTACTCTCCTATCGAAGCTTCATGTATGTTTCTGAGCTTGAATGCCATTTCTTTTTTATCTCAAATATCATTTATTATTTTTCTCCTCTGTCTTCAAGCATACCTTCTCTATGATTTTCCCTTCAGTCTATAAATATACATAAGGTTTCTGTGTCAAATCTAGGTTGATCCTACTTTTCCGTCACTCTCCTTCTTTTTCCACCAAATTTTCTAAAAAAAATGGCTTCAATTTGTTGTCTCCAATTCCTCATTATAATTTACTCAGCAATTCTGAAATTTCAATTTTTCCTCTAAGCATCAAATTGCAGTATCATTTACCAACATCTCCAGTTATTGTTGTCAACAATTACTACTGTCAATTCTAGCAGAACATTTACAGTTCATCTTTTCCTTGGTAAATATGTTCACCACTCCATTTACCTGTTAATGACTCCAAAATCTGTCTTATATATATATATGAGACAGAGATATCTGAGCATATCTACAATTGCCCATTAAGTAAATATTTGCACAAATATTTGCCATAGGCAATTCAAACTTTGCTTTAACGTGAACTGGTCATCTCACCAAAATTTCCTCCTCCTGTTCCTCCTCCTGTACCAGGTAGCAATGATTGATACCTCCTTAAAATCCCTCTTATTCAATCCATCCTTTCTACCCCCCACATCATTGACTTCAAGCAAATGTAACTTAGTCACAAAGCCTGTGACTTTCAATTTCACCCTTCTCCAATCCATTCTCCAAACTGCCTCCTGCATGACCTTTCTGGTATTAAATCAGCTACATTAGTTCCTTTTCTGTTTCCTTTATTGTTAACTTGCTTTTCTGCTACAGCTCTCTCATAGTTTCTCTCACTTTTAAAAATACCTATTGGCCACATAAATACATTTTTTCTTTTTTAAGAGAAAACAAACATAGAAATTTCAAGGTCTTATCACTGCATTGAGAATCTCCTGAAAAACATGCAAATATGACACTTTTCCTTCAGTTTCACCTTCCCTTGAGGGTCTTTCACAGTCACACTGCCACCAACAACATGCTACGTTCTGAAGATACCACTTCTCTGATAAATTTTGGTTTCAGACAATACCCATTCTCTTTACACAATATTTAGAGAGTGATCAAGTATAAATAAAATTATGACTAAATGTTATAAAATATATAATTAAAATTTTAGGGAGGACTGTAAGAAAATCAGCAAGGAAAATTACAAAAGTAAGATTTATTTGTTTTATTATTCTAAATCTTGCTGCCTTTTTTGTTTTTAAAAAGCTCTATAGATCTCTTAGGCCAACATTTTACACGAAGAGACAGTAGGCTTCTAACATAGCTGTTCCACTGCTTTCCTAGTTTATGAGTAAATAAGCCAAGATCAATAGAGTGCTGTTTCCATTGCCTCTTTATTGGCTTGTGATTGTCTGTGCAGAGGCTGATGCCAGGCTCTGGCAGAACTTTAATGTGGACTCACAGTTATGGATACATGATTCACATCTAAAAATCCAATGAGAATCAGAGTTGGCAGGCACGAGCCTGGCAGCTTGGTAATTATTTTGATGATGTGAAAGTTATTTTTTAACTTTCCTATAAAATATATGTGAATAATATGACACTCCTTTTAGAAGAATTCAAGGAATATTTCATGGCCGTTGTGAATAGAAAGTTGCTCTTGATAATGCAACTAGGACTAGTCTCAAGACACAATTGGCTCAGTGGCCTAATTACCGTCAATGCCATCAGTGAGAAAGGTTTGTTATTATTCTTAAATTACTAGCTTAAATAATTTCCAATATTCTATCAGTTTGTGCCAGATAACTCCACACAGAAAATCAGTCAGCTTAAAAACCTGAAGACAGATTTTGCAGTTAATTTGTATGGGTTTGGGTAGGGGGAGGCAGGAGACATGGGAGTGCCACTTTAATAAAAACTACATGGTCACATGTTCATTAATCATCTTACATCTTAGGCTGGGCACAATGGCTCATGCCTATAATCCCAGCACTTTGGGAGGATGATGTGAGAATCTCGCTTGAGTCTGAGAGTTTGAGACCAGTCTCAGCAATGTAGCCAGACCCCAATTCTACAAAAAATAAGAATTAGCTGGTCCTGGCGGCTTGCGCTTGTAGTCTTAGCTGCTCAGGAGGCTGAGATGAAAGGATTGCTTAGACCTGGGAAGTCGAGACTGCAGTGAGCTAGGATCACTCCACTGCACTCCAGCATGAGCAGCAGTGAGACCTTGTCTCTCAAAAAAAAGTTTGATAATGTCTCAATAAAATAAAATTTGTCCTTATTCAATGAGAGCGTCCCGTAAGAAGCATGTGAAACATGATTAAATTGCTTTAGTTCACACATGAATTAAATCTTTCATGTCACAAGCATATCTGCATCGGCCCTATGTGTGTACTTATAGTGATGTGTATATTCATAATAATGATCCTGAACCTTTTCATAGAAAATCCTCATTCTTTTTTAGGACATAGCTTTCGTATAGTTTCAATGTTAAGATTAATTTAAGGTTAAAATTAATTTAATTGCAACAAGAGTCTTTTTTTTGTTGTTGTTTTTGTTTTTTTTTGAGACAAAGGCTGGAGTGCAGTGGCATGATCTTGGCTCTTGGCTCACTGCAACCTGTGCCTCCAGATTCAAGCGATTCTCCTGCCTCAGCTTCCCAAGTAGCTGGAACTACAGGCAGGTGCTAACATGCCCAGCTATTCTTTTTTCTTTTTTGTGTGTTTAGTAGAAACCAGGTTTCACTATGTTGACCAGGCCGGTCTGAAACTCCTGACCTCAAGTGATCTATCCACCTTGGCCTCCCAAAGTGTTGGGATTACAGGCATGAGCCACCGCACCCAGCCCTCAACCAGAGTCTTTTTTTTTTTTTTTAACTTTTAAGTTAAAAGGTACATGTGCAAGATATGCAGGTTTGTTACATAGGTACATGTGTATCATGGGGGTTTGTTGTACAGATTATTTCTTCACCCAGGTAACTAACTAGTACCCATTAGTTATTTTTCCCTGATCTCTCTTTCTCCCACCCTTCACCCAAAAGGCTCCAGTGTGTGTTGTTCCCGTTTACGGGTCTGTGTGTTCTCATCATGTAGCTCGCACTTATAAGTGAAAACTTGTGGTACCTGGTTTTCTGTTCCTACATTAGTTTGCTAAGGATAATGGTCTCCAGCTCCATCCATGTCCCTGCAAAGGACACGGTCTCATTCTTTTTCATGGCTGCATAGTATTCCATGGTGTATATGTACCACATCTTTTTATCCATTCCATCATTGATGGGCATTTGGGTTTATTCCATATCTTTGCTATTGTGAATAGTGCTGCATACACGTGCATGTCTTTCATAAAAGAACAATTTACACTCCTTTGGGTATATACCCAGTAATGGGATTGCTGAGTCAAATGGTAGTTCTGTCTTTAGGTCTTTGAAAAATTGCCACACTGTCTTCTACAATGTTTGAAATAATTTACACTCTCACCAACAGCGTATATGCATTCCTTTTTCTCCACAACCTTGCTAGCATGTTATTTTTTAACTTTTTATAATAGCCATTCTGACTTATATAAGATGGTATCTCATTGTGGTTTTGATTTGCATTTCTCTAATGATCAGTGATACTGAGCTTCTTTTTCATATGCTTGTTGGTTGCATATATGTCTTTTTTCGAGAAATGTCTGTTCATGTCGTTTGCCCACTTTTTATTGGGGTTGTTTGTCAATTTAAGTTCTTTTTAGATACTGGATATTAGTCCTTTGTCAGATGCATAGTTTGCAAAAATTTTCTCCCAGTGTGTAGGTTGTCTGTTCACTTTGTTGATTGTTTCTTTTGCTGTGCAGAAGCTCTTTTTTTAGATCCCATTTGTCAATTTTTGCTTTTGTTGCAATTGCTTTTGGTGCTTTTGTCATGAAATCTTTGCCCATGCCTATGTCCTGAATGGTATTGCCTAGGTTATCTTTCAGGGTTGTTATAGTTTGGGGTTTACATGTAAGTCTTTAATCTATCATGAGTTAATTTTTGTGTATGGTGTAAGGAAGTGGTCCAGTTTCAATTTTCTGCATATGGCTAGCCAGTTATCCTAGCACCATTTATTAAATAGTGTATCCTTTGCCCTATTGCATTTTTGTCAGGTTTGTCAAAGATCAGGTAGTTATAGGTATGTGGCCATATTTCTGGGCTCTCTATTCTATTGCATTGGTCTATGTGTCTGTTCAAGGTACTGATGTACCTTGCTGTTTTGGTTACTATAGCCCTGTAGTATAGTTTGAAGTTGGGTAGTGTGATGCTTTCAGCCTTTTTAAAAAAATATTATCATAAGAGTTTATTATAAATCAGTTTCATAGACCACAAGGAAATAAAAGGACTATGTACAGCCTTATGGGAAACAGGCAGGGAGCTAGGAGGGCCAAGATGAGTCTAGGGCCTGGATGGGCACATTCTCTGGGGAGGGGAAGGGAAACCAGACAATCTGTAGAGACTCCATGAACAGCAGCATAGCAAACAAACAGGTCTGTGGTAAAGTGGCCCTGAGGAATCAAGCCCTCCTCTCTGCGGAGCTACTTCCATACTCCGTGGCCAAGAGTCAAAGAAAGCCTCGCATCCCAGAGGGAGGAGGCTGTATTCCCAGAGAGGGCAGGCTGCATTCCCAGAGGGGGCATGCCCACTGGAGTCCAACTTCCAGGGGTGTGCCCACTGGGAGACCCATAGGAGGCATCATACCAGGAGGTAGGCCCAACATGCCTGCAAGAGAAAAGCCCCAAGAATATAGCTCAAGTGTCTATCTTGAAAAGGTATCAAAAAACTATAAAGCTGTCCACCAAGTTCTGATATAAATGGACCATTCCACCATCTCAGCAGTTCCTAAAAAACTGACATTTGAGCCTAACACCTAGGGTTCCCAATGGCTTTGTTCTTTTTGCTTAAGACTGCCTTGGCTTTAGACTGCCATGGCTATTCAGGCTCCTTTTGGTTCCGTAAGAATTTTAAAATAGATTTTTCTAGTTCTGCGAAGAATGTCAGTGGTAGTTTAATGAGAATAACACTGAATCTATAAATTGCTTTGGGCAGTATGGCCACTTTCATATTGACTCTTCCTATCCATGAGCATAGAATGTTTTTCATTTGTGTCATCTCTGATTTCTTTGCATAGTGGTTTCTAGTTCTCCCTGTAGAGATCTTCACTTCCCCTGTTAGCTGTATTCCTAGGTATTTTATGCTTTTTGTGGCAATTGTGAATGGGAGTTTGTTCGTGATTTGGCTCTCAGCTTGACTGTTGTTGATATATAAGAATGCAACCAGAGTCATTTACAATTCTAAAATGAGTGTGCTTTGAATAGTAACCTTCATCAACAAGTGTATATTTTTTGAATCACAGAGCTAGAAAGTTCCTTTGAAATTATGTCACTTATTGATTTACAAATCTGTTTATGGATCAAGATCACATGGGTAGGTTTTTGTTTGTTTGTTTTTTAAATAAAAAGAAGGTAAATCTCTAGGACTTACCTAAATCTGATAATTTGAGAATCAGCGTTCTTAAGAAATTCCTTAAATATGGCTGATGCTGATAGACAGCTTGTTTAGGAAACTAAGAATAAATTTATTATTTCCAGTTTGTAGAAGATTGAGGCAGGCCAAAGGAGGTAAAGTGACTTCCCCAAATAACAGCAGATCTGACACAAGATTCTAAGTTTCTCAACTTCTAAACCTATGGAATTTCTGTGAAAAAATATAGAATCTTCTAAATTATCTGAAAGAAGTGAATTAGTTAAAAGAATTACCCAAAACAGTAGAAAATGTGTAGTTTCTGTGGTTTCCTATGATGTCTAATAGATACAAAGCTGTTTGCTTCCATCTTAGGTGTTGTTGGTCCAGATTCTGAGTAAATTATATGTTTGCTTGAAATTTGCTGGCAGGAATTGAGGCCATGCCAGTAAATATGTTACTTGTGACAAGAGCAAGAGTATTAATGTCGATAAAATATTCCTATTATAATTGTATTTTACTCTCTCATAATTCTCTAAGAAATTCAATGTGATATTTTCCTTCAACTTCCAGCTTTGTGGTTTTTATAAGCTGGATTTTCAAATGACATTGAAATGAAGCATTTTGTTCTAAAAATACATTCACTTGCTCCATAATACAACATTCCTAAGACATGAGCAATTACTTTTTATGCTGCTGCAAAGCTACAATCATACTAAATTCTAGCCAAGTCAATAGGTTCAACTACAGCAGCCATTACATGAATCATAAATCATGGAAAAGGACTCATATAATTCATTGTGTGTGTTTTTTAAATCTCTGAAGAACCATGCATTAATAAAGCAGCTAAAATCGACATGATCTTCATTAATTTCTACCTGTTGACATCCTTCAGTTTTACCTTAGAACTCACTGTTGATAATAAGCACTCTGAAACATTTATATGGTTCAGAATTCAGCTCTAAGAGCATTTGGTTGAATAGCATTCTAGGTCTTTAAAAATGATTTGTTTACAATAGTAATTATTTATTTTCATGCTGAATTGAAATTGCAGTTCTCTCTATGGGAAACTATTGCTATTCCATTATTTATTGGTTCTAGTGAGTACATTAAACTTTGATAAAGTAGACAATCCTTTTATTTTGCCATTGTAAAGTGTCTTCTAAAATATACCAGCCAGTGCACTTTCCTGCTTTTAAATGAAAAGCAGAGGAATGTCATCAGTGTGCTTTGAAGCTTTTCATGAGGTTCGATAATCATGGTATATGCCAGAGAAGTAGAGCCTTTGAAGAACAGAGTACTAGCTCTGTTCTGAAATAGCAGGTTCAGATTCAGTGCAACCACGGCAAAATGAGGGGCAGAAATAGAACATCTCTAAGGAGCTTTTAGCTCCAAAGTGCTATATGATTTTGTAAATGAGAGGTTGGACCTCATCTGTACCGACTCTTGATCATCTTAAATTTCTAGCATCAACCTCTTATGTCATCTTTAGATTTCTATGAGAAGTAGAGAGGATATTCTAATTAATTGGGGTTTAATCTTAATTAACTAGTAAAAAGAATAATTACTGAGAACACCGATTTGCTGAGCATTCCAACTGATCAAGTGATGTGAATACTATCTGTGCAACAAACATGAAGATAAATGCCTGATAAAACTCATCCTTGTTCTATGCTCCACTCATACCCATTCACTTTCTCTTGTCTTGTCAACCATTCTTTTCTTTTCTTTTGTTTTTTGAGACTGGGTCTCACTGTTGCTTGGGCCGGAGTGTAGTGGTGTGATTATAGCTTGCAGCAGCCTCAAAGTCCTGAGCTCAAGTGATCCTCCTGCCTCAGCCTCTGGAGTAGCTAGGACTAAAGGCACATACCACCATGCCCAGCTCTTACCATTCTTAGGGAAAGCAAATAGAATAGAAACGACTCAGACTTCCAACAGTTGGGACTTCAGATTGTTTTTTCCTTCTGTTCCTAATGTGTTGTCAGAAAAATGGGCAAAGATAATTAGACAAATAGCCTAATCTATTTAAATTTATTCTGAGATGTTTTATAGATATTTTGTAAAATGACGTTGTTACAAGTGCTTTGGGGGTATCCCATGCTATTATTGGTTGTGTTTTAAAACCATGTTTTGCCAGGTGTGGTGGCTCATGCCTGTAATCCCAGCCTTTTGGAAAGCTGAGGCAGGCAGATCACTTGAGGTCAGGAGTTCAAGACCAGCCTGGCCAATATGGCAAAATCCAGTCTCTACGAAAAATACAAAAATTAGGTGGGCATGGTGGTGCACACCTGTAGTCTCAGCTACTTGAGAGGCTGAGGCAGGAGAATTGCTTGAATCTGGGAGGCAGAGGTTGGAGTAAGCTGAGATTGTGCCACTGTACTCCAGTCTGGGCAACAGAGCAAGACTCCATCTCAATAAATTAATAAATAAGAAATAAAACCATGTTTCTAAATATGGAGTATATTTTAAACATAAAATATGTGTAAGATATAAGATGATAATTCAAATGCACACTCTGTCTAATATTTGGTTTTAGAAATTGTTATCATTTCTATCTTGAAATATCCTCTATCATTCGGAATTTCATTCCCTTTCCTCTCAGCTCAGAGGAAATTAAATCATAAATTTTGTGTTTAACATTCCTTTGCTTTGCTTTTTGACTTTTACCATATATCTATGCCAAAACAGCATATTGTCTAATTTTTGCATCGTTTTAGTAGAAATTACATTGCATGCGATTATGTATTATTTGCTTTTTAATTTTATTACACATTATGTTCCTGAAATTCCTTCATATTGTTGTTTGAGGGTAAATACATTTATTCTCACTGTTGTCTAGTGTCAACACAATGTGAATATACCAAAATTTTTTTATTTATTCCTTTGCTAATGTATACTTAGGCTACTTATGTAACTATTCATTCTATTATAAATATTTTTGTTCAAATGAACATGTTTTCAAAGTTCTCTAGGGTAAATATTCACATGTCGAATTACTAAGTTACAAGTTCAGCTTTGTTAAAGAATATAAATTTGTTTTCCATGCTTGAAGCAATTGACATTCACATAGTTGTTTTAGAAAAGTTTCATTCACATCACATCTTACTAACCCTTAATATTGTCAGACTTTTATAGTTGTCAATTTTGTGAGTCTGGAAATGTATTTCATGGTTATCTCAATGTTCATTTCCCCAATTAATGTTTAGGTTGAATATAATTTTATATGTGTATTTGTTTTTCATGACTCCTTTTCTGTGACATACCTTTTCATGGCTTCTGCTGCGCCTTACTGTTAGGTTGCACAGTCTTTTAATAGACAATATTTCTTCGTGTATTTTGGATGCTACTTCATCTTCTTTCTCCCAGTTTGTGACTTGTGTTTTACCTTATCAATGGTAACTTTTGATGCCATAAAATTGTATTAATCATTTCCTGTGTGTGTGACTTTTTGCATCTTATTTGTCTTTCCCTAACTGACAACATAAAGATAAATTTTATATTATCTTTTAAAAGTTTCATAGCTTATCTTCCACATTTCTTAGACAACTAATAGTTTTATATGTAATGTAAGAGTTTAATTTTTCACCTTTATAACAATAAACAGTAGTCCCAGTACTATTTATTGAAAACTCCTTTCACTAACCTATAATGCCAGTTCTGTCATAAACCAAGTTTCTGAAAATATGTGGGGCTCTTTTTCTGGAGGGGGAGAAAAGGAATGTCTGTACTGTTCAATTGGTTTACACCTGCACCAATACTAGGTTATCTTAATTACTACAAACTTTATATTACATCTCAATGCATGATATAAAGACATTTTCCCCACATTTTTATCTTCTTTAACAGCATTTTACCTATTCTTGGGTCTTTGTACTTCCATATACCTTTTTGATTCAGCCTTGCAAATTCCAAAAGAATAATCTTTTGGAAGGTTGACTGACTCTGGTTTCAGACTATTGAGCAATTTGAGAAGAATTTATATCTCTACAATATTAAGACTGAATTCATTTCTTCAGACTGTATAAAGCTTGCACAGACTGTACGGTCTTCAGACTGTACAAAGTCAAAAATTCAGACTGTATAAAGACTGAATATTCTTTATACAGTCTTGTGTCACATAGTGACATTTCAGTCAACGATGGACTGTATATATCATGATGGCCCAATAAGTTTGTAATAATGTATTTGTACTGTACCTTTTTATGTTTAGATACACTTAGATACACAAATACTTAGTATTGCATTGCAATCGCCTTTAGTATTCCATACAGTAATATGCTGTACAGATTTCTAGCCTAGGAACAACAGCTTATTACATAAAGCCTAAGTGTGCAGTAGGCTATACCATCTAGGTTTGTGTAAGTTCACTCTATGATGTTTGCCTAATGATAAAATCGCTTGACTACATATTTCCCAGAACATATATCCCTGTTGTTAAGTGGTGCATGACTTTATCTTGGGCTTTTAAATGTCTTTCAGATGATTATGTAAGTTTGTCGATAAAGATTTTATAACTTTGCTAAAGTTTTACTGTGTATTTCACATTTTTAATATTATAAAAAAATTACACTTTTAAAATAACAGACTACAGTTTTTAGAACACTTTTAGATTTACAGAGAAACTGATCAGATAAGAGAGAATTTCCATCTACCTCATTCCCACTCGACACAGTTTCCCCATTCATGAACATCTTACATTTGTGTGGTACATTTGCTCCCATTAATGAACCAATATTGATATAGCAGTATTAACATATCAAATGAAACCTGAATAAAAGATGATACTTCACCTTTTATTCAGATTTCATTTGATTTCACCTAATGTCCTTTTTCTGTTTCAGGATCCCATGGAAGCCACCATGTTACATTTAGTCATCATGTCTTTATAGGTTCCTCTTAACTATGATACTTTCCTAGACTTTCCTTGCTGTTGATGACTGTGGCTATTTAGAGGATTACTTACTGGTCAGGTATTTTGCAGAATGTTCTGCAGATAAAGTTCATCTGATGTTTTTTCTCATGAATAGACTGGGGTTATGAATTTGAGGGAGGAAGACCACAGGGGTAAAGCGTCACTTTCATCACGTCATATCAAGGGTACTTACCTTACTCTCTACATGATTTGTACCTGTTGGTATAACATCTATCTAAAGTAGTGTTTGTCCTTTTTATCCATTGCAAAATTATCCTCTCATCCCCTGACCCCTCATTTTGTACTTTTAGAAGGAAGTCACTATACGTAACCCACACTTCAGGATGGAGAGTTATGCTGCCTCCAAAATTACATTTTCCTTTCTTTGAGACGGGGAAGGAAAGCCTGGCTGAGTGCAGTCATGCAATCATGGATCACTGTAGTCTCGACCTCCCAGGCCCAACCAATTGTCCTGCCCCAGCCTCGCAGGTAGCTTGGACCACAGGCATGTGGCACCACACCCAGCTAACTTTTTAAAGTTTTGTAGAGATGGGGTCTCTCCGTGTTGCCCAGGCTGGTCTTGAATTCCTGGGCTCAAGCCTTTCAAAGTGCTGAGGTTACAGGTGTGAGTCACAGTGCCCAGGCTAAAATTATATTTTCTAAATTTTATTAATATAGTTCTTTGCTGGTGAACAGAAATTAGTACATTTTTTATATAACCAGAAAAATTGCTGAACTCTCTCATGATTAATATTTCTTTTTTATGTGTTTTAATATAGACAATAACATCCTCTGCAAATAGTTTTGGTTCTTGCATTTTGATGCTTATTTCTTTTTATTGCCTTACACTGTTGGCCAGATGCCCCAGTATAATTCTTAATAAAAATGTTGATATTGAATATACTTATATTTTTCCTGTTTTACCCATTTATCTGCTTTAATTTAAAGTGTACCTTGGTTGATTGTATCCTCAAGAAGCTTGCAAAAGCAAATTTGGGAAAACAGATTTTTTTTTAACCAAATGTGGTAGATTATATTATTTTGCAGCAATTAATTTCTTTTCAAAATTCAGCCATAGTAGCATGAAGCTCTGGTTAAGTTACCTAAAACACAACCGCAGTTCAATTTTGTGACACAGCTAGGAAGTATACACCTTTGTTTCTGTGCAACTGTCACCTCTCCTGCCCCCTGGGTATCCACAATACGCTTTCTATTATTTCATTTTCTCTTTTTAATTCCTAACATCTGTATTAAGATTCAAATCTGCCTTCTGTTTCTGCTCTGTAAACAGGCATCCTGACTGTCATCTACATACCAGAGAATAAGACTTTTTTCAAAAATTGCAGCTCTAGTAATATTTTTTATCTTACTAAAACATCTTAAACGTGTTGCCTTAAAATTCTGACCCTGATGTTCAAAGTCCTCTTCAAACTAATGTCGATGTTTATTTTTTCAACATGTATCAGCATTGCTCCTTTAATTTCCAAAGATACATTTATTAAATTCACAGTATGACTTGATAGTAAGGTGGAATTTAAAATGAATTTTAACCTCATACAGGGAATGTTTTTCAGAAAATAGGATATCAGCCTTTTAAAGGTTCTGCAGTAATGTGTTAATCTGCTGACAATGTTTAACGCACTAATCCAACTAAGGGAAATCAGAAAACTGTTTTTTTAACCTGCTGCTGACCTATTGTACTCTCCTGTGAAAGTCCGCCTGTTCTTGTTTGCTTGCCTGTAAAACAGTAATCATAAAATGTTTAATTCTTGAGTATCAACAGGTGAATTATATTCATTGTGGATAACCTTGATTTAAAATCCTTTTTGGCTTAATTACACAGAGTAGAGGGGAACTATCTTTAGTTGAAATTACATACTAACTCTTGTTTACTTTCACTCTTTCTCCAAGCAATTTACTGCCCAGCAAAAAGCACCTTTTATGAAAAAATTAATATTGTCTTATTTTCAGCAATCTCTGAACAATTGTTTCTTAGTTATATTTTTAAGCTGATACATTTTTATTACTTTGAGAGGCAACGCTTATTATCTCTAGCTTGGTGTGAGGAGTAAGGATGAGAGGTGTCAAGAAAAAAACATCAAGTAATGTTTTCTCATCTAATCACTAATTTTAGTTTTTAAAACAGAAGTGCCTTGATACTTAATGGTGGGCCTATCAAACTATACGTATTGCCTTCGGATAATTTCTAATTTAGTTTGAATATGGATTACAGCTTTCCTAATTCTGTCACCTTGGTTATATGACTTAATCTCTCTCAACCTCTGCATGCTCATGTATAAAGTGAGTATTATACATTTTTTGATCTGTACACAAAATACCTTAAATAATGACTATGGAGCACTTAGCATTGTGGGAGAAACACTGGTTTGTTCAAGTGTCAACTGTTACTATTTGCTTAATAAATTAAGGTTCCAGACCATTAAACATACACATAATCTCACTTTTAGAAATACTCAATTTCTGTTGATTCTTTGAAGAGACAAAGGATTACGATTACTTCGTTTTCCATGGAAGGACTGTAAACCTCTGAAGTATGAAAGATTTTTGTTTCACCCAAATATATATATATTATGTTTTATGTAAGGAATTGACTTCTAAGAATTCATGTACAAATTACATTTTTACATTTAAATGAATTTTAATAAGTAGACAGATTTCACCATTTACAAATGTTACTATACTATGTAGCCACACCTCACTTAGAAGATGCATCAGACATGTGGACTAACATTTGGAATAGTCAGAGTTATAAAACATGAGACCAGAACTTCTCAAGTGTGGTTCTCCAACTGCATCATCCTCATCATCTGGGGCCTTGTTAGAAATACTAAATCTTGGGCCCCATACCAGACCTACTGAATCAGAAACCCTGCGGTTGGAGCCAACCGATCTGTGTGTTAACTCATCCTCCATGGGATTCTGACTCTGCTGCTTTATGGGAACAATTGCATTAAAAATGACAAAGATGAAGAACAACACTGGGGTGCAATTGTACGAGAAAGGAGGGAGTGATCATATCTTCTTTGCTTGACAAAAATGTGAGATAGACATTACTTTTGAGTTGGTAGTTTGTCCTTAAACTGAGAAGCAATGCAGAACAGAAATATTTAGTCTGGAAAAATTAGGATGTATTTCCAGAAAAACAAGGTGGGGACAAGAGTTATGTCTCCACGTTACTTTTAGGGAGTTGGGAGTTCTTCAGAATTCACAGAGCAGAGGACAAGAGAAAACTTCAATGTATTTAATTGAAAATATTTCTATAAATTTCTAGGCTACAGAGTTGGTTTTAAAAAACTCAACAAGTCACTTTATGGTTTACCATGTAATTAAGAACTTTCCAGCACCTAATGTTTCAGTAGTGGGACTACATCATCAAAAAGCAGGGATAAAAAACTCAAGATGGGTGGGGAATTGCTATTCTCAAGGTCTTGGGATTCTTAAATTACTAACTAAGATCAAGAAAAAGATGAAGTCTACATCTTAACCATTAAGAGAGGTGTAAATTTTTTAAACTCGGCAATTTACTATTCCTACATCCTGGTCACTAAATATGTATTCCAAACTGGGTGGATTAGAACTAACTTACTTTTAAGGTATTCCTTTCTTGAATGAATTATGTGAAGGTTAAAATTTAAAACAGACAAAACCCCGAAAACCTTACTAACAGACAATCCTGCGCATTTCAACCAGAATGTGCTGCTTGGCTTCACTGAGCAAATTTGTGATTGCCCTGAGGCAAGCAATTCCCTTTCGCTCCTGACCTTCTGCTCTCAGCCCTGCTTTGCCTGCTATGAGGTTTTTTTGAGTTAGAAATATGTGATCCTGTACATATGTTTGGAAATAATGTTATTCTGGCTTCAAGGCATAAATTCTGTTACTTAAATTGTCAACTTGAATGTGCATGTTAAGACAGAAAGGTCTAGGAAGTATTTGATCTCATTCAGCAGCCCCCTGACCTGTTCTGCTAACACTGTCACCTACTAAGGAGAAAACAAACCCAAGGTTTTGCTTTGGTTTTTAATATATTTTTCTCTTCTTCTTTTGTCTTTAGTAAGTATTCACCTTTCTAATCAGGGTCAGGGAAGTCACCAGTGTTATAAGACCATTAAGATCGTGTTAAAGTTTTGGGGCTTAAAAATGTCTTAGATGTCAACATCAAGTATAATCCTTGAACTGTATTAAAAATAGTTTTCCCCATCATTCATTTCTAAAAACTGTATTTGTCTGTTAATTTTTTTCAACATTGTGTTTTTTTAAAACTGTTTTTTATTTCCCTTACAGTTACGTGATTCTTCCACATTTTTTTCTCATTTATTTCACTCTTGAATTTCTTTGGGCTAACTTCTCACCATTTTCAAGCTCCTTACACCTTCTCTAGTTAACTGACACTCATCCTCTTCATGATTACACCTGCTCCTCAGATGCCCATCTTGTGGAGAATGCTCCTTCTCTTACCTTCTATGTTCCACAGGATCTCAAAACAAGGGTGGTGCTGTGATTTGAATGTGTTCTCCAAAGTCCATGTCTTAAAAGTATAATTTCTAATGCAACTGTCTTGAGAGGTGGGACCTCATGATTAGGTAATAAGGACTCTACCCTTATAAAGGAATTCATGCCATTATTTCAGGAGCAAGTTTGTTAGCACGAGATCAGGTCCTTTTTATAAAGATTGGGTAGGTCCTCTCTCTCTCCCATGTGATGTCTCCTGCCATGTTAAGATGAAACAAGAAGGTCCTCACAAGATTCTAGTCTTTTGATCTGGGACTTGGATCTTGGTTCAGTCCCAAAACCATGAGCCAAATAAATTTCTGTTCCGTATAAATTGCAAGGTCTCACATATTCTATTACAGCAGCACAAAATGTAGTAAGACGGGAGACATCTCCTAATTCACTAAGGTGGCTTCCAAACCACTATCCTTGCTTTCTTTAAAAAATTATTTTGAATGTAATTATTTTTATAACAATATAACATGAATATACTTTAAATTTTTAAATAGTTTTATAAAGGTTATTATTTATAATAATAATAGAAAAGTAGTCTCCAAAATACCAACCTTCATCCCCCAATCCAGAGATAACACTTTCATTTCTTAGCTGTTTCTTTTTGGAATTTACTACCAGATTGCTAAGTAGCATCTGCATATAATTTTTTTCTTTTCTTTCCATTTTTGATATTAGCTATTGATGTACTATAGAGGAACAGGAGGACCTTAACATTTATTACATTTACTTACCCCATCGACCCAGCCGTACTTTATTGCCTATAATCCTCCAAATATAGGTACAATTATTTAATATGTTATTTAATATTTAGATCAAGATTGAGTGTTTATGTTATTACGATCATGTGATTATATTCACAGCTGAGTCATGTAGTGTTCTACACTTAGATTTCTTTCCTTGTATACTTTTTTGCTTGATATTTCCTCATCTGGTAGTTAATTGTTATTTCTCTGTGAATCTTTAGTTTTCTGTTTAACTGTCACTATGTAAGACCAGTCTGGCCAACATGGTAAAACTCTGTCTCTACTAAAAAAAAAAAAATACAAAAATTATCTGCACATGGTGGTACACATCTGTAATCCTGGCAACTAATGAGGCTGAGGCAGGAGAACCATTTGGGGCCCAGGAGGTGCAGGTTACAGTGAGCCAAGGTCATGCCACTGCACTCCAACCTGGGTGACAAAGCGAGACTGTCTGAAAGAAACAAAACAGAGACGATCCAAGATGGCCGAATAGGAACAGCTCTAGATTGCAGTTCCCAGTGAAAATGCAGATGGTAAGTGATCACTGAATTTCCAAATGAATTTTTACTGCCCACACACCAGGAGATTCCCAGGCAGAAATGCACCAT
The DNA here is from genome assembly GCA_036589455.1 of Ateles fusciceps. Classification (NCBI taxonomy): domain Eukaryota; kingdom Metazoa; phylum Chordata; class Mammalia; order Primates; family Atelidae; genus Ateles; species Ateles fusciceps. Next base: position 6,015,042 of record JAZHEH010003404.1, on the reverse strand, counting down.
GAGTCTCCAGCACGGCTGTTTCAGCCAGTGCTGCGGGTCTCCGCACAAAAACTCACACAAATCCGAGCATCATCTCAACTGGCAACTGGAACACCTGGGAGACAGAGTCACCCGTTCAACTGAAAAAAAGGGGGCTGAAACAGAGAGCCAGCTGATCTGGCTTGGTCAGTCCCACACTCACAAAGACCAGCAATCTGAAACTCTCTGAATTGATATTTTCACAGCAAGCACAGCTGGACCCGGAATGATCCAGCTCTGTGGGGGTGAAGCGCATCCACAATTACCAAGGCAGTCCACCACTACCAAGGCAGTCTGCCATTACTGCAGGAGTCCACCATTACTGAGGCAGTCTGCCATTACCAAGGCAGTCAGCCATTACCAAGGCAATCTGCCATTACTGAGGCAGTCTGCCATTACAGAGACAGTCCACCATTACTGAGGCAGACAGCTATTACTGAGGCCGTTCTAACTATACCTCTATAAACAAAACCACAAGGAAGTTCACACAGCAGCTGGGCAGAGCCCACAGCAGCTCAGCAACGCCTCTGCTGGCAGACTGTGACTAGGCTACCTCCTTGCTGTACAGGGCATCTCTGAAAAAAGGCAGCAGCATGTCAGGAACTTAAAAATAAAGCCCCACCTTCCCAGGACAGAGTAGCTGGGGAAAAAGGTAGTTATGAGTTCTGCTGCAGCAGACTTAAAGGTACCTGCCCAGCAGCTCTGAACAGAACAATGGAGCTCACAGCTCAGCACTTGAGTTCCTATAAGGGACAGACTGTCTCCTCAAGTAGCTCCCTGACCCCCGTATATCCAAAGAGTCACCTCATAAAGGAGAGCTCTAGCTAACATCTGGTGAGTATCCTTCTGGAACAAAGATGACAGAAGAAGAAACTGGCAGCAACCCTTACTGTTCTGCACTGCTACAGGTGATCCCCAGGCAAGCAAGGTCTGGAGTGGACCTCCAGCAGTCCTATAGCAGAGGGGCCTGACTGTTAGAAGAAAAACTAAAAAACAGACAGAATTAACTTCATCATCAACAAAAAGGATGTCCACTCAGAGACCCCATCTGAAAGTCACCAACTACAAAGACCACAAGTAGATAAGTCCACAAATATGGGAAGAAACCATATTTGGTTTCTTCCCAAATATGGGAAGAAAAAGGGTGAAGACACCCAAAACCAGAACATCTCTCCTCCTCCAAGGGATCACAATTCCTCATCCAGCAAGGAAACAAGGCTGGATGGAGAATGAGTCTGATGAATTGACAGAAACAGGCTTCAGAAGGTGGGTAATAACAAACTTCTCTGAGCTAAAAGAACATGTTCTAACGCAATGCAAAGAAACTAAGAGCCTTGCTAATGAGAATAAACAGCTTAGAGAGGAATAGAAATGAATTGATGTAGCTGAAAAACACAACACGAGAACTTTGCAAAGCATACACAAGTTTCAATAGCCAAATCGATCAAGCAGATGAAAGCATATCAGAGATTGAAGATCAACTCAATGAAATAAAAGGAGAAGGCAAGATTAGAGAAAAAAAGAGTAAAAAGAAATGAACAAAGCCTCCAAGAAATACGGGATTATGTGAAAAGACCTAATCTATGTTTGATAGGTGTACCTGAATGTGACAGAGAGAATGTATCCAAGCTGGAAAACACTCTTCAGGATATTATCCAGGAAAACTTCCCCAATCTAGCAAGGCAGGCCAATATTCAAGTCCAGGAAATACAGAGAACACCACAAAGATATTCCTAAAGAAGAGCAATCCCAAGGCACATAATCATCAGATTCACCAGGGTTGAAATAAAGGAAAAAATGCTAAGGGCAGTCAGAGAGAAAGGTCAGGTTACCCACAAAGGGAAGCCTATCAGACTCACAGCAGATCTCTCAGCAGAAACCCTACAAGCCAGAAGAGATTGGGGGCCAATATTCAATATCCTTAAAGGAAAGAACTTTCAACCTAGAATTTCATATCCAGCCAAACTGAGCTTCATAAGTGAAGGAGAAAGAAAATCCTTTATGAACAAGCAATTACTCAGAGATTTCATCACCACCAGGCCTGCCTTACAAGAGCTCCTGAAAGAAGCACTAAACCTAGAAAGAAACAACCAGTACCAGCCACTCCAAAAACATACCAAATGGTAAAGAGCATCGACACAATGAAGAAACTCCCTCAATTAATGGACAAAACAACCAGCTAGCGTCAAAATGACAGGATCAAATTCACACATAACAATATTAACCTTAAATGTAAATGGGCTAAATGCCCCAATCAAAAGACATAGACTGGCAAACTGGATAAAATGTCAAAACCCATTGGTGTGCTGTATCCAGGAAACCCACCTCACATGCAAGGATACACATAGGCTCAAAATAAAGGCATGGAGAAAGATTTACCAAGCAAATGGAGAGCAAAAAAAAGCAGGAGTTGCAATCCTAGTCTCTGATAAAATAGACTTTAAACCAACAAAGATCAAAAGAGACAAAGAAAGCCATTACATAATGGTCAAAGGATCAATGCAACAAGAAGAGCTAATGATCCTAAATATATACACACCCAATACAGGAGCACCCAGATACATAAGGCAAGTTCTTAATGACCTACAAAGAGACTTAGACTCCCACACAATAATAGTGGGAGACTTTAACACTCTACTGTCAATATTAGACGGATCAATGAAACAGAAAATTAACAAGGATATCCAGGACTTGAATTCAGATCTGGACCAAGCAAACCTAATAGACATTTACAGAACTCTCCACCCCAAATCCACAGAATATACAACATTGTTCTCAGCACCACATCACACCTACTCTAAAATTGACCACATAATTGAAATAAATCACTCCTCAGCAAATGCAAAAGAACAGAAATCATAACAAACAGTCTATCAGACCACAGTGCAATCAAATTAGAACTCAGGATTCAGAAACGAACTCAGAATCGCACAACTTCATGGAAACTGAACAACTCGCTCTTGAATGTTGACTGGATAAACAATGAAATAAAGGCAGAAATAGAGATGTTCTTCAAAACCAATGAGAATGAAGATACAACGTAGAGAATCTCTGGGACACATTTAAAGCAGTGTCCAGAGGAAAATTTATAGCAATAAATGCCAACATAAGAAGCAAGGAAGGATTTAAAATCGACATCCTGTCATCAAAATTGAAAGAGCTAGAGGAGCAAGATCAAAACAACTCAAAAGCTAGCAGAAGACAAGAAATAAGTCAGATCAGAGCAGAACTGAAGGAGAGAGAGACACAAAAAAACCCTTCGAAAGATCAATAAATCCAGAAACTAGTTTTTGAAAAGATCAACAAAATAGACCACTAGCCAGATTAATAAAAAAGGGAGAAGAATCAAATGGATGCAATAAAAAATGATAAAGGGGATATCACCACCCATTCCACAGAAATACAAATCACCATCAGAGATTACTACAAAAAACTCTATGTACATAAACCAGTAAACCTGGAAGAAATGGATAAATTCTTGGACACTTGCACCCTCCCAAACCTAAACCAGGAAGAAGTCGAAATCCTGAATAGACCAATAACAAGGGCTGAAGTTGAGGCAGCAATTAATAGCCTACCAACCAAAAAAAGCCCAGGTCCAGATGGGTTCACAGCCGAATTCTACCAGACATACAAAGAGGAGCTGGTCCCACTTCTTCTGAAACTATTCCAAACAATCCAAAAGAGGGAATCCTTCCCAAATCATTTTATGAGACCAACATCATCCTGATACCAAAACCTGGCAGAGACTCAATAAGAAAAGAAAACTTGAGGCCAATATTTATGATGAACATAGATGCAAAAATCTTCAGTAAAATACTGGCAAACAGATTAGCTTATCCATCACAAACAAGTAGGCTTCATCCTGGGGATGCAAGGCTGGTTCAACATACACAAGTCTATAAACATAATTCACCACATAAACAGAACCAAAGACAAAAACCACATGATTATCTCAATAGATGCAGAGAAGGCCTTCCACAAAATTCAACAACCCTTAATGCTAAAAACTCTCAATAAACTAGGTACTGATGGGATGTATCTCAAAATAGTAAAAGTTATTTGCAACAAACCCACAGACAATATCAAACTGAATGGGCAAAAACTGGAAGCATTCCCTTTGAAATCTGGCACTTGACAAGGATGCCCTCTCTCACCTCTCCTATTCTATATAGTATTGGAAGTTCTAGCCAGAGCAAGCAGGCAAGAAAAAGAAATAAAGGGTATTCAATTAGGAAAGAAGGAAGTCAAGTGTCTCTATTTGCAGACGACATGATTGTATATTTAGAAGACCCCATTGTCTCAGCCCAAAATCTCCTGAAACTGATAAGTAACTTCATCAAAGTGTCAGGATACAAAATCAATGTGCAGAAATCACAAGCATTCCTATATATCAATAACAGACTTAAAGAGAGCCAAATCAAGAACGAACTGCCATTCACAATTGCTACAAAGAGAATAAAATACCTAGGAATAAAACTAACAAAGGATGTAAAGGACCTCTTCAAGGAGAACTACAAACCACTGCTCAAGGAAATAAGAGAGGACACAAACAGAAGGAAAAACATTCCATGCTCAGGGTTAGGAAGAATCAATATTGTGAAAATGGCCATAGTGCCCAAAGTAATTTATAGATTCAGAGCTATCCACATCAAGCTACCTGTGACCCTCTTCACAGAACTGGAAAAACCACCTTAAACTTTATATGGAAGCAAGAGAGCCCACATAGCCAAGTCAATTCTAAGCAGAAAGAACAAAGCTGGAGGCATCACGCTCTCTGACGTCAAACTGTATTACAAGGCTACAGTAATCAAAACAGCATGGTACTGGTACCAAAACAGAGATATAGACAATGGAACAGAACAGAGGCCTCAGAGGCAATGCCACACATCTACAACCATCTGATCTTTGACAAACCTGAGAAAAGCAAGCAATGGGGGAAAGGATTCCCTGTTTAATAAATGGTGATGGGAAAACTGGCTAGCCATGTGCAGAAAGCAGAAACTGGACCCCTTCCTGACACCTTACACTAAAATTAACTCCAGATGGATTAAAGATTTAAACATATGACTTAACACCATAAAAACCCTAGAAGAAAACCTAGGCAAAACCATTCAGGACATAGGTATAGGCAAGGACTTCATGACTAAAACACCAAAAGCATTGGCAACAAAAGTCAAAATAGACAAATGGGACCTAATGAAACTCTGGAGCTTCTTGTACAGCAGAAGAAACAGTCATTAGAGTGAACCGGCAACCAACAGAATGGGAAAAAATTTTTGCAATCTACCTATCTGACAAAGCACTTATATCCAGAATCTACAAAGAACTAAAACAGATCTACAAGAAAAAAACAAAGAAACCCATTCAAAAGTGGGTGAAGGACATGAACAGACACTTTTCAAAAGAAGACATATATGAGGCCAACAAACATATGAAAAAATGCTCATCATCACTGGTCATTAAAGAAATGCAATCAAAACCACATTGAGATACCATCTCATGCCAGTTAGAATGGTGATCATTAAAAAATCTGGAGACAGCAGATGCTGGAGAGGATGTGGAGAAATAGGAACACTTTTACACCGTTGGTGGGAGTGTAAATTAGTTCAACCATTGTGGAAGACAGTGTGGCAATTCCTCAAGGACCTAGAAATAAAAATTCCATTTGACCCAGCAATCCCATTACTGGGTATATAGCCAAAGGATTACAAATCGTTCTATTAGAAGGACACATGCACATGTATGTTCATTGCAGCTCTGTTTACAATAGCAAAGACTTGGAACCAACCCAAATGCCCATCGATGATAGACTGGACAGGGAAAATGTGGCATATATACCCCATGGAATACTATGCAGCCATAAAAAACGATGAGTTCGTGTCCTTTGTAGGGACATGGATGAACCTGGAAACCATCATTCTCAGCAAACTGACACAAGAACAGAAAATCAAACACCGCATGTTCTCACTCATATGTGGGTGTTGAACAATGAGAACACATGGACACAGGGAGGGAAGCATCACACACTGAGGTCTGTTGTGGGGGACTAGGGGAGGGACAGTGTGGGGTAGGGAGTTGGGGAGGGATAACATGGGGGAGAAATGCCAGATATAGGTGACAGGGATGGAGGCAGCAAACCACATTGCCCGTATGTACCTATGCAACAATTCTGAATGTTCTTCACATGTACCCCAGAACCTAAAATGCAATAAAAAAAAATTCCACTGGTCTGTATCTCTGTTTTGGTACCAGTACCATGCTGTTTTGATTACTGTTGCCTTGTAGTATAGTTTGACATCAGGTAGCGTGATGCCTCCAGCTTTGTTCTTTTTGCTTAACATTGACTTGGCTATGAGGGCTCTCTTTTGGTTCCATATGAAGTTTAAGGGGTTTTTTTCCAGTTCTGTGAAGAAGGTCATTGGTAGCTTAATGGGGATAGTGCTGAATCTATAAATTACTTTGGGCACTATGGCCATTTTCACAATATTGATTCTTCCTAACCCTGAGCATGGAATGTTTTTCCGTCTGTTTGTGTCCTCTCTTATTTGAGCAGTGGTTTGCAGTTCTCCTTGAAGAGGTCCTTTACATCCTTTGTTAGTTGTATTTCTAGGTATTTTATTCTCTTTGTAGCAATTATGAATGGGAGTAAGCTCCTGATTTGGTTCTCTGTTTGTCTGTTATCGGTGTATAGGAATGCTTGTGATTTCTGCACATTGATTTTGTATCCTGACACTTTGCTGAAGTTGCTTATCAGTTTTAGGAGATTTTGGCCTGAGACGATGGGGTCTTCTAAATGTACAATCATGTCTTCTGCAAATAGAAACAATTTGACTTCCTCCTTTCCTAATTGAATACCCTTTATTTCTTTTTCTTGCCTGCTTGCTCTGGCTAGAACTTCCAATACTATATAGAATAGGAGTGGTGAGAGAGGGCATCCTTGTCAAGTGCCAGATTTCAAAGGGAATGCTTCCAGTTTTCGCCCATTCAGTTTGATATTGTCTGTGGGTTTGTTGCAAATAGCTTTTATTATTTTGAGATATGTTCTGTCAATACCTAGTTTATTGAGAGTTTTTAGCATTAAGGGTTGTTGAATTTTGTGGAAGGCCTTCTCTGCATCTATTGAGATAATCATGTGCTTTTTGTCTTGGTTCTGTTTATGTGGCGGATTACATTTATAGACTTGTGTATGTTGAACCAGCCTTGCATCCCCAGGATGAAGCCTACTTGTTTGTGATGGATAAGCTTTTTGATGTGCTGTTGCAATCGGTTTGCCAGTATTTTATTGAAGATTTTTGCCTCTATGTTCATCATGGATATTGGCCTGAAGTTTTCTTTTCTTATTGAGTCTCTGCTGGGTTTTGGTACCAGGGTGATGTTATAATTTTTATAAAATGTGGCAGTTCAGGTGCATGGTGTAATGGTTAAGGGCAGCAGCTGAAGAATCTGACTGCCTATGTACAAATCAGGGCCCAGCTTCATATCACCTGTGGGATTTGGGGAAAGTTATATAACTTAAATGTGACTCACCTTTCGAATGTGTAAAATTGGGACATTCATTGCACTTATCTCATAGGTTGTTATAATTTTTTTTTTAATTAAGCTTTTCCATAATGCTAGGAGCATGTTTTGGTACCAAGTAAACTTTCAACATTATTCTGCTTATGAGTTACATGAACAATAATTAAGGAATAATTAATAAATGTACATTAGTTAGATACTATTACATTAAAGATATTTGAAATTCCAGCTAATCTAAAAGTTGATCAAGTATTCTATCTTAAAAAAGTCATTTATTTTTGTTAACTAGGAGTCTCTTTCACAACATCTTACAGAAGGTAAGAAGAAACCACTAAAATATCAAAATCCTTATATGACTGGAATGAGACTGTATTAGTCTGTTTTCACACTGCTAATAAAGACATAACCGAGACTGGGTAATTTATAAAGGAAAGAATTTTAATGGACTCACAGTTCCACATGGTTGGCCTCACAATCACAGTGAGAGACAAAGGAGAAACAAAAGCACCTCTTACATGGTGGCAGGCAAGAGAGAGCTTGTGGAGGGAAATGCCCATTTACAAAACCATCAGATCTCGTGAGACTTATTCCCTACCAAAAGAACAGTATGGGGGAAACTGCCCCATGATTCAATTATCTCCACGTGGCCCCACCCTTGACATGTGGGGATTATTACAATTCAAAGTGAGATTTGAGTGAGTTCACAGCCAAACCATATCAGAGAATAATTCCAGATTCCTAGAATCAAAGTTGTTAATATATGTTATATGGACATTTATTGTTTATTGTTGTTATTATTCTTTTATGATTATTTCACTACTACCTAATACGTAAAAATTAGTGTAACAAACCAAATTTAAACCTCTGTTGCCAGTATTCAAGATGACAAGAAGCCATATTAGCATATGTAACTGGATGACATAAGCAAACACCAGCATTTAGAGCAGTTCAGGGAAGCATGAACAACCGATGAGTTTTGAAAAATTAAGAAGGATAAAACGTTGGAAAAGTAGAGCAAGGAGGGTGTGCATGACTTAAAACAGGTGGGATTGATTTAGAATGCCTTCCAAAAGGAAGTGTTGATTAGAAAGGAAATTCTTTTAATGTCCAAATCTGGTGGTAGCTTGTTTTTAAAAGTGATTCTTTTAGAAAGCAGCATGATCTAACTGACAGAAAAATAATGAGTTGGCAGCCCATTCAAATGAGAAAATTTTGTTAATCAAAAAATTTTTTTCTTGTTTAACACATAGCAAAATTTTGCTGCAATGTATTTTTCTGTCTGTTCAACTAAAAATAAAATCAGGATGGAGACTGCAGTTAGTTTTTTCTGTGTATAATCTGAATCTTTAGATTCTAAAATACTGTAGCTTTATTTCTGCCATCTGGTGGTAGAAAATATTGATGTTCTTGCAGTCTGTAAAGCTATATTAATTCTACATACACATGTATAATATACATTGCTTCCAAAGAAATAATTTGTCATAACTGAAATCAGCATGCATTTTAGTATATTGCACATGGAAAAATGGAATATATTTTCTGTCTTTAAATTCTTCAGTCAAAATGTATGATGACTTATTTATTAAATTATTTGCACACAATTATATTTTATTTGTATTAAATCCTATAAATAGGTTTTTTAAAAAAATACAGCTTACATGCTCTAAGGCAGCGGGCCCTACCTTTTTGGCACCAGGGACTGGTTTCATGGAATACAGTTTTTTCCACGAATTGGGGTGGGGGTGAGGGGGATGGTTTCAGGATGAAACTGTTCCACTGCAGATCATCAGGCATTAGTTAGATTTTAACAAGGAGTGCACGACCTAGACTCCTCACATGCACAGTTTACAGTGCGTTTCACACTCCTATAAGAATCTAATGGCACCACTGACCTTACAGGAGGTGGAGCTCAGGCCGTAATGCTCCCCTCACCTGCTGCTCACCTCCTGTTGCACAGCCCAGTTCCCCAACAGCCATGGACTGGTACTAGTCCACGGCCCAGAGTTTGGAAACCCCTGTTCTAAAAATATTTTTCTCCACATTCTTCTATGCAATGCATTTTTAGAACACCATAACATTTTCAAGTAGCTTTAGGATAAATTATTAATTTTAGTTAATATCTATTCAAGAATGGGCAAGTAAAATTGAATGCAAGCTATAAAAGCAAAGTGCAGTTATCAGTGGAGTCAAAGACAAATAGCTGGAAGATCGTTTTTGAGCATTTGGTACTTCCTTCACTTCTGCAAAGCCCAGTTTATTGTATACCTTCCTGATTATACACAGTAGGTAATGCAGTGGGAGTGTACGTAGTAGCAAAGTGGGGAGTGAGAGACTACAGACATTCAAGTCATTGCAGTAGAAATAAACTTAGGTTAGCTCAGGCTATGTAGTCTCCCCAGCTTCAGGTCAAATGTAACTGCTGACCTCTTCTAAGAACCTGACTGTGCTTATGACTGCCCTGAAAATATTTTGCTCTTACTAGGTTATTGGGAACCCCTACTGTTCTGTGGCTACCAAGAGGACTTTTGAACACTTCCTCTTAGAATGGTGTTAGTCCTGTGTGACTTATTTCTTTGTTTAAACCTTTGCAACTGCATATGCGAGAGGAATGGTTCAGCCTAGACAAAAACATGTTCAATACTGACTGAAGGTTTATTTGCTGTTTCCTTTAGGCCTGCAGCTCTTTTTCTTTCTTTATTTTATTTTAGTTTTTGGAAGCGTGGGGGAAGAACATGGAATTTGGAAGCAAACTACCTAGATTCTAGGCCTAGTTCCTTCTCTTACCTGACTTCATTGAATGATTTGAATCTTAGTAGATTCATATGTAAAATGGGGATAATGATAACACATATCTTACCTGCACCAGTCATTTTTTTGATGACCTATAAATATCCTGTTTCTTAAAGATTTTAAAAATTAGATTATTAAAAAATGTAAACAATATTCAGTGTCAACATTTGTTCTATTCTACTTGCTTTTTTCTATCACTGGGTCCAGCCAGTTCAAAACAAAGGAAGGAATAATATTTACTATAGAAGGAGAATATTGTTTGAAAGAGAAAAATTTTCCACAAAGGTCAATTTACAATGTAGCCTAAATATATGAGGAGCTACAGAATGTGCTTTAAGAATAACACTGATTTCCTTTCCAAATAACAACCCCATCAATAGCTGCCAAACTCAAGTGAAAACCTGCAATTAATGATGTATCCTTTTTACATTTTCATGACATCTCCTCTTCAAAACATCTCTACCACAGTGAAAACACTTTATGGGGGTCCAGAATTATTAGTTATCAAAAGCATCTTGACAGAAATAGACACTGGGATCTATGGGTCAGAGGCCAAGCAATGTGTGTTGGTAAGAAAAGGAGAGGAGACACTTTTCCTTCACCTTCAACTTCTTAATAAATTTTCCCAAAGCCAAGCCGTATTTCCATATTTTGTTTTTCAAAAAATTACAAGGGTTCACTAGAATATAATTACAATAAGTCTTCACAAGAGATGTAGATGCTTAGATGTGTTTTCCTTCAATGTTTTCTAAACTTTCTCTGAGTTTAAATTTGTTTTTTAAAAATGTGGTTTTGAGTTTGTACTGTGTGTAATTATCACTGTGGTAACCTTAGAAATAAAAATATCCCTAGCACATACAATATATCTAAAAACATTTCTGTAGATAACCTTGATATGTTGGAGATGGCACAGAAAATTTTCCATTCTCATTTAAGAAATCAGGGTGATAATTTTTGTCTTCCTAAAATTATTCCCCCACCAAATATATTGTGTTCACAATCATAAAAATTATGTTTAGTATGGTGACAGGTTGTGATCACAATTTTCTCTGTGCCAAGGAAAAATTTTTAAAAATACCAGTCTTGCAAGATTGCCAATTGTCATTTTACATTCTTTTCTCAATATATTTTTGAGAACTAGGTCTATGAAATACATAAGATAAAAAGGAAATAACTACACCTCAAATGATATTCTGTATGTAGTAAAGTCCTCTTAATCCTTGGTATTAGAAGGGCATACAAATTACAAATATGATTCTTTGTTGAATATCCTTAGAATGTGGGTTCATTCATTCACTGCAAGATCTAAGCCAAGAATTGTGCTAGGTGCTAAATATACAAACTGAAGTAAGTGGTAAGTGCAAAGATGTATAAGTTGCTAAGTGCTTAGTGATACATATAAATATTCAACGTGGACCCTACCTTCAAGGAACTCATAATTTCAAGAGAATGTAAGGGAGATAGATAGTTTACTATCCAGCATAATAAGAGCCATGTGGCAGATACTCAAAGGGAAAGGTAAAATCAGAAAGAATGACATATTCTTCTGGAGAATAAGAATGAAGAAGGCTGCACAGAATAGGGAAAAAGTAAAGGCTGTACGGAATAGATAAAAAAGAAACTGAGACTCTAATGAGGAAGAGCATATATATTTTATTTACCAGGTAAATATGGTGAGTAGAATGTGGGTAAGAATTGGCATTCTGAATACATAGGGTAACATATATAAGAGCTATGTATTGTATAAACTAATATTTAAATAACAGATTCCAAAAGAATAGAAAATAATTAACATGACATTATACATCTAATGGCCCATTTAATATTTTTAAAATTCCCTCATTGGAGTAATATCTACAAAAAGAATGAAGTTATTGTAAAACCTAATGTTTAGCCATTTTACCAATTTTTTCTGATCTAATATCTTAAGATGTCAGTAAATTACCCATGGTATAGATAATGCGAGAATGTGTTTAAATGCTAAGGAAGCATATGAAAATTTATGAATCTTATATTATCTCCTCAAGATATGTTACTGTGTTGTAAAATTAACTTTGATATTTTTATATCAAACCATGAGACTATTTTAGTATTTCAGTAATTTTGAAGTGTATTTTTTCAAATTTTATTTAGGTAAATATAAAGACTACAATGAATAAACGTTTTGTAGATGAATAGTGACTACCACAGAATTATAAATCTGATTGCACACAGGACTAAAAATTCTATTTAATTAATTAATTATTTACAATATTAAAATACTAAAACTAACCTAAATATTCAATAGTAGTGGAATTACTAAGTCAATTAAGGTATATCCATAAGCTGGAAATACTATGTAGCTACTAAATGCTGATTTTTAACAACAGCTTTTGGGAAAATTGTCAGGGTTAAATATAAAGTATGAAAATTGAACAAAACAGTTTAAAAATTTATTTAAAAAAAATCACTTTTCTGTTGTTGTTGCAGACACCCAATAACAAAAGAAGGAGCCTGAAATAGCATTTTACAGGTCTGAAACTCAGCTGACAGGTTGACCCAAGGGAGTTGCTCTTAGCCACTATCCAACACTGCCTCCCTGGCAAGTTACTAAAATGATCATGCTATCTTAATGTGCAATTGTAGTTGCTTTTAACTTTTTCTTTTTGCTTCACATATTGGCTCAACTCTTTGTAATTAATATGTATTAACAGTTCTATAATATACTTCATTATTTTTTGGAGAAACAAAAGTATGACAGAGAAGTTAGTATTGAGTTTATCAACTAGGCTAACTAAAAATTTCTCTTTGTCTTTCTCACCTATATTAGCTACTCTTGAAATAAATATGAGCGTTAATTGCTTCTATTCACATAACAGATGAAGATAGATGAAAGATATCTCATTTGTTAATTCATTCATTCATAGTGATAGCTAAAACTGTGGCCACTGCATTTCCTATAGTTGTCTAGTAAATGATATAATAAGATTCTACTTTCAATGTACATTTTGCAAAGAAAACATGCCCATTGTTCTTGGTAGTATCCTTTAGAAGTGACACCATATTCTAACACACTGGTTTAATAGCTAAATAAGCAATTACATTTGGAATAGCTAACTGCAAAGTTAACCTAGGTATATGGTAACCACCAATGATTGAGAGTGATAAAACTATACCAACTTCTGGAGTGCTAGTTGCACCTTAGATATATTAATTTAATTTTATTCACAACTCTCATTTTTACAGATGAATAAATTACAGCCCTAAGGCTTCTGTGAAACAATAATTCTAGCTAATCAGTAACAAAATTATGATGAGATTCATTCATATTTAAAACTTTCCATATCAAATTCATTTCACTTTGTAATATTGCCTCCGATTATTCTGATGTTTTACATATTTATTTGAAAATATTTAATAATTTATTTTTTCAGTCTTCTAATGAACACATTACAAATTTAAATGCAAATGTATTTGTTAAATGAAAAAGAAATCCTAATGAAACCTGTTCTGCTTTGAGTCATTTTGAGAGAGTATAATGTTTTTACAGTCTATATTATGTATTATATTATGTATATGCTGAGTGAATTTACAAAGCTTCTCTGTGATATTAACATAAGTTATTTAAGGTGCTCATGTGATAGAATATATAAAACTATATACATAATTCTTAAATAGATATTAGTTTAAGGCCATTAACTGGAGACATCAAATGGAGAATGTGTTTCATGGGAATTTTTTTATAAAAAGGAAACTGAGTAGCTATTATTTAGAATAGGTATGTATAGCTTTTGAAAATAAATCGTATATTTTTCTTCTTAATAATTTGAAGATTCTATTATAATGTTATAATCTATCTCACTTTTTAAGACTGTGTTTCTCACCCACAGCATCCTTAAATTTAAAACTGTGAGAAGTATGCTGGAACTATTTCTTATACTATGTCTCAATACGCACCAACCTATTATGCAAAAGAATGGTTCACTAAAAGCAATTTGGGAAAAGGGGGGAAATAATAAGCAATTCAGGAATCCATCAGAATCATTAATGGTCTAACAGAATCCAAAGGTAAATTTTTCAGAATCTATGAGAATACTGCATATACCCTGGGTAATACTCCGTAGTTATTGGTTTGTTCAACTGAGCATTGAAAAATATTTAACAATGGTGTATTTTATTTTTCTTCCTTCCTGGTACATAGATTACGAATTTTCTAGCTGCCAGTTATCTAAGTGAAGTCATGTTGTAGCTTGATGGCTATAGAAAACAGTTGTGTAATGCAGGATTTACTTCTGATATGGCTTGGGTCCATGTCCCCACCCAAATCTCATGTCAAATTGTAATTCCCAATGTTGGTGGTGGGGCCTGATGGGAGGTGATTGGACCATAAGGACAGATTTCCCCTTTGGTGTTGTTCTTGTGATAGTGAGTTATCACTAGATCTGATTTTCTAAAAGTGTGTAGCTCCCTCTTAAAAAGTGAGATAGATTATAGGAAAAAATAAGCAATTCAGGAATCCATCAGAATCATTAATGGTCTGACAGAATCCAAAGACATAATTGAACCGAAGAACGAAGGCTCTTTGGAAAATCTGAATGAAACTACAAGTATTGGGATGACAAACTAAAAATGGATTCAGGAAATCTTTGGGACTTAGGGTGTTGCTTCCAATTTATTTTCTATGTAGGTTTATCTCTAAATTTTTGTCAAAATTTGTATCTGTAATAAGTTGAATAATTTGACTGCAATTACTTCAACTCTATCTATCTATCTATCTATTGATTGATTGATTGATTGATTGAGACAGAGTCTTGCTCTGTCACCTGGCTGGAGCACAGTGGCACCATCTCAGCTCACTGCAATCTCCACCTCTCAGATTCAAGCGATACCCTGCCTCAACCTCCAAATAGCTGGGATTACAGGTGTGCACCACCACGCCCAGCTAATTTTTTGTATTTTAGTAGAGACCGGATTTCACCATGTTAGCCAGGATGGTCTCAATCTCCTGACCTCCTGATCTGCCTTGCCTTGGCCTCACAAAGTGCTGGAATACAGGCATGATAATTATTTATTTTCTATAAACATAGGCCATAGGGAGTAGAAAAATACCAAGCTCAAAATGGCATCCAGTAGTTCAGAACTTTTGCTAGTCTATGCAGATGGTTGATATAAAGTAATGATGCAGGAGGCAACTTAATTATATAAATATTCACCATGCAGTTGTAAAGCTTAATCAAATTACAATGAAACTTTATTAGAAAGTATAATTTAAATCCTAATTGCCTCCAAAAATGACAAGAGCCAGTTACTGTTGGTTAAGAATGCAAAATGATATTTGATACATTTTGTTCTTTCACAGTAGATTTCTTTCTACTCAGGGAGGCAGAGAAGAGGTGATAAGATAAAATGACAATTTAATATATTCAGCTTATTTTAGCCTTAAATGTGGCCTAGAGCCAGCTGGAAATGTTATTTTCCAGCTTTAGCCATTCCTTTATGTTTAATCAATGACATTTAGAAATATAGTTCTCCAAATAGGTCAATATTATACATCTCTCATTGAGAAAAATTACTCATTAATTTACCTCTTGGTTATCTCAGATTTATTTTGAAAGGTATTATGTTATTATCATAGATTACAAATAGAAAAACTGCGTCTTTTTCTCTCCTTAAAAAGCTAACATTTTCTGGGCGCAGTGGCTCATGCCTATAATCCCAGCACTTTGGGAGACCAAGAGAGGAGGATGGCTTGAGCCCAAGATCACGAGATCAGTCTGAGCAACATAGTGAGAACTTGTCTCTAAAAAAAGTTTTAAAATTAGCCAGTCATTGTGGTGGATGCCTGTAGTCCCTGCTACTCTGGAGGCTGAGGTGAAAAGATCACTTGAGCCCAGAATGTTGAGGCTGCAGTGAGCCATGTTCATGCCACTGCCCTCCAGCCTGGGTGACAGAGTATGACACTGTCTCAAATTAAATGCATAAAGAAATAAATAGCATTCGAGAGTTTGGATTTTAAACCTCTGGAGTTGTTGTGAGGACTTAAGTCAGTCAAGAGGGTGAGGATAGGCTTTGATCTTTAAATATTAATCTTTATTAATTTTATCTTAAATGTGTGCATGAGGTGTTCTGGATAAAATACAGATTATTACTATTGACTTAAGAAGCAAATAATGATTGTGTAATTCCCTTTACTCTGATTGCTACCCCCGGTCAATGTGATGAAACCTAATTATAACGCACAGAAAGGCAAACTTCTATCATACGACAAAAAGGGAGAAAAGCTGATTTTTCTCTGCTTATGTATGGGCAAAAGAGATAGCTGCCTTCTCTTACTCTCCAAAAATAATGGAGAAAAGTCTTTCCTTCTTAGGCATGAATGAAAAAGAACCCATATTAGAACCTGTGTTCTTATTCTAATCTTTGGGAATGTAAATACATCTCTCCAAGGCCCCTGGATTTTGTGTCAGAAAGATGTGTACATAGTTTCAGGCCTTTTTTCCCCCTTGAAATATAGATTCCTACCTTTAGAATTCGGTCAGTCTCTGGAGTTCTTTTACTATCTGTACAGGTGTAAATAAACTTCCCTCATCTTGCTCTCATTTGAGATCCCAGCTTTCAGCAAAATTTATTTAGAAGATTCCACTCCCCAGAAACATAAAAACATTTTCTCTTTCTCTGCAATAGATTATCTAGGGCAATTTTGGAAAGAGGTGATAGGAAAATTGGAGTATGAGTTGTAGGCAATTTGCAGATGCCTATGACCACTTAGCTGGGATGTCGACTAGGGCAGTCCAGGGACAGATTCTCGGCAAAAGTCCTCATGTGAAAGAGGTCAGCATCAGGTATAAAAGCTTATAAGATAAACTTTGATTCAGATGCAGAAAGGTTTTTTGAAAATGTATAAATTGCAAGGGAGTAAAATCAAAAACAAAGTAGAGAAATAGGATAAAGTTCTGTGTTGAGCAGGTATGTACAAACCTGTCCCCAAAGGCAGAGGGAGCTGAGAAGCCAAAGAAAGAGGCTGACAAATTCAGTTTCTCAGTAAGAAATATTTAATAGGGACTTAGGAACAAAGGAACTTCTAGGTCAGCCACAAGATTGGATCCCTGCACCCACTCTCCATTAAGAATCCTTTAGTTAGCAAGCTTTTAGGGTTAAGACGTGTGCAGCTGGGCAAGGAGGGGCAGTTAGATAAGCATCCTTATGTGGGGTTATCTATGCTCCAGGTGTTGCTTAGAGACATTGCTGCAGAACAGCTTAGCATGCAGGAGTCAAATATTGGTTATCATGGCAGTTTCGCTTTAAGATGGCGTCATTCTTGCCATGTAGCAGAGTGTTTTCGTACAGATAAGAACTTGGTTCTTTATGTTACGAACTTTCTGAAGTATATACCTAGATGGGTCATTTTAAAATTTATTTTTTCAACTTTTGCATGCCCTTTCCTTTTGAAGACTCATGTCTCTTCCCTTCAGTCCTGGAAACTTTTCCTGCATTATTTTTTAAATAATTTCTTTCTTTCTATATTTTCTATTCTCATTTTTTAAAATTTCTATTAATTAGGTGCCAGATTTATTGGATTAATATTCTACCTCCTCTTATATTTTCTGTATTTGTTTTCTTGACTTTGGTTCTATATTCTGTAATAATTTCTTGACTATTGTTCCCTTCTTTCTAATATTATTAATTTATGCAAATATATATTTAAGTTATAAAATCTCACTATTATTCTATTTTTCATAGTTTTATATTTTATTTTATGAATGGAATATCTTCACACATATCTGAGGCTAATAGTCAGAATATTTCAATTTTTATTTTTTTAAAAAATTATCTCTTTTCCCCAAGGTTATTTTTCCCTGTGTGGAAAAAGAAAGGAGCTCAGAGCTGTCTGAAGAACGTCAAGTATGCAAAATTTACCAAACTCAGAGAGAAATGAGAATGAGTCTTCAGTCATGAGGCTGGGGGATACCCACCCACCCATGCCTCATTGGGGGGGGAATTGTTTCAAGGCAATTTGTTCTTTCTTTACTTCCCTGTGGTTTCCATATGCACTAATAAATTACCTAAAATGCTATCACAAGTTGCACAATATAACCCTCATCCACTGTCTTCATGCTCCTGGAATTTGCAATGCAAAGAACAATGTATAAGTAATCAATAGTTTATGTTCGACTTAAAAGCTGCCCCTTCATTTTTCTTTTAAAAGCCAACTTGTAACTGTTGCTAATCAAAACATATAATCAGGGCAATTTGAATCTGTCTCTCAAGTTGAAGGCCTCAAATTTGGCCCAAAGAAATGCTCTGCTTATAATAATGTTGCCTTAGTTTCTTTCTTTAGGTTGATACCTGTTTGACTATGCTTTTACAATAAAGCTTTTTTTTTTTTAATTTGTTTTACTTTTGGTGCTTACTATATCTGGCATTTCTCCCCATGCTTTTTTTTTCAAATATCATATGATCCATTATTATCTGTCCATATTTATCAATAAAAAGTGTGACTAAGGGCTGTGAAAAGTAGTTGAGACTTCCTAACAGACAACTTCAGTTTGGAGTGAATGTCACGAAGCCAGTAGTTCTGATGGTGAAAGCGCACCCTAAATGCCAAAAGGAGGGAGTTTCTGCTCTGTGATGCTAACCTTCACACAGATTTTCCTGGTTCTTCTAAGACACTTTTTATAAAAAGAAAGATTCCTGACAATTTTTGTTTAAACTTAACACGTGAGAGTAGGTCAAGTATTGAGGTATTGGACAAAAGGATCTTCCTTACAGACTTCCAGTCAGTTCAGCTCTTCACTGCACCAACCCTCACTCCAGCCCTTCTTCAATTTATACTCCCTGAGTTTGTAGTTTTTCTGGAATTCCCCTTTACTTTATGGCTTCTCCAGTTGTAGCACCCATTTAGAATACTTTAGGTGAAGTTTCCTTTGTTCTTTATCAGCTGACACCCTTCCCTCTGCTTTCTGTATTCTGCAACTTTATTGTAAATTTGCACCTGCTAAGGCCCCCTTTCCTCCTGTTTGTATTGCTGTGATTGTAACCATTTTTATTAATTTTTCATCAACTTTTGTGTTATCAACATTCTGAATGTAAACTCATGCACTTGGTCACAGGCTAGGCACTAAGGCCAAGGTCTAACCTCTATAGCTGAACAAAAATATTCCATGAGGTGCTTTGTGAAAGAATTCAGAGGGAGGAAGCAGAAATAAAGAAGCCAGATCCATGTTATCTAAGCCTTAAACCAAATTTCATTCAGCCTGAAAAACAAACAAAACCAAAATACACTCCAGCAGGTAGAAAATGGGATGAAGCTGAATATAAAATCTTTAATATTCCATTAACAATGTGGTAAATGTTACTGTTTAACAACTAAAGATAAGTGAGGCAGCCAACAAATATGCTAAAATAGTCTCTACTCTAGGAATATTCTGGCTACGAGACTCTTAGAGATCGATCCTGTTCCCTAGAAAGCAGCTACTTTGGATTTCACAGCTGAGTTTTCGTAATTATCCCACTTACATGCTTTCCTAGTAGACCAACCATTCCCTGTAAACATCTACATGCTACAGATGTTATCTCTGATAATTCCATCAAATCAAGTGGAACAAAGCACAGTAATAAAAACCAGGATTGCTCTACATTTTAGAGGATTTATTTCTTCTAGCATCTGTGAGAAATCCTTAGATTAGGATAATGCTTTTATTATAGTCTCAAAAAAAGTTAATTATTAGTGATTTGAATGGAGGTGCATTTAGGCACCTTGGGTGTCAACAATTAATGGTTTGGTTCTCTGCATGGTAAATCAATATGTACTTGGAATATATAATTGGTACTACAAAATAAAATCTGTGGCTTTGATATATATTATAATTGAATTTTACACTTTTTGAAATGCTACAATTAACACTGACCAGATTATTTTCTAATTGTGTCTATTAAGTCAAATAAAGTACTTTGCAAAATAAGTAATACTTGGAAATATATCTAAAAGTGTTACTTTAAAAAATCAAACAACCGTATAATTTTAAAATCATAGTACTAAAGCAATTATAATAAAATGTTTAATGAAGTTTAAAATAACAAATATTTATGTAGTGTTAAAATTCATAATGCTTAAAAGTTTATAATGAAAAATAGTGTTGCTTTGTTCTACGTCCTCCAATATAATTCCCCTGGGGCAATTAACAAGCTAATACAGATGTACATTAAGTTTTTTATCCTAAAACACATATAGGCATATTCTTTTTTAATGAGGTAGATAGAATTCACATACCACAAAACTAACCAACCTAAAGTGTACAATTCAGGATTTTTAGTCTATTTGTAAGTCTATCACATAGTTCAACAATCACCATTATCTAATTTCAGAACACTTTAATCACCTACCCCACCCACTAAAAAGAATCACATACTTATTAAGCAGTCATCTCTTTCTAGCTGAACAAAAATATTCTGGGATACATGTACAGACCGAGCAGGTTTACACAGGTATATATGTGCCATGGTGGTTTGCTCCAATGATCAACCCATCATCTAGGTTTTAAGCCCCACATGCATTAGGCATTTGTCCTAATGCTCTCCCTCTCCTTGCCTCTAACCCACTGACAGGCCCCCGTATGTGATGTTCCCCTTCTTGTGTCCATGTGTTTTCATTGTTCAACTCCCACTTATGAGTGAGAACATGCAGTGTTTGGTTTTCTGTTCCTGTGTTAGTTTGCTGAGAATAATGGCTCCCAGCTTCATCCGTGTTCCTGCAAAGACCGTGATCTCATTCTTTCTTATGGCTACATAGTATTCCATGGTGTATATGTGCCACATTTTCTTTATACAGTCTATCATTGATGGGCATTTGGGTTGGTTCCAAGTCTTAGGTATTATAAATAGGGCTGCAATAAACATACATGTACATGTACCTTTATAGTAGAATGATTTATAATCCTTAGGGTATATGCCCAGTAATGGGATTGCTGGGTCAAATGATATTTCTAGTTCTAGATCCTTGAGAAATCGCCACATTATATTATTCCACAATGGTTGAACTAATTTACATTCCCACCAACAGTGTAAAAGCGTTCCTATTTCTTCACATCCTCTCCAGTATTTGTTGTTTCCAGACTTTTTAATGATCACCATTTTAACTGTCATGAGATGGTATCTCATTGTGATTTTGATTTGCGTTTCTCTAATGACCAGTGATGATGAGCTTTTTTTCATAGTTTGTCGGCCACATAAATGTCCTCTTTTAGGAAGTGTCTGTTTATATCCTTTGCCCACTTTTGTATGGGATTGTTTGTTTTTTCTTGTAAATTTGTTTAAGTTCTCTGTAGATTCTGGATATTAGACTTTTGTTGAATGAATAGATTGCAAGAATATGTCCCATTCTGTAAGTTGCTTGTTCACTCTGATGATAGTTTCTTTTGCTGTGCAGAAGCTCTTTAGTTTAATTAGATCCCATTTATCTATTTTGGCTTTTGTTGCTGTTGCTTTTGGTGTTTTAGTCATGAAGTCTTTGCCCATCCCTGTGTCCTGAATGGTATTGCCTAGGTTTTCTTCTAGGGTTTTTATGGTTTGAGTTTTACATTTAAGTATTTAACCCATCTTGAGTTAATTTTTGTATTACATGTAAGGAAGGGGTCCAGTTTCTGTTTTCTGCATAGGGCTAGCCAGTTCTTTTATCTTTCTTGATGTGTTCATCAATGCATGAAATTTTTAAATTTTGATGAAGTGTAATTTATTTATTTTTTCTTTGTTGCATGTGCTTTAGGTGCCATATTTGAGAAACTTTTGTTTAATTCAAGCTTATAAACATTTACATCTATTTTTGCTAAGAGTTTAAGTTTTAGGCCTTACATTAAAGCATTTGATCCATTTTGGGTTAATTTTTATATGTGGTATAAGACAGGGGTACAACTTTATTCTTTTGTTCATGCCTAACTAGTCATCTTAGCACCATTTGTTGAAAAGACTGTTTTCCTCCATTTAATTTTCTTGACCCCATTGTCAAAAATTAATTGATTCTGTATAAAATTAGAGGTACTGATTTAGTGTCTTAGATTCTAGTAAAAAACTTCAGAAAGTCCTTATCACTTTTATTCTCTATCTTTAATATTTGATTTTGTTTTTCCTTTCTAGAAACTTTTAGAAATGTCTATTAATTGTAAATATTTTGATATTTTACTATCAATTCATTGATGTAGGAAATTTTCAAATTCTCTATGCTAGACCTTTATTCTCACATTCAAACTGCAGCAGTTTTGAAACATGTCTAAAAATCTTTGACACTCCTCCACTCAACAGGTGGGATCTATGTTCCGTCTGCTTAAATCTCAGCTGAATACAACGACTTCTTCATAACTAAGAGGATTAATTGGTGAGAATGTTATGTGACCTTCCAAGGCTGGGTCATTAAATATAACAAAACTTCCATGTTGCGTGGCTGGGACATTCACACAAGCTGCTTGAGCTACCATGTAAGAAATTTGCCTACCTTGTAATCTCCATTTTGTGTGCCCAGGTCACATGAAGATTTCAGACACAGTTCATGTGGCTTTAGCTAAGGTCATAGATGAAAGTCAGCATTGGCCAGGTGCAGTGGCTCACAACTGTAATCCCAACACTGTGGGAGGCCGACTCACTTGAACTCAGGAGTTTGAGACCAGCCTGGGCAACGTGACACAACCCTGTATCTACAAAAAAATTAGCCAGGCATAGTGGTGCACACCAGTCATGGCCGGCTGAAGTGGGAGGATCACTTGAACCTGGGAAGTGGAGGTTGCAGTGAGCCGTGATCTCACCACTGCATTCTAGCCTGGGTGATACAGTAAAACCCTGTCTTGAAAAAAAAAACCAAAAAACAAAAAACTAAGCATCAATTTCCAGGTAAATGAGCAAGGATGACTCTCGATTATTTTAGTACCCTATCATTGAGTAACCTATAGCCATTGAGTGTTTCCAGCTGAGAGTCCTGAAACTGTAGCAGAAACAAGCCATTCTTTCTGGGCCCTGTCCAAATTCTCAACTTCTTTAACTATGAGCATGATAAAATGAGTGTTTAAAGAGCTAGATTTTAGAGTATCATGTTACACTTGGCAATTGTGACCAGAGCACCAGTCTCTCAATTTTGGACAATAATAATTTCCTCCCTCTCTTCTCTTTTTTGAAACTCCTTTTAGTTGGATATTGGTCCACTAGAATGATTCTCTGATGGTCTTACCTTTTGTTCTCCATGACCTCTTACTTTGTCTTTTTGTTGTTATTTTCTGTGTCTGTATGTATCTGTGTGTGTGTGTGTGTGTGTGTGTGTGTGTGTGTGTGTGTGTAGGAGAAAGATTTTCCTTAATTTTTTCAAATTCTTTTGTTAAATTTTAAAATTTTTTTCATGGGATTAACTTAAAATAATTTTTATTGTTGTGTTCTGCTACTTCTTATATATCCTACTTTTTTGACATGCATGCAATATCGTATGCTCCTTCCCTGAAGATACTAATTTTGGAGTTTTTGTATTATATTTTCTCAGGCTCTTCTAGTTTCTTTTCTTCTGTTCTTCCTTTGCCTTAGTTTTTTCTATCTTGGAGGCATTCCTTAAATGCCCAGTGATCCTTGGCTATCTGTTCACATTTGAGAAAATTTGTAGCTACACATGCATGGTAAGTATTTGCTGACTTCAGGCTTCATGTGAAATAAAGTTTTTATTTGTTTACTACCTAATCCCAATGTTTAAAAGTTGTATTTTGTGAGGCCATTTCATTTTTCTAGGGAAGAATCTGTGATCTCTTGCCTGTGGGAAACAATTAGGTAATGTTCACTTGGCTGTAGTTCATACTAGCACTGGAACGGGGGCAGGCCCTCAGAGTTTCAACATTCGTTTAATTCTCCAGTCTTAGCCTCTTGCCCCCGCTACCCTCCTGCTTCTCCTATACTAGTCTGAAACCAGTCTGACTCACTTATTCCAAACAAGAAACCTTAGGCTCTTTGGGGGTCAGGAGGAATGTAGTGATTTAGGCAGCAAACCTGGAAGCTAACTACAATTAATGTAGCCCCTCATAAATCTCCTAGTATCTGCTCTGTATTTGAAGTTGCCTTCTCCAAGACTTTGAATTCTCAAGAAGTTACGGTTTTGTTTTTCATCAGAATAGTACTCTGATTGTAATCGTCTTTGCTCCCAAAGGTCAGGCATCACTCATCTGTACGTTTTCAGTCTTCCGAAAACATGTTGCAATATTTTATCTGCTCTTATCTCCTTTTCTTTCTGCTTTGTGATTGTGGTTTTATAC
Organism: Ateles fusciceps; assembly: GCA_036589455.1. Taxonomy (NCBI): domain Eukaryota; kingdom Metazoa; phylum Chordata; class Mammalia; order Primates; family Atelidae; genus Ateles; species Ateles fusciceps. The sequence goes on along the minus strand of JAZHEH010003404.1, from coordinate 5,990,464 downwards.
TTCTTTAAAAAATATTTTCTGTTATTTTAGTGGAGTTTTGGAAAAATAGTTTTAGCCATGCTGAACTAATTTTTTACATTAGTTTTAAAAACTCTGCAAGTAAATTATCAGTTTTTATGAAGGAATATCTTTGTTTTAGTTATTTATTTTTTCAAATTTATTTGTTTAAATTGACTGATAAAATTGTATTTCTTGTATACAACATAATGTTTAAGGTATATACAAATTGTTACGTCTGTCTAATTAACGTGGTTCCATCTGCCTAATTAACATATGCATTACCCCATATAGTTATCATTTGTGTGGTGAGAGCACTTATTCACAATCTTAACATTTTTAAGAACACAGTATATCATCATTAGCTATAGTCACCATGCTGTATAATAGATCCCTTAAAAATTTTTCTTTATTTAACTGTAACTTTGTATCCTTTGACTAACATCCCCCAACTCCCCCACCTGCTCCCCAACTAACCTAGCCTCTGGTAACCACCATTCTTTTGTCTATTTCTATGAGGTCATCTTTCTTAGGTGCTACATGAGTGAGATCATGAGCTATTTGTCTTGCTGTGTCTGGCTTCTTTCACTTAACACAGTGTCTTCCAGGATCATCCACATTGTAGTATATGACAGGATTCCCATAAAATGGCTGTATGTCAGTTTTTAGAACACAGCACATGCAACGTAATGGGAATGATGTGATTATATTAGTATAAGTAATGATATCACAATATTTAATATAACTGAGCTATGACATCTAAAATTATACTATACTATATAGAACATTTGTTTTCTTTGCATTATATTCTTTGCAAAATATATATATATATACTTTATGTATGTAAACATACACCACAGTGTATGCTTCCAACTACATATGTATTTGTATTTCAGAAAATGTGGAAGTAGTTTTTTTTTTTTTTTCTTTTCCTAGAGACATTGGAGTCTGGGACTTGATAAAGAGGAATTGTGCAATTCTTTTACTCACAATGCTTGGTTTTGACTGATAAATTAATTACAATACTTTCCATCTACTGTACACTTTGGGAATTTACTTAAATCTACTCTCAGAGCTGACCTCCCAAGAGAATACAAGTCAATTATGGTTCGAGCTCTTCTTGTCTCATTAGCTACTTGAATAATAATACATTTGAATGACGGCCCAGGAGACCAGCATTAGGAAGTGCTTGTCTCAGTCCCAGATGAGTTTCTTGGATAATCCTAAGTGTCTGTTATTAGTTCAAGCTGTGCCACAAGACTGACTCAGTAGTGTTCTACTCACTTCCTGAGAAACTGGTGAGATACAGCTATATTTATCTGGTTTTAACATATAAAGATCCAATTGTACTAGACATCTGTAGTTTGGTGAATTATTTTTAAGTCATCAAAACTACTTCAAGAAAAGAACCAAGTAATATGTCAGTTTTGCTTATTTTCCATTTGTAAAATGGAAAAGTACATTGTTCCAAAAAGGATTGAGTGTTAAAGATTTGTTAAAAATTACTCTTTTCTAGGTAGCCAAAAATCACACCTAGCACAAAATCATTTTATTATTCTCATGGCCAGCCATGTTTTGATGCTTGCAGTGGAAATAAGCTATGGACCTGTCTATAAAATTTCACAAATAATTATGACTTGGGTCATTATTTAAGTAAGACATTTAAGAGAAATTTTTACTTAATAAATTGTTCCCAAAAGTTTGAAAAAGGAGAGCTAAGTACAACAAATGCAGTATGATCGAAGTCAGAATTTGTTAAGAAAAAAAAAAGGAAAGAAAAGCAAACCATTAGTAACAATGTAAACCACAGTCTCAGAATAAATATGATTGTTCCCTTATGAGGTATATTTTTAAGTATCTATATGTGTAAAACTATAAATAAAATCAATTGGCCTTTGAATTAATCCTTGTAACACTTTAGAGAAGGTGATATCAAAGAACAAAACCCAGCAACGTTTTCCAGTGCCTAAGGGGAAGGTGTTTCCTATTTGATTAGTGCTTCATTTTGACAATGTATTTAGCTGCACTGGAGCCATCATTTTACAGCACATCTTTCATCCTATCAAGTGCAGATCCTCACTATTTGGGACATTCATCCTTCTCAGAAACCCCAGAGTGTAGAGATAACGTGAATATAATTTTCCTCTAATTCTATCCAAGGTCTATATTATCATTAAATCTTTCCATTATATGTTAACATACAATCTCTTATACAGACATTATTGCTGGAAAGTTCTGGATTTCCTATAAAGAGATTTCTGCTTACATTTATCTAGAGAATTCATGAATTTTTATATATGTTCATGCACATGCTCACACAAAGTATGTGCAATTGACTAAATGTTGGATGTTTTGAGTTGACAGATTGTTCCATGCATGTGAAATGCCTAGTTTATGGGTGAGTTAACTTTCATATTGGCTTCTTTGTTGATAAATGAGGATTAACACATAAGTGGATACCTGTGGTGACTAATATTGATCAGCAAATGAATTATGAAATTTAGCATGCCTTTTGCAAATTACTCATCAACTGGAAACTTAATTTCAATTAACACATTTCATTTAAGCATAAAGACCCCCAACTAAAATGGAGATGAGATGATTTTAGAAGGGGTTAGTTAGCATCATCCTTCTATGATGAAATATATTTAATTCATTTTGGTGCATAGTATTTGTAAACAAATCTGGCCTGGGATTGAAAAACTTTCTCTATAAAGTTTTAACTATTATATAGATCCTTAATGTTAAACATTGCAACATAACAGATAGCTCCCCTCCTCCTGTCTGTTTCTTGTCATAGCTTGAAAACAAATTATCTTGGTCTATGCAGATGAATGTTTTCTCATGCTAATATAAGGATCTCACTGATTTCATTAAAGAAAAGAGCATGCTGAATGTATTATTATTCCTGTACTTCTGCTCAGTTGAGTAGTCTGAAAGCATGCTGCCTATTTATCAAAATATAGTGACAATTCTGTCTAATTGGGATTGGCAGTGACTATGGACTGAATGGTGTCACCACAAAAATTATATGTTGAAGCTTTACCCCACAATGTGTCTACGTCGAGACATAAGGTCTTTAGAGAATAATTAAGGCTAAATGAGGTCAAGGGGAGGGCCCTAATCTGATAGGACTGATCCCTTATAAGAAGAGATTCTCTCTCTATCGCTCTCTCTCTGTCTCTCTCACGAGAGTGCTTTCTCTCTCTCTCAATGTGTGTTTGTGGCTCTCTCTGTTTCTGCCATGTTGGGCACAGCCATAAGCTGGCCATCCGCAAGCCAGGAAGAGGGCCTTCATCAGAAAAAGAACCCTGCTAAACCTTGATTTGGACTTCCCAGCCTCTGGAAATGTGATAAAATTATTTTTTGTTGAGCCGCCCTGTGTATGATATTTTGTATAGCAGCCTGAGCTGACTAATACAACAGTTTACAATTCGGGAACTTTCATAGAAGGTCTGCTGTCACATTGAGCAAGACGCCTTGCTTATTTAAAAACAAACTGATTAATTATAAATTATAATGAATTAGACAACTGCTATAGAGAAAAACAGCACTTTCGCTTATAATTAAAGGATAAAAAATATCTTTTATAATATCACTGCTGTATTTAACAAAAGTTCTAAAATACTATGGTAATTATATGTATGTCTGCAGGAATCTTGGAATATTTGTAGCAGCAGTTACAAATCCCTAAGTTCAATAATTGTATAATAACATAAAAAATATGTCATATTCGTTGAGTACTTACTATGTTCTAAGAGACATGATTACATGATATGTTTTAAACTTAACACTATGAAGTAGATACTGTTATTTTTCCCATTTCACAGATGATGAAATTGACCACAGAGATTCAAACAATGGGAACACAAGAATTTCATTAGATAGTCTCAATGTCTCATTAAACCACAGTGCCCAGTGCTGCACCTTGGCCAGGAAGATGTGTCTGCAACATAAATCATAGGCTGGTATCCATGGGACAAGGCTGCCCTAAATAACTCTGGAGATAAGTTGCCAGTTTTTTCACTCTTGTCTCCCTTTTTGCAGATGATGTTTAGACCATTTTTTTTCTCATGAACCCATTTTTTACTTTAGACAGAGAGAAAAATTGACCTAGATAAGAGCTTTGTCATTTACCCTCACTTTCCAGTTTTGCATCCTTAAGCTTATACTCAGGATTAGTTTGATTGAATTTGAAGTGTTCTCAAACACTTATGACATCTCTTTAAAAGAGCTAAACTTATTCCTTACATTTTGAGCCTTTTCAAATTTATTCTCTGACAGTAATCATAATTTCAATTTTTGAAATGTCTTATTTATATCCCTACTTACAGAGAAAAAGTAAAAAAGAGGATGGAGAGAGAGAAAGCTATCTGTCTCTTTGGAGCCCAAGACATTTTCAGAGTAAATAAACTGTCTCCCGTTTTCTTAGACTCTATCTTTTGTAGTGGGTCCAGGTCCAGTAAAAGTTTCTCAAAATTTTTGAGAGCCACCAAATAAGTAAACCAGTGATCCTTTTCAAGATAATGTCCTGTTTCTCCTGCTTCTCCTAGACCATTAAAATGAGAGAGGAAGGGGGCACATATTTACCAGGAGAATTCTCCCATGAAACTATGGAAAAGGGAAGAGAGTGAAACTGCTAATGGATACATCAGTAGGTAGCAAATGCATGTACTTTCCTGTGTTTCTTGTTGTGAAGGTCTGTTGGGAGGATCAGTACCACCTGGTCCTTCATCAACTAGATATGAGTTTCCTAGCCAAAGCAGATTGTTATCTCGTTTTCCCCAAAGCCAGTGTTTATTACATCACAGAAGAGGCATTAAACAAACACTAACAAACACAAGCTCATTATGTAGTGAAATGGATATATTTTTAAATATTGCTATTTGATGTCATATATTCAATATATTAAAAATATTGCTATTTGATATCATACCAAATGTTACCAAAGACTGCATTGAGGGAATACTTTTCTCTATGAGAAGTAACCTCTTGTTCTTAAGAGTTGGTTAAGAACTTAGTTGGTTAAACATTTCTTAAAACACAGGAAATCTATCTAGATTGTCAAACAAGTGGCTACAGGGACAGCTGAATCAGAGAAGGCTTCCCAAGACTGATTTGTTGTGTGGATTTTGTCCATATGCCTAAAACATGGCCATAATTATTGTGACCATCATAAAACAGTTCATAAAATAAACTAAAATAGGCAAAAATGTGAAAAATTCATACAAATTAATACATGGAAAGCAGACAGTTAAGAAAGGATTACAGTGAGAAAAAATAAAGTAGTTCAAAATAAATTAGTGTATTTTAAAAGAAATGACATAGGTTTTTTAAAAAAAAGAGAATTGGAAATCAGAAAAATATTTAGGAGTAAAAAATAGAGATTAAACTACATATAAAAGAGATAAAATGCTAAAAGTAAAAAGTTTGTAACATGTAAAAACCTTCATAAAATATATCTCATACATGCTACAATCATAAAAGCAGGTAGATTGTGTAATGAGAATAAGAATTAAGGATTAAAAAATATTGAGTACGGATTATAATACAAAATGATGGAAATAAGACCAATAAAACACAAAATGAAAGTAATAATTATTAGTCAACTAGTTAGTAAAATTAAAAAGGTATAGGGCCGGGCGTGGTGGCTCACGCCTGTAATCCCAGCACTTTGGGAGGCCAAGGCGGGCGGATCACCTGAGGTCAGGAGTTGAGACTAGCCTGGCCAACATGGGAAAACCTCGTCTCTACTAAAAATACAAAAAAATTAGCCAGTCATAGTGATCTGAGTCTGTAGTCCCAGCTACTTGGGAGGCTGAGGCAGGAGAATGGTTTGAATTCAGAAGGTCGAGGTCACAGTGAACTGAGATTGTGCCACTGCACTCCAGCCTGGGTGACAGAGCTAGACTCCATCTTAAAAAAACGAAAACAAAAACAAAAAAGGACTATAAAAAGTAAGATGTCAAAAAGCAAGACAATTTTAAAAACTTTTAAAAAGCATATCAAGATATGAATTTGGGTATTGCCAAGATGTGTGAAACCTTGACAAAGTTTTGACATGGATCAGCAAAGTATGTCAATGGGATGACCTTAGTATGGTGATCAAAATAATTCTTTATAGTAGAAATTGCTAATTCCATGAAAGAAGAAACTAGTTTATACTTATCTGAATATACTTATCTGTCTATATTTCAAAGATCAACATTGTGAACTACTTAGAAAAAAACTTTATAAACTCTTGCAGTGGAGTGGAAAGAAAAGCATTGTTTCCATTTTAGAATAAAGTGAAGTATAAACACCTGATTACCCATGTCAAGATAAACTATCTCAGTCTGGAAAATTTTTGTTATGATTCTGTTTTAGAAACCAAGGATAGTCTTCAAGAACTACAATAATGAACTCTGTGAGTCAAACAAATGAGCATTTTTATTATGATATGACCTTTTGGTCTATTTGGTCCTGATACTGATGAGATGTCGTTTTCTGGATAAAGAATAAATAGGTCAGCTCAGTAATTTCTGAATACCAAATTTAGCCTTCCTTTTGTTTTTAGCTCACCAGAGGAGAATGACAGGGCAAACAGCCTTGGGAAGGTAGTATAATGAGTCTGTGTGAGCTATTAATACCTACATTATTTTGTCTATGCAAGAGTCAAACCCAAAGAGACAGAAGAAGGAGTAGTAGGTTGAATCACAAGGGAAGAGGCTCTGGGGTATAGCTGGGGACACAAAATGCACAGATGTCTGAAGGGTGAGATGTGTGGATCCAGGAATTGGTCGTCAGGAAACTTCAATGTTGCTCTGTAGAAGATGAAGAATTGTAGATGAAAGTGCTTATTTTGCACCTCAGTTGTCCCCCTCAGGACCTGTGCCCTAGAGAGACTTCAGGACAGTACTGAGTGGCTTTGGCTTCATCCTGCTTTTCAGTAGCAGAGGTCTGTTTATAGCACTCTCCTCTCCCCCTCCTTTGGTGCTCCATGTCTTTTTACTGTCCAAAGCCTCGTGACACACCAAGAACCCACGCACGACCACCTTCTCTGTTCCCTTCAAAGTACCATGTGCTAAATTTTTGATCTTGGCTCAGTTTCTCAGTTTTAAACTGAATCTGATGTCAACTGGATTGAAAAGAAAAGCAATTAGATTATACTAATTCATACCAGACGTATGAATAACTGATAACCCCACCCACTTCCAATCACTTTGAGAAAAATTTGCATTGTAGAATAAGACATGTTAGTTCTAATAAATATTCAATTAATAGTTCAGTCAATATGAGAAAGTGAAAAAAGATAATAAAATGTCAGGGATTGTGAAAAAAATTGTGGAGAGAAGGAACATATGTAATGACTTCTAAGTGTTTATATACTTTATTTCTAAATTGTATTCTTGAATCCTGGGATATACTATTTAGTGCTTGGTCAAATATTGTCTGTGATTTTTCCACCTTTCTATGTATTAAATAGTATAATGTTTTAGGCACGAGATCCATCTTGGTTACTGCCTTGATTAAAGTTTTAGTGCTTTTTGACAACACAAATTCTGAGTATAATCGTTCTCCTGCTCCAGTTTCTAAGTCATAAGAATTGAATTCCTGCTCATTAGAGCTATTGGTTGTTTTTTACTTTTTGATAGAAAAAGTTCTATTTTGTTAAATGAATAGTTATAAACAAGGGTTAAATGACCTCTTTAGATGAAACAAAGAAACGAAACCATCAACAGAACTATCCCCCTCCTGAGAAAGACATATACTTGTATACCTTTAATTGACTGAAGGTTATAATATGCAGATCTCTAATATACATATTTATCTGTAATATTTTCCATAACTTTGAACATCCCCCACTAAATTATGAAGAAACTCTAGTGTGTAGCAGAGGTCAGATGTTTTCTGCTGATAGCTCTTGTTCTCCAAGTTAGTCTTTTCCTAGGAATAAAGGCATAGTCTAGAATGTCAAGTCCAAAGAAATGGACACAAACTTGGAAAGTTACTATATCTGAATTTAAAGTGCATTGGGAAAGATGCCCTGGAAAGAAAAGGTGACACTGGGCAAACAGGTATAGAAGCAGTCGGAAAAGAATTCTGGGAGCAAAAGCTCTAGGTTGCAAGTGAATAAAGCAGTTTGTACTTTACAAGCCTACCTATTTCTTTCCTGCTTTTGTAAGTACATCAAAGAAAATAAAGTATATTACCCATGAACTGAATTTTAACTCTGTTTCTTACTTGAATGTGACTTTAGACAAGTATTTTTAACTCTCTGCTTTAATTTTCTAATATGTAAAAATAATTTTAAATATGTTTACTCTGATTAATTTACATAGTCCTTGGAAGAATCAAATAAGATGACAGATATAAAAGTTTTTTTTTTTCTTTGACAACCACCATGTTGGATGAAAAAGTTCTTTATACTATTAACTTTAATTTAAGTTCAAGATTGACATTCCTTCATAGAATTTCTCTGAAGAAACAAATATTCATAGCAGTACTATTTTAACTGTTAAATTTTTATATCTGCTAGTGTGTTCATTTATATCTATAAGAACTGCCAAGTCAGGTGAACAATGATACAAATACAAATATTTGGGTTTTTTAAATCAATATTTTTGTTTTTGGAGACAGGTCTCCCTCTGTCACCCAGGCTGGAGTGCAGTGGCACGATCTTGGCTCACTGCAACCTCCACCTTCTAGGTTCAAGTGATTCTCCTGCCTCAGCCTTCTGAGTAGCTGGGACTACCCGTGCCTGCCACCACGCCGAGCTAATTTTTTGTATTTTAGTAGAAACGAGGTTTCACCATGTTGCCCAGGGTGGTCTTGAACTCCTGAGCTTAGGCAATTCACCCTCCTCAGCCGCCCAAAGTGCTGGGATTACAGGCGTGTGCCACCGTGCCCAGCCCATCAATATCTCATAAATAAACTGTTTTACTGAGTCTATATGTTGAACTAGTATGTGGATATTCAATGAATGATACATTGCTTTTGTACTAAACAGAATATTTTACAAATATAGTTTATAAAAATGCTTTGCAGAAAAGTATATGTTATTGTTATGGACTGAATGCTTGTTCTCCCAACTCCAATTTATATGTTGATGTCCTAACCTCCAAAACAGTTGTATGTGGAGATGGGATCTCTGGTAGGTAATTAGATTTAGATGAACTCGTGAGGGTAGGGCCCTCGTGATCGATAGGCCTTTACAAGAAGAGACAACAGAGAGCTTGCTCTCTTTCTTTCTCTCTCTGTACATTCACAAAGAAGTCATATGAGCACACAGTAAGATAGAAGAATAGACATCAATTTAAAAATGGTTAGCATTAGAATTTAAGAATGCAGGGCTCTTCACATTTTTACACTATACATTTGTGTATTATAGTAATATTTTTAATGTGCATGTAATACCCTTCTGATTTAAAAAAGAAAAGATACTTTAAGAAAGAAATAAGAATAAAATCTTAGAAAGAACATTTAAGTTTACAGTCAAATGATTGATATTTTTCTTGATCATGTTACTTAAAAACTATAGAGGCAAAAAACTCCAGTTTCCTAAACCTCAATCCCTTCATCTATAAATTATATATAACAATATTTACCATACCCAAGTTCTGCAAATTTTGTGGGGAAATTTTGTAAGAGAGAAAGCATAAGAAAGATTTTAAAAATCATGGAAGTGCTTTTCATAACTTATCGTAAATAGGTTAGTCATTAAATTTCTGAAGGAAACATTTCTGAATAAGAAAGAGAAAAAAAAGTTAGACATGAGAATTTTAAGAACTAGCTAGCAATGCACAAAGATGCTTTTGAAAATGTTATTCATCCATATGAAAAGGAGTGAAAATGAAATTGTTAACGTTGCTAACCATGTCCGGGAACAAAGAGAACCAGCCTATTATTCTGAGATGTCACATATTTCCAATGATAAAGTTCTTATCTTTTTTTTTAAAGCATTATTCTGATATTCTCTCTCTGTTAAGCTTATCTTTTTTCTTCTTTCCAGTTTCTTTGCATTTCTGTCTTTGAATGTGTATTTCAGAAAATTGGGGGAGTTAACATCCTTAGCTCTGATCAGACTAGACTAATTCAAGGTCTGTGTTTTTTCATCACTTTCAATAGTTCAGGAAGACCTATTGTCCAAAAACAATACTCCCAGTTTTCCTATGAAAAATAACATGTCCTATGAAAAACAAACAAACGACTCATTTGCTGCCTTGATTGATGCTGAATCAACTTTAGCAGTGTCTGCAGTAAGATATTAAAAACAAGCTAAGTTTGACGTTGAGCGGCTTCACTGTGTATTTGACAGATCATTCACTTTGAAAAAAGTAGTCCCATTTTCCTGTCACTTACCTTCACTGTATTGTGGGAGTAAAAACTTGGTGAAACAAAGGTCATATATAGTATTACATTTAAAAACATCTGACATTGCTATCTTAGAGGACAAGTTTTCTATGGAATGACTGGCAACCACAGTTAAAAATAAGTCTTTGGTGCATCTTTTCTTCAGCAAATAAATACATCGCCTTGTTAGAAGATCCATGGATACTCATCATATGTACATGATCACAAACATCTAACACTTCATATTTTCCATTTGTGGATTAAGAAGAATAGAAACTTTCCAGTAAAGAAAATTTAATGCTGCAGGCTTTGATTGTCATTCCAGTTTTTTTATTTGTTTGTTTTTTGTCTGAGATGGAGTCTCACCCTGGAGACTCCAGGCTGGAGTGTAGTGGTGTGATCTTGGCTCACTGCAACCTCTGCCTCCCAGGTTCAAGTGATTTTCATGCCTCAGCCTACCAAACAACTGGGATTACAGGCATGCACCACCACGCCCGACTCATTTTTGTATTTTTATTAGAGATGGGGTTTCACCATGTTGGCTAGGCTCATCTCAAACTCCTGACCTCAAGTGATCTGCCCGCCTCGGCCTCCCAAAGTGCTGGGATTACAGGTATGAGCGAATGCACCTGGCCTGCAGATTTAAAAAGAAGTATGTACTGTTTCACATTAAAGTATAAAGTTGATCTGGTATTCTATGAAATTTCTTTAGTCTATGCTTCTTTTAGAAAAAAGTAAATAAGGGCAGAATTCTCTATCTAGGTTCTCTACATTCCAGATTAACCGAGAGTGCTAGATTAACTAGATAAAAAGTAAATATATAAAAAACAGGAAGATGCGAATGTCTAAATTGATAGTTTAGAAATAAAAATAGTTAAACCCGAGTAGTTATACTTTCAAAATAAGAATGCTTTATTTTATGAAAAATCAATTTTCTGAAAGATGATTTGAATGCTTAGTGGATTTATTTATTTAATTTTATTTTGATATTTGTATTGTGATATAATTCACATACCATATAATTCACCCATTTAAAGTGCACCATATCAGGCCAAGCCTGGTGGCTCATGCTTATAAACCCAACACTTAGGGAGCCTGAGGCAGAAGAATCATCTGAGGCCAGGAGTTCAAGACCAGCCTGGGCAACATAGTGAGACCCTACAAAAAATTTAAAAATTAGCCAGATGTGGCGTTGTGTACTTGTGCTCCCAGATACTCAGGAAGCTGAGGTGGGAGGATAGCTTGAACCCAGGAGGTTGAGGCTGCAGTGAGCCAAGTTCATGCCACTGCACTCCAGCCTAGGTGACAGAATGAGACCCTGTCTCAAAAAAAAAACAAAAATTAAAACCGAAAAGTATACAATTCAGTATTTTTTCATATGTTAATGCTTTCACAACCATCATCACAAATTAATTTTAGAACATTTTCTTTCCTGCTAAAAGGATGTGCCGTACTTTATCGATCCATTCATCAGTTGATGAACATTGGCATTTTTTCTACTTTTTAGCTATTGAGAATAATGGTGCTGTAAACAGCTGCCTATATCCACAATAGGCAAATCTGTGGAGATAGAATGCAGATTAACAATTGATCCTGCTGGAAGATGGGAGTGGGTGATAATGCTGATTGACTGCTAATCAGTGCAGGGTTTCTTTAAGCAGGGAAGAGAAAATGTTCTAATATTAATTGTGATGCTGCTGTAAACACTATGCACAAGTTTTTGTGTTTGGTATTCTCTTGAGTATGTACATTGGAGTGGAATTGTTGCATCATATAGTAACTCTATGTTTAATTCCCAAGGACTACCAAACCGTTTTCTGCAGTGGTTACACTATTTTACATGCCCACTAGCAGGGAATGAGGGTTCCACTTTCTACACTTCCTCACTAAAACGACTTATTCTCTGTGTTTTTTATTATAGCCAGTCTAGTGAAGTGCTATCTCAAAGTGGTTTTTATTTTTTTTTTCTGTAATGACTAGTGATGTTGAGTATTTTTTCGTGTGTTGCTTATTGATCATTTGTATATCTTTGGAAAAATATCCCAAATTATTTGCCCATTTTTAAATTGGGGTATCTTTTTTCTATTGAGTTTTAAATGTTCTTTATTCTGAATACAAGTCTCTTATCAGATAAATGATTTGCAAACACTCTCTCTCATTCTGTAGGTTGTCTTTTGTCTTTTTTGATAGTGTCCTTTGACATACATGAAATGTTGATTTAGTCTAATTTATCTATTTTGTTGTTATTGTTAGGTTTGCATTTGGTGTCGTATCTGAGAAGTTATTGCCTAAGCCAAGGTCATGAAGATTACACATATGTTTTTCTAAGGGTTTAATAGTTTCAGCTCTTAAATTTGGTCTATGATTTATTGTCAGATAATTTTTATGTATGATCTGAGTTAGGAGGACAATGTTATTTTTGCATGTGGATATCAGTTTCTCTTATTAATATTTTAAGTAGTTAAAAATCTGAAAGCTTTCTTCAGTAGTCTTAACATTTTTTACTTCTTAAAGTCACCTAGCCATGCTTTTATTTTCTATTTTAAATAGTTTATAAATCTTATTTGTAAGAGATAGTTTATCATTCAACTGTTAATAAAATAGTATTTGGCAACTGTGAAGTAAAAAGAAAAAAGTTCTACTTCATGAGTATACAAATATAAACAGAATAATAAATGTCATAAAGGGTCTATGTCAGGACAATTAAATATACTTAGCTACATATATTTGCATGGTAAATGACAACATATAATCAAAAAATATGATTATTTGAAAAATGTATGCTTGAGAATAGTCATGAATAAGCCAAAGTATGTCTCGGACTTGGTTGATTTCCTTTCTAGTTAGCATCAGTGAAATATTTTACCACATGAGAAAGCCTAATCCAGTTTTCAGGTTACAAAAAAAAAAATCCAAACTGATGTAAGCAAACAGTGAGTATGTTGATTGATATCAGTGGAATGTCCACGGGTATGTCTTGCTTCAATTACAGCTGAATCCACAAGCACAGTAATGTCATCATGCCTTGCTCTTCTTCTCTCTCAATTCTTCCCTGTGCAAGGTCAATTTCCAGTCTGGCAAAATGCCACCATGAGCTGTATGCTACACTTCAGTGTTCCTAATCCATGTGATGAGTAAACTTTATTTTCATTAACATTTTTAACAAAATTTCTGTGCTTGTTTGTGACTTGGATTGGGTTTAATAGTCACCCCTAAACCAATTCCTATAGCTAGAAGGATGTGGTGACCTTTTTGTTACAGGACCAAGTCACAAACTGACTCTTGGAATCAAGTGGAGAGTCCATTCTATACCAAGCTCACATGATGGTTAATTTTATCTGTCAGCCTGGCTAGGCTATGGTCAAACAACAGTCTAAGTGTTTCGATGTGGTACTTTTGAGATGCATTTAGCATTTTAATCAGTAGACTTTGAGTAAAGCAGGCTTTGAGTAAAGCAGATTGCCCTTCATACTGTGAATGGGTCTTGTCTAATCAGTCGAGGGCTTTAAGAGCAAAGACGGAGGTTGCCCAAACAGGAAGGAATTCTGCATGAGTTTCCAGCCTTTGGACTCAAGACTGCAACACTGACTCTCAGACTTTTCAGCCTGCCAGCCTACTCTCAGATTTTCAACTTGCCAGGCCCCACACTCATGTGAACCAATTTCTTAAACATCTCTGGATATATATCCATCCTCTTGACCTGTTTCTCTGAAGAGTCCTATCTAATATAATACATAATTTAAAATTGAGGGAGATGTGATTTCACACAAGACATCAAGGCTCTGGTAGAAAGGACAAGAGGTACAGAATATATGTTAGATAATGAAATCAATGTGGATACTGCTAAAAATCTTCTAATGTTTTAATGTAATATTCGACTTGCTCCAAAAGGTTCACTTGCAGTGCCACTTGGTGTATTAATACACAAAGTAATAATGCAAGTTTGTTTTTGTTTTTGTTTGTCACCCAGGCTGTCACTCAGGCTGGAGTGCAGTAGTATGATCTAGGCTCACAGCAATCTCTGTTACCTGGGTTCAAGTGATTCTCCTGCCTCAGTCTCTCTAGTTGCTGGGATTACAGGCACCTGCCACCAAGCACAATTGATTTTTGTATTTTTAGTAGAGACAAAGTTTTGTCATGTTGGTCAGGCTGGTCTCAAATTCGTGACCTCTGGTGATCTGCCCGACTTGGCCTCCCAAAGTGCTGGGATTGCAGGCGTGAGCCACCATGCCTGGCCAACACAAATATTTTTTTAAAGGTGGAGGAGAGCTCTGATGAATATGTTATGTTTCTTTCTCTGCTCTATTAAGACATTATCAGCATCTATTAATTATTTTCCATCTTGGAATTTGTGAAGAAACACAGTCACTGGACAGTATAAAACCAATGTTTTAATGTATAAAATGATTATGGTATATGTCAGGTCTATGAGTTTAGGTATAAGCACTTCATAGATAATGCCCAGAACAGGAAGTCTGGGGTGGAAAGTAAATATAGGCATACAGAGAAAGTCCTACAAGGAGCAATCAAATACTTCTCTAATGCCATTCTCACAAAGGTTTTCATTTATTTTATAGTTGTACAGATTCCCAAGGAATCCCAGGATTTGAATTTATTAGACATCGCAATAATTATCCTCTAAAAATTACTAGGAGTTTGTCTACTAAGTAACAGTATATATACATATACATAAACACATACACACATTTGATCTGAGTCTAATGGGATCCAGCAAGTGCTAGGTGAACATGTTCAGAAGCATTTCTAGAAGATACCAAGAAATATGAAAATATCATAGGAATAATAAAGCATAGCATATAAACCTATGCAAATTACAATAAATTTTATTAAATTTCCATTATGGGTAACACTTGTGCTTGGCACTTAGGATAAAAACGTACGTGAGACTGACGACATTGCCCACAGATGTAAAGAAAGTCTTGCTGGAACAGACAACAGAAGCATAATTTCAGTTAGTATGCTTTCCTCTACAAGTAGCCACACATCCAAATCACTTTGAGTTAAATAAAAAATAAATATATCGCAATGTCACATCCTAAGGTAGGGAGGGTAGGATAACTTAATCAGCAAGCCCTGCCTCTGCTTCCCTTGATTCTCTTGACTTTGCTTGTTCTTATGTGGCAGTGATATGGACCTCATATCCAAGGTTTGTGCTTTTTAAAGAGGGAGAACCTGGTAATTCCAAGTGTTAGCCTTCCAAGTCAGAGTCTTGGATAGTACCTGTCCTTGAAACTAAAAATAGTCCCTGAAACCACAAGGTTGCTATACAATAAAAAGGGAGAAGAATGAGTTACTATGGAAAAACCATCAATTTTCTTAATAAATATAAAAACACAAATCATGTGTGCCAAATTTAAGAAAGAAAACACAATTATTACTACAGTAGCTCAGAGAAAATAATTAACAGATTTGGAATTAATGGGAAGTCTTAATGGAAGATGTATGTGAAACTGTTACAGTAAAGATAAGAGTTAGGAGAGAGAGAGTTTCAGACCAAATATATGTGTATATATCCTGAGCAAAGACACAGATACAGCCTTGTGCAGGTGTGTTTAAGAGACAATGAATAAACCCAGTTGTCTGAACTGAACACAATGTGTGGAGAGTTTAATAGAACCCAGATTACGAAAGATCTGAATGTACTACTCTGAGGAATTAGTATTCATCTTTTGACAGCAAGTTATACAATTGTGCAGAAAAATCAATTGATGCCATCTGAGGCCTAAATTCCAGTTTGATACTAACTTTGCAACCTCTGGTTTACTACTTAAATTGCCTAGATTTAAATTTTCTCATTAATAAAATGAGTAGGTTTGAATATGTGATTCCTAACTTACTTTCCAAACTTAATTTCCTTTTGACTCTTTAAAACCCTTAAATGACATCAGTGTGAAAGTTCTTGAGCAAAGGAGGAATATGGAAAGCCCTGGGTTAGAAAGACAGTACTTAGGAAAGTGTTTGAACCACTTTGAATGAAGAGGATGTAGCTTCAGGGAGTTCAGGTAGGAGACAATTACTGTTTGGGATAACGTGATAAGAACCCTAACTAGAACTGAAGCTCTGGGAATAGAAACAAAAGAAGGGTGGATTTTGAAAAGAAAACATTTTTGGAGATTTAAGACTTCTGACAGGCTCGATGATAGGGAAGAGGAAGGTGAAATAAATCAAGATCAATCTAGGAACGTGAGCCTAAGTAAGGTATAAAACGTCAAAAATAAGGATATTAAGAGCAGGAGACACTTTGGGGAAGAGATGTCATTGAGCTCTCCAAATAAAGATGGCCATCGGGATTTAGAGCACATGCTGAAATGTGGCTGAGAATAATGGCTATGAGACTCATTCACAGAGGGGCAATGAGTGATAAGATAAAAATAAAGATACGATCAGAACCAACAATAAAAGGGAAATTTAAGAAGGGAGGAAAAGAGAGCTGTGTTCTGAAACTGAAGAAAACCATGTCAAGGCTACAAATAGCTCATGGAGAGCAAGAATAGAGACATGGATATTAAATATGGCAAAAAGGAGACCAAACGTCGGTGACCTTGAAAATAAGTGTTCTGGTAGGGTGAGAAAGTAGTCGTATGTAACAAGGAGTAAGAGACACACAAGAGGCCAATGTAGACTAGTATTTAGAAATTTTAGTTTTGCAAAAGAAAAAAAAGGCTGTGATAGGGCTATATCTCAAAACAGAAAAGGATGTTTGTGTTCAGGGAGGAAAAGTCAGTATATAGAAAAAGAAGTTTAAAAGAGGGAATCATTAATAGAAAGAAGTAGCAGGTGATGTGACAGAGCTTGAGACAAAAAACACACATGTGAGTGGAGTGTTCTGGAGAACTTGACACCATTCTTATAGGTACATACTGAGGTAGGGAGGGAAGTTGCTTGTGGAGAAATTTTGGTTTTGGTTGCAGAAACTATTGAGTAGCTAATTGAATTATTATTATTACTTTGACACCCATTAAGCATATATTATATTCCAGGAACCATGATAAGTGCTTTCTGCATGGAATTTAATTTTCACGGCAATCTTATGAGATAACCAACATTTCATGGTATAACTCGCATCTATAGATGACAAAATGTAAGGCTTAATGTTTAGGCAACTTACCTAATATCGCAGAACAATCAAGGTATAATTTAAAGCCAGACCTGTCTAACTCTGTTAAGAACAGAACACCATGTGTGGAGATTTTGATAGAGCCCAGATTACAAAAGGTAAAGTTTAAGGTATTATTTAAAGCCAGACCTGCCTAACTCTGTTAAGGAGACAGTTTGGGGAAAAGATGTCATTGAGCTTTCTAAATAAAATGGCCATCAGGCTTTAGAACACATGCTGAAATGTGGCTGAGAATGATGGATACGGATATGTTAAGTACACAGTTAGACAGATCTGACTTTAAATCGTACCTTAAACTTTAAATCATACTCTGTTCTTTCGTTATGTTGGCCTGAATTTTTCCATAAATTAAAAGAGAACATCAGCTCGGTGTGGTGGCTCATGCCTGTAACCCCGACATTTTGGGAGGCTAAGGTGAAAGGATCACTTGAACCTAAGAGTTTGAGACTAGCCTGGTCAACCTGGCAAAAACTTGTCTCTACAAAAATGATAAACAATAGCTAGGCACAATGGCATGTGCTTGTAGTTCAGCTATGAGGGAGGCTAAGATGGGAGAATTGCTTGAGCCCAGGGGATCGAGGCTACAGCCGAGCCAAGATCATGCCATTGCATTGCAGTCTGGGGGGACAGTGAGAGCCTGTCTCAAAATGAATAAATAAACAAAGTAAAAGAGAACATCATTTGCTGACATTTAGAGTGAGTGTGGCATATGTTCATGGACTAGATTTGTAACCTGTTTTCATACTTAGAACCATAGTCTGGGGGGGACATAAAATATGAAAGCTTAAATATGTCTGATTCCTAAATTTCTATCTTGAACAGAGCTGGGTAAACAATGATATAAATGCTCGTTGTTGCCTTCCTCGTGAATTTATGACTGTGCCATTCTCCAGTAGGGAGCAGCACTCAACCACCTATGCAACCATCTACTCTTACGGCAAATAAAACAAGGCAAAGAAAACCTTTTGAAGACTCTAAGTAGTAAAGAAACAGAACCTCTGATAATTGAGTCTTGCCTTCAGAAAGCATTTAATGAAATATGTAGATTATAGTTTTGGTCCCTATTATATTATATATGCATTAGTTAAAAGAGCTATTTTATCAATTCTATTTAAGAATCATAAGAGAGCTCTTAGAAATGCTCTTGATTATAGACTGATGTAAAGAGCAAATAAATTGTATTTAATATTTTTAAAATATAATTCTTAAAATTCAGAGTAATGAGAAAAATATTGCAAAACCAATGCTTGGAAGTTGATACATAAAAGGTATTTCAGCATTTAAAACTTTGGAGTATAAATAAGAAAGTGCTATTTATCATTGACTAAATGAAAGAGGACATAATCATACTACAGAAAGGAAGTTTTTCTTTTGTTTGTTAGAAGGCCACTGGGCCATGCCACATTTTTGTTATAAATATGATACATCCTTTGTTTGTGATTTTATGAATTTGTTTCACAACATTGCTATTACATTAAATACTTAGTTTCAAAAATTATTTTTGGGGTGTTGAATGTATAAGTATTAGCAAACAGAAGAAAAATTATGGTTGTTTTCATTTCACACAGACCAGAAATGTAAAACTGGAAGAGAAATTCACATCATCTAGTGACTAAGCTTTTTGGTTAAAGATAAATATTGTTTCTGGGCAATGTTACATTTTTTCACTAAGTAAGCATAACATTTTAAAATTCAATACACTAGTTCTAGCTTTAGAACATTCAAAATTACCCTTAAGAAATAAGCTTTGTTGTGTAGGTGTCAAGGTCTTTGGCCTTCTGAAGTTTCAGAAATCCCTGACATGAGGCAGATTAATAGGAGAAAAGGCATACACATTTATTTGGTATGTATACACAGGAAACTTCAGAATGAAGACTCAACCCCCAAGTAAGGTACTGAAGCTTATATACCATCTTGAGGTTGTAGAAAGACAGATGGCTCAGGGCATGGGAAGAAACAGGTTATGCTGTTAAATCAGGTTTTTGTGGCAAGATAGGTGATAGGAGGGGGCAGAATAGAAGGCTTGCCTAGCAAAGGTGGTCTTGTTATGTAGATGAAACTGTTACAGGAAAGGGGTCCCAATCCAGACCCCAAGAGAGGGTTCTTGGATCTCACATAAGAAAGAAATCAGGGCAAGTCTGTAAAGTGAAAAGAAGTTGAAGAAAGTAAAGAAATAAAAGAATGGCTACTCCATAGACAAAGCAGCCCTGAAGGCTGCTGGTTGCCCATTTTTATGGTTATTTCTTGATGATATACTAAACAAAGGGTGGATTATTCATGCTTCTCTTTTTAGACCATATAGAGTAACTTCCTGACGTTGCCATGGCATTCCTAAACTGTCATTGTGCTGGTGGAAGTGTCGCAGTGAGGACAACCAGAGGTCACTCTCCTGGCCATCTGGGTTTTGGCGGGTGTTAGTCGGCTTCTTTACTGCAACCTGTTTTATCATCAAGGTCTTTTTGACCTGTATGTAGTGCTGACCTCCTATGTCATCCTGTGACTTAGAATGCGTTAACTGTCTGGAAGACAGGTTTCAGCCTCATTTTACCCAGCTCCTATTCAAGATGGAGTTGCTCTGGTTCATATGCCTCAGAGGTAGCAGCCCTCAGAGAGATTAGGTGGTGTCTCTTTTGGAACATTAAAGGTATCAGACTCTCTCGGCTAATCTTTCCTAGATCCAGGAAAGGCCTAGAAAGGGATCTAGGAGAGATTAGCTGTATTAATGGAGATTCTCTACAGATGCAAATTTCTGCCACAAAAGACTACTTCGCAGGGCCACATCAGTCTGATGGTCCTGTGGCAGCCATTTCAAAATATGTCAAATAAATATATTTTGGGGTAATAAAGTACGACTTCCTTCAGTTTAGCAGCCAAACATGAGTTTTATGTATATTACTATTATAGTAGGTAGCTAGAACACAGCAGGAGAGAGATCCCCCACCCCCCACCAGGAATGTCAGGTGACCATCAGGTGATGGTGAAGTGGATGTTAACTCTCTCCCTAAAATAATAATTGGTCACAGCCAGCACCAGGAAAAGGCAGTCTCCCAATTAATACAAAAATCCTGAAACTGCTGATCAGCGTCTTCCCATAAGACCTTAGGTGTTGGATGAGTGGGTTCAAGCATGCACAGTCAGAGACAAAATGGTGGAGTTTAACTGATATATGGCCTTCTAGGGATATTCAGCTGGTAAGGGCAGAATGCCTCAAATGAGCATGCATGTAGCTTCACTAAACACACTATGCATGCTCCTCTCCCCAAGTGCTGGCAGGCCACTGTGCATGGGGACAGCCCACCCCAAAGGGAAGAATCAGGGGAGAAGGGACACATGACCCCAGATGTATGCCAACATATAAAACCCCAAGTCAGAGGTCATACAGGGCCCTTGACTCTCTCCAATCACCTGCTCGCTCTCTCTTCCAGTGTAATGTCGTTCCTTTTGTTCCTGCTCTAAACATTTTAATAAACTTTCACTTCTATTCTAAAACTTGCCCTCAGTCTTTTTTCTGCCTATGGCCCTCAGTCAAATTCTTTCTTCTGAGAAGGCAAGAACTGAGGTTGCTGCAGACCTGTATGGATTCACTGCTGGTAATTGTTGGTAAATTCTTCTTAGTACCTGTGAGTTAGCCACTTTCTGTTGCTGAGGCTCTGACGCCTGGCCTGGCACCAGAGACACAGCCTCAGGAGGTTCTGACATGTGCTCAAGGTGACTGGGCTACAGCTTGGTTTTACACATTTTAGTGAAATATGAAACATCAATTAATACATGTAAGATGCATATTGGTTCAGTCCAGAAAGGCAAGACAACTCAAAGCAAGGGCTTCCAGGTCATAGGTGGATTCAAGAATTTTCTAACTGTCAGTTGGTTGAAAGAGTTAAGTTATTGTCTAAAATCAATAGGGAGGAATGTCTGGTTTAAGATAAGAGGTTATGGAGACCAAGGTTCCCATTATGCAGATAGAATCTGTAGAAGAGAATGTTTCTTACCAGGGAATGTTTCTTTCTTAAAGAGACTGTTCTATCAGTCTTAAGGTCTCTGTTTTCATGTTAATGTTGGTCAACTGTGCTTCAATGTCAAAGGGAGTAGGGTATAATGAGTCATGTCAGATCATCGCTTCCCATCATGGCCTGAACTAGTTTTTCAAATTAACTTTAAAATGCTTTTGGCTATGAGGAGGAGTCTGTTCAGTTGGTTGGGAGACTTGGAATTTTATTTTTGGTTTACTTATAATACAGCTTTTGGATTTTTTTATAATTTAGTTGAGGTATAATTGAAATACAATAAGCTGCATATATTTAAAGTATATAATTTAATTTGTTGTGACCTTTTTATATATCTGGATGACCCTCACCTTAATGAGGATAACAAAAATTTCCATAACTCTGAAAAGTTGCATTGTGGCCTTGCAACTCATCCCATCTTCCACTTTATCCCAAGGCAATCAGTAACTTGCTTTCAGTCATTACCACTTTCTTTCTTTCTTTTTTCTTTTTAAATTATGTTATTTTATTATACTTTAAGTTCTGGGGTATGTGTGCAGAACGTGAAGGTTTTTTACTTAGTTATACACGTGCCGTGGTGGTTTGCTTCATCCATCACCCTGTCATCTACATTAGGTATTTCTCCTAATGCTATCCCCACCCCTAGCTCCACAACCCCCCGACAGGCCCTGTGTATACTGTTCCCTTCCCTGTGTCCATGAGTTCTCATTGTTCATCTCCCACTTATAAATGAGAACATGCGGTGTTTGGTTTTATGTTCTTGTATTAGTTTGCTGAGAATGAATGATGCTTTCCAGCTTCTTCCATGTCCCTGAAAAGAACATGAACTCAACTTTTTTATGGCTGCATAGTATTCCATGGTGTACATGTGTCACATTTTCTTTATCCAGTCTATCGTTGATGGGCATTTGAGTTGGTTTCAAGTCTTTGCTATTGTGAACAGTGCTGCAATAAACATATGTGTGCATCTGTCTTTATAATAGAATAATGTATAATCCTTTGGGTATATACCCAGTAATGGGATTGCTGGGTCAAATGGTATTTCTGGTTCTAGATCCTTGAGGAATTGCCACACTGTCTCCCACAATGGTTGAACTAATTTACACTCCCACCAACAGTGTAAAAGCGTTCCTATTTCTCCACACCCTCACCAGCATCTGTTGTCTTCTGACTTTTTAATGATCACCATTCTAACTGGTGTGAGATGATATCTCATTGTGCCACTTTCTTTACAAGAATTTTTAAGTGGACTCACACAATTCGTAGGAGGTATAAAAATGGTGAATAAGCAGATGAAAAGTTCAATGATTGTAGTCATCAGGGAAATGAAAATTAAAACTGCAATGATACTAATACATAACTTATTTGAATTAATAAAATTTAAAAGGTTGATGACCAAACCATGTGTTTGCAGAGTGAAGCAACTGAAATTTTTCCACATGGGTGTGGGAATGTAAAATGGTACAACCGCTTTGGAAAACAGTTTGACCAATTGTTCAGAAGTTAGATACACCTGTGGTATGACCCAGTCACTCTACTCCAGGGCATTTACTCAAGATAAGTGAAAACATCCCTTGTACATGGATATTCATAGCGGCTTTATTTGTAATAGCCCCAAACTTGAAATAACTCAAGTGTCCATCAGTATGTGCATGGATAAACAAATTATGGCATATCAGTACAATGGAATATTACACAGTGATAAAAAGAACGAACTATTAACATGCAGCAACAGGGCTGAATCCCAAAGGGTGTACATTTTTTTTTTGACAGTGGATAAATTTTTATTGAGCCACTTAGTTTACAACATGAGGTAAAAAGGAAACAGTTCTCCTTGATCAGTGTTTTCCATAGCTGTAGGAAGGTATTTTAGACTTCAGGGATTCATAAAGGATTACATCTCTCAAAAGTTGGGATCAAGTAAACAAGTTTTATTAACTCCTTGAATTTTCCAGTTGACTCTTCCCTTAACAATAGTAACAAGTTCTAACTAGTTACGTAAGTTTCTTCAAGGCCAAGGTTTGTCATTGTTGCTGATATCCTTAGAGCTGAAGCACCGCTATTTCAATCAATATCCACTAATTCCACTTCAAAAATGAGTTTTGCGTTTGGTGGAGTTTTGGCATCGGCTGTCCTTTCTTTCCATAAGCCCATTCTGGTTCAATCTCCAGTCGAGCCTTTTCTCCTTTATCGTAGTCAAGAGAGCTTCATCCCATCCTCTGATAACTTTGCCCACTCCGGCCTTAAAACTTAAAGGCTTGGCATTTTTCTTCTTCTTTGCACTTGTTTGAATATTAGTATCAAAAACAGTCCCATCTTGTAGTGTTCCTGTATACCAGCAGTGAATAACATCTCCCTTTTTGGGAAAATTGGTTTTATCTCCCTTTTTCAGAACAGATTTTGTGTATCTTGGTGGAGCCTCATCCAGAGTCTCTTCAGACTTGGTTTCTTTGGGTTTATCTTCATTCAGCTTCACATTTTTTTACTTGCTCAGACACTTAACTAATACTTTCAGTACCCTTAAAACGCTTAGTTTCAAAAAGATGGCTATAGGCTGTAACCAAGTGGTCCTTGTTAGCGGTGTTGGCCACATTTTTAATGTTTCCTAATAATTTACGTTCTGCAAGAAATGAATCTGAACCGTGGCCCTGCAGAAACTTGATAATGTCTTCTTGGGCAGCTGCTCACTGTGCACCTGCTCCACGGTCCACGCCCTCTGTGGAACAGCCGCCACCATCTTCCCCCCGCTGCCTCTGCTTTCAGGGTGTACATTTTTAAAGACACTTCCCTGCCTTTAAATAAGAGGCCAAAAAGGAAGAAGGGAGATATGGGCTTATTGTAATCATGTAAAGACTTTTTCCCTAAATGTACATACACATTCCCTAAATGATACACATGGGGTATATCAGTCATAGAAAAACAAAAAGAATGCGAATATATTTGCAACTTTTCTTTCCCTGTCTGCCTTCCTCCATGCAAATGTCAAACATAGGAAAAGGAGAACTAGATATATTTAACTTTCTTGGCATGTCCTTTGTCAAACTACACAGCTCTCAGCATTTCTTAGGCCAAATGAACCCTAGATATTGACAGCATGAAAATGTCCATGATTTTTAAGTATTTCTCCAAAGTAGGAGAGACCTATGATGAATGACAGCTAGGAAGCCCTCTTGAGCAAATAGAGCTACTAGAATTTCCAGGCCCAAATAGAGACCAAGCAAACCTGAGAGCCACAGAACATTTTCTTTTGGATAATATTACTTTGTAGTTGTTCTAGGAAGTAATATTACCCAAAAGATAAAAGAAGCACATCATGAGTTAATGCAAAATATGAACTATCTAAGGGATAACAAAATCATTCTAGTCTTTTTATGAAGACTTTTACTTCGTCATAGCCTAATTTCTTTATTAATTGGTCATCCTGATAGTGACAGGAAAGAACCACATGCCTAGGCAGATTGGGACAGGTACCCAGTGAAACCCACCTCTAAGCTGAAGACAGTTGAAAGCCTAAAAGCCAAGACACAAGTTAAATCCTGGGACCAGATTGAAAACTTGTCCTCCTGTTTGGTGTGCTTTCCTCTGATTGATCCCCCAGCCTTCACCTATTTTGCCTATACCTACCCTTTCCTAATTGGCTTTCTATGCTCTTGTTCCCACCTTTGAGTGGTGTTTTCACTTTACTCTTTTTGTATACCACAAACCAATCAGCACACACTCCCCGTCCTGTGCCTATAAAGACCCCAGACTTAGTCAGTAGAGGGAGAAATGAACTGACTTCAGGAAAAGACAACCTGATTTTTGGGAAGATGACCGATATACCCTTCTTGTCCCTTCTCCAGCATCCTCTCCTCTGAGAGCCATTTTCATTGGTCAGTAAAATTCTCTGCCTTCACCAACTTTCAACCGTCCATGTCACTTCAATCTTCTCGGATGCTGGACCAGAGCTCAGGGCCCACTGAGTGCGAGTACCCAGAACAGCTGTCACACCAGCCCTTTGCCCTCATTGGTGGAGGGCAGCTGCCCATGTGATGAGACAAAGGGCCAGCTGAGCTGCTAACACACCACCGACCGTGGACAGCAGAACTAAAGGAGCACTGGAACACCCGTTTCTGGGGATTTGATGTCACAGGCACCCTCACCTAGGTGCTGCCACATTCCCCTTGAGGCAACATGCCTAGTTTGGCCACAGGCCCTGCACAGAGCTTGTATCTGTGTCGGCACCCTGTGCAGCCATCCAGGTCCTGCACTCACTCAGTCTCATGCTCTCTCCCACAAGGGGTTAAGTGCAGCAGGGCAAGTAGAGGGAGGTGCCCCTGCCATGAGTCCAACAAAGGGACTGAGAACAATCCTGCATCAATCCTTTCATAAAGCTCTTCCAATTTCAGATATCCTCTCACTATATATTCAGTCATAAGTTTTCTTTTTGTTATTCATTCTGAATGAAATGATTGCTGTTCTTGTTATTACTGAAAGTTCTTGAGTATGGATTTCGATGTGGTATGTTTGTCTAGGTGCTTCCATCTGGCTCATGACTACTGTAACCTTTTTTTTTTTCTCTAATAGCAATCCCCCACTCATCTCAGATTTGTAATTAGAGCCATTATAAAACCCATGCTTTTCTTTACCCTTTTCCTTTTCCTATTTTATCTTTCGTTGTTCCAATAAACAAATCTGCTATTCTTATTTATCTAATTGATAATATGGCACATATTCAGTGAATCCCTTATCTCTGTGTATGACCTAGACAAGGGCCCCTGTCCTTCAAGCTGACCTTCCACATTTGCATGCATTCCCTGTGTCTTGTTCCTATATTTTTGTTTTCTCCAGATGTTTTATAATTGCTTCCATTGTCTCTCTTACAAAAGAAGGTCCCCCATAGTATTAAAAGCAATCTTCTGCTTGGATCAACTAGACCAACATATCACAAGCAAAACCTCTTAGATAATAATAGGACCAGAATCTTCCTCCAAACTTGGGGAAGGCAGATTTTGGGGAAAGTCATGATCAGCATATACCTATCACAAACTGAAAGACATGTTAGTCATTGTAGAAATTTGATGAAAAGTAGAGGGAAAACAAACAGCTCCATAAACTTCACAATAGGAAGATAATTATATTTTGCATTTTTTAAATATGGGAAGCATTTTAATCTTATTGAAGTATTTATTTCTGTAAAACATGCTATCAGAAGTTTATAATTTAGAGTTACAAATTAAGTTTTTAAATATCTGTAATCAAATGCAATTAATGCAAAAAAGTAAGTGATTTTTATGTATTGAATTAATATATATCAATTATAGTAATTAATTAATTACCATTAATAGCCATAATGACTCAAATAATCTTTCACAGAATCAAAAAATACAGGTTCTAGTATTATTAGAAGTCTACACATAAGAGACTGAAGCTTAGAAAAGATAAAGAAAATTGCAAAATATACACAAGGTAAATCAACAACAAAAATTCATTGTGAGAGTATTCTTTACACAATTGAATGCGTGACAATGCTAATCCCCTCCCAGAAGAAGAGAGAAATGTCTCTAACCTATTGTTCTGGAATGTTTCTGGGAAGAAAGATGTCTTTATCCGTGGAAGTAAATGAAACTATATAAATTTTCTTCAGAGGAAGTCTATCTCCATCTTTCCCTGGCTCTGTTTATAAAAGCCTCCCTAAAAACACAGTTGTAGAGCAAATTGGCTGTTATGCCTGAATGTGAAATAACAAGAGTCTCATGGAGAATTGTCTCTCAACAAAAAGCAATTGGACAATCCTCAATGTATCTATAAAGATGACTAAGTTCAGAAAATTAAGGACGTTATTGGAGTTTGTGATATAGTTTGGATGTTTGTCACCAACCAAATCTCATGTTGAAATATAATCTCTCCAGTGTTGGAGGCAGGGCTGGGTGGGGGGTGTTTGGGTCATGCAGGCAGATCCCTCATAATGGCTTGGGCCATCCCCTTGGTGAGCCCTTTTTGAGTTCACATGAGATCTGGTTGTTTAAAAGTATGTGGCATCCTCCACCCCCACCTCCTCTCTTTCTTATTCCTGCTTTTGCCATATGATATGTCTGTTCCCTTTGCCTTCCACTATGATTATAAGCTTCATGAGGTCTCCCTAGAAGCTGAGCAGATGCCAGCACCATGCTTCCTGTAAAGGTTGCAGAACCATGAGCCAATTAAACCTCTTTTCTTTATAAATTACCTAGTCTCAGCTACTTCTTTATAGCAATGCAAGCATGACCTAACATCATTTCGGTTATCTGAGACTTACCCTTGAAAATGTATAATAGGCTCAAGGTGCTAGTTCTGATAATTTCGCAGGGCTAGTTGCAGGACTTTGGAGTATAGAAAGATCAGTTCAGGTGATACTAAGGATATTACTAGTTTTCAGATTTTACAAGAAGGGTAGGTATTCCATGAAGCATAAGAGAACAAAATAAAACAAGAGAGGGAGGAGGGAGTAGAGGAAAAAGAAAGAGAAAGAGACACAGACAGAGAAAAGGTAGCGTAAATTTATGTAATCACCCCCCCAATGGTTAATTTTGCCCACTGTCAAGATAGGGAGAAAAGGTAGCATAAATTTATGTAGCCACCCAATGGGTTAATTTTGCCCACTGCCCTGATTTATTAAGACAGGGAAATTGCAATGGAGAAAATGTTTAATTCATTCAGGGCTGGCTGAACTCTTGGTGTTGTACATTCTATGTGTTTTGACAAATGAATGACTTGTGTCCATGATTATAATATACAGAGTCAGTTCCACCGCCCTAGAAATCTGTGTTTTGTCTGATCATCCTTCCCTCCCCTCAACCTGGCAACCATGGATTCTTTTCTTTTTTCTTTAAATTTATTTATTTTACTTTAGCTGCATACTATATCTGGCATTTCTCCCCCAAGTTATCCCTCCCCACCCTCCCCTCCCTCCCCACCCCCATTGTTCTCCCCCTACCCCCCCCAACTGTCTCCTGTGTGTGATACTCCTCTCCCTGAGTCCACGTGTTCTCATTGTTCAACACCCACCTATAAGTGAGAACATACGGTACTTGGCTTTCTGTTCTTGTGTCAGTTTGCTGAGAATAATGGTTTCCAGATTCATCCAAGTCCCTACAAAGGACACAAACTCATCGTTTTTTATGGCTGCGTAGTATTCCATGGTGTATATGTACCACATTTTCTTTGTCCAGTCTATCATTGATGGGCATTTGGGTTGGTTTCAGGTCTTTGCTATTGTACACAGGGCTGCAATGAACATACGTGTGCATGTGTCTTTATAGTAGAACGATTTATAGTTCTTTGGGTATATACCCAATAGTCCGATTGCTGGGTCAAATGGAATTTCTATTTCTAGATCCTTCAGAAATTGCCACACTGTCTTCCACAATGGTTGAACTAATTTACACTCCCACCAACTGTGTAAGAGTGTTCCTGTTTCTCCACATCCTCTCCAGCATCTGTTGTCTCCAGATTTTTTAATGATCGCCATTCTAACTGGCATGAGATGATATCCCAATGTGGTTTTGATTTGCATTTCTCTAATGACCAGTGATGATGAGCATTTTTTCATATGTTTGTTGGCCTCATATATGTTCTCTTTTGAAAAGTGTCTGTTCATATCCTTTGCCCACTTTTGAATGGGATTGTTTGTCTTTTTCTTGTATATCTGTTTTAGTTCTTTGTTGATTCTGGATATTAGCCCTTTGTCAGATGGGTAGATTGCAAAAATTTTTTCCCATTCTGTTGGTTGCCGATTCACTCTGATGATGGTTTCTTTTGCTGTACAGAAGCTCTGGAGTTTAATTAGATCCCATTTGTCTATTTTGGCTTTTATTGCCATTGCTTTTGGTGTTTTAGTCAGGAAGTCCTTGCCTATGCCTATGTCGTGGATGGGGATTCTTTTACTGGTTCCAGAGTTTTGCCTTTTCCAGAATGCCATATACTTGGGATCATACTGAATATAATCTTCTTAGATTGGCTTGCTTCACTTAATAATATGGATTTAAGTTTCCTCCATGACTTATCATAACTTTATTTTTTTTAAGGGTTGAATAATATTCCATTGTACCTCAGTTTGTTTATTTATTCATCTGCTGAAGGACATCTTGGTTGCTTTCAAGTTTTGGCAATTATGAATAAAGCTGCTACTTGTGGATGGTTACTTATGCCCACACTTAAAAGTACATTTGTGTACATGTACTTATGTCCACACATAAGAACACTGATGAAAAAACCAAATAACTAAATAAATAATGAGATGTTGCATGTTCATGGATAGGAGGACTCAATATTATCAAGATTCAGTTCTTTCTAGCTTGCTTTGTGGATTAAACACAATTCCAGTAAAAACTGGAGTAAGTTATTTTGTGGATAGCAACAGATTCTAAAATGTACATAGAGAGGAAAATGTCTCAGAATAGCCAACTGAAACTTTACTTCTTAGGATAGAGTGACCTCATCTAAGCTCCTTCAATGTCAGACTGGAAACTGGGAGTCTTTCAGAGGCTTTTCAGTGTAGTTTTTGCCACTTCTGTATTTGTAAAAAGGCTGCAATCACAAAAATAACAGCTAGTACCCATTTGATGTTTAATATGTACCAAACGTTGTGCTATGTACTTTATATACATTAATATACTACTTATAATAAATCAATAGGTTAGAAACCATTACAATGGCCATATTAACAATGAGGAAACTGGGTCAGGCATGGTGGCTCACACCTGTAATCCCAGCTGCTTTAGAAGGCCAAGGTAGGAGGATTGCTTGAGCCCAGGAGATTGAGACCAGCCTGGGCAACATGATGAGATATCCTCTTTACAGAAAATTAAAACATTGCTGGGTATAGTGGTGTGTGCTTATGGTCCCAGCTACTCAGGAAGCTGAGGCAGGAGGATCGCTTGAGTCTGGAAGGTCACGGCTGCAGTGAGCCATGTTTTTACCACTGCACTATAGCGTGAGTGAAAGAGTGAGACCCTGTCTCAAACAAACAAACAAGCAATAAGGAAACTGAAGCTCAGAATTTAAGTCACAGAGTTAGCAAGTAGTAGAGCTTGGGTTTGAACTTGTAGTAGAGCCTGGGTTTGAACCCAGGGAGTCTGGCTTCAGATCTTACCTTCCTGAGGAATAGGCTGAGTTGATTCATATCACACAATATTACTTCTTTCAAAGGCAGCAGGTGAGAGAAGAAGGGAGGAGTAAATAACAGGATTTCTCTCACTTAGTGTCTATGATTCCTCTCAGGATTTTACTGAATAAGGGCAGCTCTCTTATAGAAAGTTGCAGTTTATTCATCGTAAGCAGAATCTTATAATTTTTTATCCTTATTCTTATTTATATCATGTTGTACTAATCTGTAGAATATTAAAATTACCTTCATTTATTATTCCTGCCTCAACTTTTTTTTCTGGAATCATTGCTTCCATCTTAGAAAATTTACAAATTTATAGCAAAAAATGAATGAGCATATAAAGAGATGTTCCTTTCATTCTATTTACTTTGACAGGTCACATCCTTATTTAGTTCTGTTTGAGATATCAAAGACATATCACTCACAGCAATGCAAAAGGTACGCACTGGGCTTTAAAATTCATTAATAAGTCTTTCCCCTCTTTGGTATGATGGCTATTGGATATTTGTCTTCTGTCATTCATCTATTCCTCCAGCTATATGCTTGCTTTTATCTTTTAATTAGCAAACTCAAAGAAGTGAGTCACAATTTTATCTCCTTTCCTATGTGTAGAATATTTTTGTTCATCCTTAATATAAAAAGTAAAAGTGATAAAGGCAAATTATAAACTTTGATTGTTTTGCATCGCTCCTTGAAAAATTATTTTTAAGCCCTTCTCAGATGAAAAATATTATAAACTAATTTAACACAGAGATGATTTCAAAGCCAGTACACTCAACCTTTCAGTAAATAATGATAGGAATGTTATTGCACGTTACTTGAACTAGCGTACCTTTACTTGGGTTAAAATAGCACACTATGTATCCTTTTATAGTAATCTGATGGGGATGATTATAAAGTTTAGAGCACTATATCTTCATGATTTTGAGCTAATCTGAATTTCTATTCAAATGTTAATTTTCTCTCCTGGATTTTATGTCATTCTCATTAATTTTTACATGTAGATATGGAGTGGAAAGCCATTATGCTCAGATAAATCACATTGAAATTTATTTGATAATCATTGAGAATTGTAATGTTCAGGAACTCTAATGAGCACTTTGGATTCACTATTTCATTCAACTTTCACGGAAAGCCATGAAGGAAGTTATACTCTTCCATTTTAGTTGAGCAAATTTTTTTTTTTTTAAAGTTAAATTATTTATGGAGGTTACATTTTTAACTAAATGGTTATAAACTTTGATTGTTTTGCATCTCTCCTTGAAAAATTATTTTTAAACCCTTCTTAAATGAAAAATATTATAAACTAATTTAACACAGAGATGATTTTAAAGCCAGTACGCTCAGCCTTTCAGTAGATAATGATAGGAATTCACCAGGGTGAATCATCTGGTGATATTAAGTCACATACTTATTGAACAGAGGGAAAAGGAGAGATAACTTTGAACATGCTGTGAGGATGGACAGGACTTCTAAGTCTTGGTAGAGAGGTGTGTTAGAGCAGGGCCACTAGCTTCATTGACAGAGAAGCTCAGGGTGCATTTAACTGAAAATAAAGAAACGTAAAAGAAATTTAAAAGGAAAAGTAAGAAAGTAGGATTGATCACTATTTTAAATTTGGGACTTAGAATATTCGAAATGTTGAATGTCCTTTGAAATCAACACCCTCTTTAGCTCTCTCATCTAAAAAAGAAAAGGTGCCACTCACTGCCACCATTATCCTCTTATTTCTTAACAATTAAATCATGACTATTATTTTGCCATTACCGTCAGCTGCATTGCTTTGTCAAAGCTTTGTCAGTGACGTCTGCATTATTAATTCCAATGGATATTTTCCAGACCTGATCTGAGCTGACCTTTTTCCATATTTGCTACAATAAATTGCTCTTCTTTTGAAAAATTCTCCCGTGTTGCATCATTTCACATTCCCTAGTCCGAATCTTACTTTGTTACTGCTCTTTCCTTTTCAGTTTCCTTTGCAATATCCTCCTCTTTGCCAAATAACTATTCCAGCCCTTCAAGGTTATATCCCATGCTCTTTTTGCTTTCTATTCTATATCCTTAGACAATTTCATTTGCACCGGTTTCTATTACTCTCCTCCCTTGATGAGTCACAAATGTCGGTCTCCAGTCCAGATTTCTCCTCTGAGCTCCGAACCAGAATTTCCAACTGCCTGCTCAACTCTACTAGGATATATTGAAGGCCTCTCAAATTAATCATGTTCGAAACTACTCTCAGATGCTCTTCTTTCCTCAAACCTGATCCTTTTCTACTGTTCCCTACCTTAGCATATCACAACCATGTCTGAAACAGCCCACCATCCCCTACCAGATTTTATGGTAATGAATCATCAGCAAGATATGTTAATTTGGCCTCCAGATACATCACACTTCCGCCTGCTTTCCTTATTCTCCTCCCTTAGTGCCGTCATTCAAGTTGTTATGTCCTTTAGAAGCATTTTGAATAGTTGCCCAGTCATGTGTCAAACCACACTCTTTCTGCCTTTGGTCATTTTTCCACAGCACCAAGTTAACTTCTCAAATTTCTTTTTTTTTTTTTTTTTTTTTTTTTTTAAGACAGGGTTTCACCATGTTGGTCAGGCTGGTCTTGAACCCCCGACCTCAGGTGATCCGCCCGCCTTGGCCTCCAAAGTGCTTGGATTACAGGCGTGAGCCACCACGCCCAGCCAACTTCTCAAATTTCAAATTTTATTATGCTATCCACTGACCACTTGTTTTAAAAATAAAGACAACGTTTCTAATGTATCTAAAAGACCCTGCATAGTCTAATCTTTCCAACTTCACCTCACTCTGCTCTCGCCCTTCCTCTTCGAGCTCCAGCCACCTCTGATTTTTACATGCTCTGTGATTTTTCTCACATTAGGGCCTTTGCTCATGCATTTCTTATACCCTTGAAGAGTTCTCCTCTTTGATGTCGTAACTGAATCCTCATTCTTAATTCAAATTTACTTAAAGAAAACTTCCTAACCCCTCTGACTAGATCATCATTTATATGCTATGTACATGTAGGATAATATCTATTGCTTTCATAACTTGTACATTTTATACGTATTATGTTATTAATTTATGTAATGGCTTTCTCCCTCCTAGACTAGAAGTTCCATGAAGGTAGAACTCATACGTGTTTTTCCTCATCATTGCAGCCCTGTAATTTGGCATGGTGCCTATTTTATAATAGGTGTGTAATATATATTAAGTCTCTGAATGAATAATTGAATGACTTAACACAGTTAAAGTTGGAAATATAACCTTTATCCTACAAATCAGCTTGAGATACATAGTGTATACCGTTTACTACAGTAACTATTTTAAAAACAGACGCTAGTGTGATCCACTCACATTTCCTGCAACTAAGTTTGAATATAGTAAGTGCTTTATTCACAGGTAAACTGAAAAAATACAAGTGGCAATAAAACAACACAAATCAGCATTTCGTTTAGATGTTTAATGTTTAAAGCAATGTCTCCCCCTATTGCCAAATCATGAGAATCACAAATTCTTGAGTGTTCTTCAGAGCAATAGAATCAGGGTAGAAACCCAGTGATTCTGAATCTGTAAATTTGAAAAACAGCAGTCTAATACTGCTAATGTATTTATATTAATACTAGACATATTGATCAGAAAAAATGGCATTGCTCACACATGTCTTAAGGAAGCTGTGTTCTTTTCTTTCTTACCTTCCCTTCTTTCTTTTATCCGTTAGTTTATATTGATTCAGTCCAAAAATCAAGTTTTTTTTTGTGATAGACTTACAAGTGTTCTCTTCTTTTTTCCTGGTTCATAAGTTCATTTTGTATTTTATCTGACCAATTTTTTGCTAAGGGCAGAGACATGTTTGTCCTCCTGTGTGATAAGGGAATTGTTACTTATGTCTCAAGTTAGGAGAGACACTAGTTAAGTTTGAATGTTGATAGTGTGGTTGTACCTAATCATATATGATTTATCCTTATCCACAATGGTACAATTATGTCTCATACATTTCACTGCATATTCTTTTGGGAAATCTTTTTTTTTTTTTTTTTTAAGGCTAGTCAAGTGAAGCAGTGGGAGTGGAGAGGGAACAAAGAAATCTGTAACTGGTTGTGATCAATTAGTTGTAAACACCACTGCACTCAGACCAGCCTTGGGAAATCCTAATCTAAATGCTAACATTTTTCTAGGTTCAACTATGTGGGCTGAATTGTCTGGAAGGTAGCTAGGCTGAGGAAGCCATGTTAAGATTATTGCAACAGCATTTTAGTGAAAAATTAGAGTGTCAAGGAAGAAATTTGCTCAGATGAATAACCTCATACTGATTTTTTTTACAAAGAGACAAGTGGTTTCCTAGAGAAAGGGAGAGAGAATCCTGTATTTTGTTTGTCATGTTAAAATGATGATCAATCAGATTAAGAACACTCTAATGGCTCCAATTTTGGAACAATCAAGATTTCTGCCTGTGTAGAATTTGGGTTTAAATATTACAATTTCATATTTTAAACATAGCCATCTTTATCTTTTATAACTTAAAGATAGCTATCTTTATTTCATGCTCAAGTCACCATGTAGAGTCAAGATAAAAGTCAAGTCCCTGAAGAACTCCAAGGACTTCTTACCCAGTGCTTTTTTTATTTCCGTAAAGAAAATGGCAGTACAAAATCTCTTCCTATATTATCTAAGTTCTATTCAGAAAAGAAGAGGGCTAGCTGCTTGCCAGCAGCTAAGCCTATTATCCACAAGGTGGCCTTACCAGGTTCAGGACAATACTCTGTCTCTGTGAACTCCCTTTACTGTGAGAAGTCTGTTTCCCATGTATGTCATCTATCTACAGGTATACAAGTGGTCCCCCTATTTCATTGAAATTTAGTTTGGGACCACTTTATGCTGAACAGAATTGAAAATGAGGAAGCAGAAAAATTCTTTTCCAAAAAGCACTCACAAAGTCCATGCAATAATGCTATTGATGTTAATGTATATAATATTTCCCAAATCAGATTTTCTAAAATAAGAGTTGCATAAATATGAGTTCAAAAAGGAAGGAGTTCTTATACTGTATTCCTTTCTTGAAGATGCATAGCAGTAAAGAAATATGTTGAACTTTATTTAACTTCGTACGTCAAAACTTGTTTGAGGAAACTAATCCCTTGCAGATTACCAGAGAACGGGTGGTTTATAAGGAGCAGAAGTTGATTTTTTACGGCTTTGGAGGCTGGGAAGTCCAAGATCAAGGTAGTGGCAGATTTGGTGTCTGGTGAGGACCCACTTCCTGGTTTATACTAGGCTGCCTGCTCTCCATGTCGTCATGTGGTGGAAGGGGTAAGGAATCTCTCTGTGGCCTCTTTTATAGTAGCATTAATCCCATTCATGGAGGCTCCACCCTCATGACCTAATCACCTCCTGAAGACGTCACCTCCAAATACTATCTCAGTGGGGATTTGGCTTCAGCATATGAATTTCTGGGGAACACAAGCACTCAGTCTACAGCATGTTAGGTTGAGTGTTTGTTGTCTCAGTATGAGAGGACAGACATTTCATACTGAATCTTAATCACTACATAGTAACTTTTAAGGTGCCCATTCATATTTGTTGAAAAATTGAATGAATAAATGAATGGATTAGTGGATGGGTGGATGGGTAGAGGATAGATGAACAAATAAATTAATAAAAATAATCCATAGGCCTAACACAATGAATATAATTATTAAATATAATTATGGCAAAGATGTAATAAGAGTTGCTAAAGTCAGATGTTACTGGTAAAATGAATCAATATTCGCAACAGATATAAAAAATTCTGTCAGGTCATCCTTTTAATCAATATGTTAACCTTTTAGAGGATGCTTCTTCCGAATCTCTTTCCATTTTACCTCTATTTTCTTCAAATCCTTTCTCCTTCCCCCAACTAGGTCATCTGAATATTACAAAACCTCTTTATATTTTGGCTGGGAGTGATAGCCCATGCCTGTAATCCCAGAAGTTTGGGGGGCTGAGATGGGCAGATAACCTGGGTTCAGGAGTTTGAGGCCAGCCTGGACAACACGGAGGAACCCCATCTCTACTAAAAATATAAAACATTAGCTGGGTGTGGTGGTGTGTACCTGTAATCCCAGCCACTCAGGAGGCTGAGGCACAAGAATTGCTTGGACCTGGGAAGCAGAGGTTGCAGTGAGCTGAGATCACACCACGATGCTCCAGCTTGGGCAACAGAGCGAGACTCCATCTCCAAAAAAATTAAAATTGAAAAAAAAACCCCACAAACCTCTTTACATTTTTATCATATAACATTATAATTACATGTTAACTGCCCCTTACATTAATAATTATTAATCTCTACCATGTACCAGGCACTCTTCTAAGCATTCCACACATATTATCTCATTTATTCCTATATTCTGAGCTGTAGCTGTTATTATTTTCCTCATTTTATAGATGCAGATACTGAGGAGTTAAGGGCCTCACTCCAGGCTGCACAGCTAATAAGTGAGACAGTCGAGATATCATCCCAGATGTCTAACTGAAGACTCCTTACCTGGTGCTACTCTTCTCTATTTATATTCTCTGCACACTGGCAAGGATATTTCTCTTATTTTTTTGTCTTTAAAGCCAAGGCTTTTCTGCTCCTGTTAACTAACATTAGTTCCTCATATACATAAGTTCTATAACAATGAATAAAATGAAACCCACATGCCTAAATTGAAACTCAGACTATCATTGCATTACATAGTAATTATTGTTCATCATAATGATTACAAGACACTAAGAAAGGAATAAACTATGTTGAAAATATTCTGCCTCAGAAGACAGAATAGTCTATAATACAGTTGAACTATTCATTATGCTTTAAGATACCAGGGTTAAAAAGGAACAAATCCCCTTATAGTCTGAAAACACCCTATTTAGTAAAAAACCCACATTCAGCCAGATGTTAGATAAGAAATAATGTTTGAGTTCTGGATACCAGTTTTATTATAGTCTGCTTACACAGCTTGCATATCTACACAGAGTTTTTACTGTCAGGATTTATACTCAGTTGTACTTTCTCGCTTCATGACATCTCCTGTTGGAATCTTAATAAAATATGGCCCTGCATGAGCTACTCGATGAAGTGATTTGAACTAAAACATGTTTCCCATGCAACCCTAACATCCTTCAGCAGTTGATGGTTAGAGATTAATGTCACAATTAGCATGTGGGTATTTAATATTTCAACCTTCCGCGTCTGGAACACTTGTAAAATGCTATGAGCTCAACTGGGCATTTTGTTATCATAGATCACAAAGTAATATAAACAGACATCTTCTGGGCCTCTGCCGAGACAGAGTTTGAAGATAGGCCTCTCATGGAGTATGATTTTATTTAGGCTAAAAAAAAAAAAAAAGACTTTCAAAGTGGAAACATTATTTCAGCAGGTAAACATCACAATGCTTTTTGTAGACTATTAAATGATCATCAGAAAGTCAAATTGTGTACATTCGACATTCACGTTCTATCTGTGTTTAATAAATTGCAAGCTGTTTGCAATTTGGTCTGGTCATTATGCATGGGTAAAAATTTGCCTCTTCAAACCTCTTTTAAAATAGAAAGTGATACTGTCTATATTTTTGGAATTCAAATACAACTAAGAGATAGCACAGATGGAGTATAGAAACAGTAGAAATTTATTGATTCTGTCAGAAGTTTTAAATTCAGTTTTTCAGTAATGAAACTCCATGATTTTGTACAAAAAAGGTACAGTCCTCAATCAATTGGACTTAAATTTGTGAGCTTGAGAAGGACTAAGTAAAATGGTAGGTTTCACTAGTTAATTTTTTTAAAAACACTTCTATATTTGGCAAAAGTGTTTTAGATTCTCTGGAAGCATGAGATGATGTAGTTGACTATATTCAGCAACTTGATGCTTCACAGCTAGAAGACAAAACCCTTAAAGTTGCTAGGCTTGATGAATTTATAAGTTTAAGGAAGGATAGTAGAAGAAACTTGAAAATTTCACAACGACTTACCTAAGTTACATACACATGCATGGTGTGCACTCACACATACATATATCTACATATATGTACATATATATAATGTTTTCAATAACAAAAATGATCATACTCTTCAGATACATACATCTAAAACTAGGTGCACAAGAAATTCTTATTGAACTTGATTTTTTTTACTTCTCTTAGCATGAATCCATGAATATTCATTCATAATTTTAGTATTAAAATCGTAGTTGTTAAACTTCCTCCCAGAGTCTATTGAATCTCAACAGAAATCTCTCGTAAATGGCTAAATACATTCTTGCACATTTCATTGAGGGAAACTCTTTTATATAAAAATCTTTTAGGCCAGGCACGGTGGCTCATGCCTGTCTATAATCCCAGCATTTTGGGCGGCTGAGGTGGGTGGATCACTTGAGGTCAGCAGTTCAAGACCAGCCTGGCCAAAAATGGTGAAACGTCTCCACTAAAAAAGAAAAAATAGAAAAATTAGCCAGGCAAGGTGGCGCACTCCTGTAGTCCCAGTTACTTGTGAGGCTGAGGCAGGAGATTTGCTTGAACCTGGGAGGCGGAGGTTGCAGTGAGCCTAGATCGCACCACTGCACTCCAGCCTGGGTGACAGAGTGAGGCTCTGTCTAAAAGAAAAATGTATAATATATTATATGTATAATATATATTATATAAGTGTATATATTTGTTATGTATGTATATAAATGTATATTATGTAATATATATTATACAGATATGTTATATATAATATAAATGTGAGAAATTCAAAGGAAAACAAAATACATTCATTATTAAAAGCTACAAATAAGAGTTCCCCTATTATCTACTTCAAACTGTAGACATTAGAAAGTCATTAACCTATTTATTAGTTATCCAAGTTATATTGCAAGATCTGAAGTGTAAGCACTTTACAAAGCTCTGTGATAGAACTTTAATCAGATATATGCCTTGTTATCTCTTGGAATGTTACAGACAGTTGTCATTTATAGTAGACGTGGTTACTAGTTCTAATTTAGTACTAATATTTTCGTGAAAATATGTTTTAGGTTTGTAAAGTGGTTGGGTAAACAGTTCAGAATCTGTCCTGACGTTAAAGAGGCAAAGGCTGTCCTTGGAAGGCTCAGAGATAGTAAGGGGAAAAGACTATTAAAAATAAAGTAGTATATTTAAATAGGTTACACTGTACTTATTGTAAAAATAACATTTAAAAGTTATACAACAAAAAATTTAAGGATTTTGAAGGTCGATTCCTTTACTATTGTGTTTTGTAGCTATAAGGACAGTGTTTCCTGTGTCCTAATTCTGCTTTTGCAAGCAGTTAGTCTGAAAGAATGCTCCTAAACGTATTTCAAGATTTGTGTTTCTTATATAATAGACAGATAAATAGTTACAGACCTTTCTAATATGCTGTGCTTTGTTATCAAAAGACTCAAAATCCATTTGATTTGCAAGTCTGCCCTCAGTTCAGCAATCTTACCTCACCCTTCTGAGACACTGAGATGGATCTCTGTTTACAGAAACATCTATCAGGTGGCAAAGGCAAAGGTTGTGTTGCTTTCTTTAACATGGCTTTAGAATTCTATCATTATTTCTTTGAATGGTGAAGGGTCTGGTTTCCTCTCTAGAAACATGTATAACTCTTACACTAATGAAATTGGTAAATGGTTTTGGGATAACAGATGTTGCTAACATTTATGTAGCTTTATTTGGAATGTAAAATAAATGTGTAAAGCTTACCAACTGGAAATTTTACTAAATGCACTCAAGATTGTTTAAAAGTCTGAATTGAGTAGAAAAAAAATGATGGCCTTTTACTCATAATACATCATTTTCTTTAGATAGTTTTTATTATTTCTCCCTTTCCCACCAGGAGCATTAACACAGAACTGGAAAACTTAACACCTACATACATACAAATGCTCTGTTACACACAGAGTAACAGAACATACACATAACTGTGTTTATTTAAGTGTGGATTATCTATTTTGTGTACTATTCACAGAGATTTACTTGACTCTGTTATAGTGATAAGGCTTCTGAAGAAGGAAGTACAAGTTGGTAGAGATCACATAGGACAGCCAGGCAGTCAAGAACTGGCAGGTGAAGGGAGTGCATCTTAAAAATGTAGAAACCTAAAGGTTGAATGAGTTAGTCAGCCAACAGGGAGAAGAAGAATGTTCTGGGAGAGAGGATGTTTGCCATTGTATTTGTAAAGATAAAAGATGGGGCTAGCAAGGTAAAAAGATGCCAAGTCATTAAAAACATTTAAACATTATGGCAGCTGGACATTGTTCTTATGGGCATTAGAGAACCATGGAAGCATTTGAAATTGTGGCGTGTAATCATTCTGCGTTTTAGAAAGGGCATCTGGCAGTTGCATGAAAACATTGGAAATGGCAAGAGTGGAGGCCGCCAGACAGTTTAAGAAGGTTTTTCAGGAATCTCTGCAAGAGAGACGAGCAAGACAAGGGACAGTGATGATGGGAGAAAAGCAGATAATTTTTAAAATATTTAGAATGAGAATGTAGAATGAACAAAACATGTTGAATAATTTGAGATGTGAAAGAAAAAGAATAGGTGAGGCTCAGTGGCTCATGCCTGTAATCCCAGCACTTCGGGAGGCCAAGATGGGTGACTTACTGGAGCCCAGGAGTTCAAGACCAGCCTGAAACACAGTCTCTACTAAAAATACAAAAAAAAAAAAAAAAAAAAAAAAAAATAGCCAGGCGTGGTGGTGCGCACCCATGGCCCCAGCTATTTGGGAGACTGAGGTGAATCACCTGACCCTGAGAAGTCGAGGCTGTTGAGGCTGCAGTGAGCAGTGACTGTGCAATTGAGCTCCAGCCTGGGCAACAGGAGTGAAACCATCTCAATTTTTGAAAAAAAAGAAGAAGCATAAAAGCTAATCCAGCTTGAATAACTGGATAGCCTTGGTGGAGCCAATAAATCATGTTTTGTTTTGTTTTGTTTTGTTTTTGTTTTGGAAATGTTAGTTTTATTTGTCTGCCTATGTTTGGAGGGCTACTTAAGACAGCCATGCAGGGATCAAGAGACTGATCTTGCAGGAAAAAATATGAAGCCATGAAAGACTTAAGATTTCTCAATGTATAGAATGAGAAGCGATGATGGTCTAGTGAATATTTTTAGTAATACTAACATTTACATGATGATCAGGGAAGCTTGAGGAGAAGAAACCTGAGAGACAGGAGGAAAAAACAGGAAAATATGGCATTTTGGAAGTCAAGAGGAATATGGAAACTCTCCAGGAGAACTTGGTAAATAATCATTGGCTCATTGGTTTATTAATTCACATTCATTCATTACATTTCTACTCTGTGTAAAGAGCAGTTGGGAAAAAGCCCTATCTGGTCTCTGCTCTCAGGGAATGTGTAGTAAAATGGAGAAATAAATGTAAGTTGAAAAATTACACACATAATATTTCTTAAACTTTAGTAAGTTGTAAAGAGTAAAATTATGGGCCAGATGCGGTGCCTCACGCCTATAATCCCAGCATTTTGGGAGGCCTAGAGGGGCGGATCACTTGAGGCCAGGAGTTTGAGACCAGCCTGGCCTATATGGTGAAACCCCATCTCTACTAAAAGTGCTAAAATTGGCCAAGCATGGTGGTACATGCCTGTGGTCCCAGCTACTTGGGAGACTGAGGTGCGAGAATCACTGAATCCAGGAGGTAGAGGTTGCAATGAGCCAAGATCAGAACACTGCACTCCAACCTGGGTGACAGAGAAAGACTCTGTCTTAAAAAAAAAAAAAAAGAAAAAGAAAAAGTAAAATTGTGAAGACCTGTAGAAGTACAGGTGAATGAACGTCTATCCCATGAAGATTGAGAACCCAATCTTAAGAAGTGAACTCTAACCTAAGATTTGAAGAATGAGTAGGCGCCAACAGGGTTTGTGGAGGAGAGGGCAGTCCTGGCAGATAATCCTGCAGGTGGTCTTCAATCCTGCAAAGGTCTGTACATGTGAAATCAGGGCCACTTTCCCTGAATACCTGCACTCCTGAAACTTTATTTTAACCTAGGAGTGATCTTAGCTTCTACGAGTTTTAAAAAGTAAAACTTAACTATTACTTTTAGGCTATCAGCTATGCAGGGAGCGTGGACCTATATTGACAGGGATATTGAAGTTTGGAACATTTCCATTTCAGGCTGAGAGGTCACTATGGGAAATATGGACTCATCATTTATTAATTTATGAAACACTTTCTAATTCTCTTACATAGGTGAGACGCTATGGGTATGAATGAATGCCACATTATTCCTT
The DNA here is from genome assembly GCA_036589455.1 of Ateles fusciceps. Lineage (NCBI taxonomy): Eukaryota > Metazoa > Chordata > Mammalia > Primates > Atelidae > Ateles > Ateles fusciceps. Next base: position 5,947,595 of record JAZHEH010003404.1, on the reverse strand, counting down.
TAAAAATCATCTTTATTATTTTCATTATGATTTTTTGGAGCTAACATATATTGGCTCATTTTATGTATTCAAGTAGGTGATGTTTGGTAACTTACCAAGTTTTCATATTTTTCTTTAATAAAATTTTTATTCATTAATTCATTGTCCCTCCCTTGTATGACAAGAGATGGTCTACCAGGCTTAACAAGCAAATGTTGGCCTGTGAAATCTTTACTAGGAGCAATATTAGATATCTGGTTCTTTTCCTTAGGAATAAATGACACTTTTATGCCTTCAATTTAAACCTAAAATGGAAAGGAAATCACAAATTTTAAACATAAAAGTCATATTTTAAATTTTCATTGAAAATCTTTTGCATGCTCTTCCTCTTCTGTTTTTGTTTTCTTTTAGTAACTATTAAGACAAGCTTACTCTGGTATCCGTTTTCAAAAGAAATTGCTGACTCAGAAGCTGAGTTTATGTTAGTCTGTGGTGGTTGTTTAATCTACTCTCTTTATTCATGGGTAAGAAAAATGATCACCTAAGATAAACAACTGTTCAATGTCTCACAGCAGGTTGGCGCTCAAACTGGGATTTAAAATTAAGTTCTTAAACATAGCCTAGGCTTCCCCTACAGTGACCGTGTCACCTGTCCCAGGAGGGAAAATACAGTTCAGGAGAACTCTTTGCCACAGATTTACATTGAAATACCAGATTAGTGATTGCTGTTGGAATCTAAGTTTAATGAAGCCTTCTGGAAGTGCAGAGTCCAAAATACAACTGTGTATGTACATCCACCATTTTAAGGTAGAAACATCCTAGGAAAAACATAGCAAAGCAGCCTGGCTGTGGCTTTAGATCATCAAGCAGTTATAGGGGGAGAAAAGTGGTATCTTTTCCTCATCTGTAGCTAGGTCCAGGGCTGAAACCCCCATAACAAAAGAAGAGGTAACAAGAGAAAGGCATGCAAGTTCAGTACAAGATGTATGTGACACAGGAGTCTTCAGATTAAAACCCAAAGAGCAGAAAAAGCTGTGTGTTTTAATTCTTACATTGAATGAAGGCTGGACAGTTGATATGGTTTGGCTTATCAACTGTCTCACCCACATCTCATCATGAATTGTAGCCCCCATAATCCCTACTGTGTCATGGGAAGGAGCCAGTGGGAGGTAATTGAATCATGGGAGTAGGTTTTTCCATGCTGTCTCCTGATAGTAAACAAGTCTCATGAGATCTGATGGTTTTATAAAGGGCAGTTCCCCCTGCCCACGCTCTTTTGCCTGCCACCATGAAAGACACACGTTTGCTCCTCCTTCACCTTCTCCCATGACTGTGAGGGCTCCCCAGCTATGTGGAACTGTGAGTCCATTAAACCTCTTTCCCTTATAAATTACCCAGTCTTGGGTATTTCCTCATAGAAGTATGAAAAATGGACTAATACAACAGCCATGTGCAAGTATGATTGAACGAAAGAGGGCATGATCTAATGGTAATAAACTAGGGGGACGTTAGCAAGGCCTGTTCACATTATTCTTGGTGTCCTTGTGCCTTTCTTTCTTTCCTTTTGGTATAGGAAGTATCCCTTTGGAATGAGGGCTTTCTGACCTACATTAAAGGAAGGTCAGAGAATTATTTTATGACCTGCTTCCAGGAAGAATGGTGAGAGAAAGTCAGAGAGACCTGCCTGTTTAAACTGTCTTCTCAAATGCCAAAGTGCTACATTTTGGGGTGCATGTACTGAACCCTGTCCAGTGTTCCTTTTATGTTTGAAAAAGAACACAGGTGTGAAAATGAAATAAGCATTTGTGTCTGTTTTTTATATACTTTTTTTTTTTTAAAGACAGGATCTCACTCTGTTGCCTAGTCTGGAGTGCAGTGGCGTGATCATAGCTTACTGCAACCTCAAACTCCTGGGCTCAAGCTATCCTCCTGCCTCAGCCTCCCAAGTAGCTGGAGACAACAGTCACATTCCAACATGCTCTGCTAAGCTTTTGTATTTTTAGTAGAGGCAGTGTCTTGCTATGCTGCCCAGGCTGGTCTTGAACTCCTGGACCTAGGCAATATTCCCACAGCCTCACAAAGTGCTGGGATTACAGGTGTGTGCCATTGCACCTGGCGTATGTATGTTTTTATTATAAAATTCTCTACCTTTTGTTTCCAAAAGTGTAGATGATTATGCTATTGTGCCACATGTATCATTGAAGTGCGCACCATATGTGAGAATAAAAACGTAAGTGATTATTTCTTGAACAGAGGCTAAGTATTTGTGGTTTCAGGTGGAGTGACAAATTCACGGATCTCTCTATTTCCAGGGAAATAAGATTGTTTCTTTTGCTAGTAAATTATCTCACCTACCTTGTGCTTTATATAAATGTAGGTTTGTATACTAATATTTTAAGTGTAATAAAATATTCAGACTTTTAATGAATAAGATAATTGTAGTCGAGATCATCTTTTTCTTTGGCATTTGGGATGGAGTGGTTTATATGATGAACTTTCTAATGCTAACTCTAAATGAATCATCTACTTCTTTTCTCCCAGCTAAGGCTTTTAATATATTAAATATAAATATTTTCCATCAATTTTGATATTGTAATGCAATTAATACTTCATCATTTTTCTTTTTCAGAGGAGAAAACTCACAGCAGTATACTTTGAAAAAAAAGTTATTTTCAATCACATATGTGTGCTCGGTTTTGTTTCAATCTGACCACTTTAGAAAATCGAAATGTCTTTCACATAAAATAGTGGCTTTGCCTGTGTCTCATATATTATTCCTTGTCTGAAAGGTGTAATAATTAGAAGGCCATTACTCTCCCTCATGAAGTAAATTAGGGTCTTTTTATTTCCTTTTTCTTTCATTTGGCTCTATTTATTACTTACCTAGTGTGACAAATGCGGCTTAAAATAAAGATGGTGCTATCATTAATGAAAAATGTGTGGCTGCAGCAGTGGTGATAAAGAAAAATGTCACAGAGCACTCATTTTCTTCTCGTGGTGAAGTGGTCATTGGGAAAAAGTTGTAATAAACAGAATAATGGAATGGTTAATGTTTTAGCAGAATGGGATTTTACTATGATTTGCTAAAAAGATATACATTATACACAATCAATTGATTAGAACTCACAAAACAGTAGTTGTCAGGCATCAAATTTTATTTCTCCTACTAGTCACTGTGAGCAAATCAAGATTTTAAACACAATACAGATCAATTGAAAAACACACTTTACAAAATTAATAGTTACTTAGATTAAAACAGCAGTTGGAAAATGACCAAAAAAGTAACAAGAGCATGAAAAGAGCTATGTATCTTTGTAACACTCTGCAAATTTGGAGCAGCTTCAGTAGCTTCGTTAATTATAAACTTGACTAAAATGTTACATATTATGATTTTCAGAATGTTATCATATACTACTGAGTTAAAAGCAAAAAATGTAGTATGATTCATAACAAGATTTTATTATTTGTTTCATTAAAGTTATTGGTCATTTAGATGTATTGTTTTTAATAGTTGTAGGGAAAAAGCTGTGATGTAAGTGTGCCCCCATGTGGCTATAGAATGGTTGTAAGAATGTCAAAAGGCATTAATGGAAATAGGGCTTCAATTGGTTATATTAATATTATCTTGTTAATATTTACTCCATCCCAAGCAGAGAGTTGCTTTTCTATTTTAAATGTTTTCTAAGATAAGAGGATTCTCAGTTTCTTCCATAATTCTTACAAACATTTTATTTTTAGTACTCATACATTTTAACTAATGTGTCTACTAATTCTGAAGTGTATAATAAAGACACATAAATCATCACAAAAGATGTATTTTTTCTCATGTCTAAAGTGTTTGCTTGAGTCAAGCCTAAGTCATTCTCTGCAAGTGTTTAAGAACACATTTTGTAATTAAATAGGATGGTGTATCTGGTAGGAAATTTGTATTAGGACAGGCATATGGACTGAGAAAATAGTTTGCCTATTTATGTGATATTTTAATAAGATTAATATTAAATCTATTATTGAGTATTATTTGTTCATAATGTTTTTTAACCATTAGGATATTGGATAGTCATAGTAAATGTTGGCAATGCCACAGAATTTGAAACCCCTTTTCCATACAGCATTTGTGGAGTTGTTTGCTTCCATGATTTATGTGTGTGTGTGTGTGTGTGTGTGTGTGTGTATGATTATTTCCTTTTTTTTTTAGACAAAGTCTCACTCTGTTGCCCAGGCTGGAGTGCAGTGGCACAATCTCAGCTCACTGCAACCTCTACCTCCTGGCTTTAAGTGATTCTCCTGCCTTAGCCTCCTGAGTAGCTGGAATTACAGGTGTGCGTCACTATGCCCGGCTAAATTTTATATGTTTAGAGAAGACAGAGTTTCACCATGTTGGCCAGGCTGGTCTGGAACTCCTGACCTCAGGTAATCTACCCACCGCCGCCTCCCAGAGCGCTGGGATTATAGGCGTGAGCCACCACTCCCAGCCACTGCCATAATATTTTGACACAGGAGTATATCTTTATTTACCTCTCCAGTCACCAGTCCCAGGATCCAAAGTCTAACCTATTGGCCAGTTGATGCTTCTAGAAAATTGCTGTGAGGATTGGTTGTTAATGACCCTAATGTGTATAAGCCCACATCTTGTTTCTGAGGTAGTGCAGTGCGTTGGCATTATAATCATGTTTGACCGAGTTTGAGTGGCATTCTTTTTTTGCTTATTTGAGCATGTGACTGACCTGCAGCTGCCAAAAGCAAGGGCGCCGACTGCACAGGTAGAAGCCTGAGCTTCAGCTTGAAATGGATGTTTTCATTTTAACCAACATTGCTGGTCTCAGGGTAAATGCAAATATTTTCATATTTTATTTTGTTATTTTAAAAAATTAGCCCCAAATGCTGTGCTTCTACTCTAACTTTTTATATTAAACTTTTAAAAGTGAAATCTGAAATAATTAAATTTTAAAGGTTGCAGTCACTAAAGAATTAATGCAAACACCTATTTAATTTATTTCTTTACTAAAAATTCTCTTTCCTTAATTTGAAATCATGTTTAGCATGGCAATATTTGTGATGATAAGGAAAACTTCAAGTAAAATGATAATTTTGGGGAGGAATTTAACAGTTTTCTTTTTTAAAATAATTCCAGATAACTTCCATTTTCATTTTGGTCATTTAACGTACTGTTTAATGTTCTCAGAGAACAATCTTTCAGAAATAAATGTTGATGCCTGTCACTTTGCACAGGTCAAAATGAGTTATGTACTTTTGAAAGGCAAATTGAACCATTTCTGACCCCATCCTTTCCACCTACATTGTCTAAAAAATGAATCTTAAGTCGGTAACATTTCAAATGATATATTTTCCTTTATGGAAGACTCTCTTCACACTTATGGAAGAAAACAGGTTAAAGTAGAGTGGGAAGGGAGGAAGAGCAAAGCAGTGGTTGAAATATAGTATTTGTAATATTTATTTAAAATCTCGTATTGAACGTTTCCTAGCAAAATGTTGAATGGTTGTCATACAGATAGTGGTTCTCAGCCAGAAAACTTTATGGAATGCCTCAACTAAATGATTGCTCATGCTTTCTTTCCTGTGTGCTTGATATCTTGGAATTTCAAATTAATTTTTTAATATAATTTTAAAAATTTGACTGTATTTGTTGATAATTGCTTTGTGTTTGGGAAAAAAAGGCCGCAGGCACTTTAGTGAAGATTATTTATTGAGTTATGATTATTTTTATGTGTTTAGAAGTAAAACAGGTCATAGATAAATGAAGTAGCAACACCGAGAGATAGAGTTACCTAAATCCACCTAAATGAATATTGGTAAATTGTTTATGTTCCCTACAACTCACCTAACTTGTAAAACATTAATTAAATATTTTTAAAAGAGTCATTATAAATCTAATATGCTGACCTAATATTGTGTGTAGAACTTTCCAGAGTATAGAAGGATAAATGATATTCAGACATGATTTTTTTTTCTTTTTTCTTTTTTTGAGACAGAGTCTTGCTCTATCGCCAGGCTGGAGTGCAGTGGCGCGATCTTGGCTCACTGCAACCTCCGCCTCCCTGGTTCAAGCAATTCTCCTGCCTCAGCCTTCCAAGTAGCTGGGACTACAGTTGCCCGCCACCATGCCCAGCTAATTTTTGTATTTTTAGTAAAGACAGGGTTTCACCATGTTGGCCAACTTGGTCTCAATCTTCTGATCTCATGATCTGCCTGCCTCGGCCTCTCAAAGTGTTGACATTACAGGCGTGAGCCACCACACCTGGCCAAGACATGCTTTAAAAGTATGTTTGCAAATGGTAGACAATTTATAAAAAGAAAAAAAAAAATCACCTTTATTCTTCATAATTAACATGATTTGTTTGTAAAGCACCAACTTGGTTTTTTAAAAAGTAGACGTTGACCATTAGAATAAAATATGATAGAATGGACCATATAGTACCAGTGGAGGAGCTCAACATTTATCTTCTAAAAATCTGCTTGTTTTTCCTTCCCACTTCTTATTCACAAAACACAAAACATACTAGTGCTAAAACATTACGTTATTTTTCTCTCTTGAAGTCCAGAGTTATCATCCCAAAGCCTATGTGGTCATCAGTTGTCACAATGTTCCATGCCAATCTGGAATAAAATGTGGGGAATGGGCGTCCATTAAAAACGATTATTCACTTATAAAGCCTTACATTATGTATTTGACCATACAATTCTCCCTGTCTTCAACCAGAGTAGTATAAAAAAATAAATTATTGAAATTTTCAACTCCAGGAGTAAATTCAACATTAATGATTTTTTTAAAGAAAACAATGTGGGAGATAAAATTGAATATATTTATTTTGCAAATGTAATTTCCCACTAACAAAGAAATATATAGAGAATGTTTCATTTGCAGCTGCCTAACAGAGGGGTAATTGACTAGTAAATGCCTTATGCCCTTTTAAAATAGTCTTTCTAGGCCAGGAGCAGTGGCTCATGCCTGTAATTCCAGGGCTTTGGGAGGCCCAGAAGAGAGGATCATTTGAGGCCAGGCGTTCAAGCCAGCCTGGGCAGCACAGTGAGACACTGTTACTACAAAAAAAGAAAACACCCACCCCCCCCACACACACAAAACTTTGCTGGGCATGGTGGCATGCACCTGTAGACCTAGCTACTCAGGAGATTGTGGTGACAGGATCGCTTGAGTTGAGGAGTTGGAGGCCATAGTGAGCTACAACTGTGCCACTGTACTCCAGTCTGGGCAATACAATGAGACCCTGTCTCTTAAAAAAAAAAAAAAGCCTCTACAGTACTGGTATGGTTACATTATTAGACAAAATGAATGCTTCTCAAAATCTGGCTGATGGAAATAGTATTGTTTCATATTTTTTCATTATCCTATGACTAAAAATAGTTTACAAGCAGAAGTTTATTTCCAAGAAAATTCAGTGTCATTGATATGTACCATAACCGTTACCAAAATATATCAGTTTTTAGATATAAGGACATCAAAGGCACTCCCATTCCCCATGACCCAAAGAAATTTAAACTTATCCAGATACAGATGATAATACATAAATATTTTTGTGAGACAACTTTTTGCTTTACAATGCTACTTATATGTCTAGATAAGCTAATGTCTATTCAAACTAAACACATCACACAGCACCTTTTCTTTTATATCTTGAAAAGCATATATGAGCAAGAGTGGAAGAGAAAACGGTTGATTAGAAAAGCCCACAGTCTTTCAGATTCTCTTTGATGATTATATCTGTAACTGCATCAAACACAAACTTGACATTTTGGGTATCAGTAGCACAGGTCATGTGGGAATAAATTTCCTTATCTTCTTTTTTAAATTCAGGTCTAGAAACTGGTTCTTGATGTAGTTTCCTGCATCTTCAAATGTATTTGGCCCTTGTTAAACAAAATATTTTAAGAGGTAAAGATTAATCGCATGTTAAAAGAATAGGCCATAAATAATATCAGTAAGTTTTAGGATTTTACTCTGATATACTAAGTATTGCAAAATTAGAAAGGCAAGGGTCAATTATCAGGGTGCTGGGAACTATGCTTATCCGGTTGGAAGCTCCTGGTGGCTAAAAGTAAACTCTGCATCAGAAAGCTCACAATACAGTAGAAATGCCAAAATATTAATAAGAAAAGAGTGAGTGATACAAACTTACATAAACATCAAATACCATGTGTGTGTTTGTGGGTATGGGTATGAGTGTTTTTATACAAGCTAAAAGAGAAAAAAGAATGGAAAAGCGAGATGACTAGGGGGCAGAGGAGGTGGTATTTGAACTGGACGTTGAGAGGTAGCTACAACAGAGAAAAGTAAGTGAAAGCAAATAGTGAAAGTGAGAATTATACCACTAGACCTGAGGTCAGGAGTTAAGACCAGCCTGACCAACATGGTAAAACCCCGTCTGGGAAACAGATTGAGCTTTGAAGAATCTAGTTGGATAGAAATGAAAGGTTTTTGTAGAGGAATTGTAGGAAATCAAGTAGAATAGATGCTATGGGCTAGATTACAGACTATGTTACTTACAAAACAAAGGCGTTAGGATGAGATATAAAAGGCTGTAGAGAGGTAGTCCTGACTGATGTGTTATATAGCACTAATACAGTGAAGGCTTCGCTTGAGAAAGTTTAGTCCAATAACAAGATGCGCAATGAATCAGTTGAGACAAGTCAGAAATATAATAAGTAGGCTAAAAAATACAGGACAACTAAGAATGATCTGTCGATGGGCTTTATAACAGAATATGCTTTGTGGGGACTTGACACGGGGTGGAGCAGTAGCATAAAGATTTTCTAAAGAAACAAGTCTTTGTTTCCCCTTCATTTTACTAGAAGCAAAACTCCATGAGGGACAAGCTTTAAAGCCATATAACCTGGCTAAAATCCAAAACGCTGGCCGTACCAAATGCTGGTAAGGGTATGGACTTACAGGAGGTAATTGCTTGTGGAAATGTAAAATGGTACAGTCACTCCGAAAGGCAATTTGGCAGTTTCTTAGAAAGCTAAAGATAGTCTTACCATAGAATCTAGCAATCACACTTTTAGGCATTTACCTAGAAACTTATGTCTACACAGAAGCCTGCACATGGATGTTTATAGCATGTTTTTCCATAATTGTCAAAAACTGGGAGCAACCAGATGTCCTTCTGTAGCTGAAAGGATAAACTGTGGTTCGTTTAAGGACCAGAATATTAATTTAGAAATAAATAAATTAGCTATCAATCCATAAAAAGACACAGAGGAAACTTAAATGCATATTGCTAAGTGAAAGAAGACAGTAAGAAAATGCTACATGTTATATAATTCCAGTTATATTGCATTCTGAAAAAGGCAGAAGGATAGAAACAGTAAAAAGATCAGTGGTTGCCAGGAGTGTGGGGAGGGAGGAGGCATGAATGGGGACGCAGGGGCTTTTTAGGGCAGTGAAGCTGTTCTGTATAATACCGTAATGGTGGATACATGACCTGCATTTGTCAAAACACATAGAACTATGTGACATAAAGAGTGAACCCTAATTAAATGATGGACTTGGCAGGGTGCAGCAATTCACGCCTGTAATCCCAACTATGCCTGTAATCCAGAGGAGGGCGGATCACCTGAGGTCAGGAGTTCAAGACCAGCCTGACCAACATGGTGAAACCCCGTCTCCACTAAAAATGCAAAAATCAGCTGGCTGTGGTGGCGCAGGCCTGTAATCCCAGCTACTCGGAAGGCTGAGACAGGAGAATAGCTTGAACTCAGTAGGTGAAGGCTGCGGTGAGCCGAGATCGTGCCACTGCGCTCCAGCCTAGGCGACAAAGTTAGACTCCTCAAAAAAAAAAATAAGTACATGAGAACTCTTGTACTTTCTGTTGAAACATTTCATTTCTCTATAAACTAAAAACTGCTCTAAGATATAAATCCTATTATATATATATATATAAAATATAAAACCTTTATGAGTTTATATTTAATGAGCAATATTCAATATATGTGAATATTATTTGTAATATGCAATATATATTTAGTCACATGATAAATGTGTGAGTATATTATAGATATTTATAATTACAGAAAAAAGATACAAGCCCTGATTGTAGATTGACCAACATACGTATCTGTTTTGACAGAATGCCTTGCTCCTAGTAACATCTGGGTAACCTTACGTACCTAAATGGTGAAACTGGATTTGTATTTTTGTTTAAATCATAAATATGGCTGGGTGAAATGGCTCACACTTGTAATCCCAGCACTTTGGGAGGCCAAGGTGGACAGATCACTTGAGGTCAGGAGTTCGAGACCAGCCTGGCAAACATAGTGAAACCCCACTGCAACTGAAAATACCAAAATTAACTGGGTGTGGTGGCATGTACCAGTGGTTCCAGCTACTTGGGAGGCTGAGACAGGAGAATTGTTTGAACCCGGGAGGCAAAGGCTGCAGCCTGGGCAACAGAGGGAGGCTCCATCTCAAAAAAATAAAATAAATATTTTTGTCTTATTTAATTTTATTACCAATAGAGCATCCAACTATTTACCAAAAAAAAAAAAAAAAAAAAAAAAAATTCTTTCTGAAGGAGAAACAGTCCTTCTGTGGAATGTAACGTTTACAATGTCTGACTCACAGGATCAACGCTAAAATCCAGGATCCAAGAAAACCAGAAGAAAATGGAGATGTCATTAATCATTCCCAAATTCATTCATGCTATGCCTCTAGAAACATCTCAGACATTGAAGAGCCTTTGAGATCTACTATAGCATTACAAGAGTTCAGTAGGAAATACATTAAAAATGCCAATTTGGAATAAGATTTGCATTCCTGTTATAATTTTGAAGACAATTCAGTTTGCAATGTCCTTTGACACATTCTATAGAGTAGCAACCCTGGTCCATCTAACCCCTTCCGGTTTATTTCATTAGGGCTTGGCTCTAATGTAGACAATGTAGAGAGGGTTCGTCTTTATTTGTAAGATTTTTTTTCAGTTTGGATCTTAAACATGACTCAAAAGTGATCATAAGCCTCATCCTTGTAAGGATTAAATGCCGTGATCCAGATAGGAAATATATATTTATACAGAAATTTATTACTATGGAACTAAAAGAAAAGAATCTTACCAGTGTATTCTGGAAAGCAGATACTAAGATGCACCTTGGTTACTTTTTCTTGAAAGATATCTTTTTGTTGAGGAAGAGGACAATGGAGGTTGTTGAAAAATACTTGTGATTACAGATACTGTTGAACAGGTGAAGGCTTTCATGCATTCTATTCTGTTAGGTATCAGAAATGAGAATGGGTAGGATTATTATCTGCAAAATGTGAATATTGGGCATCATGAACAAGGATCTAGAACTAACATCAATCTTTGGAAAACCCTCATGAGTTGGGCAATGTGATGGTGTTTCTGAAAAGGACAAAGATTATTTTTAACCCTGGCTTTGTTTAGACTTACCACTTCTTCATCTTCCACGAGAACCATGTCATAGGCACTAAGCGCAGCACAAAATATAATGCATGTTACTCCTTCAAAGCAGTGAATCCACTTCTTTCTCTCAGATCTCTGTCCACCTACATCAAACATCCTTTAAGAAAACATCAAATGAATAATAAATCTTGTCAGTATCTTCCAAAATGTGCCTTGAGGTTAACATTTAGAGTTATAAATGGGTGTTCCCATATCTTCAAAAGGTATTCCTTTGACTTTCCTTGATTATAAAATAAAATTCATTTGGTCAAATGCCTGTTCAAGGACTATAGAGAGAAAATATACTTTTAAAATTGTCTCCGTGCAAACTAGAGTGAAATAATTTACACACTTTGAGAAACTAGGAAATGTAAGAGAGTTTAGAGTTTTAGTAAAACATTCATTAGCCATAGAAGATTTTGATCAAAATTTAGACCTATTCTCTTGAATGAAAAAGAAACTGCAAGAAGATTGGAAGTTACTGTACTTCTGATGCTATGGTTCTTGCCTATTTCTTTTAGATTTTCCAACATTCATTTGTTTACTCAAACAATTATTGTTTGCATTCTATGTACTAGATACTGTGCTAGGTCTACTGGCACAGAGATGAAAAGATATGGTCCCTATCTTCAAAGAACCTGCTGTCTTGTACAGAAAAAAACAAGTAAGATACTATAATATTATGTAAAAAATATTCTAATATACACGGAAAATGTGAGCATACAGGAAGCTTTACGTCAGCCTGAGGGATCATGACACTTAGAGAAGGTGTTTGAAGACTCAGCCTTTCTTCTACTTTTGTATTTTGGTAAAAGAGATCATTGTGGACAGAGGACTCAATTTTAAAAACTAGGAGTTAGGCGGCAAAAATTTAGGTTTATATCAAAGAAACTGTTTAATGTTCGCTGCCTCAGGGCTTTTGCACTGTCTCTTTCCTTTTCCTGTGACAAAGATTTCTTTCTTCCTTACATGACTGCTTTTTCCTCAACTCTGAAGTCAGCATCAATAAAAAGAAGTCTCCTGGAGCATCCATGTAAATTGCACCTCTCTCTATACTCCATTTATCTTCTATAATATCATTTTCTTTCCTTTATGCTAATCATCACAATCAATAATTCCTGGTTTAGTTATTTAGTTTTTATATGTGCAATATCTATCATCTCCCTAATACAATAGCAGCCTCATGAGGTCAGGAACATTTTCTGTATTAGTAACTGCTGTATTCCTAGTTCCTGGCACCATGCCCAACATATAACAGGCACACAAAAAGTATTTGTTAAATAGATGAATAGATTCCATGTTAAGTGAATAGAGAGGCAGATAACACAGCAAACATGCTATCTTCTCTCATGCCTTGGTAACTTACACAGGTTTATAAAAAGCATGTAAGCAAGTAATTTACAGTTTTGGGAACATAAAGAGTAAGGTAAAAACATTGAGCTATATGGCCTAACAACTATCCATTTATTCACTCATTCATCCTTTATTCCACAAATATTTACTAAGTACTTATTATATGTCAGGCACCAAGGATTCAGCCTTAAGAAGCTTTTAAACTGATGGTGGTGGTAGTGATTGGTGTGTGTGTTTGAAATAGACTTTAGCTATCCATATAGAATATCTGATATGGATTTCAGATATCCTATATAGATACCTGAAAGAGACTTTCAATATCCATATAGGAATCTGATATGGATTTGGATATCCTATGTAGATACCTGAAAATAGACTTAATATGAAATATCTACATGAAAATAGACTTCAGATATCTATATAGGAAGTGTAGGGGGTGGGTTGCAATTTGAAACGAAGTGATCAGAAACTGTAGAAGATGATGGATTTGTAAAAACCTAAGGAGAAGAGGGGTTGAGGCAACAGGATATCTGGAGCAAACAATATTGTACGCACAGGTGACAGAGGAAACAGCAAGAACAAAGGACTTCAGGTGTGAGCTGCACATGATCAGCCAGCAGCGGATTTACTGGTCCTTTCATGTTACATGAGAAATACAGATTTCATATTGCAGACAATAGAGGACTATGGGTGATTTTTAGATAGGGAATTGACATTTTTTGTCTGTCTTGTTGTGACAGATCACTTTGATCTGAGTCCAAAAGATGGACTTAATGAGGAAGAGATTAGAAGCAAAGAAATAAATCATGGGACTATCATAATAGTTTAAACCCAAGGTAGTAAGTACCAAAAAGCATCCAAGTTTTACAGACTTCAAGGGTACTAGTTACACTTGGAGTAATAAAATGTCAGCCGGTCTGCTTATTGAAAATAATCAAAAGTATAATATATTACACTTCATATTTCACATATGAACCAAGTAAAGATATATAGAACGAATATGCCTCAAATAATGTACCAACGCAAAATCACTCCATTAAGCGGTAGATTAAAAGAGAAGATGCTCATAATATTGAAGATAATGGTTAAGAGTTCAGTAGTTAATGGTGTGGAAATTGAAATTTGGTGTTTATAAAGAATATTATATGTGCTACTAATTACCAAACTGCAGTTTCAGGCTTGCAAAATAAATGGAGGAAGGGGACTCAATTTTGGCTTTAAGGTTATATTATGTGAAAATTAACCAGTACCTTTAATTAAAAAAAAAAAAGTAAACAACATTCTCACAGAAACAAGGATTATAAATATGCATTCAGACATTTAAATTGTTCAACAACTGTTTTGTTGATCCATAAAAACAACCTTGGCTTTTTTCAGACTTTGTAAATGGGAGTTTTATCTATTTCTTTGTTGAAATTACTTTTAAAGTATAAATTACATTTAAACTATAAAATGTGATGGAAATGGAAATAGTTGAGATCATGACTTTCATGTTCTCCTTAGTTTTCCACATCACCAGTTGTAATGGATTAATCTTAATTTAACACACCTAATAAGAGTTTACTATTTGCTGGGCATATTAGCACCTTACAGTGATTAACTCATTTAAACCTCTTTAAGAACTGACAGGGTAGGTACATTTAGCATTCTTATTTTTTCAGATAAGCCCTTAAGCAAATTGGCCGAGACTTATTTCAACTAATATTTGTTGAGACTGCTATGTATCTGGCACCATGATAGGTTCCATAGGTTCTGTAGGTATGATAGTTATGCAGTGAAGTTTGTTAACTTGCTAAGTATAGTCTTTCACTTACAACAGGTGCACAACTAGCGCTCGTGCCTGCAGTTATCTTTCAAACCCTCACTAGTGGACTGAAATTATCTTCACTGTGGAGTTTATCCTTCTCCTCCCAGGCCAGGCAGTAATTTTATGTTGTCAAACAGCTCACTGAGCAAAAGTTTTAATCTCCCTTCTTCTGGGAGGTTTTGTTCTTTTCTTTTAATGAAGATAATCCTCTATCACCTTTCAGATGTATATATATGCTCCATTTGGTCATATATGAATATATTGTGGATCATTTGTTGGCAAAGAAATGTGATGCTGTGATTGAACAATGATGCTTAACTTGTGGATTTTGGAGACCTGAAGGTGGAGTATACACTACTAGGTTTAAACTCCTGGTGGACTTTTCACACTGAAACCACCCTTCTTAACCCCACCCACTGGATTTTTAATTAGTCTGGATTTCTATAGTCCTAATTTCTTTCACTCTAATCCCCCACGTCAGGGGAAAAATCCCCTTTCCATTGCTTAATGGAAAACCAGTCATGGAGCCAGGACAAAGGCTAATGGAATGTTTGTGCTAAGGGAGCCCAATGTGCAATTGCCACGGCAGTGACGGCAGTGCTGTAGGAATCAAATTGTGGGATACCTCAGGTAAGCCTTCTCCACTCAGCAGAACTTGCATTAGTCCTGTTAACCTTTGTTTGTAGTCTCCTTTTCTCTGCTTTTATGCCAAATTATGCCATTTTCTTTCTTTCTGATTGATATTTTATTCTTTTAGTCACATTTTCAATTCCATTATATATTCAGTTAGATTCTATTCACATCTTAAAAGTCTGAGACACTCATCTTTTTAAGGTGACTTCGCAATTGCTCAGATTTCCTGCATAGTGACCAAATATTTTACCTCAGAGAAAACCATCTTATTTCTCTCATGTTAATAGTTTCATGAGTGTGGGGTTAATGATAAAAATAATAATAGGAATTATTAAGATATGGGAACTCTAACTTGGGTTCTATGGGGGATGGGGGACATAAACTCCCCAAGAGGAGGGAAAAAGAAACCTTATATACTTCCTACATATTTATTTTCTACAACATCATGTTCTCAAATGGGTTTTTCCCAAATCAAACATCTGAAGAATCTCTGAGATGAAAATCAGAGTAACAGCAATCTCACTGGCTATGTCTTAACTTTCTCAGATGATTCAGCTTCTTTGCAGCCTAACAATGTGTTAACAGGTGTAAGAGGTAGCTATTCTCCTCTTCTGATAAATACGTACAGCTGTGATAAATGACAATTGTGGGAGTAATACTTTACAGTTGAATAAAAGTCATATTGGAATTGTGTGCTCTCCCTGAAAAATGAATTCAAATCCATGGTTTTATTTGTTCCCCGTAACAATTCTTTGAAGGGAAAATAGTATTTACCTATTTCTTTACCAAAGTGAAGAAACTGGCCTTTGAGAAGCTAAGGTGGTTTGTTCCTAACTCACAGTTAGTAAATGATAGAACTTATGTAATATGACCCACAGCTCCGTGCTCTTTCGGAATATCATGCAGCTTCTAATAAACATGTTTTAATTGGTTTAGCTTTCTCCCAAGGAAGAGAGGACAAAGATTGTTCTGTCTTAGCATTCTGTTTATATCAATAAAATGGATTCTGAAAGTCTATCTTAGGTTGAATGCTTATAATCTTCTCATTTTATGACTCATTTGATAAACAATATGTGTGTGTGTGTGTGTGTGTGTGTGTGTGTGTGTGTGGGGGTGCAGATTGACGTAGGAGCCATAGGTCCAGGGAGCATTGAACATTTCTCTAATGCCATCTGCTGTTATTGAACTGAAATGCTCACTAGCAAATCAGACCAATAGTAGGAGTTTTGTTTCTGTATTGATTCTCTTGAACACTGTTTTAGCTCTAAGAATATTCTATTTGTTTTGCTAATATTGTAGTCATTTATTTTTCACTCACCTCTTTTCAGTTTTAGCTTTTCCCCTAAATTTTAGTTTAGTCCTTATTTTATGGAGTTGTAAAGTATTACTACCCATGAAAACAATTTGGAGATCCCCAAAGTGAAGTAATTGCTTTTATTTTGGAACTGAAGAAATATTCTCCCTTATGCATAAAAATCAAAACAACACAGATAGCTTTATTGTGACCATTCTGTGAGAGACAAATTTAAAATCGGTGAAAACATGTATATTTTTTGCCTGGAGTTTTGGATTGGTCAAATATAATAGATTATTAATGAGGGAAATGGACATGCTTGAATACTTTCAATTCCCCAAAGAGTTAAAGTAACTGGAGCCTTAATGATGTTACATGGAACTTACAGGCCTCATTTGGGATTTTGTGTGGGTTTTTTGGTCTTGTTTATTTAGTGTTTCTAAGGAGGGATAATATGTATTTTGTTGTTAAGTCTGACATTTGTTGGAATCTTAAAGTTAAAAAAATTTAAATAACTAAAATTTATGATGTAAGTAAAAATTGACAGGCCAGCCTTTTTTTTTTTTTTTTTTTTTTAAATGGAGTCATGCTAGAGCAGTGGCACTATCTTGGCTCATTGCAACTTCCACCTCCTGGGTTCAAGCTAGTCTCCTGCCTCAGCCTCCTGAGTAGCTGGGATTTCAGGCGCCCCACCACGCCCTGCTAATTTTTGTATTTTTAGTAGAGACAGGGTTTCACCATCTTGGCCAACTGGTCTTGAACTCCTGACCTTGTGATCCACCCGCCTCAGAGTTCCAAAGTACAGGGATTACAAGCCTGAGCCCAGCACCCGGTCTTAGGCCAGACTTTTAAGTGACAGCTGAACACTGATTATTAGTTAAATTGTTCAAGGCATTAATATAGGGTAAAACACCAGAGCTTTATGGCTTTATATTAAACAATTGAGTAAAGTAAACCATTGTGTTTTATAGTTCTAGTAAGTAGTTGGCAAAGCTTTGAGCTTTATGGTTTACGTTAAACAGTTGGCTAATATTGGATCACATGAGATTATTCACATTTCATATCAGAATAGATTATTATAAAATAATGTTCCCCTTATAATTCTTGTAAAATTATTATATTATCTAGGGTAGCCAAAAATCAACAAGGCTGCTGCAACTAATTTATTTGTTAGATGTCTTTGCTTATCCTATAAGCCTGTACTTATCTCTGAAAAATCAGTTTCTGACATTCTCTACTATGTATTTGATTACATAAAAAAAAAATCCAATCTGAGTAGGAATTTAAAAATATTCTATTGAATGGGATTTATTCAACATGTTAGTATCTATCACAGTTGTTATAATTTCTCATGACGGCTACATAGGAGACCAGGTGGCTCTGTGTCTTTACTACACAGCCATAGAAAATGGTCTGACCAATCGTTCCCTTGTGTCTGGTCCTAAAGATAGAGAAGGATAGATACTTGCAGACAGGAAGGATATACACAGACGTCTTACTAGATCTCTTAAATTCTCAGGATTAAAAAGGAGAATCAAAAGGATTTATAACTATAAGGAAGCCAGGGTCTCCAAATCACTGGAATCATAATAGCATTATATACTTTCTACTGAATGTGTGCCTTTGAAGCTTCAGATGCCCACTAGATAATTCTCTGATTATTTAATAATGTAATTCATGAAGCCATTAAAATAAATTCTGTCACTAGAATCAATTAGACGTCATATTTTATAACTTATTATTTTGGTAATACTAATCATGAACATGCCTGAAACAAATATATAGTATACTTGAGTTATTGCTCTATGAGATCTTACAGAGAGACTAGCAAAGCTAAATTGAGATGTAGCTGCTGGTTGGACAACCAGAGTCATTCCTAATCTGAGATGATGCATATGCCACACAAATGACCACAATGTATATAATTCAGCGTCATATCTCAGGAAAACTATAGTTTCTTTTATATCATAGATCTGCTCAAACATTCTTATAAACAGTTATGGTCATTTATGAACTCTAAAGCTCTGTGTTGTAATAGTTGCTAACCTTTTTCCCTAAGCTCCCATATAGTTGTAAGTCCTTTCAATTCTGTTTTGCCATCATGGAAAAATTAGGTCGGAAGTTTTTTTTCTCTGTATTTGTTTGCTAAATCCCTGTGTATCTATTTCTAAGTTATTTGTTCTGAGGAATTGTTCTGTAACAATAGAAGGGCTCACATGTGCACTGTATTTTTTCATTTACATAGTACTTTAATGTCTGTAAAGATAATTTATTTTATCAGTTTGACAGTTGCTGTTCTGGTTTGATAAGAACTCTACAGTAATTTCCATTGAATTACATGATACACAATAATGATACCGTACATTGGCAGAAATAATTTTTCATTCTGGTGTTCCTATTTAAAATTCTAGAGTTCTCTAATTTAATATGTAAATTGAGCCCTTGGTTTTAAATAGTCGTAGGATGACTTATGCGATGTGAATACAAATCAATGCTAATGTAGTGCTCACTTCGGCAGCACATATACAAATCAGTGCTAATGTAATATATTTTAATACCTGGGCACTTGCTGAAATAAAGTTGGAAGGTACATTATCTTTATACTTCCTATTTTGAAATACTACAGAATTGTATACTCCAAAACCCTGTGCACTTTTGGACTATCCTATTTAGCACATGAAAGAAAAGCTATTGAACAGTGAGAAGTTATTAAAGGATTGATATATCTTAATTGATCACCTTCCTATAAGACTTAAGATAGTGCTTCACAAAATCAACCACGAAACTACAAAAGGACAGAGGAAAATTTAAAACTGCATTTAAATGATTTTAAATTGCTCCTCAAGAAAAAAATATTTAAACTATTTTTTAACAAAATTTAAATATTTTCCAAATTTTATTGTTTAAATAGACTTGTTTTTAGAAAAATTCCTTGCGTTGGAGTAAGGAGGTACCATATCTTCCATCCTCTTCTTCACTGAAAATGCCTTTAATAACATTGTCTTGAGTCAGAGGAAAAGCAAAGGCTCTTTAGAAAACAAAAAAGCTTGAAACCTGTTTTGGTATACAGCAAGGACGTGGTAGTTCCACAGTAAAGAGAATGTTCTTTTCTTTCCTTTTTTTTTGTTTTCCAATACAGAGTCTTGCTCTGTCACTCAGGCTGGAGTACAGTGGCGCAAACTCGGCTCACTACAACCTCTGCCTTTTGGGTTCAAGTGATTCTCCTGCCTCAGCCTCCTGTGTAACTGGGATTACTGGGACACGCCACCATGCCTGGTTAATTTTTGCATTTTTAGTAGAGATGGGGTTTCACCGTGTTGCCAGGCTGGTCTGAGCTCCTGACTTCGAGTGATCCATCCTCCTTGGCCTCTCAAAGTGCTGGGACTACAGGTGTGAGTCACTGTGCCAGGCCAAGAGAATGTTATATCAAAATATTGCTAACTGGGCTTCACAATCCAATTCACAAACCCCTTACATTTTAGCATTGATGCTGTAATACAGAATTAGCAAAACCTTCCTCATTGCTTCATAAGGATCAACAATATGTGAAAGCAGGATAGATTGCCTTCCTATATGACTTAAGAAAGTGCTTCACAAAATCAACCACAAAACTACACAGGGACAGAGGAAAATGCCTATGTACTAAAGGGGGTCTGGAGGCCTAACCTGGAGTCCTATGTTAAGAAAAATGTATTTTAAAATTAATAATTTATTTTAAAAATTAAGGCAAATGTTATATTCTACTCTGTGATGGTACTGATCCTGGGTGTGTCTGTGAGGGTATCCCCAAAGGAGATTAACATTTGAGTTAGTGGGCTGGGAAAGGCAGCCCCACCCTGAATCGGGGTGGGCACAATCTAATCAGCTGCCAGCACAGCTAGAATATAAGCAAGCAGAAAAAATATAAAATGAGAAACTGGCCTAGCCTCCCAGCCTACATCTTTCTATCTCTGGGTGGGCGACTAAGGTGGTGGCAGTGCCAGCTGAGGGGCGCCGAGGCAGGAGAAAAGTGTAGGCTGGGAGGCTAGGCCAGTTTCTCACTGCTGCTTGCTTATGTTCTAGCTGTGCTGGCAGCTGATTAGATCACACCCACCCAGATTAAGGGTGGGTCTGCCTTTCTCAGCCCACTGACTCAAATGTTAATCTCCTTTGGTTACGTCCTCACAGACACACCCAGGATCAGTACTTTGTATCCCTCAGGCCAATTAAGTTGATAGTATTAACCATCACATACTCATAATTTAAGTTTCAAAACTTTATGATTGTTTATACTACTTGGTTCAGAGTGAAATAGATGTTCCGTAAAATGACCATGATTTTCTGAGGGTTTGTGTGTTTACTGGCAGCTGTCTTGTACCCTGGTTTTAAAAGCACTGACTCATAAAGGACCACAGGGTCCTCCCACTTAAAGATATTTCCCCAAAAGCCTGTCTTTTATCCTCCCTCCTGCCTTCTCTCTGAAAGGGATTATAAATGACCAACAACATAAAAAAAAAACACACACTACAGGAAAAAAATGGTTTTCATCCCAATTTATCTAACAACCCATTAGTGCCATACAGTGTAAGGAGTGTGGTCTTTGAAGACAGAAAGATATTCACTTTAATTCCATCTCTAGCATGTCTGTGAAAGACCTGGGGGGAAATCTTTCATCTCAGTTTAGCTGCCAGATTTTGAGCCTATCCACTTAGCTTCAGGATAACCAAGATTGCTTGTCCTGAGTATGGATAGCAATACTTGGCTCATGATGCTCCTGTGCAAGTGTAAAGACTGTGTACGTAGAGTGCCTGGCAGAGTGCATTTACTCATTCAGCAAAAATTACCTGCTTTCCTACTCTGTGCTAGCCACTATGATAAGCACTGAGGAGGAGCTATAAACATACATGGCCCCTGGCCTCCAGGAGTTCAGGAGCATAAGAGATAGAAACAGAAACAAAAAGAGCATACTAATAAAGAAGCAACACAATCTCATATATTAGTAATTAAGCAATGTGATGTATCAGTGTTGCAGTGGAGATGGATCACCCTGGCTTGGCTAATGAGGTCTACTTATTTGCATTTCTCCTCAACTCTGCATTTAGTGATGCCACCTTGGTTGACTGAAATTGGCCGTGGTGGGGTTATTTGCACCAGAAAAATCATCTAGGGCTACAAATCAGCCAGCCCTCCATTGCCTTACTGCCCCAGAAAGCCTGCTGTTAAACATTTACCAGCATGCTGCAGGGTGTATGTGACACGGATAAGCCTGGATGGTACATAGATAAGATGGTTACGCCTCCATGAGGAGACATATTTGGTATGAGAACTTAGTGACAAGAAGGAGAAGTTTCTTGCAGATTCAGGGGCAGAGCACGTTAGGCAAAGAGACTAGCAAACGCAAAGGCTTGAAATGTTAAAGAACTGATGTATAAACAAAGTAATTTTTTTTTTTTTTTTTTTGAGACAGAGTCTTGTTCTGTTGCCAGGTGCCAGGCTGGAGTACAGTGGCGTGATCTCGGCTCACTGCAACCTCTGCCTCCCGGGTTCAAGCAATTCTCCTGCCTCAGCTTCCCAAGTAGCTGAGACTACAGACGCGAGCCACCACGCCCAGCTACTTTTTTTTTTATATATATATTTTAGTAGAGGCGGGGTTTCACTACGTTGGCCAGGATGGTCTTGATCTCTTGACCTCATGATCCACCTGCCTTGGCCTTCCAAAGTGCTGGGATTACAGGTGTGAGCCACCGAGCCCGGCCAACAAAATAATTTTTGAGAGTCATAATTTTTGAGACAATACCAAATTGGTTGGTGTTGTACGGAGTAACTGGGGTCTTGAGCTTTTAGGTATTCAACAGGTAACATTAATTGTCAAAACTGGCTTTTGGTCCAGACAGTCTAGGACCCAGGGAGTTCTACTGGCTTATGTAAAGTAAGCTACATCAAATTATAACTCTCTGCTTAGGACTTTACTTCATCTAATCTTTACAACAAACTTCTTAGGCAAGTAAGGAAAAGGTTACCTGTGTTTCTTAACTCCTACTGCTAATTATTGGATAGCTTGGAATTGGAACTTTCGTCTGGGCAGCCTCAAGGCCCACATTCAGTTCTAGTCTGTTTCAGTGAGACATTTGAAGAAGAGAAAGGAGAGTCAGACAGAAAAGGGACAGTGTCAAAAATGCTTTCACTGGGGTGCGAGGGGCAGAGGCAGAGAAACAACTGGACTCAGGGTCCCAAAGGAAAACCCAGAAACTGGATCAAAGATGAGGAGTCTGAAGAAAGTAGTTGCCAAAAAGAACTATACAATAGTGAAACCAGGACTGACGACAAACTTCTCCTACATTTGCCAAGAGAGGATGTTGATCCCAATCTGTACGGTCCCTTTACCCTGGTTTAATCTTTGGCTCATCTTTCAGAAAATTAACTATTTGTGGGCCTAAAATTTAGGTGTGAATTTTGAAGAGTTTTTTTCCATATTAGTTGAAAATATACTTCTACTTAGATATTATATATAACACATACTTTTAAAAGTTTGAAGCTTTTATCTCACTAAAATAAATTTATGATGTTAATTACCATTTTCTTTTTTTTTTTTTTTCTTTTTTTTTTTTTTGAGACAGAGTCTTGTACTGTTGCCAGGCGCCAGGCTGGAGTACAGCGGCGCAATCTCAGCTCACTGCGATCTCCGCCTCCTGGGTTCAAGCAATTCTCCTGCCTCAGCCTCTCTAGTAGCTGGGACTACAGGTGCATGCCACCATGCCCAGCTAATTTTTATATTTTTTAGCAGAGACAGGGTTTCACCATGTTGGCCAGGATGGTCTCGATCTCTTGACCTTGTGATCTGCCCACCTCGGCTGCCCAAAGTGCTGGGATTACAGGCGTGAGCCACCGCACCAGGCTGATTAATTACCATTTTCTTACTTTTTGTCACAAGTGCATATGAATAATTCATGCCACTTTATCTCCCGTTTTTTATTCTTTAAGATTATCCTCATTATTGGACGCATGAATAATCTTATATTTTTACTGATTTTTTTCATTACTAAACAACACGGCTAGAACATGCTATTAATGTTTAATATTCCATATTGTCCACAAGCCATACAAAAAGGTATTTAAATATTAATGGATATTTTATAACATTATAGTATGGGTTTCCATTTTTTGGTACAGTAAATGAGTGATTTTGCAGTAGAATTTCTAGGAAGCTCCCGATAACGTAACAGCAATGAAAATAATGATTTGTTTTCATACTCAAAACATGGCTATAAAATATGCTTTGTTATTATAGTAAATAGTATCATATTCAAATAATTCTCTTCTTAGTAATTTGCATTTTTTAAAATTAGGAAAACAGATGTAACAACAATATTTCAGGCAAATAGGAAAATAGAAAGGAAAAGGAAATAGGATTCCTGGCACCCATTTCTTGTATATTATTTAAATATATTTTCTTTTTTTTTTCTTTTTCCGCAAAGTACAGTGCCATATTTAAACATGAAGAAAGTAAAATCTAACCCCACCTGCTCAAGCCAGAAGCATTTTAGCCTGGAAGGAAAGATGAGGCTCGGGATGACAGGTGGGGTGAGAGGCTATAGGAGGGTGGTAGAGGACAGTGGTTCTGAAGGTAAACAAGAGCTAGTGGGTACATCCAAGGATTATTGAACCTGAACATGGGCTAGAGCTTTTCTCCACGAGGAAATAGTAAGCCTGATGCATACTT
The DNA here is from genome assembly GCA_036589455.1 of Ateles fusciceps. Classification (NCBI taxonomy): domain Eukaryota; kingdom Metazoa; phylum Chordata; class Mammalia; order Primates; family Atelidae; genus Ateles; species Ateles fusciceps. Next base: position 5,923,398 of record JAZHEH010003404.1, on the reverse strand, counting down.
CTGTCCACAGTTAGAAAAGACATTTGATCATACCTGAAGTGCAAGTCTTTAAAGGAGAATTGAGTTTCAATGATTCCAGTAGTTTTCACTCGAGAATGAAGAACATCTTGTTCATTTGGCACATACCCAGATGCTGTTATTCTATCCAAATCATTAAGGTAGCTAACGAAGACAAAACAAGATTATATATGTGTATATAATGTGTGTGTGTGTGTGTGTGTGTGTGTGTGTGTGGGATGTGTCTATGTGTGTAAACTGCATTTGAAGAGACCAGGATTTAGTACAAATGAATTTTTAGTGTAGGGTTTATTAAAAATGATAAATTCTAGACTGGTGCTTTCCAAATTCTGCTCACCAGAATTAAAAGTTGGATAGCTGGAATGCTGCAGAACTGCAGAGTGCTGAATGTGACACACAGCTGAATCCCCAGCGTACTCCCCTAAAGGCACCTAAATCAACACTGCCTTAAACTGTATTTTATGAGGTTTATGTGATAAATGTGCCTGCATATGGATAGGAGTATGAAATAAAAGTTCTTTGTAGGGCCTGGATCATTACAAAACTAAAAGCTGCCTTATAGTGCTAGTTGCTAGATTATCCTCAAAATTCTATAGTTTGAATTTAGGCATTTGGGTTTTATGAGAGTGATGGGTTTTAATGTCCTTATTTGAAGGTTGCTTGTTATTTTTGCATGAATTTGCCTCATCAGGACTCAGCCATCTCCATTAAATGCTGTTGCAACATCTAGTTAGCCCAATAAGAGAAGTACAGTTTGTCTCTCTTCCTGGTCTATGCTGGAAGTGACTCATGAATTTGCAGACCCACCCTGACCTGGGTCTCCTGGGGAGAGAAGGCTGAACTCACCCCCTGTCCCCACTCCCACCTCCTCTTCCATCAGTGCATCGCTGTATCTTTACCCCTTCTGGAAAGCTATATTAAAAATTCCTGGTATTATCAGGCTGAATGTTGTGTTTTTTCTCCTCACAGGATCTAGGTGTGGTGATGAACTGGAGTAAGTCTAATTACACTGTGTATGCTAGAACTGTTCATTAGTCTGTTAAATTAGAGGAAAAACACACCTGCTCTCAGCTTCCTAATCCTTGAAACCAGATGTCTTTATACTAAAACAAAGTGTTTTATTGCTATAAAAATAATTTGAAAACCACTGGTCTAGACTTATGATACTAAGGCTTTAGTGGCTTAGCAATATCACTATTTCTGTAAAAATTTTAAATACAAATAGTAATATCATGGAAGTGCTTTTATGATGAATTCCACCATTACACTGAATCACATTATAGAAAGATAAGACTGGAGTGCTTCCATCGAGGAAGAATTTGTGAGGTAGAATCCAGCTGCATGTCTGTCAGTGTTAAAAGTTTTTTGTTCAATGATTAAGTTGAGAAGCTGTTATGCCTTAGCACCTAGCACAAAGATTTTAAAAAACAAAACTATTATTTAAAAAAATTAATTGTTAATATAGGTAATTTATTTTTGGAGGATCTTTTTCCTTTTAAGCTGAAACAAATTAAGGGTAGACAAGTGTCCCAAATGGATTTTGGCCAAGAGTAAAATCACACCTCAAGAAACACATAACGTATATAATATGAAAATGTATCACTATTGTTTGAGTCTAAAAAAGTTTAAGTTTTCTTTTTAAAAAAAGAATGACACATCAAGATGTAAATGTATTGGAGAAAGTACTGTCAGAATTTGCTAATGTATTTATTTTCTATTTTGGCAAGCAAATCCCTTTGCAAAATTTTTATTAACTAAGGCTACATATGTGGTAGGTATATTGTTGGTTAGTTCATGCAAGAGTAAAAAGAAAACAGAAAAACCAAAAGCATACCTACCAAAATAAAGATTAAATTCATTTCATGATAGCTAAATGAAAACCTTGGTAAGGACACATTTATTTGCATGTATAAATGATTTCAAGCAAAGCAGAAACATTAGCAAACTGACAAATTTGCATTTAAAATGCTTGTTTAAATAAACAAATAAAGAAGTGAGTGTTACAGCTTATGATCTAAAGCTTAGACCAAATAGAGACCCTTAACATATATGACTCAAATCATTTAAAAGTACTCAGTCCTTTTCCAATCATTTAATCTAGCGTTTTTCCTGGTGCAGTCTATGGTAATTCTTAAAGCAAGCGGAATTTAAAAGGCACACTAGATGGCTGCAATTAGTTAACAGTCAACTAAAATGTTTCCTCTGATTGTCCCTGCCACAGCCCTCTTCTTTCAATTTACTAGAACTGATGAGGTTGTTATGTTGCCAACTATGATATTCTTTCCCCTTATTCTGATTGTATTCACTTTTTTGTTAGTCTGAAGTTGAAGGCTCTCTAGATTTGAGAAAACAGGAAATATCTTACTTTCACCAAAAAAAAAAAACAAAAAATAAAAAAGTGTTAGAGACCTTGCTCTATATAATGTATAGGAAATAGACACATTGTAGTACCAATCTCATTTTATATTTTGTTTTACAATGTAATTCAGTGTTTGAAAAAAAAATTCTGCTCCTAATTTCTGGAAGAAAGCAATGACCATTCAACTATCTTTCTCAGCAAGCTTTCCTTTTAAGGACACTTAAGAGCAGAAAAAGAAAAAAAAAAACATTTTATTTATTTACTTAGGTTTTTGTATGAAATTTCTCTGCGACAGAGGGAAAATGAGCTTTTCTGTTATTATATTGCACCTGCAATAATCTGGGCAGTCAAAAACTATTACAATATGGGCAACATTTCCAAAATAAATGGAAATTGATATTGTTTAATTGTTTTTAACTCGAAGAACAGATTTAAAAATTTACAATAAATCTATAAGGAAGTAGCTACTCCCAGTGTGAAACATACTTTAAGTATTTAAATTAAGGGAAAAGCTAAAATTAAAGACTAGAAAGTACAATAAACTGTCACTTATTTGCCCATTTTAACTGTGGTTTGTACAAGACTAAATATATTAATGAGCGCCCACTTTAATCTATCTTTCTCTCTGGCTCTCTCCCCAGAGCTTTACTAAGCAAGATTTTATGGGAATATTCCACAATTCAATTTCTTACTCATTGTGATTACCCTTACCAATGAATAGTACAGAAAAGCAATGTTTTACTACACTGCAGAGATCCCTTTTACTATTAAAATGTGGTAGGTGCTGAGACGCTTATGAAAAGTTATTCAAGTTAATATAATCACAAAACAAGAATCATTCTCTCCTTTATCAGAGAGCTAGGAGCAACTCTTTCCTCCAAAAGCAATGTGCCTTAATTGATGTCTAAAAAAAAGATGAATGAATAATTACAGAAGATTTTTTCCCTAGAATTTATATAGCTTATTTTCTCTCCATAATCATTCTGTCCATCAGAGATTAAAAATCTGAAGGATCATGCAAGCTTCGTTGTTCTGTCCTTATCTTTTCCATTTGCTTCACTTTTATGTTACTGTTTTGTTTTTGTTTAATTAAATAATGCTAGCAGGTTCTGTTTGGGGGATGATTCATCAAAAGAACTAGATTTGCACTTTTTCACACATATGCATGAACAGAAATAGAAAATAAGTAATTAGATTGTATTTACATATGTGCACATCTTGCAGGCATATAGTGGCAGGCTATGTTAGGAACCACTTGCTAAAAGAATTGTTTTTGGGTTTGTTTTTTTTTTTTGCTGACAGGGTCTTGTTCTGTTGCCCCAGCTGGAGTACAGTGGTGCAATCTCTGCTCACTGCAGACTTGACCTCCTGGGCTCAAGCAATTCTCCATCTCAGTTTCCCAAGTAGCTGGGACTACAGGCACATGCCACCATACCTGGCTAATCTTTGTATTGTTTCATAGCAACTTGGCTTTGCCATGTTGCCCAGGCTGGCCTCACATTCTTGAGCTCAAGCAATCTGCCTGTCCTGGCCTCCCAAAGTGCTGGGATTACGGGCATGAGCCTCTGAGCCTTGCACTAAGAGAAAATTTTATATCACTTTGACAACGAAATTATAAATAGTGTCATAAGCTCCTAATTTCCTTATGGTTAATTGGTGCTAAATGAGTGATATAAGCAGTGAAATTTATACAATTTTTTCAGACTCCAAATGAATCCCCTGGTATACAAGTGTTTCAGAAATTAATTCATTAATTTCTTCTAGAATTTTGTATCATGGTCATCAACCCAATGAGCCAAGGCATGTGTCATTAATAAAATTAATCTAGGAGATGATTTCACTAATATGAATAGAGGTGAAGTGAATAGCCCAAAACCTCAGTGTACATGTCACCAGTCTGTGTTAGTGTGGAATGCTATGCATAATGGTGAATTCTTTTTCATCAAGAGAAGATACTTGTAACATATGTATCTTCTCAGGCAGGGTTTCAAATTTAGTTATTTAAAATGCTCCCCTGGTTATATATTTTTACATCTCATTATGTCACCTTGTTCATTTTTATTTCTCTTCAATTCCTTTTTATTTTACTGTAATAAAATGTAACACCATTTACTTTCCTCATTTGCATTTACAAATGCAAAGTATGCAGAATTATAATTCTTAATTTTAAATGTTTTACCTCCAATTCCCCTTAAAGTGAATTCACTTACTAAGCTGCCGAGTCATTGAGCTGATATTCAGATGCCCTTTCAAAGCAGGCCTGAATTCCTGGATCTCTCCATAGTCGCTTTATGACCTCAGCCAGCTGAGGCGTCATGCCACCATCTTCCAGGGAACTTGCCATTGCATAAAGTTGTTGTTGGTCCTCCTAGAACAATGTTTTGGTTAGAATAAGAATGTATTATTTGGAATCACATGTTCTGTTTTTCTAGTAGAATATTTTAATGGGATGATTTTAATCTTATTCCTTTAGCTAATAATTCTACCAAACATCTTTTCAAACTATATTGAGGTAAATAGAACTAAAGTTTCTCATGGCTGAATGATGTCCAGAAGAGTTTGCAAAACTCCAGAGTCCTTTGCAAAAACTATAAAATATTATGTGAAGCCATTAGCATAGTTTGGAATTTATCACTGACTTCTGAATATGATATCAAGAATGATAATAATACTTTGCCATACTCATATTGAGTTTGTAGAAGTTCTGCATGTTATACTAAGGTAAAAGAAAAATTAACCTGATCTAATCGGTTATTTTCTTTTTTTAATCATTTGCCATGAATTTTTCTAGAAAACTAAAAATAAAAATTAGAGTAGGCTGGACATGGTGGCTCATGCCTGTAATTCCAGCACTTTGGGAGGCTGAGGCTGATGAGTCACTTAAATCCAGGAGTTTGAGACCAGCCTAGGCAACATGTCAAAATTCTTCTCTACAAAAAACTAGTCAGGGATGATAGTGCATGTCTGTAGTCTCAGCTACTTGGGAGGCTAAGGTGGGAGAACTGCTTGATCCCGGGAGGCAGAGGTTGCAGTGAGCAGGGACTGTACCACTGCACTCCAGCCTAGGTAACAGAACCAGACTCTGTCTCAAAAAATAAAAAAAAAAAGAGTAAATGTGGGAAATAAATTCATTATTCTAAAATTGTATTTTTTCAAAAAATTAGTATATAATATTTTTTTGTCATTGGGTACCTCTTCATAATCATATAAAGAAAGAATGGTGAACATTTGTGTCCACATAATATTTTGGAACATCCCTGTAGGTTCTGTTGATTGCATGCCTTTGAAACAATCAGTAGGGCAGAGGTGAGAATTTTTTATGCAAAGCAAGGAATTATTGTCTTAGTCCTGTTGTGATGAGATTTGGAGGTTACCAGGGAAGAAGGAAATAGAAGTTTATTGAGTATATACTATAGTCTGCAATTTATTTAAACTAATAATCAAAACAGTTTTATGATAAATCTTTTTTTTTTTAAAGAGTTTGAGTTTGAGAATTATTAAATTGACTGTGGTAATAGTCCAGGCAAATGGAGAAATCTGAGCTCAACCTTGTTGTCAGCCTCCAAATCTGACATCCTTTTCAGCTCAGAATCCTCCTAGCGCATATTATTACAATTTACAAAACTGCACATACAATCTCACATAATCCTCACAACTGTGAGGCAGACACTGTATTTTCTCCATTTTGCATGTGAGGAATCTGAAACTCTCAGTTTTAGAAACCAGTAAACTAGTAAATACCATAAGCATCAGAAGACGAGTGAAACACAAGCAGATTTTGTGCCGTGTCAGCCTGTTACTGTTACAGGAAAGGGGTCCCACTCCAGATCCCAAGAGATAATTCTTGGATCTCACACAAGAAAGAATTCAGGGCCAGTTCGGAGAGTAAAGTGAAAGCAAGCTTATTCAGGAAGCAAAGAAGTAAAAGAATGGCTACTCCATATACAGAGCAGCCCTGAGGGCTGCTGGTTGCTCATTTTTATGGTTATTTCTTGATGTTATGCCAAACGGGGTGGATTATTCATGCCTCCCCTTGTTAGAGCTTATAGGGTAACTTCCTGATGTTCATGGCCTTTGTAAACTGTCATGGTGCTGGTAGGAGTGTAGCAGTGAGGATGAGCAGAGGTCTCTCTCATGGCCATCTTGGTTTTGACAGGTTTGAGCCAGCTTCTTTACTGCAACCTGTTTTATCAGCAAAGTTGTTACTATCTGTATCTTGTGCTGACCTCCCATCTCACCCTGTAACTTAGAATGTCTTAACTCTCTGGGAATGCAGCCCAGTGGGTCTCAGCCTCATTTTCCTCAGCTCCTATTTAAGATGAAGTCGCTCTGGTTCAAATGCCTCTGACACTACTACTGAAGTATGTTCAGTAAGAACCTCTGATACTACTAATGAAGTATATTCAGTAAGAACTTGCTGCTTTTCTGATACAATTCAGCTTACTATTATTTTGAATTGACTACAGCTTTTTCTGCTATTTTGTCAGAAATTTGCTCTTTGTACAAAAAATAAGGGTATGTCACTAACTGTTAAAAGAGAGACACTGTTAAGGCAAAAAAAAGGAAAAAAAAAAAAAAACAACTTATTCCGTCTTTCTTCACAATCAGATTTTATTGTTAAAAACCAAAATGATCAGATGATCACTGGTTCAAGTATTCAATGTGGAAACCAAAAACAAGATTCTAAGTCCCCCAAGCAACAGAATTCTAAGCCCCCAACCAATAGAAATCCCTCTCGGCCAAGGGAATTCCAAAGTAAACCTGAAAAACTAGTTCAGGCCATGATAGGAAGGGTGGGATCAGACATGCCTCATTATGCTCTCCTCCCTTTGGAATTCAGGCACAACTCATCAGCATTAACATTAAAACAGAGATCTTAGGACTGATAAAAACAGACTATAGCAATAAGATTCCAAATTCCAACCTGACTCCAGTATAGAGCAGGCCCTGAAATAAATTATTTTACCCCCAAATATGTATTTTTTGACATATATTGAAATGGCCCTGAAAAGCTGTCTTTTGTGGGGGGAAATTTACATTGTGTGAAGAATCCCCTTCCCTTTTCAAGTCCTTTTCTGATCCTGGTGAGATTAGCTGAGAGTCTAGCACTTTTTAAAGGTGTTAATAGGAAATATTTGCCATCTATTGCCTCCAAGGTTGCAATACTACATGAGACTTTATCTACATAAGAAGAACCTTGGTCTCCACAGCCTCTTATCTTAACCCAGAGACTCCTTTCTATTCATTCTAGGCCTTTAGACAATAACTTAACTCTTTCAACCAATTAGCAATCAGAATATGTTTGAAAATGTTTGAATTTCAACAAAATGTTGAAAATGTATGACTAGAAGGTCCTGCTTCAAGTTGTCCTGCCTTTCTGTACCTTGCATGTATTGACTGATATCTTCCTGTAACTTTTGTCACCATAGAATGTATAAAATCAAGTAATAACTTAAATACCTTGGGCATATGTTCTCAGGACCTTCTGAGGCTGTGCCATGAGTCATGGTCCTCACATTTGGCTCAAAATAAATATCTTCTAGTATTTTACGAAGTTTGGCTTTTTTTGTCAACAAATGGCCAAATCAAGGCTCAACCTGATATTCTAGCATCGACACAGGATAGATTTTTACAACCTCATGTCTCTATTAAATGGATGTGAAAGAGAACTGCAAGTCCAGTGAAATATGCTCTGGTCACTTTTGCGAGCATCCTCCTATTAGTTCCTCCCACTATTAAAGTGCTATTTAGAACAAATGATGCAATGAAATAACCACTACACAGTTTTATCCCTAAGGAGAAAAAATTATACATCTTGTCAGCATATCTTTATAAACCAAATAAATATACTATTTCATTTCTTTTAAAATACTCCATTTATCATTTAAATATACTTTATTTGTAGAGGTATCATGAATATAGTTTTACTTTAAACACGTAAATGTTACAAAGTCTTCCTTGACCACTTCAATCCTACTACCTCCTACAAAGGCAAAATATTTTATCTGGTTGTTTTTTGTGTCTCTAGACCTTTTACTTTGGAAATTTGTGCATGCATAGGTGGCGCCGATAGTGATGATTTTCAATCCAGGCTGCACATTATAAGCATATGGGGTACCCTTAAATACGCTGATAGCAAAACTGTCACCCAAACAAAATGAATCAGAATCTCTGCGTGTCAGGCCCTGCAGATATTTTTTAAAAGCTTCCAGGTGGCGCAACTGTTCTAAGAATCTCTGGCAATACACAGTTGTTATTTTTTTAAACTATAAATAACACTTTATTGAACGTAGTGTATTTCAGTTCTTGATGTTTTTCTGTGCTTATTGAAAAGCTAATGTAATTTAAAAAATTAAAAATCTTTAAATTTTTAGAAGTAAACAAATTTTTTAAATTTAAAATTCTTTAATGTTTTTAAGAGATTGAGCCTACCCATCAAATGTGATTTTTAAAAAAATATATAACACCAAAATGTACAGATAATATGAAAAGTTATCTTCCTTATAGAAGCCTAACTGATTGAACACTTAACTTCTACTATTTTATCGTCATATTTTAAAAACTCTAGTAATTTCTCACCAAACTCAAAACTGAAAATAAAACCCAAATCCCTTATCCCTTACCATGACTCACAAAACTCTACATGTTTTGACCCCCCTCTTCCCTCCCTCTTTCTCCCTTTCTCTCCCTGCCCCCGAGACTCAAGATACACCGAACAACTTGCTGTTCCTTGAATTCACCAAGCCCCCGTTTCAGCTCATAGGGATTGTTCCCTCCATGTCCTTCCCGTGGTTTACTTCCTTTTCACTCTAGTCTCTTCCCGGTACCACCTCCTCAATAAAACCTTCTCTGATCATCCTTTCTGCCACATTTTTCAAATACCACCCTGTGAATTGGAATGGCATCCCAAAGAAGTTTTATTTCCCTATGAGGTATTTGGAAAAGCTTGGGAATTACGGTAGTCCTGGAATGGCTCATTCTCTCTCTCTCTGTCTCTCTCTTTTTAAAGAATATTTCTTTTATTTACTCATTTTTTATTTTACTTTAAGTTCTGGAATACATGTGCAGAATGTGCCGGTTTGTTACATAGGTATACATGTGCATTGGTGGTTAGCTGCACCTATCAACCCGTCGTCATTCTCTTAAGATTGTGTAACTTTGGGACTACATTGTATAGAAAATAAAATATGTATTTTCCCTACAGATTACTCAAACCTTCATCATTAATGTTAGGGATCCCAGGTGGTCTTAGAACTTTGTGGAACTCATTCTGAACCCTAGAGTCATATTTCCAAAGATCATGAAAATAAATCCAGAGGAAGGAAGGCTATATAGTGTAGCTAGAAATGGTGAGAAATGCTAAGTTAAAAATGCCGCGTTTTGTTGCCACTGGGTTTTCAGAATCTTTGAGTATTAATATTGGTTGAAAATTTCCAAGTTGTTATTGTATGCATATACACCAAACAGATTTGATCACAGAACTTTAATTGTAGAACATCTTGAGGAATCAGGGCTTTTGGTTCATATTGTAGAGTTAACTTTGTAGGGTTCTATGTCCAAGATGGTTACAACAGCACTCAAATCATGTAGTAAAAGTATAATTTTTTATAATTTTCAGCATTCTTTTATGTCAGTTGAGTGGATTCTATATGCTCTAAAATAGGGTGTAATATTTAAAAGGATAAGTAGAAACTTACTAGATATCTTCATAATTTCTCCTTTCCTTTTTCTTAAGTTTAACCCTCTTTTCAAGTTTTATGCTTATGAAATTATGTCTATCAAATACTAAATCACAACCAATAAGAACAAACCCCATTTAGCTGCTTCCCCTCTAACTACGGATCCCATCCCTCTCCTACTTCTTGGCTATAGGTCCTGAAAATATTGTCCTTAACTGTTCTAATAGCCTATTCTCATTTCTCCACACACTCCATTGGATTATGAGCCCACCAGTCTTCTGAAACCTCTCTCACTATATTCCCAATGGCTCCATATTTCTAAACCCAGTAGATTCTATTTAACAGTCTCCTTCTTTACCTGTCAAGATCTTTCAATGTGGATAATTCCCTTTGGAACACTTCTCTTGAATTCTGTTATTTCATATACTTCTGATTTTCCTTTTACTCTTCTATCCTCTCCCCTGAAGTTTCCTTTTCCTAACAAATGAGCAGAAAATATTGTTTGTTTGTTTTTTTAAACACTCTTCCCTAGACTCCGTTATCCCTGATACCCTTCTCTTCTTAATCTAAGGGCTTCACCTGTTCCATTCTACTTTCTTAGTATGAATTATATGCCATAGTGTAATGGCATGCCAGTGACACCTAGATTTAGATCTTTAGACAAAGTATCCATTTTGGGCTTCAAATGCACATTTGTAATTGCTTACATATGTATATATCCCATAGAACTTACAAACGCATTTCCAAAACCAAATTAGTTCTTTCCATCCTTATTTAATGTTAGTGTTCCTCTTCTTAGTAATTCTTTCTATAAGCAAGGATCGAGCTCCACATTTAGCTGCACTGCCTTTTTGAAATAGCATATTATTTGTAGTTATTTGTTAAACATCTAGCTCTCCTCTCCTGATGACAATATTATTCCATCTCAGTTACTGCTGAGCCCTCTCTACAATCCCAGTATCCAACTAAATGTCTACCACATAAATAATAGTTTAATAAAAAACAATTCTTTTCAAATGAAGTTGGATGTGTAGATTTTAATACATAAATTTTAATGATCCTATATTCAAAATAAGTATTGACAAATAAAAATGCCTAATGTTTACTGGAAACATATTCTATAATATTCTATATTATAGTGTATTTTTTTCTTTTTCTTTTTTTTTTTTTGGAAATGGAGTCTCACTCTGTTGCCCAGGCTGGAGTGCAATGGCACAATCTCAGTTTACTGCAACCTCCGCCTCCCGGGTTCAAGCGATTCTCTTGCCACAGCCTCCTGAGTAGCTGGGACTACAGGCACGCATCACTACGCCCAGCTAATTTTTGTATTTTAAGTAGACATGGGGTTTCACCATGTTGATCAGCCTGGTCTTAAACTCCTGATCTCATGATCCATCTACCTCGGTCTCCCAAAGTGCTGGGATTACAGGTGTGAGCCACTGCGCCCAGCCTATAGTGGATTTCTTATGTTTTTGCTTCCTCCTTTAAAGGTCATGGTAACTCAAGGAGGAAAGTCATAATATTCTGTGGAAGCAGACACTAAAGTTTAGAGAGGTTAACTTGTCCAAACTTACAGACCCAGTTACTAATAAAGCTCACGGAATTTTTCTATCAGAACTTTCTCTATTTGGCAATCTGTGTGATCATGTGGAAATGGTTGTGTAAAAGGTTATGCACTTGTATAAATAAACAGAGAGCTAATCAGAACTCTGAAAGTCACATGTTGGTAGTGGTTAGCAATCAATCTGTTAAATAAACAATTTTAAACGGGTAGAGAGTATATTAATCTCAAAATCAAACACTAGAATGCAGTTGAAACTGCTCGAGTTTCTATCAGTTGAAATCAAAATATGAACTATGTTGTCCCTGACAACTGTGATGTTCTGACAGTTGAGGACATAGTTACTCCTGAGAAGTTATGACAGTGGCTAAGTGCTGCTTACGTTGCTCTATTTAAACCATTCAATGTACAGTGTAAATAAACTGTACTTTTCTAATTAGCACGATGGCAGCAATGTGTACAGTGTATTATTTTCATTTCCCTATATGTCAAATCATTAAGACTTTTACTAATAAATCTCATGTTTCCCCCCCCCCCCCCCCCCCAAGACAGGGTCTTGCTCTGTTGCCCAGGCTGGAGTACAGTGGCATCATCACAGTTCACTGCAACCTCAACCTCCCAGGCTCAAGGGAGCCTCACACCTCAGCCTCCCAAGCAGCTGGGACTACAGGTATATGCCACCATGCCTAGCTAATTTTTTTTTTTTTTCTTCTTCTTCTTCTTTTTTTTTGGTAGAGACAGGGTTAGTTATATTGTTCAGACTGGTCTGAAACTCCTGAACTCAAGTGATCCTCTTGCCTCAGCCTCCCAAAGTGTTGAGATTATAGGCATGAGCCACCACATCCAGTCACATCTCAGGTCTTTAGTGATTAGGGTATCACTGTTTTACAAACTCTGGGCCATATGAAGGACACAGTATATTTAAATACATAGCAATAGGCAAGGTTGTGATTTCCAACTTGTCTGGTACAAATGCACGGAATATCATATTGTATCTACAATTTTAAATATCATTAAATCATTCTCAAAGGAATTCAGAAGGTATATCTATTTTAGTAACTATTATTGCCTAAGAGAAAAAAGTAAAATAAGTATTTCTAATCATTAAATCCTTTAATAGGAAAAAGCCACCATCATGGAATCCAGAAGTGGATTTTTGCCATAAACTCTAGCTACTTAAAGTAAACCAACTAATCTTCTTTGAGCCTTTTTTTTAAAAAATTAAGGTGGTTATACTATGTTGTTTCTTAAGAGCCAATTTAAAATCCTAGGTTCTTAGGAAAAGCCAAGGTCAGATCCATAATTGAACTACCCTTAAATAAGAACATTATCACTAAGTCACAGAGATAAAGAATAAAAGGATCTTGGAGTTCAGCTCCTCCAAGATCCCCTTTACACCTGAGAGGGAAACTGTAGCCAGAGAAACAGATTGGAGCAAACTGGGGAGAAAGCTAGAAATGGGAATCAGTAAAATACCTGACGCCTTGCTTTATAAACTATCTGCTGGAAGGCCATACTTAGCATTTCCCTGTTCTTTGAAGAAAAGTGACAGGAGAAAAGGGGGATTTACCCCCTTCCTTTAACATTAAGAGCATGGAAAAGGCTTTTTTGTTGTTGTTGTTGTTTTCATTGTAATGATTTCCAGTGGTCATTTACAAGGTACAGTGGCCATTTAACAGGTCCACTAAACTGGGTGAGGGAGTTCAAATGACTCCTCTTTCTTTATCCTTACTATGCTTTTGCTCTCTATTTTTATTGTTCCTATAGCAAGGTTTACAGGAATTACACTGGTAGGAATTCAACTGGCATCCTCTGGAGGTAACCAGATGCCCAGCTGCTCCTGGAGGAGACATATGGAAATAGGTGAGTCTTCTTGTGGATTCTACTCAGTTACTCTTTTTTTGGGTGGGGTCAACTATGGTTCTTTGGATAATACTGTAAGTTTCATTTGCCAAGTAATTTTATATGTTTGGATATAAACTTTTAAAATAAGTGGATTTCAAATATATTTTAATGTAAAATAATTATATAGCAAAATATAAAGTAGGGAGAAAATAAAATTATTTTGTTTCTACCTTACAAATAGAACTATGACTACTTTGAATATACTTAATGTACAAGCATTTGCTTACTCCTACAATTTGAATTCTTTTTTTAAAAAAGAGCATTATAAAATAAGCATTTCCCTGTTGCCACAGACTTTGTAATCATCATCAAACATTAATCATAATTGTTGTGTTATTATTAAGAAACTAGTCTCTTTGAAATGACTCATAACTAAAAAAATTAATCTAGAGATATTGCAGATTGTGTTTATGCCATAACCCTTTCGTATTTAGCAAGCGCAAGCAATACTTTTATTTGTTATAGTGTATTATTTGATATTAAGTTTAATCCTCAGGAAAATAACTAATGTTGAATAATATATTATTCAGTAAAAAAGTTTCACTTCAAGGAAAATAAGAAATTTTACACTAAATGGAATTAATGCTTTAAAATTCATAATTCATATTTTAAAATTTTGGATATAGATTAATACTATGAACTTATCAAGTCCTATTATTTTATGGCCCAATCTCTGTTGCAGGACTTACAGCTGTCATTATTTGCATACTTACTGCACTTCTGGGATTTACATAATCAATCCCAAGGGTAGTCATGGCTTTCACAATAGCTAGGATGGATTGCAATGTATTACTGTAAATTACTGCTTTGAACTCCATGCATTCTTGCTCACTGTAACCATTCTTATGGATGATCCTATAATTTAAACATGAAAAGTTTTGTGAGTTGAATAATTGCTTGTAACACTAAAGCACATCAAAATAAATTGCTTGAATAAAATTATAGTATATATTCATTAAAAAGGAGTTTTGACCATATGCATATGCTAAATCTGAACAACTTTATGCCTTTGGACTTCTATTATCATTGTCATTTATACAATATTTTCTTTCTTGGCTACCCATGATAAATATAAAAGGACATAGGATTTGTTATTTAAAAATACTTTTTAAAAATGGGTAAATCATAAGCATTATACTTTGAAAGCCTTTTTTTGTTTAAGAAAAAATTTCTAGATTCCCAGGACAAAGATATATACAGAGTTCTGAAACTTGACCTTGTGTTTACAACCTGATGTCTAGAGGAAGTGAAGTCATTAAGATCATTCATGTCTTTTCCTATCATTCTGGAAAATAGGAGTGCCTGCTTTCTATTTACAGCATTAACAAAGGCATTTTTTTTAGTACAGGTAATTGCCCTCTGTTAAATCTCTTGACAGTTCTCCATCTGTGTACGTGCCACTGAGTTATAAAAGTTGAAATGCCCGACATTTTATTTGGCTGAACTCTTCTCTACCTTCCACTCATTCAGTCAAAATTAAGATTTTACTAGTAGTTTTGGAATAATCGCTTAAAATAGATTTACCTATCAAAAGCTAAAATCGTTTCATGTGCCAGTTATGTATTTTTGCATTTTTATTGCAGAATATGTTTTTGTTCCTTGTCTGTTTTTTCTTATTGTTTTGAAGTGCTCTGTATTAATTAGGCATCTTTTTGGATGTCATCTTACTAAAGATTAATATTGTGTCTACACGTATAAAGGCTTTAGCATGGGGGGGAAGAACACAAACACATCTTTAAAGTCTTTGAAGTTATTAGAAACTTCATATTCAAGAAATCTGAACTGAAAGGAGTAAAGGCAGGGCCTATATTTATTATACATTATTTTTTATATTTGATTACCAATCATTTCTGAATTTCTGCTTTAAACATGGTCATGTTTGTCCTGCTGCCTTAAACCATTAAGTAACTTAAATAAGTAAAAGAGACAAAGGCTGTAGAAAAAAAATGCAGTAAAATATCTTTATGGGTAGATCAGGAATAAGCTTATTAAAGAAATCCCAGTTTTTCTGTCAAACTGAACTTGGAAAATTATTTTAATTATTAAAATGGCAACTGTGAGTAAACATGGACATTGGTTCTCTTCATGAAACAAGTTCTGACTGTTATCAGAAGACGAGGAAGCATTTATCACAAAGCAAAATAATAAAAACAGATGTAAAGATGTCCAGTTGAAGTGGGACTTTAAACAAACATCATTTTTTCCAGGAACTGCATTATGTAAATTTCTTTGAGATAGAGCACTCCCACTCCAAAGATGGTTCCTAGGTCTGTTGAAATTAATAGGCTTTTACTGGGCATTTTCTGTGACATACTATGTTATGTGTTAAAGAGAATACATCATAAAAGTCCTTCCTTTCCAAAACCATAGACTGGAGCTCCACTGTGTAATATATTAGTTGCTGGCTGATTAATTAAAATTAAATAAAATTAAAAATTTAGTTTCTCAATCACACTGTCAACATTTCAAGTGGTGATTAAAGCCACATGTGGCTAGCAGTTGCCATATTTCAAGGCAAGATAGAGAACTTTCCTATCACCACACAAAGTTCTGTTGAAGAGTACTGGTTATAAGAAGGCAGAGCATATAAAGGGATTTTGGAACATTATGATAATGTATAGGAACAAACTCTGCAGGTAGTAAGATGCTATAGAAAAGGAAAAGTGATAAACTCTATTAGAAGTGGGTATAAAGATCAAAGAAGACATCCTGGAAGCAGTGATAATCAGTTGATTGTTCAAGGAGAGTTATTCCTAGATGGTCAAAGGAGAGAGAATCGTTCTAGGCAGAAAGATCAGTATGAGCAAATAGATGCCTACAATTATCAAACGTTCAATATGTGCCAAGCACTGTTGTATGTGCTTCATCTGTCTTCTTATTTATTACAAAAAGCCCTTTAAAGTAGATACAATTATGATCTACATTTTATAAATAAGAAACGTCAGCAATACCCCCAACTTATTCAGTTATTGTGTGGTACAGCTGGGCCACAAACACAATCCAATTTCAGCCCATGATCTTAGCCACGAAGCTCAGCCTTCTACAGTGTGCTAGTCTACAGTCTTACAAAGGTCAGCATTAGTGAAGCAGGAAGTAGGAGGGGAGAAATTACAGGACAGTAGAATAAAGACATCAGCAAGAATTGGACTCCAGTGTCTTGTGTGCCAGGACAAGGAGATTGATCTTGATAGTATGGGTGAAGAGTTGAATTCAGGAGATACAATCAGCTTTAAATTGATCAGTGAGTTGAATTCAGGAGATACAATCAGCTTTAAATGGATCAGTTCGTGGCAGTGTGGATAACGCAATGAAACGAAGGAAAGGGAGGTAGAAGCTCCTTAGGAAGATACTGAAATAATCTAGGTCAGAAATGATGAGGTTTTGAAGTAAAGCAGTGGAGATAATTGGCGGTTGGAGACAAATTATGTAGATGTGGCATGACTAAGTGAAAGGGTGAAGGGTTAGCATAACTACACTGAGATTTATTGCATTGTAGGCTGGTGTTGTAATTAATGTTAGGGCAATAGAGGTCAGATGAGAGATAAGTTTGTTTATTCTGATTTGGACCTAGCCAGACAATATAGCAGTAGATGTATCTCCCTCCCTAATTTAGACAAAATGTGTGAGTTTGAAAGAAATATTCTGAAACAGTCGGCTTGAAGATTCTAGTGAAAATCACAGAACTCCAGTAATTTTCCTCTGATGAAGGTGCACAGTGAGAGAAGTACCAGTGTCTCCTGGCACCTCAGATACACTAACATTTTAAATGTAGTCAGAGATAGAGTTAGAAGAATAAAAGAGATAGAGTTAGACAAACTGGGAAAGAGTTCTAGAAGCTGAAGAAAAGTTTTCCTAGGGAAAAGTGATGTCATGTGGAATTAATATAACAACTTAAGAAGACTTCATATAAAATGGCTATTCAGAGACAATATAATAAATAATCTTTGTAAGGCAACTTCCACAACTTACCAGAGGCAAAAGTGTGATGCAAATAAGTAAAGAGAGCTAACTTTGATTATTCTTAGCAGAAATTCTACTGAGAAAAGGAAAGATAAGGCATAACTTGCTGACTTTCTCTTTTTACATAATAAAGAAGTAGTCATTGTAGAAAACGTGAAAAGTCTAACAATATTAAAAGCAAAGGTGCTTTAAAATTTCAATTCCACTATTGAGAGAAAAATTATTTGAACACTGGTGTGTGTTCTTTCATTTAAAAAGTATGTATTTGATCATACTTGAGATTAAGATGTTCATGCACCATGTACAGTGGCTCTCAGCTATAATCCCAGCACTTTGGGAGGTTGAGGCAGGTGGATCACTTGAGGTCAGGAGTTTGAGACCAGCCTGGCCAACATGGTGAAACCCCATCTCTACTAAAAATACAAAAATCAAACAAAAAAAAATTAGCTGGGCATAATGGCAGGCTCCTGTAATCCCAGCCACTTGGTAGACTGAGGCAGGAGAATTGCTTGAATCTGAGAGATGGAGGTTGCAGTGAGCTGAGATTGTGTGGCTGCACTGGAGTCTGGGCAACAGAACAAGACCATTTCTCAAATAAATAAATAAATTAAATAAAAAATAAAATGTTCATGCAATTTTGTATCCTGGTTTTTAGTTAACGTAGCATTTTCTCATATTAAAACCTTCTCATATACATGAGATTAATACATGATTTGTAATAGTTATAGAATATTGCAATTGAAGAATGAGTAGTCCTATAACTTTGCAACCTAATTGCTTATGTTTCATTTTAATTTGTGGTACTTTATTCTATCCCATATTTCATTACCTTACTAGTGATATAAGTCTTTATACAGGCTTTTATATTTTATATTTTTGAATTACTTTATTTTCACACTTTTGCATATTTTATTTTTGAGAATTCTCAGAACCATATTTAGAACATCAATAATTGCAATTTTCCCAGCGTACTATGTATATTAAAGATATTATTTTTATAAATTTTCAGTAACATAATTTTTTAAGTAACAATTAAAAATAATCATTTCTCAAAACCTCATTCATATTAGGTAATATTATTTTTAAATTATTGTTTTTCAGTTTACTACAATGAAAAATTACCTCACTGATCCATTTTTAACTTTATAATTAGTGAGGTTACCCTAAATTATCTTATCTATTGAATTTTGTCATTTGTGAACTCTCTGTTCATAGCCTATCCCCATTTATGTATATCAGGAAGCTTATTGTTTTACTTAGCAATCTATGGAAATTTATATACTAGTCACCAATTATTTATCTATGATATCTATTACAAATTTGTTTCTAGTTCTCTAATTTTGGTTTAATTTTTTTATGGTTTACTATATTTAAAAGTTTTAATTTTTACATAGCCAAATAATTGGTCTTTTTTTTTTTTTTAACTTCACTTAAGCTTGCAGAGAATAGAGAAATGAAAAAAGATAAGACAGGTTCAAGCCTGATCATAGCCTGGGAGACAAGAGCAGGCGGACACTGTGATAATGTTGTAAATGAATGCCAGATGACTTAGTTGCAAGGATGGTCCTGAAATCTCAAAAATAGTGCAATCCCAGGGAACAGGCTAAAGAGCTCTGTTCTTCAGAGACAGTAGGAAAGATAAAACGTTTGGTTGCAGAGAAGTGAAGCTTAAATATTGGTTGATATGAAACTTACATGACATTATTACATAAAAGAAAAACAGTGGCTTAGACTGAAACCAATTCCATTATTGACTGGCAGATATAAGGTATGTCCCTCATAAAGTATGTCCTAAAGAACAAGATCCTTTAATTCATAATTTAAAAATGTACTAAAAAATGGTCCGTCTCCTCTTAATCCTCCTTTTTCTTCCTTCTCTTCCCTCCTCCTCTTCTTCCCTCCTCCTCTTCTTCCCTCCTCCTCTTCTTCCCTCCTCCTCTCTCTTCCCTCCTCCTCTTCCCTCCTCCTCCTCTTCCCCCTCCTCCTCTTCCCCCTCCTCCTCTTCCCCTCCTCCTCTTCCCCCTCCTCCTCTTTCCTTCTCCTCTTCTTCCCTCCACCTCTTCCCTTCTCCTTCCCTTTCTTCCTTCTCCTACTGCTGCTATTGCTGCTGCTTCTGTTTCTTCTTCTTCTTTTTAGCAACAATTATCCTTTAAAATTCTTTAGCAGTAACAGAGCCAGGAGGTTTCCCCCATTTACCTTTACTTTTCAATTACCATTTCGTTCAGGTGGGCATTGCATTCTTGAATTACGGCATTTTTGTTTTTATTATTTTCTTATTAAGGAATTCAGATCTAATTATTTTATTTCAAAAAGGAAAAAGTAGAGAAAGCAAATGCAAAAATACATCAAAATTCATGATAGTAATTAAGCATTTTATTCTCAGCTAGGCAAAATGCCAATGAGATTAAAAATAATGTTTTCTCAAAGTTTCAAATGGATCATTGATTGACATATTTTTAAAATATTTACAATTGATGCTCACATTATAAAGCCCTTGGTACTCCCAGATTAATATAACTAAAATATAATGCTTTAAACATTTGTCTTGTTGAGAGGCACATTTTTAAAAAATGGAAATTATAATATTATTCATCTGCAACATTTTCTGCTAAAGAATACAAAGTATATTTGCACAGGAACTATGACCACTCTGCTGTGACTCATGATTTAGAAAAGACTGTCAATCAGCATTTACAAAAGCATGTATTTTAAGAATGGTCAAATACATGGACAGACATCAAATATTAAACTTTTGAGACAGTTGTGTACCTACTTCATTTGTTTAACAATAGTACTTTTCCCAGATTCTCCCGCTCCTGCAACATAAAAAGAGGAATATTATTAACTGATATACCAAATTTGTATATATATTAAAAGCTAACTATCACTTTTCATGGAGAATATTAAAAATTTTTTTTGTAGGCTTAGGGGGTACAAGTGCAATTTTGTTACATGCATATACTGTGTAGTGGTGAAGTCTGGTCTTTTAATGTACCCATCATATGAATGTTGTATATTGTACCCAATAGGTAATTTTTCATTCCTCACCTGCTCCCATGCTCCCACCTTTACAAGTCTCCAGTGTCTATTATTCTACTCTGTATGTCCATGTGTATGCATTGCTTAGTTCCCACTTATAAGTGAGAATATGTGGTATTTGACTTTCTGCTTCTAAACTGTTTTACTTAAGATAGTGGTCTCCAGTTTCATCCATTTGCTGCCAAAGACATGATTTTGTTCTTTTTCATGGCTGAGTAGTATTCCATGGTGTGTGTGTGTGTGTGTGTGTGTGTGTGTGTGTGTGTGTGTGGCATCACATTCTCGTTGTCCAATTTTCTGTTGATAGACACTTAGGTTGATTCCATGACTTTGCTATTATAAATATTGCTGCAATAAACACACAAGCTCAAGTGTCTTTTAATAATAATATGGGCTAGGCATGGTGGCTTATGCTTGTAATCCCAGCACTTTGGGAGACCAGAGCAGGTGGATCACCTGAGGTCAGGAGTTTGAGACCAGCCTGACCAACATGGAGAAACCCCATCTCTACTAAAAATACAAAATTAGCTGGGCATGGTGGTGCATGCCTGTAATCCCAGTCACTAGGGAGGCTGAGGCAGGAGAATCACTTGAACCCAGGAGGCGGAGGTTGTGGTGAGCTGAGATGGTGCCATTGTACTCCAGCCTGGGCAACAAGAGTGAAACTCTATCTCAAAAAATAATAATAACAATACATTTTCCTTTGAGTAGATATCCAGTAGTGGGATTGCTGGATCAAATGGTTGTCCTATTTTTAACTCTGAGAAATATCCATACTGCTTTTCCATAGAGGTTGTACTAACTTACATGCCACTAACAGGCTATAAGCATTCCCTTTTCTCCACATCCCTGCTAGTATCTGTTGTTTTGTGACTTTTTAATAATAGCCATTTTGACTTTGTGTAAGGTGATCTCTCACTGCAGTTTTAATTTACATTTCTCTGATGATTAGTCGTGGTGAACATTTTCTTACGTGATTGTTAGCCATTTGTATGTCTTCTTTGAAAAATGTCTTTTCATGTTTTTTACCCACTTTTTGATGGGGTTATTTGCTTTTTTCTCATTGAGTTTGAATTCCTTGCAGACTCTGGATATTAGTCCTTTGTTCAATGACGCATAGCTTGCAAATGTTTTCTCTCATTCTGTAGGTTGTCTGTTTACTCTGTTGATTATTTCTTTTTATGTGCAGAGCTTTTTAGTTTATCCCATTTGCCTATTTTTGTTTGTTACATTTGCTTTTGAAGTCTTAGTCACAAATTATTTGCCTAGGCGATATCCAGAAGAGTTTCTCTTCTAGGATTTTTACTGTTTCCGGTCTTAAGTCTTTAATCCATCTTGAGCTAATTTTTGTATATGGTGAGAGATATAGGTCCAGTTTCATTTTTCTGTATATGGCTAATTTTTTATTATGAAAAATCTTTAACAGATACCTCTCCTAGTGTGTCTTCTAAAGCAAACATTATATACTGTCAAGGAAAAAAAATATATTATTGTATTTAAATATAATTTGGGAAGCTTATATCTCCTTGCTTTGCAACCCCCAAAAAATGGTCCTCAACTTCATAGTCTCTAGACTACTCTCATTCTCCCAGAATATCTTCTCATATACACTATTGATTGAATAGCAAGAAAAAATACCCAACAACTAGGTAATAACCTTTGATTTTTCAGAATTGTACAAAGGCTATGGTCATTGGAGGATGGGAACTTGTCTCCAGCATCCCATTTACCTTGTTATATAGACAGTATAATTGCTTCTGTTTTAACAAAGCAGTGTTGCTAATAACACTAAGCAATTCTAAGGAGCCTGCAGGTAAGAATCAATATGGGAGTATTTAAAAATGGCTTATACATATCTGGGAAGGAGCAGGGCCTGGGCAAAGGAGGAGCTGGCGGTTATATTATAGAGAAACGTGTTGCATTTATCTGGAACAGCTGGATGATATCATATAACACTTTATTTTGGTATCTAGTCAACTTTGCAAACATCATGTACAGGAATACAAAATGCACATTATCAAAGATAAAACACAAATCTCTGGTGAAAAATCAATGGTTGCTTCATGCTATGCCTCAAGTTGTTTTCAGGATATTGCTTGAGTCTACTTTGTTATTAAGATATTTTTTTAAATTTTTAAAATTTTTTTGGAAATGAAAACTACAAAGTACTGAAGTAAAGTGTAATGATCTAGGCTTGAGTGTGTTTTCTGTCCTTGTATGTGTGTGTGAGTGTGTGTGTGTGTGTGTGTGTGTAATATCTTCAGTAAGTCTTTTAACTCCTTAATTTCCTCACCTATCAACTAAGAACATCTACTTCACAAGATTATTAGAATACTTTAGACATCATAAGCGTAAAATTGTTTGCAAACTACAGTGCAAAATCAAACACAAAACAATGTTAATTGAGAATACAAGCATCCAAAACACTTTGCCCTTTTTCATGAAGAGAAATCTAATATGTTACTGTAGATACCCTGCATGTATTCAGCAAATGATGCTGGAGCAATTGAATATCTACATGAAAAAAGAATACTGACTCACATCACAATATACTAAAAGTCAATTTGAAATGGCTTATAAACTTACATATAAAAACTAAGGCCATGAAAGTTCTAGAGAAATAAATAGTTGAAAAATCTTTGCAACCTTGAATTCACCAAAATTCTCTTAGATAATATATAAAACACTGAACCAACAAAAAGTAAAAATATAACAAATTGGACTTGATCAAAATAAAATGAAAAGGGATAAGCCACTGACGAGGAGAAAACATAAATAAGATGTGTCTATCAGACACAGGCTAGGGATCCAGTAGCATAAATGCAGTGGGGTTCGGGAGGATTAATATAGGGATGTTCAAATGATTAATGGTGCAGGAATATAGCCGGGTGCAGTGGCTCACACCTGTAATCCTAGCACTTTGGGAGGCTGAGGCTGGTGAATCATGAGGTCAGAAGATCAAGACCACTCTTGCCAACATGGTGAAAGCTTGTCTCTACTGAAAATACAAAAAATTAGCTGGGTATGGTGGCACGTGCCTGTAATCTCAGCTACTTGGGAGGCTGACTCAGGAGAATTGCTTTAACAAGGGAGTCAGAGGTTGCAGTGAGCCAAGATTGTGCCAGTGCACTGCAGCCTGGGTGACAGGGCGAGACTATGTCTATAAATAAATAAATAAATAAATAATTTAAAAAAGAGTGCAGAAATGCCATATGAAAACATGCTTAAAATAACTATGGCTCTTGAGAATTAAAAAGAGAATTAGATCAAAATTACTACAATATGTAAGGTATGGAAAGAATTAAAACAAATCTTAAAATTTTGACTTATCTATGAGTCTTAGACATGTGGGGATGTCGGGGAGGAGTAAATTCAGGCAACTTGTTGAAGTTTGAAAGTTCTGGATTTACAGGCAGGAGAAAAGCAGGAATTCACCAAAAGTGGATAAGGTCTGATAATAAAAGTTAGTTCATAACATTTTTAGATAAAATAAGTTATAAATATCTAAAGTGTTGTTGCAGGAAAATGCAGTATTTTATGATTGATATGAAATCATGTCTTTAGAATGTGTCCTCAGGCTACAACCAAAATTTACCAGCAGAAATATGATCTTGACCTACATGGACCAGGGGCCTAATCTAAAATAATGGTTTTTGAGAACTAATTTTTATGTCTCTAGGAGAAGCAAAGGTATTCATGTATTACTGGCAGTTCCAAAAATTAGGTCATAGGACATCTTTGACGGCTCTAGATATCTGTTAATTTTGGTCAGATTTCAAATTAACATAATTTAGGCAATTTTGAGATTCCCCAGGAAAATCCCAAATTCAGTAAAACTGGTAGGCATAGACATATCCTTGACTACTCATTGCAGTCAACAACCACGTTTTACTAAAACTAGCAAAATATTATGTAAGCCAAAGTAGTATAACTTTTGGTAACCCCAAGTCCCCACATTTCTTTGTTGTTTTTGTATTTGTTTTTTGAGATGGCGTCTCACTCTGTCACCCATGCTGGAGTACAGTGGCAGAATCTCGGCTCATTGCAACCTCCACCTCCTGGGTTCAAGCAATTCTCCTGCCTCAGTCTCCTGAGCAGCTGGGATTGGCGTGCACCACCATACCCGGCTAATTTTTGTGTTTTTAGTAGAGATGGGGTTTCACCATGTTGCCCAGGCTGGTCTCAAACTTTTGGCCTCAAGTGATCTGCCCGCCTCAGGCTCCCAAAGTGCTGGGATTACAGGCATGAGCCACCCCACCTGACCGAACCTATTTAAATTTCTAACTCAATTCTCACCCACTCGATCTTCATTTCCCTATTCTACCATTACTTTTTTTCTAAACTCTTTTCTTCTTCTACATGCTTAGGAATACTTCATATATCATTTACAACATTTCATATATCATTTAGAACATGTCTTTCATCACTGCAAGATTAATTTCACATTGCAAAGAATCTGTTTCATTCACTGATTTAGCCAAAGCACCTAGAACAGTGCCTAGCTCAGTAGAATCCTAAAAAAAAATTGAATTCTTGGACTCATGCTTCAGAAATGAAATTTCGTCCTTTGCACTACATATCATTTTTTTCTCACTGAAATGTTTCTTTTCTTAAGCCTTGATGAACAGATATAGCTACATCTAAATTTAATTGTCTTCAGGACAATTTTTTTTTTTGGCCGTAGCATACATTTACATACATATGTAACTGTATCTAGTTTCTGCAGTTGTCTGAAACAGCTGTCCACCTTACGTGATAGTGAGGAAACAGGAGTGGTAAAGCTATGGGAAATAATGTTTCATTGCCTGGTGATGATATATAGATTCTTTCCCTTGGGTAAACCTTGAGAAGACACCTCTCCATGATTTTATGCTAGTCGCTCCCCACCATAGGTAGTGAAATATGACAATAAAGTTGATAGATGCAAAAATCAAAGTAACTTGCTAAAATTTCTTTACATAATCAAACACAAAGTGACAGATTGGTCATAACCACCTCATTTAATAGAAGGTTGCGATGCCCAGGAATGAAACAGTTGAGAATAAAACAAAATCACCTTGCCCATTTTGAGAAGACAAATGATCATATCATTTTGCATGACTGAGAGTTGTTTGTGAGAGTGGCAACAGTAAATCAGTGAGGTTTACACAATAGTCTGGTTTACAGGCTTTAAATAATTTTCTATTTTGCTGTAGGAAGTGCATCACTTTGAAAACAAAAAGTCATCTAATAATACTACAAAACTGTACTGGGTAGGTTTTGTTTTACAATGTCTAACAATAGAACTGGATATTAGAAATTGTAGCATTATCCTGTATAAATGACAGAATATCTCATTTCTCACTGCCTTAAATTACAGAGCAATGAGGATGTCAAAGAAAAGTCAATGGGCTCAGTAGGAACTCCAGTACTTGCTCATGCTGGTGTATTTAATGTTGTATTTTGTTTAACCAGAGTGTTCAACTAGACATGAGAAAAAAGTCTCATTTCTGAATGTCAGTTAAATTTACGTAAATGACGATATAGTATCTACAATTTCTACAATGAAGTGAAAATAATTTGGACCACTTTCTTATAAATATCTACCTTGAGATATTGAGCCTAATGAGATAAAATGTGTCAGTGATTTTGCAGAATTGTACCAGCATAAGTATTATAGATAAATGTTTTATCAATTAAAAACCACCTTCAGACAGATTAAAAAATCACAATCAAATTTTATTTTATTCACTCTATATTATTGACTAGTTGGAAATTTATCATACATTTGTGGAAAAAGTGACTTTTAGACTATGTCAGAGTTAGTGTACATTCAGCATGGTCTTCTGTACTTCATAAATGTGGCCATTTGGTAATCATACTGATGACACTAAGTTGTGGCATTTCCAAAAGTATTTCTAAGGCTCCAGGGTATGTTAGTGTATAAAAATTCTTTGTAACTTATCTCGTAATTCATGCTGTGTTTAAGGTAAGCAGAGTAGTCGATCACTTTTTTAAAAATAGCATGTACTTTTAAATGAAACTACATATTGAAAGTTAATATTTTCCCTTGAAAGTCTTTAAAAAGGTATCTGTACTATCCTTGCTCTATGTGGTGACTTCAGTCTTCTATGTAAAGGTCCAGTATAGTCAATTACAGCATTAACAGGAAGATTCCTAAATAAAAGCCTATCTCCTTAAAACCTCATTTATTGTTTGGAACTCTATTGCAAAGTTATTTCAAAAATTAATTATTGAGCCCTATTCTCACAATGATTCTAGGCCGTAGTTCACAATAACTATTTCAGTCTTGTAAGATTAGCTGATGTTACAGAGCCAAATGTAGACATTATAACAATGTGTTTACATATGTTGATGGTGTCCTGAAATAATCTCTTCCTTCCAAATTGTAGTCATCACTAATATTAGTTTCTGGGTCAAGGAGTACCAAGAGAATTTTAACAAGATATGCATTTGTTTCTTTGAAATAGTTAATGTTTCAAATAATTAAATATTTACATTTATACTTAATTCATACTTAGATACTCATAAATTAATTTTTAATAACAATAACGAATACTCTTCCACATTTTTCAATGTGAAAATATTAAAAACAATTTTAAATCTACCCAATATCTATACCTGTAACTGAACTTTGATTGAGGACACACAAGGCTTAATTGCTCATTTGGGATAATTTGTTCAAACAGGCAAAATGAGATGACAACATTATTTTTGTAGGTGGTCTTAAAAATCACATAATTGTACGGTAGAAAGAAACCTTAGAAATCAACCAGCTATGCACATCTCTTCAGTCTTCCTTGAGATGAATGAATTTGATAGAGATTATGATAATCATCTTGTACCTACAGTTTATCTGGCTAAGGAAATTCTCTTTCTGAAATGTGTTACTGAAAATTGTGCTGTAGATATCAGATTTACGAACAACAAGGACATTCTGCCAGCTAGATCTGCCTCACTCCTGGTGCTTATTTATAAATAAGTAATTTTTTAAATAGAGATCATGATTAGTTTGCTTCCTTTCTTTTCTTTTCTTTCTTTTTTTCTTTTTTTGTAGTTTTATCAGCTTTTTAAATGTTTGGCCTATATTGAGCTTGTAAAGTTTTTCTACTTTTTTCACATCTGCTCTTACCAAACAGATTCTCCCACAAACCACATGTATGTAATTGATTTTGAACCTCAATAAAGATGTTTATTAAATTCCATTTTGCTTATTTGCAGCAAGCATTTCTGCTAGTTGAGGTCATTTGGAATTCTGACTTTGTTTTGTCACTATATCCAAACTGATTCTCAAGTTTGAAATGCCTGCTCTATCCACCTTCACCCAAATCCCTGATAGGATTATTGAAGAGAACAAGGTCAAGGGCAGGAAACTATGTCATTCTTTAGAGTCTGTTCTGTTAACAGGAAACCTGTTAATCAGCACAAGTCCTTGTTCACTATCTGCAGTCAACAATGCTAAATGTTTCCCGATAGGTATGATAATTATTGAAGGTTTTTGTACCTACAGTTTATCTGGCTAAGGAAATTCTCTTCTATTTCTACTTGAATTTGTGTTTTTTAAAACCGGAATTGATAAAAGAATTTAATTTAATTATTTTTTGGCTTCTCCTGACATTGTTATGATTTTTCTTTTAATTTGATCTTGTAGTGAGTAATGTTAATTGATGTTCTAATAGTATTTCAAACATACATTCTTGGGATAATCCCTCTTCCCCCCAAACTCCCTCCAACCTTTTTCCTTTTTGTATTTTATATATTGCCAGCATCAGTTTGCTAATATTTTGCTTTGGTTTTTATAGTTATGTCTGTGAGGATGATTGACCTGCCATTGTCTTTGTCAAATTTTGTTGTCAAGGTTGTTAAATAATAAATTGAAAAACATTTCCTAAAAATGTTTAGGTAATTTTGAAATGTTCTGCCCATGGGCTGTTTGATAGAATTTCCTTGTAAAGCACTATGAATACATTTGCAGATAAATTTGTACATTTTCTTTTGCCAAAAAATAACACATTTGTTTATTTTTCCCAAACTTTTTATTTTGATAATTAAGTTAAAATCCTACAGTGGTTCAAGAATATAGTACTATAGAAGCCTGCATTTTATACCCTTCACCTTTATGAATTAATGCTTTGTCCTGTTTGCTTTCTCGCTAATATACATGTATAAATTTACATATGCATATGTAAACATATTTTTATGTTTTGTTTTGCTGAATCTTTATGAGACATTTCACCCACAAATATTTCAAAATGCGTCTTCTAAGAATAAGGCAATTTTTCTACAAACTGAAATACTATTCCCATGTGTAGGAAAATCTATATTAATTCAAAACGTTATCTAATACTATATACTCCATTTTCAAATTTATCTAATTGGTCCAAAAAATGTTTCCTATACCTTTTCTTATTTCTTATATTCATGATCTAGTCAAGTTTCACACTCTCTTTTGTCATTATGCTATTTAAACTCTTTTAATTTATAACATTTCCCTTGTAATATTTTTGTTATTTTGTTTTGTTGACCTTGGCATTTTTCTAAAGTCTAAAATAATTTTCAAAATATAATATCCAATTATCTGTATTCTCTGATAACTAGATTCAATGTAAATATGAATACTATATACATAATATTGTGGATTTTCAGTGTGTCATATCAGTAAACATATGGTGTCAGATATATGACTGTAAGTACCTATTTTCTGTGATATAGAAAAAATAAGCATCATGAATCTGTAAAATTCCTCATCAGCCAAACTATATTTCATTTATGAAAATAACTATTGTGGCCAGGTACTATCTTTTCTTTTTAATGATCTTTTATTTAGATATTCTAACTTTCAGTTTTATACTTATTTTTAAATTATTTGATAATATTTATAGTAGGCACTAATATAAATATACCAATACTGTACCGTATACTTAAAAATTTGCTAACAGGGTAGATGTTATGTTAAGTGTTCTTATCATATGATAATAATAGTAATAAGAAGATAGGAAACAACTTTTATAGGTGACAAAGAAGTTTACTGTGTGGATTGTGATTATTTCACCGGTGTACACTTATCTCTAATCTTATCGAGTTACGTTAAATATATATAACGTATGCATTAAGCTATACATTAAATATGTATAGCTTTTGCATATCAATCGTACCTCAATAAAGTGGTTTAAAAATGTTATATGAGCTTTCCTGGATTTTGAGAAGAATTTTAAGAGATATTTCCTTTTTCCTCTCTTATTAATATACATTTTAGGCTAAAAAATGTTAACACTAAAGTACAGAATTACACGATTTTTCCCACACAGGTCTGTTGTACATAGATATTTGTCTAAGTGTTCATTAATTGTGGGAATAGTCATGTATACTATTTTTAGTGTGAATACAGTTGCAACAATGATTTTAAAAAAGATATTAGGAAACCAAACTACATTCTTAAGGTATCATTTTCTTCTTATCTATATCATGAAAGTAATATCTATTTCATAGCATTTTCTTGTAGATTAAAGCAATAATAGAAGCAATGAATAAAGACAAAAATATGAGATTTATGCCAATAGAGATAGAACTAAAACTAAATCTTGTGACAATACTGACCTTCGGACAATGGAGAGGGAATAGTCATAAAGAAAGGGGCTAAGGAGGATTGAAATATCAAGTGGGTATAATTGGAAAAACATAACAAGGCACCTCATGGAAAACATACAGGACTTGGTTAATCACATGCTTTCCCTATACACAGTGGATGCCTGGAAATAGGAAAATATAAAATAAGGAAAATGGAGGATTGAATTTATCAAGCATGTAGTTCTTACTAGAGTTATCCCTCCTAATTTTCAGACTCATATGTTGATCTCATAGATATCTCCATTTGCTATTGCTAAAAAAAAAAAACCAAAAACAGGTTTGAATATCCCAAATTGTGACCCCTTTCCCTTTTCCCCAGTCTCATATTTGTTCTGCATTTCACACACTTGTGAATAACATAATCAACCATACCAAATTCCACCCCAATCACTCCTCTCATTTACCATCCATGTGCAGTCAGCCACCAAGTTCTCTCACGTTGTCTCCTGACATCCCTCAAATCTTATTTTCAAACTTATAATTCCTGCATTAATTCAGAATTGCATCAAGTATTTGCATATTAGTAACAATTTTCTAACTGTCCTACCTAATCTTTGAGCCATAGTATAGCCAGGGTAGTCTTTGTTTTTTAAAAATAGCCAAGTATTATCATTTTAGTTACATCCTTAAAAACCTATTAATATCTTCCTGACTGCAGATACAAAACAAACTTCCTAGGTAATAACATATAAATGACTTTCTTCTAGCTTACTTCCACATGCAAAGGTATATGTATGTTCTAGCCACCATGAACAAATCACAAGAATATTTTAGATTCTGATTCTGTCATTCTTCCATTCATCATGCATGCATCCTTTCCTGTGTCATAATTAAAGAGCAAAAGCAGATATGTTCTCTGTTCTCACAGAAATTAGAATGCAGACACTAACTTAAAACTGACACATAAAAATAAAAGGCTTTGCTTGGCTGTAAATGAACATTTGATATTAGGAAACTAAGCTATATTCTTAAGGTGTCATTTTATTCTTATCTGTATCATGAAAGTAATATCTATTTCATAGAATTTTCTTGTAAATTAAAGCAGTAACAGAAGCAATGGATAAAGACAAAAATATGAGATTTATGCCGATAGAGATAGAACTAAAATTAAATCTTGTGACAACATTGACCTTTGGACAATGGAGAGGGACTAGTGGTAAAGAAAGGGTCCAAGAAGGATTGAAATATCAAGTGGATATAATGGGAAAGAACATAACAAGGCATCTCATGGAAAACATAAAGATAAACGGGCAGCAAGTAAACTTGGGAAATTATTTTGAGTTCTCCCAAAGTGGGATCAGGTCACTGACAGATACAAAAATTTTGTAAATATGGGTCAACAAATTGAGCAAAAGAAAGAATTTTAAAGTCATATCAGTTAAGTCCTGATATGAGGTCCTCAAAAGAGGGTATAGACTAAAACCTATAAAGTTTCAAGTACAATCTGTGGGAAATGAATCCACTTATGGATGGAAAGAAGAAGCAAGCTTCAATGAAGACAGGAATACAGGGATATAAAAAATGAGGACTGTTTAGTTCAGATTTAATTTAAAAGATGAAGAGAGATTTAAGTTACTGTTGGGGGTAGAGGCGCAAGCCTGTAATTCCAGCACTTTGGGAGACAAGACAGGCAGATCTCTTGAGCCCAGGAATTTGAGACCAGCCTGAGCAACACGGTGAAACTCTGTCTCTACAAAAAATACAAAAATTAGCCAGGTGTGGTTGCACGTGCCTATAGTACCAGCTACTGTGGACTGTGAGGTGGGAGGGTCACCTGAGCCCAGGAGGTTGTGGCTTCAGTGAGATGTAATTGCAACACTGCACTCCAGCCTGGGTGACAAGACCCTGTCTTAAAAAAAAAAAAAAGGAAAAAGTTATTGAGATGTGAATTTTGTGAACTGGCCATTATCAGTGCTCTGTGACAGATAATTTTTTAGTAGAGAAGAGCACATATACAATTTACATTGCAATTAATGAAAGAAACTATAGAATATAAGAAAATAGAAGCAGTGAGCACAGCATCCTTTGAGAAGTGTTTCAATATAAACATTTGAAAAGGTATCTTTATAAGGTGAATTCAAGGGTGCATTGAAGTCAAATAAAGTTTTTTAGGCTGAAGAAAAGAAACATGTATATTTGCTGTGAAAAAAGAGCCAGCAGAGAATTTTGAAGATGACAAAGTGAAAAATAATTGATGGAACAAAATTTTTGAGATATGAAATGTTATAGAATTTATAGCACAAAGGCTGAAACTAATCTGAAATGAAAATGGAATACTGCTTCTTTAAAACTAGTGAAAATATGAGAATACATGAATGTTTAGTGAAATTTGCAGATGATGATTGATAATTGTTTTGTTGTATATTCGTAGTCATCGAGGGTGAGGTGGAGGGGGAGATTAGAGATGAAAATGGTGTTGGAAATGTGGGACCAGCTGCCTTTGGAGGATTTTAGAAGAAAATGAAGAATAAGTAAAATAATTATTGGCCCAGCTAAATTTAAAACATGATATGTGTCAGCCAGGAGACTGAAATTATATATTGTTTTATTCTACAACATCTGGGAATGAAGGAAATTAAGAATTTACAGAGGGATCAGGGTTAGATCAGCACTAAGAGCTGAACAAGCTGTTAAACAGCATTACTTTCAAGAAAATCAGTTGGAAGAAGTATATCACGACAATGGTAAATGGAGAACTTTGAGGGATTATCCAGGGTTGAGGGTTTGAATGTCAATTAAGGTAGAAGATTAAGGAGGTGAAATATTCCTGAATTTAAGAGGAGCACAGCTGAAATGGCTGGCCCTGGTAAAAAGGAAGTAGATTAAATCAGACAACTGATTCACTAAATATGGAAAAGTACGAGATAATAGAATATAAAATTTCGGTTAGGGAGTGAAATTTCTAGATATCTTCAAAAAAAATTCTAAGTAGTAAATTTATTCTATTGGAGTGTAAAATACTGAGGCAGGAAGGAAACCCATGGCATCCACTTTTTTATTAGCAGTGGATCTTGTAATAAATAGAGTGGATTTTTAAATATCTTATTCAAGTTTCACCTTGAATCCTACTTCTTTAGGTTCAAATTCCACATTGATGTATTTGCACACCAGTATTTGGAGGAAAATTATTAAAAGTAATGGCAAAAACCGCAATTATTTTTGCACCAACCTAATAAATTAGGGGTATGGATTCTGAACTTGAGTCTAATGCCTTAAATGGAGGTTTTTATTTTATTTTATGTAAAACAGATCATGGAGTCCTTACACTATCAAATGTTTCACTACTCTTCCTTTCTAACAGTATGGAGAAGTAAATAACTTTTGTTAACTGCTCATGTTACTTACATAAATATTTTTAAAGGTACAATGTTTGTCTTGAGTCAATAATTCAGGCTTGAATGCAAATGTGTGAATATAAATATGTTCTGTGATATGACTAGAGAACTTGTTAAACTATAGTTAGCAAGAGTCATTGTCAGTAAGACAGAATTTTCAGTCTCCTTAGCAAATACTATCATTTGGCTAAGCGTAGAATGTTTTGTTAAATGATTTGCCACTTTTATGTGAGTGCCTTCTGAGCCTGTTTTTAAGAAGTGCTGATCAGTAGAGATGAATACATCTAATACAGTCAGTCAAATATACACAAATTATTTGTCTGAGTGCTCTTGCTTGTTGGGAAAGAGGGACATTATTGAAAGCTATTTGATGCTACCATGGGCCATTCTTACAGATAAATGAAACATTGTAAATATTTGGCAACTTTTTAATAAATTGTAAATATCCAGAACTTTCAAATTGTTGTAGTGGAAACAGTCCATTGCATTTTGGAGAAAAACTGAAACTCTCCAAGTAGGTCTTTTCTGCCTAAAGTTTTCTTTCCACTTCACTGAGAAGCAGTTTTAAACATTTGCATTAAGAATATTCATACATCCCAAAGATTGGATACTTCTACAAACATAAAATAAATAAATAAATAAATTATTTATTTAAGTTGGCAGAGAAAATAATATGTATTTGTTGTGTACAACATGGTGTTTTGAAATATATATACATTTTGAAATAGTTAAATCTAGCTAATTAACATATGCATTACCCTGCATAGTTATTTTTGCAGTGAGAACACTTATTCACTCTCAGCATTTTTCAAGAATACAATATAATGTCATTAACTGTAGCCATTATGTCATACAAAAAATAAATTATTTTATAATGTTCATAAATACGTTTAAAATAAAAATGTACTCTTGTTGGAGGAAGGAAAAATCATTTTAATTTGAATAAACAAAACAAAACAAAAAGTTGAAAACACCATTGGGAATACGTTTTACATGTTAAGAAGATTCTTCTTTTATTACCAGTGATCAGAAGGAGACTTACTGGTTAATCCTAAGGTAATTATTCGAAAGAATGTGTTTATCTGCTTCTATCCATAGACAGGCATGGGCTATGTTAGTGTAATAAAATTAAGAGTTGATGAACTTGTAATCTAATCGGTAACTCAGAAACAACTCTAGTTTGCTGGAATCTCTCCCACTCATATCTAGGGATAATTAAAACAAAAAAAGAGGCCAGTTAAAAAGCACACATAGAATAAAAATAGTCACTTAAATTTAACCTGAGTCTTGAGTCCTCACTTCTCTTAGTTACATGTAAAAGAAAGACAAACTAAGAATAATGACACACATTTTTTGAGTTTTAATTTTTTCAGATTTGGGAATCTATTATGCCAAAGAATAAACCACATTTGTCTAGATCTTTACAAGTTACAAAACACTTGGCATCCATTATTTCTCTGAGTTTATGTGGCTAGCCTATGGTCACTCTGGGAAGTATAAAAACATTGCACTTGATGAAGATAATAATAAATCAATTTCTAACTCAGATGGTTTAAAAACACGTTCTGTTCTAGTATTAAATTGTATTCTCCTCATTCTGCTCTGTGGTTAAACCTATTCAGCTAATTCTGCTGTGTAAGTTTTATTTTACCAATTATTTTGTACCAAGCCTTTAGATAGTGTCAAAATCATTATAATTCTCCTACTACATACCTTCCAAAATATCTATTTGTTGAATAAGTGAAACCATTTGAAAAGTTTGAAAATGTTAACTACAATAAATATATTACATTTGAAAATAGATAGTTGTTGATCTCTAGACTCCATCCCTATTCATGTTTCTAAAAGCCAGATAGGTGGAATAATATTTTAAAACAGTAACGCTCAGATGACATCATTAAAATCATAATAGTGTGGTGCTTACAATATAGCACAAAGAAAAATTAGAAATAAAAGATTTTAAAACTGAAAGAAAAGAACCTCTATGATAAACTTTCCATGGTATTGCTGGAAATCACTAGCTGAAAGTGAAAAATTGTAGAATAAATGTTAATTATTTATAGCAGAGGGTGTTTTGAATATGAAGAAAAAGGAAGGTTAGTTGTTTCCCTAACTTTCCATGGTGTTTTAAATCTTAACCCGCCCATGTGATGAAAATTTGCAAAAACACAAAGGAAACTGTTGCAGCAAAATAAACTCAGACTGAAATTTGATGCAATAAGCATGAAGAGAAGAGAAAGAAAAATGGAAACATGATCCATATTGAGTTTACAATTAAATAATAGGTATTATTTTGAATAAAATACCATTGAATGAAATATTTATAAATAAAACTTTCAAAATGAATTTAGATAAAAGTAATAGTCATTAGAGTTTGTTTTTCTTTTTAAAATGTGCTCTTTCTGGAATGTCTTTGCAAGTGAATTTTTTTAAAAGCATATGACATTATTGTCTTGATTGCAGTTATCTAATGTGCTCAGCAAGGTATGAGTCATCACCAGTGTTTCCTAAAAGCCTACTTTTTGCTAAAATAAAACACAGATTTGGCATCTGTTCTGTAATTTTCCTGAAGGTCTGAAAGGTGTAATAA
The DNA here is from genome assembly GCA_036589455.1 of Ateles fusciceps. Taxonomy (NCBI): domain Eukaryota; kingdom Metazoa; phylum Chordata; class Mammalia; order Primates; family Atelidae; genus Ateles; species Ateles fusciceps. The sequence continues at coordinate 5,887,325 of JAZHEH010003404.1, read as the reverse complement.
AAAAGGCATCTGTCTGCAAGATGATCCTTTAATTGTAAAGTAGCGCTTTGAGAGCTCTTCAGATTCAGTGAAATCTTGTTTTCGATAATACCAAATGGTTACATTTACTTTACAGTACATGTTAAATTTGGAAAGTTGCTGTTATGAGTTTAAGCTTCTAGAAATTCATTAGATGAAGATCAACATACGGAAAAAAAATCTGTCAAAAGTGGTTTTAGATTTCTTATTTTTGTAAATGCAGGTATTGACTCAGGATCTGGTCACCACTAAGGTTAAACTGATTAGCCCCATGTGACATGCACTCATTGTCAAACTTAAAACTGTTGTACAGACCACACTGATGAATGAGAGCACCATTTCAATGATGGGAAAATTAAAGAGATTTCACTGGTGAGGAGATTTGAGGGTGGGAGAGTGGAAAACTTTGGTTTAGTTCAACTGAACACTTTTATAATGTCTTAATGAGGTCAACTTGAATATAAAAATTATAGTTTTGAGAATTTGAATTCAATCCAAACACATGAGAATGAATTAGAGTTATATGACTGTTATGAATTTGATAAATGTATCATCATATATAGAATTCAGATGAAATCCAGAATGGAAACTTAGTCAAATGTTTGTAATATAATTGAAATACAAACAACTTAAGAGAATTTAATTTATTTTGTATAAATAAAATGTGACAAAGGAGTTTAGTGCACATACTGTCGGAACCAAATAAATCCAAGTATTTTACTTAGTAATGATGAAACTGAATGTATAAAATTGTGATCACCTTGGGAAAGTAAAACATATAGTAGTCCCACTAATGATTCTTTTATACTTCTGGTACAAATGTTGCTCTTTTTTCTTGATTTAACCACCACTTAAGTCTAAAATTGATATAATTTATTTTTCATTTGATACCATTGCATACAATAAGATGTGCCCCAGTCAGTGGCTCTGTGGAGTTGTGAGATTTACTGATTCTGGAAGCCCATATTTATCAGTAGTCTGTTGATTTTCAGTTTCCAAATTAAAAAAAAAAAAATCTTCCTTTTGTTTATCGTTACATCAAACCTTTTTGACTCAATTTCCAATAATGTATTTTCAGTCATCTATACATATTCTTTTTAAACATTTTTAATTTACTTTTTTAATCGACAACATTGCATGCTTGTATTGTGTACAACATGATATGTTAAAGTACAAACACACTGTAGAATGGTTAAATCTTGCTAATTAACAAATGTATTACTTCACAGTTATCATTTCTGTGGTAAATGCATATAACACCCACTCTCTTTACATTTTTCAAGAATACAATATATCATAATTAACTATAGTCACCTTGCTGTAAAATAGATCTCTTGAAATTTATTCCTCCTATTTAACTATGATTTTTTTTGTCTTTAACCAACAACTCCATTTCCCCTTCTTCCCCCCAACCACCCTAGCCCCTAGAAACCACCACTCTACCTTGCTGTTTTCCATTACAACTGAATCTCCAGTTGACTGGCTGCTCTGATATGCATCTCAAGAGTCATTGCTTTTGGCATGTTTAATTGTTTTTATCTTAATCTAAATTGTGGTATTAGCTCTTTCATTTTTTTTGGCTTTCTATTTGTAGTTTTACAAAATAAGAGAATATATAAAAAACAGATAATTGGTATATTGAAAACACACATCTATTGAAATGTTATTTAAATATGGGGATTTTTGAATACATTTTATCACCATTCTTATGCCATTGATCTTAGTACAAGAGGAATATAAAAATGCATTTGTAGGAATGCTTGTCTTTCTCTTTCACCTTGCATTTGCTTTTCCTATGTCCATATTACTTTGTCTGATCATAAGCTGACAGAATTCTCTGATGTGTTAGGAAGCATATATTTCCTGGTGTCATAAGCACTTAACCCACATATTTCTAAGTCACCAACATATGGATGGTTATTGACAAGTGCTGTGGGCCTGTGTGCAGGCACAGAACCTGTGTATAAGGGGCAAGAACCTTTCCTTTCCTTTAAGGAGCAAGAGCTGGGAATCCCACAGTTGGCTTCTGAAACACTCTTGCTATTGGGAGCAAATTAGACACAATGAAGGAATATTTAAATAAATTTAAGAATTTAATTCATTTTATATTATTAAGTATTTAAGTGTTTAAATACTTAAAATATGAGGAAATTTGTTATGTGAAATATGCAAAATTCTGAAATAAAATGAAGTCCTTTTATGTATAACCAAAATCAGAGAGAACATACAACTTACTATAATTCGATCAGAATTAAGCACTTACTTTGTATTCTTCTTTATAGAGGTCATTATTTTATTTCAAAACCATATTTCTGTTTCAGTGACAACTGTATGTAAAATGTTTATGCTTCATATAAAATGTTTTATGCTTTATAGAAAAAATCTGCATACAGGTTATTTTTATTTTTTCAATTAATTGAACATTATTGAATTTAGAGTCAAGGCAAAACACTGTGTTGAGTTTTGAGGAAAGGGAAAAAATAAAGAGACATAAATCCTGACCTGAATGAATATATAATTGCACGAAAAGGATTTAGATAGAGTATTTTTCAAGCATACAAGCAATGTCACAAGCAGTATTAAGGAGCCTAAGTAATAGTATCAGTGTAATTTAAAGTACCTTATCATTACTGTCTAAAAAACTTGACTAATTGATTTTAACAGCACCAGTAAATAACTAACATTAACTTCAATGTCAAACAACTCAACATATTTCTGTTTAAACAAAATAATATAACTTTTTATAACTTTTAAAGGATTGCTTTCAGTGTTAAAAAGCTGACATCCAGAAAATGATTAGAATGTAATAATAAATATATCTGATTTTTCTTTTAATAATAGTCAATCATATTATTGACAGAGAAATTAGCTGACAAATATTTACCTCTTTGCTAACAAAAAACATGTAATAAAACACTAAACAGAAAAATTATTAAATATTGATAAAGTGCAAATAAAGTGCTTAAGTTTCCAAATACATTTTCCCACATGATAATACACTCAAAATTAAAGTTTGAGAAAAGTAAATGTATCTCAATTGAAAAAGTCAGGTTTTTGAGAGCAAAAGGGAAAAGAAATTACCTAATAGGAGCAGCTTTACAGTTCTTGCATCTCGCTCAGCATCTTCCTGAAGCTTTTTCTCCAGTTCTTTTGATCTTTTGGCTGACTCCTTGCTCTCTGAACTAATTCCGCTTCCCATCTTGTGGTAGTAGATACTTGTCAGTTTATTTGTTCAAACTTCAAATGTTGAGCACAGCTGTGGTTTGGACATAGGATGCAAGAGCAATGCTCTCCTGAAGTACCCAGCAGTCCATTCCCTAGGGCTCTAAGATTCTGCTTTGACTAAGAAGATGCTTTCTCATCTGTCAGCTGATCAAGTGGTAAAACCATACCACCCTCATGGAGGCTAAAGAGGAAGTTCATTATGTTTGCAAATTAAATGACTGATTTGGGCACATCTTCGAAAACATGCTTATCTGCCTTAAAGAATAGTATAAAATAATGTAGAAAGTTGTCAAAGTCTATACACTAGAGATGATCTGCAATAAACAATTCAAATAGAATGTTTCTCACTACAGGGCAATTTTTATTACTGTGATTAAAAGTTATTACTAATCAGCGATGCTTACATCCCATCTTCAGATATTTGGCTCTTTGATTTCTTTTTTTTTTTCTTTGATTTCTTTATAATCAGTCCTATATCACAATCAGAATTTATACATTAAGTTATCCAACTTTTATGGTCTCCTATGCTTAGATTATTATTTAAGGCTACTGAGCATCTATTAGCATCTGTCAGTGAACAAAAAATACTGTTTTCAACAATGGATACAAATACATATAGTTTTTATATCTGTACATAATATATTGCTACAAATAATTCAACAGAATTTTCTTAAATTATTGATTTTAGTCTCATAGGATCCATCTCTATAAACTGAGCTTTTACTGCCTGTGAGAAAGTCAATCCATCAACACTAACTGAGGGCCCACTTGGTGTAGGCACTGAACTGTGTTCAATTTAGGCAGCCATTAACTCTTTAGGGCCATTAAGCAACAGCTGCTGTGCTGGAGGGACTTTTATTGATTTTGTACCAAGGGAATAAAAACCAATGTTCTTTGAAACAGCAGGTAATTTGATTTTTCCTACAAACTAAAAACAGTAATTACACCCAAATATGTTCCATATGTTTCAACTACTCCAACAGATACCATGCACTTCTTGAAAGTCTTCAGGACTGAGGGCAGAGATGATGTGGCACAATTTTTTATTTATATGAAGCATAAAGCGCTTGGTAGGTAGTTAATCAATATTTTCCTTATAAATCGAGTTGGTTGCCTGTGGCAGCAGGTCTTTCAACGTGCATTTTGGGATTTGTAATGTGCTTAACTAGAAAATGCTCGAATACAGTCCATCCATCCACCTGTCAGTGCTGCTCTTCTTGTGGGATCATGTGCAAAGTTTGAACAGGTGGGTTTTTACATATTCATACAACAAGAAAATAGGCTGTCAGATTAAATACATATTCCTGCTTTGTTTACTTTTTCCACATTAAAAATATTAGGCTGAAGATACATAAACATAGTCAAAACTTCCTGAGTTCCATTCCTCCAAAGCCATATTATGATAGTATAAAGATGTGCAATGGTAGGTAGGCAAGGATTTGTGCAAATGATGTGGTATTGCTTTTACAATGCAAAGGGCCTGTCCCAAAGGAAGGAGATTTGCACTGCCCACTGCTCACCCGTGAACACAAGGTCCAAGCTTGAAAGCAATGTGTAGCACATTTAATCTCCTTTTGCCTATTGCTTTTATATAGAAATTGAATATCATAATAAACAGAATTCTTGCATGTTCCATAGCAGCAATGAACTGACAGGCTACATCATATAATTTGCATTCAAGTATAAATATACCTCATAGCTTTTTGGCAGAGATGTAGCCTGGTTTTAAGAACATATGTGTTTTACTAAGGCTTCCTAATTGGATCACTAACTAAAACTGGCCAACTCTTTCAGGAGTAGAAGTATACATTTTCTGCACTGTATAAAACGATGAACTTCCTTTTTTCTGTTGTAACCAGTAATGCTCATCAACTTTACAAAATTATGTTATTTTTTCATCAGTGATTAAAGTATTCTTGACATGAAATTCTAGGTATGTCTGTGTTACAGAGAGGGGGAGCTAGAGAGAAAAGACTCCTTTCTCAGCCTTCTCCCCTGGGTGCCTGGGACACAGCATCATTAATGAGTCGGGCTTAATATAGCTATTAGTTCATATTGCTTCACTTAGGCTTTTCTGTACGTAAAGAAATGAGGAAAATCAAAATAGTGAACTCCACTAGAGTGGTGATAATATCTTATAGCTTGAATGGTCTACATGATATATGGCACAGTACTAATCCAAAATTATTTCTTGCCAACAAATTGATAGAGACCTGGAGGCCTTTTCTTTATAGTGCTTAGTGACAGTATGGTTAGGATTTCTTTTCTAAAATTTTAGAGCGGCTACAAAAAAATCAATATAAAGCCCAATTTTAGTTTTAAATAGTGTCAGGATGTACAATTGTAGCTATTAGTCCAACAGTCATACATTTGTTTCCTCAGTCTTAAAAATAATAGCACCATGCTTCTTTTCAATCATTAAACCCTGTTCCACGGTGACAGAAAACTGATAGAAGAGGACAACAGAAAGAAAAGAACTAAATTCCATGCTGTGACCATAAATTTTGTTTATTCTTGAAAACAGAAACATGAAACTAGCCAAAACACCAACATCATGTTAGAGTTTTATGCGCATACACACACACACACACACACATAAGTTCAGTAAAAAGTAATTGTGGTTTTTTGCCATTTTAAAAGTAATTACAAAGACTGCAATTACTTTTGCACTAACTTAATATATGTTCCAGCTAGGAGAGATGATTGCCCTGTATTCACACACTTGCACACACAGACACACATGAAAATGTGCATGCACAAGCCCATGCACACACACGAAGAGCAAGAGATTGTGTTGGAGTGCTGTAGTCTTTTAGAAAAATGTTTGTGTAATGTTTATAAACAATGTTTAAGAACATTGCTTCCTTATTGCATCACAGTAAAATTGATTTGAGAACAAATACAGAGAGTGAACCACACTTAAGCTCCAAAAGTCCTGAAATACCACAAGCATGGACGATGAGAATAAATTTTCTCTTGCTATTTTTGGTTAGGATCTCTGTGGAATCTTCAGAAAGGAACAGTAGCCTTCAAAAAGTTTGAGTAATCACTATTTTACCTTGATGATTAAACATACAGCTTGAGGTGACATGCAATTATTTGCTACCTGCTTTTAATAACCAGATTTCAATCTACGTTTTTGGAGATGACTCTTTGGCCAATATTACCTGTGTTTCTACAGTCATCAAGCTGAATTTCTCGTGGAGATGTTACATGTGGCTCACTTCAATGAGTTGGGGATGTTACAGCTTAGGGATGTCTCATTGACTCAGCTCCTGCTGGAAATTGCCAAAACAGGCTGTGATCTGTGTTACTCTTTATTTTGTTTCCAATCTTATAGGAGGTGTTGATTTCAGGCATTGTATCCCTAGGCGGCTTGAGTCATGGCTGCCTTAGCAATGACCTTTATCCTTGTATATTCCCATGAAAGTTGAGGCAAACCATCTCTCCTTTGCTAATGGTACTCAAATGCGCACTTCAGGGAGCTCCAAGCATAGAATTTCTTCCAGAGAGTTCATGCCTTTCGGGGCTTCCTAAGAGCAATCTTTTGACCTTGAGGGAATAAAGCAAACCTTACTCTTTCAAGTTAGTACATTCAGATGGTGCAATAAGTTTACATTGCCAAATTAAACAGCTTTTATATATTAATAGGTAACACAAATGTGTATTTTTATTCATTGAAGTTGATTTCTACCTTTCCACATGTTTTTATGAATGAGGACAGAATTTTATATATGATTATTGGATGTAAGTCACAATTGTTTCCAGGGTGCTTTTTCCTGTGTCAAATTCTAAGAGTTTTAAAATGTTGCTCTTTAACACATTTCCGTTACTAACTCCCATAATCATATTTCTCAGCAATTTCAGCCCTGATTATTGCAATAGCCTCTCACTTAGGTTTCTTTATTCTGGGCTCCACTCTAACCCAGTCCAATCTGTCTGATTGTGCCAGGCTAAATTCCCTCAAAGGCAAGTTTAATTATTACTCTTTTCTGGCTAGAAAAAACAAATGTTTCTATATTTGCTACTTCCTCCTGTTTTACCCCTGATGCCATGTACCCAATAATATAGTTAGCACTATCTAACTATCCAAATATATTTCCTAAGCACAGGCTGACCTCAAGGATATTGCAGATTCTGTTACAGACCACCGCAATAAAGTGAATATCACAGTAAAGTGAGTCACACAAATGTTTTAGTTTCCTAGGGCATACAGAAATTATGTTTATACTATACTGTAGTCTATTAAGCATGCAATAGCACTGTGTCTAAAAAGCAATATGCATATCTTAACAAAAAAATACTTTATTGCTAAAAATACTAATAATCATCTGAGCCTTTAGCAATTTATAATCTTTTATAAATCACTGTTATTATTAAAGAAATAAATGTTTACAGATAAACACAATATATTAAACATCAAGAGGTATGATTTCATTGGCCATTGAATATGGTTTCAATACTTTTTAAAATTAAAGTATAGGAATATTGATTACTTGGAAAACAACACAACCCTGATTTTTATGTAAAACTTAATGACTTCAAGAAAATAGTTACTACTTTTTGTTGTCCTTGTTATGTAACTTCTTAGGAGTATTTATATAGTAGTATGTAAATAGTAATCTCTTTGTACATCTTCATCAGAGCTGGGGGTGACCAGATGCATTGTCAATTTCAGTATTTCAAAAAGAATCTTCTCTTTTGAGCAGTAAGTCTCAATAGTAGTCTTAAAATATTCAATAAACCAGGCTATAAACAAATGTGCTGTCATCTAAGCTTTGTTTTTCCATTTATAGAATGCAGGCAGAGCAGTTTCAGTTTTAAGGACCCTAGGATTTTTGGAATTAGCCTTGGCTTCAACTTAAAGTCACCAGCTCCATTAGTCCCAAACAAGAGTGTCAGCCTGTCCTTCGAAGCTCTGAAGCCAGACAGTAACTTCCCTCTCTAGCTTTGAAAGTCCTAGGTGGCATCTTCTTGTAATAGGACTACTTAAATGACCTTGAAAATCTGTGTTTAGTGTAGCCACCTTCATCAATGATCTTAGCTAGATCTTCTGGATAATTTGCCACAGTTTCTATATCAGCACTTGTTGTTTCGCTTTGCACTTTTATCTTACGGAAATGGCTTCTTTTCTTAAATATCGTGAATCAGCTTCTGCTCACTTCCAACTTTTCTTCTGCAGATTCCTCACCTCTTTCAGCCTTCATAGAACTGAAGAGAGTTAGAGCCTTACTCTGGATTAGGCTTTGTCTTAAGGGAATGTTGTGGTTGGTTTGATCTTTTATCCATAGCCACTCAAACTTTCTCCATATCAGCAATAAGCCTGTTTCACTTTCTTATCATTTGTGTGCTCACTGGAGTGGCACTTTTATTACTTTCTTTCAAGAACTTTTCCTTTATACTCACAACTTGACTAACTGTTCCAAGAGGCCTAGCTTTCAGCTTATCATCTCATCTTTCGACATGCCTTCTTCACTAAGCTTAATCATTTCCAGATTTTGATTTAAAGTGAGAAACACATGAGTCTTCCTTTCACTTGAGCACCTAAAGGCCATTGTAAATGACCTAATTTCAACATTGCTTTGTGTCAGTGCTGAAGGAGAGGGAGAGAGAGGGGAACAGCCAGTTGGTGGAGCAGTCAGAACACAAACATTTATTACGTTTGTTGTCTTACATGAACACTGTTCGTGGTGTCCCAAAACCATGACTAGAGTAATATCAAAGAGCACTGATCACAGAGCACCATAATAGATATAACAATAACTGTAGGTTTGAAATGTTGAGAGAGTTACCAAAATGTGATACACAGACACAAAGTAAGTACACGCTGTTGAAAAAACGGTGCTGATAGACTTGCTTAAAGCAGGGCTGCCAAAAACCTTTAAATGGTTAAAAAAAAATAAGTCATATTTGCAAAGCACAATAAGTGAAGCACAATAAAATGAGTTATGCCTGTACTTCTCATAACATTCTCTATAATAGGTGGGCTTTTACTCGTTCCTAACTAGGAGTCCCATTTTAGTTTTCACTCATTCTTCTTTTCTTCACTGGGAATATCTTCCGCTTCCACAGCTGACTTTTTTTTGCATAGTACTCATTCACTAAGAATGAACCTACCATCATACTTCACATCTACTAACATCCATTGGGTGATCTTTTATTTTTTCTTTTCTTTTTTAGACAGGGTCTTGCTCTGTCACCCAGGCTATAGTGCTGGCACAATCACAGCTCATTTATAGCCTTGACCGCCTAGGTTCAAGTGAACCTCCTACCCCAGCCTCCCAAGTAGCTGGGACTACAGGCATATTCCACCACACTTGGCTAATTTTTAAATTTTTTATTATCTTTTTGTGAGACAAGGTACTGCTCTGTCACCCAGACTGGAGTACAGTGGCACAATCACAGCTAACTGCAGCCTTGACTTCCCAGGCTCCAGTGATCCTCCCACCTCAGCCTCCCAAGTAGGTGGAACCACAGGTGTGTACCACAATGCCTGGCTACTTTTTGTATACGTTTGGTAGAGATGGGGTTTTGCCGTATTGCCCAGTCTGTTCTCAAACTCCTGAGCTCAAGCTACCCACCCACCCACCTCAGCCTCCCAAAGTGATGGGATTATAGGCATAAGCCACTGCACTCTACCTAATTTTTAAATTTCTTTGTAGAGACGAGGTCTCACTGTATTGCCCAGGCTGGTCACAGACTCCTGGGATCCTCCTGTCTTGGCCTCCCAAGCTGCTGGTATTACAGTTGTGAGCCACTGGGCCCAGCCTGGGTGATTCTTCACTTTTCAAATTTATAGAGGAATCTGCTGCAATTGGTTTGTCCTTCCTCGTTAACCAGACAGTACACTTTCCAGTGACCATGCTCTCTAGTTTTTCTCCTTGGTTTGTGGGTTCTAAGCTGGTAGTACATAACATAAGATTTTGTTTATTGAAATCGTTGGTGAATGATGGGAGATCAATAGATACATAATATTAAAGAACTTTTTACTCCATATTAAAATTGCATACATCTCCTTCCTAAATGATTTCAAGTATGAAATTTTAGTCCTGGAATTTTAGGAATCTGTTTACCTAACGATACTCTCCTATTATGTGTCAGGAATGAGAGTTTCAGCAGTAAACAAAATAGACACATGCTTTCATAGAGTTTAATTTCTAGTATTTGTGTACCTGTGTATGTACATGTCTGTGTGGTTAGAGTTTACACAGACAATAAGATGGTGACAATTGCTAAGAAAAACCAAACCAACAGAGAACAGAGGTAAAGAGCATAGGGATGGAGGGGAAGATGAAAGATTAGAATATCATATAACGTGTTCAGAAAAGGCTCACTGAAAAAGAATTTTCTTAGAGTACGTTCTCTGAAAATTGACCTTAAGATTAAAAACGCATACAGGAATTTTATTAGAAAGTGTTCTTTGAAACCACCCTCATAAGCGAGTGAGGGGGAGCAATACTGGAAGAGGGAGAAGTTGGATACACGGCAGTTGCAACAGAGAACTCAGCCAATCTTGTGGGGGAGCTCTGAAGCTGAAATAGTGGTGCAGATTTATACTAAAAAGAGACAAGAAGACTAGACTGTTGTATCTCTTTCAAGAAACAGAAATTGAATGTGTATTTGCCCTGGAGAGAGGGTAAGACTGATCCTTTTCTCTAAGGGTCATTTCTGAGCAAGGCCTAAACTGTGACCTGTTAGCCAGGAGAGTTATTTCTGGGGTCTGTTGGGGGGTGGGGCTAGGGGAAGGACAGTGGGGGTGGGGAGGTTGGGGAGAGTTAACATGGGGAGAAATGCCAGATATAGGTGACCGGGGGGATGGAGGCAGCAAACCACCTTGCCATGTATGTACCTATGCAACAGTCCCACATGATCTGCACATGTACCCCAGAACCTAAAGTACAACTTAGAAGGATAAAAAAAGACGGCCGTAATTTACAGTTTAATAGGACCCTTATTGTGTACCCAATGGAAGGCTTGCCCTTCTGGAAACCAAAACTAGACCCCACAGAGTCTAATTTTGTACACACAGGAAGCACAGATTCCCCGCATGGGACACTTGGAAAGATGGTAAGTTAGGTCACTTCTACTTTCATTCCATAATTCTCAGGTGTGTCCCTTGTGACCTTAGGGACACAAGCACTGTATCATTTTTTAAAAATACATCTAGAATGTATATTGCATTCTGAGGATGGCTGTCATTTCCAAGCTGACAGATTCTGGGTGGTGCCACATGAAGCAGGACAAGTAGATTCCATGGTTATAGGTTCACTGTTATGTCTCCTTTTCTATAAATGAGTCCATTGGTCCAATGCAATGTTATGGCATTCTGGCTTAGTAGATCAAATAGTCCATAAGCCCAAGGAGAGTGTTAAAACCAGTCAAAGTGGATGTCTGTCTCTTCCAGGGTCTGTCCAAGGCAGGCAACTGGCCGACACATGGTTGGTCTTCTGAAGGGATTGTGCTGTATAGGGAGTCAGTTAATTTTTGTTGCTGGGAGGTAGAACACTGGCAGAGGCAGTAATTATGTCATTCTTGGTGAGTGAGAGGTCATGCTGTCAGGCTCATGCAAAGCCTCCAGCTCTGCCATCATGGGTACTCCATTCCTAAGCCCATTAGTCTAGCACTGGGGATCTTCGTGTCTGCCTACTGGTTACTCCGAGCCTCTTCCATGCTGGATGCTCATTACTGGGTGTTAACGTGCCATACGAACCTTTAGGAGGTTAATTCACTCTCTTCCTCAGACCTCTTTGTCCCTTACCTTCTAGTCATTTCATTTCTAGGACCCAGACCATCCAGCCAATTCATTCGCAGCTATGCATACATACATTTTTACACTATATTCTTTTTTAATTCTTTTTTTTTTTTTTTAAGATGTGGTCTCGCTGTGTTGCCTGGCCTGGAGTGCAGTGGCACAATCACAGCTATTGCAGCCTCAAACTCCTGGGCTCCAGCTACCCCCCTGCCTTGCCTCCCAAGTAGCTAGGACTACAGGTGTGCATCATCACACTCGGCTAATTTGTAAATTTTTTGTTAGAGATGGTGTCTTGCTGTGTTACTCAGGCTGGTCTTGAATTCTTGGCCACAGTGATCCTCCTGCCTTGGCTTCCCAAAGTGCTGGAATTACAGGCATGAGCCAGCACCCAGGCCCATTTTGTTTTAAGAGTAATTTATCTTTTCACACAAAGTGGATAACCAGATGTACTTACCACTGCTCCACTCATTGAAAGGATTTCTTTTTCACAGGTGACTTTCAGTTACACCCAAAGAAGAAAAATGACGCAGTAGCTGTTTCTTTATGGTTTATACTTGTCTATCCAGCTGAGCCACTTGTGAGCTTAGCTTGGCCTTTTTCCTCCTTCATTACCTGGCTATAAATGTCAGCTAAGGGAAAAGCATTGATGACTATGCAACTTGATTATTCAGATTACTTGTGCCATCTGGCCATGCTTGGGCCAAATCCCAGGTGTAATACTCGCACTGAACAATGGATTTCTACTAAGCACACCCAAGTTTATGATTTGGTGGGTCTTATGAAACTCATCTCATGATGAGTAGCTCTGATCACATGGTCACCTGATGTCCTATTTTTCAAATACGACAAAGCTCAGTAGCATGAAAATAGCTGCTTTCAAATGGTGTATATTCCTGCTATAGATGGCATTACTTTGCTCCCTGTGGGTCTATTTTATGATTCTCCAGGAGAGTTTTCAATTAATTCTACAAGGTACCTTTTCTCACTGTAGATAACAATAATACAATGGTTTTCAACTGCAGGTGATTTTTCCTTCCAGAGCTCATTTATGAACGTCTGGAGACTGTTTTGCTTGGCACAGGTGGAAAAAGGGGTTGCTATCAGCATCTAGTGGCATCTGCTCAATATCCTACAATGCATAGGACACTCCAGTCCACCCCCTTTCCCCTGTGCCACATACGGCAAAGAATTATCTGACCTGAAACATCAATAGCACTGAGGTTAAGAAACCCAGCTCTAGTACTGTAAGTCTTTTGGGACATAGTCGCTCATAGAGCAGTACTTCTCATAGGACTTCCTAAACTTGCTGAAATCCCTTTGTTGTTCTGGAAGCCTTTTGCGTCACTATCAATAAGGCAGAGCTGGAATAGGCTGTCTTTATAATCCAAGGAAACTTACCAATGTTATGTGATTAGGTACAAGAGTTAATAAATTGTTCTCTATGTCAGAGAAAGGCCTTGGCATGTTTCAGACTACTGGACTCCTAGAAACTCTGCTGATCTGACAAGTCCTTGAATATCTGTAGGGCTTCTGACCATCTGCTAGAGTTCACGGGTCTTACCAAGGCTTCCAGATATACTTGTCACTTCTTGCTCATCTTGTCTAACATAATGTTGTCAATACAGTGGATCCATACAATGTGCTGAGGAATGTTAAGGCAGTTCAAGACTCTTTGGAATATTTATGACAGAGTATAAGAACGTTAATACAAATCGGGACAAGTTCATAAATGCTTGCAGTCATTTATCTCACATGAATACAAACTATTTCTGTTTCTAGTTCCAGATAGAAATGGAAAGGAAAGATTTTCACTAAATCAGTAGCCACATACTATGTACTTGAAGTTTTGTTAATTTGGGCTAGCAAAGATACCACAATGGGCAAAGCAACTGCAGTTAAGGTCACTACTTAGCTCCACTTGTAACAGAACTTTGTCATCTGCCAGGATCCATTTGGCTTGTACGAGTATTCTCCTAAATTAAACAAGATACGATAGGGTCCGCTATTCCTGCGTCCTTCATATATTTATGCTGACAACAATGTGTGCCATTTCCTCTAGGGTGCAACACAGGTTTCATTTGTTTTACTGGATGGTATATCAGTCTGTTCAAGTCGCCATAACAAAATACCACACACTGAGTGACTTAAAGAGCAGAAATTTCGTTTTCTCACAGGTCTGGAAACTAAAAGTCAGAGACAAAGGTACTGGTGGGGTACCTCTCTTCCTGATGTGTAGATGGCTTCCATTTTATAGATTGGTTACCCTTAGCCTTCTAATGATTACTCTTCTGATGGTTTAAATTTAGCAATACACATATAAGCTGCTCATTTATTTTGGCTCTAAGAACACTGATCAATTCTACTGATCGTTTCCATAGGTCTCTACACGTCAGGGTCTCCTGGCTGCTGCTCTGACCTTGACTCTCATTACCACATTGTATTTACTTCAGTTCTCATAAATAAATGCTAGCTCCCGGCCTCTGTTGTTTGGGGATCTTATTATCCCCATGCTTTGAAAGGATGCTCAGGTGTTGAGAAACACTTTCATCAAGCAGTATAGTTTCAAGCACATTTTTAAAATTCTTTTTTCTCTTCCTCCTTTCCCCCAGTCTTAAGTTGTAACTTTGAAACAAACTATAAAAAATAGGCTTCCTTAGTCTTAAAATATAGCCTTGAAATGTACCATGAAACTGCACTTCCTTCCCTTTTCCATGTGCGCTCCTTTATCCCATGCACATTTATCTAACTGCATGTGTGTTAGATTAAAACAAACCAGGCATGAAGGCCCAGCTGCAGAATTCTCCTCCATGTAAAGATTGCCTCAAGTTAGATAATCTACAGCTCGGCAGCTGTCGAGATGATGCCAGGCCACACTCCAGGTGGGCAATAACCCAAAATAGGCATTGGAACAAAACAGACAGCACCTATACTCTACACAACTCCTGCACACCTCCCGTATCAAGCTTCCCCTTTCGTAATCCCTGTCCTCAGCCCAGACTTTTGAAATGGTTTCTTTAAGATAGGAGCCTTCACCGTTTTCCCACTACTAGCTCAAGAATAAAATCACTTTCCTTCCACTGCACCTCCTTCCTGTTCCTTGGCTTTGCAAGTGGCAAACAGTGGAAGCTGCATTCAGTTACAAGATGAGATCTGTTACTGTTTTTTCTATTATCAACCCTGGCTGAAACCCCTCTCACTACTGGATTCCTTTTAAATTTTAGTACACGTAAAGCTTTCTGGCAACTTCCTGAAGTCTGATTGATTTTCCAGCCTTATTTATTAATATTATTCTTTCTAACATGTCAACTCCGAGTCTTTTCTGCCTTCTTCTGCCATTTGTCATAGGACAACACTATATTCAGGCTTCCAAGAGTCATCCTAGAAAACACTGATGCTCTCTCTCAGGGTGTTGAATGTGATACAAGAAAGGGCTTCCCTCTGATGTGTCTTCTTTATGCAGCTTTATGCGCTACCTTCCTTTAATTCAGCACTCTTGGAATCCAGCCTCTCCCTCTCTTTCCAAAATTTCACATTGGCTACCTTCGGCAGCTCTTTTGGTATATAGTGGCACATGGTCTCTTTCTTCTGTTAGCAAGCCCAAGCTTCCCTGGCTAGGTATGGTATAAGTAGCTTATTATTAACCTGTTCTCCAGAAGGAGGAGCAAACATAGATCCCACTAAGGTTTAAGGTGCATGTTATCTTATTAGACAAGGGCCTCGGCATTGGCTTCATGCAAGAGAGATTGTCAGCCTTTAAAAAGGAAGAATGCCACTTCTTCCAGCCCAAAGGGACCAGGGAAATTTAAGAATTCAAGATCTTTTGATGCATCAGCCCAGGCATCCTTATTCTAAATCTTAAGGTCCTACTCCTTCCCGATGAAGACCTTGATCTTGCTGTAGCAGATTTAACAAGCTTGAAAATTCAGTCCTCTCTGGAACTTGCTAGTCTTTCTTGTTAAGTCCTGGACCTAATCATCATATTTTCAAGCTGCTTCTCTAGGGCAGGAGATAAATGTTTGTTTTTAATGCAGCCAAAAAGGCCTTCTGGCTTTTATACTTTGCATTAAATTAGTGACTAACCGCCCTTGGCCTTCCATTGTCTTTCTCTAGTGAATTGATAGGTCTCGCAACAGCCATCAATGCTATAGTTCTTATAATTTCCACTTTCCCTACGCCTCTCAAATTCTGAAATTTGCCCCATCATTGCCTCTTACTTAGATCCCGTTTTAGGTCACTATCAATGAAAGTTTAAAAAATTGCTCTGCGACTTCAAATCAGGAACTACAAGTAACACACCTACATGTAGTAATGGGGTCCTAATTACCCAGCTGTCTGAAGGGTGGGATCGGGGCTGGGTAATCTGGTTTCATTATCTCCTTTTAGAGTCCACATCCTAGGATCGCACCTGGTACCAATTCTCTTACATTAGGTTTCCTGGAAACAGAGTCTGAGACAGATATTTGCATGAAGAGGGAGAGTGCTAAGATACACCATTAGCAGATATACCTGTATGGAATGAAAAGGTGGGCAGCAGAAACAGTTGAACTACAGTGGAGGTGCAAGAGAGGCCTCTGCTGATTCTAAAGAAAGTCTATAGCTGGAAAGACTCTTCAGAGTTAAAACTGAAAAGAGCGTGAACCCTCATGCTCTCATTATCTGAGTCATTGGATGTGGCTGCCCTTAGGTAGGAGTTATAGCCTTGGCCAGGGAAGTCCTTTCAGTTAAGGACAATTTCTGGAGAGGAACTCAGCTGCCAGAACTTCCAGTAGCTGGGAGAATAAGTGTCTTAGTCATGAAAGGAGTACTGGTGATAAAGCAGAATATTAACTCCAGTAACATTTGGGCAAAGACATTAAACAAATTAGGAAATGAAGAACACAGACTTCAGGAGAAAGACAAATCTGAGCCAAGAAAATAATAAGCGCAAAGTCTGTGAGGCAGGCACTTGCCTAGTGTGTCTGGTGAACTGCAAGGGAATCTGGGTGGCTGGAGTAGAGTGGGTGTAGGAAGAGTAGTACATGAAGAGGGTGGAGGCCGGCTGCAGTGGCTCACACCTGTAATTCCATCACTTTGGGAGGCCGATGTGGGTGGATCACTTGGTCAGGAGTTTGTGATCAACCTGGCCAACATGGTGAAACCTCATTTCTACTAAAAATTCAAAAAAATAAAATAAAATTAGCTGGGTGTGATGGTAGGCGCCTATAATCCCAGATATTTGGAAGGCTGAGGCAGGAGAATCTCTTGATCCCAGGAGGTAGAGGTTGCAGTGAGCTGAGATCATGCCACTGCACTCCAGCCTGGGAAACAGAGCAAGACTCCATCTCAAAAGAAAAGAAAAGAAAAGAAAGAAAATGGAGCATTGGGCACAGGGGTGGGCTGTCCAGAATGCTCAGGGCCTCTTAGATTAGGTCAGGACTATGGTTTTTCTCTGTGAGAGACTGAAAAACATTGCAGAGTCTTGAGGAGGGGAGCAAACTGATATGAATGTGTTGAAGATATACTGAAGTGATTTGGGCAGAAGTAGAAAAATTAGTTAGACAAATTTTGCAATAATCCAGGTGAAGGCAACATGATATAGGCTAGATGATCACAATGTTAAGAAACGGTGAGATTTTTGATACATTTGACAAGTAGAACTGGCAGGATTTGCTAAAAGATCTGATATGGGGTTTGAGCAAAAGGGAAGGACCTCAGTAACTGTAAGAAAGAATGTGCTATATTTTGGGCTGGAAGGAGGCTGGATAGCAGCAAGATGGTGGAGTGGGACTTCCAGTGCTCATCCCTCTGCAGAACTGTCAATTTCAATAACTATCCATGGAGGAAAATGCCTTCGCAAAAGCTGGAGAAACCAGGAAGATTACAGCACCTGGGTTTAGCACAGAAACAAGAAACGGCACATCAAACAGACTAGGAAGCAGTTTTACATTACCCATCACCACCCCTCCCCTAACCCCAGGCTGCACAGAGTAGAGAGAGATACCCTCCACATGGGAGAAGAGGAAAGAAAGCAAAAAGACTTTGCTTTGGACCCCCAAATCAGGCTCACCTCAGTAAAATTCAGCACTCGCCAGTTCCCCATTGCCATCCAGGCTGTTACCCACAGACCAACCCTCCAGGCCCATCTGATCACCAGGCTGATCCCATTAGCCCCAGTACCAGGCCAGTACTGGCAGTCCTAGTCAGCCTGCTACACACTCTCCAGGCCTCCCTACCATCAGGTCAGTCCCTGTAGCCTCAAGCTCCAGGCCCACCCCAGCCTCCATACCAACCCAGAATAAAGTCAGCTCACATAGCTCCAGGTTTCAGGCCCACTTCAGGGCCAGGTTGGCACCTCTGGTCTCAGTCACCAGGCCAGCACTCACAGACATAGGCTCTAGGCCTGCCCAGTGCCAGACTGGCTCCTGTATCCCCCGCCCTCCAGGCTAGCCCCTGTGGCCCCATGTCCCAGCAAACATAGAGTTTAGGCCTGTTCCAGTAGGTGTTAGTACTGAGCTGGCTCCCAGAAAGTCAGACTCTACGACTACCCCTGTGGACCTAGGTTTCAGGCCACCCTCACAACCCCAGACCCAGGCAAGCTATCAAAAACCTAGCCTTCAAGCCAGTGCCCACACAGCCACCTTCCAATCTGGCCCTCACAGATCTGGCTCCAGACAGGTCCCGAAGGCCCCGGACTCCAGGCTGGCACTCATGATCTCAGGCCCCAGACTGTCCCTTATGAACTCAGACTGTATACCTGCCTTAGCACCAGGCTGGCCTCAGGTTCCATTGGATCCAATGTCCAGGCCTGCTCAGGTAGACCAAGGATCTGGCCCACACCGCTAGACTCTAGGGTCAGGCCAGTCCCCATGGACTGAGCCTCCATGACCACCACTACAGAGCCAGGCTCCAAGCCAGCCCCTGTGGATTCAGGCTCATCTCATCCTGGTGCCAGGTCAGCCAATCCAGGCTTCAGGCCAATCCTCATAGAACCTGGCAGGCCCACTCACCTGCTGAACCAATCAATAGGCCAGTCTGCCTAAGCATTCCAGCAGCAAGCCTGACCACAGACCATACTACACGAATTGCTCAGAATCTCCCGATGGGCTCACTGGTGAAGGATTTTCCCAGACAAAGCCAGTCTGCAAAGACTAAAAATGTCCCTACTTCTTCAAATGTGTAGACACCAATGCACAGCCACAAGGATCAAGAAAAATCAGGAAACCATGGCACAAAGGAACAAAAGAAATCACCAGTAACTAACCCTAAACACATGGATATTTATGAACTGCCTTAAAGAAATTCAAAACAATTGAGATGGGAAAGACTGTGTGTAGCAAGCAGATTTGGAGGAGAAAATTTGCTGTGGTTTGAATGTGTCTCCCCCAGAAGTTTATATACTGGAAACTTAATCTCTCTGCCTTCAAATGAGCTCTGTCTGGCTCCTTTGCTCTAATTCTTTCACGTGGTGCCCACTGCCATGTTATGATGCAGCAAGAAGGCCCTCACCAGATGTTGATGCCAAGCTCTTGGAATTTTCAGTTTGAGAATCATGAACTAAATAAACATTTTCTTTATAAATTGCTTGGTTTGTGGTATTCAGTTATAGCAACAGAAAATGGACTAAGACAATCAAGACCTCAATTTTAAATATAATATGTTTGAAATAATTATTAGCCAAATTAAGTGTTCAAGCAGGCCGTCTCATGTATGAGACTAGAGTTCAGAATCATGGCTAGAATATAATTTGGGAGACATCAGCGATCGATGGCCTTTGAAGCTACAAAAGTAGCTGAGATCCTCAAGAGATTATTTTAAACTAAAAAATAAAAGAATTCCAAAGACTGTGTCCAAGATAGTTTAAAGGAGCTTAAGAAGTTCTAGCTAATATGAAAATTAAAAATCCAGGAGAATATATGCGTCTCCTAGAAGCCAAGTAACAAAAAGGTTTTAAGAGAAGGGAGTGATTCACTCTGTCAAAAACTAGTGATTGGCCAATTAAAAAATATATTGAAAATTAATTATTGAATCCAGCCAGGCTTATAATGAACATTTTCAGCTAGAATATCATTTGAGGAGCATGTACTACATGTCTAAATATTTATTAATCAAGCGAACAAACTATTAATGAAATATATTTTTTCTTCTTACTTAGAAAAAGTAACTTCATAATGTTGTGAAAAGCCATGTTGAAATTCAGCACTCTTTGGCTTTTAGAGTTCTATACTGAAGTGTGAAACTGCAAAGATCCTGGCCCATTCTTCCCTTATAGGAATTGCCAACAGCAGCTGTTTGCTAACTTGGTTGTATAAGAGTTCCATCATAGCAAAGCACAGAATTGATAAGAGAAGGGGGCTCTTGGCTTTCTATTCAGCCAGAACAGCAATTTTTTCCTGCTCTCAGTATTCCTGATTCTTAGCCCTTGAGACTCGGCCTAGAATCTACACCATTGGCTTTTTGGTCTCATGCCTACAAACTGCATCACTCGCTTTTATGGGTTTCCACCGTGCAGGCAACAGATTGTAGGCCTTCTTAGTCTCCAGAATGGAGTGACTCAATACCCAACAATAAATCTGTGTAACAGTTTATTGCAATTTATTTAAATTATGTATGTATCCGTTTATCACCCATACTAATTGATAAACTGTAGAATTTGGAACCAGAAAAATCTGAATTGTACTCCTGGTTACATCATTAGTTGTAAGTGGCTAGTGAATACTTGCACCATGCTATAGTTCAAATGTGTTCCTGCCTGGATCAGGTTTGGCCAATGAGATAGTATTAAGAGTCAGGCCCTTTATGAGGTTGATATGGTTTGGCTCAGTGTCCCCACCCAAATCTCATCTTGTACCTCCCATAATTCCCACATGTTGTGGGAGGAACCTGGTGGGAGATAACTGAATCATGGGGTGGGTCTTTCTCATGCTGTTCTTGTGATTGTTGACGGGTCTCACGAGATCTGATGATTTTAAAAACAGAAGTCTCCCTGAATAAGCTCTCTCTTTGCTTGTCGCCATCCACATAAGATGTGACTTGTTCCTCTTTGTCTACCACCATGATTGTGAGGCCTTCCAAGCCATGTAGCACTGTGAGGCCAAACTTCTTTCTTTTGTAAATTACCAAGTCTCAGTTATGTCTTTATCAGCAGTGTGAAAATGGACAAATATAGTAAATTGGTATGAGTAGAATGGGCATTGCTGAAAACACCCAAAAATGTGGAAGCAACTTTGGAACTGGGTAACAGGCAGAGGTTGGAAGAGTTTGCAGGGCTCAGAAAAAAACAGGAAAATGTAGGAAAGTTTGGAATTTCCTAGAGACTTGTTGAATGGCTTTACCCAAAATGTTGATAGTGATATGGACAATAAAGTCCAGGCTGAGGTAGTCTCAGATGGAGATGAGAAGTTTGTTGGGAACTGGAGCAAAGGTAACTCTTGTTTAGTCTTAGCAAAGAGACTGGTGGCATTTTGCTACTGCCCTAGAAGTTTGTGGAAATTTGAACTTGAGAGGAATGATTTAGAGTATCTGGTAGAAGAAGTGTCTAAGCAGCAATGTGCTCAAGAGGTGACTTGGGTGCTGTTAAGGGAATTCAGTTTTATAAGAGAAGCAGAGCATTAACGTTAGGAAAATTTGTAGCCTGATAATGCAATAGAAAAGAAAATTCAATTTTCTGAGGAGAAATCCAAGCTGGCTGCAGAAATTTGCATAAGTAATGAAGAGCCAAGTGTTAATCCCCAAGACAATAGGGAAAAGGTCTCCAGGGCATGTCAGAGATTTTCTCGTTAGCCCCTCCTATCATAGGTCTGGAGACCTAGGAAAAAACTGTGGTTTTGGGGGCCTCACTCAGGGTCTCCATGCTGGGGGCAGCCTAGGAACTTGGTGTCCTGTGTCCTAGCTGTAATCTTGTGAGAATTTTTATTTTCCTTCATTATAAAATGAGAGAGTTACAAAGCTCTTTTGAAAATTAGAAACTCCTAGTATGGTTCCTGGAAAACCAATATAGAGCAGCATTTATGATTTTTCTAGTTGAAGAAAACTGCATGTTCTGAGATCTGGAAGCAGGAATTTCCACAGACACAGGTGAGATTGAGAGACAGTATAGTGAATTACCACGAACAGATCAGTTTGGTTTGAAAATTATGTGTATAGAAGAGCAATATAAGACAAATACGTATTTAAACAATGGATTCAAATAGGAGTTTAGATGGCATCTAATTCTAAGGAAAGGGATTATAGTATAGGTTGGAAGGAGCTAATAGATATTTTTGAGTAAGGGAGTGGCCAAGTAGAAGCAGCATTTTAAGAATAGAAATATACCAGTGCCATACTACATACGTTGACAGAAAAGAAAATAGAAGTAAAGAACTAAGCAAGGATCCCATTACAGGTCAGGTGCGGTGGCTCACACCTGTAATCCCAGTACTTTGGGAGGCCGAGGTGGGCAGATCACGAGGTCAGGAGATCAAGACCATCCTGGCCAACACGGTGAAACCCCATCTCTACTAAAAGACAAAAATTAACCGGGCCTGGTGACGCATGCCCATAGTCCCAGCTACTTGGAAGGCTGAAGCAGGGGAATTGCTTGAACCCAGGAGGCAGAGGTTGCAGTGAGCCAAGATTGTGCCACTGCACTCCAGCCTGGGTGACAGAGCAAGACTCTGTCTTAAAAAAAAAAATCCTACTACAATATTTAAAACATTAGAAAATAAAGATAAGAATTAGGGTACTGAACTGAACATGGGAAAGTAATTTAAAAATATACAAATACCAGAAATAATATCAAGAAAAAGATAATAACAGATGCTTGATGGGAAAACAACATGGAATGAAAATTTGGTGCTGTGAAAGGAACACTATTTTTAAAGTCAGAGAATCTTGGGCTCAAATTCGGTCTTCCCTAGTTTTGTGGATTTAATGATATACTCAGCTCATCTGTAAAACAAAAGTAATCATTCCAGTGAATTTGCTATAGTATTGTAATATAATAAAATAGTAAGGCATATTTTTTTTTTGTTATAAATTGGGATAGTGTTAATGTAAATGAACAAGATTGGGGGTAAAGGAAAACACACTTGAAATACAAAATAATAAGACTAATTTATTTGTTTGATTTGATGTGATGACAGGATCTCCAAAGAAAACATATAATAGTCATTTAAAAGTTCATGGCTAATAATCAAGGTAGAGACCATTATTTTATTTTAGAAACACAGGATGTTTTAGAAGTATGGGGAGAGAATTTAGGGCTGGAATGACACCAAATTGCAAGGTGTATGAATATGCAATGCTTCATCTTCAAGTTCAGACCATGAGGAACTCTATTTAGATCATGGTAATAGTTTTTCTAGCCAGCTGCTGTCACTTTTCCCATTCAGTCTCTATAATATGGCTAAGGATGTTTTCCTATGCCCCATTTAAAAACCTCCGCGGTTTTGGAGGTTGACATTCTCATCTCTCTGCTATATGAATCTAATAGACCCTTCTCATCCTATGTCTTATCTCATTTCCGTTATGTTCTTTCCTGTTCCAGGCAAAATCTCCCAGGACTTCTGAATTATTTATTGAAACATATTCTTTGTCCTAAAATGTGAAATGTCATCATAAATCTCATGCATTTTCAGGATTTCAGAGTGTATTTATTTTAAAATTGAAAATTTGTGCTGGGTAAAATAGAACATTCTGTCTAGGTGTACAGGGATCTAGCAGTCAGTTAAATTTATACTGTGTTATTTGTTGATTCAAACAATTTGAGTCAGATGTAAAATAGGTAAGAATCAGATAGACCTTCCTTTGTTTTAGTTTCAAGAAGTAGTGCAAACCCAGCATTTTCCTATGATGGGCAATAATGAACCATTAGGAGAATGTAGAGAAAGTCTTTGTTATCCTCCATGGTGTTTGCTTAGGATATTGCTGCATAATAATTGGCTTACTTTTATTTTACCTGAAACTAATCCCTTTTAAGAGAGAGTTACCCTAATATGAAGTGAACAAAATCATTATTTGCACCATACTTCCTTACTTTTAAGAGTTTATTTCTCCTCTCTCTTGACACATTCTTTCTTAAAACTCAGAGGCCTCCCAGAACTTCCTTTTTTTTTTTTTTTTTTCCTGAGACAGAGTTTCACTCCTATCGTCCAGGCTGGAGTGCAAAGGTGCAATCTTGGCTCACTGCAACCTCCGCCTCCTGGGTTCGAGCCATTCTCCTGCCTCAGCCTACAGAGTAGCTAGGATTACAGGTGCCCGCCACTACATCCACCTAATTTTTTTGTATTATTAGTAGAGACAGGGTTTCATCGCGTTGGCCAGGCTGGTCTTGAACTCCTGACTTCAGGTGTTCCACCAGGCTCGGCCTCCGAAATTGCTGGGATTACAGACATGAACCACTGCAACTGGCAGAACTTCCCATTTTCAAAATACACTTCATCCAAGCTCTTCCACTAAACATGACACCATAATTCGACCTGTTCTACCCATAGAAGACAGAAATTATCAAAGCTTTCTTAGTAAGCAACATGAGGTGATACAAAGTCAAACAGAACTTGCTGGGCTTGGGTTTTCTTATCTTCACATGACAATTTCAAAATATATTGTCTAAGTGAGTGAACTGGTACATGGCAGTTGATCAAAATTGTATTATTCCTTGTCCTGTTTCAAAAAGACTTGTTCTGATAGCGTCTTCCTAAATAATTAATGATGATTACATCTCCAACACAGTTGTTTATTTTGAGTAGCCTAATGGCAGGTTTATTAGACTTTCCCATCAGTATCCTGTTATGGATGCTGTGCCCAGCCACCCAAGACTGGACTTACTCCCCTAGTTGCTAGAATGGTAATAGCAGAGAGCTGTCGTTTCTCTCCAGAAATTTCTTTCAGCCAAATGTCTGCCTTACCCATGGTCACATACTTCTATGAGAAATAGCCTACATCCAATGACTGGTGCCTCAAATTTGGATAAATCTGCAGGCCCATCCCTGTGGGGTTGGGCCTGCAGATTTATCCAAATTTCAGAGCTCCCTGTGGAGTTGCCTGAGACTTTGTTACTACTGCACTGTAGCCCATTTGTAGCTCCTCTGTGCGTAATTCTGCTACTGTCATTTTCCCAATAGGTGTTGACCTACTAGCCTATTTTAGAGTCAGCTTCCCAGAGAACCATATCAGAAACATACATTAAGCCAAGTATGTCACCACCATCACCACTACCACCTCCAGCAAACCTGTTCACACTTCATTTATGGGTTAAATAGTACTATCTTTGACTCAATTGCCCGGTGTATCCTATTCACTCTCACTTCATTCCCACATTCAAGAAAACAGTCTTGGGATTTTGAACTCAATTTCTCTCTAACCTATGGCTCATTCCCATTCATATTTCTACTGCTTTTGTTCAGACACTTCATTAATCCCTGACTTACTATAGTAATGTATTAACTGGTTTCATATTTTTCTTATAGTTCCTGTTCAATATGTTCCAAATATATTACTACAGATTCACGTAGATTATTTAGCACACAGTGATTTCACTGAGACTCACATGAACACACTTGTGATTTACAATCATTTTGAGGACAGAAGATTATTAGATTGTCTGTTCAAAGGATCACCATTTCCTCCACACACACAAAAATTAAGCTATTGAGAAATATAAACTTTTAAATAACCTTAGAGAAGTTTCCCAATGAATGTTGTATTCCCAGAAACCAAAGTCATTTGTGTTGTTATTATTATTTCTACTTTGCAGTGAATGGGTTGAAGGTCACTTTCTAAAAGCAGGTCTTGTTAAAAATTAGAGCAGACGACCATGAGGACTTAGTAGCATGTAAAGGATATGGAAAGGAGGACACCAAATTGGAGCAATTGGGAAGAAGAATAAACTGGTGTCACAACTGACAACAGTGAATGTCCAGTTTACTGAGAAGTGGCCTTCCTACCACTCATTTTCTTCTGAAACTAATTGATCTTATTTATTGTTACACTCTTCTCATCATCTTCCTTCACTATGATACTCCTTGAGTGTCCTTGGAGAAAAGTACATCTATGGTTTTGCTTGCATTGAGAGTTTTCCAAGTAACTCCCAAGTAAAGAATAACATAAGTTAACTGCACATGTTCAGACACATGCCCTGGGGGAGACACCCACAAACACACGCATACACACAGTCATTCACTCAGGCTGCCAGATTGAAAGCTTGCTTGACTTGGCTACTCAATTCAACCAGCAGGGCAGCTATTAACCTTATATTACGTATTGCATTATCCTGCTCTTGTGTAACTTCCAGTCTCTTTCAGGTCACTGTCCCAGAGCTTCTTGTAGGGTTAACTGAGAACTTGTTAGAATTCTCCATAAGTATGCTGTTGTGACACTATCAGGAAATTCTAATACCACACTCCCTCTCTAGGCACACTAAGCATCTTCGCCTCACAGACAGACATTTTTCTCTGCACTCTAGGATACTGCACAAACTGTTCCTATGCCTCGTACTTCCTTACTGCCTTAAATTCCTCCAATTTGGACAGTTCTTTCTAATCTTTCAAGTGGCAACTTTGACATCTTATTCTCTTAAAATAAAAATTTAAAACCCTCTCTACTACCCTAGACTATTTCAAATATTCTCTTAGGTTTTCCCCGAAAACTCTTGGCTTATCTTGCTAATAACATTCATTAATACATAAAACTGAGTAATTTAATTTTTAACTCTTCAAACTTAGGCTCCAAAAGAATTAGAATGTTAAATATTATTCACTATTGTAGTGGTGAGTCTTCACAGAATCCCTGACATATCAGAGGACATTCAAAATGTGTTAATGAATGAGTATTTTCTGTGTTGGAATGAGTATTCTTTTTTGCTCTCTTGAAAAAATTGTTGCTTTGAATGTGGTTAAACATAGTTCTAAGATATGAACATTATGTTTTTGGAATGTTTTTCTCTTGAAATTATGGATTTAATAGAATCGTATGGCTCTGCATCTGTCAAAATAAAACAAGCCATACTTGCATTACAAACAATGCCAGAATTCAGTGACTTGAAATAATGATTTAGATCTTGCTCACTGGTATAGTCTAAATATTTATGTACCCCAAAATTTATATGTTGAAACCTAATCCCCAAAGCCAAGAGTATTTGGAGTTGGAAACTTGGAAGGTATTTAGGTCATGAGGGTGGAGTCTTCATGAATGGCCTTAGTGCCCTTACAAAAGAGGCTCCGGGGTGGTTCTTTGCCCCTATTACCAGGTGAAGACACAGCAAGAAGGCATCTTTTAAGAGGAAGTGGCCTTACCAGACACCAAATCCACCAGTGCCTTGATCTTGGGGTCCCCAGCTTTCAGAACTGTGAGGATTAAATGTTTGTTATTTACGAATCTACCAGTGTTTGGTGTTTATTATAGCAACTAGAATGGATTAAGACACATTATACATGAATACAATTACATGGAGAGTATTCATAGAATGAGGAGCACAGAATGCTGATGATAGAGTTTTGGGGAATATTTAAAAAGTGAATTAAAAAATTATCTGTATTTAATGTAATTACATAATAATCATTTATGTCAGTTTCTGCTGCACAGAAATGCATTTATATACAGTTATGTGAACAAAAGTAAATAATTCGGTGTTTCAGAATATTTAGATTTCCAAGCTATTGCCATTAATGCATTTTTTCTATAAAACTAAGTAATTTCTCTTTTGCATTAATTAGCTCTTTTCTCAAAAGAAATGATTATTTACTTAAATTTTCAGTGATCATCTAGAATAAAATCATATGTGAGGATATTGTCTTTTTATGTATATGCGTTAGTGAAAATGGAAGTCTTTCTCGCAGGAGACTTTGATGGCAGTTTGTAAATTGTCTGCAAGTTACTATATTTCTTTCAGGTTTTATTTTTTGGATTAATCGTAGTCAAATTCTATGACCTCATTTTTTTGAAATATTTTGTTATTACCAGTTATTCCAGATATTTGTAGAATTGTTGTCTTCCTAACTGATGGGCTAGTATTCTCTAGATTATTTTTCACAAGTACAGAGAAAGTCTAACTTTCAAAATTTTATTGTTAATACTTTTTGCTACTGAGAATGCAGATTATGGCATGGTGTTAAATGACAATATAAATCACCTCTTACTATTGCTCAATTTTTGTTAGTTTAGTCATTGACTTTCTTCTTCTGCAGGCGATATTCCCAAAACAGGGCTGATTCTGCTAATGAGCAGAATAGGCAGATTGATACATGTCTGATAGAATTTAAGTGATTTCAGATTTCTCCACACATTCATCCCAGTGTCTCACATTCCCACAGTAGCTGTGCTTTTTAAAAATTAGCTATCTTGGCATTTTTATAAAGTTAACTCATTAAATACATTTGTTTATTTGGTTTCTCTATGTTGTTGGTTTGTCTATGTTGTTCCCCCGTTTTCACTTTTCATTTCTCAGAATTTTAAAGAACAGTGTCAAATTGTTGAGCAATTTTAAAACTGTAAATAGAAAGGAAAGGAAGAGAGAGGCTTCAGTCACAGGCCAAAAACTTTGAGCACAGCTGAAATCAATCACTGTCTTTCTTGTTCCATAGGAATTACTACTCAAGGGACAATCAGAAAGGGTCAAGGAAAGCTATTTTTTCTTCCCATGACTTGAAAATACATTTTCTTTCCTATGAAGAAAAGGATGTGGTGTATGTATGTATATATATGTGTATGTATATATATATATACACACACACACACACACCCCCATACATATATATGTACATACATTGGTATGTATATATACACATATATATATGTATAAGATAAAAAATAAATGGTGGTAAAGTCACTTTATTCCATTAAAATTATTGCCACACTGCTTGGGCAAGATTATATGTCTCCTGCATTGACCTGAGGACTTCCCGAGTAGAGTGATTCTATTTTTTAAAACCTGGCACACCAAGGCCTTTAATAAGTCTTATTAGAGTAATGGATGGATATATGAATCGATGAGAATACTTTAAAACATTATATAATTGTTAAAGAGATTTCTAAAAGCAAATCACAGAAAATCTGTTCCTTTGAGTAGTTTTAAAGATTTAAAATTGATTTCCCAATAAAAGGGTAGTTCAAAATATTCAGATAAATTCACAAGATTGTTGTGAGTAATCAAAAAGGTAATAATTAATAACATTAAACAATAAGCAACAAAAATAATTTTAAAGTAATAAATGTTTTAATGTAGGTTAACAAAGTATTTATCTGTGAAAGACACCAGGTGCTCAATAAATGAAGTACCCTTAAAAAAGTGTTTTCCAAGATCCTCTCGACAAATAAGCTGTGATATACCAATTATAAAGGACAGATAATCTGTGACCAATTACATCAAGCAAATCATATCCACATCAATCCAAGTAGGTCATCATGGCACCACCAAAAATCTTATGTGGGGAAATTAATCACACTTTATGAGAGGCTTTTTTGTGTAAAGGTTAATATTAGGTTTTCTTTTTTTGAAGGGATATCACAGTAGCTTTAAAATTATATGACTAATGAGTTTCCCACTGAATCCACCTTGGATCTGCCATATTATTTAATTTGTTTTTATTACTCTGTTAACTACTTCATTAACATGACTGTATCTAGTCTTAACTGTCCTCAATTTATCAACTCTGGAGCCCTTAAACATGGTTGAAATTATCTTTGTAAACAAATGCAAAAAATATTTATGAACATGCTCTTTAGTTTTTCTTCAAAAACATAAAAAACCCTTATCCTGCAGACTAGTATTAGATCTCTAAGAGAAAAATGCAAAGGAATCACATGAAAGATAATATCTAATTAAAATTTCAAAGTTCTGTTTAGGGAACCAAAGTATTCTAAAACCTTAAGCTAATTCACTCTCAATCAGTGATTTAGTCCTTCTTATATAAATAGTTGTAGACAGATGAGAATAAAAATGATTATATTTTTGTTAACATTTGCTTGAAATTTTTGCAGAGAAATCCCAAGTTGTTCATTTATATACTTTTGAATACTCCTTACAGTAAATTTTCTTGCATTTTATTCTCTTATTAGGCAATGGACATGCAGAGCACAATAATTGGGCATTATTATACTGATAGGAATCTGTAAGACATTTTTTCCTTGATGAAATATGTAATTTGCCTACAGCCTGATTTCCTTAAGGCTTTTGCCTATTGACTCATCTTTGACAACCAGCCAAAAGGAACTTCAAGACAAATACAAAGAGTCACTGTCAGCTTTTTCTGCACTCTTGGGAAAGCCTTTCTGGGTAAAAAGTTGTTCTTGATTTTGTTTAGCTAAAAATCCCAGCTAAAATCCATAGAAAAATGTATGGAATGGAAAATTTGGAGGTTTTGGGTTATAAGTTTTTTGAAATCCATTACATCTTCCTAAGGCTATAATTTCTGTTAGACCTACCCTTTCTGTACTTCCTTTTCCCTCCCACTGGATTACAAGAGTCTTTTTTTTTTCTTTTCTACTTCTCAAATAACAAACTGTGGAAGCCAGGCCACTTACCTGGAAGATCCTTCTGAACAAAAAATATGTTTAATTTTAATTAATTTATTTATTGATACAGGGTCTTGCTTTGTCACCCAGGCTGGAGTGCAGTGGCACACTCACAGCTCACTGCAGCCTAGACCTCCTGGGCTCAAGTGATCCTCTCACCTCAACCTCCCTAGTAGCTGAGACTACAAGGTTGCACTACCATGGCCAGCTAATTTTTGTATTTTTTGTAGAGACAGGGTTACGCCATGTTGCCCAGGATGGTCACGAACTCCTGGGCTCAAGCAATCCACCTGCCTCAACCTCCCAAAGTGCTGGGATTAAAACAGTGAGCCACCATGCCCATCCTGACACGGTCTTTAAAAATAGTTAAAATACTTTAAAAATCTTTATCTCTTCTAGAGTCTCTAAGGAGATCCTTAAAACATATTTATTGGCTATCTGACTGCATTCCTAATTAAAGGTCAATATCAGTGAGAAAATAAATGAATGAATGAGCATATTTATTGCTACAGATAATTTCCTATATTGCCTCTGTTATATTCTTGCCAGTTATTTTAAGAAAACAGTCACAATCATTAGCTATTTGCTTATTCTTCACTGTATTTTACATTTTTAAAAATTATTCTTAACAGTACTTTAATTTATAACTTAATAATTCTTAATTTAGATGCCTTAAATTGAAGACTAGGTTAAAAAATAAATAAAATGGTTACCAAAATACTGGGGATTTGGTCTGGGTCTTGCTGCTCACCACACAGAAAGCCAATCACTGAGACAATGAGTATTACCAGGGATGAAAGCTTTAACTGGGTGCTGTGGCTGAGGAGATGGGAGGTCAGTCTCAAATCCATCTCCCTCACTGACTAATATTAGAGGTTTATATAGCAGGGAAGACATGAAACCATATATGGGAAAATGAAAATTAAAGATGGACTAGGCAGAGAAGTTGGTCAACTGACAGCAGGTGGTGCAGTCCTGTTGGGTGAAAAGTCTGGCATCTCTTTGTCTAGGTGCATTGATCTGGTAAGTTGCAGTCCTGTGGTATAATGTGGGAGGCCTGATGGCCAGTTTCCTGAGAAGGTAACTCACGTGAGACAAATATATCTCTCAAGTTTTAAGACTGGGAAGATTAATTTCTATGTTTATTCAAAAAAGCCATAAATACCAGTTCTATGGAACAATTGGTCTAGTTTCAAAACTAGTATGCTCTCATAAGTATTTGAAACCAACATTGTTTTCTTTTTCTCTCTTTTTTTCTCCTTTCCTTTGTGCTTTGGAAATATTAAGCTGAAAGAAAACACTATTTAAGTGAAGGATGTATTTTTCATAGAGAGTAGAGCACAGTTTCTTATGATTCTTCGTCTGCTCCTGTAAGGCTTTCAAGAAGGAGCATCCAGAAATTGTAAGCCTTAAACAATTGAGCAATGCTTTAGTTTGCTTTCTGTCTTATAGAAGGTCTATAAATTCAGTTATAAGAAGAAGGAATTAAATAATAGGTAATTGATACAGTTTGGCTCTGTGTCCCCACTCAGATCTCATCTTGTAGCTCTCACAATTCCTACATGTTGTGGGAGGGACCTGTTGGGAGGTGACTGAGTTATGGGGGCAGGTCTTCCGCATGCTGTTCTTATGATAGTGAACGGGTCTCATGAGATCTGATGGTGGTTTTAAAAACAAGAGTTTATCTGCACAAGCTCTCTCTTCACCTGCCGCCATCCACATAAGATGTGACTTGGTCCTCCTTGCCTTCCACCATAATTGTGAGGCCTCCCCAGCCATGTGGAACTGTAAGTCCAATAAACCTCTTTCTTTTGTAAATTGCTCAGTCTCATCTCAGGTATGTCTTTATCAGCACTGTGAAAATGGACTAATACAGTAAATTGGTACCAGTAGAATCGGGTATTGCTGAAAAGACACCCAAAAATGTGGAAGCAACTTTGGAACTGGGTAACAGGCAGAGGTTGAAGCAGTTTGGAGGACTCAGAAGAAGACAGAAAAGTCTGGGAAAATTTGGAACCTCCTAGAGACTCGGTGAATGGCTTTGACAAAAATGCTGATAGTGATATGAACAGTAAGGTACAAGCTGAGGTGGTCTCAGATGGAGATGAGGAACTTCTTGGGCACTGGAGCAAAGGTGACTCTTGTTACGTCTTAGCAAAGAGACTGGTGGCATTTTGCCCCTGCCCTAGAGATTTGTGGAACTTTTAACTTGAGAGAGATGATTTAAGGAATCTGGTGGAAAAAATGTCTAAGCAACAAAATATTCAAGGGGTGATTTGGGTTCTATTAAAGGCATTCAGTTTCAAAAGGGAAATACCACATAAAAGTTTGGAGAATTTGCAGCCTGACAGTGCAACAAAAAGAAATCTCATCTTCTGAGAAATTCAAGCCAGTTGCAAAAATCTGCATAAGTAATGAGAAGCCAAATATTAATCCCGAAGACAATGGGGAAAATGTCTCTGTGCTATGTGCAGCCTAGGGACTTGGTGCTCTGTATCCCAGCTCCTCCAGCTATGGCTGAAAGGGGCCAATGTAGAGCTCAGGCTGTGGCTTCAAAGGGTGCAAGCCTTAAGCCTTGGCAGCTTGTACATGGTATTGAACTTGTGAGTATACAGAAGTCAAGAATTGAGGTTTGACAATGTCCGCCTAGATTTCAGAAGATCCAGGGAAATGGGTAAGTGCCCAGGCAGAAGTTTGATGTAGGGGCAGTGTCTTCATGGAGAACCTCTGCTAAGGCAGTGAAGAAAGGAAATGTGGAGTAGGAGGCCCCACACAGAGTCCCTACTGGGGCACTGCCTAGTGGAGCTGTGAGAAGAGGGCCACCATCCTCCTGACTCTAGAATGGTAGATCCACTGACAGCTTGCATCATGGGCCTGCAAAAGACACAGACACTCCATGTCAGCTCATGAAGGCAGCTGGGAGGGAGGCTATACCCTGCAAAGCAACAGGGTCAGAACTGCCCAAGACTATGGGATCCTACCTCTGACATCAGTGTAACCTGGATGTGAGACATGGAGTCAAAGAGATCATTTTGGAGCTTTAAGATTTGACTGCCCTGCTGGATTTCACTTGCATGAGGCCTGTAGTACCTTTGTTTTGTCCAATTTCTCTTTTTTGGAATTTACCCAATGCTTGTACCCCATTATATCTATCTAGGAAGTAAGTACGTTGCTTTGATTTTAAAGGCTCGTAGGCTGAAGAGACTTGCCTTGTATCGTACGATACTTTGGACTGCAGACTTTTGAATTAATGCTGAAATGAGTTGAGACTTTGGGGGACTGTTGGGAAGGCATGATTGATTTTGAAATGTGATGATATGAGATTTGGGAGGGGCCGGGGTAGAATGATATGGTTTGGCTCTATGTCCACACCCAAATCTCATCTTGAAGCTCCCATAATTCCCAGGTGTTGTGGGAGGGACCCAGTGAGAGATGATTGATCATGGAGGTAGGTCTTTCTCCTGCTGTTCTTGTGAT
Organism: Ateles fusciceps; assembly: GCA_036589455.1. Classification (NCBI taxonomy): domain Eukaryota; kingdom Metazoa; phylum Chordata; class Mammalia; order Primates; family Atelidae; genus Ateles; species Ateles fusciceps. The sequence goes on along the minus strand of JAZHEH010003404.1, from coordinate 5,853,388 downwards.
AGTGATTGGGTCTCAAGAGATCTGACAGTTTTAAAAATGGAAGTTTATCTGCACAGGCTCTTTCTTTGCCTCATCCATGTAGGATGTGACTTGGTCCTCCTTGCCTTCCACAGTGATGTGTGGCCTCCTCAGCCATGTAGAACTGTAAGTCCAATAAACCTTTCTTTTGTAAATTGCCCAGTCTCAGATATAACTTTATCAGCAATGTGAAAATGGACTTATACAGTAAATACATTTGTCAGGGGTATTTACTATATGATTCAATTTTCTGGATTCATACAGTAAATACTCATACATATTTACTGCATGAGTCCACAAATTTTAAAATATGAAATCTGTAGGATATAATGTTAAGTGAAATAAGCCAGGCACAAAAAGATAAATACTACATTATCTCACACATATGTAGAATATGAAAAAGTTTATATCATAGAAGCAGAGGCTAGAACGGTGTTACCAGGGCCTGGGGCAGTTGAGGGAAGGGGTCTGAGGAGATGTTGGTCAAAGGATATAAAAGGCAGTTACACAGGAGAAATAAGTTCAAGAGCTTTATTGTGATACTATTATGTATAACAATATGGTGATTACTAATATGTTGAATTCTTGAAAAATGCTGAGAGAGTAGGTGTTAAGAGTTCTCACTACAAAAATTATAACTATGTGAATGAATGTATATGATAATTAACTAGATTTAGTCATTTCACAATGTATACCACTTTGAGACATGTTGTACATGATACTGCTTACAATTTTATCTGGCAATTTGTAAAAATTGACAAAAATAATAAAAGAAGTAATAAGTAGAACTATAAGAACGATACTATAAGGTGAATGAACAAAATGCAAATAAAGACACTGTGAAGTAAGGTGTTAAAAACTGATCGTATAAATATCTGAGAAAAGCCTGGAGGTTTGAAGAAATATGCAGAAAATTAGAAGCTTAAAATTTTATGTGTAGAGATATTTAGAGATTATGTAAAAGTACTTATAAACATTTTTATGCCATGGATCAAAAATCTAGATATTTTTCTCAAATAAATCAGCAAATTTAGGGCCAAGACAAAATTAGAATCTAGGTTTTCCTACTTCAAGTTTAGTGGAAGATCACTTTAAAAAGATCTTTTAGGCCATTAATGTGAGCTCTCTGACTACAAAGATTTTGCCACCTTCATTGTGGTATATCTAGAGTCTGTAACTAAACCTGACCCCTGTATTGGGCACTCAACTAATGTTAGCGAGATACATGAATGGGCACTAAATACATTGATTCATTAAGACCTAATTTTTGAAGGGTCTGTGATAAAGCTCACATGTTAAATAGTTAAGGTCCAGAGTGTGAAAGCCCTATAATATGTGCTGTTGTTTTCTTTAAATACTCTTGAAATTTTAGTAGCTAGATTGAAACATATGTTAACTACCGATATTTGCATATGTGTGACCTATGAAAATGAAAATTTCTTGCCTCAATTTAAAAATCACTGATATAACTTTAATAACAAATAATTCTAAGAACAGAAGGCAAAAATCATGCTGTATCTGTTAGGAAAATAATCTATAAGCTATACTAGTGGTCTCTGATAATGGCCAAAGGGTCCTTTTATTTGATTAGACTGGATAGTTTAGCATATGAATCATCCTAAGATCTTGTTAAAACAGAGATTTCTGAATCCCTACCAATTGAGATTCTGGCCTAGAAAATCAAGTCTAACTCCTTGGCCTGGCATTCAGGCCCCTTATACCAAGTCTCAGCTTTTCTGTCCGGCGCCGTCTTTTCACCAGCCCATCCTGTCCCCTTCTCTCCCAATCCTACATTTTTGCATTCTTAAGTCTCCTAATTCTATCTGAAAGTGGCACCAGTTTGTCAAATTAATAAAGTATCAGCCCTTTCTTCGTAAATGTATTTATTTATTTAATATCTATCTCCCCCACTAGCTAGTAAAACCCTCTGTGTCAATACCATTGCACTGGCATTAACCAAGACCCTGGTACATTTTCCTGGTAAATAGAATGTGATCAATAATTATTTTTAATATGCATAATTGAATGTCATTTGTCCACTTACATAAACATGAAACAAAAATGCATATTCTGTGCAGAGGAACTGCAGAGAGTAGATTTGTTTGTTCTACAAGGATGAGGGGTAGTTTTAGGAAAGGTGTTGTTGAATTGGTAACAAGTCAGGTTTGAGTTTATGACTGAAGGCTAGGGATTTTGTCCAGAAGCAAGAACTCACTGAGGTTCTTTGTTTTCGTTCTTTCTCTCATTCTTATTCTCAAAACCGTGCATGTCGTAAATATTTTTTTCAGCAACTTCTCAACTATTATTGTTTGTTACTATCTACCTCTTACCATTGTACAAAAGCTCATTTTTTTTTTCTTAAGTGGTAGTTCTGTCTGTTCACTTGTTCCTTTAACACAACTAGTTTACTGTGATGCGTATTCTTCTCCTTCATAATGAATTCCTATTAGTTGTCCATAATTATCCTGGAATCTGTGCTCAGTATAAGAGGGAGTTGTCTTTTGGAAGCATCCCAGAACTTTTGACTTACGATTTATAGCATTTACTTAGTGACACAAGAGAAAACAAACAAAAGGACATTTTTTAATAACCCCAGCAACTTTCCCCATTAACATCTAATTTTAGATTGTTTCAGTTCCTGCTATGGGAGGTCTTGGAGGCTACCAGTTCACACAGTGTTTTCACATTTACAGGACAAGGCAAGGAGAACATATGGGACCAAAGGTCTGTTTTTCATATTTCCATTTTAACCTTTCCCTTTAAAATTTAATCAACATGAAAGGAAATAAACACTTTTTGTCTTCTTTGTTCAATGGGAGTGATACCCTCTTCCATTTCCCCTGTGATAGTCAGGTTCCAGATAGCTGCCTTTAAGGGCAAAATTTAAATCGAGTTGACTCCTAAGAGCAACTTGGCAAGCATTATTTTTTACCAAGCAGAGGACAACTGTTTCTAAGATAGAGCCAAATGGCTAAACAACTCTTTAAGGCTAATCATAGGATTCACAATTGAACTTTGGAATAAAACAGCTGTGTCAAAGAACTATTTGACATTTCCCCTGCAGTGTAACCCAGAAGAAAAAATTACACAAAGAAGACCGGAATTCATGGAGCATTTTTTAGCTGTCAAAAACTGGGATTTGCACTTCAGAATATTTTCTGAACGATTATGAGGATGTTAAATTGGAAAGAGAAGTGAACAGAGAATTGTAAGAAACTCACTAATTTTTCTGAGCTGTTTCTCCTGCTTCCTGGGAGAATAAGAAAGAAGGACTTCTGAAAATCTGTAAATCTCAAAAAGTTTACTCATTTTCTTAAAAAAAACAATAATTATTAAATATCTATTGCTCTATTCTGATTATGTGTGAAATTGATTCGTTTAGATATGTATTCCCTATGGTGTTTACCCTTAATGGTTCTATATTTTACTGACATCAAAATTATACACAAAGGTTTTCATTCTTTAACCTTAGATGGGAAAAAACTATGCTAAATCTATGAGAAGGTAGTTTTACCTTTCTATGATTATATGATTTTAATGAGTAATCTCTTTTGAGTTTCTCTTTGTATTTTTTTCAAGGAAGACTTGACAAATTTATATCAGTTCCTAGTTCAGTAAGTCTTAAGGCAGATACGATTATTGTTTTCCTTAATTATTTGCTGAGATATTTTCATTCTATCCAAATGTCTTGTCGCTGGTCACATTCTCTTTCCAAATAATTTCAGTGATTAGATTACTGCATCATTTAAGAAACTTTTCTTCCCTACGTAATGTAAAATACATAGATGTTACTTTAAGTAGCAATTGTTCTTATTTATTGAGATCCACTTGTGTATAAAATACTATGCTAAAAACTTTGCATATGCTGTCTTCAACTTAGAGTTTTCTCATGCAAAAAGTGGGTAATAGTAGTATTTACCTCATTATTTTGTTCTGTGAAATAAAGAAAGCATTTTGAACAGTACTGACCACATAGTAATTTCTATGCATTAAATGTTACTTAAAATTATACATGAATATATTACTTAGTAGAATGGTCCCATGAGGTAGGTAATTCTTCACATTTAAATACTGAGGAAATTGAAGCTAAGCAGTTTAAGTTACTTGCTCAATTTTACAAAATAAGTAGAGGAGCCAAAATTAGAATTCATATCTCTCTAACTCCAAAGCCCGAGTTTGTAATCTGCGTCTTCTTTTGCTTCAGTATTCTCCACCCCACCCCCCCCCCCCCCGGGGGGGGGGAGGACATCACCCCGCCCTTCCCCCCCCGGGGGGTTTTTTCTTTTTTTTTGGGGGGCGCTCCTTCTTACAAGTCTCACTTCTGTTTTGGGTTTCTTGCTTTCTGACTCTCCTGTGCTATTCTCCTTCCTATTGTGTCTTTCATCTGCAAGCTTAGAGGAGGAAAGATACTCCTTTAAAGTAAAGCCATCCAGTCTCTCATAGTGAAAACCATGGAGTTTTCCCTCTACAACTTCATAGGCATGGCACAATGCTTGCTTCATGTAGTCTCAAACTCCTTCTTAATTTAATTTGCAATTTTAAGAGAGATTAGGAATACCTCAAACGGCTCTAAAAAGATTTATATCTTTTTAAGGCTTTCTTAAGCTACTGTGTAAATTTATATAGAAGAAATGAGACACTAAAGCATTTTTAGTGAATCTGGTGCTCCGAATCAAGCAACACTTGATTACCACTGAAGAGGAAGGCCTCATCCCTCCACAGAACAGCTGACAGAAAAGTATTTCATTTCACTGCTGGATGCATCACATGAACTTCGTAAAAGTAAAACCAGGCAGAAAGGTATAATTTGTAGGCAAAACCCCACAAATCAGGGAGAGATTTTTTAAAAAGCTCCTTTGAGTATTAATTTTCATCTTTGGTGATATAGAAATATTTACTTATATAGGTAAAGAGACCATTCTGCATCTTTAATGAACAACTGAACAACTTGTAAACATGTAATTACTGGGATAAAAATCAAGAGGAAAAGTCACCCTGCTACGACCTGCCTTTCAATCAGGAATATAGACAGACCTCCTGTTTCTCTTCCTGTTCTCTTAGAATTAGCCTTCATCCCACTGGCCCAGAGATAACTTTTCCTAATAATAAGTTTTTCCAGCAAGACTAATTCAGTAACAATTTCTCCTATAAAGGCTGAGTTGCTATGGAAATAGGGGCTATTGGATTGATATTTCTGAAGATACTACTCTAAAATGCTTACTTTGCATAGTTGAATGCTTTAAATATGCTAAGTCTGTCAGTACATATAATTTATATTTATAATGTGTAAGACATCCAGAAATCGATATGGTTCTATAATATAGTGAGATGTCTGTTTTACCTGCTTTTACAAACTCTGGGTCACAAATTCTTCAATGATTTCATCAGATCAAGCTGACTAACTTGAGATTTATTCAAGGAGTCAATTATTTTTTCAAAGTGACTGAGCACTTAGTTTGAGATAAGCATTTTGTAGAACCTAGGAACCGTTTTCAGGCATACCAAAGTACAAAAATAAAACTCTAATTCAACTTCAAGTACTCCTTCCATGATAACTTTTATGTATGAGACCAAATGTATCCTTATATAACTTAGTAATTCATCTAAACACTCCTTTCCCTATGCATCCTTGTCTCATCTGTTCAGCCAATTTCCACATCTCCAATAAAAACTTTTTGTTTTGCTGAATTTAGCAAGTGTTATAACCTTCAATTCTCTGCATATGACTCAGAGTCCTATGAGATGCACATCTTTAAACATGTGATCTGCATGGCTTTGGAATTTGAGGATGTATAAGTGTTGATTCTACTTGGCTGAAAATTCAGATTCAAATCTCAATAGGTATTTTTTTGGATTAAAAAGTAATCTGCTAGGGAATAATGCTAACTGCCAAATTCAATAATTTGTGAAAATTTTTCATTTTCCTTTCCAATTTTTTCACTTGTTTCTCATGTTGAAAAATAGTTTCCCCCTGAAACTGATAAGCAACTTCAGCAAAGTCTCAGGATACAAAATCAATGTGCAGAAATCACAAGCATTCCTATACATCAATAACAGACTTAAGGAGAGCCAAATCAAGAACAAACTGCCATTCACAATTGCTACAAAGAAAATTAAATACCTAGGAATACAACTAACAAAAGATGTAAAGGACCTCTTCAAGGAGAACTACAAACTACTGCTCAAAGAAATAAGAGAGGACACAAACAGATGGAAAAACATTCCATGCTCATGGTAAGGAAGAATCAATATCATGAAAATGGCCATACTGCCCAAAGTAATTTATAGATTCAATGCTATCCCCATCAAGCTACCTCTGACCCTCTTCACAGAACTAGAAAAAACCATGTTAAACTTCATATGGAACCAAAAGAGAGCCCGCATAGCCAAGTCGATTCTAAGCAAAAAGAACAAAGCTGGAGGCATCACACTACCTGACTTCAAACTATACTACAAGGCAACAGTAATCAAAACAGCATGGTACTGGTACCAAAATAGACCAATGGAACAGAACAGAGGCCTCAGAGGCAACGCCAATATATCATTTTTAATCTTCATCCTTCTCCCACCATTCCCCCTTTTGAGTCTCCAGTGTCCATTATACCACTTTGTATGCCTTTGTGTACCCCTAGCTTAGCTCCTGCTTATAAGTGAAAACATACAGTATTTAGTTTTCCATTCCTGAGTTATTTCACTTAGAATTATGACCTCCAGTTCCATTCACATTGCTGCAAAAGACATGATTTTATTTTTATTTTATGTCTAAATAATATTCCACTGTGTATATATACCACATTTTCTTTATTCATTCATCAGTTGATGGGCACTTAGATTAGTTCCATATCTTTGCAATTGTGCATTGTCCTTTGATAATATTTGCATGCAGGTGTCTTTTTGATATAATGACTTCTTTTCCTTTGGGTAGATACCCAGTAGTAGGATTGCTGGACCAAATGGTAGATTATATGGTATGGCTCTATGTCCTCACCCAAATCTCATCGCAAGTTGTAATCCCCACATGTCAAGGAGGGACCTGGTGAAGGTGATTGGATCATGGGGGGTGGTTTCCTCCATGCTATTCTCCAGATAGTGAGTTCTCATGAGATCTGATGGTTTAAAAATGTGGTACTTCCTTTCTCTCTCTCTCTCTTGCTGCCATGTAAGAGGTGCCTTGCTTCTCCTTTGCCTTCTGCCAAGATTGTAAGTTTCCTGAGGCCTCCCCAGTTATGTGGAACTGAGAGTCAATTAAACCTGTTTCCTTTATAAATTATCCATCTCAGGTATTTCCTTATAGTAGTGTGAAAAATGGACTAACACAGTGGATCTCCTTTTAGTTCTTTGAGAAATTACCATGCTGTTTTCCATGGAGATTGTGCTAATTTACATTCACAATAGCAGTGGATAACCACTCTCTTTGACCACATATATGCCAACATCTATTGTTTTTTGACTTTTTAATAATGGCCATTCTGGCTGGGGTAAGGTGGTATCTCATATTGGTTTTACTGTGCATTCCCCGATGATTAGTGATGTTGAGTATTTTTTCATGTTTTTTCACCATTTGAAATTCTTCTTTTGAGAACTGTCTATTCACATATTTGGCCACTTTTTAATTAAACTTTTTGCTTTTTTCTTGCTAATTTCTTTGAGTTCTTTCTAGATATTGGATATTGGTCCTTTGTCAGATGCATAGTTTAGAAATATTGTCTCCCGTTGTGTGGGTTGTCTGTTTACTCTGATGATTATTCATTTTTTTGTGCAGAGGCTTTTCAGTTTAATTAGGTCCCATTTATTTACTTATTTTTGGTTTTGTTGCATTTGGTTTTGTTTCATTTGCTTTTGAGGTCTCAGTCATAAATTATTTGCCTAGTCTAATGTCCAGGAGAGTTTTTTCTAGGTTTTCTTCTAGAATTTTTATGGTTTCAGGTATTAGATTTAAGTTTTTAATCCATCTTGATTTGATTTCTGTATTTGGTGAGAAATAGGGATCCAGTTTCATTCTTCTACATGTGACTATCCAGTTTTCCCAATACCTTTTATAGACTAAAATGTCCTTTCTCCAATGTATGTTTCCATATGACTTGTTGAAGATTGGTTAGTTGTAAGTATTTGGCTTTATTTCTGTGTTTTCTATTCTGTTTCGTTGGTCTATGTCTCTACTTTTACACAAGTACTATGGTGTTTTGGTAACTATAGCCTTGCAGTATAATTTGAAGTCAGGTTCTGTGATGCCTACAGATTTGTTCTTTTTGCTTAGAATTGCTTTGGTTATTCCAGCTCTTTGTTGGTTCCATATTAATTTTAAGATAGTTTTATGTAATTGTGTGAAAAATGATGTTGGTATTTTGTATTTTGATAGGAATTGCACTGAATATGTAGATTGCTTTAGGTAGTATGATCATTTTTATGATATCAATTCTTCCAATTCATGAGCATGGGGTATATTTCTATTTGTTTGTGTCATCTATGATTTCTTTCAGCTGTGTTTAGCAGTTCTCCTTATAGAGATCTATTACCTCCTTGGTTAAGTATATTCCTAGTTATCTTTTGTAGGTATTGTAAAAATGATTGAATTCTTGATTTGATTCTCAGCTTGGTTGTTATTCGTGTATAGCAGTATTACTGACTTGTGTCCTTTGATTTTGTAACAATAGACTACAGAATTCATTTATCAAATGTGGGAGTCTTTTGGAGGAGTTTTCAGGGTTTTCTAGGTATATAATCGTATCATCAGTAAACAGAGACAGTTTAAGACTTCCTCTTTTCCAATTTGAATGTCTTTTATTTCTTTCTCTTGCCTCATTTCTCTGCCTAGAACTTCCAGTATCATGTTGAATAGAAGTGGTTAAAGTGGGCGTCCTTGCCTTATTTCAGTTCTTAGAAGGAATGCTTTCAACTTTTCCCCATTCAGTGTGATATTGGCTGTAGTTTTGGCATATATGGCTTTTATCATTTTTGAGGTTTATAATTTGTAAGTCTAGTTTTTGAGAACTTTTATCATAAAGGGATACTGGATTTCATTGAATGCTTTTTCTACATCTATGAAGACTGTCATATAGATTCTCTTTTTAATTCTGTTTATGTGATGAATCACATTTATTGATTTGCATATGTTGAACTACCCCTTGCATCTCTGGGATGATATCCACTTGATTGTGATGATTCTTTTTAATGTGTGATTGGATTTAGTTTGCTAGTATTTTGTTGAGGAGTTTTGTATCTATGTTCATCAGAGATATTCGTCTGTTGTTTTCTTTTTTTTGTTATGTAATTTCCTGGCTTTAGTATCATGGTGATACTGGCTTCATAGAATGAGTTAAGGAGGACTCCCTATTTCTCAATGGTTTCGAATAGTTTCAATAGGATTGGTATCAATTCTTTGAATGTCTGGTAGAAATCAGCTGTGAATCTGGCTTTTTATTGGTTGCTAAGTGTTTTATCACTGACTGAATCTCACTGTTTGTTATTGCTCTGTTCAGAATTTCTGTTTCTTCCTGTGTCAAACTAGGAGGGCCATATGTGTCCAGGAATTTATTTATTTTCTCTAGATCTTCTAGTTTCTGTGCACAGAGATGTTTATAGTATTTTCAAATGATCTTTTGTATTTCTATGCTGTCAGTTATAATGTCTCCATTTTCATTTCTAATTGAGCTTATTTGAATCTCCTCTCCTGGTTAATCTACTTAATGGTCTTTTAATTTTGTTTCCTCATTTTTTCAAAGAACCAACTCTTTGTTTCATTATCTTTGTATATTTTTTCTTTCAATTTCATTACGTTTTGCAATGATCTTTGTTACTTCGTTTCTTCTGCTACTTTTGGATTTGGTTTCTTCTTGTTTCTGTAGTTCTTGAGATGTAATGTTAGTTGTCAATCTGTGATCATTCAGACTTTTTAACGTTAGGATTTAGCACTCTAAACTTTTCTCTTAGTGCTGCTTTTGCTCTATCCCAGAGGTTTTGATAATTTGTGTCACTGTAATGATTCTTTCAAATAATTTTTTCAATTTCTATCTTTATTTCATTGTTAAACCAGAAATCATTCAAGAGCAGATTGTTTCATTTCCATGTATTTGTATAGTTTTGAGGATTCTTTTTGAAATTGCTTTCTAGTTTTATTTCACTGTGGTCTAAGAAGATACTTGATATGATTTTGATTTTTAAAAATTTATTGAGACTTGTGTTGTGGCGTGTCCTATGGTGTATCTTGGAGAATGTTCCATGTGCTGATGAGACAAATGTATACTCTTCAGTTCTTGGGTAGAATGTTCTGTATATATCTGTTCTGTATATCTCTATTAGGTTCATTTGTTCTAGAGTGAAGTTTAAACCCAGTGTATCTTTTTTGACTTTCTATCTTGATGACCTGTCTAGTGATGTCACTGGAGTGTTCAAGACCTCAGTATTTTGTTTTTAATTTGACAAAATCTTTTTTATATTGTATTTGAAATAAATAAATAAAGAATAAAAGACCAGGAATATTAAAAATATAACTGAAGAAGATCAAGGTAGAGAGATATACCCAAACATATCAAGATCTGATATAAAACAATAGTAATTAGGACAGTGGAGTCTTGAACTAGTGATAAATAAGTCAAAAAAGAAAATAGAGTCAATATGTTTTTAAGTTACTAAATTATATCATGGTATGTGTAACATCTGATAATTCTTATTAAACATTATGTGTTTCAGACTTAACCATGTTGATACATTTAGATATAGTTAATCCTTTTGATCTATATAGTATGCTATCATATGAACAGACCTTAATTTTTCCAGCCATATCATGATTTCCTTTAGGTTGTTCTCACTTTTCCACTTACACAATAGCTTGATGAACCTTCTCGTTCTTTATGCACTGACGTGAAAGCATGTCAAAAATAATGTTGTTTGTAGTTAAGATATATTTGTCTTCAAAGTTATAAAGTAGTAATAAGGTGTTTTACAAAGGAATTACAGTAATTAGCTTTCGATAAGAGGTCATCTTAGCCTATACGTTCACACCAATTTTGTATTTTGAAGATTTTTTATTCATTCCTGTTTCATAGAATAAACTTATATTTTATTTTTGCTTTAATTTTATTTATCTGGTTACAATTGCAATTGAGTGTAACTATCAATTATTCAGAATTGCTCTTTAGTGAATTACGCTACTTTTTGCCCTTTTTTCTGTCTTCCCTAAATGTATATCATTCTTGTCTCCCTGTTTTTTTTTCTGTTTTATTATAATATTCAGATGTATTTTCATTTTTTCTAACACATAAAATCCATGATATTTTTTAACTTTTATTTTAAGTTTAGGGGGTACATGTACAGGTTTGTTACATAGGTAAACTTGTGTCATGGGGATTTGTTGAACAGATTATTTAATTACCCAGGTATTAAGCCTAGTACTCATGAGTTATTTTACCCGGTCCTCTCCCCTCCCCCCCACCCTTCACTCTTCAATAGGCCCCATGTGTGTTTTCCCCCTCTATGTGTCCATGTTTTCTCATCATTTAGCTCCCACTTATAAGTGGGAACATGTAGTATTTGGTTTTCTGTTCCCACATTAATTTCCTAAGGATAATGGTCTCCAGCTTCATGCTCTATCTGTGTTCCTGCAAAGGACATGATCTTGTTCTTTTTTATGGCTGTATAGTATTCCATGGTATATTATGTACCACATTTTCTTTATCCAGTCTGTCATTGATGAGCTCTTACGTTCATTTCATGTCTTTGCTATTGTGAATAGTGTTTCAGTGAATATATACTTGCATGTGTCTTTATAATAGAATGATTTATATTTTTTTATATATACCCAGTAATATGATTGCTGGGTCAAATGATATTTTTGTCTTTAGATCTCTGAGGAATCACCATACTGTCTTCCACAAGGTTGAACTGATTTACGCTCCCACCAGCAATGTATAATCATTACTTCTTCTCCACTACTTTGCTGGTGTCTATTATTTTTTGACTTTTTAATAATGGCCATTCTGACTGGTGTGAGATGATATCTGATTATTGTTTTGATTTGCATTTTTTCATGATTATTGTCCGTATGTATGCCTTCTTTTGACAAGTGCTTGTTCATGTCATTTTTAATTATGTGGCTCCTTTTTTTTTAATTGTGTGGTTTCTTTTTTCCTGTAAGTTTAAGTTCCTTATAGATACTGAATATTAATAATAGACCTTTATTGGATGCATAGTTTGCAAAAATTTTCTCACAGTCTGTAGGTTGTCTGTTTATTCTGTTGGTCATTTCTTTTGCTGTGCAGAAAATCTTTAGTTTAATTAGATCGCATGTCCATTTTTGCTTTTGTTGCAATTGCTTTTGGTGTTTTTGTCATGAAATCTTTGCCCATGCCTATGTTCTGACTGGTATTGCCTAGGCTGTCTTCCCAGGTTTTTATAGTTTTCAGTTTTACATTTAAATCTTTAATCCATCTTGAGTTGATTTTTGTATATGGTGTAAGGAAGGGGTCTAGTTTCAATCTTCTGCATATGGCTAGCCAGTTATCTCAGCACCATTTATTGAATAGGGAATCCTTTTCCCATTGCTTGTTTTTGTCAAGTTTGTCAAAGGTCAGACAGTTGTAGGGTGCAGTCTTATTTCTGTGTTCTCTATTCTATTCCATTGGACTACGTGTCTGTTTTGTACCAAGACCATGCTATTTTGGTTACTGTAGCCTTGTAATATAGTTTGAAGTCTAGTAGTATGATGCCTCCAGTTTTGTTCTTTTTGCTTAACATTGCTTTGGCTATTCAGGCTTGTTTTTAGTTGTTGTTCCATATGAATTTTAAAATAGCTTTTTCCAGTTCTGTGAGAAAGTCAATGGTAGTTTAATAGGCATAGCATTGAATCTATAAATTACTTTGGGCAGTAGGGCCACTGTAATGATATTAATTCTTCCTACACATGAGCATGGAATGTTTTTCCATTTGTTTCTTTCATCCCTGATTTCTTTGAGCAGTGGTTTGTAGTTCTCGTTGTAAAGATCTTTCACCTCCCTAGGTTTTCTAGGCATTTTATTCTTTGTGTGTGTGTGTGACAATTGTGAATGGGAGTTTGTTCCTGATATGCCTTTCAACTTGACTGTTGTTGGTATATAGAAATGTTAGCGATTTTTGCACATTGATATTGTATCCTGAGATTTTTCTGAAGTTGCTTATAAGCTTAAGAAGCTTTTGGGCTGATACTGTGGGTTTTTCTAGATATAGGATTATGTCATCTGCAAACAGGGATAATTTGACTTCTCTCTTCCTTTTTGGAACCCCTTTATTTTTTCCTTTGCCTGATTGCCCTGGCCAGAACTTCCAATACTGTGTTGAATAGGGGTAGTGAGAGAAGACATCTTTGTCTTGTGATAGTTTTCAATGGGAATGCTTCCAGTTTTTGCCCATTCAGCATAATGCTAGCTGTGACCTTGTCATATATTGCTTTTATTATTTGGAGGTATGTTCCTTTAATTCCAAGTTTATTGAGAGTGTTTAACATGAATAACTGTTGACTTTTATAAAAAGCCTTTTCCGCATGTTTTGAGACAATCAGGTAGCTTTTGTCTTCAGTTCTGTTTCTGTGATGAATCACATTCATTGATTTGTGTATGTTGAACCAACCTTGCATCCCAGGGATAAAGCCTACTTGCTTGTGATAGATAAGCTTTTTGATGTGTGGCTGGATTCAGTTTGAAACATTTTGTTGAACACTTGCATTGATGTTCATCAAGGATATTGGCCTGAAGTTTTCCTTCTTTGTTGTATCTCTGCCAGTTCTTGGCTTAAGGATGAGCTGGACTCACAGATGAGTTAGGGAGAAGTCCCTCCTCCTCAATTTTTTCGAATGGTTTCAGTAGGAATCGTACCACCTCTTCTTTGTACATCTGAATTTATCAGCTGTGAATCTGTATGGTCCTCAGCTTTTTTTGGTTGGTAGGTTATTTATTCATAGCTCTTTATTGTTCTGTTCAGGGATTCGGTTTCCTTCTGGTTCAGTCTTAGGAGGGTGGATATGTCCAGGAATTTATCTATTTATTCTAAATTTTCTAGTTTATATACATAGAAGTATTCATAATATTCTCTGATGGTTGTTTGTATTTCCATGGGATCAGTGGTAATAATATCCTTTTTGTTGTTTCTGATTGTGTTTATTTAAATCTCTATTTTCATCATTTGTTAGTCTAATTAGCAGTCTATTTTATTAATTTTTGCAAAACAGAAAAAACAACTCCTGGATTCATTGATCTTTTGAATTTTCTTTGTTGTTTGTCTTTATCTCCTTCTGTTCAGCTCTGATTTTGGTTATTTCTTATCTTCTGCTAGCTTTGAGATTTTCTTGTTCTTGCTTCTCTAGTTCTTTTAGTTATGATGTTAGATTGTTAACTTGAGATCTTTCTAAGTTTTTGATGTGGGCATTTAGTGCTGTAAATTTCCCTCTTAACACTGTGTTAGCTGTGTCCCAGAGATTCTGGTATGTTGGATCTTTGTTCTCATTTGTTTCAAAGAACTTCTTGATTTCTGCCTTAATTTCATTATTTACTTAAAAGTCATTTAGAATTAATCTGGTGTGGTGGCACTTGCCTGTAATCCCAGCTACTCAGGAGGCTGTCAGGAAAATTGCTTGAACCCATGGGGAGGAGGTTACAGTGAGACAAGATTGCACCACTGCACCCCAGCCTAGGCAACAGAGCAAGACCCTGTCTCAAAACAACACAAACAAACAAAAACAAAAGTCATTCAGAAACAGGTCATTTAAGTTTCATGTAATTGTATGGTTTAGAGTGAATTTCTTAGTCTTGATTTCTAATTTGATTGTGCTGTGCAGGAGACTGTTTGTCATGATTTCAGTTCTTTTGCATTTGCTGAGGAATGTTTTACTTCTGATAATGTGATTGATTTTAGAGTATGTGCCATTGGCAATGAGAAGAATGTGTATTTTGTTTTTGGGTAGTGAGTTCTGTGTAAATCCATAGTTCCCTTTGATCTAGAGCTGAGTTCATGTCCTGAATATCTTTGTTAACTTTCTCTCTCAATGATCTGTCTGATATTGTCAGTGGGGTATTAAAGTCTCCTACTATAATTATGTGGAAGTTGAAGTCTTTTTGATGGTCTCTAAGAACTTGCTTTGTGTATCTGGGTGCTCCTGTGTGGGTGCACACATACTTAGGATGGTTAGATTTTCCTGTTGAATTGAACCCTTTACCATTATGTAATGCCCTTCTTTGTCTTTTTTTTTTTTGTCTTTTTTGTTGTTGTTGTTTGTTTGTTTAAATTCTGTTTTGTCAGAAACTAGGATTGCAATCCTGCTTTCTTTCTGTTTTTCATTTGCTTGGTAAATTTTTCTCCATCCCTTTATTTTGAACCTATGTGTATCATTGCATGTGCGATGGGTCTCTTGAAGACATCATACCAATGGGTCTTGGTTCTTTATTCAGCTTGCCACTTTGTGTCTTTTAGTTGAGACATTTAGCCTATTTACATTTAAGGTTAGTATTGATACGTGTGGATTTAAACCTGTCATCACGATGTTAGCTGGTTATTTTGCAGACTTGTTTATGTGGTTACTTTATAGTGTCACTAGTCTTTGTACTTCAGTGTGTTTTTATAGTGGCTGATAAAGGTCTTTCCTTTCCATATTTAGTGCTTCCTTCAGGAGCTCTTGCAAGGCAGGCCTGATGGTGATGAATTCCCTCAGCATTTGCTTGTCTGAAAAGGATCTTATTTCTTCTTCACTTATGAAGCTTAGTTTGGCCACATAAGAAATTCTGGATTGGAATTTCTTTCCTTTAAGAATGTTGAATATTAGCCCCCAGTTTCTTCTGGCTTGTAGTGTTATGGCTGAGAAGTCTGCTGTTAGTCTGACAGGCTTACCTTTATAGATGACCTGGCCTTTCTCTCTAGCTGTCTTTTAACATTTTTTCTTTCATTTTGACCTTTAAGAATTTGAGGATTATGTGTCTTGGGGATTATCTTCTTGTAGAGTATCTTACTGGGGATCCCTGCATTTCCTGAATGTGAATGTTGGCCTTTCTAGCTATGTTGGGGAAGTTCTCATGGGTGATATCCCAAAATATATTTTCCAAGTTGGTTCTATTCTCCCCATCTCTTTCAGGTACGCTAATCAGTCATAGACTCAGCTTTGTTCATTCCTCAGTTTTGTTCATTCCCTTTCACTCTTTTTTCCCTGTTCTTGTTTGCCTGTCTTATTTCAGAAGGACAGTCTTCAAACTCTGAGATTCTTTCCTCCTCTTGTTCTATTTTGCTATTAATACTTGGGAATGAATTATGAATTTCTTGTAGTGCGTTTTTCAGCTCTATTAGGCTGATTACTTTTTTTCTCTATACTGGCTATTTGTCTGTCAGCTCCTGCAATGTTTAATCATATCTTTCACTTTCTTGCACTGGGTTACAGTATACTCCTGTAGCTCAGTAAACTTTGTTACTATTCACATTCTGAATTCTACCACTGTCATTTCAGCCATCTCAGCCTCAGCCCAGTTTTGAACCCTTGCTGGAGAGGTGATGGAGTCATTTCGATGAAGGAAGGCACTCTGGCTTTATTAGTTTTTAGCGTTCTTATACTGATTCTTTCTCATCTCTGTGGGCTTATCTACCTTTGAACTTTGAGGTTGCTGACCTTTGGGTGGTTTTTTTATTTCTTTATCCATTTGATGATCTTAAGGGTTTGATTGCGATATAAGGTGGATTCAGCTATCTGGCTTCATTTCTGGGGATTTTCGGGAGTGAACTTTTAGCTCCCAACTTCCAGACTGCGTGCTATAACTTTGGGAGACTTGTATTGAGCCCTGACTTTGTTCTCTGGCTCCTTGAGGTTTGAAGTCTACTACACCAGGAGAACTAAGGTGCAGCAGCTACAACAAAGTGCCAGTGGGTGTGGGGGTGCCTGCCTCCCTGTGAGAATTCACCACAGTGGCAGACACAAGGCAGTTGGAGGGGGGAGCAGGTAGTGACCCTGATGGAGACTGTGTATGCTGTTGCACAGGATGTGGTGTTGGTTTGGGATGGGGTGCTGGCCACCTGTGTGGGAGGATCCCTTGTTCTCTGTGCAGCATTCACACAAAAGCCGGGTGCTGGCAGGAGTGGGGCTTACTGGCTCTATGCTCACCAGGGCTTCATTTGCAATGGCAGTCTGCAGGGGTTGGGGGAATATTGCACTCCCACATACTGGTGGGGCAATTAAAGCAAAACCTGTCTGTGCAGACAAGTGCCAGCAAAGTGATGTGGGGAAATGCCATGGGCACAGGGAACGCTGTAGTATGGGGGAGAAAGTGTGAGGGCTGGTGCATGGCCTTAGCAGTTGCCTTGCTGGAACTCTTCACTGCTTGGGCATGGTCCACCAGCACAGAGCCATGGTATGGGCCCCCAGGGCACCCAAGACTTCCCTGTAAGCAGGTGTGGCCAGGTTGGGGCCCCAAAAGAGGCCAGCAGACTAAGGAATTCTCAGGTCGGACCAGCCCTATCTAATGTACAAGACTGCCCTGCAGAGATCAGGTTTAATAATTCCCCCAAGGGTTAATGTCTTTTATGGAACAAGTTGAGCCTAGAAAGATGGCCATCCCTGGCCGTTTCTCCACTACAGACTCTCCTGCACCAAACCTTCTGGGCACAACATGAGCTGGCCTGCTGATCTATCACTTTACTTCTCTCCTGGGGGGCTCAACCCCAGAAAAATGTGGGTCAACAATCACTCAGTATAATCAGCCCTGGTTTGTGCTGTGGGCCCAAGCCAGGGGTTCCCTGTCTGGTGACAAGAATTGGGGGGTGTGGGACCCTATTGCGGGGAGATGGATTTGCCTTCTCTCCTTGGGTGGACTGCAGCCTGTTGGAGGTGTGGATAAGGTACTTAGGGTCTTTGCTCCCTTGTTAGTCCAAGGATAGCAAGGATCTCTCCACTGCAGAGGCAGTGGCAGAGAGGCTTTCACTTGCCCCAAAAGGCTCTGTCTAGGGAGTTACTGAGTTGCTACTGGCTCAATCACTCTGGTAGGGAGTGGCTGGAGGGCCAGACCTGGAGGACCTGTCTGGTGAGGAGACAGGGGAATGGGTACCCATGTAACAGTCTGGTCACTTTTCCTTAGGGCTGCTGTGCTATGCTGGGGGTCCACTCTAGACCCTAGTCACCTCAGATTTTCTAGTACCTGGAGATTTCACCAGTGAAGACTATGAAACAGGAAAGATGGCAGCCTGCCCCTTCCTCTGGGAGCTCTGTCCCAGGGAGTTTTTTGGTGGGGGTGGATGGAGGCCCCGATTTGGAGATCCCACCTAGTAAGGAGGAATGGGATTGTGGGCCCACTTAATGAAGCAGTCTGGCCATGTTTTTGTAGAGCAGCTGTGCTCTGCTGGGGGGATCCCTTTTGCCTTCAGTTGATTTGGACTCTCCAAACCCCAAAGGCCATAATGGCTAAGTCACCACAACAGCAGAGATTGGTGGTCTGCCCCAGCCCCTGGGAGCTCAGTTCCAGGGAGGTGCAATGCTGTTACCAATGGCTGCCTGGAATTCCAAGCCAGTGGGTCTTATCCTGTTACATGCTGTGGAAGCAGAGCCTGCAAACCATCACTGCTCAGCTCCTTGGATTCATCCTCTTTCCTAGGGGTATGTATGGGGTTCGAATCTCCCACTTTGCCAAAGTTGCAGCTAATTTTGCTGAGATGCCCAGAAAGCCAGAGTATCTAAAGCTCCTGGGTCTCCATGCATGCATGAGTGGCTGCTTTGCTGAGACAGGTAGCTCTGTGTGTCAAACTGAAGGCCCTGGTGGGGTGGGTTCATGAGGAAGTCCCCTGACCTGAGGGTTGCAAAGATCCATGGGAGAAGCATGGGTTTCCAGGATTGCACACTCATTTCCTGCTTGCTTCTCTGGGCAGGGGGAGTTCCTCTTTGGCTCCCTGGGTGGGCCTTCACCTGGCCTTGCTTCTCTCCATTCTCCTTGGGCTGAAATGTTTCCTTGATTAGTTTCAATGTAAGTACCTGGATGTTTCGGTTGAAGGTGCTGTATTTGCTCACCCCTTCCATTCCTCTCCATGAGAACCACACACAGTAACTACTTCTAGTCAGCCTTCGTGGCCACTCTCCCCCAACCCCACTATTATTATGTTGCTGTCTATGTCTTTTCTTAGGTCTAGTAGTAATTGTTTTATGAATCTGAGAACTCCACAGTTAGATGGATGTATATTTAGGATTATTATCTCTTCTTGTTGGATTGATCCTTTTATCATTATATAATGACCTTCTTTGTCTCTTTTTTACTGTTGTCGCTTTGAAGTCTGTTTTATCTGACATAAAAATAGTGACTCCTGCTCACTTTTGGTTTCCATTTATATGGGATATCTTTTTCCATCCCTTTACCTTGAGTCTATAAGAATCCTTACCTGCTGGTGTGTCTTTTGAAGATAGGAGATATTTGGTTTGTGATTTTTAAAATCCATTCTGCCAATCTGTATCTTTGAAGTGGAACATTTAAACCATTTAATATTCAGATGTGAGGTACTATTCTAGTCATCATGTTGATTGTTCCCTAGCAACTTTGTTTTCTTCATCATGTTATTGTTTTACAGGCCCTGTGAATTTTATGCTTTCAAGAGGTTCTATTTTGGTCCATATTGACCTTTTGTTTCAAGATTTAGAATTCCTTTTAACATTTCTTGTCAGGCTGGTCTGGTAGTGACAAATTCTTTCAGCATTTGCTTTTCTGAGAAAGAAATACTTTATGCTTCTTTCATTTACAAAACTTAATTTTACTGAATATGAAATTTTTGGCTTAGAGTTATTCTGTTTAAGGAGGATAAAAATAGGACCCCAATCCCTTCTGGCTTGTAAGGTTTCTGCTGAGAAGTCTGCTGTTAATCTGATAGGTTGTCCTTTGTAGGTTATAATTTTGTCTCACTGCTCTTAAAATTATTTATTTCATGTTGACTTTAGATAGCCTGATGACTATATGCCTTGGTGATGACCTTTTTACAGTGTATCTCTTAGGAGTACTTTGAGCTTCTTGTATTTGGGTATCTAAATCTCTAGCAAGCCAGAGAATTTTTGCCAATTATTTTCTCAAATAAAATTTTCAAACTTTTTGCTTTATCTTCTCCCTCAGGAACACCAATGATTCTTAGGTTTGGAAATTTTATATTATCACATATTTCTTGGTGACTTTGTTCATTTCTTCTGATTCTTTTTTCATATTTTTATCTGATTGGGTTAATTCAAAAGCCTACTCTTTGACCTCTTAATTTTTTTCTTCTACTTGATCTAATCTACTGTTAAAACTTTCCAGTGAATTTTGTCATTCCTTAAATGTGTCTCTCACTTCTAGAAGTTCTGACTGTTTTTTCCTTAAAACATCTATCTGTTTAGAAAATGTTTTGTTTATATCCTGAATTTTTAAAAAAATTTCCTTATGTTGGTTTTCACTTTTCTTTTGTATCTCCTTGAGTAACTTATTAATCAACCTTTTGAATTCTTTATCTGGTATTTCAAAGATTTCATCTTGGTTTGGATCCATTGTTGGAGAGCTAGTGTTATCTTTTGTAGATGTTATAATACGTTTTTTCATATTGCCAGAATTATTTTTCTGGTTCCTTCTCATTTGGGTAAACCATTTCTTTTCTAATTATTTTTGAATTTATTTTTCATTAGAGTGTGAGAGCTGGTGGTTTCTTCCTTTACATCATACTATCTGCACACATGCACATTGAAGGATGACCCAGGACTATGCTTTTCCATTTTAAATCAATTTCTACCATCTTGGCAGCCTGCTTTCAGGGAGTCTGAAGTACTGTTACCTCTCTGCCTTTCTAGAAGTCTTCATTGGCATTCAGAGACTTAACTCTCCAACTGATAGGCCTGAGGCTATGATTATAAAGTTGTTTCTGTCAGTGCAAGCCACCACTACCTGCTCTTGTGGTTCTTTTAACTTCTATTTCTTCTGTAATGTGTCTCCCCTTATTAGTGGGAACCCAGGTCTTTTTCATCTTACCAGTCTCATGTCTCCTTCCTAGAAGCTGGAGATCGTCCCCACAATTCTCACTCTTAAAAATAGTCCATCCTTTTTAAATTTTTCTCCAAGTCATTAGCATCTCTTTTCAATGACGTTAGCTTTTACAAAAGACAGTGAGAGCAGTTGGTCTCAAGCAGCTTTTGTTTTGTCCCCTAAAAATGAATATTTTTGACAAGGAAATTCAAAGGCCTTAGTATCTACTTGGAAGAGGGATAAAAGGAGATACAGAAGGGACAGATACAAATTAATATCTCAGAAAATTCTGTATCTAAAAAATTTGGAGCTTCATGTAGAAAAGGAAAAGAGAGAATATCCTGTTCTGTGACTTAGTGGGGACCAGGCCAGGCATGGGTCAGGATTTTAGGTCTGTGATGATAGCACAGAGAGTTCTGAGTTCTTACATCACTGTGCCTGATGCCAGAGGGAAAATGTTAGAAAATCAGCCAAGGTGATTTACAAGGTCAAAGTATTACAGTGTGTCTGAGTCTAAGGATTAAAGCTAGTGTTCTTAAGAGAAAAATTTGAGTCTAAGAACCAAGTAAAACAGATGTCAGTATATTAACAGTATGGTATAGTTGGTTGGAACAAAAAAGTTCCAGAGATATAGGTTAGCGCTGATGAAGGCGGCAATCCCATTTTTCCTTTTTATTATGAAGACATTTTTAAAAAGTCCAAGGTGAAGAGAGCCTACTGTACATCTGTGTCTTGATTTCATAGAGCTCGGAAAAGCAAGTAACCCCATTTCGTTGCAATGTAGGCCCTTGATACCAGGTATCGTAGTGGCTATCAAACACGTAGGTGTTAATGGACTTGTGAGTCCATAGATGGGAAAGAGTAATGAAGATCTGACTGGTCGATACCTGTCTCTAGGCTTGCTGTCTTATGTGAACCTAACACCGGCCTCTACAATCAACTCGCACAAGAAATACTCACAAGTGTTTAGTTTGAATGGTGATCATTGCATTAAATAAAATATTCTAAATGAGGTGGTCTATGTAAAGCCTTCATACCTGGTAAAAATAGATAATCAATGTTCTTATATTAAGCATAAGAATGTATTAGAGAATGTACAAAGCAGCTGTCCAAGACCTTGTTAGGAGAAAATAAGTTCAGGAACTTTAGTTCATTGAAAGTGATTTTTCTGGTACAGAATCTAATACCTAGAAGGAATTATGGAGACAAAATTACAAAGCCCGGTACTCAAAACCAGAGTACCAAGGTAAAAGCAACATCAGTAGCAAGGCCTATTATAGAGGCAGCATAATTGCTCCCTGATCCAGAACATGAGACACTCCTGTGACCTAGAGGTATGAGCCAGGCCAGTCCAGCATCTTGGAAATGTCTGCGCCTCTGATGAAATAAGTGGTCCCACCTACAAATGCTAGGGGGACATGGTGTGTGAGAACCTGGAGAACCAATCTAGTCACATACAGTTTTTTCAAAGAGGATAGAGAGTATCACTTGGAGCCTAAGAGTGCTGATATGTCAATTTAAAAATAGGTTTGTCTTACACCAAAATATCCAAAAGGAATGTAATTTTACTTCTAATCAGAAAAACTTGACAGTAAAGAGAAACACGCATGTACTCATATACAAAATGGCAGCTATGCTTCTGACAATAAAGTCCTTAAAAACTTTTTTAAATTGAATTTTTAATGTGGTTAACTGAAATAATTCTCAAATTCTCAAAAAAATGTTATTACAAATTATCTCCCCAGACAGTTACATTTATCTTGCACTAAAGTTGCTTGATAGAAATGTTGGGGCATATATAGAGGGCTACATTAAAATGAGGAAGTAACGACCGCATCTTCTAGAGTATTTTAACCTTGACATAGCCACATTTGTTCATTTATACAGATGTGGAATCATAGATCGTCATCTAGCAAAATAGACAATATTTTCATTTATCCATTTATTCTAGAAATTCTTATGCAGCACATTTTTTATTCTAGGCATGGAGAGTACAAGAATTACAATTTATATTTTTGGCCCTTAAGAAGTTAACAGTCTGGTGGAAAAAACAGGCACAGAGAGAGAGCAGCATTAATACAAAATAGCATGACAACTGCAGGAAGAGAAATACGCACAGGAAGCACTCAGGATGGGAAGATCCCAGTTTTAGGTTCCAGGAAGACACCTTTTAGGAGGTAACACTTGAGTCTAGAAGGGTGAGTAGGACTAAAGCTGGGAAACCAAAGGCTCCTTAGCACATCAAAGCATCATTTATAGAAAACAGCAAAATAGCGAGCATATTTCTATTGTTTTTTCAATGTTAATATTACTAAAGTCTCTTCACACAATAAATATTCACTGGTGGTTATTACATGCAATAAACCATGCTAAATGACCTTTTAAGTATTCTAAATTAAAACTGTTAAACCATATAAATTATTGCTTGGAAAACAGAGAGTCTCTAAGAGCTGAATGCAACAATAAAACTTGGCCATATATATATATATACACACACACACACACACACACACACACACACAGCTACTAGAATTACAGAATATTTAACATTGAAAAGAACATAGCAGAAGAAGCAATGAAATGTATGTATTTTGCAATCATGTTCACTTATCTCAGTTAACCACTTAAAAAATTCAGTTTTTATTTTGAGAATTTGCCATTGTGTTCACTTATCTCAGTTAACCACTTTAAAAAATTCAATTTAAAAGCTAACAGTTGAGATGATACACAACACAATCTAAAGAGTTTGAAAGAGCCTCATTGAATAATGAAGTTTATGATGGCTTTAGCCAAACAAAATAAACCTACAGGCAACAATAAAATAATTTTCAAATTCTTCCAAATAAATAGTAGAATACCATGAAGAACATCTTAAAACCTCATGGTTCCATTAAAATAGAAAACATTCCAGTATATGTGGGTCTTCAGATAATATGGGTTAAAATAATTAAAATATAAGTGATATGTAACTCTCAAAAGATAACTGAATGTCTTAGATAATAGAAAGTAAGTAAAATCAAATTTAAACTATACAAAATTAATTTACCCCTTCAAATCAAGGATATGTAATTTGTAATATACTATTGAGAACGGTGAGGCAAATATACAATTTTTACTGAAAGTAGTTCTCCTAACCCTCTTCCTGCCTTGGCCCCATTCCCACTCATACAGAACTTAAAAAAATTTTCCTGGATTTGGGCCTGGACTGCAACAGGCTTTATGTATTAGACAACCCAAGGAAACCTGAATGCAGAGTGTAGAGTGACATTGTGTCTTCTCTGTGACGATTTTCCTTCTCTGCATTATAACTCCAGCTCTGTAGCTTCCTGCTTTGAAATCTTACATTCCCAACTTCTTCCCACACAGTTCTCTTTGATCACTTTTTTTTTTTGCCATCAACACCTGATCCTAGACCCTTTTGTCTTCCTTTGAATTGAGCAGCATAGTGCTATAATAATTTAAAACGTGGCTTTAGCTATGAAATAAAGAGAGTCCTTTCTTCAAATGAAACAGAGCCTTAACATACTAACATCCCTATGACCCATGATTAAGTTTTGCCTACCATAAAAATTAAATAAACAGTGTAGGTGTTTATTTTCAAAAGAAAGACAAAAGGAAACAACTCAAGAGCTCCTGGTTATGGGAGAGGGGAAAGGCCAATAGTAAAATAGTGAAATTTCACAAGAATGGGAGGCAAGAAAGTCGAAGTAGACTTCCATTTATTTCAGATTTTTTCCCAGGAAGAGCCCTGGGTGTTTGAGCCTTGCAAGGCTTTCATTCTGGGTGTTCACAGCTGTACTGAGCTCCTGCTTGGTCCCAAGCTTTGTTACAGGCACTAGGCCATGCCACAGTGAACAACAAGGCTGCAAGATCAGCAGGCCAAATATGTTTATTTCCACTTAACAGAAAGAGAACCCAGGGAGCTTGCCCAAGTGATGTTCCTGAGGTTCTTTGGTTCTTTTGACAGAACTGCATCAAGAATGAACTTGTCATTTCTGACAGCATAGATAAACCTGGAGAGAACTGTTAAGTAAAATAAGCCAGACACCGAAAGACCAATATGGCACAATCTCACTTACGTGTGGAATCTCAAAAAGTTAAACTCAAAAGTAGAGAGAGTAGCATGGTGGTTACCAGGGGGGTTGGCAACCCTCTTGGGTGGTTACCACGGGGGTTAGGGAGTTTTTGGTTAAAAAATACTAAGTGTCAGTTAGATGGGGGAAATGTTTGGGAAATATGTAGCATGTGTACTATAGTTAATAACAATGCATTGCATTTTTGAAAACTGTCAAGAGAGTAGATTTTGAGGGTTCTCACCACAAAAAATTGATAAGTATGTACAGTGATGAGTACGTTAATGGGCCAGATTTAATCATTCCACGATGTATGAATATATCAAAACATCATGTTATGCCTTATGAATATATAAAATTTAAAAAAATAAATACTTCACTATATACAATAAAAAATATAATTCAGAATTTCTCATTGCTCTTTGTGAACTGTAACTATAATTTAGACCTTAGACATATGATTTTTATAAGGCATCGTCATAGTTTCTTCCATCCTGTATCCATTTATCTTCGCTTCTGTTACTGCAATATTGCTCTTCAACATTTTTATCTGTCCTTTCCTCGATTTTCAAGTACCTTTTGCACTTTGCACTGATATTGTATGTTTTGCTCAATCGTTTAAAATATGTAGACCCAGTCATAAATTCCCATGATAATCTCTACCCTCAGCATGTTGACCACGATGCCAGGAAGGCAGGAGGTGTGCCAGCACATTGCATAAGGTACTTGATCATGTGATCGGATACTGTGGCATAGGACAAAGTGAAGAGAGGAAGCCCCAGGAACAAGGCAAAGGGGAAAAGGAGAAATCACAGAACAGCTACTACATTGCACTGGAAGCCAAACAGATACAACCATGCTGTTATAGTTTGCTGGCAGAAAGAGGTTTCAATAAAACTCTGAATCTAATCATGTCAAAGTTATTAGAGCACGTGATCCCATGATCAAAAGCAAGAAATAGACACATATTTTGCAACACAGAGCATGCACCCTGAATTTAGGATCTCCGTAGAGGAGCTAGGATATACAAAGCTGCAGTGTGTGTGTTTGTGTGTGCGCGCACATGCGTGTGGCGAGGGAGGGCGTCTGGTGACCTCATTGATGTTGTTTGTACTTCATTTTTATCCGAAATTCGTTGTGGGTTTTGTCCCAAACAATTATAGGATGTTCTTTCATACAGTCTCTGAAATAACCCTTTTGAAAAATTGAAAGGAAAGGGACTCCCCATTCAGACTGAATTTTTCCTATTTTACACACCATTGTCTTCTGATCACCTTCAAAATTACTTTCAATTATCTTTACATATTTGGCAAAAAATGAGTGCTCAGTACACTACTTCTATATACAACAAACATTAGAAAATGACCGTGGTAAGGGGTACTTGAGAAAGGTACTAAGGTCTCTTACCTGTTTCTCCTCAAAGAGCCTGAAGATTATAATATTTAAAAAAATAATCTCTGTTGTCAGAAGCTTTACTGTTATCAGTTATCTGTACCCACGACTTTGTAAATAGTGTTAGTATTACAAAAAGAGACATTCTGGGAATGAGGTATTCAAACAATGTTGGAATTTAGGATTTAAACAGATTCTGTTTATTTGCAGCTTGATTTCTCTAGGAAGGAAATGTGTTCTCTTTTCATTTACATAATCTTCCAGTTAAAAGACAGTTGTTCATAAGCCATTCTGCTTGCTCTCTCCATCAAGTTCTTGGGCTTGAAAACTAGTTTTTTGTCAAGGCTGTATAAATCTTGTATTTTGTAGATGATTCGTGAGAGAAAGGTACGAGGATAAAACTGATCCACATCTATGAAGGCAATGATTTGAGGTACTATTTTGTATAAGTCTATGAGGAATCTTCAATTACTTAGCCAACTCCCCCCCCAAATTAAATGAATACTAATTTTAAACTGAAGTAATACTCATAAGATAGTTGTAAAAAACAATAGAATATGCTTGTGAGACAATGTCAGTTCTATTTCTTATACTAGCATGTGTAAATAAACATTTGCATTTTTATTGCTATACTCTTACATAAACTAAAAGTGTAAATATAACCTAAAGTGATAGTTTCTTGTAATAACATTCAAACCGTTATCTTTATATTGTGCTTCAGTTGTGATTTTCCATTTTACATATTAATTGATTTTATTTTCTCTATAAAGTTGAACACATTCTTTATAGATAATTAGGCAAATAATTAAATGGATTTAAATAATGTATTCCGCTATCTAAGAATGCTCACTTAATTACCTTTGTATCTTTCCTTCCAGTGAGATATTTATTATTATTTGAGAGTGGCACTTCACAAAGAGCAACTATTGCATAGCATCAAAATATTTTTTAAAAGTTATTAAAATTTTGAAGGGATCATAGATTTAACAGTTGTACTTCCTAAATTCATCATGACAGTCTGATCCTCTTCATTCATTTAACCTTTGCTTTTGCTGGATTCACTTTTTTATTTGATTGGGGGAGAATTTTTTCTGATGTTCCAAATACCTTTTACTCTATTGCATTTTGTCTACTATTCCTAGATATTGATGATAGCAAAGATGATAGCAACTATCTGCAGAGCATAGTGAAAAATCTTTGATTAGAATTTCAGGCCTTTTGTGCATCTCAAGTTCAAATTTATGTAGTGATGAGTTCAAGACCAAGTTTAAAATCCATACAGTTACAATCTAAACTGTCAGGGCCCAGGATTCTAACACCTTTCATTTATATATGAGAAAATGTGAATTGGGTGGTGTGGGTCACACCTGTAATCCCAGTGACGTGGGAGGCTAAGGGAGGAAGGTGTTGAGCCTAGGAGTTGGAGACCAGCCTGGGCAACATAGTGAGACCCCATATTTACAAAAAAGTAAAAATAAAAAAACTTAGCTGAGCATGGTGGCACATTATGTCTGTAATTTCAGTGACGGGAGTCTGAGGTGGGAGGATCACTTAAGCCTAAAAGGTCAAGGCTACTGTGAGCTATGATTGCACCACTGCACTTTAGCCTGGGTGACAGAGTGAACCCCATCTCACAAAAAATGTGATCTTTGGTCTCAAATGTTAATTAAGGCAGCTGAGCATTGAGAAGTCATTTGAGTGACAGTGTTCAGAAAATATCTGACAGTGTATGACAGATTCATGGATAATCTGTTAGACAGTTATTCCCCATTCAGAACTGAAGTTGTAAGAGTAAAAACAACTGACTACCAGGATAAGGAAGGATATTATAATCAAACTAAATTTTGACACTCGGTATTGGTTGGTCTAGGAACAAGGATAAAGAATAATGCCTGGATGATAAATAAGATAGCTTCGTCATCTAGCCAATAATCTGCACTGTAGTGCTCTTTACATGAGAGAGTTAATGAGGCTTAAATGAAATGGTTAATGTGTTAGCTCTTTGACTGCTAGTCAAATACATTATTGGGCACCTGCTCCTAAACACAGTGATGACTGCAAAGCCATAATCATTTCTCTCCAGGGGCTTCTATTTTAGTGGCTAATGATAAGTATAAGGTGTAATGGAGGCGTAGAAGTAGTATGGGTACAAGAATAGGCATAAACTGCACGTTGAGGGAACATAAGCCCTAAGTTATGCTTTGGGCATAAAAACTCAATGTGGTCAAAAGACCAGGAGTCTGATGAAGTCAGCTTCTAATTGCTGTAGAATCCAGAGCAAAGCATTTAGTTTTATGTGTGACTTGAGTTGGCTGTATTAATTTGCATTTGTTTTGAATTAATTTATGCATGTGTCAGTCTCATTTTTTATAATCCCAACTCATCCAAAGGTTTTCTCAAGAGTTAGCCTTATCTAGAAAATCTGTACCAAAGAAGTCACAAAGAATGGCTCAACATTGGAGAGGATGCTGTGATCTAAAGGAAAAGATATGACAGATCGTAAGAAATTATTATGAACAACCATATGCTAGCAACCTAAAGGAAATGGATACATTACTGGACATGTGCAATCTACTAAGACTGAATTATTAAGAAATAGAAAATCTGAACACATCTGTCTCTCAGTTGCCTGTACTGGTTCCTAAAAACACATTTCATTGCATTACATACTGAAACAATTTATTCAATCAATTTCATGGAAAGCCTTCAATGTGACGTGCCCTAAGATGAACAAGGGTAAAACTGGCTAACACTGAGTCGTGACCTGCAAATAACTATGCCAAACCTCCAAGGGAATTTATATTATAATGTGGCAAAGCTTCTATTTAGCATTAAGGCAATGGAATAGAGTTCTTATTTGAGCTACCATCAAGAAAAGTAGAGGTGACAGTTTTGAACTCAGTGTTGATATGATCTCTTTGATCCTGCAGATATTTTAACAGTACAACTAGCGCACAGTAGCTAAAGAAATCCAATCAGTTTCTTCTGGGTTGTGAATTGGCATGCATGTAATACAAACATAAAATTTAGTGACTGTTTTTTCCTAGTGACTTCTGACCTTGGTCATTGCAATTCTTATCTAATCTCTGATTTAGCCTCCAACTTCCAATATTCAAATATCTGTTTATTTTGTGTCTGTCCTCTATGTTAAGGCTTTTAGGCTGAATATATAAAAGTGATTTACTGCCCAAATGGCAAAATGTGGATAAACACTGAAGCTGGGGTATGATCACCTGGGCTCATTATATCATTATCTCGATTTTCTAAAATGTCCACAATATAAAGTCAAAAGACAAAAAATAATAATAAAAGATATTTTTAGATAGTGTCTTTATGAACAAAATAAGTATAAAGTTGACTTTTAACTGTACAGGAAGAAAAGTTTACAGAAAGACTGAGCAGGCCTAACTGCTTCTGCTGTCCCTTAAAAAACACAGATATTACAAGTATTTTCTGCTTTATGAATTTTGCTTGCATTTAATCCTTTACATGAAAGACAATCAGTCTCCTTATTGTCTTACTGAAAGAAAATCTCCAGGAAACTTAGAAAGTTTCCTGGAAGAAGCAATGTCATATAAACCTTAATCAAGACTTAGACCTTGAAATGTTAGCTTCTTAATTCACCCATTTCTATATTGTGGTCATTGTTATTAACTTAAAATTTAAAAGGTCTGTGTTTCATTTTTAGTACATCACTTCTGGCAGGGGCCAGATGTTTCCTTTAGACTGGGTTACAGCTTCTTATATGCTTTCTTTTTCTCTTAAAATATGTACCTACCAATAGCTTCCATGTGGTCGTTTGCAGGACGTTACAGTATAGAGTCCTTGAACTGGCAGCTTGGAATAATGTCTCAGGGGCAAGGAAGGAAACTCTAAGGGAAAAGTGTGAAAAGGGAAAGAGGAAAAGACAAACACATTATGTGGAGATACCAAATGAAGCTAAGAAAAAATTACACAACACACTCCAACTTGCTTTACTGTGATCTCCATGCAAAAAAAAAAGTCTTGTGGGGGGAAACATTTCAATCTGCATTGTAAATATAGCTTAGTATTCAGGTAAACTTTTGATAATTGTCTTCTATTAATATAGCTGATATTTCCATGGCTTAATATTCTCTTTGTACTATCAAAATTTTCTATTATGTATCATTTAAGGGGAAAAGCAAAAAACCCTGACAATGTTATTCACTGTAGTTCTGTTTACACTGATATAAACAAAACAAAATATATAACTTCTAGATAAAAAGCAAACTAAAAATATTAGTGAAAGTCCCCAACCCTAATTTTAGGAGCTTCCAGAATTGCTTACAAGTGTGTTCTGAAATGCAAAAGATGTTCAAGTTTATGGATCAATTAAGAAATTAGGATAACAAACCAGAATTATAACCAAGTATTAGTGTATAGTTTACATACGAATTTTGGTTAGAAACATTCCATCAAAGATAAAAATTCTGTATCACATCTACAGACAGAAAGGCAAGGGTTAATATCACTAACTGAGCTCACTTATTTCAGGAATCTATGACTACAGTTCCTAATTTTGATAATATATCAAACAAGTATGAAGAGAAAATGTATAAGTTTTCTTCATCATCTAAGAGATATAGCAATGAATTATTAAATGGCTATTTGAAATGTATCTCACACACAAATATAAAAATATCTTATATAATATTATTAAGTCTTAGGTTTTATGCTAAATATGTTTCAGTTTTGATAGAATTGGAATCCCTTCTCCTATACCCTTATATTTATGACTAATTTCTGGCTATATGTTGTTTCACCTCCTGAACGATGGACATGACCACTGATTATAATCTGAATTCAGTAATAGCATACATGAACTTGGCATGGCCTCCTCTGTCTTCCTCTAATTGTAAACTGTTATGAAGAATATACAATATTTGCTAAAATAAAAGTATTTCTTAGAGGTACCTAGATCATATCCCCAAAATATATGGCAAAACATGTTCAATTTATAACCTTAGAGTTCCATGGTAAAGTATACAAATCTGGCAATTTAACGCCATTTTGTGAATAAGGAAATGGGAGATCATGGAAAATAAGGAATTGCAAATTTAAACTAATAATAATAGAAACATCAAGGCAAAAGGTAGCACAGGTGCCTTGAATATCATTCTAAGGTTCTTTTTTACAAATCTGAGACACTTAAGTGTTCAAGGAGAGTTGAAACTAACAATGCAAAGAGCAGTTATAAGCCAAGACATGCCAAATGTGAAGAGAATGAATCTTTGCACCAACCTTTCCTTCATACCTTTTCAGTATCTCCCCCAATTCCTACTGAATGGATACCTTGGCCAAGCATTTAACATTTTCTGTGATATTTCCTCAGTTTTCTTTTTCTTTTTTCCCAAATTTGATAATCATTTCCTACTTCTTGAGTTGGCAGAGCTTCAGGCAAATTGAATGCCTCTCTATTTACTGTGCCTATCCCATATGTTTAAGGGCCTCTAAGTCTTTTTTTAAACTGTTTGCTCTGCCTAGAAGCTCATTCCTTTCCCTTTCCCCATGTTCAAATACTATAATTTTGCAAAGCTTTACATTGTATCCTGTTATCTCTCCATTTCCCGATCTCCTTCTGAGATCTCAAAGCAAATTATGTATGCATATCTTATGGTTTAATAATTAGCAACTTTGTATTACAACTATCATCTATCTATTATTGTAATACAGTTTTTCCCAACCACTGGTTTCCAATATTAGGGATGAACAATAACAAAAATGGTAAATGTATCTGTTTCCATTTCTATTTTAAAATCAATTTGGGCTCTAACTGCTTAAAAAGGAAATCAGCAGTTTGAGATCCTCTTAGTGGTTGTCAAATGAGCACACATTCAATTTATCAAACTGAACACTCCTAGTATAAGGAGACCTTCAAACTTGATTCAATTTTAAATCATTATTATTTTTAAAGAGCATTGGTTAAAGGTATTTACCAGTATAAGTATATTGAAAACCACAGATGAAAGTAGAGAAATCTCTCTATCTGGAAATTTTCAACACCATCTTTATTGGATTTGAAAATTACATTCAGCTCATTAGTATTCCAACAAAGCAAGAAGTATTGTCTCTGGTATTTCAAAACCGATTATCAAAAAGAAAATGTAGTGTGTGTGTATATATATATATATGTATGTATGTGTGTATATATATATATATGTATATATATATATTTAATGTTTTATTTATTGGTATAAAAATAATTCACATGATGGAGAAGTATGTTTATTAAGCAGACTGCACCATCTTTCTTATCTCATAATTAAGAAATTAAATACTACAAATATGAAAAACAAAATGACACAATTTAAGGTGTGAAATACAAAAATTCAAATAGCAATTAATGAATGAAGTGTTTATCTATATTTGACAACCAGAAAGGTGGTTACATTTCAGCTTACTTAACACTATATATTTGGTACTAAAACACAATACATTAAAAGTATAATTATTAGCTAATTATTTCATAGTAAAATGTATTTGTTAGTATGAAAAATCAAATTTAGCTCTTCATTATGGGCATCATTAAAGAATACACAATCTTTAACAATTTACTAATATAATTAAAAATCTAACTTTACCTTATAATATTAAAAATGAATAAAATATTTTTAAGCACTAGAGGGTTTATATATAAATATAAAAATGGGCCACAAGTCAGAAAATGTTTGGAAAGATTAGTTGATAGTAAGAATAACTAAAGACTAAATATAATAAATGCTTTATACTTACTGAGAAACGTAATATATCAATCAATAAACAGATGAGTAAATACATGAAGTGGAAGGAGAAAATAGCCGTGAGGTCGTCCTCTAGAAGGACAATATCTGGCTAGCAGCCAGCAGGGAAGGAGAACCTCAGTCTTACTACTGTAAGGAACTCAATTCCGTCAACAATCTTGTGAGCTTAAAAGAGGACCCTAACTGCCAAATCAGAATTCAACTCAACCAAAACTTCATTTTAGTCTTGTGAGACACTGAGAAGAGAATCCAGCCTTTCCATGCCCAACTTCTGACACAGAGAACTATGAGGTAGTTAATGGGTAAGACTTTAAACCACTCAGTTTGTGGTAAGTTCTTATCCAGCACAGGAAATGAATACATTAAGGGTGCTGGTTTTTTTTTTTTTTTTTTTGCTATTCATTCCTGTCATTTTGTGTATCATAACAAATAATTTTAAGCTATGTATTGGACTATAGATTTTTCATTCCTCACAGATATTAGTTCATAGAATTAAGGTTCATTGTTAAACTCTAAACATTTTTCATTGTGAATTAATATGATAAGTAAATGTATGAGAAGTAGTTTATTCAACTGGCCAACAGATATTGCTGGTGTGTTTTCTGTGAGCTGAGTGGTCTTCTAAGCAGCGTGGATATGGCAGTAATATGGCAGTGAACAAGACAGTAAAACATCCCTGGCCTCAAGGAGCTTACATTTTCATGTGAAAGACAGATACTAAAGATTAAAAATACCAAACAAACTAATGTGCAAGAAAATCAGGTAACATAAATAGATAAATGCAGTGAAGTAGGTTAGATGATAAGGTATAATGTGAGGTTATTTGAAATAGTGGCTAAGTGAAGACAGGGGAGCAGAACCAGCACACAAATGTCTGGGGCAAAGGATTCTAAGTAGACTGAACAGCCAGTGCAAGATTCACAGATGGAATATAGTTTGCGTTTTCCAGAAGGGGCAGAGTATTTTGGTAGAGTGCATAAAGTGAAATATGGTAAGAGATCAGGATGGAGGACTAGTTAAGGGCCAAATCATGTGAGGTGTTACAGATTTTGAATATTTGAAGATAATCTCTACTTCTGAACCCTTTATTAGAATGCTTTGATGACATTGCATAATTTAATATTCATCTTCTTTTTTTTTCTTGAGACACTCTGTTGCCCAGGCGAAGTGCAGTGACACAGTCACAGCTCACTGCAGCCTTGACTTCTGAGGCTCAAGTGATCCTCCCATCTCAGCCTCCCAAGTAGCTGGTACTACAGGCGCATGCCACCACATCTGGTGAATTTTATTTTTTGTAGATACAGGGTCTCGCTATGTTGCCGGGGCTGGTTTCAACCCCTAGCCTCAAGAAATCCTCCCACCTCGGCTTCCCAAGGTGCTGGGATTACAGGTGTGAGCCATTATACCCTGGCCTAATGTTGAACTTTTATAAAGACCTACTTATGAAGTTATCTTAGAGTTTAGTGCGTGAAGAAATATGATGTCTTCAGAAGGACTGCTACATTTTCTTGTATCTGATGAGAGCTTTGAAACACAATGCAGTTCCTTTGTGGTCCTGGCTGCCAGGAGACACCAAGCTTGAGCTCTTATGAACTAACAGTTTTTAGCTAAGGTTCCGGGGAAATTCATCTCCTCTCCTTCATGACTATCTTCTTTGTTATTTTTTTATGTCACCATTGATTTTATGTTGTTCACTGCTATTTCAAATGCCTTTGGAAATAAGTATAATTAAAAAAAATCAATAAAATCACCACATTTGCCAATCTGGAATCTTTCTTTCTAAAACTATGATTCATATGAAATCCATTTATTAAATAATTGTTTTATCTCTGGGAATTACCTGTTAAATTAAATGAATAAGCTCTCAATTATACCAATGAGGTTAAATATGTTGCTAAGTATGATAAAATAAGGTTGAAATGGACAGGTAAAATAAAGACTGATATATAATATTATGGGAGGTCAATAGAGGAGGGTATTTGCTGGCTAAGGGGAAATGAAGGAGACAGCACAGATATAAGGTGCCTCCACTGCATCTTAAAGTAAGACCGCTGTGTGCTACTCAGTATGGTAATGCTTGCTGTACACTGCACAGTACTAAAGGGTGTCATCCATATTACATATTATCAAATAGTATCCAATTTGATACAATATATGATCAAATATACAATATTGTACAGCAAGCATACTTATAAATATATATCACATATGATGCATCATACATATGAAGTAATTTTTAAACATGGAAATATCCATTAATTTAGATTTGATTTGACCAGGTTGGATATCAGACATGTTATTATTTTTTCAGTGCTTCAAGTATACATACCTTGTTAAGCATCACTGAATCTAGAGAGGAACATTTAATGGAGAATGGAAAATTCTAGATATAAGAACTATTTGAAGCAGTGAGAGATGAAAAGTGAGAATGCAGGGACAATTTCATTGAAGAACAGATGATTCAAAACAGAAACAATAGGTGAGGGCCTTAAATACTTATCTGAGGAGTTTGAAGCCCCTTATCTGGGCAATGAGGGTTATTAGTGTTTTATCTTAAATAAATCAAAGAATCTAATTTGTGCCTTAGAAAGATTAATCTGATAAATGAGAAGGGAACAAATCTTCATGCAGGAAGATCAAGTAGGTCATGTTGGCAATGGTCAACGTGGTGGTGATTGAAACCTGACTTAAGTAAAACACAGGAGACAAATAGAAAAAAAAATATGGTGAAGTTAAAACTGTTAGAAATTGGAAGATGATTGGGTATACGGGGTGATAGTTTCAAGCTGAGTGACAGTAAATATGGTGATGAAATGTATGGAGACTAAGAACACAGACTTAGAGATAGGGAGGGGGAGATGTGTGTTTAAGGCACCTGAGTGGTGACAGCCACAGAAGGTTGACATTAGTTACACACAGAGAGTCAGTCACGCCAGAGTCTCCAACAGTTCAAGGCCTAGATCCATGGAGATTCCGTCCAAGTCTGGCCATGTGAGGCACCATGACAGTGAAGTAAATTACTTAACTTTTCTAAGCCTCTATTTAAATTGTAAAGCAGTAAATATTAGTATCATCCCCAAGAGTTCAAAGAAATTGAGATAATAGACCCTGGACTAGTATGTAGAAAAGCCTTAACAATGCTAACTAATTTTAAAATTAGGATAAAATTTAGGGGTCAAAAATTAAAATTTGGAATTAATTGTGCAGAGGTGCTAAACTAGGCCCACAGGGAAAAATGCATTATCAAGGAAGAGAAGATGTAGGAAGAAAAGAAAAAATACAGCCTAGACCTTGATGGATACCTATAACTTAGAATGCAGGCAGAGCAATGGGAACCCAGAGATAGACAAGGAAACAACAGCCAAGAGGTACCTTTCTAATCTTTACATTAAAAGTTAGCCAAAAGCGAAAGAGTGATATATGAAGTGTGTTTTAGGGTCTGGAGGTCTCAATTGCAGAGCTTTGCTAGAACTTTTCAATCTACCTCAGGACCATCGTACTTAATCCTCCCATGTTTTTCTCTAAGAAAGAGGATGGAGCTGCAGTTCACTAGATACAGCTTTGTACAATGGTTGTGAAAAAATTACATTAATCGTTGTTCGACTCTTGCTGATTACTATATGATAATTTCAAAACAAAGTTTTGTAAACATAAAGTGCTACAGCATGGAAGTAATAATGATAACAAACCAAGGCTCTGTGTCTGATTTAAAAAACAGTGGGACATATGCTTGGCTGCTACCATAATTGGCTACGAGCCTGTTGTTTTTTTGCACTGGAAGAGGGACTTTATGTCCTGTGGATATTATTTGTTCTTGGTCCATGGGGACCCAAGTTTCCACTAGATTACAAGCTCTATGCACATAGCCAGATGTGTGCAAGACTCTTTCTTAAATTAGACTGTTTCTGTAAATTATGCTTAACTTTTTTCTTTTTATTATTGGGTTTCTTTTTATTTCCTTTGGTTCTTTCTCCATGAGAATTAACTAGTATCTCCCTGGACTCACAATGTCTATGGTGTCACTTGGTATGTTGTAACTCTCCCTGCCATAGCTTGTGAAAACCTCCTATGATAACCAAACTAAACAGATATATTGACGTTTCAGTATCACTGTTCACTTGTGTTCACACTGGATTCAGTTTTATTCACTCATTCACTTATTGTTTCATTCAGGAAATATCTTTTCAGCACTGCTATATACCAGTCATTTATCTAGATGTGTTTTAATGTGTTATCCAAAGAATGAGTGTTCTGGTAGGATTTAGAATGATTTCTAGAATAGTTCCCGTTTAAAGACTTCCTCAATTCATCTCATTCTCATTTCCTCATGCACTACCACCGCCACTAAACCTGTTGATGTTACTTTCTTTTTTTTTTATTGTTTAGAAATTTTTTAAAACATGTATTTTATTGCATTTTAGGTTTTGGGGTACATGTGAAGAACATGCAAGATTGTTGCATAGGTACATACATGGCAATGGCAATGTGGTTTGCTGCCTTCCTCCCCCATCACCTATAGCTGGCATTTCTCCCCCATGTTAAATATGTCTTAAATACATCCTTTCTTCTCCACTTTTTCTGCATCCTTTTTAGGCCATATTACCATTACAGCCAATCATAATTACCTGACTGATTTCTCCACCTGAATTCTTATCTCTCTTCAATCCACTGTTGGAGACTTTTTCTTTTCAATGTGATTCAGATTCAATTGTGAGTCTTTCCAGATTAAAATACTTCAAAGGCTTCTTATGGTTCCTGGGGTAAATCCTTACAAATTCCTGTGCTATCTAGCCCATCTCTAAACCTCCCGCATCATCTCTTGTTTTCCCTGTTCTCTGTCATCCAGAGACATTGGCCTTCTGTTTTCTCCTTTCAATTATCTAAACCTGCTCTGCTCCTAGCTGTCCCTGGCAGGCTTGTTGCAGTTGCTGCTCCCTTATCTTTCAATGCTTTCCTTAATTCTTCGCCAGTTAAAACTTACTCATTTTTAGATATTAGTTTATTTAGCACAATGTATATTGAGCTTGAATCTTGTATGTATATGGGAATGTATGTATAAATATGTGTGTATATATGTATATATGTATGTATATATTTGTGTGTATATACGTACATATGTTTGTATATACACATATATGTACATATGTATATACATATTGCACACACAAATATATGCATACATTCCCATATACATATACATATAATATGCATACATATCCATATAATCTAAAAAATCTAGAAATCTTATATGTATATGGGAATATATGTATACATATTTTTGTGTGTATAATGTATATATGTATGTGTATATATTTGTGTGTGTATGTACATATGTACATATATGTACACACATATGTATATGTGTATATATGTACATATGCACACATAAATATATATGTACATTTCCATACACGTATACACAAAATATCCGTACATAGGCATATATTTACACATATACATTATATATCCATATACACACATATATGTACAACATACATGCGTGTATATGTGTATGCGTATGTATAGATGTATGTATCTATTAGAGAAGCCTCTCTGATCTCTCAGTCTAGCTTGTCACATTGCAACTTTGTTTTCCTTCACTAAACAATAGCATACTTGAGATCACAAATTTTGGCTCTTTACCATTTTTTCCCCCAAAGGAGAAGCACAATACATAACATAAACAGAATCTCAACATATCTTGCTTTTGCATGAAAAATGAGTAACTGATAACCCAACCATCTTAATTTTAAAAGGGAAGAATGCTACTTTGGGGAAGTACTGTCTCCTGCAAATTCTTGACAAGGCTTTTATAATTCATGAAGATGACATTAGATTGAAGAAAATAAATAAGGATATTAATTTAGCAATAATATTTGGCTCCAAAGATTTGAAACGTTACTCCATTAAATTATTTTAATAGCATATATTTCTATTGATCTTCATTATTTTTGAAGACCAAACACAGAGTAAACATTCTTCCCTAAAGTCAGCTTTTTCAAACATATATAATGTTATTGTGTTTTTAAACTGGCAGATAAAATTGTGTGTATT
The DNA here is from genome assembly GCA_036589455.1 of Ateles fusciceps. Taxonomy (NCBI): domain Eukaryota; kingdom Metazoa; phylum Chordata; class Mammalia; order Primates; family Atelidae; genus Ateles; species Ateles fusciceps. Next base: position 5,814,133 of record JAZHEH010003404.1, on the reverse strand, counting down.
TATTGTGTAAAACATGATTTGTTTTGAAGTATACATAGATTGTAGAAGGACTAAATCTAGCAAATTAACAATATAAATTACCTCACATAGTTGTCATGTATGTGGTACAGACACTTAAAATCCACTCTCTTAGCATTTTTGAAGAAAACAACATATCTATTGAAGTCAGTTATGAGCAACAATGGCAATAAAAACTTTACCTTAATCTGATGCTTAGAATATGGACATCTCACATATGCTGTGTTAGAGAAAAGGGAGTTAAGCTAAGATTAATATTAAACCTTTGTCACAGCTCTCCTGTAGAAAAATGCTCCTAATGAAGGATGTGTTTGGGTGAAATTATTTATTCCATGCTAACAAACAAACGAGCAAACAAAAATCCCTAGAAATTACACAAATTAGCCTTCAAATATCTTTCAGAGTCTGAATTTATACTTTAGGCAAGCTGATAATTATACAAGGGCATTTTTTTCAAATACGTTTTTCATAAACACAAGTTAGCAAGGTTAATATGTAAGTATCTTGTTGAATAATACTCATTGTTTTCAAGTGGGCAGAGGGGTTTATGCCAAAATTTCTCTAGAAGGCCACAAACTGTTCCTTCCCGGTTGTGTTACAGAGGGGTTCAAGAACAGTTCACTGTTAACTCTTACACAATGGATAGAAATATACAAATGAGGGGCAAATCTTTGATTTAAAATTTTAATTTTTAAGCACTGTATTATTAATTTTAAAAGTCCTAAACACATTCAGCATTACTTATGCAGGATGAATTAAATATCATTAATAATATTTGAAGCACGCTGAATGATGGCGATAGAATAGAGAAGAAAATTATCTGAAAGCGGAATAGCACTTGGAAGACATCAGAAAAACGGTATGGGAAGTGCTGGGTAGGTGTAAAAACATTATTCTACTACTGCCTCTATATTGATGATGCTTTGCATATGTACAGATACATTTAACTACTTGTTTTGAGAAAAAGATGTTCACACAGAAATGGGAAATTCCGTGATATTGTCTTGTGAAGGACTTTCTGTCAACAACTGCTATTAGTAACAGGATTGTAGGTGCAATTTTAATGGCTTAAAGTTAGGCCAGACAACCAACTGGAAAAAAAAAAAAAAGTCCTAAGTTTCAACTGACAGCCTGTGATGAAATGTTCAGGTTTGAAGATGGTGAAGAAAACTCCTGGGGATTCCCTAGAGGGAGGGAGTCAGTGGTCTTGTCTCAGTGATTTACCACAGAGCCATCATCCTTTTTCCCCCTTCCGCCCCCCCCCCCCCCCCCCCCCCCCCCCCCCGGGCCCCCCCCCCCGCCCCCCCCCCCCCGGCCCCCCCCTCCCTCCCCCCGGCGGCCCCCGGGGGCCCCTTCCGCGCCCCCCGGGGGGTTCCTTAACACAATCCACCACTACTTTTCCCCTCTCCTTCACCACCTATCCCTATCAGCTCATGCCCAGCAGGGAGTCAACAATTTAATGATAATGCATATATAATTTGTGGAAAGGAAATACAGGATTTCCTATTCTTACTTATGGGACATAATCCATATTTGAAGATAATAGTGCTTACAATGTCAGAGGCAGTCTATGATATTTACTGTGTTCATAGGAAATAGGCATAGCTGTGTTCACTGAATTTTTAACATGGCTTCTTGCTTCTTTGATAAAATAATTTGTTTAAAACTTCCTAGTTCAAATAATAGAAAAACCCTTTACACACAGGGGACAACATTTTTTTTTCCTTAATTATAAAGGTCACATTCTGTAATATTTGGAGATATGAGATCCTATTTTTCATGCAAAGACCACCTGAACTAAAGGACCAACTCCTTGCCACCTGGTTTTCCGTCTCTATGTCGCATATCAGACCTCCAACTGGCTGAGAAGTGGCCATCAGGGCTGGCCCTCCAGGATCTGGAAGATCAAAGTCTGCTCATACACACTGGCAAGGAGAGCATGAAACACATAAATGCAAGAAATGAGAAACCTCCCTGGCTGTGGTGGTGGCTTATGGATCTTCTCTCTTTTCCTGTGTTAGGGACATAATGCTTCTGGGAATGTCTTGATGTCATAGCAGTACTCTTTAGGGACCATTTCTGTGCTTTCTCTAACTTTGTTTAAGCAACAAAAAAGTAAAAGAAACTTTGGAATTGCTCACAGGGTGGCTAATCTGATACAGATAAAGGGTGGATGAAACTCATTTTTAGCCTGTAACTATATTGTAGGATGGAAAAGAATACTTGCTTTTGAGTCAAAATTGGGTGGGTTAGCCTCTCAAATGAATCATTAATTTTCCATGTGTCCATTGTCAAAACTTATCCTTTTAGTTGCAGTTTTTTCTCTGGAAAGTGAGCCTAAAATATTAACTTGAAAGGTTTTTGGTATTTGAGGAGAATGAATTCGATGGTACCTACCTCACAAAGTGTCAGGCACATGAACAGTGCTCAATACATAGGACCTATTATTAAAATATGGTGAAAATAGTGGTTATGGTAATTTGACAAATAATCTTTCTTTGTGGATAGTGGTTACTACTCGATACAGAATAGATTTATTTAAAGAGTGGTAGCTCTAGTCTATCATTTTCCTTTAATGTCATTCTGTAAAAGAAATTTTAATTGAAAATATTTAAATATAAGGAGAGCAATATGACTTTTTTCTAGTTTCTCTGTTCACTTTGCTTTAATATAGAATTAGAGATCCTTAGTACATAAATCCTAGAAAGTAATTTAGAAATCTTGTCATTATATCTTCAGAGTAATGACTTTCATCACAGGGGCTGTTCGGGCTGAGTAGAGCTTTTATTCATGTTTACCAGAAGTCCTAAGCAAAATTTATTCCAAAACAAATATATTCTACAACTGTTCAAAAAGATTCAAAAAACAATAATTTAAACCAAAGAACTCTGGCAGTGCATGGCACTTTCTGTCTCATTAATTGAGGCAAACAAAAAATGACCAAACGACTACTGAAAACACAGAGGAGAAAAAAATACTAAGAAAGTTTACAGGGACTCACCTGCAAAAGTTACTGAAACAAAAATCTGTTGACTAAATAGTAATGAATATTCACTTTTATGTTGTTTTATACTTAAGAAAGGAAAACCTGAGCTTTTCTCTGTACTATCAGAGCAAATGGCAATCATGAAGTGAAGCACATTGATTATTAAGGATTGATTACTTGAATTTCTATATTTTATAAGTACAACAACCATCTGTTAAGGGGAATAACAGGTTCTAGCAAGGGAAAGGATTAAGGGCTTTATTTTCCTCAGCTGAAGCCCAAAATGAGTGAGCTTTTTCAAGTTAACGTTCATTTCATTTGGCTCAGGTGTCAGGGATCTATATTTATCTGGTGTATGGCGTGTGTCTGAAGTGCTGGAAGTCTCAGGATGTCAATGGCTTTCAGATGTCAAGATAACCTTAAGGATAGATGAAGGGTTGAGAAGCTGTGCCTCATTTCTGAGTTCTCAGCTGTTATGCGGTGGAAATCCTGTTTACTTTCTGCATCTCCTCCTGCAAGAGTCTCTCTGGAGCCAGTCTTGAGGTCCTACAACTGCGGAAGCAAGCTCTTCTAGAAGTTGGTGAGCAGAATGCTTTTTGTTTAGGACGTGGCTATAAATGTCTTTGTAGTTGATGCACTATCATCTAGTAAGTAGCTATTTTGAGCTCGCTAAAAAATAGTTGAGTCTGTGATGCTTCTTTTAGCATATTTGCAAGTTTTAACCAAATGGTTAAAGAAATTTGCTTTTTAACCCTTAAACCTTACATTGCCACAAGTCTCTAAATTCCATAGGATGCTATGGATTTCCAGTTGCCTATTTCACATCTTTTACTTAGGGAGCATCAGAAAACCTAAACTTCTCGTGATTTCAATGAGTGTAATTTTACTTGAAACTTTTTTTCTTTAGATTTCTTATTTCTGTGTTCTGATAGGTTTTGAAGATTAATTTTTTTCAAAAGGATACTCTAAAAATCTGACCAATTTGATTCTCCTTTTCCAGCTTGGAAAAATATTTATTTAAAATGAGACTAGAATTTGAAGCACCGTCTTTAATGGGACTCTGAAAATGTTTTTTGGCTTGCTCTCACAACTGACAAATATATTGAAGAAATAACCTAAAAGACCAATCTTAACAATTTGACTTCTAGACAGAAGAAAACAAAAGCCTTTTATACATGAAAATGACTAATCATTAGTGATCATAGAAGATTTCTTGAGTGTGGGCGTCACATATCTTTTTTGTGGGGTGGGGGGAGATTTTGTGACATAGCAGAAATTTTGTTATATGATGTGTTTCATAATATGGCTACATAAGACCAGGTAACACTGCCAAGCATGACTAAGTCGTTACTTATACAGAAAGTCAGGTTATGCATATTTTGAGACAAAATTAAAGACTGATACAAAAAAAAAGCAATTCCTTCTGTTTCTCCATCTTTATTCTACAAGCCTTGGAAATGAATTAGATAGGCTTCTTTGCCTTTACAAAAAGGTCACCTTCTTTTCTTATTTGGGGGAATGGTTGCTTGGTGCTAGACTGAATTCTGGGGAACCGCTTAGGGCTAATACTTGCAAAGGGGTAAGCTTATTGTTAACACTCCTTGAGAGAACTCACAACTCAGATGGGCTCTGTATCCCAGATAAAGAGAAATAGGCAACCTATTTTGCTTTCAGGTTTACCTGACTGAATAATAAAAGTGGATTTGTGGAGGAATATATGAGACTCACCTAATCCTGACAAGAGGAAAGAAAAAATATTTTCAAATGATTTACTACACAAATAGTAATTATTTGGAATCTGATCCTTTTGTAAAGGATAATGACAACTTGGTAATTAACTGTTCTAAGAGTTCAAGAAAGCAAACACCTGAGGATAATAAAACAATTTTCACCTGGGAAAAAGATAAGCTCTGGAACTCAAGAATTATGGTCAGGCAAAAACAAAACAAAACAAAAGCTTTTAAACTGCTGACAAATCATTGGAAATCACTGCTTAAGGCTGTAGAGTGTGATGATTAAATGAAAGGAAATGTTTCTCTCAGAGCAAAGAAATATATAATGATATTAAGCTCTTGGTGTGACTGTGGCTTATTTTGCTTTTGGCACAAATTACTAATTAAGATGACTACTTAAGGAATTTAATCTGATATTCTTAGTGTTTATAAACTAATAAAGCTTCAGGGTAAAATGAGTGAAAAAGTAAAATGTATTGGTCGATGTTTATGATTTTCCTAAAGATTGCATTTTAGATTAAAATTGTGAACTGCATCCTCACTTTATTGCAATCTATGAGGAACAAGAGGTCCTGGAGGAGGAGGAATGAGGCTGTGTTTCCGTATCACATGACTAGAATCCTCGGTCATGTCTAACCCACAGCGATTCAATCACAAGCAATAAATACTCATCAGGAAAAGGAAATGAACTAAAACAAATATAAGTGTGTAAGAAATACAAAAAGAATACAATCAAGTAAATAATTTTAGTGTTTTGTTGTATGTAGAAGTGCAGTAATTGGCTAAGCCACTGGAAAGCTTGTTTGTTGGGTTTTTGTTTGTTTTTACAAAGTATGCTGTTGGTTCCACTACAAACTTTCAAGTCATTTCTTTATGGAAAAGGGTAAAGTGAATTCTGATTTGTGTCTTCTAACAAATTAAACCATAAGGAGACGAAGTACCACTTTTAGATACATGCTGTTGGTACCCTGCTAAATAGCTGAAGATGTTTTGAAATATACCCAGAGACCTTTGTCACACAGACACTATTGTACAAAGAAGGAAATGACAGAAAATTGGCAAGTATTCGAGGGGACATAGGAGACAGCTTGGCTCATTCACCAAGGACTCTGGGCTGTGCTCAAATGGAAAAGAATTGTTTGCCCTTCAGTACTTGTGATGTTTAAAGGTGAAATGAGGATAGTTTTTAAAAATATTATTAGTTTCGTCTCTTAATGCTGTTCCTTCTCATTAAGTCTTCTAAATATAAACATTACTTTTCTCATTTGAATTTTTAGAAAATCATAAAAAAAATTAGTAGTCATGTTTTACAACCATGACTTAATAAGAAAACCTCAGTCAGTTTTCCCATTCAGTATGATACTAGCTGTAAATATGTCCTATGTGGCTTTTAGTATGAAATTCATTGGGAGATTCCTTTGGTCTCATGTTGGGACTTCATTTTAACTTTATTTAAAATGTACCCAAATGCCATTACAAGATCTACCTCTTCTATCTCTTTCCGGTAAGTTTTGGAAATGAAGTAGTAAACATGAGTGTGTTCAGTACAGTGGTCTCATAAAATAGAACCCAAAGCATACTATCTTTTTAGAGCAGATATAAAATTTTAAGTAAACTAGATATTTAAGACTGAGCCCTAAAACATGAAATACCTATTTTGGTTGAATACATGATGGAGTTGCTATCTTTCAAATTCCTTTATTCATTGACATACTCTTTCAAAAATATTTAATGAACACCTACACTGCTTTAGGAAATGCTATTAGAAACAATATTGTGCTGAACATTTATAAGAATCTAGGATTATTTTACAGGTGGTTTTCTGAACCTTGTTCATATAGAATGAAATTTTGTTGAAGGTTAAAAAGCAAAAACTGTTTACTTAGTAAATGGTGAAAGCATATTCATCATTTTATGGACACTTTTTCCCATGACCCCACAACAACGGCTCCATTAAAGTGCTATCAGTCTGTGGGAGAAAAAATGAACCAAATGAGTGACAGTTATATTTCCAGAAGGACTAGAAGGAAGATACTGGCAGAGTTGTTCCCATTGCTGGCTCTAAGCTTCTGGTTGTTGTATCGTTTACTCTTAAAATGCTAAGTAATTTCTCACAACATTGGAAGCCTCTCCAGAATAAAATAACTGTAGTATGGACTCTAAGCTTTAGGATTGATAACTTCCTAAAATTATTTCTTCTTGAACTATTTCATCTGAAATGGAGAATAAATACTAGTATTAATTTTATCTTGGTCTCTTGGGGGAAACCTCTAATTTCTATTGGCCCCATCCTTTTCAGAGCTGGTTGGGCAATAGGTACATCTAAGCAGATGCATAGACGAGGAATTACAGTGCAGTAACATATGAGCTGTGATAAGCATAATATACAGGAATAAGAGCATTGCTTACAGACCTTTGCTATTGCCTAGAGTTGGAGCATCTTGCCTGCATACAAACTCTGTAAAGGTAATGGAGCTATTCCATTTGTAGCTTCTTGTGTTAGTATTAGCAATGTCTCAGTGCCTGACTCACACATAATGAGCTCATCATTTCTCAATAGAGAGATTGTATTCATTTATTGAAAATATTGTCTAAATATTTCCTAAATCAAAATATTTACCTTTTACTAAGGACTATGACTAAAATTTTTAAGAATTTTGAATCATGTAAATAGCTTAGATCATTTCTTTTTTATGTTTAGCATTTTTCCAAAAAATATCCAAATTGACGTAGATCTCTACTATAACATAATACATAGATCTGCGCAACTGTTTTTTGTATTAAATCCTCAGGTTGGTAGTTTTATGGAACATTACTACCACTGTTCTTGCCAGTAGGTCTGGCTGGGTTTGTTTACTTTTATAATGTAAGGCAAATCCTCTACTCATAAAATGAATTATGAAATTTAATATAGAAATATTCCATAATTTACAAGACACTAAATATATAAACTCACAGATGCTGAGAATGTCTCAGTGAACCAATTCATGAAGCTCACTCATTTCACCTAATGCCTCTCACTGATGTCCTAGTCCTTTTCCCCAGTCTGTATGCAAAACTTAGATGAGCTTGCTACTGTGTTCTGACTCTTAGATGTCTCATGTACTGAGTTTTGGATGAAGCCAGAGAAATATTTAGCTCACTCAGTTTCACTCTGGGTCCAGTGGTCTTGGAGATTTGCTAATCTTTCCTCCAAAAAAGGATTGTGATTTCTCCAATTTCCTCTTCATGAACAACCAGAGCATGCACAGTACAGTTCTTTGCTAGCCTAGTCACGTATCCTCTCAATACCCTCTCTGAAGTTGGGGGATGGTGGCCAGCTCGTGGTAAAGGTACAAGCATAACCCATTTCCTTTCTCCATCCCTTAGTTCCTTTCTGACCTAGACGGCTGCTTGAAAATTCCTTCCCCTTCAGTCTTCCCATCTTTGTGTATTGCATCCTTGTACTACAGTCCTGTTATAATAGTTCAACAAAATTCCATATGGTTTACCAGCTGAAGTCAGGAAATACAGGGTTAAGCAAAGGGAAAAATAAATCCTAGCATTTAGAGGCAAACAGAAGGGAAGCTTACTATAATTCCTCCCATTATCTTCTCTACCCCATTAATATTCCTCTTGAGTATTAAAGGTAGCATTTTGTTCTCTCAAATCTCCCATGCAAAACTTCTGTACATAGTAACAGCAAGAGAGTTTCTGAAGCTGAATTCCTGTAGAATAAATAAAAGCAACTGAAACAATCTGAATGATCTTTTGAAAAAACAGAAAAAGAAAAGCACTTAATTATTTACCATGGCAAAGCAACAGCTATGAAGCTTGGCTTTTCTTTTTTTCTGAGGCCTAGGGCTAGACATCTACTTTCAGCTGCTCTCCCAATTGTTTAAATTTTTTCGTAGCAAAAGCTATGAACATGAGAAGTGGGGATACCTCTTAGCACACTCTTAAACTAAGATTACTGACTTTTACAAATAAGGATGTGGAGGCTTGTAGAAGTTAAGTGACCTTTTATACCCTTTTCTAGCCATATTGCTTTCCTCAGTTTCCATTTCTGCAGATTTTCTAGGTTCCCATTCCCCATCCCCCCACTTTCTTTTTTTCTTTTTGTTTTCTTTTCTTTTCTTTTTTTTTTTTTTTTTTGAGATAGAGTCTCACACTGTTGCCTGGGCTGGAGTGCAATGGTGTGTTCCTGGCTCACTGCAACCTCCACCTCCCAGCTTCAAGGGATTCTCCTGCCTCAGCTTCCTGAGTAACTGGGATTACAGGTGCCTGCCACCACACCCACCTAATTTTTTGTATTTTTAGTAGAGACGGGTTTTCACCATGTTGGCCAGGCTGGTCTTAAACTCCTGACCTCGTGATCTGCTCCATCCCCCATTTTCTAAGTGATTTTATCAATTTTCATGACTTCACCTATAATCTGTATGTTGAGGAGACCCAAATCTACATCTTATGACTCCATTCACTCTTCTCAACTTCAGACCCATATATCTCCATGCCAGTAGGTCAAGCTCTTGAGCTGAAAGTATCTAAACTCTTTTTTTTTTTTTTTGAGATGGATTCTTGCTCTGTCACCCAGGCTTGAGTGCAGTGGCACAGTCTCAGCTCACTGCAACATCCGCCTCCCGGGTACAAGTGATCCTCCTACCTCAGTCTTCCAAGTACCTGGGAGTACAGGTGTGTGCCACCACGCCCAGCCAATTTTTGGTATTTTTAGTAGAGATGGGGTTTCACTGTGTTAGCCGGGATGATCTCCATCTCCTGACCTCTTGATCCACCCGCCTCGGCCTCCCAAAGTGTTGGGATTACAGGCGTGAGCCATATAACATTGTTACTGTGTTCTGATTCAAAATGTGTATATTTATGTTCCAAATTAAATTATCCTCAAATGAGTGTCTTTTACTATGCTTGAATTTATCCCAGCATTCAATAATATATATGCATATGACATATCCTCTGCAAATTATTTTTAAATAAATGTGTTAAGATTTAATAGATATTTGTTACCTACGTGGCACCTGCAAAGCACTCTAATGATAATTATGCAAAGTGCCTAGTATTTAATGAGAAGTAAATTATTGGTTGAGGCATACTCTCTCGTGTTAGATTGTATGTGTTTGAAACTTAGATCTTCACCTTCCCAGCTCTGTGACTCCGGCAAGTTAGTAGACTTCTTCTTACTTCTGCTTCCCTATCTGTAATATATGGGTAATAAATATACCGACCTCATAGGGCAATTATTCAAGATAAGCAAGTTAATACATGTAAATTACTCATACAACTGTCTCGCAAAATGTAAGTGCTATAGAAGGGTTAACTATTATTTAAGTTTTACAATAATGTGAAAGTAGATAGTGTTATCCCCATTTTACAAATGAGTAAACAAACCTGCAGAGATTAAAAGAATTGGCTCAGGATCTTGCAGCCTTAGTGTAAATGTCAATATTAAACCCAGATAGGACTAACCTCATCCCACCCCACCCCTAAATCTGATCCTATGTTTCTCCTTCAGGTTAATAGAACCTGCTTTTGTCTTGTTACTCAAGCGTAAAACCTGAAACTTACTCATCATTTTTAAGTCTCTACCTAGCTAATTACTCGCCAAGTCTTAGCTACTCATGCTACATTTTAAATATCTTCCATATCCACTAAATATTTCTGAAATCCTTCCCACCTTTCCCACTCCCAGCCCCATAGTCACTTTTTCTTTTCTTTTCTTTTTTTTTTTTTTTGAGACAGACCCTCGCTCTATCACTCAGGCTGGAGGGCAATGGTGTGATCTCAGCTCACTGCAACCTTCACCTCCTAGGTTCAGGCGATTCTTCTGCCTCAGTCTCCCATATAGCTGGGACTATAGGTGCCTGCTATGTTGCCTGGCTAAATTTTGTATTTTTAGTAGGGACGGGGTTTCACCATACTGGCCAGGCTGGTCTTGAACTCCTGACCTTGTGATCTGCCTGCCTTGGCCTCCCAGAGTGCTGGGATAACAGGCGTGAGCCACTGCACCCAGCCCCCATAGTCCCTTTTTAAGTTCAACTACAGAGTTTCCTATCTAGATTATTTTAATAGGCTTCTGCTGGCCTTCCCTTCAATCCATTCTCCATGCTGATGCCAAGGCCATCTCCTAAACCCAAATTTTATCATGCCCTCCTTTCCCCCAAATCCTTGAGTAGTCCTATATTGCTTTCAAGATAAACCCCCAAGAGAATGAATTCCAGGTAATCAAGGCACACAAATAACATAAAGTTCGGTATATTACATGTTACATTAAGGCTTCATGTTTGTGGTCATTTGTGCCTGCTTTTCTGGTGTCTTGTCTTGTTCTTCCAAAACTCATACACTGTACCGAGCCTTACTGAAATATGTTTTCCCAGTTGTATGTTTGTTCTTTTGTACGTTTCTTTATGTATCTCTATTTGGGGAAATGCCTGTGATCCACTAAAACCTGTCCCACTCTTTACCCGGATCTGTATAATGCAGTCCTTGCGTGAGGTACCACTTCCTCCACCACTATCCTTTAACACCTTCTCTCCCTCGCCATTCAGTTCTTCCCACCTACACTAAGGTAGGTCACAGCCTGTTAGAATTGTCTGTTTATGAATCTGCCTTCCTAGACCTGCTGGGAGCTACTTGAGGGGAGGTGTCAGGTTTTTGTTTTGTTGATTCTCACATTTTATCCCAATTAGAAGTCCAAACTAAGAATACTTTAGGAATGTATTTAAGTTTACTCTTGCAAGGGCTACTGATTGATAAAATATTTGCCAACGTCATTGGAATAAATAATATATAAATCAAAGCTGATGATTCAAACTATGATAGTAAATTCACATGTAATCTGAAGATTTCAATAACAAGAGATTGATAGGAGACATAATACAGTATTAGAGTTAGAAAAATTAGTCACAAAAAGCCTGGAGTTAGTATTTGCCTGTCTTCTGGCTTGTGATGTTTTGGTGAAGGGCGCCAGATCAGAGTTTGGTTCAGGTTACAAGCATGATCACCCAGGAGGCGCTTGCTATGTAGGCAAAGGGTTGAGGGCAAGATAAGATTAGGAAAGGACATGCACTATGAGGACTGAGCCAAGCTCTGGGTCTCATCCAGTTCAAAATCTTTCCTTGGAGAACAAGGACTGGCAAGTGAATATTGGAAACTGAAGAGTGAGAAGTATTATCTAAGAGCACACAGCTCACTTTTAACAGCTAATTAGATGAGGCTAGATTTATCACAATAGTTCTCAAAAATTGGTGTATGAAAACAATAAAAATGCTTAACTTGGTACCCACAATGCCTTTTTAAAAATTGTTACTGTATTGTCACTGTAATTATCACTACTCTTAATGTTTTCCTGATCTACATTTGTACCCTGTATGTCCTACCTCAGACTACCTAAGATTTTCAGTCCCTTCTGGGAACTTACTTAAATTCAACTACTTTTATTTTGGTAGCCATTTACTGGGAGCATAATTTAGCTTCCTAATATTATGCTATTATTGTTATCTTTTGTAGATACAAGAATAGTATACCTTCAATGTAGTCTTTTGTTTAGTGAAGTTTTAGTGATAAAGACAGAATTTTCTTCTGCTTTTGAATAGATTATTTTATTTTATTTTATTTTATTTTTTGAGACGGAGCCTTGCTCTGTCACCAGGCTGCAGTGCAGTGGCATGATCTCAGCTCACTGCAACCTCCGCCTCCCAGTTTCAAGCGATTTTCCTGCCTCAGCCTCCCGAATAGCTGAGAATACAGGTGTGTGTCACCATGTCTGGCTAAATTTTTGTATTTTTAGTAGAGACGGGGTTTCACCATGTTGGCCTGGATGGTCTTGAACTCCTAACCTCATGATCTGCCCTCCTCAGCCTCCCAAAGTGCTGGGATTACAGGTGTGAGTCACCGTGCCCGGCCAGATTTTTTTTAAATTTTTTTTTTATAGACAAGTTCTAGCTGTCAGTTAGGCTGGTGTACAGTGGTACAATCGTAGCTCACTGTAAGCTCAAACTCATGGCTTCAAGTAATCTTCCCACCTCAGTCAGCCTCCAAGAAGCTGGGACTACAGGTACACACCACCATGCCCAGCTAATTTTTTGGTTGTTTCTTTTTGTACAGGCAGGGTCTTCTTATGCTGCCTAGGCTGGTCTCAAACTCCTGGCCTCAAGCAATCCTCCCCTGGTCCCTGCAAACCACTGGGATTATAGACACGAGCCACTGCACCCTGCCTTGAACAGAATTATAATAAAGCTCTTGGGTGTTTAATGGCCTTTCAGGGGATGTTCTGCCCCGCTGTTGTGACCTGACCATGTATCTTGTCTTGGCCTGCTTTTCTCCTGTACTGGACGCAGAGGTGCTAACCTCAGAATCATTGTCCTGTGTCATTTTGCACACCCATGATAATCTCTTCTGTTTCTCATCACTGTGGAATCTTTTAATTTTTCTTCTTGGAGGTTCTCTTTGGTTGTATTGAAAATTCTGAGAGATTGCGCCAGCGAATACGTCAGAGCCTCTTGATAGCACTGGAGTCAGGAGCCAAGTTTCTTAGGAGCTTTATTACTGCCAATGTCCTTTCTTTAACCAAAGACTAACAGGAGCACACCTGTAGTGAGACAAGTTCAGTACTCATTGCAAAGAGAGAGAAGTGTACCATAGGGAACTGGCAGTGACCCAGTAAGAAGATGTTAGGAAAAATCTACTCTCAGAATTCGGACTTTGGTTGGTTGATGGGAGAGGGGCTCTAGGGGTGATGCTGAAGGAAGTAGAGGTTTGCTCTGAATTGGATGTTGTGAGGAGACAAGGTAAGTTTATGATTGGGTTTCTTAATCTCATCTAGGAGGAGGGAAGACTAGACTGAAGCTAAAGCTGTAATTGATAAAGAAGCAGTCACATAGTCCTATGTAGTAAGTGGGAAGGGAATGTGTAGTGTCTGTGGCTTGGACAGTGCTCATGATCGTTCCGGGTTCAGGTGTAATTATAAAGGGATCTCATTTTGTCTTGCCTCATCGTGACCACAGAACGGTTTTATCTAAAGTAAATGTCCTATGAATTGTTTGTGTTCAGCAGGAGAACAAACACCAGGGCCAAGTAGTGAGTGCTGGGCCTACATCCCGAAACAGCAAGACCTAACTCATAGCACCAGGCTGGCTCCTGGATGTTGGGCTGTTTTCTCTTTACCATAACAAAGTTCTTTTTCGCTTCAGTAATTAAACGTACACACCGGAATCTAATTTCCACTACTTTGATAACTGTTGAAATAAGATTCTAGTAAAATTCTTTTGAATGTCCTCCTTAAGCTCTATAACATGCTCAATATGTTAAGTAATTTAATACAAAATATCATCCTTGTTATGTTAGTAACCTGAAAAACCGCAAGAGATTAGTCAGTGTATAATAATGATAATGTGTACAAATTGTTTAGGGAATGGATTCTTTATTTTTGCACATATACCATAAAAACTAATTTGTTATATAAATGAAAAATTATGCCTTTGGCATATATAAAATATAATGAAATTAAATTTTAATTGCTCAAAGCTTCTTATGAAGAAATTAAGGGGTCTTTCTACTTAGATGAATAGCTTGCTAATCAGATTGTAGAATCTTGCAGTTGGGAATTATCTTAAAATGTATTTCTTAAAATATGCACCTCTGTGGAACTTATGTAAATATATATATTCAACTTTCTATTTAGATATTCCAGATACCAACTGAAATAGAAGAGATAATCTGACTTTTTCTATTAGACAACCATAGACTTCTTTTGTCGTTTTTATTTCTTTAAATTTAATTTTCCACATTAACACATATAATTGTATGTATTCACTGCATGCAACATGAGGTCTTAAGTGTATAAACATTGTGGAATGACTCAATCTAGCTATTTAACATACATGTAGTATCACATAGTTATTATTTTTGTGGTGAGAACACTTTATATCCACTAAGCATTTTTTAAGAATTCAGACAGATTTTCATCATCATAAGCTGTGTTTAAATAAAAAAATCTGGTAAGTGATTCAAGTCTGTGATTGAATAATATTCAATATATTTAGGTAGTATATGGATTCAAAATTAGCAGAAGTATTGACAAACATTCCATGCTAATTACTTTGTAACTTCTCATAATCTGTAGATGAAGTATTGGTAGAGAGAAGTGGGAAGATAAGGCTATAAATAAACTTGATTCTATAAGTCACACAAGGAAAAAGCATATTTTCTTTATGGTAATGTAATATTTAAGACATTTGTAATATTCATAAGTGTAATACTTTCTTTATACATATGTGCTTGTTAGACATGAGCTGCACAATAAATTCAAAGTTTCAGTGCCATATGTGAAACTAAGTTTCTCTATTTTTTTTTTTTTACAGGGAGGTGGGGATTTGTCTTAAAATATGATAAAGGCAATACAAGAGAAATAGTGTGTTTTAACCTCTGCTGTATTTATCATAGTATTTTGTTAATAAGCTATTTTGATTTTACTTTATAGAGTTTGTCCTTTAGTTACTCTTATCTAAATCAAGAAGATGTTCATTCTTCACTTTCTCCATAAGGTCTATCTTTTCACAAAACCCTGTTTCATCTTTCCTATTTTGGAATAAAACATGCAGCTCTGTTTTATGTGAGCCAGAAATAATAACTTACTGAACAGGGAACTGTAGTTAAGAAGTAAAAATCCCAGTTAAAAATTTTAACTGTTAATGGAACAAAGAGGCTTAAATTTTTTACAGATGACAGATACCTGTCATGGGTCTAAGACATGTAGTTTATTTAAGTCTAGTCAGCACTTTTGATTCTTAAATTAGAATAGTTCAAAAGTTAAATTAGAGTATAGTCATGATAATCAAGTTGATAATAAAAGCCAAATACTATAAATAAATATAAAATATCCACTAGTTACTTAGGAAGTTAAGACGGTACTTTTGGAGTCTGTTTTATGCAGAGCCAAATGCATATAATTAGCTAATGTGCTTTTGGATGTCTATGTTCTGTAATATTACTGTCTGAAAAGTTGTTACAGATAAACATTTATTATTTTTCTGAAAGTCAAAGCGATATTTTGTATGCCCAGTTCAGCAGTTATCCATTAGCAGACTCTTGAATAAAAATGAAAATAAAAGAACATTAACACCAAGCATCTTTCTTACTAGAAATATTCCTATACTTGATGTTTTTCCACAAACTTTTAACACATCACAGATATTCTTAAACTACTTGTATAAATTACACCAGAATAAAATGGGCATCATTGTCTTTTTTGCTTACATCGAATCCTCGATTCTCCAGAGCACATCACCATTGGAGACAAGCAATGGTGATTGTTTTTAATTGCAAGAACTACCCACATTATTTCTTGGAGAGCCTCGTTGTTTTCCACTAGGTTTAGTCATAGGTTCTCTTTCACTCTTTATCCTATATTTTTAGACTGTCATAAGAGATTTACATTTTATATACCCACTGGCCAACAAGAAAATCTATAAATAGGTTCACCGAAAAGCAGGTTGATACAATTAGTTTACTCATTGCTTCTTCCTGATGAGGTTCTTCTTTACTTGAGTCTAGTTCCCGACTCCTGAATAGAAATGAAATTATCAATGTCTCTTGTACATTGGTCTATGGTTTTTTCTGCAGGGGGAGCTCTCTGTGCGTTAATCTTTGCTTCCTTTCTTCACCGCTCCATCTTTCCTTCGAATTCCCCACCATGACACTGAAGTACTTCCCCCAATTCTGCCCATTCTTGGAAACCAAATATGCGTTCCTGACCCCAATTCCAATACACCAGTTTAAAATGTGAAGTGGGAAATTGGGGGGATTAAATATTTCCTAATATCAATTGAAAACTGTGGGTGCCCTTGTTATTTGCTCTGCTACTTGTTAGCTTTATACTGTATTTGTCACTTCAACTAATGCCAGTATAAAAGAAATGCTAAAGCCTTTGTTCCTTTGACTTACAGTGTTTTTTTCCCCTCTGCTTGCATAGGGAGTATCCAGTTTTCTTTACTTCTCTATCTACCCTTGCTGTTATGTTCCAGAATGCCATCAAGATAAAAGCTAACCAAAAGTATTTCTCCCCCTTGTGATAATGACTCTTAGGGCTTGCTTTTCAATTTTACAGCCCTCTTTGCCATGGCTGCCACTATAAACTGCAAGCATGTTCCATTAATCCAAACTCTGCCTAGAATGAGACCACATTCCCTTCATTAGGCCGAATACAAGTTTTAGTTCAAGGTCTTGTGTCTTTCCAGCATTCATTTATTAGTCATCTAGCTAAATTTCTCAACCTAATTTATTGCTTTTCATGTGACCTTTTAAAAGTGCAAACTCGAATCCTGTCACTTCCCCAACTTATAACTACTTAATTGTTCTATTCCGCTTCCAGAATAAAGTTCAAGCTCCTTAGAATATGATGCAGAGGGCTTCAAGGTCTGGTATCCACCCATTTTCCTCACTTTTTGCCACTTCCCTGAAAACAACTTTTGTACTTTTGCAAACATGTCACTTCCTTTTTGCCTCTGAATTTATGCATGCTGTCCTTTCTGCTTTTATTGACTTTTTCCATCTTCTGTGATTAGAAAATGTCTATTCATACATTGAAGCCCTTCTGTTATTTTACAACCTATCTCCTCTCAACAAAATTACAATCTATTCAAGACCATATTTTATTCATCTTTGTATGCCAGTGCCATGCCCAGAGCCTGGAGTATGATTAAAGGTCAGTTAGTGTTTGAATGAATAACTTAGTTCTTTAGCACATTTCCTTTCTATTAACTCACAGTTTGGAATAATTGTATTCTTTACCTTCATAATTTCTCCCTAAAAAAAAATCTAAGCGGGAAGCTTCATGAAAACTCTTGGAATTTTCTCTAATAGTCTTGCCAAAATAATGGAAGGCTCTTTCTTGGTTTTCTTTACAGCTTTTCTTTGGTTCAGATTGGCTAACTTTTGTTTCACTTTTCCTTTGTCAGGATAATTTTGTTTTTAGGAAGGATAGAAGCTTGAACTTAATTTTATTTTGAATTTTGATTTAGTTTTGATTTGATTTTAAAGACTTAACAGATAATATTTTCTTCCTTTAAAGAAATCTCTTTCTAGGCAATAGGAGATCTTGTGATATTTCTTTGTTCTTTATTTTGAGTTGATTGTACAGATAACTCCTTGACTTTATGTTACATAACCTTATGTTAAGGTTATATCCCAGTGATCTGCTGTACATTAGAAATCTGAAAATATCATTGTAAAGATGCATTTAATACATGTAATCTACTGAATATCATAGCTCAGCCTAGCCTATCTTAAATGTGCTCAGAACATTTACTTTAGCCTACATTTGGGCAAAAGCATCTAATATAGAGCATATTTTATAATAAAGTATTGAATATATCATGTAATTTATCAAATCTGGTATTGAATTAGGGTTTCTCCTGAACGTGTATTGCTTTTGCACCATTGTGAAGTTGAAAGATTGTAAGATGAATCATTGTATGTTGGGGACCATCTGTGTGTATGTGTCTGTGTGTGTGTATGCATGCACACAAACACACATGCAATTTGAGCCAATATTTGTGTTACTAAGATAGTATGACAGCCCAGTATTTTAAAGTGATTGCTCTACAGAAAAGTTAGCATTTTGGAAGCTGATAATTATTTTCTAATATTTATTATTTGACAAATACTGGGAAAATAAATCTCAAACATTGTCTTAAGTCTACGGTTGTTATCAGTTGGCATGATTGTGCCTGCAGGTAACAACATAATCCAATGAAAGCAGTTCAAAACATAGGAAACTTTTTTTCATGTAATAAGGAGTCAACAGGCAGGATGATTCTAAGCTGGTTAATTCATAGGCCCACTGATAATAATTAATTCGTAGGGCTCTAGGTTGGTTTTTCTTACTATTATGTTACAAATGCAAAGTGGCTATAGCAATTGTAACGATCATGTCTTTATATAACAATGCCTAAAGTCAGTAAGAAACAAGTTTGTCTTGTTTCAGTCTTTCAAAACAGAAAACTGTCACTGCAGCTCTGTAGCTGACTTGTTTTTATGCCTCAATGTCAGCATTTTGTTATATGCTTGGCATACATTTCATTATCAAGGAGAATTATGACTTAGACTAATCAATATTCAACCTCTGTAGCTTGGGAGAGGTTTTATAATCACATGGACATGAAATATCTATAATACAGAATCAGAGCTCGGAGAATAGAGATGAGGTGGAAAAGTGGAAGTAACTTTGTCACAGTAGGTCCAATTCTAATTTACATGATTTCAATTTTTGAAAATTAAAACATATGTGTCCTCAAATAGAGGGAAACAACACACACTGGGGCCTTTCAGAGGGTGAACAGTGGAGGGAGAGAATTAGGAAAAATCTGTAATAGGTACTAGGCTTTATACCTGGGTGACAAAATAATCTGCATAACAAACCTCCATAACACAGTTTACCTATGTAACAAACCTGCACGTGTACTCCTGAACTTAAAAGTTAAAAAAAAATTAAAAACTAAAATACATGTGTCCTCAAAATAATTTTTAAAAAGTAAAATTGCTGTGAAGGGCCAGGCACTGTGGCTCACACCTGTAATCTCAGCACTTTGAGAGGCTGAGGTGAATGGATCATCTGAAGTCAGGAGTTCGAAACCAGCCTGGCCAACGTGGCAAAAACCCATCTCTAGTAAAAATTTTAAAAAATTACCCGGGTGTGGTGGCGGGCACCTGTAGTCCCAGCTACTCATGAGGCTGAGGCAAGAGAATTGCTTAAACCTGTAAGGCAAAGGTTGCCCAGTGAGCTGAGATTGTGCCACTGCACTCCAGTCTGAGCAACAGAGCAAGACTCCATCTCAAAAAAAAAAATTGCTGAGAAAAACAAACTCTTCAAACGTACATTGGATGCTGAAGTTTCTGTTTCTCACTTGGCTATGATATTCTTTTCAATATATCTGTGCTGTGGACTTCTAGGGGGTTGTCATTAGAGAAATGTCAGACTAATAAAACATTAAAGTGCCGAAAGTTGGTGCCTAAATTCATTGCAAAATTACTTGGGTTAGGGCAGAATTTTATTCCATTTATGTAAGGATGATTACTATTTTCTGTCATGCATAATACTTATTCTGTCATGAATATTGTTAGGAAAAGTGTTATAAATTTGATAAATGCTTTTGGTTTTTTTACATTGTTTCATATGGTTAGTAATAGATTATAGTGTGATGATATATTTAGACTCTGCATTCAGGGTCTGAATGCAGCAGCCAGCATTTAACTCTTAGCTCAACGCAGTTTGACCTTGAGCAATTTAGCTAACCTCACAGAGCATCATTTTTGTCATTTGTAATACTGTGAAAATAGCGACACTTAACTCAAAGAATGTTGTGAATTTAAATTGAGATGGTCCTGTAATGTTTTCAGAATAGGGTCTGGTTTCTGGTAAGCACTGTCTGGTCTGCAGTAAACACTCAGCACTAGCCACTAGCATAAGAGAAGCATATTCTAATAAATATGCTTCTGAAAAGAATATTATTATTTCACAAATTAAATATGAAGCAATATTGCAAGGAATAAAAAAGATAATGTGACTATTTAAAAAGTCAATCAATACACAATGAAATTATGTCACCTGTCCGCCAGTCAGATTCTGCACCTAAGTGCAATGACTTTTAAAGCACTTACCAGGCTGGGCATGGTGGCTCATGCCTGTAATCCCAGCACTTTGGGAGGCCAAGGTGGGAGGTTCACCTGAGGTCTGAGCTTTGAGACCAGTCTGGCCAACGTGGTGAAACCCCATCTCTACTAAAAATACAACAAAAAAGTTAGCTGGGCGTGGTGGCACGCACCTGTAGTCCCAGCTACTCGGGAGGCTGAGGCGAGAGAATTGCTTGAACCCAGGTGGCAGAGATTGGCAGTGAGCTGAGATCACACTATGGCACTCTAGCCTGGGTGACAGAGTGAGAGTCTGTCTCAATTAATTAAAAAAATAAAAATTAAAAAAAAGCACTCACCAGAAACAGCCTTGGTTCTACTTAGCCCAAAGAAGGAAGGGGAACAAGATACCATTTAGGTGGAATTTGCAATTAAATTTAAATAATTACTTCCCCCAGTGGCCTCATTCTAGGAGGTTGCTCAAATACCTGAACATTTATTCATGTGTTTAAACATTGAAACTCAAATAAGTTCAGAGCAAAAGGAGTCTAGTCCCTGGTCCAGAGATGTGGGGAATCACTTATTTGACAGGGGGAGAGCAAGAGTGTTTTTTTTTTTTTTTTTTTTGCCTAACCAAGTGAGTGGGTTACACATAGAGGGAGTGGGCTGCCCACCCTCTGGCTCTACTCCTGGTAAAGTTAGTAGAGCTTGGAAACAAAACTCAACAGAAGGAATTGTCTTATGTGGCACTTGAGAAATAGATTTTAAAATGAGTGATATGGGATTGCCAAAAGACTTTTAAAGTGAGGAGAATTAAGGAGATTAGAAGAAAACACTTCTGAAAAGCTAACTTGCATGACACAGTGCTACGATATAGATTATCCATATTTTAGGAATGTTTTAGGGTGAAAAAGAAAATTTTATTTCAAATATTTTCATCTTTGCTTTCAAAGGGAAAAAATCTTCTGTATTTAATTCCTTTAAGAATGTATTACTTTCTATTTTATTGTGAATTGTTATTTATACAGTCTTGGGTTTCTCGTTTCTCAGGCCTGAATATAAGTGTTTGATTTTTCTAACATTCACAGTAAGATGATATGTATTTATCCATAGCCAGAGGCATTGAAATATACTAACATCTTTGTAATGTTTACATTACTAAAAAAAAGAGCAAAGAAATTCATAACTGCCATAAATACTTCCTAATATTTTTAGCTTGAATAGTTTTAGATTTAAAAATCATTAATTGCTTCCAAAATTATAGATAGACCTTTAACTTTGCATTCATTATTTTCAAATTAAACTTTTATATGTTTATATAACAAGTCAGCTCTGAAGTTAGCAAATAATGAGGATGTTATAAAATGCATCCAGTAAGTTCTTCACTTTATAGCATTAGGTAAAATTTTTATGCTCTGAAGCAGAATTTTTAGTCTCTACTTGTGCTTCTTCATATAAGTCAACATAGAACTTCTAGCAGTTTAAAAGCAATTGCTCTGGATTGTAAGATGAAAACTACACCTTTGTTCCTAATAATGCCTGAACGTAGCAGAAGCTCAGTTAATTTGAAATGATTTATTTATTTTGAAGTTGCCGTGACAACTTTTTAATATTTTTTTTTTTCTTAAAGTCCATGGCTTCTGGTAAAGATTGCTAAATCTTTCTATGAATGGGGAAATATTTTCTGCCTTTATCCCTCCTCTGCATTGGCCAATAGATGGTAATTGATCTCTGACTTGTGTTTGAGAAAGAGGCTGGAATCTCATTTTCTCTATGGAGCTTGCTGTCTCTCCTAAAACTTTCTCCCTTTGTAGGTTGTGCTACAAACCTTCCATTATAGTATCTATTGTGCTTGTTCATAATTTTATGAATGTCAGCCTAAGCTTATTACCATGAAGCTAGGGTTTTATTGATTTTATTATATTCTCTGGACCCAGAAATATCTGGTTTCAAGAAGAATTAGTGTAATAAATGACTATGTGAATAAATGCTTTAACTGAAACCTGTATACGGAAATAATGAAACTAATTTTAAAACATCAAAGTTGTCTTGACAAATGCATCTGTTGAGAGATGTATATTGATAAAAGTCAAGGATTTAGACATGAACCGGAAAATACTTGTACTTTATCATGCATCCTGTCTTAGTTTGCTTTATGTTCCTATAAGAAAATACCTGAGGCTGGGTAATTTATAAAGAAAAGAGGTTTATTTGTGGCTCACGGTTCTGCAGGCTGTACAAGAAACATGGCACCAGCATCTGCTTCTAATGGCAGCTTCGGGAAGCTTCCACCCATGACAGAAGGGGAAGAATAGCAGGCATTACGTGGAGAGAGAGGGAAGGAAGGTGCCAGACTCTTTTTAACAATCAGATCTCATGGGAACTATTTAATAATAGAGTAAGAACTCATTCAATACCAGGAGAACGTCACCATTACAAAAACTGTGGGGGTTTTCCACACACACCAAGCAGCGAACACCAGCTGGATGTCCTCCAACTCAGTTCCAACAATATCTACATGGAGATAGTTAGATCCCACAGGTTGGGGGCTTAGTCCCCAAAACTGCCCCCTCTTTCGACACTAGTCACAAGGCCAAGCCTCCAGGACTACCGACCACCTTCAAGTTGGGGTTCTCATGACCCCCCTCTTTGGGTTTGATTAATTTGTTTAAAACAGCTCACAGAAGGGGAAATGCTTACCTATGTTTACTGGTTTATTATAAAGGATACATATAAAGAGATGCATCCGGTGAGGTATGGGGGAAGGTGTGCAGAGCTTCCATGCCCTCCCTGGCATGGCACCCTCTAGGAACCTCCAAGAGTTCAGCTATCCAGAAGCTCACCAAACCCAGTCCTCTTGAGTTTTATGGAAGCTTCCTGACTTCAGCATTCCCTCCCCCAAGATACAGGTTGGGACCCTCTCTGGGGGAGAGTCTTGAGCCTCACAATCAGAAGAGAGGAGAAAGATTAGGGTCCTGCCTCAGGGCAAGTGAAAGGAGGGCTGGAGGGAGATGCTGTTTTCTGAGGCCTAATGTGCATAATAACAAAAAGTCTGTAACTAGGGCTATGGGAATTACAAACCAGGAAAGGTGGACAAAAACCAGTATCTACCATAACACCACACATGACAACAAAGAATTTAGAATATTGCATAAAGTTGGTTGATGAAGCAGTAGCAGAGTTTGAGAGGATTATCCCAGTTTTAGAAGAAGTTCTGCTTTGAGTAAAATGCTATCAAACAGCGTCACATGCTATAGAAAATTCAAATAATTTTGCCAAGTGATGCGGCAAACTTTATTATTATCTCATTTTAAGAAATTGCCACAGCCACCCTGACCTTCAGCAACCACCACCTAGATCAATCAGCAGCCAACAATATCCAGGGAAGATTCTTCACCAGCAAAAAATTATTATAATTGTTAGCATTTTTTAGCAATAAGTATTTTTAAATTAAGGTATGTACATTTTTTTAGTGGTATGGCACACTTGATCAGATACAATATAGTGTAAACATACTTTTATATGCAGTAGGAAACAAAATTTGTGTGACTCAGTTTATTGTGATACTCACTTTATTACAATGGTCTGAAACCAAACTTCCAGTATCTATAGAGGGTGCCTATATTCTGGGCATGTTTACTTTTATCTAATTTTCTTAACATTTTCTTGTGTTATCTCATCTGTAAACGTGACTGGCAATAATTTATAGAATACTTCGGGACAAATAATACATGGAAGCATTTAACATGATAGCTGACTCATGGTTAATATGTGAACAAATATTTGTCCCCTTCCATATCCTCTAATAGAATTTTTCAAGTTGTCCCACATGTGAAGGAAGAAATAAATAAGTATATTAGAACAAAAATAAGATACTACGTTTAATAATTTAAATTCAAGGTTATGTTTATATTTTTTTAAAAATCCAAAGAACACTAGAGAATCAAAATAATCTTAAAAATTAACTTCATACTAGTAACAGGGGACTAGTAACAGTGTATAGAAATGAAAAAGAAGTATAAATTATTTCAGTTATCTTGGCGCTTAACGTTAAGTTAACTAGTGAGAAGGGCAGACGGCAGCTGAATGCCTAGGCAGTTAGCAGCAGGTCCCCCACTGAAATCCCTCCTCCAAGCCACAGACAGTTTAAAGCCTGAAAACCAAGCTGTAAGTTAAATCCTCAGACTGTATTGAGAACTTGTCTTCGTGTTTCACATGCTTTCCTCCGACTGATCCCCACCCTTCACCTATTTTACATATACTTTCCCTTTCCAAACTGGTTTTCTACACTGTCATGCCCACCTTTGAGTGGTGTCTTTGCTTTAACCTTTCTTAAAGCCAGCACATACTCCCCATTCTGAGTCCATAAGAGGCCCTGGACCCAGCCATCTCAGGGACTTTGCCACCTTCAGTTAGGGAGACCACCCTCGCATCCCCCACTCTGCTGAAAACTGTTTCATCACTCAGTAAAATTCTTCTCTGTCCTCCTCACCCTTTGATATTCAGCATATCCTCATTCTTCTTGGGCTTGGGACAAGAGCTTGGGAACCACTGAATGCTCATATGAGCTGGAACACGCCAGTGTGGCTAAAGAGGCCCAGGTGCAGGGTGGCTGCCCAAGGATCCCCTGCTTACAAAGTGAACAAAAAGAAAAATCCTGTATCATGAGCATTACTGAAGGAGAACAAGAAGAGTAATGCCAGACACCAAAAATTAAAGCTATACTGTATCGAAAATTATAGCAGAACTTAGAGAAAGATGTTAAAAAGAGGTAACAAGTGGAGAAAAATAGAACAATAAAAGAGCAAAACAAAGCAATATTCTAGTTACATTTTAAAAAAATTATCATTAGGAAGATTTAGAACAAGTGTTTGTAACTCTAGGAGTCTGAGCTAACATTTGTTAAATGATCAGGACTAGATGTCTGTAGTGAGAAAATGAGAAAGGAAATAAGAAATGTATTCTACATAGTAGTGGGTGAAAGTTCCTTGAACTATGAGTCACAGCTATTTATATCTGAACAAATGTAGATTTCCTATTAGTCCAGGAGATTCTGTGGTCTTCTACCTATGCATTTATATGCAGAATTGTCTTCTGTGTCTAAGCTGCATCTCTAGAATGTGAATTCATTGAAACTACCTAGCAGCACTTAATTACCTAGGCCAATTTGGACAGACAGTATTATTGGATTGTCTTGGTAAATATTGGTAACTTCAAAAACCAAAAATGCTCTAAAATTTATAGCTAGATAATAGGCAATCTCTGAACTAAACTTTAGACAACAGTCCTTGGTCAACTTTGTTTTTTTACTCTGCTATGTAAAAGTAGAGACTTATCTAATAATAATTCTAGCCAGCTTATAAATCTCTGATATTATTAAATTCTCTATTGAAAATCTCATTGTTAGTATTTATTATGCCAATCTTCTGTTCTAAAGAGATAAAAAATAACTAAATTGTGGACTTCTATTAAAGGCTAGGGACCAGCTCTAGAATGAATGTTCTCAACCAGGATAACTGCCCACTTCATGAAAGTAGACTAAAAGTACTAAACTGTCATATACACACAATAATATATATCCAAGTACTTGAAGTACATTACAGAAATCCTCAAGGAAGGGGTCACATTTTCTTCTGCTTTGTGGCAGAGTTCTGAGCACATAGTGACCATGTGATAAATATTGATTCAGTATGTGAGTGTATGAGAACGTATGTCATCAACATTAATCCTCAGAGAATGACTACCTTAAGTGATCTGGGAAAAAGCCATATTTTTGGCCTGATTTAGAATATACTGTGATTAATACTTATTTTTAGAGTGTATTTATTTTTGTTTTAATTTATTTGATATGTGTTGCATATATAATATTGCACTCATCAAATACTGCTTAATTCTCTCATTTTGCAACAAAACAGCTATTATCAGCCTAAACTTGTTAGTCTTGCAGGGCCCTGCCCAATATTGCCCTCATCTCACACTTTCCACAAACTGGAATATTCACTGATGCTCTGTTTCTTCTCCCAGACTAGTATACATGTTGTTACGTGGTTCCTAGGAGGACTGTAAAGTCCTCTAACAAAGACACAGGATGGAATGAGTCAAGGGAGTTACTATGAGAAAGTAGGGATATCCCTGGAGAGGGGAATGCTTCTGTGTGCTTTTAGACATCACAGAGTAATTGTTTCTTTTTTTAAAGGAAAGAACCAGGGTGAAGAGCAGCTCATTTTTAAGCTGGAGAGGTTAACAAACACTAGCGGCAGAATTTGCTTTGGTTTAGGAATACCACTGTCTCACAGGAGTGTCAATCAGAATTCCACAGCCATTCTTGGACACTAGGAGGTGGGACTGACTGATGTACAGCAGTGATTTGACCCAGCACTTGGGGCAAACACAACCAGAGTCTGCGGTGTTAATTCCCTGGTCTTTCCAACTAGCGTTTTGAAAGTGTATTAACATTTGTGGCCTTGAACTCTTTCATCGGACTTCTAACGGTAAATATTCCTGTGTAATCACAATAAAGTTACCTAATTTAAATATGTAAGAGTCTACACTTTGCTTGCAATACTTAAAATTTCCTACTTTGATCTGACTTTTGCTTGGTTCTTGTACAGTTTAAGATGTATTCGCATTTCTCTCTCTTCTCCCAGGGAGTAGAATTCATGGGCATTATAGGCATATAGGCAGCCTGTTTCAAACTTATAGATGCGAAGTTGTATCTAAAAGAAAGTGGAGGGAGTGGGTCAAATGTTTTTTACTATGAGTTGTCAGTAATTATTACATTAATAAGTGGCAAGAGGGCACTCAAAAAATATTTGGAATAATCTAAGCCCTCCAACATACACATACTTATATGCATGCAATAGTGGAGGAATATCTTAATAGGGCAAATTCGTGTGTAGCCATCTTCTATTCTTAGGAATATATATATCCTGCCAGGCATAGTAATCTCAGCACTTTGAGGCCAGGAGGTCGAGACCAGCCTGGAAAACATGGCAAAACCCTGTCTTTACCAAAAATACAGTAATGCAATACTAGCATATACTTCCTAGTATATCCTAGGAAGACTGTTAAGTTATAGATAGTCATTTTTTAGCCAAAAATGTATTATAATGAATGTCATTATAAAAATTTGGATTATCTTATGTTAATATTGTAAGACAGAGTGGTTGACTTCTCAATGTTGGAGCAAGCAGAATCCTCCCCTGCTTTTAATGTTCAATAGTGACAAGTAGAGGCCACAAGCAGTCTCTGCTGCTGGCATTCCTGGCATGGTCACAGTAGTCAACAGTGACTACTGTGACTTGTTTAAGAGGTGACTTTGAAAGTTAATTTTACTTTCAGGTTAGAGAATTTAGTCATTGTATTGTTTGGCATGGGCTACTGAACCTCTGATGCAATAGCCAATAGGATATATGAAGTAGTGTTTTAAAAAATTAAGCATTAAAGACAGTTTTCAATTTGCAAACCATTTCTAAGATGTTTTCCATGGTAGGAATTAGCTACCCAGAATAATGGGAAATGTAGAAAAATGGGGGGTACTGGAACTAGCTAAAATTTTACAGATTATAAGTAGAATTGTTTTGATGGTCACAAATGATTATTTCTATTGGTTTTATTTTATTTGGACTTGCACTGTGTTACCTTGTTCTATAGAAACAAACTATATGCCTTAACTTTATTGTGATTATCTAAAACAGTTGGAAACCGAGACTGATGTATTAAAGAGAGAGCAGGAGGCCATGGTTTGCCTCAGTGGGCATTGCGTGAAGATAAGGAACTGAAGAAGGTGTTTATAGATGGATATTGGAAATGCTAATGCATGCTCATTCCAAAAAATCATAATCTTGCTTGTACTTCAGGTCTATGCAATTCTATTTGTCATTTGGGTGGTTAATATTGTGACTCAAGTATTCTAGACAAGCTGCAATTAAATATTTCAACAGAAGACCTCAAGGAATTACTGATTTACAATTATCCATGTTACCTATGCTACAATAATTAGAAGCAATGAAATTGAAGTGACATACTATATAGTAATGCTACTAAACAAATACGTTCATCTTAAAAGGCAAGGAATTTATGATGGCTAGTATTATGTAAATGATGTCTCTAAGGAGTTGGACGATGTATCGCATTTTGTTCATTGAGTCAACAAATATCTGTCTGCAAAATACATACCAGGCACTGACCATTCTCTGTAACTAATTTCATCCACTTAGCACTGTGAATAATCCAATAATTCCCCCAGGACAAATATTATTCAATAAATTAAATGAGTATCAATACAGGGGTGTATTGTATGGAGATCACTGCTCTCCTGGGTAATCAGGGGATCTGCCATTGGGTTTGGCCCTACAAGTTTTTGTATTTTTTCCTTAAGGGATGATGAAAGATCAGTGGACTCCTAACTATCTGCAGTCTGTGGAGTCTCAGGTTGCTTAGAAACTCAGTGACTATGGGCTTGCTATGGCAACCCAATTTATCAGTGACTGCAAAACTAACTTAGCTGGCATTGTGGCAAATCTCCATATTTTGCTGGTAAGAATATTCAGATAAGTTTTTCTATCATACTAGTATTTTTATTATTTACACTACTGAGCTAAATTTTGTAATTTATCAAATTTTGAAAATAATAAATTATGATTTATAATGGTTTAAAACTACATGAAAATGAAGCTTAAATTCTGAATGTATTTTTAGATGTCAAATTTATACTGTCTGCCAGTTACCAGGCCATTGCCTAAGCTTAAATCTACAGTATGTGATCTGTGATTTGTACTATATTAAAAGCATGAGAAAACAAAACTAGTATAGTCTATTATCTATGTGCCAACTCTCCAAATTTAGCTTTTATTAATACTTCTATCCAAATAATAAATTTATGCATATATAGTATGATTTAATAATTTCATTTAACATTACAAACTCCTTATTCATATGTAAGTGTAAGAGATGTTACAGTAGTATTTATTTTTTTAAATCTTATGTCCTAAATAATATACCTTGAAATCTGATACACAAATATATTAGAAAACCAATTTTCTTGAAAAACACATTTTTTTCAGTCATGGGAAAGACATTAAGGAACATATTCTCATCCTTTGTTTGAACATTTGTTCCCTGGAGTACATTTACAAAAATGTCGCCCTTCCTGATTTTAGTCATGCTGTTAGATTTTAATAATAGGTTCTATTGTTTGACACTATAAATAAGCTACAATCTTCTCTGTACCTCTTCATATGTAAGTATTGCATTTATCTTATCTCCCTATTGATTCCAACTTTTGTTTTTATCACAGTCAATAGCAGAAGTAGAGCCAGCATGCCCTCCTGAGACAGACTATTACAAGGTTCTATTTACTGTCCTTTTCTCCTGGGTTTTGGCATTTATGCATTTTGTTTTGTTATTTAAGACTTCATCATATTAAAGTTTCTCTTGAGAGTGAAAGAATCACTCTGACTCAGGTTTTTAACAGGACAGTGCTACATATGATTATATTTTAAATTTTTCTTTATTCTTTATCCATTGCCACATAATTCTGCAAATAATGAAAATATTTTTGAATCCTCTAGTACCTCAGTTCAACTAGGCTATGCCCCTGTGGATGATGGTATTTCTCATCTCACAGATGGAAACATGTACAAAGACAGAACTTAGGTTATTTTCTTGGAATTAATTCTCATTGGAACAGCAAAGCCAATTCCCAGGAGTCCTTGCTTAAGGCTCCAATTAGTACACCATATTGACCCCCTCCCTTAACAGAGGGGCATATTTTTAGTGAAACTACAGACCCACTGCTCTTTAACAAAATAAATGAGCAGTCCAGAACACTAAACAACCCAAAGGAATCAAACTCTTATCAAGGGATCATATGTGTTAGTCTTTAAGAAAATAGTAGATTGGCATATAAAAAAATTAGGTGGTAGAATACAAATACTCATAAGACTTGGAGAGGATTTTCAATAGGCAAAAGCAAAACAATACAATACAACTACTTAATGATACACATTTAATGTTTGATCATGCTTTTTGGTGTGATTGAATTATTTTAATAAATTTTACCAAACTTAATTTTAATCAATACATCTGTTTCTGCCAATGGATACATAAACACAACTGGTACACTGAATCATTTAAAATGTTTGGGAAAAGCTCATTGTGTCGAAGCACATCATTCATTCTTATATTATAGTTAATACTTAGGAAAGAATTAAAGCCTTTTATAAGAATATTTTCTAACATGGAACAATCAAACTATTTACCTGTTTATTACATTGAGATTTTGGCTTGAAGAGGAGTACATCTGTTCTTGATTCCATTTCATGCCTGGTGTCTATTAAACATAAAAAATTGACATCTGGAATATCATAAGTGTGTTTAAACTTGATCAGATACTTGGATAAATAAAGGTACCTCCTCTCCTACAAAAGTATTTAACATACACGCATGCCTTTAAAAAAATCCATGCTTTGATACCTAAAGTTTATTCAGCATCAATTCAACAAACATTTGAACACCTATTATGTATCAGGCACTATTTAAAAGTCTGGGATATAATGCTTAACACTGCCAATATGATTTCAGTAATACATTTTAGGGAGTTTCATTGTAATCTACTCTCTTGCTACTTATGAATGAACAAATGATGAATTGAAATACTTTGGAATCCTTTCTATAAGTGGAACACTAAAATATTCTAAAGCTATATAGACGAGTAAAATATAGTCACATGGTATATGTGTTTTATGTTATATTAATATCTACATTTGTTACATAGAGTATAGAAAACCATTTTGCAGAAATATTTTTTGCTTTCCCCTACTTTAAGAGACTCACTGGGTAAGCCATGCTTCTTAACTGCATTTATGAGCTAGAAGTTTATTAAAATACCTATGATCTAAGCCCGTGTTTTAAACAGCATCACAAGGTATCAGTTTGGGTGCTTTCAACCTGCAAACTCCAAATATCTGAGACAGATCTCAGTTAATTTAGAAAGTTTATTTTGCCAAGGTTGAGGACACATGCCCATGGCACAGCCTCAGGGGGTGCTGACAACATGTGCCCACGATGGTACGAGTTTTATGCATTTTAGGGAGACCTGAGACATCAATCAACATCTGTAAGATGAACGCTGGTTCAATCTGCAAAGGCAGGGCAACACAAAGCAAACACGACAACTAGAAGTGGGGAGGGGGTTCCAGGTCATAAGTAGATAAGAGACAAATGGCAGCACTCTTCTGCGTTTCTGATTAGCCTCTCCAAAGGAGGTAATTAGATATACTTTTATCTCAGTGAGCAGAGAAGTGACTTTGATTAGAATGGGAGACAGGTTTGCCCTAAGCAGTTCCCAGATTGACTCTTCCTTTTAGCTTGGTGATTTTGGGGCCCCAAGATTTGTTTTCCTTTCACAAACCTAAATTAGATGAATCCATATGAGGACAGGTTTGTCCATATAATTGAAAACTCTAGTGTTAGCACTCTTCTGGCACAGGTGGATCAAATTGCTGGCTCTTCTTAACCTTCTCTTCTCTCTCCATATTTGGATGGTAGTTTTGACACAGGCTGGCTTTCCTTGAGGGCCTCCAGCAGCATGGCTCTATGCTTCCTCCTTCTTATACATAGGCAGTGGGGATTGGAATAGAGAATAGATGGATAGAAAATTCAATTCCCACTGCTATTGAACAAAGGAGCACATTTTCATGAGTTTTGGGGAAAGATGTATGTTCCTATAATGCTCCCTATTTAATTCAATGAGAATATTAAATAGTACCTTGGTATTTTTAGAGACAATACCATATTAATACCTTCATACCAACATATGGAGAAACTTTTGAATATTTCTCTCTGAACTTAGTGTTAAAGGGCATCTCTGGAAGCTAACCAGCCAAGACTTTCTGGAACACAGATGCTCCTCATTACACAAGATAAATTATAGATCTGGAGTTGAGAAGTCTTGAAACGTTGCTTTCTTTTCTCTGGAAAATGCTTAAGCATATTGAAGTAGCCCTTGGAGATTATTCAGTTAACTGAGATGGCTGAATTTTGTCAGATTTATTCATTGTGCTTCATGTGTACAAACAGAAGCAAATCCCTCAACATACACGTTAATACTCAGAGATGTATTATTTCCTGTGTGGTGTGTGTTTTTTTTTTATTATTTTTGTATGTTTCTTAGAGACTTCACCCCACAAGCTTTAAAAAAAATGTAATCAGGGATGCTTCTGTGTCCCTGTGTGTACACATACATCTCTGTATTGTATTATTCTAAAGTAGACATTGCCTATTTTTAATCTTATTCACCCAGGATGGGTTGAAGATTGTCTGGAGACTGATATATTCAATAGTAGCCATTTTATAGCCTTTTTATTTTTTTGGTATCATAAAAAAATCTTTTCTAGGTAATTAATTTGCATCAAAAGACTTAAAAAGAAAATCACTGCTGTATTTCTTTTATTTTTCCCCTAACCTAGATGACACGGCAGATAAGTCAGGGAAAAATTAGTAAATAGCACAAATTCTATCTTCATTTTTTGAATTTTGATAGTTTGAAAAATTAAAATATTTAATACCTAGGGTGCTAAATGTGAGGTCAAGACTAAGTGGCAGAAAAAGTTTAGTTTTGACCGAAATATTTTTTGATGATATTTGCAGACCCACTATTGTGTATCAAACTGTCATTGGGGCGGTATGCCCATCAAAGCAAGCATCTTTTAAGTGGCTAAAATGAGCACATTCATAAAAGGAGAAGAGCTAGTGAACTTAGAATTTCCTCTAATATAGAAATATTTATGTTTTTCTTTGTGAAATTGTATGAAGTTGATCTGGAGACAGTTATAAAGTTACATACCTAAAACTAGGTACCATTTTGAAAGAATATCAAGATAAAAAAGAGATGTGCAATAGTCAAAAATCAACCAGAACAGACAAATGTAGGCCAATGAAAGAAGAAAAAATTAAGAGAAAAGTCTAGACTGAAAGCTTATTATTAAAAACCAGTCTTTCGGGATGTGCTTCTATACAGCATGGGAAATACTTGATGCATTTAATTGGGATTGGAGAAATGGTGTGGTTTCCGTGTTTTTATGGATTTTTTTCACCTCAAATTTTTGTTCACTGCAGGCTCCTTTCCTCCTGCCTATTGTGATTACTCAGTTTTCCCGGAGGGGAAACTGAGAGGAAAACAGCCTAGCAATTATCTTGGATCATGTCCAGAAAATGTTTTTAGTCCTTGGAATACATGGAGGATGTCACTCCAAGCCTTGTAAATGCAGCTTGGTAAAATAAATACACTTAGAATATTCACTCTGAACACGAAAGCACTGTGTGGTTAACAAAAGGAGTATTGCAGAGTACACAGAAACATGGGAAACGTAAAATTTCCGTTTATATTTGTATCTTTACCTGTGAACCGGGGCACTGTAGAACAGGACAGTTTGCATACCTACATACCACTACTGAGAGACCTTGGGCTCCAAAAGCCAACAAAACATCATGTCCTAGAAGTCTCTGAGGATCTAAGTACAAATTGAGCAGTGCAAAAGTAGCAGGACTAGTGGTGTCTTTTGAGGGAGACATTCCACAGCAATTAAGATTCCACACCTACTGTTGTTTACTTAAGTCACAACCCCAGAACAAAAAAGAAAAGTGACATTTAGAATCTGACAGGGGATGATCACAGTAAACATGTTTTGAGTCCTTCCTTGTTTGCCGGAGAACGAGGAGGATGATAGACACTTTCATAATGACAGTGTCTATGATACCTCAACCTACCTAGTAGAGTAGAAGGATGAAAGATTTCCTTCTGCATAACCACAAGATGCAGTATTTTATCAAGTCCATTGTAATTGCTTCATTGAAGCAAATTTAAATGCTGCTACTAAACTGTTAGGGCTAAAATGAAGTTTAATAGGTAAGTCAGAGTTCTCATTTTTCAAAATTTAAGTGTGGAAATTCCAACGTGAAGGTTTCATGCTACTGCTGATAAGTTAGGAATTTTTTTAATTCAAGAAGATAACCAGCTATCACAAAGAGACATACAGGACAGTTGCAGGGTTTCAATGTTTTTGAATGATTCTGAATATCTAAGATATTTGTCTCATGTATTACGGAATAGTAGTTTGCTACTTTAGTTGTCTGAATTCTAATATTTTCTAGAATATACTCATGTAAATATGATATAAACAAAGTGATTTAAATAATTCATAACATTTCCAGAAAAACATTTCTGGAAGTGTTTTATATATATATATGTATGTATACATAAATATATAAATGTACAAAACACACATATATGTATTTTTTTTTACGAAGTATTATGTTTTGTTAAAACTCAAAAATGCATTTAGTGTAAGATGTTCCCACTTTTAATCCTATAGATTCTTAGAAATCTTAAGAATATGTGTCAAGTTATTGCAAGGGATTCATTTGAAAATTAGCACTCCAAACTAAACCTGTTAGTCTCTTGGAAGACAGAAAACCGAAGCTTGTCCCAGAGCAAAACCTTCCCTTAAGGTTTTTGAGAACCAACATGGAAAATGATGTTATGACTTCACTGTAGGATTTGATAGGTTGTTTTATATTCCTTTGAACTATTAGCAGAAGCTGCTGTGCCACTCAGCTGCAGGGTTTGTGCCAAATAATTCTGTGAGGTCTCAGGGCAGAAAGGTCACTTCTCCATTCAAAAAAAAAAAAAAAAAAAACAGAACAAGAAAGCCATCAGAGATGTTTATTTCCTGTGTGGTTTTTTTATAAAAAAATTATTTTTATATGCTTCTTAGAAACTTCACCCCACAAGCTTTAAAATAAATGTAATGAGGTATGCTTCTGTGTCCCTGTGTGTACACATGCATGTCTGTATATGTATTTTAGTCTTTTAGGAAGCTAATGCCCAAGTGTGCTGTATCTTTAAACCTGTGGTAACAGATGGTCAGTTGGTGCTAATGTCAATATAATTTTTTAAAAGATAGACTTGTCAGTGTGGTTTAGTGTGTTTATTAAATGGAACAAAAATGATTTTGTCATCCTTCCCTTGATTTCTTTATATTTTTCTGTTTTAATATATTCATCATGCTGATCAATTTTTTATTGTTTAAACAAAGTCAGAGAAACCTAATATTTTATCACTTTAAAATACATCATTATGGCCAAACCTAGAGCCAATGCAAAGTTAAATTATTTCTCTGAACCTTCTCAAAATTATATTTGTTTATTTTTAAGACTCCACTTTAGGGATTACCTTTTTAGTCCAGGGTTATTATAATATTTCTCAGAACTACAATTTGTTGTACCCTTAATTACAATGAAGTTTTTATCTTTCTGCCTGGTGAAATTCCAAATTAATTATTTGCTATTTTTTTCTCAACATTAAAAAAATTTGGTACTCATCAGCCAAATGGTTGTTTTGGCTATGAATTATTGATTTTGTTCCTGTTATTTCATCACACCATGCTTTGAGGCCTAGTTATTCTTTTACCTGAATGTTTCTGTCTTTTCCTCAAATAATTATCTACTGTATGAATACTATTTACCTAACTATGCTGATCATGACATTTTCTTGTTTCTTAGCATGATTTAAATGTTGACTGATTTTTTTCCTACTTAGAGAATTATTTTTGCAAACTGTTCAAGTAAGAATTAGGTTTGCTAGTATTTTGAGATGGCCTGTGAAATTTACATATTGATTTGGCCATGCCCACATGAGAACTATCCACATATACAGAGGTGTTCTCTTTAATCGGCTATTCTAGCATGAATTCTGTTAAACATATAGGTAAGATTATTTTCTATTTTTAATGGAATAGGTTTGTTTTTATCCTGGCTTTCAATTTATTAGGTCATGTGGTTTAAGTCTAACCTAAATTACTCTGATACTCTGAATTTCACCTTTAATAATGTTCTTGAAATTTTCTTTTAAAGGTGATATTAGAAATCTCCATTTCAGTTTTTCAGCATTTCACTGGCATTACATGATGCTCTTGTCTTTTGCAATTTAATATTCTTTTAAAATTACATAGATATTTTTTATTACTGCACGTGAAGTCCTTCCTCAACTTATAAAGCAGGTAGAACATACTAAAACTTTAATACTTCTGTAAGTAATGAGGTAGCAACTGAAAAATAAATGTTCATATATATATATATAAGCATAAGTGTGTATAATGTGCCCGTGTGCATGCATAAATCTCCATGATTAGTATTCCCTAAAGATTAAAGTGAAAAAACAAATGCTGCCTAGTTTTACATTGGTAACTAATGTTATGAGATCCTTCATAGGTCATTAGAATGAAAGTTTATGTTTTATTTAATCTAAAATAATTCTGTTGATTGCCAACTACAGAAAATGTTCACTGTTCATTGCCTGTCTGTTATGTCTAGATATTATTTTGCTCTTAATATCAGACCAAAATTATTATTCAATTTGTACAAAGATTTTGAGAAGAATATGTGAACGTGTATAGGCCCTTCAGTCAGTCTGCTTGAGTTATAGCCCTTGTTCTGGCAAGTACTAGCTGTGGTGAACTCAGCTAGTCATCTAAAGAGCCTAGTAAGGTGGTATAATTAGTCAGTCAGCAAGGTAATACATGTGAAATACTTAGCTCAACACCTGGCAGGTAGTAAGCTCCCACTCTGTGTTACCTGTGTTATTATTTGATCATCTTTGTAATTTATGAGTCTTTGTTCACCCATTCAATCTAGAATTACAATGCAAGTTATACTAAAATACTTCTTTTCGTTTCCTGAACTGTAAAAAAAAAAAATACAATTTTATTTTAAATGGTATCTACTACCATAAAATATTCTGGTATCTGCATGTAACTCTGCATTTTAAAGTCTGATTTGATCTTCAGCTTAAAGGGTAGGTATATTTCATAGGTTACCCCATTTAACAAAAAAAGGACAACAGTAATACAATGATTATGTCTTGCCTAGTTCACAAATCCTACTAATAAGGCAGTGAGCAGTACTTGGGTCATGTGATTCCTCTTCCAAAACTCTTGATACGCATCTGTCATTTGCTTCTCGAATATGTTGCAATATTTGTTACTCAACTTACTGTACTCTTCCTCTTTTTATTTCACAAGTGTTAAATTCCATGAATCGGCTTGTCCAAAAGTACCATTAAAAGGACTGTTTTTTAACTGTAAAAATGCTAAAAGAAAGTTTATTATTTTTTATATTCTCAAACTGGAAAAAGGCTTTCAAAGCATGACACAATCCTCAAAATGAAGTGACTCAAAGTTTATAGAATAAAAATGTAAACATTTTTGTAAGTTAACACAAAATGTAACTTGTAAGTTACAACCAAAAATGTAAAAATTATGGAATTGTAAAAAAATTTCAAATATCAGAAGACTATTTTCCTACTAATTAATAAGAAAGACACAAATCAATTTATGGGGAAAAAAAGGTGAAAAAGGATATTGTTACAAATATTTTAAAATAAAAATGGCTAATATACATTAGGAAATTATAAAATTACTGGGGGGAAGGTTAACACACACATTTGTTACTTCTAAGGAATAGAATTGGGGATTGAGGCTTTTCATTTTATACTTTTCTATAATTTTCAGTATTTCTCTCCATACTTAATACATTTTCTGAAATAAAATTTTGCAAAATAGCCAGTGATAACTGTAGCAATTATTTGTTGTATTTTGTTTTTGTTTTTTGAAACAGAGTCACCCTCTATTGCCCAGGCTAGAGTGTAGTGGCTCAGTCTCAGCTCACTGCAACCTCTGCCTCCCAGGTTCAAGCCATTTTCCTGTCTCAGCCTCCTGAGTAGCTGGGATTACAGGCAAGCGTCACCACACCTGGCTAACTTTTGTTTTTTTGGTAGAGATGAAGATTCACCATGTTGGCCAAGCTGGTCTCAAACTCCTGACCTCAAATGATCCACCTACCTCAGCCTCCCAAAGTGCTGGTGTAAGCCACCAAGCCCAGCAATAATTATTTGTTAAACAAAAAACATGTCAGGCTCTGTGCTACATCTTTCATATTATCATTTTTAATCTTTACAGCAATTCTGTGAGGGAGATATTTCTACTATGTTTAAGAGAGGTAAAGTAGTTAGCAACAAGTCATACAGTTAGGAAGTGATGAATACCAAATTCACACTCAGATTCCATTCATTTTTTTAGCGGATGTTCTTAATCTGAATCAAACCATTACACATCCATGGTATGAACGAGCAGCATAATAGCCTCTCATTTCCACTCATTCTCACAATTTTTAAAGCATTATTATGGTTATAATATTCATTGTGTGTGTCCATTTATTCAGCTTATTACCAACTATGAGCTTGTTCTATACTATGGGAGTTCAGTAGTGAATTAAACAGACAAGCATCCCCCTCTTCAAAAAAACAACAGTCCAGCAGGTGCAAAGACAGGACAAAAACAAAAGTCAATTGGCAGAACTTCTTTGATGGTGATAAGTGACCTGTGGAAAATAAAGCAGAAGAAGGGAGAGGGGGGAGGAGGCTTGTAGGAAGTGGGGGTGATGAAAAAGGGAGGGGTGATGAAAAGGGGAGCATTGTTTGAGTGCCTACTAATTGTCAGGCCCCTGTCAAGTATTGTATACTACTCATCTCTTAGCTCTTATTCTTATTTAATTTTCTCTATTCTTTGATTACAAAAATAAGAGCAATGAATATGTTAATTAACTTGATTATGGCAGTCATTTTACAGTGTATTCACATGTCAAAATGATTCATGCCTTGATAAATCTGGAAACAGAAGAGCAAGCAGTTAACTTCCAATTGCAAGTCACTGTAACTAGGAAGGCTGAGGATTTAAATCGTGTCCTCTGATTTCTAACCCTATGTGTTCTCTTGCAAAAAAAAGTTTACAAAGAATTGTGCCTAAACTGACTTAAGTAGATTGGAAATTATATCCTGTCATTCTAATAAATTAACCTAGTGTTATAGTGGATTCACATAAAGCCAGGTATATCCTCATATAAAACACATCCCTTCAGAATATGGTGGGTGCATAGTCTTTTAAAAGATGAAAACCCCAAAACTTTACTCTAAAATGGGTACAGCATTTTGCTGTGTTATTGTTTAAGGTATGTATTTTCCTCAAAATCCATAGTTGCAGATTTGACTCAGTTGTGTGCTTTTGAGTCTTACGTGCTAAGCTACTCAGGAACTGTTGTCTATGGGATTGAATGCTTAACAGCTGTCTCTGGGAATATAAATTTGATTTCTTTGGACTGCTCATGGGACTGTGTGACATTTTCCTCTCCAGTGACAGAAGATTTGGATCGCATTAGACTACTGATTAAATACCCATGTAAGTTCTGCGTCA
Source organism: Ateles fusciceps (assembly GCA_036589455.1). NCBI lineage: Eukaryota > Metazoa > Chordata > Mammalia > Primates > Atelidae > Ateles > Ateles fusciceps. The sequence continues at coordinate 5,774,471 of JAZHEH010003404.1, read as the reverse complement.
ACTTAGGCGTCTATTTTGTATGTATTTTTTCTGAAATATCCTTCTCTAATTGTGATCATATTTTCATTATAATTTAACTATTCCTTTAATATGTTTAAAATATGCTCTTTTAAATAGGTCTTATCTGAACCCTTATGGTGGTAAGCTGTTTCTGAATTGTCCTATTGGAGTGCAAATGTGTGAGAATTAAGGTTGAGAAATATATCAAAGTAGCTTAAATACAAATAGCTATCTATGAAGTAGATATTCTTAACCAAAATAATATTAGTCTTTATACTACCATTTTATATCGAGCAACCAAGATAAAAGGTCACAGTTATTTAAGGGAATTGCCTTCTTAAGTTTTATGAAATCTCTGTAAGTGATTTTCTAATGGAAAGCATGAATTAGAAGGAGGTTGTACACAGTCATTTCTACTTTATCCTAATTAAGTGGTCTGAGATTCGAAAAAAGTAATAGACACAATATTTTAATGACTTGTTATTAATTTTTAAATAAATGTGTCAGTAAAAAATGCCCTGGGAAAAAAAAAAGCAATGCTTGAGTTAAAAACAGTGTTTGGGGTTCTTTTTCAGTTGTATGGCACTGCTTACAAATGAAAGGATTCATTGTGTGCCTCACATGCCCAGAAAAGACAGCACAAGCATTCTAACTATAAGGACTGGTTTAAATATGATCTAATGAACTAAATATATTTCTGCCTGTTATTCTTAGGTTGCTTTATTTCTAAGGTTGTTTGAATGCATTTATCCAGCTATTCTATCAAATATATGCTAGGTTAACCCTGTGAAGGTTTTCCTATATGATTCTGAGAATTTCTTTGTAACAGCAGGGTCTTAATAATGAAGGTCCTTTCCCCAAAATGTAAGGCCTTCTATTTTGATTCAATATCAACATAAGGCTTTTTTTTTTTTTTTTGAAAGTGACTTAAGTACTTTTTTATATTAAAAGATTATCCTCAATAGTAATTCCACTTAAATAGACATACTTCAGTTGAAGAAATTTAAGGAATTTATTTTTTGTAGAAGTACTGTGCTGTGCTCATGAAATTTTTGCAAAGCTAACAGAAAATGATAAACAGTTAAGAACTTCTAGCTAGAACAATAGGCTGTTTCCTTTTTTAAAGTCAGTTTATCATCTTTGCTGATTGACAATCTCCAGTTGTTTTCCAAATTATTAGGCTCAAAGTATTTCAGAATTATGCCGTATAAAAAGTACATTTAATTTAACCCTAATGAAATAAGTTTTGCAAGCTCAGTCAAGACAAGGAAGTGAGAATCTGATTATTCTTCCCAGTTTACTCTTTCCACCCCCTGTCTCAGTTCAGCATCTGGGAATATGTTAGGGGAAGCTCAGCAAGTCAGTTTCTTTTGTTTCTCTGGCCTCTGATTTATCTGGATGGGAAAATGGCCAAAAAAAAGTACTGTTGAATATCTCAGATATAGGTAATGGGTCTTCATCAGAACATAAAAATAGACCCTTGGCCATATCAGTAATGTGCTGTGTGAGGGATTTTTTTTTTTCTTTCAATTCCTCTGGCAACAAACCACACACTGGGATCTGACATTGTAGAGTGGATTTTTTTTTTCTTTTTGGGAGGGAGGTGTGGTTGCATATTTAAACTCTCACACATTTATGTAATGAGGACTGCAGTGTAGAACTTTTATGCAGAATACCATTTGATTCTATTAAGAATTGTCTGTTCAAATGTTGGAGCATTTGATTGAAAACTCCTTCTTAGCCAATTTAAAGGTAAGTCGTATGATTCTTGTTTAAAAAAGATCAAGGGATTTTCCCATCACCCAGATGATGGGAGATGACACGACTGTATAAATACTCCTAAGAAGTTGTATAACAAAGACAGGATAAAAGGTAGTAACTGTTTTCTTAGTCACTAGGTTTGATCTAAAAATCAGGTTTGCATTATTTTCAAGTTATCAATCTTCCTTTATTTTATGCTAAAAAAGTATTAAAACCATGTCCAATGGCATTTCACACTGTATCTATAAGTTAATATTTAAAGTGATTTACAATTCTATTTGGATTATTATAAAACTTTCTTTTTATACTTAGGCTCTTTGTACATGATGTTTAAATGATGAAGATCATTATAATGCCAACCAATATAATGAGATTAGATGTTATAAATGACTTACATCTCTGTCAACATATTCTCTGATATGCAATTGTTAACTATGTATTACTTTACAGAGTCATTAGCTTATTTAATTTTCAATCTGAATTGCACAGCTTTTGGTGTACCTGACTTGCTCTAGATGATCAAATGCAATGTGTATTTTGGATATGTGATTTTTAAGTGCTTTTCTGTAATGAACAAAGATATTGCCATTATTACTGGGAATAGCAAAGTATATTACTTTTAAATAATCTGCAGTTTAGTCAGTTTAAATTAGTAGAATCAAAATCAAAATTAATGTTTTTTTCAATTCAGAAAGCTTATTATAAATATTACTGAATTATTTTCTTAGATGAGGATACCAACTTGAAGTAAAGGATAAATCAATTTGGAAGAATTAACTAAAAGCCTCAATTATATTAACTAAAATTATGAATAACTGTAAATGGCATAAATTCCCTAGAGTACATCTCAATTTCTGGAATCATCAAGTAGCATATTGAAATCTGTTTTGTAAAGATTTGCATGTACTTTTTAGTCTTTTTCTGTGTGGTTTTAAGTCAATAATGTGTTTTGAAGCTAAGAAAATATTGCTCTAAATATTGGTTCACAAGGAAACCAAAATGAAATATTTAAAAATGTTTGTTATATAGAAAGTCTGGTGGTCCTTTGGAATTTATAAGAGAGATAAGAAATAAAGCAGAAATCTTTTTATCAGACTCATTATTGAATCAGAACAATACCAAATAGAGAACCATCAGATAATGGGTTAGCCTGAGAGGAATATTAATTACAGTTGAGGTACTTGCACAGAGTGTACTGAATTTGGAATTTACCTCGGAAGTTATAGTTGCCGCCCTATTTTTTTTAGAAATTTTTTTTTACCTTGTTTACTTCAACACATTTGAAACCTGTGTGTGTGTATTTTCTGTGTGTTTCCTGAAATGGAAAGTTTAAGATAATTCTGTAACTATCAGATAGTTAATTCTGTAACTATCTTCAAATCTAATCACAAGATGTCTGTGTTCAGTGGCCCAAGATGTGGCTAAAATTTCAAGTAGCATTGTTCTAAAGTGCTGGCTGTCTTTCCATTTGCACATTTTATTTTCATACATATATGATCACATTTCACTATAATTTAACTGTTTTGCAAATAATCACTTCTAGTTTTGTAAACTATACACATTTATTAGATTTTAAAAATTATTGGCCAATATGAAATCACATTTTACTGTTATGGTTTGAAATTACACTTTATAATAATATTTCAAAATAACATTTTCTACAATAGAAATATTTATACATTATTTGACTTCATTTAATACTTGTAACCTTATTTGATGTAAATAAACTCATTTTAGAGAAAACTGTATCACACACAAACCTCAATACACCCAGAACTGAATCTACATTTCTTGGCTTCCAGGCCCAGAATTTTAGTCATTACAAATCTTACAGTATCTTTCTGTTTATAGTAGAATTTGCGGTGTGGAAAAAAGACATTAGCATTCTTGTATGAGGTTCAAAAATTAAGAATAGTTCTAGATAATACTCTTTAAGTCATTATGAACTTAAGAGAATAATTTCAAACCTGTAGTAATCCCTGGTTCATAAGTATTTAAAAGATGGGGCTTGTGCCTAGAAGGATCCCAAGTATAATATATAAAGTCCAATATATTTATTACATTATTTTTTTAAGACTATCATCAAAGCAAGTTTCAAAATGCAGTATTTGAGAAGTATATAATTATTTTACATTACAGATGTCTACAAAGTTTTTTTCCATTGTACTTTTTTGCCTTCATGTATTCTGATGGGATGGAAATGGACATGAGATAACTTCAGTAAGACAAGATGTTGGAGATCTCCTACTGTAGTTATTTGAAAATTATTTGTGGAGCCCTTGAGTTCTTTGGAGATGACTCAGAACCCAAGTGAAGTGTGACTGGAAAAGGGAAGAGGCACAATTTCTGCTCCTTCCTTTTACCAAATAGCTCTTCTCTGAACTATCTTTGTATATTGGTATTGTCCATAAAATTAACCTTGAAAGGAGAATTCTATCTTTAAATACAATTTTATAAAGACTGACCTAATGGCCTTATGTTGATGAAACATAATTAGAGTTAAATGATTGATTTGTACCCATTTATACTACCATGAATTTGAATCTACCTTTTTACTCATGTCTAAGGAACCATGTCTTTATAAACATACATAGTTATGACAAAAATGTGAAAAAAGAGTTTAATTTTAAAAACTAACTTCTATACTCATGTAAACTGTTGAATTAATTCCCTTAACTTCTCCAAAAATCTAGATTTTATTGACAGATTCTGTATTTTTTAGGTAATGAAAACTCTCTATCAAAAGAATGCAAAACAGAAGAGTGTGGTCTGGTTTTCTATCCTAAGAAAAAGTAGGAGGAAGGCTTATACATAGAAAAAAGGAAATTTTAGCTATCTACTGATCAGTTAAAAAAATGTCATTTAGGTCTGACAGTTATTTATGGTACAAGTACCCTGGAAATCTAAAACTTTTTCAAATTTCATAGTTTACATCCCAGCAGATGTTACTTCTGGACCATGCCTTTTCTGGGTGGAATTTCCCAGGGAACACAACTTATAAACACAAGGGATTAATTATAGATTCTCTGGGGACTTGCTCTAATATTCTGAACTCTTTACTGAAGAGGCTTCTTACATCTCAGTCTAATGCGGGCTTTGCAAAAAGCTTAGTCTCTGTTTCTACTGAGTTCCCAATATAGTAGAAGGATATTTTGCTTAAAAACTCATTACAGAAACACTGTTGACCTGACAACCAAAAAAAAAAAAAAAAAAGATTTTAAAGTTATATTTTTCCTCTCTCTTTCAAAGACAACCCAATGGAATAGAGTCCACTCATGAATTCAACAAAAGAAATAGGATTCATAATCTATAAACTGGGCATAAGGCAACTGAGCTCTACCTATAGAATCAAGAAAGGCATGTAATTAGTTGCCTATAAAAACATGTCTTCTTATTTTCCTTTCTTTACACAAGTCTCAGTTAGTTTTCTGTATCTTGGCTTTCTAAATTTAAGAACTTTAAGCAGGAAGTAAATTATTACAGATACAGTGTCAATATCTTGTCTGTTTCTTATAAAGGACAAATAACAATTAGTAAAAATAAAATTTAATCTACGATTAGCAAATAAATTACCTATTATTTTAATATATAAAGAGTTATTTAAAAAATGGAGTAAGCATGACCCAAATTTGGCATGCTCTAGACAGTTAAATTTGGTGGAATGGTGGAGAAAAACTACATTCTTTCTTTGAAGATAAACATGGGAGGAAAAGCTGTTGACTACAGTGTGGTATTTAACCTGAACTTTTCTCTTTCATATTTGGTGCGTGTCTTATGTAATATGTTTGGTCCTCCTTTGCCTCAGGTGAATAAAACTAATATAATTTTGTCATATGCAAATTAAGGATAGAGTATGATTATAATAACAATACTTCATTAATCCTGGTGTCAAGGCACTGAGTGATAATAAATGAATCCAACTAGTGTCACATATTTTGCCTATTCTCAGGGAAAAGGTATAAACTTAAAGTAATAAGAGGGAATCAATCAGTTGAGTATTTGAACAAGTAGACAATTTCAGTTTCTGTCTCTCTCAGCTCTTTTTCAAAATATTAGCGCATGGATGAAGTTCTGTTAGATTAATACTTGTAATTTTGCTTATATGCCATCCAAACTGAGGTTAGATTCAACTGTCTAACCATAGAATTCAACAGAATAAATTACTTGATACTTCTGTTTTCTAGTGTATGTGACTTTACAGCAGTGGGGATGTGTACACTATCTCACTTCAGTTTCAAGTTCACAGCAGAGCTAGGTAGTACCCAGGCCTGTGCATTGCTCAAAATATCTGGGCTCAGAGTGCATAGAAGCCATGAAAATTAGTTTCAGGTCTAGAGAAGGAGGCATTGAAGAGCATGCACTACTCCCTGAGTTCTCCGGTGATTACTGTCGGAACTCTTTACCCCTTGTAGAAACTCTTCTCTGTAGTGCATGGAGCTACTTGAATAGAGAAGAATGATTTTGGAAAAGGCCAGATAGATTCACAGCTAGGTTGTGGCATAGAATCTGGAGAAGGGCAAATATATGCACATATACCTATTCTAACAGCAATAGATTTATACTTTTCAATCATTTTGGATCACATTTGTCAGAGTTACAAATGACATTAATATTGAATGAGTAATTTTGAGTGAAGTTTATGTGGAACATAAAATAACTTTCCTAGAGAGAGAACTTAATCTTTGAGTTATGTATGTTTCAAATAGATTCATACTATATTCACAAAACTGGAGTATGACACTGGGGGTTTCCTGCTGCATTGTTTTTATATGTGCTCATAAAGCTGTGGGTTTCTACAGAGGTTCTCCTAGAGCTTCCTAACACTGAGAATAGAGAGTGTCAGGTAGGAATAGGAAGACCAAGTCAGGAAACAGAGTGTCTGGGTTCCAACCACGGTTATGTAATCACAGTCATTTTTACATAATGGACTTCCATGTAAGAATTGAAGAACTGGTTCGGCTGCGTAAATTAAAACTGCTCATCTAATTTTAGCTTCTCATTTTACACATGAGGAAATTGAGGTTTAGAGAGATTAAGTGGCTTGACTATTTTCATTTAGCAAGACAGTGACAAATCAGTCTTTGGTTTAATCTTGTTCCCTAATCTCAATTGAACCAGCGTGGATTCCTATGTTTTAATTGCTTCCTTAAGTATAACTTGCAGAAAATAGTTGGGGATGGTCGATGACATGGGAGGTCAGTAAAGTATTATGTGCTTAATAAGCTACCTTAAATCTGGTGATCAGTTCACAGCATACAAGCAATTACTATGGTTGCTTAAAAAATTGTTTCGAGAAAAGTTTCAAGTGCTTTACATTTATGCATTGCAAAGGAAATTCTATTTGACAATATTCAGTCCTGATTACCAGCATTAAATTACTTATTCCACTACATTATGACAGCAATGGACAAAGCCATATTAGGTAGCATGGTACATGATTTCCAAGGGCAGAGAAAGCTATTGTTACCACTCCACCCCTGAACAATTAATAAAAATCCAGCCCTACTTGCTCAGTAAGACATAAAATTCCACAGGAAAAACAAATCATTTGTTTAGACTTATGTGCCTTTCCTTCATATTGGAGAAAAAAAACAACTTGAAACCAATGAACTATCCAATCTTCTTAATCCCCAAGACCTTGATGTAGATGAAGATTATTGCATCCTATGGCTGATACTAGAAAGTACCTTATGTATAAGGGAGTAGGCAAGAAAAATCTCAAAGTGTAATGGAACATATATAAATAATAAAAGTGCCAAGAAAAAATATTGCAAAATTTCTTTCTACGTTTTTGGGGAAAATATCATTTTTTATTTTCTTAGATCTACAGGTAATATTTTTGAAAAAGTACATGATTATTAAAGTAGAAATAAATACTAATAAAATCATAAGAATGGTACCTCTGTTGCAACAGAACTGTGGAGGGAAATCATAACAAACCACAATTATTAATACACTTACAACGTTGACAACAATATTCTATGTGCCTTTTTTGACTGTAGCCTTCATTCTGTTGGCACGTATGTTTGTTTTTTCACCATAAGCATTTCAAAGTAGAGAATAATTTTTTTCTAAGCCATAAAGCACATTCTGATTATGTATAAATGACAGGACAATCCCATTAATATGTGTTTTCAAATACTAATCAGAATTAATTCTTATTATTACAATAGAATCCACTCATTTCACAAATTACATTCTTCCAATGTTTATATAATGACCGCATACTATATGAAGATACTAAAAATAAGACTGACAAATACATACTAACATAAACTAGTTGATTTTAACAGACTTAGCATGAATCAACTGCAAATGACAAAATAAACTATATCGTAGTTGAATAGGTAGGGAAAAAGTTATTTGAGATTAGTAAGAAAACAATGCCATTGTTGAAACAAAACATCTTCTACATTTTATATTTTCGTCAAATTCTTTACACCTGTAGTCTATCCAAAAGTCATTAATAATAAATAAGATACACTTATTTAAAATAATTCCGTATTTTAAACAGTTTTTAGGAAAAGCAATTCAGGCCTGAACTCAGTATTCATGAAAATTAGACGTTCTTTTAACAGTTGTTATAATTACAGTCATATTAGAGTGTCCCAGTATCAATTTTCTGAGAACATATTATTTTCTATTTACCCATGCTTTTTTCATTTTAACAGATAGCTTTCAAATGATTAGAAGAATTGATTCTTTCTGAGACTCATCAGTTCATTTCCTGTAAAATTCATGTCTTGCTGTTGATTTGTGAATAAGGTATAGTAAATAAAACATCTGTTTCCATACTTGCTTAGCATTTAGATGGAGAACGTATCAGTCAACCCACATTCAGGTTTGCAGGAGAACTCCAGAGGTTGTGGAAGGTTGGGTGGAGAACCCAGATAAAGAGTGAGGATGCAGCTAAGTTGCTGAAACTGAGGGAAGAGAGATGAGAGTGAGAGTTCTCCTTACGTAAGATTTCAATATGTTAATCATGGGTAGAAAGAAAAAGGGGGATTTTGAAGAAATTCAAATATGACATTATTAGTTCTGCCACTGGTAGGCAAATAGAAGCAAGAAAACCGAGGCAGACTAAGGAAGTCACTTTGGTGAAACAAAAAGCAAAGCATTTGTTTATTTGTAACTGGCAAAATGATCTGTTTCAGTGGGTGTTTTCTTTGTACTTTGATCTTTTTGTACTGATATTTAAGCTTCTGTTTTATGATCTCTTTCTAAAGATAGAATCAGACGTTGTAGAAAACACCTTAATCATATCCAGGAGTTTGCAAGAAACAGGTGCTTAACACGAATTCATCTCCTGAACAAGAAAAATGCGCTGTGATCGGAACTGTGGGCTCATCGCTGGAGCTGTCATTGGTGCTGTCCTGGCTGTGTTTGGAGGTATTCTAATGCCAGTGGGAGACTTGCTCATTGAGAAGACAATTAAAAAGGTACAATTACTCTAAGAAATACACCTTGTCATTTTGATGAATTCTATCTTCTCTTTTTTGCTTTCTATTTACCCGCCTTATATTTCATGGTATCTGCTAATTTTGTATCTTTGACATGAAGGTAGTTATGAACCACTGCAATGCTGTATGATGAGACTGTATGTGAAACGTTATAAGCATAATGAATATTTAACATGACTCCATTGTCAAATACAAATATCCAAATTCTGTTAAAAGCTGTCTACAGGTATGCATGTTAATAGAAATAATTGTTTTCAATTATGCCCAAAGAGCATGTTGGCATGCTTTTGAATAGGAAATAAGTGAGTATATTTTGTAAAAGCACACTTACAAAGAAGTTGCACTTTAGTTAATACTGAGAAAAGTAAAACTGTGTGTGTGTGTGTGTGTGTGTGTGTGTGTGTGTGTGTGTGTGTGAAATGTGTTTAATACTGAAACAGAAATCCTTATTAAACTGTTAGGCAAACTTACTTGATAATACACTGTTTAATAATCCACTATTCTTTATAGTATGTGTAATATCATTATATCATTATCTCATAAATATTTCCTATCTATGAAGCTTCACATTTGGACCTTAGAAAATACTTTCAGAAATATGTAGAACATATCTTAGTACATAACAAATTGACTGTAGTGTGAAAAACAGAATGACTGAATAGATGGGCTTTGCACAACAATCTAGAATTCATTTCCCACCCTAGCTCACTTGAATTAGCTACACACTCACTCATCAGAAACTTTGATTGATAGAGGGAAGAAAAGAATAAGGGGAAGCAGATCTGCTGAAGTTGTAAATCAAGGAAACCAAATTCAAATGGCTTCAAGAGTTTGGATACAGGGGTTAAACAAAATTTAAGGTGCGGAGAACAACACAAACTGAAGAACAGAGACTACTATGAACTAGAGTGTGTGTTTCCTGCCTGAAGGCATAAATGTTCATTTTATTAAACATAATACTGGCCAAATAAAACGTGAATGCTGCATTCAACTCTTTACCTGGTTAGGATGACAGTGACCTAGACAAAGGGTTAGTAGCATAGTGTACAATGGAAAACAGCAGGAATTGAATTTTTAGTAAATTTTTATTGCTGTATTATTACATTTTGAATATTTTTTATCCCCGGTTGGTTGACTCTGCAGATGTGAAACCCATGAATACAGAGGGCTGACTGTGTTGTGTTTATTGCTGACATGTTGCAGAACTTCAGTCTCATGCATTTAACTGAAAAGTATATATGTAAATTAAATAGTATCACCTGTCTTGGAATTCTTAGTTTTCTTTATAGTATTTTGGATATAGGCCAGTGGAAACAGACAGGTAACAGTGAGGTGTGGGGCTTAACTCGTAGTGACATGGAGTGGCCATTGATCAGACCTCCTTCCTACTCTACAAACTGTGTTCTCACCCAGATCTTATGCAGAGAAAGGACAAGATCAGTGTCTGTGTTAACATACAGACTCTAATCATTTGGAAAAGTTTTCCAGGTTAAATCACAATAATCTTCTAGTGCACAGTAATTTAGACTATTTTTTTGCTGATACATAATTAATGATCAATAGCTTAGTATTGATCATTTAATTTTTTGCTTTGTCATGCAACAAAACTAGTTTATGTAGATTCTTTTGGATAGCATGTGAGGTGCTAGCATTTATTTTAAGTTAATTCTTTAATATTTATGCTCATAATCATTAACCATGAGAAAGTAAGTTTTCTGACATCAAAATGTGCTTTTGTATAAGGACTAAGAGAGTAACATAAATAATCTCAACTACTTTAAGCTATACCCAGGGGAAGGTATATTATAATAAAAAAACAGACCTATGGGACTCTAGAATTGAATTGGAAAGTAAATGCTATAATACTTTGAAAGAGAAATCTCTGAGTATTCAAGAAACTTCAGGAAAAAGGTAGGACTTGATTCAGATTTTAAAGAAGTGTAGAATTTTGAAAGTCCCAAACAACTGTAGTAACCCTATCAAAGGATTGATTGATAGTATGAAACATCCTGTGAAAATGCAGCCAAATGCAGTGACGATGGAAGGAAGAAGGGAGAGAAGATGCCCAGAACAGGATAAACAGGAGAAAAGATTAGAAGGTAACATGGGGTTGGAGTTAGGAAGCAAGCTTAGAACATCAGGCAGAAAAATAAATTAACTGATGATGTGATACACAATAGTAGTCGGTATATGGTTTTCAGTAAGTGTAGGACGTAATAAACCCTGCATTTAGAGATTGAAGGGCCAACATTTAGTTGTTACTAAGAGTTTCCTATATACTAGTTCACTTAATCTTCAAAAACATCTGTGACAGGGTTGTTCTTATCATACCCATTTTACAGGTGCAAGTCCTTAAATCAACTTGCCAACTCACCTAGCCAGTAGGAAAAGAAGTCATTCTCCAAACAAGTAATTTGTAGGAAGAACCTAGATGAAAAACCAGGCCTTATACAATATTCTACAGCAGAAAGGTTGCAAAGTGAAGATACCAGACACAGAAAACCAAACAAAATACTGTGTAGGATATGACCACTTTCAAGGAGAATATAAGATTTCCTTTTAGAAAGATCTTTGCATAATCTGCATATTATATAACAAAAGGCACATCGGTCTGATGTGGTTGAATATATAGAAAGAAACCTGATTGATAATAGGATGCAATGGAAGCTTGGAAAGACGGATTAAATTAGAGGAGTAAAGGCATCAAAGTCAATATGTCCAGTGAGTTATTGATAGAAGTTATGTATATACCTTAGGAAATGATAGGTGATTTGTTACCAACATCAATCTGTGTTTCACAGGTCAGAGTTCAAATAGATTTGATCATTGCTATAGAGATTACAAATAAAACTAAACATAGATTTACTTTTAGAGAGTGTGAATGAAGAGAAAAACAGAAGAATTACTATAGAATTTTTATACAATACAGAGGCAGGAAGACAAAAGTAGAAAAGGAAAAGAATGATCTTATATGAAGAAACAGAAACAAAAGAATACAATCCTAGAAGTTAATAAGAGGCCAGAACTCATGGGAAGAACAACACCGTCACCAAAGCAAGTCTTTTCTAAAAGTCAGTAGCAAGAGCTGCCATGAATGTAGAAACTACCAAAACACTTTGGAAAAGGGTCAAAATTCTGCCACCATTTACAAAAGATAATTTATCACGTGACAATAATGTCACGTGTTAAAATGTTTAGTGAATATTGTATAACATTACACAGGTAGTTGTATGCTAAGCAAGTTAATGCAGGAACAGAAAACCAAATACTGCAGGTTCTCACTTATAAGTAGGAGGTAAATATTGAATAGACATGGACATAAAGAAGGGAACAATAGACACCTGGGGCTAATTGATGCTGGGCCGGGGAGGAGGGGAGAGGATTAAAAACTACCTGTCGGGTACTATGCTTATTACCACGTGATGAAATAATCCATACACCAAACCTCCATGACACACAGTTTACCTGTGTAACAGGAACTATGCTTATTACCTGCATGATGAAATAATCCGTACACCAAACCTCCACGACACATAATTTACCTGTATAATAGACTTGCACATGTACCTCTGAACCTAAAATAAAAGTTGGAAGAAAAAAAATAAAATTTAAATAAATTTTAATTTAGTTTCCCTATGAAACTATAGAACACCAAAAAGGAATTACAGGATTCTTTGTTGCTGTTGAAGACCTAATATTAAATATCATCATTCAATTATACCATTATTTCCTTCTCCCATTCTTGAAAACAATGATCCTTCCATAGCTTGTAAGAAATGACTTCAGACAAAATAAACTGAAATAATAATGATTCATTAAAATGGCTATACTTAGCTGTGCAAGGTGGTGCATGCCTGTAATCCTACTACTTTGTGAGACTGAGACGGGTGGATCACTTGAGCTCAGGAGTTTGAGACCAGCCTGGGCAACATGGCAAAACCCATCTCTACAAAAAATACAAAAAAATTACTTGGGCATGGTGGCACAAGCCTGTAGTTCTAGCTTTTGTAGGGCTGAGGTGGGAGGATCACTTGAGCCCAGGAAGTTAAGGCTACAGTGAGCTAAGATCACACCTCTGCACTCTAGCCTGGGTGACAAAGTGAGACCCTGTCTCTCTCTCTCTCTCTCACACACACACACACACACACACATATGCTATTTTTAAATTAATAGTCCATATTTTAATTATATAATTTGTTTATATTAACTTCATAATGTATGCTTCTAGTATTACCAGATATAAAATAATTTGAACTTTTTCATAGTATTTAAAAGCTCAAAAAGAAATGACTGAAATATTAGTTTTTAAAGATGGTAAAGTTTGTTTTATATTTAATAACGTGAGAACAAGAAACAACCCAAAATATTTAAAATAGCAGTATAAAAACAAATTAAACACTAGGTATATTTGCATATAGCTGTAATAACAAATGTCACTTAAAGACAATGTTTCAAGAAATAGCAGATAAGCACATATACATTTCTTTCTCTAGTCTAATTTAATGTCAACATAGTTTACTTTTCATGCCAAACACAAAATCTTCCATTTTAGGTACTTACATAAATTCTTGGAGGCTAATTTCTGGGTTTCAGAAACATATTAAAGCTTACTACTCCAATATATTTCACCAGATGTTATTTTGGGGTTTAGTTGACGATGGTCTGAAAGTAAAGCCTTTTTCAAATTCTCAGCACAATTGTTGCTAAAATTCTGATTCATTCTCTTCTCAACTTGTACACACTTACATAATGCAAAAACATGAGAATTTCTTTAAACATGGGGAAATAAATGATTCTCTTTAGGCCCAGTTACAAGCAAATGGTGAGCAGTGAGTGGGTAGGATGGAAGCTGTTTTAGCATGCTTCTGGTTTTTAAGGAAGTTTTTACTTGAAAGAGAAATATTAAAATGATTAAATAACAGAAAAATAATTGTCACAGGATATTACATAAGTTATTGGCACATGACTGGCTTAGTAAATGCTGTGAACCAAGCACTTAAAGCAATATGGGAAGTAAATGGTATTAGAATTCTTCCTTGAAAGGATGGATAGAATTTGTGAAATACTATTAGCTGACATTTATTGAATATCTGGTTTGTGCTAACACTGTTCTAAGTGCTCATATTTATTAATCCCCATAACAACCAATGAGGATAAATATTTAAGCCATATGAAAATATCAAAATTCAACTTTTACTTTTAAAAATACTAAGTTTATATGATTCAATCAATATTACTGTTAAAATTTCACAGATTAGGAAACTGAGGTACAAAGAAATTAACCTGCTCAAACTTAAATGATGATGATGATTATTATTATTATTAAGTGATCAAATTCATTGTATCTGATTTCACTGTTGGCCACTACAGTCTATGCTTTAGGGAAGAAGCCATTATAGTTTGTTAGGGTGGGGATAGAGGAAGAAAATATAGCTCATAGATTAAAATCTTCTAAACATACTTCTGTCTCTTGGTAGGACCTTGTAAAGTCCTTGAAAAGTGAAACAAGATGTTTTTTACATTTGTACTGTATTCCATGCATAGTAAGGTATCAAGGGCGTTTTAGTAATTAAAGTTGTCAGTCATGTAGGTGATTATTGTTGTTGCATGAAAACAGTATTCAAGTGAGTATGTGACTACATATAGGATATTACGGTCCCAACAAACATCTGTTTTCAACTTATTGTAGCAGAATAGAAGTTTCAAGGTCAGTGCTTTCAACCCAGCTTAGACCATGCTATGTGAGAGTTACCAGGCTGAAATCCACTTGTTATTGGGGCTGGGTAGTCAGGGACAAATACTTATGTACATATTAGCCAAGTGAGAGAACCTTAAATTATATTACTTTTTCTTTGTGCATACTTTTCAGCTTTGTACTTCAAATTTAGTAAAATATTTGCAAAATAGCCTAGACAGTCCAAATCAGATTTAAAATCAAGTTCTTTTACATTCACAAAGGATATAACATCTTTGGTTTTCTTGTGACGTATTTGGTCTTGGTACCCAAGAAGTGACCACAATTTAATCCATATAGTAGTGGTAGCATCAGAAGCATTGTATTCTTACCTTGACTACTTCAATATCTTCTCTATGTCTCTAAACAAATCATAGTGTTATGGAAACTATACAAAATTGAAGTGGAAGGACCTGATTTCTCTATTATCCGCTAGTAATTTTGTCACATAACATTGAATCAGACATCTCTTTTCTCTAGAACCCATTTTCCACCTCTAAAAAAATGGCTGGGGTTAGATGGTCCTGATTCTAACAGCTGATAATCCAACACACCCATTTCAAGCCTTTGTGTTTCTCCTTTGGCTTATTTGTTGCTAGAGATATCTTTCAACGAAAAACTGATTTATGGCCTTTAGAAAAAAGGTCTCATACACGTACAATGTCTTTTGGTGTTTAGATGCACACTCATTGTAGAGTTAGGAAGGCATTCAGTTCTGTCAAGCACATTCTGTCACGGACTCTTCAATTCTATAATAATTTATTTTCTGTCATTAAGAGATATTAGGTTGGTGCAAAAGTAATTGCGAGTTTTATCATCAAAATTGCGAAAACCGTGATTGCTTATACAAATCTAATATGTACCTTAAGAGAGGCAGTTGATACATAACAGGTTAAGATTTTTGAGCACCAAGGTTCTAATAGTGTAAGGATAATAATGTGTGTGTTTGTGTGTTCTCCTTTCTTTAGTCTCTTGAAATGGAGAAATTAACCATTTTCAGCTTTTATTTAGCTTTGGGCTTCAATATCCTTGTCAAACATATTTACATTTAGAAGAATAGAAGAATATCCATAATACTTTAAGCAATTTTGTTTTACTATTAGACCCAGTGTGGAAATAAGCCTTTTTGGGAGCAAATAAAAAGTTTTTCAAGGACAAATTGTTGTAAAAAGTAATAAAGATTCGATCACTCTAGCTGGTCCAATGTACCCATTTATAAGTGGATTACAGCAACGTAGGATTTTGTAATTCCATTTTAACTTGGTGCCCAGTTCTTCTCTAAGGAATTCTGTTATTCTCTGCATTGAGCAATCAGGAAAATATCTTGCAGATATAAAACTTAATTTGACTTCTACCAACTAAGTTCAGAGGGTGATAAGAAAAAAAAAAGACAGTAATAGCATGGGGTAAAGAGGACTAGTCTAAGGGTCAGGTACTGTTTGCCTAGGCTGTCCCTCGGCCAGCCAGCTGGTTTCTCAGAGCCTCAGTGTGCTCTACTGGAAAATGTGATAATGTTCATTGCCCTTTCCTAATTCGTCATTCTGTGAAGTGATGCTTCCAGGTGAAGGAAACAAATAGGTCAGAATGTTCCTGTGGTCATGGTTCTCTTTAGGCTCATTTTCCATGAAATAGTTGTATTCCTCTTCCTCTAGCACACTCAGGTTAAGTTGGAGCTCTTTAACCTGGGCATTCTTCCCAATACTTCACTGGAAATACTGTCTGCTTCAAAATCACCTTTGTTTGCACTATGTCCTATAGCATAATAGACTTCTGGCTCAGAGAGTGAAAGCTGTGGAAGGAAACTAGAAGAATATTTATGTTAACTCCCTTATTTTACTAATAGTGAAATTGACCCTGGGGAGGTTTGGTGACTCTCCACCCAGTCTCAAAGCTCCTAAAGGAAGAAATCAAGTTCCTAATATAGGATTTTAACTTCTCTTATTGGTATATTTTCCACTTGTCTATTTTTAGCAAAAGAGGCATCGGTGATTTTTAGTGGATTTCACAAAGGAGTAATAGGACAGCTTCCTTGTCCTGTTTTTTTCTTTAAAAACTACAACCCGATAATGATGAGTTAGGCTGTTGTAATTTTTGGAAACACATGCTAATGGGTTGTTGCAAATATATAGAAAGTTAGGGGCTGGGTACAGTGGCTCACACCTGTAATTCCATCCTTTTGGGAGGCCAGGTCAGGTGGATTGCTTCAGCTCAGGAGTTCAAGATCAGCCAGTATGGTGAAACCATGTTTCTACTAAAACTACAAAAACTGCTGGGCATGGTGGCACACACCTGTAGTCCCAGCTACTCTGGAGGCTGAGGTGGGAGGATCACCTGAGTCTGGGAGGTTGAGGCTGCAATGAGCCTAGATTGTACCACTGTACTACGGTCTGGGTGACAGAGCAAGACTCTGTCTCAAAAAAAAAAGGGAAGCCAGATTGAGCAGGATTTTTAAGATGAGATGTCAAGTTTCTGTTTTTCATATAGATCTTTTTATTTTCTTAATGTAGTAAGTGTTAAGTATCATCTCCTGAAGTGTCCAACTCTTGAAGGAAAAGTAAAAACTTCCAATAGCACTAGATTTTTCACTCAGTTTTGTGTTTTGTTTCATCAGTCTAACTTATGGGCAGAGAAGTTAATGTTCAACTCAGTAAGAACTTTTTTGAACTTGGGAAAAATTGCTTAATAAATTGTGTTACTGACTGTTGCAATATTTTCAAAAGGTCACTCTAAAGCTTGCTAAAGGGTCACTCTAAAGTTTGCCTTAAAATCAATAGTCATGTCTTCAGTATTATACACTGATTCTCTTGGTAAAAGGCTAAAAAGGCTGCTGTAATAACAATTTGTTGAAAACGTTTCTGCTGCAAGTGTATGGCTAGGTTGCAAAGGTTCTCATGAATGAGGTACTCGAGCTTTATCCTTTCATTCTGGCTGACTTGAGGCTATGAACGATCTCCCAGAAGTGCCTGTATTTACTAAAAAGACATAACCCAAACTGATTTTCTTTTTCATAGGAAGTTGTCCTTGAAGAAGGTACAATTGCTTTTAAAAATTGGGTTAAAACAGGCACAGAAGTTTACAGACAGTTTTGGATCTTTGATGTGCAAAATCCACAGGAAGTGATGATGAACAGCAGCAACATTAAAGTTGAGCAAAAAGGTCCTTATACATACAGGTGAGTGAGTCCCCACAAACACGAGGCACTCTTACCTTGAACATGTGTTGCTGAGAAGTGTTCTGCTTGACAAATGCCATTGTATTAAAATGTACTTATTATTTTATCAATAATATACTTTAAAATATTTTTCCTATTTGTATAGAATCCTAATCTAAGAATTTAATGACATTTATTTTGAATAAATGGGATATTTACATTATCAAATATTTATTAGCCAGGATATAGGAAAGACAAACAGATTTTTATTATAAACTTACCAGTATCAAATAAATTCCCTATGTTTATGAAGTTAGTGTTTTATTACTGTGGCATGTATTCTCAACAACTTTAAAATATTCCTGCTGAGAAAAAAATGTTTTCACATCTGAAAAGTTAAAGCATATTTTAACAGTGGTTCTCAAAGTGTAGCTGGGCGACAGCAAAGTGCTGGGGCAGCTGCATCAGCATCCACAGGGAATTGGGAAACATGCAAATCCCCACACCCCACCCCAGAGCAAATGAATGAAAGATTCTCGAGTTCAGGCCCACTAAAGAGTTTCACAAACCCTGGGTGATTCAGATACACAATTCCAAGAACCACAGTGCTAAATTCATTTTATCTAACTGCGGTACCTACTGAAGATTTATATTCAAATTAACTTCCAGGTCATATGGATGTTAACATTGATCTAGTAGTTTCTTATATTTTCTCTAATGTTGAGACTGAACATTTTATATCTTTCATCTGTCTTCCCTAATAGTTTAACACACTTTTGGACAGAATCTTAGAATATTAGAACTAGAGGAAATTATTAGCCAGAATCTGTCAATGTTGTGAATGAAAAATGCCTGACCCAATGGATGTGAGGTCACTTGTCCCTGTTTACACAGATGTAGGTACTGGTAACTCTTGGATTTTTATATACATTTTCTCCTATTTTGATTATAGACTGTGTATTTTTCACTAAAAAGGGAAAAAAGGGGGAGATTGAGGTGCTAAAAACACCATCTTAACCAAGGATTAGGGATACATTTATGGTATCCTTACGGAAATATAGTTATGTTCTGCTATAGAATTTGTTACCTAAACATGTATTTTCCTTCAGGGAGAATCACAACTAGTTATACATCATGATTAGTTCTTATCACAAAATTTTATATTTCTAATGATTTCTTATAATTTATAGTTTTAATGTCTTAACTGCTTTGGTTATTCAATGATTGTGTAATTTTCCTTCCTCTCCAAAGCATTACTATGCCTCCAGATTGAAAACTGACACCCAAAATAAAATGAAATAACAGACATGGTGAGGGCAGTGCCTACTACCATAGCACATGACACATAAGCCGCAGAGGGCCTTGGTACATGTCCTGTCTTAGCAGTTTTACCCGAATCTCCTGTCTCTGTGCACTTCTGTGACAATCATGATTTTGTCAATGAAGACTTTGTTTTTGTTGCTATAAAGAAATCTTACCTTAGAGAATTTTTTTCATGGTCTTAAAGTTTTTATGTTATTAGCAAGAGTCTATACAAATATCTTGTTGCGAAGAATGTTATTCGGTGTACCTAATATATATATATTCATAGGTGTATATATATGTATATATATTCATAGGTATACATATTATACATATATATATATTCATAGGTATATCTACCTCTGAAAATCTAGAATGCACATATGACTTAGGGAGAGTCTCAGCATAATTATTTAAGAAATAGAACCTAAGTGAACTGAGTAAATGTGAGGAAAGAAAATGATTAGTAGAATTTGAGAACTCATTTTTTCTGTTTTTGTTTTGTTTTGGGGAGGTCATATTTTTCACTTTTATTTTTGATTTATTTTTTGAGTCAAGGTCTTGCTCTGTCACCCATGCTAGAGTGCAATGGCACTATCACAGCTCACTGCATCCTCAAGCTCCCAGCTCAAGTGATCCTCCCACCTCAGCCTCCTGAGTAGCTGGGACCACAGGCACATGCCACTATGCCCAGCTAATTTTTATGGGGTTTGTTTCGTTTCGTTTTTGTTTTTTTTGTAGAGACAGGGTTTCACCATGTTGCCCAGGCTGGACTCAAACTCCTGGGCTCAAGCAATCCATGTGCCTTGGTCTCGCAAAGTGCTGGGATTACAAGTGTGAGCCACCATGCCCAGTTTTATTTTTCACTTTTAAATATATCATTTGGGATCTGAGAGACCATCTCATCGAAATAGTTCTCCTCTGGTAGTTGGCAGCTAATATACATTTTATTCTTAGAGCCTTTAACCTATCTCTGTAAGGGACAAAAAGGGGATATGTTAGATATTCCTGATTTGCTTAGAGAGACAATGAGGAAAGGTTGGAGAGGAAAAGTTGCATTTACAGCTAAATTTTATAATCCATAAACAGCTCTTTCTATAACAATTTTAAAGGGATTCGTGAGTAACAACAGGTTATCTTGTCTCATGATGTCACCAAAACAGTCTTTTATTGTTTGCCTGAATGCCTTAAATAATGGGAAAACAACCAGTACCTTTTAGAAAAAAGTGAATACTTTGATAGTGTTTGTGTTGAGCTAAAACATGCTTTTTCATAGTTAATTATACCCTAAGTCCGTCTGGCATTGGAAGTATGTGAGAATGTCCTCCCTCAAGCAGAACCACAGGCTTTACCTGGCCAATGGCTGCTAAAGAAGGCTTGATGACACTTTGACAAGATATGACCTGAATCAAAGCATGAAATTGCTTGGGTTGAGATTTTAGGTATGTTTCTACCTACACCATTTCCATGAAGATGCTGTAATTCCTTCAGAATATTCTTAGATCCATAATTCATTTTTTAAGTTACTTTGCTTTGGAAAGAATACAAAGAAAGTAATCTTGAGAAAAGTATAAAATAAATTACTTCCCTTGGCATTACAAACACATTTCAAAACTTCCATAAAATCTAACTTTTAAAGAAAAAAATCAGTATTTATGTTCCCTTTTTAAAATCACTTTCTAAAGGCAGGGCTCTGCTTTAAGGATTTTTTCTTTTAGTGACTGCCATCTACTGGTATAGTGTTATAAGTACACTTTAGGTAACAAATTTGGTTGACAATTATTTTGCTATTAATATATGTGCACATTTCTGAAAATTAAAGTACCTTGATTTGAAACATTAGTAATATGCACACTAATTTTAAAATACAACTGTCCTGAGTGCTGTTTCAGATTTTTATATTCTTTGTATGTTTGCAGTACTTCAAGAATAGTAGTTTTAATTAAAAATATATTTCTAGACAACTTTGAATCCTCTTTTTAAAGAATCTGAGACATGTATTTAGTAAATATATTTATTGAGAACTCATTCTATACCAGGCATGCTTAGAGATACAAAACACTCATAAACCCCTACCCTATAGAAATTTACATTTTTATTATAATTGAATGAAATGTGTTTTTAAAAAATTCAGTCCAATTTTTTAAGTCTTTACCTTGGCTATCTACCCACTTCAGAGACATTCAAATATGACAGTGCAATTATGATGTATATCTAATTTATTAATGCATATCTTCCATTTGTGAAATGTATTTTTCCGGTAATAATCACCCTTCACTACACTGATAAAATGTAGTTGGTACTTTGCAGCCTAGATATGTTACAGTCAGGAGATTAGAACTAACAAAAGTATTCAATATACTTGAGGGTTGGGGAGGTTGTTCTATAACCCTTAAAAATGGAAATTACATTCTCTTATTTCTAATTATCATTAAAGTACTGAAAAGGATGAAAAAAACAGTGCTGGATAGGATATGTATTTTGATAATTCTAATATAAGAAAATATGCTCTAAATATTCCCCTGCGGAAGCCCCTGTACTTTTTCCTCCTTGCCTTCAGGATAAATTCTGTCATTTGGGTATTAGACGCAACTCTCTTATGTTTGAGATCTTGCTTATTTCACTTACTTTATTTCTACAATTCTCCTCACCTCTTACTCCGTAATCCAACCACACTCAAATATCTGCATTTCCCAAAATATATTTGTTCTTCTTATGCATGCTACTATCTGCCCTACTTTACCTAACTAAACTTCTATTTGTTACAAAGACCACTTATGTGGACTTAGTCAAGGTCCTACTTTGGGGTTAACCCTCACCCCTACCTTGACCAATCGAAATCTGGATCTGTTTTGTGTTTTCCAATGTATTGTTTCCGTTATAATAATATTCCTTCTCCCTATTTTAATTTCCAGTTTGACAGTTTAAGACCCCTTCTGATTAGTTTGCTAGAGACCCTGGCTGATTTATCATTTTAACACCATTGCTTACATAATATATGGCACATTCTATATGTTCAAAAATTGTTGAATGAATGACATTTGAGATATAATGTTAACATATGACAAATGTTTTGAATTTTGTTTACTTCTGTTTCTTTAGAGTTCGTTATCTAGCCAAGGAAAATGTAACCCAGAACCCCGAGGACAACACAGTCTCTTTCCTACAGCCCAATGGCGCCATCTTTGAGCCTTCACTATCAGTTGGAACAGAAAATGACAGCTTCACAGTTCTCAATCTGGCTGTGGCAGTGAGTAGACAAACAACAAAGTTATTTA
Source organism: Ateles fusciceps (assembly GCA_036589455.1). Classification (NCBI taxonomy): domain Eukaryota; kingdom Metazoa; phylum Chordata; class Mammalia; order Primates; family Atelidae; genus Ateles; species Ateles fusciceps. The sequence continues at coordinate 5,751,785 of JAZHEH010003404.1, read as the reverse complement.
TTTTAATATACCCTAGAAGTTGCTGTAATCAATCCTATCATTAGAATTATTAGGTTTTACTTATTTCTCCATTGTTAAAAAAATGTATTCCTATATCATTATTTTGAATGGAGGTATGTGGTCATTTGGAAAGCGAGAAAATCATAAGAATCAAATGCATTAGAAGACCAACTTTATTATTTTTTGTTGAAACATTATTTCAGTTTTATAATAGATTACAGGAAGATGCTTATGAAACAAGTACATTTGTTTCAGTATGTCTTTAAATGATAGACTTATAAGTATGTAAACAACTATATAATAAAGAAACTTACAAATGCTGCCTGTAAGAAATCAGGCAAATTTTACCATAAGCAATAAACCACTCCAAGCTTTCTAGACAGTCCCTATACCTGCACCAGCGTGAATAAGCTTCAGCCAAACAAAACAAAAACAAAAGCACTTTGCAACTTGTTGCTGCACAATGGGGAGAAGAAAGACGTGATGGAATCACAACAGTCAAAATAATTTTAAGAGAAAATAAAGTCAATAAGGTTGATGGTGTCTATTGCTTGGAAAGTCGAATTCTGCTGTTTGCTTGGGACTCTGGACACTGCACCACTGAAAAAACGTAAAACTCCATAGAGTCTCGCTGTCTGCCAACAGGGGTGCCGTCCAAACTCATGGCAAATAAATGGCATTTGGTACTCACCATCCACAACAGGAGAGCGTTTTATGTGGATGAAGTACAGTTTCTTCAGCTAACTCAGCAAAAACTATTAAGAGGCAAAAATGAACTCTGCATTTAAAGAAAAATAGAAAATGAAAACACAAAATCCTAAAAAGCATATAAAGGCTCTGCATGAGCACACTGGTATCAAACCACACATCCACAGCACGTCCTAAACCTACGTGAAACAATCCTTGCTTATCGGAGGTAGATACCTAAATTCAATAGCTTACCAGTATCTTCTTGGAAGTAGGCCAAAAGGAAACAGAAAACAGTTTAAAGAAAAAAAGTTTATTTTCCCTAAACGTTTTCCTGAAGCTGAATTTGAAGTAGAGGACGTCCATGGTCCTCGTCGTTCTCCTAAGTCCTCCTCGTCCTCCCCGACCTGGGATACCGGGGTCTCCACCCTGGAGCTGCTGTACTGAGGCCTGTTGGAGCAGGTGGCCAGCATCCCATCTGCACCTTTGGTCAGGTACCTGGCAGAGAGCCTGGTGTCGTTAGATGTGGAACCTACTGTCGCGATGAACATGCCTGCAACAGTTCCCTGAGCCATTTCTGTCACGTACGGCTCCAGAGCCTTTGGGACCCGACTCTGGCGTTTTTGTTTTTTTTTAAGCTCTAAGATACATGTGCTGAACATACAGGTTTGTTACATAGGTATACATGTGCCATGGTGGTTTGCTGCACCGATCAACCCATTATCCAGGTTTTAAGCCCCGCATGCATTAATGCGTTAGGTATTTGAAAAGACCACTTTAAGTGTATCATTAAAGAAATTGAGCTTCATTTGCAATGTCTTCTTGTGGCTTGCACTGAGGCAGAGGAATGTAATTATCTAGGAACTGGACAAATTGCACTTTGAGTTTTGGCAGGATTAGGCAGTAATTGTAAAGATAAGCTTTGAAAAGTTTTGTATTAAGATCAGTATTAGTCTTCAGTCCATTTATTTGTTAAAATTTAATATTGCATTCTTAAACAGTGATTTTTTTTTTGTAGGGTGCAGCCCATGTCTATCAAAATGCATTTGTTCAAGTGGTACTCAATTCACTAATTAAAAAGTCAAAATCTTCTATGTTCCAAACCAGAAGTTTGAAGGAACTGCTATGGGGCTATACGGATCCATTTCTGAGTTTGGTTCCATACCCTGTTATTACCACAGTTGGTGTATTTTATCCTGTAAGTACCAAATATGAATGGCACTATTATAAAATATTTTAATTCAATGGCATTGGCAAGGCATAATTTTATAATTTAGCTCATTAGTCTTATTGCTGATCTGGAGATATATATCCTAACTTTTAAAATAAAAGTTCCCTTCTCATGATAGCTTCAGCGTTCCTAGTTGGGAAATGTATCTGAATTTCACAATTAGATTTAAACCTGAAAAACAGATCTAATCAGGTTTCCACTCATTTATAAGTATACAATTTGTTTTAAATTAGCTTGTAAGCTAGTCTGTAAATCTTTGAGCACTGTTTTTTGGCTTTTCATTTCCCTTTTCACATAATCAAGTTTAATACCATATTTTTACTTGTTTTAAATATACTCATCATTCCTTTTCAGACCCCTTACAAATTTGCTTAATTTACATTTAAAAGCTTAATTTACACATCTCAGTGGTATTGATGAGCTAACAGACTTCATTTTAATGGGGTTTGTAAATTAGAATTTTTAATAGTTCATAATGTCATGAAATGGCAGCTAGAAGATTAGGGAAAACATGAACTTGATGGTGTATTTCATTCCAGCCTAATGTTTTGAATGACAAATAGGATAAGCTAACTATTGAATTGAAAGTTTGACTGTAATTGCATTTGGCACTACATGTGAATATTATGTTCTCTCGTTCATTGTTACTGTTCTATGTTTAGATACTGTTAGGATTACAAGGTCACATATCAAATATGAATGTAGAAAGCCATAATGAATCAAATGCGTTCTCATTTTAACTCAATACTCATAACTCTTTGGCTAATGCTTTAAATTTTGGATGCTAATTTTATCATTTTAGTGACCACTTATTAATGATTGTAATATTCAGAATACCTGTAGAAATCATCGTTCTTACAAGTTTGTTCAACGTCCCTCACCTCAACATAGTAAGAATAGTGATCAAAATGCACTTATTGGCTTAATTATGGCAAACAGTGCTAAGTTCACATCTTGTCAGCTTCTGATAATGTATCTTCTTTGTCTCACCATCTAGCACTTATTTCTAGGAACCTCACAAAAAATTTTTAAGGCCAATTTAAAACCTGTATTGCAGATATATTTCAAGTCATATGACTAAGCAGTGATTGAGAAATGTGAAAGTGAGTTATGTATTTTATAACTTTGACAATGACTTGTTCTATAAGGAAATTTTTCCCATACGTATCTTTTCAGTACAACAATACTGCGGATGGAGTTTATAAAGTTTTCAATGGAAAAGATAACATAAACAAAGTTGCCATAATTGACACTTATAAAGGTAAAAGGTAAGTATTCAGGTAAAACGTGCATGTGTGTTACTAACGTACTCTGAAGCAGGAATGGTATTCATTTAACACCTTATAAGACAGAGACATCAACCTATAGAACAGACCTAGTTATATTTCAGCTCTGGTAACTCCTGTTCTACTAGGTATTAACCCTTTAGTTGTGGTAACTGGTGCATTCACACCAGTGCATAGATGCTGACTATCAGCTCTACTTGAGGGTTTGGTTTACCTTTCTGCACAGGTTATTTTACATAAAGAAAACCCCAGGACTACTTTTCATCTCTGCTACATATCCAGCATCACAGTACAATTATTCTTACAATTAGACAACCATAAATGAAAAGGGGAAAAAAAACCCAATACATCAACTGATTGTCTAGTAGAAACTTTTTATATTCCAATGGCATGACCTAAATAGCTATAAAGATGGAAGCTTAATGAATCCAAGCAAGTGTTTTCATGACATTCCCCCTACTGTCTTTAATTTTCCATATTAATAACTCAACTTTTTAAATGTTTATCAATGCAAAAAATATTCAAGTACAGTTCTACAATGTACATACAAAATGTGAAAATGAAGAATATGCCACTTTTGAAGTGGTAAAATAAATCAGCTTCATAAGCCATTATTTCCTTTTTTTTCCCCTAACCCCAGCCTATTCATCTAAAGGATTTATAATTTATCACATGTTTAAACTAGGAAGACCCTAATGAATGTTTTAGACCAGTTATTTCTGAAAAAGAATAAGGTGATCAAAACTGAAAGAGATGAAATGTTTTTTATTAATATAAGTAACCCCTGCCTCAAACTGAGTCTATCTATTAATTGCATTTAACAGGTAAATATTAGTGGTGGAGTACTTTTTCTTCTAAAGAGTCCACACTACGTATTTCTGTAGAAAAATCAGAGGGGAAAAAAACACTTCTAAGTATTCATTTAAGAGGAAATCACAGTGATTTTTTATATTGAGGGATAACAAGCATTTCACTCTATTTTAATATTGCAGAGGGATGTGGAGGGGAGTTGCTAAGCACTCCTAATCAGAGTAAGAATTTCACGTTACTTTGAGATTATGATAAGGTTGATTTAACTCATCATGGCAACACTGACCGTGATTCACCACTTATCTTGTTTAAAAAGTAAGCAACAGCTTATCTTGATATGTTACTATTTGTTAGGAGTGGAAAGTAAGTTAAGTTTCTCCATCACCAAAAATTGGTTGAGGATGCAGGGAAACTCTATTGTTTTTATCACTTTCAGATAAATATAGCTTATTTATGTGCCAAAGTATAAATTAATAAACTCTTTCCTACTTTAATTCAAGTCCATGTGAGAATTAAATGGGGGGAAGGGCAGGAATATAAATTAATCATCTACATGTTTCGAATGTTTGCTGATCCAAACACCTGCTTCTTTCTCTCCCCACTTCTCTCTTCTGCCTGCCCTATACTGAGCTTACATCAGTTACCCACTTAACTCTTTCTATTCATACTGAACACTTCTATTACTGAGTAATTCATATATCCCACTGGAAAAAAATTCTCCCCTATGTAGAAATGTAAGTTTCTGATAAATGTTTTAAATTTTTTTCTTATTCCCAGATATTTCTAATTAACACTTGACAGTTTTTATTTTATGATCTGGCCACCTAATGACATCAGGTACTTTGCAATAAGATAAAAGGTTCAAACAAAACATTAACAGAATTAGAAAATTTCTTAAACTTAATATGATACATTCAGATGTGACAAGTACTAACAGAAGGATTGAATTATAATAGAAAAAGTAATATAAGAAAGATGTTCTTTAAATGTTTCTTGTCTGTTTTTCTTCCTAAGGAATCTCTCCTATTGGGAAAGTTATTGTGACATGATTAATGGTACAGGTAAGAATATTTGTTCTGTGGTCATCACAATGAATCCACCTCCCTTTCCCACAAATCCACCATTATGTCGACAGTATTCTGAAAGTTGAGGGTGGGTGTTTACTTGCCTTTATATCCCCACAACATAATTCAGAGTCACTATTTGTATATAGGCTTAGTAAATGTCTGTTCAATGTGATGGGATTTGTGAAGATTAATCATAAGGAATTAGCCCTTACTGCATGACTCAGAGGAATATTTGTTTTATAAAAACCTTACTTAATTAACTGCCATGCTGGCAGCAGAAGTAAATGGTGAAAAAAAAACAAAGCAAAAATCACTTTAGTTACTATTCAAATCTGTTATTTTTTTAATTCTAACTTATCTGTATACCATTTACAAAAGAAAACTAATTGCAAAAGAAAAAACATAGCTAGCATGGGCTACTAGCTGAGGTAGAAAAGCTGCAAGACAGAAACATCTACTTTTTGATAAGGTGGTCAAATAAGAGAAAACAGTAACAAGGTCACATGTCTACTTGACTGTGAAAAATATATGTAAAAAATGAGCATTCCAAGTTAGAATTGGAAAAAAGAACTATAAACTTAGATTTAAGGTATGGTTAGATCAGGCTTATTCTTCTTGAGGAAAAGCAAAGTACAGATACGCCTTTTAGTATAAGAATGAAGATTTTTAAAAAGTAACGGGAGGCCGGTCACGGTGGCCCATGCCTATAATCCCAGCACTTTGAGAGACCAAGGCAGGCTAACTGCTTGCACCCAGGAGGTCAAGACCAGCCTGGGCAACATGGCAAAATCCCATCTCTACAAAAAATACAAATATTAGCTGGGCATGGTGGCACATACCTATAGTTCCAGCTACTTGGGAGACTGAGGCAGGAGGATCACTTGAGCCTAGGAGGTGGAGGCTGCAGTGAGCTAAAATTGTGCCTCTGCACTCTAGCCTGGGCAACCATGGAAGACCTTGTCTCAAAAACCAAGTGGTGAAAATCGAATACTATGAAGTAATTAATATCAGGGTCAAGCTTTCAACTACTAGGAAACGAAAGCATGAAGTTTACAAAATTGGTGACTATCCCATAGGCAAATGATCTGATAAAGACAGTTAAGTGAAAATGAAGCACAGAGAATGTTGCCTTTGCTAAAGGTATGATTATTGACTTCATATGCATATTTAATTGTATCATGGCCTTGCAGGAAACAACAGAAAAAAAACCCAGCAAAAACACTGTTGGATTTGCTTTTCAGGGTTTTGAGCCATAGGGGTGGGTAAAGAAATTATTTTCTAAGTAAAGAAAATTTATTTCCAGAATGCAAGTCCTCAATACTACCAATGTTAGTAGTTGTATAAGCAGAATACTTAGTCCTCAGATGCAGACATAAATACACTGTGTGCTCCTAGTAAGGGTTTCTTTCTGGGCTTCCAGAGAAAAGCTTTAAAAAGAAGATTCATTAATGACAATAATATAAATGCATGAGCATCAGGCATGAAGTTAAAAATATCAACGGGGAGAATAGACATGAAACAAACTAGGAACAGAGGGAGTTTGGACCGAGCAGGGGATGATCCCTGTGAGAGAGATTCTTGTTTATGACACTAGGGAAAAGAAAGTAATGAAACAGTGAGATTCTAACGTGTTTTCATTGTAATTTAGAAGTGCATCCTCTCTACCTTCAGTAAGATTGAGAAAACTTAAAATGAAAGTATTGGTATACATTTAGAATGTTACTTTTGGAAGATAAAAAAAAAGCCCTGCAAATATCAGCTATGTTGCAGTCATTGTCCATGGTAGTTGCTGGGTATAATTAGGACATAATCTTCAACCATATTTCAGATAATGATCTTAAAAGCTTGTCCTGTCAATGCATTTTTCTTTAGTTATTAAGGAACTGGGAAAGCAGTTGTTGGCAATGCCCGTATGGGGGCTTATATTGACACCTTAAGCTAGATTTTAATATCCAAGTCTCTCAATAGCAGGATCAAGCAGTAACGACAAGTTCAATGTGATCTTGTGTTATATTTCACTTGTCACAAGAGTGTAAAGTAATGAAAACAAAGTCACAAGGTTGACACACTTGCCAGAGAAAGAACCTGCAATGCAGAATCAAAGGATGAGACTTACCATTTAAAACTTACTCAATGATGGTTTGTATTAGTGATATTCATCTGAGAAGTCCAGGGAGGAGTTAACGAATTATTTCTTCATATATCCAATGTTTGCCATGGATCATACCTGTGGCAAAAATTCAGTAAATTCAATAAATGACTTTTTTATACACTTTCAAAGCATTTGAAATTCTGTTTAGTGAGAGAACTTTAGTATATATTTTTCAAAGTATTAATGAGCCATCAGGGCAAATGAAAAAAAAAATGACTAAAAATAAGAAACGTGGACGTGGCAGGAGTGCTAAATGAACTTCACTGTAAGAAAAGTGCCACTCCACTGTTGGGGTGGGACGTTGCAAAAAAACAAACACAATGTTAGCGTTAACACTTCATTTTATGTTTATTTTGTACCTTTAAATATGTATAGTACGTAGATTTGTTGTTGACTATAGCAGCCACTAGCCACATGTAACTGTTAAGGACTCAAAATGTGGCATGATTTGAAATGTGCTGTAAATATAAAATGCACAGTGGATTTTGAGATTTTAAGAATTTAAAATATCTTATAATGGTTACATGTTAAAATATTTTGGATATAATAGGTTAAATACATATATATATATAAAATGTATTTGTGATGAAGTTTCACTATTCTCAACCAGCCTGGAGTGTAATAGCGAGATCTTGGCTCACTGCAACCACCGCCTCCTGGGTTCAAGCGATTCTCCTGCCTCGGCCTCCCAAGTAGCTGGGATTACAGGCGCCCACCACCACACCCAGCTAATTTTTTGTATTTTTAGTAGAGATGGGGTTTCACCATGTTGGCCAGGCTGCTCTCAAACTCCTGACCTCAGGTGATCCTCAGCTTTCTAAAGTACTGGGATTACAGGCATGAGCCGCTGCACCTGGCCAGTTACTTTTTTTTACCCTTTTAAAATGTGGCTACTAGATACATTACTTAGGTTGATTGAATGATGTTTCTATTGACTACACTGGAGGAGAGATATCTAGATTTGTTGCTAGAACACATATTACATCTAATCATTTGCCACTTGATTTTTAAACAGATGCAGCCTCGTTTCCACCTTTTGTTGAGAAGAGCCAGGTTTTGCAGTTCTTTTCTTCTGACATTTGCAGGTAAGACAAATACAGAAGTATGTCTGAGTCAGACCCCAGGTGACAAAATGCAGACCGAGAAACTTTAATAATCATTTAAAAAAAAAGAATAAACACAGCATAGGAAATTCATGTTTAACTCTTTGCAAAATATCCTTCTACATCCCCCAATTTTTAATACTGCAAATCATTTTTTTTTTTTTGCGATTTCTATCTAATCAAGAACCATTTTGCCTTTTTAAAACTAAACTAGTAATAACGATCAAGTCTACAAGGGCATGCACAATCTTTCTAAAGACAGAGAAGATGAGGCAAATAGAACAGTGTTAATTAATGTGCTCTGCTCAAATTTCTGGGGGCCCAGTAGATAACATACAAGCACTAGAGCTTTTCTACCCTTGACCCCAAGCTCTGCCCTTAAAAGACTGTATGATTGTGGGTAAGCATTTAACATCTCTGAACTTTTTTCTTATCTGTACAATTTAAGACAGCAGTATTTCTCCTTATGGGGGTATCTGGTGATTAGAAAAAAAAGTGTATTGAGCCCTATAAACCTGGTAAAAGATGGAAATGTACCAGGTATATATACAGCATGTATATGCACATACTCCAGTGAGTGGTCTTTCTCTCCAGGATTAATTAAGCTGTGGAAAAAAAAAAAAACAAAAAACTTATTTCATTTAAACTGAGCGCAAAAAAGTATTTGAGGGAAGTGCTATCAATAGTTACTCTACAGGAGAAATTGCCTGTAAGAAGTGCCTTTGGTATAAACCTGGTACTTCACAAACAGGAACAGTTCATACTTGGGTATGGAGTTCTAGTATGTGTTACAATTTCCCAATAACTATTTTTTCTAAGAATGAAACAAGAATTTAAGAGTATATGATGTTTCTAAGTTAAAGCAAGACTAAGTAAAATGAATCTCCAGAATGTAAGTGCAGGTCCCTGAAATGCAGCTCTTTTCTCTGTATGTAGGTCAATCTATGCTGTATTTGAATCCGAAATTAATCTGAAAGGAATCCCTGTGTATAGATTTGTTCTTCCACCCAAAGCCTTTGCCTCTCCACTTCAAAACCCAGACAACCACTGTTTCTGCACAGAAAAAATTGTCTCAAAAAATTGTACATCATATGGCGTGCTAGACATCAGCAAATGCAAACAAGGTAAGTAAATATCCTCAGTAGCACAATCCATATCACAAGTTGCGACATTCTTTAAAACGAGACCTTTACCACAATCCCTTTGCAACCAAAATTTAAGAAAGTAATTAGGGCAGAAGAGTGGTGGCAGAAAATTTTAGTGCTGATTTTGTATTTTGTGAGGGTCCCACTTGTGTTTCAATGTTGCCAAATTTAGTTAAATCCACACGAGTATTTCCTTGTGGCTGCTTTTAGGGTAAAATGAAAATGATTCCCAGAACCCTTTGAGCACCCCGTTATCCATCTGTTATTGTTGTAACTTTTGTCACTAGAAAATGGTAAGTAAAGGTAAATGTATTTTCAGTGTGTATCTAAAGCAAGAGCTCAACATAAAATGTGGAGTCTATCTGGTAAATATTTATCATACTAATAGTGTTCAATGAAATAAATTCTTAGTCCATAGACATATTACTGCCCGAAAGCTGAACACGTTGAACTATTTCAACAGTTGAAACTGTGTTCATCAACAAAACTTTACATATTGACAATACTGAAGGCGTGTACAGTAGACATTAACTGACATAATTGTTCCCTACCTTTATCTCCCCCATCAGTGTTAAAAACCAAATATGTATTTTTTTAATTTAAGAAGCTTTATTTATGTGAAAATATTTTCCGAATTATATGTGAAATGAAGAAAGCCATTAATTCCAATTGACTCTTTAAACTTGTCTTCAGGGAAACCTGTGTACATTTCACTTCCTCATTTTCTACATGCAAGTCCTGATGTTTCAGAACCTATTGATGGCTTAAACCCAAATGAAGAAGAACATAGGACATACTTGGATATTGAACCTGTAAGAAAACACATTATTGATCTGATTTGGTTGACATTCTAAAAAATACAATCGAAAGAAAAATGATCTTGTCAATAACACAAATTGATCATATTTATTGAATCACATTCTTAAAAGTTACTGAAACTTATAGTGAAAATAATATTGATTTTTTCCTATTGCTTACAAAATGATTCTAATTGGCTTAAAATAATTTTATGTAAATTTTTTATGCTTATATGAGGAGTAATTGAATATGTGAGTTTGGGGCAAGGTCTATGTAGAATTGTTACAGCACAGCAGTTTTAATCCTTATATTTTCCTTATCAAAAGTTCAATGAAATTCTAGAATTTTATTAGTCATGTTTTAGTTTAAATAATAACAGTAATGTTATAACTAATGATACATGGATTCTAACTGAATATATATTTGACCAGGAATTAAATTATCTGAGATCCTATATTTTGTTGTTGATTTCCTTAAAACCACTTCAAGTAAATATCAAATCTAATGAAATCCTTGACATTAGATTGGGCCAAGAAAATATGTATATCCATATAGATCCATGTGTAAAAACATATAACTATATATACAGTTATATATAATATATTCAATAAGTCCAATTATTTTGTAACTTTTAGTCCTTTTCACCTTAAGTTCTACATTACCTTCTCTCCTGTTGTAAGAAAAATAACTTTTGAATAGTATAGAATAGTATAAAAGAATGTTTTAAAAAGAAATTGGAAATTATTTTAGTTGTTCTCTTTTTAGATAACTGGATTCACTTTACGATTTGCAAAACGACTGCAGGTCAACATATTGGTCAAGCCATCAAAAAAAATTGAGTGAGTCTCTTGAAAAAGGTTATTTTGATATGATTTGTAGTATTTTCTTGTAAGAACGTATCTATGTAAGTAGATGAAAAGAAGTCTGATATCAAGTTATCTTTAGCTTAACACCACCAAATAATCATTATTAAATGCTCATGACAAATTTCACCTATGCCTTAGAATCATATATTGTGTTTATTTGAGCATTTGATGGTATCTCTCATTTTGTTAGCTGCCCAAATATTTCTATGCCAATAATTGTTACAAGTTCATATTTTAGTTCCCTGAGTAGAATTTATTGAAAGGGAAAATCTGCACTTGGGGAAAAAAAATCAATGTGATTAGAAGACATAAGAGCAAATGAAGTCTGAGAAACAACTATATTAAAATTTAAATGATTCATTACAGGAACAAAATCAAATTAGCAACAGCAACAAATTTCTGTACATTTAAAACAGTTTGTTATATATAAATATTAGTTTATATGTTCATAATTATTTTCAACGTATATTACAGAGCATTAAAGCGTTTGAAGAGGAACTATATTGTGCCTATTCTTTGGCTTAATGAGGTTTGTATTTTTTAAGCTATTAGTCATTAAAACAAGAAACTAGGTATACAAACTTTGTTTGTATATAAGCTCTTGATGTTTCAAAAGAATGTATAGTATTTAAAGCTACATGTATTTCCATTGCCTATATGGATGAGTACATATTTGAGATAACTTAATTGCACAAAAATATCAAGTTTGTGTTAGGATTACGTTTTTAAATATAAAAACTGAAAACTATCATTTAAGATTTTCTTTAAAAATGCTATTAAACACTTTTTCCTGTTGTATCACTTGTCTTAAGGGAGAGGCACATGCATGTAATTCCAAATAAATCAAGACTCACTGATTATTATAGTCTATAAAAGCCAACTAAAGTCCAGGTTAGTGTGGGCATAGACAGTCTATCCTATTGCCTCACAAGGTATTTTCGTATCATTGATTAGCTATAAACATAGGAAGAACATTGAATAACACTTTGGAGCAAGTGGAACTGCTGACCCTTTGTCAAGGGGGAAACACCCTTTGGGAAACTGTGAAATTATTCTGAGACAGTTCTGAAGAGCAAATGAGTCCTAGTACACTCTATCTGGCACTTACTTGCCTTTCCTGATGTGCAAAAGGAATTCCATTGACTTGTCTTAGAGATATTGATGACTAACACCTCTATTGGTGTTAGAAGAAAGGGTGACATGCAATTGAAGGGTTTGAGTATTTTGCTTTACTAATGTACTCAAATAATGTTGATTATTAACTTGATTACAGACTGGGACCATTGGTAATGAGAAGGCAAACGTGTTCAGAAGTAAAGTCACTGGAAAAATAAACCTCCTTGGCCTGATAGAAATGATCCTACTTAGTGTTGGTGTGGTGATGTTTGTTGCTTTCATGATTTCGTATTGTGCATGCAGATCAAAAACAATAAAATAAGTAAGTATATACCAAAAATAGTGCTTCAATGACATTAGCTTATATATTGTGTTCATTTTATCAAAGAAAAGTTATATATTAGGCCATAGATATTTCTAGACATTCCTAGCCAACAATCATTTTATTTTGAAGTATTTAATGTAAATTAAGACACAAATAAGTAAATAAAATCTGTAAATATTAAGCAGATCACTAAAGTATCTAATTCTGGGAGAAACGATAAAATATGTCATTGTGACCATTGTAACAATAGCACAAATATAGCACTTGTCCAAAACTGACTGGTTCATTTCTCAATTATATAGCTAATTATTTTTTTAAATCAGATAATTTATAATGGACTAGGAAAAGGTGTCATAAGAACAGAATTGCTGCATGTAGACCTGCTGGCCATGCATTTTCCAAATGAACAATTAAAAGACCTGAACCAAAATTTGAATATAATAGTATCAGGAAACAATAGGAGAGAATAGTATTCAACATAGTAAAACCAAGTACTCAGAGTTTAGAGAAAAAGAAAGATAAAATGTGAACAACAGTTTTGACACAAATGTTGAGACACTTTAAGCCTCTATGCTTCAAATATTAGTGTCCATGCCCTCTATACATAAAGAGTAATGAATGCTTGATAGTGTTGATAGTAGCATTGGTGTCACCTGAAGGGAAGAAATTTTTACTTTCTCCAGCCCACCCTTCTCAGACCACATCAAAATAAAGCAACGTAAATAAAAGCAGTATGCATGTGTGCTATGATAACTTTTGAGTTGTTTACTATGTGCCAGCGCCATGTTAAACATTTTATATCACATCTAATTCTTAATACGATTTCATGATTTTCCAATAGCCTGGATTCATCAGCATCATCTATTCTGTCTTCTAGAGATGTTCCATGAAATCCAATTTTAATTGTCTATTACCAAAGCATAAATCAGTTACACTGATGATTTTTTTTAAATATAAAGTGGAATTTAGGGACCAATAATTGTGTTTAAGATGGCAACCTAATTTTTGGTTCTAATCACTTTTACCACTATTCAGTCACCAAAAAGACAATAATTCTGCCTATAAACTATCTGGACAGAATGTCTTCAAAATGCTAACCTAAAATGTTCACATTATAAAAAATGAAATATTACCTTTAATACCTTTCATTAGCCTACTGACAAATTATGACTAATCAAAGGTATTTATATGACCATGTAATAGAAAAGATTAACAAAAAACTTGTCCTAATGGGAAAGCATGCTTAATAAAAGGAAATGTAGGAGATATAAACATGTTTTGTAAGTATTCAGAATTAAAATTATGTGATACATATTATCACTGCTTAATGATCCCTGCATGTCAGATTCCTTGGGTCCATTTGTAGCTAAATTATAATGAAAAAAATCAAGACTTGCTGTAGCAACTTTGTCAACATATATACTAGTTTTGCTTATACATTTGATTTTTATAAGGAAAAATTACTGTCCCCCCATTTTTTTTTTACAAGCAGAGAATAGACTATTGATTACTTGATTTACTAGATTTAGATGACTCACAAAAGATGTACAGTTTCTTAAGCAAAATTTAGCTTTGAGTATATCTTTGGACATATTTGTGAACAATAGGAATGAGTAGGAAGATAGGTATGCAAGAGGGAGCAAAGTATAAGATGGTGGGGTTAATGTGCGGTTTTACTCAGGGCGTTACAAGGAAGATAACCCAATGGTTATTTTTAAAGTAATACATACACCTTTAAATGGAAGTTGGTCTGAAGGGTGTGGTAAATGCTGGTCTAGGGTAGATGTACTTTAGCTACCATTCCTTGTCTGACATGTGCTGGTCTTGAGGGTTGGGAAGCACCGTTCTTATGTGCCTTTCTGGAATGGGAATATGTTTTGCCTTAAGGGTGCAGTCCGTTAGAGAACACTTCTCACTGCAGCTAGAGAAATTGAACTGATTAATGAAAAGTATGATATCTTAGATATATAACATTTAAGCATGTGTTGTAATATGCCACTGCTTTCTGATAAGTGATAACATTTCCTCTGCTTTACAGGCAGCAAATAATTCTTCACATTTATGCACCAGCTATGTCATGACCTTTGGTAATACCCTACAGGATGAAGATTGGATATGCTTTAATTTTACAAAACACACCTTATCTTTTAGTTGAAGAAATGGTGGCACTATTTATGTTTTTTGCACTAAGCAACAGCACATTTCGAAAGGATTGAGATGTTATGAAAATCTCTACCTTGCACAAAAAATCCCAGCACCTTTTAAATTTCATCATTTTCACAACTGAATTGATTTTAGTTTCTATAGACCTGGCTCGAGCACGAACCAATTTCTTTTTGTTGTTCTGATTTAATAATTGGTTTCTGGCTGGACAATTCAGAAGAAGAGTGGACATTCTCAACAAATCCTAGGCCCTGCGTTCCTGTCTTCCTCATCCAGGGAAAAACACCATCACCCTAGTAGCTGCCCTATTCAATTGCAACAGTCTCCAGGCCCATCAGCATATTGCATTTCCTGCGCACCAAATATTTTGAAAGACATTTATAAATGATTGGTTTATGACTCATTAATTATGTATTTCTCTGTGAATTCCTTCAAACAACAACAGCAGGTATCATAACCCGTTTTTTTACTTTATAAAAGTATGGTCTTATATATTTTGTCACTGATCATGCAAATGGACATCATTTTAGTACACTTTAGCTTTTATATTTTAAGGACTTTGTCATTTTCTAATGTTCTGCGACTCTTCTGGAAATATGAGTAAATTTTGCTTTTTTTTTACTCAGTTGCAACTTACGCTTGGCATCTTCAGAATGCTTTTCTAGCATTAAGAGATGTAAATGATAAAGGAATCATCGTATGAAATATTACAAAGAGTAGAAATGTATTGTTATTCATTGTAATATTTTTGACCATCATAATCACCTCATAAAGACTGGTTTCAACCATCAAAATATGTTTTTTCTTAAATTCCTGTGCTTTTTCTAGTTCCTGTTGTCATAAAATATTTATCCTAATTTTCTGTTTTAGTATATTATCTGAATCCACATTTCCTTAAAAATCCATAGTTCTTGCTGAAATGTGCTTTCTAAATTTTGACCACTTTTTCCTAGGCTAATTTTTTATGCTGATTGGATAAAGAAAAAAAAGCCATTTGGTTTTATCCTTTACAGCAGTAGGATGGTTATAAAGGTTTTTCCTTTTTCATAAGGAGGCACATTAATAGGGAACCCTGCTTTCTTTAGCAGGGGTTCACTTAGTTCAGAGAGCTTTTCCTAAAAAAATTCCAGCACAGAAAGGGAAGGCAAACCAAATTCTATCTTGTGTTTCACCCACAGAAGTATGCAGGACAAAGGAGTAGTAACTGGCCTGTTTGAAAATATCTTAGCCTCCTTATGATAGCTGCCTGGGCAAATGTTTAACATTCCCTATAAAAAAGCCACAAACCGAGATTCTACCTGTTTGAAAAGATCTTTGAATCTATGGAGGTGCTTAAAGCGTATTAATAAGTGCCTTTCCTTTTAACTGGGAGGATAAAAGTATCTGTCCAAGATATTAATATGTAAGATAACATTGTAACCACAGGTCCTTCTGATAATACAAGGTTTATTCTATTTTCATTAGGTTATTTGTGGATATGTCCATCCAAGATAAATATAAACAAAAGTTTCTTAATTGTAGAGACCCGTAGGGCTGAGTTATATAATGTAGAAATGTCTAAAAATAACTGAATGAGAAAATACATATTGACCTCCTGTATATTATGACTAATCATGACTCACTCAAATCTTAATATCTTCCTATAGGAATGCTCTCATGGCATTTAGATATCAGAAAAGATTTTGACCTGTATGTCTTTAATATTGTTTGAATACATGTATGTTATAATCTTTACCATTCCTCAATATTTCATTTCTCATTCTGTAAAAGGAATACAAGAGGAAAGATAATTCATCCACAAAGACAACCTGATTAAAAATATGCTTTGGGGGGGCCCAGGTGGGTGGATCACCTGAAGTCAGGAGTTTGAGACCAGCCTGACCAATATGGAGAAACCCCGTCTCTACTAAAAATACAAAATTAGCTGGGCGTGGTGGGGCATGGTGGCACATGCCTGTAACCTCGGCTACTCGGGAGGCTGAGGCAGGAGAATTGCTTGAACCCAGGAGGCAGAGGTTGTGGTGAGCCAAGATGGCACCATTGCACTCCAGCCTGGGCAACAAGACCGAAACTCCATCTCAAAAAAAAAAAAAAAAAACATGCTGTAGGAAAAATGAAGGGGAGATTTTTTTTTTTTTTTTTACATGAAATCTAGGGGCGGGTGTGTGTGTGTGTGTGTGTATGCACTGTGGTAGGAGGGGGTAATTTGGGGAATATATTACACGTGTGACTTTTTGTTTTGCCCTGGTAAAGTGATTGTTGTTCAGAAAGATAAATTACTTCCAATTACTCAAAGATAATTTTATATGTTTTAGTCATAGAAAAATTGTACCCTTTGGTAGAGGCACATTTTCATCCCAAAGTTGGTTATTCACGACAGAACTATAGTGGTTATTCATAACTTAAGTTTGAAAATCAATAGCATCTACAAATGGGTTAACAGATTAGAGAATCAACAGCATCTGAAACTATGTTAATGCATATTGCTTCTTACAAGTGCATGAAGAAAAGGAACAAGCTATGTAGCTTTCAGTTCTGACAGGGGTAAAGGCGGGTATGGTTTCAAGAAAAATATATAGCTATACACATGGTTATCTCTGAAAATATTTGTATTAAGATGTATACATATACACATTTCTTAACCTGTTATCAGTGTCTGAGCTACATAATTCTTTCTAGTTGGAATTTTAGGTGTATACCAACAGTTCAGTTTTTCTGTTTGAAGTCCAATGTATTAGTGACACTGTGGCTGCTCTCTTCGCCTGCCTCTTGGGGCCTGTCTACAATTATAAATGGATTTTGAATTCAAATAATGTTGTCCATTTTGGTTTCCTGTATATACCAACAGCATTACCTATGACTGGTTTTTCCAGAGTTATTTTCACTGAGCTGAGCTAATGAACTATAACTGAGTTATGTTTTATATTTGTATCAAATACATAAAAAGAAACACTCTGCTTTTCCCTTTTGTGGCTCAAAGGTAGCTGCATTTTAAAATATTTGTGAAAATAAATGCTTTTGTTATTAGAAAAATGATTTTGCTTTTTATTTTTACTTTTGAATGTAGTTGACTTTCATATGGTTTGGTATTGTTGCTGTATTTTTATATGAGCTATTCTCTTACATGATTTATTTACATATCACTCCTATTTCCTTTTTCCAACTGTTCCCAGATGCTAGTAGCTTAACCTACGTATTGCAAAACATTTCATTCTACATACTCATGAAGGGTGCTGTGACATAGCTAAGATAAATATAAATAGTTTAAAATTTTGCTTTAATTACGTGAATCTTAGACAAACAGCCTCAACATCACCAGGGAACTTGTTAAAAATGCAGAATGTCTGGTCCTACCTCAGACCCACTGAATCAGAATCCACAGTTTAACAGGATCTTTCAGAGATTCACAGACATACGAAATTTTGAAAAACCGCCGATTTAAGTCACTGAAGTTTGACTAGCTCTAAGAGTTTTATTTGACCTGTTGCTGGTATTAGTTTGATGTATTAACAGAAGGACATAAGCGATTAAAGCTACATAAGCATTTTGAGATGAGGAGGAAGTTCATCGACCTGAAAATGCTGCTATAAATATCCCACTAAGTTTTAAATTTGCTCTGTTGAGCTTGTAAATGATATTTTCAAACAGTAATAAAGCTAATCTATATGACAGAGTAGAGATGTAGTGGTATTGAACTTGACACACCTTGGATTTGCTGGGATGTGTTACTTGATCTACTTGACAGTATTAACGACAAATATATTTACTACATGTAAAGTACAGACTAGGTTAGGAGCAGGTAAGTGATACGAAAATTGGAGACAGGTTCTAGACTTTAGATGAGATAAAAATTATCCATCTGAATAAAGAGATTCTTCAGGATCCAGTAGCTTTCTGTTTTATAAATGTATACTGAATATAGTAAGAGCTATAGAGTTTTACTATGAGAAAAAAACTGGCCTAGACTGCTACATGGCCTGCTTGCTACATGCCTGCAGTGGAGTAGGGAGCAGGGGCAAGGGAGGGGATAAAGAGAAGAAAATTCAGAGTATTTAAGATGAAGAAAGTCTATATGATTGTATAAAAGTGAATGAGGAAGGCTGGGCACAGTGTCTCATGCATGTAATCCAGCATGTTGGGAGCCCATGGTGGGAGTATGGCTTGAGGCCAGGAGTTTGTGACCAGTCTGGGCAACATAGCAATACCCTGTCTCTACCAAAAAATTAAAAATTAGCTGCATGTGATGTCATATACCTGTAGTCCCAGCTGCTGGGGAGGCTGAGGCGGGAGGATCCCTTGAGTCCAGGAGTTTCGCGCTGTTGTGAGCTATGATCACACCACTGCATTCCACCCTGGGCACCAGAGTGAGACCCTGTCTCTAAAACAGAGTGAATGAGGCCAGTGTGAGAGAGCTGAGCTCGGAACTACCGAGGCTTAAAGTGCCAGTTTGGCAGGTCTTGCTCAGCCCTAATTTTGTCTTCATTCTACACAGTTGAGGACTAGGACATTCGTGGACTAGGACATTATTTTTTTTTGCTCTTTATAGCTTTATGATAAAAGTTTGGTAAATTCAGTTAACAACATTAAATTCATGTCTTCCAGAAGGCTTCTCAGAGTCTTTACTGTACTATAAATCTCTAAGAGGAAAAGTTAGTGTTCAGTGTTTACTAAAGTTTTATGACCATGGATCCTTTTTCCTCAAGAATAATGACTTAGGAAGGCAGGGTACGTTTTTAAAAAACCAATCTTGGCTGTTACTATTTTGCTTGATTCTCATAATTTATTTCCTGACTTCTCTTTTTAATCGCTGTAAGATGGCCATACATTTATTCAATGCATGAATATAAAATACCTATGCCAATAAGGAGTACATATAAAATACCCAGTATTTTAAATGCTGATGGTGTTCCCTATTCTGTGGCTTTCACTGACATGCTTACCTTGATCATCTGACCAAAGTAGTGACTGCATTGTTTTAACTTTGTGTACCACATGATACATTCCTGGACTACACAGATACTATTTGCAAGCACAACACCAAACATTTCTTCAATTGCCTGCTGTAATATCCTCACATTCTTCTCTCACTCTTACATGTCAGATATCTTACTATTTAACCTTCCTTTATATTTAATACTTCATTCTCTGGCAAACTTTATTCAACATCTTAAAATATTGGTGTTAATCTATCATTACTTACTGGAGTCATCTGTTAATGCCATGAAAACTCTGTTCATAAAAAGAATTTAAGGAGCACTGTTAACTGTTGCAGAGACAGCAATGGTCTTTAAACATCTTTTATGGACCTGCCCCCTGCATATTTCAGACGCTTACAATTAAAAGGAATAATGCAATAAATTCTGGCCAATTTTCTGTGGACAGAAGTGTTAGGCAATAAATCTCAGAAGCACTGAAGAGCTTTCACATCTTTGTCAACTATTGTAATAACTGACAGTATAGAAGAGATCATAGACTGCCATCAGCTTGGCTTCTTGAGTGACTGTGTAGAGGGCAATGCCAGATCACAAATTTGAGACATGAGGTAAGAGAAGAAAGATTTTCTTAAGTTACATTATTGCAAAAAGTGTATTGGTTTTACCATATTTTAAATAATGTAAGATCCTCCCCAAAACTGAAAGGTTTTCAGGTAGTCTTTGGAGCTACTAACAGCCTATGTAAAACCTGTGTTCATAAATTTTGAAACTTTGTAGATCCTTATATTTGAGAATTAAAAATATCCACTAGCAATGTTTATTAAATGGTATCCTTAGAACACTAATTTTGGAATATAACATACTTTATGGAAAATTTTGTCCAATGGTGAAATATTTGGGTGGGCTGCTACATATATAAACATGATAAATGTTCCAATGCATCATTATTCTTTTAATCCAATGTTTCCAAAATTAAGGATGGAACATATTTTTTTTTCTATTAGATATTTAAAGTGGTGACTTACAGGATTTGGGAAATGCCAAAATAGAGAAAAGTTTCCTACTGCTCAGAAGGGCTGCCATGTGATCTAAGAATTCTGCATATTCTATGTAGTTTAAGAATTCTAGGAAACCTGGGTGCAATACAAAGAAGATAATTCTGAACCTTAAATTCTGAATCATGGCAATAAATTCTGTTACATATAAAATTTTGAAGCAGCAAAAGAAAGAAATACAAAACACATTATATATACATGCACATATATACATTCAGATGCATACATATGTACACACATACATATATACGTGCACATATATCTGGAAATGAAAGTCTTACCCTACAGAAGCCACTCTTAAGACTCTGGAAGAGATGACTGCACCACCAGATATGCAGACATTAACAGAGACACACAAAAAAAGAAGCAAGCAGGAAACATGACACCACCTAAGGAACACATTAATTCTTCAGTAGCTGAACCAAAATAAATGGAAATCTATGAGCTGCCCAAGAAGGCATTCAAAACAATAATCTTAAGGAAATTCAGCAATATGTAAGAGAATATACAGTCAAGGAAATCAAAAAACATGATCTGAATGAGAAATTCAACAAAAAGATAACATTATAAAGAAGCAAACAAATATTGGAGATGAAGAATTCAATCAATGAAAGAGAGACAATAAATAGCTTCAACAGCAGACTGGATCAATCTTTAAAAAAATATGAATTTGAAAATACATCTTTTGAAATGAGTCAGAAAAAAAGGAAAAAAATGAAAAAGAGTAAGGACACCTATGGGACTTATAGGACACCATTAAGGAAACACATAGTCATATTATGAGAGTTCAAGAAGCAGAAGAGTAAAAGAAAGGGACAGTCAGATTATTTAATGAAATAATTGCTGAAAACTTTGGAGAGGTAGGGCACACCCAGATCCATGAAAGTCAAAGGTGTCTGAATAGATTCATCACAAAGCAGTCCTCTCTAAGACACATTATAATCAAATTGTCAAAAGTGAATCACAAAGAGAATTCTAAAAGCATCAATAGAAAAGTATCAAATCAAATCTAATGGAGTCTCCAATAGACTATAAATAAATTTCTCAGCAGAAACCTTGCAGACCAGGAGAAAGTGAAATGACATATTCAAGTGATAAAAGAAAAAAAAAAAAGACTTTCAGCTAAGAATACTATACTTGGGCCCGGTACGGTGGCTCACGCCTGTAATCTCAACACTTTGGGAGGCTGAGGCAGGTGGATCACGAGGTCAAGAGATCAAGACCATCCTGGCCAACATGGTGAAACCCCGTCTCTACTAAAAATGCAAAAAAATTAGCTGGACATGGTAGCGCGCGCCTGTAGTCCCAGCTACTCGGGAGGCTGAGGCAAGAGAATTGCTTGAACCCGGGAGGTGGACTTTGCAGTGAGCTGAGGTCGCGCCACTGCACTCCAGCCTGGCACCTGGTGACGGAGTGACATTCTGTCTCAAAAAAAAAAAAAAAAAAAAAAAAATACTATACTCAACACAGCTGTCAATAGATGAGCACAAACTGAAGGATTCATTACCGGTAGAGCTACCTTACAAGAAATGCTTAAATGAATTCTTGAAGTGAAAACAAAAGGAAAAAGTTACTGTAATGAATACATTTGAAACTATAAAGCTCACTGGTAGAGGTAAATACATAAATAAATCAAGAATATTTCAATACTGGAATGGTATATAAATCACACATTTCTGTAGCATAAAGATGATAAGTCAAAATGGCCAAAAATAACTAATACTACCATAAGTTGTTATTAAATATACACTATAAAAATATTTAAATTGTGACATTATAAACAAATTGTGGTGATAGAAGGGACAAAAGTCTAGAGCTTTTATGTTCAATAGAAATTAGAATGTTATCTGCTTTATAAAGTAGATTATAAGGCCAGGCATGGTGACTCACACCTGTAATTCCAGTGCTTTGGGAGGCTGAGGTGGGCAGATCACCTGACGTCAGGAGTTTGAGACCAGCCTGACAAACATTGTGAAACCTCATCTCGACTAAAAATACAAAAATTGGCTGGGTGTGGTTGTGGGCACCTGTAATCCCAGCTGCTCGGGAGGCTGAGGCAGGAGAATCATTTGAATCCAAGAGGTGGAGGTTGCAGTGAGCCAAGATCACACCACTGCACTCCAGCCTGGGCAACAAGAATAAGACTCAGCCTCAAAAAAAAAAAAAAAAACAAAAACAGTAGATTATAACTACAAGATTTTATACATAAGCCTACTGGTAACCACCAAACCAAAAAATAAAATAGCAGATACACAAATTATAACAAGAAAAATCAAAGCTTAACACTACAAAAAACTATTGTATCACAAATCACAAGAGAAGAAAAGGAACAAACAACTGTAAACAACCAAAATGAAATTTTAAAATGTCAGTGGTAAGCCTTTACCTATGAATAACAACATTGACAGTAAATGAATTACATTCTCTAATCAATAGACAGAGTGAATACATGGATTTAAAAAATACCCAATTATATGTTGTTTACAAAAGATCCACTTAAGATTTAAGGACACACATGGCCTGAAAGTAAAAGGGAAGAAGAAGGTATTTCATGAACATGGCAATCAAAAGAAAGCAAGGGTGGCTATATTTACATCTGGAAAAAAAAAAGACTTCAAGTAAAAAAATTTTACAAGAGATAAAGATGGTTATTATTTAATGATAAAGGGTCAATTCATCTAGAAGACGCTGTAAGTGTGTATGTGTACACAACATTTAAGCACTTAAAGACATAAAGCTAATATTAATGGACATAAAGGGAGAAACAGCAATATCATAATAGTGGGGGAATTTATTATCTCACTTTCATCAATGAATATATAAAAAAGACATAAACTTAATAAGGGAATACTGGACTTAAATTGTACTTTTGATTAAACAGACCTAACAGACATACAGAACTTTCCATACAACAGCAGCAGAATATACACCTTTCTCCAGTGCACATGGAACATTCTCCAGACCAGATCACATAGTCCACAAGACATGTCTTAACAAATTTAAGAATATTTCAATTATATCTAGCTTCATTTCAGACCACAATGGTAAGGAACTAAAAATCAGCAACATGAGGAATCTGGAAAAGTCACAAATAAGTAGAAATTAAACAACATGCTCCTGAACAACCAATGGATCAAAGAAGAAATTAAAAGGGAAATTTATAAATATCTTGAGACAACAATTGAAATGCAACATAAAAAAACCTATGGGATACCAACAAAAGTAGTTTTAAAAGGGAAGTTTATAGCAGTGAATGCTTACATGTTAGAAAGGTTCCAAATAAATAGCCTAGCCTTATACTTCAAGGAACTAGAAAAAGAACAAACTAAACCCAAAATTTGTAGAAGAAAATAAAAATAAAAATAAATAGAGAATGGAAAAACCATTGAAAAAATGGATAAAACTAGGTTTTGTTTTTTGAAAACAAACGATTGACAATCATTAGTCTAGAAAAATATATAGAGAGACAGAAAACAAAACAGTTGTTACTTCTGTTGCAGTGGGGAGTAAAAAGAAGCCAACATGGAGATATAGGCTATAGGATACAAAGTAGCAGATACATAGGATGAAAATATCTAGACAACTAATATATGACATGAAGATAATACAGTTGTACTGTATAAGGGGTCCGTGCTAAATGAGAGTTTCATCATTCTTGCCACAAAACAAAAATGGGAAACTATGTGAAATGAAGAACACTAATTTGCTTTACTGTAATAACACTTTTACTATCTATATGTATCCCATAAGATCACATTGTACAACCGTAATATACAAAATAAACTTTACTTTAAAAAAGAAATATCAGAAGGGGACTTTAGAGAGGAGGCAAGAGCATTTTATGCTTGGCAAACTAAGGTGAAGAGTTAAAATGATTCCTTTATGATAGTACCTCCCCTTTGTTATGAGAATGTCCTGAGAATCTCCATGAAGGAGCTATGTTATGCAATGTTTTTCAAACATATTTTTATAGAGCAACTTACAGGACTGGCATTCTGCAGGGCAGACTTTGGGAAATGATCATCCAGAAAAATTATAGTCCATATGCCATATGTAACAGGGAAAGTGCTGTTAAAGAGCTTTAGACAGGACCTTCAAATTCAGTCCTAACATTGACAATTTTCTGATTGGACTTCATTCCTTCTATAGATTAAAGGAACTGAGATAAAATGTTTGTATCTTGAAAATTCTAAGTATTTGAAAAAACTTGGGCTCGTTATAATACAGTCATAGAAAGTTTCCCCCAAACAAAGAAAATTGTCTTCTTGCTCTAGAAACACACTGATTATATTTTCAAGTCTGACTGAAATTATTCAAAACATTTTAATATTTTGCACGTAAGATTTATTTTGAAATTTATCCTCTCCATTTAGATGTTTTGCCCTATCTAAGCTTTTGTTCAGATTAAAATTGAAACTCTCCTCAAAGACTACATGACTGGCTTTAAAATCCTGGGCTCGACTTATGCTTCTCAAATTTTAATGGGCATCATATCACCTGGGTATCTGGTCAGAATGCAGGTTCTCATTCCATGGGTCTAGAACAGTGTCAGATTCTGCTCTGGCCACAAACTCACACGTTTTGTGCTGCTGAGGGTCTGCAGGCACTGTAACTGCTCATATTTCTGAGATTGATCAAGTCAGTAAGTATTTCCACATCTCTGTTTACTCATTGTCAAATAGTGATAGCACACTTCCTTTAATGGCCTCATATAGCTATTGTGAAGAGAAATGAAATTTTATGTGATGATTCGCTAAAATTTATAAACACGTCCACATTGTTAGTTTTTTTAAAAAGCAAATTCAATGGTTCACTCAAAGGGTATTTTCAAATCTCCTTTCTCATGACATATGTGATATATGTCATCATTTTCTGATTTTTTTTTTACATAGTTGTGTCTAATAACTTACTGATCCATAGGAATGCTCCGATTAGGGGTTTGGAATAGTTATGTATGGGGAATAAAAAGAAAATATAAATGTTTAAAAATTAAAGTGATTTTTACTGTATTAAATAAAGGTAGGGTAAAAAAATTCATAGCTGAAAATGACTTTTACTTCAGTGTATAATAGAGAAAATAGAGATTTTTTTAAAAAAGGTAATTTAGCCATGTGCAAAAAGCAGAAGCTGGACCCCTTCCTGACACCTTACACTAAAATTAACTCCAGATGGATTAAAGACTTAAACATAAGACCTAACACCATAAAAACCCTAGAAGAAAACCTAGGCAAAACCACTCAGGACATAGGCATAGGCAAGGACTTCATCACTAAAACACCAAAAGCAATGGCAACAAAAGCCAAAACAGACAAATGGGATCTAATTAAATTCCAGAGTTTCTGTACAGCAAAAGAAATAATCATTAGAGTGAACTGGCAACCAATAGAATGTGAAAAAATTTTTGCAATCTGCCCATTGGACAAAGGGCTAATATCCAGAATCTACAAAGAACTAAAACAGATTTACAGGAAATGGGGAAGATGGCCGAAAGGAAGCTTCTCTGGAGTGCAGCAGAACCAGAACTCACTTCTCTGAGTGAAACAGAACCAGAGCAATATCCGTGTCTCTGAGCGAGGTACCAGTTTTGTTTTAAAAAGACTGGCTGAACAGTGGGATTAACCCCCAAAAAAGGCAGCAAAAGCAGCCCAAAGGCATCCAGCCAAGGCAAGACGGGGTACTGCCCCCACCTGGAAAGTGTATCAGGCATGGAGGCTCAGGGGGGCATCACCTCCTCGGTTTTCTGAATCAGATACAGCAATTCACTCTTCAGCAGCACACAGACTAGGAAAATGCCACCTTGCTGAGAACCACCTGGAGTTATAGACCCGGAAAACATCCCAAACTGGCAGCCCCAGCCAGACCAGTGCCTTGTTAGCGCAGACCAGGGCGGAGATTTGGAGTAATACCAGGAAAGCTTGTGAAAAGGAACTGCCCGTCCCACAGAAGGGAGAGCTGAAAGCGGGGAGGGAGATACAACCAGACAGGCCCCTCCCCCCACAAGATCCAGCAACTGGAGTCCCTCTCCTGGGAGAGTTTTGCAGTTAACATATCCTCCACCCGGGAACAGCAGGCTCAGCAGAGGGAAAGAGCCCACCATTGGGAAGGTGGGGCTAACCCCACCAGTACGGAAACCAGGTGAAGAACAAACAGCAGCCTGGCTGGGACCAAGGCAGCTTAGCAGCGCCTCCACAGGCAGGCAACAGACAGTCTCAAGTGGCACACTGACACCTGTGTTAAAAAAAAAAAAAAAAAAAAAAAGCCCCAAACAGGAGAAATAACCCCAACTTTAACAGAAAGGATGTCCATCAGAGAAGATGGGAAGAAACCAGTGCAAAAAGGACAAAAACATCAAAGTCCAGAATGCCTATCCTTCCCAGAGAGATCTCAATAACTCACCAACATGGCAACAAAGCAGGTCAGAAAACGATTTTGATGAACTGACAGAAGCAGGCTTCAGAAGATGAGTAATAAACTTCTCTGAACTAAAAGAACATGTTTTAACCCAATGCAAAGAAACTAAGAACATTGAAAAAAGATTAGATGAAATGCTAACTAGAATAACCAGCCTAGAGAAAAACATAAATGACTTGATGGAGCTGAAAACCACAGCACGAGAACTTCGTGAATGATACACAAGTTTCAATAGCTGAATCGATCGAGCAGAAGAAAGGATATCAGAGACTGAAGATCAACTCAATGAAATAAAAAGAGAAGGCAAGAAAAGAGAAAGAGTGAAAAGAAATGAACAAAGCCTCCAAGAAATATGGGATTATGTAAAAAGACGTAATCTACGCTTGATTGGTGTACCTGAAGAGGATGAGGAAAATGAATCCAAGCTGGAAAACACTCTTCAAAATATTATCCAGGAGAACTTCCCCAACTTAGCAAAGCAGGCCAACATTCAAATACAGGAAATACAAAGAATACCACAGAGATACTCCTTAAGAAGAGCAACCCCCAAGGCACATAATCATCAGATTCTCCAACATTGAAATGAAGGAAAAAATACGAAGGGCAGCCAGAGAGAAAGTTTAGGTCACCCACAAAGGAAAGCCCATCAGACTTACAGTGGATCTCTCAGCAGAAAGCTTACAAGCCAGAATAGAGTGGGGACCAATATTCAACATCCTTAAAGAAAAGAACTTTCAACCCAGAATCTCATATCCAGCCAAACTAAGCTTCATAAGTCAAACAGAAATAAAATCCTTTATGGACAAGCAATTACTGAGAGATTTCATTGTCACCAGACCTGTCCTACAAGAGCTCCTGAAGGAAGCACTAAACACAGAAAAAAACATCCAGTACCAGCCAACGCAAAAATGAACCAAATGGTAAAGACCAATGACGCAATAAGGAAACTGTGTCAACCAATGGCCAAAACAAACAACCAGTAACAAAATGGCAGGATCAAATTCACACATAACAATATTAACATTAAATGTAAATGGCCTAAATGCCCCAATCAAAAGACATAGACTGGCAAACTGGGTAAAAAGTTAAAACCCATCGGTGTACTGTATTCAGGAGACCCATCTCACATGCAAAGACACATACAGACTCAAAATAAAGGGATGGAAGGAAATCTACCAAGCAAACAGCAAAAAAAAAAAAGCAGGGGTTGCAATTTTAGTCTCTGATAAAATCGACTTTAAACCAACAAAGATCAGAAGAGACAAAGAAGAACATGACATAATGATGAAAGGATCAATACAACAAGAAGAGCTAACTATCCTAACTATATATGCACCCAATACAGGAGCACCCAGATACATAAAGCAAGTTCTTAATGACCTACAAAGAGACTTAGACTACTGCACAATAACAGTGGGAGACTTTAACACTCCACTATCAACACTAGACAGATCAACAAGATAGAAAATCAACAAGGATATACAGGACATGAATGCAGAACTGGAACAAGCAGATCTAATAGACATCTACAGAACTCTCCACCCCACAGCCACAGAATATACATTCCTCTTAGGACCACACTGCACTCTAAAATTGACCACATAATGGGAAGTAAATCACTCCTCAGCAAATGCAAAAAACCAGAAATCATAACAAACAGTCTCTCAGACCACAGTGCAATCAAATTAGATCTCAGGATTAAGAAACTAACTCAAAACCACACAACTTCATGGAAACTGAACAACTGGCTCCTGACTGGATAAACAATGAAATGAAGGCAGAAATAAAGATGTTCTTTGAAACCAACAAGAATGAGGACACAACGTACCAGAGTCTCTGGGACACATTTAAAGCAGTGTCTGCAGGGAAATTTACAGCAATAAATGCCCACATGAGAAAGTAGGAAAGACCTAAAATCGACAACCTATCATCACAATTGAAAGAGCTAGAGAAGCAAGATAAAAAAAAAAAAATCAAAGCTAGCAGAAGACAAGAGATAACTATGATCAGCACAGAAATGAAGGAGATAGAGGCACAAAAAACCCTTCAAAAGTCAATAAATCCAGGAGCTGGTTTTTCGAAAAGATCAACAAAACAGACCACTAGCCAGATTAATAAAAAAGAAAAGAGAAAATAATCAAATAGATGTAATAAAAAACGATAAAGGGGATATCACCACAGATTCCACAGAAATACAAACCATCATCAGAGATTATTACAAACAACTCTATGCACATAAACAAGTAAACCTGGAAAAAAATGGATAAATTCCTGGACACTTGCATCCTACCAAGCCTAAACCAAGAAGTCGTCAAAACTCTGAATAGAACAATACAATGTCTGAAGTTGAGGCAGCAATTAAGAGCCTACCACCCAAAAAAAGCCCAGGTCCAGATGGGTTCACAGCCGAATTCTACCAGACATACAAAGAAGAGCTGGTACCATTCCTTCTAAAACTATTCCAAACAATCCAAAAGGAGGAAATCCTTCCCAAATCATTTTATAAGACCAACATCATCCTGATACCAAAACCCGGCAGAGACTCAGCAAGAAAAGAAAACTTCAGGCCAATATCCATGATGAACATAGATGCAAAAATCTTCAATAAAATACTGGCAAACCAATTGCAATAGCACATCAAAAAGCTTATCCACCATGATCAAGTAGGCTTCATCCAAGGGATGCAAGGCTGGTTCAACATACGCAAGTCTATAAACATAATTCACCACATAAACAGAACCAAAGACAAAAACCACATGATTATCTCAATTGATGCAGAGAAGGCCTTTGACAAAATTCAACAGCCCTTTATGCTAAAAACTCTCAATAAACTAGGTATTGATGGAACGTAACTCAAAACTATAAAAGCTATTTACAACAAACCCACTGCCAATATCATACTGAATGGGGAAAAACTGGAAGCATTCCCTTTGAAATCTGGCACTAGACAAGGATCCCCTCTCTCCTACTCTTATTAAATATAGTATTGAAAGTTTTAGCCAGAGCAATCAGGCAAGAAAAAGAAATAAAGGGTATCAATTAGGAAAGGAGGAAGTCAAATTTTCTCTATTTGCAGATGACATGATTGTATATTTAGAAGACCCTATCATCTCAGCCCAAAGTCTCCTTAAGCTGATAAGCAACTTCAGCAAAGTAACAGGATACAAAATCAATGTTCAGAAATCACAAGCATTCCTATACACCAATAACAGACAAGTGGAGAGCCAAATCAAGACTGAACTCCCATTCACAATTGCTACAAAGAGAATAAAATACCTAGGAATACAATTAACAAAAGAGATAAAGGACCTCTTCAAGGAGAACTACAAACCACTACTCTAGGAAATAGAAGAAGACACGAACAGATGGAAATACATTCCATGCCCATGGTTAGAAATAATCAATATTGTGAAAATGGTCATATTTCCCAAAGTAATTTATAGATTTAAGGCTATCCCCCATCAAACTACCAATGACCTTCTTCACAGAACTGGAAAAAAACACTTAAAACTTCATATGGAACCAAAAAAGAGCCCGCATAGCAAAGACAATCCTAAGCAAAAAGAACAAAGCTGGCAGCATCACACTGGCAGACTTCAAGCTATACTACAAGACAACAGTAATCAAAACAGCATGATACTGGTACCAAAACAGAGATATAGACCAATGGAACAGAACAGAGAACCTGGAGACAACACTACACATCTACAACCATCTGATTTTTGACAAAGCTCACAAAAACAAGCAATGGGGAAAGGATTCCCCTGTTTAACAAATGGTGTTGGGAAAACTGGCTAGCCATGTCCAGAAGGCAGAAACTGGACCTCTTCCTGATACCTTACACTAAAATTAACTCCAGATGGATTAAAGACTTAACATAAGGCCTAATACCATAAAAACCCTAGAAGAAACCCTAGGCAAAACCATTTAGGACATAGGCATAGGCAAGGACTTCATGACTAAAACACCAAAAGCATTGGCAACAAAAGCCAAAATAGACAAATGGGACCTAATTAAACTCCAGAGCTTCTGTACAGAAAAAGGAACAATCAATAAAGTGAACTGGCAAACCAACAGAACGGGAAAAAATTTTTGTAGTCTACCCATCTGACAAAGGGCTAATATCCAGAATCTACAAAGAACTAAAACAGATTTTCAAGAAAAAAAACAAACAAACCCATTCAAAAGTGGGCAAAGGATAGGAACAGACACTTTTCAAGGGAAGACATAGATGAAGCCAACAAACATATGAAAAAATGCTCATCATCACTGGGCATTAGAGAAATGCAAATCAAAACCACATGGAGATACCATCTCACACCAGTTAGAATGGCGAACATTAAAAAATCTGGAGGGATCCAAGATAGCCAATTAGGAGCAGCTCAGGATTGCAGCTCCCAGTGAAAGCATGGAGGGTGAATGGACCTTGCATTTCCAGATGGATTTTTATTGCCCACAGACCAGGAGATTCCCAGGCAGAGGAGCCCCATGGGTCACCAGCACAGCTGTTTTCGCTGGTACAGCTGTTTGCTGGCGCCCCCGGCGCGGCGGCTCTCCATACAAAATACACGGGTCTCGGGTGCTGTTTTAGCTGGCAATTGGAGCTCCGGGGAAGGCAGAGTCACCCGTTCATCTGATTAAAAAGGGGACTGAAACAGGGAGCCAGGCCAGGAGATTCCCAGGCAAAAAAAGCGCCAAGGATCTCAGCGCCACTGTTTCCACCAGCACAGTGGGTTCGCTGCATGGGAAATCACACAGATCCCAGCGTCTTTTCAACAGGCAACTGGAACACCTGGGAGACAGTCGACTGTTCAACTAAAAAAAGGCTCTGAGACAGGGAGCCAGGTGATCAGGCTCGGCTGGTCACACCCCCACAAAAAAAAAACAGCAATCGGAAACACACTGGATTGAGAGTTTCACAGCAAGCACAGCTGAACCCGGTACAGTCCAGCTCTGTGGGGGAGGGGTGTCTACCACTACCGAGGCAATCCACCACTACGGAGGTAGTTTGCCATTGCCAAGGCAGCCCGCGTTGCTGAGGCAGTTCTAACTACACCCATATAAACAGGACTGCAGGGAAGTTCACATGGCAGCTGGGCGGAGCCCACAGCAGCTCAGCAAAGCCTCTACAGGCAGATAGTGACTAGGCTGCCCCCTTGCTGGGCAGGGCAGCCCTGAAAAAAAGGCAGCAGCACAACGGAAACTCATAAATAAAGCCCTAACTCCCCCGGGACAGAGCACCTGGGAATAAAGGGGGTTTATGAGTTCTGCTGCAGCAGACTTAAACGTACCTGCCCAGCAGCTCTGAATGAACAATGGAGCTCACAGCTCAGCACTTGAGCTCCTATAAAGGAAAGACTACCTCAAGCAGCTCCCCTGACTCCCATATATCCAAAGAGTCACCTCATAAAGGAGAGCTCAGACTGACATCTGGCCGGAATCCTTCTGGGGCAAATATAGCAGAAGAAGAAACTGGCAGCAACCCTTACTGTTCTGCAGCTGCTGCAGGTGATCCCCAGGCAAGCAGGGCCTGGAGTGGACCTCAGCAGTCCTACAGCAGAAGGGCCAGACTGTTAGAAGTAAAACTAAGAAACAGAAAGAAATAACTTCATCATCAACAAACTGGACATCCACTCAGAGACCCAATCTGAAAGGCAACAACTACAAAGATGACAGGTAGATACATCCACAAAGATGGGAAGAAATCAGCACAAAAAGGATGAAAACACCCGAAACCAGAACGCCTCTCCTCCTACAAGGGATCACAACTCCTCACCAGTAAGGGAACAAGGCTGGATGGAGAATGACTGTGATGAATTGACAGAATCAGGCTTCAGAAGGTGGGTAATAATAAACTTCTGTGAGCTAAAAGAACATGTTCTAACCCAATGCAAAGAAACTAAGAACCTTGAAAAAAGATTTGACAAAATGCTAATGAGAATAAACAACTTAGAAAGGAATATAAGTGAATTGATGGAGCTGAAAAACACAACACGAGAACTTCACGAAGCATACACAAATTTCAACAGCCAAATTGACCAAGTAGAAAAAAGGATGTCAGAGGTCAAAGATCAACTCAATGAAATAAAATGAGAAGGCAAGAGTAGAGTAAAAAGGGTAAAAAGGAATGAACGAAGTCTCCAAGAAATATGGGACTATGTGAAGAGACCTAACCTACATTTGATAGGTGTACCTGAATGTGACGGAGAGAATGAATCCAAGCTGGAAAATACTCTTCAGGATATTATACAGGAAAACTTCCCCAACCTAGCAAGGCAGGCCAATATTCAAGTCCAGGAAATACAGAGAACACCACAAAGATATTCCTCAAGAAGAGCAACCCTAAGGCACATAATCGTCAGATTCAGCAGGGTTGACATGAAGGAGAAAATGCTAAAGGCAGCCAGAGAGAAAGGTCAGGTTACCCCCAAAGGGAAGCCCATCAGACTCACAGCAGATCTCTCAGCAGAAACCCTACAAGCCAGTAGAGAGTGGGGGCCAATATTCAATATCCTTAAAGAAAAGAACTTTCAACCCAGAATTTCATATCCAGCCAAACTAAGCTTCATAAGTGAAGGAAAAATAAAATCCTTTGTGAACAAGCAAGTACTCAGAGATTTCATCACCACCAGGCCTGCTTTACAAGAGCTTCTGAAAGAGGCACTAAACATAGAAAAAGAACAACCAGTACCAGCCACTCCAAAAACATACCAAATGGTAAAGAGCATCAACACAATGAAGAAACTGCATCAACTAACGGGCAAAACAGCCAGCTAGCATCAAAATGGCAGGATCAAACTCACACATAACAATATTAACCCTAAATGTAAATGGCCTAATTGCCCCAATCAAAAGATACAGACTGACAAATTGGATAAAAAGCCAAAACTCATCAGTGTGCTGTATCCAGGACACCCATCTCGCATGCAAGGATACACAAAGGCTGAAAATAAAAGGATGGAGGAAGATTTACCAAGCAAATGGAGAGCAAAAAAAGCAGGAGTTGCAATTCTCATCTCTGATAAACTAGACTTTAAACCAACAAAGATCAAAAGAGACAAAGAAGGACATTACATAATGGTAAAAGGATCAATGCAACAAGAAGAGCTAACAATCCTAAATATATATGCACCCAATACAGGAGCACCCAGATGCATAAGGCAAGTTCTTAATGACTTACAAAGAGACTTAGACTCCCACACAATAATACTGGGAGACTTTAACACCCCATTGTCAATATTAGACAGATCAACAAGACAGAAAATTAACAAGCATATCCAGGACTTGAACTCAGACCTGGACCAAGCAGACCTAATAGACATTTACACAACTCTCCACCCCAAATCCATAGAATATACATTCTTTTCAGCACCACATCGCACCTACTCTAAAATTGACCACATAATTGGAAGTAAATCACTCCTCAGCAAATGCAAAAGAATGGAAATCATAACAAGCAGTCTCTCAGACCACAGTGCAATCAAGTTAGAACTCAGAATTCAGAAACTAACTCAGAACCACACAGCTTCATGGAAACTAAACAACTGGCTCTTGAATGTTGACTGGATAAACAATGAAATGAAGACAGAAATAAAGGTGTTCTTCGAAACCAATGAGAACAAAGACACAATATACCCGAATCTCTGGGACACATTTAAAGCAGTCTCTAGAGGAAAATATATAGCAATAAATGCCCACATGAGAAGCAAGGAGAGATCTAAAACTGACACCCTATCATCAAAATTGAAAGAGCTAGAGGAGCAAGATCAAAAAAACTCAAAACCTACCAGAAGACAAGAAATAACTAAGATCAGAGCAGAACTGAAAGAGACACAGACACGAAAAACCCTTCAAAAAATCAATAAATCCAGGAGCTGGTTTTTTGAAAAGGTCAACAAAATAGACAGACCACTAGCCAGATTAATAAAAAAGAAAAAGAGAAAATAATCAAATAGATGCAATAAAAAATGATAAGGGGGGATATCACCACAGATTCCACAGAAATTCAAACCATCATCAGAGATTATTACAAACAACTCTATGCATGTAAACTAGTAAACCTCAAAAAAAATGGATAAATTCCTGGACACTTGCATCCTCCCAAGCCTAAACCAAGAAGTTGAAACCCCCAAATAGAACAATAACAAGGTCTGAAGTTGAGGCAGGAATTAAGAGCCTACCACCCAAAAAAAGCCCAGGTCCAGATGGGTTCACAGCCGAATCCTACCAGACATACAAAGAGGAGCTGGTACCATTCCTTCTAAAACTATTCCAAACAATCCAAAAGGAGGGAATCCTTCCCAAATCATTTTATGAGACCAACATCATCCTGATACCAAAACCCGGCAGAGACTCAGCAAGAAAAGAAAACTTCAGGCCAATATCCATGATGAACATAGATGCAAAAATCTTCAATAAAATACTGGTAAACCTATTGCAATAGCACATCAAAAAGCTTATCCACAATGATCAAGTAGGATTCATCCCGGGGATGCAAGGCTGGTTCAACATACGCAAGTCTATAAACAATTCACCACATAAACAGAACCAAAGACAAAAACCACATGATTATCTTAATTGATGCAGAGAAGGCCTTTGAAAAAATTCAACAGCCCCTTATGCTAAAAACTCTCAATAAACTAGGTATTGAAGGAACGTATCTCAAAACAATAAAAGCTATTTACAACAAACCCACTGCCAATATCATACTGAATGGGCAAAAACTGGAAGCATTCCCTTTGAAATCTGGCACTAGACAAGGATGCCCTCTCTCACCACTCCTATTCAATATAGTACTAGAAGTCCTAGCCAGAGCAATCAGGCAAGAAAAAGAAATAAAGGGTATTCAAATAGGAAAGGAGGAAGTCAAATTGTCTCTATTTGCAGACGACATGATTGTATATTTATAAGACCCCATCGTCTCAGCCCAAAATCTCCTGAAACTGATAAGCAGCTTCAGCAAAGTCTCAGGATACAAAATCAATGTGCAAATATCATAAGCATTCCTATTCACCAATAACAGACTTAAAGAGAGCCAAATCAAGAACGAACTGCCATTCACAATTGCTACAAAGAGAATAAAATACCTAAGAATACAACTAACAAGGAACATAAAGGACCTCTTCAAGGAGAACTACAAACCACTGCTCAATGAAATAAGAGAGGACACAAACAGATGGAGAAACATTCCATGTTCATGGCTAGGAAGAATCAATATCATGAAAATGGCCATACTGCCCAATGTAATTTACAGATTCAACACTATCCCCCATCAAGGTACCAATGACCTTCTTCACAGAACTGGAAATATCCACCTTAAACTTCATATGGAACCAAAAGAGAGCCTGCATAGCCAAGTCAATTCTAAGCAAAAAGAACAAAGTGAGAGACATCACACTCCCGGACTTTAAACTATACTACAAGGCTACAGTAATCAAAACAGCATGATACTGGTACCAAAACAGAGATATAGACCAATGGAACAGAACAGAGGCCCTGGAGACAATGCCACACATCTACAATCATCTGATCTTTGACAAAGCTCACAAAAACAAGCAATGGGGAAAGGATTCCCCTGTTTAATAAATGCTGTTGGGAAAACTGGCTAGCCACATGCAGAAAGCAGAAACTGGACCCCTTCCTGACACCTTACACTAAAATTAATTCCAGATGGATTAAAGACTTAAACATAAAACCTAACACCATAAAAACCCTAGAAGAAAATCTGGGCAAAACCAATCAGGACATAGGCGTAGGCAAGGACTTCATGACCAAAACACCAAAAGCATTGGCAACAAAAGCCAAAATAGACAAATGGGACCTAACCAAACTCCACAACTTCTGCACAGCAAAAGAAACAGTCATTAGAGTGAACTGGCAACCAACAGAATGGGAAAAAATTTTTGCAGTCTACCCATCTGACAAAGGGCTGATATCCAGAATCTACAAAGAACTAAAACAGATTTACAAGAAAACAACAAACAATCCCATTCAAAAGTGGGTGAAGGATATGAACAGACATTTTACAAAAGAAGACATACATGAGGGCAACAAACATATGAAAAAAATGCTCATCATCACTGGTCATTAGAGAAATGCAAATCAAAACTACATTGAGATACCATCTCACGCCAGTTAGAACGGTGATCGTTAAAAAATCTGGAGACAACAGATGCTGGAGAGGATGTAGAGAAATAGGAACACTTTTACACTGTTGGTGGGAGTGTAAATTAGTTCAACCATTGTGGAAGACAGTGTGGCGATTCCTCAAGGACCTAGAAATAGAAATTCCATTTGACCCAGCAATCCCATTACTGGGTATATATCCAAAGGATTATAAATCGTTCTACTATAAGGACACATGCACACGAATGTTCATTGCAGCACAGTTTACAATAGCAAAGACCTGGAACCAACCCAAATGCCCATCGATGATAGGCTGGACAGGGAAAATGTGGCACATATACACCATGGAATATTATGCAGCCATCAAAAAACGATGTGTTCGTGTCCTTTGTAGGGACATGGATGAACCTGGAAACCATCATTCTCAGCAAACTGACACAAGAACAGAAAAATCAAACACCACATGTTCTCACTCATAGGCGAGTGTTGAACAATGAGAACACATGGACACAGGGAGGGGGAGCATCACATACTGAGGTCTGTCTGGGGAAATAGGGAGGGACAGCGGGGGGTGGGGAGTTGGGGGAGAGATAGCATGGGGAGAAATGCCAGATATAGGTGATGGGGAGGAAGGCAGCAAATCACACTGCCATGTGTGTACCTATGCAACAATCTCTGCATGTTCTTCACATGTACCCCAAAACCTAAAATGTAATAAAAAAAAAACATCTGGAGACAACAGATGCTGGAGAGGATGTGGAGAAATAGGATGACTTTTACACTGTTGGTGGGAGTGTAAATTAGTTCTATCATTGTGGAAGACAGTATGGCGATTCCCTCATGGATCTAGAAATAGAAATTCCACTTGACCCAGCAATCCCATTACTGGATATATACCCAAAGGACTATTAATTGTTCTGTTATAAAGACACAGGTACAGGCATGTTCATCATGGTACTGTTTACAATAGCAAAGACCTGGAACAAACCAAATACTCATCAATGACAGACTGGACAAAGAAAATGTGGCACATATACACCATGGAATACTATGCAGCCATAAAAAACGATGAGTTCGTGTCCTTTGTAGGGACATGGATGAATCTGCAAACCATAATTCTCAGGTGAGAATTATGACACAAGAACAGAAAATCAAACACCACATGTTCTCACTCATAGGTGGGTGTTGAACAACGAGAACACATGGACACAGGGAGGGGAGCATAACACACTAGTGTCTGTTGGAGGGACTAGGGGAGGTACAGAGGGAGGTAGGGGAGGGATAACATAGGGAGAAATGCCAGTTATAGGTGATGGGGGGGGATGGAGGCAGGAAACCATATTGCCATGTATGTACCTATGCAACAATCCTGCATGTTCTGTACGTGTACCCCAGAACCTAAAATGCAATAAAAAATATATAAATAAATAATAATTATTTTTTCTGAAAAAACGTAACAAAACAAAACAAAAACAACAAAAAGGTAATTTTCCTGGGAAAAAATAATTGTCCTAGGTCACATACCATGTTAGTCAAGAACAAGGTTGTACCAAAATTCAGGATGACAGAAAACTTACTAATTTTTGAGAAAAGAAAACATCTGTCACATAAAAGTACTTAATTAAGGTGAAGATGAAGACTTGGATTGTATTTCAGAAACCGATTGGATATTGCAGGGAATTATTTTAACATGTAATTTGTCAAATTTCCACTAGATGGCAGATGAAATCCAATGTTCAACATAGGAGTGTGACAAGGAGGAAAAATGAAAACAGGCAATTTCTTTAAGTTCTGGGGTACATGTGCAGATCTCGCAGGATTGTTACATAGGTATACACATGCCATGGTGGTTTGCTGCCTCCATCCCCCTGTCACCTACATTAGGTATTTTTCCTGATTTTATCCCCTCTCCAATCTCCCCCACCCTTGCTATCCCCTCCACTAGTCCCCCAATCCCCTATAAACCTAAGAGTGTGATGTTCCCCCTCCCTGTGTCCATGTGTTCTCATTGTTCAACACCCACTTATGAGTGAGAACATGTGGTGTTTGGTTTTCTGTTCTTGTATCAGTTTGCTGAGAATGATGGTTTCCAGCTTCATCCATGTCCCTGCAAAGGACAGGAACTCATCCTTTTTTATGGCTGCATAGTATTCCATGGTGTACATGTGCCACATTTTCTTTAGCCAATCTATCATCGAGGGGCATTTGCATTGGTTCCAGGTCTTTGCTATTGTAAACAGTGCTACAACAAACATACATGTGCATGTGTCTTTATAATAGAACAATTTATAATCCTTTGGGCATATACCCAGTAATGGAATTGCTGAGTCAAATGGTATTCCTACTTCTAGATCCTTGAGGAATCACCACACTGTCTTCCACAATGGTTGTTTACACTCCCACCAACAGTGTAAAAATGTTCCTATTTCTCCACATCCTCTCCAGCGTCTGTTGTCTCCAGATTTTTTAATGATTTCCATTCTAACTGGCATGAGATGGTATCTCAATGTGGTTTTGATTTGCATTTCTCTAATGACCAGTGATGATGAACACTTTTTCATATGTTTGTTGGCTTCATCTATGTCTTCTTTTGAAAAGTGTCTGTTCATGTCCTTTACCCACTTTTTGATGTTTTTTTTTTCTTGTAGATTTGTTTTAGTTCTTTGTAGATTCTGGATATTAGCCCTTTGTCAGATGGGTAGATTGCAAAAATTTTTTCCCATTCTGTTGGTTGCTGGTTCGCTCTAATGATTGTTTCTTTTGCTGTGCAGAAGCTCTTAAGTTTAATTAGATCCCACTTGTCTATTTTGGCTTTTGTTGCCACTGCTTTTGGTGTTTTAGTTATGAAGTTCTTACCTATGCCTATGTCCTGAATGGTATTGCCTAGGTTTTCTTCTCAGGGTTTTTATGGTGTTAGGTCTTATGTTGAAATCTTTAATCTACCGGGAGTTAATTTTTGTATAAGGTGTAAGGAAGGGGTCCAGTTTCAGCTTTCTGCACATGGCTAGCCAGTTTTCCCAACACCATTTATTAAACAAGGAATCCTTTCCCTATTGCTTGTTTTTGTGAGTTTTGTCAAAGATCAGATGGTTGTAGATGTGTGGCATTACTTCCAAGGTCTTAGAAAAAAAGGCAATATCTTTATTAAAAGACTGGGTTTCAGTCGGGCGCGGTGGCTCATGCCTGTAATCCCAGCACTTTGGGAGTCTGAGGCAGGTGAATCACCTGAGGTCACGAGTTCAAGACCAGCCTGGCCAACATGGCAAAATCCCATCTCTACTAAAAATACAATTAGCCAGGCGTGGTGCACCTGCCTGTACTCCCAACTACTTGGGAGGCTGCGGCAGGAGAATCACTTGAACCCAGGAGATGGAGGTTGCAGTGAGCTGAGATCGCACCACTGCACTCCAGCCTGGGTGACAGAGCAAGACTCTGTCTGAGAAAAAAAAAAGACTGGGTCTCTGATCTTGGCATATTTATTCAGTATATTAATATAGTGCCTATCACTGATTTAAGATATAGAGATATGCTTCATATAAAACATTTCCTATATACATTTTTTTTAACTTGAACTGACATGGCTACATACACATTACTAAATGGGAAATTATTTGGTATGGTGAGAAATCATGATAAAAGACTTGAGTCCTAGTCAGAGTTTTGAAACTATTTGTAGTAACCTTGAGTAAATTACCTAACTTGTCTCAATCTCATCTTTACACCCATAAAATGTAGAAAATAAATAATAATGCACTACTAATTTGTAGCACAGTTGAGGTTTATGGTAATTGGCTTTATAAACTACAAAGCACTACACAAGTGTTGGTTACAGTTATTTCAAAGCCCCTTTCTCCTGCCTTGACTGAGGTGGTGGGACCGTGAGCCTCAAATCAGGTAAGCCCTCCTTTACCAACCTACCCCTCTAATAGGCCCTCTCAGTGCCGTCAAGCTCCAGGTACCAACATCTGCCACTGATACTGGCTGGTGTCCATTTTGGCTACCAGATGGCTTTGGACATCTGCATGTTTCTCTGCTCTGGGTAAAACACTCTGCTGTTCTATTACTGTGTGTCACAAGGACTTTTGTTCCCTCTGTGGGTTAAAGTGTCACTGGTGCTCATGGGAGAAAAATCAACAAAACTTCTTCATTTTGCTGGAATCACTTAATTTTCAAATCTATGTAACAGAAGCCACCTAGTGTGCTACTTGTTCCTTCACACTTCCTCTGCACTTCCAGGATTTTTTTACAGCGAGTTTATGCCTCTCTGCTGGTACTGTCTAAATTCCAGTAATTCAAAGACCCAGTAACAGTCCAGACACTCTCTTTACATCCCCCAAGAATAATATTGCAAACCACATCCCAATGATAATGTTTAAGAGTTAAATTAATGACTACAGTCTGAGATCACATAGCATATCTATCACAGGCAACACTTGCAGAAAATTTGTGCTAGCCCATATTTAAGAGGGGGATAGCATGTGACTTGTCAGATCTGTAGCCGTTTAGCAGAATTGGCTGTAGAATATTTTCCAATGAAGGTTGTGTCCAAGGCTTATTATTGGGGTGAATTGGTCACATCCATTAATCAGGTTGATCTAGTGACTTCATCTAGAAATAGTGGGGGTCTTGCATAAACTTTAAATTCCAAATCCATGTTAAAAGGTATCTGCTGGCCAGGTACAGTGGCTCATGCCCAACCCAGCACTTAAGAGGTTAATGCAGGCAGATCACGAGGTCCAGAGATCAAGACCACCCTGGTCAACATAGTGAAACCCCATCTCTACTAAAAATACATAAAAGTAGCTAGGCATGGTGGCACCCGCCTGTAGTCCCAGCTACTCAGGAGACTGAGGCAGGAGAATTGCTTGAACCCCGGAGGCAGAGACCACAGTGAGCTGAGATCACGCCACTGAACTCTAGCCTGGTGACAGAGTAAGACTCTGCCTCAAAAAAATAAAAAATAAAAATTAGGACACTCCATACAACAAGCTCTGCTTTTAATTGAAAACTCCGAAGTTGAAAGTGGTAAGAATGGATCATGTAAAATGCAAGGGCTAATATGTTATTAAACAGCTTTTCACTTGAGCAACCCCAAAATGAATGGCAGCAGAATCATTTACATGGACTGAGCAATAGAAAGAGGCTAGGTCTTGAATATATGTGGTTATATATTAATAACCTTCTCTATTTCAATACTGCTTTCAAGCTCAAGTTAGAGAAATGCTTTGGGAATATCGGTAAGTACAGCAGGGTCTAAATCAATATAGAATGTGGCTTCTGATGAGCGAGAACCTTGGCATATTCTACTCATCCGCTTTAACATCATTGGTTGGAGACTGAAGGACAGCGATCATCCTGTCACAACATACCCAGAAAGCCCACAACTGTCACCCTCTAACTGAGAGCAAACAGGCTGTCCTGTCAGCAATTTCTCATC
Organism: Ateles fusciceps; assembly: GCA_036589455.1. NCBI lineage: Eukaryota > Metazoa > Chordata > Mammalia > Primates > Atelidae > Ateles > Ateles fusciceps. Next base: position 5,709,074 of record JAZHEH010003404.1, on the reverse strand, counting down.
CACCAAGCCATTTAGATGGCTTATTTTCATGCACAGCCATCTAAATCTCTTCATTTTTGTGTCAGTGCAGAAAGTATTATCCTTTCTTATCTAAGGTTAATTCCTCCACCTAAGCAAATGAGTGTGCTACAATGTTTTCTATCTGTAAACTAAAACAAAAATCCCTCTGCTACTGCAATTCTAGGCAAGTGGTCACAACCACCATTATCATTCGTCAGTGGAAAGGATGTTTCTATTTTGCCACCCTCTTCACCCCTACACCCCAGTCTACTTTCAACTCAGCAGTGAGTGTTACTGTTAAAATGTTGTTCCATGTCACTCCTCTCCCTAAAAGCCTAACTCAGAGTATAAGCCAAAGTTCCAAAAATATCCTTCAAGATCACTGGTAATTGGTCCACCTTCCACCTTTATTTATGATCTTACCTTCTATTCCTTTCCCCTGTCCATCACTCAGTTCTAGATTCCCTGATCAATTTGTCCAGCCTTGCATATGCCAGGCACACTCCCACTGCGTGGACTTTCTTAGCTTCTCCCCCCTGCCCAAGGGAAGATCTACATTCCTGTATGTACTCATGACTCTCTTAATCCCATTCAACTTTTTTGCTTAAAAATAACCTTTCCAGAAGGTCATCCCTCATCACTATTAAATTCGCATTCTACCTCAAGTCCATCCTTTTCTATTTTTTTCTCCTTGTGCTTATCTCCCAACAAGGTGTGATTGATCAATCGATCGATCGATCACTAATAGATAGACACATAGATAGAATTTTGCATGCAATTAAGAATTGTGTATATATGCTTGTGTATGCAGAAAGAGAGGGAAGAGGAACAGGAGAACAAACATTTTAGTCTATTTGTATATTGATATAAGCCCCAGCTCCTATAACAGTGATAGGCTCATAGTAGGTACTCAGGAAATATGCATTGAATGAAAGGACTAGTGATATTGGCATCGACTAAGAGAGTTGATATTGGAGATAGAGAGGAGTGGATAGACTTGACCAAAATGAAGGAGTTAGAAATGTCAGGATTTGGTGAGTAACTGGCTATGGTATATTACAGGGGGATGCGCTGTCAAAGGAGACTGAGAGGAGACAGAGAAAACCCAGGAAAGGAGTGATGTAGTGGGAGCCAAAGATGGACTCCTCCTGGGGTTTAGGGTAACAGTTAGTATTAATAGTATCAAAGTGAGATAAGGTTTTAAAAAGCACTTCATTGGATGTGGTGGCTTGAATAACACTGTGAGAGCAAGTTTGACATCACTTAAATGTTCTATGACTACTCTCCTACCATGCTGCTTCTTATCAAATAAGCCTCCTTTTCCTCCTCTCTCTGACTAGAACACATATATGCAGGCAGATACTTCTAACCATTAGCATGCAGCAGAAGCGATGTTGCATGACTGCCTAGGATGGGTGATAAAAGGTGATGCAGCTTCTGCCTGGCTTTGTCTTTCTATTCAGACATGTCCCTTTGGAGCACTGGCCATCATGTAATCAGCCTGACTACCTGGAAACCAAGATGCTAGACAGACCATGTAGAAGTAAACACCTGTCACAACATTCCCAGAAAGCCCACAACATGCCCAGTCTCCAGCTGTATGAGCCTTCTCAGCCCATTTCAACATGTGAGTGAGGAAGCTTTTAGGGTGACTCCAGCCACAATCACCATCCCACTATAATAACAACAGACACCTGTGCTAGTCAGCACAGCTTCCATAGCAAAATATTATAGACTGGTGGCCTGAAAACACATTTAACCAGAGTTCTGGAGGTTGAGAGTCTAAGATCAGGGGGCCAGCATGGTTGGGCTTTGGGGAGGGCTCTCTTCCTCCCCCAAACAACTGCCTTCTCTGTGTCCTCATACCTTAGAGGGAGAGAGCTAGCCCAGGTGTCTCTTCTCAAAAAGAGTACTAATTCCACTGGACCAGGGTCTCACCCTTAAAATCTCATCTAACCCTAATTACCTCCGAGAGGCACCATCTCCAAATACATTACATTTGGGGATGAGGGTTTCAATTCTGAATTTGGAGGTGAGGGATGGACACAAACATTCAGTCCATAAACAGAAACTCCTAACCGTAATACCTACCTGAGGCCAGTCCTTACCAGAACTATGAGAGATAATAACAATAAATGGCCATTGTGGTTTTATGCACTCAATTGAGGATACCTTAATATACAGTAGAAAACCAGAACTCTGGCCAGGCACCGTGGCTCACACCTGTAATCCCAGCACTTTGAGAGGCCAAGAGGAGAGCACTGCCTTAGCCCAGGAGCTCAAGACCAGCCTGGCCAACATGGTGAAACCCTGTCTCTGCAAAAATACAAAAATTAGCCAGGGGAGGTGATGCAGGCTTGTAATCTCAGCTACTTGGGAGACTGAGGTAGGTAGGAGGATCTCTTGAACCTGGGAGGCAGAGGTTGCAGTGAGCCAAGATCACACCACTGCACTCTACTCTGTTTCAAAAGAAAAAAAAAAGCAGAACACCTGTTCATTTTCAGATTTCTGCCAGTTATTTCTGCAGAGAAGAAGTTTCTTTCTGCCCTTCCCCCACTGCTTTCACCCGGGTACAAGGTAGCTATACCTCCTTTGTGTTTCCCCAAACATTATATTTTGCTTTAACATGAAGTTTTTTACAAATGAGTACAATTTGTATTTCCTACAAGGATCACTGGAGGCAGACAATATAGAAGTCACAAAAATGTTGAAACGACAAATAAGTATTTAAAACCTACACACGTGATGTCTTTGAAGAACAGACTTGTGGGTAGAGAGGAAGCAGGAATAGCATCAGATGTGGAAGGGGCAATAGGCGCAATATTTTATAACTAAAGAAAATAACATTAGTTTTACCCTTCTCCTTCAGCCCAGTAAGTGTGTATGAGAGAGAAAGAAGGAGCACACAAGAAAAGCGAGACAGAGTGCAAGCCTGCATGTGTAAAGGGTTGCCCCACCTAAGCTGACCCACAAGTCTGGGTGAATTTTAATGGGGCACAGACCTAAAGGAAAGCGTCATCAGAGGAGGGTGCTTGCTTTTCATATTATTATATAACGATTTAATGGAACCACAGATGGTGATTAACACTGCAAACATTAAGCAGAAGAAAGATTCCTAATGTATTCACTTTATCAAAGCATATTTATTGAATATCTGCTATGTGTCTGGAACTATCCTATTTGTTTTAGGAGAAAAGAGATGTATAAATAAGGAAGCCTTCAAGGAAGTAATTTTCTAGTTAGTGAGATAAGACAAACACAGAAGAAACTTAATGGAAGAGATAAATGGCTTATTTGAGCATATTAAGACATAATAAAACCAAACAGGAAATAATACATGTAAATAGTCTCAAAGGATATGTGCAAAAATATTTTCTCCATGTAGTTACCAGGAGTGGGGGAAATCAGGGATGGGCAGTGGGGGAGATGTAAGTTAGATAATACAGAGTAGCAGATATTAGGGTGAATACGTCTAGCAATCTAATGCACATGAGGACTAGAGTTAATATATTGTATTCAGAAATTGTACTAAATGAGTAGATGTCAGCTGCTCTTGCCACACACATTCAAAAAAGAGTAACTATGTAAGATATGTTAACTTGCTTCACTCTAGTAACCATTTCGCTATTTCTATATATCCCATATCATCATGTTATGTATCTTAAATACAGACAATATGATTAAAACATTTTTTTCAAACTTGGGCATTTAAGTCTTGGTAATACAGTACCAAGCTGAAACACAAAAGGAATTCTTTTTATTTATACTTTCTAAAAATATCACAATTAGAAAAATAAAGATATCCCAAATAAGAACTCTCTTGAATTTTCTAATTAAGAGAAACAGCAGTGTTCTCCTATGGGCTCTAACCACACACCTGCCTGCTGATTTTCCGGTCTCAACTTTATATTTAAAGGACATGTGTAGGCATCTCCTTGGTGTTTTTAAGACCCAACACTGTCAAAAGTTGTATGTGATCTATGGGAATATATGATTGATATCAAATTTGATTCAGGCCATCAAGCAAAATCTCAACATTTCTTACTGTTCCTTCTGAAAGTCACAATTCCTATTCCAAACAGTTATTTCTTATTCTTTTTCAGGCTTTGCAGCTCAACTTGATAATTTTGTTCATTAAAAACAGTGCAGTTTTCAGTTTTCTATAAAAACCTAATATAAAAGTAGAAGCATAAAAATGCACTAGAAGCATAATATAGAAATGTGTTAAATGAATTACCTTTATCTTGTCGTTTTTATTCTTTGTATTAGTGAATGGCTCCTTCCCCTTACCCAACTGTGAATAAGATCAACTTCGGTTGCTTTCAATTTAGTGGAGATACAAACAAGCGAGTAGGAAATTGTGATACATTCTTATAATCAGGGAAGGGCAAGAAGCCTGTGGAAAAATCAGACAGAAAATCGGAAAAAAAAAAACAGGAAACATCAGAAAAATTAGTTGTTAAACCAAAACGGGGAATTCTAAGCAGAATTAACATTGCATGAAAAGACATAGAGAGGAAAGAGATTCACCAGAGGAGCCAAAACAGGTTTCATATGGCTGCAGTCTCCAGCCCAAGACAGGGATTGGCAAGAATGGAGCTGAGGAGAGGAACGGAGTGAACAAGGAAGGATTCTGTAAATCAGGCTAAGAATCACTGAACTTGTTAAGGGTAAGGTGTAGACATTGAGGATTTTAGGTAGGAGAACAGAATGACCAGATCATATTTAGAAGATCATTCTGGCTATTGTGTAACACATTTACTGAAGGATGTTCCATAAAATACATTAGTGATCTGAACTAAGGTAGTAGAAGTTCAAAATGAAAGTTGACAGTAATCAAGAAACACTGAGGGAATTGACAAGCTTGTTGATTGATCTGTGGGATATAAGAGGATTTTTATTTAGATAGTTGGGTAATTTGATGGATGGATATGCCAATCCCTGGTATAGGCAAACACAGAAGTAGACATCGTTTTGGTTGGGTAATGTGTTCAGCCTTAGAATTACTGCTAGATGCATACAGAATGTATAAATGTAACTCAAGAGGGAAAGAGAGAACTGGATAAAGACATAACTGAAGCCATGGACATGAATTAAGTCATGTAGGGGAAAAGTATAGAGTAAAAAAAAATGAAATAAAAAAATAAGACAGTCTAAACAGAGTCCCAAGGAGCACTAACTTTAAAGGATGGGGCTGGAAGAAGCAGAATTTCCGAAGGACTAAGAATGCCAGGAACAGGAAAAGGAAAACAGCCACAGAAGGCAAGAGAAGAATGTGCTTTAGGGAGAAGTGTTGGTGATGAGCAGCCCCCATCCTTGTGGGAAACCATGGAGAGAAGCAGTAGAGACATGGTCATAGAAATCAGACTGCAAAAGAGTGAGTGAAGTGTTAAGAAGTATTTAAAACATATATGAAACCCTTTTTTTTGGCCACAAAAGGGAAGTCATCAACTAATTTTCATCATATATGTAAATTAAAACATTAAATGAAGGTATCCAGGATATTGCAACATGGAGAAAGTCTCCTAACTTTCCCTCTTCAAGTGCAACCTAAGTGAGCAGCACATCATTTTATCTGCAAGCAGACTATCTTGATGAGCTTTAGAAAGCCTAAAAACCAAACTTAGCACTAATGTACAAGGGCTCCCCCTGCTGTGTCTCTCTCACCCTTACCCAAGTGAAGTTAAGTTTCTAATCCCTTTGCTTTTTTCCTTCCACTCATAATCAATGTAAAATTGGATCCTTCATTGCAACTGGGATAAGGTAGTATGTAAAGAGATCACCCAACCTGGGAGTTGGTAAGAATCCCTCCTTTTCTTTCTTGTGGCACCAGTTGGGAGAAATTTGGGCTTGACCTTCTAGAGATCTCAGGACAATCACCAGAAACAGACTTAAATTGGCCAGTGCTTTATGGCATTTCAGCACTTTGAAAACTGCAGTTTAAAAGGAAGATGATTTCTTGATGAATCTCAAGGCTCTTTTTCTGATCAGGTTGAGTAAAGTCTCTTTTTATGGACACAGCTATATCTACACCGGGAGCTTCCTCAATTGAATGTCCTATCCATATTTTCTTCTGGATGTTATGAAGGTGATATGGTTAGGCTTTTATCCCCACCCAAATCTTATCTTGGATTCTAGTCCCCATAATCCCTACGTGGGAGAGACCCTGTGGGAGATGACTGGATCATGAAGGCGGTGTCCCCTCATATGCTGTACTCATGACACCGAGTTCTCATGAGATCTGATGGCCTTATAAGTGTCTGACAATTCCTTCTACATATACTTTCTCTCCTGCCTTCATGTGAAGAAGAGCCTTGCTCCCTCTTCACCTTCCTCCGTGATTGTAAGTTTCCTTAGGCCTCCCAAGTCATGTGAAACTGTGAGTCAATTAAAGTGCTTTCCTTTATAAATTACCCCATCTTGGGTATTTCTTCACAGCAATGCGAAAACGAACTAAAACAGAAGGTAAAACTGCTTTGGAATCATAATGGATTCTGATACTATAATCACTCAGGATAACCTATTACTGAGAAAAATGTTTGCAGTGACCCTCTCTTTCCTGGGATGAGTTCACCTTAATTATTTTGACTTAAATGACTACCTATAGTGGCATTTCAACCAGGTGAGAAAAAAACTATTCAAGATTGTTAATCTGCTTACAGATAACAGAAGTGTGATACCTCAAAGAAATAGAAAAAGAGTCTAATTTGTGGGTCAGTCACGGTATCTCTATTTCTTTAAAAACTAGCCAAGTTTCAGTTCTTTCTGGTGGACACTGTGTGTGATCCGATATACTGCTATGCTTGTGTTAATGTTCCCTCTCAACTTAAAAGCTTTTCTGGCCTGGTACAGGTAACCAAAATAGAAGAATTTGCCAGAATTAGCATCTTTTTCATATCTTTGACCAATATCAGAATATTTATATTGAGAACATAAAGTCTTGAGCCAGAATGCCTGAGATGAAACCCCACATCCATCTTATATTAGCTACGTGATACTGGCAAATTATTTGTCCTTTCTTTCCCTCAGTTTCTTCATGTGTAAAATGTAGATATTGGTGGAATCCTACTCACTGGGTTGTTATGAAGATTAAGTCAGTTAATATTTTTAAATAATTTAGAATGGACATATTATATGAAACTTTGTACTCTGCATAGTATAATACATAGTAAATGGTAAATAAATAGAAGTAGAGGGGATACTTCCAAACTCATTCTAAGAAGTCAAAATCACCTTGATACCAAAGCCAGACAAAGATACAACAAGAAACAAAAACCTATAGACCAACATCTCTGAAGATCATAAAATCAAAAATCCTCCATAAAATACTGGCAAATTGAATTCAACAACACATCTAAGACATTATACACCATGACCAAGTGGAATTTCTCCCTGGGATGCAAGCTTAGTTTAACATATTCAAATTCATCAATTAGATACACAATAACAGATTGAAGGACAAAAATCAAATAATCATATCAATAAATGAGGAAAAAAGTGACAAAATTCAAGATCTTTTTAAATTAAACTTTCAAGTAGATATGGAAGGAAATTTCCTCAATACAATAAAAGCTATTTATGAAAAGCCCATCACTAAAATATCAATAAGAACAAAACCTGAAAGCTTTTCGTGTAAGAACTGGTACAAGGCAAGGATGCCCACTCCCACCACTTCTATTCAACATGGTGCTGGAAGTACTAGCAAGAGGAGTCAGACAAGAAGAAATAAAAAGCATCCAAGTCAGAAAGAAAGAAAGAGTTATCCTTGTTTGCAGATGACAAGATCCTCTATAGAGAAAACTCTAAAGGCTTCAATAAAAACTGTCAAACTAATAAATTGAGTAAAGTTGCAAATACAGTATCACTACACAAAAGCCAGTTGTGTCACTTTCCCCCAGCCCCCGGTGGAAAATCCTACCAAATGGTTATTTTATTAATTGTATTTATTTTTTTATTACAAATATAGTTTATGTACAAATTTTTAATTAATGAATAACTGTGTGTATTGTGGGGTGTAGTGTGATGTTCTGATATATATGTACACTGTGGATTAAATAAAACTAACATATCCCCTCCCAAAAGGAAATCAAGCAAGCAGGCTCATTTATGATAGCATCAAAAGAACAAAATACTTAGAAATAAATTTAACCAATTTATTGTATACTGAAAACTATTAACACTGATTAAAGAAATTGAAGAAGATACAAATAAATGAAAATGAATCCTCTATTGATTGGAAGAATTAATATTGGTAAATGCCCATTCTAACCAAAGCTCTATACAGATTCAACAAAATCTCCATCAAAATTCCATTGGCATTTTCCAAAAAAGGGAAAAAAACCCTGAAACTTTAATAATAATAGACCTTGAACAGCCAAAGCTATCTTGAGGAAGAAGAATGAAGTTGGAGACATCACACTTGCCAATTTCAAATTCTGTTACAAAGTGATAGTGATCAAAACATTATGCTTTTATAAAAACAGATACATAGATAAATGGAAAATAGCAGAACACCTAGAAATAAACTCAAGCATATAACTTTAATAAGAACACCTAATGGAGAAAACATAGTCTCTTCAATAAATATTGGGAAAACTCGATATTTACATGCAAATGAATAAAACTGAATGTTTACCTTACACCACACACACACACACACACACACACAGACATAAAATCAACTCTAAATGAATTGAAGACTTAAATGTAAGACCTCAAACTCTAAAAATCCTAGAAAAAAACGTAGGCTAAAAGCTTCATGACCTTGGTCTGAGCAATGATATTTGGGATATCTCACCAAAAGCTCAGGGCACAAATAAACTGGGACTTTATTTTATAAAGGGTAACAATAAAGTGGGACTATACCAAACTAAAAAGTTTCTACACAAAAAGGAAGCAAGTACTGAAATGGAAAGACAGCCAAGAGATTGAGAGAAAATATTGCAAGCCACGTATCTGATAAGGGGTTAACCTCCCCCAACATATAAAGAGCATACACAACTCAATAGCAAACAAAACAAAACAAAAACAAAAACAAAAAGCAATCCAATTAAAAGTGGAAAATGGACAAAGGATCTGAATAGGCATTTTTTCCAAGGAGACAAAAATGGCCAACAGGTGTATGAAAAGGTTCTCAACAACACTAATCATCACAGAAATGCACAGCAAAACCACAGTGAGTTATCACCTCACATCTGTTAGGATGGCTATTAACAAAAAGATAAGAGATAATGTAGGACTGGCAAGGGTGTGGAGGAAAGGGAACTATTGCATGCTGTTGTGGGAATACAATTACGGGCAAAACCATGGAGCTTCATCAAAAATAAAAAAATAGCAATTAACAATAGAACTACGATATGAACCAGCAATTCCCCATCTGGGTATATACCAGAGGAAAGGAAATCAGTACCTCAGAGTGATATTCTGCACTCCCATGTATATTGTAGCATTATTTGCAATAGACAAAACAAGAAAACAGCCTACGTTTCATAGATAGGTGAGTGGACAACAAAATTATGGTATGCAATGAATTTATATGAAACTAATACAGGTTTAAGGCTGCATAATACCTTATTGTATATGTGTATATATATATGTTACATAGCTTATTTTATATATAACTTGTATATAACATATACAACTTATATAACATACACAAAGTTATATAACACACAAACACATACACACACACAAAATGAGTATTATGCAGCCTTAAAAAAAAGGAAATTCTGCTACTTACAACAACATGGATGAACCTGGAGGATATTATGCTAACAAAATAAACCAGACACAGGGAAGTTTTCTCAAGAGAACATTTCAGGTGCTCTCGTGACAACAATAAAGTGAGGAAACAAATATGTTAATTTATTTTATTCCATATATGTGTATTAAAACATCATGTTGTATATCTTAAATATATGGTTTTTATAAAAAAAAAAAATGTTAAGCAAACTGAATTATTTCAGAACCTCAATTGGCTTACATCATGTCGAATTTTACCTCACTGAGGATTAGCTGCTGGAGTGCAGCGTTCTTTCCACATGGTTATCTCCCCTTTATTGTCTGGCATGTTTGTCTGTATATAGTAATTACTCAATAAAGTTTTACGGATTTTAAATTGCTCCATAAGAACAAACCCCGAGATAATATTGGAGAATTAGAACGAGGGAGTTTTCTAGTTGCGGGTCAAAGAAGACCACATTATCTTCTTAATATCTTTATGCTCTTATCTTGATTTTATTAATATGGGAGCTATTGCAAGAACAATACAACTTTAATAACTGCACCATATAATTCTGATCATTTCTGGTCAGAGCTGTACTTTTCATGTTAATAGCAAGCATTTTCAAATGCTGGAAGCATGATAAATGCTGCAGTCTTGTCTCTTGTAAATACATGTTTGTTATTACCAAGCAGCGCTAGTTTATAAATGAATTCTCCCAGTGGCCTGCCTTCTTCTTGTGTGCACAATTGACTCTGCTTGGCTCCTCAAAGTCCCAGGGGCACCCATTGGCTCTCTGTTCACACTTGGTCCCCCTGTGGTGTAGTCAGCGCGTCACACACCTCACTGTCAGGCACACCCACCTGGACACTTTCTACCTCTGACTCACATGCAACATTGCCAACCTCTGCATCATCTCCTTGAGTCGCTGCTCCCCAGTGGTCTTGCATCTGGCAGGAGAATTTCCAGAATCAGGAGTCAGGCCCAGAATTCCTGGATATCTCTTACTGCCAAATGGGATTCACATTTGGGTGGAACTAATCATGTTTTTGTCATCCCTCAACTAAGTGCAGTGGACCTAAGTGTATCCTGCTGGCTAAATGTTAAATCTCCAAGCCTCTTGCTGTACACAGCCAAAATTTAGAACTCCTAATTTTTATTCCTTATTCCGTTGTACTGTCACTCCCATTTTCTTCTTTATTTTAACCATTATTCAATGGAGATAATACTAAATGTAACTCAAAGAGCTTTATCTTATCAGAGGATTGGAAAGTGAGGTAAAAGAATTTTAAGGCAATAAAGCAGCTCTCTAACTTGGCAAGGCCAATTTTACTTTGGATGTGACTGAATTTTGAATTGTCAGAAGCAGTGTTCTCCAACATATGATCTTAGAATACTATTTTCAAAGCATGTTAATAGTATTTACTCAAAGAAATAAAAAATTTCAACAAGGAGCCAAGTGGGTTGTGAGGATAACTGAGCAAAGCTGGATGGAATACACAGAATTGAATCGGTTGCTTTGCTGCAGAATTCTTTAGCCATTACTAAACAACAACGCAATGAGCATACTTAAGAAGACAGGAATGCAGCGTGCAGCATTTCTTGCTTGAGCTTAGTGGGCGAGATAGGGGTTAGTGTTTCACAGAATATGTTTAGAAGAAATATTTTTCTGAGGGCATCACTACTGACAGGCTCACATAAATCATGCATATACATGAGCCATCCAATTGCTGATCATTTTGATTTGCCTTAGCTCCAAGATTGAGGAAGACTGTCACCTGAATTATTCTCTGGTGCCTTTATGGACTCCAGTACAATAGACTACTAAGTAATTGATTAGCTAAAATAGGTCATGGGTCAATCAGTTAAACACGTTAACATAAATATCAATTGGCAAGTTCTATCCAGATTGAAATGTAAAGCATTACTATTATGGGTTAACTAATAATCTCTTTGGTTTTACCTAGTACTTTAGCTAGTTAGAATTATCATTAAAGTAATCCATATAAATAGGAAACCTGATAATTCTTGAGACAGAGTCTAGCTCTGTCACCCAGGCTGGAGGGCAGTGGTGCGATTTCGGCTTACTGTAGTCTCCACCTCTGGGGTTCAAGCAATTCTCCTGCTTCAGCCTCCAGATTAAATGGGATGACAGGCATGTGCCACCATGTCTGGCTAATTTTTGTGTAATTTTAGTACAAAAGGAGTTTCGCCACGTTGGCCAGGCTGGTCTCGAACTCCTGGCCTAAAGTGATCCACCTTTTTCGCCTCACAAAGTGCTGGGATTACAGGCATAAGCCACCGCACCCAGCATAAAAATTGAAAGTTTATATTGTATTGTTCACACTGCGATGCAATTTTCTGTATGTATTTCCAGAATCAACTATGTATCAAGGAACGCCGAAAGCATAAAATGAGATCATGGTGAGTTCTCTCCCACTGTCATTCTTGTGGAAAGGAAATGAGTGGTAAGGAGAGAAGCCAAGAAAAGAATTTGCTCTGTCCCAGTGCTGTATTGCCTCCTGAAACAGATAAGGATTTTCTTATCTACACGTGAAAAGGCTTTCAATTCTTAGCAATAAGCGTATCATGTTAGTTCTAAAAGATGATTTTGAGTGTTCTGCTCATCTCCTATGTTTGAGGAACAGCATGATCTCTCGATCTGTGATCACTATTATTTCAGGATCGGGTGTTCTGGTACTAATGAGTTGCCACACTCTGAGCAGTGGTGTTATTTAACAGAGTATGCCTTAAAACAGTATCTATTGCTACAAATTGATGAGGGCACCAATGATTCCTTAAAGCCTAGTAAGCAAGGAGTCCAATTTCCTCCTTTCAAATTTAGGGATTATAATATCAAAGAGATGGGAAGTGAAAACTTTCAGACTCAGCAATCACTGAGGGTGGTGTCATCCACACAATTCACTGAAGCAAAAAAATGAGGGCTGTGAGTTGAGGTATTATCTGAAATATTAACCTATTTTGACAGAAGTCTTAAATAAATATATCAATGTCATAAATTTATAACAACATAGTATTTTAGTATATTCATTATTAGATATGTAATGTAAACTTTAAACATACTTTTTAATACAGATTTTAGAAAATGAATTAACATAAGGTTAATATGACATGGACCTTTAATGAATAATGAAAATAAAATACTATTTGATCATTGTAAAGAAGTTCAACCTCATATATGTATATAAATTATCCATAAAACTAAAAAGTAGAAACAACTCAAATGTCCATCAACTGATAACTCGATAAACTCAAGGTGATATAGCCATACAATAGAAAATCATGCAATTAAAAAAATGAAATATTCATATGTACTACATGCATGAACCTTGAAAACATTATGCTAAGTGAAAGAGACCAGTCACAAGTGACCATATATTATGTAATTCCATATATCTGAGATGTCTCAAATGGGAAAATCCATAGACATAGAACATAAACTAGTGGCTGCCTGGAGCTGGAAGAAGGGGAACGGGATTAAAACTGACTGCTACAAAGTACAGGATTTCTTTTTGGGGTGATAAAAATATACTGGATTACGGTGGTAGCTGCACAATTTATGTACATCTAAATGGGTGAGTGGAATGGTATTTAAATTATATCTCAAAAAAGCTATATATATATATACACACATATATATACCCCTCAACCAGAGTGCCTTTGAGTCATAATTTTTTTTTTTTTTTTTTTTTTTTTTTTTGGAGACAGTGTCTCACTGAGTCACCCAGGCTGGAGTGCAGTGGTGCGATCTCAGCTCACTGCTGCAACCTCTGCCTCCCAGGTTCAAGTGATTCTCCTGCCTCAGCCTCCCAAGTAGCTGGGATTACAGGAGCCCGCCACCACGCCCAGCTAATTTTTGTATTTTTAGTTGAGACAGGGTTTTACCATGTTGGCAAGACTGGTCTTGAACTCCTGACTTTGTGATCTGCCCACCTCTGCCTCCCAGAGTGCTGGGATTACAGGTGTGAGCCACCGTGCCTAGCCAACTCACAAGAATGTTTTTATGCATTTTCTAATATACTGATTAAAAGCTATTTATGTCTCTATACCAGTCAAAGGAAGAATGCTGAGGTATTTTAAACTAACTCCAAGTATTTTCTTCTTCCTTTTTATTATTCATATAATCCCAACTCCTTGATAACATTGGGTAGACAATTGTTTTGTTTTAAACAAGGATAACAATTTTTTATTGGCAAGAACTGTATTTTGTTTCAAAGTACACTTTCCAGTTCGTCTTTGTCTTTTTTGGTTTATGCACAGTCAGATACAGAAGAACCAAAAACAGTATCTGTCGTGTTGAAATCCTGTTGATTTGGAAAATCTAATGACTAAATTAGAGAACGTTTCTTTCTTTCCTTATACTGCAAGTTACTCAATGTGACAGTACGGTATGACTCACGCAAGCACAGATCTGCTTAGGACTGCAGGCTGTGGGTGGATTGGAGTCAAGGAAGGAAAAAAATGGAGTAAGATTCATATGCTTTGAATTCAAGGCATAAGGGTGAGATTTCCAAATTTCAAAATAACCTGGCATCACAACAAAATTTTATGTGGTTTGCAATACAAAAATATTTTTAAATAATTTTAAAACAATTTAACAAGGACAATTTTCAGAATACCAGGCCGGCAGTCATCACTGTTATTGCCACTGCACAGGAATCTGGGTGCTACTTGGGTCAGGATCATTGTGGATGACCTTGTTTTCTAAGCCAGGAGGATTCTTGAAGTAAGCCTCTTCTGTCAATCACAAATCTAGTACAGTCAGGGTCTTTGACTGTCTGAAAACCCCATCATTGTCACCTTTTTAGTCTCTGCTACTTGCTGGCAAGCCAGAGAAATTCCCTGCTGCTCTAGGACCAGGAGACATTCTTCCTTTCCTACCCTCTAAATCTCTCCTCCCTCTTTCTTCCTCCCAGTTATTGCCGTCTGATTCCCCAGCATAGTCTCCTCAAAGAATTCAGGCACTAGAAAACTAAAGCTCAGAGGCAACTTTTTCAAAACAATTTAATTTTGAATCAAGCTATGCAAACATCTCCGGGGGCATGGGAGTAGTATACCCTGGGAGGAGGAAAAGAAAACACAGTGAGAGCAAAGTAAATCATCTCTAATTTAACCTGCCATATTTGGACTTACTCTCCAAGAGTTCACTCCAAACACTTCTTAGCTATACAGAAGAAACCGTGCCATCCAATTTGCTGCTGAATGACCTTTCACCATCCTGGGCTGATATTAGTCAGAGCTGGTGATTGCTTAACCCTCAGTTAAGGGTGCTCAGTTTGCTCCTTTGCTGTGTCGTTTCAGTCATTCCATCAGCATGAGCCACTGCACTTTGTGCCAGTGTACTCTGTGCCCTTCCCACTGGGCTCTGCATTACGCTCTCATCTCATCCTAACCACTGGGGCTTCTGTTAGTCAAACTTGCATTCCACATGACACATTTCCCCATCTGTGTCTTACTGTGAATATTTTCTGCTGCTCTCTCATAAAACCTTTCACTGTCCTGGGTTACTCTCATCTCTTTAATTTGTAGACTACATTATGGTTAATGATTAGGATTACAATACGTTTCTGAAATTTTAACACATATCTCCAACATTCATTGTTCTGTGGCTACAATAACACATTCTAGATATATAAGATTGGAAATTACGTTAACTAACTTTTATTAAAACGGGCTTATTCCTTTTCGACATTTGCAGTCCAGCTGTAGAGTGTATGTGTATATGTGTGTGTGTAATGATAACAAATAATGAGTCAAATGTTCGAGTCAATTTCTCACTTGGGAAGGGAAGTTAAATCCGTAATTTTCAGAAAGTTTACTTATAACCAGAAAAAGCCTAAATTAAATACCCGGATTAGCTCACCTTGGTATAAAATGGTGTAACCGGGATTTTTTTTAGGGGGTGTTGGTGAGGCACAACTCCTCCGAGAGAATATTGTAGGTTCTTGGTCTCCGCCCTCTTAAAGATAAGAGAAGGGACCACTGCAGGTGCGCCGTAAGCTCGTAAAAGTAAATATTGGATCCAAGAAGTGTTGGAGAAAGGCGATTCTATTTAGGTAGAGAAAGAGAAAAAAAGGAGAAGAGAAAGACTTACACTGAGAGTGTGGAAGGGGATTCCAGAAGGGAAATCCAAGAGGGGGAAAGAGAGCTCCCACTATGTGGGAGGGGATTCCAGAGAGCTGGAAATCCGCTGTGGGTGAATGAGCAGGGGAATTTATCCTGGGAGAAATTCCCACCTCCCCAAGTTCCTCTGGCCAATGAAAGGAGTTCCTTTAAACTTCCGCTGGGGTGACTGACTTAGTTTCTTCCCACGCTCTCGAAATTTAAACATAAACCTTTAAATCATCCAGATGGAGTGAGATAGGAGCGGGGCGCGGTGCTGGGAAATTCTTGTCCTTAAAACTACGCCCCTTGTGGACCCAGTAAGAGAAGACACTCCCTCAATGAGACATTCAAATTCCTGCCTCATTCAAGTCACATCACTTGTATCTGCATTTTAGAGGTGTTTTTGTTTTCTCTTCCAGAGCTAGTTGTAAGTAATCCTTTAATCAACTGAATACACTTTCTAAGTCAAAACTACTGATTTAAAAGATGCAGATAGAAAATCTATCTCTTTAATCAGATAGCCCAGCACCATGCTAGGTACCATGAGGGATTCAAAATAGTCTGATGTCTTTGCCTCTTTTCTTTGCATATACACATAAATGAAATTAAGTATTTAACAGTGAAACCCCAAATATCATAGGGTAGTATATTTTTTAGATAAATGTTATAGATAATAGACACTCTCAGTAGAAACTTAAGAAAAATCAGTCATGAGGCCAAGAGTAGTGGCTTGGGCCTGTAATCCCCACACTTTGGGAGGCCAAGGTGGGTGGATCACTTGAGGTCAGGAGTTTGGGACCAGCCTGGCCAATACAGCGAAATGCTGTCTCTACTGAAAATATAAAAATTAATTGAGCATGGTGGTCTGCACCTGTAATCCCAGCTACTTGGGAGGCTGAGACAGGAGAATCACTTGCACATGATTGGGGTGGCGGGGAGGCGGAGGTTGCAGTGAGCCAAGATCTGCACCACGGCACTCCAGTCTGGGCGATAGAGTGAAACTTCATCTCAAAAAAAAAAAAAAAATCAGACTTAATGGAGGGAATTATTCAGAAGGTCATTTTTACCCCCAGAAACCTATCTTTACCAGTACTACAATTAAACCTAAGGTCTAGAAATGGAAGATGTTTTTAAAAAGAGTAATTGCAAAAAAGAGTAGGAGAACAGGAGTAAATGCAGCAAAGAGGAAGAGAATGAAGCAGAACTGAAAAGGAGAAAATAAATGAATATAAAGCAAGAAAGAATGGCACCAGTAAATACCATGCTGTGAGGTTACACCCATGCCACAGAGCCCAGGATACCCTTTGAAATGAGAAGGAACATGGCATCGTGGACAGAAATTCAGTTTATGTGAGTGCATCACTTAACTTACCTTAGTCTCATTTTACTGTTCTGCAAAGAAAGAGACAGAGTGACCCCAAGGTTCACCAAGATTTCCTTTTGATTTAAAATTTGAAAATTCTATGAAAGGTCACACTGTAAGCCAGGTAGCAGCTGGGCAATTCAGTCAGGCATGTGTTTACATTCCAAACATATTCCAAAAGCCCCCTGTAGAGTTTGAAAAGGCCTCAGAATTTGTCGCTAAAAAAAAAAGTCTTCAACCCGAGCTGCTCTTTGGACTTTGTGAAAGTGTTCTTTTCTTCTTTTGTAAGAGACCTCTGTCTGAAAAAGCCATCTGGGAAATAATCACCACAAGTTTTTCTGTAAGATGGAAACACTGCTGCACGCTAACTCCCTAGAATGAGTACAAATCTATCCAATGGTCACTAACTGCCCTCCAAGCCCTAAATCACTTTCAGCTTTGAGGAGACATATGTGTTGGGATGGGTCCCATTCAATTAGTCTTTTCCAGTCAAACTCCAGAGTGAATCAGGGTTTTAGCCAACTCTTAATAAATATACCAGATTTTAGCATCTGGAAGGAAGACGATCCAAAACAAATTCTATGATCCACACAGTATGTAGCTCTGGTGTGGTCATTTGATTCCTGAGTGGTGACCATACTCTGGATGTGTAGGACGAACTTTTAACCCAACAAAGGACAATCCAGCAAACAACAGCTGCATAGCCCTTTCACTAGTGGAACCATAAAAACTCATATTAAATGAATTGTGTTTACAGTGATATTAGCACCTCAGAAATGGCTACTTTTTTAAGTCAGCAAAAAAAAATAAGAAGGTCTACAGCAATTACAGGATTAAGCTCCTCTTCAGGCTACAAGTTATGCCCCGGAAAGGCAGATAAGATTAATGTCTTTTCTTCTGCTCAACTGAATATTTGCTTTTATCTTTACCTCTATTTTGAATCTTTGCTAAGGAAAGGAAGGCTTTGTCTTGGATGGTTTAGTTAACATGGCTTATGTTATGTTTTATGATTAATTAAAATGGAACCGAAACTTGCAGGATGGAGACACAAGTTAGCATGCTCCCATTTGGACCTCCCTTCTTAATTCAGCTGGTTGTGTCTTAATCCTGGAGCCCCTAGGCACTTTCAGGTGTTATTGATTGAATCCACAGATTCCGTTTCACACAGCAAATGACACTATGGAGTCAGTCTCTTAATTACTTAATGAAGTCTCTGTGCGTCATGACAATATGCACATTAAAACAAGCAGTGTAAATATAGCTGAAATGAACCCGGCTGAGGCAATTTTTATAAAAGCTACTCTATCTGAATGGGAGGTGTCTCAAATTCAGTTAGGCCAAGTGTTTCACTGAAAACAATACATTATCCTAAAAGCCATTTGAATGATGTAATCTCTTATGACAAAGAGATTACAAAATGCAAAAACTAACTAACTAATCCATAAATGTCTGTAGGTTAGGGTCTGTATAAGCAAGACAGTACTTCGCTTTGCAGCAAGTTTCCTTTTTAAACTAAAATGGGAAGAATCATGATTTCTATCTACTAAGCAGAGTTTAGTGGGTTCTTATTAGGGACTCTCAACTTGTCCTAAACATTGAAGCACATCTAAATGCTAGATACAGAAAATGAGCAGAATAATCCACAATGTAGGAAATCAATATAATCTGTCAGTTTCCTGTGATCGATTTATATTTTATTATTTTATAAAATCGATTCACTTGTTTTTTATTCGTTTTGATTGGAGCTGATTGGCTATTTTTAAATCTTTTTCCTCTTCTTTTCCCTTTCCTCCTTTCATCTACTTTTCTCCTTCCTTCTTTCTTCTCCAAAAAACTTTTTAAGGCGCCAAGCATGAAGATTTTTTAAAAACTCCTGGGCTCAGGCAGTCAATGGGGAGGAGAGGTCTTCAGTTCTTAGGATTCTAAGATTTCTAAAACATTTCATGAGTAACTGAAAGTTGTGCATATTTTTTGATCATTTTATACATATGTTACCATTAGAACTTATATGCATTTTCACTAGGTCTTTTTTCAACTAATGTATCTTAATGTTTTTTTAACTATTAAGAATTAAAATACAGTGCTATGTGTTTCAATATTCTACCCATTCCTAGTTTTTATGTAAAAAGTGCTTCTGAAACTGCAAAAAAAAAAAAATGCAGATTGTTTTATTAAAGATTAACTATTCCCAGAATGTAATTGCTTTTATAGTCTTATTAAGCCAGCACTTGAAAGTATAATACACTCTTTTGTCATAGTTCTATTTCACATTTATTCAAGGGTATGTGACAGAGGTAAAAGAAAGGGATGTGTCTACCAGACCTCTGCAGGAAACTAACCCAGTTTGTAAGAATGAGAAAAATATACTAAAGGAACTAGTTTTTGATAAGGAATTTATCCATGGTAAAGACATAGCTAGCACGACTTTTTGGGCCTTGACTTTTGAGTCAAAGACAAGTTTTGAAATATTCTAGTCTGTTGCTAAAGTCTAGCAACTATGTTCTCTTTGCCATGTATCTGTCACTCTCAGGAACCCTGAGATCATAAGACTATAAGGTTTCTTTAAAAATAAAGGAACTTGAAGAACTCTCTAGTGGCATACGCACCCACAACTCCCGTGCCAGTTGAATTACACTGTTGACTAGTTTCATCTTCAATAGCAGTGATGGACAAGTTCCTCTTCGCTGACCCCACTGCCATCTGTCATCCTGGATTCCACCTACAGTGCATTGTATGAGCTACACCGAACAGGTTTCACCCTGGTCAAGGTCACTGCCCAGCCAATCAGAATTGATGGGGTCACTGCAAATATCCAAATTACTTCCAAATGGACGTGCTGACAGACACTGTTAATGAGCACTGTTTCGTCAGACTTGCTGATGACCTTTGACAACATCCTTTTTCCAGACTGCTAAGATTAGTCATTTTTTTTCCTCCTTCTGACATTTAGGTGGTATCTGATACTTAAATGCACATTTGAGGGTAATCTGAATCTGTGTCAGAAGATGAATTTGCAGAAGTGATAAAACTGATGTTGTTGTTATCCATCTGTTAAGAAAATATTTCATTTTCTTATCTTAAGAAAGATCTAAGCCTGCATCTCTGGGTAACTGCTATGGAGAACCGGATGTGAGATGAACAAAACTATGTGTTTGTAAGTATCATACAATTACAATAGCAGAGCAAAGGAGCCTACTTCTAAACAGTAACAGGTACCTTACTTTTCCACTTGCATCCTATACTTGCCAGTGAGGTGCAGAATATGGAAGAGAATACATCATTCATAGCTGTACGTTGTCATTCTAAGATAACAATATCTGCTTATACTGGTTGGGTATTATGACAAAAATTATCAGGTATGTTATCAAAGAGACTCTTGAGATCAATGTCTCGCTTTTTTATATTTCTGGTTATCCTCCATGATGAATCAGCCAAATAACACCCCCAAGAAGATACTTAAAATGATGAGGCTTTGGAGTGTGTGGGACTGTGCAGGTAGAAACCCTATACACAGTTAGACCAATGAGAAGGCTACAGTTCAATAAGGGTAGAAAAGTTTAATGTATCACTTTGTTCCTTAACTGAAAAATTGTTCTACCCAGCATCTATTTCTGTTCTCTATTTTCAGGTACTAGTACCTGAGGGTGTATTTGTTAATGCTACTCTGTTCAGCACATCTCCTTTACAGCAACTGGATTCTTTAATTGTTCACAAACTTATATTATGTGAAGAGAAATCCTATCCCTTTAGCTCTATTTCCTTAGCCCCTGGGGAAATTTTTATGATATTCTGTTTAATTGATTAGATTTAATTTTCATTCCTATGCAGTCCCTTACTATCTGTGGCCTCCCTCAGGATTCTATTGTTCACCTTTCTTCCACCCTAAATCTCAAAGGCTGCCTTACAACTAATTTACAGCTTCCAGGAAAGTACTTTAGAAACCTAGGAATTTGCTCAGAATATCCATATTACAAAATACTGCCTTTATTAAAAAACAAACAAACAAAAAAACCTACAGGTGGTCATCACAGAGATTTACTCTATCAGTATTCTTATTTTTAATTAACAAGTCACATATGTGCTTTTTTCCTTCGAAAATCATTTTAATGGAGACAATTTTTATGCTCCCCTCCATTTGCAATTCAACACCTATTTTTAAAAATATTTTACTACAAATATAAAGGATCAAAGATATTTAGAACAGTCTCATCATCTAATGTCTGGAAAACAAATCCAAAATTAAGTATGAGACAAAGATAAATGAAATAGAAGCCTTAGTATATATATTCAGTGTTCTAGAAGATGATAGAATCCTCAACATTCTTTCTCTGTAATTTTTCTTGGATTACATCATCTTTCCTGTAGCTTCAACTGTCTCTTTGTGGAGAGTATCTGGATGGTTCTCTGAAGGCCAATTGTGTGAATTCCTAGTTTTGTAATCAATGACCTCTTGTTGGGTAGCTTGAAATTGGCCATGATGGTACTTTTGTATTTATACCATAAAAATGGGGATATGCTACACATCAAGGCTTCTTTGCCCCTCAACCTTCTTCTGGAAAGCCAGCGGTTAAAGTATTACCAGCTCACCATCAGTTTTAACCCCATCCTAATTCAATTCAGGGTAAATCTCACTAAAAATAATTTTATTTTGTTTTTTCTTTGTCTTTAAAATATCAAAAGAGTCATTTTAATTTAATGCGTAATTGCTATAAAAAGCAAACAAAATTAAGTTTCTTGGATAATTCATCTCATGTATCACTCTACAAAAGATATGTAATTGTACACCAAGGCAAATTACATATTCTTAGAGCCTGCCTCACCTGTGCCAATTGAAGACTGTTTCTGTTTGCAGAGAAACGAAACACTGGTTTCACAGTGAAGCATGAGGAGAAAGAAGAAAGAAATTATTTCTCTCTTCTGTCTTTCCAAAATCTACCTTCATCCTCTCGATCATAAATTATAGAAGTAAAATAGAGCCTTCTCACTCAAAATGTGGCCTGCAGACCAGCAGTCTGGGCATCTCCTAAGAGAGAGTTAAAAAACGCAGGATCTCCACATCAAACCCAGACTTTCAGAATGAGAATCTACCTTTTAACAAGGCTCAGAGGTGATTCATGGACACATTCACATTTGAGAAGTGATGGATTTGAGGAGAAAAAGGCAAGGGGTGACTACGAGAAGGAAGGGACTTGGAAGGAGAGTAGAAGATGTTGGGTGAGGGCAGAGGTCCATCCATTCGGTTATCTGGCCCTAATATGCTGGCTTCTCTACAAAGAGGAGGCACAACAGAGGACACACTTCGGCTCTTTAAATGAGTTTTTATAGATGACTTTTCTGTCTGCTTCACCTGTGGCTGGTTGTCTCCTAGTACCTGTTACAAAGGATGGTGATACTGACAAGATAATTCTAAACTACTGCTAAGAAATTTGGAGGAAGTTATTACTGTGGCCCTGAGGATGAAGCTCTTCATTTCTTCACCAAGTTGAAAATGTGGCTTGAGGAAAAATATTTCTGCTTTCACTTTGGCCCTGTTTGCCCTGAGGCCATGTGTAGCTGAGCACAGCCAAATGAGACTGACCGAAAAAATCTGGTATGGTTAGTGCGGTTGAACAACAGCCAGGCCGTGAAATGGAGTTCCAGAAATTCAAGTTCTTAGTTGATGCTGACAGCTGAATAGTTTTTTTTTTCACTCTCGCATGCACTTTTCTGCACTATACAAACCATATCTCTAGGTCACTTATGTTGACCTGGCTTTGTTAAAAAAGTATGTGACCTCTTTAAGTGTCTCAGTTTTGTCTGTACAATGGTGGTGGGGGACAGCTCTTGGGACCACCCCTGGTGTTTCCACCTGTCCTCACACCTTTCACCCCAGAATATTCAGCTCTGGAAGAGCTATCTAACTAAAAAAGCTTTGTTCTCTGGCTCCAGCTGTTTCAGAGAACGCTGGCAATATGCTGCCCTTGTTTTTTTTTTTTTGAATTCTTAAGTCCTACATTTATTAAATTTGTCAGAAAGATTTTCTCAACTAAAATGTGCACAGGCATTGTGAAAATGTGTACACGTGGGTGGTCATTTTAACTGAGTCTTAACTGTTGCTTTTTCTTGTGATAAAGGTGATGTCCTGAGACATTCCTGTTGTGGTATCATGCTAGTTAATAAATACCGATGTCGTATGACAAAATCATTATCTGCAAAGGCGAACATCTATAAATAGAAAGAGTGCTGGATGTTGTCATTTACACATGTCATGCTAATATTTTCTACCAAAAATTATTATCGACATTAAGGATCACTTGAATCTCAGAGCAACTCTGGATGGCACTTTATAATACATCATCCTAACTCAGAATATTCTTCTCTTTTATTCATTTCACATTTCTAAATATTATTCATCAGTTTCCTCATCTGCAAAAGGCAGATAATAGTACCTATTCCTAAGTTTCAACATGAAAATTAAACAAGGTAATGCATAAAACCACAGTTCCTGGTAATTAGTAAGTATCCCATTAACGTTAGCTTTATTGTCATATTTTTACTTAATTCTTTTAAAAAATCTTCAAACCATAATGTTGGCAATGTTCACATGTATTCAATGATTGTTTAACATCTAAATATCAAACAAGTTGCTTCTAAGTGTTTTGACATGTATATGTAATAACAGCCTAATTTCAGCATGCCAGCTGTGTTACTAAGAAAAAATAAACCCTCTTTATTGTTGATGTCTATTGTTATAGCTTATTTCTAACTTGGTCTTGAGGTCTCTCTCTTAAAACTGGCTATAACCGAGATAGCCATGCTTTAGGAAAGCTCTGACTAAAGAAAAGTTAGGCTCAGACTGAGGTGTGTGGGTTAGGCAAGACAGAACGAGAAAGTAAAACCAAACGCACGAAACATAAGAAATGTCTTACTTACTGGTCTCAGAGAGGTTAGGGGTGCCAACGGGAGGCTGACAGAAGTCTGGAGGTGGCAGGGGGCTCAACCCACAAGCGACGAGTGAGACAGTGAGAAAGCCAGGGAGAGGATCTGTGGAACTATGAGTTTGGTAACGTCCAAGGAGGATATCCTTTAGGCTTTCCTGCGGGGGTTGTTGATTGGCTAGTTTAAAAACAAATGTTTGCAAAGGGTGATTTTATTCACATGATTCTGGTGTTAACCATTAGGTTTTATCATGGGCAGCAGCAGTGGGGTATCTGGGTTTTTTTCAGTGATTACAATGAGGAACAAGTGGCTATTTGCAAGCAAACACATGGGGGAGAGGATTTTTACAATGCAAAGGTGACAGGGTACAGTTGCATTTCAAACAACTTAAGTCAGGCCTAAAAATGGATGCCAAGGCAGCAACTATGCTAAACAATTTTATGACAGTTATTGTTCCACTGCTCTAACCTCACTGTATATCTCACTTCAGATTCCTCTGAGAAGCAGCCAGGGCATCAGTCAATGAATCAATCAGGTAAATGCTTGCCTCTCATCTCCTTCTTAAAAACATCTAAATTCTCAAGGCATCTACATTGACCAACTCATCTCAAAAACTAACAGCAGGTGTTTATTTCATTATTTGCTGCATTCACATGCATATACATCTGCCTTGATCTCTGCTCCTCCCAAATTTCAACTCTTGGAATCAATCTGTGGATTTTTTTTTTTTTTGGATATTATTCATATGTTTCCACCCCCAAGCCTATGGAAAAATCCTTCTTCTGCCACATTAACCTTTCAGAATTCTATACTACACAGTCCATTCCAAGCTCCTCCTATAGCAGAAGCCTCCCCTGATTACTACACTGAAGTCTCCATTCTCTGAAGTTCTGACTACTTAGGTGGCATAGGACAAAAAGCAGATGTGTTTTTTTCAATCTTAGATAAGCAGCTTGCTAGCTGAAGAAACTCCGAGCTTATTTTCCCATCTGTAAAATTCATACCAATGTCTACCAGATATCACTGTGGAAAATAGATGTGATAATGAATGAATAGGGCTGAAATAACACACTAATACAACAAAGTAGATTTTTCATCGTGTTCTCTTGTGGACATTGTGATACAGACTAAATTATTTTTAAACTGTTGTTGAAGTGTCACCTTGTATTATTAAGTACTTTATATTTTCCTTAGCTTCCTTTTGGGGAATAGATAAGGTGTTATTCATTTCTTATATGGGAGTACATGGTATAATATTATTTGCTTGCCTGATAAGTCTTAGTGAGTGTTCTACTTAATGACAATTCTGTAGCTATTCAAAGCAGATAACTATGCATTTTCTAAAGTCTGTATTAGAGTGTATAATACTGATGATGCCTGATTAGAGTATATAATACTGATGTATCTATTCATTAGATAGTAGTGACTATAGGGATTCACTATATACTATCAAAAAGGGAAGGCCCCAAACCAATTCCACACAGGCTTATTAAGCAATGAAGCACCTGTTTTGGGGCTGACACTATTCTAGATATAAGGCATAAAAGGTGATTGAGATATGAAGTTTAGACTCTACCTGTGCTTAAAAAAAAGAAAGTATTTCAAGGCAGCCCAAAAAGGACTTTTGTGGTTTGATTGATTGAAAATGAAAAACCAGTGCTGACAATCTCAGAACACGTTAATCACGCCCCTGCTATAAATATTTTTGTCTCCACCCAAGCTCATGGTTTTGGTGGTGGCTATGGTAGGAACAGTGGAGTTTAACTCTTTAAGGAGAGGTAAAGACATAAATCAGCCCTTCCTCCTTTTTCCTGTTTATCAAATTCATCTTCCATAAGTATTTTCATTCAAAAGTATTCACACTTACTCCATTCCTGAGAAGGAAACCAAATATATCCCCATTTTCAAAGCCTCAATGCCAGCTTCTAATGAAGCCATCTCAAGAGAGTCCAGAAATCACCTTTTTAGTAACTGTCTTCCTTATTTCACATGGCAGAGGAAAGCAGTTGTCTGCAGTGTGGGAGGTTCCGGCGTGAGGAGTTGGAACACCCCTGGAATCACTTCTTTAATGCTGACCCCTGTGCCCCAATTTAAGATTAATAAAATGAATTGTGAATTTCACTCTTCTGAAAAAGGAGATTTTACCACTAACTCCATTCTCTAAGCTTTCCTTGTTCACTTAGACAGCTTGTTTCTAAATACAGGATAAAAGTGCCATTATTTCTCCAATAAATAAAATGAGGATTAAGTAACAGAGTCATTAAAGCAGCTGGTCTTCCCAAACAGTTGGTCTTAATCACATGGCATTGTATCCTCGGTAAGGCTATTTACTGTGGACTCTCATCCATCAAAGCAGTTTGCATCCTCTGTTGTTTAGTGCCGCTGCCCATGTGACCAGCCTGTCTTAATCTTAAAGCATCCATGCAGCGTGGTCTTTAACCATTCTTCGATTTTCATCTGTGGTTGTTTGGGTTCTCAATATTGAAACCTGTGCCATTTCTTCTTCTGGACATTACTGGGTAATACATCTCTTGCTCTGACAGGTTCTGCATATTGTATAACAGCTCCAGCACCACCTCTGAGGCTCTCTTCCAGCCTCTATTTGACCTCTTTTGGTGTTCTTTTTTCCTTCTGTACCACATTACTCCTCCAATCCATTCTTGCCCTAGGAGGATAAATAGTGTCTTATAACATTCCTTCCCCTTGTTTCAGAAATGCACTCCAGGAGGGAGCTATTGCATGTAGTTTATATTTCTGTGTGAATGAAAATCAATACTTAAGTCTACTAGACTTTAAGTCTAAAAGAAAGTCTACACTTAAAAAAATATGTTTTGGACTGGTAGTTGATCTTCCTATTTTCCTTATTTCCGTTCTTCCTTTCAGAAGGCCTCTAAAATACAGACAGAAATATGTTATGTTGGATGTAAATCGCTCATGTCACATCATTGGCCTCCGGTTGTTTTTATAATCCTTAGAATCAAACCTGAACTTCTCACCACGGTCATCAGGAGCCAAGAGACTTGGTTTCTTTACCTTTTAGATCCCATCTCCTCCTTGTCCTTTGCTCTCTCACTTCGGTCCAGCCACCACATGTTTTCTTTTCTTTCCCTCACATCTGCCAGAATTGTTTTTACCTTGGAGCCTTTTACTGGTTTGTCCCTCTGTCTGGAATTCCCTCTTTCCTAATTTTTGCATGACTCCCTTACCTGTCTTTAATTTTCTTCATAGCATTTTTCTGAACCTAATCTATTACATAATTGTTTACTTGATTCTGTTAAAGAAAAAATACAATTTATAACTTTCGGAAAGCAAAAAAGGATACTTTATTTCTCATGAAGGATTGCAGCCTGCAGGGTGGCCATTCTGAAAGGGCGGGAAGGATAACCTCCAGCCAGAAGTCAGAACCAGATACTTCCATGGAGGGGCAAAGGGAGCAGGGATTTATGCCAAGTAGCTAGTTTCAGAAGACTGAAACTGGACCCTTACGTTTTACCACATACAAAAATCAACTCAAGATGGATTAAAGACTTAAATGTAAAACCTAAAACTACAAAGATCCCTGGAGAAAATCTAGGAAATACCATTCTGGACACTGGCTCAGCCAAAGACTTCTTGATGAAGACTCCAAAAGCAACTGCAACAAAAACAAAAATGGACAAGTGGAACTTAATTAAACTAAAGAACTTCTGCACAGCAAAGGAAACTACCAACAGCGTAAACAGACAATCTACAGAACAGGAGAAAGTATTTGCAAACTATGCATCCAACAAAGGTCAAATAGCCATAATCTGTAAGGAACTCAAGCAAATCAACAATCAAATACCAAACAACCCCATTTAAAAATGGGCAAAGGACATGAACAGTCACTTCTCCAAGGAACACATGCATGTGGCCAATAAGCATATAAAACAAAATGCTCAGTGTTACTAATCATTAGGGAAATACAAATCAAAAACACAATGAGATACCATCTCACACCAGTCAGAATGGCTATTATTAAAAATTCGAAAAACAACAGATGCTGGGGAGGTTGTGGAGAAAAGGGAATGCTTATACACTGTTGGTGGGAATGTAAGTCAATTCAGCCCTTGTGAAAGTGGTTTGGAGATTTCTCAAAGAACCTACAACAGAACTACCATTCAACCCACAATCCCTTACTGGTTATATCCCCAAAGGAAAATAAACTAATCTACCAAAAAGACACATGCACTTATATGTTCATTGCAGTACTTTTCGCAATAGCAAAGACACGGAATCAACCTAGATGCCCATCAATGGTGGACTGGATTAAAAAAAATGGTTACATAACACCACAGAATACAACACAGCCGTAAAAAAAGAGGTCACGGTTTTTGCAGCAACAGGGATGGAGCTGAAAGTCATTACCCTAAGTGAATTAACGCAGAAACAGAAAACCAAATCATGTTCTCATAAGTGGGAGCTAAACAGTGAGTAAACATAGACCCAAATAAAGGAACACTAGACGCTGGGGTCTATTTGAAGGGGGAAGGTGGAAGGAGGGTAAGGATTGAAAAATGACCTATAGGGTACTATACTGGTTACTTGGGTATCAAAATTATCTGTACACCAAATCTCCACAGCACACAATTTAGTCATATAACAAATCTGCAGTTGTACCCCCCTAAATAAAAGTTGGAAAGAAAAAAAGGAATGTATGCCAAGTAAGGTGGCCAAATATACATATTCAATAAGCTATGGAAGGAGCCGCGAATACATGCAGGAGAAAGGTGCACATGTGCAATTGAGCTTCCTGCTCCTCCATGTTCATAAAAAATGGTGATGTAAGGGTGGATTTTTGGCCCTCTGACATCAAAGTATGAAGCAGAGGACACAAAATCCCTTACTGTGCATGCTCTGTTGACCCACCAGAACCACGCCATGACTGTGGCCTCTTAATCACGCAAAACAAAAGAGAGGCAGCATCGGGTAGTTGGTTGATATCAATGGTGGAATCATTTAAAAGGGTTGGTTCCTGTTTAGCCCTCAGGGAAGAAAGGCTAATAGTAGTGAGGGAGGGGCCTAACACCCCCATCCCATCGTGACTGAGAATTTCATTTTCAAGGTTACTCTGGGGTCCCCCTAGGTCAAGAGATGGTCTGTTTAGTCAGTTGCAGAGTTTAGGATTTTATTTTTATTTCTCATTTCTTTATTTTCTTCTCCTCTAGAAAGGAGACCTCACAACAGTAGGGACTTCACTTTGTTCCCTGCTATGACCTCAGTGACTGAAATACTGCCAGGTGCATAGGAAATGCTAAATGAATATCTGATGAAATCATGAATAAATGGTATTTCCAAAACCAGAGGCATAGTAATAAACATACCCAACATTTATCTGATATTCATGTTATGTCAGGAAAGTTTTAAGCACTTTACATGGATTATGTCAATTAATCTTGACAGTAGTTCCATGAGATTGATAATATGATAATGATCTCAGGCTTGTAAAACTAGGAAGTACTAAGAAAGCAAGCCAAAGCAAGGTGTTCTGACTCATGACCTGAGCTAGATGCTACCTAGAGTCCTACAAATCCTATTTCAAAGGCTGCTGAAATAGAATGTGTCCAAATGATCTGACTTTCCTAATAGATGTTCCTGAGGGGGCTCCTGATAATGAAGTATGGAAGATGCATAAAGTTTGTAGCCAGACTCCGTTTTTCACGTTTTTTGGCCTTTAGGAAGTTATGAAACTCTGGGAAAGTCTCCAAATGCTTCTAACCCTCATTTGTGAAATAGATTAATAGCAGATACTTCAGAAGATCCTGTGAAGGAAGATATTAGGTATAGCATGTGTTTTTACATAGAAATGCTCAGTAAATGGCTATCTTTGATGAGAATGATGGTGAAATTTGTGATGGTGCCATGACTGCTGCAGGTGAGAGGCGCATAGCACAGTGGCTAGCATCTCTACCAGTGTGACTTCGACATGCTTGATCATGCCTGAGGAGTGGCCAGGATAGAACTGACCGAAGGCCATGGTATGGGGTATCGAGGGGTCTTAGGAAAAGCCAGGCTCCTAATGTGGAGGATGACAGCTGACATCCCAGATGAATAAGTCTAAGCTCCAAGTAGTCACTCCAAGATTCCTAGGCAGATGGAGAAGGAATTCAGCTTGAGGAAGGAGTGAGTCAAGGGCCTGATTTTGGTTTGGAAAAAAAAAGCAAGACCCACAATGTTCATGTCCTGATAACAATTATCAGATCATCTACCTGCCAGTGCTAACGGGATAAGGAAATAGGAGCAATAATAAAGGATAGCAAATGGTCACTGGAACTTCTGGATGAGCTGAGGGGCTTTGTAAAGCAATTAAACTAAAAATAATATCTTGATCATGTGGCAGGAATGTTAGAAACACTTATAAATATAATTTTACCCTCACAACAACCATATGAAGGGAATAATATTATTATCCCAATTTTTCAGGTTAGGACCCCAACAGGCACAGAGAGGTTAAGTAACTTTCCCAAGGTAACTCAGTTAGCAAGTGGCTGCTGAGAGTCTGCATAAGTAGAAGAAAGAAAGGATTACCCTAGAAAAACCAAGGAGATGGCCTCATTGAGCCAGAGAACCCAACAAAGGCACAGCTGGAGATATTGGTACAAGTATTGAGAAGCATGATGATGATTTTCAAATCTTTCCTTTGAATAAAATTGTAAGAGAAACTAATCATATTGTCAGCTCATTGATTAAAATGAATTAACATTTGATGATGCTGCTGTGAGATATAGCCTTCAAAAGATATTTAAGTATTTGAACAATAGCTTTTTTTCTCTTGAGATGGAGTCTTGCTCTGTTGCCCAGGCTAGAGTGCAGCGGCACGATCATAGCTAACTGCAAACTCCACCTCACAGCTTCAAGCGATTCTTCTGCCTCAGCCTCCCAAGTAGCTGGGATTGCAGGTGCCTGCCACGGCGCCTGGCTATTTTTTGTATTTATTTATTTATTTTTAGTAGAGACGGGTTTCACCATGTTGGCCATGCTGGTCTCGAACTCCTGACCTCATGATCCAATTGCCTCAGCTTCCTAAAGTGCTGGGATTACAGGAGTGAGCCACTGAGCCTGGCCCACATTCTTAAATAAGAATTAAGTGTACATATTTTTGTTCCACGTATGTATGATAGTAATCAATAAAAGACCTTAAAATATAAGATTTTCTGTATCAGGATAAAAATTTTTGAAGCAAGTAGAATAAAAATGTGAATAAGAAGAAACAGAAATAATATAAAATTTCTAGCTGCTAACAAATGGTTAAAATTGGACTTTTTTATTTTAAAATATGATGTTGGGTACAAAATTCCTATAATATTTTGATTTCATTTTGGTCATTTAAAAAGAGATGTAACTATGTTATTTTAAAAGTTTTGAAATTGACTTTATACTGAAAGTTATATGCTCTTCAACTACTTAAACATATAATAAGAAAGCTAGTTTTTAATTTAAACATGATTTAGTGGCTACGTAGCTTTTTAAAATTCTCTTTGAAGTACTTGAGTGACAAAGTCTGAAATCTACTGATCAAGCTCATGGGTGATATTTAATGGATAATCCTTGCTCCAGAGAACCAAGGCAATGAAGAGTTGGTGGAGGTGGATGGTAGGCATATAGGGATTTGTGGGTTCTATGTTTCTACCTCACGTCTCGGTTTGTGTCCTGGGTAGGTACAAGATCTCTTAAGGGCAAACAATTTTTTCACCTTGAAGAGGCTCAAATTGTCTCTCAGAAATGGTGGAGGAATAGCAGAAAAATTTCTATTCCTCTAGAGCGTGTTTGGACATAGTGGAAAGCTCACTTGCCCTGAACAGACTTTGCACCAGGAACAAAAGACAGTGTAGAAGACCTTCGTGAACTGCTGACAGAGTTAAATAGAAAACCTGATGTTGTCATAGATGCCAGTAAGAATAAACAACATGAAATATCAATCGAACTATGTAGATGCAATCTGATGAAAAAAGACAAACGCTTAAATGAAGGAAATGGTTTTGCTCTCCTGATTGAAAAATAATAGCATATGCTGGAAGACTCCACATGTATTACTTTATTCTCACAACGTAACTACTACATGGGATAGATATTATTATAATTCCAATTTTAGAGTAAGCGACAATTCATCAAGAGGGATTAAATAACTTTTCCAGGGTATATCATTTATAAGTGGAGAAGCTGGAATGGGAACCTGAAGCAGAAATTGAGGCTCATTTTGGAATAATGAATACATTGAATATGGCTGGGTTGTGAATTCGTGGGTATGTAATCTATATATACACATACACATACATATGTGTACATAAAAACATCACTGGGATTCTGCTGGACGTGCCAGGCTGGTGTGGCTTGGGTAGCATCTCCATTTTACTGTTTTCTCAGGTCTGTTTTTCCTATTCGTGAGATAAGCTGTCAATATAGAACCACAGCTTACAACACTTCCAGTTCACATCAACTCACTCAAAAGAAGGTAATTTACAGGTCTAATTTCTCTGTTTGACTATTCATGATTTGACAGAGAAGTGAAGACGATTATAGTTTATCCCCAGAATCAGTAATAAAGGAAAAAATTAAAACATATAACTTATTTTTCTTCTTTGGAAAAGTCCTAAGAAACTGAGAAATTCTTTTTATCTTATGAGCCAAGGATAATTCGTATATTGAAAAACATCCAGAGAAACAACAGGAATGACTTTTTTCATAATTCTTCTTCTATCATATATTCATTTTACCTTGCAAAAATAATTATGTTTATGATCTCAGAAAATATTTGGGTGACTCTTCTGTGAATAATTCAGAGGAAAAACAAACCACTAAAGGAATAGAACTTCACCCAGCTTTTGTACTCGAGGTTGAGAGGTAACCTCACATAAACAGTTTTACTGTGTTTGTTATAAAGTCATTCTTTAATAGCACTTTATGTAAGTAACACTCAGGCATGGCAACATAATAGCCCTAAGAAATAAACAATTTAAACTATGTGGAAAGTAGTATTTTATGAGGTGAATAGACAAATACGTTAGAGTCATAAGAATGAAGACAGAATTAAAAAAAAAAAATCTTGCAGCTAGTTCTTCCAACTCTCAATACCTGTATACTATGAAGGTAACATTGTTATTAAATCATAAAAATTAAAACGTATACCAGAGGTCCCTTCAGAAAAAGCAACTTATTGACAATGAATTTCACCAATTGGCAGGCATGCCAGTACAATTTGTTGGGGTTTGTTTTAATTTTGCAGAGGGGCCTGTGGTGCAAAAGGTAGTTGGCTGAAAGGATAGTAGTATAAACTCTTAAGAAAAAAACTTCCACAGTAATCTACAGCTTTGTCATCACGCATGGAATTCAATAAAATTCTTGATGTCTCTGGTTAAATAAACATTTTTTCTTACTTAGTCTGCTTATTTTTTTGTCTAGACTAAAGCTTTTTAACAGGCTGCAAAACAAGTTGAATGTTTCTCTTGACTTTAGCTAGCAGAATACTTGTAGGGAACAGTCATCATTTTCTTAAATATTTTTCACTTAGGTAAAAGACATAAATCATCAGCAGGACATTAAAATTATAAGAAACACATCGAACATTTTAAAACTGAGGTTAAGTTGAACTATAAGCAAGGGAGATACTGAGAAATAGTGAAGCAGTTAGGGAATAATGCAGAATCGTTTAGTTTGAAGATCAGTTAAGACAACTTTTAATTTTTGTGGTTTCCTTTTTCTTCACTGACATTATTAAAGGTTGAAAGCCCAGAGGTAGAAGAAAGCTGTTAAAGGTCTGCCATTCAAATGTATTAACTGTATTATGAGTAGATATCTGTGGCTTCTTTCCTCTAGTTTATTAAAGGCTCATTTTTCCTGGTAAGTTGTTACCTGACCCAATGACTGCAGTTTCCCCACCTAGATCATTGACATTTAACTTGACATAGAACACAACTGAAACATTCCTTCCTATTCTAGCAAAATGATGCCTTCTAAATAAGGCAATGTTAAGACATTTATTGAATACTTACCATGTAAAATGTTCTGCCCTAATGCTTTACTGGTATGAACTTGCATAGAAAAGGAAGACGGAGAATTTTAAAATCTTCCAAGAATAAGACAGTTAGCTTGGATTCAAATTCAAGCGATCTGGCTCCAAAGACCATGCATCCCTAAACTATATTTTTTTCCAGTGTAGACACAACATACTCTGAATAAATATCAATAGATGTAAATGGATGTACAATATTAGGGAGAAAACAAATATGTATTTGCTTGGAAGTATACACAGAAAAGTGATGATACTGGATGTCTTTTGGGTTGGCACTCGAATAAATGAGGGCTATTGGTACTGCGAGAGATTTACATATGCATCTTTCTGAAATTTAAATTTTGAAATATGTAGATGTATTAACTTCACAAAAATGGATAAAGAAATCTTTAAAAATCATATGAATTCAGTAGATTCTATCATGTTAACAAGTAAGTTAACTCTACATTAAAAATAAAAGCTGGAAACATCCCTGGGGAATTCAGCATATTTTATTTTGCCAGGCCAATGATTTCATCAATAACCCATTAAACTGTAGTGTGACAGCTACATTTAGTTTGTTTTCTTACACAGAGTGAACATTCACCATTATGACAGTTTCATTATGCTAAAATCTATTCATAAATGTACACTTTGGAAAAAGGTGTATTTCTAGAAAATTTTATGTACAATATGAATGGAAAAGGTATTAAGTCACAGAACTGTCAAACTACACAAAATAAGACCAATCAACCACCAACAGTACACATTAAGAACATTTTTGGAAAAAATTTTCTTTTACATTCAGCAGTTATGTTCATGAAGAATTTCTACATTTTAAAAAGTAATAAAAGTATACACAATTTAATCATTGTGAAAATAGAGTTAAATAGCACAAATATAGTATAAATCTAAATACCCTTATTGCCTATCAGTTTGGGCTTATGTGAAACAAAGAGAACTGCGACTCACTCTAAAACAATTTCACTTTTAACTTTGGACACAGAATAGATTGGCCAAAAACACACAGAAGATGGTTTTTGGCTTTACCTTGACACATTTTTATGTAGAGGAGAAAAGAAGTTTAATTATATCTTTTAATCAGGCAAACCATTATAATAAACTGCTTTAGAAATTACTTTAAAGTTATACACATTTGGAACAACAGATTTTTTTAAAAAATAAAGTTTGGTGTTATGTTATGCATTTTAACTATTTTTGCCATATTGAGGCCTCCTCACATATTAGCATAATTTACCACAATTTAAATAATGAATCATATTCTGATATTGATTAATGATCACATTCATTTTGACAATTTAGTTTTTGAAGTTTTATACTATAATACTTAAAAAGGCCATAATCTACTTTAATTACCTTCATCATAGAATATTAAGTATAAATAAAATTTTTATACAGGATTTGGATTAGGTAGGTGGTACAGCATCTGTTTTCACCTAGAAGCATGGAAATGTCTTAAAAAGTAAATAAAAAATTAAAATCAGTGTTTTAAAAATATATATGAGAACAGGAATAAGTTTTTCACATTTTTTTCATCTAATTTTTATTTGGAGAAAAATTTATTATGAAATTATTCTAATAAAATTATTCAAACATACAATTAGGAGATAATTATTTTCCTCATCACAAAACTTACTACATTTATACTTAAAAACCAGTGAACATATGTACCATTACCTTTCGAAAGAATGTCTCCTCATATTGTTTTTTTACTTTCTAGACATAACGAGCACCTTGCCATCACACTGAAAAGATCATAAATTATATAGTGTTGACTTAAAAATTAGCATGATATCTGAGACTGTTTTTAATAAAAGGGATAATTAATCATTGAATTTGAGGACTGAATTTGAAAACTAGCCACATTTGTTATAAATTCCTCTTTAAAAAGTAGTAGTTTCTACTTTGATTTTTTCTTTTTCATGATTTCACCCCTCATATAGAAGTTTGATACTTCAAAAATATTTTTCTTCTTATATTATTTAATTTGCTACACAGACTAGGAAATAAGAGGAACAGTAATAACTGAACAGTGCAAGCTTATATTCTTTGAGTCTAAAATAAATTAAATATCTCCAAAAAAAAGATAGTGCTTTTGTTTGGAAAGTGATAACATAAGAAAACCAAACTGCTTCACTGATGTAACTTCCATCAAATATCTTCATGGGGTAGGTTATTGATTTTTATCTTCCCGAATAAGGAAACAAAGGTCAATAACAGATACCAGTAACTGATCATTTTTACAATCTGAAAAAAAAAAAAACATATTTCACTGAAACCATATAAATTCATCATTTTCTCTCTATGAATCACTCATGTTTTTATACGACTTTTAGAAGCCTTCTTCCTTTTCTTTTCTATTTCTTTTGATAGCCATTCTGTCATACGCATTTATGACTTTTACTATGTAAAAGCTGTGAATCTGGAACTTGTTTTCATATATAAAATCATTGGCAATTAGAAATCTAAAGCCCCAAAGCAGGAAAGGAGTACCACAGGGATATGGCCCTCATTCAGTTGAGGGGTAAAACAATTTAGCTTTGTAGCCACCATATCGATTTTGAAGAAAAGGTGAATAAAGATATAAATAAAATCTGGGTTAAGTTAAATATTTATATGCACCATGAGGACCATGACATGTCTAGTGCTAGTCACTATCATACAAGAAAATGCATGCTCATTTCAGTTCATGTAAAACTCACTTTAGGAGTGACTAATCACCTTTTTCGGTAATTCCCATCATTAAAGCACAAGATTCTTCGCTCAAAATTTGATCATTGAAGAGAGAGCATTTGTTAATAGAAGCATAAAACCTACATAAGAAAATATTATGACTCTGGCAACTGATTCCTCCTGTTTCTACTTTTCCGGCTATTGATGAGAGCCTTTAACTTGCCATAGTCCCCTCTCATTTTCTGTGATTCATCCCCCCTGCTGATGTTGCTGCCGAGTGTCTTTGCAGTACTGGTTAATCATCTGCATTTCTGAGTGGCTGAATGCCCCCATGATGTCCTTTGGGTGGAAGGGTAAAGCCCTCACAGAGCTGGCCCAGGTCCATGGGGACCATTTGTCTGACACAACAGCCACCATTTCTGAATCTAAAACTTTGAAGTTGATCTTGGCTATGGTCTGCTTGAAGCTATTTTCTGTAGCAATGCAGTGATAAAGTCCTTGGTCAGAACCCTGAACAGAGCGGATCAGGAGTCCCTGTGAAGTGGCTATGATTCGTTCATTCAGCTTAACCTAAAGAGAGAGACATTAAAGTTACTGAAACTGAACATTATATTTCCTTAGATTATGACCAACATATACGGTATAGTCTCAACTTTCACAGATTTGGGGAAAAAGTACTGATTACCACTTAACATCCTTCTCAGCGGACACAAAATTTTGGTCAGTTTCATGGCCTTTTTTTTAAAAAAAAAAAACACATGGGAGATCTTATCACATTGTCACAGGAGTACTGAATCTAATAAAGAGAGGGTGAAGATATTTTCCATATTGCCAAAAATAGCTTAAAGTGCTTTACCCTGGACAAAAGAAGTTTCTCCATATATGAGCACAAAATTGTGGTTGCCTTTGAAATTGGAATCACAATCAATATATATGAATGAAATTTTTTTTCGAGAGACACACAATTTCCTAAACAGCTCATAACATCTTCAGGTGGAAAAGTCTGAGAGTTGGAAAGTATTTTTGAATATAAAACCAACATTTATTTCAGTAACACTGAAGCAGTATCTGTATTCTACAGCTTACTGTAGAACAGTAATGTTTCAATGACTGAATGTTCTTCTAAATACAAAATAAAGTGATGCGGAAGGCTCCACTTTACCCTGGACTCTATCAGATTTCATGACGCACGAATAGTGGTACATTTTAGACTTCCCTAAGGCCATATATATACATATATATTTTTAACTTTTCATTTGTCAGGACAATATTATGAAATTCATTATTTACAATATACCACCCTATGTCATTTTACAATGTCTCCCTTATTTTAAAAAAACCAGCTCTTTCCAATCTATGAAAAGTTTCAGTATGTGTCTTTTTATTTGAAAATCTAAGGACTTTTTCCAAATCCCTAAATAAACGCAACAGTCCCATAAACAATGATTCCATATATTACCTAACCAAAGCACAAGAGTTATGAATAATAAAGCAATAGAAACAGATTACCACACAGCAGAAAAACACTCTTTGTCAGGAAGGTTATAGTTCAGTGTAGTTTCTTGCTGCGGAAAATTGAACTTTTCAAAAAAGCCCCCTTTTATCTTGTGAAGCACACAAAGGTGCTGTTGTGTGAAAACTTGGCTTCTGGATTTGCACACATCTTGTTTCTTTTATGAACGTTTCCTCACATCAATACCACCGTCTTAGTGCCCCGAACTCTTGTTTCAATCACAAGAGGTGAGCAGGCAGAGAGAATTTCTAATTAATCCATCAATTCTTAGGACAAAGGATTTTAAGGAAAGTGGCACTTGTCATCCCAAAGACTTAAAAGATGATCATATGCCTTTCCTTTTTCCTTTGATCTGAGCCTCACGGAGGGGACGGTGATTTAATGTTCTTGTCGAAGCTCTCATGGATTGCTGCTGTGCTGCTGCACTCACCTCCTTCCTCCTGTCTTTGTCTTTCTGTAGCAGCCACTTGACAGATGCCTGTGGAGACTTGGGGGCACACTCCAGAAAAGTGGTGTTATTTTTCACTCCATACTGGACAATTTCAGCTGCATTTCTGTATGCTAACAGGCAAAAATAAAAGGCGAGAAAGAGAAAGAAAGAATACAACTGAATTTAGAGCACATTCTCCTGTAAAAATGCTATACAAATGTTTCTTTTTATAGAAAATTGTGAACTACGGCAGCCAGCAAAAAGCAGTGCTAATCATTTAACAAGCAAAGTAGGATACGTTGTTTACCTGTTTTATTTTTGTAAAGGGAAGGAAAGACTAAGAATTAAGGCAATGTGGACAAGAGAATCAGGGTTATTCAAGAATTACTCTCTACCAAGGATTATTCTTAATATTAGTTGTTAACTTAATGACTACAATATTCCTGCCAGATTTTCTCAGCTTTTCACAGCTGAGCAAACTGAGACTGTGAGTTATGAGGAAATATACTTTAGTGAGTGTGCCAGTCATTACCGAAGCCAGGTTTATCCCATTCCTAAAGTTCATACTCAATGTCCTATAGAGGAAATAGGTAAGCACTCTAAAGGGCAGAAAGTAAGTCTTGGTGGAGTGTAGTGGTTGAGAACACTGTCTTTGCAATCAGAGGAAAGTAGGGTGAAATCCTGACCTTACCACTACTGGCTATAACCTTAGAAAAGTTACTTGATGTCTCTGCGTTTTAGTTTTACTCATCTCTAAAACATTGATTATAGCATTTTTATATAGGTTTCTCAATAAAAGTATTAAATTAGGCAAATCATTTAGTATTGCCACGTCGTAGCTTAGGCATGTACAGAATCCTCACTAATAAAAGCAGGAATACTAATAGACTCCAGTATGATTTCTTGAGCACTGAGTGAGATAATCATAAAAAAAGCACTTAGCTCAGGTTCTGACACAAAGTCAGCATCAATATTTGTCTGATGTTACCTCTGCTGCCATTATTCTTAGCACTATGACAACTACCACTATTAATGGGAACTGATACACTTTTATAAAATAGCAAATGGAGAAACGGTAACTTGAACCTCAACTAGATGTATGGAAGAAGTAAGCAAAATCTGTCTTAATTTGCTCTTTGCAGTTAGACTAGTTAGTAAAAAGAACGTCATTTTTTACTAAAGAAAAGTGCAGACTGAATAGCAGATTCAAAAGGATTAGAAATAGGAGTGTCACTGTTAATTTTTGATACAGCGCATCTGTAGCACCTTGGTGAGTCACAAGGAAGGTCTGCTTGGAAATACTTCTATTCGGTGGGATTGCGGCAGGTAAAGTATTGTAACATGGTAACTCCATGTCAGAACGGGAAGGAAGGAATTAGTATAATTGAAGGACGCAAGGCAGGATTGTCAACAGGCACTGTAGTACATCCACTTTCATGGCAGAATGATTCACTTAGCCAAAAGACGGAAGAAAACCAAGTGTCCAGTGATACATGAATGGATAAACAAAATGTGGCTTACATATATACATACATATATACACACACACTATATATATGCACACATGACGCAATATAATTCAGCCTTAAACATGAAGAAAATTGTGACATGTCACAGTATGAATGGACCTTGAAGACTTTAGGCTAAGTGAAATAAGGCAGTCACAAAAGGACAAATATTGTATAGTTCCACTTATATACGGTATCTAGAGTAGCTGAATTCATGAGAAATTCATATAAAAGTAGAATGGTGGTTTCTACGGGCTGGAGGGAAGAGGTAATGGATAGGTGGTATTTAATGGGGATAGTTTCAGTTGGGGAAGATGAGAAATAACCAAACATGCTGGCAGTATGTTACACAACAATGTAAATATACTTAATGCCACAGAACTGTAAACTTTAAAATGGTTAAAATAGTAAATTTTATGTTATGTACATTTACTGCAGTAAAAAAGTGCTGTTCTAAGGGTTCTTCAGTGGTAAATCTTTAAAAGCAAAGTAAGTTTTCTTCAGAAAGAAAATAGTAGCTAAGTAAATCTGTAATCATAATCTGCATGAAAGACCTACCAGCTAACATACTTGAAGTACATGTGTTTCCAGACATTTGTTTTTCACAATTCTCAGTATGCATGTATGCATACAAAAAGCATTTCATTTTTAATTGCCATACATGAATACCCAAAATTTTTATAATAAATATTTCTTGGAAATGAAAGGCTTGAATCTATGACAGTGTTTCCCCTCACTGAAATGAGATATGGGGCATTGCTACTGTTAACTGAGACTGGCCATTGCTCACTTTTAATACCTTTTAGATTAAATCCTCGGCATTGAGTCAGTGGGTTTCCATGTCTCACATCCTGTCTTCGGCTCCTCCTGTAAGTGCAGAAATACAGAAAAGTGACTAAGAATTATCACTGCCAATTATACCACACTTAAAATACTGTAATTTTAAACTTTGCGTCCTTTTTTATTACTAAGCTTTCATAAAACTTTTTAAAAAGAGTTCTGATTGATATAGCTGTCTCACATTTCTTATTCAATTCATCAATGATGTGGGGGGGGTACTTACCTTTGCTTTTCAATCTGAATAAATTTTCCTATCTACCATTCATGATGGAATAGCTATGAATCTCCTATTACATGCATATCCTGAGTAAATACTACATTCTCTAAGAGTGTAAATTTTTAGTTTAGAGAAATTTAGCCTAAATTTTCTAAGATAATAACCTCCAAAGTATAAACTCACTAGCATTTCTCTTTTTAGAATAATTTGTCTTAAATAAACATACTTGTTTCTTACAAAAGTCAATGTTTTCTGTTTCTAGATATAGTGAAACTTTACTGAAACAAGTGACAGAGATAAAAATTGGGACTTCAAATAAAAAGTTAATTTCATTTACCAGAATAAGCATGTTGTCCTCAACATTTTATTTTGAAAATTTCAAGTCTACAGAAAACTAGATATACAAGTAAAATGAACACTGGTATGCCTAGATTCACAAATCGTTCTATTTTGCCACATTAATGTCTTTCTCTCTCACATGCAAGTATATATCATGTATATAC
This sequence comes from Ateles fusciceps, assembly GCA_036589455.1. Lineage (NCBI taxonomy): Eukaryota > Metazoa > Chordata > Mammalia > Primates > Atelidae > Ateles > Ateles fusciceps. The sequence continues at coordinate 5,667,235 of JAZHEH010003404.1, read as the reverse complement.
TATGGATCCACACCTAGGAAAGCCTTTAGAAAATAAAGGCTTTCATGCCTTTACAGACATGAAAATGTTTCACCCATAAGTACTTTAGCATGTATTTTTCAACAAGTAATCTTTCAACATAACAATATCATTATCATACTAAATATGTTGATATTAACAATATAATTGAATGCATATTCTATATTAACATTTCACTTGTTGTTCCCAAAGTCTTTCTTACGGATTTTCAGTTAACCAGGTTCCAATCAAGGTTCATTCTTTGTATTTAGTTGTTATGTATTATTAGCTTAAGCATTTCAAGAATTTAGTTACATTGTTTGCAAACTGGTCATTATTTAAATAAAAGTTTTAAGTTGTACTCAAATTGTTTAATTTCCTGAGTCTTACATTCACTAAGTACTTTACTTTCAATGGTATCATATAGTCTAGGAAATCAAAGTAGAGCAACTGAAATCCTCTGAGCAAGGCATCAAACATCGCTAACAGTTAGAAGAGGCCGGTGGCTCATGCCTATAAGCACTTAGGGAGGCCAAGGTGGGCAGATCATGAGGTCAGGAGTTTGAGACAAGCCTGGCCAACACAGTGAAACCACGTCTCTACTAAAAATAGTCCCAGCTGCTTGGGAGGCTGAGACAGGAGAACTGCTTGAACCTGGGAGACAAAGGTTGCGGTGAGCCGAGATAGCGTCACCGCACTCCAGCCTGGGCAACAGAGTGAGACTCCATCCTACCACCCCCCTCCAAAAAAAAGAAAAGAAGTCAGAAGAAGGTGACTCTTTAAATACTGTGAATACCAGCCTAAATTGGTTGCTTATTATCAACACTGAGAAGTATAGGTGAGTGAGCATATCACTTAATTGAGTTTAATGCTAAGTCTTTCTTAATACTTGTACTGTTAAAGAGAAATGAAAATATTCAGCAGGACCAGAAATATTAAAATCACACAGTGGTTATTAAACTTACAAACAAAAGTTAATCTTGAAGTCACTGATAGTGAAAAAAAGCTCATTTTCTAGCTAAAGAAAACAGTCACCACTTCATGTACACAATGGATTGTATATATCTATTTGTGGTAGAATAGGTATAAAATTTTATTCTATTTAAGTATTCCTTTCCAAAAAAAGTCACATGATCCTGACTAATTACATATTTCTGTACATACACAAACACAAAACAGTGGAAGTGTTAGCCACTTTTATCTCAGGAAATATAATTATTATGGTTTTATATTCTAGAATAGCTCCCATATCAAGTTTTTACTGTATAACATTTGCTATATTTTGAAGTCCAGCATTATTTTACTACAGTTGATGTTCTAGTATATATTATATGAACATCATGAGAGAGTTTTCAGCCATCTAGGCAATCAATATCATTCACAATGGTTAAATTTATCGTCCAGTGATCAACACTATGTAATAGTTTACGCATGTATACAAACTCTCAAGCTGGGCAATCTCAATTTGCAATATCACATAGCTTCCAGACATTCAAGTACTGAAAGAAACATTGTTATGGCTTAGCTTAAAACATGAGATCAGCAAAGTAGCCATCTGAGCCTCCTTTCTGTAGATTCCCTCCAAGGCACTCACATAGCATCACGAAAACATGCTGGTAGGCAGAATAATATTGTATTGCAAGTAGGATTTGGAATTTGGTTCAAGTTTCCCATGTTTCATCTACAATAGTACATTCTTTTGGCTATGCAATGAAGTCATTTTTTAATAGAAAATATATGTATTTGAAAATTAAGCTGATTATCTTGTCTTAAAGTTTCTACTTGTCTGAATCCAGAACAAATAATGTTAGAGACTACACTGCAATATTTGATACAAATCCACAAATATTTAAGATACTTGAGAGTGAAAATGGAAAAATAAATGCTTTCATTGTTTACTATAGTTTTTTCTTTTTCTTTTTTTTACAGAGTTTTGCTCTTGTTGCCCAGGCTGGAGTACAATGGCGTGATCTCAGCTCGCTGCAACCTCCGCCTCCTGGGTTCAAGAGATCTCCTACTTCAGCCTCCCGAGGGCTGGGATTACAGGCATGCGCCACCACACCCGGCTAATTATGTGTTTTTAGTAGAGACAGGGTTCCTCCATGTTGATCAGGCTGGTCTCGAACTCCCGACTTCAGGTAATCTGCCCACCTCGGCCTCCCAAAGTGTTGGGATTACAGGTGTGAGCCACCGCACCCAGCCTTTTAACTAGTTTTTTTTTTTTTTTAAAGGGAGACTGTTGAGTCGATCATATTTAACACATCTATTAAGGCAAAGGAGGGATTCCACCAGTTTCCAAGTATAACTGTATTTCTCTGTTTGTATACAAAGAAAATAGTTTTTTGCTTTTTATTTCTATGAAATCCTCTAAGTGATCTTGTGTTTTGCTTACAGAGCACTATCAGCACAAAACTAAGTAAATTAACACTATTCAAGAAAATAAATGTGGAAAAATACTCCAAATCCATTACTTTCAAAGGAAAATAAAAAACGCACATGGGAATTTACAAAACAGTTAATTCACTCAGCAACATGTTTTCCATTTACTATAAGTATATTCTTAACTAAGTTAGGACATAATTTGGAGACTGGAAATACTGTAGATATTTTTAGTGAAACTTCCAATATGCTAGTCAAAGATAAACATGAGTAGGCTCAGACATATTTTTTATATATGTAGCATTTTTATGGCTTTTCACTCATGATAGAATTAAGGCAATGTTAGAGATAATCAAGACAGGTCTTTTTTTTTTTTTTTTTTTTTTTTTTAGACGGAGTCTCGCTCTGTCTCCCAGGCTGGAGTGCAGTTGTGCAATCTCGGCGCACTGCAATTTCCACCTCCCAGGTTCAAGTGATTCTCCTGCCTCAGCCTCCTGAGTATCTGTGATTACAGGTACTTGCCACTATGCTCAGCTAATATTTTTTGTATTTTTAGTAGAGATGGGGGTTTCATCATGTTGGCCAGGCTGTTCTCGAACTTCGGACCTCAAGTGCTCCACCCACCTCGGCCTCCCAAAGTGCTTGGACTATAGGCACGAGCCACTGCACCTGGCCAAGACAGCACTTTAAATGGCTACTGCTTTCCTTCTTGATCCCTTATTTATGGTTTAATATCATGCAAAGAACTGCATGATAGACTCCTTTGTTTATTACAAAAAGTTTAATTAAAATTATAATTTGTGGTGGTAGAATGACAACGTAGAATCTATGTTTAAGCACACATCTTAGAAAGGATATCTGGTATTGTAACGGTTGGGAAAATATACAAACAAATGAGCTAGCCCATATTCAGCAGAAACTTCTAAAATGTTTAAAAAAACACCTATAATATGCAATGGCAATCTATATACAGTATGAAATTTTACTTGAGAAATATTATTTGTTTGTTACATAAAAGTGCTTATTGGTCAAAACCAGTGTTTGCAGAGGAAGCATACTGAGGTCCACTTCCCTTACATTATATAATAACTGGTATACTAATACAGCTATAGTAAGATTCCATTTATAGTCCCCATATCCATTTCTTCCTTGGAAAGTATACTTCAGCTTCCTTCGGCACTAAATCTGCTGAATAGTTTGAAGATTACATTACAGGTGTTAGAGATGCAAATTTTTAGATTGTCTTACCAAGTAAATAGTATCGCCTTACTAGGAATTATGGTAATTTAACATATTGCTACTATCACATTTGGCATTGAAAAACAAATATGATTGAAAAATATCAACTGTGGCTACAAAAATCACTTTTTATGTGAGATTACATTTGAAATTTTCCTCCCTCACAACTGTGTGTCCAGGTTTAGGCCTCCAGCCTCATACTAAGACGGAAGATCACAGGGTAATGACGTCCAGAAATTCTAGGCAGAAATCAAAAGAAGTCAGGGACCTCCTTACTGGAGCCTAAATTAACATGGAGGGACAGAGTCTTGGAACACGTCTACGAGATTCCTGGATTAAATCTTAGCTGGGCATGGTGGCTCATGCCTGTAATCCAGCACTTTGGGAGGCAGAGGTGGGTGGATCGCAAGGTCAGGAGTTCGAGACCAGCCTGACGTGGTGGTGCGCACCTCTAATCCCAGCTACTTAGGAGACTGAGGCAGGAGAATTGCTTGAACTCAGGAGGCAGAGGTTGCAGTGAGCTGAGATCGCACCACTGTACTCCAGCCCGGGCGACAGAGCAAGACTCTGTCTCAATAAAAGAAAAAAGAGTGGGACTTCTCTTTCTATCTCATGTCATTAATTATGGAAGACTCCCCAAATGATCCAGCTCAGGCTACTCCTCTCTACTCCACATTCATATTTCTAACTGCCTACTCAATATCTCTGTGTGAATATCTTACAGATATCATTAACATAACAACCTCTTTCTCCCCCACAAACCTGCTCCTTTCACAGTCTCTTCTCTCTCAGGAAGTGACAGTGACATAAATTCTAATGTTCAGCTCTGAGAACTTGGATCATTTTTGACTCCTCTATCTCTCTAACCACCCACATCCAAACACATCAATACATTCTGTGAGCTCTGTCAAACATCAGATCATTTTTTTTTTTTTTTGCCACCCCTACCTCTATTATCCCCATGCAAGCCACCATTATATCTCACCTGGATGCTGATGGTACCCCCCTGTCATGTAGCTTCTGCCACCCCCTTCCCCTGTGCCTCCAACCTCTTCCAACCCCAGGGCTTCAGTGCAAGCCAAATCCAGCCAGTAATCTTTTGAAACCAAAAGTCAAATAATATCATTCTCATGTTCAAAACTCCTCAGCTGTTTTCCATTTCACTTTAAATAAAAACTTTTCAATTACCTACAAAATCTGACATCATGTGGCATTCTGACCTCATTTCTACCTATCCTTCCTTTTTCTAATTTCAGTGCAGCCTCGTTAGCTTTAGAGCTGTTTCTTGAACAATCCTGGCACGCCCCAGTATTAGAGATTTCTGGTCCCTCTTCCTGGAATGTTATTCTGCCAGGTAATGCCTTGGTGCCATTCCACATCAAGTCCTTGCTCATATAATATGTCCGCAGTAACGCCCTCACTTACACGCATTTAACATCACAACCTCCTGCTTACCACATATCGTACCTAACTTCTTTGCCCTTTTACAATTCACAGATCGTGTTATTATTTGATATACCAAAGGTTTTCCTTATTTATTTATTATCTTATCTTTTCTCTTTAGAATGCATTATTCCTGAAGACAGAGATTTTTGTCTTTTTTCCTGTCAGATGGCTAGCTTCTAAAACAATGCCTGGAAAATATATTTCCAGTGGAAAATATTTGTTGAACTAATGAATAAGAGGATCAGAATACTTTTGATACAAAAGTGCTCGGGTTGTTACAATCTGTGAAGGTCCTCAAAGGAATGTAGAGAATAAAAACCATAAAGCGTCATCACCCCAGTGCTTTATTTGAAAGATCACTGGTACTCATGGCTGCTATTTGCTCCCTCTGCTAACTCTAATTATTAAAGGTTTTTCCCCTGCCACCATCATGACCCACGTTACTGTAGGACTGAAAACAACTATAGTATTGGCTAACTCTGAATTCTGCATATTCCTTTTCAATTTCTCTACTTGCAGTTCCTTCCAACTTGGTACAAGTTGATGCAGTTTCCTGCCTAAGTTTTTACTTGCATAAAAAGCACCCTGCCTCAGACTACCTTTGTTTCTTAACCTAACCTTAGCAGTCATTCACTCACCACTCCACGGATAAAGCATGGCCATGAAGGTTTTGAAAGCAAATCAAGGTATCCATGCTGAAATAATACTTTTGTAGCTTGAACTAGAATCAGTGTTATAATTATATTGTATCTTTGGTTACAGGATAATTAAGCAATGTAGAGAAATCCTAAGAAGGTGGGTTTTAAGGATACACTAAAGAGTATAAAATAAAAAAGACATAAATTAGGTGATGTAAAAAATTTAAAAAGCTAAATGCTACTTGAAATATTTGATGGGTCCTAGGGGGAATAGGTGTTACAGAGGAGCTTTGAAGGGAGAAAGGAATTCTTCCAAAGTACTGTACTCTGGACTTAACCATATCTGTGAGAATTTCAAGTTACAACACGTTGCCATTTTCTTCATTCAAAGACTATGTATGGTGCTAAATATAGCTTCCACTTTTAATGTCATTTAAAGAAACAGCAATAGAACTAATTCTAAAGATGTGAAAGACCTCTGTATTGTCTGGTGTCCTACATTTGGATGCTGAGCTGAGTGTTTTGTGCTCACCGCTTCCCAGTTGGGTAGAATCTGGAGCAGGAATGGCCATCCCAGGCGCAGTAAGGGTCCCGTGCCAGGCAGCAGTCAGCACAGGCTGCACCATAGATGTGGCAGCGATGCAGAGACACTTGGGAAATCCCTTCATTGGAACTCAGATACAACTGTTGCTATTAAAGGAATGAAGATGATTTATTTCAGACGTGGAAGTTAAAGGAAGACTTTCAGCAGGAACACATTATAATATATGCCCACAAACCCTTGGATTCATTTTGGAACTGACTAAAATGTTAAGCAAAGCACAGAAGGGTATAAAGCCAAAATAAATAGAATTTTCCTATGTTAATATGCCTATAACATTACCACTTTCCTGTTAAAAAAGAAAAGCTCAAAGCACCATATACAATGGTAATGTGTTTTAGACATTGGGATTCATTGTTCTCTCAGATTTGAGCTAATATATTACAGATTTAAGTTATAACGTTTTCTTTTTTTCTTTGAATGCTGTCTCTTAGCAAAGCACAAGGAAGCATTCTTACTTTTCAAGTGTGGCAATACATTACTTTGTAAATTTGAGACAGTCTGGTTTAAAATAAAGGGCATTTTAAGTTTAGAAAGAAAAAATAGTAAATAGTAAGTACCGGATAAAATAAAAAAGAACATTTTGGTCACATGCCTTTGAAAGTGACATGTTACTCATTAAAACTACTTAAATATAAGTATTTAGAAGAATATCAGTATTTATATTTAAACATGTCTTAAAATTCTGCTTGATCCAGTGATCTTCATCATCCTAAAGACGTCATGAATGGAGATTTCATCCTCCCTCAGTTGTAGGATGTCTATTGCTTCTAAGATAATCGTTTGAATCCTTTAACTGTGCATCACATGGTTCTCAGGAGTTGAAGGAATGAGTCTCTCCTTGACACTGCTTACTTTCCAAAGGACTTGTATAATTCAAGTTAGCACAGAATCTGCAAGCTGGTACTTGAATAGATGTGGATGCATGGGTGTGTGCATACTCCTCCATATACACATACATGCACATACACATACATATACATTTAAAAATTAAACCTCTGGAGACACCATGGGTCCGACAGGCTCTGAAGCTCTGAAGCCAGACTTCCTAGATTCAAATCTCAGCTCAGCTACAAATTTGCTGTATTAACTTTTCTGAATCACAGCTTCTTCATTATTAAAATTAAGATAACATAGCACTTACCATATAGAGTTTTTGTAAAAAAATAAATGTTGTAAGTGATTCCTCCACATAAAATGCTTGGAATAGTTTCTGGCTCATAAGTTGCTCAATGAATGTTAATTGATGATAATAGTACAGTAAAATATCAAACTATCAATATATAAGTTTTCAATTCTAATTTGAATTGAATTGAGATTTTGAATCACATCTCACTCTATTACATCTAATATAATGACTTTATTCACATCAATTGACTTTTCAGAAATTGTGCTGAAATTGATCTCCAGTTGAAACATTCAAACTATAAGAAAACAACTGCGTGTTCTGGCAATAACCATTTGTCTAGGCACATTTGAAATAAATGTTTATCGAGTAAATTAGTGAATAATACAGTAAATTTATCAGCTTCATTAAAGTACTTTAAGGATATCCGTATATTTGACGGTAGGACACAGGTAGTTTCCTTCTAGATAATATAATTTTTATTAATCCTACTATTTTCTGTTACATAGATAATATAACAAAATGGGAAAAAATAAAGTAAATAATAAAATAAAATAATAAAATGAGATACACTGAGAAAGGTATTTAAATACACATAAGATGTCATTAACTATTTGTAATCCTCTTGCACTGAAAAAATGATGCAGTATGCAGTTGTACAAATGATTTCCAAAAAGTCAAACAACTATCTGTGCCTTGAATCTCATTGTTTTAATGAGTCATTTTAAATTACCTACAATATAAGATGTTGAAGACAGATGGAATACGTAAACTAAATATAGTTAAAACTTGCATACAGGATTACTATGCCACACAAATGGCTTTGTGTCCATTTTGAATCTTGCCCTGATACTTTCTCTTTCCATTAACTACTATAAACAAAGGGCTTCCCTGCTAACTTCAAAGACAATTCTGACTTGAGATCTGCTCCCTAGGACATTAGACAAAATGACGAATGGCTTCTCGTTACTTGGGAAAATGTTTGTTATGCACCATACAAACATTTTTACAGATGAGATCGTTAGCTCCATTGTACCCTATTTATTTTCCCTCATAAAATTCAGTGAAGTGAAAAGAGTGTAAGACTGACTATAAAATACTATTTCATCTGTAACAAACCAAATATGGTGAAGAGCACCAAAATTACGTAATCAGTTGTGCTAACACATAAAACCTTTATTGTGTATTCCAAGAAAAATAGGTCTCAGGCTTTTACAGACAGCATTTACTGAGGACCCTCTTTATTCTAGGTAATTTATATAAATAAACTTGTTTGTAAGAAAAGCATTACCTTACAAATTTAGAAACTTAGGTTAGTGAAGTGACATGATTTGTTTGTATTTTATGGTCAGATTGGGATGCAAACTCATGTCAAGCCTATTTGGAAGCCTATTCCATTGTGACTATATTACTCTGTACCATAAAATATTTTTTAAAAAAATAGTACCTTTTGGTATTGGAGAGGTACATGGTTTGCTCATGTATACATTGGAATTGTACTTTTTATTTCCATGATCATTGTATATTTGCATGTGTAAGCACAGATCAAGCAATTAATTTGAGGATTTCAATTATAGTCTAGCATGACTTTTCCAAATCCTGATTTGAGACTTTCCTTTTTTCTGACATGTTTAAATCCTAGGAAATAATATTTCCTTAAAAATAAGCATAAAAGAATGCATTGCATATTTCAAACATGTGACAACAGCAGGAACTTAAGAGAGGATTGATTACTCATTCCAAGCCCCTAGGAATGTTGTGATGTTATAGAACAGCCCAAACTTTATGCTAAATTCTTCTCTCGGAAGGATTGTTTTTATTTTAATTGGCTTCACACACCATAATATTTGAGAACATTAGATATACAAAATGTCGGAATATCTTCCTGTATATATGTTCTGCTCCGACAAACTTTTATACAAAAATAAACCTATTTGGTCTTTCACTAATAGCTAGTAAGTTCTATATTAAAATTAAAGGTGACTCTGAAGTATACTTTAGGCAGTAATATTTATTTTGTTAGTCTAAAAACTAATTATTCAGAATTTATAATTTTTCAAAACAAAACATTTTAATAATCAAAGAGCATAAAAATAGCTGAGTTTTTACCTTTTTAGATGAAATTTTCATTACTGTTATAGGAGAATGATTCTAAAAAATTAGAAAACACCATGTTAGTTGCTCGAATATTCCTTAAAATGATTTTACATTCATTTTGTTTCTATTAAATCTTAAGAAATCATTTTTCTTTATATATACATCTACTTTAAAAGTACTTGTCATATAAAGTACATTTGCATATACTTGTCTGTAAAGTACACTTCCTCTTTGGAAACTAAGGATACAGTTGTTACACAGATGTATACCTAAACTAAAAAAAGAGTAGTCATTAAAACACATGTATCAATAGAGGCATTAGAACAAAAAATAAAAATCTGAGAAGGGAATTTTTAGAATATTGGATCCAACGAATAACTCAGAATTGGATCCATGCACTCAAGTGGAGGAGGCTGTGGGAATGGTACGCCACCTAATTCCTCCACAACACAAGCACTCTGCACAAGACACTATTGTTCACCTGCCAGTGCTATTTTGGAAAGACCATACATTAGGCTGAATCATAGTAGTTAATACTCATTGTTGCAAACAAAAAATATTGTTAGAAAGGCCTTCTTTTGATAAAAATGTGAACATAAGAATTTTCTGGAATAGTAATGCTTTAGCAAGTTATTCATTTCTTCTTAAAAATTATTAGTTACTTTTAATGATCAAAAATTAGACTTCTGACAGTTGCAGTGGCTCATGCCTGTAATCCCAGTACTTTGGGAGGCTGAGGCAGGTGGATCACCTGAGGTCAGGAGTTCAAGACCAGCCTGGCTAAAATGGTGAAACCTTGTCTCTACTAAAAATACAAAATTAGCTGGGTGTGGTAGCGCATGCCTATAATCCCAGCTACGCAGGAGGCTGAGATGGGAATCACCTGAACCCAGGAGGTGGAGGTAGCAGTGAGTCAAGATCATGCCATTGCACTCCATTTCAAAAAAAAAAAAAATTAGACTTCGGGTAAAGTGATTGAGATCCATGAGCTTTATTTAAATAAGTGGGAGCAAGCTCTCAAAATTAAATATATCCACAGTTATTTTGCTTTTTGGAGTTGCATGTATTTGCCAACATTTAAAACGGGAAAACAGTGATATCTTTAATTTTCCATTGCAACAATTTTTGATCATCCCTTATAAACACACACACACACACACACACACACACACACACACACACACGTTGCAACTTATAATCAGCTAGGCAGCGACTAGTAGTTATACTTTCAATTCTAGTTAAGCTCAAGGAAACTAGACTTATTGTCAGAAAATGTGGAACAGAGGACTAAAAGAAGGGATTATGGTCCTGCACTGTATGAAAACAAAGCTCCTGGTTTTTCAAAGTCACATTGAATTTTCTGCAATACATCAGTGTGACACTTAGCTAAGAAAACTTTTCCATTTAGATGCATTATTTCCTCACATGCTCATCACAATATATCATACACACCCAATTATTTTTACCTCACCTCAGAAATGTGACACAAACACCATGCTGAAGACAGTAACTGTATTGGGTAACTGTGTCTCCTGACTTGGCCATATCGATCACTGGCACACGCATCAGTCAGAAAGCTCAAACTTGTTTTGGTCTCTCTCAGGCTGATGTCCCCCACATGCATTCTGACTGACTCTATTTTTCCACTGAGAGTTTATTCTTCAAGATAATAACACCAGCATAACTCATATGACAGACCATAAGTAGTTAGCACGTGATCAGAGTAACTCATGTTTCTTCCCATAACATGCATGTTTAGGTTTATGTCATGCTCACTTAATTAACATTTCCTGATAATCAAAAAGAAATATTTCAGTATTAAAAATGAAGTGTTGCTATATGACATTTTTGCTGTCTTCAGGAATACTCCAGAATAAGGCACTTTATATTATTTCAGCAAGTCAAGTTATCCCTACTGAGTTGAATTAAAAAAAAGTGTGTTCTATACATGTGATTTTGGTTAATCTAGTAAAATAATCAATTCCTTTATAAAACAAGGCATGAAGAAAGCACTTGTCTGAATATCATTAACGTCATTTTATGAGCACAATTTTAACACGCCAATCACAAAGAACCTGTGCCAAAGTTAGTCTAGCATTAAAAATTATAAATTTAATAATGCAGTGGGAAACTTCCCAGAGTTCCTCAAAGTTATTTGATTCTATTTTATATTTCTTTACATTTAAAATTTATTACCTAAATCTAACAGTACTGCACCCTACTCACTTAATGTGCTTAAAAAGTCAGTATTTTTGGTGACCGTGGGAATGTCTACTAATGAGTCAATACAGTCCAAGTCCACTCAAATAAGCAAAGTGACTTGCTGGACTAGCAACAGTCTGCTACTGGGAGTTCTGAAGTGCTACTTTTACTCAGTCATAGGCTGACTCTGGTCTTTTGTTGTCTCTGGGCCATTGTTTCTTAATTGGTTCAGTTGGAAACAGCGGTCTGCAGCAGGATTGATTCCATGCCAAACTTTCTTTGCAATTCTAATAGCTCCTCTGCTGTGCTTTCCCCATCTTTCCAAATGCAGATAAAAAGCACCACTTGAACTACAGTGACTGACACTGTGAGCAGAGAAGGGCACAGCAGGACACAACAAATCCCCTCTCCTGGCTCACAGATACATAAAGAACAGGCACTCTGCCCTGACCAGGTGAGATCTTACGGTACTGAACTTCTCTTGTGTATCTTTTTTTTTTTTAATTTTTGCTGTGCTTTTTTCTTTTTTCCGTTTTTATCCCAAACTCAAGGACAGGGAGAATAATAGAATGAAATCTCAAGTTTTGACAGAACATGAAGTTCTGAGTGGTAAAGAGACATTTGTTTCATTTAACTGAAGTGACATTTGAATTAAAAGCAATAAAACGAGAGAAAACAAAGTCATTTTTCTTGAAATTACTGGCTAAAAAAATATGAGAAGCTTATCTAACAATCAATAATGTGAAAGTATTTGGGTTTCAGTGGCTTGTGAAGATAATGATAAAATCCCTTTCATAGCAAAATCTTCCAGACCTTGACAACTAGAGCTCATTTTTTAAAAATAATGATGACCACAATTCTTCAAGTTGTGATGATAGCTTAAAAACAGAAAGAATCTTTTTATGTTAAGATAACTTGAAATGTAGGAAAATACTTTGCAAAAACATTTGTTCTATATCTCTTATTTTATCTGGTGTTTTCCTACCCTCACAAATTCATAACATTCATTTATTTGATCTTTTATCAAATATAGTTTCCTCCCAAGTGGCTGTAAGATTAAAGAATTCCACTCATCATGCATGTTCTGAGATTAATAGAAGAGATGTTCAAACCTTAAAGACTTCCAGCTCCTCCAGAATGAGCTCGCCGCTGGCAGAGTTGTTAGCAGGAAGAACAACCACTTTATGCACAGTACCCCGATCTAAATTAAAGAAGGAAGCAATGAGATGTTACAATATTTTTTAAAAGAAAGATATTTAGACATAGGACTACTGATTTAGAACATTATTTACATAAGTATTTAGTAATCAAAAACATTGTACAGATTAAGCCATTGCCATGTTCAAATATGCTGAGTGTATTCTGAATGTCATAAAAATTGATACTACATACAATTCAAGAGGAACTAATATGAATATCATATTTTGGACATATTGGATGCAGCCACATCTATGAGAGAAGGAAAGGATCTTCAAATGTTAAGTAAAAAGTTCAGAAACATCATGCCCAGCTAATTTTTGTATTTTCAATAGAGACAGGGCTTCACTGTGATAGCCAGGATGGTCTCAATCTCCGGACCTTGTAATCCGTCCACCTTGGCCTCCCAAAGTGCTGGGATTACAGGTGTGAGCCACTGCACCTGGACAATATATAAGTTTAATTCTGGTCATTAACATTACTTACTCTTCTACACCAACATTATGCATAAGTCCCCTGGGTCAAATTATTTCTTCTGAGGGGGCAAGAACTTAGGTTGCTGCAGACCCGTACAGATTTGCTGCCAAGTAACAAGTTGGCAATATGTTTCTTTGGATATTCTCAAAATGTAGAGGAAATTTTGAAATTAGATGATCCAAATAAGAGAAATCAAATAAGAAATTTACTTATATTTTCTAATTACTGATAGCCAATAATTGAAATGTCCAAATAAATATAAGAATACAGAAAATATTATTTATGTCAAGATTTATAATTAAAATGGCTTCACAAGTCACATAAACACTATGCATATAATCATGCCACTCTACCAATCACATGAATTTTAGGTTTAAAAGACACTAGTCTAGATTTAGCTATGTGGGGTTAAAACATTTGTGAGTAATCTGGCAAAGTAAAAATATATTTACTTAAAATGTTTCTATGAACTAGCGAGTTGGATCATAAATATCAAGTTATTGTTCTTTTAAATTATAATTGTAAATTTATAATTTGTAAATATGCATTATCATCAACATAATGCACATTTTAAAATTCTGTTACAAAACGTCGTAAGAGAATTAACTTGAACTGAATTGCACAGGACGTTACAACTAGAAATCACATAGTGAGTAATACTATAAATTTCAAATCTCACATCTCAAGTTGGCTTCTATTCTGCAGGCAAGAATTCCTCTGACATAAAAGATTTTATCTCATGTTTATAGTTTGTGTTTTATTAATCCAATTGATAGAATCAAAGTAATTCTTAATAAAAAATAAACTCAACTTTAAAACACTGAAAATTAAAAAATAAAAAACCACTAAATTAAAAAAAAATGTTTATACAAAAGAGGAAGGCAGAGTTTGCCAGAATAATCCCTGAAATTTGTAAGGGTACAAAGTATAAGCACATAATCTTAGAAGTTGCAAAGCATACTCTGTAATTTAAAATTCACTTCTTAAACCATACTCAAAAAATGTGAAAATAATAATCACAATCCCACAGATTTGCAGGCTCTAGTTTTCATTAAAGAGCTCTGCAGTATCTGTTTTGCAGATGCTTCCTTAGAATCACCCCTGATAACAATTTAGATGATTTTCTTGGAACTTAAGTAATACAAGTAAAAACCGGAAGTGAAAACACATGTGAGGATGCTGTGCAGAGACATGTCACAAATGAAAATGAATAAAAGTGGTTGGAGGTGCTCCGTAATTTCTATTAACAACCTATTGCAATTAGCAGTGGAAACTCCTATGGAAATACAACATACCAAAAACTTGATCTGAAACCCATGAAACTGTTATAGCTAGGGCAAGATTTTTTTAAATTTTTTATTTGTGTGTGTAAACAATCACATGCATGTGTACTCATATATGTCCCTGTTGAGTATTTGTGGAATTAATTTGTAGGCATGAAGGATGAGAGAAAACTCAGAAGAATTCAGATGTAAAATCTTTGTTATATGGCATGTTATCATAAAAAGCAAGTTCTTTTTTTTTCTACAAGTCATAACATTTTTATGGTTCCCTGCTGCAATTTGTAAGGATCACTACCATTCTGTGTGACAGCAAAATCCACATTCTTTATTCTTTGTTTGCAACTCTTTAAATTTTTTTATTTTTAATTATGGATATATAATAGTTGTACATATTTCTGAGGTACATGTGATATTTTGATATAGACATACAATGTGTAATGATCAAATCAGGGTAACTAGGGTACTCATTAGCTCAAGCATTTATCATTTCTTTGTGTTAGGAATATTCCAGTTCCACTCTTTTAGTTATTTTAAAATATACAATGAATTACTGTTTACTATAGTTGCCCTACGAAAAGAGACTGAGTAGAGTGGCTGTGTATAACATAGCTCCAAATAAAACCAC
This sequence comes from Ateles fusciceps, assembly GCA_036589455.1. Classification (NCBI taxonomy): domain Eukaryota; kingdom Metazoa; phylum Chordata; class Mammalia; order Primates; family Atelidae; genus Ateles; species Ateles fusciceps. The sequence continues at coordinate 5,651,928 of JAZHEH010003404.1, read as the reverse complement.
ATAAAAACAGATTTTGGTTAGAAAGGTTCCGATAGATAAAACTATCAGCTTTGAAAAGAATTAAGTACTCTCAAATGAGACAACTGACTCCATTTCCCCCCCCCAGTGTTTTAACTTACTATGAGAGCAAAATTTTACAGAAATCCCCCATTTTCTTCTGAGTCAGCCAACAACAAACATACTTTATGCATACCATTTAAAAAATATTACATGAAGATGCGCTAACAAAAAGATAATGCAGGCTGGGCACAGTGGCTCACACCTGTAATCCCAGCACTTTGGGAGGCCAAGGCGGGTGGATCACCTGAGGTCAGGAGTTCGAGAGCAGTCTGGCCAACATGGCGAAACCCTGTCTCTATTAAAAATACAAAAAATTAGCCTGGTGTGGTGGTAGGTGCCTGTAATCCCAGCTACTCCGGAGGAGGCTGACGCCTGAGGATCACTTGAACCTGGGAGGCGGAGGTGGCAGTGAGCCAAGATGGTGCCACTGCACTCCTGCATGCCAGCCTGCGGGATAGAGCATGACTCTGTCTCAAAAAAAAAAAAAAAAAAAAAAAAGATAATGCAAAACCTGCTTTTGATCCATTTGCAATTAATATTAGAATACCACTTTTAGTCATTTCTCTTTTCCTTTATGATTTTTGGTTTTGATGGTAATGAGTTCCCCATATGAGGAATACTTCTGAGGTATCCTTGGGCTGTATCTTTTACTACTAATTAAATAAGTAGTCTTAAGTTGTCTTCTATGGCTTTTCATTCGCTGATTCAACAAGAAAGCATTGAGAGAGTTCAGTGAGTTGGGCAGTATGGATACAAACATACATAGGCACAGGACTCAAGAGTTCAGAATCTAGAATTTATGGCTTTTGAGCAGTAAGTGTGTTCCCATTAAAATGTTAGTCACTGAGAGATATGCATTCCAGAATGGCCATAAAACTCCCAATTACTTATGTCTACATAAAGCCATGTCCATGCCCTTTCGTTTGAAGACAGTAATATAGTTATCAAATGTCTTCCTTCTGGGGGGTGGTGAGAATGGTATTCCTTGAATGTATTCACAACTATAAATCATTTTTATTGTTCTGTAGAATTGGGTTATTGCTTGGGGGAAAGCAGCATGCCTATGATTTAGTTACAGTGAAGCCGTCATTTCCTTTTTTCCTTAAACCTCACTTTGCTAGTGTATAAAACGTAAGTAATAACCATGCTTTTCATAATGGATATCTAAAAATCCATTACGCTAAAGCTAAAGCTTAGCCAGATCACTTCCCTTCTTTCAGTGCTAACACCTTGACACACCTTTGGGAACACCGCCTATCTCTTTCTCAGTCTACCTGGTTAAGGAATGGCTTCTCTCTCTTCCAGCTCCAGGGAGGCCCACATGATATAGGCTAGGCCAAGAAGAGCATACCCTTCCTTGCCCCTGTGATTCACACAGGAACTGGCCTACAAGTGAGTGAGGGCCCTGCCCTTCCTGGGAATGAGGTAAGTGAGACTCTTCTTTCTGAAAATCAGGAGCATTAAAGCTTATAAATCTGGAGGTGCTGGAGCCATTCTTACTACCACATGCAGAGACTTCATTTGAGAACAAGCAATGCAGAGGAAAGTAAAACTGAAAGGTGGTGAAATGAGTTCCTGACCACATCATCTTAGCACGAATTTAGCTATGTCTGAGGCTGTATTCTGGATTTCTCTGTTAGACAAAGAAAACAGTATTTTGTTTTAAGTAGTCTGAGTCAGGTGTGTGGTCACTTTCAGTTGAGAGTTCTGACTAATAAAAATTAAACAAATAAGACATGGAAATTGCCTAGCATGGTGTCTGGCACATCAATAACTTTCTCAGTAAGTAGAAGTTATGTTTTAGTTTTAGCTTCATCACTAAGTACACTTTTCACATGACTTCAGTCACTTTCTTTTACTGGACCTCAGTTTTCTCAGCTGTGAGGTGTAGATAATAGAGATACTCTGAATACATTAAACATTGTGTGGATAAGCAAGACAAATCTGCAAAGTGATGTGCATAACGCAACTCTATGCACAAAAACAACACAGCAGACTCATCAATCCACATGAGATACTTTTATTTTCTCTTGTTTTATTAAATCATTAAAGAAAATCTCCTAGACAGGCTTCCTTCCTGCCTTATTTACTTTATACTATCCTATTTTTTTCTAATATAAGGGAGCACAGCAATTATCCTTAAACTTTTCCACTGTTTCTAGCCAAGAAAGCAGCTTGTATTTGCAAGTACAGTAAGTGTTGGCTCTCTCAGGCAAGGGATCAAACACAGCTCACTATCAAGCAGGTCACTGGAATCAACATTTGTATATCTATCTTTTGAGTCTTATGTAAACAGTTCTTAGGGAGTTTCCCCTGGAAACTGACGTGCCAAACTGTCTGTTTTCCCCTGCTCTTTCTGGTTGCCTAGGGATTTGGGGAACACTCCCCTCTGTAATGGGATCTGGTCAGTCCCTTCCTCCTGGTTACTAACCTATAAACATATTCTAGTCAGGGCCATGGGTGTATCACACACAGTCACACAAGTTCCTGTGCACAGAAGGGCTCTTTGTGTTCCTACATGTCAGCCTAGGCAGCCCCACACATGATATTAGGAGTAAATTATTGCAAAATAATCAGTTCTAGTATTTGTTAAAGTATTATAAAAGATAAAATTGGGCTGGGCACGGTGGCTCATGCCTGTAATTCCAGCACTTTGGGAGGCTGAAGCGGGATCATGAGGTCAGCAGATAGAGACCATCCTGGCCAACATGGTGAAACCCCATCTCTACTAAAATACAAAATATTAGCCAGGTGTGGTGCCGGGCTCCTGTGGTCCCAGCTACTCAGGAGGCTGAGGCAGAGGAATTGCTTGAACCCAAGAGGCGGAGGTTGCAGTGAGCCGAGATTGCGCAACTGCACTCCAGCCTGGGGACAGAGCAAGACTCCGTGTCAACAAACAAAACAGAACAAAACAAAAAAGATAAAATCACCACATTTATTAAAAGGCATTTCTTCCTTTTTAATAATATTCTGAGAACAACTTGCTTATTAAAATAAAGAAACATACTTTGAAAGCCCAAAAAAGAACTGCAAAATCTTTGCTTGGCAAATGAATCCTTAATAGAGATGAGGGAGGTGTGACTAGACATGTCAATTATTAGTTTCTATAATTATGTATTGATAATTGGCTGCCTTATTTTATGTTAGTTTAAACACCCATTCCTAACATATTTATTTTCCTGTTAGGTAATCAAACTGCTGCTACAATCTTTTAATAGTCAGTTTTAACATTTCAGAATAAAACTGAATCATGAGTTTATAAAATCTTTATTAGGCTAGTTCACTGAATCCACTTTTAAAAGGTAGCATTCTACGCATGTGTACACCTTATTCCAAAAAAAATAAAGTATTTCTAAACTGAGTTATTTAGCCCAATTTCTCACATTTAGCAGGGTTTCTCACGTGGTGAGCTTTGAATTGGTAATTGAAAAGTTGTAACGTTGACACCTTCAGCCTCAGCCCTGGGGGTATTAGAGCCCCAGTTGGTCATCAAGGGCATCTCAAGTGTCTGTATTTGAGGGGGAGGCCATTAGAAAGGCTGTATCAACAAAAGCCATCTAATCACCATCTTCCAAAGTGTGTTGATACTAAAGAGTTTATAGGGTCATATAAATTTGAAAGTACTGGGTTAAACAAGGTTACACAGGTTTTTTTTCCCCTCTGTAGAACCTTTCAGAAAAGTTAAAAATTCTTTCTTGCATTATGAGGAAAAGTGTACTCAGTGACTTTCAAGTTTATTTGCTGATACCATTAATTTCACTTGGCTCCTTAGCACCTAGAGTCATGTTCAATAATACAAATAGTTTCTCAAAGTGTGGCTTTCAGATTACCTCACTCAAAGTCACCTTGGGAGTTTACTAAAAATACAGATGCTGGTTCCCACATCACACCACAGACATAATTTTTGGAGGTGCTGCATATTAAATAAGCTTTAGAGAGGAAACACATGTTTTCTCAAACATTAAAGAATCATGAGAGACAAACAGGGTAATTTTTAAAACCTATTTCATTTCTCAGAAGTTGTCTGTATTTAATCAAAGAGACAGCTACCAAATTAGTTCTTAAAATATAAATACGTTAAGCTTTCTTTTCTATTTTTAGCTAAAATAACACATTTTCTATCACTATGTTAAATTATTGACTTATTTGCAATATAATAAAATACCCTGAGAAAGTCTTCAAGCAGAATTATAACAAATAATTTTCATATGTTTTGAAAATTAGAGTGTATATATATGATTTATGAAATTATAAAAATAACAATATTCAGTAAAATGAATGGTAAATCCTAGAGTTGGCATAGAAGTAAGGAAATAAAGATTTTCAAACACTTTTGGTAGAAATGTAATCCGGAGGGCAATACGGCCACTGACCATGATAGAGTAACTGACACTAGAGTACTTTCCTGCAGTAAGCAAATAAAAAACTGGACAAAATGTATGAGGCCGTTATTTTTAGGTAACAGAAAACAGGCAGTGCAAGACTAGAAGAAAGGATACTCACAAGCTAATCTTCATGATCATCCCCAACTTGCTGTCTGGGAACAATCCCAGCAGAGGTTCAGAGAGCTGATGTTTAGGCAGAGCATGGTAGTCCCACTAAGACGAGGAGGCAAATATGAAAATGTGGGGCAGCAGAAAGAAATCAGTTCTGTGGTATAGGGTGTCAGAGAGAGGGGAGCTGTCCAGAAATAGGGGTTTCAGAAATCCATGTGAAAACACTCTGTGAGTCTCTGATTTAGTCCTGGGCTATATATGCAGGATGAGAGCACGAGTCTTACCAGATTACAGATTGCTACTTGAGAAACCTGTTCAAATAAATTACAGGTTTGGCAATTCTGGAAGAAAAAGCTGGATGAAGTTGTTCTTGCCTCATTCAGATCTCATTAACACCTTGTTAAAACGCTGACATCCAGCTGACACAAGAAAGGCTGAGATTTAAAAAGTGCCATATTCTAGAGTAAGACCTAATTTAGGCCTGCCCTAACAAAACCTATAATCAAATCTGGTAAGACATGGAAGGGAGAGATTTTGGAGTTTGAGTCCTGCAAAATTGTAGTGACGTGCTTTAAGCATATGCATTCCAAAAAAGAGTAGACAAGTCCAAACAATTCCAAGGTGATCAGCTAATCATAAAGTGCTTGCTATAATAAGAACACTATTCAGAGGAAGAAAACAGAACTCAAAGCCAGGGCATTTCCACAATTTCCAGTATTCAACAACATAATTCATTATATATAAAAAAGAGAGAAAATATGACCACAAGTTAAGAAGAACAAAGTTGAGATAAACCAGATGCTGAATTTAGCAAATAACACCTTTAAAGTAGTTATTATAATTAGTATAAATACATTCAAATAATAAAACAAATACATTAAAAAAACTAAAGACATGCCTCAACGAATTAACAAACAGGAAAACTCAGAAAAGAAAGACTATTAGACAAACAAAATGGAAATTTTTGAACTAAAAGTATAATAACAGAAATAAAATATTAACTCCATGGGTTTAATAGCAGATTAAAGTATTGGAGTTGAAAGAGAAAATAGTGAACTTGAAGACAGATTATAGAATTTATGCAATTGGAAGAACAGAGGGATAAAAGCTTGAAGAAGGTGAACAGACCTTCGTGGTCTTGTGTGTTATTATCAAATGGTCCAACATATGTGTGATTAGAGTTTCACAAGAACAGAGAGACTGGGGTAAGAAAAATACTTGAAAAAATAATGGCCATACACTTCCCAAATTTGATGAAAAATATTACATCACAGATATAAGGAATCATTAAGAACCAAGCTGAAGAAATGTTAAAAGAGTCAAACCCTGGCATATTTTATATAAGCTGCTGAAAACAAACCACAGAGAAAATCCTTGAAAGGAACAAGAGAAAAAAATACATTGTCATGGGAACAAGTAATATAATTATTGGTAACTTTTTATGAGAAACAAGGGAGGTCAAGAAGATAATGGAATGACGTTTTTTAAATGTTGAAAGAAAAGACAGTTAACCCACAATTCTGTATCCACAAAAGTACTCCTTAAAAAAGGCGAAAACAATCAATAAAAGCGTGGAAAGTTTGTTGCCTGCAGACCTCCTGCATTTGGAGAAATTCTAAAGGATGCCTTTTAGTCTGGAGGGAATTGGTAAAAAATGGAAACTGCAAAGGAATAATGAGAACCTGATATGACCCTCTTTGTGTTGGTGCTAATTGGTTTGCAGATATAAGTTTTGGAAATGCTACAGATATTTGTGAACATGATAAAAGCTGAAATAAGAACAAAGCTGAAAATCTAGTGACAGAAAAATCAAACTATTTACCCTAAAAAATAAATTAAAAAGCCAAACAGACCTCGTGATATAGAGTATTAAAAAAATCAGTATTCATAGTCTAATCCTTGTATATAAGTAGGGAATTATATTCTATTTTTAATGCAGGTCCATTATCTTTTATCTACAATTCCAAAAGTCATAAGTTTGTTTTCTTTTTTTTTCTTTTTTTTTTTTTTTTATTTCTTTGGTGGCAAAATCTGTCCTGACTTGAGCTAATTTGGTCATAAACCTGACCTGCACCTGACTTCAGGCTATTTACGGTTGGTTTTTTATTTTTATTTTTATTTTTTACACGTGGTTTGAAGATTTCTGTTTCACTGCAAAAATAGTACTGTGCGTTACTATAGCGTGTGGTCCAAGGTTCTGTAAGTCATTTTACCTAATATATATGACCATATTACCTTTTCCTATTTGAATACTTCTGAATTCTGAGGCATATTTGGTTTCAAATAAGGGAATATAAACTCTAACTGCTTTCATTAAAAAAATATTTTCTAGATTCTTTTTACAATAAGCATATTGTAACTTCTGCAGTAACAATTTAAGAGACATAGCTAAGTGAGACTATGGACTAAAATGTATGTTCCTGTTTTGACTAAGATGATAAAGTGCACATCCTCAAAAGCAGATCTACTTTATGAACTCCGGATACCATTATGGTGTCTGCCCAACAGCAGTTATGTTAGAAGGAACACAACTAATTTGTATTATTCCCCTACATGCTGAACACCGTGTATGTACCAGGCTATGCTCTACGAAGGTTCTCTTTTTGAAGTTATTAATAGCTCTCAGGAGTGGATAACAATTGCTCATTAACAGACCAGTTAATGGCAGTCCCTAAAACACTGCCACATAAATTACAAAGAAAAAGAAAATACACCGCCTTCTCCTGAACTTGCAATAATGTCTCCTATTTCTATTTTATTCATTCTCATTTTGCACTTCAAACAGTATAAACTAGAGTAAAACCTGCCACCTGTCATCCTTTTTGTTTCTTCATAAAATGTGAATATAGTGTTTGTCCTACACACCTGACAAGGCTGTTGAAGAGCAAAGAAAACAGTCTATGTAAACCCTTCTTGTGAATTCTACAGATTGTAGCTGATTTTCCTCCCCCATGGTCTGAAATTGCCTTTCCTTATTTGTCTCTTCACCTGTTACATAAATTATTTATACACTTTTGTTATACACCAGTGCTTTACTTTTATTTATAATTTCCAAACAAAAGAAAGGCCACCCACATATTACCAACAGATTCATCTATGATGTTATTAAAGCTTGAAAAATATTTTTTCATTTTTGTTTTGCTTTCAGCTTTTCCTAATATAGTGGTTATCGAAATGTAGGTGATATTGTAGAATAATTACAGGCAGATTGTTCTTTACCATTTTGTATTGCTCCCAAGTATCTGACCTCTGTGAAAGGAGAGGCATTTTTTGTGTTTTGTTCACCGCTTATGTCTAGTGAATAGGACAGTACTGGACACGTGGCAAGCATTCGGAATACTTATTAAATGCATATATATACTAATATATATGATATGATATACATCATAGATATGTGTGATTGATTTCAATAATATATATCTACTGTATAGATATATGTGTGTATGTATCTACTGAATGCTTACTAATTGCTAGGTTGTACACTCAGGCTTATACATACAATCTCATTTGGTCTTTAAAGTAAACTTATAAAGTCTACTTTAAAGTTCTCCTATATGGAAACTAGGCTTAGAGATGTTATATAATTTTCTCAATGTCAAACAACTGACAAGTGATAGAGGGCAGGATTTAAACTTTAATGCCAAAATATATTCCCTAATTTTTACCCTAGAATTCATCCAGATACAACATTAAAAACCATTCTAGTAAATTCTTTTGTATTTGGGTTTACACAAGGTTTTGGAGAAATCACAACCAAAATTAGAAATGGTGACTATGGAAAATCTCTTGATTTACATACCACACTGCCATATGCTGATCTAGAATTTTAATTTTATAGGGGCACACACATGCTTGCGTCCATTAAGGCTGTAGAAAGTTTCCAAGTTATACGGCAGGTTAATTGAAAAATAGACTTCCGGGACAAAGCTGAAAGAGAAATCTTAAGGCCAATGGTTTTACTAAACTAGAAATTACACAATGACTAAATTATTTTTTATTTAATTGAAGCATACCAAAAAAGCAGAAAACAAAGTGTTCCCTTTTATGATTTTGACCTAATACTTTATTTATTCAACCAAGGTGTCTGTCCTCATAAAAATATCTGCTATATCTAATGTGTCAAAAAGTGTTTAATAAATGTGTATATTCTAGTTCTAGAAGGAAATTTTCTCTGTTACGGTTAAAAAACACTATAATATAGTACTGGCTCAAGTGATTATCCATCAAAACATAAATTATTACTATTATTTCCTGTAATATAGCTAAAGAATATTCATATAGGAACTCAGCAATCACTAAAATTAATGTTTCAAGACTTTGTAAATTACTAAAAATTACATATCACGTTTTAGTATTTCTTGTTTCATTACATGAAGAATAGTATCTATTTATATTTTAATAGATAAACTGATGTACCTTAAATAATGCAGGATAATTATGTAAGGTTTTACTGGTCCTACAAAGGCTGCAACAACTGCTCCAAAGACGCAAATTCAGGGCTAACCCTTTCTATTTAATCCTTTATTGTCTGGGGGAGAATTACTCAATTGAGAGTCATGAATCGTATGGTCACTCAACCTGTTTTCTTGCACCATTTTTATCATGAGATAGTCTCTTCTGTGTTAGTTTTCCAAGTTTAAGCCACATACATAAACCAGCCTTGAATATCTATCTACATTTCTAGGTGCCCGGGGTAAGGAAAACATCTTTCCTCTCAGAATTTGGTCATCACACAACCCATTTATTTGCATTGTTAATCTCTTCCTACTTTTTTCTGTTCACGTCTCAGGTCTTTCCACCTGACACGGTTATTCTCCTGGTAAATGTTAGTAATGTGTAAGAAGATAGGATGAGGAAAATAACGTATTACCAGGGCACTCAGCTATAACTGTGTCACATCTGATGATACTGACCACTGCATCTTCCTTCCTTTTACTGTTTGTTCTTAAGGTCACCAGGATATCATGTTCTTTTATTCTCCTGTTACTTGCATGATCACTCTTTATTTTCTTGGTAAATATTCTTTATTTTCCCACCCCTTAAATGAGATCCAAGAGTTAAATTCTTATCTGCATAGTCTCCTACAGTGACCTCAAGCATTGTCACGGATTCAGCTGACACCCACATTGACTTCCAGATCTCCATCTCCAGCACAGTCCTCTCTATAACACCCTCTTTGACTTATCTGTCTGAATAGTCCACCAAATCTTCAACTTGATGTGAGACAGAACTGAGCTTGTTCCTACTAGCTTTGCCATCCTAAGCAAGCATTTAATGTCTCAAAGCTTTGGTTTACACAACTGTAAAATGGGGCTAATGTTTCTCATTGGGCTGCTGTAAGGTTTTAATGAAATAATGCATTTTAAGAGTCAATTTAGACTATCATGCACAGTAGGTCAAAGGAAGAGATAAGTGTGCCATTTATTAACAAAAATGAATTCATTACTCTCCAAATCTGATTGCTGATTCTCTTACCTTGATCAGTCAATGGTATTTCTTTCTACCATTTGCCAATTCATAAATCTACTAATCAAGCCACATATCAATTTTTTATCATCATGTCCTTTCCTCCTCCTAAATACCTTTTAGACCTGATAATGTCATTTCTCACCCCATCTTAATTTAGGTCTCTCATCATTTCTTATCTATAACAGAAAAAAGTCTTATCTTCTTTTCCCTGTCTTTAATGTATCCTCTACATCATCATGAAAATGATCTACCTTAAAATGTGTATGGGTCATGGCAGACATACTTTCAGGTGACCCTTAATGAGTCATGCACTTGTATAACTCCTCCTCTTGAGTGCAGGTGGAACATGTAGCTTGCTTTTAAGCAATAGAAAAATATAAAAGTGTTGGGGGAGGATCCACGATGGTCAAATAGGAACAGCTCCAGAGTGCAGTTCCTAGCAAGAACAACACAGAGGGTGAGTGCCCACCGCATGTCCAAACAAAGTTTCACTGCCCACAGACCAGGAGATTCCCGGGCCAAAAAGGCGAGTTTTCAGCACGGCGGTTTCGAGCGGGTGCCGGTGCTGGGTTGGCACACAGAAACTCACACAAATCTGGGTGGCCGTCTCCACTGGGGCCTGGAATGCCTGGGAGACAGAGCCTCCCATTCAACTGAAAGGGAGGGGACAGAGACAGGGAGCCAGGCAATCTGGCTCAGCGGGTACCAGCACCACAAATCAAGCAATCTGAAACGCTCTGGACTGAGAGTTTCACAGCAAGCACTGCTGGACCCAGGATGGTCCAGCTCAGTGGTGGGGAAGGGTGACCACCACTACTGAGGCAGTCCGCCACTACCAAGGCAGTTCACACAGCAGCTGGGCAGAGCCTGTGGCAGCTCAGCAATGCCCCTGTTGGCAGACTGTGACTAGACTACTCTGTGCAGGGCAGGGCGTCTATAAAAAGGCAGCAGCACTACAGGAACTTATAAATAAAGCTTGACATTCCTAGGACAGAGCATCCGGGGAAAGAGGTGGTTATGAGTTCCACTGCAGCACACTTAAAAGTACCTGCCCGGGGCCGGGTGCGGTGGCTCACGCCTGTAATCCCAGCACTTTGGGAGGCCGAGGCGGGCGGATCACGAGGTCAAGAGATCGAGACCGTCCTGGTCAACATGGTGAAACCCCGTCTCTACTAAAAATACAAAAAAATTAGCTGGGCGTGGTGGTGCGCGCCTGTAGTCCCAGCTACTCGGGAGGCTGAGGCAGGAGAATGCTTGAACCCGGGCAGCGGAGGTTGCAGTGAGCCAAGGTCGCGCCACTGCACTCCAGCCTGGCGCCTGATGACTGAGTGAGACTCTGTCTCAAAAAAAAAAAAGAAAAAAAGTACCTGCCCAACATCTCTGCATGGACAACAGAGCTCCCAGCACAGCACTTGAGCTCCTATAAGGGACAGACTGTCTCCTCAAGCAGCTCCCTGACCCCCATATACCCAAAGAGACACCTCATAAAGGAGAGCTCAGGCTGACATCTGGCAGGTACCCTTTTGGGACGAAGATAACAGAAGAAGAGACTGGCAGCAACCCTTACTGTTTTGCGGCCCCCATGGGTGATCCCCAGGCAATCAGGGTCTGGAGTGAACCTTCAGCAGTCCTGCAGCAGAGGGGCCTGACTGTTAGAAGGAAAACTAAGAAACAGAAAGAAATAACTTCATCATCAACAAAGGATGTCCACTCAGACACCCCATCCAAAAGTCACCAACTACAAAGACCACAGGTAGATAAAGCCACTAAGATGGGAAGAAACCAGTGCAAAGAGGATGAAAACACCAAAACCAGAATGCCTCTCCTCCAAAGGATCACAACTCCTCACCAGTTAGGGATCAAAGATGGATGGAGAATGAATCTGATGAATTGACAGAAACAGGTTTCAGAAGGTGGGTAATAACAAACTTCTCAGACCTAAAAGAACATGTGCTAACCCAATGCAAAGAAAATAAGAACCTAGAAAAAAGGTTAGACGAAATGCTAACTAGAAAAAACAGCTTAGAGAAAAATATAAACGACTTGATGGAGCTGAAAACACAGCATGAGAATTTCACGAAGCATACACAAGTTTCAATAGCTGAATTAACCAAGCAGAAGAAGGGATATCAGAGATTGAAGATCAATTCAATGAAATAAAACAAGAAGGCAAGAATAGAGAAGAAAGAGTGTAAAGAAATGAACAAAGCCTCCAAGAAATATGGGATTATGTGAAAAGACCTAATCTACGTTTGATTAGCTACCTGAATAAGATGGAGAGAATTAATCTAAACTGGAATACACTCTTCAGGATATTATCCAGGAGAACTTCCCTAACCTAGCAAGGCAGGCCACCATTCAAGTCCAGGAAATACAGAGAAGACCACAAAGATATTCCTCAAGAACAGCAACCCCAAGGCACATAATCGTCAGATTCACCAGGGTTGAAATGAAGGAAAAAATGCTAAGGGCAGCCAGAGAGAGAGGTCAGGTTACCCACAAAGGGAAGCACATCAGACTCACAGCGGGTGTCTCTGCAGTAACCCTACATGCCAGAAGAGAGTGGGGGTCAATACTCAACATCCTTAAAGAAAAGAACTTTCAACCTAGAATTTCGTATCCAGCCAAACTAAGCTTCGTAAGTGAAGGAGAAAAAATCTTTTATGGACAAGCAATTGCTGAGAGATTTTGTCACCACCAGGCCTGCCTTACAAGAGCTGCTGAAAGAAGCACTAAACAAGAAAAGGAAAAACCAGTATCAGATACTCCAAAAACGTACCAAATGGTAAAGACCATAGACACAATGAAAAAAAGTGTCAACTAACAGGCAAAATATCCAGCTAGCAGCAAAATGGCAGGATCAAATTCACACATAGCAATATTAACCTTAAATGTAAATGGGCTAAATGCCCCAGTCAAAAGACACAGACTGGCAAATTGGATAAAAAGTCAAGACCCATCAGTGTGCTGGATTCAGGAAACCCATCTCACGTGCAAGGACATACACAGGCTAAAAATAAAGGGATGGAGGAAGATTTATCAAGCAAATGGATAGCAAAAAAAAAAAGTAGAAGTTGCAATCCTAGTCTCTGATAAAATGGACTTTAAACCAACAAAGATCAAAAGAGATGAAGGGCATTACATAATGGCAAAAGGATAAATGCATCAAGAACTAATTATCCTAAATATATATGCACCCAAAACAGGAGCACCCAGGTACATAAAGCAAGTTCTTAACAATCTACAAAGAGACCTAGTCTCCCACACAATAATAGTGGGAGACTTTAACACTCCACTGTCAATATTAGACAGATCGATAAGACAGAAAATTAACAAGAATATCCAGGACTTGAACTAAGATCTGGACCAAGCGGACCTAATAGACATCTACAGAAATCTCCACCACAAATCCAAGGAATATACATTCTTCTCAGCACCGCATTGCACCTACTCTAAAACTGACCACATATTTGGAAGTAAATCACTCCTCAGCAAATGCAAAAGAACGGATATCATAACAGTCTCTCAGACCACAGGGCAATCAAATTAGAACTTGGAATTAAGAAACTAACTCAGAACCTCACAGCTTTATGGAAACTGAACAACTCCGGAATGTCAACTGGATAAACAATGAAATGAAGGCAGAAATAAAGATGTTCTTTGAAACCAACGAGAACCAAGACACAACGTACCAGAATCTCTGGGAGACATTTAAAGCAGTGTCTACAGGGAAATTTATAGCAATAAATGCCCACATGAGAAGCGAGGAAAGATCAAAAATCAACACCCTATCATCAAAATTAAAAGAGCTAGAGGAGCAAGATCAAAAAACCTCAAAAGCTAGCAGAAGACAAGAAATAACTAAGATCAGAGCGTAACTGAAGGAGCTAGAGACACAAAAAATCCTTCAAAAAATCAATAAATCCAGGAGCTGGTTTTTTGAAAAGACCAACAAAATAGACCACTAGCAAGATTAATAAAAAAAGGAAAAGAATCAAATAGATGCAATAAAAGATGATAAAGGGGATATCACCACTGATTCCACAAAAATACAAACTACAATCAGAGAATACTACAAACAACTCTATACACATAAACCAGTAAACCTGGAAGAAATGGATAAATTCCCGGACACTTGCATCCTACCAAGCCTAAACCTGGAAGAAGTTGAAACCTTGAATAGACGAATAACAAGGGCTGAAGTTGAGGCAGCAATTAATAGCCTATCAACCAAAAAAAGTCCAGGTCCAGACGGGTTCACAGCTGAATTCTACCAGACTTTCAAGAGGAGCTGGTACCATCCTTCTGAAACCATACCAAACAATACAAAAAGAGGGAACCCTTCCTAAGTCATTTTATGAGACCAACATCATTCTGATACCAAAACCTAGCAGAGACTCAACAAAAAAAGAAATCTTTAGGCCAATATCCATGATGAACATAGATGTAAAAATCTTCAATAAAATACTAGCAAACCGATTGCAACAGCACATCTAAAAGCTTATCCATCACGATCAAGTAGGCTTCAATCCACGGATACAAGGCTTGTTCAATATACACAAGTCTATAAACATAATCCACCACATAAACAGAACCAAAGACAAAAACCACATGATTATCTCAATAGATGCAGAGAAGGCCTTTGACAAAATTCAACAGCCCTTTATGCTAAAAACTCTCAATAAACAAGGTATCAAAGGAACATTTATCAAAATAATAAAAGCTATTTATGACAAACCTACAGCCAATATCATACTGAATGGGCAAAAACTGGAAGCATTCCCTTTGAAATCTGGCACTAGACAAGGATGCCCTCTCTCACCACTCCTATTCAATATAGTCTTGGAAGTTCTAGCCAGAGCAATCAGGCAAGAAAAAGAAATAAAGGGTATTCAATTAGTAAAGGAAGAAGTCAAATTGTCTCTATTTGCAGACGACATGACTGTATATATAGAAGATTCTATCATCTCAGCCCCAAGTCTCCTTAAACTGATTAGCAACTTCAGCAAAGTCTCAGGATACAAAATCAATGTGCAGAAATCACAAGCATTCCTATACACCAATAACAGACTAACAGAGAGCCAAATCATGAGCAAAATCCCATACACAATTGCTACAAAGAGAATAAAATACCTAGGAATACAGCTAATAAAGGATGTAAAGGACCTCTTCAAGGAGAACTACAAACCACTGCTCAAAGAAATAAGGAGAACACAAACAGATGGAGAAACATTCAATGGTCATGGTTAGGAAGAATCAATATCATGAAAATGGCCATATTGCCCAAAGTAATTTGCAGATTCAATACTATCTCCGTCAAACTACCAATGACCTTCGTCAGAGAACTGGAAAAAACCACCTTAAACTTCATATAGAACTAAAGAGAGGCCACATAGCTAAGACAATCCTAAGCAAAAAGAACAAAGCTGGAGGCATCACGCTACCTGATTTCAAACTATACTACAAGGCTACAGTAATCAAAACAGCATGGTACTGGTACCAAAACAGAGATATAGACCAATGGAACAGAACAGAGGCCCTGGAGACAATGCCACACATCTGCAACCATCTGATCTTTGACAAACCTCACAAAAACAAGCAATGGGGGAAAGAATTCCCTGTTTAATAAATGGTGTTGGGAAAACTGGCTAGCCATGTGCAGAAAGCAGAAACTGGACCCCTTCCTGACACCTTACACTAAAATTAACCCCAAATGGATTAAAGACTTAAACATAAGACCTAACACCATAAAAACCCTAGAAAAAAACCTAGGCAAAACCATTCAGGACATAGGCATAGGCAAGGACTTCATGACCAAAACACCAAAAGCATTGGCAACAAAAGCCAAAATAGACAAATGGGACCTAATTAAACTCCAGAGCTTCTGTACAGCAAAAGAAACAATCATTAGAGTGAACCAGCAACCAACAGAATGGGAAAAACCTTTGCAATCTACCCATCAGACAAAGGGCTAATACCCAGAATCTACAAAGAACTAAAACAGATCTACAAGAAAAAAACAAACAAACCCATCCAAAAGTGGGCAAAGGATATGAACAGACACTTTTCAAAAGAAGACATATATGAGGCCAACAAACATATGAAAAAATGCTCATCATCACTGGTCATTTGAGAAATGCAAATCAAAACCACATTGAGATACCACCTCACGCCAGTTAGAATGGTGATCATTAAAAAATCTGAAGACAACAGATGCTGGAGAGGATGTGGAGAAATAGGAACACTTTTACAATGTTGGTGGGAGTGTAAATTAGTTCAACCATTGTGAAAGACAGTGTGGCGCTACCTCAAGGACCTAGAAATAGAAATTCCATTTGACCCAGCAATCCCATTACTGGGTATATACGCAAAAGATTATAAATCATTCTATTATAAAGACACATGCACAGGTATGTTCATAGCGGCACTGTTATAATAGCAAAGACCTGGAACCAACCCAAATGCCCTTTGACGAGTAGACTGGACAGGGAAAATGTGGCACATATACACCATGGAATATTATGAAGTCATTAAAAATGATGAGTTTGTGTCCTTTGCAGGGACATGGATGAATCTGGAAACCATAATTCTCAGCAAATTGACACAAGAACAGAAAATCAAACACTGCATGTTCTCACTCATAGGCGGGTGTTGAACAACGAGAACACATGGACACAGGGAGGGGAGCATCACACACTGGGGTCTGTTGCTGGGGTCTAGGGGACGGACAGCAGAGGGGGTGTGGGGAGGTCAGGGAGTGATAACATGGGGAGAAATACCAGATGTAGGTGATGGAGGGATGGAGGCAGCAAACCACATTGCCATGTGTGTACCTATGCAACAATCCTGCATGATCTGCACATGTACACCAGAACCTAAAGTGCAATTAAAAAAAAAAAAAAGAAAAATATAAAAATGTTGGTATGTCAATACCATGATTATGATTATATAAGACCCCATCTCAGCAGATTGAAGTGAGAGACTCTACTAGCCCCCAAGAAGCAAACAACCGCATTTTAAAGAGCCAATGAGGAAATCTATGGTACAAAAACCTGTGGGTGGCCTAAGGGAGCTAAGGACCTTACTTCTGCAAAAGCAAGGAACTGAATTTTGCCGAAAACAGGTGTGTTTGGAAGAGGACCTTAAACTTCTAAAAAGAATGCAGCATGGCTACATTTCGATTACAACCTTATGAGACCCTGATCAGAGAGGCTAGCTAAGCAATCATCCTTAGGAGCTGTAAGATAATAAGTATATGCAGTCTTAAGCCACAAATTTTGTGGTAATTTGTTATACAGCAATAGGAAACTATCTCAAATACATTTTAGGCAGCCACTTCCATGTGAAATAAATATTTACTGAATTGGATTAAATTAAATTGGGTTAAGAGATTCTTAAAGGAAAGTGATGTTGCTATTTTTCTTTGTATATCGTAAGTCTGGCATGCAGTAAGCTCAATACATTCTAATGACTGAATAAATGACATCTTTGTGATATATTACTGTATTATTCTGTACAGGTTGAGAAAGAGCTCTAGAAAATAACATGTTATCTTTTTGCATATATCAGTAAGGACATTTCCAGAGTTTTAAAACATCAGAATTGATCTTTATTTTTAAAATTATTAAAAGAAGCATAGATTAAGCTGTAACTCAAAAGCGAGTTGTATTAATTTTCTATTGCTGTCATGAACAAATTATTACCAATTTAATGTCTTAAGAACACACATTAAAGTGGCTCAGGCCTATAATCCCAGCACTTTGGGAGCCAAGGTGGGCAGATGGCTTGAGCCCAGGAGTACAAGATCAGCCTAGGCAACGTGGAGAAACCCTGTCTCTAATAAAAATAGAAAAATTAGCCAGGCATGATGGTGTGCGAATGTAGTACCAGCTACTCAGGAGGCTAAGGTGGGAGGATCACCTGAGCCTGGGGGTGCAGAGATTGCAGTGAGCTGAGATCACACCACTGCACTCTGGCCTGGGCCATAGAGCGAGACCCCGTCTCAAAAACAAAAAACATAAATTTATTATCTGAGAGTTCTGTAAACTAGAATTCCATCACAGGTATCCCTGCACTAAAAAAAGGTTTTGAGAGGGTTCCTTTCTGGATGCTTTAGGGAGAATTAATATACTTCCTTGCATTCTCCAGCTTCTAGAGGCCACCTGCATTCCTTGGCATATGGTCTTATTCCTCCATCTCCAAAGCCAGCAAAGTCACATTTCTCTGACACTTCTTCCACTATCATATCTCTGACAATGGCCAGGGAAGCTCTGCTTTTAAGGACTCAAGTGATTAGACTGTGCACACCCAAGCCATTCAGGAAAATCTCCCCCATCTATGACATTAAACATTCTGCAAGTTCCTCTTTGCAATTACGATAACATGTCCACAGTTCCAGAGATTAGGACATAGAGATCTTTTGGGACAGAGGCATTATTCTGCCTGCCCCATTAGAGGAAGAGAAAAATAAGAATGTAACTCAGTGTAACACATACAATTCTAATATCACAGACTTCCTTGGAAACTCCATTTTTAGATCGATTCCTTCCAACCTATACTACATTTCACATTCTAAAATGAAACATTTCCTTCTATTTTCAGAATCTGAACTTTTCCAAGTTCAATAAAAAATTTTTAAAGCTGGCTTTCTGCAAAAACCGCCATCACAACTGGCAGCTCTAGCTGTCCTATGGATCCTCAGACAGGGAAGGCCTGCGCTGGCTGAGCAGCAGGTTGTGAATTCTTCTCTTTGGGACAAAGCCTGCCAAATCTGCCCTCAAGGAAACTTGGCAGCACATCAAGAACAAAAACTTAGTGTGGCTGTTCATTCCTACACACAGACAAAAGACTTCATCATTTAATGTCTTTAGGCTAGAAAATTCTTCTTACATTTCACATCACTAGAGGGTAAAATAGGGGCAACAACCGGGGATAAGGTCTGGCTGCAGTTGTCTTCAACTCATCTAGAGAAACATCAGGGATTAAGTAGTAATTGAGCCAGTGGTGCAGAGTGAATCATTGCCCTCTGTCCTCCTGCTGAGAGTCACTAGGTCCTTGCATGATATTCTAAACTCTCCAGATATATCTATCAGCTATGTAGAATCCATTTTAATCAAGGAAACAAAACCATGCCAAAGAGTTTGATGTGTGTTTTGGTGAGCATGTAAGACATTTTGAATATAGATATGAGACCTATTTTAAAAAAAATTTTAAATAGGCAAAAATTTAGTGATACATCAAAAATGAAGGCAAAGTTCTCCTCTCTTTCACATCTTCCCCCTCTCCCCCAATTTTTACCTCCTTTCTTTCTAGGTATAATGTAACTGACATAAACATATCAAATTCACAGGTTAAATTCGAACACATAAGTTAATTCACACATAAAAACTCAGTCTGTTCCAAGGTGCAGTTCGTCCAAGTCTTCTCTGTCACCTTGTAAGATGAATCTTGTTCACATGTAAGACTTTGTAGCAACATATGGATGTGTTAAAATGAGTGACATCACTCAAACAAAGCAATGCCAAGGCTAATGCTGAATGTCAGCACATCCGGGGAATCATCTTGATATATGTGGATGAAACATTTCATTCATAGTAAAATGAGAAAATATAAATGAAATGAACTTCACTTAAGGAAAAAATACAAAGCAGTTATGATAAAAGAGGTAAAAATGTGAAGAGAATACATGTTCAATATATGAAATCAGACAGCATGGGTTTATATTCTGGTTGTATTACATATTAACTACTATCTCTATGACCTTAACTTATCTGAGATTCTGCCCAAAAACAATGACAAATAATAAATGCAACTCATTCATTCAAATAATATCTATTGAGTGGAGTGATGCACTAGTCTAGGTACTAAGGATACAGCAATAAATCAATCACACCAATATCCCTGCCCTCCATGGCACCTACATTCTTATAATTCTTCATATGATATTTATAAGGGTTGGATGAGATACTTGATTTAGCATTCCTGGAAAAATATAAACACTGTAGATAATTAGCGTAATTATAATAGTAATAAAATATTTTAGAAATCTGAAAAAATATACTTATTTGCCTAAGTCAGAATACTGAATAATAAATGGGTAATTCAAGCACAGTAGAAACAATTATTATATATATATATTAACATATATTATATATAAAACATTATACATATGTATTCTTTAACAATCATTACATGAGATTTTACTTTGTCCTTAAAATAGCAGGTGTCTGAAGAGTAACTTAAGAAAAATAATTCTGCTTTTTGCAATAAATTTTTTTCAGCAATTAGCCATATTTTTATTTCAAATAAATTCTCTTTTTAAAGTAAAATTTAAATTACAACATTTGCCTCTAGCTTAGCATTCACTCAGGGCTGTATTCCTTTCTTTCCCTCTCTCTTCACATATCCCTCTTTGCTACTCTTCTACATGATCAAGTAGTCATGCCACTGTGAGTTATTATCTATCTCCCCATCGATTCAGCCATCATTCCACTGTGTTCCATTAGTATTTCCTGCTGTGAAAATCCCTGTAGAATCTAAGGTAAACTCTTAGAAGTTTCCACATTCTGCTTTGGAAAGCAGTGACCCACAATGTTATTAAAAATCAGTAACGTACAAAGGGATTTTTTTCCTTACGCCAAAGCAAAGGAGAAGTCTAGACATCATCCTCAGAGTGACATTCATGTACCCCTTCCAGCTGACAGTCATCGTTTCTGAACTCACATGCACTGCTCTAGCTATCAAATTTTACATGGGGTATTTTAAGGAGTTCTTTAAAAATCAAAATTCCTGGCTCTGCAGTTCATTAAGTGTGCCATTCCAGGAGATGCAACTGCCAGAACTGGTTAGTTACTATAAAGGCAGTTATCCTCTAATGCTACAAGGCAAGCATTTTAAAGCTTTATTGACATATGTGGCACACACTTCAAAACTTCACACTTTCAGAGGACTTCCTGGAACCAATGTTCCAACTTAGTACTCCTCCAGTTAAATGGAAGCTAATAAGAAGCATGAAACAGTATAAACTATGTAAGAATGTTAGCAGAACACCACACGTATGGACCTTACATTAAAAAATCATAATAGCATTAAATCATCCTAAACCTCTAATACCCATTCATAAAAACACTCTGACTCTTTCATCAAAAACCAAATGTCATTCTGATTCACACATAGTGCTAAAAATATAAATTTTACAGAATGTGTCTGAACCTGACCCAGACACTTAAATATTTTCATAACTCCAGAAGCAAAAGGAAAACCGTCAAAAAGCTCTTGACTGTGTAACACAGTCTGCTTTGAATAAACGGCCTAGATGTAAGCAGTAGGTGGCAAAGTTAAAATAGGAATGTTAATCCTATGAGAACCCTTGCCTGCTGTTTTATAGCCCTTCCTCAAGATTAAAAAAGAGAGATAAAGAACACAAAAATACCTATAGCCCTAATATTACAGAATAAAACAAAGTACTGATTTTAAAATATATTTTTTCAACCTGTGATTTTTTTTTATAGACAGTAGTATCAGGAATGAGTGGGAAAATAATTAAATAAACATAGTTTCCAGTTTAAATTTTAACAAAATAGCAGCATTTTTTTACTCAAGATAAAAGAAGAAATATTAACTTTGGGCAACATTATGAATTACTGTATTATATCTACATATTAGAAAATAGCTAATTGAAGAAATATTAATTTATTTTAAAATTTACAATTATCAACCAAAACAGAGACAAGCAAACTTTTTCTATAAAAGGTTAAAATATATATATTTGTGGCTTGGCTGGCTAAAAGGTATCTGTGGCAACTAATCAATTCTGCTTCTGTAAAACAAAAGCAGCAACAGACAAAATGTAAATGAATGGGTGTGACTGTATTTTCATAAAACTTTATGGACACTGAAATCTAAAAATCATATAATCTTCACTACTCATAAGATAGTCTTTTTATTTTGTCAACCATTTAAAAATGCCAAATAACATTCTTAATGTATGTACCATACAGAACATACAGTAGGCTAGATTTGGGCCATAGGTTATGTAAATAGTTTGCCAACCCATAGACTAGATAGCAATAATGAAAACCGTAAGAAATAAAAGGTCAGAGGACACAGCTCACTTTTCCTTCCTTCCTTCTTCCTTCTTTCTCTTCCTCCCCTCCCTTTTATTAATTAATTTTGCTTGATATCTGGCAACACAAAAAATAATCTGAGGCAGTCAGAGGGGAGTAGAAGAAGGTCAGTATCTCAAACTCAGACAGAGTTGTACACGATAATGGTACTGGGCTAATTGTAAGAGTTACCAGGCATGGAGCCCACACAACTACCATGGAGATTTTGTGAGCTACAAAATCATTCATAATATTCAAAGTGAGTATCATTACATGAAATCCTATTTGCATTCCAATGAACTGTCACATAAGTTTTCCCTGTGGCATCTTCTTTGACAAACAATGTCTTCATTGAGTTCCCCTGAATTTTCCATGATGATATGGAAGAAAAGCTGAAAGAGACACTTTCTTCATTTTGTCAATAACTGGAGCATCATCATCTGTCTATAACAGCTGAAAGGCTGTCTGACGCTAGGAGACTTGGAAACATCTGAGAAATGTTATGTCCTTCGCAAGACTGTTAGATACATAATGCTAGGAAGTCCTGGGACAATGACCTGTGACTCTCCCCCAAAAGCCATTTCCAAAAAAAGGCTATTTTGTCCCTTTTAGTAACAAACAGGAAGAGAGAACTCTTTAGTAGAAATTTCACCAGCAAACCAAGAACTACTTGGGCAGTAAATATTTTATACCAATATACTGGTTGTTAGAGTTGCAGGTAAATTGAAATCATTGCTTAAAAATTATAATGCAGTCTGTTATGACAATGAGGTCCAGTGGCTAAGTGTGTTACCATCTCTTCAGGAAGATGCTGTTGGCAGGGGTATTGTCACAGCACACACTTTCCTATTAGGATGGAATCCTCAAGAGACTCCTGTGGCTTTGTGAGCAATCATTAGTGCAGCTTCCACTACAATTAAAAACATATGCCTAAATATTGTTTTTGAAAATGACACAAGTGTTTAAATACCAAAATAAAAATTCTATGAAATGGTGCCAGAAACTTATGTGGTAAGAAAAGCCAAAGAATTTGTGCAAAAGTATGCTTCTTACTGTCTTCTATGAATAAATACTGTTGAACAGTTCATAAAGGCTTAACATTCCATCTATGAAATCTACATATTTTATGTAGAAAATAGACATATTTCATGTAGATTTTCAGAAAAAAAAAAGCCAACTTGACTGTGGCATCAAAGTCCACCTTTAAGGCAGGCTTCACAAGAAAAAAGAAAAGTCACTTTTTTCTGGGTAATATGAGACATTATGGAGAGATAATATTCCAAACTACCACACAGCCTCAGGAAAAAGAAAATTGTTTTTCAAACACAAACTCCAAGTTGAATGATCTGAGCTAAGGCTAAAAGCAACACTTTGTAGTCTCTTACATGAAGGCTGTATCTGTAGAGAACAAAGCTTATATGCAAATGAAGACTGGCTTTTACAGTCACATTTATGAATTTATATTATTACATGAGTAACAATGGACATAGTTATGATTTTCAATTTATCTTGACAAATATTTACTGAGCTTATCAGGCACTGTGATATGCCTAAAGAGAAATTAAATAGCAAGGAGAAATAGAACTTTGAGAGGAATGTGCAGTAATGCATACAAATATGGGAGATTGGATTAACTGTTGGGGAGAAAGATTTCAAAGAGAATAAATTGAGTTTGAAGCATGATGTCTGAAATGTTAATGGGTTATACAATGTGTGTTATCTAACAGTAAGTTGTACATGAAAACACTGAGCATAGGAAATGGTAAGGAATAACAATATACGTTTGGGATTTGTTTGCACAGAATGGATAATTGAAGCCAAGTGAATGAATGAGATGGACAAGGAATTATTTTTAAAAAGGGGACCACAGACAGAACCTCAGGGAATACCCACACTCATGGGCAGCAGGAAGCCAGCTAAGAGGGAACTACCAGAAGGAGACGATAATCATCTGACACATGACTGAAACAATTGGTAAAGTGAAATTCTACAATGCCAAAGGATGCAAATAGGAGAGACAGGTATTTCAGTGGTTATAAGACGATTTTTCTTATCATGAGACCATGCAAGACTTTGGCAAAATCTGCAATACAGCAGAGGTGGCAGTGGGTGAAGTCGGATATCTAGTTTCATAACCTGGCAAGTCTTCTAAGTCGATGATTCAGTGGAGGATGATAGGGAAGAATCAAGTGAGTTAGAATATAATTGACAACAAAAGTCCTGGAGATGGTAGATGAGATACAAATTGAGAGCAGAGTGAGGAACAGTTGTTCTGGGAAGGAAGGATTATTCTTCAGATGTCAGGCAAGCAAAGAAAGGACTAGTGGAAACTCAGATATGTCCAACTGTGGGAAAGGGTGCCAAAAAAGGATAACAAATCTAGTAGTACATTTTAGAAGATTCTCAGTCTCAGACCAGTACCAGCTGAAATTATATGAGAATGAAACATTCAGATCTGGGGCTTTAAGAATAAAAAAGGATAAAATGAAAACCTTGTCTTAGCACACTTTGGAAATTTTATTTAGCCAAGAAAAAGTATCCACATCTTAAATTGATTTAAGTACCAGTGCAATTTATTCCTTAATCCTGAACACATATTCCACCGCTGCTGTATTTTATAATGACTTTTACAGATGCGTTTTATGTCTATTTCCTAATCTAATACAGAAACTACCTAATTTCATAAGATAGTTCTAAGACTACAACAAGACGTATTGTTAAGAGTGTTCTTGTAAATGAAGAGATTTCATCAGTGCCTATAAGGTAGTTAGGGATGTTTGAAATATATTTTAAATTACTGCCCAACTGACAAGCCAGGGTGTCTTTCCCACGAGTAGTGGTTCCTAAACTTTAATGTGCATCAGAATTACTTAGAGGGCTTGGGAAAACAGAGATGAGTGAGTTTCATTCCCAGAATTCTGAGGGCAGCACCTCAGAATTTGTATATCTAACAAGTTCTCAGTAATATTGCTGGTCCAGGGACCACACTTTGAGAACCAGTGCTCCACAACATCCAATGCTAGTTATTCCATATCATGTAGGTCTCTAAACAAGCACATTTTCATTCAACTTCTATCAAAGTAAATGTATAAATGTGTAGATGTACTAAAAGAGTGCCATCAGTGTTTTCAAAAAACCTGTCTATATTTGAGTCAAATTCACTTCCAAGTGTTACATGGGACATGCTATCTGTCATTATCATTGTCCTTAGAGAATGGCTTCATGTATTGCTTAAGAAGTCACAGAGTCTGCTTCCGTTGAAAGGAATACTTATCTACATGGCTTATTAAATAAGAGCTAAACCAGCTTTGGTTATATTTCGATGCAATTCTAGTACTTAATCTTTGCTTTTTTTTTTTTCCGAGGCAAGTAGTTTTTCACAAAGCTGGTTCATTTCCAGTTTGGATGGAAAGTGCAGCAGAGAAATCATGCAAATATCTTGTAATGACAAATTGCCAAGAAAATGACATAGCCCTACCTACATATTTTTTATAATACATATTTAACATATATATAATATATATGACATATATATTATATAATACATATGCATATATATATATATTCCTCAGAATAACTCTATAATTTACTTTATTAGCCTCATTTTACAGATGTGGAAATTGAGGCAAAAAGAAATCAAATATCTCACTAAGGGCTAAACAGAAGTAATTATTGGAGTTTTTCTAGTTTCAATATCATGGCCCTTACCTACTACCTATATTTAGCACATTATTTTGCTACATATTAAAGCATATCTCGGGCTCAAGTATTTACCTGTTCCGAGAAACAGGACATGGTATCTCCCATCCGCAGCGTGCACTCGATCCACAGCTATCTTTGTATACTTGTAGTCAGTGCCGATACGAACAATCAAAGGCCTTTTGTGGATTGGGTAGATGGAATTGTACATGAGAGGATGGTTCCGAATAAAACTGACAACATCATCTGGGAACTCCCTGGTGCTTCGTATATTGTGTGTAAATGCTCCTCCTGGACACTAGAAAGAAAGTTTTAAAGAACCAACTTAATAACATAGTTGTCTTATTCTAGTAATAATCAAAAACTCTGTACTTTTCAAACCACTTAGAAGCTCCAGTTGCTTTAAGTGTATCTTCTACCATGGAGGAGAAAAAAAAAGCATGACTATGTTATACTATTTGTAGAAGATTAATACAGTGTATATAACTTGATACTTTGAATTAGGCTAAGTCCTTGTATGTTATTCTGTTTTCAGAGAAGAGCTGATGCCATCTTGTATATAACTCTTCACCCTTCTCACTCATCACTTTTCTACCTCTAATTTTGTGCCAGACACCATATAGCTAGAAAACAAAAATGTGTGGACACAATCTAATGCTGTTACTTGTTAAAATAAATTATATTATCATTAAATTAAGTCAAACTCTGACATGCAAAAATTTTATTTCATGTGATCTGCCCTCCCAAAAGAGAGAACTTAGAAATTGGAGCTTAGGGACTGGGTGTGGTGTCTCATGTCTGTAATCCCAGGACCTTGGAAGGGTGAGATGAGAGGATGGCTTGAAGCCAGGAGTTCAAGACCAGCCTGGGCAAAATAGCAAAATTCCATCTCTGGAAAAAAAATGTTTAAAATTAGCTAGGTGTGGTTGTGTGTGCCTGTGATCTCAACTCATTGGGAAATTGAGGCAGGAGGATTGCTTGAGCCCAGGAATTTAAGGCTGCTGTGAACTGTGATTATACCACTGCACTCTAGCCTGGGCAACAGAGTGAGAGCCCACCTCTATTAAAAAAAAAAAAAAAAAAGGAGGAGGAGGATGAGGAGGAGGAAAGGAAGAAGAGGGAGGGGAAGAAGAGAAGAAGAAAAGAAAGAAGAAGAAGAGAGCTTAGATTGGATGTGGTAAATTAAATCTGATAATTCCCCTCTATCAAAGATCCCATTAACTATCCTTAGAATAAAATCCCAACACTTAGAATGCCCTACAAGCCTCTGCACGATCTGGCCTGAGCTTGCCCCTCCCACTGTACGTCTTGCTGCTCCTGAGCCTCAAGCATACTTCCCCTCCACGATCTTGGCACCTGCTGTTCCCTGTCTGGCATACTCCTCTCCAGAACACCCCATGTCCTTTTCTGTTACCTCATTCAGTTCTCAAAAGTTGCTTCCTGAAAGTGATGACATATAAAAGTAGCTCTCCCTCTCAATCTCTACGTTTTGTCTCCTTAGCCTGCTATTTTTCTTCACAGCCCTTATTTACCTAACAGTATATTATATATTAGTTGCTTGCATCTTTTTTGCCTGTTTCTCCCTCTAGAACATAAATAAGCTTGTGCTGACTGTAACTGGGTCTATTTTGTTATTGTTTTGCCATCAGACTTATAACAAAGCTGGTTAACAGATAATAAACAAAGACGTGTTGAATGAATGCATTATATCATTCACTGTATCTGGCCTGCAATTTTGGTGCAAGGTCTGTATGAAACAGAAGCCTCAGTTCTATTCACGAGGGAAAAGATTCAGAGCATTAAGTCCAAAGGGGCAGACAGAAAACAAGAACTAGATCTGGAGAAAGGACTGCTGAACAGCGCCAGCAGTTCTGGAAAGGGAACCTGACAAGGGCTTCTGAGGAGAAGATTCCATTCATAGGGCACCTAAGGCCAAACGTAAGGGTAGGCTGGGAACCGCTGAAGCCAGGAACTCAAACTCACTCACTAATAGGATCTGAGTGCTAAGTTATATGAGCAAAATCTTTGAGTATATAACATTTTAACACATATAAACATTATTACTAATATTAAACACCTGTCAATATTAAATTCCTGTTGACATCTTCACTTCCAGAAACAAAAACACTATGTTATATTTTTCTTGGAACACACAGCACTATTGTTTCAGTTTTCATTTACCTCTTTAGAGAGGTATGCGGTAAAAAGGAGAGTAGCAAAGCAAGCTGCCTGGTCCATGGCAATAGGCACAGCATCAGTCATAAACAGCAGGATGCAGTGGGGACTGACAAACTGGGAAGTTATGTGTTATCCAAAGATGGCAATGAACACTCATCCAGCTGATTGCTTCTAAGCTGGAATAAAATCCTCGTGCTGCCAGACCTCAGCAGAAGATAGAATGTGGAATTTTGTGTAAAATCTGCCAAGTGTTTAATGCTGACTCAGTAAAAAAAGAAAAACAATGTGGGGGACTAACCAAAGTATGACAATCTCCAGGTTCAATCCCTGCACCAGCTACCCAACAGTATTAGTGCCTTTGGGCCAAGGGTGTCAGGCAGACTTCTATGTGCAGCTAGATCTCAGCAAATCACTAATATCGTCTCACTCATGTAGATTGCATCATCATGAATGCAATTTTTAGACCTACTTTGACCAGTTAACATCACTAGAACTTTTTACAGACCTGATAAATATAGTTCTCCTTTTGTAGAAAGGCACGAGGAGCAATTAAAAGACTTAAAAGAGTAGCAGTAATGAGACGAGTAATAAAATGAAACCTCTCATTCTTTATTCCACTAACTAGACTTTCATCTGGATTTCATATGTTTTTATTTTTAAAAAAGTATTATATTTAAATACACGTGTTTATAAGTGGCTCACGGTGAAGACCAAAATGAGGAAAAAAATTTAATTTGAGGTTGTTCTAAGCTGATGAGTGTGTTCCATACTTCTGCAAAATATAGAATTATGGGTGTTTTCTAGCCTCAATCTTCACACAAGTGGAAAAAGGGAAATACATCACTCACTGCATGAAAACATGGAAAGAGCAATGCATGGGTAATTTAAATAGTTCCAGATCTCCATAAAACACCACTAATTATGGCTTGCTAAACTGATATGTCTTCTTAAGTATTTGCAAGCCTTCTTGTTTCCAAGTTCTGGAAAAATCCAAAGTTAGCACATATTACTAGATAATTTATATAATTTCCAGTTAGTACAGTTTGATGTCTGATAAGCTTATTAAATCATCAGTGCCTAGTCTTTGGCTTTTACTTAAATGTAATTGAAATCCTGGTAACAATTATGCTAAGGTTGCTCAAAACCATAGTTATTATATAGGTAATCTAAACAAATCAAATCAAAAAGTTACTTTGCATTCACTCAAATATTCCCCACAAGACATTCTTTTAATACCCACCATGAATTTATCACCTAAAACAAGTGTCTCCTAGTATGAGTTTGTGTTCAAATCTACCAAATAATTCTTTTTGAAAATAATTAATTCTTCTATTGATTCATGGCATCAACTTTGTTGGTAAGACAATGAGTGTTAATAATGTAGCACACATAAACATTGATTGCCCTTTATAGAATCTATATGCAGCACTGAGTTTTCTCAGTGTAATGCTGCCAAGTATAAATCAGATGTGATCAACTTTTCTCTCACCTTGCAATACAATAAAGCATGTTTATTGAAACTTCAAGATAACATAACGTTTATGTGCCATCATAAAATATTTGTCCACTAATTAGGCTGGTGTTTCATTCTTTAGAACATTAATTTCACTCTGCAAATAGTCATTAAATCATTTTGGTTAAACTTCTCCTTTAAGTGTTCAGTTCTTCTAGCTAGTTGTTTATCAAGTAATGATAAGCACTCCTTTTTGAGTAAAGACATTTATGTGTTTTGATTAAAGTGTGAGATGAAACGCTAGGAACAATAAGAAAGCATTGTTAAGAAAATAACAGCAATTGTCCTTATCAAACTTCTTTTCTATACTCAGGTATTCATAAATATCTGCTGCCTTCTTAAGTTTCTAAATATTCTCTTAATCTTCACGTCCATTTGACTAGTTTTCAGAATATATTTACATATTAACATATGTATCCATTATTTGGATGTATTTTATCCAAAAAGCACTTCGATGTGCCCAGTAGGGGACATAAGAATAAAAAATTACTGTTGACTTCTAGACACAAGTATTCTAGTAAGAAAGACATATTTAAAGCAAAATAACAATATTATGACAAACAGCAATAATTTGAGACAAGTGTAAGATAAATAACCAGTCTTGGTGTAGGATCAATTTCCCTACATACTCAAGAGCCAATATTTTTAAAAGGAGTTTATAATAGTAGATAACTTACAGCTGCCAAGGTCAGTGAGATATTTAGAGATGAGAAAACAAAATTTAGAGTATTTAGAGAACTGTAATTTCTAGGGCATTGCTGGACCATGGAGTCCAAAGTGAAGGAAAGAGGTAGAAGGTGAGGCTGAAGACATATAGCAGAATATAAATGCAAAACTAGGCAGAGAAACTGTGACTAGTGTGGTCAAGGGGATCTTAACCTAACACTTGGGGGGATGAATGGTATATCGATAAATAGAAGGTCTGAGTGGCATTCTAGAATCTAGGCTTATTTCTTTCTAGTACTGGTCTATGAAACTTGAATACTGAGAAAAACTCATTGTATGTTTCAACCTTGGTAATCCAAGCCCTTGGTCTGAAGCCCAAAGAATTACATAGCTGAAGACTGGTACTTATCTGTTAGCTGGCCTTCATCTTCCTTATATTTGCCCTCCCCCTACATATAAAAGCCCGTTGCCCAAGTCCTACTATCCCACATAGAGCTTCCAAAACTCACTTATTCATTTCCATCTGTGTCTTGTAGTGTATGTTGTGCCCTTCATCTGAAAACCCCTTCCTTCCTTACTCAATGTACCCACATCCAACCACCCTTTAGGGCAAGCTCAATCTCACATTTTTTTATGCCTTTTTAAATCAGGCTATTTTACTACAATCTCTCTCTTCTCTAAATATGAATAATATTTATTTTTAAAATTTTACTCACATGTTTTGAATAATGATGTGAGACAACATGTAATTAATTTTTCATGTCTATATGCCTTATGCATTCAATTTTCTTGGAAGTGTTCCTGACTCATGTTTACAAACATCTAAGAGAAATAGAAATACTCTAATGTAAGCACAACCAGAAGACGTATGTAATCGACAAAAGTGCCAGCAATGAAATTCTCATATCCTTGCCACCACTGACTATGTGGATCATCAATTTTCTGTGATCCTTTGCTGGTACCCGACCTGTCGAAAGCATGATGATTGAAGCACACGACTCTGCTATACTTATAAAGAGATGTTAAAGTTGAACACTTTAAGTTCTGCTTTAACAGGATATACAACATATATAAACAATCTCCTGCAGAAGCTTTATACATGTTGCAACAGAATCATGGAATGTTTGCTCGGCCTCAGAGTCTTCATTGTTTGGCTGCCCTTTGCAACATACCAAAGGTGTCTTGTTTCTTCCACAAACTTGAATTACTTATGGAAAAACATTATGACACTATTGGCAGGCTTTTCCTACTGACTTGGGCTTGCTGGTGGGGTGGTTTACTAACAGAGCTGTCAACCGTGCTTTAAAAGAAGCACCTACAGGGAACATTAGAACGAGGGCATGAGATTTCTGCCAGTGTCATTTCTTTAACAGCACAGTTATATAGTTATGGGGTTGACTAGGAAACCATACTACTCTATGTATGACAATCACAGCTGATACTTCACCGTGAGGACATCGGAAGCGACATTCTTAACCTTGGAGAAGAGAGAATACTTTGGGTCACTTGGCTGCAACTCGTCTGGCTACATGAGCAGGCTATTAAACCCTGCAAGTGCAGGGAAGAGACAGACACTGGCACTCTCAGTTAGAGAGCTGACCTCATGGTGTTTTGCTGGTTGAAGGGTGGAGGGACAGAATCTTCAGGGAGGTACGCTTTTCCAGGAGGAGTTCCCGAGGTCACTCCTCCACCCTGCCTCTTTTATTCTCTAAGGATCACTCATCTGACAATTTTTTGATTTAAAGGAGCTGCTCTGCTCTCAACACCAGATGTAAGAAACCACATTATAGAAATATTTCTCAAGTACTGACTACTCCCTTTTTTCATGGAGTCTGCTCCAGATGTGTGTTGCCAACTCTGGCTTATTCTACACTGCTTTGGAACAAGAAACAAATGCTCATTCTTGAGAGCTAAAAAAACAGTGAAAAGTGGGACTGTTAGCAGAATCTTCTAATTTAGCATTGGTTTATTCTGTTTTACTAAAAAGGATTTGGTAAAAAGGGTTTAGTATTCCTACATTTTATGTAGAACAATAGCTGCCTGACATGAGTGGTTTTCTCACCATATTCTCTGAGTTCTACACACCTGTTAAGGTGCCTTTTAAGTTGTCACGTGGGTGAAGAGCCTGATGAGAGGTAAGGTCAGAGGTCACTTTTCTTCAGGAAAAGAAATACCCGTATTTGTAGCATTTGCCAGTTTCCATGGTGTAAGTTGTCTCACCATGGCTGATTTCAAGTTGCCACTCTAATGTTCTTAATTGAGAAGCGGTGCACATTATCTGCTCTTGTGAGCTGGGTACATGCTGGCTCCAGCACGGACTGCATGAAGCTATGAGGCCTCAAACTCTGATTCAAGCAGTACAGATCTCTTTCATCTTCTTAATATCTTTATTCGAGGAGTTTCTCTTAAATTTCTTGGGGGGGGGAATAGAATTTTGTTGAGTTTGCAAATCAGTTGTCCCTGTACTAACCCCATTTATATGTGGTTCAAAAGAATCATTGATGAAAACACATGTAATCACAACTACCTCTCAATTTTCCATATTAAGATCAGTCTATGACTAGGTCAATTTCAAATAGCAAGTCACTCTCAAAAGTCTGATATTTTTCTCTAGAAATGCATAAAATATGTTGAGTAAAATAAGAAGAGTCTTTGATATATAATGGAATATGAAAGTTGTTCAGCCTCCCCTTCCCCTTCCTTTTCTCATAAATAATCTCTGCTTGTTATCCAACACCCCCCAATCTTAAACTGCTGATGCTTTTCCCTGTTTTATACAAAATTAATGTTTAATCCATCTTCTTTTGAGCTGTGAATTATCAAAGAGGGATCATCTTAAAGGATAGTGTAAATTCTGTGACAGGAGTTTGTTTTCACTTACAATTAAGTATGACCTAAAAATTTAATGTTTTTATGAACAAGTACCAATTCTCCTAATTTTTCCAAAGTTAGTTAAAGATCAATTGTTCTGCATAAAATACATTTGAATGATTAGTCTTTGAGCTTCCTAGCCAGGGAACCAAACTCAAGCTTTAAAAATTTTGGATTAAAATATGCTCTTTAAAGGCTTAGGAAACTATGTTTTCAATTTTCAAAAAATTGACATTAGCTTAATTTAAGAAGATGAGAAAATAAAAGAGTAAACAATATTGCAAATGAACTCTAATAACAAAAATACAATGAATCAACAATTAGTAAAAATTACATGGGATAAATATTTGGAAGAATATTAGCAAAGATAATTTCAAATTCAAGAAAAAATAAACACTTTGCATAAATGTTAATAGCTATCTTTTGATTTTTAAAATAAATTTATTATTCATATTTACCCATTTTATAATTATAACCCTATTTTATGAAATACAGAAATATAAGGGAAATATATTTCTCTTAATGTTCAATTGTATAACATCTCTTGGTGTACTGTCTGACATTTAGAAACAAAAACTAGCCAACATTCTAGAAGGCAGCATTATTATAGGCCAAATGAGAAAGAAAGAGTAGGACTATTATCAATGGAGTCTTAGAAAAATTCCAGTTCTAATATTCCAGTGCACTGTATGTATCTTCAGCTGGAAAACTGAGTTTTCAATGTGTCCTTAATACTATTAATATTGCATGATATGGATATATTCACTTGCTTTAAAAACAATACTTCTAGTTCAGACCATTCCTAATTAGAAAGCAGCCTGTAGTTAAATAGTTCTAATTTGTGTGTTACTTTATAGTTTATACATATTTTATTTGAATAATTATGTCTCATTTGTTGTAATTATTTGCTTACACATAAATTTTCTTTCTTTGAGATATATATAACACAATTTTTATCTAAATAGATTCCTAGAAATGGAAATATCTCTATATGAAGTATCTCTAAATTATTTTTCACATGGTTATTCCTTAATTAAAACAGATATTCAGGTCTGGCACAGTGGCTCATGCCTGCAATCCCAGAACTTTGGGAGGCCGAGGTAGGTGGATCACGAGGTCAGGAGTTCGAGACCAGCCTGACCAACATGGTGAAACCCCATCTCTACTAAAAATACAAAACTTTGCTGGGCGTAGTGGTGTGTACCTGTAATCCCAGCTATTCAGGAGGCTGAGGCAGGAGAATCACTTGAACCTGGGAGGCGGAGGTTACAGTGAGCTGAGATCATGCCACTGCATTCCAGCCTGGGCAACAGAGCAAGACTCCATCTCAAAAATAAAATAAAATAAAAAACAGGTATTCATTTATTGTTAAATGATTTTTTTATAAAGCACCATAACAAAGAATTTTTCCTGAATACTTACAGTTCCAGGGCGAGGATATGGAATTCTGCCCTGATAGGAAATCACCTGATGATTGGGCCCTTCTTTGTGGGCAAAAGGCCCATTAAACACAGTCTGTATATCAGATAAATGATACACACACACTGCTGATCCTTTGAAAACTGAGCTAAAAAAGAAAACAGAAAAAGGCATTTTCTCATTTTTAAAACTACAATACATTTTAAAAATATATGGTAAAACATGATAAAAAGAATATAATTCATCACAGAAAAGTTAAATGTTATTGTATACATGTGAAAAGTTAAAAATTTTTGAAAAAGATGATACATAAAGCATTCAACTATTCAATTCATCCACAGAGATAGTAGACAGTATGTTACGGTAAAGTCCTTTTCAATGTTTCCAAAATATAGGAAAACTTTAAAAAGTTTCTAACTAGTTTATCTTAGCAACAAGAAAGTGTACTGAAATTTTATTTAAAAATATGAATTTCAATTTCAAATCAATATCTATATGACCTATCACAATCTAACTCAAAGAAATAAATCTCATTAATAACTGAACACCACATCTTTTTGTATTATGATTATTTTAATATAAGAGTGTTCTCACATGGTATCTCAAATGTTAGTTGGAGAAGTCTATGTTGTATGGTTTATATACTTTTTCTGTGGGTCACAAAACAAAAAATAGGGGCCCAAAAAAGATTCATTAAACCATCTTTAGTCATTGACACATCATAAAATTTTTTGAATCCTTAGTAAGAAACATTTCCATTGCCCTATGGCAGGTTGCCTGAAATCAATATTTCTCTGACTCATATATTTATTTCAAATTAGACGTCTAATGAAAAAAGGTGCATTCCCATAAAAAACAAATAAGATACACTGTTAATTATTAGCATTAATAGAGAGAATGATGATTTTGGATTTTTTGATATTGAAGTTACTGGTATTCGGAAAAACAAAACTAGAAAAATAGTTTTAATGGAAACAATATTTTCTCAAGACTACTTAAAACAGGAGTTAAACACAACCTTAAAGACATCTTTTTAGACATCTTGTGGGGCAATTGCGAATATTTAAAAACAATACCCTTGTAAATTTATTTCACTTTGAATAGCTCATTGCAGTTTACAATTATAATACGTTTTTCTCACTTTAAAAAAAAAACAGCTACAGCCTTTAGATTTTTGTTTTGTAGTTGATTGTCTAATCAAAGGGACCCATTATCTTCTACATTGGCTGAGTACAGCTTAACTCTAAGGAATATGCCTAGTATAAAATGAATAAAGAAAAATATGTGCAGGAAAAGGCGAAAATATGATTTGTTATCTTGAAATGTTTACTTTAACCAGTTTGGGCATCCCAAAGCAGTGAGAAAACATTAAACTAATTTTCAAATATATAAAATAATGTCATACAGAATGAGAAAATTGGTTCAGTGTTTTGTTAGGTTATAAATAGTCATCACTTTACATCAGAAGTAAAAAGTATTTTTATAGAAATGCCTAATTGTTTCCAGATTTCCTAAGATATAATTGGTATACCAAAAAAATACAGTACATAATTAATATATACAATGTGGTAAGTTTGGACATATGCATACACTTGTGTTGCATAACTACAATCCAGGTGATAAACATTTATTCCCTCTGATAACAGCAACCAAAAAATGCCAAATGTTTTATTTGTTCATGATGCTCAAATTACTTTCTTTAAAAAACTTATATATTTTTTCCTACATTATATTTCATATTTTCATTTGTTTCATAAAAATATCATGCAATCATTACAAATACACTCTACAAAAGTATTTGAAAAGCATTAATTCACTCCAATATATTTTTGTAATCAGGAAAATGTAAATAAAATGGAAGGGTCGTATCCCAAATGCCATGTAAAATTAAAAGTTGAAGAGAAAAATGCTTTTTATAATAATTACTGTTACTCTATGAAGTTTACGTTTAACCCGTAAAATGTAACTGTTGAATAATTACCTTGATGCTGTAAAAACGCCATACACTAGTGTTGTTCTGGGGTTATCAGTTTCCAGCAGAAACACATCCTCTATTAAAAGGAAAATATCAGTCTTTTAAAGTTTCCAAATATTAACTTTATTGTTTTAAAAAATTTACCCTAAGAAAATAATTTCAACTATGAAAAGTACTTTGCAGAAAGACAGTCCTGTACCATGGTGATAATTTGGAAACCAGTAAAAGATAGAAACACTAAAATAATACAGATACTAATGGATTTTATGAAAATTTTATATCCTTGTGAAAACCATGCTAGTAAAATAATATTATGGGGAAAAATACAATAGCATATTATATGGACTACAACCATATTAACATAAAAATATCCATCAAAATACAAGAAAAAGATTAACAGTGAGTGTTCCAGGAGGCAAAGCTGTAGAAATTTTCTGGTTGCTTCTTTCTAAATATCCTTCAATGTTAATACATTCCTTTTTTAAAATTAAAAATTACAAATCTAAATTTCTTTTTGATCTAATGTTAGGAGTTGGAAGACAGAATAAAACTTTTTCATAGTGACTCATCTTACCATCAAATAGAAATTTTTGTGGCATATGGTCAAAATTGCTAGTGATACTTCTATTTAATGATAGCTCCTCTAACAACAAGACGTTTAAAATATATTAAGGCAAAGACAAAAGAATGCATAGTAAAGTGATAAATAACACAATATGAAAGTAGATTTCTGATAGAAAACTCTAATTAATAATAAATTGCCACAATTACATGAAAGGTCTAGATTAGTGACAATCTTGCTAACATAATTATTGCTGAGAAACACAAAGAAATACATATTTACTTTAAATTAACAATGAATTTAAATGACCTCATAAGCAATAAATATTTAATCACTCAAGCAATAAATTAATAACCACTAGTCCTTCAATATGTGAATAAAGGCTGACAATGTCTAGCTCTCCCTAAAGAAAAAGAAAGACTGAAACATAAAATACATTCACAAAGATATGGGGGGGATAGAATGAACAAGTAGGCTATTTCATAAAATGGTACTTAGAACTTTTCTCTAGAAAAGCTTATCTAGAAAAGTTTGTTCCATAATCAGCATAATGGTTTTTGAGCAGAACAATGATCTATTTCATGTTTATAACTATTAGAATCAGTAAAGTTTTCCGTATGGTAACAGATTTATTGCTTATATTATCACCAATCTCAGAATCTGAGAATGACCATTATTTTATATTTTAATGAATTAAGGTGAAAGAAAAGTCATTTATAAATGGCATTTAGTCAATATGATGTGCACTGGGATATTCAGATTAAAAAACAAAAACAGAAACCTGTTCCTTGGCAGAAGGGAATCAACTGTCAGTCCTTATTTGACCTGGAAAGTATAAGCCTCCTCCTGTCACATTGGGAATACTTAATCTCAGGGTCACCAAGCAGAGCTAAGAAGGAAACATGAGCCTCTAAATTTCTACACTGACACTTTTTTGCATCCAAACTCTATCCTGTCTGTTAGCTACAATAGTAAAAATATATAGCTAAATTTTTACACAAAATCAGAATATCACATACTCTAATATACATAAAAGAGTCATTTATAAAAACACAAACATATTATTACCTATATGCAAATTATTCAAGTTACACCCCAAACACACACACTCATTCATATATCATGGTGATTTCCATGAGCTAAATGTTTCAGCATTGCACTCATGACATAATAGATTAAAAAACACTTAAGAAAATTTATGACCAGTATGTAGATCATTAATTCAAATTAGCATATTATTTATGCTGAAAATATCTATGGAAAACACACACTCTTCTGAGACCTTATTTAAATATATAAACTTTATAAGCCTTCTTTCAGAAACATTTTTCAATCTCTATGTATGTACCTAATTCATCAAAGTGTGTTTCTGGGCCGTCTTCATCTGTTACCGAGCATACCAGCCTCGCCTTTAAGAAAGTGGTCCACCTGTTGACAAGGCTACGCAGTCCACCAGAGTCATTCTAAAACCATTTTGTAAACATAATTCAGATTGCTTAAGTAAATATTGAAGCACATTAAAAATTCAACTTGAATTCTAGTTGCTTGGAGAATGAAAATCTGAAGAATGGATATGTTAATCACTTCTGCACATCGATAGTCAAAGAGAAATATTTATGACTTATGGTATTTTATACAGTAGTTATACTATTATTCTCTTACAGCACGGTGTCAGTTGAAAATACATTTACTTGATAAACGGATGACATAAATATTTCTAATTTTAACAATGTATAATGGAAGTATTTATAAAATGCTATGGAATATAGATCATTTAATTTCCCTTTCATTGATAACTGTCTTCAATTTGAACATAAATTATTATGCCCAGTGAGTCTTGCAGATTGTAGTCAGGAGAGTGGCTCTCTTTACACCAAATGGTCCCCAACAGTTTTATATTCACTCCTTTATTTACCCAAATTATCACATAATTTTCAGTATTTCTAATCTGATACCTTATTATACATTATTTATCTGGCCAGCACAGGGGAAATGGCATTTGGATCATTCACAAATAGTCTCTGTTGAAGACATTTTTTTTCTTTGTCTCCAAAGGCCTTTTACCCTTTCTGCTGACTTTGCTATCTTGTTCCAAATGACTGAGAAACAGTTGAGCTCCATGATCAGTGGAATATTATAATACATAAATAAAAACTATTTTAAATACTAAGCACAAATATTTTTTCACAAAGGATGATAATCATAAATAAGCCAGGACAAGTCTGTAAAACTCTATTATAGAGAGGACATCACAAATTTTCTTGCGTTATATATACTTACTGTTTCTACGCAACAACATTTTGGTTGCTGTTTTTAATTAGAATTTTATTTTATTAAAGCTTTCCTTAATTTTCACTATTTATAAATGGTTCCTTAATGATCATCTTTAACTGAGATATTTGCTGTATTTTATTCACAAAAATCAATTTCTTTGG
The DNA here is from genome assembly GCA_036589455.1 of Ateles fusciceps. Classification (NCBI taxonomy): domain Eukaryota; kingdom Metazoa; phylum Chordata; class Mammalia; order Primates; family Atelidae; genus Ateles; species Ateles fusciceps. The sequence continues at coordinate 5,612,481 of JAZHEH010003404.1, read as the reverse complement.
TCATATACAATTTAGCCATTTTCATACCAATGCATTAAATGGATATGCAAAAATTTGTCACAAGTGTTTATCTGTTTAAGAACAGAACCAAAAATAATTTCTTAAGATTTTTACAAAAATAGGGTACGTTTATCTCATATAACTTATTCTCAGTTAGAATTTGGGTTAGGGTTATAAACACTATATTCAGTATGTAATAATGATGATGAATAAATGTTATATTAAATGTTTCCCTGAATATTTCATTTATTTGTAACAATTGATAATAAAAGCATGGAGATAAACCATAATTTGAATGTCTTGGTCTTTCTTCAAATCAGAACAGCATTAATACTTACAGGACATATTCGAGCAATCATGGAATGAATCTCTCTTGTGATCCTGTTACCGTCAGTCAGTTTTTCTTTGAAGAAAAAGAATATCTTAGCATCATTTGGATCAGTACCATCTGGGATGACATGAGCATCTATAAACACAGGTTCTAGAAAAAAATATAAAAGACTCTATATTTACTCACGATGAAAATCCATCTTCTATTCATCCAAATAGACCACAGGCACATGCCTTTCCCATCTTCGGCAGAAAAAAACAATTTAAGGCAACATTTCTAAAAGCAGTAATTGCATTCACTCACCATACCACATTTGGAATGTCAAGTACCACAAACTATAGCTATAATATGAGAAACTACTTTTTTTTAATCTGCAATACATTCTGGAAGCGCAGGAAATGTAAAAATTCTTTGTGCACCAATGAGTCTAAAAAAATTGAAAAACTTTTCTAACAGTTATTTCCCAAGGAATCTGATGGCTGTTTTATTGAAAAAAATATTTATTTTTCAGTGTGTTTTTCAATCTAGTGCATATAAACTCCAGTTCACTGAAGCAGAATGAAGAGCTGGAAGTCCAAGATCTAAAAAACATATTTTTTCTTAAATTGTAACATATGAAATGAAGGAGAAACTTTCCAAGGAGAAATAGTGTCATCAGTCATTTGGAGACATACAGGGTTTCCTTATTTCAAGAACAAAACAACTTTTAGAATACTCTATTTCCAGATGTATTCATGGAATAATCTGAAGAAGTAAATGAACAATCAAATGCTTTCTTGTGCTGGCCTATCAGGGAAATAGAACGCTTCACTGTGGTGATTTATGCTTAACTGTGCAATGTTAAGTGAACTGCCACATTTAGGGTCAGCTAAAAATTTTCTCTAGGGTGAAATGACAAGATTCTTGGCTTTTTTTAAATTCCTCTAAACAACAGCATTTGATTGAAATAATATAGTAAAATCAAATGAGCACATTTTTTGATGTGAATTCCATATGATGCCCAGAACTGGAGGCAACTGAATATGGATAATCATAAATTTACAATTCCTGTGATTTCTATTGAATATTAGCCTATTTATGAAAAAACACATACCAGTTTTATAATTTTAGAAACTAAGTTTAAAACAAAAAAGAGGAGACCCTGACTATACCCTATTCGTTGCATCTCAATGTCAGACACTTGGGATAATTTTTAGATTTGTCATTGTTAAAATATACAAGAAGATTAAATAAAGTAAAAAGCGGATTTAATTGTAATATGTTAGAATTAAACAACCAGAGAAGACGCTTAGGTACTGAAATATATGATAAATTACCACTGTCACTTTTATTTATTCATATTCATATGATAATTGTAGGATGATTAACAGAAATAAAGATCTGGAATATGGACTATGAGCTATTTATTTATTTATTTTCTCCAAATATTTTAAATCATACAGTACAGAATTATCATTATTCATGTCATAGCCTTAGTTTTTAACCATTTTCCCTAGTCGTTATGATGGAATTAAATAAGTTAGTTTAAAGCATGATAGCAAAAAATAAATGCATCAAATGCTTTCTTACCACTTAGCCATTTGGAATTGTATTGATCAGTTCTGACTGGATTCCTCTTGGTTAAACTTCGAAAAATAGCAGAATCCGTCCCCATGAAATCTATATACACTGCAGAGAAAAGCTCCTCATCTATGAAAAAGAAAATGTTAATAGAAATGTAAACTTTTAAAGCTATTTTGAAATTCTAGGTGAGCTTATTTATTAGGAGATCACCACAGGTATTACAGTGTTATGGTAATTGGTTATAACCAAACATTAATTGGTTTGCATTGTCCAGCAAATCAATATATTCTAATCTTTCATCATTGTTACCTGAATAATTACTATATTTTTAAAAAATCAAACCTCTAAACAACTTTATTCTATGTAAAAGTGAAAGTTCCTCTACCTATACTTATACTATGTAGTATTTTTTTTTTTTTTTTTTTTTTTGAGACAGAGTCTTGCTCTGTTGCCCAGGCTTCAGTGCAGTGGTGCGATCTTGGCTCAGTGCAACCTCCACCTCCTGGGGTCAAGCAGTTCTCTGGCTCAGACTCCTGAGTAGCTGGGATTACAGGTGTCTGCCACCATGCCCAGCTAATTTTTGTATTTTTTAGTAGAGATGGGGTTTCACCATCTTGTCCAGGCTGGTCTTGAACTCCTGACCTCATGATCCACCCACCTTGGCTTCCCAAAGTGCTGGGATTACAGGTGTGAGCCACCACACCCAGCCACTATATAGTAATTTTTATATAGAGTCTATTAGAAATGGTAGATGAATGATAGATAACAAAATAGCTTAATTATTTACCTGTAATAAATTTAAAAGAAAACACTATAAGAGTCAGAAAACATGGTTTCTATTGGTAATCCCTAACAAATTGGGAATTAGTGCTAAGTTTGAACATTCTGAGTCTCAACCTTCTAATCTATAATGTATGGGAATTAGAGTATGATCTTAAAAGTTCTTAACACATATTAAAATTTCTGTGATCTTCCTAAACGGACTGAATATAATAGTTTTAAAAATTATTATTATGACAAGGAGGCCACATTATAATTGTCAAAATAGTATCAGTGATTAAAAAATTTAATTGCTAAAAGTATATATTTTGATCTTTACTGCTAGAAGGTTCCCAGTAAGGTAAACAAAGTGCTACTTTTTCTATTGCAACTCAGCCATAAAAATAGAATACAATGGTAGAAAGAAAAAGATATTTAAAATTAAATAAATTATCACTATTAACAGAATCAGATGTATTAATCTATACATAATATTCAACATTTAGCTTATCGCTTGAAGATCCATATTACTTTTCATCTAGTAAGGAACAGTAAGCATTGAATTGGTAACAACGTGACCCCTGGGTATAAAACAGTAGCTTAATATCTATTTTAAAAAGAATGAAATTTATCATCCTGGCCCACTGAACTGTCATGCAGTTGCGTTTCTTGACTGTTGCTCTAGGATTACTCCCTGGGCTACCTTCAGACTGTGGTCATTTTGGCAGGATTGAAACATTTCAAAGCACTCTAAACTCACTGTTTAGTAATAAGCAATACAAGTCGGCCCAGCATAGAATGGAGAATGGAATGTATCTAACATGTGCTCGCCAGATTACGAACTGGACCCCTACCAGTTAGCAAGCTGGCAGGCATTTTGTTGCTCAGCTCTCCTTCCTAGTAGGGATTCTAGGCCCATGGAAATAGATTATAGGGAGATAACAAAAATGTGCATAAAGGCTTTTTTTTTTTTTTAACTATTTTAGCTTCTTTAAAATTCTCAGAACATTTGTGAGGCTTATATATACACACATATGGCTATTAAATTGTGATAACTTCGCAAATAGTTATTTCACACTTTTGTTATATCCCATTAACCATAAAACTGTGGATTATACATTCCTGCTGTTCAACAGATTGATTAGTGGAATTTACAAAAGTTGATATCATAGAATCAGAGAGTAGAAGGGTAATTATCAGGGACTGGAACGTAGAGCGAGGGGGACAAAAAGAAGTGTTTATCAAAGGGTACAAAGTTGTCAGCTAGACTGTACAGTGACCATGGTGACAGTAAATAAAATTTATTGGATATTTCAAAACTGCTTAAAAATAGATTTTAACATTATCACCACAAAAAAATAAGTTGGTGAGGTAACAGATATGTCAATTGGCTTGACTGAATTTTTCCTTAATGTATACATAGATCAAAACACCACAGTTTCCTATAAATACACAAAATTATTGTCAACTAAAACAAATAAAAAATAATGAAAGAAGGTAAAGAAAAAAGTACTAAAACATGAGAAAAAGTGGGTATACTTAACACTACAAACACAGTTACAGAAAACACTGAAAATGACTTTATGATAATACATAACTATAAGTATACATATATACAGTTTTAAAAAATGGCTTGCTCTAGGTATGACAAAACTGTCATTTATGGATGAAAAGTTACATGCTTATCATTAATCACAAATATTTTTACGAATGAGAATTGAATTCTCTATTTTTCAGCTCACAACTTTCTTCCTATTATTTTACTCACATACTATCGTCTATACAACCATCAAGAACAGGCACACCATGTCATGCTAACTTTCCATGTTATTTTATGTTTAATCCATTATCTACTTACTGATCATAACAGACACTGTGTTCACATTGGGGCTGAAAGAGCAGCGTCCTTTTCCAGATTCATACTTGGAGTCCATCATGAAAACTTGGTCCTTTATTATGGATAAAATTTAAAATGTGGCAATGATCACTTATTTAGTCAAGACAATTGTCATTAGTAAAACAAAGCATAGTTAAAATTAATATGCTTTCCAGTTGGTTGCTTATGCCTTCCAATTTACTGTATTAAGATTTACTCAAACTATGAGAATAATCCATCTGTAATTACAACCTAACCTCAGCAGGGCTAGCTCTCATTTTATTACACTCCCCCACAGAGCTGATCCAAGAAGTCATTCTCCTCAAATCAACATCAGCAAAAATCACTTGAAAATCAAGTATTATTATAAACCTCAACTAGATGTGTTGAACATCAGCCAAAAGAAGAAACTGTCCACAGAGGAACAATCTATGTAAGGACTATAATATTTTCAAAATAATTAATATATTTTTTAAATAGAATTTTACATTACTATTTAATTTCATCATGTAAAGCATTATACAAAATTCAACAAAATAATTCATAATTCAGATGTAACATGTGCCATTTACTCATGAATTTATTTAATGAAAATTTACTGAGCATCTACCATGTACCAGAAACTGACTAAACACTGGGGATATTGTAAACAAAATACATGAAAATCTTTGTCCTCAAGTAATTTATAATCTAGTGAGAAAGAGAATAAATAATTAAAATATGGAGTATGTTAGATGGTGCTTGTTACTGAGCAGAAAAGTTAAGCAGGAAAAGGGAATAGAGAAGAATATAGATTGGGGGCAATAGATTCAACGGTTTTAGCCTCACCAAGATGGAACATATTGTCAGTATAAATATGTACCTTTTTCTTATGTAAAGTTAATAGAAGTCTCTTCCTAAAATTCAAGGTAAAAAAATGACCATTTTAATAGGTCAAATAAGATGATAAAAAAGCTTAATTGTCAAGTTAAGGTTTTTGAAATTTATCCTGAAAGAACTATGAACTCAATAATATTTTTGAGTGTGGAAATGGAAAGATCAAAACCCTGCTCTAGGAAGCTGGACTGTATTGTGAACTTCAGGAAGATTGGGAATGAAATGGATAAAACTGGGCACTGAATTCAGGAAAATGGGTTAGTTTCCTATTACAAGAGTCCAGGAATTAGGTAATAATAATCTGACTTGGCATTTTCAGGGGTCAAGCTAAGAGCAGTAGAGATGTAAGAAAATTTACATAGTGGCAGTCAACAGAGCTTGGCAATCAATTATAATTTGGTGGTTCTAATTTTATTGTACTTGTCCTTTTCACATTGTCTCCATACCCTGAAAGAATGCATCTATTACATTCTCCATACATGCCTCCAAACTACTGTTTTGTAAAGGATAACCTAAAAAGGTAAATCCAAATAAACTATAGATTTGTGATCATCAATCACAAGCATTTCTAATTGATCATATTCAGGAAAACAAAGATGATTCTGAAGTTCTGACTCCTTGAAAAAACAAAGGTAGTACAAATTTGTTGTACTGAGTTTCTGCCCTACTGCAGGACCTCCCTAAATATAATAGAGAATAATAGAGTTTAAAAAGAATCATAGTCTTCTAGCCTAAAAAGGTTCTTTTTGAGCCTCCTAAGATCTTTGTCAATGAAGTCACTCTGCAGGCAATGAAAAAATATGACTTGTCCAGAAGACCATGTAGCTAAAGGGTGATAGAGCACAATTTGAATTCAGTCTCCTGAGTCCTAGTGATTCTGATTTCCAAAAGGTCTTCATTTATTTAACGAATAAACTAAATAAATAATTCTAAACCAGAAGAAAAACAAAACAAAATTAGTAAGCCTTGTTGCGGTTCTAGAGCTGGAGACTGATTTGACCAAATAAGTGAGAGTTCCTGTTGCAGGAACTGATGACTTTGTTTAGGTACCATTTGCTCTCAACTGACCTACTCCTATCCACCTTGCACAGCACTCTCATACTCACACAGTCATAATCTAGATCTTGTCATCACCAAAAGCAGATGTGGTCTACCCTAATAATAACTATCTCGAGCACCCTGAAATAATTCTTCAAACTTGTCTCCTAAGAACTCTTCTCTACTTCTCCCCCAGTTTATTAGGCATTTCTCTTTTTGACTTTATTAACAAGTTAGATTCCATGTATTTTTGTTTGTTTGCTTTTTTTTTTTTTTTGAGATGGAGTTTCACTCTTGTTACCCAGGCTGGAGTGCAGTGGCGTGATCTTGGCTCACCACAACCTCCACCTCCTAAGCTCAAGCAATTGTCCTGCCTCAGCCTCCGAGTTCTAGCTCGATCACCTGGGCTGAAGTGCAGTGGTGTGATCTTGGCTTACAGCAACCTCTGCATCCCAGGTTCAAGCGATTCTCATGCCTCAGCCTATGGAGTAGCTAGGACTACAGGGAAGTACCACCATGCCTGTTAATTTTTTGTATTTTATTTATATAGACAGGGATTTGCCATGTTGCCCATGCTGGTCTCAAACTCCTGGGCTCAAGTGATTTGCCTGCCTTGGCCTCCCAAAGTGCTGGAATTACAGGCATGAGCCACTGTGCCCAGCCGGATTCCATGTTTTTTAATTTCTATAAATTTTTGACACAATATTCAATTCCTTGAATCTATGATTTTTTCATTGTATCCATACACTAAAAGGATACATCTATCTACTTTCTCCATACCTGCCTCCAAACTATTAAACATTTTATAGAAGGTAACCTAAAAAGGTAAATTCAATACACTATAGATCTGTGATCACCAACCACCAGTGGATCCCCTACAATGTACAGTGGCCTTTCAAAGATTCTCTTATCACAACTGGTTCTGTCATCAAAAATTTTAAGCCTTTGCAATTATAGTCAAATTGTGATTTTTCTTATTTCCTAACTTATTCTCAAGTCATATTATTGCCAAACACTTTGCAGAGAAAGCAAAGCCCTTAAATGACATATCTTTAACTCCTCACTGCTAAACATGCAAATGTCATATAATATTAATGTAGTATTATATTGATATATACACTAATACATGAGACTAACTAGTTCTTTTACTTTGAGGCCAATTTTTCAGTGCTTTGCATTTCATCTTATCTGGTCTTTTTAGGCACCTTACATTTCCATTATTCCTTCTGTTTCTTTGATACATACTTTCATATTAATTGAAGCCTTTATGCCATTATTTAAACAACTCCTTCACCTCCCATGTATCACTCTCCTTATAAACCACATTTCTCAGAGAATTACATACATACTCATCACCATTTTCTGACTTGCCCTTTTATTTTCAATTCACTTTAATTCAGCATCTAACATCAATTATTCCATTGAAATTCTTATTGATAAGATATTTAATGACAATCATAGTACACAAGTCAGTGCTTATCTTTTAGATGTCACCTTACTTGGATTCTCAATGGCACTCAAGATTGTTGAAAACTTCTATCTTTTTACAATGACTTATTGTTATTTCCCAGAACCAACATAGTCTTTCTTCCCCCTACCCCTCCTTTCTCTGTCTCTTCCTTTTAAGACTTGTTTGCAAGTTCATTTTCCTCCAATTGGCCATTAAAGTTAGGACATCCTCAGGTCACAATCATAGTCATTCTTTTCTTTTTCCTCTATACTTTCACTCTTTCTCTGCATAATTAAATCCACCCTTTCCTTGGGCTTCAGTTACTCTTATAAAACAATGGATCACACATGTATATACTCAGCCTTATACTTAACTGCCTACTTGATATCACCAGTTGGATCTTCAATGGCATCTCTCATTCAACAGACCAAACTCAGGCTTATAATCTTTACCCTATATATTGTCTCTTCATTCTCATCTCAGTTCATGGCAACTATATAATTAAAGAGGCCGAAAATGACAAATGAACAAGAAAAGTGTCAACATTTATATCATTTTCTTTTCCATAACCAAATCTATCAACATCATCTAGACTACTTTATACTTTATGCCATTTTATACTCGATCACCATTGCTGCCACCTGAGAACGACAATCTCTTTTGTGGTCTTCTATGTCAACTCTCAAACTAAGCTCCTACAACTTTTCCATCCCCTCTACTTATGCTGCAAATCATTTGTTACCTAACACACAAGTGACAGCACAATTCTGTTCATGCCATTTTCTGCTGAAGATTTTTCCAATTTACTTCTCTGTTGATATATCAGAAAGACCATGATCTTCAAAATTGACCACGATCCTACAAGCTTCAACATGATTTTGATTCTGCTTTTATTCTCATTAAATGAATATTTCTGAATTGAACAACGAGAGAAAATAATAGAGAGTAGGTGGTGAAAAATGAAAAAGAAGGCATAGCAAAGTGTCCTATGGGCAAAGATGTCAGTAAAGGCAGTGAAAAATACAGGGCATGAATGGCAGGGTTAATGTCATAGATCGTTAGAGGAGCAGATATACGGCTTGAGGGAGTCAACTTGGTCCCTGAGAAATCTGTCATTAATCAAACAGTTTTAGTTAATGTGTAGGTGTGGAAGATTAGAAAGGATGAATAAAGACGTAAGAGAACAGGAGCACGAAAGCTGGAAATTCAGCCTCCTACTCTGAGAAGCTTAGTAATGAAGTAAAAGAGAGAGAAAGGAGAAAGGTAGAAAAAGAAGTCACAGAACCAAAATAAGGATTTTAAGGAAAAGAAACCCAATCCTTTCTTTAAATGAGAAAATAATGTAAATGTAAAAAAAAGGGAATAAAAATATAAAACAGAGTGATGAAGGTTATTTGTCAAAGAACTTAATATGGAAAAGGCATGATTTTTCTTCTGAACAGAAAAAATGCTACAAAAAGATATGGAAACAAACTAGATTGGTGGCAAATTTCATTCAAAAAGCACAGAGGGTAATTTGGTTACCTATAACATCCTTGGTCACCTGTGATAGTCTTGGTCAGTCAAAGGTAAAGTTATCTGCTTGATGAGGGGCAGGGGCAGGGGAGCTTAATTGGTATTCAGTTGTTGAAACAGATGTTATGGAAACATCTGATGAAATCAATCATAGATAAGATACGGTAATATTCCAAGAATTTCCTGCAAAATTAACCAGTCACTGTTTTTGCTTGATGTTTTATTCATTCATTTAAAGTCATGATTCACTTATATTGCTTTATCTTTTTCCAGGAACAGAAGACCAGACATAAAGACAGTAGATATAGAAGAACCATGGTTAGGTCTTTGTGTAGCAAGGATTTATGTGGGTACTGTTGAAAAGCTCTTTAGGTGGGTACCGTCGAAATCTCGGAAAGCTCTGAATCAGTCTCACAAATAATAGAAGAGAAATAGGGTTTAACAAAAGCATATGATGCTTCAAACATGAAGTAGGCTCATTAAATATTCCCTTAGAACCAATGAATATCTATGAAGACAGACCAATGAAAGATGGTAGGTAGTGTCTTAGATATAAAACCAAATAATTAAAATAACACTACCAACCTATCATGGCTCAATTCAAATTAGGTTTGATTCAGTGGAAAATATTATCTTATTATGAACACATGAGGGTCAGCAGTAAGTATTACTCTTGGTGATTACAAAATACGATGCTGGTGATAAAGAAGAATTCTCTCAAAATAAAACTTTCTGCATCACGTGGTCATTTTATACTAGGGGATCTTTTATCCTAAACTAAAAGAAAATAAATGTATTATAGGTTTGACTAAACTGTGTAGTTCTATAGTTACAATATGGCTTTTATACAACAAATGTATAAAAGTGATGTTATGGTGAAACTGTCTGACTAGAGTTAACTATCAAAGACTACATTTTATAAAGCTTAGAAATCATAACCCTGTTCATACCTAAACTGGCTGGTAAGATGTTCACGTATTATTTCAGAGAGTAATTAATGAAAGTGCTTCTCCTTTGAAAAATATCTTTTGAAGTGAGACTAAAGTAGTTCATATTTAGCAAAGTGGTTAAAATGTATTCTATGCTGGCTTTCCAAAGATTATTTTTTGGACAGAATTTCCAATTAAGCCTTCAAGTGCATAGTGGGCAATTCGTACATGGGAAAATAATTTTATCTGAAATCTGTGCTCTGAAAATGGCTATGCTATTGTTGGCCTGTACAGTGACTGCACAGACTTCAGGAAAGTGTCTGACAGATCGCAGACGTCTGAGGCAGTAGTTTATTTAATCAATTGATCACAGGCATGTGGTTTTAATGACAAGCTCAATGCAGCCAACTGTATTCTTCCAAAAAGCATAACTTTACTTTTCCTTTAAGAATTGTAATATTTCATAGCCTCTTGAACCACATTTTAAAAAGTCTCATTTTGGGGTCAAATTACAATTACTCAGTTTTTTTAAAATGACTTTTTATTCATTAAAAGATACATATGTATAAATTACATGTCTGAAAATCAACTTTAAAAAGAATCATTGTTCAGTCATATTAGTACTAAAATAGATTAATCCTTGCTAAAGGAAAGAAAGTTTATATCGGTAGCCATATTTATTTTTTTTCAAAATTCTAATCTCTAAAATTAAATTATTATTTAAAAACTGGACTTCGGGCCGGGCGCGGTGGCTCACACCTATAATCCCAGCACTTTGGGAGGCCGAGGCGGGTGGATCACGAGGTCAAGAGATCGAGACCATCCTGGTCAACATGGTGAAACCCCGTCTCTACTAAAAAATACAAAAATTAGCTGGGCATGGTGGTGCGCGCCTGTAGTCCCAGCTACTCGGGAGGCTGAGGCAGGAGAATTGCTTGAACCCAGGAGGCGGAGGTTGCGGTGAGCCGAGATCGCACCATTGCACTCCAGCCTGGGTAACAAGAGTGAAACTCTGTCTCAAAAAAAAAAAAAAAAAAAAAAAAAACCCAAAAAACTGGACTTTCTAGATTGTAGTTGCATAATAAAGTCAAACCAAGTTTGAAGATTCAGCTTTTGAAATAATTATGTTAAGTAAGACAGCATGTTTGACTAAAAGAATGTGTAGAAACTCTCTCAGTATAATGCACTTTCCTTATTCAACAGCTGTGGACTGGGATAACAAAGACAGTCTTAAATAGCACAGGTGAAGTTCAACAGTCTCATATTTGACTATACATTCCCTATCTATTTCACTAATTTTTAGCAAACATCATATTGTAATACCCCATATCATTTTAACTAATGTAAGAAACAGGCTAGAATAGCCTGATGTAGGATGATATTGGTCTAAGATAACAGTATGATTTGTTAATGACATAAAGTTCTCTTCAGCAGACATTTGGCATCATGCTTTATGTATCTTTTACAGATACATACTTATAAAGTTTTACTGAATTTGAAAGACAAATAAGAAATTACTTAGACTATATTTGAGAAGGTAAGTTTATGCTACAATATTTCTATAATTTGGAGCAAATATTATCACTGTATTACATACAAGTAATTTTGAAATTACAACATTTTCTTTAACTTTTATAGCTTAAAAAAATAGATACACTAACAATATATGCATATGCATTAAAAATATATATAGTTGCCTCCAACTAAAAGTATATATATATATATATATATATATATATATATATATAAAATACACATAATAATATATACAGTTTTAGCTGAAGGCAGAAGGTGATACTTTAAGTAACTTGGCAGACAGAAACAATGTAATATGCTTTGTATTTAAAGGGCAAGAAAATATTTTATGAATGCCGATATTTTCAAGTTTTTATTCTAAAATACAGTTTCAAAAATCCTTGACACTAATATAAAAACTAAGAATGTTAAATAGTTAAACTTACCTCTCGATCTCCTCCCTCTGTTCACGTAAGTACAGATGGGACTGTAGGCACCACTCCCACAGACATACAAATGTGTGCGATTGAAAACCTGAACTACACGGACAAAGTTCCGACAGCCATGCTAAAAGAATCAGTAAATAAGCAGTCAGTAACTCAATGACTTTCACTGTTATTTCGGTTAGCTATGTTAACCTGTGATTTTGTATGATAGGTAACAATGAGGTGACATAAACTTTTGATGTATTACCCCATGGGTGTCTAATCTTTTGGCTTCCCTAGGCCACATTGGAAAAAGAATTGTCTTGGGCCACACATAAAATTCACTAACAATAACTGATGAGCTTAAAAAAAAAAAAAAAAAACTCATAATGTTTTAAGAAACTTTATACATTTGTGTTCCACATTCAATGCTGTCCTGGGTTGCATGGTTGGACAAGCTTGTATTAGGCCATATCTTTGGGGAACTATTAATATATTTGTACCTCTTGGCCAGGTGAGGTGGCTCACACCTGTAATCCCAGCACTTTGGGAGGCCAAGGCAGGTAGATTATGTCAAGAGATCGAGACCATCTTGGCCAACATGGTGAAATCCTGTCTGTACTAAGAGCACACACATATATATTTGCAGCTCTTAAAGGTAATTTGAGAATACTTACCTATTTTGTAGAAGTACCAAATTGCATATTAAGATTTGGTGCAAATGAAGACAAACAGTGACTCAGGAATAGTCACAATATTATTACAGAAACAGTCACTCAACAAGTATTTACTGATTACCTACTATTTGCCAGGGTATAGTCAAATTCTCTAGGCATCCTTAGTGAGAAAAACATAAAAATCTCTACCCTTGTAGAATGAAATTGAACAAAGTTATCATAAATGCCACGCTTTTTCTATTTCTATTAAATCCAGACTAATTCTAATACTTCATTTCAAAATTCTCTCAAATTTATACATGTCAATGCAAATATTATTTGGCAATACTTTGCTATACATTTTCCTTTCTGTTCTATTTTTTATTGTTAAAAGATATGTTCGCAGAAATATTAAAACAACAACGTGGCTTATTCCACTAATTTATTTCAAGAGAAATGTAGTCCACCTCAGATAGTAAGTAAAATGCTCTCTCTCATATCCCATTAATGTAATATTACAACACTGTGTAAATTTTTATGTTCTGAAACTTTATAAACCTATTCTTTACGGGAGAAAGTTTACAAATTGAGACATACAAGTTTTTTCTCAAGTTTTCCTTAAAACATTAAACACACACACACATTACACAAACACCATATTACCATTAGTACACAATGGCAAACACTATTCACCTTAAGATCTGGCAAATAAAACTAATCCCCAACAAAAATGCCAACATAATGATTGCTTTCTATGAGGAATGACATGATCATTCTCTCTGCCCTGAATCCCCTAAAATACTCCCTTCTTCTCTCCTAGGAACTCCTCCTCACTTGCTCCCCAGTTCCAGTAAAAGCAAGGCTGTCATTTATTCACTCAATGAAACAAAATAATTCCTGTAATTCTAAATTGACTGTGACCTTGCAGGAACACAGAAACACGGTCAGCACTGGATGCAGATCTTTGTGACCAAATTAACCACTGAATATTCCACAGTTACTAGGTTCACCATCCTTTGCTGACTATAATTCAATGAAGCCTGAGATTGAATGACTTCATGAAGTCATTTTTCTCTCAAAGAACATTAATAAAATGATTGTATAATTAGAGACAGTATTTATATTAAAAAACTACCAAGAAATACATCAAAAGTTAACAGTAATTTTCTCCTGGGTGGTCAGAAAATATATGTTGCTTTTCCCCCTGCTAGGTACCATGTATGCTTCTAAGTTTTTATAAAGCATATCTATTATTTACATTATTGAAAAACTGAAACAAAGTGTTGCTAGAATAGAAGTTAAAGTCAACATTATTTTACATTTCGCATCATTTTCTCCTCTTATATTGATTATTACTTGCCAGCAAATATATACTTATTTTATTATGCAGTAATTTTATACAGCTGTTTCTGTGATAGATTTTATTATCAAATAATCAATCATTAACTCTGTAGTCAAAGAAATTAATCCTTATAGACCAGACCATACACTTTATTTTTATTTTAAGACATTAAGGATTTTTGTTAAACACACAGTGTCACTGGATCTTGATACCTGTTTATACAGGTACCTGGAAATTGGATTACATAACTACAGATGATAGCACATTTCAGAAGAAAAAGCACGGATGAAATATGGTGTGTATATAATATGTCTACGTAAAGGGAATCTATTAGCAATGAGACACATGCATATTTTTTTCACTTTCAAGTTTAGTCATTCTAGGATTCTGTATACAACATTTCCCCATAAGACACAAATTCAATCCAATTCCTTTAATAATAAATTATGTCTCTATCATCTTGGGTCTTATGGATGCCAATGTACTTTCATGAATTACTGGTATCGGTAAAATGAAAGAAGTCAGTAATGTCTGTTATATTTCAAATGCCAACTATACTCATTTCATATATCTATCTATCTATCTGTTTATTATGACTAATATTTACAGTTTATTACATGCTAGACTGTGGAATATTGATATTGTACGTTTTATTTATTTTTACCTCCAGAAAGTTTGATTTTTACCTTTATAGCTGACATTTGTACTTTCTGTATGCTACTAGGCATTTTACACATATTCATTCAGTTTTTTTTACCATAACTCAGTCTCTTTTAGAAAAACAAGCTTTAAAGCTTTTTAAAAAATAACCTGTCTGAGATCATATAGGTAGTAAGTAAAGCAGATTTACAAACACATATGTATATGTCTCTAACATTGAATCCTGTACTTTAACTGCTTTATAATTTGTCATTAGATGAGAAGTTCACAGATGTTTTGATAAGTTAAGACTGATATAACTTTTTAGTTTTTATAACACTTGTTAATATTCACAGAGCTCTTAATCCTTCAATGTAGATTGTTTTAATTCTCATAACAATACAAACCTGACAAAAACAAGCAATGGGGGAAAGGAGTCCCTGTTTAATAAATGGTGTTGGGAAAACTGGCTAGCCATGTGCAGAAAGCAGAAACTGGACGCCTTCCTGACACCTTACACTAAAATTAACTCCAGATGGATTAAAGACTTAAACATAAGACCTAACACCATAAAAACCTTAGAAGAAAATATAGGCAAAACCATTCAAGACATAGGTGTAGGCAAGGACTTCATGACCAAAACACCAAAAGCATTGGCAACAAAAGCCAAAATAGACAAATGGGACCTAATCAAACTCCACAGCTTCTGCACAGCAAAAGAAACAGCCATTAGAGTGAATCGGCAACCAACAGAATGGGAAAAAAATGTTTGCAGTCTACCCATCTGACAAAGGGCTCATAACCAGAATGTACAAAGAACTAAAACAGATTTACAAGAAAAAAACAAACAAGCCCATTCAAAAGTGGGCAAAGGATATGAACAGACACTTTATAAAAGAAGACATATATGAGGTCAACAAACATGAAAAAATGCTCATCATCACTGGTCATTAGAGAAATGCAAATCAAAACTACATTGAGATACCATCTCACGCCAGTTAGAATGGTGATCATTAAAAAATCTGGAGACAACAGATGCTGGAGAGGATGTGGAGAAATGGAACACTTTTACACTGTTGGTGGGAGTGTAAATTAGTTCAACCATTGTGGAAGACAGTGTGGCGATTCCTCAAGGACCTAGAAACAGAAATTCCATTTGACCCAGCAATCCCATTACTGGGTATATATCCAAAGGATTATAAATCATCCTACTATAAGGACACATGCACACGAATGTTCATTGCAGCACAGTTTACAATAGCAAAGACCTGGAACCAACCCAAATGCCCATCGATGATCGATTGGACAGGGAAAATGTGGCACATAAACACCATGGAATATTATGCAGCCATCAAAAACGATGAGTTCGTGTCCTTTGTAGGGACATGGATGAACCTGGAAACCATCATTCTCAGCAAACTGACACAAGAACAGAAAATCAAACACTGCATGTTCTCTCTCATAGGCGGGTGTTGAACAATGAGAACACAGGGACACAGGGAGGGGGAGCACCACACACTGGGGTCTGTCAAGGGGAAATAGGGGAGGGACAGTGGCGGGTGGGGAGTTGGGGAGAGACAGCATGGGGAGAATGCCAGATATAGGTGATGGGGAGGAAGGCAGCAAATCACACTGCCATGTGTGTACCTATGCAACAATCTTGCATGTTCTTCACATGTACCCCAAAACCTAAAATGCAATAAAAAAATAAAATAAAATAAACACCAATTTACTAATACTCCATTTTAGTGATGAGAAAATTGAGTCCCAGAGAGGTTAAATAAAGAGGTCTAGTTTTAATAAGTAGCTAAACTGGGTCTTAAACCACATCCACTCTCCACTATGCAGCTTTTCTATAGGATTCTGATTAGCAGTGAACAGATTTCAATACTACCTGATGCTCAGTGTGCTCCCTACCTCTCCCCCACACACAAGACCACAAAAGGAAAAACAATTCAGTTGAGTTAATTATTGAAAATGATTATCTAGATCCTTTCCAATTCCATTGTGCTGCCTTCGTTTCTGACCTTGACTACTGTAATAGTGTCAATTCCATCCTGTAAATATTTGCTGAAGTCATTCCATGCAAAGCACTGTATATGGTACTAGCAACATTGAAATGAATAGCCTCAATCAATGCCTGCTTTTAAGGAAAGGAGAGCATAATACATCAGGCTGTGGTAGATACTGCACCAGGGCTGTATTTTTTTTAATCTGCTGTAGAAGGGAAAAAAAGACAGTAAGTAATGCTGATCTAGCGGTAAAGGTTGGAGTAGAGGTGACATTTGAGCTGAGTCTTGCAGAATAATTTAGAGATTTTCACAGGCAAAAGCATAAAGAAAGAACATTTCAACAAAAAAGGGCATGAACAATAATCAGAGACATGAGAGTGCAGGATTTACTTGGGGACTAGTGCCTAGAAGGGTCTGAGGGTAACTGTGTGATAAAATCAGAGAGGCAAATAGAGTTGGTCTGCCATCTTGCCATAGTCTTAAGATAGGCAAGAAAGAGTATTGCAGAGAAGACAGAGTAGATTTAAGTACGCAGATCTCAGAGTCAGATGACCTAGGTTTAAAACTTGGCTTCGTCTTTTACTAGCTTTCAGAACTTAAGACAACTACTTGGTTTCTGTATGCTTCGATCTTTGCATTTCTAAAATGGCAATGGTAATACCTGTTGTGGACAATATATTAATAAAACAGTAGAAATAGTATCTTGCACGTAATAAACACATCCAGTTGTCCAATATTAGATTTGTTTTATTTGCATTTTAAAATCGATACTGTCTATAAACCTGGTAAAATAATCTGGGCAGCTATCCTGCATAGAGCTTAGTGCAGATCCAAACCACAGTAAAACCCACAAAATGTTTGGAGAATGAATGAAGCCTCAGAGACTTCAGTGGAAATAAATACCATAGATGCCTTCTTTTCATTGTTTGATTCTCTTTCAAAATGATTTCCTAGCACAACGTTAATGAAATACAAGCTGTTAACATTAAACAGAATATAGTAACATTCTATTTATATATACATCTATGTCTATATAACAAAATCCTGGAAGAATATACCCTAAATTGTTAAGAATGATTATTTCAGTAGTGCAATTTACTTTCTTTAACAGTGATATAGCATTAGCTGTGTACTATGCACTGCTCTAAGCTCTCTACAAATATTGACTCATCAATCCTCTTAACAACCCAATAAGGTTAAGTGCTACGGATTAGCACATTTCACAGATAAGAAAACCAAGACACACAGAAAGTTTGAGTCTGCAAGGTCGAAGAGCTAATAAGAGATGATTTATTTTCTGTTACTTTCTATATACTTTCCAAGGCCTTCAAAGATTGGCGTATTGAAAATATAAAAATAGATGTTTTAAAAATAAATCCTGGAGCACAGGTAGACAGGCCTTTAAAATATTGACTCTTCATGGTCCATACTCTGCGATGACATAAAAATACCTCATACATTTTTCCTCTTTGTCTATACCTCCTTGGTCTAGGTAAATTAATCAAGGTATTTAGATAAAGAAAATATATTTTTTAGGAGCTTTGGATCATGCGGTCACAGAAATAGGGAAACTGATATTCTACAATTAATAAATCAAGTTTGACACCATGTGCATGTAATGTATACATATCTAAATATATATAATCCTACTTAATTTTTCAACTGTCTCCTACAGTATTTACACAGTACATTCATTAAGCCCTATCTCATGGATATGTTTCACAGCATGTGCTATTGTTTAAGCTCAATTTATTTAGGGTATGAATAAAATATTAACATTTAGAAATAAATGGAGCATGCAGGAATGTGAGTATGTAGGGGCAGAGAGAGAATGGGAAGTAGGTTATATTCTTTTTAGCTGAGGCAGAAAATTAGCTATATTCCCACCATGAAAATTTATTTTCTTTATAAATGTCAATTTATTACAGAATTATGCTATATTATTACCGAAGATCAAAATTTATATCATATTAACTTTTCTTCTTATAATTGTTACCTTGTTATAATGTCAATTAAAATTTGATACAGCCAAAAATTCTAAAGGATTAAGGGATGCTTAACTGTTTTATTTTTGTTTTCAGTTGTTATAGCAGTATGGATTTTCATTGCCACCACTTTATGTTTTGCTTTGATGATTAACAGAGCTAAAAGCAGGAAGTTTAGCTTAACGAAAATATAATTCTAAAATATGAGCATAACAAATGTGCTACAAACATAATTAATCTAAAAGCATTAATAAACTCATCATCTACTGTATCCTGCCCGCAAGCCCTGACGATCAGCTGGAACAGGTTCCCATGCTTGTATGCACCGTGACCTGAAGGGGTGAGTAGATGTTTCCTAGGCTGAAAACACGGGAAGATAATTGAAGGAAAAGAGACTCAACTGCATGTAGCACATACCAAAGGCTGGAAGGAGACAGAGGGTACGACTTGTTCGAATTTCAATATCATTGAAATAAAAGGCTTAACAGATGTTCTAATATGATTGCCACAAAATCTATCAAACCTTTCCTAAATATCTCAGCTGTGCTGCGCTTTTCTTTGTCTTTTGTGTATTCTTAGCATTTATCATTTTCACGCCGGACGGGTAGCATGTTTTAGTGGTAAGAGTACCAGATCCAGAGCTGTATGTGACTTAGACACAGACTTCCCACTTCACAGCACCACAGCTTGTTTCTCACTTTCTTAGTAATACAGTTATTTTATTGTAAAAATACAGGTGGTGACAATAATGTCCACCTTGTAGCACTGTTATGAGGATTAAGATAAAGCACTTAGAACAGGGCCTAAACTATTCCATTAAATGTTGGGTATTTTTTCTGAAAATTACTGTATATATGTCTCATCATCTCTAGTACATTGTAAAGACTTAAATGTAAGGACTCCATCTCACTCACCTCCAGTTTCTTCATAAAAACTAAATAAACTGTGCAAATTAAAATCATCAATTCTTGGGTTTTAAAAATATTAGGTTATTAGATAATATTTATAGCATGTTTTAAGACGTTCTTAAGAGTGTGGTTTCATTGAGAAATATAAAGGATAGGTTGTTCTGCAGAACTTCCAAAGATCTATTTCACATTATTTTTCTACCACAGGCCTTTTATTTTCCAATAGCCTAAGTAAAGGACACTTCCGTAAGTACATCACATGTATGAAATGAGATGGATTTGTCCAACATTCTTTTCTTGCATAGACCAAACATGTACTTTTTGATTATTATTTCCATGGACTCAACAACATTATATGGACAAACAAAACCTGTCCAGCTGACTCCTAAAAATACCCAGGAAAGACACTCCATAGATATTTTCCTTGTGTATAGCAACTGGCCATATAACAGAATTTTTAAATATCAACAAATTACAACATGACAAAACTATGGGAAAATGTCAGCATGAATACTGATGTATTTTTACCTAATAACTTTCAATTGTCAGAAAGCGAAACAAAAACAAAAAACCTCAGAAGGCTTCTATTTTGACGAAGGAAGCAAGAAACCAAATGACTTGTCTAAGATTCTTCAGAAAGTCAGCAGCACTTTTTGGAAACAGAATGTACAAAGGTACCTAAATTCTACACATTCTGCCTGTGGCAGTTCATATGAATGGGAAATGCAAATCTTTTCAAACAAAGGACAATGAAATTAGTAACTATAGCCACGGAATATTATTGTGGCAAAGGCAAGGCATGATCAGATACACATCAACGAGAAAAAAATCTCATTAGAGAACAAAAGAAAATAGTTTAATTCATGCACAGTTATTAAAATAACAGCCTCAGGAGACAAAACGTCATTCTTTGCAACATTATACTTCATTCTACTATTGGTTTCCTGGAATGCCATTGTAACATATTTGTTTTAGTGTTTCTTCTACATTTTTCTGGATTTCCCCCCCCCAAGCTTGTGGTCTAACAGATCCCTCGGATAGCAACTATGCCTCTGCAAATTTCTCCTGCCCACTTTTAAATTTTTCTTATTGGATAAATCACTCTAAGAACCCTCTATTAAGGCCAGAAATCTTACCCTCCAGAGTCTTCCATGGCCCTGCCTTGAGCCAAAAGTTTTTGCAATTTTACACCTGCTAGGAGTCCATGAAAATAAGTTTCATTTCCACTTTCCACAGGATTAGTATTTTCCCATGTTTGGGCTTATCTAATCCATCTCTACTTCAAAGATTCAGTGCAAAGTCTTCATTCCTGAAATCAGTGTCTCTTGACCCTACCACAAAATAAATGCTTAGTTAACATTTTTTTTTAACACTAAGGTGGTCTATTATTTGTTATGACCCGAGACCTGAATGTATGTGTATACACTGACTAGTCTGTCACACAATTACCATACTTCCAGTTTATTTCTAAATTAGTTTGTATTTCCATGCCCAATTGATGAAGGCTGACTTTTCTAACAAGATAATAAAGTTGACTGGAGTTGGAACTGTTTCTGTTTTTGCACCAAATATGTCTTCGGCAACTAGCTCTATGCTAGATATATAACAGATGCTGGAAGGAATGAATGGAAGGAATGAATGAATGAAGAAGAAACCTTTTTACCAAACTATTTGTGAAAGAGAGGACAATTTTGATGCTTGGCTCTATTACATTTTCATTATTTGAAGTAAAATGATGAGATGACACTTATGCTCCATTATAAACATTAAATGACATGTACACATTAAAGATCTACTTCATGCATTTGTTTTAGAATATTCAAGAATAACAATCATTACTTTCAGCAAGCTATTTGTAGAAATCAATACAGATTTATTCCTGTCTATTTTGAATCTCACCTAGAGGAATACAATTTGCACAAGTATTGCATACTGAACATTTATTGACACTTATATCTGCCTTGATTGCTGTTTTGTGGCTAGTTTCAATTAACAAAGGTGCCATTTATCACTGGTGATTTATATTTCTGGAATTTGCTGGCTAACCACTACCCTTTTGCTGAGAATCTTTCTTTGGAGAAGCCCACAGGGTATCCGGGAGCTGCTCCAGACACTTGTATTATCATCATTTCAGGAGCCTGTTGAGAATTCTGCGGGTTGGATCACTAGGAACAGAGGTTATTACTGAAATCCATCATGAAATGTATCTGAATGAAATAATGAAAGCAAGGCAAGCAATTTTTACCCAGTTAGGAATTTTGAAGTTACAGGGAACCCGAGAGTTCCAATCTCCTCAATGTTTAGGTTTTGAGCATGTGTCCGGCCAAAAATTTAAAACACCACCTCCCTTTGTCTCATTTTTGGCTTCTCTCAAAGTACATGGATTTGAAAACCAAATATTTAAGTTAGCGTTTTTTTTTTTTTTAAACACTTACTATGGGATCTTTGCCAGCCATTTTGCATTCTTCAATTTTGATTGCAGATGCTGGCCAGAAAACCTGCTCAGAAAGAAAAATAAAGGTTGCATAATCTCACTTGGACATAGATACGATAGCCCAATGCTCTTCATTTACTTTTTGTTAACAGATTTATTTAAGATGATCCTATACTAAAACTTTAAAATTCATTTTTAATAAATTCATTAATAAATATTCTATTATTTTAACAATTACAATTACCTTTTATTTCTTCCATCAGTGTTTCCTTTCACAAATGCTTTTCAATAACATATGCTCATTTGCCAATTGTATACTAAAATAAGGTCATTATTAACATACATGTGAACAATAGAATTTTTCACTCCTTTTGACATAGTACACTTTTCCCAGCTGCTTACATGACAATAAATTTACATTTACATTGCTTTCTCAGTTATTATTTTTGGTAAACTACACAGCCAGGCTAGTAGATTTACATAAGATGGGCCCCTAGGTACTTCAATAGCTAAAATAACTTGGATGAAATCTAAGAGATTCCCTCTCTCTGAAATACTGTGCTGGTATTCTAAGTAGTTGGAGCCTTGGGTCCAGTCTGGCAACAATCATTAATTTTTTTAGTTGTCAGTCCGTTGCCTGTGTTAACAACCAAAGGCAGAAGTCTCCTTGCTGTATTATATTTATAATTAATCTACTTGTATTTCTTTACTCCAATGAAGCTCAATTTTATTTCCTTGTGAAATGGAATGATAAATATAGGCCACACTGGATCAAGTAACAGTTTATTTAATAGCTGTTTTCCTTTTAGGCCTTCAATGGTTAAACAGAGATGACAAAAGGAGATCTTCCTTTTCTCTGACTGTTTCTCTCATGCACTACCCTATGCTCCCTTTTTTTCTCTTTTTATATATTTATGCACAGGTGGTATTTTCTCATTTAGCTCCAGGTGTTGAATTGTTAAAAATTATGGAATTAGACAAGGAGAACTGAACTTAGTATCTTTCCAATCCATGAAATAAGTACTAACTGTCATACTAATATATGACCAGTATTTTCTATTGTTCTAATAAAATGTATATTATTTTTTAACTGTATTTAATTTTAAAAAAAAAAAAGACACTCAAAAAGTGGACACTGTCCTAATGAAAATGATGAACTTAAACTTACACTCAAAGGTTCTTGACTTATATTGTTAATATTCAGGGAAACAATGTGATCTTTGCTGCCCACATATATCCGGTCCTGGTCTTCATCCATTAATAAAATCCTGTAGTCTAAAGGGTGGTGGGAAAGGCTGAAGTATTCAGAGGTCTTGGTTTCTCGAAGTTCTGAAAGAGTGAACAGCACAAGTATAGATAGAGTATCCTAGTTTTATAATTGTATCATTTTAATAAAAAATCATATGCGAATATTTACCAAAATGTCAAGGTCCATTTCCTTCTACGGTAAGAAATTAATTTAAAAATAGAGTTATAGGCTAGTTCCCTATAATCTCAGCACTCTGGGAAGCCAAGGTGCGATGATCACTTGAAGGCAGGGGTTTAAGACCAGCCTGGGCAACACGGTAAAACCTTGTCTCTACAAAAAAATTGTTTAAAAAATTAACTGGGCATGGTGGTATGTGCCTGTAGTCCCAGCTACTTTGGAGGCTGAGGTGGGAGGATCTCTTGAACCTAGGAATTAGAGGTTACGATGAGCTATGATAATGTCACTGCACACCAGCTTTGGCAACAGAGGGAGACCCTGCCTCAAAATTTTAAAAAAGTTATGTTAATGAGCATTTTAATGTATTATATTTATGCTGAAGTAAAACATAAATCAATAAGCACAGTGTTAAGGTTTATGGTAATAGTATGTGATTACAAAATCAGTCACATTTGCAATAATCTCAACTCTGTTTATAACTGGATATCATCAGCTCAAAACAAGTTAAATTAACAAACAAACAAAAATACAGTGAGCAGATTGAACAGAAAACAAAACGAATGGCAGTGTGGTTGTCTTCTCACCCTCTATTAATGTTTTATTCTTGGACTCTATTTATTCATCATTTTAGGATGGCTATTTCCTAATACAAGTGTTTGCCTTATTTCCCAACATAATTCTAATTAGTCCAACTTATTTTTCTATAAATTACTTGAAAGAAGACATACTTTCAGGAGGCAATGTTATTTTTAGCAGTATAACTATGCATATACCTAAGGAAAACATATGAAGTTTTCAGATATCTAAATGTTCACGTTTTCAGTATCCTCAATGGTTAGTGACTCACACTCATTTAACTTCTTTCACATTGCCTAAGTGCCTGTATAGCTGGCCTTTGAAGACAATGAATGTATGATGACATTCATGATATATTCGCCAGTCAAAATGCTCCTCTCAAGGAGCATAACTTTACGACTTTTCTATTCAAATGGTTCAGGATTTCTCTGTTCTTTTGATTATAATAGAAGAATGACAACTATAAGAAAGAGAACGCTTTCTGGGATTATGGCTTCCATGATGAACTGTTTCTAGATTTTTAGGTGTTGAATCACAAACATATTTCTAGAAATTCTAATAGAGCTGTAGTTTGACTTAAACTGAAATTAAAATGACACAAATTCTTATAGGAAGTCATGGACTATATTCAGTGAGTACTTGGGCCATAGTCCATATAAGAAGATACAAAAGTCACAGATTTAACCTATTTTCTAGGCACATTTGTTCAGAATGTCTGCTACAATATCCTTCAGGTAGTTTTAGCCAATAATCTGAAAATGCCCTGGAAGAAGCAGACTGATAATGAAACCAGGTTCTGTTGCCAAACTTCCTGTGATACTGAACAAGTTACTTAACCTCTCTGTGCTTTAATTTCCTCATTTGTAAACATGTAATAATTATTGTAATAATACTGTAATACAATAAAATATTATTGTAATAATAGTACCTTCTGCCAAGTGTTCCCATGGAAATCAATTTAATTGACAGAGGTAAATACTTGAAATGAGTGACAATAGATAGTATTCAAAAAATTCTAACTATTGTTGCTAAGTTTGGATCATGATTTATAAGAAAGACATTCTAATAATTTAGGTAAAATAGATACATGTTTTCCTACTTCTTTTAAATTCATGGAGCTAGATCCATAAAAATTATTAAAAAAAATCTTACAGCCTCAGATTTACTGTTTATAAAACAATAGTAAAATACAGGATTTTTTTTTTTTTTTTTTAACTTGAGAATTTTTTTTTTATTGCATTTTAGGTTTGGGGGTACATGTGAAGAACATGGAAGATTGTTGCATAGGGAAAAAACAATCAAGAAGTTAGAAAAATATTTCAGAAGAATCTTAACATGTAAAATCATGAGAGCATACAAGAACAAAAGACAGGTCATTAACAAGGGCCCGGGTGAAAGATCTTTGGAAACGGGGGCTTGGGTGCTGAGCACGGTGCAGCCTGCTGCCATTCCGGTTAGTTAGCCTCCCTAGGAATCACAGTGAGGTGACACAGTTGGCAGGTGGTGCCACAGCCCAAAAACTGAAACAGCTTCCTTCATGAGGAAAGCAAGGGGAGAGGGATGCCCTTCAGGAAAAATTCAACCCATGCCAAACTAGGAGTTAGGGCTAATAGAGAAAGATCCAAGAGCAGAGAACATAGGAGAGAATATAGAATCAAACCAAGTATCACTCAAAGATTGGAGAGGACATAGACTGCTTTGATTCTGTCTAAAATCCAGGTGTTTCATAAAGCTTACTTTTCATCTCAGGGATATGATTCGTGGCTGTGTAAGCCTTCTGTAAAAACACCAGGGGGTAAGATATTACTTGGGCTGCTGGAATACACATTCAACAAATACCTCTTGAACAAGTAATTGTGCAGTGACATACGTAGACTAATACAGTAAAATATAACTGAGTTCATGACCTCTGAGGCTCTACCACTGGAGTCTGGATTCTGGCTCTATCATTTCATTTCTAGATGTACTTGGTAAGTGCCTTTATCTCTCTGAACTCCAGTGTCCTCAATCTGTAAAGTCAGGATAATAATATTATCTACGTCATTGGGTTGTTGTGAAGTTTAAACTGGTAATATATGTAAAGTGTTTTGAAGAGTCCCTGAGCTATATAGCGATGCTGGTTACATGGGTTACCTATTATAACAACTTGGGCCAAGACATCAGTCTTCAGCAAGCAAAGTCAGAACAATTTCTTACACTGGGAGGGAGAAAAAAGACTAGAATGCCTGATTTAGAGTTAATATTAACATATTCAATTTTTTTTACAAGTAGAATCTACTCAAATTATTTAATCAGGAGAACACAATAATAAATAAGGCATTTTTAAGAAAAATATTTTGAGTGTGCAGGATAATTTTTAAAGTATATAAGCTGAGAAGACTAAAAAACTTTGTTCTAGTAGTTGAGACATTATATTGATGAACACCTGATATGCTAAAATGAAAAGAAAAAACTTACGTGCGAAACACCTAAAACAAAGAATTTTGAATGATTTTGTATGGGTTTTGGCTAGGGGTAGAGGGGAGATTGAGGTAAATTCCCCTTAACATTGTAAGCCAAGTATAAGAGAAATGAATATGCTTTTGCTACTTTTGGGAGATCTGAAAAGGAGATACATTTGGTAGAGAAAGTACTTAGGTGTGGACAGATTAAATTACATTCAAATCAAAGCAGAAATGTTCCACAATAATGTAGAATTAGATAATTAATTTAATTTTGCCATTAGAAATAGCAAATCTTTCGACAGAGGTATTCAGTTCTTTTATGGATTATTACATGGAATTCTGAGAGTAGATACAATCTCTGGGGAAGAGTGTATCTAAAAAGCAAAGCAAAGCATAGAAATGAGTTGGTTGTTAGATACAAAAAGGGAGCGCTAGAATTGAAACTGAAGGTGATTCCTCATGTATAGGAAACAGTTTGACATTGTGAAGAGAGTACTCAATTGGTGTCACAGTCCTCAGTTGAAATTTCAGTTTCATCACTTACTAAGTATATTATTTTGGGGAAACTAGTTCATTTCTATTTTAATTTCCTCATCCATAAATTAGCAATAATAATACCAAGCTCAAAGTATGTTCTAGCAGCCTGAAATGCAAGATCAATATATGCTCCTTTCAGCAGGAGACACTGTTGATTATCTATCCAATAGATACTACTCTTTCAGCCTTGACAGGGCCCTTCAGTGACAACCATACTGGCCCCATTCTTCTAACCAGCAAGTGTTTTAAATGTGGCCATGTAAACAACTTTAGCCAGTGAACTTTGGAAGGAAGTCTTTTGCAAAAACTGGCGCACACAAAAGAAGAGGTGATTTTGGTTTCTGCCTCTGGACATTGGTATATGAGCATATGATACCTGCAGCAATTGCATCGACCATGAAGGTTGCTTGCCGAGAACGGCAAGCAGAAATGTAGAAAAAAATCTGGATGCTTTAAGAAATCACTGAGTCACTGGATGAACCGGAGCTACATTGCTACTGGACTATTCTGTTAAATGAAATCAAAAGAAATTCTTGCATTTTTTAGGCACCTTGAATTGAGGTTTTCTTTCTCTGTTGTAGAAACAAATACATCTTTTGAGGGTACACAATCCCCCACCACCACTTTCTCACACTTTCTATCGTGAAGTTGTTTAGTTTTGACGTTTTTTCCAAAATATCGTTTTTTCTTTTTCCTTTCTTTTTCTAATCTATATTGAGATAAAACCAAGAGTGTGATCTCGGCTGGGAAATAGGCTCAACTAAATTTTATTTGCAAGTAACAGACAAACAACTGCAGTTCTTTTTACCTGTTTCATTAGAAAATCGTCAGTCTATCGCATTAATTCAAATACCACAGGGAGCAATAACTACATCAACTTAAGACCTTTCTGGTCCAGGGATTTTTATCTAGTTTTCCGAGCCATAAAGCATCTTCAAATTTAATTACCTGTACCTCACTGATAGTTGACAGCTGTTAACCAGGGAAGATTTGCTTCAGAAGTGCACTTGTTGTGATAAAGCCTAGGCTATTTTGTTAAATGCTATTTAAATTGCTCTTAGTAGCCATAATTGAACTTTACGGCTTGGGGAGAAAAAACAACAAAAGAGATGAGCTCAAAGCAATCAGAATTTTATTTATAAAAAGAATGACCCAAGAATCTATCATTTGCTTTCACATAGATCCAATTTCAGTAAATGAATGACCAGCGAATTGGCCACAGTTATAGAAA
This sequence comes from Ateles fusciceps, assembly GCA_036589455.1. Lineage (NCBI taxonomy): Eukaryota > Metazoa > Chordata > Mammalia > Primates > Atelidae > Ateles > Ateles fusciceps. The sequence goes on along the minus strand of JAZHEH010003404.1, from coordinate 5,584,014 downwards.
GTGACTGATTTAATGATTTGGCTACAGTGAGAGAAAAACATTCTAATGACTAGTCCATCATCTAAACAAGGCAAAGAATGGCATTGTCATTCCTTTAACTTAATAATGATGTCATCCTTTTTGAAGCATATGAGGTACAGCTATTTGTGCTGTTTCTCAGGGCATGCTCAGTTAATGAACAAGGGACTCTGGCTGAGAGTGTGTAGTATAAGAAAATGCAGTGGCTCCACAAAGGGCAGCATAGGTCTCTTAGTCCCTGGGAAAATCTCCAAGGAAACAGCATTAAAAAGAAAATACTGCATATTTGTTTCCTGTAATCCACATTATTTTAGAGCTCCATGACAGAAAATTACTGTAATGTCTTCTACGCCAATATTCCCTGGGGGAAATTTGCCACACAATACGCTTACCTAAAATTCATGTATCCACATGAACTTTTCTTTGTAATAGAAACCGCTGTGAAGCTTGAGAATTTAACCAAAGCTGGAAGAACAACAGGTTTCCCCAGGATCTAAACCCTGGCAATAGAAGCTTCTGGGGCTATCTGGGTATAGTCAATATATTGTTACAGCAATTACAACATAGTTCAATATACAGTAATATATTTTGTCTGTCAATAATACTCTATCACTCGTTATCTAAGAACCAACCTTTGTTCTCTGTTAAGCCAGTCAGTGATCTTAGTATTTTTGAGTTAACTAAGTCAGGAAGAATCTCATTTATGCACTCAAAAATTTGATCTTGATAAAGGAAGGTGGAAAGTTTAGGGTTTTATTTTATGAGTGTATTTTATAGTTGTCCCATGTTATCTGTGGAAGATTGGTTCCAGGACACCCTACAGATAGCAAAATCCAGGACGCTGAAATCTCTGCTACAAAAGGACAGAGTATTTGCATATAACCTACCCACAACCTCCCTATACCTTAAATCATCTCTAGATTACTTAAAATACCCAATACAATGTTAATGCCATGTAAATAGTTGTAAACTGTATTGCTTTTAAAATCTGTATTATGTTTATTATAGTATTGTTATTTTTTAATTTTTTTCTGAGTATTTTTGATCACTGGTTGGTCAAATCCACAGATGTGGATTCCCTGGATTAGAAGCATATGCGGTAATTACTCATTAATTTAAAATTCATGATGTGTTATTAATTTATTTAATATATATTTATTGAGCCCTTATCCCAGCAGGCTAGACACTTTGCTGAACTAAGAGGATAGAAATAATGAAGACATTATGTCTTAATGACTATTTATTGCTTACCTAACATTCTGTCATTCTGTTTGGCTAGTCCATCCAAACAGCCGTCTCATCATAAACCTCGGATCTGCCTCAGGCAGAATGCACATCTACAGATTTCAAAGTAAATTTTTAAGATATCTTTTACTTCAGAGATATTGCTACTGGCAGGATAATTTCCTCTTTTGAATGTCTTATTTCAGAAGAATTTTAAGTAGAGTGGGCTCAAGTGACCCATTCTCTCCCTGAGGCTTATTGTTTTGAAACTGGGTTAGAAAGCGAACTTCACCTGTCCCTTCAGAAAAAAAAAATAAACACAAAAGCAGTGAAACTTCAGTGAACTGAAACTACAGCTACTAATTCTAATGCAAACAGAGACCAGAAGGCATGTTGTTAAAACCACATTTGCTCAAAAATAATAGCTCCAAATAGCAGCCACCTGAGGGCTTACCAGTAGGAGCAAGTGTTGTAGGTGCTTTATAAACTTAGTTCACACAATTTCCATTCAAAGCCTTCACATTAGGCTCTAATATTACTCTAGTCCCACACACAAAGGAACTAAAATTGAGCAAATTTGAGCAATCTACCCATGATCACACAGTAAAGACTAAAAGAGGTAAGATTTCAGGATTCAAAGCAAGGCCAGTCCTTAATCTGTGAACTCAATCAATCAGATGACCTCTTGCTTTTCTAATCAGACTGACAACTTCAACAGTTATTACTTGGGTTTCTTTCACGTTCTTGCTCTGCCCATGGGTCTGCATAATATCAGATGTAGTATAAGAAATGCCTCGGCCGGGCGCTGTGGCTCACGCCTGTAATCTCAGCACTTCGGGAGCCCAAGCCGGGCAGATCATGAGGTCAAGAGATTGAGACTATCCTGGCCAACACGGCGAAAGCCCGTCTCTATTAAAAAAATACAAAAATTACAATTTACAAAATACAATTTTGTATTTTATGGAGTGCACCTGTAGTCCCAGCTACTCGGGAGGCTGAGGCAGGAGAATTGCTTGAACCCGGGAGTGAGCCGAGATCGCGCCACTGCACTCCAGCCTAGCACCTGGTGACAGAGCAAGACTGTCTCAAAAAAAAAAAAAAAAAAAAGGAAGAAATGCCTCAGCTTCCCAGATTCTCTTCACCAATTGGGGAGAGGTGGATACCATACTCCAAACAACTCAAGAACTATCAAAATCTCAATGATGCTCTTCTCACTAAAGCATTAAAGAAGGTATGAGACGCAGCATGAAAGCGGGATCAGACATAGCTTCACAGAAGGAACAGACATAGCTTCATGCAGAAGACAGAAGGTTCCCCTTTTCTATGCTTTTTGACAGTTATCATGGGAAGCAAAATGCCAAATGAATGAAAGAAGGAATGAGGGAATAACTGTATGCAGGGAGCCTGGCTAAGGAAAGATAGCAGTGCTGGGCGCAGTGGCTTACACCTGTAATCCCAGCATTTTGGGAGTCCTCAGGTGGATCATGTGAGGTCGGGAGTTCAAGACCAGCCTGGCCGACGTGGTAAAACCCTGTCACTACTAAAAACACAAAATTTAGCCGGGTGTCGTGGCACATGTCTGTAATCCCAGCTGCTCAGGAGGCTGAGGCAGGAGAATTGCTTGAGCCCTGGAAGCGAAGGCTGCAGTGAGCAGAGATCATGCCACTGCACTCCAACCTAGGTGACAGAGGGAGACTTCTCTCTCTCAAAAAAAAAGAAAAGAAAAGAGACAACAACAACAAAAAAAAAAAACAGCAGTGAACACAGAATGTATCTCCCAGGCATTGCATCAGAGAGAATATTCACAAACACACAGGCACCTTGTGTGTTTGTGAATGACTCTCACCCTGATATGTCCCAAATGGCCCCAGATTGTGCCCATTTCCCCCAGCATAATTATCACTAGTGTTTTCTTTCATTCTCAAAAGATTCATGTTTTGGATGTTAAATTATATGGCTGGTCTACTTTTAAGCAACCTTTTAATTATTTTGGTTATAATAGCTTTCTATTAGTTTTATTATAAAAGTCAAAATTTTAAACCTTTCCCATTTAGAAAAAAAGTGGAGCATGCTATCAGCGCTCATTTAATTTTACATAAACATGCTCTTTGAGGCTGTTGCAAATCTGACTGATTTTCACTGTGAAAATACAATATAAGACTGTCTTGCAGTTATTTCTAAACAGAACTAACATCAGAATCATCTGAATCATCCAAATCGTCTATTTTGCAAATGTCAGATTCATCAGCTCAATTTTCGGCCAATAACTGTTCAAAGATATTAACATTACATACAGGAATGCTACGTTTTCTGGGATTTGACATTTTCAGTGATCGAGAATTACTGTATTTTGTAAATTGAAATGCCACTTCTAAAAACAAAGTACTATAAATATAATACATCTTTTGTTTCCTGAGTTGATATACTAGAGTGATGCAAATAGATAACAATGAAAGCGAGATATTTTGTGGCAAAGTTATCTTGGGGTAAATGCTGCCACCGCAAGTACTCTCAGGGCAAACAGGAAAAGGGTTAACATGGCCCTCCAGGCCTGCCATGATCTAGTTCAAGATTACCTCACCAGAAACCTTCATCATCACTGTTGGCCTATTCTTTATCCTTGCTCTGCTAGACTTGCTTATTACATCTTCAAACTTGCCTTGCTTTTTTTTTTTTTTTGCCTCAGGGCCTTTGTAGATGTTATTCTCCTTGCTTGTAAGAGTCTTCTTGCCTTTTTCTAATTCCTACTTATAATGTGACCAACAGTTTTGATGTAATTTAAACAGGGCTGTCTCATAAAATCTTCCTCTATCTTTAGATGAAGTCAGGTTTCAGGTCCATTGGTATTTGCTCCTTTCCCCTCTGTGGTTTTCTTTTCTCTTGAAGGCTGCCTGGAAGGTCATCTGAAATGGTCTAAAATGTCCTAGATTAGGGGGTGGAGGACTACATTCTGACTTGCTAAAACCTACCTTGTTTCTGTAGTTTTGTAATGGAAATTGACTCTAACTTTGAAACACATGTCTTTGTTCATTCACATTCTACCATTTTTTGTTGTTGTTTGCTATATTGAGTTTTATGATGTTTGAAATTTTGTGATTTAAAAATATAAGCACAAACAAATCAAATGGAAAAAAATGCCATCAAATTGCAGAAAAGCAGAGTTTACATGAAGTATGAATACTTTATTAAAAAGTAGGGTGTGTGTGGCAGGGTAGGTGAAAGGCTTGGCTTTGGAATTAGTTGACTAAGGCTAAAGTTCTAGTTTCACCTTTTGTTGGTACAGGGTTTCCCCCAACACCACCCTCCAGACCACTCCCTAGGTCCTGCATCTACAAAATAAAAGGAAGAAGGAGAATATTTTGGAATCAGATGATCTCTAATGTTCTGTACAGCAATAAAATGTCTATAAAAATAATTTCTTTTTCACTGTTTGCACATGCTACCTATTGTTGTGGGATATCTGTAAAGCTAATGTAATTATTCATATTACTATAAATCTTGTAGGAAAAAGGGGTCTATTTAAAAACCTATCTTAGAAGTATAGTCACAGTAATACAACCGTGTATTTTCTAGAAAAATGAAGCTAAACAAACAACAAGGATCTCTGTTCCCCTACTATATATTAGTCCATTTTCACACTGCTACAAAGATACTACCTGAGCCTGGGTAATTCATAAACAAAAGAGATTTAATTGTCTCACAGTTTCACATGGCTGTGGAGACCTCAGGAAACTTACAATTATGGTGGAAGGCGAAAGGAAGCAAAGCACGTCTTACATGATGGCAGGAGAAAAAGAGAGTGAGAAAGTCCAGCACTTAAAACCATCAGCTTTCCTGAGAACTCCCTCACTGTCAGGAGAATAGCATGGGTGAAACAACCCCTATGATCCAATCACCTCCCACCAGGTCTCTCCCCTGGACACGTGAGGATTACAATTTGAGATAAGATTTCGGTAGAAACACAAAGCCAAACCATATCACTTACCAAAAACATATTCCATTTGCGTTGTGTAGTTCAATTAAATAGAGAATTCTAAATTCTGACTTCCTTTCTCTAAGCTCACTTGGGAGGCATGAAAGCAAATTACAAAGATTTTAAGCCAATCTTCTTTTCCTTGTATGGGAAGCAGTGTCTGGATTCTATCTCAGGGGTAGGAAAAATACACAATTAGAGAATATCTTACATGCCTTGAGAGACTGAACTGGCAGTAACTTCTAAAAAGTAGAATAAAATCTGAACCTATCACTAATCTATATAAGGACAACACAGATGAGCTATCAGTATCAATGATATTCATACTGCCAGAAAGGCCTCAGTTTCAGAGTGTCCACTTGAGATATAAACAAGGCAGATAAACTTGTAGAGGAGGAAACACTTCATCTGAAATCTGCTTTCTAGAACTCTTGGCACTTCGGAAAAAGCTACTTTGAAGCAAGGAGTTCAAGAACAGTGGTTCCAAGGTGGTCAGCAAAACAAAAGCAGAAACCTAAAAACAGACAGAGAAAAAAGCTGGCACAGAAGAGAAATGTAGCATCAGCTGGAGCTTGGTGTAAATAAGTGTACCTCTGCTAAATAAAATATTACACTGCCATTATAATTTTTTGTGTAAAGATGTTAAGATACGGAAAACATTTTCTCGGGTGCTTAAGTTATAAAAGCAGGCTACACTCAATATGAAAACAATTGTTAAAGGTCATTCACAAAAAATAAGACTAGGAGGGATATACTTTAAAACTTTTATAGCAAAGTCCTTGGATGGTGGGACAGAAATGTAGACAGTCCATATTTCAGACCAACGTGTGTGCGTTGGGGGAAGGATGATGAGCTGACATGGTGCATCATGTCAGCAAAACCCCAGAACACAGAGAATTTAATAGACTGCATTCCCCAAGCACATCCCCTTAAGTGACCACATTGGAACCACATATGGAAGATTCTTACAGCAATATTTAACACTTGTCTTTCACAAAATTTATACTATTTGCTGGATTTGTATGCTTTCAATAAAACTCCCTTGACTATATTGTGGAGTTACAGTGAGTACTTTTAGTCAGCACACTTTATAGCAAGAATCAGAGATCCCATGCGCTAAGTGAAGTCTCTTGTCCCTCTCACCCTCATAAAGTTCTGTGACACAGGCCACAGCTCTATGACACAATGCCTGTGTTTACACATAACACATCCTACAGCTCTCTGACATACTGATTGTGTTTATACATAACACAGCAGGCTGTACACAAAACACAAATATTCTTTGAGACATATATTTATTTAATCACTCAATAGATGGTAAAAAAAGGCCAGGTGTGGTGGCTGACGCTTATAATCCCAACACCTGGGGGAGGCCATGGCGGGTGAATCACTTGACCCCAGGAGTTTGAGACCAGTCTGGGCAACATGGCAAGACCATGTCTCCATAAAAAAATACAAAAATTTGCAGGTGTGGTGGCATGCACCTGTAGTCCTAGCTACTCAGGAGACTGAAGTAGAAGCTTCACTTGAGCATGGGAGGTAGAGGCTCCATGTGATCGTACTGCTGCACTCCAGCCTCGGTGACAGAGCAAGACCCTGTCGCCAGAAAAAAAAAAGAGAGCAAGATAGAGAGAGAAAGAGATGATAAATGCCAGAAGCTAGGTAAAAATGTGAAAAAAAATTGGTTTCTCTCAAACAGGATAGTCTAAAGTGGAGGTACATAAGCAACTGCAATATAAAAAGATGACTCCAGAAATTGAGGAGCATTAAAGAATGAAGATTAAGTCTTCCTCAAAATAATAGGGAAATCTTAGACAGAAGGAAGTACTTTATCTCGTTTCTCCATTCAACAAATATTAACTAAGTCACTCAACATTATACTAAAATCACAATAATAAATGCACAAAGTATAGTAAGAGAGCGTAAGTGTTTAAGACAAGGGCTTTACATCATGGCTGCGGAAACAGCCATGTAAACTTTGACCTGAAGGATAAAGTTGAGCTAATAAGAAACAAGCATTTTCCAGGGAGCAGAAAAAGCTTGTGGGGGAAACCTTCAGGTGGGATATTCAAAGGATGATTAGGAGTTTGGGGGGGTGATCACGAAGAGGATTAGAGTGGGATTTTCTAAACAGAAACAAGAAGTCAACCAACACGAAAAGATCCAAACTTCTTGACTGTCAAACCACAGGGGTTGGATTCTTCCCAAGTTACTTCACATGCCAGTGAAGAAAATCTGAGCAAGTACCTGCCATGATCACATGCAAGTTTGTTAGAAAGATAATTCCGCTTAATGAAGAGTTCTTGAGAGCAAGATTACTTCATGATATACATTAAGTGAAGTAGAATAAAACCATTTTGTATTCTCAAACTATTATATGTCTACATAGAAATAAATAAATGCAGAAAAAACTCTGGGCTAAAATTCAACTTATAAATATTCTGATAAACCTGAGGGCTCCTTTCAATGCCCTGTTAGTTAAGAGAACTATAATTACTCCTTGATCAAGAATCAGGCTATGCAAACTTTCCTTACTGACCATTGTAATTTACATATATTCTCATATAGGAGTCTAGCAGCACTGCACCTAATAAAATGCTGAACCAGACAATGATAGAAATATCAATATCTAACTGGAAAACAGCTATATGCTGGCAAAAAAATCCCCATCTCTAGATTCCTTCAGAATGATGGAGGACCACCCACAACTTTCAGTAAGACAAACTATTTGGAATTTTAAAACTCAGCTCCCCCCACCAGCCAAAATTCTTGAACTGTGCTTTCACTTGATGCATTCTTAAACTCATTTTCTTTTGAACACAGGAAAAATATTATAAACTATACACCATAAAATCTCAAATTTAAAGACCCAGACTTTATGAACAAAGAGATGGAGATATGTTTTCCTAAAAAGATAGCTACTTTATCTAAATATTATTTATTTCAATGTGACTCATTGTTTAGCCAAGTTACTACATTTGGCTTCAAAACCAGAAACAAGTCTGGAGAACTGCAGAGGACAGTGGAGACATGTTCATTTAACTTTAAACACATTTGTAAGTCATTCAATGCAGAAGCTCCCCCTTTTTCCTTTTTTCTTGTCTCTCTCCCCCCGCTGGCGTTGTCTAAAATACAAGGTCAGTGACTCTGCAGGGTTCAGTTGCTGGAGCAGAGATTTAAACAGTCCTTGGGAGTGAGCTTCTACATAGTAATAGAGCCACCCTTTAATTCTTTTCAAGAGAAGCACAAAGGATGCAACCATGTTTCCTGCAGCTTTGAAAGCCCAAGACTCATCATATATACAATAGCTTTTCAATGTATATGCAAGACATTTCTCTTTCCTTCATGCTACACTAGGAAACCATTTGTTTCCAAATTTCACGTGATGGTATTTTGAGACGGCATCAGTCACGCTTTCAAAAGAGATCAGTGTTGCACTTTGCTGTTTTTGCTCTGGAAACATAATATTTATCATTCTTGCACGTACTTCAAGAAGAATAGCAGAATATGAGACTCAAAGTTTATTTTACAAAATGCTGCCACCCCATTGAGACAAACATTTGTCATGACTTTCTTTGTAATTTCAGTGTACAAGTAAGATCTTTTGGTGGAAATAAGGCACACTTAAAAAAGGAAATGAAAAACCATCAGAAATCCACCGTGTGACCTGAGTATTAACAGCTCATGGTCACCTTTTTAATGTAGAGGGAAGTTTCACTTCACTGATTTATAGACATTTTTATACCTGAATCTCAAAAAGCAGCACATTTTACTAGGCAAAATGACAGTTATAGATAACTGGGGTGGTGTTATTTGAGGGATTTAACATTAAACAATTTAAATAACTCTACAAGATTAAGTCAAACAAGCCACATTCTGCCTTACAATCAGAAGAGCAAATAAACAGTGCTCTAGTTCAGCATCTGTCTTTTGTTTCTTTTCATCAGAGACATATAAATCATATTCCCTAATTTTAAAACTCTGCAAGCTTTGTTACATCGACAATGAATATGCAAAGAACAAAATTATCTTTTAACATTCATGTGTAAACTTAATTCAAGTTAGTATATCTCCAGTCCAAAAATCAATTTAACCTAAAACAGATAAAATTAGAGGCTAGGAAAGATGTTTGGGCGGGGGTGCTGATAAAGAGAAGTTGGTTAATGGATACAAACATGGAGTTAGATAGAAGGAGTAAGTTCTAATGCTTGATAGAGGAGTAGGATGACTATAGTTAACAACAACGTATTATGTATTTCAAAGTAGCTAGAAGAGAGGACCTGAATTGTTTCCAACACATAGAAAGGGTAAATACTCAAGGTGATGGATATCCCAAATAGCCTGACTCTATCATTACACATTCTATGCATGTAGCAAAATATCACATGGACTCCTTATATTATGTATCGGTTAAAACACAAATTAAAAATTAAAATGAGACTCTTTATCTTTTTACTTTGTGTGTGTGTGCGTGTGTGTGTGTGTGTGTGTGTGTGTGTGTGTGTGTGTGTGTGTGTTTTGGCTTACTGCATTTTCCTGGAACAAAGTCTGACTTTTGAAGACAAATCTATTCTCAAATCTTGGCACTGCATCTGACTAGCTGCGTGGCTTTAGGCAACTTAAATTATTAGTGCCTAAGTGTTCCCCACCTGCATGATGAAACAGTACCTATCTCATGGGACTACTGTACTAACTGAATGAGAAAATAAGTGTGAAATACCTGGAGCATAATAGCTATCACTCACAACTGGTAGTCTAGCCATGCAAAGATGAGAGCTTCAATTTTAAATAGGATATTTGTACACTAGCTTGAGGGCATTACTCTAGAGTTGTTTTCTAAGTTAATCCTACTAAATAAAATCTACTGAATTAACATTAATTTGTATTGAAATGTAATGACTGCATCAATAAAAACCCTTACGATATCTCAAAATTCTAGGAAAAAGAATTAATTACAAAGCAAAAGTAAATGAGAAGAAAAGTTTTCTTACTCTTTATCCAGTCCGCCTAATTTAAGTTACCACACACATTACGTAGTTCCTTCTGAGAACATACAAAGCACCTACAAATTTTCTAAGAAGAGTTTATAAGCACTATCTCATTTACCCGCTACAACAATGCTATGAACTAAGTTTTATTACTTTCCCGATTAAATACATAAGAATACTGCAGATGAATCCTGGGTACCTTTCCCAAATTTTAAATATAAGTGCCAGGGCCCACACTCTCTGGTCCTCATGGAGAATAAGAATATGCTCAGCTGAGGCACTTGGTCTCTATCATTTTTCCTGAGTATAGCTGTGGTCTTCAAATTTTAATGCACATAAGAAATACATAAGTTGCTTATTAAAAATAAATATGCTGGCCGGGTGCCAGTTTATGCTATAAACTGATATCCAACAGTTCTCCCAGCAAAACCTATCTGACCAATTGTCATATTAACATGACTAATGATGACATCAAACCCAACATTTGTCCAATAAACATTTTCTAAGACTTTACATAAGTTAACATTTATCCTCATTACGGTCCTACACGGTATACAGTGGTTCAGAGTATGGGCCCTGAGCTTGACACTTACTTATTTGATTATGGAGCAAAGTTATTTAATTCCTTGGAACCTCAGTTTACTTATCTGTAAAATGGAGGTAATGATAGTATCTATCTCATGCATTTCTAATTAGGATAAAGTAAATTAATAAATTAAAGTGGAGTGGTTCCAGGTAAATTATATTGCTCAGAAAACATTGACTGTGATCATTATTCTTATTTTTAAGAAATAATAATAATAGTCCTCAGAGAGGTCAGATATCTTTCTAAAGGTCACATAACTAAAAATGGCCAGTGGGAGAAAATTAACATGATGTCTTTCTGGCTCTAGAAATACTGCCCTTTCCAACACGAAACATCACCTTTCTACACAGTCAGTGCAAACTCGACCATCAATGAACCACGTCTTTTTGAGTAAATGCATGAAATGTGCTAAGGTAGCACACTGCTGCAGTAGTTTTCAAGATGTATGACACGAGCACCATGAAAGAGTCCTTCTAAATCTTTGTATCTTTGTGAAACGTCTTTTTCTTCAACAGAAGATTTACTATCTTGCTGCTTGAGAATTTTCCAAATGAAAGCAGAATCCAGAAGTGTGAACTAATCAATGAGAAACTGCTCTTGTTGCATCTCCAGCAGGGCCTTGCAAACCCTGTTGGTATAACCTCTCCCCCTCCCACTGTTCACAAAGGGTAGCCACATGGCTCAGCTTTTTGCTCAGTCTACGAAAAGTTCCCAGAACCCTACTATTCCCTCACATAGACTGAAAACTACTGTGAGGCTAAAACTGACAGGAAGTTTGGAAATGGCAGGCAAAAGGTAATCACTTCGGTAGGTACTGGGAAGGTGACTACACCCTCTGCGGCATCTTTCACTTTTTTGAAACCAGCATTTCTTGAGTACTTCTTAGGTGGACATCAGTAAGCCAACTGCTATTGAGGGTATTAACACTTTTTTTAAATAAAACCATCTTCCAGGAGAGAGACAGCATGTTCACAGCACTAGAATACAAGGCGGTATATGATAAATGCCTGTAAGACACGCAGCTAATGGTACCAGCAATCATATTCAACCTACAAACAAGAAAATCATGCTCCACTCCTCCCTCCCAGCCTATCCAGCTGCTAAGACTTGCTGATTTTACCTCTTAAATGTCTCTCCTGTCATTTTTCTCCATTGCTATTACCACTCAATTCTAGACACGTAACAATTTTAGTCATCTCTGATGGATAATGGCATGAGCCTTTTACTTGCTCTTCCTGTCTTTAGTTTCATTCTTTGTTCAAATATTTATTGAATGCTGGAAAGTCACGGACACGAGGTGCAGTCTGTGTGCTGGGAATACAATGACTAGGACCCTACCCTACAAGGTATGTGGGATTCTCACATCAGCTTTGGGCCTTCTACCTGAATTAATTACCACCAAAACACTAAACAATACCATGCTTTCACACATTTTCACTCTGTCCCATTTGAAATCTATTCAATGACTGCCTATTTTTAACATTAGTTCTGAGAATTCATGCCTACTTTGAGAATATAGCAAATGCGATGGATGGCCTTTTTCTCAAAAATTTCATATAGGGTCACAGTCATAAAATATTTCATGCAATTCAGGTGTCATTGATACTCTGAAATTCAAGTAACCCATAAGGGTAGTCTATGTGCCTAAGACATAAATGTCTCACCTAAAGGGAAAATTTCATGCCTATAAATATGTTAAACAAGGCCCTTCATAACCTGACCCTTGGTACTTCCTCAGCCCGATGCCTAGTATTTCCTCCTTGATCTTTATGCACCTACAATAGAGTTATCTGTATTGTTTGAAAAACATCATGCTATCTCATGCTTCTCAGCCATATTCATACTAGTCTCCTGTGCCTTTTTGTTTTGCTAACTTTTCCTTGCTTGTGTGTTTGTTTTTTGAGACAAGATCTCACTCTGTCACCCAGGCTGGAATGCAGTGGCATGATCAGAGTTCACTGTAACATCTAACTCCTGGGCTCAAGGGATCCCTCCTGCCTCAGACTCCTAAATACAGGCATGCAACACCATGCCTGGCTAATTTTAATTTTTTAATTTTTTTTTTGTTGTTGTTGTTGTTGAGATGAGTCTCACTATGTTGCTCAGCTGGTCTAGAACTCTTCGCCTCAAGTAATCCTCCCACTTTAGCCTCCCAAAGTGCTGGGTTACAGGAGTAAGCCACCGCACCCAGCCCCTGTTCCATGTTTTTAAGGCTTAATTGATACTACTATCTGTACAAAGACTTTCCTAATTCTTTCTCCTGTGAGAAATGATGAAAATGGCTCACCTTTATTTAATAATATACTATTTTACTGATGCCAAGATAACTAATTTTAATAACATACAATTAATCTTTGCAACAGCACTTTGATGTACATACTGTACTTCCTATCTTATACATGAGGAAACTACACTTAAGAGGAGTTAAGTATATGTTGATCAATTATAACTGAAGAGCAGTAGAGTCAGGATTAGAACTCCAGAAAGCAGAACTCTAAAGTTCCTTCCATTGTAACATATCCCTCAAGGACTCCTTTTGTATACTGAGTACATGTCCATTCTCACACACTTTAGACACAACCTCAGACTAATTTACCCCACAAGTCTGAGCATGCCGTACAAATTTTATTATTCATTTCAGGAAACTTCAGAATAGTTTAGAAAGACTGGAAGACTGTGCCTGTTCAAAGAAAACTGTTTAAATTGACCTGGATAAGATCTTCAATTTTCTACTCAGTTTGGATGAGGGAGAGGGAAAAAAAGAAGAGAATGGATTATTCATCTCAGCATTTAGTGCTGCCATATTTTGGGTATCTGTCCTTCACCACAGAGCAAATTTGATGAAAGAATGGTATAGATCACTCTCAAATACTCAGTGGTAAAGGAGAAGTGTTTCTGTGTCGTTGGTTGGTTCTGTAGTATACAATAAGAGTAAATTTATAGGTAAATAAACATTATTTCAGCCATGCAAATATAAGCCCAAATTTCTTAACATTAGATTCGGTAGATACTAAAGTACTTTGTCAAGTTGCTAGAAGTGTCCTAAAGATACACTATAATTTTCTGTTTTTACTGTGCCATGGACTGGTAATAACTGTTGGCACTCTCTGCCAGCTACAGAGAAATGTACTTAAACAACATTGGCATTGAGTAGGATTTTATTCCCTTTCCAAAAGTAAAAAGACCAAACTCACTTGGCATCCTCATTTTGCTTTTGAAGGATTTAGGAAAGACAATGAATCCACAATGTAATTTGTCAGCAAATCTTCCTGTACTGAGAAATCTATATAGGGCTGACTGTGGCAACTAGTGTTAAGAGCCACCGGGGTTATAAACAAGCAAGGTGTCATTGTAGGAAGCATACACCAGAAAAAGAGGATGTGGAGGAGGCACAGCAACAACCTGTTCATACAACCAGCTTTTTACTCTTAGGCAGATCATCTCATTCAGCCTCAAATTTAGCATCTGTAAATGAAGGGGTTGAACTAAATAACCAGTAAAATCTTTTCTAGCATTGGTCTTTTCTGATTTCAAAATTTTCTAAAACTACCATTAACTCCTACCCCAATATAAACTTTGAATGCTTTCAGATTTTATCTATAATTTGCTGTTCCTTCTTTCCGGATATTTCCTTTGCTATACATGCAACTAATTCTAGTGTCTCAGAGGTAGTTAAACAATTTCTGAATAATGGTTAAGCATGTAAACTTAACTACATCTGAATTCAAGTATGTCTAGTTTGCTCTAATTAGATATTCAGAATAAAAATCAACACGAATAACTAAAGTTCAGGACAATAAAGAGAAAACTATTCCAAGCAATGTCTCCCTTGAGATTTTGACTAGGACTGTGCTCCCTGCTTTTAGTCTCATAAGTGAACTGCAAGCTCTAATTTTTTACCTTAGGAAAGTCACATGCCCTCTTGATTATAGTCCTCTACCTACAAAAAAAGTGAAATGGTAAATAATTCCCTCCTCTATGTAGTACACAACAGTGAATTAAATATGGGAATGCAAAAATTACTATTTACTAGATGATAACCTGACATCCTCCATGGCAGTATACACTGGACACTGAATAACACTGAAGGTCATGTCATGGGGCACCATGTTCCACCCTGCCAAATATTTCTTCTCCTAACACATTTGAAAAAATAAAAAATTAGCTTTTTTTATAAAAGGATAAAACAATTCTTAGTCCCATTCCTGTAACAGTTTTTGATGTTTTTATTCTTCAAAAAGTTTACACACTCTTTGTTTCTCCAGCAAGCATTTTTATAAAACATAAGCAAAATACTCCAGTCCAAAATTTTCTTTAGAGTATTCTTTCTCTCCATTCTTTATTTCATTTTAATTTAGTGTTTCTTTCCCCACATATTATTTACGCAACCTATGTATTTTATAGAAGCTAGTCTTCTCATCCTATGTTTTCATTTTATTTTTCAATTTATAATGGTGTTATTCACAGTGATTTTGTTATAAAATTTAAATAAAGAAATTCTGTTTCTCACTTTGGATGCCCTGTTTTAAACTGAATGCAGTCTCTAAGATAGAGAGATGGTAAGAACCCTACAAACCCACTTCAACACACTTTCCCACATCATGCTTCACAGCAACACATGCTTCTTAACACAGGAGACTTTACTGCCTTTTAATCCAGCTTTTGAATGTCATACAAAACATCATTTTGCAGCTAAGTTTCTAAATTTAGCTTTAAGTATGTCTACCTAATTCTACCATGAGTGGATAATTGCTTAATCTTCTCCAGTAATCTTCTTTACTGTTCTGCATAAAAAGAATACAAGAATATATACTTTGCCTTCATTTTATATGATTTATACACAGCTTTCCACCTACAATTTCAAACCAAGGATGTAGCAACACTAAGTTTTAGCAACAGTGGCCATTAATAAACTTTGATGCTTTTGCTAGGTAGATAGATACATAAAAAGAAAATCACCATTGCTGACAAAATACTTCTCCTTGATTTTAAATCCTTAATATTATGATATTAAGCAGTGACTATAAGTTTATCATTATCTCTATTTCATGCATATAATGTGTATGCATAAAAATATATGTTCTTAAAGATGGGCATCAATGAATGTACTAGATAATGATGTACCTTTTCATAACTGAAAGATCAAAGAGAAAGATAATAAACATTATAAGTGAGGGTACAGAGTAACAGATATTTTAAGTCGGTGCAAATATAATTTGACATATTGTTTCTGGAAGGCAAGTCTATTAGAGGTTTAAGTACAAAGTTATACAACAAAACTCTCAGAGAATAAAATAGGAGACTATTTTTACAATCTTGGGATAGCCAAATATTTCTTAAATAGGGCAAAGAAGTATAAATAAAAGAATTATGAGTTAGGCTACATTTAATTTTAGAGTTTTCATTTATATAACACCACCATTATATGGTGAAAAAGCAATACAAATAATGGGAAAAGATTTCTAAGCACAGACAATCTATAAAGGGTTCATATCAAGAATATATAACAAACTCCTAGACACCAGTAAGAAAAATACAAACTAAAATAAAATGAGCAATGACTTCAAATAAATGTCTTACAAGACAGTTAAATGACCAAACTGAAGCGTGTTCAAGTGTAATCCAGAGAAACAGAAATTAAAACTATGAGATACTATTATATAGTTACCTGACTAGCTCAAACTTTGTTTTAAATAATAAAAAAAGAAAGGTGTTTATTTCCAAGATTTATCAAAAACGTAAAAAAACAGAATTGTCATATACTTTTGGAAGGAATATACATCTCTATAACCATTTTAGAAAATGGTTTCACTTTATCTACTCAATTTGAATGTATGTATGTATACCTATGACCCCACAATTGAATTCTGTTATAGATCAAAAGATGTGTGCAAAATGTTCACAGCAGTTTTATTCACGATAGCTCTAAAATGGAAATGGTATGAATGTCCAAAAACAGGGGAGTGGGTAAATAAATTGTTGTATTTTTCTTACAATGGGTACTATGCAGCAATAAAAAAGAATGACTTCTATATGTAAACATGCCAGTGAATCTCTCAAAACATTAAGCAAAATGAGTCATACATAAACCAAAACATACTATGCAATTCCATTTATATAAAGTTCAAAAACAGGCAAAAGTAATCTATGGTCATAGAGGTCAAGATGGTGGTTATATTCATGGAGAAGGGAAGAGACAGTCACTGGAGTGACAAAAGGGGTCTACATATATTTTCAGCCTGCGTGGTAGTTAGACAAGTCTGGTATCTTTTGCTAACTAGTGTGATATTTCATATATACTGATGATTTTGATACTTTTTCAGTATCTATGCTCATTTTGTTGATAATTATATTTTCTAAATGA
This sequence comes from Ateles fusciceps, assembly GCA_036589455.1. NCBI lineage: Eukaryota > Metazoa > Chordata > Mammalia > Primates > Atelidae > Ateles > Ateles fusciceps. The sequence goes on along the minus strand of JAZHEH010003404.1, from coordinate 5,566,861 downwards.
AAGGGTATTAAATTGATGGATATGTAATCTCTGAATCACTGTATGTTAGTTTTCTGTGGTTGCTGTAACTAATTACCACAACCTTGGTGACTTAAAACACAAAATTTATTCTCTCACACTTCTAGAGAGCAGGAGTATAAAATCAGTTAACACTGAAGTTGAGGTGGGCTGCAGCCCCTCTGGAGACTTTGGGGATCTGTTCCTTGCCTCTTGGCCTGAGACTACCTCCCTCCAATCTCTCACACTGTGCCCATGTTGTTTTTTCCTCCTCTTCTGTGTCAGTTTCTCAGCCTCTCTCAGTAAGTCCACTGGTGATTGCATTTAGGGACCACCCAGATAATCCAAGATAATTTTCCCATCTCAAGAGCTTAAATTTATTCACATCTGCAAAGTCAATTTTGCCATATAAGATGACATACGGCCAGGTGAGGTGGCTCACGTCTATAATCTCAGTACTTTGGAAGGCTGAGGTGGATGGATCACGAGGTCAAAAAATCAAGATCATCCTGGCCAACATGGTGTAACTCTGTCTCTACTAAAACTACAAAAATTGCTGGGTGTGGTGGTGGGTGTCTGTAATCCCAGCTATTCGTGAGGCTGAGACAGGAGAATTGCTTGAACCTGGAAGGCGGAGGTTGCAGTGAGCCAAGATTGCGCTACTGCACTCCAACCTGGGTGACAGAGCAAGACTTCATCTCAAAAAAAAAAGATGACATTCACAGGTTCTAAAGATTAGGGTGAGCACATCAGCACATCATTCATGGGGCCATTATTTAGCCTACTACAGAATATGAATGACAGTACTAACTATAGTTTCAAAGGAGTGAAACCTAAGTGCCAGAATCAGCTAAGAAGGATTCATAAAGCAGGAGCGGAAAATTGTATTTTTACGGATAATTTTTATCGGAACACAGAGCAATAGGCGTCAAAGCATAACATGGCCACAAAAGATGTCAAGTGATAAAGGGAAAAAAACGTTGAATATAATACACTAGCAGTAAAAACAAATTGAAATATATCTGCCTAAAATGTGGCACATTTTCACAAAAGAAGACAAGGTTAATTTTAGTTGTATTTACATTAGAAACTATAACAGTAAAGATATTAATTTTAATATAATAAAATATGATGGAAGGAGAATATCGTGAACTATTTTTGTTTTGGTTTGCTTCTCCGCACTTCTGAAACCCTTGGTCTTCTCTAAATGCCTGTGCTTGTTACTCTTATAGAGAGTTACTCAGGCTGCTAATGCAAGCACAATGACAGAAGGTTGCCATAGATGAGGCATTTCATCACCATTCTGGAACTACAAGACTCTTGGACACATTTGGTTGGAAGCAGACGAACCTCTTTCTTTTATCCCCTGAGTAGGTATCTGAGAGACATCCCTATGGAGACTTAAGACACTCTCTCATACACTGCTTTTCACATTATTGCTACTTGTGGCAGCTTAATCCCTGACCTTATTCACGTTACTGGTTTGAAATGCACGCTTATCTCCTTGATACAGTAGCCGGGGTCCCTTGTTATTCACCTGTCTCTTCAAAAGAAAAGATTCAGACTATGAAACTACCAAAAGAAAACATTAGGGAAACTCTCCAGGTCACTGGTCTGGGCAGATTTTTTGAGCAACACCCCACAAGCACAGGCAACCCAAGCAAACGTGGGATCATCTCAAGTTGAAAAGCTGCACAGCAAAGGAAACAATCAACAATGTGAAGAGAAAACCCACAGAATGAGAGAAAATATTTGCAGACTATTCAAAAATAAAGGATAATTTGTGATAAAGGATTAACTACCAGAATATATAAGGAGCTCAAACAACTCAATAGGAAAATAGCTAATAATCCAATTTTAAAATGGGCAAAGCTGAATAGACATTTTTTCAAAAGAAGACATACAAATGGTAAGCAAATATACATAAAGGTGTTCAACATCACTGTTGATCAAAACTACAATGAGATATTATCTCACCCCAGTTAAAATGGCTTTTATCCAAAAAACAGACACTAAGGAATGCTGGCGAGGATGTGAAGAGGAAGGAACATTTCCGTACTATTGATGAGAATGTAAATTAGTACAGCCACTATGGAGAACAGTTTGGAGGCTTCTCAAAGAGATAAAAATAGAACTACCATAAGATCCAGCAATCCCATTGCTGGGTATATATGCAAAGGAAAGGAAATCAGTATGTTAAAAAGACATTTGCACTCCCGTGTATACTGCAGCATTATTCACATCAGCCAAGATTTGAAAGGAACCCAAGTGTCCATCAACAGACAAATTAAGAAAATGTGATACTTATACACAATGGAGTACTATTCAGCCATAAAAAAGAATGAATCCCGTCATTTGCACAACATGGTTGAAACTGGAAGATACCATGTCAACTTAAATAAACCAGGCACAGAAACATAAACTGCCTGTGCTCACTCATTTGTGGGAGCTAAAAAAAAAAAGAGGCAACTGAACTCAGGGAGATAGACAATAGCATGATGGCAACCAGAGCTGGGAGGGTAGTGGTAGGAGGGTTGGGAGAGGAAGTGCAGATGGTTAATGGACAGAAAAATATAGTTAGACAGAATAAATAAGATGGAGTACTTGATAGCACAACAGGGTAACTACAGTCAACGATAATTAATTGTACATTTAAAAACAACTAAAAGAGACTAATTGTATTGTCAGCAATAACAACAAAAAAGGATAAATCCTTGAGGTAATGGATACCCCATTTACTCTGCTGTGATTACTACACAGTATATGCCTATATCAAAATATCTTCTGTACCCCATATGTATACACCTGCTATGTACCCACACATATTAAAAATTAAAATTTTTTAAAAAGGAGATTCATTTTGGACATCATTTCATAGAAAAAAAAGAAATAAAGTTATTGTTATAAGCACCATAAATAAAACTCAGGTTATTGAGAAATGTAAAAAATTATTTTGCTCTAATTAATATAGTACATTTATAAGTGAGACATCACAATGACCTTGAAAAATGTATTATGTGTTTTAGGTAAGATTATTGATAAAAATATTCTTATAAATCTGGAAGACTGTGTGTACCCCAACAAGATGCTCTCAAAGAAAATGACAAAAAGTCTTTTTAAGGATTTCCATTTGTCCTTCTTTGCCTAAGGAGACAGTCAGATCAGACTCCATATGAACTTGCGCAAAATGGCAGCTTATGAAGGTACAGGGAAAGGGGATACTCGCTGTTTCTTTAACTGACCATGCTTTGGAAAGCCACAATTCCCCCTTGCCATCCACATAGAGGTGCTATTAAAGAACAGCATAGGTATACCTCCCAATAGAAGATTACAGTCTTAAACTAGAACTCAGCTCTGAGGCCTGACTACCAGGCCAGAAATGAACTTAGTTCTTAGATACTGGGTGAGACCAAAGTTCTTGGGTAGAGCTGAAGTAATTATTGTGAGACAGCGTCACCTGGGGTTTTCCAATATAGTTCAGTTATATTGGTGCCTGTCAGTTGGGTACAAGAACTGCATCCACTGTATTAATGAGTGGCCATCTGTGCTCTTTTACGTCTTTATGGAGAGGGTGTTTACCCAACAATTAAATCTAGTTAGCTTATGACTAATACCTAACTTACTATTCACCTAAAATATTTGCTTGAAAGACCAAGAATAACTTTTATACATATTTTCTACCAATAACATTATTTTCTATTTTTGCATTTCATTACTGTAGTGGTTTGAAACTTTTGGAATGTGGATCCACTAATGGAACAACATTGTTTTAGTATTTAGATATTAGATAAGATATAACCAGATTTTTTGCCAACAGACATTTTGAAACTGTCTTGGAAGCCCACGCTGCTCCAGTGTTCATTATTATACTATATGAAGCATGCATAGCTCTTTGGATTTCCCTTGTCAATTCTTTTACTGATATTAAAATTATGATAGATAAGAAATATAATGATCTTATACTCATAAGCAATATTTCTCTAAACCCTTTCCATGATTATGCATCATTTCATTTAACATTCACAACAGGTACATAAATTAAGACTATAAGTTATTATCCAAAATGGAACATTTTTTAAAGTGAAAGGAGAAAGCTAGTAGTAATTACTTCAGGACAATTGGCATAAACAGGGACTCTCCTTGGGAAACTATAATGGATGGTCATTCCATACATGAAAATTATTATTATTGTCATTTTATTATTATTATTAAGACTGCATCTCACTCTGTTTCCTATGCTGGAATGCAGTGACATGATCATAGCTCACTGCAGTCTTGAACTCCCAATTCACTCTGGAGTGTAGTCCTAAGCCTGTAGTCCTAAGCCTCTGGAGTAGCTAGGACTACAGGTGAGCACCACCATTCCTGGGTAATTTTTAAGTTTTCCGTAGACATAGGGATCTCACTATGCTGCCCAGGCTGGTCTAGAACTGAATTCAAGCAATCCTCCTGCCTTGGCTTCCCACAGCGCTGGGATTACAAGGTAAACCACCACGCCTGGCCCCATGAAAATTAGTTTATCCTACTCTGCATCTGAGGAAACTGAGGCCTAAACGTTTCAATAATGTGCCCACATTCACAGCAGGATCAGGCTGGCTGGCTCCCCCGGTCAGTCTGAGGTCAGAATCTCTGCTCTTAATCTCAAGGCTGGATGACTGTAGTGAAGCCATGATACAAAACACAAGGGAACTGGTAGTGACAATAAAATGAGATGACTCAATTTTAATGGTTTACCTTCTTTGAAATGTTCACTTGTAACACTACTTTGAGCTGGGGAGTTAACTTTTCTGCTTATGTTTAGATTTCACTTCAATATGAAGATTTTAAAAAAAACAAACCTCCCTCAATCATCCACGTTACTTTTAACTAGACTTGGCAGGGAGTTAGCAGTCTCAGAATCATGAATTTATGAAAAAGATGAGCTTTTGTGAATTTCTTTCTTGCTTCTTAAAAAGAGGTCACATGTATTAAATGTAACTAGATAACATCATTTTTAATACTATTTTATGAATTAGCAAAGGAATTTCTAATAAACATAGTTACCAAATTTTTTAGAGTATTTTTAAATTTTTATTATTTTTTGAAGGGCTCACCATGAATATGAAAGTAAAAATTCCCTGTTCTTCCAATTCTGTAAAGGTATCAGGATAACAATGGATTTGATAGATTATATGAATTTTTTTAAATGACCTGTTCAAGTACAATTTAGAACATTTGATGTTTTCTGTTCATTCCTTTCTACATATAGCAGGCAAACCATGTCCCTTTTTTGTATGTAATAATACACCCACATCTGAACAAAAAAGGAACATGAATATTAACTAATTGTGAACTAATGAAATGATAACCTAGTAAGAATGAGGATTAGCACAAGCAGAGAGAGGTTGGCACTGCCATGCTCCACTGCATTCAATATCATGGTGACAGCCCAACCAGAGATTTTCAGAGTATATGCAATTCTGCACTCATTAAGAAAAAAATAGGTCAGAAAAGGAATTTATGCTGGAAAAAATCCTTACACCTTACGCTTGGAGTTTAAAGGATTAATAAATAATTGAGCATTGAGAATATAAATTCCTTTCTGGAAAAAATGTTATAAATATTATTTCATTATCTTATCAACACTTCTGTTCCTAGATAAACCTCATCCATTACAAATGTCTCTGCTGCTGATTAGCTACACTGAAAAGAAACTGGACCTAATCCTACATCTGGGCCTAAAGGCTCTTACTTGGGAGAACAGGGAGAGATTCTGCCCCCTGTGCCACCAAGTATGGCTGAAATTCAAGGTACTATCAACCCAAATGGACATTCCATTTGCCTCCCCCATGATTTGGAATGAAAATTACAGGTCCCAGGATTAAGCTTGAAGTAAAAATCAACATTATCCCCATCCTCCCCTTCCTCCCTTCTTCCTCCCTCTTATTTCATTCTAACAACCACTTGCCACTGGATAATGGAAGGACCAGTCACTAAGGTCTTAACCTCACAAATTTCATCATCAATGTATATTTCTAAAAGTATCTCCTCACCTCTACCTTTGCCTTTCATTAAATCAATTCCTGAATTAAGTGTGTTTTATTTTATTTTCCTTGTTATACACGTGTATGTGTTCCTTAACTTAAAGCCAATTCTTGATTTGCACAATTTCCCCAAGAAGAGCACATAAACACTCTGACTGATGCAGGTTTTGGCCTCAATGACACGAAGCCCTTTAATGAAGGAAATTTTTATTTTCAGGATGTGCTAATGTGCCACATATTTTTAAACCTCCCCAAATTAATATTTCATAAGTATATAGCAGGTAAAAGGAAGTTTTACGAAGGTAAGAAGTTATGAAAAAAAGGGAAAAAAAGAAAATCTAATTTCTAAATTGTAAGATTCATTGCTAATTCAGCCAGGACATCTCAGAATCGCTTATTATTAGACAAAATATTTGCTTCAGCCATGTTAATTTTTGAAAATTGCTTATCAGGATTTTGTTTTCACTAGTAGCCATAAGCTGCTACAAAGGGTTCTCTTCCCATCCAAAAATACTTTGTAAAAAATTAATACAATATCTTTATAAGCATCTAAATCTATCAAATTTATTTTCTAGGTAGCATAGTCAGCTACTTCATTTCTCTAGACCCCTGATAAAAGGACAATAATATTGAGGTAAAAATAGTTTGATTATATTAGTTACAAGTTAGAGTTGGTATGAAGAACTTGTAAAAGAGATAAATATTCTTTGCTAATGAAACAAACCAGGAATTTTTACTAGCTCAAAATTTTGCTAAAAAGACTTACACTGTCTTAGTTGTGTGTCATGCTTATTAACATCTTGTTATTGTATGTGATGTTTCTAAACATAGGAAAATATACTCTACGTTCACAAAGTAGAAAAGTCACTCAAATAGACCTATTTTTTTTCCATAACTTCCACGATATTCAGATAGCAGATTATAACATGGGGAATCTTGTTATGTCGTCTATCATATTGCTTAAAACTTACCTTAACATTTTTACGTGTCTAAAAGACTCAATCACACTTCCAGCACTGGCATATTGAAAATAAATATTAGGTATTTGCTATCCAAGATGGCTTATACTCCCAAAGTTATTTGTATAAGGAGGAAGGCATTCAGGTGCGTCTTACAAGAACAGGTACTCTGTAAACTACTAGACCACAGTACGGCTCAAAAATGCATACTTTAAAAAAATCTTCCATGTGATAAGAAGGTTCTAGCAGGTTGAGAAGCACTGATATACATCATGACAGACCACATATGTTTGCCTGTAGGGCTTCCATTTGGTTTAACTGATGACCAGATATCAGATCCCAGAGGAAAAATTTGTTATATAGATACATTTCAAACCAAATAAAAAAAAAACCTGTTAATAATTATTTACAACAAGCTTGAGTACTGCTCTTGACATAGTTTAAGATTAGAGTTTTAGGCTGTAAATTTGTAAAACCACAGACATTTTGAGGAGGAATTCCAGTTTCTGTTTTTAAAGATGAGGAAATTATTAAATAAAATAATACACATCAGCTTTGTGTGTTTACTAATCATACATGCTCAAAGCGAGTGCACGAAATGAAAAGTCTATTTTTTAAATGCCTAAGATAAACAGAAACAAGAAGCTTGAGCTATATCAGGTTGAGCCATTCAAATTCATACGTATTAGAGTCCATACTATTCACATCGTCCTTTGTGGCCTTGGAGTGTTTAATTAGAGCAAATGCTCTTCAGCCCAGACTAGTTCCCTCTTTAAATAGAGCAAGCATGAATTAGAGGTAATTCTCCATACCGATAACTGAACCCCGGATGTGTACAACAGAATAGTATCTAAAAAGGATAAAGTTTGGGTCTCTTGATTAGAAGTGCATCATTTGTCCTCTTTCTTATAACACTGAGACTTTACAAGAGTTTTCAGCTTTTCTGGCTTTTCTTTTCTTTCCTTGATCTTTTCCTATAATTTGAAACTTGTCTGAAACTGCCTCCTGAAACAGGCATTCATCATACCTTAGTTCTTAGACCATAAGTCCAAGAAAAATAAGTTGTGGTGAAAACTCAAGAAAAAAAGAACAGTTATTTTGTGTGTGTGTAGGTGCAAAGAAGTATATTTATTTTTCCTATAGAGATGAGCCATTATAATGGTTTACCCTAGTTATAGATTTATACATACATACAGATTTAGATAACTTTTTGTTTTCCTTAACGCTTTTAGATCTAGAAATCACTTCTTTCTGTTTAGAACAAGTATATTATTACGTTTTGTTATGTCTGTCTTACAGTTTTTGCTTATATTGAAAAAGTACCCAACAAGCTCCCTAGAGAGGATATCTGCTCTACTCTACCATTTTCAAGTTCATTCTAAAGATTTCTACCAAGTGTCAGGTGATCCAGTAAGCTCACAAATGCTTAGAAGAGCCTCTCTAACTCAGGACAGCAACTAGTTCTCTTAATCACTTCTAGACAACTGCATGAACTGAATTCCATATGTTGAAAACAAAAAGAAAAGAAAAGATAAGATTTAAGTCAAATGCAAAGCTTAGCTGATTTTGGTATGTGTACATTATATTGACAATTTTTGGGAGGCAGACATTTTCAAACTTAGCACCCTCCTATTGCCACTGTCTGCTGACAGCCTCCGTTTAGCTGTCTTTTGAGTCCACTGGATGGTGAGCTTCTCTCCGAGGCAAGGCACGAGACCTTATTTGGCGATGACAGCTCAGCGGCTGGCGGGTTGGCACAGAAAATGTTTCTGAACTGAACTGAAATTTAGCAGTCTCTAACACCTCTCACTTGTGTTTTGGTTTAGGAGTCCCTTTGTAAGTCTGCCAGACATTATTTGTTTTTTTAAATAATCAGGTTTCAAAAATGTCTCATCTGTGGGCTACAAACTCATTTAAACTTGGGAAACAATAGTCTAATTAATAATAGTCTAAAATTATAAAATCCTATTTATAGAACAACCACTTAGCTTTGATTCAAATATCTTAATTCTTCTAAGATAATCCTTTTGGTAATATGTATGCTTAGCAAATACACATAAGACTAGTGTTTTTATCCTACTTATCATTCAGCAATAATACTTTTTCCTAAAATATATGAACCATTGCTTAGTTTTTATGAATTAAGTAAACTATGACTATGATGATAAGTAAATCATGACCATGGTTTAGTAGTGTAAATTTATAGTCATAAAAATATCTTTAATAAAAGATTATAAACCTTCTCCTAATGGCCAACTATTTTTGAATTTCTACCTTAAAATGTTGATGAACACTATTTATTTCTTCCTCAAGACACATTACCGTGTCTATTATGTCTACTTTCAGAGAGCAGCACCAGCATATTTTGTTAACATGTGGCTCTGGACGTACAATAGATCCAACTGCATGCCTTAAAACACTGCTAGAATGTGGTAAAGAAAACTGACTTAACATAGTAAAACCTATAGCCTGAGCTCTGTTCAACAGGCTGAGTGTTACAGAAGAATTATCCTGTTTCCATTTGATAGAGTTAAAGTTCTCCCAATCAGAGAGCAAGATCTAAGCTTAACGGGCAAAAGACGCAGAGTTGAGGTTTGAGATCCTAAATTGCTGAGGTCAAGGACCCACGGTCATTATTCTTCCAGCAATGACAGAAACAGAACGGACAAGTGCATTCAATCAAAGGGCATGAACAGTGAAGACGAGGCCACCCACACAAACACTTGTTTGCTTACTAGGTCCTTTTCATAGGATACCATAAAGACAGGTGTGGGGTTTGAAAAATTCTGTTTGGGGGAGACCTACTGCTTGGTGAGTGCTTTTCTTCCATAGGTACCTTCGAAGCATATTTTCAACAATTCTTCTTTAACTCATGTTTGTTTATCGAGGGTCAGTAATGTTGACATAGTTTACGTGTGACTTTAAATCAAAGGCACACTGAAGGAAATAACATGGATTTTCACTTAATTAACAAAGGCCTTTATCCAGTTGACCAAACATGAGAAAATGAGAACATACCAATATGAACATTCCTTTGCCATTCTGTTCCCTCACAACAGCACTACAGGGCAGACTTTGAGTCTAGGACACATGAAAAAAAATGTTCTTTTCTCCCCTGTTCAGAAAAGCTTTGATTATTAATCCATCTATTATTCCTAAAGCATCAGATTATCTATTATTGAAAAGAAATATATATTTTTTATACATATAAAGTATTTTCACAGGGCAACAGCTTCTAGATCAGTTAGTTCTGAAAACTTACTATATATATTAGAAAATGATTCAGTTTTTTATACTATATAATATAATTCAGTTACATTTGTCACTTAATAGCATGATATCACATATTTGCTTGCAACGATTTGCAGTATTCTGGATCTTTTTTTAAATAGTTCATAAAATGTACAAAATTTAGAAGTTACTTCATTGTATATCTATATCACATTTAATAAAAGGTATTTGTGGCAAAATATCAAGTCAAATATATAACAAGGTAGATTTAAAGCAAACTGAGCACTGTTCATACAGATTAAATAGATACAAATTTAAACAGTTAAGGCCTTTAGAAAACTGATCTCAAAGGTTATAGAACGTAACTGTTATTTAAATTGCAACATTCACTATTTTAAAGAATATTCTTGAGTATGTATTCTTCACCAACCTTTCTACTAGGCTCTAAGAATACAATGTTGAATTAAACAATGTACCTCAGATGGTTTAACATATACAAGGCAATAAATGGGATATACCACATAAACAGATTTTAAAACAAAAATCACATGCTCATCTCAATAGCTGCAGAAAAAAGGATTTGACAAAATCCAGCATCGCTTTATGATTGAAACTCTCAGCAAAATCACCACACAAGGTACCTACCCCAATGGAATAAAAGTCAGTTATGACCAACCCACAGCCAACATAACACTGAATGGGGGAAAGTTGAAAGTATTCCCTCTGAGAAATGGAAAAGACAAGCATGCACCCTCTCACCACTCCTCTTCAGCATAGTATAGGAAGTCCTAGCTAGAGCGATCAGACAAGAGAAAGAAATAAAGGGCATCCAAATTGGTAAAAAGGAAGTCCAGCTGTCACTGTTTGCTGTTGATAGGATTGTTTACCTTGAAAACTGTAGACTCCTCCAGAAAGCTTCTAGAACTGATAAAAAAAAAAATTCAGCAAAGTTTCCAGATACAAGATTAATGTACACGGGTCAGTAGCTCTTCTAGATACCAACTGCAACCATGTAGAGAATCAAATCAAGAACTCAACACTTTTACAATAGCTGCAAAAAATTAAAATACTTAAGAATATACCTAACCAAGGAGTCGGAAGACCTCTACAAGGAAAACTACAAATCACTGCTGAAAGAAAGTGTAGATTACACAAACAAATGGAAACACATCCCATGCTCATGGATGGGTTCAATCAATATTGTGAACATGACTATACTGCCAAAAACAGTCTACAAATTCAATGCAATCCCAACCAAAATATCACCATCATTCTTCACAGAATTAGAAAAAAAAAATTTTTAATTCACATGGAACCAAAAAAGGGCCTGCATAGCCAAAGCAAGACTAAGCAAAAAGAACAAATCTGGAGGCACCACATTACCTGATTTCAAATTATACAGTAAGGCCATAGTCACCAAAAATAAACATGGTACTGGTACAAAAACAGGCACATAGACCAATGGAACAGGATAGGGAACCCACAAATAAACCCAAATACAGTCAACTGATCTTCAACAAAGCAAGCAAAAACATAAAGTGGGGAAAGGACACCCTTTTCAACAAGCGGTGCTGGGATAAGTGGCTAGCCACATGGAGGAGAATGACACTGGATCCTCCTCTCTCACCTTATACAAAAATCAACTCAAGATGGATTAAGGACTTAAACATAAGACCTGAAACTATAAAAATTCTAGAAGATAACATTGAAAAAAAAACCCTTCTAGACATTGGCTTAGGCTAGAATTTCATGACCCAGAACCCAAAAGCAAATTCAATAACAACAAAGATAAATAGCTGGGACTTGATTAAGCTAAAGAGCTTTTGCACAGCAAAAGGAACAGTCAGCAGAGTAAACAGAAAACCCACAGAATGGGAGAAAATCTTCACAATCTAATCTACACATCTGACAAAGAACTAATATTCAGAATCTACAATGAACTCAAACAAATCAGTAAGAAAAAAACAAACACTCCCATCAAAAAGTGGGCTAAGGACATGAATAGACAGTTCTAAAAAGAAGATATACAAATGGCCAACGAGCATATGAAAAAAACGCTCAATATCACTAATGATCAAGGAAATGCAAATCAAAACCACAATCTGACACCAACTTACTCCTGCAAGAATGGCCACAATCAAAAAAAAAAAAAAAAGAAAGTAGATATTGGCATAGATGTGGTGAACAGGGAACACTTCCACATGGTTGGTAGGTATGCAAACTAGTACAGCTGCTATGGAAAACAGTGTGGAGATTCCTTAAAGAACTAAAAGTGGAACTACCATCTGATCCAGCAATCCCACAACTGGGTCTCTATCCAGAGGAAAGTAAGTCATTACATGAAAAAGATACTTGCGCAGGCATGTTTATAGCAGCACAATTCACAATTGCAAAATCGTTTAACCAACCAAATGCCCAGCAGTCAATGAGTACATAAAGAAACTGTGAGATATATATATATTTTTCACAGTTATAGTATGTATATAACATATATAATACATATTATATATAATATAATTATATATAATAAAGAAAATCTATAATTATATATAATATATCTATACATATAATGGAATACTACACAGCCATAAAAAGAAATGAATTAACAGTATTTGCAGCAACCTGGATGAGACTGAAGACTATTATTCTAAGCAAAGTAACTCAGGAAAGGAAAACCAAACTTCATATGTTCTCACTGATACATGGGAGCTAAGCTATAAGGACACAAAGGCATAAGAATCAGCCAATGGACTTTGGGGATTTGGGGGGAAGGGTAGGAGGGGGCGAGGGATAAAAGACTGCAAGTATGGTGCAGTGTATACTGCTCCGGTGATGGGTGCAACAGACCCTCACAGATCACCACTAAAGAACTTACTCATGTAACCAAATGCCATCTGCACCCCAATAACTCATGAAAAAATGAAAAATTAAAATAAGCGATAAAATAAAAACAATGTATCTCTTTCCTCAGAGTTTTTAATTCAATGTTTAACTTAATAACACAAGGGTTATTACATTCTTTACTAAAGTAATCTTCAATTAGCTAGTAATAAACTATATTAAGAAAAATGGGACACAATGTAGAAGAAAAAACAAAGAAAAACAAAAGCTCCTCACCAACACCTTACAAGAAAGGTGTTGTAAGGAGGTTATTACAAGAGCTTCCAAAATATTACAATTAAAGTTTGATTGATTGCCATAGATTCACATAGATGCAGATGATTCCTAATATATCACTCTAGATTCTACTTCTCTCCTGAGCTACGAAATTCTCATTTTCCCAAACACCTACTAAATAACTCTTCTTGATTTTTCAAAGTTTAACTCCAACTTTGCATATGTTGACCAGGAGGGAATGTCTTCTCTTTCCGGGTCCATGAGAGGGTGTAGTTTTAAGGGCAAGAACTTCCCAGAGCCATGCCCCTCTCCCATCTCTCTCGATCCGGGAGATTTAACGGTCTCTGTTTTAATTTTGGAGGGCGGGGGAAGAATCAAAAAGTCAGTCACTCCAGTGGAAGTTCGAAGGAACTCCTTTCATTGGCCAGAGGTCCTGGAGAAGGTGGGGGTTCCTCCTAGGTTAAAAGTCCCTTCTTCCACACCCCTTCCGACTCCATGTTTGGGTCCCCTTCCACACTCTCTCATGGAAGCCTGTCTTCCCCTCCTAAACTCCATCTCTCTCTATTCCCTTCCATTTAGTGTGGAAGCTGCTTTCCTCTCCTGGATTCCATCTGTCTGAATTCTCTCACTCAGTGTGAGAGTTAGCGGTTTCTTTCTCTCTTTCTCTCTACGTAAATAAATCACTTTCTACAAACAACTTTGAGTCCGGCATTTACTTTACGAGCCTACTGTGCCGTGGTCTCCTCTCCCATTACTGGGGAGTGATAGACCAAGAACCTGGAGAAACATCCTCTCAGGGGAACTGAGGGCTCCCCTGAACCCCAACATTACAACCAGAACTTATTATCTTAACTTCAAATCAGTTCTTTGCCTTGTCTACCTTCTACTGCAGGAAGTACCTTAATTTTCCCAGACACCATAGTCAACAGCTTTTACGTCCTCTCACTGTTTTTCCAGCTCTCCTCACATCTTTTCTATTGCATTTCTTATTACCCTATATCACATATAAAATGGTTCTTTTTATCACTTGAAATGATCTCTTAAATATTTTTACTAACCAATCTTAATCATTTGTGGCATTTACATACACTCCGGTACAGTATTAATTTTTCTAAAATGGGTTTCTTTAAATCCTCCTTTTAGTTAGCTTTGTGGTCTTAAAAAGGTCACTTAAAGCTCTCTGAGAAACAAATGTATGGAATTAAAATAATATTTAAAATCTCCTTGTTCCTTAAAACTCAACGATTCTGTCTCTGTCAGGGATACAGAAACTTTTTTTAAAAGCTTCACTCCTATGAATATTAAATACACAATTAGACTTAATAATACTTAGATAACCTCTGTAGCCATATCCTCCATGACACCCCTAAATGGTACTGGCCCATTAAACTACTTACTATTCTACTAATGTATTCCAATCATTCTATCCTTATGTCTCTGCTTTTACTGTCTCATTTATCTGGAATATCCTTTCTCATCTTTCCATCTTTAAGAATGCATATCAAGGCCAGGCACAGTGGCTCACAGCTGTAATCCCAGCACTTTGGGAGGCCAAGGCAAGTGGATCACTTGAGGTCAGAAGTTCAAAACCAGCCTGGCCAACATGGCGAGACACCATCTCTACTAAAAATACAAAAAAAAAAACACAAAAAAAACTAGAAATAGAATACCATTTGACCCAGCAATCCCATTACTGGGTATATACCCAAAGGTTTATAAATCATTCTAATATAAAGACACAAGCACATGTGTGTTCATTTCGGCACTGTTTACAATAGCAAAGACTTGGAACCAACCCAAATGCCCATCCATGATAGACTGGATAAAAAAATGTGGCACATATACACTATGAAATAGTATGCAGCCATAAAAAAGGATGAGTTCATGTCCTTTGCAGGGACATGGATGAATCTGGAAACCATCATTCTCAGCAAACTGACACAAGAACAGAAAACCAAAAACGACATTTTCTCACTCATAAGTAGGTGTTGAACAATGAGAACACATGGACACAGGAAGGGGAACATCATACAAAGTAGGGTTTGTAGGGGGTGGGGGCTAGGGGAGGGATAGCAGGGGGTGGGGAGATTGGGGAGGGATAACATCAGGAGAAATACCTAATGTAGGTGACAGGGGGGATGGAGGCAGCAAACCACCATGGCATGCGTATACCTATGTAACAATCCTGCAAGATCTGCACATGTACCCCAGAACTTAAAGTATAATAAAAAAAAATTAGCTAGGCATTGGTGGGCATCTGTAATCCTAGCTATTCGGGAGGCTGAAGCAGGACAATCACTTGAACCCTGGAGGTGGAGGTTGCAGTGAGCCGAGATAGTGCCACTGCACTCCAGCCTAGGTGACAGAGAGTGATTCTGTCTCAGAAAAAAAAAAAAGAATGCATATCAAATACCAGCATTCTAATGAAAGCATTCCTGGTCTCTTTGTTCAATGACCAGAATACTTTGTTTATATTTATTCTGTGGCATTTGATCTTTGAGAAGATAATTCCTTACATTATAGTTAAAAACAGTAAATGTATTAAGAAGATGTACTATAGTTTTCTTTTGTCTATCACTTACAGGGCACGATTCAATGTTTTGCATAAAGTATTGAATAAGCATCATTTACATAACATTTATGTAAATATTGAAATGCTAGGACTTGTATTAGAGCAGGATAAAGATCCAAAAATGTTTTCAGATATGTCTCTATGATTAATTTGCACAAAACTCTGATATAAATCATAGATTTAATTTGCATATAAGGAAACTGATTCTCAGGGAAGTTAAGTAATTTGTCAAGATCATATTACTAGATGTTGCCACTTAGGCCTGGGACTAAAAGGCAAACCATCTTCTGAGGATTCCAGTGTCTTCCATGATATCATGGTAAAAATTCAAATTTAAAAAAATTTGCACAATAAGAGCCATACTTTAAGAAGATTCCTAGTTTAATGAAAGAGCTAGAATCAAATATTTTAACACAGTAATTTTTACTTTTACTTTTCACATTTTTATTTTCTTAAGAAGTAGTTCAGGCCAGGTGCAGTGGCTCACACCTGTAATCCCAGCACTTTGGGAGGCCAAGAGGGTGGATCACGAGGTCAAGAGATAGAGACCATCCTGGTCGACATGGTGAAACTCCTTCTCTACTAAAAAATACAAAAATTAGCTGGGCTTGGTGGCGCGTGCCTGTAGTCCCAGCTACTCAGGAGGCTGAGGCAGGAGAATTGCTCGAACCCGGGAGGTGGAGCTTGCAGTGAGCCAAGATCGCACCACTGCACTCAGCCTGGCGCCTGGCAACAGAGCAAGATTCTGTCTCGAAAAAATCAAAGTAGTTCAGCACCATAAGACAGGACAAAAAATAAATAAATAAAAATAAAAAATAAGTAATCATGTCATTTGGTTAAAGCATGATCTGCCAATGAAATCTATGATGATGGCTATGCATAATTATAATCTGCCCTCCAGAAAGGTACACAACAGCTGGAGAAGCTGTTTGTTTTGACTGAAAGCTGTCTGTGCATTCCAGAGAAACAAATATTAACTTGGTGTTGAGGGAGCTCACTCCTAGAGCTTCTTATAACTTAAAAGTAATTTTTTTTTAAGTCACTCAATGTAAGGGGCATTTAAATATATATAGAACATTTCATTTGCATTTACAAACACTGCTGTTTTGCCATGAAGATTTTTCTGATGAAAAAATTAAATAAGAATATAAACTTCCTGTAAAAAGTAAGTTGCTGAGCCTATATAGGTTAAAAACTGACATATTTTCCAACTACATGTACATAGAAAAAATACAGAGACCAATATGAGGCTGAAATTGTGGAAACAATGGAGACTGTGAACCAAAAAAGTAGAGCAGGTTTTAGGCAGACAAAGTGAGAGAGAATTCTAGGGAAGAGTTCCAATTGTATTGCCTATTGGGATAATCCCTATTTGGAGAGCATTTATTTAAAATATACAACATACACAACAAAATTACCAATTTAATATGCAATTATGGGTATTCATAAAAATATCTGCTGATTAATGGATATAGGAAAAGACTTTAAAATAATCAAAATATTCCTTCTAACACAAACAGAAAATGTCTATGTTGAAGTATACATCAAACAGATTTCTTTCTTTGCTTTCTTCTTTTTTCTTTTTTAATTTTTTTTAGAGACAGGATGTTGCTATATTGCCCAGACTGGTTTAGAACTCCTGACCTAAAGCTGTCTTCCTGCCTCAGCCTCCCAAAGTACTGAGATTATAGGCATGAGCCACCACTCTTGGCCTAACAAATTTCTTTATATTGGGCCCCACATACTGAGCAAAGTGCCAATATTTCAAAATATTACAGTGTAGACATTCCTAATAAATAGTGATGTTGTAAAGTTAAGTCTGTCCTCACTTTTTCTCCAATGTTGAGTCCTTTGGCCTCTTCACGTTCTCCTGCCTTGTCCTAGGTGCTCCATGAAATTTTGGGAACTCCTAGTACAGGCAGTATGCATGCCATAGTACTGAAAACAGTGAGGAAAAGAGGGTACACAGTGGCATCATATAATGCTGGGTGAAAGTTTATCATTTCTTTTATGTCCATATATATAAATCACATACACACACACGTTACCTCTCTGTGTGGAAATGTCATGAGAGGAAAACACTCAAAACCTTTAGAGACAAAATATGTAATGCAAATGAGTCAAGCAAGCCAGGAGATACTACAAATTGATGCTCAGATGGAACGGATCCAACGTCAGGGAAATGATAGGGCATAGCCAAAACCAGAAAGCATATGCTCTGCCTAAAGAGGATGGCCATTTTTAGCTGGTGTAGTATCTTTGCTGCTAGATTTTCTAATTTTTTAAAGAGAAACAGACCAATTAAGTGTATTATGAAATGTTGCAGTTTGAAAGTGTTGACAGCAAATTGTTTTTAACAATGTAGATCAAGCTACACAAGTCAGTGGGCTCATATGTCTGTAAGCAGCAATCGCTGACTTCTGGAATACAGGATGGTACATTTCTCTCTCCTAGAAAGATAAAAATAATGGCAGACTTGAGAAAGCACCAAGAATATATTCCTTCCCTACGTAGATCCCTCCCTTATATTTTATTGCACTTTATTTTATTATTATTTTTTTCTGAGACAAGATCTTACTCTGTCACCCAGGCAGGAGTGCAGCGGTGCAGTCTCAGCTCACTGCAACCTCCGCCTCCCAGGTTCAAGTGATTCTTGTGCCTCAGCCTCCCAAATAGCTGGGACTACAGGCATGCGCCACCACATCTGACTAATTTTTGTATTTTTTTGTAGAGATGGGGTTTCACCATGTTGGTCAGGTTCATCTTGAATTCCTGATGTCAAGTGATCTACCTGTCTCAAGTGATCCTTTCGGCCTCCCAAAGTGCCAGGATTACAAGCATAAGCCACTGCACCCAGCCCCTTCCTTATATTTCAACACAGAACTCTGATTATTAATATATTATGTAATTATATCTTTGCAACCAGCTGATGACCATATACTTTCCTTTCTGTATAAGCAAATATATTCATGAAATTTACACTAAAATTTGTTGTTTGAGGTAAGGAGAGGAGGGAGATTATAGTCTGGAGAAATTCCACTAATAGCAGATTGCAGGAACCCACAGCTGATTACTGTGTGGTTATACAGCCCATTACTGAGGATGCACCAGGTGTCATAAAAGGAACCGGGGGCAACCAACCAACAACATTTTAGAAAACAATTTATCTGTAAATTAGGGCTTGCCCACATTAAATGCATAATAAGCTTTTCTTGTCAAAGGAAAAGCATATTATAACACCAAAATGCATACTTAATAGAAATATCGGGGAAGATTATTTACTAGTCCTAAAACCTAAATTAAATGTATATTTAAGAGCCTAATATGCCTTAACACACTGTAATGGAACAAATTATGGGTAACTACAATTTTAACTACGATGAGGATTGTGGAGATTTCTTATATAAAATCCTGGTGTTCCAACTCAGCACAATTTTTAGTCACTGGAATGCATGAACTGGAATATCTCCCTCCTCCTCTGCCATACACACAGATTTGGCAATGCTTATACGTAATCACTTATGAATTTAATGTTCATAATTAACTGTAATTAGCTAGCAAAATGTTAATGAAAACGTGTTTGTTAGCAGCAGAGAAAATCAGCATCTCATTACAAGAAAAGCAGGGATTGCTTGGTGTATAAATCTATTTGTTCATAGATTGGTTCTTAAATGTTAAAATACAAATTTTCTGTGTGCCTTTTAATATTTATAGCCCATAACAACTCTCACAGCAGAGGTAAAAGTATGTAGTAGGTGATGTTTGTCTAACCAACCTCATTTCCGTTTCTTACATTCTTCTTTGCTTTTCCAGAACTCACACCAGAGCCCTTCAGGGTTAACGGGAAAGGGCTTCATATTTATTGATATTCTCCACGCCAGGCACTGTGGCAGGACTAAAGTGAATCAGAACAGCCACGAGCACCTAAAATAGGTTTTTGATTAACATGTTTCCTCCTGTCAGTGTTTAGAATCACAAAATTGTATTTCTCGATTTTCTTTCTCCTTTTCCTGAGAGCACTATTCCCTTAACAGCATTTTTCTAGTTTCTGGGGTTCAGACCTCAGTATCACTCTCAACCCTTACTCCCTCATTCCTCATACTAGAAAGGGCCTGGTGTTCTGTGGGAATCTCTTACTCACTCTGGAATCTTCCTGACTTTAGCTAAATTTCAGGTACTTCTCCCCTCCTGGCTACTTTTCCAGACATTACTTTCTCTGCTCACCAATTCTTCCTTTGCCTTGTTACCAAAGTTTATTTTCTTATGGAACAGATGACCTAAAACTTCATGCTCAAAAATGTTCAGTCTCTTTTTCTGTCTCTTTCTCAGGGTAAAAGTCCTGCCTATAATTGGGAGGGTCCACTGTTGTCCATGCCCTGTCTGAACTTCTCCCATCTTCTGTTCCCACCCCACGGCTTCTTCCTGTGTGCTAGATGAGCACTCCTAGTCATCATGCAAACAATGACCCAGTGCCTTCTTTCGCCTACCTGGAATTACCTTGCCCTACCTGAGTAGCAGGACAATAGCCTTCTCATGTGTTCAAAGTCCATCTGAAAAGTTCCTTCCTCTTCCACGCCTTGTCTGATGCCACCAACGAATACCATATTAACCATATTAACTTTTTAAAAAAGTCATCATTTATATTCAGCAAATTCATGTGTTAAACATTCTCTCCCTTTTAATTGATCTAAAGCAAGATTTTATCTTTTTAAACAAATAAATCAAAGCTTGGACATACTAAATGACTGAATCGGGATCTCACTGACATTTAGCTGCAAAGCGAATCCTCCTTGAAACTAGCCTCCTGTGCTAATCATAATGACAAACACTAACATGGACAGGGCATACCATGTATCGGAGACCGTTCTAAGTATTTTTACGTGTGTTACTCAATTCTCACATCAAATCTGTAAGAATATCTATTTTACAAATGCTTAAACTGACGCACAGAGATATTCAATTGGTTGCCCAAGGTCATCCAGCTTCTATAACATGGAATCAAAATGAAGCACAAGGTCTGGCACCAGAGCCCACATTCTTAACGTTTTGCTCTGAGATTTGCATTTTAAACAAACACAGCAGAAAGAGACACTTTGAAGAAAGTCTCCCTAGTGGTAGAGTTTACACACTTGTGCCCTCTGGCTAGGAGGGAGAAGGAACTCCTCTGAGCCCCTCAAAACGCTCCAGAGATACCACACCTCCCTGCTTTATATTAAAGGATTGCCTTAAAGGAATATGTGTATTTTTGTTTGACTGAGTTTACACCTTAATACTGACCTTCTGAACAAGATTTGGCCACCTTTAATTTATGTTCCTCTATAAAAGTCAACAGAGTTTTTGGCTGTAAACTTGTCATGCCTTACTAATGAGCTAAATTGTGTTTTCTGTCAGTGTTCCATTTAAATTGATGTGACCTCATTCATTAGCACATATGTGTTTATAGTTGTAAAAAATGCACAAAGGTTTCAAAATCTTCTGCCCAATAAAAATGTTAAGAGGGGAGTGAGTAGGAGAGTTGGTAAAGATATGTAGGAAAAGAAAGAAAAACTAACTTTATTTCCTCTAACCTTCACTACAAAATAATCTTTCTAATACACCATTTTAATCCTGTTACTTCCTTGTCTAGAGACCTTTAATTTTTCTGCATTGACTGCATGATCAATTTCACATTCATGGCTTTATATGTAAAGCTTCCTATAAAGCTAACTCAAACCTGTCCTACTAACCATAACTCCCAAACATTATGCTCATTTATTGATTCGCTTATTCCAAAACGTTTACTGAGTGCCTACTGTGTTTCAGACACTCTCAAGATGCTGAAGGGTATCAACTCATTTATGCCTGAGGTTACAAATTTTTGAAGTTTTGCCATCAGACCTTGGCAATGACCTTTCAGCAGTAGGCTATAAATAACTCCCACATGCTTAGCATTCCAATAATGGAACACTACATGTAAATGCTTATGGTGGTGGTGAACACTACAAAGTTCCTGCCCTCATGGTGCTTATGTTTTCGTAAACAAGTAAATAGGTGAGATAATTTTAGTGATTGATATATATCAATAAAGCAACAGTTTTCAAGATGCTTGGTCTCAAGACCTATTTGCATCCTTAAAAATTACTCAGTACCTCAAAGAATTTTTTGGGGTCTATGTTTATTAATATTTATCATAGTAGAAATTAAAATTGAGGGAAACATTCAATATGTATTAATTTACTAAAAATAACCATAAAACCCATTACATAGTAATATAAAAATTTCCTCTTTCACTACACAATAATCTAATACACCATTTTAATCCTGTTACTTTTCTGTCTAGAGACCTTTAACTTTTCTGCATTGATTGCATGATCAGTTTCATATTCACAGCCCTGTATGCAAAGCTTCCTACAAACAACACAATGTTATGAAAATAACAGTATTCTTACAAAATTAGTGAGAAGAGTGGCGATGTTTTACATTTTTCTCAGAAATCTCTTTTTGTTGTTGTTTGAGACGGAGTCTCGCTCTGCTGCCCAGGCTAGAATGCAGTGGTGTGATCTTGGCTCACTACAACCTCTGCCTCCCAGGTTAAAGCAATTCTCCAGCCTCAGCCTCAGCCTCCTAAAGTATCTGGGACTACAGGCATGCCCTATCGTGTCCAGCTAATTTTTTTACATTTTTAGTAGGGACGGGGTTTCACCATGTTAGCCAGGCTAGTCTCGAACTCCTGGCCTCAGGTAATCCACTGGCCTCAGCCTCCCAAAGTGTTGGGATTACAGGCATGAGCCACCATGCCTGGCCCAGAATCTCTTTAATCTCTGTTTTAAAAGAAGATTGCTGAAGTCTCATATTGCTTGTGTGATCAGTCTGTTGCAATTTCACCTGTCATAATAGCTTCTGGAAAATTCCACTATACATTCATGAGATAATGAGAGTGGAAAAAGAAAGCCACATCTTACTTTTGTCATGAAACTAGTTTTGACCTTGTAGACGCCCTGAAGGGGGGCTTCGAGGATCCCCAGACTACGCTTTGAGAGCCACTGGTAGAAGGAAACAAAGGGATCAAAGCTAAGTAAAAGCTAAGCTAGATCTGAAGAGTTAGAAGGACCAAAAACAACTCTAGGCATAAAAAGCAAGAAGTGTACAGGGCCCAAAGCAGGCATCAGCTTGAGAAATGGAGAACTTGAACATAGCCACTGTGGTGAGACTATGGTGAGCAGGGAAAAGGGTGGTATGAACTGTGTTTGCACAGCTGGCAGAGCCAGACTGTGCAGGGCAGAAATCATAAACTAGTGTCCTGTGATTCCAATCTGAACACCTGTCTTGCAGATGTATTGAGTTTGTTTGCACAGTGCTTTTTTTTTTTTTATTGCTATCTTTATGACAATGATGATGAGGATGAGGATGATGAGAAACTTGAGGCAATTTTTAAATAGAGACTTTGCTTAAAAATCTGGATTTCTGGATTCTCTTAAACAAACCAGAACATCAGGCAATACTAGACTCATTTCCATGTGGGGCAAGCAGAACGGAGTAACATCAAGTGGATTAGTGGAAGCCATAGTCTCCACTACCCCTACTGGATCTTCCAAGTTGAAGCGCTCTTCATTGCCATTCCTCTTGGCCTAATTCACTTATTAAAGTCACCATCTTCACTGAACAAATTGTCATATGTGTCAGACCTCTAGGAGGGACTTTTGTAGTGTTTGGTTTTTGATTCTAACTGAAATGAGAAAATCTTTGAACTGTGGTATGCAAGGGAGCAACACTGTCTTTTACATGTTTAAAAGACTTCCAGTTGTTGCATGGGAAATACCTTGTGCATGGAGGCAAGGGGAGATGCTCTGGTTAGGAGGCTCACTGTGCTCTGGCCTCTCCCGATCTCTGCACCATCAGGAGCTTTGTTGTTGTTCCTGTTCCTCCCGCTGGCAACATAACTTACCTTCTCCTCTTTCAAGATCACCTCAAAGCCCTTTCTCAGAGTAGAGACGAAGATGTAAGGGGTCCCTATACCACAAGTGTTCCTGGCCTGAGGCATTTACTGTACTCCTTGTTTATACTAAGAACTTCTAATCAATGGTTTTAAAGCTTTTCACAGTAAGAGTTATCTCATCAATTAGACTGTAAATTCCTTGAGGGTCTGAACTCAACTGCTCTTATCTCCTACAATTGATGGCTCCTAACAACCCCAACAAGATAAATCATAACAATTCACAGTCCTGTTTACAGCATTCCAATTCTTTAAGGTGCTTTTCTCACATGGTCTAGGCTTTCAGGGCCCTTTGCATATTGGTTGATTGATAGGCAGGGTTTTTGAGAAATTGTCAGAATTATATCCATGTGATAAGTAACTGTTTTTATGTATCATCTTGTTCTATGCATTATTTAAAAGGCCATAGCAAGTTATTTATTTATTTTTTTGAGACAGAGTTTCACTCTTGTTGCCCAGGCTAGAGTATAATTGCCCGATCTCAGCTCCACCTCCCAGGTTCAAGATTCTCCTGCCTCAGTCTCCCAGGTAGCTGGAATTACAGGCATCCACCATCACACCTGGCTAATTTTTTGTATTTTTAGTAGAGACAGGGTTTCACCACATTGGCAAGGCTGGTCTTGAACTCCTGACCTCAGATAATCCACTCACCTCGGCCTTCCAAAGTGCCCGGCCCATAGCAAGTTATATACTCTTCTCTCTTTTAGTTTCTTCATCTGTAAAATGGAGGTATAAAAAATAGCACCTTGGAGGCTGAGGCAGGTGGATCACCTGAGGTTAGGAGTTCAAGACCAGCCTGACCAACAAGGTGAAACCCCATCTCTACTAAAACCACAAAAACAAAGCTGGGCATGGTGGCAGGCACCTGTAGTCCCAGCTACTCAGGAGGCTGAGACAGGAGAATTGCTTGAACTCGGGAGGCAGAGGTTGCAGTGAGCTGAGATTGTGCCACTGCACTACAGCCTGGGCAACGGAGTGAGACTCCATCTCAAAAAAAAAAAAAAAAAAAAAAAATACCACCTTCCTCATAGGCTGTTGTAAAGAATAAATGAGACTGTACATACTAAGTGTTGAAATCTTTTTAACTGGTTGTGTGATAAATATCAGCTATCATCAGCAACATGGTTCTTAGATTTTGTCCCCCCCATACAAAAGAAATAACTTATGTTTGCATTATTCAGAATCAGAAGAAAATCTGTGACATCTTCAAAGTCCTCCCTAATAAACGACATCTAGAACCATATTTCCCTTTGCGATACTAATTTTTTGTACCAAAACTATTTTCATTGCACTCACTGTATATATTAAAGACACCTCTCTGGGAGGAATTTATGATTAACTAATTAATGTACAGTAGTCCCTCCTTATTGGTAGTTTGGCTTTCCATGGTTTCAGTTGCCCTGAGTCAAGCACAATCTGAAAATATTAAATGGAAATTTCCAAAAATAAATAATTTACAAGTTTTAAATTGTGTGCTGCTCTGAGCAAGGGGATAAAAATCCACTTCCATCCCACTCCATCACACCAGGGAAACATGCCTTTGTCTAGCATATCCGCTACCTGCCTATTATTCACTAGCAGCCTTCTGGGTTATTGGATTGACTGCAGAAGTATCTCAGTGTTTGTGAACTGGTAATCCATATCTTACTTATTAATGGCCCCAAAGTGCAAGAGTAGTGATGTGGGCACTTTGGATATGCCAAAAGAAGCTGTAAGTGCTTCTTATAAGTGAAAAGGTGAAACTTCCCACTAAGAAAAGAAAAAAAAAATTATATGCTGAGATTGCTAAGACCTACAGCAAGAACAAATCTTCTAGCAGCGAAACTGTGAAGAAAGTTTAAAAAAATCTGTGCTAGTTTTGTTGCCGCATCTCAAACTGCAAAACTTATGGCCACAGTGCATGATAACTGTAAAGTCTGACTGCCATGGACGGCATGGTAACCTCTGCGCCCCGCACATACACCTCTGGAGGGCCTTCCGGAGTTAGGAGTTAGAAAACCTGAAGTAACAGTTAGACCATGAAAAGCGGAAAAACGATCAACCTCTGCGGCACCTAACTACCTTGAGACATTCTTCTATTGTTTCTTATTCTGGCCTCAATTGACAAGGCCATTGGACTTTGTAACCAACCTTGGCCAACCTCGTGACTCCACACCCTATGACCCCCTCCCAGCTTGCAAACCTACGAACCCCCCAGCTTGTAAAAAAACGCCCTAAACTGTAATTTTTTTAACTTTCCTCTGCTTTCTCCACAACCTGTAAAACCAACTCCTATCTCACTGCCCTTCGCTGACTCTCTTTTCGGACTCAGCCTGCCCCGCACCAGGGTGCATAAACAGCCATGTTGCTCAGGCAAAACCTATTTGAGGGGGGGGGTCTCTTCTTTCAGAGCATGCATTTTTAACAATAACTGCTTAACACAGAAAAGTAATTTAATTTGTGGGTGTAAGATATGAACAGAAAAATGTTCCTGTTGATGGAAATCAAGTTTGCTACCATGCATGGTTTCAGGCATCTACTGGGGGGGGGTCTTTGGAACATATCCTCTGCAGATAAAAGGGACTATTGTGTTAATAATTCTTCTAATAATCTATTTTTAGTAACTTTAGAATTATAGATATTCTTACATTATCTGGTTTAGTATCAAGCTCCATAATAACTATATTTAAGTATATATTTAAGTATACTAAGTATTTGCATGCTTAAGCATTTAACTTAAGTATTTAAGTATGGTGACATCGTTCTATACAGGCCGATTGAGTGTTTTTATTCAAGAGGTAAATAAGGTGGCACAGGGAGAGGTGGGCAATGATTAAGAACAGAGACTCTGGCACCAGATGGCTTGGTTTGAGTTCTGGATCTACCATTTGTTTTGTGTCACAGCTAACTTCTCTGTCCCTCATTCGTCTCATCTATCAATTGGAACTAATAACGATACCTAATTTATAGAGCTGTTTTAGAGATTAAACAAGTTGTAGTAAACAATTTACAAAGTGTGTTCCAAAATAATGAGAATGTTACCAAATTATTTAAGAAAAAAATTAAAATATAAATTATATTGCTTTCTAGTCATTAAAAATATTTTTCAAAATTACTTAAATCATTAAATAGCTGCTTGTGCATTAAAAATTAAGGCCCTTTGACAATATTTAAATTAGGCCACAATGAAAGTCCCACGAATTCTTCAATTTGTCAATTTGATTTGTCACATGCAAAGTACTTATTCTTAAGCAGTGTGAAAACACTTGTCAGTAAATTGAAAACGCTGCTGGTCTCCCCAAACCTCTCCTTTCTCTGCTCTTTCCATCACTGCATTGCTCCCAGCAGTTCTCGGGGGAATTGCTTTCAGGGTCACGCCAAACTGGACCCAAGAGATTGCAATAATTACATCCCAATGGTGTTGACATTGAGCTTTGTCCCACAAGCTGCTGAAGACAGGCAGGGCGCCATCTGTCATGTTAGATGGTCACTAGTTAATGATAAGTGGTGGAGATTACTTTTCTGACATTCTACAGTTTGCTTCTGAGTCAACCTTGTAAAGTCTGCAGCAATTAAGTTATCTTGGGAAAAGATCATAGCAAGACTATGAGTACATATTGGTAACACAGAGTTACAAAATTTAAAGCACAGTATCACAGGAAACATGCATACATCACTCCTAATTATACTACGTACTTTTTCTACAGTGGCAACCACATACTTTTAACAAATGTCCTAATGTATTATGTATTCCGAGATACAACATTTGTTAGTGATGCCTACTGAATTCTTCAAATTTGAAATGTTTTGCCTCATTCTCCTTTAACTGCCAATCTCTTTGTAACCCAACGATCTCTAACTGCAGCAGAAACACTTTCCTTTATACTGAAAAAAAAAAAACTCTGTAAAGATTAATCTAAAGTGTGATTTAAATTACCATACTCCCTCATGTAGTCTCATATTAATGTTTTCATGCCATTTGGTGACAATGGTCACTATACTTCAAACAGTATTTTCTCTACATTTCTCTTAAATGTACTTATCAGTGGAAAGATGGAAAAAAAGAAAATATGTTCACCGTGTGTTTCCTCTGTTCTTGTCCATGTGGACACAGTTGCAGTGACTATATAATTCAATATTTTTCTCATCTAGTCTTTGGTTATGCAGTGGTAAGAAACTGATTCTAACAAGTATTTTACATTTTTAATTTTTTTCAGAGTATAACTTTTGAAATGGAAGAGATAATTTCTGATGTGTGAGATTGGAAGCACTAGAGCTGGAAGCAAAATGACTGAAGAAGGCAAAGCTCCTCCCAGGAGGTTCCCTGTCATGAATCCCCCACTCAAGGTGAACTTATTTATTACTTTAACTCAACTCACACCTCCAGTTAAAGTTTTGTACTGACAATTTAAAATTTATCTCCTTCATTTAAATTTAATTATATTTTATAAGTTGAGCCTCTTCCATGTCCATGAATTTCTGACATTGTACTTGTTTTGAATCCTACAGAATAAAAAACGAACATAATTTCACAAAAATTGACATTGGGACACTGAGATAATCTGGGAAGTTTTATGTTATAAGCCATAAAGGACAAAGTAATTGAAAGTATGGGGGGTGAAGGAGGAAGCTAGGTTGAGCATTGGGCAATAGAACTGTCATTTGCTGGATACAAAACAAGGAAGAGAAAGGAGTTTGGTGAAAGGAGTGAGTGGGGATCCAAGTTAGATATCTTAAGTCTAAGAGTGCCTCTGGCTTGTGGATGTTCAATTAGGTGTCCAGTACACAGCTGTATATAAAAATATTGGTTTCAGGGGGGAATTAGGGACTACAGATACACCTGGAAAAGATCACAGTGTAAAGATAGTGATGGAAGCCTTGGCAGTGATGAGATTGCCCAGAAAGTAGAGTGTGATCCTAGAGACTCTGATATTTAAGAAGACGACACCGAAAGAGGAATTCAAAAACATTAGAAAAAGAGTTGTTACAGAGGTAGGAAATGATGTGAAAGAATACTGTCATTAAAGCTAAAGAAAAGAGTATTTTCAAGAAGAACAGTGACCTATAATGTCAAATGTTATGAAGTAATCAAATCAGATAAGAGGTGAAAGTATTCTAATGTGGCAATGAAGATTCAGGGGTAGTGGTGAAGAACTCTCACTGAGGTAGTGGTGAAGAAACCCAATTGTAGAGGCCTGGAAACTAATGAAGAGGAGAAAATGTGCAAATACCAGATATAGAAATGCAGCCAAAGTGCTTACTACTGAACAGGAGAAAGCAGGCACTGCTAGACAATGGAACCTAGGAAGGAGTTTTAAAAAAACAAAAACAAAAAACAATGGGAGACAGCAGCCAAGCATATGTTAATAGAAATGGGCATCTGAGCAGGATTTCTTGGCGGTAGACAAGACTGACAATAAGTGATGGAACCAAGTTCTTTTAGAGACAAAGGATGCAGAATTCCAGAACAAGGGGAATGAAGTACTTTTGCAAAAGGGGCATGTGATTCTTTTCAATCAGCAGGGTAAGAGACAAGAGAGATGTGGTTGTGGTAAGGTTGCAGGCACCGGATTGCCCTCTCAAGATGATGCACAAGAATGGGGAGGGGAAGGAACACAGATTCTAAACACACCCAACACTCTGTGAAACGCTCCCTTCAGTCCGTGCATTCAGTTATTCATGGAATTTAGCTACTCATTTCCCTGAGTTATACTACAGAGTCTATGTTACAGCCTTTAGCTATATATTATATTCAGTATCTTATATTTAGCTTACTAAGCTTTAGCTTAATAGCTTTTATATTATATTCAGTAACTTATATTTACCAGTTTATTAGCTTTTGTTGAGGTAATATATAACTAAAGTTATACTGTAAAACACCAACATAGAATAAGCATAACAGGAGGCAAACCACAAAGAGGTTAGATGGTATTTAAAATTCGTTTGAACACATGGCCAAACCTCTTCAGGGTGACATGGAGCCAACAATCTTAGAACTTCCAGTTCTCTTCTTTATAGGAGGCCCATCATAGTACCAACCAAATGAGATGTGTCTTTCAACCCAGTTCCTTTTTTACTATGGTTTTTACTAGTCATTCTCTCACTCACTTTGCTGGCCTTCTTCCCAGAATATGCTATAAATTCTCCATTGCACCTTTGGGCCTTTGCTCTGGCTTTTTCTTCTGTCTGGAATGCTCTTCCCACAGATATCTCCTTGGTTAAGTCCCTTAATCCATTCAAATCTTTGCTCAAATCTCAACGTGTTCAGGAGGCAAACCCTGAGTACCACTTAATACAACAGTCTGCCCTTTCCCCGTCCTTACAGAACACCATTGACCTACTCTGTGTTCTCTTGTCCATAGTACCTATGATTGTCTAAGATACTAAATAATGTATTCATCATGCGTAGGGTTTTCATCTGTCTCCTTTCACAAGAATGTAAGAACCACTAGAGTAAGCGTACTTATTCTGTTCAAAGATGTATTCTGAGTCTCTAACTCAGTGTCTGGCACACAGTGCTTAATAAGTATTTGTTAAATAAGTGAATGAATTTGATGCTGTGGTGATTCACTATGTTTAAAAATCATCGTGGTTGCTTATCTTAGAAATACATGTTGGATAATTTACAGAAATTTTCAAAATATCTATGCCCGGGGGGGAACGCAACTGAAATGTGTTCACTTTTACCTCCCTCCACTTATACGCCACAACATTATCCAAGAGTAAATCACAGGCTGGGAGTGGTGGCTCACACCTGTAATCCCAGAACTTTGGGAGGCCAAGGCAGGCAGATCACTTGAGGTCAGGAGTTCAAGACCAGCCTGGCCACCATGGTGGAACCCCATCTCTACTAAAAATACAAAAATTAGCTGGGCGTGGTAGCAGGTGCCTGTAGTCCCAGCCACTCAGGAGGCTGAGGCAAGAGAATTGCCTGAACCCTGGAGGTGGAGGCTCCAGTGAGCCAAGATTGCACCACTGCATTCCAGCCTGGGTGACAGAGGGAGACGCTATCTCAAACAAAAACAAAAGTAAATCAGATTGCAGCAAGAAATACCTCATCATATCCTTTAGGGGAGTCTCTTACATTGTAAATATTCACCACAATTATTCTTATAAAATTACAATTCTGATGATAATCAACTGGTTAATTTAATTGCAAGGATAGATAATGGTGTTTCTGATAAAGAATGATCTACCAAAAAAAAATTCACATGCCTGTTATTTTTGTTGCCTGAAGAAACATACATGCGCGCGCGTGCGTGCACACACACACACACACACCTTGCAAATTTTCCAATCATTTTACCCAAGAAGTCAATAAGACCAATAAGATTATTCTTCCAATGAACCTCAAATATTGCTCAACTTATGGTCTCTTAGCTGGTCTTCTGTCATTTTAATATGTCTGAAAGTAACCTGTAAGGTATAAGGAAATTTGAAATGTGTTTTATGTTGAAGTCATTTTGTTTTTTACCACTAACATAGCAGTACTAGTTTCCAAGAAACAGAATTGATATTTCCTCTGAGTGCACTCTGAGTTTTATACAATGCTTACAAGAAGTAATGAGCAATTTCTGGCATCACTGGAGGGGTTTTACATGTGTAATTGATTAGGAAACTGCATGCTGAACTCTCCCAGAGCTTATCTTTTGTAATATGGAAAAATCAACCTCTCCTACATGGGATGTTTGTCTTAGTAATCATGGGAACAATTAACTGTGCTTACAATTGGCTTCACAGCAGCAGCGGCTATGAGTTGAAATAAAGTTAGAGAATTAAATTCATACTGTTCCTTGTGGAGATAACCCATTAGTAGGGCTAAAAACCTCTAAACAGGCAGTGCATCCATATGAAGACAGTGGGAGGGGGGAAAATATCAAGCCACATAAAATTTGTTGTGACAGAGAAAGCTTGCTGAGTGTCATAAAAGGCTGAGGAGGTTTATCCATATATGGATACAAGTATCACCTGCTGGGGGAAAAAAACATGAAATAAACTACTCATGCAACTTTGTTGTTTAATATAATAATATTTTGAATGTATTATATTTAAATAAAACATAAATATCCCAGTGAAGGAAAGGTGTTGTAACAAATAGAAGCATTTAGGCACACAGTAAGTGGCCACATGCCTTCACTATTCACCCACAAAGTACAAATTTTACTGTGACCATATATAAAAGAACTACAATCACAGCTTATTAGTAGTCATTATAAATGCAGCACAAATCACTACCCATCATTCTTATAATGCTATTGACTCAATACTGTGTGGATCGGACCACTAAAATGCCTCCACACAAAATCTTAAATGACCTCAATTAATAAAATGAGATGTTAATAATGTCTTCATTTGTAGGGGTATTTTATTGGCCTGAAATGCAATACACTTTCTGGTATTTTTATTTTCTTTAAGACTAAATTGTAGCAAGAATTTTGTAATCACTGTATAGTGCTGAGTAAAACCTCAAAATACATTCTGGAATTTGTAAGGAATGCATTTCTTTTTTTTATTTCTTTTGGTATTTTCACTATCAATTTTGCCTCATATAACTGTATAAAGAAAAACTACCTCATAGAGCTCATGAAACATAGTAGGTATTCACTGAGCATTTGGTGATTTGTTAAGCACTCTCATCAGTGAAATATTTCAGCTCAACAGGCACACACGGGGCCAGATGAGCACTGCCTTCCCTCTTTGAGGAGTCTCGATTACCTCATGTCTCACTTCAAACAATTTATTTTTCTTGTATGCATGGCTGGGTTCAAGAGTTCTTTCTTGTTTTAATTGGATATATTCTTTTTCTTTTCTTTTTGTAAGTCCTATAATACAGTAAAGACATCAGATAGAACTCTTAGAGTTATGTGGAAAACTTTTATATATAAATATTTAATTTGGACAGTTTTTACAGAAAAATACACATATATGAAAATTTAAAAAGGTCCTGATGAGGAGGCTCCTATCAGAAAGTGACATTCACCTAAACCCACTTATAAAACAACAACAACAACAAAGCT
Organism: Ateles fusciceps; assembly: GCA_036589455.1. Classification (NCBI taxonomy): domain Eukaryota; kingdom Metazoa; phylum Chordata; class Mammalia; order Primates; family Atelidae; genus Ateles; species Ateles fusciceps. The sequence goes on along the minus strand of JAZHEH010003404.1, from coordinate 5,533,994 downwards.
AAAGGTAAATACACCTGAAACATATGAATGAGGATGCCATGAGATACACCTGAATCTCTGAGGAAGCACGTTCTCTCTCTTCCATTAGGTAAATTGCTTTAAACGACTTCTTTCATGTTTTACTGTTGTATTTCTTTATATTTTCTCTCTCAAGCATTTGTTAATACACCACAAGCTGTCCTATATGTGCTTCTTTTATACTTAGCAATGAACGCAAAATGCATTCATTAACAAACATTAATTATGTAAAATCAACAGCCTCCTTCTAAAATCAAAGGAGTCTGAAAATGTTGCTTCTGACTAAGCACATTACTTCACACATGGAATTCAGATTCTGTTCCAAATCTGAGGACAGAAGCACATTACCTTAGCAGGACCTCTTATTCTAATCACAAAAAGCAGAACCAGTCCCAGGAGTGTCCGTGTTTGAACTCTGCCTGATCCGGGATAGTGTCAAACTCAATCAGAGGTAACTCACCTGAATTACCAAACAAAAGTAATTATATATAATCTCCTAAGATAAAAGTATGGTTTTCCCCTTAATACATGAACTTTTAAGATCAGGCCTCTTACTTCCCCAGTTCGATTTTTGCATACTCAGACATAAGGTCACCACCCTGTCTTTGGAATGACATTTTGTGTTTTTGTCCTATGACTCACCCATGCTTCTCGCTGTTCCTTCCATTCTGGACACAAATGAAGGCTCATAGTTTGCCCTAGGCATGTTGCAAAAGCAGCTTTACAGTGATTCACTGCCCTTTGGTCCTTCATAGTATCAAAGCACAACTTTAAATCATGAGGGAAAGACCCAAGATGTCAACAAAATTCAGTCATACCATTCATTAACTTGTAATTTGCAAGAATCATTGCTCAACTTTCATTTTTACTTAGCAGTCATTATTTTCCACAAGAAATGTTTTTAGAGTCTGAACTAAGTGTGAGGCACTGTGATAAATCCAAGGGGTTGTTTCCTAACCTCTAGGGTTTCAGTCACTGTCATGGCCATTTTATGAGCAGAAATTTCATTTTGACAAAAATACTTGTTAACTTGGTACACTCTCTTTGAATGGCATTAGTTTTGAATTTTAATTCTAATCTATTAATAAGCTCATTTTCATTTTATTGTTTTTTTAAAAAAAATGTATGCCCAAGAAATTTACCCTATTTTATATGCAGACAGATGTAAGTGAAATTTCATACATTCAATCAACCTGTTTCTCCTAAAAGACAAGAAATATTTAAGACATATCTACCCATTTGAATTTCTACATTTTACAGTTAACAAAACTGAGATTAGTCCAAAATCCTAAGTCTCTCAGTGAAAGAGTCAAAAACAAGTTTTTTGACTCTACCATAGAGGACTTTTAACTACACTGTCTCTTCCTAACTGCTACAAAAATGTGAGATCCTAATAACTAACTTATCAAACACGAGATGCTCTGTAAGAATATCTGACTTAAAAAAAAAAAGACTACTATGACTCAAAACAATGAATAAATTAATGAAACTTTTTACAGACTTCTGTATTGACAATTCTGTAGTGAAGATAAGTAGCAAATATTTTCCATATTTGCTACTTATCTTCCATACAAATTTTCCATATTTGCTACATATCAGAATGTCACTTTCTGATAGGAGCCTCCTCATCAGGACCTTTTTAAATTTTCATATATGTGTATTTTTCTGTAAAAACTGTCCAAATTAAATATTTATAAATAAAAGTTTTCTACATAACTCTAAGAGGCAAGCAGAGGGAAACTTCAGCCTTGGAGGGAAAGTGTTGATGCGAGAACATAAGCAGTTCACTCTCATACAAACAGCAGCTTTGTCTTCCATCTACGCTAGTACAAGGTAACCAAGATGTAAACTCTAACCACATGTTCAGCAGAAACAGTAAAGTGACTGTTTCTTTGTAGAATAATTTATGTGTTTATTACTGCTTTGATGTGCACCATAAATTTCTGCTTAAAGGTCACGAGATTGTGATGACAAATCAAAAACCAGGTTGTAATACTATGTTGACTGTATAGGAAAACTGTGTAAAGAACTAGAGAATAATAAACATTAAGACCAGCACATGCATTTAAAACATACAGATTAGATGCTCTTAAAAAAATCTTCTAAAAAATATTTGGTTCCCCACACAGTACAAACAAAATATTTTACCATTGAGCAGAATTCATTCTTTTTCTGAAATCATTGTACTCGAAAGCTTTCATAAGATTATAGTTTTGTGATGACATTTCTCTTTAGAATGAGACAAGACAGACAATTCTTCTAAGTAAATCTGTTAACTCGTTTAATAGTTTTGCAACTCACAATTTTTCCCAATATATTGTTTCTGAAGCAGAATATCACCTGATGTCTGAAATATAACATCTTTTTTATTTGTTTGTTTTCAGACATTCAAAACATAGCTCTTCTCCCCCTTTTCCCTCTTTATTCCTAGGTAAACTGTAAGGAATAGTTTTTGCCTTCTTAAAAACCTGAATGGCTGGGCTTGGTGGCTTACACCTGTAATCCTAGCACTTTGGGAGGCTGAGGTGGGTGGACTGCTTGAGCTCAGGAGTTCGAGATCTGCCCAACCAACATGACAAACCCCATCTCTACAACAAATGCAAAAATTAGCCAGGCATGGTGGTGCATGCCCATAGTCCCAGCTACTTGGGAGGCTGAGGTGTGAGGATCCTTTGAGCCCAGGAAGTAGAGGCTGCAGTGAGCTGAGATCATGCCACTGCACTCCAGCCTGGGAAACATAGTGAGACCTGTCTCAAAAAACAAACAAACAAATATCCTGTATGTTGGTTGTTAGTGAGTTCACATAAAAATACAATTGTTTAAGGTAAAAGCTTTAACAGGTCTTTCATAAGTTTTAAATACACGAGTCAAAGTGATTGCTACATCCATGTAAGTTTATATTTAAAATCGGTTTTCACAACAATATCCCAGCATAGGCACCTATAAAATGTGTACATTCCACCACTCCAAAAATACTGCATGTATATACTTGCATCATCTGCTACACCAGGCCAGTGACTTTGCCTGTGCAGTCCTTTAATCTAACTGTCTTGTCACTGCACAGTGTGCCATTAGTTTATACAAACCTACTGTGCTAAGCATCTATTACAGCAAACCTGCTGGTAACATACTGATTTTTTTAGATTCAGTCATCCCCTTTGAGACCTTAGAGCAGCTGTGTTTTTTGTAAGCTTCCACTGAGTCTAAAGTATGCTCACATTATCCATTCAAACTAATTCAAATAGATGGACTGTTAACCACCTGTGAATGCATCTACTGTTGAAGATCCTATCTAATAGTAAAGACAAATCAGGAAATTAATTAATTACACTGTTGGACATATCAAGTCTACTTTTTTAACTTTTGATTTCTAAGATCTGCTAATGTGGTTATGACATAGTATTTGCATAATAAATTTATACCATATATGCAGTATGTACTCATATGTCTACACGTTATGAAATAGGCTTAGCTGGATGTTGTACAACTGGAAATTAAACTTCTTAAAAGTGACTTGCATTCTCAAGCTCTCCCATGACACATCATCTTAGAAGCTGCTTCGTGAGCAAAAATTCAGATACCTAGGAGTTAGTTAAATGTAGCATCATAAAATTATTAAAACGACCATGTGCTAAAATGTCACCAGTGTTTATTCTAATCTTTAATTACGAATAATGTGATTGAATTTATGTATGTATTTGACAATCTCACTAAGTCCATTTTATAAAATAACAAGACCAGTAAGAAAAGAATTAGAGTATTGCTAGGTAACAAATATTGATCAATTTTTCTCTCATTTCAACTCTAACCACTAAAGTCTTGAAATGAGTGCATGTTTGTATAAAATCATTAATATGTTATATAAATCAAAGACATTAACTAAAATTTCAGCCTATCAGTTCTTGATATACACATACAGTTATCAGGCAGTGAAATTAAAATATTCCCTTAGAAGATTTCTATTTTAATGTATCAATGTCATTTTACAAAGCAGATCCAAAATTTAAGGCATAATATATCAAGCAAACTTAAATTTTCTCACATGAAATATTTTAAATGTCTGCAAAGTTTTAACAGAGTTATTAAATATCTAAACAGATCAAGCTCACCAATTTCAGACAGTATCAAAACAATAAATTCAATTTGGTATAACAGAAGTAGTATGAGGAAACAAGTCACTAAATAGAAAAGCATGACTTATGAAACTTTATATGTGAGTTTCCGAATGCCTCTCACTATGGTTCTATCTTCAGTAAAAATATTGAATGTAGAATAAAGCAGAAAGATTAAACCAATGATTCAAATGCCTGACCCAAGATTAAATGGATGAATCAAATCCCCAAATCAAAGCATTGGTAGTATGTCTAACAAATTACAGTATTAAACAATACAGTAGCCTTGAGGCAAAGGTTAAAGACTATTACTTTCAATCTGTCAAACCAGTTATTGAGATGCTGGTTACAGGCTTTACATTTCTTAATTACAACACTGATTTGTTAAATGAATTGAAAGAGCTGCTTATCCTGAGTAAAAAGCATAAGATTGGATACATCTGACAATTACCTGTCATGGAGAAAAATCTTAACAGACTCCAAATATGTTCAACTCTTTAAAGTAATGTTCTAATGTTATACATAGTCTAATATAGAGGTTTTTTAAATATTGATTTTATATTATCTTAGACATCTCTGATTATAATTTTGATTTGCATTTATCAGTAGTAAATAGTCTACATAAAGAATATGACTGGAAGGACAGAAATATACATTAATGCTACTTGTCTGAAAAGGTCTCTTATTACATGTTTTAAAGATTCAGTGATTTTTACATTAAAAAATAAAATGTTTTAGAAAGAAGTCTCTGGCAACTTTTCCCGTTGAACTACAAAGAGTCAGAAATGATTCCTGAGCCTCTAAGCAACTTAAAAAGAAATAACTATCCATGCATCATGGCTCATGCCTGTAAATCCCAGCACTTTGAGAGGCTGAGGCAGGAGGATCTCTTGAGCTCAGGAGACTATCCTGGGCAACACAGTGAAACCCTGTCTCTAAAAAAAAATACAAAAATCTGGCCAGGCATGGTGAAGTTGCCTGTAGTCTCAACTACTTGGGAGGCTGAGGCAGGAGGATTACCTGAGCCCCAGGACATAAACTATTTGGGAGGCTGAGGCAGGAGGATCACCTGAGCCCAAGGAGGTAGAGAGGCTGCAGTGAGCTGAGATGGCATCACTGCATTCCAGCCTGGGTGGCGGGAGGCAGACCCTGTCTCAAAAAAAATAAAAATAAAAAGAAATAATAATTATGTGGTTGTTATAAGGTTGTTGACATGAAATTAAGTTCCAATAATAATGTAGCAAAGAAACATCCAGGAAACATACACAAAATCTCTATCTACATTGTAATTAATGAAGGACACAGAAGACATTTCTACTATCATTCTCAAGTGTCTGAATTTTCAGCTATGTTGTTACTTCTGTTTCATGTGTCCGAAGTATAAAGATTTTTATATCAAGATATTATATACGGTTTTCATTATAAATAGACATTACAGACATTTAAAATAACCACAGTAACAAAAAAACTTATTGAGTCCAACTAAGGAGATGGTATGTTCTATCCCACAATTTAATGTTAAAATGTACTTTGAGTTTATCTTATATTTGAAATGTGTTTTGAATTTTTTTTCTTTTTTCTGCAACCTACGCTTCCCTGGTTCAAGCGATTCTCCTGCCTCAGTCTCCAGAGTAGTTGGGATTAGAGATGTGAACCACCATACCCAGCTAATTTTTGTATTTTTAGTAGAGACAGGGTTTCACCAGGTTGGCCAGGCTGATCTGGAACTCCCGACCTCAGGTGATCTTCCGGCCTTGGCCTCCCAAAGTGCTGAGATTACAGGCTTGTGCCACCGCACCTGTCCGTGTTTTAAATTTTATATTACAAATACGAATATCTTTTTTTTTTTTGACTTCACAATAACTTTATTTGAGAAAGGGTAGTTATTATTATATTAATTTAGATATAACAAATGTAATGGTTGTGAAGTTTACAGGAATAAGATATAGTAAAATTAAAACTAGAATAGAGGTATGTATTCCTAATCTTATATACAAACTTTGTTACATACAATCATCTTTTGTGTTATGAATAAATCTTCAAATAATTACTTATAACACATAATTTACTGTCAATATAGATTTCACTATCCTCTTTGTTGTATTACAACATATTCCTGTGATAGACTTAAGATACATGTAATATAGGTTCTAAATGATAATTTAATCTTTAAAATATACTGTCCTGAAAGAGGTATGGTTACGAGTGTATTCTGCATTATTGGTAAAAGTATAGATTATTTTATGTAACATAAATACAAATCAAATTATATACCTTTCTAAAGTGCAATGTTTTAAAGCCAGAGATGTAGGTATTACAAATATGACAAAAGAAATGACACATCATATATTGTAAAAAGAAAAAATGATTTTTTCTTTATAGCATCCTCTCAAATAATGCCTAATGATATAAATTTGTTTCATCCATGATAATTTTTAGTGACAGAATCAAAAATAACTAATTCAGTCAAGTCAGCCAGATGGAGTCAGATGTGGGCAATCAATCATTCAGATTACACCTTTGGTATCTTTAAGCAAATTAGTAGTCAAATTATTGTTTCTGGATGTTTGCTTGTTTAATTTGTAGTCTATTACTCTTATAATTGGAAAAACTCAAATATATAGAAGTAAATCAAATTAGATGTGCATTAAGAGAAAACATTTGTTTTCAGAAGTCCAACACATTGAAGGAACTGATCTGGCTAAAAGGTCTATTGTTTTTGATAATCTGGGCACTTGTATAATTTAATCTATCACATTTTCAATACATGTATCTTTCACATCTGTTGCTATCATTTTTTGATAAAATATTACCATGGGTCAATCAAGGACAAGAGTAAAAGAAAGCCTGTTTTTGTGATGTCTTCAATGATACATAGGCAAATATTTTCTGAAGGAAGTTGAGGGTCTTACAACACTGCAAGCATTCCCAAAGATTTCTCCCTTTGGCTGCAACCCCCCTTTCAGCATAGGCCATAAAGCTCAATGAAAAGACTAATGTCAGAGTTAAAAGTGTATAAAGAAAAAGAAAAATAAATTCAAAAACTTAAAATCTTGAAGGGGTACTTAGTAAAACAAACTTTAGAAACCACTTCTAAACAACCAAATCTAAATGCTCAAAAATGAAAGTTGCTTTTTACTTGAGGTTTGGCTGAGTTATTTTATTATATGTACTTTCTACTTTTTAAATCTACTGGTCTGGAAACTGAAACACACATGTTCAGTGGTGACTGAACTTTCCACAAGTGGCTGGACACACGATAAACTACAAAGTTCATGGAGCTCCAAAAATAACCAAGAGCTCATGTCAGAGAAATAGTGCGACAAAGGAAGTTTAGATTCTGGCAAGGTTTTTAAAATAATGTCCTAGGTAATATGATATTATTCTGCAAAATCCCAAACAGTCAAATGTGCTGATGCATCATCTGGCTACAATGCCAGTGTTTTATGATCTTTGTAGTACTGTATTTTAGTTTGTTTCTTTGGGAAGCATATGCACATGTCATCTGCCTGTCACTTGACCTCCCTGTACTAACAAGATTTAAAGAATATTGGTTCAGATCTTAATTCCAGGGCCTAGCACAATTAAAAGCCTCCCAGGAATTCCAAGTCGAACTCACCTGTGCTTTTCTCTGTTTCACTTCTTGATTTAGAGCAGTCTGCTTGCTTCTGCTCCATGTAATATAGGACTTGATGGTCCACCCTTTTACTGATTTCCATATAAATTTCAGATACACTCAGCATTTTGTGATATTTGGTTAATTTGCTGATGGTCCATAAGTGAAACAGGAGGAAACTCATCAGACATTGACGCCCTCCTGCCATCTTCCATCTATGTCCCGTCTTGAGTCCAAACTCCTGACATGCATCCGTCCTCACTATGCAAAATCTGTTACCAAACAGGTTCAATTCCACTCACTCCTTATCCCGCCCTCCCCATAAGACTTCTACTGCTTCTCTAGTAGTAACAGCCTAAAGGAACAGCTTATCTTCTGCAACCCCCTTAAATTCTGAGAAATGAACTTTATCCATCACAAAATTCTTCAAACAATTTGGAATACACATGGAGAGGTAGGAATGAGAATGAGAACAGAAAAAAAAACAAGGAAAAGCAAGAAGACATACATGCCCTTTCTTTGCACACGTATCTTTGTTTTAAATGATTAAAGACAAGGGAAAGATCAATTAATTAAACAAATATTTTCAAATTTTTTTAAAAAATTCAAATTATTTTATTGAGTCCTGGGGGAAAACATTCTAACCATTTCTGCTGAATTTAATAGTTAAAATCAAACTAAAAGTTATAAAACTATGAGGACTAGTGACTTCATTCTCTTAACTAAAATTCATGCTCCAGATTATATATAAGTATCTTAATTTCCCTAAATGAAATTGGTTTTACATAGTAACCAGAACAGTGATATATTATAAAATTTACTTTTTAAAGTCAAAAGCATTAGCAATAGTTTTATAATTCAAACAAGAATGATAACCAGAAAAATTTATTTTCTTTCCAATTCTTTTATAAGATGCCTACCCATATATTTAAAATACTATCTTCCCAAAAAAGTCTGAAATAGTAGAAACAGTAAATATCTTACAAACTATATAATTTTTCATTCATTCTTATATTAGTTATAAGCTAGTTCATTCAGAGATACAGCTTTGCAATAACTCATTGCATAATGGTAGAATTCTAGGATCACAGACAAAATCAGTTACAGTCTCTTTACAGGAGGCAATAAACTACTACTTGCCAAATTGACTAAGATCATTTTGACATTTATCTTGTGATTCCCTATGATGTTTCATAATTAAAAGCTGAATGTACATTAATATTTTCATGGGAGACCTAGCATAGATTATTAAAATGTATTTACAGAGAGATCACTATTTAACAGTCAGTATAAATTTCTTTGTTTTTTTTTTTGTAAAAGCAAGGTCATCCACATTTTCTTTCTTTTGTATGATTCTCTACTTCTTATTCAAGACCTGTGATTAAGCTGTGGTTACATTGTCTGTAAAACGAAACAAAAGTAGGTCCTAAACCTTCTAAGAAAATGGAACACTAAAAAGCTTTGAAAACAAAAGAAAATTAAAAAAAAAAAAGGTAGAGTACCTCCTACCTAACGGATACTATAGGCACATAGGCAAGCTGATTTTTTTTTTTTTAGTTGAAGTTAAGACATTAGATTATTTTCACAAAAATAGATTCCTTAAATACATGTTGTGTAACAGGTATTTAAAATGCATTTCTAAAAAATTCAGGCATTAAGTATTTTGCTCTTCATCTACTCAAGTTTCTAACTAAACCCCCACTCTGAACAACAAATTCCTCTTTTAAAGGTTGGAACATGTGGTTGTATTAGGATGTTTTTTCCTTCATTTTTCATGGCTCTAACAAGAAACAATCTTTTCTGGAAAACAAAAGACTATGTTTCTTGTGATTTTATCCTAAGGGAATACAGGGTGTTGATTATCCTTATCTTCCTGTTCTTCACTGATAAACGTAGAAGCTAGGGACTGTGTTACATTGAGCAACCTGAAGTTGCACTTCAACTTCATCAAATCTCTTGTCCTTAAACTCCTTCATTAGCAGATGACTAAAGTACAAAAAGTGGAAAATGTGAAGCCCAGAGTTTTTATTTATTTTTTAAGTCATATTTATCCATTTTCATAGCTTATTTATATTGCTTTCCTTATCTAGCCCTCCTTTTCTCCTAAGGTACCTTAAATTCCAAACACCCATTGTTTGGACAATTCATGAGCCAGGTTAGGTTTCTCCAGGCCCATTTGTCCGAGTCTCCACCATCAACATTGTTCAAATCCATCACATGATGTCTTAGACTCAAGACAGAACAAATTGGGAAATTAATGTCTACACCATTGTTCTATCAGATACACTCTCTGCCTTCTTTCCTGACCATGTGTTCTTCAACTGTACTCTTTCCAAGTACAACTAAGATTTTACACCCTTTTCCTTTCTCTCTCTAGCCTTCAACACTAATTGCTAATAGTGTCATCTGTTAAATAGTTATTATTCTTTTCGTCTTCATATGGGATTGTAAGTTCACGGCAAGCAAGAAATTTATCTATTACTGACGTTCTGTTCAATACAAAAGACAATGCCTCAAATACAGTAGGTGCTCAGGAAGAATTTTAAATTATTTTATTTAAGGGAAATATATTACAAGGCTGGGGTGAGGGGGTCATATTGATATGTGCTAATGTGTATTTGGTGTTAGATGTCATCCTAGATTTACATAGACTCTGAGGTTACATAAATAATTCAGAGAATACATTAAGGATACTTCCAAGGTATATAAATAATTCCTGGAAAAGAAAAGAAAAACTACCCTAGAAAAACTTAAGGTAAATTGCACCTCAGCCATTTTGAAACAGATCGGCATTTTTAAAACGCAAACAACCTTAAAACATTACAGGAGTTTTCATTCTGTGTCATGAATGAAAGGTAACTGAAGATATTTCTCTACTTTAACTAGGATTTCTATAACTTTAACCCTTGTCACACATGAATGCTGTGAAAACTAGTTCTATCTCCCAAGGATAAGCAATCTATTTTGCCATCATTATAAAATAAATATCCTACTTATCATATAACAACAAAATGCTTTCCTTTATAGATAATACTGTCTGCATGCTACTGCTCATTAGTTCCTGAATACTGTAATTACAATTTTAATTATAGCAGGTGCATAAGAGAGTATAGTATACTATTTTTCTTATTTAAATGTAGCAACCTTGATTTGTAAAGAATATAAAGAAAACACAGTAAATTAGATCTGGATATTTGCAATTTGAAAATAAAATCTTTGTACCTCCCTAGTAATTGAATTATAAATAGTTCTTGATGGGTTGCACAATGATTTCCCATTGCCATGTCAATAGAATGTTCATTGGAATGAAAATTTACATAATTTAGTTTTTCAGACAATGATTATGCCAATTTTTTTTTTAATGCAGCACTCATAGACTACGTTTCTACAAAAAGTTTTTTAAATCACATATTACTTCAAAGGAGTTGTTTCTAAGGTAGAGGGATCCGAACCCGGTCTGATGCATTAGCACTTGGGGTTTGGAGGCGGATGACTGACTATATATTATTAATTTTTCTTCTTTTTTTAGATGCTAACAGGAAACAGTGTATATTTTAATAAATCAACTAAATTTTGCGTGTTGGGGGTCCCCAAACTCTTGCAATTGATAAATCCCACTTTACCTTTCATGACCGTAGTTTTTTTAACACCTGATTGGACCTACTCTTCACCTATTTTTATCATCCTTCACACTGCATTATCTCAGTTCCTTCATTTACTTCTTAAGTGGTTAGGTACAGAAGAGAGTGATGATGGGGGACTACCATGGATGCACAAGTAATAAGTATATTCAAGTCTAGTTACGCTGCCTAGTGGCCAAAATTCCTCATCTCTTTAGGCCTCCCTTAGCTGTAATATAAAAGGGCCAGATCAGATGATTCTCATTTTTCTTTTAGTCTGTGAGAAATAAGACTGTAACATAAAATATGTCCCAGTCACTAATGGCATTCAACTATCATCACCTGATTTTTGCCTTATTGATTTATCCCCCACACACGTGAGCGTGCTCGCGCAAGTACACACACACTCCATAAATCCACCTTCTCTTTGAAAATGCCATTTATTTTACCTAAAACTGTTCCTAATCTAGTCTTTACTAAGGGCGCTTAATCTCCATGTGGCTTAAAGTAACAAAGCAAGGAGTATGTGTGTGGTGAGCGTGTGGTCCTGAATAAGAGGAAATTTGAATGTAAAGGGCAGAAAGCAATGGAAAATGGAAGCCAGCCGACTACCACTGTTTTTCCAGCTGTTTGTTTCACTGGCAAAAAATTCTAGTAAAACAGACTATTTCTTTACAGCCTCATTAGTTTCCCCTATGTAAACTGACAGTGCAACGCAATGTTCACTGCACCCAATGTCCAGCAATCTTTTAATTTTTACATTTCTTGACTCTAGACTTAACAAAACGACTAACTTTCATAAAGGTGTTAAAAATCTGCAAAAATTCGAATCCCTGTAAAATAAAACAAATTCAGACCTTATATGTATATCAAACTACACATTAGCACAGAATGATTAGAAAATTGCAGAGATTATTAAATTTAAACAAAAGGGTCTCAGGAATACATGTAATCTATTAAGTATCTAGGTGGAAACAATCATGAGCTTTATAAAGGGGAGAATGCCTTAAAAAATCTTGTTAAATATCTAAACATTTCCTAAAATATCTCTGGGATCTAGAAAAATCAAAATGATGATTCAATTTAGGTCTGTCTAAAGCAAAATTTATTCTATGGCAATTAATTACCTTTATTGCATCCATTTTAAAAGTTTTCTTCTATGATCCTTTAACATCTGACAGATATTTAGGCCTGTGAATAAAATTTGTAGTTGCTCCTGAATTTTTTTCACCATATTTTCTCAAATATTGTGAAATAAAAAGAAAATATAGATAATACAGTAATGTGAATGAGATTTGTGTTTAGTTTATCAATTGTACTTAGTAATATCACCATAGTAGTCTAAACATAATATTAATATCTAAGTAATATTATAATTCATAATACAATATAAATTTTTAAAATTGCTTTAATTTTCAATTTCCCCAAAATAATCAATGATTGTCTTTTAAAATAGCCCTACATCTATAAACACGGAATTCATTAATTAATTTATAATAACTGATTCAACTGTAGAGAAATAGAAAATGCTTCAAACCTCAGTAAAATCAGGAATATAAAGATGATACAATTATTTGTGTTAAATCACAGTTATGTAAAAACTTCTGTTATCTGCCCTCTAGTTGCTCTAACTCTAGGAGTCCTTTCTCATTTCTCTATTCCTGTATGCTTTTATTTAGCTAAGCCTTAGTCATAAACCTGCCATTACGAAAAGGTATATCTCAGATTACCTTTGGTTGAAGGGTGTGCATTAAATATATTATATACAGGATAAGATACATACAATACACAATTACATGAGATAATTAAATATATGAGATAAGGTAGAAAGGGAAACAGAAAAGTTGCCTTAGCAGCCTCCTAAACCAGCCTAATGTTTACCTGGAACCTCAGGTGGAATGGGCTGGCAGCTCTAATAGCTGAATAGGATCTCTTGTGACCCTCCATCAGTCCTGGTGGTTGTGTCTTCAGAATTGGCTGTCTCAGAATTGTCTGCTGGGCCCTACTCCGGTCCTTGCCATGCTATGAACCAGCTAGCCTACATCCTAACCTCTCTTCTTTCTAAGACAACTTTTCTAGGTTCTGCTTCTCCTTGAATGGGGCTTCTCCTTCCTTACAGCTTCTGCCCTTACCCAGCTTCCAATGTCTGCTCTCTCCCTGTGTGTCTCAATTTCTTCACCCTCTCCTGATGCTCTGTCTCGTGTTCTAACCTCAAAAGAAAGGAAACCTGGTGAGGGTGTGTGACGGGGTAGCAGGGCTTGTGTGGCGGGGTGTGGGAGGCTGGCAGGCCCCCGAAGGCAGGGGGCTGTTGGGATGGGCCAGCAGTTTGCAGGGCCTGACTAAACCACTGGCCCACACTTTTGGAATGTTAGCAAGTCTGCTCAATTCTTCTCCTTCTAATTTCCCTTTTAGTAATTATTAGAAAAATAAAGGTCTAAAATGAACTAGAGCTAGACAAAACTATTCATTTTTGCTTTCTGAGTTATGAGGCACCATGTAGAAACATTATATTTGGGAATTTCCATCAAAAACATAAAAACATACAACAACTAAGAAAATACCCATAAAAACATGAAAATATCAACATCCTTTCCTTTGTTCCTTAAATAACAAGTGGATCTCCAGAGGCCTTTTCGGGGGAGATTGGAAACTACAGGAGAGATTCAGTGGTAAAAGAGCTGCTTTACATAAGCTTTAGTCAACAGACCACACTTGCCTATGTGCCCTGGCCAATTCTGACCTCCCTTCCTGAACACCAGGGAAGAAAAGCAAAGGATAAGTAAAAATGAGAGGAGATGTTCCTGATAGGAAACACAGAAAATAGTGCCCAGATATGAAGAGGGTAGAAGAAATAATTGGGAAGACTGAAGAGAAGAAAGATACCTAGATGAGGAAAACATGCTTTAAAAAAAAAAAAAAAAAAGTTTGAGGTCATTTAATTGACTGCAAAGTTTGATACTGGTGTAAACAAACAAGTGAATAGAAATTCAAGTTAGGAAGAAGGCTTCATTTAGCATTTAAAACATTAAAGCTATTGTTCTGCTTTGTTTAGCCATACGTTTTATTTTTTACTTTGTTGTAAAGTGTCTTTGTTGATACTACAGTCAGACAATATAGAACAATGGATCCTAAATACATTGGAATAAATAGAGAATAAACCTATCTTTTTAAACTATTTATAAACTTAAAAATTCTTTGTAGTTAGAGCCTGGCATGCCTTACTAAAACTCTTGCCAATAGTCCTAAAAGAGGATGAGATAATTTAGGTGCTGTTTATATTGATCAATTCCAGATTCTTTTTTCTAAAATATATCATAGATTAAAAAAACAGAAAAATAGGCTGGGCGTGGTGGCTCATACCTGTAATCTTAGTACTTGGGAGGCTGAGGTGGGCCGATCACTTGAGGTCAAGAGTTTGAGACCAGCCTAGCCAACATGCTGAAACCCCCACCTCTACTAAAAATACAAAAATTAGCCACGCATGGTGGCACACACCTGTAGTCCCAGCTACTCGGGAGGCTGAGGCAGGAGAATTACTTGAACCCAGGAGACAGGTTACAGTGAGCCCAGATCATGCCACTGTACTCTGGCCTGGGCGACAGAGCGAGACTTTGTCTCAAAACAAACAGACAATCAAAAACAAAAATATAAATCCAAGTACTAAAATGTGAAATAATTCTTTTTGAAGTTGAGTAATACTGAATTCCATGTATAAGAATAACAGAAACAAAGATGAATATGTAGCAAATTGTATTAATAAAATAAGAATTATTATATGTAAAGAATATATATTGCCAAGCAATGTTTTATGTATCAATATTTAGCAATACACAGGCAGAACCAAATCACACTAGTCCTGCAGCTCACAGGACATGGGAATCAGGCTTCTATAATCACACTGTATTGAGTATCAGGACATGTAGGTAGGGAATCTCGATCCTTAAATATATCTGCATTAAAGTAGTATAGATTTTCACTGAGATTACAGAAAAGTTTTTTCACAATAATAATGCAGAATAATAGCCCACATTGTCTTATCAGTAGGCACAACCTGTCCATAATTCTTGTGAGACCAAAAAAAAAAAAGGGGAACTGTTGGTCAGAGTAGTGGCTTAATGAATTTTATCCCAAAGTCTTTCAACATAGCCTAAATTGGTTTATAGGGGATGTGTGGCTTCATACAAACCTCATCATACACCCCTATATATATATAAATGGATAAAAATGCAGTAATGCTACTGTTGAGTCCCATCACTAAATAAACATTCTTATGTGCCCTAATTTGTCAACTTATTTTTTCATAACAAATATTTTCATAGATGAAGACAAAAGTAAATACATTATTTTGTTCAGTTTTGAAATGATAAACATGATATATTTTTAGAAAGACATGATATAGACATCTTGTTATGATTTTAACTTTTTTTTCCAACTATATTTTCCTTGAAATAAACAGTTCTACTCTTTTTCTTCTCTGCCTCAATACCACCCTGGAGAAAGCATTCTTACAAGAACTTTTGCTTTACATAAAAATTAATTTTTTATCTATCATTGTGCTCTACTCCAGACCAAGAGTAGAAAACTCCATGTTGTTGAGGTCAGGCAAGTAACGTAAATTAGTGAAAGAAACCAGGCTAGAAGAAGACAGCTCTTCTCAGCCTCAATCAGTCCTTGCTAGGTCCTCTGACTTTTCAAGAAAAAATAGAGAAATAAAGACTGCCAACTGAAGTCTAATTCTTAAATGTTAGCAGCTGAATCATTTTTAAATATTAGATGAACCAACACCATCCTTTTTTAGGCCAGTGACAAATTTTCCACTTCTATATTAATATTCTTAATATATCTAGACAATACATTTCTTCAGGGCAGGGAGTATATTCTAGCCGTCTTTTAAAATCTGTGTAAATTTTAGGGATATAGGTGCAGTTTTGTTACATGGATAGATTCCACAGTGGTGAAGCCTGGGCTTTTCACGTAACTATCACTCATATGGTGTACCTTATACCTATTAAGTAATTCCTAGTTATCTTTTAATTTCCTTACTTTACATAAAATAATGACTTACATTTTGTATGTTTTTATTGTGTGTCACATCTTGATAAGTGTTTTACACATATTACCTAATATTCACAATGATATTGTCAGATAACAACTAATATTATCCTAATTGCATAGCCTAGTAGACAGTCCAGGGAGTCGAGGCGACTGCCATGAGTTACATGGCTAATAAGCGGCGAAGCAAAATTTCACACCTATGCAGTCTGCTCCTGAGCCTGACGTAGGCTTTTTACATTTGCCTTAGCTGGTAGAGGTTGTGCAAAACAGAATCAATTGTTTCCATTTTGGTTTGAACAAGGCAAAGATAAAGGTTGGGAGGGCCCATTCACTACTGGCCTAAAAATCATCCACAGACTAAAAAGTAACTGTATATTACAAATGAATATAAAAAAACACAGTCCTTTTGTGATTAATTTACTGTACAACACTAGAAATATTCCATCACCTTTTGTTCCTGTGTACTACTGAGATAACAAAGAGTAAAGAATGAAGTACGGAAAATACGTAATTTGTGTTTTAATGTGTGTTCCCTAGAATAGAAGATGTTGGATATATTGCCTGAGTGGCTCAAAAATAAATTGGGAAATATTGTGCCATAACATCTCATTTTGTACATTGCACTAAACAGTTCTGGTGTAACTGGGTGGAGAAAATGAGTCATAGTTTTGCCTGGTGTACAGGGTGGTACAAGGAATTACTGCACCTAATTTTGGTGGATGAACTCCAGAAACAAATTGGGAACATCAAAATTATAACAAAGTCAAACAATTTTTCCAGTTGTTAAATTAGTTAGAATTAATGATAATTTTGGTTTTATCAACAATTTTCAAAAACAAATAATTAAATGAAATATCCTGTGAAAAACAGAAACTATCCTTGACTATGTGATTCACAACGATTTACTGATTTGGCTATTTTAGTGTTGTCCAGAAGTAATTTCCATTAGGCAAAACAATTTTTCTTTGTTCCATCCAGGGAAGCACCAAAGCTGTGAAATTTACATTTTGACACACAGAGAGTTGTAGACTTACAGTTTCCTAAATCAGATACTGATATTTTACACTTGAAACTATATCCTAAGCATTTCTTACTTAGCAGTTACTTCACTACGTCTACATACTTTGCAAAACTTACCACCAAGTGCTAAGTAATACGAGCACACTATGCTTAATCACTTATTTCAAAGGCAAAATATATCTCTTTCCATTAAAGATCAATCAGTAAAGTTACATGTGGAAGCTTGGAAACAATATCTTCATTCTCTGTGACTGCAATTTTAAAAATACACAATGTCCTAGAATATCACCTGCTGTTTCATTTCATAAAATGGTTGTCTAATTTTCTTATTTTGCCTAAAGTGCATCCAATGAGCAACATGTGTATCTCAACTGTGCTCATATTAGGTATAATGTACATTATAAGGTATTAAATTTATACCTCCCACAAAAAAGTTGTTTTTTCACTTTTTTTCTGTAATGAAAGACATTATATTGATGCACTAAAACAAAGAATGTTATAAGCTGTTGATAAGGGCCACGAGAAGTTTTCAATTCATGTTGTTTGGGTTTTCTGGTTTGTTTTTGAGACTGTCTTGCTGTCACCCAGGCTAGAGCGCAGTGGCACCATCACAGCTCACTGCACTCTTGACCTCACAGACTCAAGTGATCCTCCTACCTCACTCAGCCTCCTAAGTAGTTGGGACTACAGGTGTGCACCACCGCACTCAGCTACCTACCTCCGCCTCTCAAAATGTTGAGATTACAACCGTGAGCCACTGCACTCGGCCTTCATGTTGTTTTAATGAGAACATATAAAGATGACATATCCTTTCCAGGCAACACTGACGATTTTTTTCTTTTTTTTTTTGAGACAGAGTCTCACTTGTTGCCCAAGCCAGAGTGCAATGGCGCGATAAGGACCTAAGTACTCAACTTGTGTTCTGTTTATTATTGACATAACCATAAAACTTCTTATTTCTACCTTGTATCACTTACACAGTTGTTTCCCCACACATTTTTTTCAATTGTAAATATGTAGCTATGTTTACAAGCTAACGAAAAGCATCTAACTGCGCATATTAAAACAAAGTTAACCTCTCATATAACTAAGGAAAAGTTATGTTCCTGAAAAAGTACAAATATTAAATTGATCACATAAACAACTATAAATTTCCATGGTCCAGATGAATTTTTCAGCTATCCACTTATTCAAGGCTAACATTACTGATTCATCTAATACCAAATCTAATGTAATCATGACATCACAACATCATACTAAAATAATATATGACTTCTAACTCATAATAGCAGGGGCAGTCTTGTTCCCATTTTCAGGCTCCAGTGAAGTTTCCAATATTCCTCAGTGAAATCCCAGGTTTATTTCTAGAGGCCCACGGGTGTTTGTACTTTTCCTTGTGTATTGTTGAGTATACTAAAGCAGAATCGTCAGCCATTAGCCCATGGCTTTTCCGCCTATGTGAAAACAGTAGGATTATAGTACAAAGGGCAGAGACCTAAGCCAAGATTATTTGCTAAGAAGAAGGGTAAGTGCATAAGTCCTCTGAATTACTGGCACCTTATGATCCTGGAACTGAGAGCCCTGAAAAGTTTTGATCCACTATTTTGGTTCTTTCTGCTCTACCTCTGCCCCCTTCCTAATACAGATAAAATTCATTCATTCCTTCCCTTTCAAGTATTTACAGTCACTCATCCCTTTCTGAGAAGTGCAAATTTTGTCATTGTGCGAACATTATATATTGAACTTATACAAACCTAGATGGTATCTCTTACTACATGCCTAGGCTATACGCTATAGCCTGCTGCTCCTAGCTACAAACCTGTACAGCATGTTACTGTACTGAATACTGCAGGCAACTGTAACACAATGGCATTTGTGTATCTAAACATATCTAAACATAGGAAATGTACAGTAAAAATATGATATTATAATCTTATGGGGCCAGGTACAGTAGCTCACGCCTGTAATCCCAGCACTTTGGGAAGCCAGGGGCAGGCAGATCACCTGAGGTCAGGAGTTCAAGACCAGCCTGGCCAACATGGTGAAACCCCCGTCTCTAGTAAAAATACAAAAACTACCCAGGTGTAGTGGCACACACCTGTAATCCCAGCTACTCAGGAGGCTGAGACAGGAGACTCACTTGAACTCAGGAAGTGGAGGTTGCCCTGAGCTGAGACTGCACCATTGCACTCCAGTCTGAGTGACAGAGCAAGACTCTTTCTCAAAAAAAATAAAAATAAAAATAAAACTTATGAGACTACCATTATATACGTGGTCTTTCTCCATAGAATCATCATTGTGCAGTACATGAGTGTGTTAAGTATCGACGATGTATCACACATCATTTAAAAGGCTAGAAAAAAATGATATACAAAGAAACAACCATAAACAAGCCAGAACCTGCTCCCATTTCCATAAGTGACATATTTTTGTGAGTAAGAGGGAGCCTTCCCTATCTTCTACTCCCACTCCTCCCACCTCCACCACCACTATAGCTTCTTCATCTTTTAGAAAGCCTGCTATCCCACCATTAGACACAAAGGGCATCTATGACATGAACCTGTATTTAATCTCCTATATGTTAGGCCTGATAATGTACCCAATGTAACCTAAAGGCCTATTTTATTTTATTTTAAACAGAGTAGTGCTCCATTGCCCAAGCTAGAGTACAGCAGCACGATCTCGGCTCACTGCAACCTACACCTCCTAGGATCAAGTGATTCTCATGCCTCAGCCTCTCCAGTAGCTGGGACTACAGGTGTACACCACCACGCCTGACTAATTTTTGTAATTTTAGTAGAGACTAGGTTTCACCATGTTGGGTAGGCTGGTCTCAAAGTCCTGGCCTCAAGTGATCCACCCACCTCAGCCTCCCAAAGTGCTGGGATTACAGGCCTGAGCCAACATGCCTGGCCTAAATACCTTTTCAAGTTGCTGAGATTCTTACTGAGATGTCATTATGTTTCAAAATACAAAGGATCTAGAAAATAGAACATAATTTTCTAAATCATGGTTTTGAAATGGATCTTTATATTCCACACAGAAGTGAAGGGTATTTGTTCGCTCTTAGTGGGTTGTAGACAGTCAAACTGCATTACCACTACACTGATGATGATTTATCTGGCTTTGAGAATCTCAGTTATTGAGTAAAGGGCTGAAACTTTAATTTTTAATAATGACTATAACCTGAAAACCACTAGAACACTAGATTGAACAGTGTTCTCTTTTATTGTCAAAAATTCTCTGACCCTTTCATGTTGTGTCACAGAAACTGCATTTAGGGACTTAGGGAAAGTGGCTTCTAAATATCGCTGTAGGTTAGAGTCACCTGGGACAGTTTTACAACATTAGTGCCATCCCTAGAGAGACTGACTGAATTGGTCTAGGGTGTGGCCTTAGCATCAGCATTTTTTAAAGCTTCTGTGTAACTCTAACACACAGCCAAGTTTGAGAATCACTGCTCTAGGGTCTCAGGATTTAACCTTACCAGTCATTCCAAAAACTCAGAATTACAGGGTTTTTTCCTGAATTTTCTGAATCTTAATGCTAATTTTCTTCTAACTTCAAGCCTTGTGGCCTTATGATAGGGTGGCAAACTTCTGATGAAAATGAAAGTACAGAGAAAAAAAACTTCTGAACTCTGGGTATGTAATCTGTCAAGAAAGACATTTCTTGAGATAATGCTGCTTTGAACTTCTGATATTTAAAATAGCTTCCTTCAAGCCTTTGCTGCAACCCTCAGTTATGGCCAATTTTGGGGGAGTGGTGGGAAGAGGGAGGTAGGGAGAGAGAGATAGAGACAGAGACCCCTACCACCACTACAGACAGTTTAGGATTTTAAATGCTCTGGCCATTTGGATTTAATTTGACAATTAGAAATCAGCCTATTTGTTAGTCATCAGTCAGGCAGTCATAATGACTCTGCACAGTTACAGACACTGCTGGGAATTTGGAGGTAAAGAAACAAGACAAAATCAGCAAAAGCATTTTGCCCCAGAGGCTTGGAGACCTTGCAGTAAGTGCAAGTGCAACAAGCTCATCCTTGGCATTTCAACTTAATTCCCCTCTCAATCCAGCTTATAACTATGATAAGCTAATTCCTGCTAGCAAAATGATGAATGCCTACAATGGGTTTGAAGCTGATGCTCTAAACTAGTTTAACATATTTTTCATTTTTAAAATGTCACCTTTTGTGAGGTGTCTGTGCTTCTTTTATAGTATGCATCAGGGTTTGCCTGGTGTAATATTTACATGGTTGGCTCATCCTGCTTACTACAGTAGGTGGCTGCTGAGGACCAAATTCACGCTATACTTGTCTTTGTACCCAGAGATGCACACAGCATTGTACGAGCTAGACGCTGTAAAAGAGTAGGGAATTAAATGTAGTTTTGGGGTGTGGTTTTTTTAATTGTATAAAACCTCTTTGTAAGGAAGGTGGGTGAGTAGAGAGCAAAAGAAGAAGAGGCAAGTGGACATAACGATCATCTTTATAAAAGGGCCTAAAAGCTTTTTTCCTCTTATCGATCCACAATTCACCAACAATCAATTCTAACTAGATTTTCCTATTTCCACTGGAAGATGAACAAAATTTATACTGTTGGAACTTCATACAGATACATATCTTGAAAAATGTCTATGCTATTAATGGACCTCAGCAAATTTATCTTTAGTTATTAAAAATCTAATATTCTTTTTACCCAGAAGCAGTATTAGAAAAGGTTAAAACTAAGCCTTACTATCAAATATTGTAAAATCTGGAAACCAAAGATGGTTATTGCAGAGGTAATTTCATCTACGTGCTCATGGCACTGAATTTCATCTTCACAGCACAAATAAATGACACATCTTAACTCTCGGCCACCTTTAACTACATTCCTGCTACACATTCCATCAGCACCTGGGTTCTAAAGCTTTTACCATTTCATGAATAATTCCAGGCTAAGCTTGATAATCTTTTTCTCATGTCAGTAAAAAAGAAAAGAAAAAAGAGGGGAGAAGGGTAAATAAATGCAAGATATCAAGAAATATCTATATACAATTATGCATATTAAAAGTTTTGAATATGTATCAGAAATATAGAAGGTAGATGTAAGATGAAATAAACTAAGGTAGGTCATTATAAAATATTCTATGCAGAAGAGCTGTTGAAAATAAAAACATCATAAAAGAGACAGGAATATTATAGATATAATAAGGAGAGAGGCAAGCATTTCCTTTCACCTAAAACCAGAATATTTCATTATTTTGTAGCCAAGTGGTATATGCTGCTTTTTCTTCCACAAAGTAAAGATTACTGAATGCTTTTTCTTCTATAATAGAAAATTAATTATAGCACTGCTGTTGATATAACTAAAGAAATAACCAGTGGTTATAACACTAGCATAAAGAAGCCTTTGCTTACTGTACTGTAGATATCAAAACAGAAAACACAGCTGCATAGATCATATTATCAGTTCCCTCTGAAAATATTTTACATAATTAGATTTCTACACAAAGGTTTTAAAACTCCAGTCATACCAGCAGGTTTTGACTACTAATGGAAAATGCGATTGATGCAATTATGTTAAACAGTGGCAGGAAGCATGGCTTTTAAAAGAATCAGCTTAAAGAAAAAAAATTCCAGTCGCATGTGCATTAAAGCTGTCAAAACTCTAAGCTAAAGAGATCTGCTCTTTGTGCCAGCTAAACCCCTGCGCGACTCTGGAAAGTAACTTTCTGAAGCCATGCCAAGCCCTTTGCTTGAAAATAACATCTTAATTGGTTTCTTCTAATAAAATTCAAAATGCTCTTTTGGTGATGATAATACACTCATTGTTTTATTCCTGCTTAATGTTCTGGGCTCTTGGAATGTTTTGACTATTACTGTTCAGGAGAAAGGAAAAAGCCCTTGAGCCTCAATTTATGGAGCGACAATCTGGCTGGATGGACCAACCAAGTTGGAGGCTTTTGATGCCAGACAGATCTCTTCTATAAAGGGTGGTCTATTTAATGTCAGATCTCTAATAATGCCAATGAGACTCCAATCTCTTCCTATTTACTGCATCATTAGTATATAATAATATTTAGTTGTGAATACAGAACTAGGTTGTTTAGGGAATACTTAGGGCTCTGACTGGCAACTGACACAAATTAAATTATCCAGTAATTCTTTTCAAATCAAGGGGTGATTTAAGTCATAAGGTTTTTCTTTTGCTTGAGTTATGATAACTAGTGTACAACTATCTGAGGACAGACAAGTTATTTAAAAGGCTCCCAAGCATTCACCACACCATATCCAAACTTCTGCATGCCTTATCAACCTGTTAAGTTTCTTTATTAAAAGTTGTTCAGTTCAGGCTATTGAATGGTTTGTATACACATGGACTCTAATAATGTAATGAAATTCAATAGAAAAATATCATTTGTATAATATTTATACAAACCCATTTTATAACCACTTTGCTACTACTCACTAATTCCATTAAACAAGAGATCCCTGGGTTGAGAATTATAGTCGTATTGGAACTCTTTTTACATGTGTAATAGTCTCATTTAAAATAAACTGTAATCACATATATTACTTCTACTTGACTAGATTACAAGGAAAGTCAAGCAAGACCTACCAGAGTTAACTCCCCTTACTCTCAGTTTCTAATTTTGTTCCTGCTCTCTTAAAATCTTCAGACCCATTGTGTTCATTATCAAATTTCAGTGATGAATGAAGCGCCAGCTTGGTGTACTTCACACAGTTTCTACAAAGTTGTGTCTATTTACAAAAGAGAAAATGTCTTTTCTAATTTAACTTTTGTGAAATGAGGATTTTGGAAAACTGAAGCCCATAATTAAAGTTTATATTTCATATGCTATCATTGAGATTCTGCTGGCTCTTTGGGAATTGATGCTAACTACAGTAACACTAGCAACTTGGGTTGCAAGACTTTGCTGGCTGAAAAAAAAAGCAGGCATAGAGAGCAAATTTAGGTATTTATCTTACGGATTCCTTTACATATTATGTGCCCCATTCACTCCCTTTACATTCCTGTTATCTGTGCTAGGGATGGATTACTTCCTTTTTGCAGGTTGCTATTCAACAAGTCATTTTGTTCTCACTATCACCAGCTGACAGAAAAATGGGAGGGAGACAGGGCCCAAATACACAAGCCACCAGTTTCTTGTCCTGGCCCTCAGCTTGCTTGCACAAAAAGCTGTCACTACGTAACTGTTACAATAATGCTTTAAGTACTAAAGTGTTCACCAAACTAATGATACAATTATATAATTACAAATCTGTAGTTATTCATAAATGTAAAGTCAGAAATCATAAATAATGCATTTAAAATGATACCAGGAATACAACAGCTTTTTTCTGACTTAACAGCTTTTGTTATATGAATATACCAGAGAATATACACTTAGGAAAGACTAAAATGGTATCAAAATATAATGGGTTTTTACTCATAGATGATGATGATGATGTGTGTGTATGTGTGTGTGTGTGTTATGCATTTATTTTTAGTCAGATATATATCCTCTCTCCATAATTCATTCTGTCTGTTGAAAGTAAAAATCTCAAAGGAAGTAAGTTTTTCCTAAAAAAATTCAGAAGTTGCTTCTTTCGAGCTATTAATTCTACATAGAGTTAAGGTTTTCTTTTTGCTGGATCAACAGTCTGACTCCCCCTCTCTGAGGAACAGAAATCTTCTGTAAAATTATTTTGCTGTAACTCCCTGGGTTTATCTATTTCATATAGACTAGAGACTAGACGTTAGCCATTACATTATAAATAAGATTGAATGTAAGAGCAATCTTGTATTCAAAGTCCGGTGTCTGATCATTTTTATAAGAAAATAGTTTTACTAAGGTAATAATTTAGAAATTAAATAGGTAGAATATTTTATACTTTTTTTATCAAGAATCTTAAATTCTAGCAAGTGTTAAAGTTGAGTAAGGCAAGAATATTTAGCATTTCCAGTGGCATCAATTCAAACCAGAACATAGATTATTTTAATGGGTTTTTCACTCTAAGGCAATACAAAATGAGCAGAGTAGAATATCCTAGGGATTGACTGAGAGGAATATGGAATCCTGATGCACACAGCACATCAAATGAGCTCTTGACTACAAGAGTAGTAACTTGGGGAAGGCAAGACAAGACCAGTATGTTCATTAATTTGCATGAATTAGAGATAAATGAAAATATAAATTATTCTTATTTATGTATTACCTAAATCTTTGCAAAGAGAATTGAGAGGCATTTAAAATATGGTGTTAAACAGATTTAAAGCCTGATATATAATGATCCTCAAATTACTGCTGAAAATCAGCAGTTAATTAAAAATGTAAGGCATGTTAAAGCTACACTGTTATACGTACTTGGGGAAGAAATAGCATGAAGCAAGTTTGTTAATATTCATATTAATAGCCTTGCATTTCTGCAGATTTTGTAATACACATTTGCAGGGTGTCTCTGACGCTATACAAGCACTGCTCATAATTAATTTTTCTCTTCTTATACCATTCTGTCTTTTAGTCTCGTCAATGTCACCGTCAAGCTGTAGCACCTTAACCAAGCGCTTCAGACTCCATGCCAACCCACCTCATAGGCGTTCTGTAATAAAGTAAGTAATACAGAAATTCTTTGAAAAGTAAAAAGTGCTTTGCAGAAGTAACATATCCCTGTTGAGCGCTTAAAGGCAGCTAATTCCCATTGGATAAGGAGGATGGGTTGAAATGATTGTATCTGAAAAGCAGGCAACTTAAAATGTAGAACATACTTGCCATCTTTTACAGCTCAGCAAATTGTTCCATGGCTAGTGCGACCCTAAAATAGCACATGGCTCAGCACTTACTTCTGCCTTCCATGTGCCCTTCTTGCCAACACATACTCTGAGCTAGAAAATATCTTACCTTTCTGTTCCTTGCTTTTAAATGTGTTTTGCTTAACAACAGAGGTCTTCAGTAACATATAAATGGAAATGCAGTAGGCAAAGGAGTGCTGGAATTTGCCCAAAGCTCACAGCTCTATCTCCCAATGCCTTTTTTTTTTTTTTTTTTACCAGTAATGGAACTAAAAACCAAAGTAATAGCTTTTTTGTACCTAAAAACCAAAGTGATAGTTCTTTTGTACCTTTATATATAAAAGATGTTTGTGAAGTGAAAAAATTAAGTGTGTCTCAATGCTATATTTTTAATGCAATGAATCATATCCATGAAAAAGAACATCTGAATCTTTTGTTTAAGAGACAGTGTAAGGTACAGTGACTCTATGGAGAGTAAACGCTGATAAATTTGCATAGGGAAATGAGGAGAGTGAATAATTATTTTTCTATAGTTATCTTTCTAAGTATTGACTTGCTCACATAGGCACAAAGGGAGATGTCACTTACAGCAACAAAATAAACATGTTCCAGAGAGGTAATTCCTCTCATCTTCACCTTGATGAATCATAAATTAAAGGGGGAATTAGGGATGGTATAAAGAATGAATTTTATTTCATTCTCAGGCAGGTTTGATGTTGTAAGAGAAATGTAAAATTCTAGAGTGATATATTTAACATGGTAAGTTTACAGCATACCTTACTGAGAAACCATTCTTTTCCTTTCATTGTGATCTTTGTGGATCTTAAAACTAATTCTCATGGCAGCTACAGAAATGGCCATCACAAAGGCAGTACTGATATTGGTGATTATTATAATATAAGTAAATTACCAAAACTATTTTAGAAACAAAAAAGACAAAAAGTAGTATACACCTAGGAAGAATGTAAAAATGTATAACTTTGGTTCTAGATATATTTTCTAAATCAAAATTGCAAATAAAGGCTATGTAACATAGTTTTAGCAATATATGTGAACAACATATCAACATATATGATCAACGTGTGAACAAATTTAAAATAAGCTATCTAGGATCACGTGCACCATCTTCATTTGATAAAGAGTTCAATTTAATTAAACATATGTTTGGCCATGTCTACGGTTAATCCATAGAATAGGACACATTTTTTTTTAAATGAAACTGCTTCGGTCGTATAACCGATTAATGTAACACTCAAGCTCACTCTTCTAATTTCAGAACACTAAAGCATTCCTTCTTTGCTCCCAGTTGTAGGGACCTTACAACTCTGAATGTCTTAACACATAATATCATTTCTTGGCAACAGAATCAAGCTTATTAGAATTTAATAAAACTCACCTGGAACGGTGAGTTTTTACTCAAAGTTTTACTTTTTTAAACAGAAAAATATAGGCTCACACATTTTTCTAAAAATTTTCTAAAAGAAATCCATAGCATATCAATGTAATACATTTTATCCTAGTATTTTCAAGAGACATTCTTTGCAATACCTGAATAAAATTTCCTCCCTCCAATTTAAGCCTACTAGAGACTTTGTTTTATTTTGACTACCAGAGTCCTAAATCAATACGTGTTATAGAGGAAAACAGACATATGAGGCTGTATTTCTTGGCAATTCTTCTCATCTTCCATTGCAATTGTATTTTATAACAGTTTTTAACTTGCTGCTAAAGTTAAACAGTTTTTAACTTTAACTTCACGAATTTAGAGTTACTCTATTCTAGACTCTTACGTTTTAGGTAATGTCCAACTCACACTGAATTCATCAATCCTTTGCTGAGTTCAGTTAAACTCTCACAAGGGGGAGAGTAGAGGGAACTTTTTAATTCACAGGACACCCCTTGAGTTTGGGTTTATTAAAACACTCATGTGTGCTTCAAAATATTTCAGTGACACTTAACTGAAACCATAAGGAGACTTAAAAGAAAATGCGGTAACACACATCTGAGAACTAAATACTTCTCAGTAACACAAACCTGAGGAGATTCAATACAGCCAGTGTAAGCATCTTCCAAGATTAATGGAGAAATCAAGAACAATTGCCTTTATTTTCATTTCTTGGGCAACCACAACACAAACTATTGCAACAAATGTGCCTTGTAATGTTAATGCTACCAGAGTTCATAAAGAGGCAATTTATTATTTTGAATTTATTGTCCAATAACAACTCAGCGTTTGGGCTTAGTTCGTTAGTTCACAGGGGTTCTTTTATTTGTAGAAGCTGACATTATAAGATGTTTAATAATTCATAGTCTTTCATTTATATACTGTCAATGACCTGGAGACTTTGGCAGTTTTATTACTAAAAATTCAGCACAGACAAAATGGAGAATGAGTCACAAAGTAAATAAATGAAAAAACAGGGCCAGGCATGGTGGCTCACACCTGTAAACCCAGCACTTTGGGAGGCTGTGATGGGCGGATGTTCAAGATCAGCCAGGCCAATGTGGCTGAGACCAGCCAGGCCAATGTGGTGAAATCTTGTCTCTACTAAAAGTAAAAAAATTAGCCAGGCATGGTGTCATGTGCCTATAATCCCAGCTACTCAGGAGGCTGAGGCAGGAGAATCACTTGAACTTGGGAGGCAGAGGTTGCAGTAAGCCAAAATCCCACCATTCAACTCCAGCCTGGGCAACAGAGCAAGACTCCATCTCAAAAAAAAAAAAAAAAAAAAAAAAAGAAAAGTAAAAACAAGTAATCCTATGCAAGGCTAGTGCTTACTCATAAAATACCTATTTCCAATTCAAAACTTACAGTCAGTTTTCTGTTTTTAAACCACTATCATGCATATGCAAATATAAATGTAAACATCAGCCATGAGCTGGAAGATTGTCCAATATTAACTAAAGAAAAACTTAAACTAAAAGTATTTGTGTGAACCTTAAATTCATTTGCAAAGCTATTGAACACCAAATGAGATTTAGACAAATTACAAAAGAAAATATCTATTAGAAGTCACAGGTCTCAACATAGAAGATTTAAGTAGCACAAATGTAACTAATTAATAATATCAGAGGTACATTCTCCCACAGGACTGATGACCATCTGGTTGACCTTGCCCTATATCAACAGGGAAGGCAAATCTGTAAATCACTGTTTTACAAATGTTATCACTCCATTATTTCACCACAAGAAAAAGGGATGGAACATGGACGAGAGAAGAGACTCCTTGTCCTACACACCTTAAAACTGACAATGATGCTTACTGCATCTGAAGTAATGCAAGACTAAGTGGTTCCTTCTCCAGTTCCACCCAGAGAGAGACATGCAGAGGACCAAGTTATAGTGATGAGGAAGAATTCAAGACAAAAGAGCCAGGAGGTAAAGTAATTATGAGAGAATATAAAGGTACTTAGAGATATAAGAGAAGTAATGCAAATGACCTCTGTCTGATGCAACTTGAAACTAACTGAATTTCCCCAAAACACCTTTCAGTTTCTGATTTTTTTAATGGAAAACAGTAATAGAAATTTAGAAATACAAAATAAAAGTATGTCATATGAATTTAAATATATATATTCTTAAACAGATTAACCCTATACAAAGCTCTATATTTTGATGTTGAGAATAAACTACTTTGGAGGAAACTTAAGAACCTACTTAGTGTGATACTCAGATAAGTCATCATTTGACTAATGAGAAACTTTAAATAATAATAAATTTGGAACAGGCATCTCAAGCAGATACACTGTGAAATCTACTAAGAAAACTGTATTGAACCAAGGTTTAAAATTTGTACATTTTGACAACTGTTTTTTTCTGATACTTTTCCTATACCTTGCCTATGTAGTTCATTTTAGGAATGTTTAAAATTATTGAGTTAGAAATTGTGGAATTTTATTACATGTATTCTCACTGTTGATAAATCTCTTTTAAACAGTATTCAAAATAAGTGATTTACTATCTCTCTGATTATTTGCACTTTCTCTCATTTCCTAAGAGTACCCGTAATACTCTTGAGAAGAACAAAATATCAGGCATTATAGAACTTTGAGATCAACGACGCATCATGTCATATTCTATATAAGTTACAAATTAAGGAAAGTCTTATTCTGCAAGAATCTGTTTTGAGTTTGAGAGCATTTAAAATATTAGGCATATATTATTTCAAATCCCATCGTTACTTCCAGTCACTATTTAGCAGAGCTGTCACTGTCTTACATGGTTCTGAAGTTTGGCTCTAAAAGATTATACTATGTAATTTCCTTCTGTAAAATATGAATTGTAATTGCCTTTCAACTACAGAATTGGTTCATTATCTCTGGTGACATATTTTTATTAATATTTACATTAAAAGTTTGGATTAATTTTCAATGGAAAAGAGAGCAGGTAGAGACATCCAATCAATTAGATCATAGCATCTCTATATATACTAGGAAAACTATAGAAAATAGAGGGGAAATTGCACTACTTCTTAAGGCTTTTTCTTTTTTATTTGAAAAGGTATTTCATAGTTCTCAACTTGGGAGGAAACTTGTGGGCAGTCTATAAGATGCTTTAGTAATTAAGGGGCAAAAAAGGACACTTCAAAGGGTCTGTATTTCCATTCTTCACAACTTAACTGCATAGCCATGGGTTTTAAGGGGAAGGCCTGGCATGGAGGCTAAGGAAGCAATTAGAAGCTCACACATTCTAAGTTCCAAATATGGCTCCTTCAGTGCTTATGATGACCTTGGGGAAAGCACTGGTGACTTAAAAAGAAAAAAAAAGGACAGCCATTTGACTGATAAGTGTCAGTCATTCATTCTGCTATTTGAAATTTGAGACAATAAAGAGTTTCAGAGACAACTTGCTACAGGAAGGTCTGAGAGTATGTTGTTTATCAAATGAAAGAAAAAATATTTGCAATGACACTAAAGTTTATACAGACAGAGTTGAAAGAAGTAATAAAAATATAAACGACTTTGTTTGCCAGGATGGTGTTCCTCATCCATGTCTTACTCCATCTGTCCAATTAGTATGGGTTACTTGACTAACCAAAATCATTCATCTGTAAGTCCTTTGAACTATATACATTAAAGCTCATACAAACCATTTCCTCAGAAGACCTTGCACCTTTTATGTATGTGAAAATTTGAAATCACACCCATTTCCCTAAGCTTCTGAGGACATTTGTATACAAGAACAATCAAAAGCATATTTGCAATTATTATTTTAGATCCTTTTCAATTAATTAGGGGACTATGCCAATCTCAGGAAATCCTTGTGGAAAAAGAAGAAACACCATTAGAACAACACATGGAACAACCAGTTTTGAGATTAATGCCCAAAAAATTAATTGGGAGATTTTTTTAGTAATTAAACTTGCATAGCTCTTTCTGCTGCTGAGGATTAGCATAAAGGGGCCACTTCTTAACATTACCAGGTGAATAGTAAGATCAAAGATGCTAGGCTTTGAGCTTGCCGGTCTCCCCCATGAGTACACAGGCAAGCACAGAAGGATTGTTTTACAAAAAGCAGCATATGGCTGGGCGTGGTGGCTCACGCCTGTAATCCAAGCACTTTGGAGGCCAAGGCAGGTGGATCACCTGAGGTTGGGAGTTCAAGACCAGCCTGACCAACATGGTGAAACTCTGTCTTTAAAAAAAAAAAAAAAAAAAAAAACAGCACATACTACAACCATTTTCAAAAATATTGCCTCAAATCCGGCAGAGGGTTTTTGTCTATTAACCAGTCATTTAAAATAGCCATTGCCTTCCAAAACACAGCCCAGTAAATATTTAAAATTAATATCCAGTAATATTTTATACTCTTCATTAATTTTTGAATATGGATAAAGAAGAAAACAAAATTTAAAATAACATTTTTCACAGAGTGTTTATCAACTCTCTTACCATCAAATGTTAAATAAACTCTTGCTTGGGGCTGGGAAGATCCTTTTACACAGACAGAACAAATAAATACTCCAACCAACACGCAAATTGCTCGGAATGCCATTTCTTCAGATATGCAAGTTAATATCCAAGGGAAAATACCTTTAAGAGAGAGATAACAAGTTCGTTATATCTCATTTCACATTTTAGGAGTAGGAAAAAAATAGTAATCTACACAAAACACCCCATTCATAAAAGAGCCACCTGAACTTTTAACAGTAATGCAAACAGTAGGAGGTGCTGTGTCTTTGCTTCTCAGATGTGAAAATGTAGATTTAATTCATTTGTGTCTGGAAGTCTGCAACAAGATAAACTTTCATCTTTGTGCAAATGATGCTACCATCGAAACAGAACAAAGCAGCGAGAAAAAACACTGATACCTGAAGTAAAGCCCAGTATTTTAACAGATCTTCCCTTTAGAAAGCCATGATATTAAAAAGACTTGAACAGAATTGTGCTAATAGACTATTACTGGATGAGAACTCTTTCCCCCCCACTAACATAACAGCAGTAGCAAAATCCCACATGAACATTCATGTGGACCTACTCACTTCCATAGTCATTAGCTCTTTTAGAGTAATTGTCTCTGAAATGGTGTTTCCATACATAAATCTATGTGTGCTCAATCCTTGATCACTAATGTCACTGGAATCAGTTATCTGCCATTTTATCCAGATGACCAGCAGGCAGCTGTTAAATGATGCAGATGAGGTAACCATGGACTCGTGCCAAATTCAAACCAATGACCTAGTGGTGAGCAATCCAGTGAGCCATGTATCCAACGATGCATATTTTAAATAAATCAACCAGAAAGTGGGCTGTCAAAATACCCAAAGATAAATGAAAGAGACAAGTGTCACTGCTTGAAACTATAGATATAAAATTGATACATGCTATTAACTAATATCTGAATCCCAAGGAAGGTCAGATAATGTGTTTCCATAAACCTACGGGAGCTCTAGTGGCCACATCATGTAAAATAAACTCAGGACCATAAAAGAAATGCAATCATTTTGCTTCTACCACAATTATATGATAAAATGACCCAACAGTCCAATAAAGAAATTTATTTTTACAGGTTACAACAATGCTGATCTTCATTATTTGGCTTTTCAAATTAAAATTTCATCGACAAAATTATTAACTTCTTGGTAAGTGCCACTAACAATTGAAAAAGACAGCTTCATTAATACAGAATGAAAAGAATTAAATGGAATATGCTATTTTAAAGAAAACTTATAAGTAGATTTCCTAGGTGGTGCATATGTTACGAGAGTTAGAAATGAAATTGTATGTTTCTTTTACCACACAGACGGAGGAAACTCTAGAGATGTTTGTGTTGGTAATTTTCAAAAGAAACAGTTTCTTCCTGCTTCCACAACCTCTTCACCCTGTCATCCCTAAATTAACTTAGAAGGAAACTGATTTTATGGGTGACTTTCCCTTAGTAATTTGTCCCTTGGTTCTGTTGACTTTATAGTTAAAGCCAAAAGAAAAAAGCTATTAATATGCCTAACCTTTGTATGTTTACTGAGCAAGCTGATATTATTAACACATCTTTTTTTTCTTTTTTCTTTTTTTTTTCATATTGGCATCTTACCTTATCTGTTTCTCCCAAAAGGACATATATCACCAACTGCAAAGAATAATACTGGGGATTCAACGGCAGATGAAACGAAGGTAGTCTACAGGGCAATTTGATTTACATCCTACCTAGCGATGAGGAGTGAGAGACTGCAAGCCAAATTCTTAAATATGCCCCCGCCTCCCCAACAGTACCGTACAACTTCTTCCCTTTAACTCAGACACAGACATTCCTCTTGTTTTCACTTCTGCTGATCCGAAGCTAATAACACATAAGAAAATAATTATATTATATCCTCTGGAGCTATTTTGCCTTGAAAGGCACTTTAACACTCAACTTTAAACTCTCCGCAGGTGTCACAGCCTAAAGAAACGACTGGAGCTGGGCTCTCAGCAAGGGGAAAGCTTCCCTAACAAACCGCGTGTGCTCTTAAGAAAACATCCAGGCTTGAGCACACCAATGTATTAAAAGTCAATATACAGGCCAAAAAAGTTATATTTTTGCTAAATTTGTAATGTGTAAAATAACCAGTTTAGCTTACCGAGGCTGGAGAAATCAGCACGGAAAAGTCATCAATTTGCTACCGGGGTTGGATCCGCTTGCGTCTCCAGTCCTTTTTCCAGACGACCTTAATTTCCAGCACGTCCCGGTGGTGAAATTCTTTCTTCCCGGTCCTCGGAGTTTCTTTGTAAAGGAATCTCAGCGCTGTAGAGCTGCGGCACCCGGAGCCCTTCTCCGCGTCGCTCAATCAAGCACCTCAGAGTGAATGGAAAGTGGCCGGACGCGGTGGGCGAGCGCTCTTGGTGTCCGATTACAGCGCCGCAGCGCGCGGCTCCCGCTGCCCCAGCGCGCCGCCCAGCAGGCTCTCATCACCGCCGCGCAGCCCCGGCTGCACTCCGCCGGCCGCGAGGCCCCACCCCGAGCGCGTCGGCCAGAGCGTGGCAGGGAGCCGTGGGGCGGGCCGGGCGGGGCCGACCCTTAGAACCCGCCGCCGGCCAGACGTAGGAATGCGCGGCCGCGGGCTGGAGCCCTAGCCCGGAACTTCTGCTCCTTTCGCAGTCCGCGGCAGAGTGAGCAACTTGCACAGAGCGCTCCACGGTTTTTGTTGCCGGCGGCTCTTGGAAGACACTTAGACTTTGGCCGTAAATATCAAAGCGCAAGGCAGTTGTGGTTTTTTATTTTTTAATTTTTCCAGGGAAGGATCACTGCATCCTTTTAAGGCAAAGAGATGCCTTTTTAAAAGGGCGTGAGTTCTGTCCTTATTCTGCCGCGCATTTCTTTTTTTTTTTTTTTGAGACAGACTCTTGCTCTGTCGCCCAGGCCTGAGTGGCAGTGGTGCGATCCCGATTCACTGCAACCTCCCCCTCACCAGTTCAAGCGACTCTCCTGCCTTAGCCTCCTGTGTAGCCGGTATTACAGGCGCGCGCCACTCCACGCCCAGCTAATTTTTTGTATTTTCATAAAGACGGGTTTCACCATGTTGGCCAGAATGGTGTCTATCTCCTAACCTCGTGATCCGCCCGCCTCGGCCTGCCAAAGTGCTGGGATTACAGGCGTGAGCCACGGTTCCTGGTCTTTGCCGCGTATTTTAGAAAACAGGTGAAGATAAATGGCAATCTTGTTGCACTAGTTTATCCTTGTAATGGGTATTGTTTCCTATTGCGTTTCCTTTAATGCCCTGAAGGCAGTAATTCTGTTGACCCCTCCACATTGACTCATATCCAGTAAGTTCCCCTCCACGATACTCCCAAACATAATTACAAGAAGAAATTATTTCACAGTTCTGTGTTGAAAGGCTGTTTGAGTTATGCCAACAGATAGCCATAACTATACATGTACAGAAATATATCAGAGGTATATTTCCAGCATTACTTTCAGGTACACTCGTTAAACTCGGGAACTGACTTTGATGTTTAAGTGAAAATTGCTTTCTCCGGACCACAATAAACTAGATGTTTAAACATCGGGAGAAATGAGCTTTGATCGCCATAAAACA
This sequence comes from Ateles fusciceps, assembly GCA_036589455.1. Classification (NCBI taxonomy): domain Eukaryota; kingdom Metazoa; phylum Chordata; class Mammalia; order Primates; family Atelidae; genus Ateles; species Ateles fusciceps. The sequence continues at coordinate 5,498,264 of JAZHEH010003404.1, read as the reverse complement.
AGCAGGCACTTGCTTAAAATCACTCTGTCCACAGCCCAGCAGATGTCACTCTACAGAAGGAACGCAGAGTGTAATTTCTCCACCTTATACCTGACAATTTTCTTCACATAATGAAACAGAATTATTAAATTCTTATAAACTGTGTCATAGAAAACACCTGAGGGTGCAAAATCATTAATCAGTGGGAAAGTTGAATGAAATCTCAGGTAGGAGGAAGAGGTGAGTCAGACACAGCTTTCCTGTGTCTCTAGTGTTCAGCAAACATAAACGTGTCTCAGACTCATGCTGCATTGTCAAGAAATGAAGGGATCAAATCAATGCAAATTTTAGAGTTCAAAAATACTATTCCAAGGCTAATATTATCTTCAAATTTCAAAAATTTAATACAGTAACAGTTAAAATTATTTTTTGTGATGATGTGAGAAGATCCTTGACATAAATTTGTAATAAGGAATTTAACCTCCCAAAAATCTGACAGTATTAAAATCCAGATGTCCATATGAATAAGCACTATCTGTGCTTCTCTGAAACACTTCTGAAACTGATTGAGATCCAGGTTATATATTCTCCACTATTATCCTTCTACTGATGTCTCTGTAGGCATTTATATATTAAGAAAGGAGAAGAATAAATCATTAGAAAGATGAGTGTGGGGGATTAAATGACATAATTATTAATTTAGAAATGTGGAGATGTTAGAAACTGATCAACAAATTCAGTAAGATAGAATTTGTTTATACATTTTAAGTTTGAGAAAACCATGATGAAGAGATGCAAGATGAAATGCATCTCAAACGGTGTATTTACAAACCCTAAACTCAGTTTACAAACACCAGTGAATTAGCTCAATCTCTTACACATACAGGGGTTTGGAGGCCTTGGCAAATAGTTTAGATTTAATCACAGTCCATGAAACTTGTGCCAAAGTTACCTCAATGTTGCCCAAATAAACTTCTTTGCAATGTGCTCCTGGGATTTAATGGTATTTGCTTAGCTCTGAGACGTTTACAGTTGGCCACACCTCAAAATGAATCATAAAAATACTGATAGGCTTTAGCCAAGATAGATTCAAGCACAAGGACACAGTGCTCATGCTTGCCTGAGACTTAGGCCACAGGGTGGAATTTTAACAGTAGCACTAGAAGCCCCTACGATTAATCTCAGCCCACATTTCCCCAAACTGCTTAAAACACCTTGGCAAAACAAGACTTGTGTAAGAAACAGTGGTGGGCATTACCACTTTTTTAGAACTTCATCTGCCTGGTACATGGCTGACGCCTGTAATCCCAGCACTTTGGGAGGCCCAGGTGTGCAGATCACAAGGTCAGGAGTTCGAGATCAGCCTGACCAACATGGTGAAATTCCATCTCTACTAAAAATACAAAAATTAGCTGGGCGTAGCGGCGGGCACCTGTAGTCCCAGCTACTCAGGAGGCTGAGGCAGGAGAATCGCTTGAACCTGGGGGGCAGAGGTTGCAGTGAGCTGAGATCGCACCACTGCACTCCAGCCTGGGTGGCAGAACAACACTCCATCTCAAAGATTAAAAAAAAAAAATCACCTTTGTCCTTCCAAGTAGAAAACAACATCAACTAATTGAGAATGCTGTTTTTGGTAAGGGGGACACTAAATGGATCTACAGGAGTAATGACACAACTACATTTAGAGAGCACTAATTACAATGTTTGCACGCAGCAAAATGTTTTAGACAAACAGCCAAGTTAAAATACTTAGGGTCACTTTTATTAAGATGTTTTAGAAACGGTGTAGTACCTTACACTCTGAAGTATCTTTGCCTGTCAGGTATAGTAGGCATATTTTTAATATTTTATGATCTGATGGTCCTGAGGAATGCTATATAACTTAAAAGTCTAGCACCAATTTTGAGTTACACACTTTTCTTCAGGAGTTTCTGCAGCTATGAATTCTCTTATTTCAAATTTAAAGAAAACAGATTTTTCCCTATTATACAGATGAGCCATATAAATAAACTCTACCCTAGCTAGAAAATCTTAATCCTTCAGAGACTGAAAATTGTCTCCTTGTTTAGTCACAACTCATATCTGTAATAGAAAATTGGCCGGGTGCAGTGGCTCACGCCTGTAATCCCAGCACTTCGGGAGGCAGAGGCCGGTGGATCACGAGGTCAGGAGATTGAGACCATCCTGGCTAATATAGTTAAACCCCGTCTCTACCAAAAATACAAAAAAATTAGCCTGGCGTGGAGGCAGGAAAATCGCTTGAAGCCAGGAGGCGAAGGTTCCAGTGAGCTGAGATCACACCACCGCACTCCAGCCAGGGCAACAGAGCTAGACTCCATCTCAAAAAAAAAAGAAAAGAAAAGTATCTGTGTTTGCCAGATATTTTGCTTATTATCTGCATATCTGTATAGCATTCTTTAATAAAGTTACAATTTTCCATGAGAGAACATTGAAGGTTTGCCCAAAGTCAAATGGAGAGTAAATATTATAATAGGAAGAGAAACTCAAACATGATTCCCCTTAGTGTATGATGTTTTTCAGTAAGTTTCAATAGCTTCCTCTTATCTTTTTTGCTTTTTTCTCCTCTCTTCTCTACTTTCCTTTCTTTCTCCTTTACTTAACTCCCAGATGCCATCCTTTTAAGTTTCCTGAACTGTATCTTTGGAAAGTCTGAACTTCCAGTGGTTACTTACTTTATTTACGTCAGCATCGTGTCTCCTTGGGTTACCTTAGTAGCTCTGAGACCAAGCCGGTCAAACAGGTCTGTTCTAGAAATCTGTGTGTGAAACTGCTGCCTACACAGCTAATAGGCTTTAGTATTTCCTCTATCAAATAGTTTCTAATTTTTCAATAGGACGAGTGTATCTCTATTTTCATTCTTAATCCACTGCTAATCTATATTGGTGACTCTTTGTTGATGTGTACTAGACTCTATGCTTCTCAAATTGTAGGATTCTTGGCATTAAACAAAATAAACTGGTGACAGTGGTTTGCTCTGGAGAGGAAAGTTGGCTAGAAAGGTCTCATGGTTCACTATATTTTACATTTATAATTTTAAACGAGGTGAGTGTATGAGCTATTACAAAGTTCAAAGTTTAAGTCCTCAGTATTTCTTTAAACACATTTAAACATATCAAATATGTTAAGCACAATATTTCCCAACTCAACCAAAATAAGAGCATATTGACTCTAATGTTTATATACTCTATTTTATGTATAAAGTGGAATAGTAAAGAATTTCAGTAGTAAGAATCCCTTAGAGAATTTTCATTTTTAGTACAAAAATATTATGTGTGCATGACAAAGGTTGTAAAAGAGTATTAAGATCATTCACATTTTCATCACAAGGACAAAATGTAAATTTTCTATTTGTTTTGTCCTTCTTGGAATATTTCATATGAAGCCTCAGTGAGAATCGAGTGTATGTATTTGAGATTAACTATATACAACTGTGGTTGCAGAGTATCCCACAGTTACTTAATAAATAATGTTTGCCAGCTGAATATATGCACACACATCCACAATCACATCTTGAGAAAAGCCAACTGCTTTTATGAATCATATTGGATCTCAAGCTCTGTGTCTCTTCACCTGGAAGTACAAAACCGTTTCCCATATCTGTTCCCAAAGGAGAGCCATGAGAGGCCTTTATAAGTGCCTCTGATTGTCATATGCATGTAATGAGGCTCAAAAATAATAACCAGCTGGAGCAATGAATGCAGGACTGTTAGTTCCGGCTAATTGATTCCCATCTACAGCCCTTCGAAATGGGCAAAGGCCTTTCATGTAATCTTCAGATTTTACTATTGTTATCCTCTTCTTGGACTTTAAATGGTTGACTAGAAAGTGGAGTATTAAATTGTGCAAAGAACTTTCACATCCCAGCAGATGCATTCTCATAATGAGAATCACATGAGAAATCCTGCTGTCTTCACTACCAATGATTTCCAGGAAGTGGAGGGGGCTGTGTAGGAAATTTGCAAAGAATCAGCCACTTATTCAGTTTATTTTATTTATTTTTAGTCATGAGGCTTTGAATTTTTTTTAACTTTTAAGTTCAGGGCTACCTGTGCAGGTTTGTTATATAGATAAATTTATGTTTGTTGTACAGATTAGTTCATCACCCAGTTATTAAGCCTAGTACCCAGAGGTGGCTCATACCTGTAATCCCAGCACTTTGGAAGGCTAAGGCAGGAGGATCAGGAGGTCAGGGGTTCGAGACCAGCTTGACCAACATAGTGAAACCGCATCTCTACTAAAAATACAAAAATTAGCCAGGTGTAGTCTCGTACACCTATAATCCCAGCTACTCGGGAGGCTGAGGCAGGAGAATTGCTTGAATCTGAGAGGCAGAGGTTGTGGTGAGCTAAAAGCTCACGATTGCACTCCAGCCTGAGCAACAGAGCAAGACTCCATCTCAAAAAAAAAAAAAAAATTGCCTAGTATCCTTTAGTTATTTACCTGATCCTCTGCCTTCTCCCATCCTCCACTGTCTGACAAGTCCCAATGTCTGTTGTTCCCCTCTATGTGTCCATGTGTTCTCATCATGTGTGACATTTAATAACTTTAAAGAAGGATATACAATTTTCATTATGAACCATCATGACATAATTTAAGACGTAAAGCTCTTGGAACATATTTCAATTAAATTTTTTTCCTTGATCAATTGTGTCCACTGTAATGGACTCACTGAATTTTAGACCAGAGGTGGACCAGAAGGAGCAACATGATTTAAAGGGCATGCATTATTAACAGACATTTGAGGACATGTATTTCTTTCAATCTCCGTAACAGCCCTAAAAAATAAGATGTAAGTATCTCCATCATGCAAACAAGACAGCCAGTCAGAAATTTGAGGTGCCTTCCCCTATTTGGTCCCTAGGCAATAAATTCAGGTCTGCCTGTGCCTTAGTCCACGTGTTTCCTGCTTTTTACTACCTCTTGGCATGCTCATGTAACAAAAAGCTCAGTCAATAAGAAATGGCAGTGGAGACTTTTACTTTCCTCCTAGGCTATTTAGGTGCTGAAGAAGGTTTTCCATTTTTGTTGGATGCTTATCACATTACATTTCAGATTTGAATGATAAATACAGACATTGTATCTTCACTAAAATTACATACAGCTCGAGAGCAGAAACAGTGTCTAATTCTTCTTAGTATACTTTAGAATACCAAAAACCAAGATGATTAATGAACAGCCTTGGCAGATAGATGGAGAAGGGATTCAAGTAATATGGGTAGAAGCACAGAGGTAATCAATAGCAAATTGACCATGTAAACGATTATGCATTATAAAACAGAAAATCATACAAATTATTTTCTTACCCATCCAAGTACATTTATAACATATAAATTAACTCTATTTCCTTTAAATATCTAGTTTGTTACTCGTGTAAATACAGTATATGAGAACCCAGAAACAAATTTGCATAGTGGATTCAAGCCTAAGTAACAGGAAGTTCATCAGTACTAAGTGTCATTTTATTTTCGGTTTTTTGGAAATGGAGTCTTGCTCTGTTGCCCAGGCTGGAGTGCAGTGGCGCAATCTCAACTCACTGCAACCTCCGCTTCCCAGGTTCAAACAATTCTCTCCCTCAGCCTTCCACGTAGCTGGGATTACAGGTGCATGCTACCATGCCCAGCTAACTTTTGTATTTTTAGTAGAGATGGGGTTTCACCATCTTGGCCAGGCTGGTCTTGAACTCCTGACTTCTCGATCCACCCGCCTCAGCCTCCCAAAGGGCTGGGGTTACAGGTGTGAGTCACCACACCAGCCTCAAGTGTAATTTTAAAATTAAAAGTCACAGGTTACCTGTTCTGCAAATTGTCACCAGGCTTACTGAAGTCTTCTGTTCATGAAGGATAAAGTTGCAGCTTATTTCCATGGTTCATCCGGTCTCTTTCCACTGTTTGGGTCAAGGTTAATTCTTCATCCCCTCTCGCTCATTCCTTCCCTTGGCACCTTAAATTCGGTATGTATCTGATGTCTTACCTGACCATTGTTTGACCACACTATTCCTCCTCACACTTCCATGGCTTTGCAAATGCTCTTCTATCTTTAACACATCCTCTCTATAGTATAATCTTTATCTTTAATCTGAAACAAAATTAATCAAGTCCTAGATATCACACAGAGTTATAACTATATCAATTTTGATGTCAAATAAATTTACATGTAAATCGCCAATTCCTAAAACTATATATGTTGGGTATTGTTTGATTTCCACTTCTAGTGTGTTTATTTGCAAAATGAGTAGTACTAAAGCAACCACCTTTAGGTTTATTGGTTAGTTAAAAACCGTAATGTGTTAGTTGAATACTACAATGTGTATGAACACCTCTCTCACTTTTGTATTCTCTCAAGTTTTCCTGCTGTATCATTTAATGTTACAATTATGTGAAAATTTTCTCCATTGACTCCCAACAGCTCCAGAAAAAGACATAGGAATCTTAGACATTTTGTAGCCAGCTAAAGCCAAGTCTTGGCACATGGTGACAGTTGAATAAATGGTTGTTCAATTAATTAAACTGATCTTTTATTTTAATGGTGATTTGAGGACCTTGAAGATCTAAATAAAATATCTTATTGTCACTGAGAGTGTGGTATTTCAACACATGTGATTTCTTACAGGATTCTTAAGGAATGACTTTCCAAGGTTCATAATTTTACTCCAAAGGTAATTATGTTTGTATCATCCCCTTTATATCATGCTTATATTTTATTTTGAGTCTGTAAAAGCTTTGGGAACATTTGAAATGGTTTGCTTCTTGATAATCAGCTGCTACAAAAACAGTGGTTTGGATTAATTCTAATTTTTGTTTATTTGTTTTTGTTTGTTTGAGACAGGGTCTCGCCCAGGCTGGAGGACACTGGTGCTATCACAGCTAACTTAACTGCAGCCTCAACATCCAGAGCTCAAGCAATCCTCCCACCTTAGCTGCCTGAGTAGCTAGGACTACAGGCATGCACTACCGTGCCTGGGGTCTCCTCATGTTGCTCAGGCTGGTCTCCAACTCCTCAAGTGATCCTCTCGCCTACGCCTCCCAGAGTGTTGAGATTACAGACACCAGCCACTGTGCCCAGCCTTAAATCCTCTTTGAATTTAAGTTCTAAAAATTAAAATTCAGAAATTATGTTTTTAATTTTCTGTTAACAGTTTAGAATAAGATTCCCTGAAAATCATATCACAGTAAAAATAAAAATAAAATACGATTACAAAGAAACTAGTAGCAATCCCTGGCATAGGAAGGAAAAACATCATCTAATTCAGAAATTCAGTATAAATTTGTTTTTTCTCATGTTTCACTCTAGGTTTGTTTCATTCTGGATTTCTTCTAGTAAAGTCTTAATTTAAGGTAACAAAAACATAATTATTTAAAAATAAAATTATCTACTAGTTACATTTTTGTATTTTAATCTATTAACTCTTTAAGTTTCCATCTCATTTTTTTTTTATTTTTAAGGTAGATATCATTTAAAATAACCCATATATAATAATCAGGAGTTAGCTAATAACTTTACAATAGCATGACTTTTAAAATTTTCTTTCCTTATTGCAGCACTGTTCACAATAGCAAAGACTTGGGGGAACCAACCCAAATCCCATCAATGATAGACTGGATAAAGAAAATGTGGCACATATACACCATGGAACACTATGCAGTCATAAAAAAGGATGAGTTTATGTCCTTTGCAGGGACATGGATGAAGCTGGAAACCATCATTCTCAGCAAACTGACATAAGAATGGAAAACCAAACACCACATGTTCTCACTCATAAGTGGGCACTGAACAATGAGAACACATGGACACAAGGAGGGGAACATCACACACTGGGGCCTGTCAGGGGTGTGGGGCTAGGGGAGGGATAGCAGGGGGGTGGGGGGCTCAGGGAGGGAAGCATTAGGAGAAATGCTAATATAGATAGCATTTCATCATATAATATAAAACCTAATATAGATGACGGGGTGATGGATGCAGCAAACCACCATGGCACGTGTATACCTATGTAACAAACCTGCATGTTCTGCACATGTACCCCAGAACTTAAAGCATGATATTAAAAAAAAAGAAAGAAAAGCAAAATAGAAAAATGTAAAAACATTAAAATAAAAATGCATATTTACAACGAAAAAAACTTGCTTTACAAAAGGATTCTTCATCTGAAAGATTCCTTTAATTAGCCACTTCCCCTAATAAACTCAAGTTTAAAAAATTGTATCTAGATTTTCAGAAAATGTCTATGATTTAAATGAAAAAGGAGCTAAAAAAGTAATGCCAGTTAACCAGTTTTAATAGACTAATTTAAAATGTTTATAATTATTACCATATTGCTTTAAGAATATATGGTATACTGTACTGATTTTCTACAGATATACATATCAACCAGGAAAAAAGAAGCATTTGTCCTTTATGACCATAGAACATAAAAGTTTTGCAAAAGTAAACCTTGTTGGGAGGTATTTCACTGCTGCCATAGAGTTGAGTATTATTGTTGGCTATTTTTATCACTGGTCTCTTAGAAAGTATAAATGTGTACCTGTAACTCCAGGAAAATCTTCTTTATGGTTACTGCAAGTATAATATTTTATTTAGAGAAATTCCCTTTTCAAAATGAGCTATTATTCTTTCTTGCTTTTTAAATCCCTCCTCTCACACCACCATATACATACCTCTATTTTTGAAGAAGTGTCTTGTTAATTTTTTAAAAAAAATTCTTCCTTTGACTCTGACACTATAAAGTTTAATTAAAACATCAAAATAAATTGTAATCATATTACAACATAGGCATACTGAAGTCATGACCTTAACTTTGACAGTATACATAAGATTTGTGTATTTATTGATTGATGTTGTCATTTGTCTCTCTCTGTATTAAGGACCACATCAGAAAGATTTGCAAAGTACAACAGACTTTGATATTGATAAATATTTCATTATTTGACTTCCATTTAATTTGTCTCTTAAATATGCATAAGCTCTTTGGTCACAATATATTGCCCCTCCATGGGATTTATGTCCTTTGACATTTTATGCTAAATGTGCTGAAGTACTTTATATGGTAAAGCCTGTAAAGTATCCTTTGACATTACATGAAATAAGTACATTTATCATGTAATGTTAAAGGATACTGTATAGGCTTTATCATGTAATACTTAAGTACATTCATCATATAATATTAAAGGAGACTTTATATACCTTATCATATAATGATATTTTATCCTTTATGTAATCTATCATTATATGTGTGTACACACACTCACACATACACTGGGGTATAGATGGTTTAGGCGTATGACACATTTATACAAAACATATATATTTAACTCTTTTAATCTCCCAATTTCATGTAAGACTTTTTAACCCTATAGCCATCTGTTGTTTTTATTCTTTCAGCACTGCCTTCCTTGTCAGTTTTTTTTAAATTGTGAGTAATTATTTGATAAAACCAAAATACTGTATGAGTATCTGCAAATTCATTTCTTTTAATGAAGAAAGACAACACTTTAAACAATTTGGCAACACTTTAAACAACAACTGGCTAAATATTACACTGGTTAACAATTTGAAGATTTGGATGTTCCATGTTGTTTTAATCTTCTAAGGTTGATGTGTATTTTGATAGACACACAAGTGTCTTCTTTTAAAGCTTAACATTTCCCCTACATTTAGACTTCAAAAAAACATTTCTTCACCACTCAGTTCCATCATTTTTAAATGACAATAAAATACACACATAAAAATGATAAAAAATACATATATAAAGGAGATATATATGCATATGGGATATACACATATATAAAGGGGATACAGATATATATAAGGGATATATGTAGGGGATATATATAAAAGGGAATATATACATAAAGGAAATATATATATATACATATATATATATACATGTATATATATATATACATAAAGGAATATATACATAAGGAAATATATATATAAGGGATATATATATAAAGGGAGAAGAGATATATGTGCGTGTGTATACACACACACACACACACACATATAAGGGGAAGTTTATTAAGTATTAACTCACACAATCACAAGGTCTCACAATAGTCCATCTGCAGGCTGAGGAGCAAGGAGAGCCAGTCCAAGTTCCAAAACTGAGGAACTTGGGGTCTACGCTCCAGGGCAGGAAGCATCCACAAGGGAGAAAGTGGTAGGCTGGGAGGCTAGGCCAGTCCCTTCTCACATTTTTCTGCCTGGTTATATTCTAGTGGCACTGGCAACTGATTAGATTGTGACCACTCGGATTAAAGGTGGGTCTGCCTCTCCCAGCCAACTGACTCAAATGTTAATCTCCTTTGGCAACACCCTCACAGACACACGAAGGATCAATACTTTGTATCCTTCAATCCAATCAAGTTGACACTCAGTATCAACCATCACAGTAAGGAAGTATCTCTGAATGAAACACAGGGAAGACAGAAAGCTGTACTAAGCATCTCTAACCCTCATCGCTCCTTTCACACAGCTACATGTAAGGAATCCAGCTGGGGAACTGCTCACAGGTCATTACTATCTAGCCCTGCTACATCCTTTGGGATGTTCTTTCTCCAAGCCGGCCATGGCCACATTGTCTCAACAACAGTTTCAGTGGCTCTGAATGATGTCAGTGTCACTCAGGTGGGATTATAGGACAAGTTGTGTACCCCCAAAAGATATGTTGAAGTCCTAACCCCCTTGTACCTATGAATGTGACCTTATTTGGAAATAGGGTCTTTGGGATATAATCCATTTAAAATGGGGTCATTAGGTTGGCTGTTAATCCAATATGGCTGGTACCTTTAAAAGAAGAAGGCAATATGAAGACAGAGACAGAGATCGGACTCACGCTGCCATAAACCAAGGAATACCTGTGGTTACCAGAAGCTGAAAGAGACAACAGAGGATCTTCCTCCAGAGCAGGGGCCCCCAGCTCCTTGACTGCAGACCAATTTAGGTCCTGAGCATTACAGCTGGAGCTCACCTCCTCTCAGATTAGGGGTAGCACTAGATTCTCATAGGAGCAGGAACCATATTGTGAACTGTGCATTTGAGGGATCTAGGTTGTACACTCCTTATGAGAATCTAATCAATGCCTGATGATCTGAGATGGAACAGTTTCATCTTGAAACAATCCCCCACAACCCTCCTTTCATGGAAAAATTATCCTCCTCTAAACCATCCCTGGTACCAAAAAGATTGGGGATCACTGCTCTAGAGGCTTTGCAGGGGGCATGGCCCTACTAACACCTTGTTTTGGGACCTCTAACCTCGATCTTTGAGAGAATACATTTCTGTTGTTTTAAGCCATTCAGTTTGGGCACTTTGATAGGATAGCCCTTAGAATTTAATAAATGTTAATTTTATGCCCCTGTTCCCTGTATTATATTATCTTTCCCCTTGATCATAATACTTGTTACAAATTAACACTCTGTGAGTACTTGGAAAAATTCTCTTTCTTCTGAGCTTCAGTCTCCTGACTTGTCAAATGTCGATAATGTTTTCCTTCCATAATTGTGTAACTTAAGCCAAACAAGAAACATGAAATATCTGGCATACAGTAGGAGTCAATGATTCTTTAAATCCCTACTTCAATAATTTTTAACAATATTTTCTGATTAAACATCATTTTAAAATTCTCAATTTTGTATTTATTAGTAAAATTCCTTCAAGATGTGTACTGTCTTCAAATACTTTATTTAAAACTGAAGACTTATACACACCTGTTAGACATTGGTATGAACTTATGCTTATATTAACACATAAATATATATGGGTATATAAATACATATAGATAGATATATAAATAGTTATAGATATTTAGTTGTGATGGTTAATTTTATGTCTCAACTTGGTTGGGCCCCATGTCCCAGCAATTTGAGAAAACATTATTGTAGATGTTTTTGTCAGAGTTTTCGCATGAGATCAAAATCAGTAGATTTAAGTACGTGGGTTTTGAGTAAGCAGATTTACCACTGTAATGTGCTTAGGTGTCAGTCAATCCTTTGAAGGCCCGTATAGAACAAAAAGACTGACCTGTTCAGAGCAAGAAGGAATTCTGCAGCAGACTTGAAATGCGATGTGTGATCCTCTCTGGGTTTCCAGTCTGCCTGTCCATCCTGAAGATTTTGGACTTGTCTTGCCTCCACAACTGCTGAGCCAATTCCTTAAATCTCTTTACCCAACCACACACACACACACACACACACACACACACACACACACACACACACTATTGTTTTTGTTTTTTTGTCAAACCCTTATACAGTATGTATACATGGTTTTATATATATATATATACACACACACACACACACACACACACGTACATATATGTATATATTTATTTCTTCTAGCTTTATCCATTGAGAATCCCTAGAAGCAATGACACCGCAGTAGTAACAAGCACACCCAACACCCAGACCCTGGTGTCTAAATACTATTCTACAGTAAAAACTAATAAGGGTTCATTAAGGAAATGGGAGATTTTAGTATCATGGCTGGAAAAATAAAAGATGGGTCTGGAGAATCTTGTGGTTTCAAAAAGTAAAGTACTTAAAAACAAAAGAATGTGACACTTCAAAAGGACACAAATAACCTATAAGAGCTCTCAACAGCCACGTCTATAACAATTTGAGCCACAAATACATAATATAACAGAGTACTGGGTTATAACCTAAAGTATAAAGTAAGTATACATGAATACATGCTGATATAAGACAAATGACTGAATAAATGTTTCTTTCAGAAGAATTTCAAATAATATGTGTAGATAATCCCCAGTAGAGGAGGTGGACCTTAATTCCTATCCCCCGTCTCCAATGACTCACTTCCAAAGAATAGAGCAGGAGAAAGAATAACAGTAACTGCACAATGGAGAAACCTTTTAAACACTACCTTAACCTAGTAAACAAGGACAACCTCATGAGTATTATCATCTGGATACCATGTACTTCCACTGTGATATGAAGAAAAGGGAACTGCAACTCTGTTGTAATCTTTCCAAAACCTATAACCACAGTCTAATCATGAAAAATACAGACAAATCCAGATTAGAAGACATTGTACAGAATACCTGGCCAGCACTTCTCAAGATTATCAAGATCAAGCAAAGAAAGGAAAGAATGAGAAACTGCTACAGAACAGACCAGAAAAGACTGGGAAGACATGAAGACTAAATGCAGTGTGGTACCCTGGGTTGGGTCTGGCACATAAAAAGAACATGAATAAAACACCTGGCGAAAGCCATAAAGTCTGGAGTTCAATTAATTGTAATGTACGATGTCAGTTCCTTAGTTTTCATAAATTTCCCATGGCCATGTCAAATGTTAACAATAAGGGTAATTGCATGATGGTTTTGAGAATTGTCTGTAATATCTGTCACTTTTCTATATATCTGAAATCATTACAAAATAGAAAGTGTTTTCCTGAAAGGTAGCATCAATCTAAAAAGTGTAAATAGTAGAGATGGGCTTACAGTGAAAAGTAATATTTCTCTGGCCAATGGATCACTTCCTCTGGTCTTGTTTTCTACTTTTAAAACATTTATAATGGTCTATATTAATATTTTTAATTAACTTTAGAGATTATCTTTGATGTTCATGGAATGATAGGTGGAACTAGAGACCTCATACAACATTTGCTGTTGATTGTCTCTCCCTACAAGAGATTATTTGTTGTTTATGTTATAAATAACATATATTTAATATATATTATATATTTGTATACATATATGTGTGTGTGTGTGTATAAATATTTCTTCTAGCTTTATCCATTGAGAATTCCTAGAAGCAATGACACCACAGTAGTAACAAGCACACCCAACACCCAGACCCTGGTGTTTAAATATATAATATCATATATATTATGTTATGTATATTTTGAGATGGAGTCTCGCTCTGTTGCCCAGGCTGGAGTGCAGTGGCACTGTCTCAGCTCACTGCAACCTCTACCTCCCGGATTCAAGCAATTATCCTGCCTCAGCCTCCCGAGCAGCTGGAACTACAGGTGTGCGCCACCATGCCCAGCTAATTTTTGTATTTTCAGTATTCATGGGGTTTCACGTCGTGATCCACTTCAGCCTCCCAAAGTGCTGGGATTACAGGCATGAGCCACTGCTCTCGGCCCATAAATAATATTCTTCAACTTTTATTTCATTAACAGTAAACAAAATTTCTTGAATACACATTTTATAGGATATGTATGTTATTACTACCCACGACTTCTTCAGCTCTTCTCAAACATCCTCTCATTAGTAACTGGAACATTTTATGATGTGTTGTCAAAATTAGTTACATTTTATTCTGTTTTGCAACCAAATATTAACCCTTCTGGTCTTTTCTATAGCTTAGTTTATAAAATTGAAAAGGAAGCTGGGCACAGTGGCTCACTCCTGTAATCCCAGCACTTTGGGAGGCTGAGGTGGGCAGATAACCTAAGGTCAAGAGATCAAGACCAGCCTGACCAACATGGAGAAACCCTGTCTTTACTAAAAATATAAAATTAGCCAGGCATGGTGGCACATGCCTGTAATCCCAGCTACTCAGGAGGCTGAGACAGGAGAATCCCTTCACCCTGGGAAGCAGAGGTTGCAGTGAGCTGAAATCATGCCATTACACTCCAGCCTGGGCAACAACAGCAAAACTCTGTCTCCAAAGGAAAAAAAAAAAGTAAAGCAATAAGAGGTATTCTTATGTCCATCTAAATAATGTCTATGTGGAACCAACGGATATGCTGGGATAACATTTTCTTTTCTATCTAGTTCTATTCATTTCATCAATTTACTTTTTTCTTTTTTTTTCTGCAATATTAAGGTGACTTTCTATTTTTTTCCTTGTAGCTGATATCACGTTTCATGTTTTTCACAATTCTCAGAATAACAAAACTGCGATATCCCCTTTTTTTTTCTTCCTGAAATGATTCCTTTTTTCTAACGTTCTATTCTTCTGCTTTGATCTGGGCTGATTATTCTATAAACTATGTGGTACAATTCTATATGACTGAGGGTTAGATTCTCCATTTTCTATATTCAATATGTCTATCTTCCTCTTTTTATGTGTTTGTATACTCCCTGTTTTATTCTGGAATGCATATTTCAAGAGCTTCCTAAGAAAGGCTATGCAGAAAATATCTTAATTTTGTGCCAGTGACTACTTCGTCTGCCATTCTCTCCACGTGGTCCGGGATGAAGATTGGTTAACTTTGAGGACATTGTAGATTTTCTTACAGGATCCAATTTTGTTGTTAGGTAGTCTGATTCCAGTTTGATTAGTATTCTTTTCTATTTAACCAGTTAACCCTCTTTTTTAGGAATTCCTTTTTGTCATTGTGGTATTAGAGTTTCATAATACTTTGCTAAATGCATATCTTAAAAAAACAGGAAGAAAAGCAAATTTTATTATGAGCACACATGTGCACAGGAGTAATGCAAAATATAAAAACTCAAAAAAATGGCCAGATGATTGATGCTTTATACACTCTTCAGGTTACAGTAACAGGAGCTGAGAGCATGCAAAACAGGTTATCGTGGTAAAAAAGGTTACGGGAGGAGGAGGAGAAGAGGAATAGTAAATATGTGTCTCTGCAAACACTGTACTGAGAACTGAATTAGACCTTTTTATCTGTAAACTTGTGCCTATATCTCTCAGAAGTCATTCTCTATTAATTCCTTTTGAATTATTTTCCTTGTATTTTCTCTTCCAGCTTTCCAGAACTTTTTAATTCATTTAATGTTAAGTCCCCAGAATTGATCTTTTATGTCTTTTGTTTATTTTTTTAATTCTCTTACCTTTATCTTCTAAATTTCTTAATGAATTATTTGAGGAACAACACATTGTTAATTTTTAAGAGATACTTTTTGTTCTCTAACGATTTCTTTGTCATAGAAACATATTCTTATGTTATGTATACTTAATATTCTTTTTAAAAAATTGAATGACCCCTACAATATCTGTGAATGTTTCCCAGGGGTCATTTATTTGTTTGCTTAGTCTGACTTTTTCATGTTTCAGACTTCTCTCAACTGTCCTGTGAACTTTGGTTATGCTTTATGTGATTTCATGACTTGAGGTTTCTGAAGTGTGAGGCACTGGATTGCCAACTTAGGATGAAGTCAGAGGGCCAGGGTGCCAACATTTGGCTCCCTAAATATCAGAATATAGGTGGTCTTATTTTGGGGTGCCTATTTCTACATATTCCACAACCATTAAAAGATTAATTTTTCACTATCAAGTAAAAAAGCGGTCTTGCAAGTGTTGTATTTAGTCCCGAGAAATGGAGCAGGCCGCCTCTCCCCTCTACCTGCTTTAAATGCATTTTCCACCTTTTATAGTGGCTGGCGCTTCCAGGCCTGGACCTTGCTATGGTTTTGCAGCACATATTGACTCTCTTCTCACCAGCTGCTGCCTTCTCTTCATGTCCTCCAGGCCATAGATTTTCCTATCCTGTTGCAATAGTACCACTTTACCATCTGCTTTCTGCCTTCTAGAAATGTGTTAAAAACTTGTGAATAGCCCCATTCTTCTCACTGTTGTTGCAAATTTATACTCTTTATGAAACGCTTTAAAATTGCTTTAATATACAGTTAAGCAGAAAAAGATATAAATTCAAATGTTCCATCCACTATTTTGAACAAAGCCTCTCTTCTCCCCTTCAATTATCGCTTGATTCCCACTTCCCTCCTCCCCACTGTATTTTGTTTGGAATTACTGTTGCTCCATCCCACCCCAACGTTGGTAAACAATTTGTTTTGCATTGGAAAGATTTACTCAGCAAGAAAAACATAATGCTTATATAATTGCTCCCCCAAAGACATGATTATTAGATTCTGGCTGTTCTAAGAGTTCACTACATGTGAGAAACTAGACAATTCTAAAAATGAAATACATTATGTGTGATATGGAAAAGACTATCTTCCCCTCATTTCACTTCTGGCATTAATTTCTCATCTGTAGAATTAAAGAAAACAAGTTATACATAAACCATGTGTTAAAGTTTGTTCAAAATTTTAAATAACATCTCAGTAGTGTAATAAGATAACAATATTATATATTTAATATATTTATATATTTTATAGAATGCATTTTCAAGACATTATTTTATATTTTTATATATTTTATAGAATGCATGTTCAAGGCATTCTATAAAATATTTGCAGAAATGATTTTGGTCTAGGGATGAAAGAATATTTTGGAATTTGCCCTCATAATTCTTCCCATTTAATGCCACTTATGGGCTTTACTATATCTTTTCATTTAATAAATTAATATATAATAAGAATATACATATCAAACATTTCATAGAAATGTTTTATGCATTCAGGAGTCTTGAATACTATTAATGTTCATCCTCTTGTAAGTCACTGCCCCCTCCTGTAAGAATTTTCTTTTTTATCAACAGATAGTGTAATCACCTTTTCATGTGGAGTGGATCGTTGACTTCAATAACATTTTAATGGATTTTAAGTGGATCCTGACCCTGACCTTATCTTATTGTATGTGACTTTCCATAAACCATTAGGCACATGTTCTTTATTCACTTAAGTTGTGTGAAACAAAGCTGGTATATTACTCACTTGCCTTTTATTCCTATTGTTATGTGATAAAAAATATTTATAAGTCACTTTAACTGCTATGTTAATGACACAATTAGGTAGTTATTTTTAATTATAGACTAAAACACCTGGGAAAGCCAATTTTGGATCAGTGCCTTTGAGCTTAACACTCAAAATGACGCCATTTCCAATGTCAGGAATGGCCTCCGTGTAATGTATGATCATTTCAGTGATATCTAGGACATCTTGTCTTTCTACACTGGAGGTATTTATAGAATTTCCTTATATGACTACCTGGTCTCTTTGAACTGCTTATTGTAAAAATCTGGCCATCTTTATTTCTGCATGTAACATAAAAAATTAAAAGCAAATACATTAAAGAAGAGAATTTACAATCATTGTATTTTGATTATAATTAAAGTACTTTTACAAAAATTATAAATAGGTGCTTTCCTTGAACCAAAAGATTTACTTAATTTTTCTTCTAGAGAGAAACCAGTATTATCTTCTAAAAACCAGTTTTCTACTTGATTAAACTAAAATCTGGTCAAACCACCTTTTATCTCTAAATAATCTACAAATTTAGAATTCTAAAGTTAGAAAGGATCTTTAAGATGGTTTTGTCTAATTTATTCATTATACCTATGGAAACTGGGGCTCAGAACAGTTGGTAATGGTTGGGGCATCAAAATTAACAGGCAGAGGAATCTCAAAGAGAATCAATACCTGTTGGTCACCAGACTGGGGCTCTTTCAGTTGTTACTTTCTGTCCACCACACTTTTATACCTTAGAGAATCAGACTGTCATTCTTCATGGATTCAGAGAACTGATATGAATGAGTAGATGTAGCAAAAACTATTGTCATTTACTATTGTACAGGAATTCATGAAGTCCTGGCATTAAGGATGAGAAGGATCCAGGAGATTATTAAAATATAATCCATCTATACCTAACACTGTGTCTGTTATGTATATTACATAGCTTAATGTATACACACATATGTATCTCTGTATGTCTTTTGTATTCCAGTTTGCATACCATACATATTTTTAAATCTTGTTTTTTTTTTTTCATTGAATTCAAACAACTGAGTCCTTATTATGTAAAAGGCATAATGCTTGGCACTTTACATATATTACCTAATTTCATTTTCACAATAATCCTGAGAGGTTTTCTTATGCCCAATTATACACAGTGAAATAATGTTAAGGAAAAGTCTCTGAAGAGTGAACATTTCACATCATACCTCACATAGCAAGGATTCAAATTGAAGTCTGTCTTCTCTCCCACAATAGCTTGTATTGTTAACCATAATTTTCCTCTGGCTTTTCACACTTCTGTTCTCTAAAACTGCCATGTTTGTTCTCACTTTAGGGTCTTCAGCCTAATGAATCTGTCTGTCTAAGAATGCTCTCCCTTCCATCCTGCCATGATTCACACCTTCTACAAATTGAGATCTCAGCTGACATATCAGTTATTCAGAGTTCTTTCTTGCTCATTTGTTTATTCATCATCTATCTATATTATCCATCTGTTGTCTATCTATGTGTCTATCTTCTGTCATTGCTCTCTACTAGAATGAACATTTTATGACCACAATACATTTGTTTCCTTTACCGCTATAACATACAATAGTCCAATACCTGTCATGGGCTAGATCTTGAAAAGTATGACTTGCATTATTTAATTAATTAATTTACACAATTTACAGATTGTCAGCATTTTCTACTTTGTTATCACATCATAGGTGTTAGCAAGTTTTTTTTACAAAATAATTTATTTTCTTTTTTTTTTTTTTTTTTTTTAAATATTTATTTTCAGGTATAGCATATTATTTAGCTTAGGGGATATATTATAATTTATTTAATATTGCTCTATTTCTAAATTTTTTTAACATTTGCTTTCAACTTTTTGTTACTCTACTTTAAAGTTTCTCAATTGTGCACTCACTATTGACATGTTGTTCCAAAATTTTTTTGTTGTTGGAGGTGGGGGATGTGAGAATATTCTGTGCACTGTGGGTTGTATAGCAACATTTCTAGTCTTTATACACTAGCAGCTAGTAACTTCCCATCCCTGAGTTGTGAAAACAAAGATGTCTCTAGATAAGGCCAAATGTCCGTTAGGGAACAAAATCACTCCCAGTTGGGGACCACAGTTCTAAATGATGCTGCAATAAATACTTTTAGGTATAACGTTCTTTCCATATTTAAAGGTATTTCTAAGAGTCAAAATCTCAGACTTATTTTATAGATGGAAAATCAGAGGCTTAAAGAGAAAATATTTTGCCTAAGGTTATACACTTGTGATGTAGAAAAGCTGAAATTTTATCCTCAATCAGTATGAAGTCAGGGGCTTGTGTTTCAGCACTTTATTTCAGGACCCCTAAATAAAGGTCCCATGTACTATGGTGCCAGATAATAGCATCCTGATTCTTGATTTCCCCCTTCACCCTATTTCCCCCTCTCTTTCTTGCAGGAGTTTTTTGCTCTACCCTGCCTTCCAGTAAACCTTTTTTCTTGTCACAGTTGGAGATTCATCTTTTCCCTTTCTCACCCTTTTCCTCACCACTCCCTTTGTCCTAGGTTTAGTACAAGCTGAGCCTGAGGCAAGGACATATGTGTAACCGATTTATTAAGGAAATGCCTCTAGGGCATGCAGGTTAGAGAGTTGGAGAAAGCAGAAGAGGAAAGGAAGGAAGCCAAGCTATGGTGCAGGTGCAGAGGCATGCATCCTGCAGAGGAGAACTTTAGCTTGATTTTGCAAGGAGCTCTGGAGTATGTGTTACACCTTAGAGCTGTCCCAACTAGAGGCAAGAGAGCTGGTTTCCATAGCATCAGACACTCTGGTGTCATTGTTATGGGATAGGAGAGAATGTACCCGAATCGCTTAACATCCCCTCCCTCCACACACAGAAATAGCAAAAAAGGACAACAAGGGATCTGCGTAGAGCTCCCATATTGTTCACCACATACTTCTCAGGTATTGTGTTATCGTCACCATGAAATTTGCCATCTGCTCACTGTTTTCTGTTGCTGTAACCGCTCTGCTGGGTCCCAGCTAATAAATCAGGAACACTGAGGCTGAATATAAATAACGGTTCTGGGAACCAAAGTTCTGAGATAGTCTCCTTATAGATCTCTTCGATTTTTATCCCAAAAGGAAAAAAAAACATGGAGGCTGCTCATGTGTGTGAAAATCCATTAACACTTTAAGAGACCTCTGGATAAAAAGTAACCTCTCAGGGAATGTGTATTTCAAGGCCCTGTCTTCCCTCAAACTGGAAATTTTTGGCCAGAGGAAAATAGCAATTATCTCACTTAGGGACAGCTGGTGTCCTCATGGAGGTTTAAATTTAACTTAGCAGCTAGAAGCTAGTCATCTTTAGATTCAGAAATATGAATTCATTGCAATAAGGAGTTGACCAAGGGCAGGCAGAAAGGACAAAGCACAGACAATTACAGTCTTATTTCAGTGCATAAAAGAATTGTCATATGAGCCTTGACACACAAATTCCCATAACTCACGATCAAGCAACTATTGCCCAATAAATTTAAACAGAGTGACTGCACTTAGCCTTAATTGTCCAGCTTCTATTTTTTTAAAAAGGCAATGAGTAACACAGTGATATGTACGGGAGAGAGAAATTTTTGAATTTCTTCATATCAGAGACAATAAACACAAACTAAAAATAAATATTAAATGATCAAATCCCAATGCAAAATATATATCTATCTGCATATACTATCGCATGGAGGGAAAATTTGCACCACTAATATAAATGTCATTTATTAGACATTGCTTTTCAATAGATTCTCATCCACTCTTTCATTCTTTGGCTCTGTTCCTTGGTCACCTTCCTCCTGTCTCTTCTCTTTCCCCTTTTCTCCATCTTTAATTTAGTGTTTATTTCTTAAGAAACAAGTTTACGTATTTCTTAGTTCTGTGTTTGCCAACAGAATCTTTCTCACTTTTCAACTGCAAAAATCAAGGCTTTTTTTTAAATCCATCAAAATAGGAGTTCTAACGTCCACTGATTAAATTGTGATTCTTCACAGGTGCTTCAAATGCATTGACATATTTGAGAAAGTTATTGCAGACAGATAGCAGATTTCTTCCCCCTCTTAATATTTTAGTACTAACAAAAACTCAAGTCCGTTTGTACAATCAGATTGCTATTTAGAAGTTCCAATTTTAAATAAAAGGCTCAGTTTTTCATCTTCAGCAAACACTGGCTAGTCAGCAACTCATGCCAGCATTCTCATAGTTGCCCCAGACAGGCAGTTGCAGGAACTCTGGCTGAGTCATGTCTCTGCTCAGCTACTCAGTAATGAAACATCTCTTGGGACATTCCTAAGGCATGCCAGAGATGTGTTTCTGGTCTCCACCTATTTCTTTCTTGTGCCCCAAGCTATGCCCATATTAGTGGAATTTCCAGTGCACTGCCAGGCTCAGTAGGACAAAGAGAAAAGTCTGCAGAATTGCTACTTAATATTACTCAATAAATCAGTAACAGAAGCAATGAATGGAATGGAATGCAAAATTTTGGCTCTGTGCCTTAGATACAACCACTTCCTTCCTGTGAGCAAATAGTGGTTCATAGATTAGCTTGGGGAGGGCTACTTCAAAGGGATAGTGTCTAAGTAGTCAATTTTGCTCTGAACAAAATATGGAAAATACATTTCTTCAAGAGGAGGGGCTAAGTTATTTTTTTTTTTTTTCCATTTTGGGATGCTGGGTATATCCTGGGTAACATAAAGTCAGTGAACAAATGTTTGCTGATGTTAACAGTTAAATAAAATGATTCAAATAGTTATGAGCAAACATTTGCTGATTAAGTAACATAATGATTTAAATATGAAATGTGTTAGGTTCTACAAATACTATATCATTTCCTTTCAACCAATATTCTCTTTCTGTCCCAGCATAGCCTCCAAAAGAAAACTGCTGCAATTGAAAAAGACAGCCATCTAAAAAAAATGTAACAAGTTAATTACATTTATTTATTACATATAATAAAGAGATGGTAGAGGAAGTCAAATGTGGAGAATGCAGAAGCAACTCTTCTTTTAATCCCTGTTTTATTAATAGCCCCTCCTGTACCAAAACAAAAGAACAGTAATGAACAAATTTTCTTGCAGATTCAAGAAAACTTAATTAATCCTTAATTTAGTTCATGCTTCAAAATACAGACAATGTTTAAAAAAAAAAACTGAAGTATTCTACTTCCTTGTTTAAATACTGCATGGTTCCCTATTTTCCAGAGGATTAAAGGTAAACTCCTTAGCATGGTTAAATTGCTTTCCAGTGTGATGTTAATTAGTCGCTTCCTTTGCCTGTTGCAGTATAGGATCCAGGCTCAGTAGGCTCTAAATCGCTCATTGTTCTCAACACGTGGTTCCCTCTCAAGTGTCTGTCTTTGCATTTGCTCTTTCCTTTAGCTAGCATAACTTTCTCTCAAACACTGCCACTTTTTCTCAGTTGCATGGTTGGTTTGAATGGGGACTATCAAGAAATTTTTATTTTACTTTACATTTTACTTGTTTTGTATAGTACACTGAACTCTGAGTTCTTTGAAGACAAAAATCATTTATCTATTTTGTTAACATTGAATGTGAAATATAAGTGAAAGTCATTGAGAACCCTAAGCAAATTGGCATCAAGGAGGAAACAGAACGGACACATAAGAAAGAACATTATAGGACCTTACAACTGCTAGTTAAGTATTGGACAGAGTATTAACGAAAAACAAGTCCTGCTACCCCAGCTTTCCGAATGGGCGTCACTTTTTAAATTTGCTGAGATATAGTAACAGTCACCAACCCGCCTGGGGGATGTCCTGGCTATTAATTAAACTTAAGAGTTCAAATAGGACTCAGAAACATCAGGTGATTAAAGAATGTGGATTATGGATATAATTATAGAAGAAAACAAAGCCATTGTAGTCATTCCTCTGGTAAAGCAAATTCTGTTAGCAGGGGTAACACATTAAGCAGCATGTTGGTATGTATTTATTTATTACTTAACAAATGTCTATTGATGATCTTCTCTGTGTAAAATATTGTGCTAGGTAGAGGTGACAACAGATAGGTATCTCTTATGGAGCTCACATTCTGAAGACAAAGAAAAACAATAAATAACAAACATGCAACAACATAAATTACAAATAATAGATTAATTATTTAATTATAATCTGAGACTTGGGGTGAAGAAAGCATCGAATGGAGGAATATAATCTAAATTTTGTGTTCAGGCAAATTGCTATGAAGAACTGATATTTAAGGTATGATATGGGGGTGGCAGGTGTGACTAAGGTGAGGACGGGATGGAGAATTCTCAGGGTTTAGGGAATAACCTGTGCAAATGCCTCATGGTTGTGTGGTGTAGAATACATTCAAGGAAGAATTTTGAGAACATTGATTTTATTAGATTTTCTAGGCTGGGCTCGTTGGCTCACGCCTGCAATCCCAGCACTTTGGGAGGCCAAGGTGGGTGGATCACGAAGTCAAGAGATCGAGACCATCCTGGCCAACATGGTGAAACCATATTAAAAATACAAAAATTAGCTGGGCATGGTGGTGTGTACTCCCAGCTACTCAGGAGGCTGAGACAGGAGAATTTCTTGAACCCGGGAGTCGTACGTTGCAGTCAGCCGAGATGGCACCATTGCACTCCAGCTTGGTAACAGAGTAAAACTTCATCTCCAAAAAAAAAAAACATTTTCTGGCTACAGAATTATAGCTTTAATATGAATAACGCTGATGTAAGGAGTCCAGTTAGCATGTGAGAAAATATTGGAAATATACTGGCATAAAATTAACTGGACGTGATGCTAGATTGGATATAAAGTTTAAATGAGAAGGAAGTGTCAAAGATGACTGCCTGCTTTCTGAATTCAACAACTAGGGAGATGTTGAGGACCCTCTCTGCCAACTGAACACAGGAGAAGGCAGTGAGAATATCACACTTTCAGTTCTAGAGACACTAAATATGAAGTAGCTATGGGATATCTGTGTAGAGCTGTCAAATGGGCAGGTGATTACATTGGTGCGGAGCTCAGATGACAGTTGTAGGACTGAGACTTCTATTTTAGAGTCTTCCACATATGCAGAGTAAATGAAGTCACTGGAGAAGATAATAAAGCCCAGGTAAAATGTGTGGACTGGTCAGGGAGAGACAGCCCTGAGGAACTCCGACATTTAAAAGTTTAATAAAGCAGGAGGTGTCAGCTAGGCAGACTGAAAGTGAGTGTGAAGTCATTTGCCAGCTGGAACGGTTAGCAAGCTGGAGATTTTAAAAGACAGAGTACTTTTGCAAGAGAAAATTATCCAAGCAAAAGAATTGGATAATTTCCTGGCAGTGAAGGTTTTCCAAGGTCCAGCAAAGTCTTTTTTTCACATTCAAGTAATTTAAGTAAATTTCAGAAAAAAATTATTGGTAGATATCTAATAGTTATAAAAATAAGATTGATTCAAATGCCACAAAATCTAATATGATTAGATACTGTATGACTTTTTTTCTGAATAGAAGCAAAAACATTTGCCCTGATGAATTATTCATATGAGTAACATGGTGTTATTGGAAAAGTAATATAATAATAAGTGCCTAAGATCATCTGATAAATTTAAAAAGTTAGAAAGTAAGCCTTGGAATAAAATAAAACAATTTATCCCAAGGATAAAATCTCTCGGCTAAAAATCAAATATCCATGCAAAACATCAACATTTTGACAGTCTCCATTGCCATTAATTTAGTTGATTTTGTTTTAGTAAATATCTAAAATCATCTCATTTACCTAAAAATGAGTTGGCTTTTAAATTTGCCTTCCTACAATCTTATTCTGAGAGCATCGTAATGTGTGGTCTTGGAACTCCCTGCTAGAGCAGTGAACTGACGTTGATAAGCATGTTTAAGACAACTTTTATTTTATAAAAAATTATCATATGATGAAGCACAGGATGGCAGTCTTAAAAATATTTTTATATCAGAATTTAATCAAGAATATTAGAAAGTAACTTAATAAAATCTAATTTTCAACCCAGTGAATTACTTTATAATAATAAAATTCTCTTTGAGAATTAAATTTTCCTTTGTGGAAACAAGTCAAACGGCCTGGAGGTGTGGCATTGTCATTACTGCCTATTAGTGCCATAAGAAAAGATATTTAGACTGGAAAGTAAATTTGGCATTCATAAATCACTCTACAGCAAAACTAAGTATCTTGGACTTCTGGAAAACATTTACAGTAATTCTTGAAACAGAGCACAATGCAAGATCAAGCCAGACAGGACAAATGAATTTTCCCCAAGTCAAGAGTTAAGAGGGCTTCTGAAATATTCAAGCAATGGGAAAAGACAACATTTGCTCTCAGAATCATGATTATATTATTGTCAAACCTTTCATATTGTAGTAAGTGGTTTGAATATTGGAGAGCCAGGGTGTTCCAGAAATTGACTTCTCTTCTAGAAGAATTAGCTCGTGAGGTAATGGGGATTTCTATAGCCAGAGAATGACAATAAGACTGTACTGTCTGAGAAAAGATAAAAAGGGTCATATAAAAATGAAAGTGGATGGGAGGAAGCAGCTACTATTATGGTCTGCCTAGAGCATTGGGTACCTAAAAGGAAGTAGCAAGAGGTTAGGGTGAAAGAGCACCACAGGAGAGACATCTGTTGTTTGGCTTGTCTAGCATTTTTCCCTCCTTCTGAGATATGCCATCTCTTCTTTCAATGGAGTACTTCTCATTTCACTCCAAATACATGGTTTTATTTGGGGCTACCAAATATGATGTGCTGCTTAGCTCACAATCCCATCCATCCTTATCAAGAGAATGGGCAGGTGGCCCTTGCTAGGCTAATGGGAATTCTTCTCTAGGATTTTTGTTTTTAATTGAAACAAAGGGCAGCCACTTCTTTGTCTTTCCTGATGTTTGGTCATTGTGATAGAATAATCTCCTCTTCCGTGCAATACAAAGACATCCATGTCTTAATCCATGAAGTCTGTGAATATGTTAGGGTACATGGCAAGGGAAAATTAAGGTAGTAGGTAAGATTAAGTTTGCTACTCTGCTCACTTTAAATGAGGGAGATTATCCTGGATTATTCCTTTAAATGTGGAAGAGGGAGACAGAAGAGGAGGTCAGAGTAATGAGATGTTAGAAGAATTCAACCCATTTTTGCTGACTTTGGAGATGGAGGAAGAGAGTCATGAGTCAAGAGATGAGGGCCTCCAGAAGGAGCATAGCCTTGTTTATACCTTGATTCTAACCCAGTGTATTAGTCTCCCTGGGCTACCACAACAAACTACCACAAGCTAGTGGCTTCAACAACAGGAATTTATTTTTCTTATAGTTCTGGATGCAGTAAGTTTAAGATTAAGGTACCATTAGAGTTGATGTCTCATGAGAACTCTCTTCCTGCTTTGCAAATGACTGCCTTCTTATAACCTCAAATGGCCTTTCTCCCTCTTCACATGGAGAAGAAGAAGAGATCTCTAATGCCCTTTTGTCATATTATAAAGACAACAGTAATATCAGATTACAGCCCTACACTATGCCCAACTTTAACCTTTAATATCTCTTTATAGGCCCTCTCTTCATATACAGTTAAATTACGAGTTAGGACTTCAGTATATGAATTTGGTGGACACACAATTCAGTCCATAGCACCCAGTAAAACATGTTTTGGGCTTCAGAACTAGACAACTGTAAGCTAATATATTTGTGTTGCTTTAAGCCACTAGGTGTGTGGTATTTGTTACAGAAATAGAAAACTCATGCTGTTTTATTAGCAAAAAACCAAAAAACTTTTGATTTAATCTCAGTGAGTTTCTGTTCCTTTCAAACAACAGTGCTGATTTGGAGCCAGGTCATGTGTAAAGAATTAGGACCATAATGCCGTTGAGGCTTTTGGTAAAAACAGGATTATGATGTAATTTGTATTTAGGGAAATTATTATGGATTCTGGATTAGAGAGGCAAAAATTCCAATCCTATTGATTATTGAAGTAACATAATTATTCAAAATGTATTGAATCTTATAAAAATGAAAAATGGGCCAGGCGCAGTGGCTCACACCTGTAATCCCAGCATTTTGGGAGGCCGAGGCGGGTGGATAATGAGGTCAGGAGTTCAAGACCAGCATGGCCAAGATGGTGAAACCCCGTCTCTACTAAAAATACAAAAATTAGCTGGGCGTGGTGGCGGGTACCTGTAATCCCAGCTACTTGGAAGGCTGAGGCAGTGAATTGCTTGAACCTGGGAGGCAGAGGTTTGCAAGTGAGCCGAGATTGCGCCACTGTATTCCTGCCTGAGCGACAGAGCAAGATTCTGTATTAAAAAAAAAAAAGAAAGAAGAAGAAAGAACAAAAGAAAAGAAGAGAAGAGAAAGAAAAGCATTATCTCATTCCCATATTATCAAATGACTATTTGTACTCTAGAGGTTGTGTCATTTTTCTAGAGTACAACTACCTTTAAGACCCAACACAAAGGGCCTATCAGACACTTGTGCACAATAACGCAGTATAAATTAATTCAATCAGAAAGAAAGACACACAAGTGCACGTGCACACACACACACACACACACGCGGAGAGAAGAGAAAAAAGAAGGCAGAAAGAATGGAAGAAAGAGAGAGAAAAATGGAAGAAGTGAGGAAGAAACGAGGAACAAAGGAAGAGAGGAAGAGAGGAAAGAAGAAAGTTTCTGTGGTAGATTTCTGCTTACGACCAAAGACGGTCACGTTGATTACTCTTTCCAATACAATCCAATTTTACAATTAAGTTTGTTTTTTAAATTATTAATTGTGAATTAACATTCAACAATGATGGTTATTCTGCTACTCTTTACTACTATTATAAAGTTGTGCTATATTCAGGCTGTTTCAATTTTTTAAATCTCCCAATTTCACTGCAAACATTTTCCAAATAGTTTAATTCACTCTTTTAACTTTTACATGTCTGCAGAAATCTAATAAAAAAAATATATATATATATATACTTCTGTAAGTTGATTTCTTATTTTTTTTCAAAAAGGCATGGATTCGATCTTGTTCTGCTACTCTCCTGCTGCTCTCTTTGCTTTTTAAACTTCTATTAACGGTGATATTATCTGACTTTCTTTTGTAGATAAATTGATCCCGTCATAAAATGTATTCAAATTATGATGCTTGAGAAAATTCCTTTCAACCCATCTAGCTTCTAAGGCCTTACACATTTGACAAATTAGGCGGATTTATTAGAGCTCTTCTGCTTTACAGGTAGACTTGTTATTAATATAATATCTTTTTCTGTATATTGGCTGACTTATTTTCACTCACAGCCATGTATGTGTGTGTTTAGAGACACAAGACAGAGACAGAGAGGGACAGAGAGAAATTAAAATGGAGACTATCCTTTCTTTCATACAAAATCAGTTGTTTCATATTCTTAATTTTAGAGCAACATGCCTGGCCCGATGTTTGCATTATCCATCTGGGTAGGAATCTCAAACCTGCATATATAACTGCAGAATCTGAAGCAATCTAATGACTTCCACAGTGATTTCTGGGAATGTCCTCACTTAAATGATTCTAGCCTCCCCCCTCCTTCTATGTGCAACAGGCACAACAAATGGTAATTGAGAGAATACATTACTGAAGAAGATAAAGTGCTTCTCAATCCTAAAGACATCATGTAAGCAACACAATGAAGGAGCAACTCAATGAGTGCTACTCATTTTTTGATTGGCTGTAGGCGCTCAGGTCTATATAGGCAAGGTTCCTCAAGGTAAACGTTAGCCTTCTCCTCTAATAATAAAGGGTTCAGTTTCCCTATATCTCTACTTTCCAAAAACATTCTTCTACCCAAACCATGCATAAAGCTCATGTAATGGCAGTGTCTTAACCTTAGACCATTGAATTCAGGAACCTTGAGAAACTACGTGGTCTTCCAGTAATTCAGAATTTTAGTTTCTCATTCCCCTTGACATCTTGTACTTCCTTGCACATATTTTCTTCCTTTGGTTTCCTTGTTAATACAAGGGTCAATATACCATGTTTTCTTGGTCCTGAGACATAAGCTTTATATTTTTAAATATTTAATAATCTGGGACACATAGTATAATCAATATGATATTTACATACTACATTATTTTCCTTGAATACTTGTTCTGAAGTCAAAGGTGTCCCCTACAATGGAGAATATCTTAGAATTGAGGAAATGTGCTAATTAATGTCTAGCTGTTATAAGGATTAAATGAGATAGTCTATGTAAAGAACTGAGAATACAACTTAGTACACAAGTGTCACTCAACTAATGTCAGGCATTATTATCATAAACATCGTCATTATTGCCTTAGGCAGAATAGCACATTTGTCAGGCACATAGTTTCTGAGGCTAGACACACCTGAGTTGAAATTTCACTCTGCTATTTATTACCTTGGGGGTCCTGGCATATTATATGACTTCTCTAAGCTTTGGTTTTTCTTATCAAAAATGAAGATATAAGACTTAAATTTGAAAAAGTAGTGAGACTGAATGAGAATACCTATTTTTACAATCTTCGTATAGTACTTGGATCAGAGCAAAATTTTAGTTGAGGAACTATCAATTGCTTCCAATTAGCTATAGCCAATTATTAGAGCATTTAGCTTTCTGAATCCTGAGCTATGCTCACTGGACTGGTTTTTGCCAGCAGGTATTTTCAGAAAATGGAGAAACAAGAGCAAGCTGAATGTATCTGGATGTGTCTGGTCCTGGCTTGCATCCCAATTTCTAAATCCAGTATCATTACTTGTGGATTTAAACTTGATGACATCTCTGGGCCTAAAATGATAGATGATCACAATTTTGTTGCTGCTGTGGTTTAGAGACAGGGATAAAAACTTATGGAACATCCTGATGGTGGTCTTGGGCACAAATTTTAGCAGATCCAAACGTGACCCTTTGGCGTCCCTCTGTGTAGAGGTCTCAGTTTGGTGTGTGATTCCAAGTGTTTCTATTACTGTCATGTAATTGGCAGGTGGTGTAGGGGAATTGTGGGGGAAGTTACTTGCATGCAGAGCAGGCTTGTACTGGCCTTGTAGAAATGATTGTTCAATTTTCAGGAGTTTTGAAAGCCAGTTATTAAATACAATCACTATTAAAAACTAAATTACATACATTTACAATTAATTATATTAAAAGCAAAGGTAATGTAAATTTCAAACTCATCACTTCCTAATTATTTTACTATGTATTACTATAGCCTATGCTTTTGTGACCATTTAAATCTATTGTCTCCATATAGTGAAAATGCCCCCTATTGAGTGTAGCTTTTCAACTCTGTTCACTGATAGCACATCAATAGCTTTAAATCAGCAATGGTGGAGTATACACCACAAAATAGGAACCCATCTTTCTGAGCTGGTTCTTAAACATGTAACAGCAAATAACTTGAATTAGAATACAGTTGGGTACATTGGACTATAGTGGGAATGTTTTTTAAGCAATTATTTACTAGATTTCCCTGAATGCATTTGATGTGAAAGTAATGATAGTTTTAAAACTGTGTGTTTATGAATTTGTATATGGGAGTGTGTCTTTCTTTTTTTCCAAGGCAAACAAACTAGTGAGTTTAGGGTGAGTACAGTCATATTCAGTAGGCCGTGATTGTTAGTCAGTATTTTGATAGCTATTTAGTAAACTGTTGGCTTCCCAACAGTTGAAAATGCCTATGATGTGAGAATATTTGCACTACAAATTAAAGTGAATTTTGTTTTTTTTATAAAAATTGGTTTATCAATACTCTGCCTAAAATCCTTATCTTTGCCCAGAGCTCCAACAAAATGTTACCTGATTTATCATTGTATTTAGTCTTATTCAACTTTTATATAATATTTAGTCTCATTCTCTGAGTGATACAGGGATAAATCCTCTGCTAAAATTTCAGAAAATGCAATAAAACGAAACAAAACAGTAAATTATGTATTGATACGTGTACTGTACACAAAGCAATTTTATATAGTTTTTCTGTTTTTTAAATGTTATTCCCTGAATTCCTCTAGCATTTATTTCATATGACTCTGTCTTTTATCATGTACCCAAAAACATACTGGAATCTCTTTGTTTTGGTAATAGTTTTAGTCAATGAATATATTTCTTTAGTAAGAGTCAAAAGTTACACTAAAATGTTTTTGTTCAATTTCAACACACTAATACTAAATCTGCATCTTATGGTATTTAAAACAGAACTGTTGGCCGGGTGCAGTGGCTCACAACTATAATCCCAGCACTTTAGGAGGCAGAGGTGGGCAGATCACATGAGGTCAGGAGTTCAAGACCAGGCCTGGCCAATATGGTGAAAGCCCATCTCTACTAAAAATGCAAAATTAGCCGAGTGTGGTGGAAAGCACCTGTAGTCCCAGTTACTCGGGAGGCTCAGGCTGAAGAATGGCTTGAACCTGGGAGGCGGAGTTTGCAGTGAGCCCAGATTGTGCCACTGCACTCCAGCTTGGGTGACAGAGTAAGACTCCATCTCAAAAAAACAAAACAAAACAAAAAGCCAGAACTGTTTACATTCTGATATATAAAATATACATATATATATAATGTGTGTATATATATATATGTGTGTGTGTGTATATATGTATACACATACACACATAAATATCAAATTCTAGAAAATAATAACAAGTGCTCATTAACTTATAACTGGAAATTTTTGCTTTCTTTTATGTGTTTGGCTTGGGTAATTAATGGATGTTTACATTAATTTTGGAGGAATCTAAATTCCATTCATTCATGACCAGTCTAGATATGAAAACTAACTTATCCTCCTTTAATTATTATTCATTTATCACACTCACTATGCTAAAATAAGTTATCATAGAAATATTAACTCAATTAGTTTTAACCTGCCTGATAACAAACTAATTAATAAGAGCTATCATTTACCAAAAATGTATTTGTAGAGGGATATTTTTAGAGAACTTTATGGAGAATCTCTCTTGGAACAGCTGTAAGAGAAGAGAGATAGTTTGATAATACAGAGGATCATCAGAACTTCAGCACTATTATCTTTTAAAGTCTCCAGTATAAGTGGCTCTGCCTTTCCTATTTTCAGTATGGTGCATCATTGCCAAGAATCACCAGAGCATGCCTGAGGCTTTTGAAACTTTATCCTCAAATTCCAGAAGGTCTGTCACGAACCCTCTTTGACTTTGTCTATCTGTTAATCCAATCCCTGCCCAGATGATGTTCCCAGGATAGAACCAAGGGGCCCCATAGTTTGGCACTCAGTTCACATGACATAGCGTAAAGGATCACAAAAGAAGGTAAAGCTATATATAATCACATATGAGAATCTATTGAGCTTCAATGACAAAATGGTTGTATTTTCTACATGGTACATATTTCACATGATTTTAGAATTTTCTCCATTTATGACACTGATTTTTAATGCTCAAGAATCAGTGCCAAGCTGATTCTTGTCATTGAGCTCATTTTGAGTGACAAAGCAAAACTATGCAAAATTATAAAAATTCTAATTTATTTTTGTCTTCCTATTTATCCAATATCTATTTTTCTTGTACCTGAAATGTGGTGAATATTGAATACTCTAGGATAACAATGATTAAAGAAGAAGACATTTCTTTTTCTCATGGAACTCTAAAGTATTGTGGAAAAGATAAACATCAGGGTATAAATATAAGTGCAATTAAGTGTTACAAGAGGCACAGGTAAATTAGGAACCAATAACACAGGATGTAATACTGTTTGGGGAAGTCAGAGGACACATTCCGGAAGTGATGTTCCCACTTAAGTCAGAAGAAATAAAAGGAGTTAATTAATCAGAGAAGGTGGGCAGCATTACAAGCCTACAGGCATCTGTTTTTCTTTGCTGTGTTCCACTCACCTGTCCTCTTACCACTTCCTGAATTATTTTGGAGGATATGATTGTAGAGAAAAGTAGTTTAATAGCGGAAGTGGAGGAGAACAGCCCTGCCCTTGACACTCTTCCTGATTCCTCCCACCTCCCCAAAATCCTTACTTTTTCTGTGATCCCAAAACTCAGGCATGATTCAATTTAATTCAGAAAGCCAATATAACTACCTAAAAGAAAACTGACTTCTGGAGGATTGAGGGAGAGCAGCCATAAGTGACTAACCACTTCTCTTTATCCTCTACCCATTTATCGCTTCTGCTTTATTCATGCATCATCTTTAATTACATGTGGCATGTTCTGTGTATGCACACGTTCCTTTCCTTTCCCCAAAGAGAGGCTATATAACCACTCATTTAATTATCAAATAAATCTGAGCCAAAAATGAAAATTGTTAAAAACATTGTCTAACTGTATCAGTTAAATATTTACCTATATATTCTTCTTATTCTTTAAAAAATGTTTTATTGATACATAATAGGTGTACATATTTTGGGGGTACAGGTGATATTTGGATAAATTCTTATAATGTGTAAAGATCAATCAAATAAGGATAACTGAAATAACCAGCACCTTAAATATCTCTTCTTTATGCTAGGAATTTATTATTCTTTTATGGTTTCATTTTCAATTTAATTATCCAAATACATACACTTTAATTTCATATATAAGGTAAAGAATCAACTTTTCTTTATACCATCTGTTGAAAAATAAATGCCTCTGTAGTTACTTTACAAGGTACCCTTTATTATGTATCATGTTCACATGGATTATAAGATTTATTTTAGGACTATTCACAATAATCTCTTAATCTATGTGCTACCTTTTATAACAACCTCTTGGTGTTTTAATTATTATAATTTCATAATGAACCTGCATAGCTGAATAAATTCTATCACGCTTAAAAAATGTAAACTATTTTAAATGATTTTGTCAAGTTACCAACAACAGTTCATTGAAGTTGTGATTTGGAGAACATTCAAGCTATGCATTCATAGAGAAGACTAATTGCTTTGCTAAATCCATCTTTCCATTCAGTGACCTAGTGTGTATTTATATATATATCTCATATATATATTTATATATGTATATATTATATATATACACAGCCTATACATTCTGTACATTTCTAGTTAAAGTTATTCCCAAACACTGTACATATCTAGATGCTATTGCAAATGAAGTATTTTCCTGATTGGCATTCTAATAGGTTCATGCTGATAACTTAGTTTTTTTATTCTGTCCAATTTATCAAACTTTTATCCATTCTAAAAGATTCAAAGTTGATTCTTTTGCATTTTCTAGATAATATACAAATAATGAAAAATATAAACTTTTTCCTTAAACTTCCAACTGTTTTTGCTTTGCTTTATTCTTTATTCTATCACTTTTTATAGAATTTTAGTGTAATACAGTCCTGATAACAGCAGACATCCTTGCCTTTGTTCTAATTTTAAAGAGAACTAATTCTATAAGTTTTTGAATAACGGTGAACGATCCTTACTCGTGATTTAAGGAAAACTGTATTCCAGATGACAGGGAATGCTCCTCTTAGGATCCTCTAACCTTTCGTATGTTTATCTAAGATTAAAATATTCATTCCAGCATAGAATCACATCCTGTGCTGTTTAATAGCAGTTATCCAGTGTACTTGATGAACACAAACACAGCTGCATTTATTCTTGTTCAATGGTTGCTTTTTACATCTTTCTAGGAAATTATGCATCTCACCTGAAACACTTCAATGCATGAGTAACTGTCATACATAGTTAAATAAGGTGGAAAGAGGGCAGTGTGTGTGTGTGTGTGTGTGTGTGTGTGTGTGTGTGTGTGTGTGTGTGTACCAATTACCATGCACATTATTGGTAGCAGCCTGGGAATACAGTTCAAATTTCACTTCCTCCATGAAGCCTGTCTTGAGTTCCTGTACATAAATACTTCTTCCTACTATAATTTCTAAAATATGTTTTCAGCACTCATGTATCACATACAACAAAATAGAGTAAATTTTTAAAAATAGCTTTGCTTTCATCCTTTTCCGGAAAAGTACAATGATTTGAAGCACAGAATCAGAAGTTAACCACCTAGTTTCAAATCTCAGCTCTACTTGTTAACTTCATAACTTATCTTGACCTTCCACAGGTTTCTAGGGCAAATTATTTTGCCTCTTTGTGCCATGGTTTCCTCATATGTAAAATGAGACTAATAATATTTACTATATATTTAAAACTTTATTTTTGAGTGCTCTGAAAATTAGTAAGATATATTAAAGAGTTTAGAATGACTCTTTCCTCAATTCATTATGAGTGTAAAACAAGAGGAGGCCACTTTTTGATGGGCACCCTTGTTAACGTTTATGTATATTAGTTCTCATTTAATCATCTCAGTACATTAACAAGACAGCTGAAGCTTATGGAGATAAAATTATTTGCCCGAACACATATCCTTGGTAAGTCAGAGAGTTAAAATTTCATCTCAGTTGTTTCATGGAAAAGCCTCTGCTCTTAAGCAATGCACAGTTCAGATTTCCAACCAGTACCATGAGGAAAGGGGAATCTCTTTTAAACTAATTTAGAGATTCACATAGAGCATAGGGAAAGCTTCAGATGAGCTATAACTCTTATATTGCAACTAAAAAAAACAGGCAGTGGTGCTGAAAACTCTGCTGTACTTTGGAATCAATTGGTATTAGAGTTTTGTTTTGTTTTTTTATTCTCTTCTTCTAAATTCCAATGCACAGGGTACACCCATACCACCTAAATATGAGTCACTGAGGGTGGGGTTGTAGACATCAATATTTTTAAAATTTCCCCCAAGTGATTCCAGTGTGTAGCAATAATTGAGAACCAGTGGTTTAGAACAGTGGTTGTAATTAGAACTAATTAGAATTTACCGGAAAAAAATTCTCTACTCTTCCAGATGGGTCAGAGAAGGTTTTACAGAAAAGAAGTCATTCTTCACTTGATATTTGAGAGCAGAAAAATTTGTCAAAAAATCATGGGGAAAAAAACAAATAGGGGAAGGGGAAATTTTGAATGAACAGAACTTTAAAAAAACACAATATAAGAGAAACAGGATGTAGTACTCCTGGGCAACTGCTAGAATTCTGCATTCTTGGTCATCCTGAACCACCCCCTAAATGGTCTTGTTTGTATAATGTTTCCAGTTCTTCACTGATCATGTTCATCTTCTATTCTAAAAACATGCCTTCTTTGTTCCTTTCTTCTCAATTGCTCTCTGACAAGCCATCCCTGGGGTATTTTTTTTTGAATTTCCAAACCGTCCAATGTGACCACATTCCTCTTTTCTGCTTATGAGTTGGTGGTCTAAGTTTTCATTAAAACATTCATTTTAGCATTCCATTTTTGTTAGTTACTTCTTTTTTTTTTTTTTTTTTTTTGAGACGAAGTTTCACCCTTGTTGCCCAAGCTGGAGTGCAACAGCACGATCTTGGCTCACTGCAACCTCCACCTCTTGGGTTCAAGCGATTCTCCTGCCTCAGCCTCCCGAGTAGCTGGAATTACGGGAGTGTGGCAACACGTCCAACTAATTTTTGTATTTTTAGTAGAGATAGAGTTTCACTATGTTGACCAGGCTAGTCTCGAACTCCTGACCTCCAGTGATCCACCTGCCTTGGCCTCCCAAAGTGCTGGGATTACAGGCATCAGCCACTTATTTCAAATATTGAATTATGTGTCTGTTTTCTTAGATGTTATATGTATATAAATATGTATATAAACATGTCTATTAAAGTGATAAGTTGAAAAATAAATGGCATTTAAAAAACATTAAAATTTAAGTTTGCAACAAGAAGTTCTGTTCACATAATTCATCTATGTATCTCAAGCTGCCTTAATGAAAAATCAGAGTTTATTTTTTAATGGTTACAGATGGAATGACAAGTTTGGCGCAACAGGAATTTCTGTAAAACCTATTATTTCACCTTAAACCATGTGCAAATGACTTCCAGGAAACAACTGGTCAGAATGTGATTTGAGTCATTACTTAAAATTCCAAAGAAGACAATAATAGAAACAAATTAAAATGCTACGCAAATCTACTGGGGGGGGAAAAGTTGTTTACTACAAAGCAGAAAATCCAAGTATAAAGCATTAAGACATCTCTTTTGCAAAGCAGAGTGGTAATAAAATGCAACATATGGCTTGAAATCACAATGCTGACAGTTTTTGGAAATTACTCAGGAGTTTCCAATGTGAAACCAAAGAATAAATATCATACTGGTTTAAAATGTAGTAACCCAACATGTGTCTTAATGTTTAATGAAATCTTGGAATGTTAACTGCCTCTGTGAAAAAAACCGTAATACATAAGTGGATCAATAGATTAGAAAGCTGATTGACCAATTTGAACTGATACATTCATAATCATGGGGCTGCCAGCCTTATACTCAATAGATATGGCTGTTGACATAACATTTCAGATAACAGAAGAAATTTTACAGGTGCTTCGTAAATACACATGAGGCTTTGGAATCAACCTTTGGATGAAACTATCAGAGCATTTGTGAACTGCTCTTACAC
The DNA here is from genome assembly GCA_036589455.1 of Ateles fusciceps. NCBI lineage: Eukaryota > Metazoa > Chordata > Mammalia > Primates > Atelidae > Ateles > Ateles fusciceps. The sequence goes on along the minus strand of JAZHEH010003404.1, from coordinate 5,460,292 downwards.
AGTACTCCTGGGAGCTAGTGACTGTCAAATCTACTGTCACCCTGATATCCTGGTATACAGAAAAAGACAATCAAAGGAATCAGTTTTTCTTTTCCTCTCACAATATGGTTCCCTAAACAGGTCAAAGACTCAATATCAGAATACAAATACAACTAAAAAGTGTCCCCATCACAGGAAAATCATGGTGGATTTATTAAGACTTCCCCAAATCATGCTACTTTCACAAATAGCACTCTAGAATTCTACCACTTCATAATCACATTAAGAGATGACCTGGCATTTAAGAAGGTGACATTGTACACTGGCAAAATGGTCAATCTTCAGATCAGGAGATTTGTATGTGTGTTTTTCTCACAATCCTTTTGACCTCAGGCAGGCTGTTGAATTTTTCTGAATCTCTTTGCCTCTTCTGCAAAATGCAAAGTTAGACTAGAATGGTAGTTTCCCACTTTTTGTTGTTGTTGTTGTTTTTTACATGGTGTGAAAGGGTCATTTCATATAAAGTCATAGAAATATTAGACTTTAAGAATATGTCACCGTATTCATCAACTTACTTTTCTGTTATAAACCAATTAGGCAGTAGAACCTGGAGCTCGTATTGAAATCAATCCAATAGTTCCATAGATAGTGTTTTGGATAAAAGTAGAAATTCACCCTTCTGGTTATAAAGCTTGAAACTTACATTTATCTGAATTCCCTGCTCGGGGAAAAGACCTTCAGCTCTCTCAAAAAGTATCAAAGAACTAGGCCGGGCACAATGGCTCACGCCTGTGATACTAGCACTTTGGGGAAACCAAGGTGGGTGGATCACGTGGTCAAGAGATCAAGACCATCCTGGCCAACATAGTGAAACCTCATCTCTACTAAAAATACAAAAATCAGCTGGGCATGGTGACCTGCACCTGTAGTCCCAGCTCAGGAGGCTGAGGCAGAAGAATTGCTTTAACCCCAGAGGCGGAGGTGGCAGTGAGCCGAGATCATGCCACTGCACTGCAGCCTCAAACTTCTATCTCAAAAAAAGAAGTATCAAAGAACTGAAACTCACCAGATTACCACATCCAGACAATGAGATGCCCAACCCCTAATTCATCATGATTGCTTCCTTGTCCCTCCCTAGTTCCTGCTTTGGTACACATTGCTTCATTTCCTTCCTGCTATATAAACCCCTAGTTTTAGTAGGTAAGGGGAGATGTATTGAGACTGAGCTCCCATATCCCTGGCTGCAGCACCCAATTAAAGCCTTCTTCCTTGGCAATAACCATTGTCTTAGTGATTGGCTTTCTGTACAACAAACAGCAAACAAGCCTGGTGTTTCAATAACAATGTGAATACGGGATGGGGCAGGGGATATACAATCATTTATCTGCTTGGAGAATCTTGTAAGGTTGAGATGAGAAAAGCAAGGCGCAGAGAGATTAAGTTAGTTGCTCGAAAACACACTATCATTAGATGTTAGAATGGGCATTTGAACCCAGACCGTTTGGCTCCATAGGCTATATTCTTCACACTCTAGTGGATTGCACAATGAAATCATATGTAGAATATGAATAAAGTCACTTGGGTCTTCACTGTGCATCTTTAACTCTCTGTAAATGCAGAATTGTTATATCCTTCATTAGAGAAACGTCTTGCCTTGAACGTATCCATCCTCTAACGTAAAACTCTAAAACCAACTGTTAACCACCTGCATGTGTATAAATGATTTTCAGTTTATCTTTTTGGATTTTAATCAAAGCTCCTCCTTTGAAAGTTAATCTGAACAAGTTATGGGGATCACATCTGTAATCTCAGAAACTAGGGAGACAAAAATGGGAGGATAGGTTAATGTCAGGAGTTCGGGGCTGCAGTGAGCCATGATCATCCTACCGCACTCCAGCCTGGTCAACAGAGTGAGATCCTGACTCAAATAAATTAGTGAATAAATAAATAAAACCAAAGATAATTTATTTCACTGATGATTTCATTCAATTCATTGTGAAACTTTTATTTATTTTAATGTATGTCAGTGAGAAAAATTTAGTTGTCTTGATGAAGATTTGTTTTGTTTTGTTTTTTGGAAATGCTCCTGAGTCATATTGATGAAGGTTTTATAAACTGAAATCAAGGGCTAAAAAACACCATTGCAGATAATATCCATTGTGCCTGTACTTGGTTTGGTTGTACCATATGTGGCACATCTGTGTCAGTAAGACAAATAGCTGCAAAGATAACTTTTACCCAGTTTATCTCACAATCTCAGGATAATCTATTAAGGCTTGGGGGGATGAACTATGGTAGAAAATGTTGAAGTACTGCTTTATTTCTTGTCAGAAATACAAAATCAGAAAAAGAATCCCCAAGTTGACTAGTAGTAATAATCTATTATATCTCATTTATTATTTTTCCATTTGCACAGTGTCCTGATGTGTACAACTGCTAAGTGGATGTACCTGGGCCTTGCTAATTGAGCTTGATACAGGCACTCACTTGGACAGATTTGCATTTAAGAAATATGCACCGGTCTCAATTTAGTTTAAAAGAATCCAGAAGGTCAGGTGTGGTGGCTCACTCCTGTAATCCCAGCACTTTGGGAGACCAAGACGGATCACCTGAAGTCAGGAGTTCGAGACCAGCCTGGCTAACATGGTGAAACCCCATTTCTACTAAAAATACAAAAAATTAGCTGGGCTTGGTGGTGCATGCCTGTAATCCCAGCTACTCAGGAGGCTGAGGCAGGAGAATCGCTTGAACCAGGGAGGCAGTGAGCCAAGATGGCACCACGGCACTCCAGCTTGGGCAACGAGAGCAAAACTCCATCTCAAAATAAAAAGCAAAAAATATTGAGAAAAAGTACCGATTGGTACTTGATTAAAATGTAGATGACGGGTTGATGGATGCAGCAAACCACCATAGCACGTGTATATCTCTGTAACAATCCTGCGCGTTCTGCACATGTACCCCAGAACTTAAAATATAATACAAATAAATAAATTAATGATAAAAAAAAATAAAGATCGCAAATTTAAAAAATTACATCTTTATAAGAAGTTCAAATACGTGGACAGAGATAGCAGATCTGCACAAGACAAATTTACACCAATGGACAAGTTAATGTGTTTGTGGTTCCACCAAGTTGCAACTTAACACAAAACACTTAACTGTGGATATTATCTGTCATTACAGCATTTAAAGATTTAAAATATATTTTAAAATGTTAAGTTCTAATTAGCAAGTTATAGAACTCCCAAAATACCATAATACAACTTAACTTTACATTTTGAAAACCATTCAACTAAACCACATGTATGACACTTTTATAGCTGACACGTAATTTTTTTAAATGCCAAAATGATTATTGAGCACTAAATTCATTGTGGGATTAGTTTATTATTCATAGATATTTTGCCACATGTACCTTGTTTGTCTTCTATAAGAATTTTCTTTATAAAAGGAACATATAGAAAAATAAAGACAACATTTAAACTTAGTTCCTTGTCATGCACTATTGTTGAAATTTTAGCTAGCAAAATTTGAAATATTTTGAACATGTATCATTTTGGTTATTTTTCTCTCCTTTATATATATTATCAACTTCTGACAATTATTCCCTCAAAATGTCTTGTGTATCTGCCTCTTTATGTTTATTACCATTGTAAGCAACATAGTCCTGGCTGTATTCTGCATTATTGCAATATACAGTCTGTTCCTCCAGTAATTCTTTCCACACATGCCTTTCCAACCTAATCTATTAATACTCCTTAGTGTAAACCCATCACTGCCTGTATGCCAGTCTCCTTCTCTCTGTTTCACCTGTCCTCTCCTCTTTTTAAATATTCTTGAATGTTGCTTAAGATTTAGAAAATCTAGTCTTCCCATTTCAGTAAAATGTTATTATTCTTGATTGTAATGAGGGAATTGTATTTCACTGTGATAATATCATCTTATTTTCTATTTATTTTCTCTGATTTTATTTGCTCGTTAGAGGGTGTGGTAATTTCACGTGAGAAGTAGCTTTTATTTGAATGATTTTGCTTCCCTGTGAAGTATTTTTTTACAAACTTGCTGCACTTTTATTTCATGATACAGTAAATACAGTTGCCAATATACAAGAGACAAGCTATTTGCTGAATGACTGTAAGAAAAATTAAAGTTGGTCAGATTGGTTCAAATTTATCTAAAACGATGGCCTCGTAAATGTCAGACCCAAATGCAATTTACTCATATATGCTATATGATTTCTGTAACAATGTTCTATCACTGGCATCCCTGTAATTAATTTGTTCATTTTTTTCAAGAAATATATATTGCACAGTGCTCTGGGTGCTAAATACATAATGGTAAATAAAAGAGTCCTGCCCCCCTACTCTTCCAGAGCTTAGATTCTAGTGGGGCAAAGGGACTAATGCATAATCATTCAAATGAACAGGAGAAGAGATCTAGAAGAACTGTAAGGGCCTAAACAGGGCATTGGCCTCGAGAGGGATCACAACATTCTCCCTGAAGGAGTGATCTCGTACTGAACTCTGAAGCATGAGCAGACACTAACTTGCTAAAGAGAAGGAGGAGTGTTCTAGCATGGCTAAAAATCTTGTGTTAAAAAGAAAGTATGACTGGTTCAGACTCTGAAAGAAGAGCAGAATGGTTGAAAAGGAGAAAGTAAGGAGAAGTGAACTGGAAAAGGAAGCTGGAGGAAGAGATGGCAACCATAGCAAGCCTGCTGCTAATAATCTTACGTGGTGTGGTTTCTCATCACCGTAAGAGCACAGAGAAGGCAAAGAAGGACTCTAAACATGGGGAGTGATATATGTGGAAAAGACTCAATACCAATTAGCAACTAAAAATGTAAGATTTGTAGGTATTAAGCACTCATAATAAAGTTAATGCTTGGGAACTGTTCAAAGGCACATTAAATGCCATGCAATTGTGTTTATATGAAATGCTTTACAATTCAAAATTACATTGTTTGTGTTGATATTTGGAGACCATATGATATGCCTGAAAGTGGCAACCCAAGGTTGTTTCATAAATAATCCATAAATTAAAGTCTAGGTGTATTAGTCCATTTTCATATTGCTATAAGGACTGCCCAAGACTGGGTAATTTATAAAGGAAAGAGGTTTAATTAACTCAAAGTTTTGCATGGCTGGGGGAGGCCTCAGGAAACTTATAGTCATGACAGAAGGCAAAGGGGAAGCAAAGCACTTTTTCACAAGGCAGCAGGAAGGGAAGTGAACACAGGAGGAACTACCAAACATTTGTAAAACCATCAGATCTTGTGAGAACTCACTCACTATCACGAGAAGAGCATGGAGGAGACCATCCCCATGATTCAATTACCCTTATCTGGTCTTTCCCTTGACACATGGGGATTATGGGGATCATGAGGATTGTAATTCAAGATGAGATTTTGGGTGGGGACACAACAAAACCATATCACTATGGATGGCCAAATGTTTTACAATTAAAACATTGGAACTGAAGATAGGACCAAAATGCTTATGTAATAGTAATCTGATGTCTTCATGCATTCTTAAGCAATTTCATCTCTATGCCCCTGGTGTGCTTCCAGTTTAGGTTAGAAATTACTTGGAATTGTTATCACTTGACAGCTGCTGACACATTTGAAGTTAATCAGTTCTGAGCTTAGCTTCTAGAGCATGTGTTCACATGGTAAAGCCAACATCCTAATTGCCACCAACTGGTTTCTCCTGCAAAGTCAGCAAGAGACCACAGATCAAGTTGTTTAATGACATCAATAAAAAATGGAAAGGAACCCTTAGTTCACCTTTCCTTTTCCCTTGAGACCACAGGATATCTGCTTCTCATCTTTTCTCAAGTGTTTTGCCCAGTCCCATCTAAAACAAATCAAATGGTATGAATTCTCTGCTTCCCTCCACGATTCTCTCCAAAAGCTCTAAACACTTTGCTTCCTCCCATACCCCAGTTATTCTCCTTTTTGCTTCCTTAGTAAACATCTGAAGGAATCCCTGCTCTGTATTCCCAGGATTAAGAAAGCAAGCTGAGATGTTCAGTTAGGTCATGGAAGAGGAACAAGTTGGAAAACTAAATTGCCTAATCACCTCAGTGGGTGGTCCTTATACATGGAGATAAAATAAATCATAAGGGGTGGGATTGTGGTAACTATAAGTTATTTACAATACAATAACATATACAAAATGTGTATTTGATATTGTGATCAAATATTGGCCAAGAAAGAAAGTCATCAGAAAGACTAAACAAATAAAATGCATTGAAAACTGGATAGGAAAAATGAGAATCTGTGCTCTGGAATATTCCATTTGTTATTAAAGCTGAGTAGAATATATGACTGTAACAAGTTGGTGTTTTATTCAACAACCCAATTTTAAAAAGTGATCATTGGTGGGTAATGTTGAAAGTGGTTATCACACATGTTTGAAAAAAGCATTTCTATTCATAGGTTGTTCTTTTCGCATTATGAGAAAATATCTTTTAAATGTGGTCTTTTTATATTCTTATAATATGACCTTATAAGATTTCTTGTTTTACAATATAGGAAACTGAAATTCAGTAGTATAGTGAGAAACAAATCTAGAATTAGAATTTAGGGATCTTACTTTTCCAAGGCCTACTTATTTCACCACTACCATCTGTTAAGTTTTTCCTTTTATAGGAGGTTTTTTTAATCATACATGAGGGCCAAAATGGAATGTTCTGCATGATGACAAAGAAATCTTATAGTTACGGGGAGAGTGGTATGTTGGAGGGGAAATCTTGGGCTGACGAACAAAGAGTTTTAACAGCTTAGTGCTTCACACATGGAGAAACAATCCTGAGGTCAGCTAACACCTGTTTTTCCAGATTTTGATATATCTGTCTTATGCAAACTTCTTTATTTTCCTTTTCATGTAAAGGATTTTACTGGTAATAGCTATGAGGAAACAGACTGTCAATAGCAGAAATAATGTGGGAAGTTTATAAAACTCATTAGGTTTGATCACTGATGTTTACCTTTAAACTTCTTTATAAAATTTTAACACTAATTCTAAACAGATGTTAATTGCAAATCTCCCAGAAAAAGGAGAGCAAGGATGTTAAAGAATTGATACCTTTCTCTTGGATGTATATCCAGAAGTAGGAATGCCGGATCACATGGTAGTTGAATTTTTTATTTTTAAAATTTTTATTTATTTACTTTTAATTGGAAAGTTGAACTCCTATAAGCAGAGTAGAAAGGTGTTTTCCAGGGGTGCAATGTGGTGGGGGCATGGGTGGGGGGAAGGAGGAATGACTACATTACAAACTATTAGTTATAAAATGAATAAGTTCTAGAAACATAATATCCAACATGGTTACTATAGTAAGTAATAATGTATTATATATTTGAAATATGCCAAAAAATTGTATCTTACATATTCATACTACAAAAAAGTAAGCATGTGAGATGACGGATATGATAATCAGCTTGATAGCAGTAATCATTTCACAGTGCATATATGTATCAATGCATCACACTGTATACCTTGAATATATGCAATTTTTGTCAATTATATCTCAATAATGCTGAAAATTTTTTTTTAGAAAAGAACAGGTACTTTTCTTACAGAAATTGCTCACAGATGCTGGGCCTCCCCAGTGTTGGGCTATTAGAAGAACATTAATAGAAAAAGTCAAACGACTTTATAACTGTGCCATAATATAGCAAGCCTATAATATTCCTATTTGGATTTAGGCTTTATAAGCATGGCTGTAACAAAAACTATCCTCCACAGGGTGCTTTGCATATTATATGACCTCATTATCTGTTTTTAGAATAAACTGTTTGAAGTCCAAGCTTTTAGTTAGCAATGGAATAGCAGCGCATTAAGGTATAAGGGTAACTAAAAGCATACCAAAGATATCGTGTAGGATTAGCTTTTCTTTGTGATATGGATCTTTAGTGAAATATTTTCCTTGTCTATCTTGTATCTATGACCTAGTCTTTCATTACTGGGAGTATCATGACTTTCATTCAAATATCCAACACTACTATGTAGCTCATAAGGATACCACATTATTTCCGTCCCCCTCCCCCCCCAAGTTTAATTTTCTATATGCACACAGAGATTTTGAAATTTTGTGCAGAATAATTGTTAGTAATATTAAGGCCAGACACAGTGGTTCATACCTGTAATTCCAGCACTTTGGGAGGCCGAGGTAGGTTGATCACCTGAGGTCAGCAGTTTGAGACCAGCCTGGCCAACATGGTAAAACTCCATCTCTGTGAAAAATACAAAATTAGCTGGGCATGGTAGGAGATGTATGTAATCCCAGCTACTCTGGAGTCTTGCCCTGTCGCCCAGGCTGGAGTGCAGTGGTGCGACCTCGGCTCACTGCAACCTCCGCCTCTCAGGTTCCAGCCTGGGCAACAGGGCAAGACTCTATCTGAAAATAAAATAATAAAATAAAATAAAATAATAAGCAACAATTATATAAATACTGAATGAGGATTTATTTTTATTACTCTTGTCACCATTCACTAATTACTATAAGGCAAATAAGTATGTTAAGTATTGGGGTCGAGCTGTGTTTTCTAAGCATTTGCTGAACACTTAATACCAGAGTCATGCTCACGAGTTTAATTCCTACTGGACATACTAACAGAGAAAACGTATTTATCTCTTTGTAATCATACAACCTTAAATATTGTATAAGTCTGAGTCCAATCAGGAGATAAAAACCACACAGTAATTTGAAAATGAAAGGGGTAATATAAAGAATTATTAAGGACATGGATGAATCTGGAACCCATCATTCTTGGCCGACTGACACAAGAAGAGAAAACCAAACACCGCATGTTCTCACTCATAGGCGGGTGTTGAACAATGAGAACACATGAGCACAGGGAGGGGAATGTCATACACTGGGGTCTGTTGGGGGTTGGAGGGCTAGGGGAGGGACAGCAGGGGGTGGGGGAAGTTGGGGAGGGATAACAATGGGAGAAATGCCTGATGTAGGTGATGGAGGGGATGGAGACAGCAAACCACCATGGCATGTGTGTACCTATGCAACCATCCTGCAAGATCTGCACATGTACCTTAGAAATTAAAGTACAATAAAAAAAAAAGAATTATTAAATATAATAAGGATTGGAGTAATAAGGGGTTGGCTGGTAAGAAGTAAAAGAACTCTAATGAGTACAGGAATGGAATATATAAGGAAGAGTTAGTATCCTAGAACTGAGATAATTGTCCATTGAAGAGTCCCCATTACCCCAGGCCTGAGATCCAGATTTTATTGGTAAAAAAAATAATCTTGGCTCACTAAAAGGCAGAGAACTTATTGTGGTGCCCTGCCAATGGGACTTAGAGAAAATCTGTCTTTCAGAACTGCCAGAAATCACCCTCTTGGTAGCTGGGGAAATCTGTTTACGGGGGAGATGTCTCACCAGACGCTGTCCACTATGAAACTGCTCATCAGGTGTTCAGAGGGAAGCCACGTGCTCCTGAGTGCTGTGGGTTAGTGTTCTGCAAAAGCCTAGTGCTAGAGAAGCTGCCTGCATGGTTGGAGCCTGTTGCTGGAGAAGCTACCTGCCTTAGACGCTTTAAACCTACTTGAATATATTGGTTTATAAGCACCCAGGAGTAAAGCTAATTAAACTTCCGACTGGAGTACCTGGAAAGCTGTCTCTTGCTGTGAGGCTCATGATTCTGGCATCTCAGCTCTGTTGAACATGGGCCCCCACTGGGTTCTGCTTTCAGTCAACCAATTAGACAAACAATTTTTATCACTTATGTTAATATACCAAATCATGTCCCTGTTACCAATAAAAATAGTGTAATATAAAATTAAGGTCTGTATTCATTCTAGCTCATTCAGAACTAATATTCATAAACATTTCCCCAGCATTGGGAGGTATAGTGCAAACTTGCTACTAGGATACTTGTACATGTAAAACTATGGCCCACACTAAACCAGATTACAATCCCAGAATTACCATAGCATAGTAGTCTTTAACCAGAGGTGACTGTGTTTCCACCCCCTTCCCAGTATATTGGCAATGTGTGGAGGCAGTTTAGATTGTCACAGCTAGAGAGATGCTGGCAGCATCTACTGGGTAGAGATTAGAGATGTGGCTAAATGTCTTACAATGCACACAACAGCCTCTACAAAAATATAATTACATGGCCCAAAATTTCAACAGTGGTAAGGTTGAGAAATCTAGATTCAAAGAAGTGGTCATGTTGGAGTAGAGAAAATCTAGTGTGGGAGGGGCCAAAAGATACACCTTTATAAAAGAATGTGTTTAGCAATGTCTTTGTAAGTCAGGGATCACAGAAAGAGAAGCCATTACAGAACTAGGCCCAGTGATGGCACTGTGGATGAGATGATTCACACGGTGGTTATTTCACCAGTCTCTGAATGTATAATTGGAATGAAATAGAAATAACTGGTAGTTGGCACAATTCCCATAAAGGTCCTTGGTCTATGGAGTAAGAGCTATCACTGTTCTATATTTACATAGCCATCTAATTTTCTTTACAAATCATTTTCCTCTGCACTGAAATCTAGATTAGAAGAGGACAAAAATGTTTCTAACTAGAGAAGGATCACTATTTAGCAACTATTATATAAATGTAAGTAACTAAAATTTCCTACTAAAAATGATGAAGAGATTCCCTTTTATTAACAATAATCATTAACAGTTTCTTAGCTTCATTGTTGTTCCTTGTTTATAATTATTTGAATTTGTTATTTAGAAGGATCCAGGAAAATAAAAGCTTATTTTGTCGTAAGTACTAGTTTGTCAAAATAACAAAATAAAACAACAATAACAAACACAACAGCAACAAAGATAAACTTGAGTTCTGCTTATCCATTTCCATACAAAATATGCAATATTACTATTTTTGCTTTTTCTCTTTAGGTCCAGACTGAATATATAGGCATATATCCTTAATCCAAATAATTTAGCTGTCACCTGGAGAATTAAGTGTCCTGAATTTTATTCCTAAAAAGTGGCCTTAGCATTTACTTTACAGATAAAGAAATTGAGGCTCAGGAAACTGAAATCTCTTCCCTAAAGTCAAACTGTTGGTTGGCTGCAACTGGATTTCTGCACTCCCATTTAATGCTATTTCCATTAAATAACAAAATAATAATATTAAAGATAGTCAGAATAATGTGTGAATTTAAATCATACTATAGAGTCTATTTTCAATACATTTTATTTATTTGGGGCTAAATATATTTACTAATTTGTACGGTTAGGAAGTTGTTTTACACAAGGGAAAAAGGAAGACATTTATGTTAAATATATACTGTATACTTTATTAACAATTTATTTGACATCTCTAAAACACTCCTTTTGTTTCTAATGTAATTTTTAACTTTCCACAAAAGGCCGTGAGAATCCAGGGGTTGAGAAACAGCCTATCTAGTCTTGATTTTCATTATCATCAATAACACCCATGCTCCTGATAAATCATTCTGTCCCTAGTATTTGCTTCCACACTAACACTCTGCCTTTTTTCTCCACCTCATCAGCATTGGGTACAGATGGATAAAGGTAAAAGAGAGTTGCTGCTGGGAAGACAAAGTGGTAAAGATAAAGTTTGGAAATAGAATTTTCCTGGTATATAATTTAATAGTAACAGCAGTGAGCTAGATAGTGACTGAGTATGTTTGAGCGAAATACGTGGTAAAGAAGAAAAGGTAAAAGGAGAACAGAGTGGGTTGGCAAATTTCTCTTCCCTAAAGGCTTATGGTATGATTGTTTTTTCTATTTATAAAGAGAATTACTTTTTTGCATAGCCCTTTGTTCTGATGTCTTAGATTCTCATCTAATTCAAGAAAGACAAAAGATTGTTCTCTGAGTTTTATGGTACAAAGAAAAACAAGATGTGATTGCTAAAAGTATAATTTCACGGATATTGTCCAAAACTGGACTTTATAATATAAATTTGAATTCTAAAATATAAGTACGTTTTTTTATTTTCATCATAAACTTTTTTCTAATACCATCCGAATCACTGGGGTCTTTGTCTTCAAGTGGGATGAAAAATTTACCAAAGCCTATTTTGCTTAATGAAAGCTTTATTTCAAAAACTTATCTCTATGTTCACTAATATAGTTTATACCTTATGCTGTATTAGCTCTACATTTCTCATATGTATTGTGTTTCATTTTCTTTTTACAAATACTTATTACTTTCCAATTGAGAATACAGGTATTCATTCAACAAATACTCATTCAATACCTTCAAGGTGCAAAACTTACTGCTAGGAATCAAAAGGATTGTTCCTGCCCTTGAGGATCTCACAATTTTCATTATCGAAATTAAAGTAAATGTACAACTTTGTTCAGCAGTCCAATCCATGCAATCAGGAAGGGGAACTCAAAATTCGTTACTATATTTTGACATTTCAAATAACTGATTACTTTATCTAAAGAAAATATCTTACTCAAATTGCTATAAAGCAGAGTGACAAAGAATGAGTGAAAAAAATCCCATATTTTGAATTTTCTCATATCATACTAATCTAGCTTTAGAAGTGTTAATCTCATTCCCCAAATAAATTAAAAGTTTTCTTTCATATTTGTATTGAAAGATGTATTAGTATAGAAATAACCTGAGTGATATTGTATTTATGCTATTGTGATTAATTTAATTTTTTTGGCATGGAAGAAAACACTGTGAGATTTAAATTTTTTCAAACTTATTAAAACATTTCATGATTGAACATATTTTTATTTTAGGGAATATTTCATGTGTATTTGAAAGCATGCTTATTCTGCAAATTTAGGAGTACAGTGTTTTACAATATGTCAATTAGGTCAAGGGGGTTGACAGTATTGTTAAAAGTTTCTGTATATTTCTTCTCCCTTCCTCCCTCAGTTCTTTCCTTCTATTCTTCCTTCTTTCACTCTCTTTTTTCACTCATTTATTCATTTATTCTAGTTAGCAATCATTTACCAAGAAAGACATATTAAAATTTCTAACTACAGTTTTGTATCTGTATCCTTAGTTGTATCCAATTTTACTTTATCTTTGTATTATTGTGAAGTGACTCTATCTTGGTAATACTTCTCGTCTTACTAAGTTTTCCTGGCATTAATATAGCTACACCAGATATATCTAAAATTTGCATGGTACATCTTTTTGTATCATTTTCCATTCAGTCTCTCCAAGTCTTTATATTTAAAGTGTATCTCTTGTAAACAGAGTATACTTTTTTAAAAATCTGAGGTCTTACTTTTTCTTTTATTTATTTTTATTGTACTTTAGGTTCTGGGGTACATGTGCAGATCATGCAGGATTGTTGCATAGGTACATACATGGCAATGTGGTTTGCTGCCTCCATCCCCCCCGTTACCTATATCTGGCATTTCTCCCCATGTTATCCCTCGCTGACCTCCCCAGTCTAACCATCTCTGCCTATTCACTGAAATATTTAGTCCATTTTCATTTAGCATACTTCTTGATGATATTCAGTTTAGATCTACCCCATTTTACTATTTATTTTCTATTTGTCCCACTCATTATCTTAGGTTAATCACATTTTTTATTCCATTTTAATACTTCAATTTTTTAAATCTATAACTGTTTATATAACATTTTAAGTGGCTCCAGTAAAGAATATAATATATATACATTTTTTATCATAGTCTCCTTAGAGTTGCTACTATACGATATCACATGAACTGTAAGAAATTTGCAACAGTATTGGGCAGAGAGAGTTAACATAGCAGGCCTCACAACTGTCTTTTGAAAGGCTTCTTTACATGTTTGACCCTTGACTGGTATATGGAAATTTAACTCTTGGGAGGGTTCCCACCATTTACTGATTAAGAGTGGTTAACTGTGTGTAAATCATTTGTAAAAGCAACATGGCTTAGGATGAGCACCCACTTTTCTTTTAGGAATCTGGAATTTGGGTACATGCCATGCAGAGGTGCCTACATCATTAGCCTCCCATAAAAGCTCTGGGCACTGGGCTCTAATGAGCTTCCCTTGTTCGCAACATTTTACCCATGTTGTTACAACTCATTGATGGGGGAAATTAAACATATTCTGTATGATTTCATTAAGAGAGGACTCTTGGAAGCTTTTATCTGATTTCCTCCAGATTTTGTCCCACTGGATGTTTTCCTTTGCCGATTTTGCTTTGTATTCTTTCATTATAGCAAATCATAGCTATGAATATAACTATGCACTGAGTCCTGTGAGACCTCATAGCAGACTGTCAAACCTAAGAGTGATCAAGATCCCAACACAACTATAAATCTATTTACCCAACCCTCTCTTTTGTGTCTTCTGTATTATTGTTGACATATATTTTATATCTATATCTATTATAACCCCTAGTAAATAATGTTTTAAAATTTTTCATTATGCAGTTATTTATCTTTTAAAGAACTTAAAAATAGAAACGTTGTCTTTTATGTTTTATTTATCTACATAAATGCAGTTTCTATATTCTTTATTCACGCTTGTGGAAAGTTTCTATATATGTCATTTTTTTCAGATCAAAGAACTTATTTTAGCATGTCTTGCAGTGTAGTTCTACAGACAACAAATTCACTCAGTTTTTAAATCTCAAAATGTATTTTTTAAAAATTTAAGTCTTTATTTTTTTGGCTATGTGTGACCACTAAAGTCTCTGTTCTATGAGCTTCGTGGTCAGCTAGTGAATTGCAGATATTTCCTTAAATGCCTGGTATTAAAAACAACGGCCTCAACAACAACAACAAATAACTTTCCTTGCCTGTGCAGATTGGTTCTATGTTGGAACATTCCTTGGATGCATAGCTAGGCAGTTTACAACTCTACTTTAGTCTTCAATTCCTGCTTGTATAAGATGGAAGATCAATCAGAGATAAGAGCTTATGATCTTCTCAGGTCTTCTCTGAGTATGTTTCTAGGCTGGACATGCATGTGGCCTTCTAGATTCTCTGAAGTATGCAGAAGTTTCTCTAAGCCCTTATTTTCTCAAGTATTTTCTTTTCTGGCTCATTCTTCCCAGTTGTTTTGGTCTGTGTATTGCTTTCTCTCTTCTTTCTTCATTTATTCATTCATTTACTCTAGTTAGCAATCATTTACCAAGAAAGATATATTAAAATTTCTAACTACAATTTTGGATCTGTTGATTTATACCCTTAGTTGTATCCAATTTTATGTTATCTTTATAAAGAGTGTACTCTTCTGGCTTGGCACGGCCTTGCCCCAAATGGCAGTGGCTAATACATTTGCTTTAAATGCTTTCAAAAACTGTCACCTTGGAAGTAATATCTGCTATAAAGAATCCCCAGGGCAGGTGAAACAAGAGCAAACCCTTGAGCCAGTCCTTTCAGAAACCACTAGGCAGATCAAATCATACAGCTATAATTTGTAAAAAAAAGAAAAGAAACAAGATCTCTATTGCTTCTTCTCTTCTTCTGTTACCAGTAACCTGCACACGGAATGATAGAGCTGGAGAGTTGAGGATGGCAATAGGGTAAGATAAAATGCCACAGACTTCTCTTAACAAAATTAAGAAGCATTTTTTCCATTGAATGTTTCCTGGTTGTTGTACATTTTTTATTAGATTTTAGACCACAAAAGTTGACTCTTACAATTTTGTCTTTATTCAAAGGAACAGAGTTTTGTATATGCCTATATGGCCATATCCCCTGTAGTCATCCTTGCTTTCATATTTTTTTGTTTGCCTTCATTTTTGAAGGATGTTTTTACAAGGTATAGAGGTCAGAGTTGGTGCTTTTTTCCCTCAGTATTTCAATAGTGTGCTTTCAGCACACTATTGTTCACTTTCATTCTGTGAACTATTTCTAATGAGAAATTAACCCTTATTCTTATAATTATTCTCTTGTATATAATATGCCTTTCCGTATTTCTAGTTGTCCGCAAGATTTTCTTTGGCTTTCAGCAGTTTGATTATGACGACCCACACTTTCTTTTCTTTTTATGTATACATATGGAGTTTTGCTGAGCTTCTTGCATCTGTAAGTTAGTATTTTTCATCAACTTTGAAAAACTTTCAATCATTATTTTTTCAAATATTTTTATTTTCCAGTCTTTCTATTATCTCCTTTTTGGACTCCAAGCACATGTACTTCAGACAAATAAATAGTATCCCACAGATCAGAACAGAGGCCTCCGAGGCAACACAACACATCTACAACCATCCGATCTTTGACAAACCTGACAAAAACAAGCAATGGGGAAAGGATTCCCTGTTTAATAAATGGTGTTGGGAAAACTGGCTAGACATGTGCAGAAAGCAGAAACTGGACCCCTTCCTGACACCTTACACTAAAATTAACTCCAGATGGATTAAAGACTTAAACATAAGACCTAACACCATAAAAACCCTAGAAGAAAATCTAGGCAAAACCATTCAGGACATAGGCGTAGGCAAGGACTTCATGACCAAAACACCAAAAGCATTGGCAACAAAAGCCAAAATAGACAAATGGGACTTAATCAAACTCCACAGCTTCTGCACAGCAAAAGAAACAGTCATTAGAGTGAATCGGCAACCAACAGAATGGGAAAAAATTTTTGCAGTCTACCCATCTGACAAAGGGCTAATATCCAGAATCTACAAAGAACTAAAACAGATTTACAAGAAAAAAACAAACAGGCCCATTCAAAAGTGGGCAAATGATATAAACAGACACTTTACAAAAGAAGACATACATGAAGCCAACAAACAGATGAAAAAATGCTCATCATCACTGGTCATTAGAGAAATGCAAATCAAAACTACATTGAGATACCATCTCACGCCAGTTAGAATGGCGATCATTAAAAAATCGGGAGACAACAGATGCTGGAGAGGATGCGGAGAAATAGGAATGCTTTTACACTGTTGGTGGGAGTGTAAATTAGTTCAACCATTGTGGAAGACAGTGTGGCGATCCCTCAAGGACCTAGAAATAGAAATTCCATTTGACCCAGCAATCCCATTACTAGGTATATATCCAAAGGATTATAAATCGTTCTACTATAAGGACACATGCACACGAATGTTCATTGCAGCACAGTTTACAATACCAAAGACCTGGAACCAACCCAAATGCCCATCGATGATAGACTGGACAGGGAAAATGTGGCACATATACACCATGGAATATTATGCAGCCATCAAAAACGATGAGTTCGTGTCCTTTGTAGGAACATGGATGAACCTGGAAACCATCATTCTCAGCAAACTGACACAAGAACAGAAAATCAAACACCGCATGTTCTCACTCATAGGTGAGTGTTGACCAAATAAAATCTTATAAGTAACAATAATGAAGAATAAAATAAGACATTAAAAGAAAATCATCTCTTCTACGTAGGGAGGAAGATGGTGATATAGCCAGGTAGGAGGGGGGTTCCTGGAGAAACTCCAACCAGCCTGCCCTCTGGTGTGGAGACTTGGGAAGTTCACTAGGTTCTCAGCAGGGAGGAGCCTGGCCCCTCATCTTCCCATGTGAAACTGGGATTTAAGCTACCAGCAGGAAGCACTCTAGCAGAGGTACTGTGGCCTTGCAAGAGTCCCTGTTTCCCCCTTTCTTCCTTTTTACCTAATAAAACCCTATTTTACTCACCATTTAAATTGTTTGTGAGACTGAATTTTCATGACCGTGGGGACAAAGAGCCTCATTTTTAGCTGAACTAAGGAAAAGTCCTGCAACAATGAGACCCCACCAACCTAACTTCTCAACTTCTTTGGATCCTTTCTGGGGTCTACTAGGTCTCCAGGGAATCCAGTTCTAAACTTGTCAGTTTCAGTCATGTCACAGTGGCTTGTGTCAAATTAACCTCCTGCAAATAGCAATTAAGAAACATGGACAAAATGTGTTATAACGCAAAAATAGAAATTGAGCTATTGAAAACACTGGAGACTGACACAAATTAGACATTTGTGGGAAGTTGACCCTTGAAAAAGGATAATTCACTGGGCACAAGTTTGTCTTACTTTTTTTCTTTGAGATGGAGTCTTGCTCTGTCACCCAGGCTGGAGTACAATGGTGCCATCTTGGCTCACTGCAACCTCCACCTCCCAGATTCAAGTGATTCTCCTGCCTCAGCCTCCCGAGTAGCTGGGATTACAGTGTTGTAACTGAGTGAGTTAGAATGAAGGTGCCACGCTCTGAGTTCCAAATTAAGAGTCCTTTATTAATTAGCCAGTGACTGAGAGACAGCTAATGCTCAAAATTCTCTCGGCCCCGAGGAAGGGGCCTGATTATCTTTAATACCTTGATTTAGGTAGGGGAGGGGAGTACCTATCTGAAGTGGAACTTTACAGAAGCAGAAAGCAGGTTAGAGGAAGGGGCTGCAGGCACAGTTCGTCCAAGAAGGGGGGCGATCAGCCTCCTTCTACACAGTGATCAAAGGGAAACTTTTTTCTTACAATAGCAAGTGGGAGGTATGCCAAGCAGGATGCGGTACAAAGGTTACAAGTGTTAAGAACAGTACGCTTCAATGCTTCTAAGTGCAGCATGACCCAGTTATGCACCCAAAGGGACTGTGGTAAGGAGGGGGAAGCCAGGTTGGAGTTTACAGCTAAAGTGGAGTCAGTTATGCTAGCCCAGGGTAGGTTATTACAATAGGTGCCCGCCACTATGCTTGGCTAATTTTTTATTTTTTAGTAGAGACAGCATTTCACCATGTTGGTCAGGCTGGTCTTGAACTCCTGACCTCAAGTGATCCACATACCTTGGCCTCCCAAAGTTCTGGGATGACAGGCATGAGCCACCACACCTGGCCCTTGTCTTACCTTTCTTAGAATGTTAAGAAATATCTTTAACATTTGTTTCACTAGGTTGCTGCAAAAGTCTCCATTCATGGTTCAGTTTTTTTGGGTGAAGATTTTTGCTTGTTTTATATTGAAAACAGACTGGAAAGGGTACTATATGATTACTTATATTTTTATGAGGTCAGTTTAGCTTTTTATAAGCCAGTGTGAATAAAAGATTAGTTAGAAAAACAAGCCAAGAGGTAAGATCTCAGAAGGAAATCTTGTAAAGTTAAGGCTTTAGTTAGATAGAAAGTCACAAGAGATTATTTTATACCTGGACTGAGAAGAAAGTAAAGAATAAACACATAGAAGAGGGAGAAGGAAAGGGATGATGAAAAAATGGGGATGAGTTAGAAAAAAAGCAGAAGAGATCCTAATTCTGACCTTAAACATAATCCTTTTTCTTACTCAACTGTACAGAGAGTTCGTTTATTCTACATCTTTCCATTTATAGGTAAGTTAGACTAGACAGCTTATATGAATTTTCTTACATTGGAAGGCTAGATACAGTGAGAACAAGGACCAGATCATCAGACTCTACCTGCACTCATTTCAGTTCAATTCAATGTATTACATAGTAAGTCAGTCAACTTGATGCTCTTTAATAACACTATTTTATAAAAATTCCATTTACAATATTAACTGCAAATTTATTGTTATGGAGAATACATTGCAACTGTCCTAATGAAGCCCAACAAAAACCTCAACCTCATTGAATGTAATGAGGTGGTGAATATAATCAATAATATTAAATAGTTTGAAACATACTAAGAGGAGCTTGCCAAATAAAGAGTAAAAATGGGTGTGGCTCAGTGGCTTACACCTGTAATCTCAGCATGCTGGGAGGCGAGGTGGGTGGATCATGGGATCAAGAGACTGAGACCATCCTGGCCAACGTGGTGAAACCCTGTCTCTACTACAAATACAAAAATTAGCTGGGCGTGGTGGTGCACACCTGTAATCCCAGCTACTCAAGAGGCTGAGGCCAGAGTATCACTTGAACCCAGGTGGTGGAGGTTGCAGTGAGTGAGGATTATGCCACTGTACTCCAGCTAGAGTTACAGAGAAGACTCCATCTCAAAAATAAATAAATAATAACTAAATAGTAAAAATGTTGAATATTTCTATGAACATCTTCCAGTTTCCCTTGAATTATCTTGTCTTCAAAGAGATGGTCTTTCCTCCCTTCATTTTTTTCAATAATTACTTTATTCTGCACTTTTAAAATAAGAATTATGCTTGTATAGCAGTACGTTACCAAGACCAATGGCTATATAACCATTTATACTTATATAAATACATACCTACATATATGTTTCCATCTTTAATTATGTAACCATTTTCCTTAAGGGATTCATAATAGTGCAGAATTTCTCAGAGTATATACCTAGATTAAAAGACAAACCATACACTTCATAGACTCTAACTCTAACATAGTCTCATGATAGTAACAATCTTGAACGTTGCTTTAGAAACTTCTGCCAGATCTCAGGTCTGGAACTTGTTATACATATGCGCATGACAAATAGCAAAAAATAAACAAGCGAGCTGAATTTTTAACCAAGGCAAGGAACAAAAACTGCCAACACACTGTCAGACCAAATAGCCCTGAAAGCCTCTTCTACCACCACTTAAGGGAAAGAAGGCAGAAGGAGAAGACAGAATAAATGAATCTTTGGATTAGTTGCAAACATTAGCATTTTTGGATAGTTTGGTTTTGGTGGTAATGTGATCTGCAAAATAAGAGGATTAATTTTAAATTCTGAAAACAAATAGTCTTTTCTTTTAGAACATAGTGCTTATTTTACAGCAGCATTCTTGGTTCATCTTTCATTTGAACCAATTTTTATCTCATAAACATCAATAACAAAAGAGATGTTTATAAGTGTAGCAGTGAAAGATAGATTGTTAGTTTGAGAGTGGGTGACAGAATTCTTTAGGGAGGGAGCTATCTTTTCCCAAGCACAACTACTATCAGCCCTGTTTAGTTAGAAAAAGATAGATCTCAGGCATTTTATGGAGCTGTCTTAGGACGGTTACACAAAAACTAAATTTCTCTTCTCTAACTTTAATAGTAACATTAGAATACATTGGGGAGTTTCTTAAGGTTGCTCATAAAGAGAACGACATAGTTTGGGTACTTGAAAATGGCTGGAATCAACACGAAACATAGGTAAGGAAAAAGTATGTAAATAGTCCAAAGGTATTGAACACAGATGTCCAATATTTAATGTAGATGGTCATGATACTCTGTGCTTTGGGCAATATACCATAGGCTTCTGCATCTATCCCTGATTTTGTTTTTAGTAAAATTCTTGTGCAGGAGCATTTAGTTGTGTACTAAAGAGCTACAACATCATACCTATAGTCAACAATACTGTATTGCACACCTAAAATTTTGTTTAAAAGGTAGATTTTATGTTGTGTTCCTACCACAAAAGTATTCTTGTGTAAATGCGATTTGAGAAACATAAGAAAAAAAATATTATATGATTGGGTCCACACGGCACAGATAAAAGGAAAGGCCACTAAGCCTATTCCCCGGAAAGCAAGGAATGAGAGCCATAACTAGAAGAAATGCAGGAACCATCTGGTAAGACTGGCGATAGTATAGTTCTCCCTTTTGAAAATGAATAATGGAACACAATGACCTAAAAAGACTGGAGGACTTTAGGGATGCTGAACATGTTATATTTGGTCATGTTAATTTAAATATCAAAATTTTGGCCAGATGCAGAGACTTACACCTGTAATCCCAGCACTTTGGGAGACTGAGGTGGGTGGATCACCTGAGGTCAGGAATTTGAGATCAGCCTGGCCAACATGGTGAAATCCTGTTTCTAATGAAAATACAAAATTAGCCAGGTGCGGTGACACATGCCTGTAATCCCAGTTACTGGGGAGGCTGAGGCAGGATAATCACTTGAAACTGGGAAGTGGAGTTTGCAGTAAGCCAAGATCCCGCTACCACAGTTCACCTGGGTAACAAGAGTGAAACTCCATCTAAAAAAAAAAAAAAAATCAAAATTTCTGTCAGAATGCCATTGTTCTGAATTCAGATGTAATGTTAAAGTAAATACTGAATTCATAAAAAACCCATAGTTTTAAATGCTATATACCAATGAAGACGATACAGATTCTTAACATATGAAATATTATTTAGCTAACCTTAAATAGTGACCAGTGTGCTTCCTCTTGCTACTCTTATCTTCTGAATTATTTTATCTTACTAAGTTAAGTTTGGGGATGTTGTGTACACTCTTTCCACAAACCTAATAAAAATAAAATAAATTTTTATGTTTGTCAATGGGAGATTCTTGTAAAACTTTTCCCTTTGATAAGAGAAACAAGTATTTCAACTTTTAATAAAATATCAATTTTACCAAGTTATTTACTAGTTCAGATCACTTTCTGGGTAAGTGCTATAGTGTTTTTTAGTTTTTAAAAATTCCTTTATTGTGGACACATTTTCTTTTTAAAAATAATATTTAAAAAAACATACAGTTTGCAGGGTGCAGTGGTGAACGCCTATAATCCCAGCATTTTGGGAGGCCAAGGTGGGTGCATCACCTGAGGTCAAGAGTTTGCCACCAGCCTGAATAACATTGATGAAACCCCATCTCTACTAAATGCAAAGAAAAATTAGCCAGGCATGGTGGCATGTACCTGTAATCCGCTTGTACCTGGGAGGCAGAGACAGGAGAATCGCTTGTACCTGGGAGGTGGAGGTTTCAGTAAGCCAAGATCGTGCCAGGGCAACCAGAGCAAAACTGTCTCAAAAAAAAAAAAAAAAAAAAAAAAGAGGATAGAGTTGCTATTTTTAAAGAGTTACCAACGAGATAAAACAATTAAAATTATAGTTTTAGGTTTCTACTGTTACACTATGCCACACATTTTAGATGCTTAATTAAGTATACAGCTACACATTTACCAATGCAATGTTGCATGGGGAGGCATACCAACAATTTTATTTGTAAAGAACTAGATAAAGGTTTCAACCTTCCTTCCAAATCCTCTGGAGCACCACTTTGCTAACAGTACTTTTTATTCACTCCTACTGCCTCCAACCAATTTCAAACCCTCATTTAATAAATGTTCTATCTCATGTTTCAGAATATCCATAAACACTAGTCCATTCTCATGCTGCTGTAAAGAACTGCGCAGAGGAAGGAACAGGCAGCAATCTTTGATGTTCTGCAGTCTCCACTGGTGATTTCCAGGCAAGCAGAGTCTGGAGTGGACCTCCAGCAAACTCCAGCAGACCTGCAGCAGAGGGGCCTGACTGTTAGAAAGAAAACTAACAAACAGAAAAAAATAGTTTCAACCTCAACACAAAGGACATCCACTCAGAGACCCCCATTCAAAGGTCACCAACCTCAAAGACCAAAGGAAGATAAATCCATGAAGATGGGATAAAACCAGCATAAAAAGGCTGAAAACTCCAAAAACCAGAATGCCTCTTCTCCTTTAAGGGATCACAGATCCTCGCTACCAAGGGAACAAAACAGGATGGAGAATGAGTTTGACGAATTGACAGAAGCAGGCTTCAGAAGGTGGGTAATAACAAACTTCTCCGACCTAAAGGAGCATGTTCTAACCCAATGCAAGGAAGTTAAGAACCTTGAAAAAAGGTTAGGTGAAATGCTAACTAGAATAACCAGTTTAGAGAAGAACATAAAGGACCTGATGGAGCTGAGAAACACAGCATGAGAACTTGGTGACGTATACACAAGTATCAATAGCTGAATTGATCAAAGGGAAGAAAGAATATCAGAGATTGAAAATCAATGCAATTAAATAAAGCAAGAAGACAAGATTAGAGAAAAAAGGAGTGAAAAGAAATGAACGAAGCCTTCAAGAAATATGGCATTATGTGAAAAGACCAAATCTACATTTGATTGGTGTACCAGAAAGTGAAGGGGAGAATGAAATCAAGTTGGAAAACATTTTTCAGGCTATTATCCAGGAGAACTTCCACAACCTAGCAAGGCAGGCCAAAATTCAAATCCAGGAAATACAGAGAACACCAAAAAGATACTCCTCAAGAAGAACAACCTCAAGACACATAATTGTCAGATTCACCAAGGTTGAAATGAAGGAAAAAATGCTATGGGAAGCCAGAGAGAAAGGTCGGGTTACCTACAAAAAGAAGCCCATCAGAGTAACAGTGGATCTCTCAGCAGAAACCCTACAAGACAGAAGAGAGCTGGGGCCAATATTCAACATTCTTAAAGAAAATAATTTTCAACCCAGAATTTCATATCAAGCCAAACTAAGCTTCATAAGTGAAGGAGAAATAAAAACCTTTACAGACGAGAAAATGCTGAGAGATTTTGTCACCACCAGGCCTGCCCTACAAGAGCTCCTAAAGGAAGCACAAAACATGGAAAGGAGCAACTGGTACCAGCCACTGCAAAAACAGACCAAATTGTAAAGACCATCGACATTAGGAAGAAACTGGATCAACTAATGAGCAAAATAACCAGCTAGCATCATAATGGCAGTATCAACTTCACACATACCAATATTAACCTTAAATGTAAATGGGCTAAATGCCCCAACTAAAAGACACAGACTGGCAAATTGGATAACGAGTCAAGACCTATTGGTGTGCTGTATTTAGGAGACCCATCTCACCTGCAAAGACACACACAGGCTCAAAATAAAGGGAGGGAAGAAGATTTACCAAGCAATTGGAAAGCAGTAAAAAGCAAGTGTTGCAATCCTAGTCTCTGATAAAACAGACTTTAAACCATCAAAGATCAAAAGAGACAAAGAAGGGCATTACATAATGGTAAAGAAATCTATGCAACAAGAAGAGCTAACTATCTTAAATACATATGCACCCAATGCAGGAGCACCCAGATTCATAAAGCAAGTTCTTAGAGACCTACACAAAGACGTAGACTCTCACACAATAATAGTGGGAGACTTTAACATGCCACTGTCAATATTAGACAGATCAACAAGACAGAAAATTGACAAGGATATCCAGGACTTAAACTCAGCTCTGGACCAACTGGACCTAATAGACATCTACAGAACCCTCCACCCTACATCAACAGAATACACATTCTTCTCAGCACCACATCACACCTACTATAAAATTGACCACATAATTTGAAGTAAATCACTCCTTGACAAATGCAAAAGAATGGAAATCATAACAGTCTCTGAGACCACAGTGCAATCACATTAGAACTCAGAATTAAGAAACTCACTCAAAACCACACTACAATATGGAAACTAAACAACCTGCTCCTAAATGACTACTGGATAACTAACAAAATGAAGGCAGAAATGAAGATGTTCTTTGAAATCAATGAGAACAAAGATACAATGTACTAGAATCTCTAGGACACATTTAAAGCAATGTATAGAGGGAAATTTACAGCACTAAATGCCCAAAAATAGAAAGCAGGAAAGATCTAAAATCGACAACCAAGTACCACAATTAAAATAACTACAGAAGCAAGAACAAAAAAATTCAAAAGCCAGCAGAAGGCAATAAATAACTAAGATCAGAGCAGAACTGAAGGAGATAGAGACAAAAAACCCTTCAAAAAAAAAATCAGTGAATCCAGGAGCTGGTTTTTTGAAAAGATCAACAAAATAGATAGACCACTAGCCAGACTAATAAAGAAGAAAAGAGAGAAGACTCTAATAGACACAATAAAAAATGATAAAGGTGATATCACCACTGATTCCATGGAAATACATACTACCATCAGAGAATGCTATAAGCACCTCTACACAAATAAAACAAAATCTAGAAGAAATGGATAAATTCCTAGACACTTATACCCTCCAAATACTAAACCAGGAAGAAGTGGAATCCCTGAGTAGACCAATAACAAGCTCTGAAATTGACTGAAGCAGAAATTAATAGCCTACCAACCAAAAAGACTCCAGGGCCAGACAGTTTCACAACCCAATTCTACCAGAGGTACAAAGAGGAGCTGGTACCATTTGCTCTGAAACTATTTCAAGTAATATAAAGAGGGAATCCTCCCTAACTCATTTGATGAGGCCAACATCATCCTGATACCAAAACCTGGCAGAGACACAACTAAAAAAGAAAATTTCAGGCCAATATCCCTGATGAACATCGATGCAAAAATCCTCAATAAAATATTGGCAAACCAAATCCAACAGTACATCAAGAAGCTTATCCATCATGATCAAGTTGGCTTCATTCCTGGGATGCAAGGCTGGTTCAATATATGCAAATCAATAAATGTAATCCATCACAGAAACAGAACCAAAGACAAAAACCACATGATTATCCCAATAGATGCAGAGATCTATTGAGAGATCTATTATCTCAATAGATGCCTTTGACAAAATTCACAACCCTTCATGCTAAGAACTCTCAATAAACTAGGTGTTGATGGAACACATCTCAAAATAATAAGAGCTATTTGTGACAAAACCACAGCCAATATTATACTGAATGGGAAAAAAACTGGAAGCATTTCCTTTGAAAACAGGCACAAGACAAGGATGGCCTCTCTGACCACTCCTATTCAACATATTATTGGAAGTTCTGGCCAGGGCAATCAGGCAAGAAAAGGAAATAAAGGATACTCAAATAGGTAAAGAGGAAGTCAAATTGTCTCTATTTGCAGATGACATGATTGTGTATTTAGAAGACCCCATTGTCTCAGCCCCAAATCTCTTTAAGCTGATAAGCAACTTCAGCAAAGTCTCAGGATACAAAAATCAATGTGCAAAAATCACAAGCATTCCTATACACCAATAACAGACAGAGAGCCAATCATCAGTGAACTCCCATTCACAATTGCTACAAAGAGAATTAGATACCTAGGAATGCAACTTAAAAGGGATGTTAAGGACCTCTTCAAGGAGAACTACAAACCACAGCTCAAGGAAATAAGAGAGGACACAAATAAATGGAAAAACATTCCATGCTCATGGTTAAGAAAGAATCAATATCGTGAAAATAGCCACACTGCCCATAGTAATCTATAGATTCAGTGCTGTCCCCATCAAGCTACCATTGACTTTCTTCACAGAACTGGAAAAAAAAAAAACCTTAAATTTCATATGGAACCAAAAAAAAAAAGCCTGCATAGCCAAGACAATTCTAAGCAAAAAAAAAAAAAAAAAAAAGCTGGAGACATCATGCTACCTGACTTCAAATGACTTCAAAGTATACTGCAAGGCTACAGTAACCAAAATAGCATGGTAGTAGTACCAAAACAGATATGTATAGACCAATGGAGCAGAACAGAGGCCTCAGAAATAATGCTACACACCTACAACCATCTGATCTTTGACAATCCTGACAAAAGCAAGCAATGGGGAAAGGATTCCCTATTTAATAGTGTAGGGAAAACTGGCTAGCCATATGCAGAAAGCTGAAACTGGATCCCTTCCTTTCACCTTACACAAAAATTAACTCAAGATAGATAAAAGATTTAAATGTAAGACCTAAAACCATAGAAACCCTAGAAGAAAACCTAGACAGTACCATTCAGGACATGGGCATGTGCAAAGACTTCATGACTGAAACACAAAAAGCAATGGCAACAAAAGCCAAAATAGACAAATGGGATCTAATTAAACTAAAGCGCTTTTGCACAGCAAATGAAAACTATCAGCAGAGTGAACAGACAACCTGCAGAATGGAAGAAAATTTTTGTAGTCTACTCATCCTACAAAGGGTTAATATCCAGAATCTAAAAGAACTGAAACAAAATTACAGGAAAAAAACAACGCCATCAAAGAGTGAGCGAAGGATATGAACAGACAGTTCTCAAAAGTAGACATTTATGCAGCCAACAAACATATGAAAAAAACGTTCATCATCAATGGTCATTAGAGAAATGCAAGTTAAAACCACATTGAGATACCAACTCATGCCAGTTAGAGTGGCGATCATTTAAAAGTCAGGAGACAACAAATGCTGGAGAGGATGTGGAGAAATAGGAACGCTTTTACACTGTTTGTGGGAGTGTAAATTAGTTCAACTATTGTGGAAGACAGTGTGGTGATTCCTCAAGGATCTAGAACAAGAACTATCATTCGACCCAGCAATTCCATTACTGGGTATATACCCAAAGAATTATAAATTTTTCTATTATAAAGACACATGCACACATATGCTTACTGCAGCACTATTCAAAATAGCAAAGATTTGGAACCAAACTAAATGCTCATCAGTGATACACTAAAGAAACTGTGGCACATATACACCATAGAATACCATGCAGCCATTAAAGAGGATGAGTTCATCCATGTTTGCAGAAACATGGATGAAGCTGGAAACCATCATTCTCAGTAAACTAACACAAGAACAGAAAACCAAACACCATATGTTCTCACTCATAAGCAGGAATTGAACAATGAGAACACGTGGACACAGGGAGGGGAACATCACATACCAGGTCCCGTTGGAGGGTGGAGGGCTAGAGGAAGGATAGCATTAGAAGAGATACCTAATGTAGATGAGGGGGTGATGGATGCAGCCAACCACCACGGCATGTGTATATCTATGCAGCAAATCTGCACGTTCTGCATATGTACCCCAAAACTTAAAGTACAATAAAAAAAGTAATACTACTACTTGTGCATTTGATTTGTCCATTTATTAATTCCAATTTAAGGCAGAAAGCAGGGGTTTCTTTTCTACTCCGTACTGAAGATTTCTTTGTTTACGAGTAGGGCTTATTTGCTATCTAGTCATGTAGCAACAGATCTCATATTCTTGCCATGCTGAAGTCCCTAACTGTGGGATTAAATAACTTTTCGTGGATTCATGTTGACTATTTGTTTTTAAATCTGGAATTTCTCTTCCAAATGATGGTTTTAGATTCCACCGTTAGGCTCTATAAAGGCAGTGAGAATGCAGTTTCTCAGAAATCGAGTACTCATTTGCCATAAGCTCCCCTCTCCCTTTTTTTATTTTTTTTCCTTGAGACTGAGTTTCGCTCTTGTTGCCCCAGGCTGGAGTGCAGTAGCATGGTCTTGGCTCAGTGCAACCTCTGCCTCCTGGGTTCAAGTGATTCTCCTGCCTCAGCCTCCTGAGTAGCTGGGACTACAGGTGCACATTGCCATGCCTGGCTAATTTTTGTGTTTTTAGTAGAGACTGCATTTCACTATGTTGTCCAGGCTTGTCTGGAACTCCTTACCTTGTGATCCACCCACCCCTGCCTTCCAAAGTGCTGATATTACAGGCATGAGCCATGGTGCCCCACCCCTTTTCCTCTTTTAAAGGGTTAATTTTAAGGGTCTTTTAAAGTATCATTAACTTTGGACTTTAAGCAACCAGGCTAGCTAGAGGAGGAAAAAAAAAAGCCAAACTAAAACAAATAAACAATAACAAAAAAATTCATGATTCCCTTTTCACCAGTTAACTTTGCAAGTAGCTATTACCTATTACAGATTTTACTCTTATCCCAAGCAAGTAATAGAGAACAATGAATCTATTTGTTTGATAAGTGACATAATTTAGATATGGAACCTTTGCAATATTTCCTGAGGTATCCTTCTTCTCTTGCCCCATTAAGGGTCAAATTTTTCTTTTTTTCTTTTTTTTTTTTTTTTTTTTTTTGAGACAAAGTCTTGCTCTGTTGCCTGGGCTGGAGTGCAGTGGCATGATCTCGGCTCACCTCCACCTCCCAAGTTCAAGTGATTCTCCTGCCTCAGGCTTCTGAGTAGCTTGGATTACAGATATGTGCCACCATGCTCAGCTAATTTTTGTATTTTTAGTAGAGACAGGGTTTCATCGTGTTGGCCAGGCTGGTCTCAAACTCCTGACCTCAAGTGATCCACCTGCCTCGGCCTCCCAAAGTGCTGGGATTAGAGGCATGAGCCACCGCACCCAGCAAAGGGTCCAATTTTTCTAATTGCCAATTACTAAGGAGATCAAAGCAATTGGGGGGATTTATTGCATACATATAGTTATTTAAGTACTATTTGCTTTCCACTATATTTTAATTACCACCATTGCTACCTCATTGTATACTGGATGCCACAAGAATTGCTAACACACTTGCCCTAGTGTGCTTTGAGTACCAGGGAAAAAATGTAATTGAGACAATAGTCACATTTTCTAGAAGATGCTGGGATATTGATGCTTATTTATTAGTCTGGATAGGTTCTTATATCTCTTCAAAAGAATAACATCAAATATTATATTTCAGTGATATGAAGTGATGACAAAGTGAAGCATTAAGCACTCTAAACCCATGTTAAAAATTCCTTCATGGGAGGTCGAGGCAGGTAGATCACGAGGTCAAGAGATTGAGACCATCCTGGCCAACATGGTGAAACCCCGTCTCTACTTAAATACAAAAATTAGCTGGGCATGGTGGTGCGTGCTTGTAGTCCCAGCTACTCAGGAGGCTGAGGCAGGAGAATTGCTTGAACCCAGGAGGCGGAGGTTGCAGTGAGCGGAGGTTGCACCACTGCACTCCAGCCTGGCACCTGGTGACGAAGCGAGACTCTGTCTCAAAAAAAAAAAAAAAAAAAAAAAAATTCCTTCACTGGGTGGGGTGTAGGTTGTGGCTCTGCTTTGCTTTGTAGATGGATTCTTCAGGAGTTTAGGAGCCAATACAAATTTAAAACTCATGAAGTACAATTACGCAGTGAAAGGAAAAGTTTAAAATTGTCAAATAACAAAAAAATGTGGGGGAAACATCTGTTTTGAACTACTTAATAATGGTTATATTAATACTAGCAAATAAACATAGGATACTCTTTTCACAGTTTATTTTTTGCCTCAAAAACTTAATTTCTTAGGTTCTTAATTAGCTTAGGAAATGAGTGAAAAATACTTGCTTGAATAAATATACTTGAATATTCTCTACCAATATATACTGTTATGCTGATGATCCCTTCAGAAAATAATTTTGAATTGTATAAGATTTCAAAGTTTATGAATTATGAGAATATATTGCCTCCACAGAGATGTTAACTGCTAAAAAGTATACTGGTCTCATCAATGACTATCTGATCTTATCACTTATTATCTGGCCTTGTGATTAAATATCACCTAAAAAAAAACCCTTAGAACTCTACATTCTGATTATATTTGTACATGCAAATACATTGCATTCAGAATAAGATTTATAAAGTTAAACATTATATAATTAACTGTTGCATCTTTGTTACATTTCAATAATTCATGTCATAATTTTTATAATTGTAAGTAGATGAGAATTCTTAATGCAAAGGTAGAGATCATTCTAAGTCTCATATATCTAAGATAACTAGATATTTTTGTTTAACTTGTATTTTAGCATATTTAAGGCAACTTAAATGTGTTTGCACTTTCAGATTTGGAGCCTGGCCTCTTCTTTAAGTAGCTCTATTGAGCAGCTCATAAAGAAAAGGTCCATCAATGGGAATTTAAGGGCAACCAAGAGTCTGGGACAAAGACATTTGAGATCCTTCCTGAGAGTAGTAAATATACATATATATTAGACTTATGGGTTTAACTCAGTGCAGAACTAAAAAGTGGAAGAACATTGAACAATCTCTATTTCTTGCTCCCATATACTTTGGTACACCTTATTTCTGTTGTATAAATTTTTATTTCTTTGTTTTTGTTTAGCCATTTAGGTTTTTAAAAATCATAATTACATTTGCACTAAGCAAACCAAACAATTGTTAATAAATATATTTAATTTTACACTTTAACCTTTGAAGTCTATAATACATTCAGTTCTACTAAAGAAGGAGGAGCAATTCAGAAAAACAAATGTGTGTTGGACAAATATTCCTCTGGTGTCTGGTGTGTATGTGTGTGTGTGTGTGTGTGTGTGTGTGTGTGTGTGAATATATATCTTTTAAATTTCATGGAAATGTTAGATTAATTTGTAATATTTTTCCTTTTTAGGTGGGATATTGTTATTGCGTCCCTCTGGACCAATTTTTTTCAAACTCTTTTAGTCTTATTTTTTACACCTTTAAGAAAGAAATGAAGTGGTTCAAAAATAAATTATGAAAAAA
Organism: Ateles fusciceps; assembly: GCA_036589455.1. Classification (NCBI taxonomy): domain Eukaryota; kingdom Metazoa; phylum Chordata; class Mammalia; order Primates; family Atelidae; genus Ateles; species Ateles fusciceps. Next base: position 5,428,586 of record JAZHEH010003404.1, on the reverse strand, counting down.
CAATATGACTAGATAATATGTGGGGGGTTTTTGGAATGAAGAGAAAACTCTGTTAACTCATAATCTTAGCACCATTTTCAAGATAACACTAATGTTACGTTTTTGAAAGTTTTAAAGTATCAGTGAAAAATTCCTTTTAAAATGTGTGTCATCCACTTCATTCAAGATAAGAACAGTCTTCTCTCTTTCAAAAACGTTATTTGGTTTAAGTACCCTTATAAAATAAATTTATTTACAAATAGTATGTTCTAGATGTGTTTTTCCTCTGAGATCAAACATCCCAAATTCATTTATTTCTTCTTTTCTCTTTAGTCTATGTTTCTTTCATTCATTGGTCTTGTGAGTCTTCCTTACCATTTACTCAATACAATTCAGAAGTTTGTTAGAAGGATATCTATTCAAGAAAGATAGTTGCTAAATTTTTTTAATGTTTTCATTTTGTGAAAAAAATACTCAGTCCTGTATAAAATGTTGTATTTGTAAAGGGACAAAACCAGAGTTATCAAGTTTACTGGAAGTTCACAATTTTTTTCTCCTTGAGTATAGAATAAAAACCTTGTTCAAAGTCTAAATAACTCTACTTATTGGCACAATAACAAATTGAAACTCATTTTTAAAACCACTTGACATCTGAACTTGAAATAACCTTCTATATCATCATATATAATTGCTTTTTTCATTTAAAGCATGATGTTGAAAAATGCATCTGAATAAAATACCAATTTTGGTTAAGAAATGCAATTATTATTGAGATATTGTTATCAATGACATTTAAATAGTCACCTTCCTGATATGTCCTTCACTTTGTGCATGTCACTACTACTTTAGATAACATACATATTTATGAATATTTAATTTAATTCATGAATTTTCCAATCAATTCCAATGAACTTGTACAACACAGATAATGCTTATTTAGTACTTGCTTAAGTTGAAATATTTTATGAGATGCCTTGAGTGTTTCTTTATTGTAAATATTTGTTTATATCACAGTTTTAGACACGATCTTAAAGTTTATCTATTCCATGGGTTTACAGCTTTGGTTCTATGCATTGGAGTATGTTTAGCAGTATTCCTGACCACTAGTCGCTAAAGCCAAAAGCAGCTCTCTAGTGTGACAGCCAAAAATGTCTCCAGAAGTTCCCAAATGGTCACTTATAGACAAAACAGCCCTTGTTGAGAAATACTGATATATTCCAGTTAGACGAAAGATGATTAAAACTCTATTTATTCCTATTGATTATGCAGAATCATTATGCAGAATCACTTATTCTTCTGTGTGTAAAAATATTTCATGAAACAGTCAGATTAGAAAAACTGATAAGTAAAGTTTTATTTAATTTATCATTTTTATATCTCTTAATAGTACATCTGGTATTTATCACTTTTATATCTCTTAACAGTATGTCTGTAGCTCTACAAATTTTCTCCAAACAAATGCAAATATTCTCAAAATGATTTTTTGCATTCATTTTGAGAAAATTTGTAGAGCTACAGATATTTTAATTTCAAAATGTATTAGTTGATGTTTGAATATTGGGATTGAAAATATCTATATTAGCATCCTCTAATGATTTACACATTAAATTAGTCATCAAAATGATTATATGACTATTCCCAAAATAATTCTCTTAAATAGTTGTTTTTCTCAAAATATTTATAAATGTTTGATTAAAATCCTTAGATTTTAAATATTTTTGCTGCTTTAAGTGTCTATGAATAAGCAATTAACCTCCCTGCCTCTTTCCACATTAACACATTACAAGGAATTATTCACAGGAATTAACATTGCATTGGCCACAGTAGTAAAATAAATATGACCATTCAACCAGTAAATGAAAATACAAACATGGAGTTTTAGTGAAAACTTCCTTTTCTCATTCCTAGAAAGTCTGATTCCTGAGAAAAAGGCTATGGAAGGAAAAGTATTATATCAAAAGCATTTACATGGATTCTTAGAAACCTGGGCAAGACTGATTTTGGTTAAGAAAACATTCTTTCTACAGAATATTGGGTGATTCAAAGGGTAGGGCAAGTGAAAATATGATCTGCCAGTAGTAATAAGAAAAAACCTGGATAGAATTGCTGTTTCTCTTTCTCATGAAAAAAAGTCCAATTATTGTTCCTCTCCTCATAGGTGCCATGATTAAATTAATTGCATTCCTGAGAGAGGTTGAGGGTGAAATGCTGAGAGTGGGAAATGGAAACTGTTACCTTCAATCTTTCACTCACCTAACGTTAAAACCCCTCCCTCTATGGAGCAAAGAATGTCAGATACATAGCGTGGGATAGCTTTAATGAGTAGCCAGTTCATTTGGATCCTCTTCTGTGAGAAGAATGGGAAAGAAACACTAAACCCTGCAAGAAGATTTCCCATCAAGCATGATTCATCAGAAAAGAGGAACAAACCTTGGAAGGTAACGGCAACAAGAAGGAGCATGGCCCAGGTCGGGGCAGTGTTGAAGATCAGGAAGCAATGGAGCAAAGGGTGCCGGCCATGGGAAGCGGGGTAACTCTGGCAGAGGCAGAACCAGGGTTCCCCAGTAGGAGGCAGAACCAGGTTTCCCCAGTAGGAGGCAGTCCCAGGACTGAGTCAGAATTGTGGAAAAACAACATCAACAGGTCTGATGCAGAAAGGCTATCGCTGGAGCGGAGACAGCAGAGGATAGTGCTAACTCAGGATTCCAGAGTTGAAACATACTAGGTTAAAAGCACCATTTATTCAACAGTTAGAGTACAAAAAGTGAGAAATAATTCAAGGAGTTAGAGGGCCACTGTTTGGCCCTTAAATTATTTGTTTTGGTGACGATACGCAACACTATAATGCTCGTTTGAGGAGATTGGCCTTTCACCTGTAGACTGCATGGATCCTGTTACTGTATCAGGGGAACCTACAGAGTAGCAAGTGAAAGATGGGAGGAAGACCAGGCCTTAGGGTTGCTTTAGAACAGAACTTTGTAACTATTCATACAACTTGAAAAGACATAAAGGTTTGGATTTTGATGTCTCAGTGAGATTCCTGGTTAAGAATGATGCTCTTATACTCAATACATACATTTTGTATAATAAATTTCCTGATTACCATGATTCTGTGGAAAAACCATTTCATAGTTGTTTTCATAAATCACTGGGATCAGGCAAACCCTTTTATATTAAATCTAGGATTCACCAGACTGCAAAAGGAGGAAAAAAATTAAAGCCTTAACATTCAACTATCCTGTAGACAAGGCGTATTTTAGAACTTTGAGTCCTATACCTTGGAGAACAGTTTATATACAAGCTCAAGCCATGTGAGGAAACAGATACAGAGAGGGAGCTGGAAGCAGCAGAAAGGTGACCTGGGAACGCATTTTCTCATCCTGAGGTGGCGGGTTCCTGCCATTCACATGTGCAGCAGATGGCATAAAGGCAGTGAGGGTGGGAGTGGCTGGCACCTCGCAGACTGCCAGGCTCCGTCTGGGCTCTTGATAAATATTAATTAAATGAATTGAATTCATTGAAGAACACTGTCCATGCTGCCAATTTATGACAACCGGTCTTTGTCCTCATGTCAGCATGACAGGGTGACTCTGATCTGTCTTTATAAAGGGTGAGATACACAGATAACCTAACAGAGTTGAAACTCAAAGGCATAGCTGTTGTATAGATCCTTCTTTATAAACATATTGTTAAAATCATATCCTAGCGATATTTTGATCACAATTCATCTGGAAATAAAGCTGTAATTCTTTTGCAGAATCAATCTGTGTGTTACGGAGACTTGCTTAGTGTGGGGATATGGCAGACAAGGAGGAAAAGCAGCATCCCAGATGCTTCTTTTGTTCACGAGCGGCTCTTACATTTCTGAGGTTCACAATCCATGAAATCTAGAAGTTGTGAAAGTGTTACCTGAGCCCCTAAAGTGAAAGCCATTCAGAGGGACCTGTGTGCCTCTCTTCAGGAAAGAGAAGGTTATAGTGCAACCTGTATTAAATGAGGGTAATATGGAGGTTAGCCATCCCCTGGAGGTATGAGGGTTGAGGAGCCATAAAGTAATCTCCATGTTCAAAAACCTCCCTAAATTAAGGTATGTTAATTTCATTTTGTATCAAGGGGGACCTAAGTTAAAAAGTCATAGGAATACATCCTCTCAGTTATATCAAGGTACCCACAATGTCTGCCAGTCTAACCAGCTTGCGGGTTCAGATGAGGATTCATGAATATTAATGCCCAAATTCCACAGGCTCACTCATAATGGCAAAACATCACTCTCCCTCCTCATGAGCAATGTCTGAAAATGTTGGCCAGTTATTTCTGGAAGTCCTCATAAGCTATCTTGTAAGTTCTCAGTTTCTTTTACACTATTCTTCTTGTTAGTGGGTACTGCCAGGCAATGTCCTAAGGGGGAGGCACCTGGTCACTGGCAATTTCTCAGGATTTTTTTTACAAGGACATTGCGAGGCAACAGAGTTACCATATATGAGTGATGTCTCTCTCCTTCTATATATGTAGTCAATGTGTTCCAAAACTACACAATTAGTGCCTGAGCCCCTCAGGAATACCACTGCCATTAGTATTGGTGTGTCAGGCCCAGCCCTGGGCACGGATGAGGAATATTCTGGCTTCTCCTCCTTATCCCTCAGGAATGAGGATAAACAGTGCTCCCCTAGAATAGCATTGTCTTATTTCTGGAGTGTCTTAATATTGCCATCTTTATATTTTCATAATTCTCTATACTTCTAACATGGCATTTTGGGATTTTACTTATATTACAGGTCTGTCTTCCTTCTCTCCTCTAAATTCTTTATTTCTAATGGCAGAACATTGTATGTCTCGTATATCACAGTATTCCCTGGAAGGGCTACCATATTACACACATTTAGTGGGCACTATTGGCATGCAATTCTCTGCCATTGAGCAGAAAAAGTCCCATTCTCCAACATTAATGAAAGTTGGTAGGTGCTTAAGTAATTTTGAATAAGTAAATCATGTTGTGCATTTCTCTGTCTTTCCTACAATTTTACTTAAAATCCATGAATAGAACCTCTGTGTTCTATTCAATTCCAAGACCATAATATAATACAATGTAACATAATCGCTTTTGTATTGGGGGAAATTGATGATGAAGTAAGGGCTATTCAGAAGAGGATAAAATTTCCAGCAGCCCAGTTCAAATGTCCATACAGGATAGAGATATGATAAAGATGTGAATAGTAGAAAAGATATAAAAGTTTGGGCTGAGGAAGCAATGAGGGGGATGTGGACATGTATTCATTCAGTTATTCCACAAACACTTATTGAGCACCAGCTCCATAGGTGCTGTTTTAGATGCATGTAACACAGCGTTGTATGAAACAAAGAAAACAGTGAGTTAGTAAATAAATGACAAATAAGGTCAATATTTAAATAATAAGTATTATAAAAAATGCAGGATAACCACAGGATACAACAGGATAGAGGTATGTGCTTATCTAATACAATTTGATCAGGGATTGACCTCTCTGAATAATGAAGCGTAAGTATATAAAGATATTGAAAAAAGACTTACAGGAAAGGAAGCACCATCCCAAGACAAATTAGGTAATTCTAGTTATTCTTGAGTTTACTGGATGAAACAAAACAAATGGGTGAGGAAGGTATAATATAAAAGTAAGACTTAGGGCTGTGCTGAATTCATTAATACACATTCATTCTGTGAATATTGGCACTTTACAGACAGTAGAAAACTGAAGCTCTATGCACTTTGCTAAGTACTTTACATTTAACCATCTCAACAATCATATGAAATAAGGAATATTATTACCCTCCTGTTACATATGAGGATATTTAGGACAAAAAAGAATAAGAGACTTTCTAAAGGTCATGTAACTGACAGATGTCAGTGCTTGGATTTGAATCCAGGAAGACTAGCAATAGAACCTACGATTTAATCAGGTATGTATATATATATATATGGATTCTAATGATTCCAATTTTAATGTCCAGCTTTAATGTCACATGAAGATATTTAGATATATGGAGAACTATGTGTTTTAAAATTAAAATTATTTAAATAATTACTTATTGTCAATTATTTGGTTTTCTTCATTGAAAACCATTAATAATATAATTACTTGTATTCTCTTCCTTATTGTGTGCTGTGTAATTGAAATGTTTGTGTAAGAAATACACATAAAAGAGTGTAATAAATGCAATTTCTACTGTTGTCAACAGTTGTTGACATCATTTGGTATCACAAAATAATAAAGTTAGCTATGGTAGTTGATGTCAACTATAACACCTAAATAATTGGGTCTTTACTTTTATTTTTTTATACAGAATTCCCTCTGTCACCCAGCTGGAATGCAGTGGCATGATCCTGGCTCACTCTAACCTCTGACTCCCTAGTTCAAACGATTCTCCTGCCTCAGCCTCCCGAGTAGCTGGGATTACAAGCATGTGCCACCACACCCGGCTAATTTTTGTATTTTTAGTAGAGACGGGGTTTCACCATATTGGCCAGGATGGTCTCGATCTCCTGACCTTGTGATCCATCCGCCTCAGCCTCCCAAAGTGCTAGGATTACAGGGGTGAGCAACCACGACAGGCCGGGTCAACTTTACTTTGAGTAAATAATAATTCATGAATTTTTAGCAGCTATAACTTTGGTGTTAGTTAAATATGCTTGTAATGCTCTCTGAGAAAAGAAACAATAGGAAATATCACTTTAAGGTTTTATGCACCTATTTATATTATGTTGGGCTTAAACATGATTTATGTAAATATTTTAAAAGTATTAATGAACATAGTATTAGATAAAACCCTAAAAGAGAATATTTAAAAATAGAATCAGGATACTGTACAACACTCCCCCACCCCCTGAGATAATACTGTATTCCAAAGAGTAATTTCTGCTAGTTTTTCTAGCATAATTTGCTACTTCTTGAAATTCTTCCCTTGGGCAATTTAACATTGAAACAACAACATTGTTATTAATGAAAGTATTCAAGGCAGTTAACAAATAGAGTAAACTTAATTCATGGAACCGTTACATTGATTTCATTTATTAAAAGTTTGGCTATTATTTGCACACACTCATACTTCACAGCTCAGTGAATAAAAAGCTGGTTCCCAAACTGCTGCTTGTCCTCAAACTGCTGTTTTTCCTTAAACATTTTTAAAAAGTTTCCTACCACTTTTGTTTACTTAAATCTACTGGTAACAACGGCCCCACCTATCCATCTGCTCCTGGCATGTTTTCTGCTATGTATAAATAATTGTGTCCAAGTGCTTTACCCCAACCAAAGCCATGTTAGTAGAAATGATAAATTTAACAGGTATGAGTGGTGATAGCTGGAAAAACACTGACTTGGGAAGATCACAACTAGAAAATAATTTTAATCCTAAAACCACTCTGAATGTTCCAGTGGGCAGTGCCAGGCAGAAACACAGAAGATGACAGATGGTAAATATATTCTCACCAACTGACAATTGCAATTTCCTTGGCCAATGAGTCCCTAAGTCATGCAGTTTCCAGTTCAAATAGACTTCATTCTACTTCTATGCTTAACAAATATATAATTATATTTAACAAAGAAATATTTTGAGCTACTAGAGGGTATCCTGATAGGCATAATGAAAATATAAACAATTATTAAAAATTTTAAGACACTGAAAAATCTATTTGATCATACATATTGTGTCATACTATTCTTGAATGTTTTCAGTATTACAGAAACCTCAGCTAATGCCCTTAGTCTTCTGAAAAAATATTTTTCCACATGGAAACTAAAACAGAAAATCATTTGACACTGTCTTGCAAAGTAACATGCCTTTATGGGAATTAGAATTAGGTTAATGATTAAAATGTCTAAGAGGCAATTATTATATCTAGCTTTTGCTGTATGCATTTTATATATTACAAAAAAAACTGAGTTTCTCTAGACTGGTGTGAATTAGATTATTTAAAATAGGTATCACTCTGCTTTGTTTTACTATTGCTATATTACAGACATAGAATTCCTTATTCTAACAGTAAAATGCATCACCTGCTCACCTAGAAAAATATGATCATTGGCCGATATTCAAATATGTAACACATTGAAATGCTGACAGTGCTGGCTAGTTCAGTACAACAATCTTTCTCCATTTCAATTATACTATTACACGGTAGTCAACATTTTAGAGTCTGTAACAATCCCTCTAAAAATAGGATATATCCAAAGGAAATTGACCCACCCTGTACAGAGGGTTGAGACTGTCATATTGAAAGGCATCTACTCGCCCAAGACTGGCAGGATTTCCTATGCCATTTTTTTTTTTCATTCACTCCAAGAAGTTTTGCCAGATAAAAATCTTGCTGAGGCTTGCAAGTTAATAGTTTTCAGTTGCTAATTTACATTAAACTGTAGCTCTGCCAGCTTCAAAAATAAGACTGACTACAAAGCCAGACGACCTTATATAACTCCAAGAATGAGCAGTCACCTGTGCATTGATAGTTTGCATATTCAACTCCATAGCCCTTAAAAATTTTAGCAAGAAAACAGTAATAATTTGCCTATGACATGATCCCATGTAGTACCAAAGCTGATAATATAGACCAGAATATAGATATGACTGCCTCAATATGTATGTCCATGCTATCTTATTAATCCAATAATGCCAAATTTCCACATAATTTCTCTTTCACTTCAGTCAAACTATAGTATCAATAAAGGTTAATTGGGATTCCCTTTTCTTATTCTATCTGTTAGTTTGAGGGGGTAATATGTCACCCTGAATGCTAGTGGCTTAAAACAACAACTATTTATTTAGCTCACAATTCATCAGGCTGCAATATGGGCTGGATTTCATGAGTGGCTCTTCCAAAGAGCTGAGCTAGTCTCATGTATTCATCAGTTATTACCTAGAAACTGATTGGGGCTGTCTGATCTAGAATGATCTCATCCGTAGTCCCAGTGGATACCTAGAAGCTGGCTGGTACAACAGTGGTGACTGGGTCATGGGTCTCTCTTTATCCAGCAGTTTGGTCTGGGCTTACTCAACCTGAGTAGTGGTTGCAGAGTTCCATGGGCAACAAGAAAAGACAATCCCCAACGCATAATCATTTCCAAGTCTCTGTTCATTTGCTATTGTGCCATTCACTAAAACAAGTCACATGGTCAAGCCCAGCATTAGAGTGGGTGAGTACTCAGGATTATAGGGCAAAGACAGTGTGGATACCAGGGAGAGGAATTATATGCAGCTACATTTGCAATCTATCATACTTATTAACTGTGGTGAGTTTAACATATAGAAGTGAGCTGAGCTCTGAGTTTACTGCTTTAGCAATGTTTACTAGAAAACAAGGCCAAAGCTGCCATAATATTCAGCTTTCAGTAGATCAAAAATTCAGATGAATCACTTAATCTACCAATTTAAAATTGACTAACATTGATTGAGCATTTACTGTGTACAATATATCAACATTTTAGCCACATTTTTTTCATTTGACTTAGGAAAGGGAGTGTATTTATGAGTGTTTACTTGAAGTCTGACTGCCTGTGTTTAGTCCTAAGGGTTTCAAATACTCTGAAGACATATTTTCTTCCTTTTCAATGGTCTATAGAAGGACCTTAACTTCTTGCTCTGAGCTGAACTTGTTTACTTCCTGGAAGCTCTTATTTCTATCAAATAACAGATTGACCTTTTGCTGAAAAGAAGATAAATGTAAATATAATCAAAAAATATCTAAATAGGCACATTCTGAAAATTAATATCTATTAAATCATGGGTCAAAGAAGCCATAACTTTCTATTAAATGAGACATCTTGGTAAGGTACATCAAAATAGTTCTTATATTTACAAATTCTATAATAGCATTTCACATTATGAAATTCTGCACCTGACATTCTGCACCTGACACATGACATTTTCTTATGTTGTTTCCATGTGTTTCCTTACCTTTTTCTTAGCTGCCACACATCTTAATGTGTCACATTCTTTATTGTTCAGCTTCTGTGATTTTCATTATCCCTGGCACTGTGGCAACACCTCTTCAATCCTGACTACCACACTGACACCAATATCCTAAAGTGAATGGAACAAGGTGATACATCATTTCTGCTTTTCACTACTTATATCTTCTCATGAGACATCCAAGTGTAGAGGGGTCCCAGGAGAAACTCTGATCAGCCTGCACACTGGGAAAACAGGGTGGAGCCTCAGAAAGTTCATGCAGTTTGCAGGAGGGAGGAGCCCGGCCTCTCCTATTCTTGGGTGGAAACTGGGATTCAATCTGTAAGGCAGGAAGCCAGCTAGCAGGATTCTGTCTTTGCAGAGAGTCCCTGTTTCCCATTTTTTCCTTTTCGCCCAATAAATTCCATTTTCCTCTCCCTTCAAAGTGTCTGCGAACCTAATATTTCATGGCCGTGTGACAAGGGCCTGTCTTTTGCTGAACTAAGGAGAAAGTCCTACAACACTAATGTATGTTAGTAGTGGTGATTCTCCTGGCAGAACGACTTGAAGTAATGTAAACTGTAGCACAAACATATTCTGTTTTCATAGACTAGTTTTATTTCTGTGGAGTCCAGATTGCCTGGAGAAAGAAAGGTATGTCCAAGAGAAAACTCAACCAAAGAAGAGGATCAGAATGGTGAGCCCGATATAGAAAGAAGGACAGCTGGAAGAGAGAAGGAAGACCCAGTGCAGATTCATGAGACATGCTAATTCTAACCCAACTTCCTTGGCGTCATATTTGAATGCTAGAAAATAGAGGCTCGGTCTACAATTTGAAAGATCTGTTCAGGACTATAACCTTTTAAAATGGAAGTAACTTTGGTTTACGATCTATTTACCAAGTTGAATGTTACAGAAGACTTTTGTTTTCTCACTTCATTAGAAAGGAGATTGTTCATCTACTTTAAGGTCCAAAAGTAATTCTTCACTTCTACTCAGGAGTGGTACATTTCCAGCCCCACCAGATCCTAGGTGACAAAAATATTCTCACAAAAATGCATTGGGAACCATGAGCATTGCAATTTGGAAAACTGGACTGGCTACACAGGTCTGACTCAGCCAACAAGCAAGCATTGAAAAAACAGTTTCAAAAATTTCTGTAATATTCTTTATCCTAATCTATTTTTTATTGGGTATCCTAAGTAGACATAACATGGAAAACTCTGCTCTTTCTTATTTTGTAAAAGCAGAAGAAGGTAGATGTTGATAACTGAGAATTACCAATAGCCAATGCTCTTCTGGCGATGACCTCAGAGAAACACAGTATCTGTGGATCTGCAGGGGGCTTGAGCCAATCAATCCCAGCTCCACTGATCTCAGGGGCAAATTACAAGTCAAAGTGATTCATGGGCATCAATATTCTTGCAGGCAAACAAGGGGGTCTTGGAACATGGAGATTTAGGTGTTAATGTCAACACAGAACATCAGCAGTGGCTGGAATAATAAGACTTGAGCCCATGTTGCATAGAGATAAAGAAACTGAGGCTCCTGTCACAGCTCTAAATTTAAAATTGTATTAATAAAACTTGATTAAATAAGTAAAAACTTGATAGATTATTAATCCAAATTAAAAAACACTCTTGTGGATGAGTCTAAACCTCAGTGTAAATTGTTACCAGATTTTTCTTTTTTCTACCTGAAAGAAAGAACATAAAATATGCTTTTTAAATGTGTACAATATGGTTTAATAAATTTGGATTTCTGCTCCATTCTTTCTCCTCCCTTTAGCTCTTGGCTGACCCAGCCAGGGCTGGAGCCACTCCCTTCATTTTCCAGCAGAGAACATATTTATTCTTCTAACTTACAGTAGCCTGATGTTTCTAATCAAATCCAAGGATTTAGGATTTAGCTTGAAGGCATCAGCATAACACATTATAGTACAGATAAGTTGCTTCAAGTGTCACTCAATAAAGTTTCTAGACTACATGAATAATTGAGGCTATTTTCTCAAAGTTCAGATTGTTTTAACAGTTTTAACTAATTTAGTCAAGTACTATTTTTTTAAATTGATTTTTTTATTTTCTTTTATCCATATATATTTTTTAAAATCAGCACTTGCATAGATAAAATTCCTTCCCCATGACATAAATTCAATTCAATTTGTTGAACAAATAGAGACTCTATTTTGAGGAATATGTAGAACTTTAGGTACTAGAGAGAAAGAATTTTGCTATTTTTCTATTTATTTGCATTAGAATGTTTTACACGTAATGGAATTTTAGTAAACTACTACTGAATTGAACTAAAGCATATTTTTATTTTTTCCTTTAAAATATAAAAAAAATTAGACTATAGGTTTAGATAAGCTAACAGTTTATGTAGATATCAATAGTCCTGACTTTAAGTGTTAAAGAAGCTCAGTGGCAGCAAGAAAGCAAGATGATTTCAGAATACCCTTCCACCTGTCAGACAGGATAAGGCACATTAAATATGGAGAAACAGTCAGTGCTTTGTTACTTGGGTGATGATGGATACATAAATATTTGAATAAGTATAAACCTGGAGCCAGATGAAACTCAAAAAAAAAAAGCATAGATATCACCAAAATTTTGCTTAGCCATGTCTAAAAGATATAAAAATGGAGAATATTTTAATATTGGTGGACTTGGAGGAAGGATTCAAAAGTGTATAGATAAATGGTACCAGGAGATTCGGAGACTGCAAAAGTGCATAATTCAGCCATTTAATCAGCCAAAAACCAGGCAACTCTATATTAGGTGAAGCCTAGTCACTGTAGGTATCTCTAAATTGGGTTGATACTGTGAAAGAGCATGAACATTGGAATTAGACAGACCTGGAATTTAATCTCGTCTGTGGCTTTTAGCACATTAATTCATGTGTTTAAGCCTCAGTTTATTTCAGAAGTTGAAACAATGATATTAAATATGTTTGAAATATTTAGCATAGTACCTGTCACATTGTAGAGGCTCAGTAAATATTAATATGTATTTTCTAATGAATCCATAATGAATAGATGTATAAGCTACGATACTGTTCCATGGAGAATCAAAGTCAAAGGAAAATATTCTCTGGGACAGATGGACTGTGATATGGTATACCAAGATGACCTTGAGTTCTGAGGAACCAGGACCAAGATCTATTATTGCTGACACAGAGAGCAGTTACTTCTTAAAAAGTTTGAGACAGTATATGAATGTCCTTATTTTCCCAGTTAGACAGAATTTCTTATTAAAAATAACGTTAGGCCAGGCACAGTGGCTCACACCTATGATCTCAGCACTTTGGGAGTCCAAGGCGGGTGGATCACCTGAGGTCAGGAGTTCAAGACCAGCTTGACCAACATGATGAAACCCTGTCCCTACTAAAAATACAAAAATCAGCTGGGCATTGTGGTGGACACCTGTAATCCCAGTTACTTGGGAGTCTGAAGCCGAAGAATCACTTGCATCTGGGAGGTGGTGGTCGCAGTGAGCCGAGACCACACCACTGCACTCCAGCCTGGGCAACAGAGCAAGACTCTATCTCAAAAAACAAACAACACCACAAAAAAAGTAATGTTACAATTATCTCCTTTATCAATAATATCCCAATTAAATATCTACTGTTATTTAATGTGGATAAAAGTGAAGCTCAGAGAATCTAACTTTCCCAAGTGCACCTGAAATCTGACCACTTCCATCCATTTTGTGTCACTACTCTCATCTAAGCCACCCTCATTGCTTGCCTGGACTACTTAAGCCTGGAACCCTCAAATTCACCATTTCTTCCTCCAATCAACTTTTCACCATGTGTAGTCGACAGTCTATTACTTAATGTTGACATTTTAATTTTAATAGCTCTTTCATCTTTAAAGCTTTCAATAGCTTCCCAATGCATTTAAAGTAAAACCCAGACATTTCCTGACTAACATGACCCTTCCAAATTTATGTCTCTACTTGACCCATGATCATTACCTGCCAGCCACACTGCTCCTCCTTCCATTTCCTGCTACAAAGACTCCTTAAACGTTGGTCTTCTGCTGGAATAGTCTACTCTCCATTCTTTGCCTTTTTGTCCTTTGGATATCAAGTCTAAATTTGCTTCCTCAGAAAAAACTTCCTTGACTTTACAATTTCAATTGAGTCTCCCTCATGGTCTTTTTAAAAGTATATTCATTTCAGTTATAAATCTTTAAATTTCATTTTGCAATTACATATTTAGTTGGGCGATTATGACATTGTATATCTTCTCCTCCAGACCTTAAGCACCAGAAAAGTAGGGATCATGTCTGTATCCCTGACAACTGTCCATGTACCCAGTGTCTAGTAATGAACATGACTCAGATAAGGTCCTCAATAAATATTTCAGAATGAAGGAGTAAGTGAAAGATTACAGTTGAGTAAGTAAAATAACTGAGATTCTGAACATTTTGTAATGCATGAAGGTCATAACCAGTGATTCTGGTAAATTAAGAGTGGCCTCATATAACAATGCACTGGTCACAGAAATTTATATAGTGAAACTATAATATTCTTCTTTAGAGTTACCATAGGAATATCAGACTTGTTTTTCCTTTACAGTTCTTGAACTTCAGGTACTTAATATAATCTTTGTTTTCTAAATTGTAGGTTGAATTACACTTGCATTTCTTAAAAAATTGTTTTACGCATGTAAGAACAAGTGTGATTAACAGTATTGTACTATCCTTTATATTTCACATTTTATTTACATTAGAAGTCACAAGTTATTTCTCTCTAGGTCAAAAACCTCTACCAGCTATGCCAGTCATGACCACTTTTTTTCTGAGGTTCTCTCACTGTTGGCAAATCTACTTCGCTAGGCCAGATACTTCCTCCTCTTGTTGGAGTTCTCTCTCGGGTCCCTCTGTTTCCTCCGCATAGTCTTGCATCTGTCAGCAATACCAATGGTAGACAGAATGCTAGTATAATTCTCAAGAGGCCTTTTCATATACATATATATTTTTTTTGTGGGGGATGGGGACACAGAGTCTGGCTCTATTGCCCAGGATGAAGTGCAGTGGCATGATCTCGGCTAACTGAAACCTCTGCCTTTTGGGTTCAAGCTATTTTGTTGCATCAGCCTCCCAAGTAGCTAGAACTATAGGTGTGTGGCACCATGCCTGGCTAATTTTTTGTATTTTAGTAGAGACAGCATTTCACCCTATTGACCATGCTGGTCTTGAACTCCTGAGCTCAAGTGATCCTCCCTCCTTGGCCTCCCAAAGTGCTGGGATTACAGGTATGAGCCACTGCACCTGGCCCTTTTCATATCTTTTAATTAGTTCATGTGAAGCATATGGAACCTTAAACTCTCTGACCTTCCATATAAACGTATATGTATATGTGTGTATACATATATACATATACATACACACATGTGCACACATATATACATACTTAGAGTCAATTCCCATTATTCACAGATTCTGGATTTGCAACTTACCTACTTGCTAAAATTTACTTGTAACCCACAAATTAACACTCAATATACATTTTTAGTCATTCCATGACAGACAATAGGGTTGTGAAAAATTTGAGTTGCCCGACACACACATTTCCAGCTGAGGATGACCAAGGTGACACCTGTCTTCTTGTTTCAGCTCTCATACTCTAAATGAGTGATTCTTTTTTTGTGGTCTATTTGATTCCATGATTTTTGCATTTTTGTTCTTTTTTGCTAGTGGATTTTCTGTTTAAAACAGTCCCTAAGCGTAGTGTTAAAGTGCTGCCTAGAGTTTCTAAGTGTAAGAAGGCTGTGATGAGCCTGATGGAGAAAATACATGTGTCAGATAAGCTTCATTAAGGCGTAAGTGATAGTGCTGTTGGCCATGAGTTCAATGTTAATGAATCAACAATATCTATTAACTAGGGTATCTTTAAAAAGAAACACAAATAAACCAAACTTATGTATTAATTGTTTGATGGAAATGTTGTGAGGAGAGGGGTGCAGGAACTTAATGCTGTATGTCCCTAGGAACAATGGTTTACTATTTATCATTCAGTGTTTGCAGTGACTTTATAGAACATAACTACCAGGAATAATCAAAATATACTTGTTTGTGTGTATATGTGTATACATATACCTATTCATTGTCATTTAAAAGTTGATACATAATTGTACATATTTATAAGGTACATGTGATGTTTTGATATGAGCATACAATGTGTAATGATTAAATCAGGATAATTAGGTATCAAAAAATTGTTTCAAATTTTCATTGTGGTTTAATTATAATATTTCTTTCCGTACTCAGTTAAAGTTATTATAAGACAGAAAGCAAAATTAAGTTTAAATATTTAGTTAAAACTCAAATATGTATTTTTTTTTAATGCAGAGATTTTAAAACTTTCTCAAGATACTTCTTATACATGTTATTTTAAATATATCAATGTATTAAATTACTGGCACATTGTAGAGGACCAGTAAATATTTCTCTTAGCAACAGATAAGAATAGTCATACAAAGTCCTTCTTAAGTTGCCCATATTTTCAACAGAAATTGACATAAAAATAGATGTATTATATAGGACCTAGTAAACTTTTTTTTTTTTTTACGGAGGGCAGCCGTGCAATCTCAACCCACTGCAACCTCTGCTGTACAGAACTTTATATATAGTAAATATATACAATATACAATATCAGTATACAGTAAGTCAGATGATATATACACTTTTGTATATTCTGGCTTGCATCACTCAATAATATGATAGATTCTTTCCTGCTGTTAGGTGTAACATGAGTTTTGTCTTTTTTATTGCTCTACAGCATTCCACTTTAAGAATTTATCACAATTTACTCGTCAATGCTAACTTTGACATACATTCACATATTTTTCCTGGTTTGGGGCTCTTTTAAATAATGCTTCTATGAATACTCTTGACCATATTGTGTGATGCATATATGTATAAAGTTCCATTGGGTACATGCCTGGGAATGGAATTGTTGAGTATATGCATTTCTAGTATTAGCAAATATTGCCAAACAGTTTTTCAGCCTGATTTTCATCTTTTTACATTCCTATTGGAAGGTATAAAAGTATTGTAGTTTAAATCTGCACCAACACTTGTCATGGCCTTTTTCAAATTAAGCCATTCTTGGAGGTGCTTAATGATGACACATGGTAGTTTAAATCTGAATTATTTGATGAGTAATGATGTTAAAAATCACTTTTTAAATATTTTAAATGAACATTTGGATATTATCTTTTGTTGTGTACATAATTTCATATTCTGTTTTTTCCTTTAAACTAGAGATTCTGTTTGCTTTTTTCTCTCACTGGTTTGTGGGAGTATTTTATATGCATCATGAATACAAGGCTTTGGCAGGTCGATATATTGCCACATCTTCAACTTTGAGCCTTCTTTAGTTTTGGTGGTATCTTTTGATAAACCAAAATGTTTAATTTTAGTGAGGTTGAATTTATTAATTTTATGTTAATTTTTAGTGCTATTATGTCCTGCTTAAGAAATGTTTGCTTACTTCAGATCAGAGAGAAAGCTATTCTCTCATCTTAATAAATTTTAGAAAACATATTGTTTACCTTTTACATCTAGGTCTGCAATCATTTGAAATTGACTTTTGTGTATGGTATATGCTGGAGATAAAGTTTATTTCCATGTTGATATCCAACTGAATCAATGCCTGGATTGAAAAGACTACTTTTCTCCACTGTATTGCAGTGGCACTTTTTTGTAAGACAGCTGACTCTGTAAGTGAAGGTCTGTGGCTGAACTCTATGCTGGCCTAGTTGTCTTACTTGCACCAATAAGAGACTGTGTTTAAAATAAGTATAGATACCCAGTGATATACACCAGTGAATATTACTTCTACTTTGAGAATAGATTGGCTATTCTTGAATTTCAATGTAAGTTTTAAAATCATTTTTCCAATTTCTAAACACTCAAACATGAAAAATAATCTTCTGGGATTTTGTTGAAGAATGTATTTTTTCCATTGATCAATTTGGAAGAATAAATCCTTTTAAAATATGAAGTATTTGAAGTACATGATATATACTTTGACTTGTTTAGGCCTTCTTTAATTTTTCAGTGATATGTTGTACTTTCTGTTTAGACACTTGTGTATCTAGCATTACATTTATTATAAGTTATTTGATATTTGATTCTTTCATGAATGGTATCTCCTTAAATTTCACCATCTAACCAATTGTAAATGTATACAAAATAATTTTTGGATACAGACCATGTGAACATACAGTCTGTAAAATTTGTTCTATTTTTAAAATCTGTGGATTATTTAGGTTTTCTATATTCTACTACCTGTGAATAAGGGCAGTTTTAGTCTTTTATCACCATTTATATATTTTATTTCTTTTTCTTGCTTTATTACACTGGCTAGGACTTCTTGTACAAAGTGGACTAAACATGATAATGGGTACTTTATTTCTGACCTTAAGAGGAAAGTTTTCAACACTTCACTAACATGTATGTCTGCTGTTGGTCTTTGTAGATATTTTAGAAGGTAAAAAAAGTTCTGTTCTAGTCATTGTTTCCTTAGTTTTATTACTATTGTTGATAGTGTTGAATTTTATCAAAAGAACATTTTCATCTTTGCCATTATCCTATCATTTTCTCCCTCTTTATTAATGTGGTGAAATTATCTTGCTTGATATAAATAATTTTAATTTCCCCATGTATATATAGTTGAATTGAGGCCATGTATTGAATCTTTGGATCTTTAGCTTAATTGCTTTAGCCAAGTTTGAAAAATTTTTAGACATTAGCTTTTGAATACTGTTTTAGCCTTATGCTCTCTCTCCTGCTTCTGGGACTCTAAACATATGATATGTATTTTTTCTTATTATAACATCCCATAATTTTCTTATGATCTTTTTTGTCCTTTTTTTTTTATGTCTGTGCTTGAGCTTAGATATTGTCTACAGATAACGTATTTCAGTTTACTAATTCTATCTTTTCCTGTGTCTAATAGAATGTTAAAATCAATTCTTACATTTCAGTTATTACAGTTTTAATTGCTTTAATTATTTTGATTGCAGTTTTAAATTTTAGACTTTCCATTTGATTGTTTTTTGTTATAGACATTCCATTTACAGTACTAGTTTGTCATCTTTTAAAAAACTGCGTTAATAAAACCTATAGCTGCCAACTTGAATAACTGGGTGATCTGTGGGTTTATTTCTCATTGAAAGCTGGAGATATTTAATAAAAATATCGTAGAGGCTCTGAGTGGTGTTATTATCGTCAAAAAAGATTTACTTTATCCTCTGGTAAGTATTCTGAGTTAGGGGAATATCACAGTAAAAGTGGGGCTTAGTGTACTGGTAGCTGATTTGCAAGTTTTGTATAGGTCACTTTATCTCTGTTTTAACCACCACTGCCAGGTTATTATTCTTTGGGGCACCAACTGAGAGCCTGAGGTATTTGCTAGGATCCTCCTCCATGATAGGTCTGTAATGTTAATTTTTATCTCCCCTAGTGCTAAGGAACTCCCAAATACTCTTCTCAACTTTAAAATAGTTTCTGCTTTTCTCTTAGTTTTTTAAAACACTTTCTCTGTATATAGGTTTAGAAAATTAAAGAGGACTATTGCTAACTGTAAGCCCATTTTTGTCTTCTGTCTCTCTTGGATTTTGCCTTTTAAGTTCTAGATATCTCACTCTAATTTTTATCTCTTGATCCTACCCTATTTTCCCTACATACCTCATGTCTTTACCAAACCTTTTTTGTTTTTTAGCTTTCTTTTTTCTTTGACTTCTGCCTTGTTTATCAATCTCTTTCTTCAGCAAATGCTCTAAGTATGAAAGTTGCTCACAGAATGTCAGATCACCCTTTTGTGATTTACTTGTTTGAGGGATCTTGGCCCCTCAAGTCCTGATAGCCTCAATGACTCTCCAGTGACTTCAAACAAATCTTCTCCATTTTTGTCATTTTTTCTGTTTTTTTTTTCTACTTGTTCTCAGGAGTGTTAGTCAGCAACTCTACTGTAGTCATCTCTAGAAATCCCCATAACTTTGTTTTCATGACTCAAGAGTTTCATGTTGTTTTGAGTGTCAGAATCTGAGTGATTTAACAAGTGTTGCGTAAGCTTTAATAAAAGCCATAAAAACATGAAAAATATGTTTGCTGTAATATGTGTGAAATCCTTTACATAGGCAACCCAAAGGCACTATGCCAGTGGAAGATTTCTTATTTCTGAAATAATTGGAATGTAAAGAAATCTCAGTTTTTCTGAATCTGAGAACAGATTATATTAGAATATAAAATGGAAAAACATATAAACATATAGTCACTTAGTATTCAGAGTGGAAAGAATATGCTGATCACAGGCTATAGGAATTTCCTTTACAATCCATGGGAGACCTAAATATTACTGCTTACTAGTTTTCCAGTTAGGGCAGAGGTAAAAAATAGGGTTGAGCTGTGGTCAGATGAATAGCGAAAGCTTCAATGGCAACAAAAGAGTTCCAGAAGTTGAGAAGTTGCAGATCCATGGGGCTCAGGAACTGTTACTATTGGACAGACTGTTTCATTTTTATTCTGTCAAAGGACATTAATAGGCAGTTGGATTTTGCCAAAATAGAATTCGGATAGTGAAAAAAACTTATTGAAATGATTTTAAAACCCCGTAAATCATTTTCAGATGAGATTATATTTAAAGATGTGAATTAAAATGTATAAAGCCTATGTTTGATCTTTATTTTATTTATTAACTTTTCAGGACTAGGTCTAATGTAAAACTAAATATAAACCAAACAACTGAATCAAATTTAGAGATTAATATTCAGATACTTTACATGATGAAGGGGAACTTATCTATGCTTATATGTCATGTATTAGGGCTGCATTTTCCTAAAAATATTGTATCCACATTTTTTTAATGGTGTCATAAACATTAAGTATTTACAATCAGGAAAATTTTATTTTGAAATCATGAAATAAAATTTTTAAAACTAAAATATGTCTAGTATATAAAATTTCATAACACTATATTTTATTATGAAGGATATGCTCTAAAAGAGGAATTAGTCACAAATGTTTATATATTTTAGAGGCATTAAAAGTTTTGGTATCATTTTAGACATTCTAAATAAATCTCAAAAGCACTAATCTACAAATAGCAACAACTGGAAGAGTCTGGGAGAGATGATTATATTTTCACATTTAACAACTTATTCACCATTATGGTTTGCATATTGATGGCTGTGGAGATTGTTGACTCATTAGTGACTTACAAACTCATGATAGAGTAAAATTTTGACTCAGTTATTCCATCTTTTATACAACTGTGTTTATAACTTGGTATTATTTAATCAAATAATTATTTTACAGAGGTTATAAACTCTCTAAAACTTCCATTAAATATTTTATATCAACTTCTATATATTTATTTATTCTATCATTTATTCTGAATATTCTAATATGCCAAACAATCATTTATCACTAATATTTTATGGTTTCACCCCTTATTGATATAGAGTTGGGATGGAAATATTCTACCTGAGAATTAGAAAACCCCACATCAAATCTTTGCTGTTCCACTACAGCATGGGTTAGGCTGGGCAAGTCATTTTCTATGACCAGAAACAGAGATTCCACATGTATATTTATCAAATGTTGTTTAATTATGTGATTATCTCAATTAAATTCTAACAATGAGCACAAGGATATTTACATTGCAACATATAATTATACAATGATTATCATTATTTCCCAGTTTTGTTCATTGCAAATGCCTGGAAGTAATGGCAAGGCAATAGGAATAGACACTACTCATCTATATTATGGCTTTAAAACACCATTCCTCATTAAAAGGAATTATAGCTTTTGCAAACAAGACTGACTTCAGCCATGTGGCAGAACATACGTAATGAACCTGGAGAATTTCAGTGAGTCAATAATCAAACAGCTATCAAACTCTGTTATTTGGTGTAAGAGGACACAGAAACCAACATAAATAGCTCACATTTTTTCAAATACAGGAGAATACTTTAAACCATAAGAATGATTAAAGGAATTAAATAAAACATTAAAATAGGGTTCTGAGTTCATTATGTGAAGAGAGATAGAAGAGATAGAGAAGAGAGAAAGAACAAAGAGTGGCCGGAGATAGAAGAATTGTGAGGGGATCAAGAAATTCATTGAACACCACTTAAAGTAATTTAGCACCAACTAAATTGAGGACCAACTAAATTAAGCCAGCAACTAAAATGAGATGATCAAGAATTTATTCTGAATTTTCCTTATGATTGATAATTCATACTGTCCAAATAGCTTTGGATGATGAGGGGAAGGAAAGTTATTCTTTATGACAATATGTGAACTAATAATAACAATGTATAATTAAATTTTTAAAAATTGTCATTTTACAACTCCAAGAAAAATAAGTGATTTAGGAACTAACCCTCAATGAAAACAAAGATGTAGAAAGTTGATGGAAATGTTTACAATAAGGAGGTATGGTCAATGTTGGCTAGCATGACTAAAATGGTGGAAAAAACACTGTGTGGTTCCTCGTGTGATGTAATATGAAACACAGAATGAGTTAGCCTTCTCCCCACTGCTATTACAAAATACCAGAAACTGAGTAATTTATAAGTAGTAGAAATTTATTTCTCATAGTTCTGGAGGCTGAGAAGCCCAAGATCAAGGTGTTGGTAAGTTCAGTGTCTAGTGAGAGCAGGTCTCTGCTTCCAAGATGGCACCTCGAACATTGTAACCTCCCATGGAGATGGAAGGGCCAGGTAGCTCTCTGATGCCACTTGTTCCATCATCAGCTCAAAAGTCTTACCTTAATGTCATCTAAATTAGATATGGGTGAAACTGAAGGTATGATTCATTCTATGACAAATTTCCCTCCAGCTGTGAGGCTGTGAAACCTAACAAGTTATACGCTTCCAAAATACAATGGTAGGACAGGCATAGGGTAGATATTCCCATTCCAAAAGGGACAAATAGAAAAGAATAAAGGGGTAACGGGTCCCAGGTAAACAAAATTCACCAAGTCAAACAACATTAAATTGTGAAACTTAAAAATAATCTTTGACTCCGTGTTGGACCTTCTGGACACGCTAGGCTGGGATTGGGGCCCTAAGGCCTCAAGTGGCTTGACTTCCATAGCTTTGCTGGGTGCAGCCCGTGTGGCAGCTCTCCCAGGTTGCAATTTTATGTCTGTAGCTATCCCAGGTTGGTGCTGCATATCGATCACTCTACAATTCTGGGGTCAAGAAGCTAGCTGTGCTGCCACAGCACCATGAAACAGTGCCCTAAGTAGGGCTTCTCTGCAGTGGCCCTGATCCTTTGCTGGGCATTGCCCTAGTGGGGAGTTTCTTTGGTAACCCTGATCACCTAGCTCCACTGGGCACCCTAATAAGGACTCTCTGTAGCGGCCTCACTCCCACCTCTCTACTAGGTATTGTCCTAAGTGGGTAATCTCTGTGAAGGTACCTATTCCTGTGGTAGTTTTCTGCCTGTGTTCTGAGGCTCTAGGAGGCATCCTTTGAAATCTAGTTGGAGGTAGCCATGCTTACACAGCTTATGAACTCTGTGTGCCTGCAGAGTTATTCACTCATGGATAACACCAAGGTTTACCACTTGTTCCCTTAAGAGGGGTGGTCTGAAGCCACATCTGAACACCTGGGATGGCCAAAAAGGGCTTTGCCAGAATTTGGGGAGCAGAGCAGCAAGTACCGAGGTCCTGCAGGCACCTGAGGCTTTTCTTTTGATATAGCTCTGTCTTATAGGCCTTGGCCTATGGGCCTGCAATGAGTATAGCAGCCTTCATAATCTCTGAAATGTATCTGGAGTCTTCCTTTCATTGTCTTGATGAATAACATCTGGCTTTATTCTAGCCATAATAACCTGCTTAGAAAATGTTCCCATGGGCTCACCCTTGTTTTCTCTTTCGAACACACCTTTTCATTCATTAGAGCTTAACCAGGTTGAGAATGTCCCAAACCTTGAAGTTCTTCTTTCCTTTTGGTTATTAATTCTACCTTTAATTCAATTCTCTTTTCTTGCATTTTACTGTGAGTGGCTAAGAGAAGCCATGTAGCAACCTTAATACACTTTGCTTAGAGATTTCTTCCACCAAATATCTTTGTTTATTGTCCTGAAGTTCTGCCTTCCACAAAGCACTCAGACATGGACACCATTCAGCCAAGTCTGTTGCCACTTTATAACAAAGATGGCGTTTTTCTCCATTTCTGAATACACTGTTCATTATTATCATCTGAGACCTTATTAGAATTGCCTTTACTTTTCATATTTCTACCAACATTCTGTTCATGACCACTTAGATAATCTCAAAAAAGATTTAGATCTTTAAATGATATAAATCCTCTGAAAAGATCTTTTTTCTCACTTTTGAAGCCAGGGCACCCATTTTCTCCTGTCTTTAGACATCAGAAATCCAGGTTCTCTGGCTTTCAGACCCTGGGACTTTACCCCCAGTGGCTACCAGTTTCTCAAGTTCAGCCTCAGACTGAGAGTTATGTCACTGGCTCCTCTGGTTCTCAGACCTTCAGGCTTGGGCTGAGCCATGCTACCTGGCTTGGACTTGGACTGAACCAGCTTTTCTGGTTCTCTAACTTGCAGATAGAATGTCATGGGATTTATCAGTCTCCATAACAAATATTCCCTGAGTAAATCCCCCTCTTATGTATCTATATACAAACACATATCACTTAACAAGGCAGATACAAGCTAAGAAATGCATTGTTAGGCAATCTTGTCATAGAGACATCAGAGAGTATACTTAGACAAACCTAGATGTACACACAGGATATGTGGTATGGCCTATTGCTCTTAGGCTACAAATCTGTACAGGGTACAGCAAGAACCTGTCTCAAAATAATCATAATAATAATTAAAAAATTAAAAAATACATAAAAGGATTTTTATGTGATTTGATATGTATACTGAGATGTATAGGTTTGAAAATAAAGATGTGTATTTGTATTAACTCAATTAAAAAAAGAAAATGAACAGAAAAATGAAATGGGCAAAATTTTAATAATTTCTAAGTCTGGCTTATGGGCAAATGAGAAATATTGAAATATTTACTCTTTTGTTTTCTTTAAATGTATACAATAGGTAAGGAATCAAAGCATACCACTAGAGAATATAATCTAATCACAAAAGAAGACAACAAGAGAGGAAGAAGGAAAAAAATAGGTCTATCAAACAACCAGAAAACAATGAACAAAATGGCAGTAGTAAGTCTTTATCTCTCAGTAATTACTATGAATGTAAATGGATTAAATTTTCCAATCAAAGGACATATAGTAGCTGAATGAATAGAAAGCAAATAAATAAACAAGTCCTGACTATGTACTATCAATAAGAAATTCATTTCACCTTTCAAGACACACATAGATTAAAACTGAAAGGATGGAAAAAGACATTCTATGCAAGTAGAAACCAAAAGAAGGAGTAGCTATACTTAGATAAAGAAGGCTTTAAATAAAAAATTGTAAAGAGATACACACAAGCTCATTATATCATAGCAAAGGGATCAGTTCATCAAGAACGTATAACAATTTCAAATACGTGTGCACCTCAAATCAGACAACCTAAATACATTAAAATAATATTAATAGATCTAAAGGGAAAGATAGACTACAATAACAGTAGGGAACTTCAGTAGCCCTCTTTCAACAATTGACAGACAATCCAGACAGAAAATCATTAAGGAAACATTGGCCTTGAACTATGCTTTAGACCAAATTAATCTAGCAGACATATACAGACCATTCCATTTAACAACAATAGAATACACGTTTCTCTCAAGTACACAAAACATTCTCCAGGATAGAACATATATTAGTCCACAAAACGATTCATAACAAATTTAAGAAAACTTGAATTATATCACATATGACTCATACTAGTAAAACAAACCAAAGGATGATATCAATAGATGCAGGACATTTGACAAAACTCAATTATTTATAATTAAAAAAACCTCTAAGCAAACTACATATAGAAGGGACCTTGCCATAATGAATACACATAAAGGAAATATAAGACAATTTTAAAGGTAATGTGATGTTTACAGGCAAAAACTGAATGCTTTCCTCTAAGTCAGGAAGAATATAAGAATCTGTACTCTCACCCCTTCTACATTACTTTGTACTGGAGATTCAGCCAGGCCAACAAGAGAAGAAGAAAAATTTAAGGCAAATAGATTGGAAAAGAAAGAAATAAAACTGTTTTTATTGGCAGACACTATGATGATCTACGTAGAGAATCCCAAGGATTCAACAAAGGGCTACTAAGACTAATCACTGAGTTGAGCAAGTTCCTTAGATGTAAAGATAATACATTAAAATCAATTATAAGAGCAAAGTTTAAAGACTAAGTACCTGACTTCAAGTCTTTATAAAACAGATGGCCGATTAGCAGCAGCTCAGGATTGTAGCTCCCACTGAAAGCGCAGAGAGTGAGTGGACGCCACATTTTCAGACGAATTTTCATTGCCTACGGACCAAGAGATTCTTGGCGGAGGAGCCCCACGGGGTCGCCAGCGCGACTCTTTTGGCCGGTGCGGCCGTTTTGCAGGCGCCCCCAGCGCGGCGGTTCTCAGTCCAGAGTATACGGGACTGAGTGCCCTTTTGTTTGGCGTTGGAGCTCCGGGAAGACAATCTCCCATTCAGCTGATTGAAAAATGGACTGAAGTGGGGAAGCAGACCTGGAGATTCCCAGGCAGAAAAGCGCCACGAATCTTAACGCCGCTGTTTCAGCCAGCGTAGTGGGTCGCCGCAGGGGAAGGCTGGTCCCCCGCACCACACACAAAAAAACAGCAGTTGGCACTGCTGAGGATTGAGAGTTTCACAGCAAGTACAGCTGAACCCGGGAAGGTCCAGCTCTGTGGGGGAGGGGCGTCCGCCGAAGGAAAACTAAGAAACAGAAAAAACTTTACCACCAACAAGCTGGACGTCCACTCAGAGACCTAATCTGAAAGCCAGCAATTACACAGACGACAGGTGGATAAATCCACAAAGATGGGAAGAAACCAGCGCAAAAAGGCTGAAAACACCCGAAATCAGAATGCCTTTCCTCCTACAGAGGATTGCAGTGCCTCATCACCAATCGAACAAGGCCTGATTGAGAATGAATGTGAGGAATCAACAGAATCAGGCTTCAGAAGGTGGATAATGAGAAACTTCTGTGAGCTAAAAGAACATGTTCTAGCCCAATGCAAGGAGACTAAGAACCTTGAAAAAAGGTTTGAAGAAATGTTAAAGAGAATGGACAATTTAGAAAGGAATATAAGTGAACTAATGGAGCTGAAAAACACAATACGAGAACTTCGCGAAGTATGCACAAGTTTTAACAGTCGAATTGATCAAGCAGAAGAAAGGATTTCAGAGGTCGAAGACCAACTTAACGAAATAAAACGAGAAGACAAGATTAGAGAAAAAAGGATAAAAAGGAATGAGCAAAGTCTCCAAGAAATATGGGACTATGTGAAAAGACCTAATCTACGTTTGATAGGTGTGCCTGAATGTGACAAAGAGAATGAATCCAAGCTGGAAAATATTTTTCAGGATATTATCCAGGAAAACTTTCCTAACCTAGCAAGGCAAGACAATACCCAACTCCAGGTAATACAGAGAACACCACAAAGATATTCCTCAAAAACAGCAACCCCAAGGCACATAATCATTAGATTCATCAGGGTTGAAACGAAGGAGAAAATACTACGGGCGGCCAGAGAGAAAGGTCAGGTTACCCACAAGGGGAAGCCTATCAGACTCACAGCAGATCTCTCAGCAGAAACCCTACAAGCCAGAAGAGAGTGGGGGCCAATATTCACATCCTTAAAGAAAAGAACTTTCAACACAGAATTTCATATCCAGCCAAACTAAGTTTCATAAGTGAAGGAAAAATAAAATTTTTTGCAAACAAGCAAGTACTCAGAGATTTCATTACCACCAGGCCTGCTTTACAAGAGCTTCTGAAGGAGGCACTATGTATAGAGGGGGAACAACTAGTATCAGCCACTTCAAAGGACCCATCAGTAAGCTGCATCCAGATCCATCTTACATGCAAGGATATACAGAGACTCAAAACAAAGGGATGGAGGAAGATTTGCCAACCAAATGGAGAGCAAAAAAAAAAAAAAAAAAAAAGCAGTAGTTGCAATTCTCATCTCTGATAAAATAGACTTTAAAGTAATAGAAACCGAAAGAGATAAGAAGGACATTGTATAATGGTAGAGGGATCAATGTAACGGGAAGAGCTAACGACCCTAAGTCTATGCGCACCCAATATAGGAGCACCCAGATACATAGGGCAACTTCTTGGTGACTTACAAAGAGACTTGGACTCCCACACAATAATAGTGGGAGACTTTAACATTACATTGTCAATATTGGACAAATTATTGAGACAGAAGGTTAAGAAGGATACCTGGGACTTGAACTTAAACCTCAAACAAGTAAACTTAATAAACATTTACAGAACTCTCTACTCCAAATCCACAAAATATACATTTTTTTTTCAGTAACAGATCACATTTATTCTAAAAGTGACCACATGGTTGGGAGTAAATCACTCCCTAGCAATTGCATAGCATTTCATAGGTTTAAATGAAATATTGGTTGGCTGTTTGTTTGTTATTTTCCTCCCTTATTCCTTTCTGTCTCCATTGTATAACACAATTATTAGTATAAAAAAAAGTTTTTAATATCCATTTGTAGACTGCATTCTAGCCTGAGTAATAGGGCAAGATTCCCGTTCTCTCTCATTTTTTTTTTCTTCTCTCTTCTTTTTCTCTTTATTTCATTCTTTTTTTTTTCTTCCTTCTTTCTTTTTTCTCTTTAAAAAAAAAAAACAGCTGTGGTGATCAAGACAGTGTTATATTGGCATGGAGATTAACATATAGATTAACAAATTAAAATATACACACATGTATAGTCACTTGAATTTTGACCAAGTTACCAAGGCAATTCAAGGAGAATTTTTCAACAATGGACTGGAACAGTTGGCTATGAATTTTGAACCTTTCTTTAAACGATTTGGCTAAATCTAACCAAAAATATCTTGAAATGGATCAAAAGGTAAACTTGAGAAGTAGAATTATACAATGTCTAGAGAAAAACATAGAAGAAAATCTCAGTGATTTTCAATTAGGCATTTTAAAATGGGACAATGTAGCCCCTTAAATTACAAAATTTGATAAATTGACCAATGGTCAAAATTAAAAGCATTTGGTGTTTAAAAGACATCCTTACAAAAATGAAATGATACAAACAGAATGAGAAAAAATAATTCATCTATTTATTATTCTGAGATAGGGTCTCCCTTTGTCCCTCAGGCTGGAGTGCAGTGACACCACCACAGCCCACTGTAGCCTCAAATTCTTGGGCTCAATGATCCTCCTTCCTTAGCCCCCAAGCTGGGACTACAGGCTGCACCATGATGTCCAGCTCTATTTTTATTTTTTATTGAGAATGGGGCTCTCACTATGTTGCCCTGGCTGGTCTAAAATTCCTGGGCTTAAGTAATGCTCCTACCTCAGCCTCCCAAAGTACTAGGATTACAGGTGTAAGCCACTGCACACAGCCAAGAAGATATTTTTTTTTAAGTAGCTACGATAAAGGACTTATATATAGAATTTGTGGGGATGGGGGCAGAATACACATACAAGCACACATACACACACCACACCACACACACACACACACGCACACACAAATACCAAAATCAAAAATACCTCTTTCATCCCCAACATAGTAACAAGAACCCAGACAACTCAATTAAAATATGGGTAAAAGATTTGAACAGACATTTAGCCAAAGAAAATATGAATTGTCAGTAAACAAAGGAAAAGATGCTCAACTTCATTAAGGACATGCAAATAAAAAATATGGGGAAATAGTTCAACACACCCACTAGAATGGCTAAAATTAAAAGTCTGACAAAACAATGTATTGATGAGGACTTGGATCAACTGGAATTCTTTTACATTTCTATTCGGAAAACAAACAAATACAACCTTTTTGAAAAGCAATTTGGAAGTGTTTTTTATAAAAATAACTTAGAAACAAATATTTTTTAAAAATGAATTCATTAATTTAAAATAATAAATTATCGATAAGAAATAGATCATTATTCCTCTGAGCTCATGTGGGAAATCCACATTTTTTGGTATTCAGAATTAGAGTAAATCCAGAAATAGTAAAGGAGAGTTATTTCTGTGATTAGGATTTTTAACACTTAATGGTGTGGCTATTTTTTTGGAAAGGATATTTTAGAAAGATAATCACAAACAAATTTATAAAATAGATCAAGTTATTTTAAATTTCCTTTTTTTTTTTTTTTTTTTTTTTTGAGATGGAGTCTCACTCTGCCACCCAGGCTGGAGTGCTGTGGCACAATCCCAGCTCACTGTGGCCTCTGCCTTGCAGGTTCAAGCAATTCTCCTGCATCAACCTCCTGAATAGCTGGGATTACAGGTGCCCATCACCATGCCCACTAATTTTTTTTTTTTTTTTTTTTTTTTTGTAGTTTTAGTAGAGACAGGGTTTCACCATGTTGGCCAGGTGGGTTTTGAACTCCCAACCTCATGATTCGCCCACCTCAGCCCCTTAAAGTGCTGGGATTACAGGTGTGAGCCACCACACCTGGCCAACCTACTCTTTTATTTCCCAAATGTTTATTGAATTCCTGAAATGTAGCAGATCATCTGCTAAGGATGAGGTTTTAAATAGATAAGTGTGTTATTTCAACATATCCTTTAATAATTTTTATCAAAAATTTTATGTTGATTTTTGTGGTTTATAATGATCAGTTAGATTGCTTTCATCCTTTTAATGTTCCATTAAAGTATAATTTAATTGCAAGTTCTATCTTAGTTGCTTTAAGCTAGAATAGAAAAACATGTTTTTCTAACTCAAAACCATTTTTTGAAATCCACGTTTAGAAATTGAATTTCACTTTTCTCATGACATTGTTGAGCATCAAGATGTATAGGGGTTTCCCAGTGAGGTTCCTGATTTCTTTAGTATATGTCTCAGAACCAAATAAAATAAACTCCCTATGTTGCTCTTATATGTTGTGAAGAGTTGGAGAGCCAGAGAAAGTAAGTACAATCTATTATTCAGTAACTGTAACTTCCCGTAATAGGTAGCAAAACTAATACTCAAAATATTAGGTATTTAAATAAATCATAAACTCACTACATAATAATTTATATCTTAAATCAATGAGTTCTGTTTGTGTAGGATTCAGAATGCTACTAGTTTTAAGTGATGCCAAAACATTTGCATAGAAGAAAAAACTCAATCTTCCATTTATTTTCAAATATTCAGATGTTATTCACATCAAACATCCAATTGTGTGATGAAATTTAGTTTTTCTTTGCTGTATACTAGATAGGTATGTCTGAATGCAACAAATTAGATCTATATACTTCTAATTTAATAAAGTATAAAAATATGCCTATGTGGAATAGAAAAATACATTTTAAAGTTTGCAGTAATGCAGATATAAGACCAGTTAATACAATCACCTTTTTAAAGAGTTCCATTTGTAAATATAATTTTAATCATATGACTTCAATCAATTAAAATACTTTGACTTGAACCCTATTAATGTCTATTTGAAGATTTAAAATAATAGCTATGCATTGCTCTAATGTAATCCTCAATTCATGAACATGTGTTAAACACAAGTTACATCCTTATTAATGGTAACAAATATAGATCAAAAAGGTTGTATTTATAAATTAAAACACATTTTAGTTTATTCAAAGTATATTTTGCTTATACTGACATGATTAAAAACTATAGCATGCATGTGAAAGCATACGTAATCAAATTCACGCTTCATGCTCATTCATGTTATTCTCTTCAGCGCTCTGTTGCAAATGAAATAACTAAATATTTAAGTGATTAAAATGCAAACAAAGATCTAACTCAGAAGTAAAATAATTTCCAGGCCAATATTTTAACCTTTAGTTTACCTTCCTAAGATTTGGACACAACCCTCTGTCCTTCTAGATTAGCAAAATATGGAATATAAGTAGACTGATAGACGGATGCAGTATATATCTACGTAACATCAGTAAAAACAGATTTGAAAGAGAAACTTTTACATTTGCCATAAGATTAGAGAAATGCTAAAACAATGGCTTTTAATTTACAGTGTCTGAGTTTTAAAAGATGAAGGATTAAACTTTATGCATAATTTTAATCAAATCTATTTTTTCTGGTCTAAATCATCTTTATCCTTTATTTGGAATTCAAGACTGGGCCATAGATATAGATATAGATATATGTATATATATTTGGAAGTAACAAGATAATTCTTCAAAGACCTGGTCACTATCTAAAAGCTAGCCTGGCTTTTGTTTATTGAAATATTTTGTCCTTGTAATTAATCTGTTCATTCTCAAATATAGACCTTTCACATCACCAAACCCTTTACCACTAGAGCTCCAGGCAGATCAATAATAAACATTACACTGCTTCACTGTTTTCCTTTTGTATTTTTCTTAATATGCTTGAACTCAAATTATGTACCAAATAAATATTCAGTTTTTATAGTTTCAGTCTCTAGTTATATGCTTTTCAGTGTTATAAATCAAGTAAACCAGAGAAATAAAGACAGAAGTAATCAAATGAGTGAATTCCAATTTCTATTCATATTTGATAAAATGTTTATTGAAAAACAATGCTAAAATGTACAGGTAAATTAAGATTTGTACATCATCTCTCATTTGTATTCATGATTACTTTAATTATGTAGACAAGGGTGGATTTTGGCAGTGACAAGTTAACTGCACTTCTTGGAACCAGGTAGATTATTTGGCTCCATTCAGAAGTTACAGGACATGTTAATGATTGTCTTCACTGGTTTTTCTTGTGTCCACCGGTAACCAACCAAATCAAATAATTCAAGGGAATAATACCAACAGATAGGATAATGTATTCATTTACTAATTTAACAACTATTTACTGATTACCTACTGTGTGCAAAGCAGTTTTAAGTACTAGAAATATAGCAGTAAACTAAAACAAACAACAAACTATTTCATGACTCTTATGACTTAGTGGTGAGGGATAGACAATAGGCAGAACAACATTATACTGTATTAGAAAATTCATATTATATGAAGAATGAAAGGTACTCAAGGTGATAGGAAATACTGAGGCATGTTGCAGTATTACATAGGTAGCAAAAGGCCTCTCTATGGATGACATTTCAGGAAACATTTGAAGTAAATTTTGGCATAATCCATTCAGATATCTAGTCCGGGAGCAGCATCATGGACAGAGTGGGACAGATTCCAATACGGGGGCTCTGACTGGGGAGCATGCCTGGCACGTATGGGAGACATGATGGAGTCCTATGTGGCAAAAGCAGAGGGAAAAGAGGAGAGCGATGCAGATATGGTCAGAAAGGCAATGGTTAGGGGTAGATTGAATAAAGACAGGATTACTTAATGGTTTTCAAAAGTTCCCTATGAACTTTATTTATAGCAAAGTCGGTGATTTTAAAACTGTTTGAATTATAGTCAATAAGAATTAATTAATGCTTCAGTATTAATTTGGAAAAATGAATATCACTTATATTCTTTTCAGGTTAATGGAAATTCCAGGCAAGGGAATACTATAGTGTTCTGTCCCTGTCCTTCCCTTATGAAAAGGTATATTTATAGGCGGGCATGGTGGCTCACCCCTGTAATCCCAGTACTTCGGGAGGCCAAGGCAGGCAGATCACCTAAGCTCAGGAGTTCAAGAACAGCCTGGCTAACACGGTGAAACCCCATTTCTACTAAAAATACAGAATTTAGTTATATCTAAAGTTTAAATAAAACAAGAAACGGCTAATATAAAACCCTGAGCTCAAATAACTAAGAGCAAATTTAGAAAAATACATATAATTGTATTTCATTTCAAAATAACAAATTATATAATTTAGGAAATTTGTATCGATAACAAACCCAGCAGCATTAGAAAAACAGCATTCAGCTCAGGAGACATAATTGTCTCTTGCACTTCTCTTGACGTATCATCTGGTGTATTGTGTTCTATTCTTGGAAACACATTTTAGGAGAGACACTAATAAACTGGATCATGCCAAGTAGAAGAAACAATAGAAATTCAGGATGATAAGGGATCAGGAAACAATTTTATAAACTATGCAACATATTAAATATAACTCCAAGATTTTACCCATGTACCCCAACCCATACTGAAAGTCTATTCTCAACATTGCAGCAGAACTCATCTCTTAAAAGTATGTCACAAAATGTTCTTCCCCTCTTAAAACTCTACAGCAGCTCCACAAAGGTCTTACAAGTGTCTGCAAAGCTGCATATAACCCTTCTCCCAACACCTGTCTTAGCTTATTGGCTCCTACAGTCTCCCTCTTTGCTCACTCTGCTTGAGTCACTGTGACTGCTTCGCTGCTTTGCCTAAGGTTGTTCTTTCCACCTGGAACATTCTTCCTGAGTCACACGGCTAATCTCCCTCCCTTTTTCAAGTCCTTGCTCAAATATCACGTCAAAGAAGGCTACTCTAAAGAAGGCACTCTATTAAAATTGCAAGCCATCCTTTTTTCTGCATCCCCATTCCTTCACCTGGCATTTCTTGTTTCCACAGGACTTACCAATATTTAAAAATTACACATTTCACTTATTTATTATGGTTGTTGCTATGTTTGATTTGTTTCTTTTCAGCTATCTCTCTTTGCTAAAATGAAAGCTCCATAGGAGCAAAGGTCCTCTTTTTGTTCATGGATCTATCTTAAATTCTCAAAATGAAACAGGAAATATAGCAAGATGTCAAGAAATACTTTTAAAGTGTTGTTCTTTCAACAAAAAAAGACAAAGCCTTACGATGTTAGAAGACCCTTAATAAAAACGGCAGTAATTTAAAGTT
The DNA here is from genome assembly GCA_036589455.1 of Ateles fusciceps. Lineage (NCBI taxonomy): Eukaryota > Metazoa > Chordata > Mammalia > Primates > Atelidae > Ateles > Ateles fusciceps. The sequence goes on along the minus strand of JAZHEH010003404.1, from coordinate 5,393,801 downwards.
TCACTCTATAGCAGTGACCAATAGGGCAATAACAATGCAATGATGAAAATGATGTTTGCCACAGTATCCAGGTTGGTAGCCACTAGTCACATATGGTTCTTGAGCACTTGAAATGTTAGCTAGTATGGCTGAATAACTGAATTGTTTATTTTATTTAAGTGTAATTAATTAAAATTTATATTTATATAGCCACATAGGCTATAGGTAACGACACAGGAAAATATGGACAGTGGCTGGAGGGTTACAGAATTGTTACTGCAGAGATATATGCCCAGGTAGATTTGATGCACTACTAAGTTAATGTAATTTCCAAATTCAGTATCCTACTATGCTTTTTAGAGCTAAAATCCATGTCTACCGTAACTTGTTTAGTAATCCTATAATGGAAGAAACTACAGTATTCCCAAAGTAATAAGTAGTGTACTTATTACTTTAAATAATTCATTTCTTTAAATTCTGCTAGTGAAGGGCAATGGAGAAAAAAACATATATATGTGTGTGAGTATATATATATGTGTATATATATACACACACGCATATATAAGTATATATACATATACATAAATATATATATATACATATATATATATATTTAAAGATAACAGAACTATCATGACTTTTGGATATGAAGCCAGGCTCTACAATGTAATATAAGGAGTGTGAACTTAAGAGTCAGAGAGCGTCTTAGAGGCTCTAGAGACTCTGGGAAATTACCATTCTCTGATGGTTGAAGACTACTAGATGTCCGTCAATGTCAGTCTTCTTTACTTCCATAGTAATAGAATTTTGTTTAGCTATGGCTGTTCACCCAGGAAAGACATGTCCCTAAGTCTTTGCAGTAGTTGTTGATATGGGACTAAGCTCTTGCCACTGCAGTACAAACAGAAGTGATGTGTGCAACTTCTGCCTTGCTAATTTAAGAGGGAATCTCTGGCTCTAGCCATCTGTCCTTTGTCTCACTCCACTGCTAAAATGGCAATGATCAAAGTGACCTTGGATTTTTTTTAACAATGTGAATATATTATTTGTTCAATAAATTTAAAAACACATCTATTAAATATCTAATCGATATCAGCTCTAGTTAGTAACATAGAAAACATAAGGTGTTTCTCCCAAAGCAAAATAAGTGTTTTAACTATCTGATTTTCTTAAATCAAAATTGTTGTGATTGCTTTCTCAACAATCTAACGTTAGATTTGTAATACAAGGTTTGGTGATAGTCATGATACAGTGATGAATATGACAGGACAAACTTTAGCGTTGCTATTAGGACTTGGGACTTTACTTTTTCATTTGAAACACTTCATATGCAAAAGGAAAAGGCTATTTAAAGCAACGGCAAAGGCACTGGTGGGCAGGCATCTTTCTTTTTTCCTACATGGTACTTAGTGTTTGATGACAACAAACACACTTAGATTTAAGGCTGTAAATTTAGATGGCATTCAGAGGATATGAATCAGTTTCCTGATACAAACATGTAATTAAAATCAAACAATGAGAATAGTTAAACATGGCACTGCCAAATAGATTGTTTAATGATGGACTTCCTTTCCCCCCTAGTTGAAAGGTAAGGGTTCATTTCAACTATTCGGTAGTCTAAATACAATTTGTGACTTAAAATATTTTTCAAAAAAATATTAGCCTTCTGACTGTATTTTCTCATGGGTGAATGTCAGGATTAATAGGATATTTTTTACTTTATTTATTTATTTATTTAAGACGGCATCTCGCTCTTTATCCCAGGCTGGAATGCAGTGGCGAGGTCTTGGCTCACTGCAACCTCTGCCTCCCAAATTCAAGTGATTCTCCTGCCTCAGCCTCCCAAGTAGCTGGGATTACAGGGGTGTGCCACACCACACCTGGTTCATTTTTGTATTTTTAGTAGAGATGGGGTTTCACTATGTTGGCCAGGCTGGTCTCGAACTCCTGACCTCGTGATCTGCCCTCCTCAGCCTCCCAAAGTGCTGGGATTACAAGAGTGAGTTACTACACCTGGCCCAATATGCATATTATTAAGTAAAAGTTATTATTTTTTTCCCCCCACCAAATTTTGCCAAAAGTCAAAGTTTAGCTAAAAAGACTCATTGTTTTATTTCTGATATAATGAATTGTAACTAGGGTACCTAAAGTATATCATAATAAATAGGACTTTAGTTTATAATATAAGCAGGTGGAAAAGTTTACCTAAAAAGATAAGTTTTGTATTATTGTCATTTTCTATTACTAGGCGTATTCTCCAAGTTTAACAAAAAGACATTCAATTTCAGTACTCATTAGAGGTTTTAGCAAGTTGTTGAAATTATGTACAATCAGGTCTGTTTACTCAGGAGAGTACTAAAATCCTGAAGATTTTCTCTTGGGTAAAATAGTCTATCATTTTTGAAAGGATCTGAAGAAATTCCTAAAACATTTGATATGCATTAAGTTACAAGGTTATAGATGATTATATTGCAATATGCTGGTAGAACAAAAGTCAACTTTCTAAAACACACTCCTAAAGGCAAATTCTACCAAACACACCGTGATCATAAAGATCAGGAGGCAGGTAGAAGAGAAAGATAATTATTTAGATGTTTAATCTTTGTAAATAAATCGAGTCTACACTATAAACCTCAAATCCTCCAAGAAAATGAACACATGCATTTTCACTTTCAAAACCACTTTAACTCATCCCTAAAACTTCTCTAATTCAGTCACACCATAAACTACTCCTTAATTTCCTACTTTAAACTTTGCTTTCTGATACCATGAACTGAACTGCATAAATCAAGAAGAACGAAATGGAGGAATATTGAAATATACATAATGATTATGCAATAAAAATGAGATGCAGATTGTAGAATAATAGTCCAATCGTTTTAGTTTTTTTGCTTTGGTTTTTAGATGATTTTTTCCATAAATACAAAGTAGATTTTTGTTAGGTTTGAGGCATTTTTAAACTACTCTACCTGAGTAGTCTCAGAATTTTTATATTCATCTTTTAAAAACATTAAGCAAGAGTGATTTTGGTTCCATCTCACTTTATATGCTCTGAATAATAATCTAGATGATGAAATAAATTAACAAAAAAGGATTTGTATATTGTGTTAATTGTGCAAAGTGTTTCTAACTTATAAAAGCAAGTACTGGGTTTCCGGTTGAGAAAAGATGGTGTAAATACATTTTTTTTATGTTCTTCCATGCAAAGTAAAACTATAAAACCCTGAAAATAACACCAGAGGCAGACAAAAGAGAATTTTGAAACATGTAATGAGGAAGACAGAATGACAAGAGAGCTCAAGACTGGAAATACAATATTTTAAGGTAGCAGAGTGCCTTAAAACCTTTACCCAACAGAAAAAGATGATCCAAGCCTAAGCTACGAACAAAAGGCAGTCCACCTAGATGAATTCATCCATCTGAGTGTACAATAGATCAACAGATGAAAAACCAAGATTAAAAAAGGTGCTAGAATTATCTGACAAGGAATTTAAAGCAATGATCACAAAAATGCTTCAACAAGCATTTTTGCTATTTTTTATTACTAGGCATATTCTCCAAGTTTAACAAAAACATATTCAATTCCAGTACTCATTAGAAGTTTAAGTTTAAGAAAGTTATGGAAATCATATATAATCAGATCTATGTACTCAGGAGGGTACAAAAATCCTGAAGATTGAATCATGTGTGAAAATCAGAATGTTTCCACAAATAGAAGATACAAAGGGAAAAAAGTGGAAATTTTAGAACTGAAAAACATAATAACTGAAAAAAAATCCTAAATGTAATAACATGCTAGTCATTAGTAAAACCTGATACAAGTGAAAAAATTTGTTATTATTATTCTTGAAGATAAGTGGTAAAGTAAGCTGAAATCTTTATTGATAGATTATGACTTAATAATTTCAACTTATATAATTTTTTTAACACCCAACTGATTTTTATGGAAATAAGTTTAATTTGGTTAAAAAATTAAGTTAGTGAATTTAATATCAGTGATTTAAAAATAAAAATTCCATTTCCCTTAAACTCATCTGGCCTTAAACACTATTTGTAAAATATGTTTGTAATTCTTTTTAAACTACCTATACAAGAATACCATTTTCTATTAAAACCAAATTAAAGACATTTTTATTCATTTTGATATTATCAACACTTAGTACAAATATTTTTCTTGTAATTCATCTCATGGAATTTTATAATTTCCAAAGTAATTCATCTTATACTCACACTAGATTTAAAGTCATTAAAAATTATTTGAAGATTATTTTTCTCCATATTGAATGTAATCAGAACATTTACTTTACAGAGAACACTTCTTTTTGAAGGCAAAATTCATGAGTTTTGTCTCATGGCTCCTTATGAGGATCCATATGCGTTCTATCATAAGCCAGTTTTTGATTGTTAAAATTCTTTGTGATATCACCCGCAAGATTTAAATTAGTTTTTTAATGAACAAAACTTGGGATCAAAAGAGAATATTGTTTCCCCCAGAGAAAATGAGAAATTTGAAAGATTTTTAAAGAATAAGTTGATTGGTGGAGTTTGAAATAACCTAATTATTGTAGAATAAGTGATTTTTGATGGACGTTTCTGTCAATCTTCAAACAAAACCAACATTTTCCCCTTCAAATACTCTGTCCCACAAAATAAATGCACCAGTGAATTCAGAACAATCTATATCTAACAAACATAATCTGATTCCTTACTTTAAATATGAATTAAAGGAGAGAATTGTAGAGACTTACATTTAATAAGTGCCTATGGTATACCAGATACTGAATGAGGTGATTGTGTTATATCCTTCCTCCAAGAATCCTATGATGCGACTAGTGTTACCTGAATTTGAAAGATGATGAACTAATTTAAGACACAAGACTAAATATCTTTCTTCAGATCACGTATTTAAACAGGAGTTGAGCCTGGAATAAAATACGCTTTCCCTTTGTCCAGAGTCCATTCTCTATCAGTTCCATCCTGCTGTCTCAAACTACTGTTAGGTATGATTTGGTTGTTCAGAGTTCAGATGGAGAAGAGCTAAGAGAGCGTTTAATCTCACAGCTGAATGTTATTGTCCTCAAAGTCAGAGGCGCTCTCTCCTTCATTGCATATTCATTCAATATCAAAGAATAAAATTGAGAAGAAAATGTTGACAACTCATGGTCTAAAAATTGTGTGCGCACAGGAGTAGTCCTTGTCAAAAGGCAGTAGACAAAAGTAAGAAAACATTTTTGATCAAAACCTAGTTGTTTTTCTAACTGCCCTCCATTTCCAGCTGCTTCAGTCTTTCACTTGGCAGCAGGAATTTAATGGCAGCTGCTGCAAGGATTATGATGAGAGACTTCCTACTTTAACTGATCTTCTGGACAGGCTAATATCTTTGCTCTGTCATTGTTAGGTCCAATCCAGTGCTGGTGACAGACAGGAAATTTAGCCTTATTACCATTCACCCAAAAGCTGATCCAAAATTAGACATAGAAATAGAATTATGTTGTTCCATTTGGTTTAAATTGCAATGTAATTAAAGGACTAAGTGAATAAGATTGTCTATAAATGGAAAATTATTTATTTGTTGTCTTGGCTTTCTAGGAACACAAAAATATTTTACTACAAGAACAGCAGCAATTGGGTATTCTCTCTCCCAAATTCCAGAAGTAATTTAGCAGCTGTAAGGAGTCATAAATTATAGAATTTTTTTCTCCCAAAGAACATAATTAGTACAAAATATAAATGACTAAACCAAAGCAAATGTGAAAAGATATAAAGATTTGTCAAAAATGTAAGTCATTTACTCAGTTTTATTGACTGAAATTTTTGTATTTCATGTAAAACAGTCAGTGCATCTTAGAGTGAGTTTTTCTCACACTTTTTAGTTCTTCACTGCATTCATATAAAATTGTTTCAACTCTTATCAGTCTCCCATCCTTATCCCCATTATTCTCACAAAATAGCCTGCCTCCTACTTTGCTGCAAACTTTTGTACCTCAGAATTCCTGCTTATTCTCTATCCCTTCTTACCTCTAGGTGTTTTTGTTAGTTTACCTACACTTTTAGCATTTTTGGTGGTTTCAGAAGGAGTTTCTTCCTTTTTGGTCTGACCTCTCCCATTTTTGTCATTAATTAAAAAACCATTTAATTCATGTCTGTTCTGTAGCCAAGAATTATAGGAAATAGGAACTAAAGAGGAGTAATTGCCCCTGAAGGCATTCACTGCTGTATCTTCGCTATCCAGCATATTCCATCACACTTGCAACATTAGGCTTACACTTTCCATGGACTCATTTTCCTCTGCATCTAAATAAACAAGTATGGTAAAAGAAAACAAAAGAAACCTATCCCTGTTCAATTACTGTTCTGTATCTCACCTTGCTATTGCCTCTCAATTTTTAGTAACATTTGTGTCTACAAAATTTGTTTTCATTTACTCAGTGCCAAGAAATGTTTTAACCTTACATACCTGGTTTCATCACACCATTCTTCTGAAATTTATTAAAAATTATCTATGGTCTCTCAATGACCTTCTTTGTAGTTTTTTTTTTTTGTGGCTTATTTTTAACATTTATGATAACCTTTGAAATCAGCACCTTAATTTCTGGGTTTGTGACGGTAATTTTTTGTTGCTGTCTTAACTTTTGTGGCTTTGTTTTTCTCTATGTCTTATTTGCCAGTGATTGGCTTCTGTTAATGCCGAAATATGGAAATTACCCAAGGTTGTTTTCTATCTTTTAAATTTTTCTTTTGACAAAACTATGTGTTATCAAGTCTTCATCTGTTGCATTAGTGTAACTGTTTTACAGATTTTTGTTATTGTTGCTGTTGTTCTTAGGGGCTATAGAACTAGCTAGCCTCCATCAGGGGTTGAGATATATTTATCTAAGACACAGGGTGGAAGGAAATGGTTTTGAACAGAACTATAGCAGCTTTGTTTTTATTTTTTTGTATTTATTTTAAAAGTCTTTCAATATAATATAGTAATAGTATCTTATATTATCCCAAAGATCTGCTAAACTCCCTTCAGTAAAATATTTGCATATGTGATATCAGGATTTATAAAAAAGAAACCATTGGTGATGAGTCACCATATGCACCTTCAATCGCCATATATATATATAAAAAAAATACACTGTGTAGGAAGGGTCAATCCTCAAATCACATACACTTAAAAGATAAACCCTGCCTACCTCAAGACACCAAGTTGCCTGTGTCATTGTTATATAAACCTCAGAAAGCTGTGTTTCTTGAAGAAAATTGGGAAAGAGTTTAGAGAACATATAGCACAGAGTTGCTCTATACTCCAGTGGGGTTTGGTAAAGTTCAGGCCTTTCCATAGGACTTTTTCTTTGCTGTCAAAAGCATGAGAGCTATTTAACATCTCATTCAAGACAAGAACATCTTTGTTAGCCATGATTTTGTGACTAAACCCTCAGAATTTGAGGGCCTCATTCTAAGACTGAGAAATTATATGTCAAAGGTGTGTTACTTATACATATGTCGCTGTTAATATTTTTTAAGTTCTTTTGGTGTAAGAACAATTTAGGATTTATCTAATTCTTTTGTAGCATAACAGGGAAGCTTACACACTATCTGAATGCCTCATGTCATCTCCAAATTCTCTGTGTCATAAACTTAGAGTCTGTTTGTTCCATTGACAGTCATGAATGAAGACAACTATTAACATTAATTGTAAGCCTACATAATTTTTCATGTGGAATCCTGACAACTGAACTTTCTAAGATGATTACTATTGTAAGTAGGGGCCCTAACAGTATACTACAAAAGAATATAGGCAAAGCATTATTGCATCAGCACTGTAGTTCAGTGTTTTACTACATTGATTGCAGTATGAGTTCCATTCTCAAGTATTTACTAATTAGTTTGATGCCCATAAATGTTTTAGTAAATTACTTAATCTGTTAATGTCGAGTGCAAATATCTCTGTCTTTATTGCATTTTTTTCAGCTTACTTAAGTTTTTGTGTGGATATGAAAATTGTTTGGTTGTTAACTGTAGCTAGGTAATTTTGCCTGTATATACAATTTCCTGCAACATTTTTTCTCTTGTGGAATTGCAAGGTGAATCTCAACCAAAGTTAAATATGACAGTGTTTGCTCGAATTAAAAAGTAAATACCTTAGTTGTAAAATATATTTTTCTTCCAAAAACAAAATATCCTGATAATAACTTATTTATTGTAGATGCTCGAGTAATCTTGAAACATTAGATTGTAGATGCAGATGTTACATTGCTGATTATATCCTGCTCTTAGAATTTCTAGAACTCTAACCCTTCAGATTATCTGGTAAGTGATTACATCTTTTAAAACATCTATTAAAAATTCACTTGGTTATTTCCCTGGTTATGCATAAAGAAGAAAATTTATTTAACTTTTATTTTAGGTTCAAGGCATATATGTGTAAGTTTGCTACATGGGTGAAGGGCATGTCACTGAGGTTTGGGGTACGATTGATACCATCAATCAGGTAGTGAGCATAGTACCCAACATGTAGTTTTTCAATATTCACTCCCCTCTAGTAGTCCCGAGTGTCTGTTGTTCCCATCTTTTTTCTGGTGTTGTTGACAGAGATAACTCCCTCCGTTTCCCAGGCTGGAGTGCAGTGGCATAATCACAGCCTACTGCAGCCTCAATCTCCCAGGCTTAAGCAATCCTCTCACATCACCCTCCTGAGTAGCTGTGACCAAAGATGTGTGCCAACACACCCAACTATTTATTTGTAAATTAAAAAAAATATACACACACACACACACACACATATATATATATATATATATATATATATATATATATATATATTGAACTTTAGGTTCTGGGGTACATGTGAAGAACATGCAGGATTGTTGCATAGGTACATACATGGCAATGTGGTTTGCTGTCTCCATCCCCATCACCTATATCTGGCATTTCTCCCCATGTTATCCCTCCCCCAACTCCCTACCTGCCACGGTCCCTCCCCTAGTCCCCCCGCAACAGACCTCAGTGTGTTTATAGAGACAAGATCTCCCTATGTTGCACAGACTGGTGATCTCAAACTCTGGGGCTCAAATGATCCTCCTGTCTTGGCCTCTCAAAGTGTTAGGATTACTGGTGAAAACCTGGCCCTATTGTTTCATCTTTATTTCTTAAAATGGGAGAAGTATGTAGAAATAACCTGTTCTGATCCTATTTCTGTTGACTGTTCTCAGAAAAATAGCATCAAGGATAGGAATATCAGTCTTAGACTGATGTACCATGGCATATGCTTGTGATCCTAAAATTTGATAAACAATGCTTAAGTTATGGGGATTGAAATGCCTCTTTCTTAAAGGCAGGTATGTTATGCCTGAGTTTTACGGCAGGGTAGAGTCAGAAGGTGGCTAAATATGCTTAACAGGGAGGTCCCTGTGATAGCCCCAGGTTCCCCAGCAATAAGACCTATCATTTTAGATGGCATTGCTTTTGAACTTAGCTTTAAAATATGGAAAGAATTTATGGTTATGGGGAGTCTATTGGCAGATTTAAAAGGTTAAAGGCCGGATATCACATGGAACATTCAAGATTTGGATAGTATTTCAGGTAAGCTGAATATATGTGTAGGCATGTGGTGGATATATGCATGGAAAAACTAATGTGGCAATAGATCATACAGACTTTCAAGGTCAGGCCTATGCGTTCCTATTTGGCAGGCACTATCATTGGCAGGAAGGGGGACCAATAACTTTCTCATTTTTTAAGAAAGAAAGACATAATAATAAATTTAAGATTAACTAAGCAGAATCAACTCAAGAAGTTAAGATTACCTCAAGAAGAATCAGCAGTAAATATGTTATGGGCAGAGAGACCAGTTTTAAGGACTATCCTTTTTCTGTTGTTGTTAAAGGACTAGAATAACAATATTATTAGTGTAGTGATCACTGGGATGAAAGAAAAAGGCTAGAGAAAAGAAATTTGGCAAGCAAACAAAAATATATTGTAAGAACACAGAAAACAGATTGAATATGGCAGAAATGAAGAGGTTTTGAACCAGGATAAATGGGACAATCATGCTGAACAGAAAAAACAGGCAGGTCTGGGGAAGGCTCCATTCAGAGGTGGAGAGCAGGGATCACGGGTTTGTTTTCAGACATGATGAATTAGGGCAAAAGGATAACAACAGGATGAGAATGTTCAGGGTACATTTGGAATTTCATGGGGGAGATGATGACATGAGATACAGATTTGAGAATCATCCACAAAGTAAATCAAAGAAACAAAAACAATTCAATGAGAACTTTTTTGTCTTAAAGTGAATGTTGTGCTGAGAGTTTTATTTCCTGCCATGAGTGTTCTGGACTTCTTTTTTGTATAAGTGTCCTGTATAATTCAGTGCAATGATTATCCCATGGATGCCATGCCGTAGCATAGGAGCTGTTTTTAAGAACAGGGCGCCATGGAATTGTTTTCATCTGCTAATTGTTTAGTATTTTGGTAACCAGCTTTATCAGTTCAAGGTTTCTTGAACTTCCACGGCCATTCCAGTGCTTTCACTATAACAAGCTAAGGAATGCAGAACACTCCTACAAATTCCGTTTTGGCAGAAAAATCTTTCACGGGGTTTTAAGCTTGAACTCAGTTGAGTTTGTGATCTCTTAGAACATCACATTTGACTAGATTCATTTATTTGCTTTTTAATAACCAACAACTTAAAATCTAGCCTGTTAATATACAAAGCAGTGGAGTTAGAATCATATAGTATTAATACAATTTCTAGGAAGTATTTTACAAAGACAAGGACCGGGAATGCAGAGAAACTAACTGAGGCTTTTGTGATAATCTTATTTTAAAAATTAAAGAGTGAAGGTAGGTAAAAGCTAATAGAAAAATGAGTGAAAATTGAAATGAGAGGCAATCTTTAATCTTACCACTTTGGCAAATAACTAGATAAAATCCTTTTCTACATTGTTACAGGGATTGAAAACTGGTTATATTTTTACATGGAAAATTCTATGTGTAAAAATGAAAAAATGACTATAACTTTTCTTTCAATGTCCAACTTCTAGGTGTCTGAGGCTACAAAGATACAAACATTAATGGATATTATTTTGTTAAATAATGGATAAAAACTTAGCCTTATAGGAGGGGATTCACATATTTTGAAATAGTCATGTAATTAAATAATATAGTTATTAAAACTAATAATATAAATACATTGTAGAAAGAGGTTCATAAATGTATTTTTTAAATGAAAAAGCTAATTACAGAATATTTTTCACCCCATATATGTATATGTAGTTTTTCAACATTCAACAAAAAATATTTACAAAATTAGCCAGGCATGGTGACATGCACCTGTATTCCCATTGACTCAGGAGGCTGAGGTGTGGGGGATCACATGAGCCCAGGGAGATTGAGGCTGCAGTGAACTGTGATTGCATCACTGTACTCCAGCCTAGGCAACAGAGCAAGACTCTGTCTCAAAAAAAATAAGAATATATATTTTTAAATGTAAGTTTCACTTCAACTAAAATAAATGTGTTCAAGTAGCTACATACTCTGGTCCTATACCCATCAGACAAAAGGAAATGTCTGTTCCCTAGGTTAGGCCTTCTACCTTCCCTAGAGTCCTGGCCTTTGTGTGGTACATCAGGAAGTACAGGTGGCAGTCATTGGAGAGAAAGTCTAGGATTATGTCTGCATTGAAAAGAGTAGAGAGCAAGTCACAGAACAAAGAAAAGGATAATAGACCTAAAAAAATAATCAGGGCCAGAAATGGTAACTTAGACCTGTAATCCCAGCACTTTGGGAGACTGAGGCAGGCAGATCAATTGAGGTCAGAAGTTCAACACCAGCCTAGCCAACATGGTGAAACACTGTCTTCACTAAAAATACAAAAATAAGCCAAGCGTGGGGGCACATGCCTGTAATCTTAGCTACTTAGGAGGCTGAGGCACGAGAATTGCTTTAATCCGGGAGATGGAGGCTGCAGTGAACCAGGATCACACCACTGCACTCTAGCTTAGGCGACAGAGGGATACCCTGTCTCAAAAAAAATCAGGATAAAAATCTTATTAAAAAATCTATATGATGAATGTTGGGGATTTAAGAAGTTTAGAGATAAAAAGTTACGAGCAACTATGATATAGGTTGAGACACTGAGATAGAAAAGGAAGTTTTAAAACCTTGTATTATGAATATACTCTATCATCAATGTATTCCAGAGAAATACTGGTGAATAATTGCATCTTGATCAAGTTTAACTTCTGTAGGACATTATTTTTTTAAATGTAACCTGCTGTCCAGATTAACTCACAATCTACTCACTTTCATGTAAGTTAGGCCATTTTTACAAATTTAATAAAAAATTATTGTAAAGTAACTATTGACATTTCTTCTTTTTTCTAAAACAATGATAAAATTAGGTGTGGTTTTATTCTTCTAAAGAGAACTGATAAGCAATGTCTTTTCATGCTATTGCTTTCTACATTTATAAACATATGTGTGTGTGTGTGTGTGTGTGTTGTGTGTGTGTATACACACTACAGTTGATTTATTTATAGCCACCAAATAGGCACCAGTATTTCTAGATTTTAAAAGTGGAAGAAAAGGTCTTTTAATGGTTACAACTAACCCAGCACAAGTCTTGGACACTCAACAGACCCATATAACTTGACAAAATCACATTGATGGTACCCTTTATTTCATTCTTTCATTGGGTCATGAGAGTTTGAAATAAGATCTCTGAAGCCATGCTGACTGGGGTTTAAACCACTTTATGTGAGCTAAACGTATTACTTCTAAGCTTCAGTGTTCTTAAAAATAGAGAAAAAGAAAAAAACAACAGGTCTAAGGGTTACATACTAGCTATCTTCTCCTTTTAATACGCTTTATGCTTAGTGACTTTCATGTACATCTGTTAGGTTAGAATGACCACACATACTCACTCCAAGCTGCAAAGTAGTCTGAGAAACCTAGCATTTTAAGCTGGGTTCATGGACACTCAGAACAAAATAACAGAGTTTGTTTTAGTAGAGAAGTAGAAGAGAACAGATATTTATAGATACTTAGGCAATTACATGGAGATAATAATATTCACATGAGGATAACATCCATCTCACAAATACTGTCATAAAGACAAAGTGATCTTATGGACACACTGCACACCATAAACAATAAAGAACATAATATTTTGTAATGAGTATTATATTAGTCCATTCTCAAGCTGCTAATAAAGACATAGCTGAGACTGGGTAATTTATAAAGGAATGAGGGTTAATTGACTCACAGTTCAGCATGGCTGCAGAGGCCTTAGGAAACTTACAGTCATGGTAGAAGGGGAAACAAACATGTCCTTCTTCACATGCCAGCAGCAAGGAGAAGTGCAGGGGAACTCTCATTTACAAAACCATTAGATCCTGTGAGACATATTCACTACCATAAGAACAGTATGGGGAAGATCACTCCCATGATTCAATCATCTGCATCTCACCCCACCCTTGACATGTGGGGATTATTACAATTCAAGATGAGATTTGGGTGGGGACACAGCCAAATCATATCAAGTATATAAAAATCTTTTTCAATTATCCTGGTTTGAACAACATATCTAAAACTGGATTGACTTATAAAATACTTGCTTAGGCTTTTTTTTTTTCCCCTGAGATGTAGTCTTGCTCTGTCACCCAGACTGGAGTGCAATGGTGCAGTTTTGGCTCACTGCAACCTCCGCCTCCCAATGTTCAGCCAGTTCTCCTGCCTCAGCCTCCAGAGTGGCTGATATTACAGGTACCACCACAATGCCCTGCTAATTTTTGTGTTTTTAGTAGAGGTGGGGTTTTGCCATGTTGGCCAAGCTGGTCTCAAACTCCTGACCTTGTGCTCTGCCCACCTTGACCTCCGAAAGTGCTGAGATTACAGGCATGAGCCATTATACCTGGCCAGCTTAGGCATTTTTACAGAACACATGTATTATGTTAGCAATTATATTTTAAAAATTCTAACCAGGTCACAGAAGTTTTTGTAATGACAAGAGAAAAACTGTCTTAATTTTATATGTATACTAATTATGGATTTCTTTCATGTTAGGGTGTTTAATATCAATAAGAAAATATAATAGTGTCTTGATTTCAAATATAATACTTTTTTAAGTTTTACATTACGTACAAGATGGTGTTGAATGGCAATGGGGATATCATGCATGAAACCCTTCAAAGAGCTTAAATACAATAAGTTACATTTGATACCATTTGAAGAAGCAAATGAAGTTTAGCTCTGAGAACTATTCCAGCCTACTGTGCCAGCTTTAGACTTTAATGGAATTTATTTTACCACATTTGTGCACTCAGAAAAGTCTTTTATTTCAGTGAGCTGTTCAACGTTTACTCTGGTACTCTGGTCTGCTGCAAGTGAGTTGCAGGTATCTAAACAAGTGGGCCCATCAACCTTTAGTTATACCACAGTTCCTGGACATGAAATGGTCTGTCCCTTTACCTTAGCATCCAATAAAATATATTTCAAGATGTATTGTAACTTTTTATGTCTTATGTCTCATCTCTCTAATTTACTGTAAGTCTCAAAAGCAGGAACCAAGTCTTAGGAGCCTACATGATTACATAGAATTCGTGCATACTGAGGGCTTTTGACTGATAACATAAAACATGTTGTCTTTTTCTGGCATTTACGTACTAATAAATGTTATCTATGCTATTTTGTTAAAAAATAAAGTTTTTCAGGTCTCTCTTGTTCTCTAGATGATTTTTGCACTATGTTGCCTCTTGATGAAATTGTATACAAGAATTATGTGAGGCATTTATATGTTCAATTTATACTCCTTAAATATCATAGTAAATGTCTTCTTTTTCATACTCTCTCTTTTATATTGGTTAGGGATTGAATTTTATCCTCTGAGGTGAGATCAGGACTAATCAGCCCCACCCTAGTGCTTAGTTATAGAACTCCCAGAGCTTGGAAGGACCTTAGAGATCAGGCATCCCAGTACTCGCTATTTACAACCGAGGAATCTGAAGCCAGGAAGGTCTGAGTTTTTAGTTCAAGAAACATTTGTTGAACATATGTCATATGCTTAGCCCCAGGCTAAGTCCTGAGGCTAAATAGGCAAATTAGAAATAATCATGTAAGGATTAAATGTGATATTGTACATCATGAATGAAACACAGCGTCTGGCATGCCTTACTCATTCATATAACAATGTGAGGGCGTTTCACATTTAGTATTGTGGCTCTCAATTTTCCTATATTAGAAACAAAATGTAAAAAGCCTAAGAATTGATTGAAAAATAAGGATTTCACTCTCAGTCCTACATGACACACTAATACTTTGACTATTCTCTGATTATACAGCAAGTGACCAAAACAGAAATTTAAGTGAGGTGACTTGACTCCTGTTCACAAGATTTTTTTTTTAAATCTCCAGTTACAACTCTTAGAGTTGTATTATGGTGTGCAGACTTTTACTGATAGGTATGAATATTACTATGCTAGGGAGTAGAGAGAACAAAAACAATGGAACAATGGAAGAAAAGTAAGAAAATCTTTTCTCTGATCTATAGTATACCTACTATATTTAAGAAAACTTACTAGGTTAAGAAAATGTATACGTTCTAGGAATTCTAGAGGAGAGAAAGAGAATCTTATGTCAGATTCTTCTAGGGTCCTCTGGCATTGGGGAACATAGAAAAATTTCCAGAGAGTAGGCAAGCAAAGGGAGGGGCCATCCATGGCCCTGCTTGCCTGTTTTCCTTGACTTTATTGGCCCCAGTATGGTTTGATTTGGTTGTATGCATCTAAGGGCAGAATTATTTTTAATTATATTGATAATATGTATTCAACTGTTAAGTAAATTCTATGGATACTACATCAAAGATATTTTAGGATCTGACTTTTTCCTTCTATCCCCACTTTTCTTCCTGGGTGTCACCCCCAGCTCACTAGTGGCCCACTGAAAACGTTGCTTGTTTAACTATCTTTCACATCTGTCTATTCTCTCTATATTTCTTTTTGTCATTTACAGCACCATTAGTTATCTTCCTTTAAACCATATCCAAAACACATCCCTCTATCACTGAAAAACATCTGTAGGCTTTTTGTGGTACATAGGTAAAAATCCAAATTTCCTCAGTAAGTATAAAATAAACCATTTGCTTGATTGAATCAAAAGCTCCAAGCTCCTGGCCCCCTCCCTATTAAGAAGCTAGAAATTCTTCTACTGATATACTTTAAATAACTATGTTTTAGTCAGCTCAGGCTTCCATAACAAAATATCACTAACTGGGTAGCATAAGCAATGAATAGTTATTTTTTCATAGGCCTACTGGTAGCTAGAATTCCAAGATCAGGATGATAGCATGGTCTGGTTGTGGTGAGGACCTCACATGGCTAAGACAGTAAGAGCAAGCTTTCTGGTGTCCTTTTCACACGGGTACAAATGCCATCATTAAGGGACCACATTTACAATCTCATCTAATTTCCAGAAACTCTCTTTATGCCCCTCTCTCTCTTTCCACCATGTGAAAACCTGATTGTTTTGCCTTTGCCCATGATTGTTAAGTTTCCTGAGGTCTCCCCAGCCATGCCTCCTGTACAACCTGTGGAACTGTGAGTCAATTAAACCTCTTTTCTTCATAAATTACTCATTCTCAGGTAGTTCTTTATAGCAAGCAGTGTGATAATAGCCTAATACAGAAAATTGGTACCAGAGAAGTAGGGCATTGCTATAAAGATACCTGAAAATGTGGAAGCAGCTTTGGAACTGAGTAATGAGCAGAGACTGGAACAGTTTGGAGGGCTCAGAAGATGACACGGAAATGAGGGAAAGTTTAGAACTGCCTAGAAACTTGTTGAATGGTTTTGACCAAAATGCTGATAGTGATATGGACAATAAAGTCCAGGCTGAGGAGGTCTCAGATAAAAATGAGGAACTTACTAGAAACGGGAATAAAGGTCACCCCCTGCTATGCTTTAGCAAAGAGACTGGCAGCATTGTTACCCTGCTCTAGGGATCTGTGGAACTTTTAACTTGAGAGAGATGAGGTTTTTTTTTTTTTTTTTTTTGAGATGGAGTCTCACTCTGTTGCCCAGGCTGCAGTGCAATGGTGCTATCTCGGCTCACTGCAACTTCTGCTGCCTGGGTTCAAGCAATTTCCCTGCCTCAGCCTCCTGAGTAGCTGGGATTAAGGACGCTACCACCACGCCTGGCTAATTTTTGTATTTTTAGTAGAGATGAGCTTTCACCATGTTGGCTAGGCTGGTCTTGAACTCCTGACCTCAGGTGATCTGCCCTCCTCAGCCTCCCTAAGTGCTGGAATTATAGGCATGAGCCACCATGGCTGGCTGAGTGAGATAATTTAGGGCATCTTGCAGAAGAACTTTATAAGCAGCAAAGCATTCAAGATGTAGTCTGACTGCTTCTAAAAGGCTATAATCCTTTGCATAAACAAATAAATGATCTGAAACTTGAACTTATATTTAAAAGAGAAGAACATAAAAGTTTGGAAAATTTGCAGCTCAGCTATGTGATAAAAAGAAAAACCCATTTCCAGGGGAGAGATTCAAGAAGCCTGCAGGAATTTACATAAGGAAAGAGCTGCCAAATATTAATAGCCAAGATAATGGGAAAATACTTCCAAGACATTTCAGAGAACTTTGTGGCAGCCCCTCCCATTACAGGCCTGGAGTCCTAGAAGAGAAAAATGGCTTCATGCACCAGGACCAGGGCCTACTGCCCTGTGCAGCCTCAGGACATGGCACTCTGCATTGCGGCCACTCCAGCTCCAGCCATGGCTAAAAGGGACCAAGGTACAACTTGGGCCATTGCTTCAGAGGGTGCAATTCCTGAGCTTTGGTGGCTTCCACATGGTGTTGGGCCTGCAAGTACACAGAAGGCAAGAGTTGAGGTTTGGAAGCCGCCACCTAGACTTTACGGGATATATGGAAATGCCCAGATGTCCAGGCAGAAGTCTGGTGTAGGGGTCGATCCCTCATGAATAACCTCAACTAGGGCAATACAAAAGGCAAATATGGGGTTGGAGCCCCCACACAGAATTCTCACTGGGAAACTGCCTAGTAGAGCTGTGAGAAGAGGGCTGTTGGCCTCCAGACCCCAGAATAGTAGATCCGTTGAGCATCTGGAAAAGCTGCAGGCACTCAACAACAGCCTGTGAAAGCAACTGCAGGTCTGTACCCTGCAGAGCCAAGGGGTTGAACTGCTGAGGCTGTTGGAACCCACCCCTTGCAACAGTGTGCCTTGGATGTGAGATATGGAGTCAAAGGAGATTATTCTGGAGATTTAGGATTTAATGACTACCCTGCTGGGTTTCAGACTTGCATGGGGCCTATAGCCCCACTGGCCAATTTCTCCCCTTGGAATGAGATCATTTACCCAATGCCTGTACTGCCATTGTATCTTGGAAGTAACTAACTTGTTTTTTATTTTACAGGCTTATAGGCAGAAGGGACTTGCCTTGTCTCAGATGAGACTTTGGACTTGGAAATGTCAGTGAATGCTGGAATGAGCTTAGACTTTGGGGGACTGTTGGGGAGGCCTGATTGTGCTTTAAAATGTGAGAAGAACATGAGTTTTGGGAGGGGCCGGGGGCAGAATGAGATGGTTTTGCTGTGTATTCCCATTCGAATCTCATGTTCAATGTTGGGGGGAGGGACCTGGTGGGAGGTGATTGGATCATGGCAATGGATTTCCCCCTTGCTATTCTTGTGATAGTGAGTTCTCATGAGATCTGATAGTTTAAAAGGGTGTGGCACTTCCTCCTTCACTCTCTCTTTCCTGCCACCATATGAAGACGTGCTTGCTTCCCTTTCACCCCTCTGCTATGATTGCAAGTTTTCTGTGGCCTCTTCAGCCATGCCTCCTGTAAGCCTGTGGAATTGTGAGTCAATTAAACCTCTATTCTTCATAAATTACTGAGTCTCAGGTGGTTCTTTATAGCAATGTGAGGATGGACTAATACAGGGACCACGATTCATTCCACAGCACTAAACTTTAATACATGTATTATATTCTTGGTCTCCTCTGGCCAACTACGATTGGTTGAGAAGTACATCATATGTATAAATAAAACAACTTAGGTGTCAATTTTCAGCTCCTTGTCTAATCACAAAAGCTACTTAACACAAATAAGTTTAAAAATACATCTTCCATGATAACACATGCAGATAATATCAACCGTACGAAACAGAATATGTTAGAGTTTGAGATAGCTTTACCCATTACAGTTCTTCTGTTTAGCTTCTCTACCAATACAAAATAGATACAGGAGTTAAATAAAGAGGAAAATATCAATTTAATTAGAGGTAAAGCTGGATTTGAGAATGTGACTTCCATTTGAAATCAGATGGGACTTTCTGCTTTTGCCTCCTCAAATTGAATAAAGCATACATTCATAGGTTGAGTAGCTGGACAAAGTGACCTTCCACAACAGGGGCAGGGCTGCCTTGGTGACATTACATCATGGAAGCAGCATGGAGAAATAAAAGTGTGGTCTCCAGGTAAGCTGGTTCTAAGACAACTTCTCAGGCAGGTTGACATGTCTGTCCAGAAACTCTTTCTAGTTTTACATATTAAGGAAATAATTTGTCCTCCCATGGGAAAAAATCTAGTGAGAGGTAGAGGTAGGGGCAGACACTATCCACTACTAAAACTGTTTCAGTCAATGAGGTAAGACAGAAATTTGAAAAATAAAAGAGTTTTGTTTTGTTTTGTTTTTGGGTTTGATTTCTCTCTAGAATGTACAGGCAAGACACTCAGCTGGAGAACAAAAAGCTAAAGCACTATATAGCTCAGAAAACATTTTGCTATTCATATGGGATAATTATAAATTCTTTCATAAGAATCAAGGAATTACGGATTAAGACTTAAAAGACTATGCATTGAGCAAACAAGACTAAGATCTATTAATAATGAAAAGAGAGGCTGTGCATGGTGGCTCATGCCTATAATTTCAGAACTTTGAGAGGCTGAGGTGGGTGGATCATCTGAGATTAGGAGTTCTAGACCATCCTGGCCAACATGGTGAAACCCTGTATCTACTAAAAATACAAAAAAAATTATCCTGGCATGGTGGCAGGCACCTGTAATCCCAGCTACTCAGGAGGCTGAGGAAGGAGAATCTCTTGAATCCGTGAGGCAGAGGTTCCAGTGAGCCAAGACTGGGCCATTGCACTCCAGCCTGGGCAACAAGAGTAAAACTCCATCTCAAAAAAAAAAAAAAAAAAAAAAAAAAAAAGAAGAAGAAAAAAAAAGAAAAAATAATCATAGCTGAATTAAAATTTTCTTTTAAAGAAGGAATTTTATGGTGTTTAACAAAAATACATTGGTAAACCATTTAGAGTAAAAAGAGATTCTAAGAACATAGTTTAAGCTAAGACAAAAACAAACCTTACTCTGCTTAGAAATGGATTAAGAATTGACTGATGGCATCATAAAAGACAAGAGACAGAATGGGAGAAAGAATATAATCACAAAAAGAATGTGTTGTAGTTGGAGAGACTTCTTTCTCATCAGTTCAAGATTCTAAACCAATTGAGAAATAGATACAGGAGTGGGATAAGAATTTACATATTAAATTAAATAGATATGTGTATGCATATATTATTTTAATATATAATAAAATATACATGTTTAATTTTTAAAAGAAATGCCTTTCTAACCCTAAATAAAATATAATCATCCAAAATTTACAAGAAAAATGTTCAAATGACAAACCAGTCCATAACTCTTAGAAGACTCTCAGGTGAGCATGTAACTGCTTTGTGCAGTCACTGTTATTGATTAGGCCATATTTGCTTTATTTAGAAATAGAATTAATCTCTCCTATTAAAATAATCATATAAAAGAAAATGTAAAAAAGAAACCATAGGCCTACAAAGAAATAAATATTGCATATAGTTCGAGAGCACAGACATATTCCAGATGATTTATAATACCAAGGACTAGAAAACAAAATTAACCTACCTCTTCTTGAATTGACTCAGTCACTCAAAAAGTGTTTTCACAGTTGTCAGGATCTTCTTGGCAAGAAGCCCAGCTGAATAAAGTAGAAGAAAAAGTGGCTTATAATATGAGTTAACATCAAAAGTTTTATGGAATCCCAAACTTGTGCAGGTATCTTGACCAAAAAAAAAAAAAAAAAAAAAAAAAGTGTAGAAAATAAAATGAAATAGAATGTTACACTGTTTCTTTTTGGGAACTTGAATAAACTATCTTTTTTAACCTTACATAAAAGTTTAACCACAAAATTCACGATTAATTAGAGGTCAGCTTGCCCTGAAGGAGTAACCTAAAACAAGAAGTTTAAACATGTGATGAAAATTCTCTCTCTAATCAAAGAAGCTGTCTTAACAGGACAGTTTCATTTAAGTAAAGCTATGACATTTAAAAATGGTATTCATACATAATGGGAGAATGAAGTACAAGCATGGGCTCATCAGGACAAGAATACAACAGAAAGCAAGAGATATTAAAGCAGAATTTTGTAATATTTTAACTAAGCATTTAAATATTCTAGTGGAATTGGCAAAGCTCCTTCTATAGTGGGTAGAAGTTTCTCCAAACTTTTATGGCTAAATTTTAATCTTGGCCAGTTCACTTCCATCCAATTGGCAAGGTGATTCATAGAGTGAGAAAGAATATTTCTTAACTATACCAGATAGAGATAGAATATATATATATATATATATATGTACTAAAGCAAGATTCTGATATTCAGCTTCCCTTTAATGTGATCCAAGGAGAAAAGGCTCTGATAATTTGGATTTCAATTACTCTGGGTCCTGTCGCAGTTGTTACTCATCCTATATGAATACATGCTCATATTAGCATGAGTTTTCTGATGACCTCTTTATTTTGGGGCACTGAAAACTGGTCTTTGGAGGAACACAGACAGACCATAGAGTTAAAATTTTACTTGGTGAGTCCCAGTCAAACTTCAGCAGGCTTTTCTGAGGACACCAGCACTGGCCTTCATCTGCTTGTTTGCTACGTATTTCTTAACTTATATTTATTGTTTATGGTCACTACGGGTTTTGCAACTTTAAATTGTCATAACAACATTGCCATATTGAAGTGCTGAATTGAACATTTCAATTTTTTTTCCAAGGATAATATTTGTTGAAAGGACACTTTCAAATAGAATCCATATGTGTTGTTTCCTTCATTTATTCCTCTATTCAACAAATACATGTTGAATACCTGTTGTGTTGTAGAAATAAGGCTCAACTATGGCAATACAACAAGGACCAAGTTAGAGACCAATGTCTGAGTTCATGGCCTCGTAGTTGACACAGATTATTAAAAACACAATCTGTGGGATGCTGTGTGATTACTGAGTTTGGTAGGTCAGTGAAATTTTAGTAGAGGAAGTGCTAAGTCAAAGCTAAGAACAAAAGGATGAATAGAAGTTAGCTAGGAAGGAACACAAGCAGAGTGACCATTTATTAAACGTAACGTATTCTCTAATATACCACTTGTCAAAGTTAGCCTCGGAGGACGCAGTAGTGAACCAAACACACCAGATCTCTATTCTCCTGAATTTGGATTCTGCTTAGGGAGTCAAACAAAAATCAACTAAAACCTCTGTAAGTAACTTTAAATGGTGACCATGCCATGAAAAATTAAAACTGGGTTGAAGTACATATTTTTTTTTTATCTCCCCCAGCATCTTTTTGCTCTGATTTTTTTTTTGGCGGCGGGGTGGAGCTTACTCTTTTCATATGCAGCTTATATACTTCTGGGGAAGCTATTTCCCCCTCTGACCTGGTATGAACGCATTTGTTCTAAAAGCAATTCCATCTCTTTGCAAACAATCAGCTGAGCAATTCAGTTCTAAGCAATGAAGCCAGGCATGGTAACGTAACACAATTCTAGCCAATGAAGCACAAGGGGACACTTATTCAAACCTCTAGGGAAAAAGTTGCCTCACTCTTAAGAGAAAGCCACTGGGAAGAAAATGGCTTCTTTGTTCTTGTGTTTGTTATGCCTAGAGCTGCCACATCCCTGTGTGGCTGAGAGGATCTCAGAGAAACAAGGCTGTGGTTGAGCCATGTCAATTTCCCCCCTGCCTCTGGATATTTGCTATATAAGCCAATGATCACACTTGTATAAATTAGAGCCGTTCTGGATTTCTGTTACTCAGTGAAATCATTGTGAATGAAACCAGAGAAAATGTTAAATATATTAGAAAAAGAGTCAGTTAAAGGCCACAGGACAGGGTACTTCTGTTTTAGATTGCCTAGTCAAGAGCTCTCATTCTGAAGAGCTGACATTTAAGCTGAGACAGTAAGCCAGCCGTGATAAGCCCTGAAAACAGACTCTTCCAGGAAGCAGAAAGAACAATTTAACAGTCACAAGATTCAGTTGAAAAAAAAATGAAGGTGTACAACTAGATTTGAGCCATGTCCTGATGATAAAAAGCTTGTGAGTCTTGCAGAGAGGTTTAAGATTCATTCTAAGGCCATTAACCATTTGAAGTCTGCGGATGACAAAGCATGGTCTTTTTTGTTCTGTGTAATACTAAATCTGATGTTTTCAATTACTGTTAAAATGTGTTATATAGTTTACAGAAACCACATTTCGTTTTACAATGGTAAGAAAATTCAAATGGAATTAACATCATTCTTTCTTATGGCATGCAAATTTGTCTTATTTCAAAAGTATTTGATGACAGGCATTTCTTACAGAACAAAATGACATTAAGTGAGTAAAACCAGTTAATAAGTAAAAATCTGAAAGAGTACAATTTTAATGAAAAATAAAATGTAGACAATTTGTCTTAATTTTAGGTATTACAGTAATCAAAATAAAATTGCAGGCTATTGCTGGCAAAGGATGTTTTTGCTCTAAAACCATTTATTTTCCAAGACAGTGTTGTACTAAGAATAGGGTAATTGAGATAAGTAAGAAGGCATGGCTGAAAGAATTAGAGATAAACTTACTGGAAAAATGTAAAATAGCTTTCCTAAGTTTTCACATTGCTACTCTTAAGAAGCTATACATCATAAATATGTTTCTCTCATTATGCATATATTCACTAATATATTCACCATGGAAACCTATTAATTTCCACAAATATTTACCACATTCCTCTATGTGCAATGCAATATGCTAGGGACTTCGAAGTGTGTACACACACATACACGCACACACACACAAACACCAGACTTAAAAATAAGGTAGAAAGAGACATAATTTTGAAAGAGGTATAAAAAAGGATTTCAGAGATCACTTTGCTAGTGAATAAGAAAAGGCATCAAGAAGACCATTTGAGAAGCCTTCAAACATAATCCAGGTACTTACAGGTCAGGCAAAGTGTTCTAAGTAATTTTAACTTAAATATTGGGTTTTGGGGGCTAGTGTCATGACTACAGGATCACTTATATCTAATTTACCACTGACTAATCTTAGGGAACAAGTCATATTTAGCCTTACCATAAGGAGCTGTAATTGTCCATGTAACCACTGATGCACTATATACATGAAGGTTAAATATCAGAAATGTATTTCCTGATGCCAAGAAATTCACAATATGATGAAAACCCACAGAGGAAGAAACAGGGTCTTGATGATGTTTAATGCCTCTTCTTCTTAGGGTAAACACTGACAGGAATGAAGATGATAGAGACTGTGAGTAGCCAGAGAAGCTGTGAGGTGTATAGTAAAAGAATTACAGTTGTAATTCTGCCACAATGTCTGTATGATCTTGTCTCTTTGTCATCATTAATTTTAGTTATATCATTTATAAGAGAGAAGCTATATATTACATACAAAGGTTAAGATACAAATGAGAAAACATGTAAAAGTACTTTTTCTTTTAGAAGATGGGGTCTTGCTATATTGCCTGACTGGCCTTTAACTCTTATGTTCAATCAGTCCTCCCACTTCGGCCTCCGGAGTAGCTGGAACTATAGGTGCATGACACTATTCCTGGTTTGATGGTACTTTTCAAGTTCTAGAATTGTCCTGTTCAATATGGTGGTCACTAGCCACGTGTGGCTGTTTAAATTGATTTAAATTAAATAAGATGTAAACCTAAGTTCCTTAGTCATACGAGCTTGCCAATGTGGCTAGTGGCTACCATATAGGACAGCATAAACATAGAATATTTATATCATCACAGAAAGTTATATTGGACAGTACTGCTCTAGAGTACAGTCCAAATATTAATTGCTCTTTCTACCTATTTTCATGGTCACAGAATAAGATGTTATGGTCAATAAATGAACTTTTTAGGTAGAAAATATCCTCATGCCTATAATCCCAGCACTCTAGGAGGCTGAGGTGGGAGGACTGCTTGAACCTAGAAGTTTGAGACCAGCCTGGGCAATATAGTGAGACCCTGCCTACAAAAAATAAAAGTTACCTGGGCATAATGGCATGTACCTGTAGTCCCAACTACTTGGAAGGCTGAGGGCAGAGCATCACTTGAGCCCAAAAGTTTGAGACTGCAGTGAGCCATGATCGTGCCACTCTACTCCAGTTTGGGTGACAGAGTTAGACCCCATCTCTGAAAATAAATAAATACACACACACACACACACACACACACACACACACACACATATTTGGAATATATATAGAATATAGAATATATATAGAATATTTAAATATAAATATATTGATATTTTATTTTATATATATATAAAATAGAAAACATCTAGATGCAGGATAAGTGGTGCAAAATTTATCTTTATAAGAAAATATCATGCCAATAAATTGCTGTCCAAACACTCCTATGTGTTAATTTTCTCAGGTATTTCCTGTTTTGGGGGTATTCCCTGAAGAAATAATCACATTTATAGACTCAGAAAACTGCAATGGGTACTAAAAATCATTCTGTAGTCATAGGTAAAGGCAGAAATCATATCCAGTTTTAGAAGATGCTTCAGACACTGACATGTATTAAAAAAGAAATTAATGTCATAACATTCACAACACCCAAGTATACAGATGTTATGCCTACGGCTTGATGAAGTTTTACTTATATGCACACCCACCACAACATCTACTTCCTATAAGGATCTATTGTAGTCCTCCTACTCAATAAGATTCCTCCCCCACAAATACAACCACTAGTCTGACTTCAGTATTAGTGACTGGTTCTTGACTTTAGATAAATGACATTATATAGTATACATTCTTTTTTTTTTTTTTTTTTTTTTTTTTGAGATGGAGTCTCACACTGTCATCCAGGCTGTAGTGTAGTGGCACAATCTCGGCTCACTGAAATCTCTGCCTTCTGGGTTCAAGCAATTCTCCTGCCTCAGCATCCTGAGTAGCTGGGACTACAGGTGTGCACCGCCATGCCCAGCTAATTTTTTTGTATTTTTAGTGGAGACGGGGTTTCACCATGTTGGCCAGGATGGTCTCAGCCTCCTGACCTCATGATCTGCCCGCCTCAGCCTCCCAAAGTGCTGGGATTACGGGCATGAGCCAGTGCACCAGGCCTATATTCTTATTTGTTTGGCTTATTTTACTCAGTATGATGTTTGTAAGATGAGGCTATGTTCTTAAAAGCAACAATAACTAATTATTTTTCAAAAGTGAGATAGATTTTGATACTAAGCGCTCCTGTTACATGGAAATAAGGTCCTCATTCAGAGAAGACAGTGTAGTTGCCTACGATTTTGATGTTTAGAAAAAAAGGTTAAAAACACAATGGTAATGTGTATTGGCTGTATATATAGTTAAAAACTTGCCTGAGGAAACAGATTGATTTTTCTGTTGTTTGTGTCCCCCTTAAAGTGCAGGAGGTTCCCAAACAACATTGTTCTTAGCATTAAAAACTTCACCGAAAGCTTATTCTTCAAGGAGGCCACCATCTTTTCAGAATATGATGATTACCTGCAATTTCAAGCCATCTATGGATTTCTACCTCCCTAAAACTGAAGATTTCTATCTATAGAAATAGCACTTGAAGGCAGTGAACAAGAGAGGTCTTCAGCAAACCTAGGGTTTTCAGATCCTCTTGTTTGTATAAAAGCAGTTGTGAATATTATTTTTTAAATTCACAGATCAGAAGTTTTGCTTAAAGACTAAATGATCATGTAGTTCCCTTTTGACTATAAAATTATCTAAACATCAAATCAGAACAGGCCTGAGCTTTAAAAATGTTCCTGTGTAGAACAGTACACACAAATAGTTACCATTTGTTAATATGTGCCAAGTATTCCGATACTCCACATAATCTTAAAATCCTTCCTACCTCCTCTTGCACACCAGTGAGATTTTAAGATAAGAATTATTTTTCCATTTTTAAATGGAGAAACAAAGTTCAGGGAGCTTAAGTGATCTCCCTAAATGAGGTCAACACTGGAGCCTGGCTTCGAACTCTATTTGACACAAAGCCATGATGGCAGATGTCTATTGTTCTTCCATGTGTTTTCCTACAAGGGTATGGAAACTGTATAGATTTTAAATAAATATTATAGATTCCGTGCACTTTAACATCTAGGTTTATATACAACACCTATTCGTCTGATATCAGAATCAAAGTTTTTAAAATGAGAATTTATCTAATCGCAAAAGCTAAAGTCTAATGCTGGCAAAATAAGAATGATTTTAAAATAGTGTTATCAAAACAGATCAAGTATAGAAAGTTGAGAATTTTGTAGATCCCAAGTAATGTTTGTACATTTTTCTAATTTGTAGACTATCTTCTTATAAAATGTGAAAAAGTGTTCTTTAAAGTTATGTACTAATGCAGACTTTCCAAGTTTCTTTTATATTGTGCTAGAAAAAAAAATGTTTTCCCTATTGTAGAACAAAGAAATAGTAAAACCATGGAAATTAGGACTTTCATTTCATCCACTTAATGTTTTTGCATATTGGATGGTAAAATTTAAGATTAACACATGTAGTTATTACCCCCAGCATAATAGTCACACAGCCTAATCTAAAGGTGGGAGGATTGAGTTAAACTAGGTCGGAAAAGTCAAGGTAATTAATGTAGAACATACAAAATCAAATGTTGCCAGTAAGTTGATAAGATACATTTCAGGCCTCTATTTCAGCAGGAAAAATTCTTTAAAAATGTTTTTAAGATAAAGGCATGAAAAAATCTCTTTTGTCATGTCACTTTCTCAGGGAGTTTAATAGCTATTAGATACATAATGTTATACTTAGTAACTACAAATTTATGAGGTAAAAACTAAGATATTGTCTTAGGAACTTTGGGATTCACTTTGTAAGGAACCTTGAAAATAAGAATATAAAATAAATTCGATTTCATTCTTTAAAACAATATATTTCCCTCCATTTTTAAACTTTTAGCTATCGTCTGAGGTTTAGAATAGTTTTTTAATCATTTGGAAAAATAAAGTCTCTGGAAATAACTAGGTAGGACTGTTTTTATAAATGTGCTCTTGGATGTGGGTAGTTAAGTATGTGATCAAGAACTTGTTAACTAAGCCTATCTTCCCTGCAAAATACCCTTCATTAATCTCAGAGAACACTAAATCAGTGAATCTGATATGGAAATCTGTTGCTAATTTAAATAGTTGCCATATTTACATAGTAACAATGTTTAAGAAAATTCAGCAAATTATTAATTAAAAGGGGGTTCTCCCTTTTAACGTTTCAAGAAGAGAAAAAAGGGCATAGTAAGGTAGTGAGCTAAAGACCCTCAAAAGAAATCAGCTTCAGATCAGTACCCTGACAAACAACTTTATTTTCACTGAGAGATCTTGTTGAGCTGCCTTGTTTGGTTGTGGAGAAGCTTTTTATTTCTGAGATTTAGGAAGGCACATTTCCACAAAAGACAGTTCTTGTGACTTAATTGATCTCTCAGAAGGAGTGTGTTTCAGCTTAGGAGGCCAGAATTTATTTTCTGTTGGATCAGACTCTCAAGCAGACATTTATGGGGGAATTCTTCCATTCTACTCTCAGCTGCTAGGCCAGTTGGTTAGATTTTGCTGCCAGTGAGTCAAAGGTCATAAGTCTGATACTTGAACAGATCACTTTGCTTTACACAGAGAAAACTCTGTAACAAAGACATAGATTACGCCTTATCCCTGCCAGCGCCAGCTGGGTTCCAAGTATGAGGCTATTCCCATAAGAGGGACCAGATTCTCCAAAGACCTGATAGGTCCCCCAACAAACAGTAAATTATTTTGCTCAAATTATTTCTTCCAAAGTGTAAAGAAACCAATCACACAAAATAATGGAATTCAATCTTTAGGGTTTTCTGAGAAAATTATCATTAATGCAAATCAACTATGAAAAAACTGACATCTAAAATTTTAACTGGAATGTATATTTTTTCAAGTTATTTTTTTAAGTGGACTAGATTTTTTGTGGGGGTGTAAGTAAAATATTTTTGGCTTAGGAAATTAAAGTGAGGATGTTCAACAACAAAAAAATCAATAGTTTTAGAAGAATATTTTAAAATTATATCCATATGTGGTGAATTTTAGAAATGTGTGACTTATTTATGCCATAAACTTAAAATACATTTATCCATTACTATTTCTGAAACTATTTCACTTAATTAAACCAGGATTTGTCAGTTCTACTTGGCAGTATTTTGTTTTTACCTCTTCTACTTACTGTACATTTTTAAGGTAAAAGAATATAAAATATAGAGAACAGAATAGTACTTGAGAATGGTCTTGACTTAATCACATACCTCCATCATGTAATTGGTAATTGAATTGTATGAATTATATCTCTCAAGCAGCACTGGAAATTGACATTCTCATATCCAATATACTGTCCATACTTTATCCTCCTATAATCCCTCAACTGAATTTCCTAATATTCTCCTATTGATATGCTTGTCTCCAAAGTCACAATCATCTTTCCAGACACAAGTTTCACCATGTCATTTCCTAGCTCCCTGTTCTCTGTAGCATTAAGTGTGAGACTCCTCGTGACCCATGTGTTGTCAGCCTCTGCTCAGTCTCTATGACCCAGTTACTTTAAATTAGTCGCAGTTCCTGTAATGCGCTTTTTGGCTGATAGTTCCATTCATTTACATACTGTTTGAAATCTATATTTGCCTCCTCAGCAGTCATCCCCACCCACTTCTTCTTTGCAAAACAACTGATTCTTCTGCTTCCTCTCTATAGCATTTGAGTCCCTCAACATCTCCCAGGGATGAATCATGATTAGTCTAAGCTCATTATGATGCTACCTTCTCCTCTCCTTGTCAGTGATTACTTCTAGGATAAGCATGTAAGTGTTTGAATCTGAGGGACAGTCTTCTAAAGGCTTCTAATGAAGTCTCCCTTGCTCTTCATTTATTGATTGATTGATTGATTTAGAGACAGAATCTCTCTCTGTCACCCAGGCTGGAGTGCAGTGGCATAATCTCGGCTCACTGCAACCTCTGCCTCCTGCGTTCAAGCGATTCTCCTGCCTTAGTCCCCAGAGTAGGGACACACCACCATCCCTGGCTAATTTTTTATATTTTTGATAGAGATGGGGTTTCATCATGTTGGCCAGGCACGTCTCCAACTCCTGACCTCAAGTGATCCGCCCACCTTGGCCTCCCAAACTGCTGGACTTACAGGCGTGAGCCATCGTGTCCAGCCCTCCCTAACTCTTTAAGGAGACAACACCAAAATTTCCTTTTCATACTGTTAGATGATGTTTGAGGAGGATATCACACTCTAAATACTTTTAGAGGACCAAAGCTGGGAATAGCAGAGAAGAAAGAGAAAAGAAAGTTGGTTCCTTAATGATGTCCTGAAACCAGTGAATTAACTCTGTCCTGACTATCTCCACTCTTGTTATGAGAGATGAATATTTTCATTTTATTTAAGCCACTTTTAGATGGGGCTTTTGTTCTGTGCAGCCAAAGATATCCTAATTGATACAAACTCCCACAGCTCCTATGAGAGAGTATATTTGCTGATATGTACCTCACCTTTGCTAATATTCACCTCCTCTGTGAAAACATCACTTAATTTCTACACCCTTAAAATTCACCCTCTCTTTTGTGCCATTATATTATTACAGTTTATACATGCAGGTTTTACACATACCTATAAGATAGCATTGCAATATTTTAGCAAATCCAAGGCATTTTTTTGTGTACTTGGCACATATATAGTCTTGCTACCTATGTATCAATAAAATATGAGAAAATGAATAAACTCAATTAATTTCTTTAGACTTATATAGTAAGACTATCATATAAATGATAAGCAAATTATTTTTGTTAATGAAGATAAATAGTAGTTCTATGTGCATAAGTCTTAAACATAATTTTTTATGTTTAGTAGTTTTAAACATGAAAAGACAGAAAAATCACATATTTAAATAGTTTTGGTAATACTACATAGTTTTAAAATATTATTATAACATCTTACATTGGTAAAAAAAAATAAAGAATCCTTTTGTCTTTTCAAAGGTCTTCCCATATGTATTTACATTTTGTTTTTCACAATGCCCTTACTTGTAGGGGAGAGCATTGTTTTTATATACATCTTCCCGGTACGATTTACTCAGTCATAGAAAGAATAATTTATTTCCCCAAAGGATTGAATTCACATGAGCCTCCTTTTCAAAATACCTTACACTTGTCTCAGGTCAGTTCTCTTTCTACTTCACAACAAATGGACGTGGTGCTTAATGTTTGGTATACATTAGAATCACCTGAGGAGTTGTTTAGAAACAGATACAAGCTCCACCCCAGCCATAGATAACCAGGATCTCTGGTGGTCAGAGCCTTGGTACATGAATCTCCACGCATAGAGATTGAATGAGGTCAGTGAGACCCACAGCTCTAATAGACACCCCCTGCATCAGAATCACCTGATATTCTTGTTAAACAATGCTGGCTCCTGTAGCTAACTCTAAATCTTCTTAACCAGACTTATTGGGTTGATTCGGGACCAAGGAAACTATGCTTTTGAAAGTGTATCAGGTGATGGATATGTAAGTATTAAAACCACTATTCTATGACTTCATTTTTGCACTGTTCAACTTTTTCACTGCTACCATCACCTACTCTGACCCTGATTTATTTTCTCCAGGTCATGACCATTGTGGAGTAAGACTGTCACTTTTGCTGCCTGTCCATCAAGACAGACTAAGTTCAAAAACTTTTCCGGTGTTCTCTTTAGTAATAGCTAAGCAGGCAAGATAAACACAAATGTTCTAAGAGGTTAACTTTACTAATCTGTATTGCAGCATGCAACGCAAGGTTAATCTCACTGTCCTGTCTGCTTTCTATTTTCATAGATGCTGTGGTGGTTTCTATATCCCCATACATGGGTGCTGCATCATGAGAACTTAGTTTATGGAATTCAATTCTACTTGGTTCGCAATAAGAGAAAAAATTATTTACCAGGTTGTGTTTAAATATTTTGCTTGATACATAGTGTCGTATGAGACCCATTCGCCCCACCCCGCCGCCCCCCCAACCCCACCGCCCCGCCTAACCTCAACAGGGATGGCAACATATTTGAGAGGCCAAAGAAGAGACTCAGAACCAGCAAACAAGATATAGCATTCTATTAGCAGGAAACTTACGGTTTCTAGTGACAGCAGGATGGAGAGGAGAACCACGACTGCTTACAAAAAGCATTCAGTTTATATAGCATTTTCATTTAGCACCCTCACCCTAACAACTTCCACCTGGCAACCTTCATTTAACCCAAAACAAAGGCCTGGATCCCCGTACAGCCTGAGTTCCACAGAACAGGCAGGGGGTCCAGATGTTCCTCATAGATAAAGAGTAAATCTTTGTGTTGGCCACTCCCAGATTCCCTAGCTCAAAACTCAGATCACACATTAAGGTGTGTCTGCCGTACAGGGTCATTCTTACGTATGCTTAAGTTATTGCTGTCAAAAGCATCTGCCATACACATAGTAAGTAGTCAGTTGTACTAATTTTATATTATTGCATAAAAACTTACCACAGGCTTAGCAGCTAAAAACAACGCCAATTCATTTTCTTATAGTTTTCATGGGTCAAGTGTCTAGGCATAGCTTAACCAGGTCTTCTGCTCAGAGCCTCATAAAGGTACAGTCAAGTGTCAGCCAGGAATTGTTCTCAGCAGATAAAGCCTGCCCTATAGTTCCTGCCACACAGGTCCCCTCATAATATAGCTGTCCTCAAGGCCAGCAGGAAAGATCTCTATGATCTCTAGGTCCTCTTTTAAAGGGCACATTTGATTAGGTCAGGCTCACTCAGGAAATACCTCTTTTGATTAATTTAAAATCCACTCATTAGTGGCTTGCATTACATCTGCAAAATCTTCTTACCTTTACCTTCTAATGTAACCTAATCGTGGAAGTGAAATTCATCATACTGACAAGCCTCACCTGTACTCAAGGCTAGTTATTATTCAGGGCATGTACATCAGGGAACAGGAAACTTGGAGACCATCTTAAAATTCTGTCTATTGCATCAGTAAATGTTTGTGAATTGTGGAATCTTATTTTGCATTGTTTATTTTTAAATTAAATACACATAAACGTAAAAAGAAAAAATCTAAGAGGCCAAAAATTTGTATAACACGTCTGTTTCTCACCGCTAAATTTTAGTCCCCTTCCATGCTTGCTGGCAATAATATTTTTAAAAATTCCTCCATATGCTTCCAGATTAGCATATGTATCTGTGTGCCATAACCCTGATTTGCACACTACTTGTTTTTTTCATTTAATCTTCAAGATATACCATTAGCAGCACATACATGCCTACCACATAAATGCATATATGTATTTGCATTGAGTATTATTCAATTGTACACATGGATTGTAAAATATTTGACTTGTATTGATAAAATATAAATATCTACTCTTTTATTATTGCAAATATTTTCACTATTTGGATGCCTTTGTGCATATGTATTCATATATTATGGAATAAATTCTCAGAAGAATTGCTGCTTCAAATAGTAAGTGCCATTAATAGTCTGATAAATATTGACATTTTTTCCAAAGATATATATCAAGTTACAGTTTCTTTACATTCTTGACGATACTGCATTAGAAAATTTTTAGCTTTACCAATCTGATGGTTGAACAAAGACATTACGTTATTACCATAATTTGTGTCTCCTTAATTAAGAGTATGGTTAAATACCATCTGATATATTTCAGAACATTCTATTTCTTTTTTTGATAAGTTGCCTCTTTATATTCTTCACTAACTTTTATTTAATGGCATTTCGTTTCCCTGGCACATAGCAGAATATGCAAGGATTATGTATCCCAGTGTGGGAAGCAG
The DNA here is from genome assembly GCA_036589455.1 of Ateles fusciceps. NCBI lineage: Eukaryota > Metazoa > Chordata > Mammalia > Primates > Atelidae > Ateles > Ateles fusciceps. Next base: position 5,359,648 of record JAZHEH010003404.1, on the reverse strand, counting down.
AAAATATACTATTCTAATAACTTCAAAGCATAAAGAGTCATGTGAGTGTTTAAGATGTAAGGAAAATTCATGATTGGAGTTTCCATCCCATTGGATATGGGTTATTTGCTTCCAACTCTTTAGCCAAGTAGATTCCCAGTTCTTGTAGATAGGCAGCTTTAAAAATGATTGTATTGAAACAAATAATGGGCACAAAGAAAATCTGCCTTTAAATTTCAGTTGTGGTGTTTGCTAGCTTAGATGACGGCTTAAATGGTGTAAAATATGTGTGCATGAAATAAGTAAATTAAGTATTTAAAGAAAATAAGTCTTTTCACTTTTTACTACTGGTTTAGTTTCTGATGTAAGAATATTATGAAAATCCTAATAAATTTTAATCTACAAATGTAACAAATGAGGTAACATAGATAACCATATGCAAAAATGTAATCTATAAGTGCAACAAATGAGGAAGCTTGAATGATATGTGTTCCCACCCAAATCTCATGTCAAACCGTAATCCCCAATGTTGGAGGATGGGCCTGGTGTGAGGTGATTGGATCATGGGGACAGATTTTCCCCTTGCTGTTCTCATGATAATGAGTCCTCACGGGATCTGGTTGCTTAGAAGTGTGTAGCATTTCTCCCTTCACTTTCTTCCTCCTGCTCCAGCCATGTAAGACATGCCTGCTTCCTCAGTTACTGTTACTTGTCCAGAGGCAAAACATAAACCATAGCACAAAGTATGTCTTAAAAATTTAAAGTTCTCAATGCTATTAATATGCAAAATCTTGAATAATTTATTTCTTAATCTACTCATAACATTCAATGGTCTCACCAATCTGAGTTGAAAATTGCTTATTCTGAAAATTTTATCAATAACTAAGTAAATATGATGAAAAATAAACTTCTGGCCTATGAGGATATGATAAATAAAAGCAGGTATTCACATGGGAGACAATACCTAAAGAGACAAGTTAGTCCAAATGATAGGAGCAAAGGGAACTGTCCCTCTGTAAAGGTTGAGGAAAAAAGTACAAAATTATGCTCTTATTACACTCATGCTGTTACTAAGGCCTACAGAGAGAAGGTATTACTCTAAAAGCATGCATTGAACCAGTCTTATTTATATTTTTACCTTGAATGAAGGCATGAATGATGGAAGATATCAACTTTATGTAAAGGAGCTTCTACTATCTGGGAGAGAAGGACCCGTGAATCTTCTTGAGCTGGAAAATTAACCTTGAGATACTTAGTAGAAAGATCCTTGGAATTTACAACATTCTCCACCTCCACTTTGTAGCTCAGAGGTGGTAATCACATCCCTATTTTACACCTTTAAATGTGACCCCTCAGTTGATTACATGTCTGCTGTCCTAGTCCCTTTGACACTAGTCTTCAAAAGATCAGATTAAGTTAGAAGCATATAAGCCTATTCATTGACTACTCTATATTAAGTTGCTACACCTGTCTGAGCCTCAATTTCCTTATTTATAAAATGGCAATAATCATACCAACTTTGTTGTTCAGAATGCCTTGCACTTAGTAAGTGATCAATAAGAAGAAACTATTACTGGTGTTGTTTGTTTTCCATCATGAGAGCATTTTGTCTGAAAACCAGTTGCCAAAATCTCCACCCATCTGAGATTTCTCTGTTATTCTTGGCCTATTCGATAGAACCTTGTCTAGCAAAGAGAGGTGGGTCTCCCCTGACAAAACATACTTTTCTTGTTGATTACCTTGTACTCACTGCTGTTGAAACCTGTCCTGGCCACCTGTTTCCATCCTCAGCTCCCCAGGGATCTATTAATAGCCAGCACCTGGCCACTCCCAGTCTGGCTACCCCACTGACTCAAGGTTCCGTCACTGGTTTTACTCAGTGAACACGTTGTTGCATTTAGCAAAATCCAGTGAAAAATCCAGCACATATCCCAGTGAAATTCAACACACGTTCTCTATGTGAAATATTTCTCCCTCCAATCCCTCTCTTATTGTTAGGTAACTTATGATCGTACTTCATGTTTTCACAGCACATATTTGAAAATTGTTTTTAAAACTTTCATGGCTTAGCATTGCAAAAGAATGCAAAGGGAACCATTTTGATTGATATGCCTAGTGTATTCATATGTTCTTAGTTTTTGTTCAATTTGGAGCTCATGCTGAGTTCATAGAACTTGACTTATTTGGCAGATTGTCAAAAAATTCAAAATCCCAATTAAAAATGCAGTATTTTCCAAGCCTAAATGTACATATGCACAAATCACTTGTAAAGTCATTTCAAATGCTATTTTCAGTCTTCCATTTTTTAGCAGTTTTGTTATTTAGTGGAGCAGAATGCTGTTACGATTATGATTATGACTGGTGTAAGATATATGATTGCCTTTTTTCTCATCTGCAAAAAAGATTAAAATGTGATTGTTACTCCCACCTACATGCACCTGAGTTCTGTGGGCTTTCCTGTCTTAGATGCTATGAATTGTCTGTGTTTATGGCTAAATCGGGGAGTAGCTTCCTGAAGGCATCTTTCCCAGGCCTCTAATTTGGAAAGCCTAAATTTTTGAGGCTGGATAAGTGGATATCCTTGCAGAGGGTGGAGGCATTTGACTCAGAAAGAGAAGAGATTAACTTGACTCCTGGTGATTTTTGAGATGGTTGTGCATTAACTCAGCTACCCTGAAGCAAAGAGTGTGTGCACCTGAGGGTCCTTGGGAAGGATCTAACCAGGGTAGACCCAGAAGGCTCTGACCTTGGGAATTTCAGCAATGATCCTTGAGGCCAACCTTGTGGCCAGTGAAGAGGGACACTGTGAGGGACTCCCTGAAGAGAGCAATAATATTTGATTCTCATACTTTTTAGGCCATGAAGATCAGTGTTGGAATGGTATGCAGCAGGCGCTAAAACCTAGACATTTTCTTTATTGTTTTGCCTGGATAAAACCAGAAGTTCCTTATAAACTACAAGGGAGGAAAAAGAAAGCCATGAACCTGACATTTACCTTAGAAGGGAAAGTCACAATTTTCCTCTTCCATAAGAAAATATTCACTGGCATGACCTGACATATAATCTTACGGGTTTCATGGATCTGTATCCCTGGCCCTTTATGCCTTCACTCTCCTGTACATCTAGCAGACCCAAAGATTATTGTAAAATGGCTATTTCTGCCTCAGTCTGGAGCAAGATTCAACAATGGTCTTCTAACTGAAATCACTCTATAATGAGTACCTGTGATCGTAGAACATCTGCATCTGGAAGGATATGTAAAGAATAAGTCAGATATCAGCTATTCTGAATCAACCACCTACTCAACAATGCTGGTTTTGTACATTCCAAATTCTGGAGTCAGAGTCTGTCTGACCTAGCGTGACTTGCTTAACTCTTCCAGGTGGGTGCAGTCCACAGTGGCACATCTTGGTGACTGCATAGAAATTTGTGTAAAATAGAAAATGATACTAATTTTTCCTCTCTGTGGGTACAACTTCATGGTAAAGTTACAGGGCTTGGTGAGGATAAAGCAGGCTGACCTTCCACCTTTTCTTCTTGGTTGGGTATTCTTATATAGATTAACTATATGACCCTGTGCAGCAGCCCTGATTCTTTGTCCTGCTTTCTGAAATTAGTATCTCCTGAATGGTATTCTCCAAGCGATCAATAAAGTTTTGTGATCACTTAAAAATAATTGTCATTACTTACTCATGATTTCTCTGTTAAAGATGCTCAAGTCCAGAGATTAGCAGTAAAAAATGTCTAATAAAAGTAAAAATCACTTGCATATATTTCACAAGGCATATTTAACTACAAAAGATTGATGCAGTTTTATTGTAAACATTTAAGAATAAAAGTAGAACTATGCACTTGGAATCAACCTCATAAGTTGAAGAATAAATTTTGAAGGAGAAGAAAACAGATTTTAGGAAAAATCAGAATTGTTGAATGTGGAGATATGAAAGAGAAAAATGGAGGTTGGGCCAAAAAAAGGAGAGTAAATGCTATAAGTGAAGAAATGCTTCATCTGTTACCTTTTAGATATCGTTGAATATAAACTAAGCTGTCTAGTTACGGTCATAAAGGTAAATAAAGAGTAGAGTTTCCACATTTCCAGAGAGATATTACCATCCCAGAATATCAGAGTAATGAAACATTGTTAAAATTGGGAATTTTTTTAAAGTTGGGATCAATTATGATAAAGAAGGGAAGACTAGGAAATGATTATTACTCTCCTTCAAACACTTAAGGGCCTATTATCCTGAGAATGCTGAATATTAATTACACTAGAGAATAGCAGCAGAAAGACAACATTTAATTAGAAAAAAATCTCTCTTATTTAAAGGATAATTTTGAAAAGTAATGAAAAATTAAAACACAAAAGACGAGAAAGTACAATATTCATCAATGGTCCGTGATACGTACTATTATCCACCTTTGGCTGGAGCACTAAGTAACACCAAAATCTTAATATTTTTATGACAACATTTATTTCTTGCTTACATTACATGAGGACCACAGATATGCTGTAGTTCTGCTGGGTTCAGCTAATCTCAGCTTGAGTTTTTGGCTTGGTTGTGCTTGATTGCACTTGTCTGGGCTTCAATCTATGTGTCTCTTCTTCTGGAACTCAGACTGAAAGTTTCCAGATATCCCTCTATAGACCTGGGATATATTCTAATGAAGGAGAACAGGAATAAGACAGACAGATACAGAAAGCATTTAAAGTTTCTGCTTGGACATGACATCTATGAACATCTGCTCATACTCCATTGGCCAAAGCAAGTCACAGGGCCAAGTACAAAATCTATGAAGCAGGGAAGTGTAGTTTCTGTATTCGTTCCTATGGCTGCTGCAACAAATTACCACAAACTGGATGGCTTAAGATCACAGAAATCTGATCTCCCACAGTTCTAGAGGACACAAGTCTGAATTCAGTGTTCTGGAGCTGACATCGAGATGTTGGCCAGGCAGCAATCCTTCCAGCTTCTTTCGGGAAGAACCTGTTCTTTGCCTCTTTCAGCTTCTGAGGGCTGTCAGCATTCTTTGTTTCGTGGTCACATCACTCCAGCCTTTGTCTTTGTCTTCACATTGACTTCTTTGTATGTACATATCAAATCTCCTCCTGTCTTCCTCTTAAACATGGCATTTAAGGCTCCACACAAGATTATTCAAAATAATCTCCCAAACTCAAGATTCTTGAGTCTTCAAAGACCATCTTTTCCCCCAAAGAACACAATGAGAATAAGAGCATGTCTCTTATTCTTGAGGCCATTAGAAAGTTTACCTAAATGGAAGCATGGCAAGAAGGAAAGAAATGAATGGCACTAAACAAATAAAACAATCTACCATATATTCTATGTGCTAGCAAATATTTTCAGCTTTTAAGATGAGTCAACACTGGTATAGACAACCATTATGAAATGGGAGAGTTCCTTGATTCCCCCTCGAAGGATGTGCAACAGGGGTGTGGCCCACCTGTTTGGTCACTGCACAGCTCAAACCCCTTGAGGAAGGGGGGCGCCTACAGGCAGGCAGGTGCAGAGGCTGGGGCGAGCACTCCGGCTCTGCGGTAGTGTCTAGGAGTGGGTGCCTTGCAACCTCATTGTTACAAAGCTCTTTCAGCTTTGCCATCTTCAGACAGTCTGAATGTTAATCAGTTCAATGGACCCTCTCTCTGCCTTTTTGCAAGGACAGAGGACAAGTGTGACAGGTTTCTGTGTCCCAAGCTCTTGTCCACCTTCCTGGAAAAATAGGGTCACATATGGACTCAAAGTCGAAATGTGAGGTTTTATTGAGTGGTGGAAGTGGCTTTCAGTGGGATGGGTGGGGAACTGGAAGGGTAGGATGGAGTGGGAAGGCAATCCTCCCCCACTGTTCTGCTGTTCTGTTCCTCTGCTCTTCTCAGTGTTCAGCTGCTTGTGTGTGTGACTGCTAAGGTCTCAGGTTTATATGGGCACGGGAAGCAGGGTGTGGTGAGCCAGAGTGGTCTTTGAAAATGCAACATTTGGGTGTGAAAGAGGAGTGCCTGTTCTTACTTAGATCTGAGGGCACAGGCCCAAGGGTGGAGCCCTCACCAGTGACCCCACTTTTCTCTATCCAGCACTTTTCTGTACCTCTCCTGTATCAATTATATGTGTGCCTTATCCTTAACTCTGGAATCTTTTAATATAATACGGACAGTCATCAGGTTACTTGGTTTAGGCACAGCCTCCTTAGAAACATTGAACATTGATCCTCTAATGTAATTCAGCATTGGTTCTCTGATGTAATTCTCAGTTCCCTAATTAGAAGATCTTTTGATTCATTTGCATGTTAATATAATTTTGACATTATAATTATAGCATTCAAGGCCATATATTTTTGAAAGATTTGCCGTTTAATATAAATATTTTCTTTTGAAAAATGTAAATCATGTGTGTCTTTAGTATTAAGTGTTAGTAAGTGTTGAATGGTTCCACAGCTCAAATATGGGACTGCTCAGTGAGGTCTGGAAAAGTAACTGGAGGCCTCAAAAATAACCATGTGTGACACAGAGCTCCAAGGGATTTCAAATTTGGAAATATATTTGAAAAAACAAATGAACAACAAAAGAAAAAAACACTTTTTGATTAAATGGGGAGTGCTTTAACTTGAATGAATTAAAGCATTTTGTTTCCCTTTTATCTTACCAACATTTTCTAGGATAATGAAGGTCAGTTATTACTATCTTCCTTTTACAAATGAGGGAACTGAGATATAGCAAGATAAAATGAGTTCCCAATCTCATATTGAACCTTTGGTAGTATAGTCAGTCCTAGTTATTACAACTATCAGTTAAGTATTTATTAAGAAATCTGTGTGCTCAATATAAAGAAAATAAAATGGAAGGCAGACAATACCTGAGTCCTTCCACTAGTGGGAATTTTTTTAGAAATATAGAGGTTAGCAAATGAAAAGCAAGAAGTGCATTTACAATAAAAAATACCGGCCGGGCATGATGGCTCACAACTGTAATTCCAGCACTTTGGGAGACTGAGGTGGGAGGATCACGAGGTCAGGAGTTCGAGACCAGCCTGGCCAGTATGGTGAAACCCCATCTCTACTAAAAATACAAAATAAGCCGGGGTTGGTGGTGCTTGCCTGTAGCCCCAGCTACTCCAGAGGCTGAGGCAGAAGAACCGCTTGAACCTGGTAAGCAGAAGTTGTAGTGACCCGAGATCACATCACTGCACTCCAGCCTGGGTGACAGAGTGAGACTCCGTCTCAAAAAAAAAAAAAAAAAAAGAAAGTATAATACCAGCACTTTGGGAGGCCAAAGCAGGCACATCACCTGAGGTCAGGAGTTCAAGACCAACCTGGCCAACATGACAAAAACCCCATCTCTATGAAAAATATAAAAATTAGCCAGGCATGGTGGCATGTGCCTGTAGTCCCAGCTACTAGGGAGGCTGATACTCAGGACGCCGAGGCATGAGAATCACTTGAAGCCCTGCGGCAGATGTTGCAGTGAGCTGAGATCTTGCCACTGTACTCCAGTCTGGGTGACAGAGCAAGACTCCATCTCAAAATAAAATAAAAAAATTTTTAATTACAGATTAAGTTAAATAAAATTTATAGGTCAATAACCACTGAACTAGTCAATTTGGAAGTCCTATAAGGTGTTAGAAAGCTATCTGAAAAAAACATTGGCTTGATTCATTTAAACTGTTAACTAATACTCTTCAATTTTCCTCTGGCTCTGCAGTTTTTTAGAAAAAAGAGTTAAAAGATTAATGTTGTTAACATAACACATACCAACATTTTCTGTATTGGCTCTTACAGTAGAAATGAATTACAGCGTATCTAGAGTCCATGTTTCTACCTCAGTGTTTAATTCCCATGAGGCTGGAAGAGGATGTTGTTGCTTGGCAATCATTCCCCAAATAACTTGTAAATCTGCATGTTCTTGTCTTTGTCTTTATGTGAACTCAACAGAAAACTATGTATATACAACTTGTTCCATTTCATCTCCCAATCCCTGTACTATAGAAAAAAGCAGGTGTTATATATAACACTTGTGATGAGTCCACGGATGTAGTAAAGCAGAGAACTGCAAACTCAAGGGAGAGACAAATCATGACCTCATAATTCTGGATGCTTTTGGAGTTAAAATATGGTGACAGTGAGATTTTAAATTCAAAATGAAAGGTCTAAGTTCAATAAATCATTTTCATACAAAAAATTTTCCCCAAATTAACCACTCTGTAAAATGATAATTTCTTCAAAAGCAGGAATATGGCTCATTGTTGTATTTATTCCTATTGCTTAATGTAGTGAAATAAATGAATAAAATAAAATAACTTATCAGTGCTTAAATTGACGACAAATGAACTTTATTCTAAATATATAAATTGCATCTTGTATATTCAATTTACAATGAGGCTGAAAATTGTCCAAATGGTCTTGATTTAATATATCTAATATTAATTTCAAAATTAGCAAAATAGTATTAATGTCTTTAAATTTAAATGATGATTTGATATTACTTTAAGCAAATGATTTTCTGTTAAGAAAAGTCAGTTCTTTCTTTTAATCCAAATAGAATTGCAGATTACTTTTTTCCAAGACAGATTCAATCCAGCCGAACCACTAGTTTAGCATATGTGTTATTGAAGTTTATAGCACTGTCTGAAAAGTGGCTTGGCATCATGAACATAAACCTCAAACTCTATTCTGATGGTCTATGTGAGGAAGAGGATTTAGATGGTGTTTCAGGCCAAAGATTCTCAAATTATTCCACAATCACTTTTGCCTGAACTAGTCAGATATTTATTAAGTGGTGCTATCTTAAATTTTGTTTTCCACATCTGTTCTTAGACAGTAAAATCCTAAAAGCTTAGGTTTTTCTGAAACCATAATGTGTTTATTTTTTAAATAGGTCTTTGTCATGTTAGATCCATCTCATTCTTCACTGTGTTTTTAGAAATAAAACCAAGAAAGTATGGTTTCATTTAAATAATTCATGTAAATGAAGTTCAAATATTTTATATAATAATAAGAATTTAGGAATGTCAGATCTGCAATACCATTAAAATTTTGTAAAATGATTATTTTTGAAAATGAAAGCCTTTTTCTATAGTGTTGTATCTGGAACATCTATAATGTCACAGTTTCTTAGCCATATAGATCATTAATATATGACTATAATATACACACACACACACACACATTTACAATCTATTTTTTATATATACACACACATATGCATCAATATGTATAAATATGTGTAGGTATATGTATATTCAGTAAATAGATAAATATTTAAAGTCAGTGAATTTTAGATTTGAAAGAGATCTTAAAGTCAACTTCCATTTAGTAGAGAAACTGTCTGAGAAAAAGGTCATATAACACCAATTGACTAATGTGGGGAGTGAGGGGAGAGAAATAAGTCTGGAATTATTCCCATGAGTTTGGCTTTTCGAACTGGATAAAAATAAAACCATCCCTGGGTATCCACTGGGAATTGGTTCTAGGACCCCCCACACATAACAAACTCTGCCAGTGCTCAAGCCCTATATATAAAATGGTGTAGTATTTGCAAATAACCTATGCATATCCTCCCATATACTTTAAATCATCTCTAGAATACTTATAATGCAATGCCTACACATCATTTTATTTGCATAGATTCGGCATAGTAGTTGATGCACAGCAAATTCAACTTTTTGGAGCTTTGTGGAATTTTTTTTTCCAAATATTTTTGATCAGTGGTTGGTTAAATTCACAGATGTGGAACTCAGAGATACAAAGGACCAACTGTACTCTGCTCATGATGTATTTTTCATTAGGGAGGGGATGAAAAGGTGGGATGAGGTGTAAGGTGATATTAAAGAATATTTAAGGCAAAGTTAGCAATTTACTGAGACTAGCTGAGTTCTCTCTTTCTCTCTCTCGCTCTTTCTTTCCCCTGCCAATTAAGCACATTAATTTTTCAAAGATCACATCCTATCTTTCTTGCAAAGAATTCATTTTTATACACCAAAAATGTATTTTAAAATCTTGTCAGAATTGACAGATGATATCACATCTGTGTATATAGTGACTATCAATAATTGCAAAACAGAATAGTATAACTTTAATGCTTCAGTGAATTTGTACACAGACCACTTAGACTCACTAGATTAACTCACTAGAATTTAGACAGTAGAACTAACATATGACATAAATAAGAGACAGCAAGAAATACTATTCTATAGATCATTTTGTTTACTAGAGACCAAAATTTGCTGTTTGGCATTTTAGAGCAGGGTTGATAAAAAAGATTTAAAAATTCTGGTACCAGATGGACAGCTAAGAAATCCAGTTGGCTCCAAATAAGAAATAATGAAGCACTCAACTTTCAAAAAAAATTTCAGCTTAAATGATCTAACCATGATGTATCTCTGTAAAGTTACAAACAGAATAATAACCTCTCCAGGAAATTCTTTGAAAATCCAAGATTAACTGAAAACATATAAATGCACAAGTATGACTTAATCCCTGTACTCAACAATTTTATAGCTCAATGGGAGAAAAACAGATGAAGAAGATAAACACAAGTAAACACTTCAAATATTTAAAAGTAAAATCAGAATAGAGAAAGAAGCAATTTTTGAGTGAAATTTCCCAGCATGCCTACATCCTGTGTTGTAAGAAAGTCCAAAGGGGATTTGTCATGCAAAAGAAAAGAGAAAAAATATTTTGATTTGTCACCTTGTTTAATTATTTATTTTTTCTTGTCACCTTGTTTATTTAAAATTTGATGCTAATGAAAGCAATTTTAAATCAGTAGTGCTTTACTGGTTCTCTGAATTCCCAAGGAACATTTTTATAGGCCATTTTATAATTAACCAGTTATTTTCTTTTTTCTTTTTTGAAACCGAGTCTCACACTGTCACCCGGGCTGGAATACAGTGGCGCAATCTTGCGCACTGCAACCTCTGCCTCCTGGGTTCAAGCGAGTCTCCTGCCTCAGCCTCCCGAGTAGCTGGGCTTACAGGTGCGTGCCACCATGCCCGGCTAATTTTTTGTATTTTTAGTATAGATGAAGTTTCACTGTGTTGGCCAGGCTAGTCTCAAACTCCTGACCTTGTGATCTGCAGGCCTCATCCTCCCAAAGTGTTGGGATTACAGGCGTGAGCCACCTCGCCGGGCCAATTAACCAGTTTTATAGTTAACATTTCATAAGTTTGTGTAGCATTCTAAATCCAAACGTCCTTGAGGACAATAATTACATCTTATTTTTCTCCACCTCAAAAGACTAGCACAATACTTTGAATACAGTGTAAACTAAATAAAGGTATATGTTAAATCAATTTGCATACTGATGACTTTAATATGAATCAAAATGTCATTCTAACTTCATTCTGATGCAAATGACACAATTACTATTTCATCTAAATGAGTTAGATACAAGCTGAAACATTATTGATTGATTTTTTTTTTTGAGATGGAGTCTTTCTCATTTGCCCAGGCTGGAGTGTGAAGTGGCAGGATCTCGGCTCACTGCAACCTTTGCCTCCCGAGTTCAAGTGATTTTCCTGCCTCAGCCTCCTGAGTAGCTGGGATTACACCACGCCCAGATAATTTTTGTGATTTCAGTAGAGACAGAGTTTTGCCATGTTGGACAGGCTGGTCTCCAACTCCTGACTAAAGGTGATCCACACACCTCAGCCTCCCAAAGTGCTAGGATTAGAGGTGTGAGCCACTGCGCCAGGCCTATTGATTGATTTTTGATTCACATAATGAAAGAGCCATGGCATAGTTGCATGAATAGAAAAAAAATTGGGCTGAGGGTAATTAGTACAACGCCTTCTTTTTGCTTTGAGATTCAAGATTAAGTGATTTTCAACAGCACGTCAATAATAAGATTCTAGATCCTTATGTTCTATCTTTTAGGTTTTCTGAAGACATAGATTTTTTATAAGAAATCAAATTTAAGTAAATAGAGATATGTTTGCCTAAATAATCTTTGCTTGGTAACATGTGTTTTTATATCCAATATAATTTTTCCAGACTGAAGGCATTAAAATAAAATGAATTAGATAAAGATATTTTTTCTTTTAAAAGTTGGTTTCCATTTTAAATTTATTTCTAAGAAGGGCTTTGGGGAGAAGTTTTTGGCAGTTGTCTCTTTTCTTCTTCAGTTTGAGAAATGAGAAGATGGATACAAACTTTTTTATTTGAGTTAGAAGAAAGATGGAAAATGAATATGGCTTAATCCCCATACTCAATGCTTTTATAGTCCAATGAAAGAGATACCAAAAAATAAACACAGATAGACACCTCCGATATTGAAAAGTTAAATTAGAACAGAGAAGAGAATATGGGGACAAAATTTCCCAACTGAAAATTGTATCCCTCTCCCTGACAAAAAATATAGATAAAATCATATCCTGATATGTATGTGATACATACATATAATTTATTTTCTTGGTTGGGCACAGTGGCCCACACCTGTAATCCCAGCACTTTGGGAAGCCAAGAAGGGTGGACTCCTGAGGTCAGGAGTTCGAGACTAGCCTGGCCAAATGGTGAAACCCCGTCTCTACTAAAAATACAAAAATTAGCTGGCCCTGGTGGTGCATGGCTATAATCCCAGGTACTCGAGAGGCTGAGGCAGGAGAATTGCTTCAACCTGGAAGGTGGAGGTTGCAGTGGACCAATATCACGCTACTACACTCCAGCCTGGGCAACAGAGAGAGATTCAGTCTCAAAAACAAAATTGCTTGTACTTATCTCAAATTCATGCATTCCTTTTCAACCACAGTAATACTGTGTTTCCTATAACTTTTCTCTCTTCCAGTGCACATTTCTCCTTATTGATAGTTAAAGCTCCCATTTGCAGGCTTTAAAATTTTAATTTTTTATCTTGAAATTGTTTTATAATAACCAGTTTTTCTAGTTGAATATGAAATTGTTTTTATGATCAAAAGTTAAACAAAATTTTTAAAAGGTTTTATGATCATGGAACTTTTCTTTGCTCATGAAATAGTTCAGTGTTACCTTTTGCCTGAGCCACATAGTATGTATTATCGCAAATGGTATCCCTGTTTTCTCCCTTCCTCCTAGGTTTAAAATAGCCTAACATTTGAAAGTTTCAGTTTCTACTTGTGGATTCACTCTTCCTGCTGTCTCATTTATGAATGAATTCATGCAACTACTAGTCCTATGTTTAAGTCATATTGAGAATGGTAGCTTGAGAATGGAGAAGCGTCTCTAGCAATATCTACTGAGATGACTAAGTTTTACGTGGGCAGTTATGGTGGCCTGTTTATAAAGTCGCTATGTATAAAAATAGAGATTTCATCTAAAGAAGATAATATGAATGGAATTATCTTTGCCATGACAATAAAAAATAGTTTTATTTTTATCTTCAGTATGTAGATGGAAAAGCAATAGCATTCAGTGAATATCACAGACAATAAAAACTCTAGGATACTGAGAGAGCCCTAAGAAATTTTTTCCTCATTCTTTTTCTAATCTTCTTTATCATGTATCAGAACTTTTATAAACTGTGAACCCCACTGGGACACTGTCTTCTTAAGATTTCATTCATTATTGTGGTTTCGTCTATCATCTGGTTTTTGCTAATTTGTAAGCACCTTGAGAGCAAGGGTTGTAACTTTTCTTCATTTCCTAAAAACTTATTTCAATGTTATGGATCTCACAGGAGTATCATAAAAGTTAACAAGCTAGAGAAGAGTATCTGATAATAAGGCTCCAGTCTCTTCAATGTTAGTTGTTCTTCCTTTGGGAATGTACAGTTATTTTTCAGGCAAATAAGATTTTTTATAATCTGATTTGTTATTTGTACTACAAATTCTAAGTAACGCATTTTCTGTTTTCTGGAGGAATGACGTGTAGGATAAGAGTTGAGAATATGGAAGAATTTTGTTCTTATAAAAACGTACAAGCATAAAGACAGATTTCTACTAAATTAGTGGTATGTATTACCATAGTAAAGCTAGAATTCAGATCAATCAAAGAATGATTGTGCTGCCGAAATTTCAATTTAACTTTGTTAGGATCATAAAAAGTGAGAGGTCACGCTAACTACATACTTTGTAACTGGTATTTAGTCTTCTAAACAGATGGCGAATATGTTATATTGAATACTTATGACTAATAAATATGTGAGAAAATTTTATTCATTCTTAAAGTAACCTATAACAATTTTTAGGGTATATTACAACAGTATTAATCCATTTTCACGCCACTGATAAAGACATACCTGAGGCTGGGAACAAAAATGTTTAATTGGACTTACAGTTCCACATGGCTGGGGGGGCCTCAGAATCATGGTGGGAGGCAAAAGTCACTTCTTACATGGCAGTGGCAAGAGAAAATGAGGAAGATGCAAAAGCACAAACTCCTGATAAAACCGTTAGATCTCACGAGACTTACTCGCTACCACCAGAACAGTATGGGGAAAACCGCCCCCATGATTCAAATTATCTCCCACTGGGGCCCTCCCACAACACATGGGAATTATGGGAGTACAATTCAAGATGAGATTTGGGTGGGGGCACAGAGCCAAACCATATCAGTAACACATTTAAATTTACAGAATAAAATTTTAAAAGTTTACCTGTTACATGAAACAAAGTATAGATGAATTTTAAGGTAAAGGTTTTGGTATTAATGAGTGGACATTGTACAATTCTGTAAGAGTATTCTCTATTGATCTTATTTGGTGGCATAGAATATGAAAACACAATTTTTTCTCTTAATTATGATTGGAGATTCCTAAATGTTAATATATTATGAACTGTACTTTATTCTAAATTATGCATCTGAGAAATGATAGAAAATATAAGAAAAAGCAAAGCCACCTTATATTTTCCATGAGGCCATATACTCTGAGGATGTATACACTGGGATAAGGAAAGCTGTAGTTTTTCATTACAATAATTAGGTGAGCTGCCATGATTATTTCAGTAGAAAATATAACATTTAAAATTTTAACAATATGTCAACACTTATGCCCATTATTGTCAATTAATGCCATCTAAGAAATAGCTCTATCTGTAACAAATATAAAGTATAAAAAAGTCTAAAAAAGGTCATCTATTTAGATTTAGATTTATTAAAGACAAAAAAGTGGAAAAACATGTAGTGGTTTTCCTACATTTTTGAAACACAGTTCTAATTATGTAACACAGTTCTAATTATATACACAGGGTTATTATATAACACTATTTCAGTTTTAGAATGATTAATAAAACTTTCCAAATTGCTATAAAATTGGGAACAATATTTTCTTTTTTCTTAAGTATGCAAAATTTCTGTACTTCTAGAATTCAATGAAAAAGATAGCACATAACATTTTATTATTTACATAATAATAAAGTACAAGTTATGTTCATCAGCATCTTATATTTTCAGCTGGAAATGAATTTTAAAAGACACAAGAGAAAATTTACACAGTTATACTTATTGAAATATAAAAATTAGACTTCATCCACAAATAGCATGTTTTAGACATTTTATCCTGTGCCAATAAAATACATAATATTTTAGATGAAGTTTTAAATCAAATTCATGCTTAAAATATTTCAATAATTTTTTTCAAACTAAGAAAGACTAACATGAGTGGAATAGTACAATCTCATTTCTGAACTTCTAGAATATAATTTTAAAACTTGGATTAATTTAAACAATTAATTTAAATTGATATTTTAGTGTCAAGGATACAGAAATATTCTCCCTTATGCAATTTCCATTCAAAACGTCTCTACAAAAAACATTACTGTAGTATTAACAATCTTTATTCCATCCTAACTCCCATTCTCATATTCTATTTTCTTTGTCTTTTATGAAAAACAATTATTCATTTTGAATATTGGATGGCCATCACTGCTTTGTGCTTAAAACTTGTGATATTGTCATGCTGAATGGATAAAAATTGGAAGCATTTCCTTTGAAAACAGGCACAAGACAAGGATGCCCTCTCTGACCACTCCTATTCAACTTACTATTGGAAGTTCTGGCCAGGGCAATCAGGCAAGAGAAACAAATAAAGGGTATTCAATTAGGAAAAGGGAAGTCAAATTATCTCTGTTTGCAGATGACATGACTGTATATTTAGAAAACCTCATCATCTGAGCCCCAAATCTCCATAGGCTGATAAGCAACTTCAGCAAAGTCTCAGGATACAAAGTCAATGTGCAAAGATCACAAGCATAACTGTACACCAATAACAGACAGAAAGCCAAATCATGAGTGAACTTCCATACACAATTGCTACAAAGAGAATAAAATACCTAGGAATACAACTTACAAGGGATGTGAAGGACCTCTGCAAGGAGAACTACAAACCACTGCGCAAGGAAATAAGAGAGGACACAAACAAATGGAAAAACATTCAGAATGAATATTGTGAAAATGGCCATACTGCCAGAAGTAATTTATGGATTCAATGCAATCCCCATCAAGCTACTATTAACTTTATTCACAGAATTGGAAAAAACTACTCTAAATTTTATGTGGAACCAAAAAAGAGCCCAGATAGTCAAGACAATCCTAAGCAAAAAGAACAATGCTGGAGGCATCACCTGACTTCAAACTATGCTATAAGGCTACAGTAAGAAAAATAGCATGGTACTGGTACCGAAACAGATATGTAGACCAACTGAGTAGAACGGAGGCCTCAGAAATAACACCACACATCTACAACTATCTGACTTTTGAGAAACCTCACAAAAACAAGCAATGGGGAAAGGATTTTTACATGTCATACAAAAATTAACTCAAGATGGATTAAAGACTTAAATGTAAGACCTAAAACCATAAAAACCCTCTAGGCAATACTATTCAGGACATAGGCTTGGGCAAAGACTACATGACTAAAACACCAAAAGCATTGGCAACAAAAGCCAAAATAGATAAATGGGATCTAATTAAACTAAAGAGCTTCTGCACAGCAAAAGAAACTATCATCAGAGTGAACAGGCAACCTACAGAATGGGAGAAAATTTTTGCAATCCATCCATCTGACAAAGGTCTAATATCCAGAATCTACAAAGAACTTAAATAAATTTACAAGAAACAAACAATCCCATCGAAAAGTGAGTGAAGGATATGAACAGACAATTCTCAAAAGAAGACATTTATGTCAACAAACATATGAAAAAAAGCTCATCATCACTGGTCGTTAGAGAAATGTAAATCAAAACCACATTGAGAAACCATCTCAGGCCAGTTAGAATAGTGATCATTAAAAAGTGAGGAAACAACAGATGCTGGAGAGGATGTGGAGAAATAGGAACACTTTTACACTGTTGGTGGGAGGGTAAATTAGTTCAACTATTATGGAAGACAGTGTGTCAATTCCTCAAGGATCTAGAACTAGAAATACCATTTGACCCAGCAATCCTACTACTGGGTATATATCCAAAGGATTTAAAATCATTCTACTATAAAGACACATCAACATGTATGTTTATTGTGGCACTGTTCACAATAGCAGAGACTTGGAACCAACCCAAATTTCCATCAATGATAGACTGGATGAAGAAAATGTGGCACATTTCCTTCACATTCTGCACATATATCCCAGAACTTAAAGTATAATAATTTTTAAAAACATACAGACCATGGAATACTATGCAGCCATAAAAAATGATGTGTTCATGTCCTTTGCAGGGACATGGATAAAGCTGGAAACCATCATTCTCAGCAAACTAACACAAGAACAGAAAACCCTAAGTAGGAGTTGAACAATGAGAACACATGGACATAGTGAGGGGAACATCACACACTGGGGCCTGTTGGGGGCGGGGAGGGGGGGGTGGAACTAGGGGAGAGATAGCATTAGGAGAAATATCTAATGTAGATGACTAGTTGATGGGTGCAGCAAACCACCATGGCATGTGTATATCCATGTAACATACCTTCACATTCTGCACATATGCCCCAGAACTTAAAGTATAATAATATATATTTAAAAAACCTTGTGATATTGTTTTCTAATAAAATTGCATAGTAACTTTACATTCATATTGGGAAACTTGATAGATTATTTGGCAGAGCTTTGTGGCATAGAGAATAGTTTTAGGTATTTAGAGGATTTTTTTAGTAGTAACAGAAATTTAGAATTTTAAGAAATTTCTACTTTACTACATTTAGAACATTTTTAGAGAAATCTTTTCAGATATAAAAATTTATTTGTAAATGCAATTTAAATCAACAATATATTTTAATAGAGTAAAACTTTTCCTCATCATGGTATTTAATTTTGGAAGCACTTAGCAAATAGCATAATAAGTAATGTCATAAACTAATGAAAAATATTATTGATACAAATTCACGAGAATTTCAGAAACACTAACAGTACAATAAATGTCAGAATATTCACTGACATTCATGTAATTAATAATTGTATTTAGACCTTAGACCTTACTTTTTAATAATCATCCACTTTGCAGAATTTATGAATTACTATTTAGGAATTTTTATTTCGTATTTTCTTGGACAAATTGATACAATGATCATTTCACAATATAGTCTTTCTTCTGTTGAAAGGTAAATAGAAAGAGGAGCTAGAAAATAAAGGATGAGTAATAATGGTTAAAATTAATTTTTTGAGACACATGTGGATAATCTGTTATTATTTCTAATAACCGCATTCTTATTTTCTTCAGAAACCACCTAAAATTTCTATAAACTTTATGCCATCTTGGATAATTATTTTTTATTCTTTATTTCACCCAACCAATAGTAAAGCTTGGCTAATTTTGGAAAACTCTGTCAAGTATAAATATATTTGGTACTATTTTATGTTAAGAGTAGAATTATATAAGAAAAGTGAGTGTGATTGCTTTACTAAAGGAGAAAAATATTTATTCCTGATGTCTATTTGAATATACTTAACATGCAAGTTTGTGATAGTATGTCTTTGTGAATCAAAAGAGAAACAGATATTTTTCTTCAGTATTCTTATCCAAAACTGTTGGACCCCAAATTTTCCAGATCAGGCTGGAGACTCTATGGCCACTCTTTCCTAAATCTCTTGCAGAAATCCCAATGAATTGCTACCTGAGATGTTATTGCTGAAAGAATTCCTTTAATATATTATTTGTTTATTAAGTGAGTGTTTGATCTACTATGTTGAACATTTTGGACTTTGGAATGTAACAATCTGTGTTTATTTTCCAGTTTGGGCATATACTGGTTGTGAAATTTTAGGCAAGTTATAAAATGGCATAGAAACTCAAATTCTCATCTCTCAATGGAAATAATTACGCTTATGTTGAAGGTATTTGTATTGATAAGATGTGAAAGCAAATGTGAAATGCTTAGCAGATTGGCTGGTATATTCATACAAACTCCACAGGGATAGCTACTGCTACTTATTATTGACTTATTTCTCAAATTAGAAGCCCTTAAATGTTTAGGTATCAAGACGTGTGTGTATTGTTAAATTTCCGAATTGTAGTGTAGATTGTAAGTATTGGCATATTCAAAATTAAAATTGAGAAAATTTTATATTTGTTAATTCATTAGAAATAACAGTAATAAAATTACTATTAACATAAATAACAGTTACTAAAAAAAAAAACAACCCTATATTTCCAAAATGGTTTTTAAAAGACAGTCTGCTGTGCTGTGTTTATTTGTTGAAGTCTATCAAGAAAATCTGACCTCATATAGATACATAAATGGAAATGGATGAGCTATTTTAACAACATTTTAGGTCATGGTGGAATTCTTGCTTGATACTACACAAAAACTCCACAAAAGGTAGTTTCTTTGTTTGTTTTTGAGATGGAGTCTCGCTCTGTCGCCAGGCTGAAGTGCCGTGGCATGATCTCCACTCGCTGCAACCTCTGCCTCCCGAGTTCAAGTGATTCTCCTGCCTCAGCCTCCCGAGTTGCTGGGACTACAGGTGAGCACCACCATGCCCAGCTAATTTTTGTATTTTTAGTTGAGATGGGTTTCACCAAGTTGGTCAGGCTGGTCTTGAACTCCCAACCTTGTGATCCACCCACCTCTGCCTTCCAAAGTGCTGGGATTAAAGGTATGAGCCACTGCGCCCAGCTTCCACATGTTTTTCAACAGCTTCATTTGTAGGAAATTTGTTTGGAAAGAAAAAATGATCTTACAGGTTTGCAGCTCTTTATTTTTTAACCAGGAAACCAAATCTGTATTTTATTTTTGTCTCATCTCACAGTGACAAATTCCTAGAGAGAATTTAGACATCCTTTCAGTTCCTAGAGAGTTTCTAAGATATTTTTAATGATTAGACATGTGTGTAATCACCAGGATTTCTGTCTTTAAGGCTTTTATTTCAATGGTTGCTTCATGCTTAAGGTATTCATTAAGAAATTCATGCTTAAGGTATTTAAATGATAAAACCTAGCTCTTGTTTATTTAGTTCATGATTAATATGGTTTGGATATTTGTCCCTGCCCAAATCTCATGTCGAATTGTAATCCCCAATGGTGGAAGTAGTGTCTGGTGGGAAGTGTTCGGGTCATGGGGGCAGATCACTCATGGCTCAGTGTTGTCCCCCAGATAGTGAGTGAGTTATCTTGAGATATGGTTCTTGTAAAGTGTAGCACCTCCCCTGTCCCCCAGCTCTTCCTCCTGCTTTTGCCCTGTGAATTACCTCCTCCTGCTTTGCCTTCTGCCATAAATAAAAGCTCCTTGAGGCCTTCCCAGAAGCCATGCTGGTTCTGTGCTTTAAATTAAAACTGTTTTCTTTATAAATTCCTCAGTCTCAGGTATTTTTTCATAGCTGTGCAAGAATAGCCTAATATAATTATTTATCTATTTATTTAAACTGGGTTTCATTCTTGATAAATTGTCATATTAATTTCACAAATATAGTTATTAAAAGACAACACATTGTAGGAGGCTTTTGGACAACAAAGTTACAATTAGAAAACTTGTGCTTTTATATACTAATTAAGCAACCCCTTGCCAAATTTCAGTTTTCTTATGTTTAAATAATTGTGTGTGTATATATACATATATATACATGTATGTATGTTTATGTGTATATATGTATATATGTGTACACATATATGTGTATATATGTGTACACATATATGTGTATATATGTGTATATATGTATATATGTGTACACATATATATATATACACGCACACACACACACATATATAGTTTAGTTTCACTGGGAGAATTAAAATTAGCCCATGTAAAGTATTTATGTATAAATAGCTATTAAAATGTTAGTATAACATTAATTGTAAAAGATGAAAAGTAATTTAAAATAAGACTTTCTTCCTCATGGTGGAAAATAGCTATTTAAGGATAAAGCATATAACAGTATATCAAGTTTTATACCTTTGAGGAAAACCAATAGAAATGTTGTATTCAGAATATATATCTCAACTGTCTTTTTTAAATTAATATAACACTTTAGTTAGTTTTCTTCTATCATAGCTCTTGGTTACAAAGTCTCTAAGTATATTAAATTCTATGTATCTAAGACCACACTTACTTCAAATTAGACTTACGCATGTTTATTGTACCTAACTTCAAAGATGGATACACCTTTAAGTTAGGCATTATTAAGAAAAATTTGTTCAAACTTATTTTAAAAACCACAGGGAATTCTTGACCTCCTGAAATGTATGAACCAGTGGTTTATGGTATTGATTATTTTAGTAAAAGAAAAGGAGAGTAGATGCTTTTTAGTAGCATAGTACATCAAAGTTAAATTCAGTCAAATAAAATAGCCTCTAGGTATTTCCATCCTGAAAGAATTATTGAAGGCTTTGATCTCAAACATGTTCAACTCTGGATCAAATTTTAACCTTCATCAGTCTTTGCTAGTCAACAATTTACTTTTCCTTTCTCTCTTTTCTTTTGTCTTTAAATTTTCAGGGCTATACATGGCCTTTGCTCAGTGTCAGTCTAAAGGTATTAGAGAGCTCTGATAAATGAACATTAAGAAATCTGTTAAAGCCTTACTTCAATCTTAAAAAGCAATGCAGCATAAAATGTGTAAGCCTCTCTTTATGTCTCAGTTATAAAAACGTATATATTTTTTCTGGCTATATCTTCTTTCTAGTCAGAATAGGCTATTTGCTCCCTATAGCTATTGAAAAAAAAATAAACAAGCAAGCAAACAAAAGAGAGACAATGAAACCTAGATTCCTCCCCAATCCATTTAATATTCTTTATGTCTTACTCACTTTAGTCTGTGCATGGCAAGAGTGGGCGGGTGACAGTGGGGATTAAGGTTTTGACAACCGGAACATCACTTTTATCATAAAAACCCTAGACTGGAATTGGTACCACAATGAGCCTGTGTCCTGAGGGAAATTCTGGACATTAGCAACCTTTAGCTGTCAACAACCACTTGGGTAGTGTTTATTTTCTACTTTGTCATAAAAAAGACCTCACTCACCATGTCAGAATAAAAATTTGTCTTTTTCTTATTGACTAGCTTGATGGAGCCGAATCATTTGCAATTTAATTTGCCAAAACTGGTTTTCAGCTGCCTTTTTCTTTTTTGCAGAAGCAGCTTTGCAGTGCTCCATATCTACTTCCCTTTCTTCTTCAGCTGGTGCTGATATATTTGCTGGAAAGATGAGAAAAAGAGACATGATTAAATTGGCAACTTGAAAATGTTCCTTCCCTTTCTATGTAATTATTCCTAAAGAAAAGCCACGTTATCAGTTTGAGATAGGAAACTCATATACACAAAGGGTGGAGTGGTGATTAATCATACAGCATAACATAGATTTATATTTTTATTAGAGGAACATATAAATTAGAGAATAAACCAATAAAGACCTCTACTTGTTTCAAAGTTAAACTATTGGTGTGTTTTTAATACGTTGGCATTGCTTTTTTTTTTCCTCAATGATACTTCTATCTTTAACTCTTGTAACCTTTTAGATTAAGAGTAAAAATAGAACTACAGCTTGCTTCCACAAATAATAATTGAATGAGTCGTGGCAAAATTTTTGGTGCTATCATCACAAAACATACCAAAAGTCATGTAGGAAAAAAATAAATCTGTTTGGGGGTGAGTTTTTATGCAATGTGGAAACCGTGAGATGTTTAAAAAGAATTGAGATACATCTTAATTTTTTTATGAGAACTAAAGTGGTAAATTTGTAATTCAATATTTATTCATACTTCTAAATATTCATAAAATGATCTTATTATATAACTGGATATACCAAAAGACTTTCCAATAATATGTATTTATTACAATCACAAAATATAGTGTATGAAGGAAATATTTTAAAAGTTGAGGTACAGACATGGTGCCATCTTTCTGTGAAAGGTTAGCATTGTTTGATGCAGGATAATAATTATCGTAGTGTCTTATCCTATCAATCAGTTTTGATGCAAATTTTAAGCAATAAAAAACACAATCACTCAAAAACATCTCTTTTTTATGCAGAGATTTAATGTTAATATAATGTAATATTCTGAATGATAAGCAAGATGATGGATCCAAGTATTATGGAGTTAATACATTTTGTTTTCTATTTAAAACTTGAAACAAAATCGTGTCTGTAATGTGATGGAAAATGAAAGAATCTTGCTTCTAAACTGTTAAAGTGTTATGAGTATCAAGTATATGCAAAGATTCTTCAGAGTATTTGATGCCATGTATTTGTTTTTAATTTTAGGAGAGTTTTCTAATTTTCCTAATTGATGAAAGAAAAATAGAATCAGAGAATGCAGTGACTAATTCTCCATAGTAAACTTCTAAGGTTTAAGCTAGCGTCCCTCTGTTGCATATATTTACTTGTTTATTTAATGTTTTAATTCGACAGATAAAATTGTATTTATTGTATACAACATGATGTTTTGAAGTAAGAATACATTGTGAAGTGTCTAAATCTAGCTAATTAACATATGCATTACCTCACATTGTTATCATTTTTTGTAGTGAGAACACTTAACATCTATTATTAGGATCCTGCTGGGGCTTTTTTAAACTTCCCTTTAAGATGTCACTTTCGGTAGATTAGATGCATCATTTGTTTTGTATATATGCATTTATCTATTTATATATAAAATTTTAGTCTCCAAAAAATTATTTTTGAATACTTTTCACCTGAATACAATGTAATTTAACATCATTTTCTGTACTTTTAAAAAATTCTACTCACTTACAAAATTATAAGCTTTTCAGAAGTATTTTGTGAAGTGGTAGAAGCCAGCAGCAATTTATATAATTTGCAAAATGTGTGGTATAAATAACAATAAGAGATTTTGTATTGAATTTCTAATATCTACAAATATCCATGATTGATT
Source organism: Ateles fusciceps (assembly GCA_036589455.1). Taxonomy (NCBI): domain Eukaryota; kingdom Metazoa; phylum Chordata; class Mammalia; order Primates; family Atelidae; genus Ateles; species Ateles fusciceps. Next base: position 5,335,435 of record JAZHEH010003404.1, on the reverse strand, counting down.
TAATTTTACATTTGTAGCTACTTTTTTTGTTGTTCCTTCTTTTTTTGAGACAGAGTCTTGCTCTGTCACCCAGACTGGAGTGCAGTGGCGCCATCTCGGCTCATTGCAACCTCTGCTACCCGGGTTCAAGTGATTCTCCTGCCTCAGCCTCTGGAGTTGCTGGGATTACAGGCGCCTGCAACTGCACCTGGCTAATTTTTGTAATTTTAGTAGAGATGGAGTTTCACCACCTTGGACAGGCTGGTCTTGAACTCCTGACCTCGTGATTCACCCACCTTGGCCTCAGAAGTGCTGGGATTACAGGTGTGAGCCACTGTGCCCAGCCTGTAGCTACTTTTTTTTTTTTATATAAGTATAGCTGGTTTTTTATTCCTATATATATTTTTAAAGTTCTAAAAAAAAGCATGTCTTAATTCAAATCAGAATGACTTTTTGGAAAACTTGATGTTAAAAAATTTTAAACTCCTCATAAAATATGTTAAACCTACTCCATATTTGTCAAGTAAATGTAATATGTATTATATCATAATTTTTTAAGAGAAATAATGTTTTAACTGATTAAAATAATTCTAATTAAAATCAGGCAATTAGCCTTAGTAACAGATTCAGAGATTTAATGTTAATACAGAGTGTTATATTTCTGTGTCTATTCTTTTTTACTTGGTTTCATTTGTAGCTATGGGGACAAACTTGGAAAGAATATGTAGATAATTATTAATGATCTCTATCAATCAATATGTAGAAATAAAGGAGACATGAAATGGTTGATAGGAACAAAAGTAGAAATTACAATGTACAAATTGTAAAATAAATAAAAATTTGTGGTGGTTTCCCTTTATTTTTACACACAGGTCTTATCTGCAATTTAAAGTAATTATTAAGTATTTTTCAGAATTTACTATGCATATTTTAAATTCCTTACTACCTTATCAATTCATTGTGATTTAGTTTTCAAATGTTATATAGAACATACAAAAAATGACATGCATAATATATAGACTTGTTTCATCTAAGTTTCTTTAAGATAAGCAAAGAATTCTCAATAAACATTTTTGTTTGACTTGCCTTATTCATTCCTTCTTTAATTCATTCATCAAATCTACAGCAAATATTTATTGAATAAACTATGTAGAAGTCAAGTTCTAAAAGAATGTCAATTAGAATTTACTTTTTGTTTTCTTAGATTGATCTTTTCACTTCAATCCATTGGTCACTAATTTTTGGCTACATAAACTCTCAAGTTAATTCATTTTAAACATGCTGATCATGGAACTTCCTGAGAAGTTATTGTCACATTTATATTTGGAAATATGATTTTATTTTCTTCTGTTTACTATTTTAGTGACTTTGAAAACTGAGAATGGTGCTAATCCAGTCTACTTAAACTTCGGTTGTTTGAGCTCTTTCCCTTCTTAGACATTATCTTAAATTCTGTATGATAATCTCAATATTGTTTATGAGCCTGGATGTACTTATCATAAAAAAAATTATACTTTTGTTTTCCAATTTCTTTCCTAAATAGAGATTTTTCTTGTTTCAAGCCTTCTGTGTAGAAGTCTAAGAGTGGATAATTAAAGTCAAACCTACGTACTGAGACATTATTTTTTTTATTAATATTTGTGAACTTTATTATCTTGAGCAGTTCAACAATCTAAGATGTCACTCATATTCTCTGTGATTTTGATTTGTAGTGTCATATAAGATTTAAAAAATAACTTTGCTTTTACTTTAGAGTCTAATTTTCTAATAACTTCTGAGTACGAAGTAGTGACAAATGGAATTCTGGAAGTTGCAACAGGCCTTACCACCACATTAGAAAGCAGGTTAGATGCAACAAAATACTCTTATTAGCAAATGGAGGAGTGAGTTTAGTCAAGGACGCCATCAATGTTATAGAAATAGAGCCAAGAGTATTCTTTAGTTTCTTCCTTATTCTTTCCTTTGACCATTTCCCAAGTAATTATATGAAAAATAATGTGACACCTACTGCCTCTTGGAATTAGTGATATTCTTTTAACTTTACCATAAAAATACGTTCCATATAATCTGTTTTCTAATAACTTCTTTTGGCAGAGGGGGCGTGGTCACACATTCACTTGATTAAGGAAAATCTGCCTGTTTTATCAAAGGAGTGCAATAGATTTCTCCAAGGCTCTTGGCAAAAATCTCCTATAATTTGAATACTTGCTCTGATTTGTTCAGGGCAAGTCACTCTCTTTTTTTGAAAGTTAGTATTAAAAAGTAAAAGAAGGCAAAAAAAGAAAAGGCAAAAAGAAGGGAGGTAAAGAAGAAAGGGTAGGACGAGGGGGAGGACAAAAGGAAGACTCGCTTATTAATAAAGGAGTTAAGATGGAATTACAAAAAAAATGCAAAAAGAGCTCACAATGTTTTAAGAAAGTTTATCATTTGTAGTGGGCTGCATTCATAGCCGTCCTGGGCAGTGGGGGAGGACAAGCTTGATCTAGAGGATATCTTTATGTGGGTCCACTATAAACCCATTCCTAATTAAATGCACTTAAAAGTAAGTCCAGTCTCTTATGCTTATATATCATTTAATAATCATTTTAAAGATAACAACAAAGTGAGTCAGAAGGTTGAAGTGATTTGTCCAAGGCAACAGATAATAAATAATCTAGGTTGCATAGATGTGAATATTACTGCATTCAGCAACTACAAAACAGTTTATAGCTCAATTCAGTGCAGCAGTTGTTTTTGTTTTTGTTTTTGAAGGGAGTGATTGGGGATTACATTTCTGGTTTTTTTTTTTTTTTTTTTTACTTTATACAAATAGTGACCTGTGGTAATGTTTATTTTATTCCACTACTCCTAGGAATCTTCATTAAAATATTTAGTGAAATTTCACAATCTCTACAAGCACATAAATCAGTTTCTCAGTAGCTATGATACACTCATTTTTGATCCTCTTACTCTTAAGCAGACATCTCGGTCAATCGATAAAGATTTTGATACCAGTTCTTTGCCCAAGGTCATTTATACAATTGCAGACTTCTAAAGATATACTTTGCGAACTCCTCTAGGATTTATCATTTGATGAAGGGCCAGCGTTTTAGTTCTTGAGTTTACCATTTCCCGTCTAGACAACTACAGCATGATATTTTTTAGATGGGTTTGCTGTTCTTTCCACTTTTTTTCAAACTTTACAAGTGATGCAGTTGCTTTTTAGCTCTATGAACCTTTTAAAAACTTCTTTAAAGAATAATTACACATATTTCTGTAGGAGTCTTGTTCGCTCCCCTGACCCTTATCCCCAGCTCCCTTACTCTTCTCCACCAGATTACATTTCTGTATATTTCTGACTCTTTCTGCAATTTACACAAAGGTTTTGGTATATTTATAGCAAAAACAATATTTAAGACTAAATATTAGATATTTGAAAACAAAATTTTTATGTACATTTTCTCTATATAAAAAATTATATCCTTGCATTCTATTTAAATAATATATTTTATTATTATTAAAAAAGATATCTATTTGCTCTCTTTTAGAAAGATTAAAAGTATAGTATTAAAAATATTTTACAATATTTAAAAAAATTTTTTTAAATATTGATCATAGTTACCTAAAAAGATACTTCCCTGTTACATAAAGTCAGGAATGGTCTGATAACATTATTAATATCGATAGCATGGGACAGTAAAGAATAATTTTCTGGATTTTTGGCAATGTCAGAACATAATTCCAGATAAAAGTTGGTTATTGACTCATAAATTACTTACTTTTATAATTGTATAAACTTAGATATGTTAGGAAAAGATAATGGCCTTTAATTACATGGCTGGTTTAGAATACATAAATAGCTTCCTTAAGTGGTATACCTGGCATGTTCCTCTTACAAGTATTTGCAGCTTTGTTCTATTCAGTTCTACCTTGGCTACTTGTCACTAAATGAAACACATCCATCATTGATATAGATTGGTTCATGTACATTTTTACTTGAGAGTTAATCTCAGTTTAACTGTAATTATAGGCTTATAATTAGAGAATTTATTTTGTGAGAACTCTGTCATGTGTATAACAATTCTGTTTCAAAGTCTTATGATATAATAAAATAAAAGAAAAGGGATATAGGATTTTGATAAAACTTTATATAAATTATTGGTTGCTCTAACATAAATATTAAAACTAATGATAAACAATAATACTTCATTTTACCATTTTAGCAAGACAGAAAAGAGATTAAAATTCAATTAGAAGAGAATTGTTGGCATTTTCCTTTTGAATGGCACTCTTCCATGAACTGACTGCCCCATAGTTATATGTTGGAATGCCTGCTAAATCAACTTTTTTGATTGGTGTTACTCATGTTATCTATGGAATGCTAATTGTTTTTTAAAGAGGAAACCAATTAAATGAAGTCTACACATTATTCTTCTCACTTTGTGTTTTATTTAAAAAATTAGTCTGTTTATAATTTAGGCTCAAATTTTTTCCTATAAAAGAAAACCATTAATGCTTTGTAATCACTAAGTTGATTTTGAAATGCAATTAAAGTAGATTTTATAGATGTAATTTTCTACTTTAAAAAATTACCTCAAAAGTCTCTAACTAAATGGGAAAAGAAGTATACATTTGCATTTGATTATACAGATAAGTGCTAAGCCCAGCTTTCCAGTACATAATTAAAAAAAAAAAACTTTATATAGTTGGACTTCCATGGGATAAATTCAAATCTTTGGCAATTTTAGAATTGACAGAATGTTAGAATAAAGAAATATTTCCAATTTTTTGATAGCTATATTAATATTTTCCATTTTAATAAAATAAATGACAGTATCTAATAAGCAGCCCTGTAATAAGGGGTAATAATTAAAATATTCAGGTGAGTGCTTGGCTTACACCTGTAATCTCAATGCTTGGCAGGAGGATAGCTTGAGACCAGGAGTCCAAGATCAGTCTGGTTATCATAGTGATACCCTGTCTCTACAAGAAATTTTAAAACTTAGCCAGGCATGGAGGTGCGTGACTTAGTCCCAGTTACTTTGGAGGCTGAGGTGTGAGGATCACTTGAGCCTGGAGTTGAAGGCTGCAGTGAGACCACACCAATGCATCCCAGCCTTGGTAAACAGAGCAAGACCCTAAATCAAAATATATATAAAAAAATTAAATTAAAATTTAAATATTCAACAAGCAGAATGACATGAGCTCTTATCAATTAAGATAAAGAATAAAGTGCCGTATCAGAACAAAGTTCAGGAGTGAATGACAACCCTGTCTGCAATGGAAAATACAAGTTTAGAATGTCATAGCCAATTTCTGGAGGCAGCCTATGGTGTAAAAAAATCAAAAATTTCACTAATTCTTATGCATCTTACCACCCGTGAACCAACTGAACATGTTTGCCTATTCAAATTCCTATTGTTCTTGGACTTGTCTATTTTCCACAAGCACTTTATTATGTTTGGTCCAGACTTCTTGTGGGCAAACTTGACATTTTTGGAGAGTTTTGATTTGATTGCAAATTGGTATGTATAAATAACCTTAAACTTCAGTATAATTTCTTTTCTCCTAGTAACATATGATATTGGTGTACTCTAGATGCATTTGGTTGATTCTGTTGTTTAGCTTATGAAACGTTTGATTTCAATTAATGGTATCATTTAAGTAAGACATGTGTCTTACATACGCTAGTGAAGAGATCTGTTTATTAAATACTAACCAAGGGCCCATTGTGAGTTTGGAAGAATAATGGTAAATGGGACAGATAATACAAATAATTAACACTTACAGCAGCATGGCTTTATGTCCCTTACATAGGATAAATTCTCTTAATTGTGACAATTCTATGAAGTTTTTATACATCCTGTGGGGTTACTAATGACAGCCCTATGTTACTAATGAGCAAACTAAAGCACAGATAAGTTAAGTGATGCCTAAGGTGATCATCAAACTAGATTTTTCAACCTAAGTGGTGGAGCTCCAATCTACAATCAACCACTGTGCCTGGTTGCCCCTCTAGCTTTAAATGGAATATTTTCTGATACGTGGGAGATTTGACTGATGTCTTGAAACTGAAAATGATAGGAAATAAGATCCTGTACATTAAAAATGGAGATTTCAGTTACATACAAGTTGGACTTACTTAAGTAGCAGACACATTTCACCCATGTTCATGATTTATAAGAGAAGATGAGAAACCTGAATAGGTGCCTCACCGAGGCATGAGTAGTCAGCTTAGTTGGGATACTGTGATATTTCGTTTTCTTGCCCCAGCTGCCACTTCAATGCAAATAAGGGAAACTCCAGATGTGCATCAGGCTACCCACTCCACCGTTGGATGGTTTCTAAACAGCAGAAACTCATTAGGCCACCTATATATCTACTAGGCCAGAGCATATTGAGATAACTTGCAAGAGAGCTTAACAAGCATCTTTATAATTTGGGGGATATTTGTGAACAAAGCATGTGGTGTCACTTATCATCCAGGTCCATGGGGTGGGATAATCCATGAAGTGCAAGAAGCCTGCACTCTCGCATGTGATATGTGAAAAATATGTAGGAGTTTCCCATTGGCCAGGTGAAATTGCTGCACATAAGGCCATGCTCAAACCATCTTCATTGTGCATCCTACGCAATCGGGCCACCTGTTGGGGGAACTCTGTCAAATGTATTGCCAGGGGGTGGGAAACTATATGGAAGCATAAAATATGCAGATATTCACAGAAGTCTTAGAATCCACAAAAACAACCTGCAAAAGAGTTAGCATTTGGGGCCTGACACACAGAGTGATCAGACGATTTTGTTTAGCATATAATGCATGGCTCTTGACCTTTCTCTGGGGAGTTATTCGACTCACATTATACTAGTTTCAGAAACACTACCAAAGATTTACACTGAGTAAATACCCAAGGGCCTAGATAAACCAACAGCCAAGTTGAGTTACTACTTAAGTATTATTTAACAAAATTATACTTGCATAACCCAGGAATACTTTGAAGTGGTGGTTTGAGAGAGAGGACAGCTATTGTGCTACTTGCTTAAATTTTTTCTTAAAGAAAAATGAAGTTATATAAGGAAAAACCATCTCTTTAACAAGATAACCATCACCACAACCTGGGGATATGATGAATCTTCTTTCTGGGTGGAATTATTCACTTGGAGAGGACAATTATTTTTCTGCTGTATAAGAAAATGAGACTGTTAGAGATACAGAGATGTGTTTACCACATTTGTAAATTCCACAGGAACAAATTAGACCATTGTATTTTATTCAGAGATTAAAAAAAGAAGGTACATTTTTCCATAGGGTATATATAATTTATCCCAGATTATATTTTCTTATACTTTCAAATATGTATTGAATCACTACCTAAATACTAGAACTTTTAGTTTTGAAATATATAATTACCTTCTCTGAGAATTACAATATTAACAGTTGCCTTTATTTAAGTTATCACATAATGGAGAAATATTGAACACAACATGATTTTCTGTTGGAAGACTCTATGGCTGATTTGCTGCTAACTTTTAATGGGTATTCTTTTGCAAAGACCAGTTAAATCAGAAGAAAGACAAATATTGGAAGTCTACTATGACATATTCAACTGCTTAAAAAAGAATAGATGACTATCTTGGTTATGTTTAAATATAATTTACCATTGAGTGTAGAAAACATTTCACAATCTGAAATTAATGGGAAAATAGATAAATTTACGAATATTGACATTTTTAAAGAACACAATTCTCAGAATATCACATTCATGAAATCTTCAGTAAAACAGCTAATGGCTTTATTGTAAGCACATTAATAATCTGTCCCCAGTGACAACGTATGGTGACTATTAGATATTATATTAGAAAACAGAATAATGTGAAGCATTGATTTTTTTAATTTCCCTAAGGTCTGTGAATGAATATTGTTATTATTTCTTTGTAATGTCTACCTTAATAAGTTGGAGTTTAAAAAAATTCTTTCTTGTCTGCAAACATCAAATAAAATTGCATATAAGCGATAAATATTTTATATAGAATTCCTACTTTTAAAATATTCTTAGTTTTCTCAATTGCTAATTCTGCTTAGTTGCAGTTTATTTATTAAACATATATTCTAGGTAATATTGAATTTGACATCTCATAGGCTTATTATTTAGATTGTTTTTTTCCTAGGAATAGAAAATGAACAATTATAGAAAATAAGCAAAATGCATTCTTTTTTTCTGAGATGGAGTCTCATTCTGTCGCCCAGGCTGGAGTACAGTGGCCCGACCTCCGCTCACTGCAACCTCCACCTCCTGGGTTCAAGCAATTGTCCTGCCTCAGGCTCCTGAGTAGCTGGAGACTACAGGCTGGCTATTTTTTTTTTTTTTTTTTTTTTTTTGTATTTTTAGTAGAGACAGGAATTTCACCATGTTAGCCAGGATAGTCTTGATCTCTTGACCTCGTGATCTGCCCACCTTGGCCTCCCAAAGTGCTGGGATTACAGGAGTGCAAAATGCATTTTTAAATAATCAGTTGCTACCTCAAATTTCCACCTGTATAAGAAATTTCAGCCTCTATAAGAAAACACATACACTTTGCAGCAAAAAAGAATATGGCTTGTATCCAACTGTGCCATTTAGGAGCTGGGTGATATGGGCAATTACATATTTTCTCTGACTCTCATTTTCCTCATTAGTTAAATTTGTATAATAATGCTAGCTACTAGGATTTCTGTGAGAATTAAATTCAATTATATATACAAAGTTCTTGGTGTAGTGTTTGGCACAAATAATATATGATACTACTATTTTCCTTCCGAGATGCAAGCACATGTGAAATAGCAAAGTTTACTCATTATTTATTGAAAAATGTACTAGCAGATGCAACGACAATCTATTAGGTAGAAAGACTAGCATAAGAACATTAGAAAGAAAGATTTTCAAACATTTATGGATACATTCTCAAATTATGCTAATAAATATGTGAGTGGATGCATTATTTTCAAATACATTCGTTTATACTATATAGTTCATATTGATATAAATATTTTTCCTACTCATAAAGAAAATTTAGTTCATTTAATAACAACCTTCAGAATAGTTATATTTTTAGTAACGATGCTAATACACTGAATATAGTAAGCAATTCTGCATAGTTTCACTAAGGTATGCTTCTTAATCTAATCACAACAGTAACAATATTACAGAAATATTTATGTATTTATTTATTACATCATATCTTCCCTATCTACTTACTTATCTGTCTTATCTGTTCACCTATCTATATGTCATCTATCTATCATCTATCTTTTGTTAGCTTTCAATATTTTGTTAAAGATAGACATACAACTATTGGTAGCTGTTACAGCTAGAATAACATTAAAGCAACTTTCACTTCAAAACATCTCATAGTATATTTTGCAATATAAATACTTGCTTAGAACAAGGTAGAGTTTATGTGGTTTTATTCCAAATTTTCAAGAAACCTGAAAATTTACTGCTGAACACAAAGCTAACTTTGCTATTAACCGATTCAAAATCAGAACGTCTGTGCCCTAATTCTCAAGGAAGGCCTACATTACTGGGTTTGAAACTCAGACATAGTATGTCTTTTAAAACATATTAGAAATTCCACTAGTGACAAGAGGAACCAGGAGGAGGAGGAGAAGAGAAGGAGAAGAGCAGGGGAAGGAAGAGGAGGAAGAAGAGGAGAAAGAGAATAAGAAAAGCCGTACTAATTCCGTTTCTTTTTTTTTCAGAGCTGGATTTAGATATTGAATTATAAAACACTTTAGATACACAGACTTCTGACATCAAATTTCTGATATCTCTACTTATCTGTCTGTACTGTATTTAAACCTCTCCCTAATTTCCAGTTTTACCCCCTTTTATTTTATTTCCTCAGGTTCCCTTGAGAAATAAAATAATCCTATCATTTTATTCTTTTTTTAAAAAAACAAATAAAAGATGTAGACATTTTTGCTGTACATGTGATTTTTTGACACATTCATATAATTTGTAGTAATTAAATCAGCATAATTGGTATATTCATCAACTTTAACACTTATCTCTTCTTTATGCTGGGAGCAGTCAAATAATTCTATACCAGATATTTTGAAATATACAGTAGATTACTGCGAACTGTAGTCACTCTACTGATTTATCAAACACTTAGTCTTATTCATTCTATCTACTTGTGTTTTTGTACCCATTCATTAAACTTTCTATAGTTCCCACAACCCTCCACCATTCTCAGCCTTTGGTAATCAACAAACTACTCTCTATCTTTATGAGATCTACTTTCTTGGTTTCCATATATTAGTGAGAACATGAAACGTCTATCTTTCTGTTTCTGGCTTGCTCACTTAACATAATGACTCATGTAATCCCTTCGTTTCTTAATTTCTAACCTTTTCACCAGTATCATAGTTCAGGTTTTTACACCTTCCATTTGGAATTATCCAGTTTTTTTTTTAATTTGCTAGGCATACAGTTCTTAGTTCCAATGATTTTTTTCCACACCAATATTAGAGTAAATATAAAAATCCAATTCCAAATTTGCTTTTTGTCTCAACAGATTTGAGAAAAGTATTTTTTTAAATAACAAGAAACATAATTTTAAAAATCAAACATGACATTTCTAATTGAGGAGGAGTCATCTAAAGACAGCCATTTTAGTCTGACCTATTTCTGTATTAATAGGAGAAATGTACTGTCATGTTAAAAATTTGCATATAGATACAACTCCTTAAATAAAAACAAGACCACCATAGATTGACAATATTATTCTATGTTATAAATGCTCACTAATTTCTATGAAATATATTCTGGATTAATTTTAGGACAACCAAAAATTGCTTGCTTAAAAATTCTTCTATAAAAGAGCAGATGAAACAGCTTTTCTCACTATTGAATTATTTTGATCAATATTTGTGTAAATATAGTACTATCTTAATTCGTTTGTCTGATTTCTGATTCTCTCTCCATAGTGGCAAGAAATAGTCATGTTTAAATAAGTCAGTAGTAATACATAGGTTTAGCAGAGGTACATGGTTGTAGCAAGTGTGTGTCATAGGATATGCCAATTAATTTGGTAACTGTGGTCACTGGGGGTGACAGTTTAGACTGGGAAAGTTTATTTATTTATTTTTTTGGATAATAAAGATAAAGAGAAAAGAAAAGAAAGTGATCCTGAAAGTGATCCAGAGCTACTTGAGAATGAGAATCAATAAAAGGAAAAACCATCAACAACATAAATTACACTTTCCTTAAGTGCTTGCTTTTCAAGTGCAATTCCAATAATGGCAACAAATGACTTGCCAGTATAACTGTGAAAGAACAGGGTCAATGGTTACTCTACTATTTATCCTCGGTCTCTATTTGCCATAAAGAAAAGACTCCTCTTTTTTAGGACCCAGGGTTTAAAACTATGTCCCTCAATTCAAATATTGCTAGGTATTCTCACTTTCTTTTTTTTTCTCTAAAAATAGAGACAAAATATAATCTGAGAAAAACTGCCTGGCAGTTAGTGTGAATTCATAGGGATGTATTTGAAGACACAGCACTGTCTTCAACTGCATAAACCAGCAGCAGAGGTATAAAAAATGGATTTACAGTATTGTAAATTGCTGAATTACTTTAAACGTGCTTGAGATAGTTCAACAAATTTTACTTACAGTTGTAGGATAGGGAATTGTGAAAGGGTCGATGTATCACCATAAATAATATATAAATGATACACATTCTGCTCTTAAGGGTCTAATAGTCCAGTAAAGAGAAAGTACCTACATTACTAAATATAATGCAAGTTTCTTGTGTTCAATTATTGTGGTCAAACCATTAAGTCCAGTGGAGTGAGTGAAGGAGAAGGATTCCTAGGGGATGAGACATTTGTCTTGCAGTGATTGAATTTCATCAAGGGTATGTGTGTGGTTTTTTTTGTTTTGTTTTTGTTTTTGTTTGTGTGTGTGTGTGTGTGTATGTAGCAGTATGACATAATACATTGAAAACTCAGAGAAGATGGTGAAAATGGATTTGAAGTATGATCTCCCCTAGTCAGAAAGGCCCATTTAAATAAAGAATACTGCAAATTAAATAAATAAGAGTCCAGTTGATGGATTTTCAAATTATGAGAGAGAGATCATTTTAAGTTATGTAAGGTAAATGGAAATCTAACTTTCAGGTTTCAAGGGGTTTGAATGCTATGTCTCATTACAGCATGCTCTCCACTCACTCTTCTGTATTCCCCAGTCCGCTGTGATTTCACAGATCTTAAAGGCAAATGTCACAATTACTTTGTTCTCCTTCTTGTAAACTCCGTGAACCACACAGCAATGCATATTTATCCTCATCTGTTTCCTGCCACACAGGCCTGCTCTGTTCTCTTTCCTCTCCCCCCATCGCTGACATCCAGATGCACAGGGCACACACATGCAGCCATGCTCAAGAAAGATTTATGTTTCTGCTTGATGACTACCTATTAAATACAGCATTTGGCTAGATGAAGATCACTGAAACATACACAGAGTAGAACACATTACATAAAGAGAAGCAACCTCAAGTTCAGGCAGTTAATGCTAGAAGCTAGCCATCCAAATAGGATCAGGTTAGTTTCACTGGAGAGTTTTCATTCAGATATTAAATGTTCTTTCCTCCTGTGAAGATTATTATTTTGCACTCCAAACATCCAGCACTAACAGAACAAAATAAGCCACTTGTCTAGACGTTGCCTAATAGACCATGGGGAAAGGGCAGAAAGAACGGAGGAGGTTTGCAGCAGCAGAAATATCTCGTCAGTTAAATACTTGTATGATGAGATGTTTTCAGAAAAAAAGAAAAGTATTGATTGCACTCAACCTGTACTTTCTGTGAAGGATTATTTGACTAGTTTATATTCAAAATAAAGCACACGACAATTTAAAAACTTGCTTATTTATAAAAATGATGCATTCCTAATTTTGAAGGGACCAGGGTAATTTAGGTATAATTATGTTAAGCAGTGGACACACAATAAAGTGAATTTACAGAAGAGAAAAAAAATATGCTGCTTAATGCTACTATATATGCACCTTAAGTAGAATAGACTAGAATTTGCAGGAAACACAGAGGTTCACTAAAACGAATTCTGTTTCCTATCAGTGTTGTTCCAAAAATCTTCATGTGGTCAGAAAGATTTCAGAAATATAGTAGAACTTGTATGTACACTTCATTGAATTTTAATTCCCATCACAAGCCCCACCCTTACAGTGTCCCTGCCCTTGACAAAGATAACAATAACTACTTTCATATTCTGTGTATTTTCCAATGCTCTTTTGTCATTTGTAAGACAGAGGAGTCTTTTATTATCTACAAGACTAAGAGTCTTTTATGTTAATTAATGCGTGAGTAGAAATATCTTCACTGCCTTTACTTCAAAACAGGGGGAGCCATCTGCTAGATTAACTGGAGAACTTTTATTGTGGAAAATTGCAGTAAAAAGTGAGGTGCCAGAAACAGAGACCCCATATCTAAGATACATAGTAAAGTTCAGAGAAGAGAACATAACCTAAAAGGAGAGGGAAAGAAGAGTGAGACAGGAAAGAGTGGCTGGGGATAGGGGAGCTTGGAGTGTGGTTGAAGAAGTAATTGGGAGATGGTGGAAGTTGTTTCTTTCTCTAGCCTCTCTCTCTCTGCTTGTCATCGTGTGTGTGTGTGTGTGTGTGTGTGTGTGTGTGTGTGTGTGTGTGTGGTGTAAGAAAGAGAAAATGGGCTTTTTCAAAATGTTGCTATACTGATATCCCCAATTTGCATTTTCAAGAAACTTCACAGTTTTTAGGCCTTTAACTACGGTATATTAATGAAACAGAATTTTATGTTGGCTACATCTGTAAATGCCATATTTAGGTCTTACTAAAGAATGTTTTTAAAAGATGAAATCATCAGGCATACAAATATGAAATAAATATGTGCCAAATATTTTATTTAACTCATTAATTAATAAGGGATTCAGTAAGATGTTACAACTTGTTTGAAGAATAATTCAAAGTACTAACTTATACAGGTAAATCAGGAATGACAAAATGAATTTAAAAATAGATGCAAAACTGGCTTTTTTTTTTCCACAAAGGGAAAGAGGAATTGATTGATTGTCTCTTCACTGGAGAGAATTCATTTTAATAATATGCAGTACTCTCTGCTGATGGAGATAGCCTGGAGATATAAAGCTAGTCAGGATATTTTGTAATAATTTTTGCCCATTTCAAAGTCTTTTATGATTTTTCCTGGCAGCATGTACTGATTTCATACTGGTTTTAAAATTAGAATTTAGCAGCTATTTTTTTAAAGTGCCATAAACTTATAAATTGAATAGAAAATGAGAGCAAAGTCAAAATATTAGTGATTCAACTACTTATTTTCAGTGTTTAGAAGGGTTGCTTGGTGTCATTATATCCTCAGACTCTTCTACTTATCATTATCTAACTTCTCATCTGAATAAATGCTTTTTAATCATTATATTAGAACCACACACTGCTGGATCTTTCACTTCTCATTCCTACTGCATCCATACTCTTCATCTACCTGAAATGTCATGTGCATGATTTGCTGTTCCTCTCCCACTAACATGAAGATCAGAGTAAGGAAAGCACAATTCTGAAAAAGTATAAAAGAGTAAGAAGCATTCATTACAGGGATTTTTTTTTCTTTGAAACTTGTTTAAGTGAAGTTCTTACTCCAAGGTCCTTAAAGCAAAAGAAGTAAGAGTTATGTTAATTTGTCTAATGAATGAGCATTGAGAGTTAAATGCTAAATAAAAAATATAAATAATCTTAGCAACTTGAATGACCACTAAGTTGAAACTATACGATTACTTTTTTTTTCCTCTAAGAGGGCTTTTATCAAAATGGAGTTAATCATTATTTTGCAAGACAGATGATAGGTAAAGTGTTTAAAGAATTCACAAGTATAATACTATAAATACATTTGTGGTGCTATGCCCATATCTACTGATTTTCAATTTTGATGCAAGAGGCACACAGTTTAAAATGCGATAACATTTTAAAATAAAGTTAAATTTTAGTTACACCTAAAAACAGCAGAAGACAAAATATTTTAACATTGTCTGATTAGAGGCTCAATACTGTCTCCTAACATTAAACCAATCTAAACATGCACCACCCCACATCATGAGAATGGGTTACCATACTGTTTCTGGTTTACATCATTGATGTTAATAACACTTTCAGCTCAAGTATGATGTATATCCCTATTAAAGCAATGTAAATGTAGGAAGTTTAGTCTGAGAATGACTTGCTTAATTTTTCTTGTTTTGTGTCTTGGCGGTACCTAAAAAATGAGATTAGTCACTTCAAAATTGTTTTGTGTCATTTCCTATGTGATTTACTATGTGTGGATATTAAGTTTTAGTTCAGTTTAGTACAGGGTTTGCACTGAATATATCCCTAGGAGTCAGTAGAAAAAAATTTCCAGAAAATTATTCAGTACATTTAACAAAAACAAAAAACAATTTCAAGTGTTAATTTTAATTAAGTTTCTGGATAAGTCTTACACTATTTAACATGCTTGCCTCAAATTGGCCATGAAGAACATAAATTTTATTACTTGTTAAGAACAATTACTATAATTTTCCCAGCAAACATCAAGCATAACAACATCATATGGGAAACACAAATTTAGTAGCTTGTTAACAACAAAATACAATGCTGAGGCTATTCATGCTGTGCCCTACATGCAGGGGTAAGGAAGCAATCAAGTGGGACAAGTAATAAAATAGCTGGTACTAAACTTTAAATTAGGCTTAAAGAAGCATACAAGTGTATTAGTCATCATTAAAATTATTATCAAGACTCCAGTGTGAAGAAGTTTACAGTTTAAATCCTTTCCTTGTAAAGTAGGTACTGATTAAAATTATAGCTACAACGTAGTGGAGTGGTTCTGATAAAGACTTTCTTCTTGACCAAACATTGGTCAGGCTTCACTGAGACATTTTTAGAATAGGCCTTGAGCCTTGTCCTCTCGCTTGTCTAGACAAGTTGAAGAAAAAATCCTGTCACTTTAGAGAATATCCTCCATCCTTAATATCTGATCTGTCTCATTATCTAATGAAATTTCTCATCTCTTACCCTCCATATCTGGTCACTTTGCCCTCGGCCTGCCTTCAGCAAAAATCTCCGCTCACCTTGATGACTCCTCCTAGTAATTTTCCATCTACTAAAGGCCAACCCCCCTAAACTGCTCATTGACCATAAAGCACCACTTGCACATGCTGTATTCAGAATTGACTTTGATTTCTCTCCTTTATTGTGATAGACTTGACACCTGTCTCAATAGTCTTAAATAAATTCTTCCTTATGGTCTTATCATTTCTCAGAATAATGTTTTCTTTAATAGTTACAAGGCTGATCTCACAGCCTATTACAAAAAAATCAAGAAAATTGATTAATTACCAACTTAGAAAAACATAAAATTAATTATGCAATATCCAATTTTTAATGCACAATTACAATTTGTATTATATTGTTTAATATTTAAATTTTTTTGTAAAACCAATTAATGGACATATCTTTTTAAGAGTTTGAATTTTATATAATTGCATTGCTGTATTTTAACAAGTAAAAGTAACTGATTTTTTTCACCGCTCTTCCCAACATAATCAATAACAATATTTAATGAATTTTCATCTAATATTCTTTTGGAGAATGAATGTTTTCAAAGCATTAATTAGAGTTCTCAAAGCATCATTGTTTTCCTATGATTGAGCTAAAAATGTGTTCACATCTTATATAGTACTTGGCATATATTAAATGTATCCTAGACCACTCTGTTATCTTCCCTGTCATTGTAAGAAAAAGATGATTATATCACACTATGTTTATAAGGAAAGAATATTCCTCTTTACATGGCTTTAGATTGGCCAAAATCACCTTAAACTGAAACACCTAAGGAGCAATTGGAGCTATTGGTCACTGGAATCAGGCCATGCTGCTGTGAGACCACGAGCAGGTATCCTTAGGTATATACCTGGAACAGGAAATTACCATCAGTCTTAAAACAGCTCTGAGACAAAGGCCCAACCGCTCAGCATGCACCAAGCTGTGAGTCATATTAGAGAGTTGACTTTTTATACATTAATAGTAATATTTATCTTCAGATTTTCAGTCTGCTACTAAAGCAAAACAAGCAAAATTTGATGCTTTATAAAATTCAAATGGCACCCCAAATCATTGTGAAAATTCCTGGGGGCCCATGTATGTGTGTTTGAAAGTGGTGATAGTAAGGAAATTGAGTAACATTCATATTGCAATTTATATACTTCTTTTATATCTTAAAAATATTTTAAATTACTTTTACAATAAAAATAAAACATGTTGGCCAGGGGCAGTGGCTCATGCCTGTGATCTTAGCCCTTTGGGAAGCCAAGGCGGGCAGATCACTCGAGGTCAGAAGTTTGAGACCAGCCTGGCCAACATGGTGAAACCCTGCCTCTGCTAAAATCACAAAAATTAACTGGGCATGGTGGCGCATGCCTGTAATCCCAGCTATTCAGGAGGCTGAGGCATAAGCACTGCTTGAACCCTGGAGGCAGAGGTTGCAGTGAGCCAAGATGGTGCCACTGCACTCCAGCCTCAGCAACAGAGTGAGACTCCATTTCAAAAAATAAAAATAAAAAATATATAAAATAAATAAAATAAAATAAAATGTAAGGTTTAATACCTACTATGTCATTGATCAATAAATTGGCACAACAATGAAGACAGGGTTTACTTCAGATACCTACTTCCCTGCCCATTGTATCTTGTCTGTAGAGAAGCCTCTTCAATTTATGTGATAAAAGGGTTGGGCTGAATTAACTGGCTTTCTCCTAATCATCAGAAAGCATAAGTGAAGATGCTGTGCTTTTTTCTTTGTAGGACCACTTCTCTACCAGAGACTAATGCCACCATTTCATTTATTTTTTTATTTTATTTTTGTTAAATGCTGTACACTGAGTCTAAATTCTTCTTCAAATCATCACTGTTATCATTCAGCCCCACACAGTTGGCTTCAATCTTTGTGGATAACATCAGTAGGTGGTTCACACATCTATTCTCCAACCAACTTCAGCTGACCTCATTCTCATGATTTCCAAATTGATGTTGGCTATCAACACAAATCTTCAAATTCACATCCCTCATTCTCCCCATTAGCTTTGACCTTTACTTATCTTCACTCTCTATTGACCACCCAGTAATATAACCTAACTCTTAACCTCATTCAGCACATCCACATCTAACAACTCAAACTTTGTACTTGGCAAGTATAATCTAAACTTCCTGTCTTGTTTTCTTTTCCCATTTCTCCACACCCACTAAATCTGTTATTTAACTTGAATAAGAATGCCAATTTCTCAGCATCTCTCTTTCTTTAATTAACTCTCTCTTTTCTTTTAAATAGGTTTTGTGGCTTCCTGTGCATCTTTGCTGAGGAAACATTTTTCATCATCTTTGGGATTCTTTGGTACCTATCTAGTTATTTCTGCTGGTTGGGTTCGCGATAGTTCTTGTGTGTGATCCATCCAGAGTCCCCTTGTCTTCCTGCATTCTAACTCTCATTCTCCAGCCTAACATTAGGTACATGAGCCTGTCTTAATCTACTCAGGCAGCTATAACAAAATACCATAGATCAGGTACTTGATAAACAGCGAAAATTTATTTCTGACAGTTCTGGAGCTAGAATGTCCAAAATCAAGGCAGCAGCAGATTTGGTGTTCGGCAGATGCTTGCTTTTTGGTTCACAGATGGCACCTTATAGCTAGCCATGTCCTCACATAATGAAAGAAATTCAGGTGGCTCTCTTCAGTCTCTTTATAAGGGCTCTAATCCCTGTCATGAGGAGTCCACCCTCATGCTGTAATCATCTTCCAACAGCCCTACCTCCTAATACCTTCACCTAATACCATCATCATATTTTAATACATGAACTTTGGGAGTACAGAAATAGTCAAATCATAGCAAAACCCAAATATTTAATATAGTTATATTATTCTTTGCTTAAGATAGTTATCTTATTCTTCATTTGCCACCATGAATTCCGATAAGTGCACCTGATAAAACCCAAGGGCTTAATAGCAGCCTAACTTGGCTATGGCATAGGGCATATCTGTGTCAGCAGGGAAGGCAAGGCTTAAAAGGAAGTTTGGGCAATCTTTCAAATGATTAATTCATCTGTGCCAGTGATTCTATAGTTCAAAGCTAGACAAGGAATCTGTCAATAGAAATATATTTAATGGAAATTATTTTCTTAGAAACAACTAATGGTAACATTCAGTAAAGAAGTATACTTCAAAGTTCAGAATCTGTAGTTGATAAGTAGTGGTTACTACATCAGTGGGGCTCCTTTGGTCTCAAGACCTAAGAATTAAAAGGAAAGATTATCTGTTTCATGTACACCCAATATATCCTGGTAGAACAGAAGCACAAAACACACACACACACACACACACATACACCACCACCACCACTTGAAAGGGAAGAATGGCAGGCAAAATACTGTCACTAGTCTATAACTATTCTGAGATTCTACTAAGTGGTCCCTATATAGGTCTCTTATCCTGGAGGTCAGGAGGTTCCTTAAATAGGACATGATTTTGATGCAGGATTTTTCTTAGTCAGTTTGCAAGCAGAGAACCTTTAGCCAGCAATGCCCCCACTCAGGCCTTGCTTGGGCATGTTATCTGCTACCGGCAGTGGCCCACCCATTCAGCTTGCCTGGGCCACACCTGCCTTGTGCACCAGTTCAGCCAACAGCTGGGCCAGGCGTACCCCAGCCCACCTTTTTTATAGCTTGCATCCACATTTGACAGTTTCTAAGACTTGTCCCACGTCCAAAAGAATGAGGATATGCTGACAATTGAAGGGTGAGGAGGGTAGAGAATTTTATTCAGCAACCAAACAGCTCCTGTGGAGAAGGGAAGCGGGGGTGTTACCCTCCTGAACTCAGGTGATTTCTCTCCCAATGTGGCTGAGTCCAGGGCTTTGATGGGGTTAGAATAGGGGACTGCATGCTGATTGGTCTTTGAGTACAGGAAAAATGTTAAAACAAAGGCACCACTCAAAGGTGGGCATGACAGTATACAAAGCCAATAAGGGAAGGATAGGTATATGTAAAATAGGCAAAGAATGGGGCTCAATCAGAGGAATGTGTGCCAAAGGGAAGACAGGTTCTCAATCAGTTCTGGGAATTTGACTTGTAGCTTGGCTTTCAGGCTTTAAACTCTCTTTGGCTTCTAGGTGGGGTTTCACCAGGGACCCGCCCCTATCTGCCTAGGTATTTGTCTGCCTCCTGCTGCTACCAGTTCACCCTCTTTATTTTCCATTATCCTCTTTGACCATTTCCAAAGTGAGGCTATGTAACTTTCTTAGCTCACTTCCTGCTCACAGAAGGTTGGAGAGTCACAAGTTACTCTTAATTCTCAAAGAGTTACAGCTTTTTCTAATTCAGGCTCATGGCTTCTTTGGCAGTTATTTACTCTTTTGCTGGGTTTGCTTCTTGTCTGTTCTTGTGTCAGGACCATTTGAATGTTTATTAAAAGCAGAGTTTCCCATCCTACCCAATCTCAGGAGATGAAGTAGAAAATAGCATCTGGGAAATTCATTTTAGCAAATTTGTCAAAAAGTTTAGTTCTCTGTACATTTTGGGAACTATTAGATTGAACTGAAGATGATTTTTTTGAGGTAGTAGACTTTCTGAGTTGTTGAAAGGTGAAAAAATAAGATCTAAGTGCCTGAACTACGGTTACCAACAGAGAAGTTTGACAAAAGAAAAAACTTCCAGAGATAGTCTGAAGGTAGAATCCACAAACATTAGAAACACCACACATGGGAGATATAAAAAAAAAAAAAAGTAAAGGAATCAACATGAACTTCAAAATTTTGCATAAGATAGTGTGCATAGGAACAGTGTTTATCAGAATAAAAGTAGAAAAAAAAGAGTTATACTTGTTGATGTGGAAGTATCCCTGGAGCCTGGGCAGGGAGTGGGTGTTAATTGAGGGCCATAAAAATGAGGAGGTAGAAGAAAGTAGTTTGCAGGTCTTCAAGGTGAGAATATTTGAAGCTCTACTTTTCCAGTGCTATTCATTTGAGGTCAAATTAGCCTACCACTTTTTACTCAAATTCTTATGCAAAGCAAGAACTTCTTGAAAGTCTTTCATGCACTAGAAAGTGATTGTGGTTCTTGTCTTCTAAAATTATGAGATAGCCTTGAAATGACAATATTCTTATGATGTGTCTTAGAAAAACGAATTCTACTCTATTCTCTTCCATTAACCATAACCCCAAAGCCTAAAGGACATGTGATTCTGTCACAATCTACCTTCTCTCAAAACTTGAAAGTAATACTTCTATTCAGCACTTGGAGTTAACATTCATAAATTAAAACTAGAAGCATACTCAAGACAAAAATTCCCTAGCCTTGGAACTGATGTCTACCTCAGCCACCAGGTCCCTGGTTAGGCTAAAGGAGAGCTAAAATGTGGCTGCAGCAGTGTAAGTAAAGCTTCTGCTGTTTGATTACTCAGGCTTTTGTTCACTATTCTTACTCAAGAAACTCAAGAATTTTAATTATACCTAGCAATGATCTACCGAAAGTATAGAATTGCTCTCTTCTGAGCTGACCTAAAACTTGAAGCAGCAGAATTTCTCTACTTAATAAAGATTAAAAAAAAAAAAAAAGAGGGCATTCAATAAATGTGTCCATGCCACAGGAAGATAAAGCAAAAGTGTCCCCCAGAGATTCCCTCAAATGGCTCTGCCAATTACTGCAGGGTGCTCTGGGGACATAACAATATATAGTGTGTCTCCCAGGAGCAATAGATTGGCTTTTCTTATCCCAAGGAGGGGTCGTTTTGCCTAACCAAAGTACTCTGACCTTTACTCTACCCCACCGCCCTGTCATTCTTTCTGCCACCACCTACCTCCCCCAGCTGTGTTTCAAGACAACTCCCAAATTCTATAAGACACCTGAACCCTCAATCTAGAAAGTTTAAAAAATCTATGAAAAATATGTAATGTTGATACTTTTTTTTTTTACTAATTTTGTCTGCTGAATATATGTACATTTAGACCCATTTCAAATATATTAAATTTATTTTCACATTTTTAAAACTCGTATATTCACCGCTGCTATATCTATGGCAATTATGAACTTTTCATTTATTCTCTACTGTTTTGTGTATGTTAAATAAAAAGAAAAATGTGTGTGTACACATATATATGTATATACCTGACTGTATATGAATCACATTTATAGTTTATTTACCTTTTTTTATGTTTGTGTGACAGTAGAAAGAAATAGCTGCACAAAGAGAGAGTCACATATTTATTTGTTTTCTTAATAGACCTTAATACCCACTTAAGGTCTGTCCTTTATCTTCAAGGTCCTGAAAACTGATCCGATAGCTGAGATTTGTGAGACCCTTCTCAGTTTCTGGCTCTGACATTCCCCACATGGAGCAGAGAGAATGTCCTATTTTTACAACAAGGTTCAGAGCAAATAGCTTAAAGCTACACCAAATGATCTATAATCAATAGAACACTGACATGATTAACAACGACAACAGTATAAAAATTCTTTCAGAGGTGTAATCTAGTGTCTTTTTGGGAATTATTTTATATGAGATATTCTCACTTCCCCAGCATTAGAGATAATGTCCTTGAACACAGGAAATGATATGCTATATTTTGAGCAAAAAAAATTACTGTTGCTGTAATATGTGTGTGTGTATGTCTATATATATAGATATATACGTATATCTATATATATATCTCCAAATAAAGTGCAAAGCATTTTAAACTGTTTGGAGCTACAGAGGTGGTTGGAAGCGATTTATTAAACAAACTGATATTGAAAAAAACACCCTTAGAGGCAGAGTTCATTGATGCCAAGTTTTGGTCATTGTTAGGAACTTACAAATATTCCTTTGCTCTGCCTGCCTAGCAATCCCAAATTAGCTAGTTTTTGAATGATGATGATGCTGTTGATAATAACTTTTATGTATTGCAAGAATAAATTAACAGTTATTTTTATTTATTTTCCCAAAGAAAAACATAGGCCGCTTACATATTAATTTCAATGATATACTGGAAGATATACTTTTCTTATGGTTTTAAAATATTTCTCATTTTCTTGTCATTTTACTTATTTTCCTAGAGATGTACTAAACAACTAAATGAAGTGCTAATTTAGCAGTCTCTAATGTGGAAGCAAATTTAGCAGTCTACAAACATCAGAGAGATTGTAAAACAATGACAAAGGCTTTGTTTATTTATTTATTAAAAATCATGAAAAATAATTTCTTTGTAAATCATGCCTTGTTCTGTTTTTTACAACTAGGTATATAATTTAAACAATTTAAGGGATATTTTTTGCATCTAACTAAATCATACATTCACATTGTGTGTGTACAAATTTATATATTATTTTTAAAGAGAAGAAGAGTTCCAAGTGATTTCTTTAAAAAATCATTATTGTTTGTTTTTTCTTGAGGGCAAAATTATAATTTAGAGATACTGTACCTTTCCGATGTTTATAATCATTTGAATAGATTTTATGGAAGTGGCAAACAAGATGCTCTTTTTAGCCAAATTCTTTAACATTGAACAAAGAAAATAGAAGTAGTCTTTTCTACATATTTTGTGAAAATAATTTTCCAAAAAGTATTTTATTTATTCTCTCTCACATGACTGCTGCTGCACAAGGGAAGAGGGTTTGAGCACAGATACCACATGCTATTAGGAGAACTGTCTGCCTTGTTGGAATACATTTTTTGTTTGGTTACACATTTCTTTTTTTTTTCCAACCCCTTTCCCCTCCACATATTTCTTTATGTGTCGATTTTTTCTTTGTTATTTCATATTCTAAAAAATGTTTATTGTGCATCTACTATATGTCAGGCATTGTGCCGGTATTTTAAACATATTTTCAATATAATTTTCATAACACTGTGAATTCGATGTTATGCTCTTTCTACAGGTGAGGAATTTAAGGTTTTTGGTAAGTGACTTATCTGATATCCAACATTTTTTCCGTTCTTCAAAGCGAGGAACAAACTGTACCTTATATAAGCATTGCTGTTTGTCAATAATATAGTAACCAAAGGATTAATTGATTAAATCTTTACTGTAATGCTATAGTTACTTTCTTATAACATATTCCCTAATACTATGCTCTTGATTTTTACAGTTATCATATATCAATAGTATCATTGATTTTTACACTCAGCACTTGTTGCATATGAGTTTGCTACCAGAGGCAATAACATAGCACTGCTTTGTCCCAAACTTTAGACATATGTAGACGGATGGTTTTGTTTGTCAATAACTGAGGTGTACTTCTAGCATTTAGAACTAAATAGTACACAGTGCAGAGGAGCCATATATACAACAAAGAACTATTCTATCCAAAATGTCAGTAATGCTGTACAGTAACATTGACAATAAAATTAGCACAAAACTCAAATATTTGCACTGATGCCACCATCACTGTGATATTACTAGCTGAGAACTACATCAATGTTTTTAAACTTGGGGTATGTTAAATTTATTAGTGGGTTATGAAATTCACTTAAGGCATTGTGACTAAGACTTTTCAAGTTGAAATATAAGAGGACAGACAATACGATATTGCATTGCACATATTATGGAGCTCTTTCGTTCCAGTTACGCATTTAGGTGCAAATGTCTGTGTATAGTGGATTACAATTAAAAGGTATCTCTTCTGTGGATTGGCATTAATATTAATTTTTAAATTTAATTTTATTTTAGATTTAGGGTGTACATGTGTATGTTTGTTACATGTGTATGTTGTGTAGTGATGGGGACTGGGCTTCCAACGTTTTCAAGCCTTTACCTCTTTCCATTCTCCTGCCTCTTGGAGTCCCCAGTATCTATTATTTCCATCTTTGTGTCCATGTGTACTGATTGTTTATCTTCCACTTATAAGTGAAAACATGTAGAATTTGTCTCTCTGAGTTAGTTCACTTAGGATAATGGCCTTCAGCTCTATCCATGTTGCTGCAAAAGACATGATTTCATTTTTGAAGGGCTTCATGGTATTCCACGGTATACATATAAAACATTGTATTTATCCAGTCAACCACTGATAGACACTGTTTGGTTTCAAGATTTTGCTATTGTGAATAGTGCTGTGCTGAACATATGAGTGAAGGTGTCTTTTTCTAACAATGATTTCTTTTCCTTTAGGTAGATACCCAGTAGTGGGATTCCTTAATCAAATGGTAGTTCTATTTTAAATCGAGAGATCACCATGCTGTTTCCCATAGAAGTTGAACTAATTTACTTTCCCACCAACCGTGAATAAGCATTCTCTTTTCTCTGGATCTATGCCAATATTTGCTGGGTTTGTTTGTTTGTTTGTTTGTTTGTTTGTTTTGACTTTTTGGTAATAGCCATTCTGACTAGTGTATGATGGTAAATAATTGTAGTTAAAACTACATTTGCATTTATTTAATGATTAGTGAGTTTGAACATGTTTTCATGTTTGTTGGCCATTTACAGTTTTTTCTTTTGAGAAATATTTGTTCATGTCCTTTGTCCAGTTTTTAATGGGGCTGAGTTTTTTTTTTTTATTGAGTTATTTGAGTTTCTTATTGATTCTGGATATTAGTCCTTTGTTGGAGGCATAATTTACAAATGTTTTCTCCCATTCTGCAGGTTGTCTGTTTGCTCTGCTGATATGTCTTTTGTTGTGCAGAAGCTTCTTAATTTAAGTCTCATTTGTCCATTTTTCTTTTGGTTTAATTGGCTTTTGGGGTCTTCATCATAAATTCTTTGCCTGGGCCAATGTCCAGAAGAGTATTTCCCAGGTTTTCTTCTAGGTTTTTTTTAAATACTTTCAGAACTTACATTTAAGTGTTTCATCCATGTTGAGTTAATTTCTGTATATGGTGAGAGACAGGGGTCTAAGTTTAATCCTTCTGCATATTGCCAGTCAAGTTTCCCATCACCATTTATTGAATAGGGTGTCCTTTCCCCATGGCTTATGTTTGTTGACTTGGTTCAAGATCAGTTGGTTGTAGGTATGTGGTTTTATTTTGGGTTTGCTATTCTGTTCCATTGATCCATGTGTCTCTTTGTATGAGTATCTTACTGTTTTACCACAACCTTGTAGTATTATTTGAAGTGAGGCAATGTGATGATTCTGGATCTGTACTTTATGCTTTGGATTACTTTGGCTATTTGGTCTCTTTTTTGTCACATATGAATTTTATGATTTTTTTTCTAATTCTGTTAAAAATGACATTGATAATTTAATAGAGATTGTATTAAATCTGTAGATTGCCTTGGGCAATATGGTCATTTTAACAATATTGATTCTTCCAGTCCATGAGCATTGGAGTTTATCCATTTGTTTGTATCATCTGTGATTTCTTTCATCAATGTTTTGTATTTCTCCTTGTAGAGACCTTTAACTTCCTTAGTTAAATGTATTCCTACTAGACATTTTTTTTTTTGGTAACTATTGTAAATTGGATTGAATTCTGGATTTAGTTCTCAGCTTGAATGTTATTAGTGTATAGAAATGCTACTGATCTTGTACATTGGTTTTGTATCCTGAAATTTTACTGAAGGCATTTATCATTAGGACTTTTTTGGAGTTAAGGTGTTTTAGGTACACATCATTTCATCAGTGAAAAGAGATAATTTGACTTCTTTTTTCCAATTTGGATGGCTTTTATTTATTCTTCTTGCCTGATTGCTCTGGCTAGAACTTCCAGTGCTATGTTGGATAGGAGTGGTGAGAATGGACACCCTTATCTTGTTCTATATCTTAGGGGTAATGTTTTCAGCTTTTCCTCATTCAGCATGATGTTTTCCATAGATTTGTTATATATGGCTCTTATTATTTTAAAGTATGTTTGATGCCTAGTTTGTGAGGGTTTTTACCATGAAGGGATGTTGTATTTTATTGAATGTCTTCTCTGCATCTATTGAGATGATCATATGCTTTTCATTTTTAATTCTATTTATGAATTGAATCACTTTTATTGATTTGTGAAAGTTGACGTATTCTTGCATTCTCGAAATAAAACCCACTTGAATGTGATTAATTACTTTTTTGATGTGTTCTTGGATTCAGTTGGCTAGCATATTTTTGAGGATTTATACATCTATATTCATCAGAGATATTGGCCTGTAGTTATCTTTTTCTTTTGGGTACTTGTCTAATTTTGGTATTAGAGTGATACTGATTTCGTAGAATGAGTTGGGGGAAATCCCTCCTCCTCCATTTTTTTTGGAATAGTTTCATTAAGGTTGGTACCACCTCTTCTTTGTACACATGGTAAAATATGGCAGTGAATTAATCTGGGTTCTGGGCTTTTTGTGGTTGTTGTTGGAAGATTTTGTTAAATTGATTCAATTTCATTCCTTGTTATTCATCTGTTCAGTCTTTCTATTTCTTCCTGGTTCAGTCTTGGGAGGTTGTATGTTTCCAAGCAATTGTTCATTTTTTCTGAGTTTTCTAGTTTCTGTGCATAGAGGTATTCATAGTCGACTCTGATTATCTTTTTTTTTGTTTCTGTGGTATCAGTTGTAATATCACCTTTACCATTTCTGATTGTACTTATTTGAATCTTCTCTCTCTTTCTTCTTAGTTAATCCACCTACCATCTCTGAATTTTGTTTATTCTTTCAAAGAACCAATGTTTTCTTTCATTGATATTTTGTATTTTTTTTAATCTCAATTTCATTTTTGTCTTCACTGATTGTGGTTATTTATTTTCCTCTGATAACTTTCGGTTTAGTTTGTTCTTGTTTTGTTTTTCTAGTCATGAGTTGTAATGTGAGGTTGTTAATTCGAGATCTTTCTATCTTTTTGATATAGGCATTTAATGCTATAAAATTTCTTCTTTGCACAGCTTTAGCTGAATCTCAGAGGTTTTGGTATGTTTTCACTTGCTTTGAAAAATTTTTTTAGTTCTTCCTGAATTTCATTGTTTACCCAAAGGTCATTCAGGAGTAAGTTTTTAGTTTCCATGTATTTATGTGTTTTGAGAGTTCCTCTTGGTATTGATTTCTAATTTCATTCCACTGTGGTCTGAGAAGGTATTTGACACAATTTAAATTTTTTAAAAAATTTATTGAGACTTGCTTTATGGCCAAACACATGGTTGATTTTGTAGAATGTTCCATTTGTGGAAGCACATATTCTGCCATTGTTGGATGAAATGTAAATGTCCAGAAGGTCCATTTCGTCTATAGTCTAGTTTAACTCCAGAGTTTCTTTGATGATTTTCTGCCTTTATAATCTGTCTAGTGATGTCATTGGAATATTGAAAACCCCACAATTATTGTATTGCTATTAATCTGTTTTTTAAGGCCTAGTGTTTTTTGTTTTATGAGAATGGGTACTCAGGTGTTGGGTTCATATATTTTGGATAGTTAAATCTTCCTGTTGTATTGAACTCTTTATCATCATATAATGCCTTTCCTTGTCCTTTTTATTGTTTTATCTGATATAAGGATGGCTGCTCCTCCTCTCTTTGGTTTTCCATTTGTGTGATGTATCTTCTTCTGCCCTCTTAATTTGAGTTGATAGCTGTCTTTAGTCTGCAGGTTTGTCTCTTCTGGTTGAGGTTTTTGTTTTGTTTTGTTTTGTTTTTTTAATCAAATTTTTCAATCTGTATATTTCAAGTGGAGCATTTATGCTGTTTACATTCAAAGTTAATATTAATATGTGAGGTTTTGTTCCTGTTATAGTGTTGTTAGCTAGTTTCTTTGGAGTTTCAATTGTGTAATTGCTTTATAGTATCAGTGAGCTTTGTACTTAAGTGTCCTTTTATGATTGTGAGTATGCTCCTTTTACTTTCATGTTTAGAATTCCTTTGAGCATTTCTTGTAGGACCAGTCTAGTGGTGACAAATTTCCTGAACATTTGTTTGTCTGGGAAAGACCTTACTTTTTAATTTATGAAACTTAGTTTGACAGGAAATAAAATTCTTGGCTGCCATTTTTTTTTTCTTTAAGGCAACTAAAAGTAGGTTCTCAGTCTCTTCTTGCTTTCAGAGTTTTTGCTTAGAAATCTTTGTTAGTCAGATGGGATTTCCTTTACAGGCAGTTAGACAATTCTCTCTTTCTGCTTTTAAGATTTTTTTCCCCTATTCATTGTCTTTTTTTAGTCTAATGACTATATGTCTTGGTGAGACCCTTCTTGAAACGCATCTTCCAGGAGTTCTCTGAGCTTCTTGTATCTGGATATCTAAATCTCTCCCAGGACCTGGCAAGTTTTCTTGAATAATTTTCTCAAGTAGGTTTTCCATACTTTTTACTTTTTCTTATGGTGTCCTATAATCTGTGGGTTTGGATGCTTCACACATTTCCATATTTCTCTAAGGCTGTGTTTATTAAAAAAATGTTTTTTTATCTAACTGGGCTAATTTGAAGAACCTGTCTTCCATCTCTGAAATTCTTTCTTTCACTAGGTCTAGGCTAATTTTAAAGCTTTCAATTATATTTCATAATTCCTTCAATACTCTTTTCATTTTCATTTCTATTTTTTTAATGATGTCAATATCTTTTCTCAGATCCTGAATTGTTTTTCTGATATCTTTGCATATATTTTCAGCTTTCTCTTCAATCTCATTGAGCTCCTTTAAAATCAGTAGTTTGAATTCTTAATATGGTATTTCAAAGATTTCATTTTGGTTAGGATCTGTTGCTGGAGAGTTAGTGTTCCTCACTGGGGCTGTGTAACACTCAGTTTTTTCATACCTTCAGAGTTGTTTCTCTGGTTCTTTGTCATCTGGATAAGCTATCTCTCTTATTTTTTGAATTTGCTTTTGTTTGGATGAGAGTCTTTCCCTTCTCAAGGAGGTGTCTATAATGTATGCTGTATAGTCTCCTTTGGCTTTCGTTCTGGATGCTTTCAGTGGCAAAGAGTCTGTATAAGTTCCTTGGTTATAGAATAGCCTTTGTATGGTGGCTTTCCCAAATGCTGGTTGTAGTAGCAATGTACTGGATGTATGAGCAGGCTCAGTGGGGCTGAGATGGTTGAGATGTCTGGAAGCTTATGTCACAGGCCAGTGGGTGGTGCTTATGGGTAAGAGCCGGCTACAGCCAATGTAAATGGGTATATAATTGATTGTTAATTACTGGGAGAAGCTCTCTGTTGCCTCAGGCAATGGGCTGATCTGTGGAATGCACAGCGGTCTGAGCTCCCTGCTCAGCCATAGACTGGGGCCCAAGATGGGAAAGCCCACCTACAGATTCCCCAATGGATGACAAAGCACCAGCTCTGAAGGTTTCTTGGGTGCTGGAAGGAAGGTCATGTCATGACCTGCTTATCTGGTGCAGAAAGAAAGAGTTTATGGAACACCATGCTCTGGGCTCAAGGAAGGAATGCCTCTTAGAAGCACAGAAATGAGACCAGACTTTCTGGCTCCTATCTACGACCTTTCTAGCTTGTTTAATGATTAAATCTAGAATAGAATTTGTTCTATATGCCTCAAAGGAAATGCCCAACCTCCCTAGCTATGTCTCCCCACACCCCTACCACATTTTTGCTTTGTGTTGTACACCAATAATGGTTTGGGTCTCCAGAGCTCAGAGCCTTCGCAGCCTCCATACTCTCATTGGCTCCCTGGTCCCCGCTTTATGCACTCTTAACTTGTCTTTCCTCATTTCTTTGTCTCTAACGGCATTGCAACCCCCACGGTCCGTGTCAGGGCTGGTCCCAGATATTGGGTGTGGCCACCAAGTTTCCAGAGGTGTGTCTAGGTATGGAGTTGGGAAACCTCTGCTACCCCAAGTTATCTGCACAGGAAGATGGGGCAGACTAAACTCCTAATGTAGAAGTGTCAGTGCTCTAAATGCCTTGATATATTTCTGGGAATCAAGTAGAGAATGTGCTACTGCACAAAGATCTCTGCACTTGAAGAGGGGTGCTATCTGATGCTCCTAATCCAAGTGAGCAGGTGTGCCAAGTACCTGGAAATATGCCCTGGCATGGAACAGAAAAGTAGCTGCTGGAGGGGTAGGAGGAGTGGATCAGCTTCTAATCCAGGGGAGCAGGTGTGCTTTAAGCTGGGTCATATGCCTGGAGAAGGAGCAGAGAAACAACCACCACAACGAGGTTGTTGCATGGGATCGGAGGGGTAGTTTAAACTCCTAATTTATGGAAGAAGTTGTGTCAAATGCGTGGAACTACATCTGAGTCTGGAGATGAGGGAGTGCCCCTGCATCAAATTATTTGTATGGAAAGGAAGTGGTGACCCAAGCTGCTATTCCATGGGGGCAGGTGCACCAAAAACCTGGAACTAGGTCCAGGCGTAGAGCAGAGAGTGTGCCACAGCACAAAGATCTCTGTTCAGAAAGGGTGGTGATTAGAAATAGAAATAAAATGAATTAGGTTCTAATTGTAAGTCTGTTATATATCTATAGAACGGAAGAAATGTATAGCCTTGTATGCAGTGGTTAATGAAAAATTATTTCAATTAATATCTATTTCCATACTTAATTTGTCAACTAGGAAAATTATTAAGAAACACCTATTTATTATGTACAACTTTAGCCAAAATTATATTTGTTCCAGCTGGATTTACTATATCAGGGTATTTGTCATCCACATAAAATATTTTATATCACAAAAGTTACTTCAAATAAAAACTAACATGCATCTTAGAATTGTACGGCATTTGTGACATTTTGCTCATATTGTTTTATGTGTTTCTTGTAGATGAATAAGGAAACATTTATAAGGCTCTTACTGAATTTTCACCAGAACCTATTATGGAAATCATACTAGAATTGTATTTTCACTGCGTATAAGTCCTTTACTTAGATTCACTCTTAGAAGCCTGATATGTATGATTATTACTTATCTTCCAGAAATTGTTGAGTTGTTGATGAACAAGGACTCTATTGCTCATTTGTAGCAAGTATTTTTTCATGCCTGCTTAGATCACATTCTCTACTGAAAGAATGAGTATAGGCTGTCAGATTTATACCACAGGTTTTCCTGTCCATAGCCAATTGAGCTGTAGATGAGTACATGACCCAAAGAAATACATCTAACTGTAGGTCAAAAGGATAAGGTTTCTTTTGCAAACATCTTCAATTAATTGATAGTGGTCTCTGGAATTGACTGATTATGAACATTGGTGGATTGGAGCTCCTCTGACAAAGGAAAACCAGGGCCAAGCTGAGTTATGGAGATAGACACTATAAATAATATGAGAAAATGAATCGGTTGACAGGCAAAAAATATCAGAAATAAGAAATCTACATACCCCAAAAGAGGGAGATGGAAGTGTGTCATTGAATCCTATACTTTCTTCATAAGACTTCAAGCAATTGAAGCTAATGTTTTCTTCTTTTTTTTTTTTAATCAACTGGCCGTACCTCTTCCAGTTTGACTTCAATTTGATATCTTTTAAAAAGCTAACCTTTCTATTTTTGTTTTGTGTGGGTTTCACTTCTTTGTAAAAAAAAGTTTTGTCATTTAGCATCTGTAGTGAGTAGCCACTCTGTAGGATCTATATGTATATTGCCCACAGTGTAATTGCTTGTTATAACCATTTGGGCTTATAGAAAAATAAAATCATTGAAAAGATCTCTACAGGATAGCTGCATTTCTTGTTTCCAATGGCATTTAATAATTTCCATTACCAAGAAATTATATTTCTAGTATTCAGATCTAGAGACAAAATTGCTTTATGTTCAGACTCTTCAGAATAACTTAGCCAGGACGAAAATATATATTCGAATACAGTACAGCCCTCTTTCATTCAAATGTTTTTATTCTTTTAATTTTAAGGTCCTTCTTGTCTACTTTATTGTTATATGAGACAAGTAAATTGGCTTGGTAAGTGTTTTCCAACTCTCACAAACTT
Organism: Ateles fusciceps; assembly: GCA_036589455.1. Classification (NCBI taxonomy): domain Eukaryota; kingdom Metazoa; phylum Chordata; class Mammalia; order Primates; family Atelidae; genus Ateles; species Ateles fusciceps. Next base: position 5,302,615 of record JAZHEH010003404.1, on the reverse strand, counting down.
TGTTACATAAAACATTAAGGTTTTTGAGAAGCAACTGGAAAAATTGCTTAGGGTGGCAGGTAGGTTTGGGGAAGTAAATGATTGAGGCTCACATCCTTTTCATATTTGATGATCAGTACAATTAGGCATCTCTCATGATTGAAATATCCTGATTGAAATCCATGGGCAGAAACGTGCAACAAAACCACCCCTCCAAAGGGGTAGCACATCATGAAAAACAAGGAAGTCCAAACCTGTGGCCAAAATATATTATTGACCTAGAATATCATTGGGAAAACCTGGTTCTAGGTATGCTGTGCATCTGTGGCAAGAAATACTTCCTGACCTCTCTCTGCCCATATATATATATACACACACAAACACACACACACGTGTATACACATACACACACACACAAACACAAACACACACATATATTTACGTATGTGTGTGTGTATATATATATATATATTTATTTTTTTTTTTTTTTCTTTTGAGATAGAATTTGGCTCTGCATCCCAGGCTGGAGTGCAGTGGTGCAATTTGGGTCACGGCAACCTCCATCTCCTGGGTTCAAGCAATTCTTCTGCCTCAGCCTTCCGAGTCTAGGATTACAGGCACGTGCCAGCATACCTGGCTAATTTTTGTATTATTAGTAGAAACAGAGTTTCACCATGTTATCCATTCTGGTATCGAACTCCTGGCCTCAGGTGATCTGCCTGCTTCAGCTTCCCAGTGTTGGGATTACAGATGTGAGCCATCGTGCCCAGCCTATACTCCATATATTCTTTTTTTTTTTTTTTTTTTTTTGAGATGGAGTCTTGCTCTGTTGCCAGGCTGGAGCACAGTGGCACAGTCTCGGCTCACTGCAACCTCCGCCTCCTGGGTTCAAGCAATTCTTCCGCCTCAGCCTCCCGAGTAGCTGGGACTACAGGCCCGTGCCAACGCCCGGCTAATTTTTGTATTTTTAGTACAGACGGGGTTTCACCATGTTGGCCAGGATGGTATCGACCTCTTGACCTTGCGATCCACCAGCCTCGGCCTCCCAAAGTGCTGGGATTACAGGCGTTAGCCACCATGCTCGGCCCCATATATTCTTAAATCACACATTGCAGATGATTGTCAGTGTGAATAGTATGTAAAGAACACTGACATTAGGCAGCAATGTGGACCTTGAGGGATGCTGGCTGGACAATAGGTGGAGAGAGACTATCTTTTCCATGCCTCCATCCTCTGATTAGATACTTTCAGACAGGCAATAGCATCATCCTAGCAGTGAACAGAAAATGAGTCAGATTTTAAAAGACTGATGCAAATGAAACTTGAGTATGACAAGAAAATTTGTACTACAAAGGAGAGCAATGACAGCAAGGTCACTGAAGAATTCCTTCAGTTTCAGCTGTCTTTGACTCTGGCTGCAAACTCTGCTATGGTACCCTCATTTTATTATGGTACACCTGAGCTCTGTGTCCTCTTTCTTCTCAGATCTAGTTCTTCTATTGTCTTTAAAATCATTAGGCAATATTCTTCTTCTCTCTGTAGAAAATATTTTATGATTTTTTAAATAAAAATTATCACTCATTGACTTTCGTAGCTGGCCAATACCCATTTTATCCAATCTCATTGCCAACATTTACATATGACATATGACATACCCTAAGTCCTCAACCAAAATCCCCCTATTCTCTAGCCATTTTTATAGAACCTGAAATGAACCTCATCTCCTTCACTAGACTCAAGAACACTTAAAGCAAAAAGAGTAAGTTATTTAACTACTTCCAGTGTTCAGTATTGAATGTTACTGTCCTGAGGTGATCAGGCAAATGTTTTAGAAGAAAAGAACAGTGCTTTGGTCTTTAGTTTTACTTATTCATTCATTTATTAATTGAAAAACTTTTTATTGAATGCCTAGTATATAACAGGTATTGATATGGTTTGGCTGTGTCCCCACCCAAGACTCATCTTGAATTGTAGCCTCCATAATTCCCACGTGTCATGAGAGGGACTCTGTAGGAGGTATTAGAATTATGGAGGGGGGTCTTTCCTGTACTGTTCTCTTTATAGTGAATAAGTCTCACGAGATCTGATGGTTTATAACAGGGAGTTTCTCTATACAAGCTCTCTTCCCTGCTGCCATGTAAGACGTGTCTTGCTTCCCCTTTTCCTTCCACCATGATTGTGAGGCCTCCCCCAGCCATGTGGAACTGTGAGTCAATTAAACCTCTTTCCTTTATAAATTAACCAGTCTTAGGTCTGTTTTCATTAGTAGCACGAAAACAGACAAATACAGGTATTATTTATGCAGTATGCTAAACTAGTATTTCTAAAAAGAGTGTCAAGATCAAGGTGCCAGAAAATTTGATCTGTTGGGCTTCCTGTTCTTCATAGACAGTGCCTTCTGCCTGTGTCCTCACATGGTAGAAAGGGAGAACTCTGGCCTGTGCAACTCCTTATAATGACACTAGTCTCACTCATGAAAACTCCACCCTGATGACTTAATCATCTCCAAATGCCCCATTTCTTAATACTATCAATTACACTGGGAATTGGGTTTCAACATAGGAATTTTGGAGAAACACAAACACTCAGAATGTAACATCTCATAACTTAAGTACATTGATGTAAAGCTAACAATATTTAAATACTTCGATATAAAGTTAATGCCTTTTGTGTTACATAAGAGAATAATGAGGGAAAAAACAAGATATTTCCTATAAACACACACACACACACACACACACACAATTCATAACAAAATAAAGAGGAAATGCTCACGACAGTTAAAAAATCTGTTTTAGTTTCCTCAGGCTACCATAACAAAATATCACAGATGGGATGGTTTAAACAACAGAAGTATATTTTCTCACAGTTCTGGAGAGAGAGGGCTCTGGTGTCTCTTTATATTCTTATAAGAATTCCAGTCCTGCTGGATTAAGGCACACCCTTACATCCTCATTTAATTTTAGTTACCCCCCTAAAGGCCCTAACTCCAAATACAGTCACAATAGGGGGCCAGGACATCAACATATGAATTTATAGGGAACAAATCAGTTTATAATAGTGTTCAATAAATTTTAGTCCTTATTTTTATTATACTGATAAACACTCAATAATATTTGATTGGTAAATTTATTTGTATTAGTTGGGAAACTGAATTTTTATTTTTAAAATTGTTAAAATTTATATACATGAAATAGATTTAACATAATTTCCATATATAAGCATAGCATGGTTAATTGTGCTGCACTTTATTGCACTTCATAGATATTGTGTTTTTTACAAATTGAAGACAAGGCAAAGGACTAATACTTAAATGTGCATACTTTTCTAATAATTTTATTATCTATATTATGGTCCATATATATGTTTGAAATGCTATACAATGGTGTACTTCTGTGCAATTTTTCAACACTGTGCTCATTGATGTTATATTGGGAGTGTGAAATTTGGCATGATGAGAAAATTGGAACCATGACAATTAGAAGGCTTGATTTAGGTTCTTGGATGGCTTAGATGTAATAAAATGATAAAGGATATATTAATAATGCAAATTATGTTTAAAGTATGTTTTGTACCTGCATTGATTTACATTATGAAAAGTACAAAAATAGCCTAAAATCTCAAAAAATCTTTCAGTATTCATAAAGGATTATCTTAGTCAACAAAGAAGCCACTCACATTATTGATAAATGAGTGAAAGTTAGACATACATCTTTGTTTGATCACATTTGTCTTACTGATTAAGAAAAAAAGAAGTGTCAGTCCATATTCATGATGATCTATGATCTTGCATCAATGACAGGAGCAACTTATTTGCTGAGTCAGATAAAAACCATTTTTTTAGAGTCTGTCTCTACTGTCACACAATGCTGATAATAGAACCATAAAACCTGAGTGTACTTCATATTCAAGTTATAGGTGTAAACTGCAAATAAGGTAGGTACATTCACTTAAAATAAGATTTATGTCTAAAATTATATAATGTAGTTCTCAGCAGAGCTTTTTATGTTAGAACTCCAGTGGTGGCATTAATTTTGCTAGCATTTGTAAATGTATATTTTTTTTAGCAAGGTGATCATTAATTTTCTAGCATATCACTTCCCCCAATCTCACTCAAGAGACTTTTCTAAGGTGCTAATTTGGAGTGGACATAGCAGTGGCAGTAACAGTAACAAAACATTAACAGTCTTTTATTATAGTTTGTTAGAAATAAATTTTCAGTGCTACAAAAGAAATAGCACTTGAACATAAATTTCCTCAGCAAGGCAATTTGCTTCTATGAAAGGGTGCATCTCATGGATGGAGCAATGGCCAGAGCACACCTGAACAAGGGAGGGGAAAATATTCTTATTCCTGATGCAGGTAGCCCCTACTGCTGTGTCGCTCCCCCTACTGGTTAGGGTTGGATTGCACAGTCTAAGCTAATTCCGATTGGCTATTTTAAAGAAAGCAAGGATGACTCAGGACGGAGCAGGTGACCAGGGGAACATAGATGTGAACTACTGATTAGAGCTGGTGGGAAGGTTGTTTACTGAAACTAGGGGCAAGGAGATAAGGAAGTTAAACTTTTAAATGGAGAACAAAGAACAAGGAAATTGAACAAACTGACATACTGATTCTTTGAAGAGAAACTGACTCACTGTATTTCACACTTGTAACAAGAAAAAACTGTTATTATAATCCTTAAGCTTGCATGAACTAAATATATATTTTGGTGAGCAGAAAACAACTGGTGGAAAGCTCTTTTCTTATCTCTTTCCCTTCACCACTTCATTCTCACAGATCAAATGTGGATATGGCTAGTCTGAAGTAAAGAGGAATAGAAGGTGTATGAAGCACCTATCACTCTTGAATATTTGAGTGGAAATCATTGTTGGAAATGGAGTGAATGGCTCTCTTAGTCCTGGAACAAAAACCTCCCACTTAAGACAACATTCACTTTTCTCCTGGAAAACAATGATGCCTGCTCTATAAATATAAAGCAGAATATTTTTTTTACCCATTTTCTAACCAACATACTTGGACTGTCATTGATTTTTGGTTTATGCCTCTTAAGCTCTTTCACCCTCTTTCTATCTCTCCACTGCTGTTAACTATAAGAGAGTTAAAACATTCTAGCACTGTGGAAACATTTTCGCCTGGAACTTAATATAATGACATGTCTCTTTAGAAATGAATGCTGAGGTTGATAACTGCAGCAAGGTTACTGATTGGAAAGGTGAGCACTCGTTAGGAGGGGTAGGAGAAATGAGCTGACTAGTTTTAGGCATTTTCAGGCAGAGTACATGTGGAATATGTATCTGTCTAGTCCATTTAGGCTGTTAAAACAAAATACTGCACTTTATTGGCATATAAATAAGAGAAATTATTTCTCACAGTAATGGAACCTTGGAAGTCCAAGATTAAGGTGCTGCAGATTCAGGGTCTGGTGAGTGCCCACTTTCTGGTTCATAGAATTGTACCTTCTCGCTGAATCCTATCATGGTGGAAAGGGAAAAGGAGCTCCTCTCTCAGGTCTTTTATAAGGGCACTAATCCCATTTATGAGGATTCCACCCTCAAGACCTGATCAACTTCCAAGGGCCAAAACTCTTAATACCATCGCTTTGGGGATTATGATTTCAACACATATTTAAGGAGGCCATAAAGACTCTGGCTACTATATAATTTATTCTTTCTCTTATTGAGAATAATAACTGCATAGCAGTTCATGGTATACATAGGGTGTGCATATTATTTAAACCCCCACAATCCTCACCACAACTTGTTTTTGTGGGTGATATCTGTATCTCAATTTTACTTCCAAGGAAACTGTGAAACTGTGACTTCAAGAAATAAAGTAATATTTTGAAAATACCATTTGAGTAGTAAGAATAAAGCAGAATCTTGGACTCAAAGCTTTTGACTAGAAAGCTAAGTTTCTTTTAATCAAATTACGCTGTAACCCTTTGAGAACAGTGCTTTGCTATACATAATGATGCCACATACTTTTCTGAAACTTTATATGGAATTACAATTGATTTATTTGTTTAGTTCATTAACAGTAAAATATATAGAATGAACAAATTCAAATATGTTTTATTTATCTTATCCATATTTTTCACACTTCTGTAGCTCTTGCCACAATTTCATCTTAAGGCTAGGGAGCCTTTAAAGTGTAAAGATAGATATGTGCTGTATTTTTTATTTGTGTATATAAATATTATATACTATAATATAGGTTAAATAGTCTTTTAATTTAATTTTTCAATATATAGTGTAAATATTTGTATCTTTTAAAATTTTGCACTTTGAAAAATTTCAATGTATAAAAAGCTTCTTTTGTTACTTAACAATAAAAATAAATTCTGTAATTATACTCTCAGGTTAAAATGTAAGAAGCAAATAAATATGTAGCCACTACTCACATGTGACCACTTAAATACAAAATGATTAAAATCAAATAAGATGTCAAATTCAGTTCTTCACCCTCACTAGCCATATCTCAAATTCTTGGTAGCCACAAGTGACTAGTGGCTACCATGTTGAACAGCACAGATATAAAACATTTCTTTCAAAGTGGAGAATTCTATCAAAAAGCATGAGGATATAATCTCAGCATTATGATTTAGAGTAGGGCCTGAGAGTCAAATTGACCCTCCACCAATTTTTGAAAATAAAATGTTATTGGATTACAGCTATATCCATTTGTTTACAAGTAGTTTATGGCTATCGTGTCATCAGAAATAGCAGATTTTGAATAGATGCAAAAGCGATCTTATGGCTCACGAAGACTAAAATATTTAGAATTAGGTCCTTTACAGAAAACAATTTGCCAAACTCTGACCTAGAACTTCTTTTATAAGCAATTATTGATATGATTTTCTGCCTAAAATAATATTTTTTCATGAGTATTTATAATGTTTTACCTTCCTAATTCTCCTCTTTCTTCTCTTTCCTCCATTTTTTCATTTCTATTATTTCAATCATATAATCTCTTTACTTGAGGAATTTCTTAGTAACTTGATAATGAAATTGGACTTAACATTCATAAACACTTTTATAGTTTTTAGCCACCAATACATTACAGTAAAAATACAGTAATGTTTTTCATAAATGTCACAGAATATCATTATTCTAACATCTGATACTGGGATACAGAAAGGAAGCAATCACTCTGTTTTATGGACTTGAATAAAGAGGAAAGTCCTCCAGGAATGCAGTCTTATAAATATTTCTTTTCTTTTCTTTCTCTCTTTTTTTTTTTTTTTTTGCGAGAGAATGTTCATATTTCTACTATTGATGCATACAATTACTTTTTACTTCAGGTTTATTTATTTTTAAAAAAACTATCTCTAAAGATAGGATAAAAATACTTCAGTTTTCTTAATCAATTCTTATCTAAAAACATTCCAAGACCCTCTTTGGCATAGTAAAATGAGTAGGAAAGAATTTTCTTTGATCTCATATGGAACAATAATGTCTACATAAAATACAACTTATTTGCAAAAAAAAAAAAAAATGTCCCTTGGTGCTTGAGGATAAATGCAGTTAAAATTTGAACTCTATTACAACCCTTAGCTAAGTAGTAATTGCCAATCAAATGTTTGTGTTTATTAGCAGTAATAACTGCCTGATAAGAAAATCTATTAGGCTTTTTACCACATGTGGCAAAGTAAGTAATTCCTTTGACTCTGGATAGATAAACAATTTACCTAACCTTTGGGTAGGTCTTTTACTGTGCATCATTTCATTCACTTTGCCCAGTATTTAAGAAATAACTGAGACATGTTAAAATGGGTTATCTTCCCCCATCTAATACACTATAATGGTCATATACACCTGCCTGGCATCTACACAGTGTTATATAGGAGAGAATTCATGACACAGTACATCCTCGCTCTGCTTCTTAGTAGCTGTGTAACCTCCCACAAGTTACTTAACGTCTCTGTTTTTCAGATTTCTCATCTATAATACAGGGATTAAAAAATGTGCATATGTCATGGGATTGTTTGAGAATGGAATGAATTAAATACTTGTGAAATCCTTTTAGCAGTGCCCCAGTAAGCTCTCCCTAAATGTTAGAGAGAAAAATGTTATTCCTAGTGGAATGATAACATGATCAGAACCAGTCAGTTTTGTTCTTAAATCCTAGTTCTTCACTTCTTGCCATGTTAAATTCATTGAGTCTCATCTTTTTCATTCAGATAATGAATGTAATACCTAGTCTTAGTAGTTGTAGTATGGTGTATTGACAAAATATGTAGTGTGCCTGGCATATAACAAAATGCTAATAAGTGGCAGTTTACAATAACATAGTTATGTAAATATGTAAACTACAAATTAGCTGACTTGTTTAGTTAGTTAGGCCAGCCAACATATATATAATTTTAAGCCCATTTCCCCAAATCTCCTCTGAGACAAGCCTTGTTAAAACTGTTGAGCAAACGTCTAACTAGTAAACTTTGTGCTTGCCTTTCAAGAAAGGCGTACTCTTTCTCTTTGCCAATATACGACTTCCACTCCTGTGGAGTTAAGCTGAGAAACATGACTTCATAGACCATGAGAATTGCATGCAGGCTGAAATTATGGAGAACAAGCTTCTCATTCACAGATGAGGTCACTGAGATTCAAAAAGGTTAAACTATCCCCCTCAGAGTTGAACAGCTATTTGGCCAAATTTCTTCCAGGAAGCTGGACTAACCCCAGCCCATACTGTTTCTTCCATTACACTGCATTGCTCACTTTGGATACTTGTTTATATTACTTCAGGGATGTTCTCTCTAGCATAGGCATATAAATTTTCCACAAGTCCTATGATTCTTGAAATGAAGAATTTTTTTAAAATTTTAGTCCCCCATTAAGCAAATGCATTAGTGTTATAAACAAATTGATGAATACTTATTTAACCAGTGAAATTGTTATATGTTTCATATAGGCTGAACAGTCTAGTATGTGAGGAGGAGGTGGAGCAAGATGTTCTAACAGAAGCCTCCAGTGTCATCCCCCCCTGCAGGAACACCAAATTGAGGAACTATCCATAAAACAAAACAAAACAAAACAAACACCTTCATAACAACTGTAAGTCAGGTGAGGCCAGGCATGGTGGCTTACACCCGTAATCCCAGCACTTTCTGAGGCTGAGGCGGGTGGATCATGAGGTCAAGAGTTCGAGACCAGCCTGACCAACATGGTGAAACCCCGTCTCTACTAAAAATATAGAAACTAGCCAGGCATGGCAGCACTTGCCTGTAATCCCAGCTACTCAGGAGGCTGAGGCAGGAGAATTGCTTGAACCCGGGAGGTGGAGGTTGCAGTGAACCGAGATAGCACTATTGTAGTCCAGCCTGGGTGACAGAGAGAGACTCCACCTAAAAAAAAAAAAAAAAAAAAAAAAAAAAAAAAGTCAGATGAATGATCTCAGTAAGAGGCACTGGAGGGGCAGGAAAGACAGGTTTAAACCACCTACAACACCCCTTCCCTACTCCCTCACGGCAGCCACATAGTGCAGAATGAATCTGTGCTCCTGGTAAACGGAGAGTGCAGTGACTGTGGGACCTTACATTGGAACTCAGTGGTGCTCTGTCATAGCAGAAAACAACATGGGACAGAGCTCAGCTGGCACCCATGAAGAGCATTTATACCACTCCTAACCAGAGGCAAATTGTCCTTCCCAGCTGTGAAAACCTGAGTTCTAGCTAGCCCCATGCTGGTGGCTAAAGCACTGTGGAGTCCTAAATACACCTGAAAGGCATTCCAGGCCACAAGGACTGTAGTTTCTAATAAGTCCCCATGCTGTCCTGGGCTCAGAGATAGGGACTTTGGGGCATATGATCTAGTGAGATACCAGCCATGGTGGCCAAGTGTGTGTTTGTATCACCCCGCCTCCAACCCCAGACAGTACAACTCACAGTTCCAATTCCAGGAGAGATTATTTCCCCTCTGCTTAAGGATAAGAGAGGGGAAGAGTAAAGAGGACTTTGTCTTAAACTTGGATACCAGCTCAGCCTCAGCCACAGTAGAATAAGGCACTGGAGTCCTAAGAGTCCTAAGGCCTCCATTCCAGGCCCTAGCTACTGGATAACATTTCTAAACACACTATGGGCAAGAAAGAACCTGCTGCCTTGAAGGGAAGGACCTAGTCCTGGCAGAGCTAATCAACTGCTGACTAAAGAGCCCTTGGGCCCTGAATAATCAGCAGTGGTACTTGGGTACTGCTTACTGTGGGCCTTCGATGAGACTCAGAGCCATACTGGCTTCAGGTAAGACCTGGAACATTTCCAGCTGTGGTGACTATAGAGAGAGACTCCTTTCTGTTTGAGGGAAGAAGAGGGAAGAGAAAAAAGGAACATTGTCTTGCAGCTTGGGTACCAGCTTGACCACAGTGGGGCAGAGCACCAAGCAGGCTCCTGAGGTCCCTGATTCTATGCCTTGGATCCTGGATGCAATTTCTGGACCTCCTCTGGGTCAGAAGTGTGCCCCCAGCCCTGAAGAGAGAAACTCAGAACTAGTAACATTGACCACAAGCTAACTGAAGAGCCCTTGGGCCTTGAGTGTACATCAGCAGTGTCCAGGCAGTACTTGCCATGGGCCTGGGATGGTGGTGGTTACTAAAATAAGACTCCTCTGCTTGAGAATAGAGGAGGGAGGAGTGAGGAAGACTTTGTCTTGCAGCTTTGGTACCAGCTTAGCCACAGTACAATAGAGCACCAGGTAGATCCCTAAGGCTTCTGACTCCAGGCCCTGTTTTCCAGATACATCTCTGGATGCATCTGGGACCAATGGGAACTCATTGCCCTGAAAGGAAGGATGCAAGTCAGGCTGGATTTGCCACTTGCTGATTGTAGAGCTCTTGGGCTACATGGAAACATAGGTGGCAGGCAGGCAGTGGTCACTGCAGGCCTTGGGAGAAAGCAGTGTTATGCTGGCTTCAAGTCTGACCCAGTGAAGTTCCAGTGCTGGCAGCCATGGGCATGCTTGTGTGGGGGGAAAGTAAGGAAAGATAACAAGAATTTCTGCCTGGTAATTCAGGGAATTCTCCTGGATCTTGGCAAAGACCACCAAAGCAGTACTTTTATGAGTCTGCAAGACCACAGTGTTACTGGGCTTGGGTTACCCTCTAAAGCAGATATGGCTGCAGTAATAAAAACTTAGATCATAACATGCAAGTCTCTTAAAATACCTAGAAAGCCTTCCCAAAAAGGACAGATACATACAAGCCCAGATCATGAAGACTATAATAAATATATAACTCTTCAGTGTCCAGACACTGATGAACATCCACAAGCATCAAGACCATCCAGGAAAACACGACCTCACCAAAGAAACTAAATAAGGCACCAGTGACCAGTCCTGAAGAAATGGAGATATGTAACCTTTCAGACACAGAATTCAAAAGAGCTGTTTTGAGGAAGAAACCTCAGACTTAAGCTGCATTATAGACCAAATGGATCTAATAGATATTTACAGGACACTTCATCCCGTGGCTGCAGAATACACATTTTTCTCCACAGCACATGGTTAATCATCAAGTATAGACCATATGTTAGATCACAAAACAAGTCTCAAAACTTTCAAAAAAAATGAAATAAGCATCTTCTCTGACCATAATGGAATAAAACTACAAATCAATAGCAAGAGGAATTTTGGAAACTATATAAACACATTGAAATTAAACAATGTGCTTCTGAATGACCAATGAGTCTATGAAGAAATTAAAGAAATTAAAATACTTCATGAAGCAAGTGAAAATGGAAACACAATATATCAAAACCTGTGGAATACAGAGAAAGCAGCAATAAAAAAATACTTAGCAACGAGTGCCTACATCAAAAAGTAGAATAACTTCAAATAAAGAAACTAACGATGCGTCATAAAAAACTAGAAAAGCAAGAGCAAACCAAACTCACAATTACTAGGAGAAAAGAAATAATAAAAGGCATAGCAGAAATACACAAAATTGAAGTGAAAAATAAAAAATCAACAAAATGAAAAGCTGGTGTTTTGAAAAGTAAACAAAATCAACAGAACTTTAGCCACACTAACTGGGTAACAAAGAGAGAAGAACCCAAATAAATAAAATCAGAGATGAAAAAGGACACTTCACAACTAATACTATGGAAATTAAAAGGCTCACTAGCAGCCAGGCATGGTGGCTCATGCCTGTAATTCCAGCACTTTGGGAGGTGGAGCCAGGTGAATCATTTGAGGTCAGGGGGTTGAGACAAGTCTGGCCAACATGATGAAACCCCGTCTCTACTAAAAATTCAAAAAAATTAGCCAGTGTGGTGGTGGGCTGTAATCCCAGCTACTCAGGAGGCTGAGGCAGGAAAATCGCTGAACCTGGGAGGCGGAGGTTGCAGTGAGCAGAGATCGTGCCACTACACTCCAGCCTGGGAATGAGATTGCACCACGGCACTTCACCATGACAGGCCCCCGTGTGTGACATTCCCCTCCCTGTGTCCATGTGTTCTCATTGTGCAACTCTTATTTATGAGTGAGAACATGTGGTGTTTGGTTTTCTGTTTCTGTGTTAGTTTGCTGAGGATGATGTTTTCCAGCTTCATCCATGTCAGCCTGGGCAACTGAGACTCTGTTTCAAAAAAAAAAAAAAAAAAAAATCACTAGAGGCTACTATGAGCAACTGTATGCCAATAAATTGAAAAATCTAGAAGAAATAGATAAATTCCCAGGCACATATAACCTACCAAGATTGAACCATGAGGAAATTCAAAATCTGAACAGACCAATAGCAAGTAATGAAATGTAAGCCATAATAAAAATTCTTCCAGCAAAGAAAAACCCCATAACCAATGTCTTCACTGCTAAATTTTATCAAACATTTAAAGTAGAACTAATACCAAGCCTACTCAAACTATCCTGAAAAATAGAGAAGGAAGGGATACTATCAAATCCATTCTATAAGGCCAGTATTACCCTGATGTCAAAACTAAAGCTCCATCAAAAAAAGAAAACTATAGGCCAATATACCTGATAAATACAGATGCAAAAATCCTCAACAAAACACTAGCGCATTCAATTCAACAATACATTCAAATGATCATTTATTATGACCAGTGGGATTTTAAGGGTGCAAGGATAGCTTAAGATATGCAAATCAATCACTGTAATACATCATATTGATGGAATGAAGGATAAAAATCATATTATCATTTCAATTGATGCTGAAAAATCATTTGATAAAATCTAACAACCTTCATGATAAAAACTCTAAAAATACCTGGGTATAGAAGCAAAAGCCACACCAATCAACCCGTCATCTAGGTTTTAAGTCCTGCATGCATTAGGTATTTGTCTTAATGCTCTTTCTTCCTTTCGCCTACCTCGGACAGGCCCCGGGTGTGATTCCCCTCCCTGTGTCCATGTGTTCTCATTGTGCAACTCTCACTTATAAGTGAGAATATGTGGTGTTTGGTTTTCTGTTCCTGTGTTAGTTTGCTGAGGATGATGGTTTCCAACTTCATCCATGTCCCTGCAAAGGACAAGAACTCATCCTTTTTTATGTGCATAGTATCCCATGGTGTATATATGCCACATTTTCTTTATCCAGTCTATCACTGATGGGCATTTGAGTTGTTTCCAATTCTTTGCTATTATAAATAATGCTGCAATAAACATACTTTTGCATGTGTCTTTATAGTAGAATGATTTATAATACTTTGGGTATACACCTGGTAATGGGATTGCGGGGTCAAACGGTATTTCTGGTTCTAGATCCTTGAGGAATCGTCACACTGTCTTTCACATGGTTGACTAATTTACACTTCCACCAACAGTGTAAAAGCATTCCTATTTCTCTACATCCTCTCCAGCATCTGTTGTTTCCTGACTTTTTAATGATAGCCATTCTAACTGGTATGAGATGGTATTTCACTGCAGTTTTGATTTGCATTTCTCTAATGACCAGTGATGATGAGCTTTTTTTCATATGTTTGCTGGCCACATAAATATCTTCTTTTGAGAAGTACCTGTTCATATGCTTCACCTACTTTTTGATGGGGTTCTTTTTTTTTTCTTGTAAATTTGTTTAAGTTCCTTGTGGATTCTGGGTATTAGACCTATGTCAGATGGATAGATTGCAAACATTCTCTCCCATTCTGTAGATTACCTGTTTACTCTGATGATAGTTTCTTTTGCTGTGCAGAAGTTCTTTAGTTTAGTTAGTTCCATTTGTCAATTTTGGCTTTTGTTGCCATTGCTTTTGGTGTTCTAGTCATGAAGTCTTCTGCATATTCAGCACATGTAACCCAGAACTTAAAGTAAAAAATTTAAAAAATGACTCACCATTAAAAAACTAAAAAAAGTTAGAAAAACTCAGGATATCAATTACTTTTGGAAGGGAGAGAAGGGTTGTGGCTGGGATGGACCACATGGAGAGCTTCTTGAGGTGATTATTCAAAGTTTTACTTCTAGACTAGCATGATGTAAGCGTGTTCACCTCATGATAATTAATAAAATTTACCTTTATTTTGTGAAAAAAGGAAGGACCATACATCCACACAATAAAAGCCATAAATGAAAAATCCACAGGTAATATCATACTGAATGAGGAAAATCTGAAAGTCTCTCCTCTAAGATCTGGAATAATTCAAGGATGCCCAGCTTTACCATTGTTACCCAACATATTACTGGAAGGCCTAGTTGGAGCAGTAAGATAAGAAGAAGAAATGGAGGGCATTAATTGGAAAGGAAGAAGTCAAATTATTCTTGTTTGCAGATGCTGTGATGTTATATTTGAAAAAAGCCTAAAGACCTCACCAAAAAACTATTGGAACTTATAAGCAAATTCAGTAAAGTTGCTACATACAAAAACAACATACAAAAATCAGTAGCATTTCTATATGCCAACAGTGAACAATCTGAAAAAGAAACCAAGAAAGTTATCCCATTTAAAATAGCTATAGATAAAATCAAATACTTAGGAATCAACTTAACCAAAAACATGAAAGATCTTTACAATGAAAATTATAAAATACTGATGCAAGAAATTGAAAAGGACTTAAAAGAAATGGAAAAATATTTGATGTTCATGGTTGGAAGAATCAACATTGTTAAAATGTACATACTTAACCAAATCAATCTACAGATTCATTGTATTCCCTATTAAAATACCTATGAAATTCATCATAGAAGCAGAAAAAAATCCTAAAATTTATATGGAACCACAAAAGACCTATAATATCCAAAGTTATTCTAAGCAAAAAGGAAAAAACTGGAGGAATCACATTACCTGATTTCCAATTATACTGCAGAGTTATGGTAACCCAAACAGCATAGTACTGGCATAGAAATAGAAAGATAGGCAAAAATAACAGAATAGAGAACTCAGAAATAAATCCATATATCTACAATGTACTCATTTTTGACAAAGGTGGCAAGAGCATACACTGAGAAAAAGATGGTCTCGTCAATAAGTGGTGCTGGGAAAACTAGACATGTCTATGTAGAAAATAAAATGAGATGCTTCTCCCTTACCATATACAAAAATCAAACCAAAACGGATTAAAGATTTAAATTTAAGACCTTAAACTATGAAATTACTAAAAGAAAACCTTGGCAAAATCTCTCCAGGACATTGCAGAGTTTTTCTTGAGAAATACCCATAAAGACGGTCAACCAAAGCAAAAATGAACAAATAGGATTACATCAAATTTAAAAGCTTCTGCGTATCAAAGAACACAATCAACAAAGCAAAGACACAACCCACAGAATGAGAGAAAACATTTGCAAACTATCCATCTGACAAGGAATTAATGACCATAATCTATACGGAGCTCAAACAACTTAATAGGAAAACAAATCTAATAATTTGATTTATAAATGGGCAGAAGATTTGAATTTCTCAAAAGAAGATACACAGATAGCAAACCAATATATAAAAGAGTGCTCAACATCATTGATCAGCAGAGAAATGCAAATCTAAACTACAATGAGATATCATCTTACCCCAGTTGAAACGGCTTTCATGCAAAAGACAGGCAATAGCAAACGCTGGCTAACACGTGGAGAAAATGAACCCATCATGCATTCCCATCAATGCACTGTTGATGTGAATGTAAATTAGTGCACCCACCATGGAGAACATTTTGTAGCTTCTTTTAAAAAGACAAATGTGACTACCATATGATCCAGGAATTTCTTGCTAGGTTTATATCTCCCCCTGCCAAAAAAAAAAACAAAAAACAAAAAAGGGAAATCAGCATATTGAAGAGATATCTGTACTCTCATGTTTATTGCAGCACACTTTATAATATGAAAAATGCCTAAGTGTCCATCAATAGATGAAGGAATAAAGAAAATGTGGTGCATATACACTAATGAAATACTATTCTGCCATAAAAAAGAATGAGATTTTGTCATTTACAATAACATGGATGGATCTTCAGGTCATTATGTTAAATGAAACAAGTGAGGCACAGAAAGACAAATGTTGCATGTTCTCATTTATTTGTGGGAGGCAAAAAAATAATAAACAATTAACTCATGGGGATAGAGAGTAGAATGATGGTTACCAGAGGCTGGGAAGGGTAGTTGGAGGGAGATAGTTAATGGACACAAAATATAGTTAGATAGAATGAATAAGACCTGATATTTGACAGCACAATAGGGTGACTACAGTCAATGATATTTTATTGTATATTTAAAAATAACTAGAAGAGTATGTTTGGATTGTTTGTAATACAAAGAAAGGATAAATGCTTGAGATGATGAATATCCCACTTACCGTGATGTGATTATTATACATCGTATGCCTGTATCAATATATCTCATGTACCCCGTAAATGTATATACACCTATTGTGTACTTAAAATTTTTTTTCAAGAATTCTAGTGTATGGGGGGCAAAGTATCTAATGTAATTTATGTAAGTACTTCCTTTCCAATCAATCTCCTTTCTTCTAGATATTTTATACATTAATACACCAATACATATACACATGCTCAGAGATAGTTACATTTCATTTTACATGTTGTTATTAATGAACAATGATGAATGCTTTATTACAGTGATTTGAGTGGAGAAAGGGCTTTATAAACAACACACATTCTACTCTTAAAATACTGAAATGTTTCTTTGCCTTCCATTCTCCAATTACCACAGTCATGAGCCAAGGTATATGTCACTTTGCAATTTTGACACAGGTACTTTTATGCAACATAAAAACAGTTGAATGTCAAACTTAAAGTTACTAAGTAGGATTTGAGGTAGATTTCCTCAGTCATTTCCTTAATCATACATTGTCTCTAATCCTAAGTGAAAAATGACTATTTCGTGGGATCGCAGATAGGCTGAGGCTCAGGTGATCTGGGCTAGAAGCCAGGGATAAGGGATGCCAGAATGAAGGTCAATGCAACGAAACGAGCTAATGCCATGGATGTCCACTCATATATTTTGACATTATTAAATAATTTAAAAATCAATGATTTTATATTGATCCATATTAATCAGACCAAAACAACTGTATCAAATAGACCTCAACAAAAAGCCTTATTTTATTTAGTTGTTATTAATGAGAATAATTATGTTCCATAGGTGTATTGGGTTCAAAATAAAAAGATTTCTCCACTAAAATATTAGACCAATATACAAAATTTTGGATATGTTTTAAAATGTATCATGATTATAAATGAGGATTAGAATCATGTTATCCTGAGGATTACTAATGCAATTAAGCAAAAAGTTATTCGTTTCGATGAAGAGAAATCACATGTGGTTAGTTAAGCAGAAAAAAACATTATTGAAGAGATATCTGGTACCTTCCCAAATCAGCAGGAAGTCAATAGAGCTGGGCTGGGCTGAAAAAAATAGTAGGGTGTAAAGGAGGCCAGGCAGCCAAGAACCTAGCCACTAGCTCATCATGTGCTCAGGCTGGTTAGAAAATTGTCCCTGGTGCCAGGACCACTGGATGTGCCCTGCTGAGCTGTTCAAATTCAATATAGCTGCCAATGTGGTCAGTGAACTCTAGCTATTTTTGTTGCCACCACAGTGTTCCAAAGGATTTGTAAACTATCTGACAGTGCAGAAGTGCAGGCTTGTGCAGGGGAATCTGACTGGCAGAGCAGAGGTCCCAAGCCTAAGCTGAGTCACATGCCTGCATCTGAGCTGCCAAGGGCTTGTGAGAAGACTTATCTGACCCTTTCTGTTTCAGAGAAAGACTTTTCACCAGGCTCCTAAAAGTGTCAGACTGCTCAGTCATAGGGAGAGCATTTTGATGCTAATCAGACAAAAAGCAGAGAATAACCATCTGACTGTTGTTGTTTTTGATTTTTTCCTCTCTCAATATTTTTAAGTTAAGTGATTAAACTCTTCTGAACGGCTATCTAGACTCCTTCCTGAGTTTCTTAGGGTTTGGCAATGTTCTTTACTACTAATGATTTTGTTTTCCATAACTGTTCTTGCTAAACATTTCAATGTTTCATTTCTGTATCTTATTTAGCTTTGGCTCGTGATCAGTAATGAAGAATTGAATTGCACCAAGGTAATGCCTTCATGATAAGATGACCTCAACAGCTGGATTTAGCTAAACATGTGAGGTTATGCAGATGGAAAAACTGATCTAGTATCCAATTATTAAGTAGCCTCCTTTTTATTAGGTATTAGGTATGCTATTTAGTTGTTACTAGTGAATCTTGACAAAGAATGTACTGTTGGTACACAAACAGCAGAAACTTCCCATTTGTTCTAAGACCTTGTTTGCTCTCTCCACAGTATTAGCACTAGCATATCAGTGAATGTAACACACCCTTGTTAGCTTCCTTGATCTATTTCTTAGACAATTGTCTCTCCACATCTAAATTCGTTTGTTCAGCTTTTACTACAGGCATGCAAGACATATGCCCTTGAGCACATGCACACACACACACACACACACACAAAGTCACAGGCACACATGCAAACACACACTAAGCTACTCTTTCTGCTCCCCATCTGTTGGTTACAAATGGAGCTATATGCAGGAAAATTATAAGCAGCCATAGGGATGAGCTCGCCTTTTCACAAAAAAACAGAGAAAAATTCTATGGATATGTCTATTCAAATAATATGCATTATGTCTATAAATGTTAACCCTTAAAATAAAGTTTTATGCCTCCTATGTGGCATATAAATCAAGGTAATTACATTTATTATACAAACACCCGGAATCATTATCTTAAGAGCTAAAAGCATTGTGAATTACTGAGATAAAAGCTGTCTCAGATCATACAACCAGGTCTTTGCTGCATCAATAATATTTCTGTTTTTTTTTTTTTGCATCAGTATTATTTCTATCCAAATAGACTCATTTAGCTCTCTTTGTTGATTAAGACATCCATTAGTAGAAAAGCATATCTATTGACTATATAAAAGAAGTTGGATTTATGACGCTTTGGAAATTAGCAACCAAGAGAAGTAAAAATAAATGTACATGAAAAAAATTGGAAAGGGAAAGGAGAGGAGAGTAGCGTGAGCAAATTAAGTCACTTTAAATTCATTAAAGAGTCTTACCTAATACAGGTTAAATTTAATAAATCATAATATCATAAGAAAAACCTACCATTTAGAGCTATACTGTTTATTTGAAGAATTGTGAATGGAAAAATTCAAATATACTTACCTCTTAAAACAGATTTTGGACTGATGTTTTATATACGTGCAGAGAGAGAAAAGAGGTGGCAGACATAAATGGTGATTAATTTTTATTTTTTTAACTTTAAGATTTTATTGTTTTGTCTGCATGTGTACACATTTGTATAAAATTAAAATATGCTAAATAAAAATATAAAAATATGCTAGACAAAACCCACAATAAAAAGGAAAAGCCAATCTTGAGGAAATAATTTTAAAGAACAAAAATATTCACAGATAACAAGGTGCATTCATCAAACTTTGGATTGGAATAGAAGAAAATGAGAACAAAACAAGGGAGTACAATAACAAGGTTAGCTAAGGAAATAATGGTATTAATATATGATTTACTTCTTTGCCATTATGAAAAATAAAGTTATATTGTTTTATTTTTTGAGATAGAGTTTCACTCTTGTTGTCCAGTCTGGAGTGCAATGGGGTGATCTTTGCTCACTGCAACCTCTGCCTCCTGGGTTCAAATGATTCTCCTGCCTTAGCCTTCCATGTAGCTGGGATTACAGGCATGCACCACCATGCCCAGCTAATTTTTTGTATTTTTAGTAGAGACAGGTTTTCACCATGTTTGCCAGGCTAGTCTCGAATTCCTGACCTCAGGTGATGCACGTGCCTCGGTGTTCCCAAATTGCTGGGATTACAGGCATGAGCCACTCCATCTGGCTGAAAAATGAAGTTTTAAGTGTAAGTTTTATTGACTGCATATCAATTAGACCTAGGATTGGACCATATCACAGAAAATTCCCCAAAGAAGTGATTTAACTAAAGAAGTTTAATTTCCTCAGGCATAAAGAAGTCTGGGAGGGATGCATAGGCCAGGATTAGTATGGAGCTCAGTTTCCTCTCCTCTTGCTGTCTTTCTGAAAACATGAGTGCATCCTCAAAACGTTGGCTGATGGTCTATCTTTTTTTGTTTTTGAGATGGATTTCGCTCTTGTTGCTCAGGCTAGTGAGCAATAGCATGATCTCGGCTCACTGCAACCTCCACCTCCCGGGTTCAAGCAATTCTCCCGCCTCAGTCTACCGAGTAGCTTGGATTACCGGTATATGCCACCATGCCCAGCTAATTTCTTTATTTTTACTAGAGACGGGGTTTCTTCATGTTGGTCAGGCTGGTCTCGAACTCCTGACCTCAGATGATCCACCCACCTTGGCCTCCCAAAGTGCTGGGATTACAGGCACGAGCCACCACACCCAGTCTGGTCTACCTTTTTAAGAACATTTTTCTAGTAAGCAGCTTTGCAAGGGAGAAACAGCATTTCTGTCATACACAAAGAGTGCATAGATTTACTGACCATTACAAAAGTTTTGGGCTTTCTGTCTTGTCCTCTTCTGGCCCGTGGGAATCGACACTCAGAAAACTAGAACAAGAAAATGCTGATAATTTGACTACTGCTACTACTATGAGAAATAAAGTCCTTTATTTCTGATCTAGGAATCACACATCATCTGCTGCCTTTCTGTGAAAGAGTTTATTTTTTTGCTTGCATGTCGTGCAAAATCTTAGAAACTTTGTAGTTCTTTACATTCCAATACAACGTTTCTGTTAATATCATTTTGTCCAGAATTTAGATAAATAAGCATATGACCCAAGGGAGGCTGCAAAATGTTATCTTTCAATTTAGCACAAAAATTAGAGCATTGTTACTAGGAGGAAGGAAAAATGGACTTCAGGGTAGGGCAGAAGACTTCACTGTTGTAGACTAAAAAATTTGTTCACAACTTAGTGTTACATGAAAAAAAATCAAACTAAAACATGTGAATAAATAAACAGAAATAGGCCATAGACTTTAAAATGTGTAATAAGTGTTTGCTGAGGTTATCTCTGGGTAATGAAGGTGCATTAATTTGCTGGGTGCTGCTGTAGCGAAGTACCATAACCTGGGTGCCTTAATAACTATTGTCTCACAGCTCTGAAGGCTAGAAGTCTTAGATCAAGGTGTTGGCACCATTGGCTCCTTCTGAGAGCTGTGAGAGAAAAATCTGTTCCAGGCTTCTTCTCTTGACTTGTGTGTAGATGGCCATCTTCTTCCTGTGTCTTGTGAAAGGATAATAATCTCAGGACCCCAAAATCACTAACCCATAGGGAAAAGTCAAGCTGGAAACTGCCTCACACAAACCTACCTCCGATTTTGTTCCTAAATAAGACAGCTACAAAAATAAAAAAAGCTACATACCTCCCTCACAATTTGCCCACTAGGAAATTCCTTGTGGGGCCCCAGGGCCCTTACCCTAAAACAGTTCTGTTGAATTTCACCCTGACAATGTAAATTGATAGCTTATCTTCAAAGGTATGGGACGAAGGACAGAACTCAAAGTTATCCCCTCTGGTCCCCTGAGACAAATGCATATCTGATAGCTTCTTCTGCCCTATGTTTTTTTTTATCTTATGTAAAAATACAGATTCACTGAGCTAGAAGAATGCATAAGTGACTATTCCTCTATCCCAACACTTTTGCTTGTGAATGGCTCATCAAAGACTGAAAAGAATGCAACCATTTGCTCCTTATCTAACCATACCTTTAAAAAACGTCTTTGTCTTTCCCTCAGTATCCACCCTTTCCCCTTTAAATATTGAAGCTCTAAAAATCAGCTTTGGAGAAGGCACATTTTGCCACACATCCTGAACCCTGGCAAAATAAACTTCTAAATTTATTGAGATGTATCTCATATACTTTTTGGTTTACAGACTCTTCACATAAAATTCTCTTTGGGTACATGCCTCTGTGTCCCAATTTTCCTTTTTTACAAGGACACCAGAAAGCCCATCCTAATAACCTCATCTTACCTTAACTAATTATATCTGTAATTAATCTATTTTTCAAATAAGGTTACCTTTACAGGTACTAGGGGTTAGGATTTCAACAGATGGATTTTGAGGGACACGAAGCCATAACAGAAGGTATGGATAACTTTTTAATTTGAATTTTTATTTTTTCCAAGTGTTGTTGTATTGATTTTAGGTAATTTTGCTAATTAAAAAAAAAGGTAGCCGGGCCCAGTGGCTCATTCCTGGTAATCCTAGACTTTGGGAGGCCGAGGAGGGCAGATCACCAGGTCAAGAGATTGACACCATCCTGGCCAACAAGGTGAAACCCCATGTCTACTAAAAATACAAAAATTAGCTGGGCATGGTGGCGCGCGCCTGTAGTCCTGGTGACTTGGGAAGCTGAGACAGAAGACTCTCTGAACCAGGGAGGGAGGCAGTGCTTGCAGTGAGCCGGGATCTCGCCACTGTACTCCAGCCTGGCAACAACAGAGCTAGACTCCGTCTCAAAAAAAAAAGATATAAGTTTTAAAAACAAAAGTTCAAATGTCTGATTTACTCATTATGCTTATATAATCCTAATAGTAACCTCAAACTCTGCTTTAATGTTGCCCACATATTTTTTAGTCTTTAGTAAACAATGCTGTTTTGTAGTTGAATCATTAGATTTGCCACGACAGGTTAGTACACCTCTCTTCCAGATATTTTTATGATGCATTTTGTTTTGTTTTGCCTGTTCGCTTAAATCTTTAGGGCTCTATATGTTCAGAAATTCCTGCACATACATTCAGCCCATGGGCTTTTATCCTTCAATAGAAGTGGCTTCCAGTCTGGGACTTGTTAACCATTCATTATATTTCTGACTTCAACGCTGAATTGGTGGGAAATTATATCCACTAGGCTTCATTCCTGATGACACAGAGACACTGAGTGGGAGTTTGTGAGTGATGGCTTTTCCAGTAGAATGTGAAGGTAATTGTAACAGTTTGACATAGAAGAACAGAGTGACTGCTTCAGGCATGAGGACATAGGGTACAAACCAAGATAAAAGGAAGACTTGGAAACAAAGGCTACATTCTGAACCAGTTTTTTTCCAAGTACTTTACACTAGAGGAGAACTTGTTAATGAATAACCACTATTGAATAGCTGCCATGAAAGCAAACAGAGAGCTATTTTACTATTAGTTACATTTTCATGCAAACATTACTCATTTGTTCCCTAAAAATCAAATATTCCCTATCACCCCTGAAGTGTAGGATAGAAAGGAATGCTTAGGTACAACACGAAGAACCGAAAGAAGAGGCAGAAAATATGAAGAAAGCTGACCACAGACTAGGCAGTGAACTCCAAGAAAAAAAAAAGAAAGAAAAGGAAGGGAAGCCCACATTTGAGGTAAAGAGATGTGTAGTTCCTTGAATTAAACCCCAGAATAGAACGTAAGAGTTAACACGTTAGTCAATGTCAGGGAAATAAGGATCGTTATATTAGAAGCACAATTCCCACATAACAATATTTGTTTGTTTTAAATCCTGGTTACCATAAAAGGTTAGAGCTTTATATAAATGATAGCATTCTTTGTTTACCATCAGCAATATGACGGTAATCTTAAACATTTAAGATTTGAAATCCCAGTTTAACAACTTAAAAATCCCAGTTTAACAACTTAATACTGTATTCATTGTTCTATTTCAAGTTTGCTTTTTATTTAGAAACAAATGCTAATTTGTTATTTCTCGGTATAGCATCTATCATAATTCCAATTTATTTTCTTATCCTTCTATCAATCTCTTGTTTTGTTTTTAAATTTCCTGCCACATGTTCTAATCATAGCCCCACACCTAACTTATGAGAGATCACTTGGAAAATCACAGGATTCCACAGGACATGCCATTTTAGTTAATAATACATTACATAAATAAATTCCAATTAACAGTCACATTTATTAATATTTTAACTGTTTTTCAATTATTGAATTTTCCCATAATGAATAATTGAGTTTCAGTTTCCTAATGACTCCTCTCAAATTTCAAAGGAAAGTCAAAAAGTCAAATACAACTTCCAGCTTTAGGGGTCCATGTATAGAAGTACACATATTTAAAATGCAGAGCAAATTGGATGCTTTATATAAACAAGCTTTTACATTCTATTGACTTCCAAGAGGCATAGCTCACATGAAATCTGAATGCTGTCTTTTATAGTCTAGTCTAAGTGTCAATTTGAAGACATGATGCAATGTTAATAACTCAAACCAGGAGGAATTCATCATGTTCCAAGTTTGAAACAAGTATATCTGAGAAACTGAAACAAATTTTAATCTGAACTCATGAATAATAATTTTAGTCCAAATGAGATGTTTTAACCTTGAAAAGAGGAGTATAAAGAAGCAACAATTTAAAAAGAAATGCTAATGAAATGGAAATGTTCTGACATGATAGAATCTGTTAGGTAGCATTTCACCTCTACATTTCTCACCCCAACTTCTTTCCTTTTGATTTAAACCTTGGCATACCTAGCATATCTAATGCCCTGAGCAGATTATTTTTTAACATCCTTCATATTTCTATAACAAAACTATGTGCAGTAATAATCTTGCAACAGTCACTAATAATCATTATTTCAATTACTCTTTAATTAAAAATCAAACAATTTAAAAGAGAAAAGAATCCCAACTTTAAAGATATTATTCAGATATTTACTCTGTCATTAAATATGTACTTCCTCCCACAAAGAAAAAAAACTGACCCCTTCATGTTTAGTCTGTTACACTTACAATATTGTAAATATAAGTAAAAGCTCTAACCAGTCACATAGAATGGTAGACAGTTATTCATGTATCTTCACTTTTACTCTCACTGTGTCTTCATCATTTATTTAAAATCTACTGTTTAAATACAAGACTATGTAATACTATGGAGGATGAAGACAAGATGTGAACCAGAATGAATTTGAAAATTCTGAACCATTAAGAGCTTAGTCTAGAAACAAACATAATCACTTCTCTGCCATTCGGCTAAGATCAAGTATAGAAAAGAACACATATGGCTAAGTCCATGTTTATATGTATGTGCATGTTGGAAGGTGTAAATATAAAAGGGGAAACTTCAGGAAGATTCCACATGGTAATTTCCCAATAAGCATTATTTATGTGTTTATATAATGCAAGATATTTATATTTAAAGAGACCACTTGGTTTCCTAGGACTTAAAAATATTCTTTCAGATCTTTTTCAGATCAATATTAAAAACGCATATTTTTATTTTCAACCCTGAAAAAAATGATCTGCTGAATTTGTATTAGTTTAGTTGCCAAAACAGATCAGAGGATGCTAATCGATGAGAAACGTATTTCCTCCTCTCTTTTTTCCCTTCCTTTAAAACCAAGATATGCATATAATTTAACCATGCTTGCTTTGGATAACAAACAGCATGGGGTTGAAATGCATTGAGTCTGCTTTCTAAGGAAGTACAATTCTTCACGTTTTCAATGCATCACTGAACAGAGGTCAAGTAGGGTAGTATCAGCATAATATAGCACATCAACCTACCCACAGTAAAGTAACTCAATATACCCTGTGTATATTTCTCCCACATTAACAAGTGGGTCATCAATCTCTTAGTTAACTTAAGCCCAGTTGTAAATTTATGGTATTTTGCTTCCCAACATGTTCCTGCTCGCTTTTCATGATTTTCCCTAATATATGATCACTTGGCAAATAAAAAGAGATAATTTTTTTTTATTTCCAGATTAACTAAAAGTTATTGTTATTCCCCACTGAGAATTCTGAGATGCTACATAAACTCTATCAAAAATAGTATTTATTTAACAAAAGAATAAATATCCGCCTTCCTCCTAAATTTCTTTACAGCTATTGAAATAAAACTAGCAGCTGAGACCATCACCTTGAGGAGAAATAATGATTGTCAGATAATAGAATCTATAAAATTCTTAAAATTTATAAAAGTTTATGAAATTCTTACAAATTAAAAACTGCACAAGAACAAAAAGAAATTCTTTAATTGTTTAAGTAGCCATTTCATTTAATGTGGGTGATGAATAACCTAACTCCCCCAAGTTAATATATTTTCCTTGCTGTTTAGTACTTCTTGTGGAAGTTTTGATGTTTATCTCATTTTAAGTAACATAGAGCAACAGTGACATTATATTTCAATTACAAGTGAGGAAAATGGAAGGAAGACTGGGACTTATTAGAACTCTTTCATTATTTGGTTTGTATTTTGATACAACAACACGAAGTTTTATGTTTAGAAAACTTTTATTCTATCCCCCTTTAAGCATTTCACACTTGCACATTTATTTTTCTAAAAATACTTCTAGTAGGCATTTATTTAATAAACATTTGAGTATTATACATATTTAGGGAGATAGGAAATTAGTAAGATAAGGTTCCTAGTTTTGAAAAGCTATAGTCTACCAGAGAAATATATATATTGTAGGAGAGGGTGTTTTGTTTTTGTTCTTAGATAACACAGTTTGGAAGCACTTTGAAAAGTCATATTCTGAACCAATGATATGTAGTTCAAATTGTTTTGATGTATGTTTATCTGTTCTAAGGATTCACAGGGTAGCCTGACCTCTGACTCTGCAAATAATGAAAGTGATGCTATCTCCAAGAAAGAGGAGTCCATTTTCAGAGCAGGTGACTCATCTTCCATGGCTGCTGAGGCTGGGACCTGGGAACCAAAGACAAATGAACAGAGCACACAGCCAGAGATCCTTTCCTAAGATAAAGTTACTAATTCATTCTTCGGAGAGAATAGAACTGGGACACACTGCTTTGTTTATTTGGAATACATACATACATACATACATACTTATTCATACTTCTTGAAAATATAAATTTGTTTTCTCAAAATTTATGTTTTCTCATAATATTTTTAAAGGCAGATTTACTTTGAGTTCATGGGAATTCTTGCTAAGGGTATTCAATATCTAGCAACTGCAAAATGATAGGGCTTGTTTTTTAAAATAAATGTTGATAAAAAGTCTTCAAGAAGAAATAGACAAAAGTCCCATCCTAATGATAAAATGAATTCTATAAAGTTAAAATAGCTTTTCAGAACTGCAAATTACTTGAATGTTTTATCAGCTAAATAAAGTATGTAACATCTATATAAAAAACAGGCCATTTCAAAGTATATTTTTGAGACAAACTTATTGAAAGTGAGAAAACCTTCATGTAATAGTAAGTGAAAGATGCAGATTTAAATCAGCATTACATTAATGGATTTCATGAAAAGTCTATCAACATAAAAATAAGCACACAAAAAGATAGAAGAAATAATATATTTAATAATATTCAAGTAGCATTTTCTTTATTAAAATATGAGAAAGCATTTTTAAAGGAATTTGAATAAAATTATTAATTTATTATACACGTCCCTTAAATTCTTCGTTTAAACAACCATTAAAATAAAAATACATTTATATAAATATTGTCATTTATAATGAAAATTAGCTAATTTTCATAGTGTATCCATCAGGCAATATTTTAAGTGTGTTATTATATCTTAACTCAATCCTTACAATAAACCTATGAGGTGGAAATTATTATTACCCCCCACTCTGTATTTAGAGATGTTAATTGTCCAATGTCACAGGGCTAATAAGTGGCAGAGCTGGATTCTGAATCCAGTTATCACTGCTCCAGAGTCTCTTAAAAAACACAAGATCTCATTAAGAGGTGTAATCATTGAACCAGCCTTGCATCCCTGGGATGAATACTACTTGATCATGGTGGATAAGCTTTTTGATGTGCTGTTGCAATCGGTTTGCCAGTATTTTATTGAAGATTTTTGCATCCATGTTCATCATGGATATTGGCCTGAAGTTTTCTTTTCTTGCTGAGTCTCTGCTGGGTTTTGGAATCAGGATGATGTTGGTCTCATAAAATGATTTGGGAAGGATTCCCTCTTTTTGTACTGTTTGGAATAGTTTCAGAAGGAATGGTACCAGCTCCTCTTTGTGTGTCTGGTAGAATTCGGCTGTGAACCCATTTGGACCTGGGCTTTTTTTGGGTGGTAGGCTCTTAATTGCTGCCTCAACTTCAGACGTTGTTATTGGTCTATTCAGGGTTTCGGCTTTTTCCTGGTTTAGGCTTGGGAGGATGCAAGTGTCCAGGAATTTATCCATTTCTTCCAGGTTTACTAGTTTATGTGCATAGAGTTGTTTGTAATAATCTCTGATGATGGTTTGAATTTCTGTGGAATCTGTGGTGATATCCCCTTTATTGTTTTTTATTGCATCGATTTGATTATTCTCTCTTTTCTTTTTTATTAATCTGGCTAGTGGTCTATTTTGTTGATCTTTTCAAAAAACCAGCTCCTGGATTTATTCATTTTTTGAAGGGTTTTTTGTGTCTCTATCTCTTTCAGTTCTGCTCTGATCTTAGTTATTTCTTGACTTCTGCTAGGTTTTAAGTTTTTTTGATCTTGCTCCTCTAGCTCTTTCAATTTTGATGATAGGGTGTCAATTTTAGATCTCTCCTTGCTTCTCATGTAGGCATTTATTGCTATATATTTTCCTCTAGAGACTGCTTTAAATGTGTCCCAGAGATTCTGGTATGTTGTGTCTTCGTTCTTGTTGGTTTCGAAGAACATCTTTATTTCTGCCTTCATTTCATTGTTTATCCAGTCAACATTCAAGAGCCAGTTGTTCAGTTTCCATGAAACTGTGTGGTTCTGAGTTAGTTTCTGAATTCTGAGTTCTAACTCGACTGCACTGTGGTCTGAGAGACTGTTTATGATTTCCGTTCTTTTGCAATTGCTGAGGAGTGATTTACTTCCAATTATGTGGTCAATTTTAGAGTGGGTGTGATGTGGTGCTGAGAAGAATTGATATTCTGTGGATTTGGGGTGGAGAGTTCTGTAAATGTCTATTAGGTTTGCTTGGTCCAGGTCTGAGTTCAAGTCCTGGATATCCTTGTTCACTTTCTGTTTTGTTGATCTGTCTAATATTGACAATGGGGTGTTAAAGTCTCCCAATATTATTGTGTGGGAGTCTAAGTTTCTTTGTAAGTCATTAAGAACTTGCCTTATGTATCTGGGTGCTCCTGTATTGGGTGTGTATATATTTAGGATTGTTAGCTCTTCTTGTTGCATTGATCCTTTTACCATTATGTAATGTCCTTCTTTGTCTCTTTTGATCTTTGCTGGTTTAAAGTCTATTTTATCAGAGTTGAGAATTGCAACTCCTGCTTTTTTTTGCTCTCCATTTGCTTGGTAAATCTTCCTCCATCCCTTTATTTTGAGCCTTTGTGTATTCTTGCAGTGAGATGGGTGTCCTGGATACAGCACACCGATGGGTTTTGACTTTTTATCCAATTTGCCGGTCTGTGTCTTTTGACTGGGGCATTTAGCCCATTTACATTTAGGGTTAATATTGTTATGTGTGAATTTGATCCTGCCATTTTGATGCTAGCTGGCTGTTTTGCCTGTTAGTTGATGCTGTTTTTTCATTGTGTTGATGCTCTTTATCATTTGGTATGTTTTTGGAGTGACTGGTACTGGTTGTTCCTTTCTATGTTTAGTGCCTCTTTCAGGAGCTCTTGTAAAGCAGGCCTGGTGGTGATGAAATCTCTGAGTACTTGCTTGTTCGCAAAGGATTTTATTTTTCCTTTACTTATGAAGCTTAGTTTGACCGGATATGAAATTTTGGGTTGAAAGTTCTTTTCTTTAAGGATGTTGAGTACTGGCCCCCACTCTCTTCTGGCCTGTAGGGTTTGTGCTGAGAGATCTGCTGTGAGTCTGATGGGCTTCCCTTTGTGGGTAACCCGACCTTTCTCTCTGGCTGCCCTTAGCATTTTCTCCTTCATTTCAACCCCGGTGAATCTGACGATTATGTGCCTTGGGGTTGCTCTTCTTGAGGAATATCTTTGTGGTATTCTCTGTATTTCCTGGACTTGAATATTGGCCTGCCTTGCTAGGTTGGGGGAAGTTTTCCTGGATAATATCCTGAAGAGTATTTTCCAGCTTGGATTCATTCTCTCTGTCATATTCAGGTATACCTATCAAACGTAGATTAAGTCTTTTCACATAGTCCCATATTTCTTGGAGACTTTTTTCATTCCTTTTTACCCTTTTTCTCTAATCTTGCCTTTTCGTTTTATTTCATTGAGTTGATCTTCGATCTCTGCTATCCTTTCTTCTGCTTGGTCAATTCGGCTGTTGAAATTTGTGTATGCTTCACGAAGTTCTCGTGTTGCGTTTTTCAGCTCCATCAATTCGCTTATATTCCTCTCTAGGTTGTTTATTCTTGTTAGCACTTCATCAAATCTTTTTGCAAGGTTCTTAGTTTCTTTGCATTGGCTTAGAACATAATTCACCACATAAACAGAACCAACGACAAAAACCACATGATTATCTCAATTGATGCAGAGAAGGCCTTTGACAAAATTCAACAGCCCTTTATGCTAAAAACCCTCAATAAACTAGGTATTGACGGAACGTATCTCAAAATAATAAAAGCTATTTACAACAAACCAACAGCCAATATCATACTGAATGAGCAAAAACTGGAAGTATTCCCTTTGAAATCTGGCACTAGACAAGGATGTCCTCTCTCACCACTCCTATTCAATAGAGTACTGGAAGTTCTAGCCAGAGCAATCAGGCAAGAAAAAGAAATAAAGGGTATTCAAATAGGAAAGGAGAAAGTCAAATTGTCTCTATTTGCAGATGACATGATTGTATATCTAGAAGACCCCATTGTCTCAGCCCAAAATCTCCAGAAACCGATAAACAACTTCAGCAAAGTCTCAGTATATAAAACCAATGTGCAAACATCACAAGCATTCCTATACACCAATAACAGACTTAAAGAGAGCCAAATCAGGAACGAACTGCCATTCACAATTGCTACAAAGAGAATAAAATACCTAAGAATACAACTAACAAGGAACGTAAAGGACCTCTTCAAGGAGAACTACAAACCACTGCTCAACAAAATAAGAGAGGACACAAACAGATGGAGAAACATTCCATGTTCATGGTTAGGAAGAATCAATATCGTGAAAATGGCCATACTGCCCAAAGTAATTTACAGATTCAACGCTATCCCCCATCAAGCTACCAATGACCTTCTTCACAGAACTGGAAAAACACACCTTAAACTTCATATGGAACCAAAAGAGAGCCTGCATAGCCAAGTCAGTTCTAAGCAAAAAGAACAAAGCAGGAGGCATCACACTACCGGACTTCAAACTATACTACAAGGCTACAGTAATCAAAACAGCATAGTACTGGTACCAAAACAGAGATATAGACCAATGAAACAGAACAGAGGCCCTGGAGACAATGCCACACATCTACAACCATCCGATCTTTAACAAACCTGACAAAAACAAGCAATGGGGGAAAGGATTACCTGTTTAATAAATGGTGTTGGGAAAACTGGCTAGTCATGTGAAGAAAGCAGAAACTGGACCCCTTCCTGACACCTTACACTAAAATTAACTCCAGATGGATTAAAGACTTAAACATAAGACCTAACACCATAAAAAATCCTAGAAGAAAATCTAGGCTAAACCATTCAGGACATAGGCGTAGGCAAGGACTTCATGACCAAAACACCAAAAGCATTGGCAACAAAAGCCAAAATAGACAAATGGGACCTAATCAAACTCCACAGCTTTGCACGTCAAAAGAAACAGTCATTAGAGTGAACCAGCAACCAACAGAATGAGAAAAATTTTTTGCAGTCTACCCATCTGACAAAGGGCTGATATCCAGAATCTACAAAGAACTAAAACAGATTTACAAGAAAAAAACAAAGAAGCCCATTCAAAAGTGGGCAAAGGATATGAACAGACACTTTTCAAAAGAAGATATACATGAGGCCAACAAACATATGAAAAAATGCTCATCATCACTGGTCATTAGAGAAATGCAAATCAAAACTACATTGAGATACCATCTCATGCCAGTTAGAATGGTGATCATTAAAAAATCTGGAGACAGCAGATGCTGGAAAGGATGTGGAGAAATAGGAACACTTTTACACTGTTGGTGGGAGTGTAAATTAGTTCAACCATTGTGGAAGACAGTGTGGCGATTCCTCAAGGGCCTGGAAATAGAAATTCCATTTGACCCAGCAATCCCATTACTGGGTGTATATCCAAAGGTTTATAAATCGTTCTACTATAAGGACACATGCACACGAATGTGCATTGCAGCACAGTTTACAATAGCAAAGACCTGGAACCAACCCAAATGCCCATCTATGATAGACTGGACAGGGAAAATGTGGCACATATACACCATGGAATATTATGCAGCCATCAAAAACGATGTGTTCGTGTCCTTTGTAGGGACATGGATGAACCTGGAAACTATCATTCTCAGCAAACTGATACAAGAACAGAAAATCAAACACCGCATGTTCTCACTCATAGGCAAGTGTTGAACAGTGAGAACACATGGACACAGGGAGGGGAGCATCACACACTGGGGTCTGTCGGGGGGAAATAGGGGAGGGACAGCAAGGGGGGGGGAGGTTGGGGGAGAGATACCATGGGGAGAAATGCCAGATATAGGTGATGGGGGAGGAAGGCAGCAAATCACACTGCCATGTGTGTACCTATGCAACAATCTTGCATGTTCTTCACATGTACCCCAAAACTTAAAATGCAATTAAAAAAAAAAGATGTGTAATCATTTAGAAATTAACATAAAATTTCTGCTTGGTTGTCAGTTTTAAAAATTTGTGCTTCTAAAATCATTTTCTAAAAAAATACAAAAATTTCATTTTTTCATTGTGCAGCTCTATGGGTTTTAACATATTCATAGATTTGTGGAACCACCATAAAAAATGAGATATGGACAATTCTGTTACTCCCCAAATTCCCTCATGCTGCCTCTTTGTAGTCAATCACTTCCCCCATTCATACCCCTAGCAACTACTGATTTGCTTTTTCTACTTCTATAGTGTGTTCTTTAAAACAGGGTTCCCAATCTCCATGCTGCAGATCAACACTGGTCCATGGCCAGTTAGGACTGAGCCAGAGAGTAGGAGGTGAGTGGCAAGTGAGTGAGCATTACTGACTTACTGACTGAGCTCTGCCTCTTGTCTGATCAGCCATGACATTAGATTTTCATAGGAGTGTGAACCTATTGTAAACTGCACATGTGAGGGATCTAGGTTGCGTGCCCCTTAGAGACTCTAATGCCTGATAATGTGAGGTAGAAAGGTTTCATCCCAAAATAATCCCCCAACCCCTTTGCCCAGTCCCAGGGAAAGTCAGTTCCTGCTGCCAAAAAAGTTGGGAACTGCTGCTTTAAGAGGATGTCACATAAATGGCATTATACATTATGCAATATTTGAGACTGGCACCTTTCATTTTGCATAACGTATCTGAGATTTATCCATGTCACTTCATGTATCAATAGTTCATTCCCCTTTATTGCAAGGTTGTATCCTATTATATGGATATGCAACACTTTGTTGATTCTTTCACCAGTTGAAGAATATTTGGATTGTTTCCTTTCTGGAACAATGATAAATAACGTTGTTATTTTTGTGTAATTTTTTTTTTTTTTTTTTTTTTTTTTGTGAACAGACCTTTTCCTCTATCTAGGATAAGGTTTTTCAGCCTTAGTACTATTGATATTTTATGCTTGGTAACTGTTGTGGGGGGCTGTCCTGGGCGTTGAAAGATGTTTCAGTGCATGCCTGGCCTCTATCAATCACATGGCAGAAGCACCCTCAGTTGTGACAACTAAAAATGTCTTAAGATTTTGCCACATGTCTTCTGGGTGCAAAATTATCCAAAGCTAAATATTTTTCTAGGATAAATACCTAACAGTGGTATTGCTAGATCACATGCATATATGTTTAACTTTATTAAAATACACAAAAACTATATTCAAGGGTGGCTGTATCATTTTGCATTCCCATCAGCAAAATGCATCATCAGCAGCATATCACTGTAATTTTTAGAGTCTTGGGTCTTTGTTTTTGTTCCTGTTTTTTTTTTTTTTTTTAAACATAAGCCATTCTAATGGAGTGTAGTGATACCTCATTATGTTTTAAAATTTGCATTTCTCTAATAACTTATGTTGTTGGGCTTCTTTTCATGTACTTACTTGCTGTCTGTATATCTTCTTTCTGAAGAGTCTGTTCAGGTCTTTTACTCATTTTCTTTTTTTATTAATTTTTAAAAATTTATTGATACAAAATAGATGTACTTATTTTAGGGGTACATGTCGTATAATGTGTAAACATCATACCAGGGCAATTGAGATTTTCATTATCTGAAATATTTATCTTTTCTTAATGCTAAGAACATTAGAATTATTATTTTCTATCTATTTGAAAGGCACACTATATTATTGTTAACTATGGTCACCCCTCTGGTCTATCAAGCACAACAGCTTATTTCTTCTATCTAACTGTATATTTATAATCATTAATGAAACTTGCTTCATCCCTACCTTATCCCTTCCCTTCCCAGCCTCTAGTATCCACCAACGTTCTATCTTCATGAGAACTACTTTTAAGCTCCCCACATAAGAGTGAGAACATGTGATGTTGTTCTTTCCATGCATGGTTTATTTCACTTAGCATAATGATCTCTAGTCTATCCACGTTTCTGCCAATGACAGGATTTCATTCTTTTTTATGGTGCAATAGTACTCCATTGGTTACATATAACACATTTTTTTTATCCATTCATCCACTTATGGGCACCTAGGTTGACTCCATATTTTGACTATTGTGAGTAATGCTGAAATAAATGTAGAATTGCAGAATGTAGAAGTGCAGATATCTCTGATATATTAATTTTTAAAATTTTGATATATATCCAGAAAGTGAAATTTCTAGATCATATGGTAGTTCTATTTTTTTGTTTTCCAGGGACCCCCCATGCTATTTCCCATAGTGTCTGTACTAATTTATATTCCTACCAGCAGTGCACAAGGTTTCCCTTTTTTTCACATCCTTGCCATCATCCATTATTCTCTTTTGATAAAAGCCATTGTAACTGGAATTAGGTAATATCTCATTGGGGTTTTGATTTGCATTTCTCTGATGCTTAATGATGTTGAGCATTTTAAAAATATATATTTTGGCCATTTGTATGTCTTCTTTTGAGAAATGCCTACTCAGATCTTTTGATAATTTTTTTTTTTCTATTGAGCTGTTTGAACTCATTATCTATTCTGGTTATTAACTCCTTATGAGATGGATAGGTTACAAATATTTTCACCCATTCCATTAGCTGTATCTTTATTGGTTTTTTCCTTTGGTGCACAGAAGCCAAATTGATATAATCCCATTTGTTAA
The DNA here is from genome assembly GCA_036589455.1 of Ateles fusciceps. NCBI lineage: Eukaryota > Metazoa > Chordata > Mammalia > Primates > Atelidae > Ateles > Ateles fusciceps. The sequence continues at coordinate 5,266,950 of JAZHEH010003404.1, read as the reverse complement.
TATTTGTTTTTGTTGCCTGTGCTTTTGAGGTCTTACACACAAAAATCTTTGCCTAGATCAATGTCTTGGAATGCTAAGTCTAAGATCTGAAACTATTAAACTACTAGAATAACATCTGGTTTTTCTTCAATTGCTAAGTTTAAAGATTCAATTATGTGTTTTAGATACAAATCCTTTGTCAGATATTTAGCTAGGATATTTTTGTCCTAGTCTGTGACTAGTTTTATTAAATATTGATGAAGTCAAATTACCAAATTTTTTTTATGGATCACACTTTTGGTGTCATATCTAGAAACTATTTGCCTAATTCAAGGTTACAAAGATTTCACCTGTGTTTTCTCTAAGAATTTTATAGCTATTTTAAATTTGCTGTATATTTTGAAGTAAAGCTTTTGCACTGGATGACATATAAGGTAAGGTGGTTTATTTGTTTGTTTTTCATATTAATGTGCAATAGCTTCAGCACCAGTTTAAAAAAGTATCCTTTCTTTATTGAATTATTTACACAGCTTGGTCAAAAATTAATTGATAATATTTGCATGGGTCAAAATCTGCACTTTCTGTTTTGTTTCTTCTGCTTCTTTGTCTACCTTTCCATTCATGCCACAAAGTCTTGATAATTGTAGTCAGCTGTGAGTCTTAAAATAGGTAGTGAGATGCGAACACATGGACACAGGGAGGGGAGTATCACACACTGGGGTCTGTCGGGGAAAAAGGGAGGGATAGTGGGGGGTGGGGAGTTGGGGAGGGATAGCATGGGGAGAAATGCCAGATATAGGTGATGGGGGAGGAAGGCAGCAAATCACACTGCCATGTGTGTACCTATGCAACAATCTTCCATGTTCTTCACATGTACCCCCAAACCTAAAATGCAATAAAAAAAAAAGAAAAAAAAATAGGTAGTGAGAGTCCTCCAACTTTGTTTTTCTGTTTGAAAATTGTTTTGTTTTTCTAATACTATTGTTTTTCTATATAAATTTAAAAATGGACTTGATAGTGTCTACAAAATATCTGCTGTGATTTTGTTTGGGATGGTGTAAAACTTACAGATCAATTTAGGGAGAATTCACATGTTAACAATAGTAAGTTTTCCAATCCATAAACACAATATTTCTCCTCATTTATTTAGATTTCTCCTGATTTCTTTCATTAGTGTTTTGTGGTTTTGAGCTTAGAGGTCTTTGATATATTGTTAAAGTTAATTATTTTACTTTTGGAGTTATTGTGAAAGATATTGCTTACATTTCTGTTTTCTTGCTGCTATATAGAAATATGACTAATTTTTTATGTTGATAGTATAGTCTATAACTTTGCTTAATTAACTAATCTCAGGACTTTTTTTTGTAGATTTCTTGGTATTTTCTACATAGACAATCATTTTGTCTATGAACAGGAATAAATTTATTCCTTCCTTTCAAGCTGCATGATGCTTTTTGTTTTCTTCTTGCCTTATCACATTTTCTAGGGCACTAATATCACATTGAGTTGGAGAATACAGAACAGACATCCTGGCCTTATTCCTACTCTTAGGTGAAAAATGTTTAGTCTTTAACCTGTAAGTATGATGATAGATGTAGGTTTTTTGGTAGATTTCTTTATCAGATTGAGAAGGTTTCCTTCTGTACCTAATTTTCAGGGATTTTAAAAATCATGAACATATACAAAATTTTACTTATCTCTATTGAGATAATAATATGTCTTTTTCTTGTTTGGTCTATTCGAAGGATGGTTTCAATACTTTATTTTTGAATATTGAAGCAACCTTATAATCCTAGGATAATGATCATGATGTGCCATTATTTCTATATATTGCTGGATTTATTTGGCTAACATTTTGTTGAAATTTTTTGTGTTTCTTAAGGGACAATTGGACTCTACCATTTTCATTTTATTATTCTTTCTGTCTTTCTCTATTTATAATAAGGGTAATAGTTGCCTCATAAAATAGGTTGGGAAATATTTTTATGGCTTTGATTTTCTGGAAGAGATTATGAGCTTTCGTGTTATTTAAAATAATTGGTAGAATTTACCAATAAAATCATCTAAGCCTGACTTTTATTTTTTGGAATGCTTTAAAATTATGAATCCAATTTGTCAATAGATGGAGGATAATTCCAGTTATCTATATCTTTTTGAAATAGTGTCTGAGATAGTGTTTGTAATGTGCATCTGTCAATAAATTGGCCCAGTTTATTTAATTGGGTGATTGTGTATTCAGAAAGTGTCCTTTGTGTTTTTGTCCCTTAGTGTTCATTATTATAAAGAACACTTGGAACACTGTGTGGTCACTAAATAAATAATAAGTGAGCACATATACACACCAGACAAGAAACAGAAAATCCCAAACTCCCATCTGAATCAATCATTTTTAGGGAGCATTTACTTTAAGCCTGATAAAGTTCCTATCCACTAGAACAATTTATAATGACAGTGACATGCTGTGACCATTAGAAAAGAAAACATGTGGGTTGTCATCTTTTAGCTCAAGTCTACAGAGTGGTTTATAGTATTTTCTTGTGTCAGTTTAATTCCTGTAATGTCCGTAGTGACATTCTCCCTTTTGTTTCTGAGGATGCTAATTCGGGTAGATTCTTTTTTCTCTCCTTATTTTGACTAGAGATCTATCACTTTTATTGATATTTTCCATCAAGCAGCTTTTGTGTTCATAGACTTCTCTGTGCTTTTCTGTTTTCAGTTTCACCAATTTCTATTCTTATCTTTATTATTTTCTTCTTTCTGCATGAATTGTGTTTTTGTTCTTTATTTCTAGTTTCTTTTTTAAAAAACTTTTAAGTTCAGGGGTACAAATGCAAGTGTGTTACATAGGTAAACTTGTGTCATGGGGGTTTGTTGTACAGATTATTTCATCGACCAGGTATAAAGCCTAGTACTTATTAGTTATTTTTCCTGATCCTCTCCCTCCTCCCACCTTTCACCCTCTGAAAGACCCCAGTGTGTGTTGTTCCACTTTATGTGTCCAAGTGTTCCTATCATTTAGCTCCCACTTATAAGAGACAGCATGAGGTATTTGGTTTTCCGTTCCTGTGTTAGTTTGCTAAGGATAATGGCCTCTACCTCCATCCACGCTTCTGCAAAGAACATGATCTTACTTTTTTATAAGGCTGCATAGTAGTCCATGGTGTATATGTACCAATTTTCTTTAACCAGTTTATCACTGATGGGCATTTAAGTTGACTTTTGCTATTGTGAATAGTGGGCATTTAAGTTATCTTTGCTATTGTGAATAGTGCTGCAATGAACATACAGTGCATATGACCTATTTCTAGTTTTTAAGGTGAAAGTATCGATGATTGATTTGGTTTATTTCTTCTTTCTACCATAGGCATTTATGCTATACACTTCTTTTATCCTCTGTTATATATACATCCCTCAAATTTTTATTTTTATTCATTTCAAATAGTTTTAAATTTCCTTTGAGACATTATTTGATCTAGGGATTTTTGAGAAATGTATTATTTATTATAAAAATATTTGGATTTTTTTCTTACAATTTTAAATTTCTTTAAATTTTTCAATTTAATTATAACCCAGAAATATAATTTCAATTTTTTAAATTCAAAAAAGTTTGTCATCTGACTGAGAAGACTGCCTTATCTTGGCAAATGTTCTATGTGTGTCTGATATTGTATGTTCTATTGATGATGGGTGGAGTATTCTATAAATGACTATTATGTTGGTTGGTAGGTTTTTCATGTCTTCTACATCTGTACTGATTTTCTGTCTCCTTGTTCTTTCAATTCCTAAGAAATGAGTGTTGAAGTCTCTAACTGAAGTTGTGAATTTGTCTGTTTCTCCTTTTATATTATCAATCAGTACTTCTTCATGTATTTTAAAGGTCTGTTACTAGGTATAGATACTTTTAATATTATTGAGTCTTCCTGATGAATGAATTCTTTTATCATGCAATATATCCTTTCCTGTATCTGCTAATATTCTTTTTTTTAAGTCTATTTTATAGGCATTATATAGCCACTTCAAAATATTTTTATTCATGCTTGTATGATATACTTTTTAATTCTATTTTTATAATCTGCCTTATTATATTCCAAGCTCTTATTTTCTTAAACAGCATATATTTTGGTCTTATTAAAAAATTCAATATAACATCCTCTTTTAATAAAGTACATTTAGACCATTTAGATTAAATGTAACTGATGATATGGTTGAAAGTTAGTCCACCATTTTATATTATTTTTTCAGTTTTTCTGAGGTTTAAATAGGATATTAAAAAGCTGCACAAAATTATTTTACAGAATTTGGTGCATTTGGACATATGTAACTATTTTGTTTTTTTTTTTGTACAGTCTTTTTTATCTTATATACCTGGTTTCTTCTGATTATTTACATATTTTTAGTATTTCATTTTAGATAGATAAATTAAATCTATTGAATTTTTCACTATATATTTCCTACAGTTTTTATGCACTGCTCTAGTGGATTGTTTAGACATACCTAATTTTGCATTCTATTTAGTGTTAATATTTTACTTCAAGTAAAGTTTAGCCTTACAACTGTATATGGCCTTCACCAACCTCCCTTTATGCTGCAGTTATAATCAACATAACATTCCAGGTATGCAAGTACTGAAAACCCTCTGGGAATACTTTTCTGACTTAAAAAAAGTCACAAACAGATTTCAACTTTGCTGCCTTTGGAGATGTGTGGTAATAGATTTAGAACTAGGAGAAGATCTGCCCAAGAGAATAAGTTAACATGCTGACAATGGTAAAAAAAGAAAGATGGAAAGAAACTATTTTTTTTCTCTTAAGAATGAGGAAAGCCTTCCTAGGTGGTCTCCTGCAGATTTCTTTTTATAATTTATTGGCCAGAATTTGGGAAAAAAAATAATCTCACCCTCACCCTTTCTTCATTTCTATTTCTTCTTTTGTTTCTAAGCATCTTTAAGGCTTAGTCTAAAGCATTCAGGAGTAAGTCCTCTCAGTCACCCTAAAGCAGGGGACATAAGAGCCTGTGGCCCTAATCCTGCCTATCACCTGTTCATGTGCCAGTTTTCCATGGTTGTTGCTTCACCACATGAGTAGCTGAGTAGTTACAAAAGAGGTGAGTCATTGCAACAGAAACTATCAGGCTCACAAACCCTAAAATATTTACTGTCTGGCTTTTTACAGAAAAAGTTTGCTGACTCTACAGAGCACCTTTGACATAACTAATTCCATCTTAGAAAGGGACTCCATTTTATATTTCATAGGGTGCTTTGCCAACAAGGATAAGATGTTTTGCTTCATAAACAGATAAAAAAAATAAAGATTGCTTTCAACCAGATAAGGACACAAGCAAGCACACTCTTCCACTATCAGTTCTCACCAGAGGATTTTGTGACTGCAAATGAGCAGGGCTTCAGCAGCTCCAAATGTCCATCTTAACTGACACCGTCTTGCAGTCACTTGTGATAAGAATTCAGATCTGCCCCTGAAAGCTCTGTCACATTAAAGGCTCTTTCTTGTAAGACCAAGACTGAATCAAGACCAGAACTTTGTATGTCTTGTTAGGTCCCCCTGGACTGGTTAACTAACCCTTTCTCCTATCTCTTTTTCCTCTTCATGTTAAATGTTACTTTATTTCTTGTGGAATGTTTAATCTATAACATTTATATATTAGTTAAGTATACTATTATGTATGTTTTACAATATTGACTGACGTAGCATGGTTGAGCCTGTATGTCTGTGGCTCTGACTACTGAGTGAATGGGAAGCACTAGGAGAATTGTCTCCTAGGGAATGCCACATAGCTCGTGACCTTTGTGATTGAAATAGCAACAATGCAAGCATAGCATTGTGGAAAGACAAATATGCATGGACCTGGTTATCCCTTACATTGCACTGCTCATAACAGTGATCCCTGACCTAGAGAGTCTATTTCCTTGTGTCTCGCCTTACCCTTAGTCATTGATGTATTACTGCTATACAGATACCACACCTGCCACTGGTGCTCAACATAAACTTTCTAATTGAGATACAGAAATTGCTTATAGCTCCTGAGGACATTAAAGTGAGCCTTTTGAGTTCCATATTTACAACCACTCCTGTCAGATGCCAGATATCTCTGGTTATCACAGGTAAAGGTATTTGTGGTCCCCTGAAATCCCAGATGAGGATGAGCTGTGTTCTCAGGTGCTCTAAATGTACATGATGATGCTAAGTTCTAGAAATAAGCAGAAAGTGTCCAAATCTCCCACATTTGTATTACATTTTGTTACACAAAGCAATTTTTTAAAATTACTGCTTGTTATGGTTAATATTGTGTGTCAATTTGATTGGATTGAAGGATGCAAAGTATTTTTCCTGGGTGTGTCTATGAGAGTGTTGCCAAAGGAGATTAATATTTGAGTCAGTTGACTGGGAGAGGCAGACTAACCCTCAATCAGCTGCCAGCATGACTAGAATAAAGCAGGCAGAAGTTGGAAGGCACTTGACTTGCTGAGTCTTCTGGCCTTCATCTTTCTCCCCATGCTGGATGCTTCCTGTCCTCTAACATCAGATTCCAAGTTCTCCGCTGCTTTTTACAGGGGCTCTCAGTGTTTTTACAGGGGCTCTCCAGGCCTTATGGCCATAGACCAAAGGCTGCACTGTCAGCTTCCCTACTTTTGAGGTTTGGGGACTCAAACTGATCCACCACTGGCTTCCTTGCTCCTCAACTTGCAGATGGCCTATTATGAAACTTTACCTTGTGATTGTGTGAGTCAATTCTCCTTAATAAACTCCCTTTCATATATACATATATCTTATTAGTTCTGATCCTCTAGATAATCCTAATTAATACAGATTTTGTAGGAGGAATGGTTCTAGAGGAACAGTATTTTAAGGATGGATTTCTTTAGTTGATTTTGGGGTTTCTGGAGTGGGCTGCTTAATCTGATTAGACACAAAAATGCCAAGGACTCTACTTCAAAGAGCATGGAGAACACTGATAGTGCTTGACATGAACTGTTTAAAGAATTATGCAAAATAAATGTATATAATATCCCTGATTCACTGCTCATGAGAGGTAAGGAGCTTAGTGACCCTATACATAATACCTTTGTGGAGAACTAAGGAATATAAAGAAGTTGGTTGGTTGCTCTGAAGTTTGCTGGACAAGGTAATGAAAAAAAAAGGATGAGCTCAGGGATTCTAACAAGTCCTCCAAGATTGTCCGGAGTGGGAGTCTTACCTCCTATAGACAAAGGGCTGAAATTGCAGAAAATTAGACACAAGCTTTTATCATGCAAGCGGTTGACCTGTCATTAAAAGTTCATGCTCAGTCTTGCCAGGTGTCTACTGTTAAAGTGAGAGCATTGATTGGGAAAGAATGGGACCTTGCAACTGGGAAAGGGGAAGTGTGGGAGGACCCTGATAAAGTTGGGTACAATGAGCTTGTAAATTCTGATGAGGCTTTTTTGTGAGAGGAAACAGCCTTCCCACACCCAGTGGTGCCAGCATCCCCTCCCTACCCCTACTGCCATCAGCTTTTCCACATGTGTCTGAGGAGATTACCCATGCACTGCCTGAGGCAATAGTGATGGCCTCCCCCTGAGGCAGTTGCCAGGCAAGACAATGGTGATTCTCCTCAGGACCCACCCACAACAACTCTGTTTCTTCCAGATCTGTAACTAGGCTATTTGTGGATTCTCTTCCTAATTCTTGCTCGTAAGGTTATCATAGCTTAGGGCAGAAAATCGATTTGAGTGACCATTTCTATATTGGACTCAGAATTACCTTTTATTCTCGGAAAAAAAAAAAAACCAAGACATTTTTTGTTTGTTTGTGTCTATTATGTCTCTTCTCTACCTTTGGAATGATTTTATTTTCAGAAAGCCACTTGTGCTTTTAGGAAATAAACTGCTGATAGATCCTCTTTACCAATCTTCTAAAGACTTTTCTGGACATGTCTGTATTTTAGTCATAATCTAAGTTCAAATTGCAAATCCTTTTATCATAAATCCATTGCTACATTTAATCCTTAATACAACTCTGGAGGAAGATATTATTCTTCCTGCCATATAGATAGGGAAATCCGTATTAGAAAAGTTATATAAATTGATCCATTTTAAACAGTATAAGCCAGGTAAAAACCAGATCCCTATCCTGTGTTCCTGCCACCAGACTATGGTGTCAACATCTAGGATAAATAATGATACATTTCTTTACATTTTTAATCATTTGTTTCTATGTTTAAAAATTAAAACCAGTGGAGATAAACAGGAGTAGCTTCAAACGAGAGGAAACATCAGACAATGATTGCTTTGGAATTGGGAAAAGCAGTTTCGTAATTTACCTTTTGTGACTTAGCATATTAATTGGCTGATTTATGCGAAAGCGCTTCAAATTTCATTTTTTTTCTTATGCATCATCTGGTTGTAGTTGTTTCCTTCTCCCTGAAGGCTTATTGAATCAATGTTCAAGTCTCAAGAGCTTGGACTCACAAGAACACAGCTTTACCTAAGCAAGTGCCTTGGTCTATTACCCTAGCCACTGAATTTCAGACATTTAAAGTACCATTTAAAGTAATGGGCAGAAGAAAGAACAAAACACAGGTACTACAGGATCTGGCCTCCAAATATGGTCCCTCCCAGAGGCAATTAGACCTGGGGGTGGGGCAAAGTTTTATTTCATGGTTAAGGATCACTGGTCTTTGGATTGAAGATTTTAATAAAAGCTATGAGTTAACAGAAAAATAGCTGCCAAGTTAGTAATATCTTGAAGTGGTATCGAAAGAATATCATTTATAATAGCTAAAATATTCATATAAAATAACAATGTCTAGAATTATTTAGAATTTCATTCTAAATACCTTACTAGAGTCACAAATTAATAAACTTTGATTCTCTCCTATTAGTACCACTTAAATTAAATAAAAAAGTTAACTACCATGCACCAAGTGATAATTTTTATTTTATTTTAGATAGACTGAACACAGCTTTTTAGGTATTTTACATATTTTCATAAACTACATGAATGTCGCTAGTGCTTTTTCAAAATCTGTGATTCTGTCTGTGAGCAATGAGCTTGGTTTAGAGCTTTTCAATGTTTCTTAATCTGAGCTGGATGCTTTTATTTATAGAGGCAAGAGTCTTCTGTTCTTGATTACAGTGTTCAACATGCAAATTACACTCACCTCTTGGTACAGAAATGGCACCCTGTCTTTCCCTGGGATATTTAATCTGCATAGAATTCTAGTAATCGTTACGCAAGCAAATGCCAGCAAATGGCCTTTCCCCCTTTTACAATAACCTTTAAATTCTCTCTTATCAAGAATAACAAGGAAATGAGGTCTTAGTTCAGTTGAGTAGCCATTGACAATGCAAAATCATCAATTTTTCAATGAATTGACATATTCTCAACTTCAGCTCAAGATTTCATATGGTTTAACCTGTCTTTGTATGATCTCTAAGGCACTTGATAATCCAGAAGTGGTTTAGGGTTATTGACTCACACTGAACAGTATTCAGTGATGCAGAAGTTTTGCCAAATCTCTTCTGGTCCTGAATATTCCCTCTGAAAAGGGGTTATTTCCATATAGTTTTGACATATTTGCTCTCTGTGTCATTCTGTAGGGTCAAAATGGACAATATCAGATTTGTTTTTACTCATTCATAGTTAATTTTACTCTTATAAAGAAAAGTTATACAAATATGAACAAAAAATCAGGATGTCTGAATCCCAAGAAAACAAAAGTTGATTACCGTGGTTAGCAGTCAGGCTGACTGTACCTAATTATAAAGAACAATTATTAGTCATAATTGACAATATCTATTTCAAAGATTGAATTTTTATTAAATTTGATATATTATCGTTAGCTTGAGTTCTCCCCAACTTTCTTATTTTTATTACTAAAGTTACCAAAAGAAGCATTTAAAATATATTTTAGTACACAATATCACTAATCATCAGAGCAATGCAAATCCAAACCACAACGTGATATCATCTCACTCAGTTAGAGCCACTGCTGTTAAACAGACAAAGAATAACAGATGTTGGTGAGGATGTGGAGAAAGTAAATACATTGTTGGTAGGAATGCAAATTATTACAGCCTTTATGGAAAACAGTATAGAGATTTCTCAAAGAACTGAAAATAGAACTACCACTCAATGCAGCAATCCCATTACTAGATATCGACCCAAAAGAAAAGACATCGGTATATCAAAAAGGTACCTGTGCATGTATGTTCATCACAGCACTATTCGCAAAAGCAAAGGTTTAGCATCAACCTAAGTGTCAATCAATGCATGAATTGATAAAGAAAATGTGGTATATATACACAATAGAATACCGCTCAGGCATAAAAAAGAATGAAAACATGCATTTTGTAGCAAAAGGGATGGAACTGGAGGTCATTATCTTAAGTCAAACAAGCCAGGCACAGAACAACAAATATTACATGTTCTCACTCATAAATGGGTGCTAAGAAATGTGTTCACGTAAACGAGGAGGGCAGAATCTCATCTCTTGCTTTAACTTGCTCACTGGTCAATAGCAGCGTGCTGACTTGTTACCAGGCTTAAGGTAGTTCCCCCTGTAATGCCTGCTTTGTGTCTAGTTTCCTTTCTTAATTGAATGTAAGATATTTAATGGAAACATTAGACTGAAGTAAGTCCACTAGCCCGTTAACTCATCCATAGCTCCGACACATGGTTGGAAATCAATACATATTTTTAAGTGAATACATCAATAAATAGAAAAGTTTTGGGGGAGTTACTTTAGAAGTTCACTTATCTTTTATTATCTCTTCATCATTTGTTAGATAATTCTCAAAGTTCAATTTTCTGAAGATAATAAAGTGTATAAAATGAACCGACTTTAGAAAGCAGACTTATTTGGTATCAGGCATTGTGTTCAGAGGCATTAAATGAATAACGAAAGAGATATGCTTTCCTACTATCATAAAGTTTTCATTCTAATGCAGAAGAGAGTAAAACAAAAATATGCAAACTAAGAAATTAAAAATTATTAATGTCACTAAAAACAAATTAGAGACTGGAATAAACAATAATAGGATATAATTACTATCATAGGGTGATTATGTAAAGCATCACTGCTTAGATAACATTCAAGCTGATAACCTGAGATGAAAGGATGCTCGTGAGAAGAGCTGGAGCAGAATAGTACAAATGCCCCAAGAAGGGAAAACGCTGTTGTGTCCAAAAACTGAGAAAAGACCAATAAGGATAGGATGCAATAAATGAAGAGAGAAAGATATACAGTAAAGCTAAAGTGATGAGCAATTTATATAGTGAAGGGCCTATAGCTATGGGGAAGCTCTTCAGTGATGTTTGAAATACAAGAGGAAGTCATTGAAAATATTTTGTCAGAAAATTGACATGGCAGTCACTTGGAAGAGGTGAGATTAGAAGTGAGAAGCCCCATCATAGGCTTTTGCTGTCATTCTGATGAGAGAGGATGTTGGCCTGGGTTTGGGAGGTGATAACAAGGAAGAATTAATTAGACACATTTGAAATATATTTTATAAGTAGCATAAGCACGATTCCAGACTAAATGTGATGTGGAGGGTAAGGGCAAGTATAGAATTTAGAATGATTTTTAAATGTATAACTGTTTTTAAAATTGACAAGTAAAAAATTATATATATTTGTCGTGTCAAACATGATGTTTACACACACACACACCTATAATGGGATGGTTAACTTAAGCTATTTAACATATACATTACCTCACATATTTATAATTTTTGTGGTAAGGTGTTTAGTTTTAATAGATCTTCAGTTTGAACAGTGATGCCATTTATTAAGGTGTGAAAAGTGTTTAAGTGGGTGGAAACTTGGGAGACAGGGGCTATGAGACTTGCAAGTGAAGCTGTCCAGCAGGCAGGTAGACAGGGAGAATACAATTCAACCAATAGATTTAAATTGGAGATAATAATCTGTGAGCTAGATACTAAAACATGGAAAGACACGTATAGGAGTGACATCACTTAAAGAGTACATTTTGTATTCTTTTTGTATAAAAAGGTGACCCAGGACTGAATCATGAAGAACATCAAATTAGGAGTATGGGTGTAAGATGGGGAATCACAAAGCTACAGGGAAGACTGACAGGGCCTGGTGTCAAGGAAACTAAGAGAAAATTTAATTTCAAGAAAGAAGGCAAAAACCATCTCAATGATTACTGAGACGACTAATTATAAGAAGAGTAAACTATCCATTGGATTTGGTAAAGCACAGGTTATTATGATCTTGATATGTGCTTTTGAAGGACTGGTAGAGGTAAAAACCAGATTAAAGGTCATTAAAGATGATTGGGAAACAAGCAATGCAGACGTCTTTTACAGCCAACTTTTGAAGAGTTTTTCCATGAAAACCATCAAAGAATTGGAGCTGAAGACAGATGTGAGATCAGTAGAAGAATTTTATAAAACAGTCTAATTAGAGCATTTTTTTTGTGCTCATTGGAAGAATTCAGAAGAGACAGGAAGTCTGATAATACTGGAAAGAAGAAATAAACTAAGGTACAGTCAACAGGAAGACAACAATAAAGTGGGTCTTAAGAACATGTGACTTGATGGTTCTTTGATGGGAGGTCATAGTTATATGGCATTTTATCCATTGTTGCAATTGAGAAAATATTGTATGTCATTGATGCAGATGCATCTATAGGTTTATTACCGGTAAAATGAAAGAGTTTAAGTTTAATGTCTTCTACTTTTCAATGAAGACTAAATCTAGGTCATCAAATAAAATGAAACTAGAAGAAGGAATGAGGGGATTTGATAATTGAAGAAGCATTCTTGGGGTGCATAAAAATGAGGCTATCAGAGAAACAGTTGTTTTTCTGCATAGAATTCAGTACGTATTTAAACGTTGTGACTTTTGATATCTATTGATTTACATTAGAAAAAGCTCTATTGTGTAACTTTTAAAAAAATATTCATCTAGCTGCTCAGGCAGACACTTGGAGAAGATAAATAATGTGTATTTAAACAATGAAGGCTGCCGTAACAAATCACCAAAAACTTGGAGGTTTTAAACAATGCAAATTTATTATTTCACAGATCTAGTAACCAGAAGTTCAAAATCAAGGTGGCAGCGGGGCTACAATCCTTCTGAAGTCTCTAGTGTAGAATTCTTCCTTGTGAAGAGTCCAGTTTTCTGTGGCACCAGGTGTGCTTTGGCTTGTGGATACTTAACTTCAATCACTACCTCTGTTTTCACTTGGCCTTCCCCTCCGACTTCACAAGACTTTTTCTGCATGTCTTATGTGGACTTCTCTTCTGTATCTGTGTCTTCTTCTCCTCTGTATCTTATAAGGACAATTGCCATCGGATTTAGGGCCCACCCAGATAATTCCAGATGATCTCATCTCAAGATTCTTAACCTAATTGAGTCTACCAAGAACCTTTTTGCCAAATAAGTTCACATTCACAAGTTCTGGATGGACATGACTTTTGGAAGACCATCACTCAATAGAGTTCTATGAGAGCTAATATTTTATTTACCAAACTATTAGATTCGATGTGAATATTTCAGACTGAATGCACATGTATCAAGATACCACAAGATAATGAAGTAACAGAATAAGTGGCTCTATTTTTGAATATTGCTCAGAAGTCAATAGACTAAAGTTTGCTTTTCAGGCACCTCATTTTTAATATGGGTTTAATAATAATAAGGTTTATCTAATTATTATTATATAATTATTACTAAACCTAATAATAAGTTTTAATAGTAAGGTTTAATAATAATGTTTACCTACTTGGAGGGTAGGCCCTAGCTCAAATGATTCTCTGTAGTCTCCTTTGCTTGGAAGATCTCTGTTTCTTTATTTTAGCTAGAATATTTTGCTTTGAAAATGATCTTGAAACATGAAGGTATAGTAGAAAATAATAAAGTCGGACAAAGTTTTTCATTCTGAATCATAATGTGAAAATATGGGAAGGCTTCTACTTAAAATAAATACACAGTTTCATGGAAAAATAAAGACAAAGAAATATTCGTCATCATCAATGGGAATTTGTTTTAAACCTTATGTTCTAGATTGGTGAATGTTTTTCTCTCAAAGCTCTGACCCAAAGAAAAGGAAAAGACTACTCTTACATAAGTTAGCTAAAATGTATTAAATTCAACTAATTGTTAGGCTTTAAAAAGTATAAAAAAGCTATATGATAAATAGTTTTAATATCTATTGCAATTCCATATTGTGGACAGTTAATAGAGGTCAAGAGGCAGGGAAAGTAAGAAATGGATGGAGACAAATTATAGTGAAGGAAATATAAATAAACGGAAAGAAAAACAGAAATTTTTTGGAAATGATTCTCAGTGAGCTACAGATTCACACCGTTTGTTTATATGCTTATGAGCATCATCAGATCATTATAATCTGCTGTGTTCTTTCAGGGATAAAAAGACAGTGCTTGTTCATAGAAAAAGAGGAACTGTCAATAAAGAACTATGATTCTCAGCTATTTAAGTCTTTAAGCCTAATTATATGTCCTCTGCAGCTACAAAGGTTGAGTGGTGGCAGAGGGAGAACTATTTCTGTACTGTTGAGGCAGTAGTAATGAGAAATCAGGCCTAAGGCTATACTGGACTCCAAAGCTGAAGGCTATCTCTCTATTCTTACTTATCAGGTCTGAAGACCAAATCCAGAAAACATTTTCAGTTAGCAAAAGGAATGAATTCAGAAATCACCCCACTACATGTTATAAGAAAGCACATATAAAGGGCATAAGCAAATTAGCAAATTTCTTAATAATAGCAATGACAAACATACATTGAATATATACTATGTACCAAATCCTTTTGTAATGCTCATGAAAAAAATTACCCCATTCAACCTTCCACAAAAACTCAATGAGTTAATATTAGGATCCCTTTTCCCAAAGGAGAAAACAGAGTTTAAGACACTTTTCCAAGGTAACAGAAAATAAAGAGTAGAACTAAGATTCAAATTCAAATCTACTTAATACACTATGTTTTCCATGGGAGTATTTTTAATATACTTATCTAGCAGCCAAAACAGCTCACAGTCTAAGATGTTTTGCTACTACAAACAGATGAACTTTAGGGGTTTCCTAAAGTACCACAAAATGCATCATTTTTACAAGTCAAAAGTTATCAGATAGTTGTGTCTGCAGAAGGCTGGGCAGTAGTAGTGCCTGCCCTATTTGCACCTCACTCCAATTTCCAGTTTTCTCTACATCAGAGTTTACTTAGCCCTTATGCACCTGCCCAATTATGCTTAAGCTTGTCTGTAGGGCAGTGCACTGGTAGTGGTGTCTGGGTCACCCACTATATATCTTAAACAGAGATAATTCCCAGTGCCATAGACAGAAATTTACAAATTACAGAACCAAAGTTTGATTTACTATTTTTGTCCCTCAATTAGGTCATTTATTCAAAACTTAAAGACATACACAATTTCAGGGTCTTCTACAGTATATTTACATCATTCTGATGAACAACTTTATAATTTTTAAATGAACAAATTTTCTCAACCATGTCAGCTTTAGTATTATAATTAATGTGCACAAATCTGAACACTTTCCTTGCTCATACTGTAATACATTAACTAGACCATAGCAAACAAAGTCTTATTTAAATGCTTGTCTGTGCCTGCCACTCTTCTCATACTTTAGCCTCATAACATTGATTATAATTATATAAATGGTTAATATTCATAATCTCATTGCAAAATGAAAAGTGAGGAAGACAGATTAAGCCACTTGCCTAAGGTCACAAATCTGGTAAATTCAACAGAGGCACTCTGAATGTCTCTGAAATCTTCTCCATGATGCTAGAACCTTCAAATATTCCATAAACAAGCTAAGGCGATACATTTAAATTTACTTCTATGTAGAGCTTGAGCTGTATCTAAACTTAGAGCTCAGCCAACATAGAATCTAGTTCAGTAATATTCTAGAACATGAGATAACCATATTGATATTTGATATAAAATGAGATTGCAGAGGGGAACACATTTTAATACCTGAGATGTGTGCTTAATCTTCTTGTTGCATATTAAAAGCTCAGCACGAAAGATTAATATGAGGTGATGGGGGTTACTCTTAAAGAGATCATCAATAATGTTTATTTGGAAAAAGATGAAGATTTTAGAGGCTCTTCAAGAAACTGGTTCTGGGAAAACCAGCCATAACTTAGGAGTTCTTCTTTTATGCAATCCCATTAGAATTCTGTTTTGCTATAGAACCATGCTCAAACCAAGGCAAGCAGCAGACATTACATGAACAAACACCACAACAATGAAGAGCAGATCCTAGAGACGCCCCCGCACCAAGAGGATCAAGAGCTCTCTCTTTAAAACTTTGTGAAATACCTAGTGTCTTACTTCTTAACCAATTGCACTACCAATTCAAAAATGGAACAAAGGATATTCTACATATCAGAACCTTATTTCCTATGCATTAAGAACTTTTTCCCACCTGAATAGGTAATATCACAATTTCGAGCCAGAGGATGAAACCTATGAATTATTTCTATCATATATATTTTAACAAGAAACATAAATATCTATGACCTACTTATAGCCAATTTATATCCTGCCCAGGTTGTTTTGTTTTCTAAACTTATCCCTCATATGGCTTAATAATGGAGACCATAAATGTGCCTCCTATTTCACCCCTATGACTTGACATGTATTATAAAATGAACTTCTTATGTAAAATAATATGTAGTGAATGGGAGGAAAATATTACATAAACTTTTATTGCATTATTAAGCTTGCTTTTTGCACATCATGGCTAGGTCATCTTAAAATAGTTTGGCTCTGTCTCTTTTCCCATCTTTATACCTATGTATAATCACACACAAAATCCCATATGTGGATTTGTGGTATTCAAAATGTTCTCTTCTTTATATTTCCAATTTATAATGCACTTAAAATATTTTCATTGTTTCACTGCCACGTTGCAGCTTTTGTCTCCATATGAGGATATGTTTTGTGAATCTGGAAATATGTATTTTTAAAACCAGAGAAACACTGGAGTCTCATTTACTTTCACATGTCTCCTTTTTTCACTGTCAGTCTGCATGTCATTATTTGTGTTCAAGATTAGTTCTAGTGGTTACTAATTTTACTTTTAATACTTGAAGCAATGTAACGTGATTTACAAGGAAGGCATACACTGAGGGACAGTCGCTTAGCAGTTCCGGGTAGGCTTAACTTCCCTAGTTTCCTTTCATATTTACTAATACCTGTATCTTATCAAACATGCTCCTGGGTAAATTGCTAGACTGAGGTTTTACTAAGTTTCTGGGCAAGAATCCATGTCAAATGAAATGCTGCATTCCTTTGTGATGGATTTCTGCATGCACCACTAGTGAAATGCTGGAAGGGTCTGTTGAACTGATAGACCAGGTTTTTTATGTTCAAGGTAAAAGCTCCCTGGGTTCATCACACACAGTGGAACTCTTGATTTGGTTTGAACTTGCTTTTGAGCCAAATACTAGTCTCACGCATATACAAGAAAGACAAACACTACCAAGGGATTTATTTTCCACAAGAAGCTGTGCATTACCAGCCAAAGAAAACAAACACCAAGAAAAAAAGGCTCTCTTGATGCAATTAGAATTTACTCAACATTCTACTTCTCCTTCTCTCTTAAAGAACAATGAACAACAGCTTGGTGGTCAAAGTTCAACCTATGACTAAAAGGATTTTCTGTGGAATTTCTTGAATTCTCTTTTAGCACACTTCAGAACAATAAGGTAAAACTCCTTATTTGCCTGAAATGAAAAGGGTTCCTGCATGAGGTCAATAATCCTTCTGTTACTCGTTTTCTTTACATCCTTCCCAAGAGACAAAGAGTAAAAAAAATTACAATGTCTTTGGTACAGAGTTTTTACAAAAAATTCATTTGAAATAGCCCCAAATCTTTTGTAATATCTGTCATATTTTGCTATTCATTTATTTGTAAGTGTATTTAATTATGGTACTATTTATTAGAAAAGCAAATTTAGTCTGAAATAAAATTCATTACTATTTTACACTAAATTAGAATAGGAGTTGGTTGTCCTAGGTATAGACTTAGGTTATGCAGTATACGACTCCAGTACAATTTCTGTAAACGATAATGTGAATAGCTTTCTCTGAAATTATGTAACTACCATAGCACTGCAGAAATTAAATAACAGCAGAAATGCCACTTTCATTAAACCAAAAAGCGAAAAAAAGAAAGTTTCGATTCGATATATATGTATGATGGTATCACTTCCCTCCCCTCAGAAAAAAAGGCCTATTTCATTCATATCAATGTGTTATTTTCAATTTTCAATTTAGACCTCTATTGAACTAAAGATAATTTGAGTCTCTAATCAATTTTTGTAAGATAATATGAATTTCTTTTATTAACAAACTAATGCAAAGAACAACACATGTGCTATTTTGGATGCTGGTTGTTCTCATAAAATATTTTGTTAAGTTAAAGGCAAGTTATTCAGAAACGTGGATTACATTTTTTTCTTGAAATACACAAGGGTTTAAAGAAATACAAGTTTAAATATTTGCTAAAATGCTTGACAAATTTTTTGAAAAGTTATCTGGCTTAAAATATGGCTGGGTTTGCCCATCCCTTTAGAAGACCAGCTGTTGATGTGTCATTAACAGAAAAAACAAAAAGTAATTCAGCTGTGTCTGTAACTAGGCGTGTCATATGTAGACACTCATACCACGGGAGGTCACTTTATGTGAGTTTGCATTGACAAAAAAAGAAAGGTGTTCAAACTCCAGTAGCAAAGATATAAACTTTTATCAGTAGGAGAGATATTTACAGAACACAGCACATTCTTTTCAAAGCATACATTTTTGGAATAGCAACAATGAAGAATTTCATCTCCATGGAGAACCCATTTGCACGCCTTGCGGGGCTGGCAAATGTTCCAAATCCGCCACTATGAAATAATTGGCAGCAAGGATGGGAAAAGAAAAATCTCATTTTAATGGTAAATTTAAATGTCAGGAGTCCACAGACTGCTTCCTCCTTAGGGGAAATGTAAACAGTGGGAAATCTTCTGTTGAATAGGAATTTTCAATGACTGGGATCAAAAGCAAGCCTCACAATGTTGCCCAACAGGCAGAACTGGTTGTGGCAATAGACAGATCATGGATGGTTGTTTAGGGGTTGAGTCCTACACAGCTGTTGCTTGACTGTTGATCAGTCAACCATCATTTGGTGTGTCCTAAATGCTGCTTCTGAAAAGTTCACAGCTTAAGCCCTTACAAGATGACCTTTTAAAAATTTCCAGTGAATGACTTACCAGGAAATAAAACACAGGACGACAGATGAGTGTGCATTCTCCATAGCAAACCCTGCCCACTTCACAGTTTTGCCAAGATATGGTCCAGATACAGATTGGTAGAGCTACTGATATGCCCTTTACTGTCAGAGCAAGTGGAAAATCCACTGTTGTCAATGTGGGCTCAGAAATCTTGGAAGTGAAAGTAGATTTAAGTGCTGAAGTGTGAAAGGTTAAGGGTCATTAGAAGAAAACACAACTGCAACACGATGCCTTCTATTTGAAGGTTTACGATCTCAAAGAACTTTCAAATTCCTTAATGGTTTTGATCCACACAGTAGCTCTAGATTCCTGACCTAACTGAATAGCAACAATAACAGTATCAGTACAAGATATTTATGTGATTTGCTATGATGTTGGCTTACTGACTCTGCCTCTATTTAAATTGTAGTAGTTATTTCTCATCCCCAAGGTTTATTTGTTTGCTTACAGCAAGGATTATGGTATCAATTTTAGCTAAATGATAGTTAGTTTGAGAGATTAGTTTGTTTCAAACCTCAGAGGAGGAGGTAAGTTTTTTCTTGTATATGCCATACATTTATTACCCTTAGAAAAATAACTATTTTTACACAGCTTGCCAGCCATAGTCTGCTTGATGTCTGATTGGTGAACATATCATATGGCCATTCCTAGATGCAGGAGAATTTGATAAACAAGTGTTAAACTGGATTAAGAATATTGCATTCAGTCAACCCATAGTGTTTGTCACAAAACAGATTCTCAATCTCACAGCAGGAAAGCAATTATGTTCCCATCTAGACTAGTGATAACCAACAAGAGGGTTCCAAGGCCACCTAACTTCGTGAGACGGCTGAAAATTTAACTTCTAAAACTATTCTTTGATCAGTCAAATTAGAAGGATTAGGAAAATTAATAATAATAATAAAAAAAGAAACTCCATGGCAGTCACAGTTTTTACTATTTCCATGAAGAATGTCATTGGCATTTTGATAGCGATTGTAAAAATGTCTATAGCACCCAAAACATCTACAGAGTCATCATCTTTAATAAATCCACATACTTCCAGTTCAATAAGAACAGAGGAAGGGGCAGAGAGTGAGGAATGGTGAAGGAAATCACTTTATGAGAAGGACAGAACCTAATTCTCCCTGGAACTGGGGCAGTGGCTTATAGAAAAATGAGGCTTCTAAATTCCAGGAATAGCTGAAATAGGGTCATGGTGGTGATCCTTCTGATTTTCCATTTTGAACTCCTAGAATTCCCTGAGAAACTCAGAGAGCCCTCTACCTAGGAGCCTTAGGAGATTAAGTTATAGATAGCTTGGGTAAAGTAGATAGGTAACATAGTTTAGATATTTGTCCCTGCCCAAATCTAATGTTGAATTGTAATCGCTGATGCTGGAGATGACACCTGGTAGAAAGTTGTTTTGTTCATGGGGACAGATCCCTCAAAGATTGGTGCCATCTTTGCAATAGTGAGTGAGTTTCTTGAGATCCAGTCATTTAAAAGTGTGTGGTATGTCTCCTCCTATTTTCCCTTACTCCCCACTCCTGCCATGTGAGATGGTACACCTTCCTACATGTGAGATGGCATGCGAGCCCTACACCTTCCACTATGATTAGAAGCTTCCTTTGTCCTCCCCAGAGAGCATGCCAGCACCATTCTTCCAGTACAGCCTGCAGAATCATGAGCCAATTAAACCTCCTTTCTTATAAATTACTCAATCTCAGGTATTCCTTTATGGCAATGTAAGACCACACTGATACAGAACATTGGTACAAAGAGAAGGGCATTGCTATAAAGATAACTGATGATGTGGAAGCAGCTTTGGAACTGGGTAACAGGCAGAAGCTGGAAGAGTTTGAAGGGCTCAGAAGCCAGGAAGATGAGGGAAAGTTTGGAACTTCTTAGAGTCTGTTTAAATGGTTGGGATCAAAATACTGATAGTGATTTGGACAATGAAGTTCAGGCTGACGAGGTCACAGATGGAAATGAGGAACTTATTGGGAACTGGAGCAAAAGTCATGTGTGTTATGCCTTAGCTAAGAACTTGGTTGCATTGTGCCCCTGCCCTAGGGATATGTGGAAATTTGAACTTCAGAGTGATGATTGAGGGTATCTGGAGGAAGAAATTTTTAAGCAGCAAAGTATTCAAGAGTTGGTCTGGCAGCTTCCAAACACCTCTACCCAGATGTGGGAACAAAGACATTACTTAAAGTTGGAACTTATATTTAAAAAGAAAACAAAGCATCATAAAGGTTTGAAAAAATGGCAGCATAGCATGTAGCAAAAAAGAAAAAGCTTTTTTAGCAGAGAAATTCAAGCAGGCTGTGGAGCAACCACTTGCTAGAGAAATTTCCATAACTAAAAGTGAGCCAAGTGCTAATATCCAAGATGATGGGAGAAGGGCCCCAAAGGTATTTCAGAGAACTTCATGGCAGCTCCTCCCAACACAGGCCCTAGGTCTAAGAGGACCCAATGGTTTTGTGGGCAAGGCCAGGGCCCTGATGCTGTGAGAAGCCTTGGCATACTGCTTGCCACATCCTGGCCACTCCAGCTCCTGTGCCAGGGCTCAAAGGGGCTCAGGTACAGTTTCAACTGCCACTTTAGAGAATGCAAGCTGTAAGACTTGGAATCTTCCACCTTATGTTAATCCTGTAGGTGCACAGGAATGCAAGAGTAAAGAGTAGCTGGCAGTTTCCATTAAAATTTCACAGGATGTATGAGAAAGCCTGGGTGCCAGGCAGAAGCCTTTTGCAGGGGCAGAGCCCTCCCAGAGAACTTCTACTAGGGTAAGTGCCAAGGGGAAATGTGGGTTTGGAACCCCCACACAGAGTCCTCAATGGGCCACTGCCTAGTGGAACTGAGAGAAGGGGAGTCACTGTTCTTCTGACCCTAATGGTAGATCCACCAGCAGCTTGCACTGTATTCCTGGAAAAGCCACAGGAATTCAACTTCGACCAATGAGAGCAGCACTGGGGGGGTGAACCCTGCAAAGCCACAGAGATGGAGTTCCACAAGGCTTTGGGAGTCCACTCCTTGCAGCAGTGTGCCATGGATGCAGGACATGGAGTCAGAGGAGATTATTTCGGAGCTTTAAGGTTTAATGACTACCTTGTTTCGCTTTAAACTTGCATGGGGCCAGTAGCCAATTCTTTTGGCAGATTTCTTTGGGATGGCAATGTTTACCCTTTTCCTATGCCCCCATTATATCTTGGAAATAAATAACTTGTTTTTGATTTCATAGGCTCATAGGTGGAAGGGACTTACCTTGTTGCACATGAGACTTTGGACTTTAGAATTTTTTGTTAATGTTGGAATAAGACTTTGAGTGACTGTTGGAAAGACATGATTGTATTTTACAATGTGAGAAGAACATGAGATTTGGGAGGTGCGAGGTGGAAAGATATGATTTGGATATTTGTCGCTGCCCAAATCTCATGCTGAACTGTAATCCCCAATGCTGGAGATTGAGGTCTGGTGGGGAGCTGCTTTGGTCAGGGGGCAGATCCCTCCTGGCTTGGTGCTGTCTTTGTGATAGTGAGTGAGTTATCTTAAGATCCATTCATTTAAAAGTGTGTGGCACCTCCCCCTCCCACTCTGTTGTTTCCTCTCACTATGTAAGATACCCTGCTACCCTTTCACCTTTCAACATGATTGTAAGCTTCTTGAGGACTTCCCAGAAGCAGATGCTAGCACCATGCTTCCTTTACAGCCTGCATAACCATGAGCCAATTAAACCTCTTTTCTTATAAATTATCCGAGTCTTGGGTATTTCTTTATAGCAATGCAAGAACAGCCTAATACAGTAGGATTGCATCTGATGTGTCTCTGCTTCCACAACATCTAGCAAAGCATGCTGAATAACTGAATAAAAGCTTCCTTGCCTAAGCTCTGATGTTAACACTCTGTGCCTTGTCCTTGAATCCCAGTTTCCTCACTAGTTTGTTTCCAGAATAAAAATAATGGGTATAAACTCACTTTGAAATTTCAAAATACTACATATACATTATGAATGTGTTAGAAACGATATGAAGAAGGATTAAATATATATATATATATATTAAGATGATTACATAACTATGCTCATTGCTCCTTCTCAAATATACACAGAAATAGTATTTAATAGGCTAAAATACTGATAATCTTCTTCTTAACAATTTTCTATATAACAAAAGTGTAAAATGTACTTCTATGTTCTCTATCCGACTTAGTAAAACTAGTTTTATTTTTAATTAAAAACCGTGACTTTATATTTTCTTAATCAGCATTTGGACAAATAAAGGTAGCTCATCAATGGCATACACCAAGATAAGAGCTCACAAATTTTCCAATAGGAAATAGAAAACACGGTCCTTACTTTTATAGAGATTAATAAGGTTTCAGTTATAATTCTTAATATGGAGACTCTTTGCAAGCATTTGTCTTTTTGTTTACAACAGGCATCTGAGCATTCATTCTGTTTTGGAGAGAATTCCAGTGTGGGTCTGGGGGGAGAGGAAATCGTCCTTATCCAAATAAGTAAGCCAAAGGAGACAGACACAACTTCTTTCCATGTGTGACAAACTAAGGCTCAAGCGTGTGTCCTAGACTTGGCCAATAATATCCTCACTGGAGACTTTGGATCATAAGCATTTCATACTGAGACAGAAATAGTTGCAAAACCTTTCATAGCACTGAGTGCTCAACAGCAATGGTGGCCTTAGCAATGTTAGAGAGTACCCAGTGGCATAAAAGGCATAACTGTCACCTCTGCTGCTACAGATAGTATGTTAATTAGACTATTCCTACACAGGCCCTGGCTGTTCTCCCTTTTGTCTAGCCTCCCTTGGTGCTGACCTGTTTGCTAAAATTGATTGGCAATTGTTTTTGTGAATTCTGTAAGCTGTATTTGATATCCATCCACTGTATTCTTTTTTTCTCAAGTTGATGGGTATTAATTTTTATTCTGTGCAACAAGACTCCTCCCTGACTCATACACAGATCCCTGTCTAAACATTTCTAATTGCTGGTACTTTAATGGCACGTATAAAACAAATTCTTACCTTGCAAGTGATTACCTCCCATTACTTACTGTCTACTCTATGATTATTTTAAATCATTAAGAGGCTTTTGAGCAGGTTATCAATGAGAGCTGTAATTATCTTCCAAAGGTTAAAAAAAGTATAGATTCTATATCATTCAACTGAATAATCACAGTACTGTGGCAAAATCGTGTATTATAAGCTAGCTATTTGCTGTTACAAATTTCATTTTAAAATAGTCAAATATATATATTATATATATATATGTAACAGAGTTCATGGTGTAACATATATTTTATAAAAAGAAAAGGGATATCGTTCAAACTGAAAATAAATGAACAAATGCAGTAAGAATATTTAGCATTTCTAAATATCTTTTTATATTACATTACTTTTTAAAACATATGTTTCAAAAGAAAACATACACGCAGCTAACAAGCATATGAAAAAAACTCACTATCACTGATCATTACAGAAATGGCAAATTAAAACCTCTATGAGATACCATCTCACACCAGTCAGAATGGCTATTATTAAAAAGTCAAAAAATAACAGATACTAGCAAGGATACAAAGAAAAGGGGAACTCTTACACACACTGTTGGTGGAAGCATAAATTAACTTAACCATTGTGAAAAGCAGTATTATGATTCCTCAAAGAGCTAAATGCAGAACTACCATTCAACTTAGCAGTCCAATTACTGAGTTTATACCCATAGGAATATAAATCATTCTGTCGTAAAGGAATGTACATATGAATGTTCATTACAGCCTTATTCACAATAGCAAAGACATGCAATCCACCTAAATGCCCATCAATGACAGAGTGGATAAAGAAAATGTGGTACATATGCACCATGGAATAATATGCAGCCATAAAAAGAGATTATGTCTTTTATGGGAACATGGACGGAGATGGAGGCTATCATCCTTAGCAAACTAATTCAGGAACAGGAAACCAAATACCACATGTTCTCACTTATAAGTAGGAGCTAAATAATAAGAACTTATCAACACAAAGAAGAAAACAACAAACACTGGGTACTACTTGAGGGTGGAAGGCAGGGGAAGGGAGAGGAACAAAAAAAATAACTATTAGGTACTGGGTTTAATACCTGGGTAATGAAATAATCTGTACAAGAAACTCCCATGACTGGAGTTTACCTATGTAACAAACCTTCACATATGTCCCTGAACCTAAAATAAAAGTTATAAAAATGATCATATTTTGCAGATGTTATGACTACTTGAATTTTTAAAAATGTGGAACATTATTGAAAAATTGAAATTTTTTGTAATTTGGAAACTTTATTTTTTCTCTTGATTTTTTTCAAACTATGAAATACTTATGCAGCAGAATATAATTTAATCATTAAGAAGTAGTTTAGTGAAAATAATAATAAAAAGGCAACATACAAACAAAAACTATGGTGGTCAGTAAATGGATCCCGCAGTTCCCACTTCTCATTTATCGATTATTTTCTGTGGTTAAACCAGCTCACACCTTTGAATCTGGTTGCTTATCTGATAAAAACACACAAATTCTAACAAAATTACTCTCAGGCTTGTACACATTAGCTGAGGTAGTATTCTTGAATGTGTGGGTTGCCAACTCGTAATTTTTGCTTAATGGTTGCAGAAATGTTGTTATTGGTATTGCTATTGAAACCAGATTTCACCTAATCATGCATTTAACACATTTTTTAAAAATGCATTATTTTTTAATGTTTTAATGTTTTAAATATGATAGGAAAATTGCTGTCTTTATTCTAATACAAAGTAGTTATTTATCATTTCATTTTCATTTGTTGAATACAATTATTGCTTATTCCTCTTTGGAAGCCATCTGTTCTTAAGTTACGAGTATGTTGGCTTCTTTCTTCATCAGCCAGAATAGACATTTTATCTTTACACTCTAAATGGGATGACATAACTCACAAATCATTTGTTCTCCTTTGATTTCAAGTTTGTCAACAGAGAAAATGCGTTTCAGTTAAGTCCAGGAAAAAATGTATCAGTGGGCTATAATGAAACTGGCACTAAAAATCAGAGGATCCATTTTAAGTGCCAATTTTGCCTGTTTACTTGAGAGATTTATTTTATTTTTCTGAGTGGGTTATGTTTATTTAATTCATAAAGGTAAGCGGTTAGATTTAATGGTTTTCAAATTTCTTGTCAATTTGCAAGTTTTATAAATATATATTTATATAGCAGATGTTTAGCAAAACAACTACTGTAGTGTCTTTTATTGAAGGGCATAAATTGGGATAGATGAGACAGAGCATGTATAAGAATATAACGACATAGATGTGATTCTACTAGAAAGTGGTGATCAGTAGTTAGGATAAGCTAGAGTACAAATGTTGTAGTGTGGTTTGTGAAGAGTGAGACAGTTCTACCTGGCCTCAAATAAGTTTCTTCCCTTTCATATCCCTTACTGCACTGCTGTTTGAAACTCTCACAATAAAAGTTATGATAGTAAACATACTTAGGCCACCTTTTACCAGGAGTGGACTTCGTTAAAATGCAGATTTGGAATTCTACATAAAAATGAGGACAAGAATTTGGGGGTTTCTGATATTCACATATAGCCATTCATTAATATTATTTGTGTAAAAATATTAAATATTGTAATTCCCAGCATTCTGTGGCTAGAAAATGTATCACAGAGATGAAAGAGGTGAAGTACCTATTTTCAGGAAATACATAGTCTCAGCTACACACAGAAAAGGATGTCTATATAGTATTACAGAGCAATATGATAACATGGTAAATTATTTCACTGTTCAGTGCTCGAATTTTTGCAACCTACTAAAAATATGCACGTTACTTCTGAAAAGAAAGAAAAGAAACTTTATAATGACATATCTGTAACTGTCATCTAATCATCAATAAAAGACAAAACAGAAAAACATTTTTTACCTCCTTGACTATTAGTAGCTCAGTGAAACTGGCTGCTGCTGAAGGTCTTGGACCTTGTATCATAGCTCACAGTGAAGTCAGGTTTTTGAATTCCTATTATCTGATTCTGTCCTTGGGGGCTTGCTGCAGGAGTTGCCTCAGGAGAAGTAGTGGAGAAAATGACCTCTGAGGAAAGGTCTCATTTAACTCAGAAAATCTCCACCCTTTTTTAATGAGTCAGGATTCTTGGGTGGATCTTTGGCAAATCAATCCAGGGCCATCTGTCAAAAAGAAATGAAAAAGTAACCTGTCTCTTTTCGAGATTATGATGTCTTAGCTGCAGCAATAGGAGAAAAATTGTTCAAAAACAAAGTATATCAAATGAAGAATTAAGAAGTACATGTTGAAATAGCTTAAACTTTTTAGTTCAAGGAATGCCAAACTAGTATTTCAGTTCATAGTTAATGTATTTGTCAACCACATGAACTTTAACTTTTACTTAAAATAATGAATATGCATAATTCTAAAAGTCAAACTGCTCTCTAAAGCATAAGGTAAAATACTCCAGTCCATTAATGTCTCTACTTCCATCTCATTGCCCACCGCCATGAGTACTATTCTCCAAATCCAATTACTGTAACTTCAACTCTTTTAACTGTTTCATCTGGTCTTCACATACATTCATCTAAGAAATATGCTATAGCGGGCGCTTGTGAGGCATCATTTCCTTGGCCCACTTAATAGACAGTTTCACACATATTTGCCAGTGTCCAATATATAGCTACGTTTTACACAAAAAGTCATTCAGCCATGAGTTTGCACAATAATGAAATGCAGAATTTGATGTCCCCTAAGAAACCTTCAGATACTGAGATGAACATAGGAACATAGGTGTACAGCTTCCTCGTCCTTTGGTGAAAAATTCTAAGACATGTCCTGCATGATACCTTAATATCACCAGAGGGTTAGTCTCTGAGTTGTTCACAGTAGTAACCAACTTGGTAACACAGTAGTTATGGCCAGTTAACGCTTTCCTGTCTTACTTTTCCCAAAACCTCACTTTTATTTTCTGAGCTTGCCTTTCCTATCAACTGTATATTCCTAGGTCCTTGTCTCTAGTTTGGCTTTCACAGGGAACCAAAACCAGGACAGCTTGTTACACAGAGTCTGGAAAGCAGCCCTTCACATTGGGATTCTGGAATTGGGTCTCTCATGAGTCAGATTTCAATAAGGAAAACATATTTGGTAAGTAGGGTGGTGACAATTGCTGGTATGCTTCAGCATCACATTTCCTGAGACTCCCAGATGTATTGCACTGGAATGAGACAGAGATGGAAGAAGCAGCACTGATTACAACAATGCTTCTCCAAGTGTAGTCCATAGACAAGCAGCATTAGAACCACCTCGGAACCTGGTAGAAACACAAATTCTTTTTGCTTTCTTAGACTTGTGAAACCGAAATTTGAGGGATGGGGCCCAGAATCTGCTATTTAAGAAGACTTCTAGGTGACTCAAATGTATGTTAGGTTTGAGATCCACTATTACACCAGAATCACTTTAAAATTTTGACAATAGTGAAGGACTGGTGAAAATCAGGTGCAGATACTGGGACTGCCTTGGCAAAGTATGAAGGTAAGTGTCTAAAGCTTCCAAAAACTGGACATGTGAGAAAATTGGACAAAAATTGGGCCCAGGGCACAACTCAGGGCCATCTGTCAAAAGAAACAAAAAAGTAACCTGTTTTTTTGAGATAAAAATTTGAGTTAAAAAAATTGGGTCCAGTACCTAATGAATTTATTATATGAGACCAGGAATTATCCATGTTTCCTAGATGCTGGGAAATAACTATGTTCCCTAGTGGCCCAGAGGTTACTTCTTTCCCTTAGGCAATTAGAAATGAATGCATTAGTGAGCGGGTATCAGCATCATTGAGATGCTCAATGTAGTTGTGTGTAGTACAGGATTGAAGGTAAGAGATACTATCCTGGAATTAGACTTATTATCAATAGACCTGATATGTTCCCATAATAGGCAAAAACAAGTGATGATACATACCCTTCAGAGACAAAGTAGATGTAATTACCATTATGGCAAGAAAGAGGTGGCAGTCTTGGTGCTTTAATTTGCAAGGATCTGTATGACGACTAATGTATCATATTATTTCCAGTTGTAAGAGAGATAGGCTTCCAACTAAGATATTGTTTGACTTGTGTAACCAGATTTTTAAAAAAATTAAAATCGAAAAACTTTTGTAACCAGAAAATATATTTTTTAAAATGCAAAAGGCTTTCTACCACCAAGATGAAAAAATCATAATCTCTTGCCGAATTTCTAGTTTTGAGCCAAGTGACAAACTCAGCCATGTTTTTCTAAAAGGAGGCTTTCTCTGAAGAAGGACTCCAACAGTCTCCGTGCAAACACGTACAACATTATCCAAATCTTCCTCCAAAGGAACTAGAGTGAAGATATCTTGGGATGTAGACACCTAGGTATTTTGAGGGTTGTGGCCTACACGGTTTGGGCTGACACTACCTGTGGGCCATCACCATGCCTCCTCAGTTAGAGAACTATAAAGGCCAGATGATAAATGGAGTGTTGGGTGCCAATATTATTTCATAGTGGTTTCAATGGGATGGTGGACCCAATATTTTTCCAAGCCCAAAGTATACAATTGGGAGGATTATACTGAGCAACAGGCAAAACTCCCATATTGCATCTCTAGTTTGTGGAGTAAGAGCTACTATGATAGTAAAACTATTCAACTGAAAGCCCATAAAATATCCCCTCCTCCTTGTTCCCATTTGACATAGTAAACTAGAAGCAAAACTACATGCCAGGAGGAATTATAGAGTTTGGCACCACCCTCAAAGAATTAACTGGGATGGCTGTTTTTGTTGTATTAATGAACATTCCACCTGTTTTTCCACAAAAGTTATCAAATGAATATGAAAAAGGATAATGGATTACCCTAAACTTAATAAAGTGTTAGCCCCAATTCCAGTTGCTGTGCCCTATGTAGCGTCTCTAGATTGTACTGATAAAGCATTTTGCCTTTGCTGTGTGTCATTTGATCTAATAAATCAGTAAAAATGATAAGAAATAGTTTACATTTATACAGGAAAATTAATGTAAATTTTTGTCTCTGTCTAAAAGTTGTCTCTGTCTAAAAGTTGTTGTCTCTGTCTAAAAGTTATGTTAATTGTACTTCTCTGTCACTATATAGTCTAGAAAGCTTAACTATTTATGTTTTGCAGAAAATCATGCTGATCAACTATATTGATGACATTAGGCTAATTTAACATAGTAGACAAGAAATTCCAAGTATTTTGAGTATGCTGACAAGATAATAACAGAGTGTTGGAGAGATAATCCCTACAGCAATCTAGTGCCTGCCACATCAATTTGTTTTTTTAGGGAGAAAATTATCTGGAGCATGTCAAGTAAATCAAAGTTATTGGATCTTGAATCTTCTACCACTAAGAATGAGGCACAGTGCTTTTTGGACCTCTTTGGATTTTAGGGAAGTGTATTCTATAATTGAAGTGGCTCTATGACCTATTTATTATAAGACTGTGAAAACTACCTATTTTGAGTGAAACTCTGAGTAAGAGAGAGCTCTGGGGCAGGTCCAGGCTGCAGTGTTCCCTCCCACTTGGAAATCCTAACAAAACCAAAGATATCCTTGATAGCTAAAGATAGGTACATAGGAATTGCACAAGAAATCACTGGCATAATGCTTTAGGAAATGTCAATTTGGATCCCTAGAATCTGGAGAGAGAATAGGCCTTCTGTCCTAAAGAACTACCCAGCATTTGAAAATTAGCTACTTGTATGCTGTTGAGCTCTGTCTGATGTCAAGTAACCATGAAAACAGAGCACTGCATCATTATTTGGATATTATCCTATCTACCAACTTATGAGGAGTACAAATCCATTTTATGATGGAAATAACAGACTTGAGATTAAGCCCAAGCTTGCTGGTCCAGAGGGTATAAGAAAAGTATATGAATTGATAGCTCACTGCCTCAAATTACCTACCTTTGCTGCATTTTTTGCCTCTCACTTAACTTATAACAATGACCTTTTGGGGATGGGTTCCTTTAGTCAACTGTCAAAACAGGGAAATGCTCAAGTCTGGTTATTGTAAGAATCAGGCTCATATGCTGGACTGCTGCAGCACTACAACTTGACACTCCCTAGAAGACAGTGCCTATTGTCTCCAAAGGACAAAGCTAAAGGAAATGCTGTCAACTGGCAGAAACACATATGTTCATCAACTTTACATGAAAACATAAATATGTATACAGACTCCTAAGCAGTATTTAATCAATTGGCAGGTCTAACTGGAGCCTGGAGATAACAAGATGGAAAATCAGAGCCACAGTGGTCTCAGGAAGAGGCATAAAGATAGAGTTATGAAGGTGAGCAGAAAGTCTGTGGATCTTTGTTCTCATATCAGTGCATACTAGAGAGGATTGTCAGCAAAGAGGTATTCAGCAACAAGGGAGAAATATGACTCATCTATTAGGTCTGTGCCAGTCTCAGCCAACCATGTGCAATGAGTCCAAAATCAGAAGCAGGAATGGGTACTATGCACTGTCCAATAATATGGGATTCTTCTCATCAAGTATGATCCAGCTAAAAGCTGCCAAATAGCTAACCTGTCATTGACAGTATAAACTTACCTTTATCCAAAAATGAAACACAGATAATATTCTTAAGACAGAAATCACTTTGGAAAAATAATTGATTAGAATGCCAACTGTAGGTGACTTCTGAAATGAAATTTGTTCCAAATGGAGAAAATTGAAGGCTTCCTATACATGTGAATAAGTAAGTCTTGGCAGTATTACTTGGCAGTACTACTGCTGGATATTTTTCTAGATCAACACTTTATGGTGGGGCTCTGCGGGCCTTCTAACTTTTCCTTGATGGCTGTCAGATGATTTCTGGCATGGGCAAATCCAAACTATCAAAGAATCATTTCACCCTGGTTCACAAAGCTGCAGATCTCTAGCTGTAATCTCATGTGAACGATGGCACTGAACTTGGAAGTTTTATATACAAGAGAATATGAGAAGTTAATGAAAAGTTAATGAGAATATAACAAGTTAATGAGAAAATTGAAACCAACAAATCTTGTTTGGAGAGCTGGTAGTGACAACACCCAATTTTGCATTACTACAATATACAAGCTGGCTTGTAGACCTTCTGCATTTGGTAGAGTAACTAATGCCAACCTGAATGCGCATGGATATACTCAAACCTTTCCATCAGGAGTCAAAGGGATCCTGTCAGCTTAAACTGATGGGACAAATTTCCGTGCAGAAGGTTATAAGGTTGGGTTAAGATTTGAACTAGAAAGCTTAATGGATTTTGAGTGAAGCACTGCACTTGACCCTGCAGGTTAAGAGAAATGAACCCACAGTATGTTGGCCTTAAAATTCTATAAAATTTCAAATGAGTAAAGTTTTTAGTCTGTAAAATAACTGTAGTTCTCTCCAAAATGAAGTCTTGAGATGGCAAGTCAATTCTAGAAGACATACTTGAAAGCACACATGGCAACTGTAATATTTGTGACATATTTCACTTCAGTTCCTCAGTGTTATTTTATATGTATTCAAGTGACAGTGTAGAATCATGTTGTAAAGGAAATGACCCAATTTGACACTTAGTACTTCATGTACTTCAGTTTTCATGATCTTTAAATATATTGCTGTTTGTACTGTAATTGAATGTAATTTTGTATCAAAATAAAGTAAGTACATCAAATTAGGGTCACAGTTGCCCATAACATAACGCAAATATGTCTTATTCTGGCCAAGATTTAGCAACAGGTACCAAAATTGCCTGTGGACTGAAATAACTAAATACTAGACATAAGTAAATAATAAAAATGATACTGATCAGTCCACATGTGTGAGGAAACTTAGCCAAAGCCAAAAAAAAGGACTACTTGATGGGATTCAATGGAAAAATCTCTGAGAATTTCAAAGGGCTGGGAATACTTCTGTTCCAAGCAGCCAGAGCACAAAGCCTCATAAAACCCATAGGGCATAGGATAAGTACCCGGAAGAATTTTACCTCAGGAGTATGGAGAATTAGCTGCATGCTAAACACTGTCGCAATTCTGATGAAAAACATAAAACAAAAACAAAACCCAAAAAGATCAAACTGTTTTAATATAATATGGTTATGGTACAGAGCAACACTAAAAAATTAACACCTAACAATGTAAAATTTCCTATGTCTAGTATCCAATAAGAAAATTATTAGGCATTCAAAAAACCAAGGAAATGCAATCTATAATGAATTAAAAAATTGATTTTTGAAACTGATCCATTAAATGAAACAGATGAAAGAGTAAGTATATAAGGATAAAATGACAGTTATAATTGTATTCCCTGCATTCAGGAATCTGGACAATATGTTGAACTTGTTAAATAGATACATATAAGATACATTTAAGACCTAAATTCAGTATCTAGAGGTAAAATTACAATGTCTGAAATAACAAATACACTGGACCTGCTTAATGGAATACTGCGACATATTAGACACACACAGAAAAAGTTTAATGAACTTGAAGGCACAGCAGTAGAAACTATCCCAAATGAAACACAAAGAGAAAAGTGAATTAAAAAAAATAAAACAAATAAAAACAGTGCATTGGTGAAAATAAAACAAATAAAAACAGTGCATTGGCAACAATTTGAAGTATCCCTACATACATGTAATTAACATTCCCAAAGCAGAGAAGAGAGAGGGGAAGGCAGGAAAAAAAATGTAGGAATACTTATAAAAACATTTATTTCCAATTTTAATAAATGCTATAAACCTGCAGATCCAGGAGGCTCAACAAATCCCAGTCACAATAAACATGAAGATCTACACCAAGTCACATAATAATGAAATTGCTTAATACCAGTGATGAAGAGAAAAACTTACAAGCAACAGAGGAAAAATACACACACACACACACGTCAAAGACCAAAAATTTGGATTGCAGCAGATATCCTATTGGAATCAATGCAAGCCAGCCGACAGTGGAACAATATTTTTAATGCGCTGAAAGAAAAACACTGCCAACTTAGAATTCTAGACTCATTTTAAAAATTAAGACAAAATTAAAAGAAAAATGGACATCAAAGGTAAAAGAATTTATTACCAGAAAACCTAACCTAAAAGAAATGTCAAAATAGGTTTTTTTGGGCAGAAAGAAAATAATACTAGATGAAAATCTGGATCCACACTAAGGAATGGAAAATAATGGTAATTACCCAGAGAAATGAAATTGACTATTTTCTTAATATTTAAATATTTCTGAAATAAAATGGATAAAGGACAAATAATGGAGTATAGGGTTGATAACATAGGAAAATGTACAATGTATGGTGACAATAGTACAAAGGTTAGGATGGGAGACATGAATTCACCCTTAGAGTCTTGGAAGGAGCATGGCCTTGCTTAATTTTGTACCCTCTAGCCCCCAGAACGCTGAAAGAATAAATTCCTGTTGTTTTAGGTCACTAAGTTTGTGGTAATATGTTATGGTAGCCTCAGGAAACATGGAATGCTTGTTTCAAAGTAGTGTTTAATTTTTTCCATATACATCTCTATTTTGTTCGAAGTTTCTATAATCATTTTGCTTATGATATTTTTATTGTTAAAAAGTTCATTTACAAGCTTTTATTTCACTTACATTTATTTAATTCCCTTGTTCTTCACAATTATGCTTAGATTACTTAAAAACTTAAATAGGATATTAGACAAAGCTCATCATCTCAAGGTATTTCCCTGTCAATTATTTTTCAGCATCTGCATGTTAGGCAAGTACCACAAAAGTAAGAATTGGGGTTTTGTTTTACTGCTGTGTTTCATATACATACATTAATGGACAATGCACTTGTGCGTTTGTTCTTACATTGAACTCATTATCTTAGGATTTTAAACAGCTAATGCAGAGAGAGATTGTGTGTTTGCATTATATTTAATTCTGACAACTCTGAAGACATGACTATTTTAATTAAACTAACAATATTCTTATTTACCAAAGCTTACTGAAGTAACATGAACTTGAAAAATATTTAGGTTATGTGATGGTTATTATTGTGTCAATTTGAATGGATTGAAAGATGCAAAGTATTGTTTCTGGGTGTGTCTGTGATGATGTTGCCAGAGGAGATTAACACAAGAGTACACAAGAGTCAATAGACTGGTAGAGGAAGACCTACCCTCAATGCAGTTGAGCACCATCCAATTGGCTGCCAGTGTGGCTAGAACAAAACAAGTGAAAGAAGGTGGGATAAGCTGGCTTGCTGAGACTTCTGACTTTCATCTTTCTCCTGTGCTGGATGCTTCCTGCTCGTGAACATCAGACACCAGGTTCCTTGGCCTTTGGACTCTTGGACTTAACACTAGTGGTTTGCCTGGGGCTTTAAGACCATCAGCCACAGACTCAACGCTGAACTGTCAGCTTCTCTACTTTTGAGGCTTTGGGACTCAGACTGAGCCACTACTGGCTTCCTGGCTCTTCAGCTGCAGGTAGCCTATTGTGACTTCACCTGGTGATAGTGTGAGTCACTTCTCCTTAATAAACTCCCTTTCATGCATACATGTATCCTAGTAATGTCCCTCTGGAGAACCCTGACTGATACACATTAGTTTGCATTTTTCTTTCTTTTTAAGATCTATTTTGGACTTTATTAAATGAGAAATACATTTCTATAACTGGATCACCATATCTTTGGAGTGTTTTACAGCAGCTAGCATCATGCTAATACAAATGGTATATCTGGTCCTATTACAATGAGTACCAAACCCTTAAGTGATGCTTCTTCTTCTTCTTTTTTTTTTTTTTTTTTTGGTGCTTTTAAATTTTTATCTTTTTCAGCTTTTTTTTTTTAGATTCAGGGGGTTTATAAGTGACATTTATGAAGATTCTATTATGCTAAGTGTAGTATGCTAGGGTGATTTCATTTTACCTGTGGGTGACTGTGGAATGCTGTACATTTGGAAATTCTGAGTGTAAGCAAGGCAATCTTAAAAACTGTTCTGCAAATTAACAAAATTCTTGAAAAATTCACATAGCTCTTTATCTCCAAGTAAAATCAGAGACCAGCAATCAAACAATAGTTTACCCTGCAATAAAGAGCACAAAGGCAGATGATTCAAAAGCAAATGAAACTTGAAGTATCTGGGGAAATCAGACTAGAAACAAGATGCTCACCTGGGCTTTGATATGACAGGCTTTTCTTCGCTTCAAGAATGATTTAGAGTCACTTTACTCAAGCCTGAGAGGATCTCAAACATAAATGATAGAGATTAAGGATAGGTAGATAAAAGAAAAGCAGAATCTAGCTTTAGCTCGTTTGCATTACCTCACATTTTGTTCTAATATTTAAATAAGTGGTTTACGCCAGGCACGGTTGCTCACTCCTGTAATCCCAGCACTTTGGGAGGCCGAGGTGGGTGGATCTTGAGGTCAGGAGATTGAGACCATCCTGGCCAACATGGTGAAATCCCATCTCTACTAAAAATACAAAAAATTAGCTGGGTGTGGTGGCGTGCACCTATAGTCCCAGCTACTCAGGAGGGTGAGGCAGGAGAATTGCTTGAACCCGGGAGGTAGAGTTGCAGTGAGCCGAGATTGCGCCACTGCACTCCACTCCAGTGACAGAATGAGACTGCATTTCAAAAAATAAAAGTGGTTTAATAGTCTACTAAATGTTTTACTTTGCTATGTTAACACAAAATTCCATTTGTATGGAAAACATCTGAATGAGATGGAAAGATTTGAAACATGAAACAAAACTCAAGGCATCTCCTAAATTTGCTGACTGAAAACCAAAATCTAGATCAATACATCTACAAGGTAATATAGCCCCTGCAGCACTGGCTTTACAAATTCAAGTATGTTTTTGGTAAATATCATAACCAACTCCAAGTAGTTTATAAACGAAGAAATACAAAATGCAGTTGTTACCCTCTGGATTAAAAAAAAATCTAGGAACACAGGGAATTGAGTTTTATTCTTTTAGCACTGCATTACTTTGATACATTGCATATTAATATGATTTTGATAAAGAACTTCAGGAAAGAAAAAATTACAGGCCACTTCTTTAACCTGGCATTCATTTGCCTCATGAAAAATTCATGAAATTATAATATACAAGTAAATTCTAAGTAACTCTTAGATTAATTTAAGTTGATTAATCCTAGATTCACTTAGTTCTAAAGTCTTTCCACATGAAATATTTCTTACATACATTTTATATGCTCTTCCATATTAAGCTAAATTACTTTAATTTATGTAAATCCAGATGTGTCTGAAGGTTGATTGAGCCCATATATTTTAATTCAGGGGATGATTTTTTGTACTTGGTCTTGTGTAAAGATATTTTCTGATATGCCAGGTAAAGGATACATGATGAGAAAATTTCAATTATGTTCACTTCTCCCTATTGAATTTTATCTTCACATTCTATTTATTAGCACAGGCATTGAATGGAAATGAATTTAAGAAAATAATTAAATGTTTTATTTTATATTAGCTTTTCATATCACACTTCCTTCTTGTTGACAATAGTCTTCAGATGCAAATGTGCATGTGTAATCCAGAAATTAGCTATCATCATTACCTCTAAAGGTTTAGATCACGTTGTTTACATTTCTTTCTCCACATTTCTGAGAAATCCCAGGAGGACTTTACATCATCATGGTCCCTTCTGGCTCTATTTTCTTGCCTCTGCTTAACTTCTTAGGTTATAGATTACTTTGTTTTTCCCCCATATGTAGTTTCTATTTGGTCTCATGTGGACCCAGATGTGGAACTGGGACCATTTTTTAAATGTTCACAAAGATAACCTTTCCCATTTAATGTTTGTGATTACTTTTGCACCAATCAATGATTGTGCATAGCCTTATGCAGGATTCAGCTGAGGGGAGGAGGCAGGTGTCACATCTTTCAAACACTAACATCTTTGTAATGAAAATTGATCATTCTACCCCCTCAGAAAAGGGGGATTTGTTTTTTTCACCATTCTTTCTGTCTGTAAAATGCCCTTTAACCAGTTTCTGTTTCCCCTTTCTCACATCTCTCTTCTCCGCATTCTTCAGCCCTTCTCAGCTAACTGAGTAAAATATCTAGACTCAAGAAATGGCTTGATTTGAGACATTCTAAGTTTAGGAGTTTTGTAATGTCATTAGACTGGCATAAACATAAATGATGACAGAAGAAAATTCAGCATTTCAATATGCGAATGAGTGGAGTTAGCGAAGGAGACAGAAAAAGTAAACATAGATGTGAAATGAAACCTAGTAAAGTATGAGATCACAAAATTCAGTGGAAGAAAATAATGCAAAAAAGAAGGAAGTGATAATAGTATCAAATGGCGGCAGTGGATTGCATAAGAAGAGAACTGAGAATTGACAATAGGTATGAAAAGAAGGTCATTGATAATCTTGTCACAACCAGTTTTAGTAAAATGTTTTAAATAAAATTTTAAGATTAGACTTAGGAGAAATTTGGAGGTGAGAAACTGGAGATAAAAAGTATAGACCACCTCCACTTTGGGAGGGCAAGGTGGGTGAATCACGAGGTCAGGAGATCGAGATCATCCTAGCCAACATGGTGAAACCCCATCTCTACTAAAAATACAAAAAATTAGCTGTGCATGGTGGCGCATGCCTGTAATCCCAGCTGCTTAGGACGCTGAGGCAGGCAAATCCCTTGAACCAGGAAGTCAGAGGTTGCAGAGAGCCAAGATTGCACCACTGCACTCCAGCCTGGTGACAGAGCAAGACTCTGTCTCTCAAAACAAACAAAAAATTATAGACCATCCCTTAGAGAGGTCTGTTGTAATAAAGTTTTTTAATAGAAAAAGTTTAACTAAAGGACGATATAGGGTCTGGGAGACTCTATGAGATGGTAGTAATTTCAGGATGATTGTAGGCTGATGGTAATGGTAGATCAGAGAAGGAAAATGTATGATGCAAATGAATTAGATGAGAAAAAGATGTGAGCTATAGCTCAGACTCAGCGGAGGGGTTTGTTTTAGATGGAAGCAGTGAAAGATAATCTGTTTTGACCAGAATGAAAGGCCAAATATAGTGATCGATGTAGACTTGTCTATATCGATCACTTATATTTTCTAAGTGAAAAAATAGACAAATTTTCATTTTGAGATTGGAGATGGGAGATGAAATAATTCTTAAATAGCTTACTCTGGTAGAAATTGTTAGCTGCAAAGTGTTTATCTGAATGTCATCCTCAACAGTGTTAGTCATTTAAAATGATTTTTCAGAACTGTATCTCACTGTCAATTAAATTTGCATGTTTTTGATAAGGTGCAAGTAAACTCTTTTTTATAAATTACAAATCCTCATTTAACAAAATAAATATGGACCACTAGAAGTAGGAAAGGACTAATTTGATCCAAGATATTCTTAAGAAATTCATATTTAAGTTCTTTGCATTATTGGTAACTGTGTCTGCTGTGCTTTGGAATAAGGTCCAAGATTTGAAAACAACTTTGGAGCTCTCTCAAGAAATCCCTTATCCAAGAAATACAGGATAAATAGCCATGTGGAGATGATCAACATCAGTACAGTTGTACAACCAGAGCTGATGAATAAATGTTTAGGTATTGCTAGTTTTCTTTTTCAATAATATAAATACATTTTTAATAATGTATATGTTCTTCCATCTCTACTCCATATACTTCCAGAACTAATTTAAAGACACTTAGCTACACAGCAAAATGTCAAACTAATAACTAGTTTATCCATCTAATTTTAGTGGAAATGGAATTCATTTTCCTCTAATTTGTTGTTGGTATTCTTGCTCTATTTAAATAGACAGAGGTCAGTGGAAGGTAGGGGGAGGGAATTAAAGCTGAATAAATGTACAGGTTTCTTTCTACTCTATCACTATTTACTGGTTCAATAATGGATTTCCATGGTGTTTAAAAGTCAATTCCCTGAGGACAGGTTATAAAATTTAGATTGAGTGAGCACTATCAGAGGTCAAAGTTCTCGTAGGTTGTTAGCTGTGGTGTATGTTGGCAAAATGAAGTCTGTAAGTATGAAATTAAGTATGCTTTGCCAGAGATAATATTGCTGAAAGTAGCTTTGCCAAAATATTTCTGGAGTTAAAGGTATGTTCTCATTAAAGATGTGGTTGCTTAGGTTTATAAACATTGCAATTCAAGATTTCAAGGTTCAACTGCGGTTTATCTACTCCATACCTACCTCTACAATAAGGGATAAGTTTAACCTGTGCATTGGGTTACAGGGATTTAAATGAAATAACTCTAGGAATATTGTCAACTTTGTTAGACATGCATTATTAATGAATCGATTCTTCTTTAATAAACTTGAACTAAGACAATTTTCCATGACAGTTTTCTCTTTAAAGCAGAATACACATATGTACACTATGTACATACACGTATATGTATATACAGATAGATATAGATGTAGATAGTTACAGATGTATATATAGATGTGGTCCCGATCCCCAGAGTAGTCTCAGAGCTTTTACTTGGGAGTTCATGCTCTTGATTAACACAATTTTAAATTTAATATCTAGCTATATTTACAACCTTCAAGTCTCAATGAACTCCTTTCCATTTTGACTCTCATACTGAGTCAATTATTAAGCTCTATCAATTAATCTTTTCTTTTTCTAAAAATTTACATTTATTTGTTTCTACCTATTTTCTCATCTCATCTTGGTTTAGATCATTTCCTCCTTCCTCTTAGATTATCAAAATCGTCCCCTGTAGCACTCCTTTCTCTCCTCTTTGTCACACAGACAAGCTTATTTTCCCAAATTGATGGTTAAGTGAGTCATATGGCTGAGCAGCAGGCATTGAAATGGAAGCAGAAGTAATGTTCATTATTTCAGCTAATATCTTTTATGTGCTTTGTCATAATGTGTGGGCTCTCAGTATTTGACAAACTCATCTTTGAATATAACACTTCATTTTGATCAATGGTAACTCATTTTGACTATCTCATCAACAGCATGTCTTATCAACTTTTGTTTTTTTTTCTCCCAAGCAATTCTCAAGGTAAATTATTTTTCTTCTTTATTTTTACATATTAGAGTTAATCTTATCCCAGATGATATCTGAGGCTGAAGGTGGGGGGCAAAAACCATAGTGCTTTCAGCATGTGATTTCCCAGATACATAATAGCAGCTCTGAGACAAAATCAGACTGTGATGTTTGTCTACATACAGAGTAACAGAGTTTTCAGAATCACATCTTAGAAGTAGAGTATAAATAGCATGCATGACACAGATTTAGATGTTTCCAATACACTTATTAGGTCAATAATTAGCTGATTTTTTTCTCATGGGTTCATGCAAAAGTGGACCAATTCTACTCTAAAGGCTCTCCTGTCATATTTGTGAATAAAGCCATAAAAACCAGTCTCTCTGTTCTTTGGTAGCCACTAATACTGTTTCAGAAGGAGATGGGTTTATTTCCTTTTGGAGTGAAGTAAGTTCACTCCACCACCTTCCATTGCTACTCTATCTTGTCTTCCTCACAGTCCTACTCTCTTTTAAAAAAGGGGACTCTAAATCCTTGTTTTTTCCAGACAGTTTTGGAACATTTTCGTAGAGACAGGGTCTCACTATGTTGCCCAAGCTGTTCTCAAACTCCCGAGCTTAAGCGATCCTCTGCCTCGTCCTATAACTTTTGATATGTATTTCTTTGTTAAACTTTAAATATCTCTGGGATATAATATAAAATTTATTTTCACTCTATTTTGTAAAAGGAAGTTGAGGTCTCAGAAAATTTAAATGACTTCTTGAGTACTGCAAATGGCATTTTATCTCTGCTATCTTCCTCCTGAAAACATATAACCCCAGTCTAATTATTAAATAACATGAGACAAACCCCAACTGAGGGACATTCTACAGAATATCTGACCAGTACACTTCATAACTGTCAAGGTAATCAGAAACAAAGGAAGTCTGAGAAACTGTCATAAACAAGAGGAGCCTATGGGGACGTGACGACTGAATGTCATACACTATCCTAAATGGGATCCCAAAACAGAAAAGCACATAAGGCAAAAACTAAAGAAATCAGAATAAAATATAAACTTTAATAATAATGAAGCAATGTTGGTCCATTAATTGTGACAAATGTACCATACGAATGATTTAGTAATAGAGCAAACTTGGTGTAGGGTACATGGGAACTCTCTACGTTGTCGTCACAATTATTCTATTAAGTGTAAAACTGTTCTAAAACTAAAGGTTTATTTTAAACAATAAAAAGATTGGTTACATTCAATTCAAAATTTAAATACTATATATATAAATTCCACATTTTTATGCTATATTATATTGTTTCATTTCTTTCACTACTGAAAAGGAATTTGTTATTTTTGTTGTTAAGTTTTATCGTGAATGGAGAAACAGGACTGAAATGAATGATCACATACATTAATTCTAAA
Source organism: Ateles fusciceps (assembly GCA_036589455.1). Taxonomy (NCBI): domain Eukaryota; kingdom Metazoa; phylum Chordata; class Mammalia; order Primates; family Atelidae; genus Ateles; species Ateles fusciceps. Next base: position 5,224,305 of record JAZHEH010003404.1, on the reverse strand, counting down.
GTCAAGAATGCATAAATTGGTTCTTCAATCAATTATCATTAGTTTTTTAATTAGGCTTTATCTCCATTAAAAAATTAACATAACTATGCATTTGATTATGATAGATTAACATTAGTTGAGCGTCAACTTTTTCAGCCACTGAACAATTTACATAAATTATTTCTGGTGTTCTTCATAACAAAAATATAAGTTATGCACTAGTATGATTTCTGTAATATAGACGAGGAAAATGAAACAGGAGAGGTTACTTAACTTGCTCAAATCTATGCAATTAATTAGTAGTACAGCCATGTTTAACAGAAACAAGAATTGGTCCTCCAGCATCACATGGTATGTCCTCATTTAGTTACCTTGAGATTATAGATTGAGCTTTCAGTAAATAATTGTTAGGGAAAAAGAATTATTAAATCAATGAGATAGTAAATTCTTTATATGAAAAAAAGAATCACCAAATCTACAAGTTTAGAACAATTGCTCTTAGGTACAGCTAAACAACTGTGTTTGTGTAATAGTATGTGAGTATCATAACCTTACTACATATTTATTTCTGTTCGTTAAAAACAGTGTGTAATATGGCATGTAATTGGTCATTAATAATGTGGTTAATGTAGTGAATTAAAAACACCTTAAATAACTTTAAAATCAGAGCAATATATTTTATTGGCTTTAATCAACAATTAACTATATTTAATTTTGTACTCTTTCTCTCTATAAACATGCACACACACACAGAGGGAAAGAGAGTGAGTGAGAAACTTTACTTCTGATTCTGATGTGCATGGAAAGCATATATTTTGTTTTTTACCCAATTGGTATGAGGAATTGATATTATCATCATTTTTCGATGTGTCCACTTAAGTTTTCAAGATCATTAGAAACACACATGGAATGTTCACCTACGTTGTACCCTGACCATTTTATGCAGATTCCTAAAATTAAAAAAAAAAAAACCTTAATACTTCCTTTAGCAACATTTCTTTTGAAAAAGAAGATAAAGGTAACAATTTGCTATATAGTCATTCATATTCAAAGAGGAATAGCAATGTTTAATAGCATTATGCATAAACTGATAAATAGAAGCACAAAGAAGACCCACTTCTAATTATGCTTAAAAGGTTCTATAACTTTTCTTTAAAATAGCTCTGTGAATGAGCAATTAAGAAAAGCAGTGTCTGGCTAGCGAGGTGGCTCATGCCTATAATCCCAGCACTTTGAGACACTGAGGCTGGTAAATTACTTGAGGTCGGGAATTCAAGAGCAGCTTAGCCATCATGGTAAAACCCCATTTCGGCTAAAAATACAAAAATTAGCCAAGCGTGGTGCACGTGCCTGAAGTCCCAGTTACTTGGGAGGCAGGCAGGAGAATCGCTTGAACTCCGGGAAGCAGAAGTTGCCGTGAGCCAACATCACAACATTGCTCTCCAGCCTGGAAAACACAGTGAGCCTCCATCTCAAAAAAAACTCAAAAAAAAAAAAAAAAAACCCCAAAAACAAAAAAGCAGTGTCCTTAAATAGAATCATAAAGATTAGTGAGTGGCACCACTTTGTTGGGGGATTGGGAGGCTGAAATATGTTTAGCAACAGGTGATACAATTTCAGATACTTGATTTTACCATTATCTTTATTCCTATGGCTATATGGCTGTCAATTAAAAAATTATACCTATTAGTAAAGCTGGCCCATTTCCCTCTGGAAGCTCATGTCTATTGGAAAATGTATGTATTATATTAATGTATTCAGAAACACTGCAGACTCCTTTCCAAGCAGGTTTACATTGATCCACCTAAATACTGTATACATTACTTTTAAAGCAAAACTATATTTCAACTGGCTTCTATTACTTCTTAATTATGTTAAATTAGTTTTTTGGTCTTTTTCTCCTGTGTAGCATTATCAACTAGCATAGTGGTCAATATACTAATGGCTCAGTCAGAATTTACAGGATTAACTCACTAATTAAACTGTCAGGCACAGTGGCTCATCCTGAATCTCAGCACTTTGGGAGGTCCAGGTCAGTGAATCGCTTAAGCCCAGGAGTCCGAAACTAGCCTGCCCAACATGGTGAAACACTGCCTCTACTAAAAATACAAAAATCAGCCGATGTGGTGCCGCATACGTGTAGTCCCAGTTACTCGGGAGGCTGAGGCAGGAGAATCACTTGAAACTGGGAGGCAGAAGTTGCAGTGAGTCAAGATTGCACCACTGCACACCAGCCTTGGCAACAGAGTGAGACTCTGTCTCAAAAACAAAAATAAAAATAAAAAATAAACTGAACATTCATGATATAATTCTGAGTATAAAGCAGGCTCTTAATGGATAGTTGACAATTAACTTATTAACTTATTAAGGTGTTTGCTTTTATGTGAGAGTGAATATTTGCGCAGTATGTAGAACAGTTTAACTTCTTTGTTACCTTCACTGTTACACAGATCAGATTCTTTCGCATGCTATTGTCTAAAGAAAACTCTAATGTAAAATTATGTAAAACTCCACTGATGTTTTGATGTATTTTTGTTTTGTTTTGTTTTGATTTTTTTCAAGACAGGGTCTCACTCTGTTGCCTCAGATAGATTGCAGTGGCACTATCACAGCTCACTGCAACCTCTATCTTCCCAGGCTCAAGCAATCCCCCCAAGCTCAGTCTCCCGAGTAGTTGGGATAACAGGCAAATGCCACCAAGCCTGGCTATTTTATTTTTTGTAGAGAGGGGATTTTGCTATGATGCCCAGGCTTTCTTGAACCTAAGACTTGGTCTCAAGCAATCTTCCTGCCTTAGCCTCTGATAGTGCTGCTGTTACAGTCATGAGCCACCATCCCCAGCCTGATACATGTTTTTTACAGAATTAGCAGGACATATTACTGTTTTATGTTCCTCAAAACATGCTCTCTCGATAGTAAAACAGTTGAGTATGCAGATGACTTCCAGATATTCTTGACTTTTAAATGCCGTTTCGCCTTGTTGAACTATCTTAGTCTTTCATAAACTGTTCTTTTATACAACAGGTGAAGGAAGAGCTAATAGAATTCTGCAGTAGAATATTTTTGCACTACATTTTTACAGATAGTACCCAGGTGGCAGATGAGTTGCCATAGGCTAGAAACAAAGAAAGCAAAATAAAACAATGGTGGGAGCGGGAAGGAGAGACAAAGAGAGGAGAATGAGAAGAGGAGAAAGAGCAAAAGAGAGGAGGGAAGAGGAAGAAACAGAAAGGAGGGGTGGAAAAGAGAGGGGAGGAGAGAAGAGAGAGAAGAAAGAAAGAAAAAAATGGACTGGCCGGGTACTTGGCTCATGGCTATAATCCCAGCACTTTGGGAGGTTGAGGTAGGCAGATCACCTGAGGTCGGGATTTCGATACCAGCCTGACCAACATGGAGAAACCCTGTCTCTACTAAAAATACAAAATTAGCCAGGTGTGCTGGCACATATATGTAATCCCAGCTATTCAGGAGGCTAAGGCAGGAGAATTGCTTGAACCTGCGAGGCAGAGGTTGCCAGTGAGCCGAGATAGTGTCACTGCACTCCAGCCTGGGCAACAAGAGTGAAACAATGTCACACACACACACACACACACACACACACACACACACACACACATACACACACACGGACTGTAAAGTATTTTCAGTTGAACTAGAAACAGTGTCTCCACTACAAACAAAGAAGGGCTGATCCAATCCAACAGAGTATAGGTTTCTTTTCCCCATCTTTTTAAAGGAAACTTTCAAATCGGCACAAAAATTAGAACTAGAGACAAACAACTACTTAAGGAGATGAGGGCATCTCATCTTGTTTATAACAAATCCCAGTCCCAGAATTTCTTCTACATAAGCCAAGCCTCCACTTTTGCCTTAGATATTCTTAAAACGATGTGGAGACAATGTTCATAAAGGGTTTATGTTGAAGGTGAAGAAATATTACTCTTGATAGAATAAAATTCATATGTGACTTAAGATGGATGAGTGTTCTCATGCACTCCAAGTTTCATACTACTGTATCAGAGGTATATGAAATTGATGACAGTACTTTTTAATCCTTTCATTGGTTATATATCCACTTGTTTCAGTTTCTTCTAAGAAACTTGTTGGGAAATAGAGATACAAATGGGAATAAAACAGCGTTTTGCCTTTCAAAGCTGTGGTTGAGTGGGTGAAATGTAGACTGTCAAACACACCAAGATTCGTCTTGCATTAAATGGTATAGAAAGAGAAACAGGATGCTATGAAAACACATAGAACTGACATTTGTCATTCAGGTTATCTGACATTGATCACTTGGAAGGCATTTGGAGGAAACGCCACTTGAAATGGGTCCTATGGACTAAGAGGAATTAGCCAGGGAGCAGGAAGAGCTTTTAGGCTGAGATAAAATATGTGTAATAGGATCAGAAAGTGGACATATTTCATTATGGCTAAGAATTAATGGTGACAGGATTGGTATGATATATTAAAGAACATTTACTTAATGTTGTATAATGTGAATACTATTTAGTGCTGTGATATATTTTTATTTGCATTTTAAAGCAATCACTATTTGATAAGAGTAGATGTTTTCTGTAAGAGATTAAGAACAGACATAGCAATATGAATTTGTTATTTGTGGTGATTAAGGTTAAAAATGGTTAGTGGCCTGAATGAGATAGCTTCTTATCAAATGGAAGAAGTGAAAATGGGGAGGGCAGTAAGAAAGAGAAATAAAATATGACTCCAGATAAAGACTAATCAAGAAGATAGATAGTAGCACCAGGACCGTCAAAAGTAGATGTGGAAACCCATATTATTGTTTCTTTTTTAGGCTATTCAGCTTGAACGGTAAAAATGTTTAATGTTTAATTGAATTAATATCTGTGGCACATAGGAATAAGAATAAGACTCTCATTAATTTGAGTCACCAAAATACATGAGACATTTCAAGCCATGGAAATGGATGGAGTCACACAGTTAGAGATGCTGGAGTATTGAGATTATAAGAGGTTTCTGAAGAAGAGGAACTGATAACAGAGAATGAAACTCAGTGGCTGGAGAGATAAGAAGGAACCAGAAATAAGACATTACACAGTGCAGAAAAAGCATGTTCAAGGATAAGTAAAACAAGACTGCAGAGGATCTTTATTTAGGAATAAATCTATTATTAGAAATATTGGCAAAAATATTTTCAGGGCAGTGGTAGATAAATTTGGTGTAAAAATGAGTCTGGACTAATGATATTAATTGTAAATAGAAATAAGGAAATAGCTGATAATATATTGACTTGAGGAAGGTTGTTTTATTTTCTTGTATACTTTGTATAATATTTTTATGGTAAAAGTTATTTGTACATGTTTAAAAACTATTGTAAAGGAGCCAATAGAAAAGGATAGGATGAAGATACAGGAGAGAGAAAATCAAGAGTAAGAGCTAGATACTAGTAAGGCAGATACTAGTACCCAAGGTATAAGATGCAGGATTTGTCTCTCATTATCATGGGAGAGAAACCACTAAAGAAGAGTAAAACCTCGGATTCTCTGAGAGGCAGGTTCTTAAGGCTGTCTCTCTATATATTCTCAATGTGGCTCTGCCTTGCTCTAATATGACTGTATAGAGAAAGCCTGATGTTTTTGTTATGTTCTTTAACTACCATTATACTGATCTGCCTCCAGAGTCTATACAGGTCTGTTATCTGAAAAATAAACTCAATACCTAATTCTGTGAAAGCTTAGCCAGAATCACACAATTCCAATAATTCCCTCAGTTTTTTTTGTATAAAATTACTCAGCCCTGGTCATTGCTGACCTGCTTCTGATTGTAGATCTCTAAATGACTTCCTGAGGGAGTATAAGGACTTACTCTCCCGTGGCTCTCCGGCTGATCCTTGGGTCTAAGCTGTTTGTTGCTCATTGGTCCATTGCTGAAATCAGCGTTGGCCTCTAATGCGCAAGTCTGTGGTGGATGAACTCATAGTGCATTTTTTTTGTGCAAGCAATGATGCTAGGAAGTACCCAGCATTTCTCTTTAGCTGACGGGGTTTCTTCTTAGTTCTTGCTGGCTGCCCATCTCCATCCTCTGCTGTGAGACCTTCCCTTAGAAGCCATTAAGCAGTTCTTTAGTCTCAACTGAGTCCATGCCTCCTAACAACAGAGAGTGGCTTAGGTAAAGCTACATTACTTATATCCTATTTATTTATTCATTTATTCATTATTCTTTCATCTACTTATTTTTTTTTCTTGGTCTGACCAAGCTTGCCAAATTGCTATGTGCCAGGTTAGTATTTTTTTCTTTGAGAAGAACAATACATTGAAGTCCTTTTGCTTTGCAATAAATGTTATCCTCACTTTTCTAACAAATTTTACCGGTAAGGAGCTTCAAAGACCCAAAGAAAGTAAGCAGATTCATTTCCCCCTCATTCTCTTTGTTCCCTATTGCAATTATCATCCAGGGCTGGAAAAGGAGCAAGACTAGGTTTACTAAATCCTCCTCTCTGAGTCTATCTAAGCCTTAATTAAGTGAGCTCAGATATCTTTTTCATCCTGTGAATACACTCTAGGAAATGGGTCGTCTGGGCTTGTGCTTAATATGAGAAACAAGAAAGAGAAAGGAATTAACTAATCTTTTCTACTGCCTTGCCAAGAGATCTAATACCAGCCATCTTCCCGACTGGATAGATGTTGCAATGACATACAGTTTAATGAAGAGATTAATACATGACAGGTTTTGAAGGAGACATTCCAAGAAAGAAAAAGGTATTACCCTATTGATTGAGGTGAATATTTAAAGCCAGCAATAAACAGGAGCCTGGATAAAGTATAAGCAGCAACAGGCATCCCATCAGCCTGTTAACAGAAATTTCAGGGCACAGAAACACGGAAGATACAATGGCCAACAATGGCATAAACCATATGTTAATGGAAAATCAGGTGCAGCAGACGGATAACAGAATGCCATGGCCTTGAGAATAGCTCCTGTCTAGTTTGCTTCCTGAAGAGAAAGGAGAGTGAGGCACCCCGGTAGATGAGGTGGTAGGATCAGCAGCCCAGCATAATGAGTGAGCATGTCTTGAGAATTTACAAAACATTTACAAAAATGATTCTTAGCCTTGACTACACATTATTGTCAGCTAGGAGCACTTTCAGTGATCTAGGTGCCCAGGCAGTGCCCTATGACATCAGAATCTCTAGTTATAGAATTCATAGTTTTAAAACTCCCTAGGTGATTGCAATGTATAGCAAACTTTGAGAACCTCTGCACCAGAGAAAGAAAAGCTAAACAGAGACTGGAAATTCTGCTTTGATGAAATTGAGGGCTATAATACTATCATCTCTTTTCAACATGGACAAAAATTTTGTACAAACTGTAAGATATTATACTATGTTTATTATTTCTCCGAAGTTTATGTGTAAGGGGTAGAAGGGGCTTTTAAAATGGTTCTCCAGTATCTCTCCAGACCTATGAGTCTCTTTCATATTATTTTCCAGACTACACAAGTGATGATAGAGAAATGAGAAAATTTTGGCCAAAAAATAATAAAAATGGACCTGAAAAATTAAATTACAAGCTAGAGGCTACATGGATCTTTTAAGAGTTGTTGGTGTTTTGCTTTGTTTTCATAGAACTCACAACTAAACTTTTCACCTCCATCCACTGAAAAAAAAATCTCTTTCCATTTGCAGACAACCAAAGCTCTAAGTTCTGAGTTTTAGAAAATTAAATTATGTGCAATACTGTTCCAGCTGTCAATTAGACAAGAAGTCATCATTTAGAAGTTCTGGAAAAAAAATTCATTCCCATTTGCAAATCAACCAAGGGTTTCATTGCAAACGTAAATGGAAGAGTGTTTGCTTAATCAATGCTTTCTCTAAGGGAACTAGAAAACCCTATTATCTGATTTTCAACACAAGCCCAAGTGTTGTTTATCATTGTATACTGTCCCTTTAAAAATGACATTTTTATAATGTTAAAATGATGTTAGCTTGTGTATTAATCCACATATTTCACTGGTATCAGCCTGACAGCATGCACGGTGGGAAAACAATACACACTGCCTAATGGGAATGTAGCCCTGGAGGGGATAGATAGACATAAATTGCACACCTTTGAGTCCATGACAACCATCACTAGGAAAATGGATATTATTAACAAATGTTGGAGAAGTTAGTAAGCCTTGTGTGTATAAAAATATTTAAAAGACATGATAAAACACAGGTACTGCATACAAAATAAGAGATGCAAAGAAGAGGGAAGGCCTTCGGTAGAGTGTATTGGCAAGCAAGGATCCAGTTTTATCATCCAAAGACAATATTTTGCAACAGGTCACAGTAAAATATATAAAACCTTTAAAGCCTCCCAACAAAATCGTTGAGACTTTTCTGCTCACTCCCACTCAGAATTATAGAGTATTTTGACCTAGATGGGATTTTTAGATATCAGAAAATATTATATTGGAAAATACATGCTTTCCTTCAATTGCAGTTTTGCCAGTTATTTCCTATCAGATATTGGACAAGTTATTTAAACTTTCTGACTGCACTAAGGTTGTGATGATTAAACAAATAACATGTCTGACTCATAGATGATGCTCCAGAAATGTTAGTTGAGTAATTCACAGATTAGGATTTGAGTGACTAGTTTTTGGCATCACAACTAGCCTCTGGCAGAACTGGAACCAGAACCACAGACTTCTGGCTCCTTTAAAATATTTTCACTTTTCCTTCTCCCTTCTAAAACTCAGAGGCAATGTTACGATTCTTAAGGTTTCTTAGAATTTGTCCCAACACTACCACTCTTTGGAAGGAAAGAGACCACTAAGTGACTTTTACATAAGATGCCTGCTGATACTAACAGAGATAATTCTCCAATTCTTTAAAATTAGAGCTTTGAAGTCATGATGGAATATTTTGAATTCTTAACCAATGTGCTTTTAATTTTGAATTTCTTCTCCACGTCACCCTTCTCATTTCAGGGAGACATTGTATTTTAGTTTCACTGCCCCAAGAAAGGAAAGATACAACAAAAAAGAAAAGATAATAAATAAATAAAACAATGAGAAATAAGTAAGGACTCAAGTTCTGAATTTCAAAATGTACTTCTGAATTCAAGGGAGACCCAACTGCCTCAAGACAAAAGACTTCAGTTGCATGGTCAGGATTTTTTTTTGAATTAAGAGTTAAATTCCTGACCTAAAATAACTAACAGAGAAAAATACGTATCTTTAGAATTAATTTTCCTTATCTGGTAAATCTCAATAAATCACCAGAGAGAAGGTTATGAGATATAGTAAGAAAAGAAAGATAGCCATGGACCAGTGTCCCCTAAAATTAGAAATTATTTTGACTACACCCCTGGGTAGAGCCAGAGAACATGCAGCTTTCAGACTGGAATACTACATACACTTAGAACACTCCCGAAACCATGACTCTGTGAATACATAGTGAGGTTTACATGGAGTTGTTTGGCTGATGGACATGAGGCCCAGAGGCCCAGTAAACCTCACTAGGTTCTAGGAGTGAGCAGACAAGTCATTTTATGTCACATGTATTGCACATGAGTGGCACAGCTGGGACCTAGAGAGCCGGCAGTCTGCAGAGGAAGGGATGAGGAAGTCACTGTGGAATGTGTTACATTACCTTCCAAATATAACACAGTAGCTTCAGCTTGTTTTGATGTGGAGGGTTGATTATGTGGAAGGGGTAGACAGAGGGAGGGCCTGCCGAGCACAGAGATTCCAAGCTCCAGTTCCAAAATTCCACTATTGTGTTCAAGCTCCAGCTCTGTTTCTTAAGCGCTGCGTAAACCTGGCCCAGTTTTTAAACTCTGTACATCAGTATTCCTATCTATAAAACACATATTGTAATAATAGTACCTACTTCATGGACTGTTATGAAGGCTGGGTGAATTCAGATATGTAAAGGACCTAGCTAGCATAGGGCTACACAAGTGTTTAATAAATGTTAGCTCCATTTTGATTTTTAATAGTCATCACAGTAGATGCCAGCTATGGATAGATGTAATCCAAGGACTAGATTCTTACAGCTTGCTTTCATCACATTCTGCTGGACTGCTTTTATTCCCTTAAATTTAGAATTTATACCACAGTGGGGAAATGGGGGATAGGAATAGGAAGGAGCCCTAAGCTTACTATAATAGGAAAAATTTGAAGGGACCCTATTTGATAAGGTTCAGTTTTCTGCTATGAGGTACAATGATAAAATTTAGCATATATACACACAGACACACACACACACATACTTCCATTTCCTAAATAACTAAGTAATCTAAACCATCCAAAACTGAAAGCTTTTAACTGAAAATTCCTCTTAAATATGAGAGGAAGAGATTTGTATCAATCAGTAACAAATGTCTCACTGTCATATTTAAAAGGAATTTTAAGCATTCGGTGTTTTATATATATATATATATACACACACACACATATATAGGTGTGTGTGTATACATATGTGTGTGCATGTATATATGTGTGTGTATGTGTATATATATATATATATAAAATTTGCAATTTGATGTTTATAGAAAAGATTATTAAGTCTCCTGCTAAGTAATTAAATAATAAAGTACTAGCGTAGCATAGTTTTATAGCCAGGATTTTCTCAATATTATTGTTTATAAAATAATCTGTTTCATAACCATTTTAATGGACTAGCAGGTAATAGTAAGTAAACATTGTCTATCCATTGGCAACTCAACAGAGAGTAAGGTCACATTTGATTTATCTTGCCATGAATTTTACCATTACTTTTGATTTCTGATTAAATCAAAGCAAAATAATACTATCGGACAAGAAATTGAAATGTGTTAATCCAGAAAGGCTATACACAGAAATATCAGAAGTCAGTTCTGTTTTGCTAAGCGTGCTTACCATTTTAAGAATCTAAAATTTGTAACTAGAAAAGTCCTGAGACTTTCAGGCTAAATAAAGGAGTATAAAGAATGTTAAGTTGCCTTTATTCTTTATGAGTGGGAAGTGCGAGTGCGTCTATTCATTCATGTGTCTAACTGCAATTTTGTGAACACCTTAACTACAAAGGCAGATGTCAGTGCTTGAAAGCTTGGCTTTGAGACTGTAAGGATTATTGCCTTCTGAGGAATTCAACGTGGAAAAGAAATTATGTTCACCAAAACTCAGAAAATGAAGTCATTTTAAAGAAAGGAGAGTGGTGAAACAAAACATATGTTTTACATGTTTAATCTAAACTTGTTATTTGTCTACCAAATAATCCTCTCTTTTCATTCCCCGTCTTTATCTCTTTCCTCCTTTTCCCTCCATTTCCCAGCAGTCTGGCTTTAGAGTCTGTCTGTGTGAATAGCTACACTATACCACATTAAGATGGAAGGCTTTAAAAGCAAATCACTTCTATGTTACATAGGAAGAATCTTGCAGCTCTAGTTCATTATACAACCAGACATGAGAAAGGGAATACGATGTAAAAGATCAAGTTACTTTTATTTTTATTTATTTATTTATATTTTTTTAGACGGAGCGTGTTTCCCAGGCTCAAGTGCAGTTGCTCAATCCCAGCTCACTGCAACCTCAGTCTCCCAGGTTCAAGGGATTCTCCTGCCTCAGCCTCCTGAGTAGCTGGGACTACAGGCACCCATCACCACGCCTGACTAATTTTTTGTACTTTTAGTAGGGATGGGATCTCACCATGTTGGCCAGGCTGGTCTCAAACTCCTGACCTCAGATGACCTTCCTGCTTTGGCCTCCCAAAGTGCTGGGATCACAGGCGTGAGCTGTCACGCCCAGCCCACTTTTAAATCAGAGAAAATTATCAGGGTTTGTAACTAAGAAGTAGTAGCTCAACACCTGCAAATGACTATAGGCATTAATGTGTTCATTCACTCTATAGATAAATATTTATCAATTGTGCATGCCAGGCACAATTCTATGATATGATGATGTTAAATCTTTTCAGTGAAGTTCTTACAGGCTCAGTTTTAGTACACATAGATAAATGTGGAGATTATCAGTTTAATTGGATGCTATAAAACCTCAGCCATTCCTATGTATTTCTTGTTTTATATTCGATGCTTTGCCATAGGGAATGATGGAGCAAAATGTCTGTTAGCCTCTTTGACACAAAGAAGTCAAATACTGGATGATAGCTGTAATCAAAGGAACAGGGGAAAGAAAAGTCACAGGTGAGCACCTGGGCATAAACAGAATAGTCAGTGCTAGATTTCAGTCAGCCGTTTTGAGGGACAAGGGACAGGTCCATTAGTTTCAGCACTCAAGATTTTCCAGTGGTCAGGACACAGGGAGTAATAGGCCCTGGACTCCTCTTCCTACTGTAACAACTAGAAAACTCAACAAATTACATAAAATAAATGTTTTTAGATGTTAGACAATAGGCAGTGCAGGACTATTATTCCTAGAATTAGGGAAACAAATTGCAGTAGCTTTATGCCTGGAAACAGTTTCTAGAATGCAACACAGGGAGGGGGAAACCCGAACAGAAATCACTGTTTGTGCTCTGTTGACTATATGAGGATTGGACTTTTAGGAGGCTGAGATGATTAGAGTTTACAAGGTAGAAAATGCAAGATGAGAGACATATACAGAGAAATAGTTCCAATAATCTGCTTAGGGATCTCTGAGTTTTTAGTGGAATTGCATTCTGCACAGAGGAGTCAAACCCCAAAAGGCAGGCAAAGAACATCTTCTAAGGAAAGAGCAATGACCAGGGAATTGTAAGCCAAACAAGTCCCAAGAATCACACAAAACTGGTAATTATTCTAGCTCTAATCATGCAGAGTAGGGACGAATCAATATGTGGAGCATTGTGTTGAGACTCCAGAAGGTAATGCCTTCATATTAGGGTTAAATTAAATACTGCTCTAGGCCTGCCCTTAAAAAAACTATTTAAAAGGTAAAATAAAAAGTAGCTTTGAAAAATCTTTATTTGAAGTTGACAAATAACTGCCTAACAATGTCCATCACTCTTTAAATAAAGACAATAAATGCACTTAACAACATAACATCCACAAAAATCAACTGAAAAAATAACACATATGAAGAATCAGAAAAATGAGATTTATAACAAGATGATATAGTCATCAATATAAATATTTCCAAAAATGACAAAAATGGGGGCATTCATGAACAAACACTATAAAATCTAGTATAAACATGGTCAGAGATTTAAAGAAAAGCATGAACATAATGAGAAGTGGAAAATACATATAAAATAACCAAATGTAATTAGTAGAAATGAAAAAACACCTGAAGTAACAAACTCACTAAGGTTAAAATAAGATTAGGCTCTGCAGAAAAAAAAAATCAGTAAACTTGAAGACATAGTATCAAATACTATCCAAAATAAAATAGAGAGGATGAAAGAGAAAAAGGACAGGAAAAATGACTTATGAGACAAGATTAACCGTTTGAAGGAGTTATGTTAAGAAAAAATTTTTAAATTTATAGCCAAGATTTTTCCAAATTTGGTGAATCTAAGCCCATAAATCCAAGAAGTTCAATGACAATCACATAGATGAAACATGAGGGTAACTACAACCAAGGCGCACCATAGTTAAATTAGATATGTACAGAGAAAGAGAATGACAGAAATCCTAACAACCAGCAAGAGAAAAAAATACATAAAGTAGGGGTAAACAAACTGTGGTCCATGTGCCAAATTTGGCCTGTGTCCTGTTCTTCCATCACTCAAAAGCTAAGAATATTTTTACATTTTTTTTTTAAATGAAGAATATGTAACAGAGTCAGTATGTAACTCTTGCAAAACCTGAAAATCTTTACAATCTTGACCTTTATAGAAAAATGTCATCAGTCTTTGGTATGAAGGAATAAAGATAGCATTTAGTGTAGATTTTTCTTCATAAACTATCCAAGCTGGAATAAGGTGGAAAAAAACATGTTTAAAGGGCTGAAAGAATAGAACTTACAGCCTAGAATGCTTTGCATGGTGAAAATCTTTCACTGGAGTCCAAATAAAAGGAGTATGCAGAACAGCAAAGCTGAAAGAATGTGTTCTTTGCATATCTGCACTGTAAGAAATGGTAAAGGATTTTTTTTGAGCAGAGGAAGAGTTATTCCATATGAAAACATGGATCCTTGGAAAGAAATTAGTGCCAAAATGGATAAGCGTGGGGGCGATGGGATATTTTTCCTGTGGTTAAATGTATTTAAAGATAATTGGGTAGGATAAGGGTCAACTCGTTCTTATAGAGAAATTTCCATTAATAAATATAAAAGTGATGAAGGAAACATAATATCACCATTAGAGCAATGTAGTAATCATTGGAGCCAAGATCCAGCAGTAAATGCTGGGTCAGAAGACAAATGCTGAAATCGGAAAACAAAAGCTTGCGAAACAGTGAATTTAACAGCTTTAAAGTATCTCATGCTGAATACTTACTGATTACAAAAAGAAAAATGCTAACAGTGGAGAAATTTGGGAGACATCACCCTAATCAACTGGTAAATGTTAACGTAACCACGAATGAGACATAAACACCATGCACCCTTGATATGACGTCTGAACACAGACAACACCTCTGTGATACCTTCTTCAAAATCCATAACCTCCTTCTACTACTAAGAAAGCAGCAGGCACACAAAAATTGAAAAACATCTTACAACATATCAGGTCATGCTCTTTGAAAGTGTTAAGATCATGAAAAAGATAAGGAAAAGATTGGAGGAGATTAAGATGAGAACTAAATGTAATGTGCCATCTTGGATTGGATCCCAGAATACAAAAAGAACACTTGTGGAAAAATGGATGAAATGAGAAAACTGATGAAATGAGAAATGTAGTTTAGTTAGTAATTTTGTACCAAAGTTAATTTCATGACTGGGTGCAGTGGCTCACACCTGTAATCCCAACATTATGGGACGCTGAAGCAGGAGGATTCCTTAGGTTAGGAGTTGGAGACCAGACTGGGCAACATAATGAGACCCTGTCTCTACCAAAAAAAGTTAATTTCCTAGTTTCAATAATTGTACAGTATTTATGCAAGATGTTAACATTACAGGAAACTGGGTAAAAGCTACAAAGGAGCTCTCCATACTGTCTTTGCAACTCTTCTGTTAGTCTAAATTGTTTCAAAATACATTGAGAAAATGCTAAATGAGAATTTAAAGCAAAATTAAACAATGTATTATAGGGTTTGCAGCCCACTTTGGATAGTTCAAAGAACAGAAATAGTGAAATGGAGTTCCTCTAGCCAAATTGCTTCACTTTATAAGCCTGTTCTCCCAATTAGTTGCTATACTTCCTAGGACAAATTATTTAACTTAATCTCAGTTTCTCATGGATGGAATTCTCTCCATTGGAAGTTATACTCACTACTAGACGTAACTATCTCAATATGTGACTTCCCAGCACTTTTCGTGTCTGTGTATGTGTATTTTATGCATATACACCCCTGACAAATGATAAATTACTCTATTAGGGTAAATATATGAGAAAACGATAATAGCAATATAAAAATACAAATAAGAAATGTCATAACCTGTTACTACTGAATCCTTCAAAAGTAAACTAACAAAATTGCATTGTTTGTTGGAGGCGGGCAAACAGATACACACACACAAATGCACCCCCACTCACTCACACACCAAGAAGTTTGGTAAATTTTAGTTCAGACACCTATTTTAGGTGGAATGCTTACGGAAAATACATTTTCTAATAAGCAAAATCAATAACTCAAAAACAACCTTACCATAAAAAGCTTATCTTCCTAGCATCATAATCACACACATAAAATGAAATCATAATTAGAGTTATACTGTAAATTCAAGTGATGTTTGTCCTTACACTATATTCATGGCAAACCTGAAGTCAAATTTCTTGAGACAGAAAATATAATGGCCTGAAATTCAAGAACATTATTCTGACAAGTAGAAATAGAATATGTTTCACTTCCCATTTGATAGGGCAGATAAACATTCCACAGACAAAAATTGCCCTTTCATTCTAACTTGCAGACATTTATCAATGCCTAATTGCAAGAATGTCTTTCCACCTTCTCAAGTGGCAATGACAGTATAGATTTCCATATTAGCTTTTACGGAAAATCATAGCAAGTGTCCTTTACTATTACTTTACTTGATATACAGGTCACACTCACAAAAAATGGAACACAATTAATGTGATATATACACATCACATTTTATTTATCCATTTATGTGCAGACAATCATTTATCTAGGTTCCATACCTAGGCCATTTTAAACAGTGCTGCAATAAACATAAAATTACAGGTATTTCTTTACCATACTGTTTTCATTTCTTTTGTGTATATATGTAGAAATATTGCTAAATCACATGGAGTTCTATTTTTATTTTTTGAGAACCTCAATACTGCTGTAATTTACAAACATAATGATATACTAATTTACATTTCTATCAACAGTGCGTAAGAGTTCCTATTTCTCCACATCCTTGCCAGCATTTGTTACTTTTTAATCTCCCTGGTAATAACCATTTTAACTAAAGTGATGTCTCATTGTGGTTTTCATTTGCATTCCCATGATGATTAATGATGTTAAGCATTTTTTTGTGTATCTGTTGGCCATTTGTGTGCCTTCTTTTGAGAAACATTTATTCAGAAATATTTTGCCCATTTAAAAACTGATTATTTGTTTTTTTTGCTATTGAGTTGTTTGAGTTCCTTATATATTCTGGATATGAATCCCTGCTGGATAAGTAGTCTGCAAATACTTTCTCCTAACCTATAAGTTGTCTTTTAACTCTATCGATTATTTCCTTTGCTGTGCAAGAGATTTTTAGTTTCATGTAATCTGGTATGTCTAATTTTTGCTTCTCTTTCCTATGCTTTTGAGGTCTTATTTAAAAAATCTTTGCCCAGTCCAATTTCATGAAGCATATCCCCTGTGTTCTCCCATAGTAGGTTAATAGTTTGGGATCTTACACTTAAGTCTTTAACTCATTTACAGTTCATTTATGTATATAGTGAGAGATAGGAATCTAGTCTCATTCTTCTGCATGTGAATATCCAGTTCTCACAGCACCATTAATTAAAGAGATTTTTCTCCCAAGTGTTCTTCATGCCTTTGGTAAAAATCTGTTGACTGTATATGCATAGATTTATTTTTGGGTTTTCTATTCAGGTTCCGTTTATGCATCTTTTTTTATGCCAGTATCATGTTATTTTTGCTATTATAGCCTTGTAGTATATTTTGAAGTCATATAGTATGATGCCTCCAGCTTTGTTCTTTTTGCTAGAGATTGCTTTGGCTATCTGAGATCTTTTGCATTTCCATGTGAATTTTAAGATTGTTTTTCCCATTTCTGTGAACAATGTCATTAATAGGGTTTGCACTAAATCTGTAGATCACTTAGGGTAACATGTACATTTTAGCAATATTAATTCTGATATGGTTTGGCTGTGTTCCCCACCCAAATCTCATCTTGAATTCCCATGTGTTGGGGGAGGGACCCACTGAGAGGTAATTGAATCATGGAGGTGGGTCTTTCCCATGCTGGTCTCCTGATGGTGAATAAATGTCATGAGATCTGATGGTTTTAAAATGGGAGTTTAGCTGCACAAGCTCTCTCTTTGCCTGTCACCATCCATGTAAGATATGACTTGCTCCTTCTTGCTTTCTGCCAAGATTGTGCGGTCTCTCCAGCCATGTGGAACTGCAAGTCCACTAAAACCCTTTTCCTGTATAAATTACCAGGCTTGGGTATGTCTTTATCAGCAGTGTGAAAATTGACTAATACAGTAAATTGTTACCAGTAGAGTGGGGCACTGCTGAAAAGATACCCACAAATGTGGAAGTGACTTTGGAACTGGGTAACAGGAAGAGGTTGGAACAGCTTGGAGGGCTCAAAAGAAGACAGGAAAATGTGGGAAAGTTTGGAACTTCCTAGAGACTTGTTGAATGGCTTTGATAAAAATGCCGGTAGTGATATGAACAATAAGGTCCAGGCTGAGGTGACCTCAGATGGAGATGAGGAACTTTTTGAGAACTGGAGCAGAAGTGATTCTTGTTATGTTTAGCAAAGAGACTTGTGGCATTTTGTCTTGCCCTAGAGATGTAGAACTCTGAACTTGAGAGAGATGATTTAGGGTATCTAGAGGAAGAAATTTCTAAGTAGTGAAGCATTCAATAGGTGACTTGGTTGCTGTTAAAGGCATTCAGTTTTATAAGGGAAGCAGAGCATAAAAGTTTGGAAACTTTGCAGCTTGATGATGCAATAGAAAAGAAAATCTAATTTTTGGAGGAGAAATTCAATCTGGCTGTAGAAATATGCAAAGTAACAAGGAGCCAAATGTTAAGCCCCAAGATAATGGGGTATATGTCTCCAGGGCATGTCAGAGGTCTTCATGGCACCCTTTCCCATGACAGGCCCAGAGGTCTAGGAGGAAGAAATGGTTTTGTGGGCCTGGCCTGGTGTCCCTGAACTGTGTGCAGTCTACGGACTTGGTGTTCTGCATCCCAGCCATGCTAGCCATGACTAAAAGGGGCCAGTGTACAGCTTGGACCATGGCTTCAGAGGTTGCATGCCCCAAAACTTGGCAGCTTCCACATGGTGTTGAGCCTGTGGGTACACAAAAGTCAAGAACTGAGGATTGGGAACCTCCACCTAGATTTCAAAGGATGTATGGAAATGCCTGAATGTCCAGGAAGAAGTTTGCTTCAGGGGTTGGGCTCTCAGGGAGAACCTCTCCTAGGGGAGTGCAGAAAGGAAGTATGGGGTCAAAGCCCTCACACAGAGTCCTTACTGGTGCACTGCCTAGTGGAGCTATGAGAAGAGGGCCACCGTCCTCCAGCCCCAAAAATGGTAGATCCATCTACAGCTTGCACTCTGTGCCTGGAAAAGCTATAGACACTCACTTTTCAGCCCATAAAAACAGCTGGGAAGGAGGCTATACCCCACAAAACCACAAGGGTGGAGCTGCCCAAGACCATGGGAATCCACCTTTTGCATCAGAATGACCTGGATGTAAGACATGGAGTCAAAGGAGATCATTTTGGACTTTTAAGATTTGACTGCCCCGCTGGATTTCAAACTTGCATGGGGCCTGTAGTCCCTTTGTTTTGGCCAATTTCTCCCACTTGAAAAGGCTATATTTACCCAATGCCTGTACCTCCATTTTATCTAGGAAGTAACTAACTTGCTTTTGATTTTACAGGCTCATTGTCAAAAGGGACTTGCCTTACATCAGATGAAACTTTGGATTATGGACTTTTGAGTTAATGCTGAAATGAGTTAAGACTTTGGGGAACCCTTGGGAAGGCATGATTGATTTTGAAATGTGAGGACATAAAATTTGGGAGTGGCCAGGGGCAGGATGATATGGTTTGACTGCATCCCCACCCAAATCTCACCTTGAATTCCCACGTTGTGGGAGGGACCAACTGAGAGGTAATTGAATCATGGGGGTGACTCTTTCCCATGCTGTTCTCATGATAATGAATAAGTCTCACAAGATCTGATTGTTTTAAAATGGGAATTTCCCTGCACAAGCTCTCTCTTTGCCTGCTGCCATCCATGTATGATGTGAATTCCTCCTCCTTACCCATGACTGTGAGGCCTCTCTGGCCACATGGAACTATAAGCCCATTAAACACTTTCTTCTGTGTAAATTACCCAGCCTAGGATATGTCTTTATCAGCAGCGTGAAAATGGACTAATACATCTTCCAGTCCATGAACATGGAATATTTTATTTGTGTCTGCTTCAAAAAATCCTCAGAAAAACACTAGCAAACCAAGTTCAACAACACATTAAAAAGATTATTCAACATGATCAAGTGGGATACTCTATGGGATGCAAGGATGGTTCAACATATGCAAATTAATAAACATACATAATCAACGTTCCTTTATGACAAAAACTCCCAACAAATTAGTAATAGAAGGAACATACCTCAACAAAATAAAGGCTCTATGTGACAAACCCATAGCTAACATCACACTGAACAGGGAAAAGGTGAAAGCTTTTCCTCTAAGATATGCAACAAGAAAATAATGCTCACTTTCATCACTTTTATTCAACATAGAATGGTTCAAGCCAAAGCAATTAGGCAAGAGAAAGAAATAAAGGGCATCCAAATAGGAAAGAAAGAAGTCAAATTACTCCAGTTTACAAACCACATGATTTTGTATATATATATATAAAACTAAAAAGACTCCACCAAAAAGCTATTAGAATTAATAAGTGAATTTAGTAAAGTTGCAGGGTACAAAATCAACATGCAAATATCAGTAGCATTCTTTTTTTATTTTTGAGATAGAGTCTTGCTGTGTTGCCCAGGCTGGAGTGCAGTGGCATGATCTCAGCTCTGCAAACTCTGCCTCCTGGGATCAAGTGATTCTCCTGCCTCAGCCTCCTGAGTAGCTGGGATTATAGGTGCCCACCACCATGTCTAGCTAATTTTTTTTTTGTATTTTTAATAGAGACGGGGTTTCACTATGTTGGTCAGGCTGGTCTCGAACTCTTGTCCTCAGATGATCCACCCACCTTGATCTCCCAAAGTGCTGGGATTATAGGCATGAGCCACCACGCCCAGCTATCAGCAGCATTCTTATATGCCACTAATGAATTATCCAAAAAGAAGGCAAGAAAGAAATTTTATTTACAATAGTTACAAAAAAAAATTCAATAGGAATAAACTGAACCAAGGATGTGAAAGATCGCTACAGTAAAAGCTAGAAAACACTGTTGAAGTTTTAATTCTAAGACCCTACATGAAAGACCTTAGAATATCCAAATATTTAAATATAGTGTACCAAGATAAATACATATAAGTGAAAATTTTATTGACAATATCTTGTAACTAGTGCTTTCCTCATTTTAAATGTAACATGAAGCTAGTAAGAATAAATTCAAGATTACCTTAAAGTCGTTAAATTAGACTACTGAAATGTCAAAATTATGTCAAAGAGGTAGATTTGAAAGTATCCATGATATCAACACCCCCATTCATTTCTGTAAATTCTTTAAAAATTTCTTGTAAGAGTTCATGCCCACAGGATTTCTTTTAACATGTTGCATAGTACAGTAAGAAAATTACATTTTTATAGGTAGGCTTTTTTTTAATTTTCAAAAATCATAGCTGCATTTTTCATGTAGTTGCTAAACTTTACCTAAAGGCTTTGATTGACCTTGCTTTTTGCAAAATTCACATGTTGTGATATTATAGAAGAATAATAAGTCTTGATTTTTATCTTCCAAATTCAATACTCTACTTAGGAATTCAAACATTTTAACAGAAATATACTCAAATATTTTCAAGTCCTCATCAATGTAAAGAAAGTGTAGATAAAACAGGAAGTCATTTCTTTCTTTACCTCTACCCTAGGTAGGAAGAAGTCAGGGGAAGAAAAATAAATTTGTACAATGTAATGTACTCATAAGAGGTTCTTATTTTTAGGAAGAAATCAACATACACTTAAAGATAGATATTTTTTATATAATCTCTTTTTGGAGCTTTTATTTTTTTAAATGACAGATTTCAAAAATCATTATTCAAAGTAAAGAAAACTAATTACAAGAAAAATTAGGGTGATAGGAAGTTGTTAAATTCCACACTCTCCAAGTTTCCAATTGAAGGAATTCTCTGTGAGCTTTTACCCACTGTAAATCTGTTGCTTTTGGTTTTAAGCCTGCACATTCTGAGGTTCATTATTCTGATCTTCCTTTCTTCTCATTTCTCAAATTAACTGACCCTCTTCATCATTCTATTTTGTACTTTTATTCTTTTTTTCTCAGTATCCATACATTTGTTAAAGTGTCAGTTACAATTGTCTTCAAAGTAGAATCTATAAAATCATTACCAGGCTTAGCTAAGTGGATTGAGGAAGGTATAAACAGACCTTTTAGCACTACAAAATCTTCTAGACTTCAAAGAGTCACAGATTAATGTAGAAAGAACAAGATGAATTATAACTAACTCTTATAATGTTTTTAAGAGTTTCCAGTATGAAGTAAGGGTGTCACAAGTGTATATGTATATACATGTGGATGTATACAAGGACATTTACACGTGTGTGCTTTGTACGTGTCATTTCTGTGTATGCATGTATTTGTGCAAATGTATGTATGCTTATGTATGTGGATGTTATGTTTTCATGTCTATACACATATGCACGTGGGCCCATATGCGTGCATGTGTGTTTTCTTATGCATGTACATGTATAGGTACATAAACATGCATGTACATGTCTTTTCAAATTCTATGCACACATAACATTGAGCAAGAGAAACAACTTTTATAGAAGTATACAACATGATCAGTTGTAGTTATTAACACTTAAGTGACATTATGAAACAAAAACATAAAACAATATTTTCCATATGAAATGACCCGTAAGATAGCTTTATTCATTGGTACAATGTTCTTGAATATTCAAGATATTTGCATAGTTTCTTATTGAAATGAAGAGCATTTTTGTTGTACCTTGAAATTATTGCAAGAAAATAAAAGTTATAATTGTGAACTTATTTACCTGGTGGAAAAATCTTATGTATAGTCTATAGTAAGCATTTTGAAACCAAGATTTCTCAGACTTAACGTATACTGAAAAATAATCTGGCAAAGGTAGAAATGTTGATTCTTGTAAACTACCCCTGGAGATT
Organism: Ateles fusciceps; assembly: GCA_036589455.1. Taxonomy (NCBI): domain Eukaryota; kingdom Metazoa; phylum Chordata; class Mammalia; order Primates; family Atelidae; genus Ateles; species Ateles fusciceps. The sequence goes on along the minus strand of JAZHEH010003404.1, from coordinate 5,201,741 downwards.
CAATAAGTCATGAGTAGATTCCAGAAATCCACATTTTTATGACATACTCTGCATTATTTTAATGCAGCTGGCCCACAGATCACACTTTGAGAGAAATAATACATCACTGCAGTTTGAATTTCGTATTTTTCTTCAGTACAAGGGACTAGAGCACAACAATATAAATTTTGGTATAGAATCTGCCAAGTATACAGAGATCATGCAGTTATTTTTTCCATTACAAATATTAACATGTGTGAGCATGCATGTAACTACTTGATTTTGGCTAGTGAGGAGATCTGAGTACTAAGCAAGAAGGTAGAATACATCAGATTCAAGGATACATTTCATACAGGCCTATGCAGATTCAGCACTCTTTTGATGAATATTAATTATAAGTAAGGTGCCTGGGCCAAAGGTAAGGGACAAATTTATTTAAAACACATATTTAAAGCCTTTTGGGAGCCCAATTGTTAACCATTCATCTCTTGATGAATATTATGGTAACAGTCAAGTCAAACACATCTGCTTTGCTGCACCTGAGACAGTGCATCCTGAGGTTGCTCTGGCTCCCATGGAATGTTGACAGCAAGACCATGGCTTACTCTTGTAATCCCAGCACTTTGGGAAGCCGAAGCGGGTGGATCACAAGGTCAGGAGTTCGAGACCAGCCTGGCCAACACAGAGAAAGCATGTCTGTACTAAAAAGACAAAAATTAGCTGGGTGTGGTGGCAGTCGCCTGTAATCCCAGCTACTCAGGAGGCTGAGGCAGGAGAATTGCTTGAACCCAGGAGGCGGAGGTTGCAGTGACCAATATTGTGCCCCTGCCCTCCAGCCTGGGTGACAGAGCTAGATTCCGTCTCAAAAAAAAAAAAAAAAACAAAAAAAAAGATGAGACAGGAGCATGGCACCAACTGCAGCAGTCAAAGGAATCTAGAGCTACAGACTGCAAATGCATATTAAATAACGTATTAGACCAAATGAGATGTTTTGGTGCATTCAGTCTTTGAAATACATATATTATTTATTATTCTTCAAGGACAATATGTGATAGTAGGGATATGGATGACCTTTGCTGCCAATTCTTTTTGTCATTTGTCGTAAATACTAATGCAGACAAGAACTAAGTCATGTATCAGCAAGACTTGAAACTTTATTGTTCTGTTTACTTGCCTTTTATGGAACAGAATAAAAGCAGGATTTGTAGGAGTGAAACATGTGGTACTCTTTTGGCCCCATCATGAAGATCAGTGGATATACAGCAGGTCTCAGGCGAGAAGATGAACTCCATATGTTGATTATGAGGAAGAAAAGAAAGCAGACCAGCCTCTACTCTGCTTATAACACTAACACACATTATAATAATATCAAATCATATAAATGATAGCCAAAGTCATGAATAGCCCATTTATTGGAAGTAATTTGATGACATTCAGATAAGTGGAACATTTTGATATAGTATTTGCATAAATTATTTCTTTCGCATATATTGAAAATTATTTTAATAAAATATCTTTAATTAGAGGAAATTATATATCAGTAAGCCAGATTTTCCAAGTAAAGAAGCAATATCATGAATAATTCTCAGATACTGATACTCAATATATTTTAACATGGATTTTAGGAAACACAGTAAATAAAAGTATCTCTTGAACTCCAGTGTGATCTATGGATAACAGGAAATACACATAAAATCCAACCTAATTAAAGTAAGACAATAAATAGTAGAAACTAGCAAAAAAAATGTGGTGATAATTCCTCAAATAGTAGAAAAAACAGCACAAATTGTATTAAATAGTAGATATTATAGTAGATATTATTAAAGGCATTAAAGTACATAGCTACATATAGGTATATAGGTTAAAACTATCTTGCAATTATTTATTTAAAGTTTTGCTAACCTGCTACTTATTTTTATTAGCATATTAGGGTTCTCCAGAGGAACAGGGAACAGAAAAAACAGGAAATGCATGTGCGCACGCACACACACACACACACACACACACGTGAGCCAATTTCTTATAAATTGCAGATCTTATAATAAACATAATGTATATGTATTTTTAGATAATATATATATGTAGAACATATGCAATTATCTAAAATTATAAATAAAATGATCTTATCCATATATGTATGTATATATAGATATATTTATTATTAGAAATTGGCTCATGCTATTATGGAGTCTGAAAAGTCCCAAGATCTTCAGTTGGCAAGCTGGAGGCGGGGGAAAGCTGGTAGTATAGTTTGTCTGAGAGCTGGCAGGCTTGATACCCAAGAAGAGCCCGTGTTTCAGTTCAAGTCTAATGGCAGGAAAAGACTGATATTTTAGCTCAGCAGTCAGACACAAAAAGTTTTCTTTCTCACCAGAGTGATTGCCTTTTTGTTCTATTCACACCTTCATTTGATTGGAGGAGCCCCACCTACATTAGAGAAGACAATCTGCTTTATTCAGTCTACAGATTCAAATGTTAATCTCATCCAAAAATCCACTCCCAGAGTCACAACCAGAATAATATTTGAGCAAATACCTGGCACCTCATGATCCAGTCGAGCTGAAACATAGAATTAATACCACAAGCATATTTATTTCTAACTGATTTATTTAACAAGGACAAGCATGCTCTACACTGAGGATAGAGCGATGAAGAAAAATAGATCAAAGCCACTGCTCTTATGGAGCATACATTATAAAGGGATGGGAGGATATAGAAAATAAACAGGGGAAACAAGCAAAATACAATAAATCAGAGATTTATAATTGTTCATGAGGAAAATAAATCAGGGACACCAGCTGTATTTGTTTGGGGTTTAGTGGGAATGAGTTGCAACTTTAAATAGGGATCCAAGGAAAACCTCATTGAGATGCTGAGATATAAGTCGAGACTGTAAGTCATGGAAGAGAAAATTATGTGGACATCTTTAGAACAGCATTTCAGTTAGGGAACAGCAACAGAAAAGGCTATTATAAAGGCAATGCCAGGTGTAGTTAACAAGGCAAAAGCTGCTCTGTTGGAACAAGCAAAAGAAATAATCACAGGAAGACAATCAAAAATAGGTAAAAAATGGGAGGATCAGATCATGTAGAGCTTTGTAGGATAATGTAATTTATGGTCTTTGGCTTTTTTTGTTTGTTTTCTTAGTAAGAAACGAAGACTTTGGAACTCTCTTTTGCAAGTTTTCATATAAATCTTGATTAATTAGGGAAGTATATCAATTCCTCCATTTATTGAAAAAAAAATGTTAACTCTGTTTTCTGTAGTATCTATAATTGTGCTAAAAGGCAGAAACACAACAGTGACAAAATGAGACATTGTACCTTCCATCACTGAGTTGACATTCTGGTTGGAAGACACTCATTTATAAGAAGCCACAATTGTTTATGTAAATTCTATGAAAGCACATTACTGGGTGCTTGTTAGCGCATAGGATAGGCCTCTAATGAGTGAAAGCATTTTCATGAGGAAAGTCACATCCAAGTTGAGAAATGAAAGATCAGTGGAAGTTAACCAGGCATAGTGAGAGGGAAGCAGGGGTGGTGGTGTGTGCTTGTGAAGGCAGAAGTGAGAGCCAGGCAGAGGGTACATAATGTTGCAATGTTTACGCTTGAGAGTGTACATATCTTTGAAAGCTAGAGAGAGTGTTAATGGAATTCGGAGGAGGGTTGAAAGTGCTAAGTTGAAATTGGACAGGTGTGCAGGATCTTGATGGGCCTTTATTTCCCTGAATAAGTACTGTATCCTGAAGTCACCAGAAAATGCTCACAGTTTTAAAGTGAGTAGTGATTGTTTCCATTTTCATTTAGAAAGATCAACCTGGCTACAGAATAGGTTTGACAGGAAAGCAGTCATCAAAAGTTTGGAGTATTTCAGGCCAAATGGGACAGAGGCCTGGGTTTGGCAGTGAACGGAAGTTAAGGAAAAGGAGGAAGATAGATTCTAGGCATTGTAGAAGTAAAATTTGTAAGATGTGGTGATTTAGTAGTGGGCAGGACAGGAAAGAAGAAGGAAATTACCTGGTGTCTGGTCTGAGCAACTACCATATGATGCTATTATGAGGTTAGAAATGATGGAGGAAAAGCAGTTCTGTGAAGAGAAGTGAAGTTCTGTTTAAGATCTTATTTAAACATTTAAGTGGTGATATCCAAAATATAGCTGGATATATGCATTTGCAGTTATGGGGAAGTGTCTGGGAGAAGATACACATTTGCAAAGTGATGATAATTTAAGACAAGGAAATGAATGAGATTACATTACTCAGACTATGTATAATATTTGAATCTAAGAGACCCTTTAGTGGAACTTCTAGGAATACAAATAATTAAGGAATAAAAATAGAAAAAAAATGTCTTTAAAGGATATCAAAGGCACAGGAAAAAAAATAGGAAATTATGATGTCTTTTAAAAAAAGGGAAAACAGCCAGTGTTTGTAAATATTCTCAAGAATGCAAGTGATGTAAAAACCAACAACTATCCATTATATTTTCTGAGAAATCATTATTAGCAGCCTTATGGATAACACTTTTATTGAAGCAGTATGGACTGCAGAATTGAAGGGTGACCATGGGGAAAAGAAGCTGAGAGGGATGTAGAAGCTCTTCTAAACTGGTGCAGTTCTCATATTCTAAAGTTTTTCAAAAGTTCTGTTTTGTCCATCATCAGCATATAAATACTGAATTAAGTTCACACACACACACGCACAGACACACACACACACACACACACACACACGGCATAAAGTTATTCTTTATACCTTTTACATGGCAGGCAACTGATCATATCTGGATGAGTTGGGGCCAGAAATGAACACGATGTCAGCTGGAGAGGAGTACATGCAACTCTAGAAGGTAGCTCAACTGCTGTGTGGTTTGCTAGTAGCATGTCTTCCTCTTGAGGGCAAACTCTTCAGATAATTACAAACACAAAGTCTGCAATTCTAGCCAGGGTCATATTTCAGAAAAGCTATCTATGGAGAGCAGGAAACTCAAGTTTGCCAAGCAAAGGGGCCAAGAGTAAAGTCAAGTTTTGTTCCAAATGAGACCCTGCCAATGAAGGCAGGCTATAAGAGGACTGGGAGAGTTTACAGCTCTAAAATATCAGGGCAATAGATTACATCCAAATGGGTGAACCAGGGAGCAAGACTGGATAATATCAAATATGATGCTGAAGAATAGACCAGCAGGAAACCAGGAGACAAATTATGTCTGACAGGAGAGGAGCAGAAGCCCCATCTTTGTTCTGATTCATGGGCCAGAGCCTTGGCTCTGCCACCCTAAAACGTTAAAGGCAACGCATAAGACAATGAGCTCTGAAAAATGAATGTCCAAACACTAGCTTTCCTGAGTTCCTGTACCCTAATCTGCCCTATGATTCTTAATCTTCAGATACTCCAGGCCAGAGAATTTCTTATTAAAACAAAAAAAAAAAGGAAGTAGGAGATTTTAGGGAGGTAGGGATTTATTGCATTTTCTATAAGTGAGTGACATATGATTTGCTGAAGAATACAAATTGTCCCTGACATGTAGAAAAATAAGAGAAATAATGACACAGGATTTTTTTAGTTTTGCTTCACCAGCCAGAAACCTCTGTGGTTGGTGGTGCTCCTGCTTGAGGTTTGCTTGTGGCTGCTAGGCTTGTTCTGCCTGCTTGGCCTGGTAGGCCATGCTTATGCTACTGGCCCAGGTCCCATACCTGCCAAGGGCAAGCCAGGTGCAGAGTGGCAAGGGGTGTGTGAGAAAGCAAGCACAGGGTCCGGCCACTGTGCCAAGTCAGGCATGCCAGCTGCTAGGGTAGGGTAGGAAGCTCCAGGCACTAGCACAGGCACTGGCTCTGTGTGAAGCTGCAGCTGGACCAGACATACCACAAGTGGCTTCTGCCATGAGCAGCAGCATCTGGATGAGGGGAACATGATGGATCCCAAAAGCTCGGAGATGCCAGGAACTACAGAGCCCCACAGCATGTCACAGCCCTGGCTCAGGGAGCCCCAAGGTCTGGGGGCCACAGCTCTTTCTCCTCCCAGTCACCTGCAGCAAGGCAAGCGGGGGATGCGTTGGGGGTGGGGTGCAGGTGGCAGGGAGACGTTTCAGCCCATTTGTGTTACAGCTCTTTCACTCCGTCGCACTCCGACTATGGCTTCTGGGCTGGCCTGGCCCTGCAACTACTTCCCATTGCATGGGGCGGCTACCCAGCACCAGCGGAGGGAGGGGAGGGAGGGCTATCATGTTAAGCCCCTTTTGTTTCTGCCAGTAACTTGGTGAGCTAGTCAGACAAGTGTTACAGCTCCTTTTACTCCTGGTATTCAGCGAGTCCCAAGTTCTTGTCCTGCATCCAGGAAGAACAAGATTACATGGACAACTGGAGAGTAAGCAAGGTGGAGAAGAGCTTTCTTGGGTGACTGAATAGCACTCAGCAGAGAGGACACCTGAAGTGACAGCTCCTACCTACAGGCAGTTAGTACCAATGAGTGTCTGAGGCTGGCTGAGGCTGGGGTTTTTACGGGCTCAGAATGGAGGAAGTGCATGCCAATTGGTCCACGGGCAGGAGGAAGTGTGTGCTGATTGGTCCATGGTTGGGCATAGAAAAAGCACCACTTGATTGGCTAACAGGCATCAAGAAAATTCTCACTCTGAGTGGCAGACTTTACCTAGAACTTAATAAAGTTTCCCCACGCTTCAGGCTGTCCCTGGCTTTAAGGTGGGGTTTCACCAGGGACCAGCACCTTCCTACCTAGGAATCTATCTGCCTCCTGCTGCCATCAACATGCTGTCCATGGCACTCAGGCTGTCCATGCCAAGAAGCACCCATAGTCCCAAGCTGAGCCACCCTTAATCCCCTGGCCTCCCTCCTGTGCTCATCATTGACCAAAGTTTCAGCCTCAGAAGCAGTTTCCAGAGGGGGCTGAGGCAGCTGGGGGTTGGTATGTGAGTGCCACCCCAAACACGCACACACCCAGGCAAGTCACGCCAGCACCCGGGCTCAGCTATTGGGACACGTCCAAAACTTTGCTTTGCCATGGAGTCGGGAGAGACCAGACAGTGGGAGCAGACTCTTCTGAGCCTGTGGAGGTAGGTGGCTTCTTGGATCCCTGAGAGCACAGATATACCCAAATCTGCAGCCATGGATCAGCAGTTGCCATAGTGGCTGGGCTGCATTCCCACCCAGGAGCACAGGCTTTCACCCTGACAAACTCGTTAGGGCATGGGGCTCCTGCTGGATCACCTGTTCCCAGCCCAGGGGCTCCATGCAGCCCTGGCCGTGCCTCCCCTGCAGCAGCTGGAGTCCTACCAGCAGCTGCTCCAATGGGCTGCTGCTACCATCAATGAGTTTATAACTGAACAATTACACAGGTAGAAGAAAATGTAAATGTCAACCTTTATATGCTTTTAGAGACAAAATTGGCTTCCTAAAGGAATAAATTGACTCCAAGGATTCTCATAATTCTGTACTCTTAGTAGATACCGTTGTCATTTTGTCATCAAGAAGATGATGCTGAACAAAGTGGTGAAGATGAACTTCAAATAAAGTTCTCCTCAAGCTGATTGGTTGCATCTACCTTACAGTTGTCCATAGCTGATATTAAATCAATTTAAAATCTCATGTTAGAAGTCAATGAGATTAATAGCATTGTTCCTCCAATTAGGGGAGAAAGGCATATTTTAAATTTAATTATGTCACTTAGTGAATAATGAGGCTATGTTCAATTTAAAACTACTTTATTACTTATTAAAAATAGTAAAATATTCTAAAGTGAAGAATGAGGAAGATGCATGCCAAAATACAGTTAAAAAAAGAGTTGCTTTCTGGAATTTAGAACAGCAGCTCATAGCAGATGTGTAAGTATTTTTCCCAAGATGTATAAAGAGAAAGTACAAATGACAAATATTCTTAATTACAGATACCTAAATTGAAATAAGTAATCCCTTGTCCTTGAGTAAGAAATTGGAAGCATCTAGTGGTGTATATCTGTGCTTAAGATAAATTGGTAAAAATAATAATAAATGGCATGACAGGTAATGAAGTGAGTACTTAATCATTTTACTTAGCACAATATTAAAATGATTCTGCTCTGACAGAAGCATGTACTCATTGGGATTATTGATCCTTATAAATATTTTAGGTAGTAAATATATATGTGCATATCTATATGTAAGAATTTTGACAAGCTATAAAAAAATTAGAGTAGAAATTATGCCTCATCTCATTTATTTAGATCCATTAATAACTAAAGATCTCATTTGCTCTTTTAAGAAAGTGTGGGCTGGGAAAGGTGGCTCACACCTGTAATCCCAGCACTTTGGGAGGCCAAGGTGGGCAGATCACTTGAGGCCAGGAGTTTGAGACTCGCCTGGCCAACATGGTGAAACATCGTCTCTACTAAAAATACAAAAATTATCTAGGCATGGTGGCACATGCATATAATTCCACCTATTCAGGAGGCTGAAGCATGAGAGTCACTTGAACCAGGGAGGCAGAGGTTGCAGTGAGCTAAGATTGCAACACTGCTTTCCAGCCTGGGTGATAGAACAAGACCTTATCAAAAGAAAAAAAGAAAGAAAGTATGTTTTTGTTGTGGTTTCCTTTCACCCCAAATATTTCCACAGCATTGGATATGTGGGCTTTGTGATAGACCATCCACAGGTGGTCTATCACAAACTTAATTCTCATTGTCATGCTTATTAACTATTGAAACTTCTTGTTAGAAGTTACTAGACACTCTGTTCCATTTACGAGCAATGCCCCTCCCATTCCAGATCTCTGACTAGGGTTACAGAGGTTTTCCCCCTGCCCACCAGGAATACAACTGACACTGCCATGTTCTGGATTGTGTTTTTTTAAGATCAACATTTGACCTCTGAGCTAGGAGGAGTCCTTCATAACATTACATATACTCTATCTTAAAACATTCCCATCAGATTGAGGTTGCTATGTTACCCTCTTAAGCTCTCAACCTTCCTATTTATGTCACCTACGAATTCTCATTCTTATTTCACTCAGTTAGCTTTTGTATTATAAACATATTGTCTTCCCCTAAGCATGTCATCATTCTTGGCAATATCAGCCTCTATGTGGCTGTCCCATTCAATACCTGACCTTTGGTTTTCTTTACTTTCTCATTGCAGATGGCATTTTCTTCTGCTGTGTCTCACAATCACTTCCTGGTTGTTAGCTTCTGGATTACTTGTGATTACCAAAAGCTATGCAGTAACTTAATATTCCAAAACTGACATCACACTTTCTGATGAATGTTCTTAACATTCTGATTTGTGGTCCGTGAAATTCAAACTCCTTATCCTGTTGTATAAAGTCTCATTTGATCAAAGGTTAAATCTGCTCTTTCTTTGCTAAGGTTAAACCCACCCACACTTCCCACACTTTGCCCACTGGAACCCATGCTGTCTCACCTAATCAAGGACTTTTTCCCCTTAACCACTCTGTCTTATATCAGTGTTCTCCATCTACACGATCATTTTCATTAACATGTTGTCATATTTCCATCTTAAAAAGCAAAATCAAAAACAAAAAACTTCCTTGATCCTACATATCCTTTGTTTCTCTTGAAAGAAAAACTCTTCAAAAGATGTGGTAATCATTGACTCTACCTCCTCTTCTCCCCCCATTCCTTTTGATCCTTTTCCAATTAAGCTCTTGCTTGCACTGCTGTAAGGAAACTTCTCTTGGCAAATTCCCTAATGTGGAAAAAGAGTTTTATAACTTCTGCAATAGGAATTCATCCTTGACTAAAAATTGGACTTGAAGCCACAGGCAAGAGACTTCGATTAACATGGATCAGAAACTTCGAATAGAATTTGAAGGATCTTGACAGAGATGCTTGGAGAAGACAATGCTGTTACTTAGTGTATATATCTGGTATGATTATATAAGGAAAAACGTTTTCAAATCATCACATACATTTATTTTTCATAAAATTTAATTTAAATTTATATTTTCTGTACCTGATTTCATAGAATTGTGTCTAAGTGTATTTGCTAAGAACTCTCAAGTAATGCTAAAAGGGTTACTTTACTGTTTCCAAAGACTGTGAATGTAAACTTTAAAACTGTTAAGGTTTGTCACAGGAAATGACTTTTGTTAAAATATGTCCTGTAAAATATTTAACTCATTTAGACTGTAAATATGTTTGTTACCGGAAGTTTTAATAGTTAACTAGCAGTCTATACCACTGACTTTTTCCAATCTTATTCATAGTTAAGTGGCTTGACTTTGCTTATGAGTCAGCAAACATCTGATACCCCTTTTTTTCCCACTTTTTCCCTAAAAGTCCATTCGTAATAAAACTCGAGATTCTAAGAAAGCAATACAAATGTAGTTTTTTTCCCCTATCACTGACTTCTACTTTGCCAAATCTAATGGATAATTTTGAATTCACACCTTACTTATGTGACATCTTAGCTAATCATTTCTACTTTCCCCCAAAGCCTGTCTTCAAGTTCTTCTGATTTCCCACTGCTCCTTCTCAGCCTTCTTCATCAGAGTCTCTTCATCCTCCCCAACCTCCCCATTGGGATCACACCTAATTAGTCTTCTCTTCATTAGCTCTTGTGAGTTCAGTCCTATCTATACGATTCAAATTTAATAGCTCCAGGATTCACCTCTTCTCTGAACTCCTGAACCACGTTCCAATTACTGTTCAGCCTTTCCCCTTGGTATCTTAGGCAGAATTCTCTTTTTTCCTATATACACGTATTCCAAATTCAAACCTCTCATTCTTCTAACCTAAATAGCACTTTCCCTCTTTTCTTTTCTATTTCTTCCTTTCTTTTCTTTCTTTCTGTTTCTTCCTTTCTTCCTTTCTCTTTCTTTTTCTTTTCTTTATTTGTTTCTCTCTCTCTTTCCTTCATTCATTTGTTTTTTCATTCTTTCTGGCTGTTTCTCAAGTCTGTAATTTAGGTGATATCAGCTACTCTACCTCTCATACTCATTATTATTATCATTATATTACAAAATTTTATTCCCTCTACATCTAAAATACATGCTTAATTTGACCACTCATTCTAATCTTCATGCCATCACCATGGTCTAAACTGCCGTCATTTCTTGGCTGGACCATGTGTTCACCTTCATTCCATTGTTAAGCATGCATCTCAAGTGATCCTTTTAGAATATAGGTCATTTCACTATCCCATTTAAAATCATCCCATGGAATTTCAACATGTTAAAAATATAATCCAAATAATTAGTATGGCCTATAAGACTATGACTGACTTGGCCACGGCTATATCTTAAATTCCAGTCACACTAGCCTTCTTGTTGCCTCTTAAGTGGGTCTGTTCTTACCTTATTTCCATTGCACTTACTATGCCTTCTATCTTGAAATCTCTTTTCATGGTCATTCACATGGATAATTCTCTCAGTTTACTTCTCTTTAAACATTACCTCCTCAAACTGGCCTGCTCCAAACAATGTTTTTCTTTTTTTGAGACAGGGTCTATGTCACTCAGGCTGAAGTGCAGTGGCACAATCACAGCTCACCGCAGTCTTGCCTCAGGTACATACCACCACACCCAGTTAATTTTTAAAGATACTTTGTAAAGATGACGTCTGTTGTCCAGGCTGGTCTTGAATTCCTGCGCTCAAGCAATCCATCTGCCTTGACCTCCCAAAGTGTTGGAATTATAGGCATGAGCCACGTTGCCCAGTCTCCAAACAATGTTTCTTAAGTAAAATCCTGTCATTCTCTATCTTCAGAACCTGCTTTACTTCCTTAAATGCAATTATTATTCTCTGAAGTTTCAATTCAATTTTAATCTGCTTATTTTATATTCATCTCCATCACAATAAGCTAAAGGACTTGATCTTTTGGCCCACTGCTATATCCTTACACTTAGAACAATACCTGGCATTAAGTAACAGCTTTATAAATACTCAGTTGAATGCATGGCCTGGCCACCATCAACTTCCATGCCTTCTTTTATCTTGCACTAAGTTTCAGCCACATATGTCTCATTTTAATTCTCTTATGTTATTAGTCTTGTCATTTCAAATCCTTTGCTAATATAGTCCCCTCCACCTGAAGCAATGTCCCTTTTTTAAAAACACTTTTTTTCTCTTTGAGATTGATTTCATATATTTCAAATATTTGGCTTAAAAATTACTTCTGCATTACAGCCAGACCTGATTGCCAATATCACATTCATAGCTCTCACTATTCTCTTAATTATATTGTTTTGTTTCATAGTATTTGTTATTATTTGCTTTCTAAGTTGTTCAGTGTGTATCCTCCATACTAGAATATCCTTTGTTGTGATTTGAATGTCTCTTCCAAAATACGTGTTGAAATTTAACTGACATTGTATTAGTATCAAGAAGTGGGACCTTTAAAAGGTGATTCATGAGAATCATGAGAGCTCCATCTTAATGATCTTAATGAATGGATTAGTGCCATTATCTTGGAAGTGAGCTCCAGATAAAAGGATAAGTTTGGCCCTCATTTTCTCTCTCTGTCTGACCACGTGATACCTTATGCCATGGGATAGCCCTTGCCAGATGCTAGTACCATGCTCATGAACTTCCTAGCCTCCAAAATGGTGAGTCAAATAAACTTCTGTTCTTTATAAATTACCCTGTCGGTGGTATTCAATTATACCATCACAAAATGAACTAAGAAAACCTCTGTATAAACAGTGATTATATCTGTATTATTCATCCATGTGAATAGCATTGTGAATATATACCTGGGGAGAAATTATGCACTAAATAAATGTCTATTAAAAAAACAAATATACAAAAGAGTGGAGGGGCCAAAGGGACAACTAACATCAATCACCTATGATGTCAAGATAAGCTTATCCTGTCAGCTCCAAGGTCTTTTTCTTTTGAACTCAGTTGACAAGGCTCCAGTCTCTAATCTTTCTTCAATTAATTTTAGTTTTTATTCTTATTATACTTTCTTATTCTTCCCTATCACTGGGCTTGAACTCACCTCAAATTTATAAAATAGGATTTAGAGTTTTTGTCACCTCCTGTACAGAAGAATGACATTGTGCAACATGGCATTGGGCCTACCTCCTTTTCTAGGGCTCTGCATCTAAGAACAGAGACAGAAATAAAGAGGTTCTATTACTAATTCGAAAGTAATAAATGCCTTTTCCGATTTATGCACACATAAAAGGATTACTAAAATGGTCCCTTAGAACACTGTTTTTAAAGTACTTTTGAAGGATGTCCCACATCCTTTAATACACTTTATGTCACAACTCAGTTCATACCCAAATATGCAATTGTTTATATGTGGACACGCAAACACAATCTGAAGAAGTTTTATGAAAATATTTTCTTACTACATGTCCATGTATTCTTGTATTTTTAATTCTCTATTTTTTTCTCACTTCTTTTCTATGTTATTTAAAATATGTAATTAGAACCCACTAAATTAGGTTTATGACCTACTAATGGGCTCTCAACCTTCTCTACACTTATATTTGAAAAATGTTGCTTTTGAAGATACAGAAGATCCATTCCTAGACTGCAAAGTATTCTCAGGTCTTTGTCACTATAGGAAGCAGCTGGCTGACTCTGATTTGAACACATACACACATATTCAGCTACATAGACACAAACACAAATATTTTTCTTAATAATAGTCCTTGGAGGTAATCTTTAAAAAGCGAAGGTGATGGTGATTCCAGCATAGAAGTTTGTGAAGTTTCTTTCAGTATCATTTAAACAAGACCACCTTTATGCCAAACGAGAATTTCACAGCAGCAGTAAGCATTTGGGGAATGAGCCATGAGGTCTGCCAAGCGAGCTCTGGTGGAAGACGCTCACCATTAAATTGTGTAAGCTTACTTTACCCAAAACTACTATAAAGTACGCCTATACAATTCAGATAAATCAATTGTAGTTGATGACCTGTCCCATAGGCAAAACAATAATCAAATGTTTTGGTTGTCTTCTGTAATTCTCCCAGCTACTCAAAACTGCATTCTCCTTAAATGTAATGCTGTTGGGGCTTAGAGAACTATACCCCAAATGAAGCGCTCTAAAATAATCTCAGAGCAAAAGTTTCTCTCTGACCTTCTCCTCTCCTCCTGTCTCCTACCCCTCATTCTCCCGGGAGGCTAGTGAGAGCAACTAGATTCCCTCTTCCCCAGGGAGAATCATAGGAACCAGAACTCCTTTTCCCTTAAGCCAGCCACGAAACTCAAAAATAATACTCTGACTCTAATGTTCCTCTCAGCTTTCCGTGTAAAACTGTTCGTAAAGAAATTATCTGACCTACGTTTTTTGACTGTAGCTCATAAGACCCCTCAAATTCCAGAGAGAGTCTGGACCCACACCCAAAATGCTGCTCAGAGTGGAAAAGAACCTAGGCACACAAGTCTTGCTGTGCCTCCTAACTCAGTCTATTAGCATTAGATTATAACCTTTTTGCCCAATCATATTTTTGCATGGCTGTACATACTGTGTTAAGCACAGTATGAAATAAGCACAAAAGTGGGCAGTTTCTTCTGTATCTTTAGGACTTCATTCTGAAGGCTCCTGTGTCATGTTAAATTATGATTAAATAAATTTCTATACTTTTTTTCCTATTAATCTTTTTTGTTGTTGTTGGTTGCTTTTCAGGGAAACTTCAGAGGGCAAAGGGACGTTTTCCCTTGGCCCCTACAGTAAGATTCAACTCTATAAAAATTAAAGAAAAAAACAGGATGTTTTAAAAGTACATTTTAACAATTATACTTGTTTATTCAAGAAAAAAGGTAAGGCACATTATAAAAAGTTTACTAGAAAAACATCACTAAAATGTGAAAAATATTTATTAGCCAGATTTAATTTCATACTTAAGATTTCATCTTTAAAGCATTGCCACTTAAAAATAGTTTTTGATATCTTTCCTCATGCTCTTTCACAATTTTGGAAAGTTCTTTTGTTTTAGGATCTGCCATTCTTAGGGCAGACAATTATCTCATGTTTAAATACAGTGACATGCAGTTTCAGGGTACAAAAATCCAAAATCTGTTAGCGTTATTCCCCTAACTTTTATTCCCCCTATATTACAACCCCAATAACATATGAGGATCTTTTCCATATTACATTCAGCCACCTATCTTAAGACTAAAAACATCTCTTCTCTAAAATGTCAATGGTGTGAGCTAGCATTGGTTTTGTGTGTTGGAAAGAAAGTGTCAAAGGAGAGCTCCTACCATTTATGGCCAAAATTCTTGAGAGAACTCCAGGCTCCCACTCCAACAAATGGAAATGAGTGAAATGACCTCTGTCTTTTAAAAAGTAATCTTTTATAAACAACAGCTTGCTAAATCCAAGATAAAACTTACTCATAAACTGTCTTATGACAAAATTGCACATGGCATCCTAATGTGGCAAACTGTTTTTAAATCTTTTGAATTTTCTTTTGCTAGTTTTGGAAAACAAAAGAACACAACTTTCCCAAAATATAAGGGCAATACACATATCAAAGGGTCAAGGTGGTAGGGTTCCTAAATTAAGTTTCTTCAAGTAGAAGATTTGTTTATGCTGCTAAATTTCTCTCAGTGTTTAGAGAGAAACAAAAATGGTAAGCAAATGTCCATTAGAAACAAGGTATTCAAGTTATCAGTACTTTATTTTTTAAGAAGAAAAAATCATTAAAGTTTCAGGCAATTTAGAACTGGGGATATTTTTTCTATAATCTCACTTATACCAGTTTTCTCAAAATGTGATCTCTGAAAAACTTTGTTATGCTTATAGGGGAATTAATCAAAGATTTGGTCAATCTACTCGAGTGATATTCATAGACTCCTGAGGTTTCATGGTTACAAAGGACATCCATTAGATTAAAAACATTTTCATAACTATTCTAATCTATTATTTACCTATTTTAATGTGCTGATATCTGTAGTGATGTTCTAACTGTAGTCATTGTGTTAATCAGTGCCATGTATTGATAATTAATAAATAAGAATAATTTCATTTAAGAATACCTGTGATGAAGCAACAAAAAAATTAATTGTATTAAATCTTAACCTGTAAGCATGTCTTTTAAATATTCTTACGACAAAGTGAAAATACACACAGACCCTTCTGTTGTATGATAAAGTACAATATATGTATTGAAGAAAAACAATTTAGTGACTGATGTGCCATCTAAACTAGCCACTTTAAAAGTGAGCACAATTTTTACTTCAAAAAAATGACTAATAGGCATACTTGAGTGTTTGGCAGACAAATCTACAAAATTCAAAAACAAACAAAGTGGACCTGTCTTTTCAGGGCAAACAACTGACATTGTGGCCAATGATGTAACTAACATTTGCAATTTCAGATGAAAAATAGATTTTTGTAAAACATATCTGTCCCTGTGTGTTTAAGAGTTTCCCAACAACAAAAGTCTTTTCCACTGGTGCTCATTTAAGAGTGTAATTATTATTTTAATTACTTTTGATATTGTGTAATGAAGTACTTTGACATTCGAAAGATTAGTATAATTCAGTGAATTAATATTTTCCAACTGTTCAGAATCATGCATGGATTCAGATTCATTTAAGATAGAGCAGTGGATTTTATTGTGTATAATAACTAGGAAATACTTCAGAAATCTCAAATATATTGAAGATTATAAGACTATTCATAGAAGAGAAAAGCTGAAACATAATTAACATAAAAGATTCCCAATAAAATGTCTCACCCTCATTAGATATTCAATATTAAGTCAGACAGAGCAAGGAAGGGGAAACAAGATATTCCTGCATTGCAGACGGCAGTATCATAGGCAGAAGTTTGGCAATACCTAAACATGCTGAAAATGCACATACTCTGTGACCCAGCAATCTCACTTCTTGGCTTATGTCCAAGAGAAATTCTGGCATTAACCTAAATGAAGACTTCTTATTGCAAGCTTGTTGCACATAATAGTGAAAAATGATAAACATTGCAAATGTTGCCAATAGGGAAATGAATGTATACTTTATAGTAGATTTGGGTGGTAGAATATTTTAGAGCGATTAAAATAAATAAATAACATTTATATTTAGCAACATGGCTAGAACTAAAATAATATGGAGTGACAAAGAAAAACAGAATGAAAAATGTTGCATAGTATATAATGTCCACAAAACATAATGCCAAATATTATTTATGAGTACACTTACATAAAATAAAAAGTAAAATAAAATTGGTCTGGTTATATATCAAATTTAATGACAATAGCTGTTTTGATAGTAGAGGATGGGGATTGGACCTATATGGTACATATTAGGGATTCCAAATTTACCTGTATTATTCAATTCTTAATAAATAGAGGAAACTGATGTTACAATTCTGTAAGACTTGGGTATTTTGATATCAGTTGTATAAAGATTGTTATAGTATTTTAGTAATAAAATATTTTGTAAAAACATGTAAATAAATAGTAATAAAGTGAATATGAGTTTATAAGTTGGACATAAACATTCTTGAACTACAAGTGAAAAACTAATTGCAAGGATAAACTGATTGCAATCAAAAAGCTAATAAATAACAAGAAACAAAAGCTACCAAACTGTCAGCAATGACTAATAGTTAGGGGTAGGGGAGTGAGGGTATAAAGGAAGGAGGAGAAGGAAGAAGAGAGAAGTCAGAATAAACTTGTAGCATTCTATGAGTATCCTCTTGTTTCAATCTTATTAAAATTATCAAACAGCTGGTAAGATCATAATCTTCACAAAGTCAAAGTTTCAGGATAAACAGAATTCCAGATGGTTAAAACAAGCCCCAGAGTACAAAAGGTTGTCTTACTTTTAGAGCATTTAATCATGGAGTTTAGTTTTGGCAGAGACAAGTAGAGAAGACAGAAATTTTGACTTAGAATGCGACAAGTAGGAGATCCTTGGCAGAATAGGCTGATACTGCAAAAAGTAAGAGTGACCCCAGGGCTGCTGTGGCACCGCTGTGGGGGCACTGTTCATGCAGTTTTCCATATCAATGGGGCCTGCTGGGTTGTGCAACATGTCAGTATTGGCAGAAAGAAGTAAAAATGCCCCCACCACTCACCTTTTAAGGAAAGTTGTAGAGGCAGAAAGGAATAAAGATTCAAGAAAGCAGTGAACATGTGTACATTTAAATGAGTAATAGCTGTGCAAAAGAACAGCAATAATATGTACTGGGAATAAGTACAGAAGGATGTAAATGAAGTTAAAGTATTCAAATTCATTTGTACTATTTAGGAGGAGAGTAAAAGTATTGGACAATAAAGTGTTCTCTAGGTGAGAAGGGAAGTGGGAGCAATATGCTTGGAGGCAAAAAGTAATCTAGGCAATGTTTTAAACTAAATTTAAATGATAAAGCATCTGTTACGTGTATATATGTGTTATTGAGGAATATACAAAAGAATGATCATTAGAATTAATGTTATTTATTCCTCTGATGATTTCACTGGACACCATGTTCCAGGTACTGTTCTAGGAGTTGATTTAGAAATGAGATAAGAAAAAGACATGCTTTCTGGCCAGGCATAGTGGCTCATGCCTGTAATCCCAGCACTTTGGTAGGCCGAAGCAGGTGCATCACAAGGTCAAGAGATCGAGGCCATCCTGACTAACACAGTGAAACCCTGTCTCTAAAAAAATAAAAATAAATAGAGATTTAAAGAAAAGAAAAGACATGCTTTCTAAGACAACACTTTCCAGAGAGTTATCGTAGAAAAATAAAGTTACAGGTAATTTTTTTGTTTCTGTCTGCTATTTTTAATTTACAATTTAATAAGAACAATTTCAATAATAATGTAAAATAAAGCCATTTTTATTACAAGTAAACAAATTATTTGCTTTTCAAATGGCATTTAAATTTGAAATAAAAAAATCACTTCAATTGATTTTCATATGTTGAACCAACCTTGCATCTTGGGGGATGAACCCTACTTGATTATAATGGATTAGCTTTTTGATGTGCTGCTGGATTTGGTTTGCAAGTATTTTGTTGAGTATTTTTTCATTGATATTCATCAAGGACATTGGTCTGGAGTTTCTTGTTTATTGTGTCTCTGCCAGCTTTTGGCATCAAGATGATGCTGGCCTCATATAATGAGTTGCAAAGAAGTTTCTCCTCCTCAGTTTTTCAAAATAGTTTCTGTAGGAATGGTACTAACTCTTCTTTGAACATACGGTAGAATTCAGCTGTGATTCCATCAGGTCCTGTGCTTTTTTTATTTGGTAGGCGATTTATTACTGATTCAATTTGGGAGCTCATTATTGGTCCATTTAAGCATATTCAGAAGATTGAAGTTGGACTCCTTCCTTACACCATATACTGAAATCAACTCAAGATGGAATAAAGACTTAAATGTAAAACCCAAAGCTATAAAACCCTATGAGACAACCTAGGCAATACCATCCTGGATGTAGGAATGGGAAAAGATTTCATGACAAATACACCAAAAGCAAACACAACAAAACCAAATATTGACAAGTGGGATATAATTAAACTAAAGGGCTTCTGTACAGCCAAAGAAATAAACTATCAACAGAGCAAACAGACAACCTACAGAATAGGAGAAAATATTTGCAAACTATGCATCTGACAAAGGTCTAACATCCAGGATCTATAAGAACTTAAACAAATTTACGGTAAAAAAGCAAACAATCCCATTAAAAGTGGGCAAAGGACATGAACAAACACTTCTCAGAAGAAGACATACATGTGACCAACAAGCATATGAAAAAAAAAGCTCAATATCACTGATCATTAGAGAAATGCAAATCAAAACCACAATGAGATATCATCTCACAGTAGTCAGAATGGCTATTACTAAAAGGTTAAAAAAATAACAGATATTTTAAAAAACTTGATATCACTGATCATCAGAGAAATATAAATCAAAACCACAAAGTGGTATCATCTCACAGTAGTCAGAATGGCTATCATTAAAAGGTCAAAAAATAACAGATGCTGGTGAGGTTGCAGAAAAAAGATAATTCTTATACACTGTTGGTGGGAGTGTAAATTAGTTCAACCATTGTGGAAAGCAGTATGGTGATTCCTCAAAGAGCTAAAAGGAGAACTGCCATTTGACCCAGCAATCCCATTATTGGGTTTATATGGAGGAATATAAAGCATTCTACCATAAACACACAGATTTTGATTGCAGCACTATTTACAATAACAAAGATGAGGAATCACCCTAAATGCACATCAATGACAGAATGGATAAAGAAAATGTGGTACAAATACACCATGGAATATTATGCAGCCATAAAAAAGAACAAGATCATGTCTTTTGTGGGAACACGGATAGAGCTGGTGGTTATTATCCTTAGCGAACTAATGCAGGAACAGAAAATCAAATACGACATGCTCCCACTTTAAGTGGGAGCTAAATGATAAGGACTTACAAAAACAAAGAAGGAAACAACAGACATTGTGGTCTACTTGAGGAAGGAGGGTGGAGGAGGGAGAGAAGAAGAAAATATAACTATTGGGTACTGAGCTTAATACTTGGGTGATGTCATCATATGTACAACAATCCCCCCTCCCAAAACACAGGTTTATTTATGCAATAAACTTTCACATGTACCTTCAAACCTAAAATAAAAACTAAAAAAATTATCAATACTGTCAGTCCTCCATATCTATGCATTCTCCATCCATGGATTCAATCAGTGGTGAGTAAAGAAAATATTTAGAAAATAAATAAAAGCAACACTGTAACAAGGAAAAGTAATATAAAATATTGCAGTATAAGATCTATTTACTTAGCATTTACATTATATTAACTATCATTAGTAATCTAGAGATGATTTAAAGTATATGAGAGGATGTGTTCAAGTTGTGTGCAAATACTCCATGTTCAAGACTTGGATGTTAGCTAAACACATTACAAATACTGTAATTTTAAACAGGAAAACATCATGTTCTGGATGGAAAATTGCACACTACAACATGTGGACCAAATATGACCCATTGCTGGTGTTTACAAAAAAAGTTTTATTAAATAATAGCCATACCAATACATTTAAGTGTCATCAGTTTCTCTTTTTGTGTTACAATGACAGAGTTAAGTAGCTCTAATACAGACCAGGTGGCACTTAAAGTCTGAAATATTTAGTATCAGGCTTTTTATAGAAAACATTGCTAATGCTTTGTCTTGATGAATATAAAAGTAAAAATATGTTTTCAGTTTAATGTAAAAACAAAAATATATTTTTAGTTTATCCAGATAATATGATCCCCTCACTTTTTCCTGTGAACTATGTATGCATACAAAACATCTGCATTCATAAACACATAGCTAACATCCATTGAGTAGTATGTGTCAAGTGTTTTGTTAAGAAACGTATGTGTATGATTCAATTGATTCTCACAGCAATCTCATGCATTGTTATTTTGCTTTACAAATAGACAAACTGAGGCTTTGGGGAAACCATGAAATTTGCACAAGATTACACAAATAGGTCAGTGACATAGGTGGGATCCTAAAATGTCTACATACTTATTCTTCTCTTCAACTGGCAGTCTGTAACTGGCAAATATTAAAAGTGTTCTCTGAATGTTTAAATTGTGAGTGTTTTTTTCCTACTCTTTTCCTCTATGTATTTTTCTTTTACTATAATAAACCTTTACTATTTTATTTGTTATTACATATGTTATTTTAAAAAAAATGGCAAATATTCAGCAGTTGTCTAGTTGCAAATTGGTCAAATTTAACTACTATCATTTGCTGACTATTTTTGCATCTTATCCTATAGGAATGCACAATTACATGTTTTACAGCTTCTTTACTGCTGAAGAAATTATATAATAATTATCAAAGCAAAGTACAAATTG
This sequence comes from Ateles fusciceps, assembly GCA_036589455.1. Classification (NCBI taxonomy): domain Eukaryota; kingdom Metazoa; phylum Chordata; class Mammalia; order Primates; family Atelidae; genus Ateles; species Ateles fusciceps. The sequence continues at coordinate 5,180,006 of JAZHEH010003404.1, read as the reverse complement.
TTTTTTTGTCGTCAATGAATCTCTGATAGGACTGAGAGATATAACTTAGTATTACTTTTTATGGGATGCTGGTATTCTTAATAACAGTCCATCAACAAAATAATAAGAAATGAGGAAATGTAAGATTTAGCCATTTTTCCTTTTCCAAATTTCTTGAGTTCTTTATATTCTCTATTGACAGTTTCTCACTCTATTATCCCTTGTATTAAATATTCCACCATCATTATTCTGTAAGAGAACACTGACATTATAAGCCAGTAACCTTTTTTTCAGATATCCATAGTCTCAATTATTTTTTTCTGCAGCATTTGATAATATCACCCTCCCCTTTAAATAATCCCTCCCTTGACATCTTTTATCTTGCACTATCCTGGCATTTCCCTTCACCTATATTTTTGTCCACATCTTCCACGCCAGTTCCTCAGCATCGTATGCAGAGCGTTCGTAACAGGTCTTCTGTACCATTACATGTTCCACAGGTTCCCTAGTTTCACTTCATGTCTTAGCAACACTGAGCAAATTTTGGTTTGTTGAACAAGAATGATCTTATCGTTTTTGTGTCCCTGCTCACAGTTCGTGCCCTTCTAGTACAAATTCTCTCCCTTCCTCCCATGACTAGTGTCTACTGACTTTTTAAGCCTCTACTGAAATGTTACAGTCTCTAGAAACATTTCCTTAATTTACTAAAGAGATTCCACTTTTTCCTCTACCGGATCTCCATTTTAGATTTTTATAACATTCTATTTACATTTTGATAGTTGTAATCTACTACTTTTATGCCATTTATGTACATTGGGCAACATAAGGGCTTATCATGACTGTATCTTACTTATTTTTTAGAAGTTTGTGCAGCACAATACTACATTGAACACATGTGTGCAGTAACAATTAGTCAATATCAATACTTGTTTTAACAAAAATTATGAGAATGGCATGGCATGCACTTTCCACCATGTTACAATGAGTAAATATGAGTATCATAAAATCACTGGTAAGCATGTCTGAAGGAGTCCTTGATTTCCATTTTCAGCCAATATAATAGGGTAGAGGTATATAAGAAAACATGGAATTCTTAAGGAAGTTATGCTTTTTACAAATGATTCACAATTTTAGGTATTTTCTTACCACAATAAAACCTGTGTGTAATTGTAACATATATAAATGTGCTTTACAATCTGTATCCCATTACTGTATAAAAGTTTTTTAAATTATGTATCACTCCTGTATTCCATTAATTGGAAATACTGATTGTAATATATGTCAGATTTTAAGTACACTTTTGGCATTTAAAATGGTGTGAATAATAAGTTACTGCAGCTGGCTTTAATATTTTTATGTTAGAAATTTTATAAGCAAAGAGTAATTTGAATGGATAATTTTCAGAGATATTTAATTTATTATGAAGTGTTATATCTACCTTTGTCTTGAAAAAAAAGCTTGTTCATTTCATTTATCATAATTAATCAAATCTAAGCTATCATCTGCCTTAATTTGGGATACTCCAAATTGCAGAGATGTTAAAATGTGAAAGAATCTGCATATTAGAATTGATGAAACATGGTATTTAGGCTACATTAAGTAATTATTAAAAACATTAATCAATTAGTTAAGCACTCATTGATAACTACTACTGCTTTCAATACTTTTGTAAGAAATAGTTGGCCCTCCATATCTGTGGGTCTAACCAACCAGTGATCAAAAATATATTTTAAAAATACATTGCATCTGTATTAAACATGCAGAGTTTTTTTCTTGTTATAATTTCCCAAACAATACAGTGTAACAACTATGTAGATAACATTTACATTGCATTTGGTATTATCAGTAATCTAGAAATGATGGAAAGTATATAGGAGAATATGCATATGTTATATACAAATACTACAAAATTTGACACAAGGGACTTGAACATCCATAAATTTTGGTATCCACAGGAGTTCAAGGAAAAAACATCCCCCATGGATACGAAGAGATTACTATGGAATTTTTTATATATTAGTACATGCATAAAGATGAACACATTCAGATCAACTTGAATGAAGATTAATTTATTGAATAATATCTCATATACTAAATTTTAAAAATAGTATGTGTTGCATAAATGTTAGAAGTTACTTTTAAAGTTTTCTTATTTAAACATTTTTTAAAGATATCGTGTAATTTTAAAGTTGGGCAATTAAAATAAATTAGTCAATAAGAAAGCAATTTGTTCTGTATTTGACCGAAATGGTTATTAAGCAATTAAATCTAATAAATATTAGAGGCATATCTTTTCATGCCTTTGATCTCCAGATCCTAGGTACACACACGTTTCAAAAGCTTAGAAGTCTTTGTGAAATTGGGGAATAAAAGGGAAAACAGATGCCATTTATGAAAACTGTATGCTCAATGTTGAATCCTTAGGAAGAAAAAGGTTTAGTTATATGAAATGGAGACAGAGCTAACATATAGTCAAGATTGAAGAGGTGACAATAAAAGCTGGAAGAACCTCATTGCTTTTGCATTCTTGCATTAATATTTTCTGTTTACATTTTTATATGCAACCAGATTTAGGAACGTGAATTGCCAAGATTATAAATTTAATATATTCATAATTTTTAAAATACATACCATCCTGATATATCAATCTATGGACAATAAACTCTCTCCTTAGATAGGATTGGATTCTGTATATTTTCTTCATAGCTTTAGTAAAAGCAATAAATCTAAAAATAATAAAAGAAAGGGAAATCAATCTTAGAAATATGATCATTAAATAGTTTTACAGAAATATGTTGAGGGTTTAAAAGTTCGGTTTTCAAATGTTTGTATAAATTTTGATACCTCATTTTGAGAAGTTTTAAAAAATTGTGCTCAGACCATTTAAGCTTTTCTCTGCAAATAGTCTGGAATATTTTCATTACAATGATTCCTGCTGGGTGGGAATTAACCCACATTTAGACTATTGAAGAGTGCAATTAAAGATGTTCTCCTCACTTTAAATTAGTTGTATTATCTCTTGATTCTTCTGCTTATATGGAATTGGATTTTGCACCTTTTCTTTATAGCTTCAGTGGGAACAGTAAATTACCACTTCAAGATGTTTCCATGAGGACCAAATGTTCCATTATATCCCAGGGGATTAATGAGAAACTGCATTCATAGCCACATGTATTATATGTCTTTGGATCTAACAAGTATTGCTGTACTGTATATACATTAAAAGGTGATTTTTTCAGCTAAGCTGTCATAATATTATAATATGATTATCCTTTAATTATTAATCAGTTTGCTTTTTTTGAAATTACAAATTTGGCTAATTGTTGATGTAGCATATCTTTTTAAATGTATTTAAGTAATAAATCTATTCAAACTTTCATGTACATAATTTATTTTGGAAATTGCAACTGTTATATTTTTACTGGTTTGTGTGTATGGGTATATATACTTATATGATTAATGTACATCACTGATATATTAAGAGAGCAAAATACGTAGATTATTTGCTGACAGAGTATGCCAGAAAAGGAGAGAACATTTCAATTTGATCTTTAATCTCTTTGCTTTAATCCATGTTTTAACTCAATTACTTCATTTGATTAGTGTATATGTCAAATGAAAACATAAGAAAAGTTTTATATCATCATCTTGACACTGTTGCTATTGCCCTCACTAACCTTTAAGTTCTTAAGTAAGTCAAACTAATTTTTCTTCTCAAATAATTAACTTCTGATCTGTCTGCCATGAATACCTTATTCTCTTTTCTTCTCTTGGCTAATCTTACTCTTCCTTCAAAACTCTATGTATTCTACCATTATAATTTCTTAATATACAATTTAGTCCATAACATAATTTATTTGCATTTTTATTTTAGTTTTTGTTTCACTTACAGGACAGACACAATATTTATTTGGGAATAAGAATGTATTTTGTTGATCCGTGTTTTTTCAACTATTTGACACTATATTAGGCACATAAATAAATAATAAATATTTGATAAATTTAAACAAATGAAGTAAGATATATGGTTACCATAGTGGGGATTGCTTATTATCTTCCAGTATCCACTTCCCTTTACCCTTTAGTACAGAATAACTTGATTTTTTGTTGTGCAAATGATTACCAAGCTGAAGACATTCCCAGACTCATTGTAACTAAGTTGTCCACATGACTAAGTTCTGCTCAGTGACATACGAGCAGTAAAGCTATAACTTCTGGATTCAGCCCTTAAAGTAAAAGAACCTGTCCTCCCCTTGCCCATTTTATCTTCTCGATTGCTGAGATCTCTATGTAGTGAGAGCTGTCAAAGCCCTTTGGGAACAGAATATTTTGAGGATGGTAGAGCAAAAAGGGCAAGGACCTGAGTTTGTTGATAATGTGCAGTTAATATCAGGTATGGGCTACTTCCCTTCAATTTTGAAAGGAAAGAAAAATATATTTTCCTTAAGCTATTGTCAGTCTATTTTGTGCTGCTACAACAGATTATCTAAGAACAGGGAACAGAAATTTATTTGGCTCATGGTTCTGGAGACTGGGAAGTCCAAGATTGAAGGGTCACATTGGGCAAGGGCCTTCTTGCTGCATTATCCTTTGGTGGAAGGGTAGCAGGGCAGGAAAGAATGACAGAGAAAAGAGAGAGAGAAAGAGAGAGTGTGTGTGTGTGTGTGTGTGTTTGGAGAGAGAGAGAGAGAGAGAGAGAGAGAGGTGGACAGAGGCCAAACTCATTATTTTATCAGAAACCCACCCCTGATATAACAAAACCACCCCTACGATGATGGCATTAATTCATCTCATGGTCTAGTCACCACTTAAAGGTCTCACCTCTTAACACAATTGCATTGGGGATTAAGATTCCAACATATACGCTTTGGAAGACACATTTAAACCATAGCAACTATTATAATATTTGCAATGTTTTTATGGTAGCTGAAACCTATATCTTAATGAATACAGCCTCAGATAGTATCATCTTGAACGTATTTTAGCGATATTGCAATTTTTTAGGGATAATCAAGCACTGATACTTGAGAACAAAAACATCCAGACTTTCCTTCTTCATTCACTGAAGAATAATTAGAGTTTTCTGTCAGCTGGGGAAAAAAACTTGAAGCAGAAATTGGACTGAAAGTAAGCCTATGTTTCTTTTGAGCTCTCTTTTACTGTCTGTTCAATCTTTGTTATAAACAATTACTTTATACAAAGAAATGGGATATCGCTAATTGGATTGTTAAGGGCAAACATGAAAACAGAAAAAGAACTTTCTAAAACATAAAGCAAAATATGTTTCAAAGGAAGTCTGGCAGACTTTTAAAAAATTTTGAGAATAGTCCAAAGTTTCCTGGGTTTTGGCTCTTTTTTGCTAACGATCTGCTAAGTGATCTGGACACAGAAACCAGCTGCAAAGAAGTTTAATTTGATGCTATGCAAAGATGAAGGCTGTACTAGTAAATGCAAAGGCAAAGTGAATGAGGGGTTAGAGTCTTTTGGTAGAAAATTACTTCATGCATGTGGTAAAGAGAGACAAACAAAAGAATTCAAGGTTTGAAATAAACTCAGATTTAAAATACAAATGAAACAAATTTTAAAAATTATTAAGCTATCCTCTTAAATTTAAATAATCAATATATTGAAATTGTATTAGCTCATGTATCACAAAATGAAACTACCGTGGTATAATTAATAAATTATTATGTGCATATCTCTTTGAGAATATGATCATTTGACTGGTAGATGTTACACTGGTATGTAAGATAGTTACACTAACAGACATAAAATTTTGACCACGTTTAGAAAAGCAAATGTTTTGCAAAAAACTTGACACAAGACACCAAACACAATTGGAAAATTTAAATGAATTGTGCCTATCAGGTAGCATTCTTTTTCAATGTTTGTTTTAAATGATAACAGGTTTGAGGGAAGAAGATTTGGGTTCCTATAACTGCTTCCTTTGATAATTTGCTGAAGTCCTTTTAATGTTGTTTACTTCTCAATCTGGTTCAATATCATTTTTCCAGAAATAACATGGAATGCTTTTAATTAACGGAGCATTAACAAATGTTAATACTTTTATAATAACTCTACTTTGTCTTTACTCAGAACCCCCTGAAAATCTAGTTCTTAAAATGGTGTATTTATGAGAATAAATAGTTTGTATTAGTTTGTTTTCTAAGTTCATATGCTGAGATTCTATAATTCCATTTAAAGCAAACATTACTGAGGTGCCTAAACATATGCTGTAACTGCATATCACTCTAATTGCTGTAACAAGTTTATAGTGTTTAACTTCTGGAGTTGCTAAAAACACACTTCTTACTGAAGCAAACTTTTATCCTGCCAGCCGCCACTAAGGTTGCCAGGGTTAGCAAATAAAATTAAAGGATACACATTTAGACTTGATTTTCACATAAACAGCAAATAACTTAAAAGTATAAGTAAGTCACATGCAATATTTTCACCATTTATTTTAAAAATATTTGATCGTATCTAAATTTGAAATTTAGAAATCTATCCTGTATTTTATCTGGCTACACTATTACTCCTCCCACAAAGGCATGATCACGAAGGAGTTGCCCACAGGAACTTTCAGGTGAAGGAGGACCAAGGACTGATTCCAAATGGCAGTCCATAATGTGTCAATCTGAAATAAGAGATTAAATACTCATTGGAAGAACAACTCTTATTAGACTTTTGGCTTCTGGGTTCAGACTAAGTATTTGCTCCAACTCTTCTGAAAATAATTTAAAAAGTTTTTTAAAGGGAGCAAAAGCTTTATCAGAAAGCAAGGCATTGCTGGATATCTAGGATCAGATGGGGGAGTTAAATGTCATCAGAAGTTGAGATCCAACCATTTTACTGCCCTGCACTCCTCTACCGTCCCACCACATCCATCTCCATTCATCTGCTTTTGAGAAGGTTGGGGGCTGAGGGGGAGAAGGAGTTATTAATGTATAGGGGGTATAACTACTCTCTGCACACTCACAGGCTAGAAGGATATGACTTAGAGTCAGCTATTAGCAAGACGAGGGCTCTTGGTAAAACAGGCTTATACTCTGAAGAGTATAAAGTCGGAGTATGGTAAGAACCAGTTCAGCCTTGGTCCTAGGCTGCTAGTTCTGGTGCCTCACAAAAGAAAACAAAAATCCTCTAAAGAAACATTTATTTTCATCCTTGAACTGTGTCTCAAAGTGATTATTCAAACACTTTAGCTAGCAAGCAATCAAATACAACAATGATCATAAAGAAGACACTAGCCAGGATCAGCAAATACAGTAGGCAACAGAAATACACCTCCAATAATTCCAGATATTGCAATTATTTTATTAGATACAGATTGTAAACAACAACAACAACAAAAACCTTTGCTTTCCATGTCTTGAATAATGTAAATAGTGCTGTAATATAAACAATGGAATTCTATTTAGTTGTAAAAGAGAATAAAATCCTGTCACTTGCAACAACATGGATGTACCTAGAGGATCTTGTGATAAGTAAAATAAGCTTGACACAAAAAGACAAATGCTTCATGATCTGGCTCATACATGAAGTCTAAAAAAGTTGATCTCATAGAATTAAAAAATAGAGTGGTGATTACCAGAGGCTAGAGGAATTAGTGGGGGAGGGAGGAATGGGGAGATGATGATCAAAAGATTGTTTGACCGATATCTGACTGTTTTACTTCACAATCTCCTAATGTAAAGTGATGTTGAGAACATTTTCATCATTCTTATTTGTCACCTCTATATTATCTTTGGTAACATGTCTGCTCAGATTTTTTTGTCTAATCTTTAATTGGGTTGTTTGCTTATTGTTGAGTTTTAAGTGTTATTTATATATTTTGAATACAAGCACTTTATTGAACTTGTGTTTTCTCCCAGTCCATGGCTTATTCTTTCCTTTTCTTAACAATGTTTCTCACAGGTAAATTTTTATTTTAATCCAGTCCAGTTTGTAAATGTATTTTCATAGACCATGCTTTTGGTATTGTGCCTATAAATGTATCAATGTACCTAAGGTTATTTAGATTTTCTCTTTTGTTTCTTTTAGATTTTATACTTTCATGGGATTTTTTGTTTTCATTTTTGCTTTTTTTTTTTTCATATGAATGTCAAATTATTCCAGTACTATCTGTTGACAAAAGTATCTCTTTTTTTGAATTGCCTTTTCTCCTTGGTCCAAAATGAACTGGCTATACTTATATGGATCTATTTCTGGTTTCTTTATTTTTTTCCTTTGAACTATGGGTCTATTTTCTCACCATCAGTACTATGCTGTCTTGTAGTACCTTTATAGTAAGTCTTGAAGTTGGATGGTCTGAGTTCTTCAGTTTTGTTCTTCTTCAGTATTTTGTTAGCTATTCTGGCTCTTTCATCTTCTATATAAACTCTACAATCAGTTTATAAATATTTATCAAATACCTATAAATGTCAAATAGCTCCAGTTGAATAATAGTGCCGGTCAGGTTAACTGTATCTTTATTGATTATCTGCCTGCTTGAACTACCAATTATTTAAAAGGAATATTGGATAATCTATAATAGTAATTTTTCCCATGTCTCCTTTTAGTTCTATAAATTTTGGCTGACATATTTTGACACTCTTTCATCAGCTAAATACATGATAAAGACATGGAGAATTGATGCATTATTATATCATGCCCCTCCTTATCCATGACGATATTTCTCATTCTGAAGTATGCTCTAAAATTAATATAGCTACTCCAGCTTCCTTTAGACTAGTGTTAGCATATCGTGTCTTCTCCACACCTCTATTATTAAAATAGCAGAGTCTTTATATTTAAAGTGGGTTTCTAGTAGACAACATATAACTGGGTCTTGTTTTTTATCCACTCTGATGATCACTGTCTTTCATTGGTAGATTTATATCATTCATATTTAAAGTGATTATTATATTTAGATTTATATCAGTTGTGTTTGTAACTGTTTTCTATTGATTGCATTGGTTTCTGTTCATCTTTCCTGCCTCCTCTGGTTTTAACTGAACACTTCATAAAATTCAATTTTATCTCCTCTCTTCAATTGTCTTAGTCTGTTTGTGTTGCTAAAAAGGAATACCTGAAGCTGGGTAATTTATAAAGAAAATAGGTTTATCTGGTGCATGGTCCTGCAGGCTGTGCAAGCATCTGCTTCCAACGAAGGCCTCAGACTGCTTGCACTCATGACAAAGGGAAGGGAAGTCAACATGTGAAGAGATCATAGAGTGAGAGAGAAGAAATCAGGGGAGGAGATTTCCAGGCCTTTAAAAACAACCAGCTCTTATGGGAACTAACAGAGTAAGAACTCACACCCCTTACAATAAAGAACATTAATATATTCATGAGAAATTCACCCCTATGACCTAAATACCTCCCACTAGATCTCACCTCCAACACGGGATCAAATTTCATCATGAGGTTTGGAGGTTCAAATATCTGAACTATAGCATCATTTATACTTGTTCTAAAAATATCTTTATGATTGACTTAGAGTTTGCAGTATACATTTTTAACTAATCTAAGTTAACCTTCAAATGACACTATATCACTTCACATATAGTGCATGAACCTTACATTAGAGCATTTCTAATTCCCTTTTCTTTCTTTTTTTTTTATACTTTAAGTTCTGGGGTACATGTGCAGATCACGCAGGATTGTTACATAGGTATACACATGCCATGGTGGTTTGCTGTGTCTATCTCCCCTGTCACCTACATTAGGTATTTCTCCTGATGTTATCCCTCCTTTTATTATTCCTTATGACATCACTGAATTCATTTTACTTATCTATATGCTATAATCACACACTATAAAATTACTATTATCACTGTAAACAGTTCTAATTTTTTTCTTTCTAACTTTTATTTTGGGTCCAGGGAGATACATTTGCAGGTTTGTTACATGGGAAAATTGGGTATCCCAGGTGTTTGGTGTACAGATTATTTCATCACCCATGTAATTAGCATACCTAGTAGGTATAAAGAGTTACATTTTAAAGTAATTAAGAATTCATAAAAAAGAAGCATTTTATCTTCATTTATTCTTTCTTTGACAATCTTCCTTTCTTTATTTAGATGCAAATTTATGCCTGGATCACTTTCCTTTTCTTTCAAATACTTCTTTCAACATTTCTTGCAAGGGATACGCTATTGATGAATTCCCAGTTTTTATTTTTTTGAAGACTATCTTCATTTTTCTTCACTTTTAAAAGATGATTTCATTTCATATATAATTCTAGGTTTGTGGGTTACATTTTTAAATTCTTTAAACATTTCCCTCCACTTTCTTCTAGGTGGCATGCTTTTTGGTGAAAAGTCTGCTGTAATTCTTATCCTTGTTCTTCTATAAATAACACTTTTTTTTTCCCATGTGGTTTCTTTTAGGATTATCTCTTTTTCATTTTCTGCAATTAGAGCATAATATGCCCAAGTGTAGTTTTTTCTTTTTTTAGTATATTTATGCTGATAGACATTTTCTGAACTTCTTGGATTTCTGGTTGTGTGCTTTTCATTATTTTCAGAAAGTTTTTAGCCATTATTACTTTACATATTTCTTTCTTTGTTCTCTCTTTCTTCTCCTTTAGGATTTTCAATTACACAAATATTCATCTTTTGAAATTCTACCACAGTTCTGGTTATTTTCTGTATTTTTATTTCTTTTTTCCATTTTAATTTGGAGAGTTTTATTGATATGTCTTCAAACTTACTGATTCTTTCCTTGATCATGTTCAGTCTACGGATAAATTCATTGAAGACACTCTTAGTATCTGTTACAACTTTTTTGTTTCTACTATTTCCTTTGATTCTTTCTGAGAGTCTCCATCTCTCTTCTTACATTACTTTCTATGCTTGCATTTGTTGCATTTGGCCTCCTGTTTCTTTTAGGGTCCTTAAATATTAATCAAAGTTTTTAAAAAATATGTTTTATTCTTTAGAGCAGTTTAAGGTTCACATCAATACAGAGAAAAAGGTACAGAGATTTCCCTATACTCCTGTCTTCATATACACACAGCATCCTTCATTATCAAACTCCCACACGAGTGGTACACATGTTACAATGAGTGAATCTACTTTGGCATATCACCACTCAAGTTCCATAGTTTACATTAGTGCTTTCTTGGTGTTGTACATTCTATAGGTTTGGACAAATTTATAATGACAGATATCCAGCATTATAATATCACATAGAATAGCTTCAGTGCTCTAAAAATCTTTGATGTCCTGCCTACATCTTACTGCCTAATATCTGGTAGACATTGATCCTTTCACTGTCTTTATGGTTTTGCCTTTTCCAGAACATCATACAGTTAGAATTACTCAGTATGTAGAGAGTTTTCAGATTGGCTTTTAAATTTTTTACTTAGTAATATGTGTTTAGGTTTCCTCATGTCTCTTGGCTTAATAGCTTATTTCTTTTTAGTGCTGAATAGTATTCCATTATTGGTATGTACCTTATTTACTCTTATTCATCTACTGAAGGAAATCCTGATTGCTTCCAAGTTTTGGGAATTATGAATAAGCTACTGTAAAATTCATGTGCAGGTTTTTGGGTAGACGTAAGTTTTCAACTCATTTTTATAAATACCAAGGAGTACAACTGCTGGATCATATAGTAAGAGTATGTTCGATTTTGGAAGAAACTACTAAACTTTCTTCTAAAGTAGCTGTACTATTTTGGATTTCTACCATCAGTCAATGAGAATCACTTTTGTTTCACATTCTCATTAGCATTTGATGTTGTTAGTGTTTTTGATTTTGGTCATACTAATAGGTGTGCAGGGGTTCCTAATTTAATTTGCAGTTCCCTAAGGACATATCATGTTGAGCATCTTTTCATATGCTTATATGCCATCTGTATATCTACTTTGGTGACATGTCTATTCAAATCTTTTATCCATTTTTAATTGGATTATTTGTTGTCTTATTTTTGAGTTTTAAAAGTTCTTTATATTTTGAATAACACTCCTTCATCAGACAAGTCTTTTGCAATATTTTCTTCCATTTTGTGGCTTGTCTTCTCATTCTTTGGGCGACATTTTTGTACAGCAGAATTGTAGGGGCTATGGGTGCCACGCACTATCTGCACCTCATCCAAGTTTTTAATTTTCTCAGTTATCTCTGTATGTCCTCCTGGAAAATGGTATTGACAGCTGGAAGTAACCTTTCAGGGTTGTGGGAGAACCTGAGGCTGGTGATGCACATGTCCACACAGCACTGGCTTCACCACACACACTCAAAGTCTGAATTTCCCACTGTGGTTTGTAACTCCAGGCCATGTAAACTGTCTACCCCCAGAATGTATTCCGGTACAGCAGACACATACACAGTATATAAATGGGGAGCCAAATGGCTGATGCTGAGGTGCAGAGATACAGGTTTCATTTTCACTGACCAGCCTCCATAGCCATCAATGTATGCAGTCTCACCCAGAAACTTATCCAGGTTCCCATATACAAGGCTATAATCTGCACCAGTATCTACCAGCACCAGTACCAGCAGCAGCACCTGCTGTACATGGGTGGGAGACTGGTTGATTGCTAATTCCACATGTGGCCTCTGGTTGTCCAGCATACCCCCAAGCCAGGCACCTTGGCTATTTCCCTAATCAAACAGAAAAAGCTCTACATCTCTACCTGACTCCAGCAAGTAGTCTTTGAACTGGAGCACCTGGGGTGGGACTGCATCCTGCAACAATGTCTTTCACCCCCTTGGGCATTTTCTGGAATTGCTGCTATAGGGATAATTGCTTCCACAAAGTTAAGAGTATTTCATTGGGCTTCTTATCAATTTTCTCTCAGTCAACCCCAGCCAAAATCAAATCTATCCATATCTGTTAGTGTGTCACTCATTGGGGTCCCCTTTTCTCACAGGGGGAGCCCCCTGCAGGTGAGGCACCTTCCCTTCTTTATGGCGCTGTCCCCTCAGTCCTGCCAATGACCTCTGATTCCCTGAGAGCCACCACGGCAGTGGTCACTTCACGTATGAGGTGGCCTACGTACAGGGTGAGGATAGCAGCTAGGGAGCCATCCCCAGGGGCACAGAACCCAACATGAGATCCCTCATGTGGGAGGGGGAAACATTCATAATCTGGCCCCTGGGTATTCAGGTCAAAGATAGCCTGCCGTGTGCCTATCTCCTTAATGGCTTGCATCACCTTGGCATATGACTGCCATTTACTCACTTTTGAGTATTTCACTGGCATTGTTCCACATAGTCCATACGGCTTCCCAAAGCCATTCAACCAGGGTGTGGCCATCTTGCCCTGTTACTGCCTGCTTACTTGCAACCACTGATGGGGGGTGGGGGAGGTGAGCCAAGATGGAGGCCAGCTTTTCCATTTCAGAGATGTAACATGAGATACAATCTGCTCCCTCATCCCACAGATGAAGCGTCCAGGTGAACAGGGGTTCCCCCTGATGGTGGCGGCACTGCTTGCCTAATTCTTGCAACTCATTTGAGATATAGGCAATATATAAAGTGTGTTGCAATATGGTAGGGGGACCCTGAGGCTGCCCTTTGGGCCCCAGTGGCTGTTCATTCATGATCTGCCTTCAGACAGACCACTTGACAAGCCCTCAATGTGGGTTCTTTCTCCTTGGTATTGGACTGAGTGGGGGTCTCCAGCCACGATGATGGACCAGGCTTGTATTCAGAGCAGCCTCCAATTCTTTTTCCAAGCTCTGAAGCTGGGCCTCCAAGTGCCTGCCTGTGCCTAGAGGTCCCTTACCTGCGTTGCATCCCTCAGGAACTGGGGGTGTACTTCATGTAGCACAGTCAAAAATGCCCATCCAACTCTGCCGGCAACTGCTCACGCTTTCTTGGTGCTCTGTCCTTCCAGCTGCTTCAGTGCCTTCTCCATGCTCATGGCAGACCCTTCTATCACTGGCCAGGTTTCCACTGGAGCCCATTTGATCAGTGCAGCTGCCACTGGGTACCACAACCCATGTTGTGGCCACATGGCTAACCAGGAATCAGCAGGACTGAAGGCCCACTCACTTCGGGATCCTGCCGGCTATGCCGGTTTGATCCCGATCTGAGATCTGGGGGGAGTCAGTGGGCAGGTGGCAGGTAGCTGGAAAAATACTTGAGGGACCATAGGTAGTTGCGACATGATTTATTCTCTCTCTGGGCATAAGCCGTATGCACAGCGTTAGCAGGGTAATTATACCTTTTACAGTCAATCGTAACTCCAAGCCAAGCATGAGCTCACATGAGTGGTTACCTAATGCACCTCATGTGGAATGATTATATAATATGTGGGATTGTGCACCTGCACTCCAAACTCTCTAAGCCATGCTGTGCTGGAAGGCCACCTCAGCCTACTCCTGACTAAAGCACAGCCATCTCCCTTATACATGCTGTAAGTTAAGCTGGGTTTAATATTTGCTGTAGCCACATGTTCCAGAGGCTTCCATTTTCTCTGTTGTCCTTATTTTTATCTCTCTTGTTGATATGGGGATTTCATAGGTACTTTTCCTGAAAGAAAACTTGTACCTTACAAAGTTTCAGGTGTAATTTCTGTTATTATGCTGTACCCCATTGGTGTGGTGTCAAGGTGTGAGAAGAAAAAGCATTCTATAATTTTATCATGAAATCTCAGTCTTCTTTTAGTAAACCTGTGTCCATGGGATGTGAGCTACACAGCAGATTTTAAGCATTTTCCTTCCTAAGGTGAGACATGAAGAACTGAAGGGGCTGGTATAGGAGAAACGTCCTTCCCCCTCAGACAGAATAATAATGTGGCAAGGCCGGGCACAGTGATTCGTGCCTGTAATCCCAGCACTTTGGGAGGCCGAGGCAGACAGATCACAAGGTCGAGAGATCGAGACCATTCTGGCCAACATGGTGAAACCCGTCTCTACTAAAAATACAAAATTAGCTGGCTGTGGTGGCGCATGCCTGTAGTCCCAGCTACTCAGGAGGCTGAGGCAGAATAATTGCCTGAACACAGGAGGCAGAGGTTGCAGTGAGCCGAGATCATGCCACTGCACTCCAGCCTGGTGACAAAGCAAGACTCCACCTCAAATACTAATACTAATACTAATAATCTGGCAAAATATTTTCTCTGGAAGAGAAAACCTAATCATGTTCTCGAAGGCAAAACTCAAAAGTATGGGAAGGCCCTTACAATTACATTATAGTTTCTCCTTTCATTCTCATTGTAGTCAGCCTCTAGCAATTCATTAAAATTATCATCAGGTGTTCCAATTAGTATACCATTCCCATAGCTTCTGCTCCAGATAAGCAAATGCTGGCTGTGACTTTCTAGATTTGCCTGTCTCTTTAGATTGCGGGGATGTGGTTTTGTCTTGTAATATCAATTCTCTTATGGGTCCAAGAAAAGTCATTGACTTTCACTTTATTTATTTTTATTGTAAGAATGGAAGTGATGTCTCTAAGCTCTTTACAAGTCTGAGCTGAAACCAGAAGTCTCCATAGATTTTTTATTTCTCTTTAACATGGAAGATGCTGGAGAATATAAAACCATTACCACCAATAACAACAACAATAAAAAAAACCAGTTATTAATTATCTACTATGCCTCAAACTATTCTAGGTTTTTGCTATATAGTATTCTTGAGCACAACTGGGTTAAAAGCAGGCATTGCTTCATTATGACTTTTACTCCTTGGTTCTGTTTACCTGAACAGGGCTCTAAAAAAGTCATAACAGCAGTAACCTTTGATTGCATATAATTTAGCAGTAATTTTAAAACAGAACCTTCTTAGAGTTGGAGGGTAGGGCACAGTGGGGGATATTGTGGAGTGCCTTCATTTTTTACCAGGAGTATTTGGATTTTAAGCCCACACTTTCTTTAGTTAGCACACTGCTTACCCCTATTTCCATTTCCTCTCCTACTTTTAACTGAGTCATTCCTAAAGGAGATACAGACCTACTAGTGTCAAAAAGTGAATTATATTAAGAAATAAAATGTTAATTATATATAAGAAATAAAACATCTGCCAAAGTTTTATAAATACTTAAATTTGTGACACCAATAATTTATGTCAGCAGATTTTTTTCCCATTAAATTATTTACTCATTTATTCAGCAAGCACTTCAAGTTGTTTTAGTTATGACAGTAATTAAAAAATATTTCTCACTGTTGAAGATATCAAAATCTATTATTGAAGATGCACATATTAACAAATTAATATAATGCATAATGGTAAACTGTATGTTAGATATATGTACCAATAGAGCAAATATTTATAAGAACCACATACAATAAACATTAATACCTTTTATTTAAACCATATTGTCCACTTGTCTTGTTATATATGTTATAAATGTATATCACCCATAGTTATGGTTTTCAACTCTTAAAAATTTTTTTCACTTTATTATTTCCAATTTTATTTAAATGTATACTAAAACACAACCTTGGTGAGCACAGGTTAACATTATTTCTGGGGGTCACATTGGTCCATAAGGGATGAACAGGAGATAGGCACCTTTATCTAATTTTGCTCATGGACGGTATCCCACATTGTAATTTATTATACTTTACCTTGTTAATTCTAATGTTAGAGAGAGAGCTGATACTCTTGGGTCTTATAATCAGAACTATTTTTTCCATATGGCAACAATGTATACATAAGTAATGTGTATATATCAGCTTGTATATGAATATGTTGGAAGGAATCAAAATTGGAAGATGATGAGAAGAAAGTGGAAGGCATTTCTATGAATCAATTTTAACATCCTTGTTGATTCTGTGTTTTCAAATGTTGGTTCTTGTCACTTGATACCATTAATAAGAATATAAACGAATAACTTGTAGCTAAGTATAGTTGCATATATTTCAAAACCATCTGGTTTTAATCTCAATAGACATCTGGAAATCTTAATTATATTTTAATAACTTGTTCTTAAAAGAAATTATTGTTTTATTCTGATTTTCAAAGCATGAAAGAATGTATTTTGTAAAAACCTATTATTCTTGTGTTTGGTGATGTTATAATGTGAAAAATTATGTGTATAAATATTATAATACAGGTAGACCATTTGAAATCAGGTTCAGATTTTTGGTGTCAAGTATATGATCTTACTACTACATAAAAAGTATGAGCAAGGGAGTTCCAGGGTTAGATTTTTTCTTTTAAAGGAAAATGTAAAAAATAATGAAATTATGTCATTGGATTGGTAGCAATAATTATGACAAAAATGTTAGGAAACTAATTGTAGTAAGTTCAAGAGATACAGTAAGAATCAGGATTGTGGTTGTGATAGTGGAAGTAGAGTGAATGACACATTGTACTTCAAGTAATGTAAAAAGTGAAGTGGAACTGAGATGATCTTAATGATGGCTATCATTTATTGAACATTTAAGTGTAGGGCATTGTATCAAAATATTTTAAAACATCATTTTAGTTGATAACAACAAAAATTATATAAATACTATTCTTTTATTTTAGTGGATATGAATATTGATTATAAACAGAAATTATTTGTTCATTATTGAACAGTGGAATGCCTGGAGTCAACCACAGTCAAACCTCAGAAATTCTCAAATAGTGGTTGGCACTGTTGCTACTGCACCATTTCAAGCCTACATAACAGCACTGCCATTAGCCCAAGCATGTGGTAGATGAGAACTAGTATGTCTGGAAGTGATAATAATAAGTTTCATCCTGTGCTTCTTTATGTTTGAGAAGCCTATGAAATACCTAATGAGATTTTTTAAAATAAAAAGTTAGAAATCGTATCTGCTCTATTACAATGACTGTCTGTAATGCATATTAGTGTGCACTCAATTGCTTAAGTAGGATATACACCATTATAATGCAGAATTGCTTTGACTTATAAGCAGATTTCCCTAACATAGTAATGTTTTCCATCACAAAGAAAGTACAACTAACTACAATGTGCGCTAACACAACTAAACATAGCACTGTACATCATGTCCATTCATTCTACTCTCCTTTGGCCCACATGATCTTTCTTAGAGTGTTTATGGCAAGCGTTCTATTAGTTTGTGAATTTTGATGTCTCCATAATTCAGCAAACTCAGCCTTTTCTTATACCACAAAATTGTCTCTACCATTTTTAAGGCCAAATGTTACATTTTCTGGAATAATTCTCTATTTATTGGGAATTTTACATATTTTTAAACTTCTAGCTACTTTTATTGTTTTGTTAGTGCTCTGGTACAAAGTAACATAGCTTTTTAGTAGTCCACATCAGTCACAGTTTCACCTTAAGTCCTGTTATTTTTAGTGCATGATTTTATGGATTATGAAGTGTGTTCAGTAATTCATATATTGTGTTATAGCAGAAACACCTGAGTGAATTTGAAACGTAAGAGAAATGGCAAGAGTGATACATAAATTTGGGAGGAATCAAAAGAGGAAGTTGAAGCAATGGAAGTAAATCCTTCTTGAAGAAAACTAGAAGAGAAAAGATGTGATGATAGAACTCTGGAGAGACATTTACTAAGAGATTGAAGGAAGCAGGAATCGACGAGAGAATTGGCTCTTCTTGGTTCCTTTGTTCCTTGTATTATATATATTCACTTATTCAAAGAAATATTTACTGGGCAAAGTCCTTGAGAGAGAAGATTACGAAAATAATGTAGTCATTTCTTTTATGCTGTTTTAAATTTTAAAATAAGCACATATTACATAATTACTATCATTAAATCAGATTGCCCTGAATTTTCCATTAGCCTCTTGTGAAATTCATTTCCCACTCAAATGGGAGGGGAAGCTCTACCTTTGGCTTCCTATAGAACCTGAAAGTATGGTTGGTTCCAAGTTGGATTTAGTTCCATTGGTTCCAAGGGCAGAAACTGGGATGTTCTGCTTGACTGATTCATTTTCCAGTCTGCATTTATCAGGTATAAACATCTTAAATCGAGTCATCATTCCTCTGTGTATTAGCCAAGAGACACCACAAAGCAGTAGGAACTAATATATTCTGTCCCTCTCTTGATTTTCTTTTGGGAAGCACCAAGTCATTAAAGCAAGTATGTAAGTATTTGCATGCATTGATTGAGTTGATAAGATAGTGCTGTCTGGCAACCAGTGTATTTATTTGCATTTATTTTTAGTATTTTTTAATACCTCTTGACAGTGTTTCCAACCATGATCAGTGTGCTAGAACAGAGAATCTATTTGTCTCAGTCAGGTTGGTCTCTTTACATAAATATTTCAGGATATGTGGCTTCCATTTTTAGCCAATAGGATATATCCTTTAAATTTAAACTAAGAAATATTGGAGAATTTTGGGTGATAGATTCAAATTTATAAAGTGAATTCATGATAAATATAGTGCACTTGAACTTTTCTGATTTTAAATTTATAGTGTCAATTTGGTCACTTAAAAATATTTTTATTCTCAAAAAGCAATCCCCTCTCAATACCTATATGTAATAACTATGATATAATTCAATTCTCAAGTATGACACTGAAAATGATTTGTCTTATTAATAATAAGATAATTATTAATAGTGTAAGAAAAAAATCTTAGTCAAACTAAATATGTACACACACATACACACACACACATATATATACACACACGCACACAGAGAGAGAGAGAGAGAGAGAAAGAAAGAGAGAGATGGAGAGATTTATCTATTTGATATATTTAGTTATTAGCTGTACCTTATGAAATAGTACAACTATGAACTTAGGCTGAAAAATTACATTGATTATACACTGCCCAAAATAGTATTTTCCCATTCCTGACACGTTGAGATTATACATTTGATTTGTTTTATCTACAAAGCTCAACTTTTGTACTGATTATTATTGATAATAGTTTTTGTTTTAGCACCACCCCTACCAATATATTGATAAGATGCAAATTAAATCTATGGCATTTTATTTAGTTCTAAATTGGTCTACTTGGTGAGTGATTCTGTGTACATTCACACATCAGTTAATATAATTTAAGGTACTAGCCTTATTCAAATAGACAATTCTACAAGAAAGACTTGTTGATACGGTTATGTCAAGTGTTGTCTATATGAAATATGTCACTTAAAAAGTGAAATAAAGAAAATATTGATTTTTAATCTATAACCAAATATGTTTCCTTTATATATGCCAAATTATAATACAGAAAACAATTGGCCCATTTCATATTCTGCTTAATAAAAATTAATGGAACCTGCCCCTAATTTAACAACTACAATAAATAACTTTTTTATGTTCTGTATCACTTTACCTTCTAATAGGATTTGTAAAACTCAAAGATAACAATTTGCTTAAACATTGAAGGCTCTGTAATCTGAGTTCATAACAATTAGAGATTTGAAAAAGGCCTTCTGGAGAATTAAAGCTCTTTTCATTGAAGAGAAAAGAGGCTGGTAGTGTTTATTATCTCTTTTACAGAAAGAGCAAGGCAGTCTTTCAAATGATTAATTTGGCAGTGTAAGCTAAACAAATCTTCACCAACAGATTGTAAAGCAGAAATAATTCTATTCAATTATAAGGAGAAAAATAGTCCCATTGAGTAGTTTCATTATTAATAGAATGGGATTAGAGACAAATTGTGTTAAAAACATGAAATAAATATATGTTTAATATTATACATACATGTAAATAAAGGTAGTTACAATATTAGATTAGTGATAGTAATACAGAATTGGAATGCTCATCCTTTTTAAAAATATTTATACCATCTATGGAATTTTTATGTTATACAATTAATTATGTGGGTTATAGAGATTAAATATTATGTAAAAGTGTATTTGCATGAAGCTTTGTACAATATATCAAAAAGATATGGAAAAATAAAAATAAATCATGTCCTTTGGATACTTAAGCCGATTTGCTTAAATATTTTGAATGCCAGTAGTTAAAAGAAAATGTTAGCTTTATAACAGTTGTAAGAATGCCAATTGGAGTGATTTGATTTGGAGCATAACGGTGTCATTCACATTCCCTCATTTTTTTCTTTCACCTGCTCATGTGGTGAGCAGATGTGAGTGAAAGTTACACCTTTAGACACTATTCAAAAAGATATTTGTGTCTGAAACTATATTAAACACAGCATGCAACTGATTTCTTCTTTATAACACCACAATCAGACACACAGTAGCTCTTTCAGTACCTTTCACATAACATTTTTTGCAGTTATATTTATTGAAATATGCAGCTAATGTCAAAATGAGTTTGAATATTTCATTGAGTTAAATGATTTTAAAATATCATATAAAATGTTTATTAGAAAATATAAGTAAAGTAGAATATTTTAAGCATTCAAATGTATCAATATGGTAAAATGTAAATTTTTCATATAAAAATGTTAAGCTTAGCATCATTTAATTTTATTGTTTTTTGTTTATGAACTTTGTGTATACAGTTTTTAACTAAACAGAATACTAGGTAACAATTTTATGGAAAACAAATTGAAAGACATTTTCACTTGTCACAATGCTTTCACTTTTATGTCCAACATATTAATATTTTTATATACTTATCATCAACCTACAGAATACGTAAAAATGTACATTTTCAGATGTAGAAAACTATTCTATACTCAAGTCACTGATTTTTTTATGTCATATATTTCATTAGTGAGTTTAATCTTAGGAATATAATTATAGAAGGATTATGGACTTTTTATTTTTATTAAACATTATTCTGGGCTGAGTGCAATGGCTCACGCCTGTAATCCCAGCACTTTGGGATGCTTAAGTGGGCACATAGTGAGATGCCATTTTAAAAATCAAACAAACAAAAAAGCCAGCATGGTGGTACATGCCTGTGGTTCTAGCTACTAGGGAGCCTGGGGTAGAAAGATTTCTTGAGCCTGAGAGGTTGAGACTGCAATAAGCACTGATTGTACCACTACCCTCTATCCTGGGTGAGACCTTGTCTCAAAAACCAGATTATTATGACATTGAGTCTCTTTATTGTGTGAAACTTCATATGATATTCAGATGCAAACAAACAAAATTTTTGTATTTTTTTACTGTCAGTGATATTTAAATGTGCAAGTGCTCATGGTATTTTATTTGGTTATGTAGCCTTTCTCAAAAGCATCACCTCCTAGGGAACCTATTTAATAAATTTGGACTGTTTTTGGTGATTACAATGAATAAGGACATTACGGCATCTAAGGTTGGATGGGCCAGGTTTGTAAATTTTCCTAAACTGCTTGGGATTTAAGGAAGATTAAACCTCACCTCATGATTTTCAAATTGCTACTGTAATATTTACTTAGGTAAATCCCAATTATATAAGACTAAAACCTTTTATTCTTTTCCATTTAAGTGCAAAATATTATTACATAGTTTGACACTGAAATTTCCAGAAATATAAGTACATGTAAAATGAAGCAAAGACTTTCCTTTTCTTGTTTGGATCTTTACCACGGTTTACCTTTTTAGAAATTCTATCTATAAAGACAGTGACACTCATGACATTTGCCTGTCTATACAACTACATCAGTTTGAATGTATAGTGCTTGTGTTTATGGTGATAAGATGTTTCAGGCATATGACTGGTTTTTTTATGTTTTCAAGCTTATGTTTCAAATCAGTGAAACTTTGAAATATGTTATTTCAATTTTGTTTTCTTTTAGTGTTAGAGTTATATTTTTCTGAAATTTTGTGTTTAGGTACATTATCTAGGAATTGCATAAGAGAATAATAAATTTTTGTTACACAAAGTAGATGTGCTATTGAAAGTATTCTGAATAATGTTAGAAAATTATCATGTATTTCACATGTCATACCTTTTCTGTAAACTTTTCAAATTCAGGTACAATATACATATAATAATATGCACACATCTTAAGCATACAGTGTGATGAATTTTATATATGTACACATCTATGTAATCAACAGCTTGACTGACAATATTTCCAGCATCTCAGGCAATATATGCTTTTAAGAGAAAATCTGTTATCTTAATTATTAATTGTATCACCAACACTTTAGTATTTCCTCTTCTTGGAGTTCATAGAAATGAACTCATTTATATATATATCTGTGTGTATATATATGTAGATATACACACATATATACACACATATATGTAAATATACATATATAAATTTTATATATTTTATATGTACAATATATATTTAATATGTATATATTTTATACATATATGTATATATGATGCATGATATATGCATATATTTTTCATTAAAATATTGAAAAATATTTGGATTATTTTTAGATTTACACTATTAGTAATGAACATTCTTGTATACATACTTTGGTAGGCATATGCATTCATTTATATTTTTTATAAACCTCAGAGTGCAATTGTCTTTTCACAGTGTATGCATATGTTCACATTTAGCAGATATTGTCAAACAGTTTTTCAAAGTGTTCATACCATGTTATATTATTATCAGGAATATATGAACATTCTATTTGCTCCACATGCTTATCAACAATTGGCATTGTCATTCTTTTACGTTTTATGCCTCCTGTTTGGATGTAATAGTATATCATAATAATTTTTAATATTTATTTTCTTGATGATAATAAAAGGTTGAGCACATGTTTATAGTTTGAATGGACATCTGGTTCTCCCCTTTTCTGAAGTTTCTGTTTGAATTGTTTGCCCAGTTTTTTAAGTGGGTTGTCTTTTATTTTTCTTTTACCTAAAGCATTTATCCTTTGTGTTACAAATAATCCAATTATACACTTTTACTTATTTTTAAAATTTACAACGAAGTAATTTTTGACTGTAGTTACCCTGTTATGCTAGAAAGCAATCAGTCTTATTTATTCTTCTCAACCATCTTTTTGTGCCCATTAACCATCCCCACTTCCCCACAAACACCCTCCTTACCCTTCCCAGCCTCTGGTAGCCATCCCTCTACTCTCTATCTTCATGAATCTAATTATTTTAATTTTTAGCTCCACACGTGAGAACCTGTAATGTTTCTTTGTCTTTCTGTGCCTGGCTTATTTCACTTAACATAATGACCTTCAGTTCCATCCACGTTTTTGCAAATGACAGGATCTCATTCTTCTTTATGGCCAAGTAGTACTCCATAATGTATATGTGCCACATTTTCTTCATCCATTCATCTGCTGTTGTTGAATTCAGTTGAGGATTTTTGCATCAATATTTGTAAGAGATATTGGCCTGTAGTTTTTCTTTTTTAATGTGTCTTCATCTAGTTTTGTATCGTTTTGGAATAGTTTGAGTAGGATTGGTATTAGTTTTTCTTTAAATGTTGGGTAGAATTCAGCAGTGAAGGCATTGGGTCCTAGGCTTGTCTTCACTGGGAGACTTTTAATTGCAGCTTTGATCCTGTTACTTCTTATTGGTCTGTTCAGGTTTTGGATTTCTTCATGGTTCAATGTTGTTGGGTTGTATGTGTATAGGAATTTGTTTATTTCTTCTAGAGTTTTCAATGTATTTGCACATAGTTCCTCACAGTAGCCACTAATGATCCTTTGAATTTCTGCGTATTAGTTCTAATGTCTCCTATTTTATTTCTAATTTTATTTGTTTGGGTTTTTCTCTTATTTTTTTTCTTAGTCTGGCTAAAAGTTTGTCAATTTTATCTTTTCAAAAAAACAACTTTCTGTTTCCTTGATCTTTTGTATTGACTTTTTTTCTTTCAAATTCATTTATTTCTATTCTCATCTTTATTATTGCTTTTTTCCACTAATTTTCAGTTTGATTTGCTCTTGCTTTTCTAGGTCTTTAGGATGCATCATTAGGTTGTTTATTGGAAGACTTTCTTTTTTTGACATGTGTACTTATAGCTATAAACTTCCCTCTTAGTGCTGCTTTTGCTGCATCCTGTAGGTTCGGCTATGTTGTGTTTCCATTATCATTTGTTTCCAAAAATTTTTCAATGTTCTTAATTTCCTCATTGATTCACTGGTCATTTGGGAGCATATTATTTAATTTCCACGTGTTTCTATAGTTTCCCAAATTTATCCTGTTACTGATTTATGTTTTTTTTTTCCACTGTGGTCAGAGAAGATACTTGATATTATTTAAATTTTTTTTTATGTTTCAACTCTTCTTTTTTGACCTCATATATAGTCTATTTTTGAGAATGATCCATGTGCTAGGGAGGAAACTCTGTACTCTGCACCCTTGGATGAAACATTCTGTAAATATTTACTAGATCCATTTGTTTAGAGTGCAGATTAATTTGTTGTTTCTTAGTTGACTTTCTGTCTGTAAGATCTGTTATTTGTTGAAAGTGGGCCATTGAAGTCTGTAGGTATTATTGTATTGGAATCTATCTTTTTCGTTCTAAAATTTGCTTTATATATCTGGGTGCTCCAGTGTTAGGTGCATTCATATTTATAATCATTATGCTCTGTTGCTGAATTGACCCCTTTTTTGTTATATAGGGACTTCTCTGTCTCTCATAGCTTTTGTTTTGAAATCTATTTTGTCTGATATAAGTATAGTTACACCTGTTTTTTGTTTTCCACTAGCATGGAATATATTTTTCCATTCCTTTATTTTTAGTCTATGTATGCTTTTATAGGTGAAGTGTGCTTCTTGTAGACAACAGATCATTGGGTTTTTTTTTAATCCATTCAGCAACTCTATGTCTTTTGATTGGAGATTTTAGTCCATTTACATTCAATGTAATTATCGAAAAATAAGTACTTAGTCTTGCTATTTTATTATTTGTTTTCTGGTTTTCTTGTGGTAGTCTCATTCCTCTTTTCTTCCTACCTGTCTTACTTTTAGTGAAAGTGATTTCTCTGGTGGTACATTTAATTATTTGTTTTTATTTTCTGTGTACCTATTGTATGGTTTTTTTACTTGAAGTTACCACAAGACTTGCAAATACTATCTTAAAAACTATTATTTTAGCTAATTACAACTTAACACTGTTTCCATAATTAAACAAATAAGCAAAATGGAAACTAATAAAAACTCTACACTTTAACTTCATCCTTGCACTTTTTAAACTTTTTGTTGTTTCTGTTTATATCTTCCTGTATTATCTATGTCTTGAAAAGTTGTAGATATTATTTTTGATTGGTTCATCATTTAGTCTTTCTACTTAAGCATATTTTATACATCACAGTTATAGTGTATAATATTGTGTTTCTCTGAGTACTTACTATTACCAGTCATTTTTGTACCCTCTGATAATTTCTTATTGCTCATTAACATCCTTTTCTTTCTGATTAAAGCACTCCCCCTTAGCATTTCTTGTAGGACAGGAGTGGTGTTGATGAAACCCTTCAAATTTTCTTTGCCAGGGAAAGTCTGTATTTTTCCTTCATGTTTGAAGGCTATTTTTGCCAGATATACTATTCTGAGGTAAAAGTTGTTTTTTCTTTTCCTTCAGCACTTTAAATATGCTATGCTACTCTGTCCTGGTCTATAAAATTATCACTAAAAAGTCTGTTCCCAGATGTATTGGAGATTCATCATATATTATTTGTTTCTTACCTCTTGCTGCTTGTAGGAAGAGGAGATTCATCATATATTATTTGTTTCTTACCTCTTGACCTTTGGGAGTTTGACTATTTTATTAGTCTATTTTCACACTGCTATAAAGATACTACCTGAGATTGGGTAATTTATAACGAAAAAAGTTTAATTGACTCACAGTTCTGCATGGTTGAGGAGGCCTCAAGAAACCTGTAATCGTGGTGGAAGCAGAAGAGGCACGTTTTATATGGCAGCAGGTGGGAAAGACTGTGAAAGCCCGGGAAATGCCAGATGCTCATAAAACCATCAGATCTCATGAGAAGTCACTATCACGAGAACAGCATGGGGGGACCACCCCCTTAATCCAATCACCTGTCACCAGGTCCCTCTCTCAACATGTGTGGATTTTGGGGATTACAATTCAAGATGAGATTTGGTGAGGATACAGCCAAACCATATCAATTATTAAATACATTGAGGCAGTCTTCTTTGGGTTGCATTTGCTTGGTATTCTATAATTTTCTCATATTTGGATATTAATATCTTTCTCTGGGTTTGAATAAACTTTCCCTTTGTAATTATCCTTTTAAATGAGCTTTCTAACTCTTTTTCTCTGCTGCCCCTTTAAGGCCAATAGTGAGAGAATATGTTCTCTTTCCGGGTCCATGAGGGGGGCATAGTTTTAAGGGCAAGAATTTCCCAGCACCATGCCCCACTCCCATCTCTCTCCATCCGGGGAGATTTAACAGTTTATGTTTGAATTTCGCAGGTGTAGGAAGAAACTAAAGGTCAGTTGCTCCAGCTGAAGTTTTAAGGAACTCCTTTCATTGGTCAGAGGAACTTGGGAAGGTGGGAATTTCTCCCAGGATAAATTCTCCTGCTCCTCACCCACACCGGATTTCCAGCTCTCTGGAATCCCCTCACACATGGTGGGAGCTCCCTCCGGGATTTCCCCCTCTGGAATCCCCTTCTTCACTCTTCGTGGAAGCCTTTCTCTTCTTCTCCTTTCCTTCTCTTTCTCTACCTAAATAAAATCACCTTTCTGCAACACTTCTTGGGTCCAATATTTACTTTTACAAGCATACGGTGTATCTGCAGTGGCCCTACCGCTTATTCTTTAAGAGGTTGGAGGCTAAGAACCCACAGCATTCTCTTGGGGAAACTGTGCCTCACCGGCACTCAAGAAAAAACCTGGTAACACTAACACTTAGATTTCCCCTTTTTAGGCTACTTTTTAGATCTTGTATGTGTGCTACATTCCTTTTTACTCTCTTTTCTTTTGTCTCCTGTGACTGTATATTTTCTAATAGCTATCTTTAAGCTCACGAATTCTCTTTTCTGCTTGATCAATTCTGCTATTAAAAGTCTCTGATGCAAAGAGCTTGCTTGATGCTCTACCCCACTGTGGCGAGCTGTTACCTAAGGTGCAAGAAAAAGTTTCATTTACTTTACCTTCTGTCTTTGCAAAGCATAAGGGGTCTCTCAAGATAACCACCATAGCTGAGAATGTGTGGAACCTCACTTGTAGTCAGCAAGTTTCACCCAAGTCCCACAGCATACTACCTGGTTATCACTGCTTGTTATAACTGTGGCTATTCTAAGACCAAAGGTTCTTTAGTCAGCAGGTGATGGGTGCTCCCAGGACTGGGCCCTTCCCTTAAGACAGTAGGTTTCCTTCTGTCCCAGGGTATGTCTAGAAATGTCACCTGGAAGCTAGGGCCCAGAAAGGGTGTCTTAAGACTCTCTTTCCCTATGCTACTGTTGCTGAGGTGGCATCCACAATGCAAGACAAAGATCTCTTTACTCTTTTCTCTCTTCTCCTCAAGTAGAAGTAAGGACTCTTTTTTGGAGCAACAAGATGTGCAGCCTGGAGTTTAGAGAGGGGTGGCAAATGACTCCCTTAGCTTCCTCAGCTGGTGTCTCAGTAGGTTGTGTGGCCCCATCACTGTCCACTGGTTCTGAGCCAAGTTCAGCACTGAGAACCACCTAGGGCAGTCTTTGTGGCCTAGACTGCCTTTCAAGTGTGTTTAGAACCCCAGAGTCCTTTAGCTCATGGTGCTGAGGCTTGCTGGAAGTCAAGTTTCAACCACTGTGATGGGCACTTCCCCTCCCTTCTGGCTAGGGCTGGTTTAAATATTCCCTCCATGGGCGAGCGTCAGCTGCGTTCAGCCCAGTTTGGCTTTCTACTGTGACAAAGCACTGCTGAGTTCTATGTAATGTCTGTCATTTGCTGCATTCTCCATCTTCCAAGCATAAGAATCTCTCTTCATGCCACTGGCCACTGTAGGAGATGGGGGGAGTAGTGGCATTGGTGATTCAAGATTGTCTGCTGCCCCTCCTTGGTGCCTCCCTCGTCTATATTAAGTTAAAACCAGGTACTGTGAGTACTCACCTGATTTTTGTTTTTTATGAAGGTGTGTGTTTGTGTGTGTGTGTGTATGTGTGTATGTAGATAGTTGTTAAATTGGTGTCCTTGCAGAGGGAATGATCAGTGGAACATTGTATTTGGCCATCTTGCTACACTCCTCCTCCATCATTCCAGATTGTTTTTTATCACTGACTTGTGGAAATTCTATAAGTATTCTGGATATGTTATTTATTGGAATATGCATGTGTTTGTGTGTGTATGTGTGCATATGAATATATATATACACACACACACATATAAGTAAATTACCATATATATATATATATATATATATATATATAATAAATACTCTCTCCCAGTCTCAGGGATGCTATTTTACTCTATTAATGATGTATTTTTATGAACATAAACTCCAAATATTAATGAAGTAATATTAATCATTTGTTTGATGATTAATTCTTCACTTTTTCTGTTTGTTTTTATGATTATGAAAATAACAAGTTTTAAAATTAATTTTTACTGTTTTAACAACAACTTTGACCTAGAATGCTATTGTAACATCTAGTGCAGGTGTACGTAAAGTCATCTGACCTCATCTATACAATTCAATTGGACAAATTTTAATCAGAAGCCATATTGTGCAAGACGTAGAATTTTAATTTTAAAAATTTACTCAGACTCTTTTATAATTTAAGGCAAAATAAAGAAACTTCTTAAATCAAATAATTTCCTGTGCAAATATAGAAAAAAGATAAGTAAATGTTGACTCTGAGATCAATGAAAGCTTCAAAGATGTGCTGATATTTGAGTTGGAAATAGAAGGATGATAAATAATGACAAAAAGAGCATAATAATACTTAAGTACATTTAAAGCCAGGAAGTAATTAGGGCACTTTAGGAAATGTAGGTTACTAGGGGGATATAGAGAGATTAAGATCAAAAGATAATTTGAACAACCACAAAGACCATGTCAAAGAGTCTGGAGTTTATTCTTTTGCCAATAAGTGGAATTGAAATTATTCATGTCTGGGAATGAAATTATTTCAGTCATGTTTTTAAAAAGTAACACAGGAAAGAATAAGATGTAAAAATTGAAGACATCTATCAAACAGTCTAATTGAGTGAACTGGACTAGGACAGAACCGGTGGGAATGGAAAGCAGAGAGAGAAGTGGTACTGATTTAAACAATAAATATTGGTTAAGTAAAAGTTACATTTAACTGACTTTGGAGACTAACTGGATATATGAGCTATGGCAAAAGACATGTTTAGAGACAGTGTTATTCAGAGATGGATAATGTGGAAGTTAAATAAAGGAAGTTAGAATGCTTTACTCTGACCAACTAAATAATAAAAAAACAAGGCATGATGGCTAATATTAAGTGTAAGCTTGATTGGAAGTGGAGAAGGGTTGCTTGTGAACAGAAGCTGAACATGGTTCAGTTGGTCCTGAGAGATGGGTGAACACCTGCATCCTTGAAGAGTTCTGTGATTGCTCTTCTCTGTTTGCCAGATCTCTGTCACTCAACTGGAAAACTTAAATGGAATGAGAATAATTGGATCCTGAGGTGGCGGCACTCAACTGTCAAAGCAAGGTGAGTATAGTTACCATAATAGACAGCAGAGGCAAAGCAGCAATCAGACTAGTCTGACTCATGCAGAGCTCTGGCATTGGCTAATTAATCACAGTGTTCCTAGAAGTGAAATTGATAGGAAGCCTACTGCATTCTTACTTAATTTGTATAAACAGAAAACTTTCAGGTCAAGTAAAGACTAATTAGAATGATAAAAAGAGACTCGTGGCCCCTGAATTTCCAGACTTGAAAGTTGTTACAGACCCAAAACTCCATGAATGAAGGGGAGTCCCAGTTTCCTTGAGGAAGGACCCCACTACACTACTGACAATTTATACTGTTAATCTTTCTCTCATCTTTCTCCAAGGACACCTCTGGCCGTTTACCAGGGTAACGGTGTGGGAAAGGCCAAATGGAAGGCATTAGAGATGCCTCTACCTAGGGAAATAGTAAATCAAAAACAGTATCTCATTCCTGGAGAGACTGCAGAGATTAGTGTCACTATCAATGACTTGAAAGATGCTGGGGTGGTGATTCCCACCGCATCCCTGTTCAACTCTCCTATTTGTCCTGTGAAGAAGACAGGTAGATCTTGAAGAATGACAGTGGATTATCATAACCTTAACCAAGTGGTGACTCCAATTGCAGCTGTTAATTTGTTTGAGGAAATTAACACATCTCCTAGTAACTGGTATGCAGCCATTGATTTGGCATATGCCTTCTCCATTTCTGTCCATAAGGCCTACCAGAAGCAATCTGCATTCAGTTGGCAAGGCCAGCAATATACCTTCACTGTCCTACCTCAGGTGTATATTGACTCTCCAGCTTTGTGTCACAGTCTTGTTTGCAGAGATCTTGATCACTTTTCCCTTCCACAAGATATCACACTGGTCCATTACATTGATAACATTATGCTGATTGGACTCAGTGAGCAAGAAGTAGAAAACACACTGGACTCATTGATGAGACATTCACATGTAAGGGACAGGAAATAAGTCCAATTAAAATTCAGGAGCCTTCTACCTCAGTGAAATTTTTAGGGGTCCAGTGGTGTGAGACCTGTTGAAATATTCCTTCTGATGTGAAGAATAAGTTTTTATTTTTGGCCCCTCCTACAACCAAGAAAGAGACACAATGTCTAGTGGGCCTATTTGGATTTTGGAGGCAACACGTTCTTCATTTGGGTATGTTACTCCAGCCCATTTATCAAGTGATCCAAAGGGCTGCCAGTTTTGAGTGGGATCCGGAAAAGGAAAAGACTCTGCAACAGGTCCAGGCTGCTGTGCAAGCTGCTCTGCCACTGGGGCCATATGATCTAGCAGATTCAATGGTGCTTGAGGTGTCAGTGGCAGACAGGGATGCTATTTGGAGCCTTTGGCAGGCCCCAATGGTGAATCACAGCAAAGGCCTCTAGGATTTTGGAGCAAGGCCCTGCCATCTTCTGCAGATAACCACCCTCTTTTGAGAGACAGCTCTTGGTCTGTTTACTGGTCTTTGGCAGAAACTCAACATTTGCCTATAGGTCATCAAGTTACCATGTGACCTGAACTGCCTATCATGTACTGGGTGCCTTCTGACCAGGGATGCTATTTGGATGCTATTTTAAATAATTTTAAATAATTACCAGAACCCATTCATACCCTCCCACTAGTTACAACTGCAGATGCGTGGGAAGACCAGATAAAAAGTCAGGAAAGTAATCTCATTCTATGTATGTGAAAGCTACCCTCATAAAGACCCACACACAATGTGGGTGGGCAGTGTTCCAAACAACTGCCAGCAGGCAGAAGAAGGTGGAAGAAGCTGACTTGCTGAGTCTTTAAGACTTCACCTTGCCTCCCGTGCTGTATGCTTCCTGCCGTTGAACATCAGACTCCAAATTCTTTAGCTTTTACTCTTGGACTTACACCAGTGATTTGCCGGGGACTCTTGGGTGTTTGGCCACAGACCGAAGAAAGCCACCACTGGCTTTCTTTTTCCTTAACTTGTACATGGCCTATCTTGGGACTTCACCTTGTGATCATGTGAGTCAATTCTCCTTAATAAATTACCTTTCATATATACATATATGCTTTTATTCTGTCTCTCTAATTAGTCCCCGACTAATACACAAGGTAAGATTTAATTAAAAACTTAAAATCTGTGTTTTCTGTAATAATGACTATCATTTATTCATAAAACACAGGCTTTTTGCTTACAGGATATAAAGCCATTAAGTCTTCACAAAATAACTATGAGGGTGACATTTGTATTAACATTAAACAGGTAAGAAATCCATGGCTTATAGAAATTGTATAATTTGTCCAAAGTTCCCTACTTAGTAAGTGGCAGAATCAGAATTCAATCCCATTTTTTATTTCCCATGCTTTCTTTTCTACTGATAGTCACTCTTTGTATTCTTTTCTTTTTCTTTTCTCTTTTTTTGGAGATGGAGTTTTGCTCTTTGTTGCCCAAGCTGGAGTGCAGTGGCGCTATCTTGGCTCATTGCAACCTCCACCTCCCGGGTTCAAGCAATTCTCCTGCGTCAGCCTCCCAAGTAGCTGGGATTACAGGTGCCTGCCACTATGCCTGGCTAATTTTTGTATTTTTAGTAGAGGTGGGGTTTCACCACGTTGGCCAGGCTGGTCTCGAACTCCTGACCTCAGGTGATCTGCCCTCCTCTGCTCCCAAAGTGCTGGGATTACAGGCATGAGCCACAGCATCCGGCCCACTTTGTATTATAAAAGGATGTTTGGTAATTCTTAAATAAATACTTAACTGAACAGACCATATAATATGTGAATGAACATGGAAGGAATTAATAGTTCTTTAAATAATTACCAGAACCCATTCATACCCTCCCTCTAGTTACAACTGCAGATGCGTGGGAAGACCAGATAAAAAGTCAGGAAAGTAATCTCATTCTGTGTATGTGAAAGCTATCTTTTACCACATACTCCGTTCTTTTTAATTTCCATGCAAGAGAGCTGTCAGTTATACAAATACACAATTTTGTTTCATATCAGATTATGAGAAAGAAAACTACATTTCATTGAAAACCATTATTTCTATGCTAGTCTGAAATTTCATAGTTTTTACATATCCTAATAATAAATATAAATTTGATTCCCTTGAAACCTCACATCTGGGATTATATGAAAACCCTGACAGGCTCAGCACCATCATCATCCTTACTTTCTGGGTAATGAAGGGGGTCTAATAAAGTACCTCAGAGGACCTGTAATGAAACCCACCATGCATTGAGTCCAATTCTATGCTTAGGGCTTATGTCTAATAACTGGATTTGGGTATTGGTTTTCTGGCACTCCAATCCCTTTTTATAGTATCTGGGTCTCAGCGCTTTAGTTTCTGTCTTATAAATAATCCCTTACCTTGGTCCCTCCAATATTGAGGCTTTGTCTTCACTTTTTCCAGAGCTCCCAAGGACTGAAATCACAATACTCCTATGCTACCTGTTCTTCATAATACATATTGACTACTTTTCTGTGTTGCCACATGTTGTCTACTTTTGGACTTTCCTTTACTAGTCACAGCTCACTTGCAAAGATATCCAAATCTCACTATATTCTGAATAAGTTGGCTAACTCACCAGACGACTGCAAATCACAGATCCCACTCTTCTTTTTATTTGCTTTGAATTTTGTTCCATCATTGTGAGCAGGGAATATATGTTTTCTGTGTTTCTTTACTTTCCCATAATGCCTATATAATACCCAGTATATTTTTGTAAAAAAAAAAGTTTTACTTTAATTTATATAATTTTGCCTGATTGTAGAAAAATGACAATTACAATCCCAATCTCCCACTGAAATCCTCCAAGAGTCAAACTCAATGACCTCTTCTACCTGATATAAGATTATAATTTTACCAGTAAAACACAAAATTAGTACTACATAAGAGTGTATTCACTTCATTTACTTAATAATTACAAAAGTTACATATTATTTTTATCTATAAAATGGAAGGAAAAATGATTTTCACTTTGTACAGTTATCATGACAATTACATGGGTTAGTACATATAAAGGGTTTAGAATAGTGCCTAGAAAATATCATGTGTTCAGTAAAGGTGAATTAGTTTACTTATGCTTATTCTAATGTGGGTAAAAGACTTGTACATTACTGGGTACTTTGTAGATACATAACAAAAATTTCAAGTTAGCAATTTTCAAAGTAAACTTTAGTTTGTGATTTCTGTTGAACATTTAAAATCACTGTTTAAAAAGAGTATGTTCCAATAAATGAAAAGTAATTCTGACAATTTATTTTACATTAAAATTGTGTATATACCAAAAATAAAAGAAATAATTCAAGTTATAGAGTATAAATAAAAATAGTATTAGCATATTCATTATAACTGCAATGCCTGGTGCTTTCTCTAAATCTAAAAGAAGAATTATTTTCATGTCATCTAATATCAGGATTCAGTATCAACCTACAAAGCCTTATTATGAGTAAATGCTAATAAATTCAACTGTGGTTTCTAGTACATAACATGGATAGCAAACCTTTGATACTCTATTTTGCGTAATACCAATATAATGTTCCCTTTATTTTAAATTTTATATAAACAGGACTTTTTATTATTTTTCACCTAACTGGTGTAAGTAAATTAAAACAATTTTGCTTTTATTCTGTAAAACTATTTTCAATGGTAAAAAAGTGAAAACATACATCAAAGCCTCATAAAAGTTCAATAAAGGAACAAATGCATTTGTATTTTACATATAAGTATAAAACTGGGAATAAATGCACAACAATCTCTTAAATTTTCTCCTCAAAGGATTTGTTCATACCTTAAACTGTTGATTTTAAAACATTTTTCTCCTTAACTTATGTAGTCTAAAACTTGAAATGGATCTATAACAATAATGGTGGCATCTGGAAGACATTTTTAGCAACAGACAAAGCCAAAAGTAAATGGAATGCAACATGTGGATAAAATATTATAACTTTAGCTATGTGGTTAGGTATTTAAATGCCCTTTGGCAGTTGATGCCTTTCTTTTGATATGTAACCTTAGAAAGCTAATGCTATTACTGCACTGATATATCCAAAATATTTACTTCTTGAAATCTATCATCGAATGTCATGACTTTCCAAGACTTCAACTAGATGGTATTGTATGTGATGAGAGTAGTTCTTTCATTTACTTAAATTTTATTTTATCTGTGAATTAAACCCCTTGAATATCCACAAATTATATGGTGTTAGTTAAAAAACTGTGGGTAAATAATTCAGGAAATAGATTTATTCTCTGTTATGAAAGTCAAATGCAGGGTATCTGAGAAAATTTAAACCACTAGACCACAACAAAATAAAATGCAGATATACTGTCCGAGTCTGCCTTTTTAATATGTGGAAGACTGTCCCAAAGAGGGAGTGAGAGGGAAGAGACAGATGACATTTAATATTAAGGATGAAATTTGCTCTATACCTCTGAAAGCCTCAGTCCTAAGTTTTTTACTTCATTTCCTTTAGAGATTTTAAAGTCTTTTTATAGAGTCTTCTTATATATCTTCTTAAGCTTTCCATTTTTCTAATCTCTCTGTATAAATGTGTGGGCATATGTGTAATTTATCTATGTATTTATCTATGTTTTTATATATCTGCCCATGTAATTTACCAATCCCTTTATCTGTTAGCGATTTAGGATATACACACAAAAGAAATTAAGTGGAATATAGAAATTACCCAAATCTAAATAATTACAAGGGTAGTTCTGTAGTTCTGAGGAGAAAATAAAATTCTCATTTTTAACTGTGACTTTCTAACTAAAAACAATTTGAAGCAACTGTAATTCTTTATTTTACTTTTTCTATCTCAAGAAGGATCTTTTTCTTCTCTTTATTCTTTTCCTTTCTCTGACTTCATCTCAGCAGATGAGTCACAAAGGCAGTCGTAGAACTCTCTTTTTGTCTTAGGAGTCTATCAACAGAGACTGAGCTATTCCAGACAGAGCCTACTACACACCCCTGCATCCTAAGAATACCATGTAGAAGATTGAAGCTGGACCCTTATCTTTTACCATATATGAAAATACACCAACCTGAATCTAACATTTTAAACCTAAGACCTCAAACTATAAAAACATATAAGGCAACCTAGGAAATATTCTTCTAGGTATCAGCCTTGGCAAAGAATTTTTGGCTAAGTCCCCAAAAGCAACTGCAACAAAAACAAAAATAGACAAGTGGGACCTAATTAAACTAAAGAGCTTCTGCACAGCAAAAGAAACTATCAACAGAGTAGACAGACAAATTACAGAATGGGAGAAGATATTTACAAACTATGCACCCAATGACGGTCTAATGTCTAGAGTCCATAGGGAACTTGCAAAAAAACAAAAACACTAAAAAAATGGACAAAGGTCATGAACAGACACTTCTCAAAAGAAGATGTAAAAGCAGCCAACAAACATGAAAAAATGCTCAGTATCATGCATCATCAGAGAAATGCAAATCAAAACTACAATGAGATACCATCTCACAGTAGACAGAATGACTATCATCAAAAAGTCAAAAAACAACAGAGGATGGTGAGGCTGTGGAGACAAGGGAATGCTTATTCACTGCTGGTAGGAATGTAAATTAGTCCAGTCACTGTGGAAAGCAGTCTGGAGATTTCTCAAATAACTTCAAATAGAACTACCATTTGACCCAACAATTTTTTTTTCTGAGTACATACCCAAAGGAAAATAAATCATTTTACCAAAAGAACACATTCATGAGTACGTTTATAGTTACACTATTCACAATAGCAAAGACATGCAATCAACCCAGGTTCCCATCAATGGTAGATTGGATAAAGAAAATGTGGTACACATATACCATGGAATACTATGCAGCCCTAAAAATAGTGAAATCATATCCTTTGCAGCAACATGGATGCAGCTGGAAACCATAATCCTAAATGAATTAATGCAGGGAGGAACAGAAAACCAAATAATGTATGTTCTCACTTAAAAGTGGAAGCCAAACACTGAGCACACATGGACATACATATGGGAACTGTAACACTGTGAACTACTAGAGAGGAAAAGTTTGAGGGGAGAGCCTGGGATGAAAAACTACCTAGTGGGTACTATGCTCACTACCTGGATGATGGGATCCATACTCCAAACCTCAGCATCAGGCAATATTCCTATGTAACATATGTGCACATGTACTCCTTGTTTCCAAAATAGAAGCTAACATTAAAAGAAAATATCATGAAGACAAAGAGCAGCAGCTGAACTCTTTTCATTATTCTTAGTTTCTAAAATTCTGAACAATTCTCTTAACCCCATGGTAGATTATTATAGCTCTTCTCTTTGGACCACCATATAAAAAAAACCCAGAATATAAGTCAATACTTAGTTCTTGGACTGTGATCAACCCTCTGGCTCTTATTTCTCATTCAACAGGAAAGGAACTGTTTCAAGACCATGACTACAGTATTGTTGCAGAAGTTTCACTTAACTGTCATGCTGTTGCAAACTTAGAGGCTGACATTTTGACTGATCTGATCAAGGATAAGACAAATTTATTCTTTTCTTCAATGTTTTGATGTCGCGTTCAGCAATTTTCCTTTTTTTCCAACTCTAGGGTAATAAAAATTGGCTTGGTGACTTTTATTAGTAAACCTATGTACAGTTACTCAAATAATGGATATTTCTGTAGAGAATATGCAAAAATAATTTTCATAGAAATTAGAGTAGAACCCTTATATTGTAATTATAGTTTCATATTTATTTACTTATTTTTTTAAAATTGAGACAAGGTCTCACTCTGTTACCCAGACTGGAGTGCAGTGGTGTGATCCCAGTTCACTGCAGCCTCAAATTCCCTGACTCAAGTGATCCTCCCACTTCAGCCTCCTGAGTAGCCGGAACTACAGGTATGTACCACCACACCAGATAACCTTTTGTGTTTTTTGTAGAAACTGAGTTTGGCCATGTTGCCCAGGCTGGTCTCAAACTCCTCGGCTCAAGTGATCAGTCTACCTCAGTCTCCCAAAATGCTGGTATTACAGGCATGAGCTACCACCTGGCCTTTTATTTACTTCTATTAAAGATGTTAATTTTTTCCAATTGTCTGCAAATTTGACAATGCTCCATCAATAGAGTCGCTATCTAGAAGTAATCAAATCATTAGCTAATACGTGAACAACATATGAAAAAAACTTTTTAAAAAGGTCCATCATATTTTGACTATTGCTTTGTATTTGAATTAATAATTTTTGAAAATATGGCTTAATTCTTCTAATTGTCTACAAATTAAAGACCACCTTCCTAAAATCAGAAAAAGGATACCCTGCCACCTTATAGCTGAAAACTTAATTATATTAGCAATATTCCAAAACAAGCAATAAATGCTAAGCTATACTCAGATGAATGAATGCCCTAAAATCGTGTATTAATATATTGCCTATTAACATTTCTTCTACATTTCGGATTTCAAATATATACTGACAGTATGATTGGACAAATCTTGTCAAAGGATTTCAAAATTAATCTGTAAAATTAAAGATAATCACAATTTTATTTAGCTTATAAAGAACATAATTAAATTCAATTTGTTCTTATAAAAGCTATTTTATATTTTCCCCTTAAGATATAGCAATCCCAATTTAATATGCACTACCCTACTATCTTAAGATAGAAAAATATCTTTTAGCCAATAACTGGTTTTGGTAATGGTTTTAGTGTCACAATTTTTAGTTGCATAAATATATTTATTACTGTCAAGTAGTCTCTGAAATATATTGTTTTAGAGAAGCAATATTATTTTACAAGGTATTATAATATTATATAGCTAAGATTTGATGTGCTTGTCTTATGAAGTGCCATAATGACATAAAAATCTTGCAAATGATTCTCTTTTGTATTTATTTAAACCTAGAAATGTAGTAATAATATTCAAAGAAACTTAATTTCATTTTTTAAAAAAGTATATCAGAGAATAAAATGAAACTCCCATTTTATCAGTATGATGAATTAGACACAATAAACCACTGTCTCTGAAAAGAACTAAGACAGGAGACAAAATATTTTTAAAGAATATAAGGTGAAGGAAAAGTGAGGAGTCCTAAAAAACTTGCAACTAAGAGTAAAGAGAACCCTTAGTAATAAACAAAGCAATGAATCTGAATTCACTCAGGATAATTGTCTATGTTCCTGATTTTGTTTTTTCTCAGCCTCTCAATTTGCTAACACTAAGCTTGTATTGTCATAACCTACCATGTTAGAACACAGGGCACAGAAAATATCCTAGGTGAGAAATCAAATAGACCTACTTAAATAAACCTTGGTGCCTAAAAGGCTATTTCCTATTTGTAAGGATAAACTAAGGGGCTGAGAATGGTGGCTCACTCCTGTAAATCTCAGCACTTTGGAAGGCTGAGCTGGGAGGATTGCTTGAGGCCAGGATTTCTAGATCAGCCTGGGCAACATAGTGAGATCACATCTCTACAAAAAAATAAAAATTAGCACAGCATCGTGACTGGCACCTGTTGCCCCAGCTACTTGGGAGGCTGAAGCAGAATTGCTTAAGTCTACGAGTTCCAGGCTACAGTGAGCTATGATTGTGCCTCCACACTCCAGCTTGGTTGGCAGAGCAAAACTGTCTCTAAAAAGTTTAAAAAATTAAGGGACAAACTAGAAACACACCTTCCTCACCTATTCCCAGCCACCATCAGGGCAGTAATAAGGATTGTCTGTCCTTAAATATTTGTATTTTTCAAGGAACAATAGATTCCTCTGAGAATTTGTAAACTTAAGCCAATCTTCACTTAGGATTTCAGTCAGTATTGACAGCACCTACGTGGCCCTAAAATATTCCAACCAATGATTGTTTAATTCATACTCTTTCTGATAATTCCCCCGGATACTTGTATTCACAGTCTGTTCTCGCACTACTATAAAGAGCTAGGTAATTTATGAACGTAACAGGTATAA
This sequence comes from Ateles fusciceps, assembly GCA_036589455.1. Taxonomy (NCBI): domain Eukaryota; kingdom Metazoa; phylum Chordata; class Mammalia; order Primates; family Atelidae; genus Ateles; species Ateles fusciceps. The sequence goes on along the minus strand of JAZHEH010003404.1, from coordinate 5,139,820 downwards.
TTGGCTCCTGAGACTGGGTAATTTATGAAGGTAACAGGTATAATTGGCTCACAGTTCTGCAGTCTCTATGTACAGGCTTCTGCTTCTGTGGAGGCCTCAGAAAACTTAACAATCATGGCAGAAGGCAAAGGGGAAGCAAGCACGTCTTCATGGCAAGAGCAGGAGGAAGAAACAGAGCAAAGAGGGAAGTGCTACACAGTTTCAAACAATCAAATCTCAGGAGAATTAATTGACTATCATGAGAACAGCAAGGGAAAAATCTGTCCCCATGATTCATTCACCTCCCACCAGGCCCCTCTTTCAACAATGAAAATCACAATTTTTAGGAAAACACGTCTTTGGAAGATCCAACCTTTAATCCAGGACTTCACATTTTCATAAATGAAGGTCTATGTTTAAAAATAATGTGTTAAAGGAATTGAAAATATCATTCAATTGCAATAGACCATATAAATGGGAATATATATGTGTGTGTGTGTGTGTGTGTGTATATATATACACACATACACATACATCTATGTATATATGTAAATATATTTGTGTATATATGTATATATACTTGTGTATATATAAAAATTTTAGAGTAAAAAATATAATTATTAATATTAAAAATTCGACATTTATTATTAGAAGCAGATTAGACAAAGTTTGGTTTTCTCTAAGGTCCTAAGAGCCACCTGCATCTTGTGGCACTCTCCATTTTCACAGCCAGCAACAGAGAGTCTCCCTCATGTTTGATCTCTTTTATGTTTCTTATTTATTTCTCAGGAAGAAACCATTCCTCTTTCAGGATTAGGTAAATTTCACCAAAGTTAATCTCTCTTCCTAAAGTCAATGGTGCCAGATAACCTAATCATAAGGGTGATTATACCATAGGATAATACAGGGGGTGTATAGTCTCTGAGGACAGAGATCTTGGAGGCGTCGTAGAATTCTGCCTACCATAGATAATATGAAAGAGGAATTAAGCTACATGGAGAACAGAGTAAACAATTTTAATATCTAATCATTGGAAGGTGAAATACTGAGGAGGAAATATTTAAATAGGTATTGGTTGATAATTTTCAAAGAATTAATGAAAGATTTCTAATATTGTGATATAGGAGATCAAATAATACCCAAGCAGCATAATTATACACACATACACAACAAATCACCGTAAAAAACATAATGTTTGTAGCAAATCTCAAGGAAAAGGTATCTTAAAATCTTAAATCACCAAAGAAAAAAATTTACTACCTAAAAGGAAATGAATGACAATTGTTGACTTCTTAAAAACAATGGAAGGTAGAAGGAGAGTGAAAATACCTGACAAGTAACGAGATAAAATATCTATTCTCTAGCATTAAATATACTGTAAAATTTACTTCTCAGAACAAGAAAAAACAACTTTAATTTCAAGAAAAAAAATTTTTAATTAACCACTAAAAAACAAAGAGGAGGCTAATTATGGTAGCAAATTTGGAACCTAAAAATTATTTTTCTGTATCCCATGGTAACTCCTAAAACTCTCATTATTCTGACTATTACACTTGGGCAGATTCTGATGTTTCTCATCCTTTGCCAGAAGACTATCTTACAACCATCATAATTGTTCTCTAGGAAAAGAGAACTTTTTTCAAAATTCCAAATACTTTTTAAGGATGGCACAGTACCATATAACTGGAGTAATGAAACATGAGCTTACAGTCTTACAATAACTAAGCCACTTAAAATGATCCAGGCAAAAAACAAAAAAAAAAACAAAGAGGATTGCCACCATCAGACCCTGAATAACGGAAATAGCAAAGCTATAATTATGCAGGGAAAAATGGATCCCAGTAGGAGATATGAGGAACAAGGCTGGACAAGCAATGAGCATGGAAATTGGTACACACAGGGACACATACTAATACATATTTTATATATAAAACAGTTAAAATTCTATTAGATTGTATTGCAAGAAATAACTAAAAATAGAATGTTATTTGGATAGAACGAACACAGCTTAAAGTGTTCTAATGTTCTCATAGTGATGTGATTAAGGAAAAATTGTTGGTTATTTTTGAATATTGATGAGCATAGTATGCATGTTATATTTTTAAGAATAACCAAGAAAGGAATAGAAAAGGAAACTCTACCACAAGAAAGCAATATTTAGTCATAAAAAAGTAAAGAACAATTTAAAAAGGAATAAAAAGGCTGGCAAACTATTTTATAAATAAATCCAAACAAGTGTATAATAACATCAATTAACTGACTCTTATAACAAATATTATAGACTATAGTTAAATACAACCAAAAAATAATACAATATGTTGCTTATAAGAAACATATCTATAAGGGGCAAACTAAGTTTGAAGATAAAATAATTACACAAACACATATATATATATTAATATCTATTATTTTACATATTTATGAGTTAAGTCTTAACCAAAAGAAAGATGGCATAGCTATAATAAATTTATACAATTTTAGACTTCAAGTAAAGAAATAAAAGTAGTCAGTATGTAAAAGTTTCAGTCCACCAGTGAAATACAAGTTTTAAAGATTCATACACCTATTAAAGTTTATTTAAAATAAAGCAAAACTATGTCAACTATAAAGAGTAATATGAAAATACATCATCTCAGTGGTAGATTTGAACATATTTCTTTAAAATTTAATAGGTGAATTTTTTTAAAGCAGTATAGGAAGTTAAACAGGTGATGACATTTGAGCTTATGTATGTATATAATGCAATCCCTTTTGTTTCATGCATGTCTGTATGAATTTGTTCATATGTGATAAACAGTGTGATAAAAATCAGTGAGCATAATTTTATGTTACATAATTTATTATGAGGTAAGTATGCTTTGCCCTACCAATTAACATTGATTTTGCCCCTACCAGATAACAATCACAATCCATGACAAGTCTAAGATTTTGACTGTACTTGAAAGCTAACAGTTTAGCCAGCCACAGTTTTAATTTGTAGAAGACACAAGGTGATGGATCAGAAATAAAATACAGTTTATTACTCATAGCAACAGCAGTAAGCAGAATATTAGCATTCACTTGGACTGGTTTCTCCAGTCCCAATTCCCACAGTCAGTGCAAAGAAGGCCAGATGTCACCTGCACACACACAGTTCACATTACAGCAGAGAAATCCCGAGCTTAAGAAACATGATATTTTTTAAAAGTCATTATGATGGTCATTTATTTACCCTTTTACAATGCTTCTGTTACTTTATAAAGAAAACTATTCAGAAACACCGACATATTTACATAGCAGTTTTCAAATGTATCTCCTCACCAAAAGATTTAATTTTCCTCTTATGTGACTTGACCATTAGTATTCCACAAAGAATTTATCCTAGAACTCCATTTATTTATGTTGATGGTGACTATCTGTAAACATTCTAAATTTACTGCATTAATATTTTACTTTCCTTTCTAATCAATTTTAGGCTTTTATTTAAAAAAAATTTTAAAATTAAAACAACAACAACAACAACAACATGGTTCTTTTATGTTCAAAGGAAGTTACTGCCTTTTTCTTCCAAGGTCTCTCACTATAAAAACATACTTGAAAAGATAGTCTGAAACAAAGGGACATTAATATCTCACATTCAGAAAATGTGAAGAAAGATGGGAGACCCAAGGATAATTGCTCCCAATAGTTGCTCTCCTTATCTCTATAAAACCCATTGTTTCTATGCCTTTTGGTGAATTTCCCCATAAGTCTGCTACTCAACTGACCATAATAATTAATCTGATTAACAGTCAGTTGGGATAAAATCTCTGTAATCTGTCTTATGCAGCATTTAACTAAAGCTTCCACCAACACAACTCCAAGCAGCAGTATGAGACCAAACTTCAATGTTAACCCCTATTTTAGATCCTCTAAAATAGGGCCCATAAACATTATTTTACTGAAATATAACTGATTTCTCACATACTAATTTCATGCAGAGAAAGTGAAGAAAACAAGAAAAGAAATTACAGATTCCTTTTGTTGAGTCTCAGTTTTACATGAGAAATATTTATTTTGAAAAATTTACTTTGCACGTTCACTTACATAACCAATAGTAAGCCCCTGTTATGTTCAAAAAACAAACAGGAAAAATAATTTCATAGTCAATATGAAAAGTGACTAACTGTCCTGGCTTGCCCAAGACTGTTAGGGTTTTTAAATTGAAAGTCTCACATCTTAAGCCCCCATAGTCCAAAGCAAACATTATATATAGCTATTTGCATGCCTACCTACAATAGAATATTATTGCAGTGAAAAATTAACTTCAAATAATCTGCTTTATAGCATTAAGTAGTTTTCAGTTATCCAGAACTAGCAGCTTGCTGGCTAATGTGGCTTCTGATATGCTTTGCTTGGTGTATTATCTATTGCTGTATCACAAATTGCCCCAACACTTGCCATCTCAAAACAACACAGTTTCTAAGGGGCAGGAATCTGGGAAGGACTTAAGGGTGTTTGACTGAAGGTCTCAGTTCCTTCCTTGCAAATGGTTGAAGGCTGTTTTCAGTTCCTTGTCAAACGGGTCTCTCCAACATGACAGTTTGCTTTACCAAAATCGGCAATAGAGTGAGTTTACTAATAAGACAGAAGTTATAATCTTATGTAACATAATCATAAAAGGAATTTGCTATATTTTATTCATTAAAAATAACTCATTGGGTTCAATCCTCACTCAAGGAAGGAAATACACAAAGACAAACAGCAGGAGGTAGTAACCAAAGGAGGCCATTTTCAAGTCTGTCTGCCATGTCTGGCTCTAAGAGAGTTTAAGATAAATTAGTTGTTTAGATATAAATATAAATATAGGTATAGATAGATATAGAATGCCAGCAGCATGTTCTCTTTCAGTCATAATTCTGCTTCCAAAGGTTAATCATACATTTCTGAATTCTGTTACACCTCTGTTTCCTTCACCTCTTTTTGGTCTTCATATGAATGGAATCATAGAGTAAGTACTTTTTGTTTCTAGCCTCTTTTAGCTTTGTTTCTAGCTTCTAACTCATCTCCACAAGGCATTCCTGATTAATATTAGAAGATATTTAATATCACCTAATACCACCTTTAGGGAGTTTGCAATCTAAAATTACAAAGGAGTATCTCTAAAATAAAGATCTCTGTGTTTTAAGAAAAGGCACCTCTTAGGTGAGAGAGCAATTTGGTGATAAGGTAGGGGTGCTAGCTGATAAAACACATTGAACACAACATACTCACTTCATTATAAATATAGGTTAGACTTTCAAAACTTTTATCATTTGCAGTTGCAAAATAATATGTATTATAGAATACCAAATGGAACTTTGATTTGAGATGATAACATGATATCACATCTTTAACCAAACACTCTAAGGTCAGGTGCTCATTCTCTCAGTATACTATTGAAATGATATTGAAATAAAAAAGCAGAGATGCACACATGCACTCTTGGAAACAAGATGCTGAATGTGAACCATGGAGAGTGCTAAAAAGGAAACACAAATGAACTACAAATTTAAGAGTTATTTGAAACTTTTTCTAAAAATTTTAAGCCCTTATTAAATTCCCTCAAAGCTTGTTCGTATGTTAAAAGTATTACAGGTACTTCAAAATTATTTCTCCAAAAAAATGCTGAACATGTGTTCTAAGTTCTCTTACTTAGAATCCAGAATTCCAAGTAAGCCTATTGCAATCGAACTTAGCATTCCTCATTTATGCTTGGGGAGCTATATCCACTTTTATCTTAAAACACATATGTACATGTGTACGGATTTTCTAAAAAACAATTTGAATATTCAGTTATGGGTGTGGTAATTTTCCTGTTTATGCATTTGGAATTTCCCATGTGTTGAAATCCTTGCTTTACTTTTAGTTTGGACAGCAGTCATACTTTCCAAACAATCTCAATCAACATGATATGCCCAGGAGAGGAGGGCACTCACCTAAAGTTATGTGCCACGAGGAAATTTCAACTCTTTCATAATCTAGCTTATTTAAAAAAAAAAAAAAAGGAAGGGGTTCATGCATAATAAATCCCTGCTGGGCTATGCTGTCTTTTCATGACTAATTTCCACAGCTCCTCAGCCTATGACCTTTAAACAGCAAGTATTCTTTATGAAAACATGGGCTCACTGTCAGGGCTATGCTTTTTCTTATTCATGACCTCCCTAGTGACTTGTTAACTGTCCAAACATAGATGTCTTCAAACAACTTGTGGAAAATGCACTGGTAGGATTGTTTTGGAGCCAGGAAAGAAACCTTCCTGTTATAAAGTCAAAAACTAAAATGATAATAAAGAATATGTTGCTACTCTAAGAACTGATTTGACACACTTAATTTTTCTTCACAGAAACAATTGTAGGGACATTGAGGTATATTATCTAGTCGTTTCTTCATAACTGAGCAGAATGGCAGATCATCTCAGCTGAGATTTCTAAGTGACTTGCTGGAGTATAAGGGGGGGGAATTCGAATTAGGTGCTAGAATCTCATACTCCTTCTACCCTATACCTGTTTTATGACTCCTTAACAACCATTGACTCCAGGTCTTTTTGTCAGAGACGCTTGTTTAACATTTTCTACTTGCTCTATTTCTGTTAGTTAGCTCTGCCATTTATTATGGATGTCTCTTAACTTCTTTTCTTCTTGTAAGAAAAATCTCTCTGTTTCAGGTGAAATTTACTTACATAAATAACAGTGAGGTTCTCATCAAAACCAGGAATTATCATTGAACTTCTCTCACTGAGTAGCTCAATAACAGAACTCATGTTGTTCTCAAGTTAATCTCTTGAAAGTTGTAATTTGTTTTCTCACTTTTGAGAGTCTCCATTTTTCAAGCATAACATCTTTTTTGCCTTCTCAAGGGCTGAAAATGTCCTTAGGAGTCTAATGATTGTACGACTGGGGGAGCAGACATGAACTAGGGTACTATCAGAACAAGCAATAAACATAACTTTATAGTGTCCAGTAGGGAAGAAAAAAGCAAGCAAGTGACGTATTTCACTTATTCATTGCTTCTCTTCAGCACTCATAGGTAATATACGGAAGCACCTTTTTCCAGCTTCGGTATTCTTGGAGGTATTGCATAGCCATTCACCTCTGTAAATACACTATTTTGTGTTATTTTCCCCTTCTCCAGTTGGAGCATAGTTGGATAAGGGTATCCATCCCTTTGGATTAATGAATATGATTTGTTTGCTTCTCTTGGTAGTTTTGAATAAGAATAAAGGGGTAATAACGATACAGCTGCTTGTGCTGAAGCTAAGAGGAAGATGACATGTTACTAATCTCATTCATAATTCTTTTCTTCCACTGTGTTGTTATTGTTTGCATGCCCTTTTTTCAGCATGTAAAAGCATTTTTAACTTGCATTTTACTTTTTGTTATTATTTATCCCTTCCTGCAAAAAAATAAAATAAAATAAAACTCTTGAGGGTAGGTGCCATGGCTTACTCATTTTGAATTCTGATCTCTGTCTAGGATAGTGTCTAATAAATAGTATAGTATAGATTAAACAGTTTTGCTGCTTTTGTTGAGTTGCATTTATGGCCTCTTTTGCTGAGTTCTTTTATTCCTCCTGAGATGTATTACAGTGACCTCGTAACTTAATCCTATTACATTTATTTATGATCCTGATAACCAAGACCAATTTGAATTTTGAACGTATTTCCTGCCAACTATTGCTTACAGCTCTGAGACTAAAATTTGTATGGTGCCTAATTTATCATTGATGAAAACATCAAACAGCCCTTATGAAATATTATTATGAACGTCCTCAAGTTGAAGCATTGTTTCATTGATATTTACTCTTAGTTATGTCCCTCAGATAACTGTTATACCAACCTTATAGTTTTATAGTTTAAATTCTGTTTATCAGTTTACGACTAGTATGCAATGTTAAGATAAGATAAAATGCTTTTTTAAAGTTCAAGTAAAGCAGAAGTAAAAAGGTGTCATCTATCATCTGAGGCTAGTATTGTTTTATAGAAGACAAAAATATAAACATACAGTATGTATTTAAAAAATTTACTTAAAAATCTTTTTTTTTTTTCTGTAGTGGTCCGTTTTAAGAATCTTTTCATAAAATGCTTAATTATGTCACAGTTGTTTTACATGAAAATGCAGAAGAAACTCAACCAGTAAATGTGTAAAGATCTATATTATTCCATAAGTTTATTTTTCAAATTATTTCAAGGGAGGAATGTATTTCAAAAAGTATTTATTGATTATCTACTATACGGCAAGTGTTGTTATTCAATGTTCTGGAGATACAGCACCTAAAAATCAGACGAGAATCCCTATCCTCAAAATTTTACATCTTTGCAGGGGAAGAAGATAAATATATAAATATGGCATTAATGGCTCTGAAAAAATACTAATAACAGAGATGGGGTAATAGATTACTAGGGTAACGTGACACAGCAATTTCATATAGGGGGCTCCTGGAGGCCTCACAGAAAATCAAGGATCTGAAAAGGAGAGAAACACTATGTAATCATCTAGGGAAAAGCATTCTAAGTTAGGCAAAAGCAAATCAAAAGCCTTGAAGCTCTGAGTCTGGGAGTTTGAGATAGGCAATGAGGCCAGGGAAACTGGAGTGGGTAGCTAACAGGAAGAGTACATAAGGCTGAGAGGTAATGGTGGCTTTGACAAGGTTGTTAGCCATGCAGGTAGTGACATGGGTGTGGCAGTACTATGGGTATACTTTGAAGTTATACTTGACCAGGTTTGCTGACAATTAGATGGAAGTTGTGAGAAAAGAGAAGAATCCAGGATGACAAAGATTTGGGTAAAGAACCTGGATTATTTATATGTGTAAATAATGAATAAAATGCAATCAAGGCCTAGGTCTCTACATATTTATTATCTCATTAAAGTTTTGGAAATTCTGACTGGAGGTAAAAAAATATTAATAAAATGACTTATGTGGCATTATGTAATTTTTCCTTTATTTCCAAAGGTATTTTAACATTAGAGATTTTTGATTTGCCTTTTTTTCCCGCTTTGAAATTGTTTCTTCTACATTAATTTTTCAAATTCTCAATTTTACATTTTCATTGTTCTGTATTATCCTTTCATATTTTCCTAATTAATTCATTATTTGCATGACTGACTTAGGGCAGAGTTTTCCAGATATGCAAGTTAAGGTTAAACCAGTATGACCATTATGGTGTGCTTGGCATTGTACTCATTTTGAATATTTAATCCTTTTTATTCACATCTATGTTTGTGGCAGATACTACTGTCTCTAATTTAAGAATTAGAACTTAAGTCAGGTTAATGCATCTAAGGCTATGCAGCTATTACGTTGTGAAATCCTGTGAAAAAGATTGGCAGAGAGATCTTTAGTACAGGAAATTCCTAGTACCCTGTTAACTACTTAGGCAGACAAAGCCTGTCCTCCAAATGGAAGGAGGAGCACAGTAACTTTAATTGATATTGCATTTTAGTTTGCTGGTAAGATGAATAACTATACTTTTAACAAAATTGCATTTTAGACATAAGTAGTGTCCTAGGTCACTTTTAGCAATGAGTATATAAATCATGCATTCTCTTGGCAGCTTTTCATTTTGTTATGACTTACAACTTCATTTAGTGAAAACAACCCTAGACTTATAATCATTTCTAACTGGCTTAATCCCAGTTTTACAATTTTCTGGTTTTGTGATCTTGGACAAATGTTGTTTATTCTCCGTGTCTAATTTTCTCATTATTATAATGGAGAAAATAAAAAGTTTTTTTCTTTTACATTTTTGTAATGGGAATCAAATAATGTTTCTCTAAACGTCTTTGAAAAGGTAATCATTAAATTGTAAAATATTGTAATTTTATATCAAATTCTCCCTTGAGCCTTAAAAAATTAATTCTATTAAATTATCCCAGCTTCTGATGTTTCCAGCTTCTAGCACAATTGTGGCATGCAACTTTGTCAGATTTCCAGGTGGAGCATTTTTTTTTCCTAGCTACTTTACTTTTCAAGGGTTAAAGTCCCAGATGAATCTTCTTGGAATTCATCTTCTTGCCTTGGTGAGATTTGGCTCCTAGTATTCTCTTGAGAAAAAGAATTTCCAAGCAAGAAATGACTGCTAAGCTCGGTTCATTTCCTTCAGGATTTTCCTACCTACAGCTTCTGTTATCACTGTCCTCTGGAGGAACTAGGTCTAGCCCAAATCATTTCATTTCAGAATGAGGTAGCTTTTGTGGATTGCTTTATCCCTCCAGATTGAATTTTTCTAATTTTTAAACTTAGTCACTAATACTAGCAATTCTAAAATTGTATCAACATAAATGTAATATGTTGTGATTTACTGTGAAGTATAAAGGAAGTCATTTATTACTAATCAAAATCTACTAATGTTTGGAAATAATATACTTTAATTTTTCAAGTAAATTAGCAAATTTTCTATTTGTTCTCCTGGGTGGAGGAAAAGATGGTTTGCAAATGTGATATACAAATAATTTTTTATCTATAAGTGTGCATTGTGATGGAAAAATATTGAAAAACACTGGTTAGGACAAATGATTTCTAAATGATACTTCTGAAAATTCTGATTCAAAACCCAAATTAAAAAAAAATCAAATTATCTCTATAATGTTTAATTCTGGGATCACTTCATGACAGCCAGGTATAAGTTAGGCCTGAAAATTGACTGTGATGAAATAAGGAATCTGAGAACAGGAGAAATAGCACCAACTTCCTTCCACGCAGGCTGGGTGCATGCCAGGTGATTAGACATGAAAGCAAAGAATGAGAAGAGAATTGGGATCTGCAGGACTCATATATTCTTTTTTTGTTCCTTTAATATCTAAACCTCTAGAAAGTATAGTCTATACTGGTTGTCTCCAGTTTCCAGTTTCTCCCCTACCATTGTCCGCTAAACCTATTCTAATTGGACTTTCACCTCCCCAGCATTTTACTTGAGCTGTTCTTGTCAAAGCGACTAATGATCTCTATGCTTATAAATCCAGTGGTCAATTCTCTGTCCTCTGTATAGTTGATCTGTAAACAGCATTTGGTAAAGTGTTTGAAAATCTTCCTTCATTTGGCTTTTGGCACAGAATACTAACCTGATTTCTGTCTACTACCCTCTTCTCCTCAAACCTCTACTCCTCCACTTTTCTATTCTTTTTCCCAATCTCCAAAGGTTGACATACTCTTTTCTGTTTTTGTTTACTCATAAGCTCTACCTCATCTAGTCTCACTGTTTCTAATATTATCCATAGGTTTGTAAATCTAAAATATATACTGCTTAATCTCTCTCATGCATTCTGGATTCAGATATCAAACTGCTGACTTTACATCTCCATGTAAATGTCTGATAGATATCTCAAACTTACCATATCCCAAAAGAAAAATAAACCTCTAGCTATTCCTTCAAACTTGTTCCTCCAGAATTTCTTTTTCATCTTAATAACAACTCTATTCTTCTCTAGATTGCTTAAATTAAAAACACTGGTATCATTCTCACACTCTCTTTCTAGCATCAGACTTCATGTCTGAAAAGAGAGAAGACACTGAATGGCACTTTCACACCACTGCAAACCAACATGCATAGTCCAGGCAAGTTACTTTTCCCCTGTAATCAAGGACACATTTAAGGAAATAAAAATAGTATATGTTGCACATATTCTATTTGAAAAAAATTTAATTACTTAAAAAAACTAGAGGACTAGATAGGGAGAAGAACTTAAGGTGTGAGAAAATCTCAACTATGAATCTTTCTGTCTCCCTATCTACACACAAACAAATACATCTAAATTAAGATTTAAAGACTTAAGAAATTCCTATCCATCTGAGAAACAGCAGGAATTGCTTCAGAAACAATTTCTCAACTAATGCCAAAAAAGTCAGACTTTTTCTGCACACTATTCAACTTTCAACACCTTAATTTGCATTTTATAGTTACCTCTTTTTTTTAATTGTATTTTAGGTTTTGGGGTATATGTGAAGAACATGTAAGATTGTTACATAGGTACACACATGGCAGTGTAGTTTGCTGCCTTCCTCTCCATCACCTATATCTGGCATTTCTCCCCATGTTATCCCCTCCCCAACTCCCCACCACCCGCTGTCCCTCTATTTCCCCCCAACAGACCACAGTGTGTGATGCTCCCCTCCCTGTGTCCACATATTCTCATTGTTCAACACCCACCTATGAGTGAGAACATGTGGTGTTTGATTTTCTGTTCTGTGACAGTTTGCTGAGAATGATGGTTTCCAGGTTCATCCATGTCCCTACAAAGGACAAGAACTCATCCTTTTTTATGGCTGCATAGTATTCCAATACCTCTTTTAAGATATATATTGTAAGTATGTATCATTTTTAAACTTCCAAAGGTTAACTCAGAATTTTGAAAGTAGTTGATATGTTTTAAATTTTGTAAGTATTACCTCTTTCAGTCATGATAATAAGTCTATAACATTGGTACTGTAACTATTCCAATTTTACAAATAGGAAAACCAAGGCACAGAGAGGTCAACTTGCTTAAGTCACATAGAGAGTAAATGAAGGTGCTAAGATGTTAGTGGAATCACAATAGCTTTACACCATGCCCTTAAACTTTGATAAGCCATGGTTTTCTAAAAATACAAACCTAATAGTTAGTAGATGCTCCAAAAGTACATGGTGCATGTTAGATAAACATGCATTTATCAAATTTCTAATAAATATTAGTTTACATCTTTACCATTTATTTACTCAGTTAATAAAAGTCCTATGAGTGTAGGTTATGACTCAGACAGCTCAGTGCTAAATTCTTTAGGGCCCAGATAAAGGTCTGGCAAAAACTGATGCTCAATGAATATTTGTTGAATGAATAAAAACACAGTGTGCCGTCCTATAAAAATTAAAAAATACATACTTTATGCTAAGAGCTCAAATTTTTGTTAAGATTATATGACTGAGTGACCAATACAGGCAAGACTCCAATAAATTGTTCATTAATGTCATGACTAGAGCACGTGACATTACACCATCTCATGGCATCATTTTCATTATACCTGGTAACACAGATCACACCTGTTTACTTTGTAATTACTGGCTTACAATCAGACCAATCACTGGACAGCATCCTGGTCACCTCTCTTGGCTATACTTTTGCCATTTAACTTCAAAGTCAGCCCACTGGTATATCAGACACAACCTTATCTAAGAATTGCCACTTGTAGGTATTTATTGAAGTCATTAACAAATTAGAGTTAACGTTCTCCAAATGAAGAGGAGAAAGCAAGAGAGAGAATGAATCAATGATATCCTCAATGTTTCTGAGTCTGTTAAGGAGAAGGAAAGAATAGGAATATATACTTAGAGAAAAAATCTTGGAATCCTATTAAATAACAATTATTTTGCCCTCCTGGCAAAGAAAAACAAAATCTAGGGTAATTAAAATATTGGAAAGGAAGTGGTGCTGGTTCTTATTTCAATTCTACTCAACCAATTGTCTTTTCACTGTCATCATAAAATTATATCCAGCAAAACCAAATACTGTCAACTTCTACCTGTTCATCTATACTAGCTGTTATGCACAGCCTAAAAGAGTATTTCAAGAAAATGTATGTGTCTTTGTTTTATTCTCAAAGTTGGATATAATTTGTGAGTTAATATTTTGGTCAGTTGCACTTTAAAACTATTTTCTGCTGAAATAAGTCTACTAGAATGCACTGATGCATATTTTACACAGCCTATTTATTTACCTCATAGTCACCATAACTTTTACTACAAATGTCTTGTGTACAAATAATGTATGGGCTTCACAAAGAATGTATGAGACATACTCTTGCTATAAATAGCCACAAAAAATTATCATAAAAGTCTAAATATTTGATAGGCTTGAAAATCATGAAAGTCTAAATATTTGATATGCTTGAAGCTCATCATGAAAGTCTAAATACTTGATATGCTTGAAGCTCATTATATTAAAAAATACTTGTATGTATGTATTTTCCTTACTTATAGCTTTTCTTAAAATTCTGAGCCTTTTGTGTAACCTAATAAGATAAATGAAATATCCATCTGGCACCAGGATAAATATGTTCTTCATACTATAGTAAAGTGTCAGATCCATATTCAGGACTTAGAAACACATCTTCTAGCATTGGATCCTTCAATCCTAGACCACTTAGTAAAATCAAGCATGTGATACCTGGATCAGAGCATGTAGAAGTAAATTTCCTAAAAACATTTTTCTGTTAACTACTTTCCCTCCCTCACCTAGGGGGATATATGCCAGCTTTGTCATGTGAGGCCTTGTAGGAGGTGGTACTTTAACTGTACCACTTAAAATCCTAATATGCGACCAATATTAATTGGGGAATATCTGACCCAGGAAATCTTGAGGATTAAGAAAACAGACCAATGCTGTGATTTCAGGGCCAGAACAGTTGTTGCATTGGAATAAGACAGTACTCCGAGTTTGCTGGAACAAAGGATGTGTGAATGCTTCCTGTAAAACAAGTGGATCACGTGCTAGAGGGTGCTGGTGGCAGTGTCATATCTTATTCGGTCCTTGGTCAATGGGGTCACATGTAAGGACAAAGAAATCCAAGTAGCAAGAAGCTGGAGGTATACAAGATCTTCCTAGGGGCTTCATAAGGATTTGGAAGGCTTCATTTGAAATAGAGACTTGTCTATCTGCCTCAGTGGATCTACGGGTGGGAGAACCCCAGGAGAATCTCTGAAAAATGTTTGAAGTGTCCCACTAGAAAAACAGATGACTTTAAACCTTTGCCACACCCAGCACCAGTTTAAAATAGAACCCATCAGTCATCAGTTCACGTAAAATCCATCTTATTTCCTTGACTCCCTAGGAAAAGAGAAAAGCCATTCATTTCTTTTACCAAATGGCAGAGAATGCCAACTGCTGGCAAGATTAAAAGTCTTTCTTTATAATGAAAATTAAATATTAAATATTATCTTGGACTGGATATTTTAAATTTCTGATTCAACAGTCTCTGTTTTCACTAAAAGTAATTATAGGACTCTTAGTTACCAATAAGCAAACAAAAAGTCATGAGATCTGTCCAAATTTTACCCATTGGTACAGGAAGATATTTGTCATTCAAATAAATTTTGAAAAGAAAAAAGGAGACAAAACTAAAGTTAACATTTTGATTGCAATTTATATCTTATGCAACATGGTTCTACAAGATTTATGCCCAAGTAAATGCTTCCTGAATATATGAATATGTATATACATTTATATATATATTTTTTATGTGTGTGTGTGTATATACATCCTTCCTGACAGTGACATTTGCAAGAATCTGAGACTATAATCTAGAATAACATAAAGCCAGCAGCTAAAACCTAAAAGATATACCTTAACTTAAAATATTACTTATGATTTTTATATTTGTTTCTTTTTAAAATCTTACACAATTCTAGTTAAATGATGAAGAACAATCTCAGTTCCTGGTGTGCATTGCTTGTATTCATCTAAAATTTAAAATTAGAGTATGGTTTTTGTTTGCTTTTTGTATCTAGAGAATAAATTACTCTTGGGAAGACTGCAACTATATTACTCTATTCAGTAATTGGTAAATAATAGTTGCATACAAAATTGGAAGAACTGTAAATTCTGGAATTAAACATAATGGTTTGACGCTTTTTAAAGATCAAATTTGTTGTTAATATCTAATTTTAGCATATTTTTAAGTTATTTTATCTTTTGTAAGCACATGTATTGTAATGCCATTTAAATAAGCATGCAGCTAGCAAATATTCACAGTACTTTTTAAATGGAATCTTCTGTAAATGTTCTTACAATCTTGTGGAAGAACATTTTTTAACTTAAACAAATATGAATATGAGCTGAAATTTCACAACTTTATTGGTCTTTGACTTAGGACTTAAGTGTATTCATTAGTAAAATGACAGGAAAAATAACCCGAACCCTTTAGAATGGCAAAATCACAGATTGTAGTATGATGGATAAGCCTCCTTTGTTAATAAATGAATAATAGAAATATTTTTAAAATTTCCTTACATTTATACTTCTTATTTCTAAATCTCTTTTCTCTTAGGTAAGAAGCAAAGTAGCAGGAACTGAGTATTTTAAAACAAGTCGATTATAAACTGGCATTCCTCTCTGTGTCATGCAGACTTTTTTTTTGCAGGATTTCCTTGGCTTATTCTTACTCAGCTATATTTTTAAGAAATGTATGGGGTCATAACCAAGCCTTTATTAGTTCTCTTTGCTCTTCCTTCATTGTTAACATTATTTTAAACAACTGTCCTTCTGCTTTTTCCCACTGTAGGTATATCATATGAAGCAACATAGTTATCAAACAATTTTAAGTTTACCTTACCACTATACAAAGGCAGTGAATGAAGTTGTTTGCTTGTTTTTTCTCATTGATGAAACAAAATCAGGTATTCTGACATTTCTACTGCACAGTTACCTGCAGAGATAATGAAATCCTCTTTCACTCACTGCAGATTCTCATGGGGCTGAGTTTCATCTGCTTCCCATTATTGTTTATCCCTGCCACATGGAGAATGTACATCACATCAACTTTCAAAGGGGCAGAAATGATACTTTGCAGTTACAAAGGAGAAAGCAATTGGATCAACAATCTCCAATAAATAAGTGATTTCCTGGTATTTAACCCTGAGTCATCTTAATTTATCCATTTTAAATTGTCTATGCACATTAAAAGAAGAAAGACAAAACTAAATTTGATTTCCTTAGAACTGTATCTTCTGGGTGAATCAATAAAGTCATCAATGCTTCTATATTCACTGATTTCACAAATCTTGTTTGCTCAGATAACTCTATGCACTATTGTATAATAGGGCCTATGCAAAATTATCCCCTAAATTATATAATATTTTGTTAATAATTATGTATATCATACATTATCATACAATGGGAGAAATGCTTTCAAATCCAATAACTTATTGTTGGCAGATTTATTTGATTAATGTTAAAAATTAGCCTGGAACTTTAGGCTTAGAGTATTGAAGGCAATTCCTCATGTATGGTGAGAAGAATCAGGGCATTAGACTAATGATATATAATGACTTTACCCAATGAAATATAACACATATCATAATAACTATTTTAACATATTTATTCTTGTATTTACAGATCTTTTTCAAAATCTTCTAAAATAACTTAAAAGGCAGTATTTCATAATGGTTAACAAAACAAAATTATATGGATATAGAATCAAAACCTCATTCAGCTATTTAAATTATTTAATCTGATTCTATGCTTCTAATCTGTGAAATAGAATATTACTACTTAATTCATAGTTTATAGGGAATTTTAATTGCATTTTGAGCATTAGGACTTTGAAGACTGGCTCAAATGAGTGTTCAGCAAATAAATGCTATAATAATATAATATTCATGGATGCAAAAATCCTCAACAAAATACTTGCAAACCGAATCCAGCAGCATATCAAAAAGTTAGTCCACCATAATCAAGTAGGCTTCATTCCTGGGATGCAAGGTTGCTTCAACATATGCAAATAAATATATGAGATTCATTATATAAACAGAAATAAAAACAAAAACCACATGATCATCTCAATAGATATAGAAAAGGCTTTTGATAAAATTCAATATACCTTCATGTTAAAAACCCTCCACAGAGTAGGCATTGAAGGAACACACTTCAAAATAATAAGATCCATCTATGACAAACCCACAGTCAACATCATACTGAATGGGCAAAAGCTAGAAACATTCCCCTTGAAAACCAGAACAAGACAAAGACTTCCTCTCTCATCACTCGGATTCAACATAGTAACCAAAGTCCTAGCCAGAGCAATCAGACAAGAGAAAGACATAAAAGACATCCAAATAGAAAAAGAGGAAGTCAAAGTATCTCTGTTTGCAGATAATATGATTTTATACCTGCAGAACCACAGAGTCTTGGTCCAAAAGCTCCTTCAGCTGATAAATAACTTCAGCAACATTTCAGGATACAAAATTAATGTACAAAAGTCAACAGCATTTCTATACACCAACAACATCCAAGTTGAAAGCCAAATCAATAATACAATCCCATTCACAACGGTCACAAAGAATAAAATACCTAGGAATACAGCTAACCAAAGTGGTGAAAGACTTCTACAATGAGAATTACAAAACAATGCTCAAAGAAATCAGAGATGATGCAAACAAATGGAAAAACTTTATGTGTTCATGGAAAGGAAGAATCGATACTGTTAAAATGGCTATACCGCCTAGAGCAATTTATAGATTCAATATTATACTTGTCAAACTACCAATGATATTCTTCATAGAATTAGAAAAACTATTTTAAAATTCATATGGAACCAAAAAAGAGCCTGAATAGTCAAGGCCAATCCTAAGCAAAAGAACAAAGCTAGAGGCATCACACTACCCAACTTCAAACTACACTACATGGCTACAGTAACCGAAACAGCCTGGTACTGGTACAAAAACAAGACACGTAAGTCAATGAAACAGAACAGAGATCCCAGAAATAATTCCTCACACTTAAAATCATTTGATCTTTGACAAAGTCGACAAAAACAAGCAATGGGAAAAGGACTCCCTAGTCAATAAATGGTGCTGGCATAACTGGTTAGTCATAGGCAGAGGATTGAAACTGGACTCCTTCCTTACACCACATATGAAAATCAACACAAGATGGATTAAAGACTTAATGTAATAACTAAAAGTATAAAAACCCAGGAAGATAACTTAGGAGATACCATTCCGGAGACAGGCCCTGGCAAAGATTTTATGAGGTTTTTAACTAAAAATAATTATTTTGGGGTGGTAACATTGATGGCTTTAATTTTTTCTTTATTTATTGTATTCTCTTACTCTTTTAGTGAGACTGGTGAGGGAAAAAAAGGCAAGAAACAAATAAAACCACAATGTAATCAATTAATTTATGCTATAAAGTCTGAACACCTGAGCACTGTCCACTTTGGTATTGTATGGACTGTTTTTGTTTACTAATTTTAAATTTAGTATAGTTTTGTCCATTGGAGAGTATTGGTGAAACATTTTTAGGTTAAAGAATTTTAAGAAATGTATCTGTAACTTTCCTTAATTACAATCATATATACATAAATCTTTTGCCTTGTTACCCTTCTACAGAGGGATTATGTACAACATAATGCCTGCCCAGCACTTGTTTTAATACTGTTGAACTTCCTTTATTCAACAAGAACAAGCAGATTGCTCTTCCTTGGTATCTGCCATTTAAAGAAGCTGTGATTTGTGATTCTGCATGTTTTGCTTTAAGCAGTACTTCCATATGTATCCCCACTTCTACTTCTGCATCCCCTGATGATGCACTGAGTGCTCAATTTCTCATATCCCATTAGTTTCTATAAAAAGTTAAGGTTAGTGTCTTCTTATAGCATTCCTTTCAAACCTCTGGAATCTTCATGTCCTGAATTGTTTTTCATAAATATTTGCTTAAGAATCCAAAAGCAGCCCTTTTCCGTTTTACTATTTTCTTGCTTTCTTGCTTAGTAGATTGGTTATGTTATCTGGCTACATTTTGGGTTAATCTTTTTTGTATTCAATGTTGACATAGTTGGCTTATAGACTATAGCTGACTTGGTTCTGAAAAGACATGCAGAATATGAGCAAGGGCTATTTTAAAAGGGTTACATAATATGACATAGTAACGATAGAAAAAATGGAAAAGGGTTACACGGCATAACACAAAAAGAAAAAATAATATTTGTTGAGATACAAAATAAAATAGAATCATATCAGTGATAATACATCTTAACAGAAGTACATACCAATCAATGTTTTCAATTATACAAAATTCTTCCATCTGGTACGATTCTGGCAAGAAAATAAATACTAAGGTGGAGAACTGAATCTCATTTTACAGAGTTAATAACAATAATAGAGTTAAGAAAACTATTCTTGTGTGCTAATTTCTTTTGCAATAGTAGACAGCTGGGTTTTATCTTTTATTGTGTATATTAGTTAAGATTTATTTTTTTAAAAAACTTTGATCATGTAGTTTTTCTACATCTGGTTCTATTTGACACTTGCTACAGAGAGTGTATGAAAGGTCGTGAATATTAATACCCCAAAAAGAAAGGATTTCTATAAAATATACATGTATATTATTTATGCGCAATTTAATGGCCATTTCTATTGTCTTAACAAATGTCTATCAGTATGACATAAAATGGTGTAAAGTAAACTGGTAAAACTTATGTTCCTTTAATTCTGAATTTCATTTTTGGTTGTTTGATTCCTATTTTTTCAATCTAATATAAATACATTTAAAAATAATTCTGTTACTTGGTACTGTCTGGAAAATTTATAGTAGATTGAAAGTGTTTTTTCAATCTACTACAAATATGTTTAAAAATAATTCCGTTACTTGGTACTGTCTGGAAAGCAGTACAATGAGGTTATTTGAGATTTTGCTCTAATCTAGACTCTGTGCCAGGAACTAAACTTCACACAGACAGAGGTAACTTAGCTGAAAAACTAGTCTAAGAATAGCCTCACTTCACGGAGTGACTGTAAGGATTTAAAGACATAATGTATTACAATGCTAGGTCAAGGCAGGAAGTGGACAGAACAAGCTCCTCTTCCACATATCTGCCCTAAATATATCCATTTAATGTAACTGTGACAACATGGCAAAACTCTGAAGGACATTATGCTAAATGAAGGAAGCCAGTCACAGAAAGACAAACATTGCATGATATCACTTATATGTGGAATCTTAGAAAGTTAAACAGATGGTATCAAAGATAGAATGCTGGTTAATGCAGGCCTGGGGCAGGGGGGAAATGAAGTTGATGTTGGTCAAATAATACAAAATTTCAGCAATGCAGAATGATTCAGTTCTGGAGATGACTATAGTGGATAATACTGTACTACATACTTGAAATTTGCTAAGAGAGTAGATTTTAAATAATCTTACCATGAAAAGAAAAAAGGTAACTATGTGAGATGAACAGTATGTTAATTAGCCTGATTGTGGTAATGAATTCACAATGTATGTATATACCAAAACATCATACTGTGTAGCTTTATTACATACAATTTTTATTTGCCAGTTGTATCTGAATAAAGCTGGAAAAGTGAGATAAAATAAAAGATGTACACTGAAACTAACCGGAATGGCAGTTTACACTTAAGCACTCAAAAATGTTAGCTGTTATTATTTTATCTTTACAAATACATTGCTCATGTCCTCTTATAACAGATATTTCATATTTCTAGAGAATAAATTATTTTAAGATAAAGTGCATCTGTACATCACTGTTATCAAAACTGTCTATGTTATCAAGCAAGATTTATGATTAATGAATTTCAGAATTTGCCCAAATGCTGTATTACTTTGTTTCAAAATAATTGTTCTGCATTTTACCCACTGACAGAAGAATTTATTTTAAAAATGTAAAATGTAGAAGAACAAAAAATAGGATGCTATCTTTCTGTCATAAAAACATAAAATAAGATTATGTATGTGTTTATTTTTCGTATGCATGCATGAACATATACACACACATGCATAAGCACTCAAGAAGGAAAAGACGAAACAACGGCATATGATAATGGAGATGAAAGCAAGACTTACAGAATATTACATTTCTCAACATAATGTTGACTTTATAACCATGTAAATTTTACATATTTGAAATATAAAAGTTACAAAAAAGGAAAAAATGTGGTTAACAAGTATCATAACTATGCAAGAAAATACATTATTATTTGAGGTAACTTAAGAACATTTTGCTAACATGATTGTACTTGAAGGCAAATATTCTATAGTGAGATATACTCTATTACTTGAAATAACAGTTATTGTATGTTAGAAATATGCCCAAAAATTAGATACCTAAATCTTTTACTTGTGTCAATCTATTATGATGTTTTTAAGTTGGAGATTAGCCCCTATAATTTCTTAATAGTAAAATGACATATAAATGGCTCAAACTTTCTTAACACTTTATTTTATTCACTTTATGGAAAAGATATTGATTACATAAATTAAGTAATATGTTAAAACCACATTAAATGTTACTATAAAACATAACACAAAATATTTTTCTGGTACTGATGGCAATCAAAATAATAAAAGGGAGGTTGCACTTTTTCCACTATTTCCCATGTTGAAACTTAGTTTTACTCTTTTGATTAAAATACTTGTTGATTTTGAATTTAAAATGGCATTCAATATAGTTTCTGTGAGATTTTTTCCCTAATTTCTTGATCAACTTATCTCCCTAAATCCATAGCTACCTTGTGGAGATCATAAACACCTGCAGCCATTTCCAAAGACCTACACTTTTGAGTTAAGATATCCAAATTAGAAAATGTATGGATTTCTGATCAAACTGCCATTTTAACTAAGTTTGTACATTTTTGGCCACTCTTGTTTCAAACGTAAGTAATAATAGGTAAAATACCTAAAAGAAAAATAAGAATGACATAGTTTTCTTTTAAAAAAGAAAAATATGAAAGTACCATGGACAAACAAGGAAAACTACAGAATACAAAATGCATATGTGTATATAACATAATTATCACATATGTTATATAATAATGTTATATGTTATGGATAATAAAATATGCTGAAATGGTAATTCATAAAACCAACCACAAATCATTCTAGTCTAGTTTTATTATAACTTAATGTGTCCTTTCGGTGACAGGAATATTTACTAGACCATCTGTCCAACTCTTTAAGTAGACAGCATTGTCTCCGACTGTTTTAAAAAGACCCCCTTTGATAACTGCATCTTCTATATAGCAAGAAAACATTCTGAGACAAATTTCTCAATTTATTATTAAGCTACAATAAACTTTATAGTAATAAATTACTTTTGATTTATTAGAAAACTATTGAGAATGTAATATTCCTTAGGATCAGAAAGAAATAATTCAGAGAGAAACAGTTTATACCTGTGAATGACAATTAAAGATGGTTGGAACTTTGTTTTAATAATTTCTAAACATCTTATAAAATGTATGAAATATAGGAATGGAGATGCTTTTCTCTTGGTTAAAAAAAGTTCAGTTCTTAAAGTAAATTCCACAGCAGAAATTTCAGAAATTACAAGGTAATAAAAAAATCAGAAAAAGTCACTATTTTCTTTTAGTCTTTTAAAACTATTTTATATGGTTGTGATTAAATGTCATATATTTGTGTTTGTATAGATGTAAATATCCTACCTTTTCCTTCATTTTCTATTTCATATTTTACTTTTTTCCTTAACATGACAAAGTATTTTTATGTTATTATAAGTTTGTTTTAATTCTTTTAAACAGTTGCATAATATTCTGAAGTGCTATTTATTATGAACAATTCTTGCATTCTTCTCCATTGAGGAATTTCCAAATTTAGCTCTAATGGATAAAAGATAACTTGATCTTTTATTTCAGTATTTTAATCACATTTATAAGAATAAATTTCCAGAAGTGGGAATACTGGGTCAAATGGAACACTTTTTTAAAAAACAAATTGAATACAAAAGTAGTTTTTAGCTATTGCCACTTGCAGTTTTCCAAATCACTTAAATATCACAGTTCAAATATTGTTGTAGTGTTAAAGCATTTTTTTCCTTTTTATATATTTACAATACTCTTTTGATCAGCAAAGTAAAAAAATTTTAGGTATCTGCAAATCTTACATTTATATAGACTCATAATTTCAGCCTCTTATGATGGTCATCAATAGAAACAAATATAAAGAAACAATTAGAATCTGGATCATACTGTAAAGGTTTTGGAAGGCAGCTTAAGAAACTGGCTTGAGTAAGTTCTTTGTCTTCACTTTCCTTATCTGAAAAAATGAGGCTATTAATTAGTTTCTTAGGGATATTCCCTAGGTTAAATAATGTTAGATACAGCGTTCTTCTCTGGATGTTCTTGCCTTCCCATTCCATTTTCAAAATAGATATGAAGACGCATCTACCTGTGGATTAAACATGAATTGTAAGCTTTCCTGTCTTTGGCCAGGAAGAGTTCATTGCTAGGGTATTTGTAGTAAAGATGAGGCTTCATAATTCAGAACTGCTGGCTTCAGGTCAGGAACATTGTCAAATGACTCAGTTACCCATGTATCCAGAGAGGCTTCAGTGGATAGATTCTCTTGGTATTATAATATTTATGTATCATCTTTTTCATAAAATGTCTGGGTAACAAATTTTCTGAAAATGAAGAAAAGTTTACCCTCCTACAATTAAAAATTCCTGAAGGAATTTTCTGTTTTAAAGACAATTATCTTTTTTCCCATCTAGTATTTTTTGTGTTTTTCTAGAACTGATGAAACTTGAATTTTTTAAAAAAAATTCCCATAGTTCCAAATAAGTTAAGAAAAGTTAATTTTAAAAATTTGATTATAGTATTATGAGTATACCAAAAAATTGAGATCAGTACTAACTTTTGAATTAAATGTGAAATATTTTGTTAATAATAACATAAAATAAACTTCTATTTTATATGGTAATCTTGATATTTTACTATGTCTTGTGATGCTCTTCTCAATACAGATTTTTAATAGTGTCTGGGATTAAAGACACTATTAAATTTTAATTTAATATTATACATTATAATTTTATAATATTTCTATATGTATACCTTTTAATCAGCATCAGTCATTATTTTAAATATTATTTGTATTTTAGTGTCTTATCTAGAAAATATTCCTGTTTAATTCATTACTTAATCATTGTGTTCAATAAAAAGAAATTTTATTTTCTATAATTTGAGCCCATTATGTTTAATGAGTCAAAATAACAATGGGAATTATCAAGGTTTATTTTTAGAATACTTGACTACATTTTATAGTGTAAGTACAGAACTGTGAATCGAAAGTCCTACGTTTTCAAAACTGCTACTACTTTATTATAAATTGATCTCATTTAATTTTCATCCAAAGTCTAGACATTGCTTTATTACACATTTTACAGGTAAGGTAATTTGGCTCCCACAGATTAACTTTGTCTAAAAAATTCATTCTTCTTCTATCATACCATACTACCTTGTATTAAATATTGGGTAGAAAGAACGTAAAATATTGAGCTCCAGACTAAAATATAAGCTTCTATTTTAAATGTTAATCTTTGATATCTACCATGACTTGTGATGTGCTTCTCTATATGGAATTTTTAATAGTAGCTTGGATGAAAAAAATCTGAGCAAAAAAGGAAAAGAACGAAGGAAGGAGGAAGGGAGGGAGGGAGGAAAGAAGGAAGGAAGGAAGAAGGAAAGAAGGAAAGAAGGAAGGAAGGAGGGAAAGAAGGGAAAGGAAGGAAGAGCAGGCCAGAGGGAAAATTATGGACATACCAGTTAGAGTTTGAGAGAATTATGAGAAAAGACATGACTATAATAAACTATAAATAAAATGAAAAAAGGCAGTTGACAAAGAGAAGTCTGAAATAATAAAGAAAATATGAAAAGGAATAATTTAAACACCCTCGATATTTTATAATTGTTTACAAATAGAGTGTGTGTTCTACCACACCCTGGCTTATGAGCCGAGCATCATGCACTGCTTTCATTCAGTCCCATGCAGATGCAAAGAGTTGATTTCTTTCTAATACCTTCATTATCTCTCAACATGTATCTTCCAGTGCCCTACGAAAATTCTGGGAGAATGTGAGTTCCCCTGCGTAATTGAAAAAGATGGTTGTCTATAAAGAACAATTAAGCAAAATTTAGCAAAATCTTGTGCCAAGGGCAATTATCTGTCTTATTGGATAGTCACCGGGCAATTGCCAATAAGAAGTCCTCCCCCGAGTGGCAACAGAACTTCTAACCTACTCAGTGGCATGAACGGCACTCACTTGGCTGCTGAATACATAGTCTACAGGTTCTAGAAAAATTTCCTTAAGGCTTCTTATGCTTGGTGAAAATAAAATTTACTTGAATTGAGATTAGAGTTTTTTGTTGTTTTTTTTTTTGACACTTCCTTTATTCATGAGATATATTCAAGTCTGGTTTCCTAGTCCTATGTAAAGGTAGTCCTTCTCTCTCCTTCTTTATTTATAATATCAGAGCCTGGAAATTTCTTCTAAGCAAGATATCAAAACTCAGAAAACATTTTGGAAAAGACTGGACAAATCTACTAAAATGTGAAATAAATAAACCAAAAAATATCTATGCAGCAAAACAAAACAAAACAAACCAACAAAAAACTTACCTACGTACAGTTAAAGATTAACAAGAAATCTGGAAATAAACTCATAACTCAGTTAATAGCTATTATGCCAAAAACCTCATATAACTTCATTTAAAATTACTAATAATTAAATGGCATAAATGGCAAAGGGAATGAGCAAACAATTTATAGAAAAATTAATTCTGGTGGTGAATACATATACAGAGAACATACTCTTAAGTACAAATTACAATAGGCTTAATTTATAAGACTGGTAAGTATGCTGTAAGTTTTTGATAATAGGTGATAGCAAAACTTTAGAAGAAATGATCACTTTCATACAGTGTTGGGAATGTGAATTGTTGCAATCTTTCTGCATGGCATTTTGACAACGTAAACATGTTATACACATTTGGTCACAGCCATATTACACCTGGGAATTTACCTGTTGAATATATTCCCAAAAGACAAATGGTTAAGAAGTACCTTTATGTTATTGTTTCTAAGAGCAAACTGTTAGAAAGAAATCAAAGCATTCAATGGAATATTCTTTAAAAAACATATTGGAGATATGATTAAATAATTTTGCTGCTGCTTAAAAGAAGCATGAATATTTGCTCTGCTGAAACAGAAGTTTTGACATATATTTTAAACTTGGAAAAGCAATGTTCAGTACAGTGTGGATAGTAAATTACCTTCTGTGTAATAGTGGCCACCTTGCCACTATTATGTGTTTTTCGAACACATAATACAATCCAATTGCTTTATCTACATTTTTCACATAAATAATCACCTCATGTCATCTAAACCAAGCTGTTTCTTTGGGCCTTCAATTGTATTACACTCTGTTATCATGGATCTGGTTCACAATAAGAATTTCGTTACCAGATTCATTCCTACTTTATGTCTTGAATCACTAATTTATAGCCTCATAAATATTTTGCATTAAGCCTATCTGAATAAAACACACTGCTACACATATTTAACTTCTATTTCTCTTTTGTAATAGTAGCTTTACACAAAATCCACAGAGAATATTGACAGGGGCCATAGGAACAACTGAAATACAAAACTCTCAGGACAGGATGTCTCAATGGATTAGATTAAGAACATTAGAGTAGGAAATCTAATGATATAATATATCGGGAGAACCAGGAGGAAGACAGAGAGCTTGAAGCAGTGTTTCAGAAGGGTCACAGGACTGAGAAATGGGCTTGAAACAAGGGAAGATGGTAATTCTAGTCCTTAGCTAAAGTAAAAGGAAAGCTTCTAATGTTGAAGCTTTTCAGGTTGGAAATTAGACTAGAGGAAACCCAGGAGCTGATTACCGGATCTTCAGTAAAAGGCCTGTTCAAATCAACAAAACAGAAACATACACATTGGCTTGACCAGGTGCTAGAGCAGCTAGACTGACTCAGTACAGGGTTGACTGAGCAGTGAATTACAATATAAATATATATGTATTATATTTATATTGTATATTTAAGTATAGAAAGCAAAATGTATATACTATACTGAGAATAGGAAAAACTAGTTTAAATTTTAGATAAGCTACCAATTTTATATGGCACATCCAAAGTATGCAAATAGCCATAATATTTTGGTAGCATCTAGGGACTTTCCTACATGCTTGTCTGACCCATCCATGTCAGAGGCTGTGAATGTCTTGCTACAATCAGTGCTCTATAACATCTATTTGCACTTAGCACCCAGTGTCCACAAGTTTTTCTGCTCTACCCTCTGGAATGTTAAGGAAACTAAAGGAGAAAATATTTGCATATCACACTCCCTCTCTAGTAGGATATGGAATGGCTTTTTGTCTGCACAGCTGTGTTAACAGCAGCAGCCTCTTACATATTCCTCGTTGAATTCCAGCCTCACTGGTACCTTTTTCCCAAGTCACTTGGGTATTTCGGATTTTTAAAATACTCCAAATGGTGTGCTGAATCCAGCTCATATTGGTTAGTAAGAACTGATTGTTCTTATATATATATATATATAAATATTAAAAAGAAATTATTAAAAATTATTAATAAATTAAAAGAAATTATTAAAAAGAAAATATTAAAAAATTTAAAAAAATATATTTTTTATTGTACTTTAGATTCTGGGGTACATGTGCAGATCATGCAGAATTGTTGCATAGGTACATACATGGCAATGTGGAATATTAATCTCTGTCTCCACCTTGAGTCCCCACCCAGGCCTTCAGATCTCAGGAGGATGCTGCCCTCTAATATCCAATCTGCTTTCTCAGCTGATTTCTGCCAAAAGCTTATTTTTGGGAACCTGGCTTGCAGACCTGCCTTCCTAACCTTTTGGGAAAATTGGTTTTGTTGTACCCTTAATCTGCTTGAAATTACCATATTCTCTGACTGAACTTGTACAGTTCTCCACCTTGTACCTCACACATATCTACAATGAGGATACATTTCTTGGGCCCTTCTTCCATTCTAGTTTTTGATTATTAATTTTCTTGAGTTATCACTTTTTCCTCCTATACTTTCTAGCCCTTTCAACTGCTATCTCACCAAAATTTCAGAGAGCTGAGCACCAGGCAATGCTCCTGAGAGCCAGTGCTGATGAAGATAAAAACTTCGTAGTTACGTAGATATGTGAGAATTTGATTCCTTCTTTGATGCTCTACTGGGTCTTTTTTCGACCATAACTTTAGAAAACTCATTTTGGTAACCTGTAGAGACTGAGACAATTGGGCTCATTGTGCACACATAATTCCAGTCTGTACCAGATCAGAATCACATGGATCATTAATTGGGAATATGGAAAGAAGTTTCCTTGGCACTATAACAAAACACCCATTTGAAAAGTCATAGTCAATCTGTCAGCATGGCTACATGATGTGATACAAATTGACTTGGTTTTGAAAAGTATCTGAATCAGCCATTTGTTCTGAATTTAGATAGATAGGGTGATGACTGCCAATTGAGTTTTTAGCTGAAATCACTGAATGCCTTACACATACTGGCCTATAAAATATCTACCTAGCAAAATTTCATAAGTCACCTATAAGTACACTTATTTCTTCAACATAGTTTATTAATTTAATTTCATAAAGAATCTAATTATAAATATTGTAAAACTATAAAATATAGAAATATAAAAACATACTAAAGTTCTATTGAATTCTACTTGATCATAATTCTCTTTTTTCAAAGAAATTTATTGTCAACAATATAAATGCCTTTGTATATTTATAAACTCTATTATAACATATTACTTTATAGCCATTTTATTTTAAAATGTATCTGTTTATCTTTTCATTTCATTACATTACATACATACATTACATTCACTTCATTCCATTTCTCCTTTATTGGATGCATAGTGTTATATTTTAAAATGTGGTGTACCACAACTTATTTAATAATTTACTTTTCAATGATACTTATTTCATTTTAATTTTTTACCATTGCAAAAAATTAAAAGTTGAAAACTTTGAACATAAATATGCAGCTGCATAATTTTGTAAAGTAAATTTCCAGAAATAGGATTGCTAAGTCAAAATAAATATTCATACTAAATTGTGTAAGATACTTCCAAATTGTTCAACAAAATGTATATAATACACATTTATCTTCCTGTCAAAATTACATTAAAAATCTACACTTTACCATTTTAAAGTTGTTGATCTCATTTTCTAAATAAATATTTTTACTCATTACTTATGAGAGCATGCCAATTTATAAAAGAATAGGTGATATGATGATGTAAAGTTATTGTTGATTTTTCTTCTCTTCACTGTTTAAGAAAAATATTATCCTAAAGTATTAGATGTGAAAGGATGGAATAGTTCAGTATTTAGTTGACCATTGGGCCCATAGGAAGAAATGGGAATCATCTGGTTAACAACAAGTGCTGTCTGTGAGGTACACATGTAAGAGAACAATGACATAAATATTTAACACAGGAGTAAGTAACCCTTGGGGCATAACGTATGATTTTCCAAAGAGGTGGCATGTACATTGTTAAAATTTTCAGAATAAATGTGAAGTGAGATGAGGATAGCAATCAATCTGGAAAGTAATATTTTGGAAAATACTGAACATGAGGAAGAACACCTTAATGTGTGAAAAAATTCTTGTCGTTGAGCTATAAGGAATTCCCAAAGATTTCCTTTCTCCACAAATGAGATATAAAAGCCATATTGTTGAATAAGCACCAAGGTGGATTAACGGATTTAATGAAGGGGTAAAATATGGGCAGGTAGGAAAAATATAAAATGATCCAGAGAAAGAAACTAATATACACATTCTTAAAGGTAAGATTGCTTATAATTATAAATGTGGTGATTAGACTTGATAGCAGATGCAAAAGGATGGAAGAGTTCAGTATTCAGCTGACCAATAGGAAGTTTTCATTAGTATCTTCCTTTTCTTCTTTAAGAGTAAATGAAAGTCATCAAAAAGTGGGCAAAGGATATGAATAGATACTTCTCAAAAGAAGACATTTATGCAGCCAATAAACATATGAAAAAAAGCTGACCATCACTGGTCATTAGAGAAATGCAAATCAAAACCACATTGAGACACCATCTCACACCAGTTAGAATGGCAATCATTGAAAAATTAGGAGACAACAGATGCTGGAAAGGATATGGAGAAATAGGAATGCTTTTACACTGTTGGTGGGTGTGTGCATTAGTTCAATCATTGTGGAAGACAGTGTGGTGATTCCTCAAGGATCTAGGACTAGAAATACAATTTGACCCAGCAATCCCATTACTGGGTATATTCCCCAAGGATTATAAATCGTTCCACTATAAGGACACATGCACATGTATGTTTACAGCAACAATGTTCACAATAGCAAAGAATTGGAACCAACCCAAGTGCCCATCAATGATAGAGTGGATAAAGAAAATGTGGCACATATATACCATGGAATACTATGCAGCCATAAAAAAGGCATGAGTTCATGTCCTTTGCAGGGACATGGATGAAGCTGGAAACCATCATTCTCAATAAACTGACACAAGAACAGAAAACCGAACACTGCATGTTCTTACTCATAAGTTGGTGTTGAACAATGAGAACACATGGATACAGGGAGGGGGAACATTACACACCAGGGCCTGTCAGAGGGTGGGGGGCTAGGGGACGAACACAGAGGGTGGGGGGGATTGGGGAGGGATAGCATTAGGAGAAATACCTAATGTAGATAACAGGAGGATGGATGCAGCAAACCACAATGGCACGTGTATACCTATGTACAAATCTGCACCTTCTGCACATGTATCCCAGAATTTAAAGTATGATTAAAAAAAGAAAACAAAAAGAATGATTGCTGTAAAGCATTAAAAAAAAATGAGTAAATGAAAGTTTTAATTATATGTTGCCTTTACTGACTATTTGGGCTTGCTATCTTTTTAAAGAGTCCACAGAAAATTCAACAACACCCTTATCACTTGCTGCTGCTTCTCATCTCCAGGAGGCAGTCTTTCCTGGCCTCCCAATCGAGATTTGGATGCACCTTTACTAAGTTCCCATGGAATTATATTATAACATTTATCATGCTTTATTATAAGTTAGATTTTTTCTGTGTTTTTGTCATCTATTCTTACTCATTTTTTAGCATTTTAAAGTTAAGATATATTTCACAAAACACAAAATTTACTATTTTGTAAAAATAAAATGAGATTTTTAGTACATTTATTATATAGTGCAAGCACTATCTAATTCCAGAACATTCTCATCACCCCATAGCTATTAGCAGTTGGTCCAATTACCTCCTGCCTCCTGATCCTCTGGCAATTAGTAGTCTATTTTCTATACATATATATATATATATATATATTTGCCTATTCTGGACATTTCATACTATTGGAATCATACAGTATACAGCATTTTGTGTCTAGCATCTGTCACTTAGCATAATATTTCCAAGATTTATTCATGTTATAGCATGTAACAGTACTTTATTCTTTAATTTGGCTGAATAACATTCCATTGTATGGATCTACTGTTTTTTTAAAATAGACTACATTCATCAGCTGATACATATCTGTTTATTTTTTCCACTTTTTGGCTTTTTGAATTATGCTGCTATGAGCATACATGTACAAGTTTTTGTATAAACATGTTTTCAATTCTCTAGGTAAATACCAAAACTTAAAATTGCTGGGTCAAATAGGAATTCTACGTTTAATATTTTAAGAAACAATCAAACTAATTTTACAGTGTCTGTACCATTTTTACATTCCTGCCAGCAATATACAAGGGTTCCAATTTCACTACATTGTCAATAAAACTTACTTTTCTTTTACTAGTTTTAGTGTAACCATTCTGGTAGGTGTAATGTGGTGTCTCACTGTGATTCTGATTTCCCTAATGTTTGATATCAAACATCTTTTTATGTTCTTATTGGCCATTTGAATACCTTCTTTGAGAAATGTGTATTCAAATCTTTTGCCCAATAAAAAATTATGCTATTTGTTTTTTATTTTTTGGTTGTAAAAGTTACTATTATTTTTCTAAATACTAGGCCCTTACCAGACATATTTGCAACTATTTTCTCTTATTAGGGTTTCTTTTCACCCTCTTGATAGCATTCTTTGATATATAAAATATTTTCATTTCTATGAAGTCTTTGATTGCTTGTGCTTTGGTATATATCTAAAAAAATTGTTGCTTAACCCAACATCTCACAAATTTCCACCCAGATTTTTTTCTAAGAGTGTAATAGTTTTAGTTCTTATGTTTATGTATTTTATCCATTTTGAGTTAATTTTGTTCTGGTGTGAGATTGGGGTCCAAATTCATCTTTGCAGGTGATATCCATTTGACAAAAGACTATTATTTTCCCATTGAAAGGTTGTGGCACCCCTGTCAAAAATCAACTGACCATAAATTTATGTATTTGTTTCTGGACCTTCAGTTCTATCCCATTGGTGTATATATCTATCCTTATGCCAGTATGTTGATTACTGTAGCTATGTCATGTTTTGCAATTAGGAAATGTGAGTTTAAATTTGTTCTTCTTCTTCAATTTTTTTTGTTATTCTGTTATCTTGAAATTTTATATAAATTTTAGGATTAGCTTCTACATTTCTGAAAAAAAAGTAGTTGGATATTTGACAGGGATTTTTTTGAATCTATATAGATATAGACATAGATATAACATATATATAAAAATATATAAATAATACATAAATAACATAAATATAGATATAATTCAATTTCTATATAGATTCTATATAGATATAATTTAAATACTATATTCTATAGAATTTAAATTATAGATTCTTATATAATTATAAAATATAATTACAGATATAATTTAAACTCTATATAGATAGAATTTATAATTTAAATCTATAATTTAAATTATAATTTATAATTTAAATCTATAATTTAAATTACAGATATAATTTAAATTCTATGTATATAGAATTTAAATTATATCCGTAATAAAATATAAATTATATCTGTAATAAAATATAATTAATTCTATCTATATAGAATTTAAATTATATCTGTAATAAAATATAATTAATTATATTAATATAGAATTTAAATTATATCTGTAATTATATTTGTAATTATATAAGAATCTATAATTTAAATTCTGTAGAATCTAAATATATAGATCTGTAATTATATAATTATATAAGAATCTATACTTTAAATTCTATAGAATCCATATAGAATTTAAATTATGTCGAATTTAAAGTAAAATTTAAATTCTATAGAATCTATATAGAATTTAAATTATATCGAATTTAAACTCTATATGGAATCTATATGGAATCTATATTCTATATAGAATCTATATAGAATTTGAATTATATCTATATTTATGTTATATATATTATATCTATATCTATATATAGATTCAAAAAATGGCAATGTGGAATATTGCCATTTTAAGATTATATCTTCCAAATGCATGAACATGGGATGTTTTTCCATTTATTTAGATCTTGCTTAATTTCTTTCAACAGTATTTTACAGTTTATAGTGTACAAGTCTTGTACTTCTTTGGTTGAAGTTATACCGAAGTATTTTCTTTATATGAATGCTACTTTGGATAGATTTTTTTTTAAATTTTATCTTTGGATTGTTTGTTGCTAGTGTATAAAATGCAACTTTGCATTCTAAAATTTTGCTGAATTCACTTATAGCTGTGTGTGTGTGTGTGTGTGTGTGTATTCTTTAAAGTTTGGTATACGTAACATTATGTGATCTGTAAATAGAGATACTTTCACTTCTTTCTTTTATATCTGGATGACTTCTATTTCTATTTTTTGTCTATTTTCTAGCCCTAGCTAGAAAATCCAGTACTATGTTTTCATAGAAATAGTGAAAGTGAACATCCTTGTCTTGTTCCTGATCTTTAGGGAAAAACTCTCAGTTTTTCACCATTAAGTATGACATTAGCTGTGAGTTCTTACTAAGTGACACTTGCCTTTTGAGAAAGTTCCATTCTATTCATGATTTTTTTACTGTTTTAATTGTAAAATGATGTTTGATTTTGTCAAGTGCTTTTTTGTATCTATTGAAATGACCATGTGAGGTTTTTTTTTGCCTTTGTTCTATTTACATTATGTATTATACTGATTAATTTTCAAATGTTGAACCATGCTTGCATTTCTAGGATAAATCCTACTTAGCTCTAATGTGCAACACTCTTGGTATGCTACTGGAGTCAGTTTGCTAACATTTTTATAGAGGATTTTGCATTCATATTTATAAGTGATAATGGCTTATAATTTTCATGGGATATATCTGATTGGTTTTAGTATCAGGGTGATAGTGGTGTCTCAGAATGAATTAAAAGGTGTTTCCTCCTCTTTTTTGGGATGAAATTGAGAAGAAATGATATTATTTAAGTATTTGATAGAACTCACTATTGAAGCCATGTAATCCTAAATTACTCCTTAAAGTTTTTGATTACCAACTCAATTATGGATCTATTTAGATTTTCTATTTGTTTTGAGTCAGTTTTGGTATGTGTGTTTATAGGAATTTATCCATTTCTTCTGTGTTATCTAAATTTTTAGCTTCTGCAGAGCTTGAAGGTTGGCAGGAGATAAGAACTTGAACACTTCATCAGGTCTTTCCTGAGCATGCAAACACCCCTGAACATGCATATGGCTTTCTGATTCCCAGGAATATGATGGAGCATTTGGCAGGTTTTAGAGACATATCATTATCAACTTTTCCTCATAAGCATTTTTGGTTATTCTATTTTATTTACCCCAACAATCATCTATTGCCTTAGGCAGCAGTATCTAAGATATTAATTAGTCTGTAAATATTCTTGACAAATGCCTTTTCCTTGTATCCCAGAATCAGCTTCAGTGCTGGAATTGTTCTCAGTTCAGTAAAATAAAGACAAGCATTTTAAGACGTTCTTCCAGAGACACCAGCCAGATCAGAACACATAATTAATTAAAATTATTTGTACATGAAGTTTGTTGGTGAGTGGAGTTTTGATTTCTCTTGTACGGAAAATGTGGGTTGTTATTTTAATGACTGCTGTTGAAGTGGGAAATGGAAGATGGAACTAGGGTAAATCCATAAATTTTATAGCTTCTACCAAGAATCACTCATCTTTCTCAAATGAATATTCTCTTGGTTGCTGCAAGCTTTCAGTTAATTTCAAGTTCTTTGATTCTGATAGATTTTGTCCATTTTTAAATTATACTTTTAGAGTGCTGGAGTTTGAAGTCCCTAATTCTGCCATATTACCTTATGTCACTCATTCAATTTTGAAGCCCTGGCAACTTGCTCACTATCTGATACAATAAATGTCGGTTGACAGAGAACTCTTCAACATATGAATTTCAGGTGGTGCAATTCAGATTAAAAAATAGCTCTTGATTATATGTAATTATATGTAAATAATGTTTCAATGGATTAGGATGGTTAAAGTATAAAATTATTTACCCCCAGTATTTTAACTCCTAAAATAATAATTCTCATGAGGGTGGCACATTATCTAGGCTGCCATTATGTATTGCTCTCACATTAGCTATTAGAAAACACAACTGGTTATATAGTTAAGTTTCTGTGCACAGATATTTATAAAGTCTATTTATATGTAGCATGAGGTCAATTTAACAGGAAACACATGAAAATATGGTCAATTATTGAATGCTGAAAAGGACTTAACTGCATATTTCAGCAGAAAAAATAGCTATTACCATGAAGCATATACTTTTTCAAATACTCTAATAAGAGTTTGAGGAGAAAGTTTACAGGTAGTAAGTATGATACTAAGAATATTGTGCTTCATATTTCAAATAACCATCATACTATGCAATTGAAAACATTGGTGAAGAAACTCTTGGGAGTTCTACAAACATCTCAAAGTAAATCTATTTGTTGTCTACCAATCTTGGTAAATTTTTTTTTTATGATTTATTTATTTTACTTTAGGTGTATACTATATCTGGCATTTCTCCCCATGTTATCCCTCCCCACCCTCCCCTCCCTCCCCACACCCCAGTGTCTCTCCCCTGCCCCCCTGACTGTCCCTGTGTGTGATGCTCCTCTCCCTGAGTCCACGTGTTCTCGTTGTTCAACACCCACCTATGAGTAAGAACATACAGTGCTTGGCTTTCTGTTCTTGGGTCAGTTTGCTGAGAATGATGGTTTCCAGATTCATCCAAGTCCCTACAAAGGACACAAACTCATCGTTTTTTATGGCTGCCTAGTATTCCATGGTGTGTATGTACCACATTTTCTTTGTCCAGTCTATCATTGATGGGCATTTGGGTTGGTTCCAGGTCTTTGCTATTGTACACAGGGCTGCAATGAACATACATGTGCATGCGTCTTTATAGTAGAATGATTTATAGTTCTTTGGGTATATACCCAATAGTGGATTGCTGGGTCAAATGGAATTTCTATTTCTAGATCCTTGAGAAATCACCACACTGTCTTCCACAATGGTTGAACTAATTTACACTCCCACCAACTGTGTAAGAGTGTTCCTATTTCTCCACATCCTCTCCAGCATCTGTTGTCTCCAGATTTTTTAATGATCGCCATTCTAAATGGTGTGAGATGATATCTCAGTGTGGTTTTGATTTGCATTTCTCTAATGACCAGTGATCATGAGCATTTTTTCATATGTTTGTTGGCCTCATATATGTCCTCTTTTGAAAAGTGTCTGTTCATATCCTTCACCCACTTTTGAATGGGGTTGTTTGTTTTTTTTCTTGTATATCTGTTTTAGTTCTTTGTGGATTCTGGATATTAGCCCTTTGTCAGATGGGTAGATTGCAAAAATTTTTTCCCATTCTGTTGGTTGCTGATTCACTCTAATGATGGTTTCTTTTGCTGTACACAAGCTCTGGAGTTTAATTAGATCCCATTTGTCTATCCTGGCTTTTATTGCCATTGCTTTTGGTGTTTTGGTCATGAAGTCCTTGCCTATGCCTATGTCCTGGATGGTTTTGCTTACGTTTTCTTCTAGTGTTTTTATGGTGTTAGGTTTTATGTTTAAATCTTTGATCCATCTGGAGTTAATTTTAGTTTAAGGTGACAGCTAGGGGTCCAGTTTCTGCTTTCTGCACATTGCTAGCCAGTTTTCCCAAAACCATTTATTAAACATGGAGTCCTTTCCCCATTGCTTGTTTTTGCTGGGTTTGTCAAAGATCAGATGGTTGTAGATGTGTAGTGTTTCTTCTGGGGTCTCTTTTCTGTTGCATTGGGCTATGTCTCTGTTTTGGTACCAGTACCATGCTGTTGTGATTACTGTAGCCTTGTAGTATAGTTTGAAGTCTGGCAGTGAGATGCCTCCGGCTTTGTTCTTTTTGCTTAGGATTGTCTTGGCTATGCAGGGTCTCTTGTGATTCCACATGAAGTTTGAAGTGGTTTTTTCCAGTTCTGTGAAGAAGGTCATTGGTAGCTTGATGGGGATAGCATTGAATCTACAGATTACTTTGGGCAGTATGGCCATTTTCATGATATTGATTCTTCCTAACCATGAGCATGGAATGTTTCTCCATCTGTTTGTGTCCTCTCTTATTTCATTGAGCAGTGGTTTGCAGTTCTCCTTGAAGAGGTCCTTTACATTCTTTGTTAGTTGTATTCCTAGGTATTTTATTCTCTTTGTAGCAATTGTGAATGGGTGTTTGCTCTTGATTTGGCTCTCTGTTTGTCTGTTATTGGTATATAGGAATGTTTGTGATTTTTGCACATTGATTTTGTATCCTGAGACTTTGCTGAAGTTGCTTATCAGTTTGAGAAGATTTTGGGCTGAGATGATGGGGTTTTCTAGATATACAATCATGTCATCTGCAAATAGAGACAGTTTGACTTCCTGCTTTACTAATAGAATACGCTTTATTTCTTTTTCTTGCCTGATTGCTCTGACTAGAACTTCCAATACTATGTTGAATAGGAGTGGTGAGAGAGGGCATCCTTGTCTGGTGCCTGATTTCAAAGGGAATTCTTCCAGCTTTTGCCCGTTCAGTATGATGTTGGCTGTAGGTTTGTCATATATAGCTTTTATCATTTTATGATATGTTCCATCAATATCTAGTTTATTGAGAGGTTTTAGCATGAATGGCTGTTGAAGTTTATCGAAGGCCTTTTCTGCATCTATTGAGATAATCATGTGGTTTTTGTCTTTGGTTCCGTTTATGTGATGGATTACATTTATGGATTTGCGTACGCTGAACCAGCCTTGTATCCCGGGATGAAGCCTACTTGGTCGTGACGGATAAGCTTCTTGATGTGCTGTTGCAATCTGTTTGCCAGTATTTTATTGAAGATTTTTGCGTTGATGTTCATCATGGATATTGGCCCGAAGTTTTCTTTTTTAGTTGCGTCTCTGTCTGTTTTTGGTATCAGGATGATGTTTGTCTCATAAAATGAGTTAGGGAGGATTCCCTCCTTTTGTATTGTTTGATAGTTTCAGAAGGAATGGAACCAGCTCCTCTTTGTACTAAGATCAGAGCAGAACTGAAGGAGATAAAGACACAAAAAACCCTTCAAAAAATCAATAAATCCAGGAGCTGGTTTTTTGAAAAGATAAACAAAATAGACAGACCGCTAGCCAGATTAATAAAAAAATAAAAGGGAGAAGAATCAAATAGATGCAATAAAAAACGATAAAGGGGATATCACCACTGATTCCACAGAAATACAAACTACCATCAGAGATTAAACAGCTCTAATCACATAAACCAGTAAACCAGGAAGAAATGGATAAATTCCTAGACACTTGTACTCTACCAAAACTAAACCAGGAGGAAGCTGAAACCCTGAATAGACCAATAACAAGGGCTGAATTAGAGGCAGCAATCAATAGCCTACCAACCACAAAAAGTCCAGGTCCGGACGGGTTCACAGTCAAATTCAATCCTGGTAAATTTTAAACTAATATTTGCATTAAATTTTTATTTTTATTTTATCTTTTTACTGGGAAAGAACAACTTTAGTATCACAGAGGCCCTTATCAGTCCCAATACTACCAATTGATAGTTTCGTGGTGTTAGGCAAGACATTTCATTTTTGGGCCTAAACTACTTTAATATGAGGATAGAGGATTAATCAGATCGTTCTAAACACCGAATATGATTAAGTATGGAAAAACCACTAGCACATTGCCTGACATAGAGTTTACACACAATAAACCGAATTTTCATTTTCCAACTAGAACAATATCTATTATTTTTAGATTTGTTGTATGTGAATTTTCTGATTTAGATTAATGTTTTTTAATATGTAATAAATAATACTTAGCAATTTTGTTTTTGTGCATTTTTCCCTGAAAGATGGATACAATGTGAAAGCCATAAATGACATAGAAAGAAAAAAGGTATTTGCCAAGAAGAAAATAAAAAGGGTAGCTAAATATTCAAATGCAATGGTGATTAGCATGTGGACACCATTCCTGAATAAAAATAATTTTAATATATATATCTGGAAATACTACAACATATAAACATTTGGAATATGTTGATTTCCAATGTTGTGTATATAATTAAAGTCTTCTAAGAATGGCCTATAAAATCTGCAAGTAAAAATAAATAACCATGAAATAAAAATAGCACCAAAAACACGGATGTCTGATTTTAATTACAAACATTGTAAACTTTTGTGTAAACTTTTTTATAAGTGAATTTAACTATATTTACTATTTGTTTCAAAATTCCTATTTTCTTAAGAGGACTGCATACTCTTAAACCAAAGCATAAAATCATTATTCTATCATTTCAACATAAATTGACGTAGGACCTTTCATTGTGTTTCACTGTGCAATGGATAAGTTATTATTATTATAATTAATCCTGTGATTTGCTATGTTAGAAGGCTTAAATCACTGAAATGTAATTTCTACCATCACCAACAGTGGCCTAGAATTTATAACCAAGGAAATAGACAATATCCATAAGTAGAATGCTACTATGCATCCTGGAATCCACTGTATATCATTATACTTATACTCTGTCTCACTGGCAGTCTTGGGTAAACCTAAGTACACCTTCATTAACAACTCAATGAGAGACGTAGTTCTGTGTTAAGCTTTTGTATTGATCTAATATGGTTCACAACAGCATGCCAAATAGGTCCACATTTCAAAACAACCTCTTTCTTAACTTTCTCTAATCTTGGGAGTCTCATGTGTAAAGTAATAGAAATGTTTCTGGTTTCAGTCATGTAAAGGTCACACCTGCCAAAATGAGGAAGCAGTATCTTGTTTTATGCATGTGAGAGCCTGCAGCAGGAAGGCATGGCCAGTATC
Source organism: Ateles fusciceps (assembly GCA_036589455.1). Classification (NCBI taxonomy): domain Eukaryota; kingdom Metazoa; phylum Chordata; class Mammalia; order Primates; family Atelidae; genus Ateles; species Ateles fusciceps. The sequence continues at coordinate 5,099,048 of JAZHEH010003404.1, read as the reverse complement.
ACGACCAACCAATACTTCATCTGGTAGAGTCAACTTTTTTCTTCTGGATCCCTTGCACTTGCAACCTGGGTGCTCTTTCTATATGTACTAGATGTACTTCTTATGTTCTGATTTTGCTGCTAGCTAATTCCTGACGGTGTCTTAAACTATAATTGAGGAAGTAGCTAATAGATGATAAATCACGTGATGGAGTGAAAGTGAGTAAAACAAATAACAAATCTTTTACATAACAACAGTTAAAGAAATTAAGTCAACTACTCAAAAAAATAAGGAAATTATGAAATGCATAGCAACTTGCATTTATAATTCTAGAAAAGAGAAAATCTCTCAGGCAGAGCTTCTACTAGCTCTGAAGTAAACTGAATTGATCTTGACTCCTTGTAGTGAATCCTATGGGTATCTCCAGCTTCATCTTAGATAATGGTACCTCTGCTTCCCGATTAAAATAGAAGAATCAGATGTAACATTTATGCTTGCTTACTAACTGCTCTAACAGAAACTCACTCACATAAAAGTGTTTATCAAATAAACTCTATTAGCTTTTAGCATAGTTAGAAATAAAAACCATGGCATTTGAGATGGTATTAGGTAATTGATTAGAGAACCTCATGAGAGATTATATTAGAAGGGAAAGAGGACTGGTTAGTTTTGTAGGGGAGAGAGTGGCCTCAAGTTGGTAGTATAATCCATTAAGTATACAATAAGCCTAAAAAACTGCCCCTGAGTATAAATCAACTTTTTAAAAATGTGATGTGGTACCCAAGAATAAACCATAGCCTATCTTTCAAGTGATTTATTTATCAATTTATTTATTTTAAAAATCTGGCTGTTTTGGTTGGTTTTTAAAGAATAGAAGGACATGCATATCACTTTCTCCAGATTCAGAATACTCCCCTTTCTGATTACATGTTTGTTTCATCAACCTTTCCTCAAGAATGCCTCTACTCTACTCTTAGAAACTTCTTGAATATCAACCCAAATCTCTCCTTTCTACGTTTTTTCAAAAAATTATCAGAAGAGTTGTAATATTTGTGTTATTATTTTACTACCCTAGTATTTCACAATTTGTGTTTATGGTTCAATATTTCTTATCTCTATCTGTTTTGCTATTTCAATCTCTAGTTACAAAGTTTGGAGGTATTCTCTTTTTTAAGTAGAGGTATTGTAATATCAGCAAAATATTATCATTTCCATGGTGAGTCACAGTGCCTCTGGGAATTCAGCAATTATAGTAAGTGGGTGAAGGAGGCCAGATGCTGGTTGTGGTGATTTCAGAGCCAGGACCCTATCTAAAGTAGCAAAGCTCTAGATAATTTACAATCACACAGAAATGCTTAACCAGTACTGCTGTATCTGCAGGGATAGAAACAGAACTAACAGAATCTACCTCTTTATCTATCTATCTATCATCTAGCTAGCTTTCTGTCTGTCTTCCCATCTATCTGTCTATCTATCTATCTGTCTATAAAGGGAAAGAGAAAGATATTTATTGCAAGGAATTGACTTATGCAATTACAGGGATCTGCTTTGGTAAATTTGAAATCCACAGGGTAGTCTGTCAGAGGGGCAGGCTGGAATTCTCATGGAGAAGCTAATGCTTCAGTCTTGAGACAGAATTTCCTCTTGCTCAGGAAAACCTCAGTTCTGCTCTTAAATTATTTCAACTGATTGAGCCAGTTTCTCCCAGATTTTTGGGTATAATCTCCCTTACTTAAAGTTAACTGATTATTGATCCTAATAAAGTTTACCAAATATTTTCATAGCAACACCTAGATTAGTGTTTGATTAATAGGCTAAACATTTCAAAACAATATTTAAAAATCAGATGATTTGACATTTTTAAAGTCAGGATTTTCAGTTTTTCTTGGAAAATCAGATTTGGCAACTGTGATGGTCAATTTTATGCTTCAATTTCAAACCAAAAAAAACAACAACAAATTATTTTCCATTCAAATATGATGACCAACTGTCTTGGTTTGTCCAGGACTGAAACTGTCCTGGTTGAAATGAAATGGCTGATTTCCCTACATCCAAACAAAACATATCTGTTTTCAGAGTGTGCCCATGAAGTTAAGGGCATCCTGAATTTCCATGAGATAAATAGGTGTCTGTGGAACTAAAGAAGCTTGAATGCAGATTATCAGTCTTATTATCTACTTTACCATATGTTGGGGACAAAACATGTTTGCATCAATAACATTCCTGCTAGAACAATGATACCAGTTAAGGTGGGCAGGGGATGAGGGTTTGGAGAGGGAAAGATTCCTCAGTGAAATGTTTACCAGAAAATACACGGAGGTACAGTTGGGGGAAAGTTCTCACTTGATTCTAACATCTATTACTCTTTCAGCAGGACATGCCACTAAATATGCTATAGATATACATGAGTCTCCTGTCTTAGAAAATTATTACATTTATCATTAAAGAAAGTTAAATCTAGCATGAGAACTAAAGAATTGGGGCAAATTTCTACATGTAAAAACTCAGAGGGCAAGTGAAGATAACAGGAAATATAATCTAGTGGGATAATATACGTCTTCAAAAATGTTTACCCATATTAAATATGACAGAGATTTTCTTGGTTGGGTATCGCGACATCTTAGATGTAGGCTGGTAACATAGTAGTAAGCTCAGTTCAATAAAATCAATTGTATCAGAGGATACCAAAAAGAAATGTTTTTACAAGATTCCTTCATGATCTGAGTGTTTTCTACTTAAGGTGGATTTTTATTTGTTAAAGAATGAGGCATTTAAGCTGAACACATTCTTCAATAGAAGGCTACCTTATTTCTGAAGCGGATATACTACCAGCTATGTGGCCACCGCAGACTCATTCAACATTCCTTAGGATCAGCTTCTTTGACTTCAAAATAATTTTGCTAACCTGAAACTGACAGCTATGTTTTAATGGCTAGATATCATAACATATATGGTGAAATTGGCTATTTCTATTTCGTCTCTTTAGGATAGAAATATGAACCTCATTTCAGCAAAAGTTTCATTTGTCCTTGTCTTATGTATATGTCTATAGAACCAGCATTCTAAGAAATATTCAGAGTAATTGGTTCAATTGTTGATTGGCATCACTGTATTATCTAGTTCTTGTAAGAAATGTGCAGTCTTAATTCAACTATTTTATAAGGTGGTTTCCTGTATTCTGCGAAAAGCTCTTATCTCTAAGACTTATCTATAAAGTAAAATGTAAAGAAAAATATAGCTGTAAGACAATGTAGGCCCAGATATACTACTGAAAAACTATTTAAGAAATCTCCAATTAATAGATTTTATGTTTAGGACTATCTGACTTTTCAATGGTTTTTGCAAAATCAAACAATAATCAAAGATTATAAAATAAAACCCGTATCAAAGACACAAATACAAAACTGACAGAGGAAAGTCAATCTATCAAGCCCTCATGTACTGAAATGACCGCTTGACTACTTGAAAGTGGATTTTGTTCTCTTGCTTCTTTATCCTGATTTATAGATGAACAATTACATTTTAAAAATCCATAATGGAGTGAATTGTGAATTAATGATTGTATTGATCATAATTCTTTCTTTGAAGAAGATTTTATAGACAGATTTAGTCACTATAGCTACTTCTAACCACAAAGAAATTTAGTATCTTCTCATACATAGTTTTTGTATAATATAATGACCTCACTCTACACTCCATGCCAAACCATTATTCAGTATCACAGTAGACTTTCAACAGGTAACAATACTGTACCATGAAGCCATCTGTAAAACATGTTGGTTTTTTTTTTTTGAGATTTCCTTTCATTTGGTGTTAGAATCAAGACATATGGGATAAATTTAGATCCAGTTTGCCTTAGTTAAACTTGTCTGACTTTAACGATCATTGAAGCCATACATCATTCTTATAATTAAGATTTGTTTATTGTTCCCTGTTGTAATGAATGATTGATACAAATAATTGTCTCTATCTGGTAATAACTAAGCTTTATATCATCACAAGCTAAAGAGTCTCAATTTTAGAATTATATTTTATTACTTAAAATACATTTTTCTTCAGCAAATTAAAATCTTGAGATGGAGATATAATTAATGACATTAGAAATCAAATCACATGGAATACTGTGTATTATCAAGTAAAGTCATCAAAATATAGTTTGATTAGATAATTAGTCCCCCAAGATTACTTAACAGTTATGAGAGTTCAATATGTGCTTGACAATACTGATGGGAAGAGATATAAGACATATTTTCTGATCTCAATGCTTTTTCAATTAGGTTGAGGTAAGAAGGGAAAATTTTTTAAATAATAAAATGATTATGCATAAACCAAGGTCTTTATAAAGTTTCTGACAACTTAGAAGAGAAAGCTCTGCATATTGTGGTAGAGAGAAGGCATTTCATGAAGAAGCAAGGAACTGAGTTTGTTTCAACAATGGGTCCAGTTAAGACAGCAGAGGAATACTTAAAATGGGGAAATGTTAACAGCAAAAGGTAAAGGTGTGGAAGCAATGTGGCATTTAAGTGACAGCAAAACTGGTTTCCTTCTGAAGTTTGATTCAATTAGAAACAGAGAGGCTTTGGAACCTGAAATGACAAACCAAGATTAAACTTAATTTTATAGAAAATAGAGAGCCAGTAATTGATTAGGGAACTACAACAAAGTATTCTTTAATTGATTGTATTTTTCATGAATTTAGACTATATGAATAATCAAATAGGATGAATTTAGAAGTGGGGGATAGCAACTAAGTGTAGGCATTGGTTGAGTACCCTTTATACAGGGCAGATTTGAATTATAGTTTGAAAAGCTAAACAATCCAATTATCATGATTAACAATATTTACAAATCAATAAATGAAGTGAATAAAACCTGTGTAGCAGAGCAGTACTATAATTTTTAATATTCAAAATGTTTTTCAACTATTTAACACTAAAATAGTGTACGTAAATCCTTACGAATATATAAGATTAACTTAAAGTAGTTATAAATAATTTTATAAATATATTGTTCTTAAGTAAAAAGTAATGTCAAGTAAATTCAGAGAAAACAGATACTAAAATTACATCAAAATGTATCTTTTATTTTATCTTTTCAAGTTACCAGCTAATTCAAAATAAAAATGCTTGAAAGTAACTGCGTACAGTGGCATATGATACAAGTCCCAGATACTTGAGAGGAGGATTGCTGAGGCCAGGAGTTGGAGGCCAGCCTGGGCAATGCAGCGAAACTGTATCTCAGAAAAATATATATGCTTGGAGGAAAATTATGCAGATGATGTTATATCTAATTTATTAGAAGGTGGCAAATCACTAGCCTATGTAATGATGGATTTCTTAAAAAGTAGTAGATATTTGTCTTTAACATAGATTTCTGTCTTTAATACTTTCTTTAAGGTGTGATTCCTTTAAAAAAATTATAACAATATCTTAAATATGTTGAAATTTTATATTAAAAACTTATTTTTATAATAATGTCAGATAATTTTTAGATTTACATAAGCATGATTATTCATTGTATTAGATTTTCTGTATTAGTCTTTTTCATGCTGCTCATAAAGACATACCTGAGACTGAGAAATTTACAAAATAAAGAAGTTTATTGGACTTACAGTTCCACATGGCTGAGGAGGCTTCACAATCATGGTGGGAGGCAAGGAGGAGCAAGTCATATCTTACATGGCAGCAGGCAAAAAGAGCTTGTACAGGAAAACTTCCCCCATTTAAAACCATCAGATCTCAGGAGACTCATTCATTACCACAGGAACAGCACAGGAAAGACCTGCCCCCATAATTCAATCACCTACCACGAAATTCCTCCCATGACACATGGGAATTGTGGGAGTTACAAAACAAGAGGAGATTTGGGTGGGGGACACAGCCAAACCATGTCATTTATATAATGAAGATACACTTTATTTTGCTTATTAAAGCTCCTTTTTTTTCTCAAAATAAGTTTGAATAAAATAAAAGTAAATGGCAAAATAAGTTTGAGTAAAAGAAAAATAAATGGAATTTTAAAATCATTTTAAGGAGACAGACAACACAAGCTATAATGATGAAAACAAGCAGAAACATATAAAGCATTGTAATTTCCCACTGTTCCATTCTTTGAAAGCTTTCATTATCCTAGCTACTAAATCTTTTATTTTCCACTAGGATAGAATACAAGCTTTTTAAAAAATGCTATAGTAAATACAGTTGTTCTACCCTTATTCCTCAAAAACATATTTAAAGTTTATATTATATATTTAATAATTACTGATTTTTAAAAATGCTTATAGCTATTAAGTATCTTCATTAGTTGTTCATGTTAAGATTTATATGTTTAAGCTTTTAAAATATTATTATTTAGTTTTATCTAAACTGTTTTTACCTCCTGATGTGTTAAGTTGTGCACTCTGTTAGCCTGTACTGGGGGAAAAATGATAAGATGCTAAGAAAAATAATTTTATTTAATTTTTCATGAGGAAATGAATTCACATAGTTTAAAATGACAGCTTTTTATCCGAAACACTATGGTGTTAGGATAACTTTACAAATGTATAAACTGATGTTTTACAAATAGGTATCTTTTGTTTTACATTTGATAGTAATCTGTTTCTCAAAGAAAATGGCAAAATGTCACATATTTTGACATGCTCTTTTCACTAAATAGAATGTTGAAGTCAAGGTTAGGATTGACAGCCCTTGTAAATTAATGAGAATTGCCAACATTCTTTATTAAAAGCTCAAATATTCTTGGAGAAAATTTAATTTGTCCTAGCAAGATTTGATTAGTGTTTTTGCAAGATTTGATTAGTGTTTTCACAAGATTCCAGCTCAAAATTTCCGAGCCTATCTATCTTCCCTCTTAACTATACTTGGCACAGAAAAATTACAAACGTGAACAAACTAATAAGTAAGAAAAATATTAAAGACAAGGTGTTAGTTTTGGATTCAGATTCTAGAACCTGAATTGTGTTCCGTATTCATGTTCTTTTTACTTTTATAATCAGTTATCAAAAAGCTCTGTCAAAACTTGATCAGGACATATGAAAATATGCTACTTATGCCAGTCACCAGCCCTTAAAGAAATAAACTTTGTTGCTTTACCAAAACTGTAGTTGGACTGGATCAAAACCATGAATAACTAAAAGTGTATATAAATGTTCTAAATAAAAATAATAAACTATATTAATTTTACTATACCATGAGGTAATAAAAGAGGCATTGGTATAGAATATGGTCTTTTAAGTACATATCACATTGGTACCCCACTTTATGTTTTCCTTACATTTCTACATAATGCTGATTTTGAAGTTACTCTGCTAGTTTCCATAAAATGGAAAATGTGTTCATGGGATGAGATGGGTTATCAATAATTTTTGCAGCCTGATAATTTTGATTTCTAATGTATTTTTATTATTTGAAGAGTTCAGTTCAACTTACTCTTTGGAAATATAATGTTAAATTGACTTCAGTGTATTTCACATGCAACTGTTTAGGGATCATTTTAAATTTTTGTTTTTAAATGTAAGATGGAAAATATTAGAGTCTCTTCGAATGCTGATGGAACAGATTTGAGTATAGAGTAAAACTGAAGTTTTAGGACAGAGGAGATACCTGCAAGACATATCTTTAAGTAGTATGATTGAAGAGATTGGCTTTAAATAGAATGGAAGAATCATTAATATAATAGGAACGTAATGGGGGAGCAGGTATCAATCTATTCTGATTGCTTCTGAGGCTATTTCAAGGGCTGAGAGCAAGGAGAGGAAAAGGATTAGCATACGTTTGAGGAGAAAAAAATAAGTTATGAAATTAAATTTTAGAGAGTCAGAGAATAAGAGAATAAAATGAATAAGAAAATTTAGTGGAATTGCTAGTGGCTGTAAGAACTAAATTGAAGTTGGACAATCATGACTTTAAAGTCAATATGACAGTATGGAGAAAGAGATTAGCAAGGGAGTTAAAAAGGTATACAAACATGTAATTTTAAAAAACCGACCATGTGATCTAAGCCGTGTCTTAAGTGCTTAAGAACAAAACATGGGTGAGGAACAGTGAAAAATCTCTAGGTCTGGAAGAGTCAAGGCAACTGTTAGCAAAATCTATGTTATGACCATGGGAGTAGATATGGGAGGAAGGTCATTGGCAGAGAGGAGTTGGGAAATGTTGATAGAACAGGGGTTGAAAAAAATCACTTCCATATACATAGAAATCATCAAGGACATGTATAGGGCTGATTAAGACAGGAAATAATTATTGATACAAAGATCAACAATTAGTGGGGGTTTTCAGGAGAATGCAGGCTCTGAGGGTCCCTACTTCAGTGACATTTCAATGGTAGAAATCAGCTTGTGGCGGGAGAGGAGCATTGAGAACATGAGCATCTACATAGAACCATTAAAATTATAATGAATTATTAATAAATGCATAAGTGTTAGTGTATAGATTGATCCATATTCTAATTTTTGCTCCTTAATTTTATTTCCCCACAAAAATTTTACAGAAACCCTTCACTAAATTAGATTTATAATTCTTATGTATTGCTTTCTTTCTGAGTATGGGGGGGATAGGGCCTCGCTCATTGCCCAGGCTGAAGTGCAGTGGTAATCATTGCTCATTGTAACCTTGAACTCCTGGGCTCAAGTGATTTCCCTGCCTCAGCCTCTCAAGTAGCTAGGAACTTGGACTGCAGGAGCATGCCACCACATCTGGCTAATTTTTGTATTTTTTCCTTTTAGAGATAGGGTCTCAGTATGTTGCCCAGAGTGGTCTTCAATCCCAGGGCTCATTCCTCCCGCTCTGGCCTCCCAAAGTGCTCGAATTACAGGCATGAACCACCACACCCAGCCTAATTCTTACATACTTCTAATCAATAGAAAAAAAAGTTGTAGACAGCATTTTTCAAACAGTCAAATAAAGGGTCAACTTCCATTTTTTTATGGATTGTTTAACTCACATTAGACTACAGGCAGTTAATATAAAAATTAGCCTCACAAAAGCCAAACAGCTCACTGTTACTATCAAGCCATGTAGGAATATTAGCCTTAGTTTGGTTACAGAAAATAAAAACTCATTAAATGAACATCTATTAAGGTGATTTCATTTTAAGGATACAAAGAATATAACGCATTAGAATTACTGAAAGTGTAGCTGATCCTAATGGAAACTGGAATACCATAAAACAGTTTTTTTTCTCACTGATTCTCTCTTCTAGGCTTCATGTTCTCTCTGATCTTCAAATGTTCCTTAATGCCCGTTCTCTGTTTATTGTCTTCTTTTCTGCAGACCAGCTCATTATTGCTGCTCCAAAGTGGCAGCCTTGGCCCCTGATCCTTCTCAAAGTAAAATCATCACAACAACTAACTCTTTTGTCTCATATCCAAATACTTAGGTTGGAAAATCTGTTTGGGTGGCTTGTTTACCATAAACTAATAATCCGGATCTAGAGGGAATGGGGGATGCTGACGGAATGAGGATGAAAAAGGACATTGTACAGGCTTACTGGTTCCAGACTGTGAGGTAAGTTCTCCAAGATGGGGCATAGGTTAGGAGGAAATGATTGATCTCACAGTAAAGAAGGAATTATAAGATAGTATCAATAAATCAACTAAGTTGATTACTACTTTGGACAAACAAATTCATAATGAATGTCCAATTTACTGATGACATGCTATTTGTTATTCATGTATTAAAACTACTTTCATAAACATAAATTACATGTATTTATAAATGATATAGTTAGACTCCAAAGTCTCATCGTGAATGGTAATCCTCAGGTGTTGAGGGAGAGACCTGGTGGGAGTTGAGTGGATCATGCGCACAGTTTCCACCATGCTGTTCTTGTGATCATGAGTGAGTTCATGCTAGATCTGATGATTTTATAAAGGGCTCTTTTCCCTTTGCTTCCTACACATGCTTTCTCACCTGCTGCCATGTAAGATATGCCTGCTTCCCCTTCCACCACGATTGTAAGTTTCCTGAGGCCTACCTAGCCATGCAGAACTGTGAGTCAAGTAAACTTCTTTTCTTTATTAATTACTCAGTCTCGAGTAATATCTTTATAATAAAACAGTGTAAGAATGGACTAATACAATGAACAATATTGACCTTGAGAAGCTGTGTGAACACTACATCAAGCTAGATCATCACGGTATAATACTGAAAAGTGGAAAGTCATTCTCATAGTATGTATCTTTGTTATGATGTTAAGAGAATGGTGCTTTGCCTCTGTGATCTTTCTCTCCTAAACAAATTATTTCTGTGTAATCATGAGAAACCATCAGATAGATCCAAGTTAAAGGACATTCCACAAAGTACTCTGACCAGTAATCCTCCAAACTCTTAAGGTCATTAAAAACAAGGAGAGTCCAAGAATATATCATAGCCTAAAAAGACATGACTAGTAAACCTAACAAAGCTTACTGGGTAGGATTCTGGGACCCCAAAAGAAACTGTAGGAAAAAGATTAAGGAAATTGAAAGTAGAGACTTTAGTTAACAATAACTCAATATTAGTTTATTAATTGTGCCAAATGTACCATATCAATATAAGATATTAATAACAGGGGAAACTGAGTGTGGGTTGTGTGGGAGACTCTGACTATCTTCATATTAATACAGCAAATCTAAAATGGCTGTAAAATTAAAAGTTTATTAAAAATACTTTTGAGTGAATGATACACAAATTGAAATGTTTCCATAATGCATACTATTAAAGTTTGAAAACATCATGCACATCATGTTTATTTTCTTTAAGAAAAAAATCAAGAACTTTAGAATTAGTTCTTTGTATTTTAATATTTTATTTAAAACATTACATAAAATAATAGCATAGCTTTTACCAAGGTTTTTAGAAAAAATTTTATAATTAAACTATAAATTAAATGAACATGCTTTTTTAGCAATGAACAGATGTGTGGTGTCTGATAACTCCTTGGATTTTTGACAATAATTTAGGTACAACTGGGAATCTCTGTAATAGTATGATTATTAATTCTTGCAATAAATAACTCTAAAGTGGACTCTGATTATTAAAAAGACAATTTTTTAAAATTAAAACTATACAAGGGTATTTGTAAGTTGTTTTAGTTATTTCTTCCAAATATTACAGAATTTAAAGTCTTCCTCAAATGTTAAACAGATTTGTAATTTAAAAAAATATTAAGTACTTTTTAAAAAAATACTAAGTAATAAAGTACTGAATAGAGTATTTACCTTGTGTGATGTTTATGTCATATATGAGTGAATATACATATGTCATAGTTGTACAGTATTTGCAAATCCTAATGTCAAGTTCTTCCTAGCAGTATAATTACAGAACTTTAACTTGTAGAGACATAAGAGATTAACTTCTCCAATTAATTTATTATGAAGATGCAAAAACTGGGAGCAACAGTGTGTAACTCTGATCAAATACTATTATTTAGATAAGCTGAGCTGATTCTACAATTCAGTCTTTCTTGATCCACAGTTCAACACTCCTTCTGCTCCATTTCATAGATCCAGTTAACAGAGCAGTATCAACCAGCCATGTGGAAAACTCTGTGTAGAGTGTGTTAAATAGAAGAATATTATACCACTAAATGAGTGAAAATCATACACATTTTTTCTGATAAGCACATTGATTTGAATTAACATTGTTCTATGAAATTATCTGTAGTCTAAATTTCTAAATTAATCTTTTAGTATATTTACTATTAATAATGACCAAAACTTTTGCTTCCAACTCTTCATGATCGAGTCCCAAATAAATCAAAATAGATCTCTAGTAGTCATGAAGGGAACATTTAATTTTATTTTAGAACAGTGTTGGCATTGTTAAGTGATAATGTAAAATTATTGGAACATGTGTTTGAAACTACTTTCTATCCATCCTGTAAGATCTGGATAATTCTTAGTTTGATTTATTTATTTATTTATTTTTGCTCTTTTTGTCTTTTAAACCCTACTGGAAATTCTTGCTACATTTTTCTTTTCTATTCAGTACTGCCTTTGAAAATAACCAGAAAAAAAAAGAGTATAAAATTTACATAGTTGGGATTTTCAAAGGCAAAAGAGAATCTTGGGAACAATTTATTCTTTTTCCTATGTTTTACAAATTGAAGAATAGTTTCAGAGAGATACAGTGGCTGCCAGAATACATAAAACCACAAGGTTGGAATCTGGAACCTGGTTTCAACTCCTGATTTTCAGCATGTGCATGATTTCTAGGTAATTTGTAAAGAGTATTAAAATTCTCTTCTCACACTCATGCACATTCACAGGCACACACACCATTCACAGTAACATGTACACAAAAATACCATGCAGCAACCACTGTGATATTTTCTTCCAGACTGCTGTTTGGAAATAGTTTACATAGATGCCAATTTTATATTTATAGACATGTAGTCTAATTCCTAGAATAGAAATATGAACACATTCTTTAAATGGCTGCCAAATTTGTATATGTGCTCTTTATGTATGCAATGTGGAATATGTTATTCTTACATTACACTAAAAATTCTATAGTTGACAATCTTCCTTTGCAAAGTATCAGGCCCCACTAACAGCTTTTCACTAATGTTCACTTTCAAAATTCACCTTAGTTATTTAAAGGGGGTTTAATCCATAATTTCAGAGAGTATGTAAATTTAATGTTTAGTTATAGTTATTTAAAATTTTACCAGTCTTCAATAAATCACTGCATTTAATTAAAATAATTAAATTCCAATTCTTAACATGAACCTTATTTGGCAGTAAAAGAACTCTAGAAATACGTACTTAATGAGCTATTATTTTTCTTTTTTTTGTACATGTGAAATGTGTATGTGTTTGCATGTGTTCTAACAAACAATGACAGAAAACTGATGGTAAAGATATTTAGTGTATTAGGTTAAAGGGTAATATATTTATAAAATGTTGAGAAGTATATTTGAGGACTCTGAATTTTTCTCTTAATTCTTACAATTATAGTTTGTCGAGACAGGCCAAAAGCTCGTGTGGAAGGAGTATTCCATTTGGCTACAAAGCACCAAGAAAACAAAATTAATCTTACCCAATATACAGGCTGACTCATGCATTCTGCACTGATCTCAGTCTTACCCTAGCACAGCAAAGCCATATTTCTTTTCCTTTGGATGAATATTTTATTATAATAAACTGAAACCATAAAGGGTGAAATTAATTAAGAGAATTTTGGCATCACCTTCTGTCTAATAGTGCCTTAGGGAGGCACTGTCATCAAGACTCCACCTAAAGGGGTACATGTTTTAAGAATTGCCTATTTTCATTGCAAATGTGGTGAAATGTATTACTGGCATATTAAGTTTTGATGTTTTATGAGCTTCATGCTCCCCTTCCTAATCTCATATAATTAATGTTACACACTGAAGATTGTAAAAATGGATTAAAACTTGGCACAAGTATTAATCTCTATTTGTATTGTAGTTGTCATGGCCATTCTAGTACTTATGGATAAGAAAGGGCATGGCTATGTCTACAGGATGCCTGATTGGCTCATAAATCCATAAGGTATCATAGAAGAAAAAGTCACATTGTTTCACGTCTTAATATTTACCACAAATACTGTACACATATATACTTCTTAAGGATCATGATTTATATACTAGGTAGAAACAAACTACATTAGAAATCAAGCTAATTAAAGTGGACAAGACTTGATTTGGGTTGATTCTTATGTTTATCAAATAAGTCAAAATTTTCATATTCAATAACCAATCTTCAGTTTTATCTCTCAGAAAGAGGGATGTATACTACTGTGAAGAAATCTTACTCTTTCAAGCTAGACAGATCTATAACCTTGAATCTGCCACAAGTAGTTGTAGGATCCTAGGCCAGATTTTCAACTTCTTGGAGACTCAGTTCTTTCTTTGCTAATAGAACTGACAAGATTGCTATGACTATTTGATAAGACAATGTAGATATGCAGCTGGTACAGTGATAGTATATAATTTAATGTCAAGGAATAAATAACAGCTACTCTCCTGATAAACAATTTTTACTATCATAGTGAAACATTTTTATTAAAATGTTTACTATTAAAGGTTACATTCTAGATAGATATCAACATATTCTATTGTAAGCAACTTGAGGACAGGGTCATATCTGTTTATTTTTACATGATTCCTGTGTAGTCACTAGAAGAAAATGGGCATGCTGTGCAATAAAATTAAATTAGTTTAATAAACTATTACATAGTTTGTTAGCTTTTGCGAGATTTCTCAGTTTGAAAAACAGTGAAGGTCTTTTTCATTTACAGAGTGAATGAAATTCATGCTTAATATAACTATTAATTAGATTTAATGTAAAATGACAAGATTTATGACAAAATCTTATACTGAGAAACTTCAGTGAGAAAAGGGCAATAAATAAATGATGAAGGTATTCAAGACTATGTCAAGACAAAATTATATTTTTTTAAAAATACAGTTCCATACGTTTGTGGCTTTCTTAAGTCAGAAGAAAATTTGCTGAAAAACATTCAGAAAACCACTAAGAAGGTAAAATATTTCTACCGAATCCAGGATACTGGGCTATACTAAAAGAAAATTACTTTTTGAGCCACAATTCTGCTTCATGTTATGGCCTAGATCCATAGAAAATAGTTTATTTAAAAATAAATATCTGTCCTGTGGTTAACAGATTTTTCTGATGAATCAGCTCGTTCTGGTTTTGTATGATGCTCTGATCTATAGAGTTATGCATTTTTACAAGTCTAAGAATATTTTCTTAGCAACATGGAAACCAAAGAGAGAAAGTAACTATCATATACTGTATCTTCTATACCTTTCATAAAAAGTATTATTACATAATTTGATCATTTGCTTTTGCTCAATGTTATTAGAAACTGTGTTCTTCATTACAAAGTTTTAATGTCAAAACTTACATAATAGGGAAAAGAAGGTAAGATTCAGAAGTGGTAAATGGATGCTTACCAGTTTAAATCTAATACAAAGATCACTTTCTGAGTCTGAATTTTATTTTCTTTATGCAAGACCATTATTCTGTACTACTAGTATATTCTGTACTACTACTATAATACTAGTGTACTATAATATGTAACTTAAATACAGGTAATTTTAGTTAAAAAATTAAGTGTTTGCCTATTATTATAGATTTCTATTTAGCCACTGAAAAGAGATAAATCATCAAGACTTGAGATTCGTCATCATTAGGGGTTTTCCTCATAGTACGTCTACATTTCTAAGTTATTTTACAAAAGTAAGTTACTCTAAATTAAAAAATAATAATATTCATAATTACTGTGCTTAGCTCAGTCCATTTAATACTCATTTCTTCTCTGATTTTTTTTCTTTTGCTATTTGCAGTTTGTTTCATTTCAAGAAACAAATTATTTCTTCTCGTATTTTACAGATGTGCATATTTAAAATAAGCATGCATAATACACAACAGTGACATGGGTATTTATTGTTGTGTTACCAAATTATTTCTATGTAAACTTGAACCAATTTGAGAATAGAAGTGACAGATAATAAATACTACTGGACATTAAGAGTAAACTGGAAAGGTTTTTTGTAGGCAAACTGGTTTTAAGGATTACGTTAATAATGTCAGATCCAAAATAGGGCCAAAAGACTAGGTGCAGTGGCTTATGCCTCTAATCCCAGCAATTCAGGAGGCCAAGGCAGGTGGATCATTTGAGGTCAGGAGTTTGAGACCAAACTGTCAACAGGGTGAAACCTGCCTCTACTAAAAAAAAAAAAAAAATTAGCTACGAGGGGTGCTATGTGCCTGTATCCCAGCTACTTGAGAGACTGCGGCAGGAGAATCTTTCAAACCTGTGAGAAGAAGGTTGCAGTGAGCTAAGACTGCACCACTGCACTCCAGCCTGGACAACACAGTGAGACTCTGTCTCCAAAAAAAAAAAAGTAAGGAAAAGACAGAACCAATTATATTCTTAGACCACCTATAATATGGTCTATCTTTAAGAATGTTCCATGTGCTGATGAATAGTATGTATATTCTGCAGTTGTTGGGTAGAATATTCTGTAAATATCTGTTAAGTTCATTTGTTATATGGTGATTAAGTCCATTGTTTCTTTCTATCTTGATGACATGACTAGTGCTGTCAGTAGAGTATTGAAGTCTCCCACTAGTATTGCATTGCCATCTACTTCATTTTTTAGGTCTGGTAATAATTTTTGGGAGCTCCAGTGTCAGGTACATATATATTTAGAATTACGATATTTTTCTGTTTTGGTATTTTCCTGTTGGACTAGTCCTTTTATCATTACATAATATCCCTTTTTGCCTTTTTTAACTGCTGTTGCTTTAAAGTTTGTTTTGTCTTGTATAAGAATAGCTATCCTGCATGCTTTTGGTGTTCATTTGCATGGACTTTCTTTTCCACCCCTTTAAGTTTATGCAAGTCTTTACGTGTTAGTTGAGTCTCCTGAAGACAGCAGAAACTTGTTCTGTGAATTCTAGTCCATTCTGCCATTCTGTATCTTTTAAGTGGAGCATTTAGACCATATACATCCAATGTTTGTATTGAGATGTGAGGTACTATTCTATTCATGGTGGCATTTGTTGCCTGACTACCTTGTTGTTGTTTTTAATCATGTTATTGTTATAAAGGTCCTATGAGAGCTATGCTTTAAGGAGGTTCTATTTTGGTGTATTTCAAAAATTTGTTTTAAGATATAGAGCTTCTTTTAGTAGTGTTTATAGTGTTGACTTGGTAGTGACAAACTCAGCATTTGTTTATCTGAAAAAAACTGTATCTTTTCTTCATTTCTGAAGCTTAGTTTTGCTGCATACAAAATTTCTTGGCTGATAATTGCTTTGTTTAAAGAGGCTAA
This sequence comes from Ateles fusciceps, assembly GCA_036589455.1. Lineage (NCBI taxonomy): Eukaryota > Metazoa > Chordata > Mammalia > Primates > Atelidae > Ateles > Ateles fusciceps. Next base: position 5,082,257 of record JAZHEH010003404.1, on the reverse strand, counting down.
AGATAGGACCCCAATCCCTTCTAGCTTGTAAAGTTTCTTCTGAGAAATCAGTTGTTAATCTGATAGGTTTTCCTTCAGAGGTTACCTGATGCTTTTGCCTCATAGCTGTTAAGATCCTTTCTTTCGTCTTGACTTTAGAAACACTGATGACTATGTGGCTAGGCGATGATCTTTTTGGGATGGATTTCCCAGGTGTTCCTTGCTCTTCTTATGTTTGGATGTCTAGATCTCTAGCAAGGTCAGGGAAATTTTCTTTGATTATTCTCTCAAATATGATTTCCAAACTTTTAGATTTATCTTCTTCCTTGGGAACACCAATTATTCTTAGGTTTGGATGTTCAACATGGTCCCAATTTCCTGGCTTTTTTTTTTTTTTAAATTATTTTTTCTTTGTCTTTGATGGATTGGGTTAATTTGAAAGCTTTGTCTTTGAGTTCTGAGGTTCTTTCTTCTGCTTGTTCTATTCTATTGCTGAGATTTTTTCAGTGCATTTTGCATTTCTCTAATTGTATACTTGATTTCCAGAAGTTGTGATTGTTTTTATTTATGCTATTTCACCCAAGAATTTTCCTTTCATATCTTGTATCATGTTTTTTATTTCTTTAAGTTAGACTCCATCCTTCTCTGATGACTCTGATTATGTTTATAATCAAACTTCTGAATTCTTTTCCTGACTGTTCAGAGATTTTATCTTCGTTTGGATCCATTGCTGGTGAGCTGGTATGATCTTTTGGGGCTGTGAAAGAACCTCATTTTGTCATATTACCAGAATTGTTTTCCTGGTTCCTTCTAATTGGAGTAGACTATGTCAGAGGGGTGATCTGGGATTCAAGGGCTGCTGAATACATTCTTTTGTCACATGGGGTGCTCCCTTGATGTGGTGCTCTCTCACTTCCCCCTCGAAATGGGGCTTCCCGAAAGACAAACTGTAGTTATTGTTTTTGCTATTCTGGGTCTTTTCACCTAGCAGAGCTACTACTGGACTCCAGTAGTGCAGACACTGGGGGAGTGTCTGCAGTGAGTCATTTGATATGATCCATCTTCAGGTCTTGCAGCTGTGGATATCAGCACCTGCTCCAGTGGAGTTAGCATGGGAGTGAAGTGGACTCTGTGAGAGTCCTTGCTTGTATTCTTGTTTAGGGTGCTGGTTTTGTGTTGGTTGGCCTCCAGCCAGGAAGTGACACTTTCAAGAGCTCATCAGCTGTGGTCCTATATAGAGGATTCAAACTTGCCCTATGGACACCTAGTTAAGTATTCAGGTTTGTCAGGCGATAGACAGGGCCACAGGGCACCCAAGAGTTTATGATCTCTGTCTTCAGCTACCAAGGTGAATTGAGAAAGACCACCAGGTGGGGGCAGGGATAGGTGTGTCTGAGCCCAGCCTCTTGTTGGGCAGGGCTTGCTGCTGCTGCCATTGGGGTTGGGTGTATGGTTCCCAATTCAATGGAGTTATATTCCCAGGGGATTATGATTGCCTGTGCTAAGTCATACAGGTCAACAGAAAAGTAGAGGAAAGCCAGCAGTCACAGACCCAACCCCACTCCCCACCCAACCCACAGTCCTAAAGGTGGTTCTCACTCCCACCATGCCCCTACAACAGCATCGAGTCTATTTCCAGTCATCCAGTGACCAGGGCCGAGAACTTGTCTCAGACCATGAGCCTCCCGATTGAGAAAGCAAGCAGACTCGCAGTTTTTCAGCATCTCAGGGAGCCTGCAGTAGCAATCCAGTTTCTTCAAAACGTGAATTCTCTTGGCTTTCCTGGTAACGTTCCTGCGGCAGTTCTTGGAGCAAAAGTTCACAATGTGGGTCTCCACATTCTGTTCATCGTGGCAGAAGCTGCAAGCTAATTCTGCCTCGATTTTCGAGGATTTCTTACCTGTCTTCTGTTCTCACATACTCTGCACCATTCACAGGTGACTGAATCTATTCTCAAGGCTATAAGACTGCCATTGTTTTTCTGTTCCTGATTATTATACTCATTTCAGACCACTCTACTTACTTGGTTCAACTCTGGATCTTATTTTTACTTTTCAAGACTCCAATAATTCTGCCTAAAGACACTTACTCATTCTAGACTAGAGATGCAAATCTCTGCCTGGAAAAAGAACACGACTGCAAGAAATAAAAGGAAAATTCTATTTTGCTATCATCACAACTAAATTTTTATTATTAAACTAATATTTAAATTTAGGACAATTCAACAAACATTTTAAAAATATTGTCTTTATGCTAGGCATAATGGTAGAAATAAAAATATACATTATCACTGCTCAAAGAGTATGCAGTTTAAAATGAAGATTTGCAAGTAGACTACTGAATTGCTATTTAGGTTTATCCATGCAAAAAAAAAGAAATATCTAAGTTATCCAGGTGAAGCACCAGAGAAGCACCAATCAACTCTATTTACAGATAGAATTCAGTTCAAAACGGAATTGACTCATGTTTCAAATGTTTTCATGCAATTCTAATTTTACTTAAATATTAAAAAAAACTAGAGAAAAAATATAATTATTAGAAATGTCCTCTAAATTTGTCATAAAGGTCGTTGACAAACCACTAGGAAAACTGAAGCTTAATCATTACCTTTATAGAATGTTCTTCCTTATAATTTTGCTCTAGATCATGAGAAATATATTTACTAAAACACATTTCTTATTTCTTTTTTAAATGCCAGGTTAAATCTTGTCAGCATTCTCTTGCTTCACTAAAAGAATACTGATAATGAACATTATAACCATATGGCATTTCTCTCATCTCAAGGATAATGGTTCACTTGGGATATTATTATAAAAGTTTTAAAAAACTTGGCTAGAGTAAATGATTTCTCAGAACCACACCTAACTATGATATAATAGAATGGGATTTAAGGAGAAAGCAGCCAAGGTTTTCATAATAAATATTTAAAAAGAAAATCCTTTTATTCCAAAAAAGGACTCTATTTCATTTTTTACATATAAACATTCTCTCCTATGGAAACCTAAAATAACTTAGAAAGTGGGTATAATTGTTAGTAATTGAATAATTAATTACAAAATAGTTTTCATGGAAGCATATGTAAATAACTTTTTTAAATATTCTTTTTTTGCTCCATAGAATCCAATAAGCTAATCTGTGTCTCATGTCTATAAAAGAACTATCAAACTATCAAATACTGAATTTGGATATACTGTGTCTTTAATTTGATTCTCAGTAAAATCATCTATTATACCCAAAAGAAGCATCGTTCTTATGTTATAGGTTTTATGTAGAGTAAAACCAAAATGCAACACTACTATGATATATATTAGAGGTATTATATATTTCAAATGTAAGTGGAAATGTACTTCCTTTAAAGAAAAGCAATTATATTATTATCTGTTTAAATATTATTTGAACTATTTGATTTTAAATTTGTGCTTAGTTTAACAAAAATATTTGTTAATGTTTCTTACAAAGCCCTCTTATATTTTTCTAAAAATCTAAAAAGAATTTAAACATGTTTATTCTCTATATAATTGGAATTTCAAATAGCCTGTAAAGAAAAAAAGGAATTTCAAGTATTTATTCTACTTAGATTTATCAATATAAATAAGTAAACAAATGTATCGTTATACACTCAAAACTAATTTCTAAGAAATATAATAAGTGGTGTCTTTCACTAATCACCATACCTGGAAACAAACAAATAGTTTATTTTGCCTTCACATTTGTGATGGAATTGCTATAACTTTCATATCATTAAATCAGCTTTAATCTTTCTATACAGGATTACAATTGAAGACATATGGTTCTGGGTTGCTGGCAATTAATTATATGATTGTGTAAACAGATAAGATAATATCAAATGGAAGAAATCATGGTAACAATCTTTCTTTAGCATTTCAGACATTCAGCCTGTAATCCAGTTTAAGTGGATCAAATTTAACGTGAGAGAGAGCCCTTCTTACTTTGCAAATAACACAGACAATGTGAAAGAGCTATGCCAGAATAGATTTGCATGTGCACTACTATATGAGTTCTATCTTGCTTACTTTTTATGCCATAAAGTCTCTATAAAATAGGAATATTAGCCGCACTATCTCATAGGGTTTCTGTGAAAAGTGCGTGCTTCCTAAGTAGGTGCTATGTACATACTAACTACTGTTGTTATTGGCCTATTTCTCCATTTATTTCCCTCTGATCATTACTAGGAACTTCAAATTTTACTCATTCTATTATACAAAGCATTTGAACTCCCAAGACTCCCATGTATGTCTCATGTTTATGTCTCCTCGTATGTTTCTTATATGTCCCCATAATATTCTGTGTATCGTCCAATATAATACTTACACTCTGCTGAAACTGTCTTATTAATAGACTGGAAGACCCACTAAGATATAAAATATGACTATCTTGACTATAGTTGTAACTAAAGTAGCTATCACTGATATATTCTTAAGTAAATATTTAGGTAGAAAAGAGAGAAAGGAAAGCAGGCAAGACTATTCCAGTTATTAACTCACTTGTTAAGTACTACTACCCAGTCCCTTATTTATTTAATTCTGATTTTCTGTAATCCACTTCAACTACAGGTTGAAAGACCCTTGCTCATCACTTGAGGCCATATATGTTTCAAAATTTAATTTATTAATTTATTCAGATTTTGGAAAGTTATATCTGCTATATGTTATATAACACCTCCATACAGGGTGTAAGCATCACTTTTTAGCTAAAACATTAAAACAATTAAATAAATATTTACACCCAGCTATTCAAGTAAAAAATTGTAAATACACTTGTGTCAGTCTAAACCAGATCCACTCTACCTTCCTTGCTACCTTCTGCCCTTTCTTTCACTTTTTCTCTTCCTTCCTTTCTTTTATCTTCCTTCTCCTTTCTCTCCTGCCTTCTCTCTTATTTTTCATGCCATAAAGTCTCTATAAAATAGGGATATTAACTGCGGTATCTCATAGGATTTCTGTGAATAGTGCCTCCCTCTCTCTCTTTCTTAATTTTCCTCTTTTATCTAACAAACAAGCTACATCACTTCACTTTTTTCTACCAATATATTATTTTTAAAAATAGAATTTCAGAATGTTTTGGATTTTGAAATTGTGATGAAAGAATAGTAAACTTATCAAGTTAGAGGAGTTAAGAAATAGTGAGTTGAAAATTTCACTTAGATTGGAGATCAAATATTAAGGCACGAATTTTATCAAAAGAAAATTATGGATTAAAGATAAGATTTTCTAAAAGTTTTTGAATATAAAGCTCTTCATAGTCTATTTCACAAATATAACTACTCAAGCATGTGAACCCAATTTTGTCATCATCTAGAATAAACCACAGGCTAAACATTTAATTCAGTATTATTCAAAAAGCCAAATATGAACTGAACATTCCCCCCCATGAAGTCCCCTGCTTAGGGATAACAATGATGTTACCTGATCAGGTAGATCCAAAGACCTCTAATTTAACATTCTGTGTCAGATCTCCTTATTTGCTCTCAGGATGCACCTTGTCATTATTTCATACATTCTTTTACATCAGTCTGAGTGACTGCTGGACATTCTCTGTCACTTTTCTCCAGGCTTTCAACCTTATTCCCCACTAGAGTCCCCTGCAGCATGGCACCCTTTTAGGGCTCCTTGGAAGCCAGCAGCTACCTTTTCCCTGACACTTCTTGGGATCATGGTTCATAGCACTGTGATTTATTACATTGTTTGAGGTTACCAGCATTGCCTCACATCAATAGTATACCACGCTTTCACTTCATTTTTTAAATGATAATTTACAAAAAAATTGCTTCAGCCCATTATTTTGAAAAAATATACATTATTTTTTATCTTTTAATATTTTACTTTTTCCAGAAGTATTTTTTCTTTCAAAGAGTAACAAAGTATGTAATCATACTGAAACTGGAAGTATTTTCTCCCTGTATCTCAGAATCTTGCCATGTGCAGCAGCAAATCAGACAGGATTCCTGATTTTCCCATGGAGATTTTCCAAAGAGATTTTTATTGTTATTCCATATTCCTCACTCCAAAATGGCCCTATCTTAAATTTTGCTTTTTAGTGCCTCCCATCCCTATGTACACACTAAGTATTTTTATACCTGCATGAAGATCCAACCATTTTCAGGAAGATCCAACCATTTATATGAATTATTGTATCTGAATCCACTTCTCAGGCATATCATAGCCTCAATTTTGACATAATAGTGACATTCACTATTTACGCAGTCATATTCAACAGAGGGAAGGAACTTGAGGGTCCATACATGGAGAGTTTACAATTACTTGGTTAATTTTTCTCATTTTACTCTTTGTCCTAGAGAACTGGCTACAATTTTAAGTAAGGCACCTTGTCTCTAACCCATCCCATGAAGAATTATTCTCTTGATGAATGACTGCTATCAATGCAGGTGTGTTCTGTTGAGGTTTTTAAAAGACAGAAAAGCAGTTAATTGACTGCTGAATGAGGTCTATACATTATTTTCTTTGTTCAAAATGATGAACTCTTAGCTTATAACGTAAATAATCCAGTTTTTCACCAATAATATTATCTATAGTATCCTAGCAAAATATAGTGTTTTGCATTTATAACATTCATTTTGATGTTGAGTCAGTACTGGCAATTATAAAAATTATTTTGAGATTTTGAGTAGGGTCAAATTTTAGTCATAAGTGATTTATTTTTTCTTGTGTTATCATAAGTATGTTTATAATTTTGCCTACTATTAAAAGGAAACAGATGTCAAAATTCCTACTTGTCTTTTAAGCCAGTGGTATACCAAATGTATGATGAAAAATGTATTTATGTGTATTATGTATATCACATACACACTTGTTACTTCAGAAGTTTAATATAAAAATCTTTAAAATTATCTAACTGGCATAACTCATTGCATAGAAGTATTTTTTGTGCAAAAATCAGATAGTTACAGATGTTTGAATGTGGCTAATACAACATAATTCTTCAGAGTGAATAATTTAATAATAACTATATTTGCCTTCAGTTTATACGAAGAAAACTGTATTTTAAAGGATGATAAGATTGTGGCTCTTTGGAGACACTTGTTAAATATTTTGTTAAAATTAAGAAATGAGTTTAAGATACTGAAACATTTGTATTATTAAATATGAATTATTTTATTTTAAAACTAAAGAAAAAATGTTGAAAACCGTTTACATGGTTGGGTGCAGTGGCTCACACCTGTAATCCCAGCCCTTTGGGAAGCCAAGGTGGGTATATCACCTGAGGTCAGGAGTTCCAGACCAGCCAGATCAATATGGTGAAACCCCATCTCTACTAAAAATATAAAAATTAGCCAGGTGTGGTGGCGTGCATCTGTAGTCCCAGCTACAGAGGAGGCTGAGACTGAATTGCTTGAACCTGGGAGGTGGGGGGTTGCAGTGAGCCAAGATCACACCACTGCACTCCAGCCCAGGTGACAGAGCAAGACTCCAGGTCAGAAAAAAAGAAACAAAAAAAAAAATAGTTATACATGATGCATTGAGCCTCACCAAAACGATACAAAAACACAGATGACCAGACTCCGGTGTTTACAAAATTCCACAGGCAATACCAAAGGAAAGCATACAAAATTTGAATTGACCTTGTCTAATACACTGCAGGTATTAGGTTATTTAAAATATTACAGTAAATGTAAATTGTTCCATTTCAAGAATGGAGTAGACACATCATTTAGTGTTGCACTTTTAGAAAAGCATAACATGCTTTAAAAGATACAATATCAAATTTAATGTCTCAAATATCAAAATAAATTTATCTACAATTATTATTTATTTTAAAAATATTTTTCTCAAAACAGTCATAATAAAAACTGTTTTATGTAATATATTTTCAATTAAATGGTTGGTAATCTATTGATTATGAATCTACTAATATTGCAATATTTTGTGTGACAGTATGTATTTTCAAGAAAATGTATAAACAATTTGAGGGCTGAGTTCATTGGAGTAGTTTAATTTTTAGAAATGGATTCACTCATTTTCTGAATAAGTATTTTTAAATTTCTAATATTGTTCCAGGCAGGATTCTAGAGGCTGAGCAGACTATGTAAATGAAACAGATATGAGTTCCTGTCCACATAGAGCATATGTTCTCTTTGGAAACAGAGAATATCACCGACCAAGTAGAAAAATGATAATTACAGGTCATAACATAGGCAATAAAGGAAATAAACAGGGCAATGAGATACACTTTAATCAGTGGCTATATTTTAAAAAGTGACATTTGTGTTAACCATCTAAAAGATAAAGAATCAGCAAATTCCTGGACACTTACACCCTCCCAAGACTGAACCAGGAAGAAGTTGAATCCCTGAATAGACCAATAATAAGGTCTGAAGTTGAGGCAGCAATTAACAGCCTACCAACCAAAAAAAGTCCAGGACAAGATGGGTCCACAGCGGAATTCTACCAGACATACAAAGAGGAGCTGGTACCATTCCTTCTAAAACTATTCCAAACAATACAAAAGAGGGAATGCTCCCTAATTCATTTTATGAGACCATCATCATCCTGATACCAAAACCTCGCAGAGACACAACTTAAAAAGAAAATTTCAGGCCAATATCCATGATGAACATTGCTGTGAAAATCTTCAATAAAATACTGGCAAACTGAATCCAACAGCACATCAAAAAGCTATCCATCACTATCAAGTCAGCTTCATGCTGGGGATGCAAGGCTGGTTCAACATATGCAAATCTATAAACATAATCCATCACATAAACAGAATCAAAGACAAAAATCACATGATCATCTAAGTAGATGCAGAGAAGGCCTTTGACAAAATTCAACAGCGCTTTATGCTAAAAACTCTCAATAAACTAGGTATGGACAAAACATATCTCAAAATAATAAAAGCTATTTATGACAAACCCACAGCCAATATCATACTGAATGGGCAAAAACTGGAAGCACTCCCTTTGAAATCTGGCAGTAGACAAGGGTACCGTCTCTCACAACTCCTGTTCAACAAAGTATTGGAAATTCTGGCCAGAGTAATCAAGCAATAAAAACAAATAAAGTGTATTCAGTTATGAAAAGAGGAAGTCAAATTGTCTCTATTTGCAGACAACAAGATTGTATATTAAGAAGACCCCATCATCTCAGCCCCAAATCTCCTTAAGGTGATAAGCAACTTCAGCAAAGTCTCAGGATACAAAATCAATGTGCAAAAATCACAAGCATTCCTATACACCAATAACAGCCAAATCACGAGCGAACTCCCATTCACGATTGCTACAAAGAGAATAAAATTCTAGGAATACAACTAACAAGGAACGTGAAGGACCTCTTCAAGGAGAACTACAAACCACTGCTCAAGGAAATAAGAGGGGACACAAACAGATAGAAAAACATTCTATGCTTATGGTTAGGAAGAATCAATGTCACGAAAAATGGCCATACTGCCCAAAGTAATTTATAGATTCAATGCTATCCCTATCAAGCTACCATTGACCTTCTTCACAGAACTGGGAAAAAAACCACCCTAGACTTCATATGGAATCAAAGAGAGCCCGCATAGCCAAGAAAATCCTAAGCAAAAAGAACAAAGCTGGAGACATCACACTACCTGACTTCAAGCTATACTACAAGGCTACAGTAATCAAAATAGCATGGTACTGGTACCAAAACAGAGACATAGACCAATAGAACAGAACAGAGGCCTCAGAAGTACAACATCTACAACCATCTTATCTTGGACAAACCTGACAAAAACAAGCAATGGTGAAAGGATTCCCTGTTTAATAAATGGTTTTGGGAAAACTGGCTAGTCATGTGCAGAAAGCTGAAACTGGACCCCTTCCTTACACCTTATACAAAAAGTAAGGCCAGAGGGATTAAAGATTTAAACATAAGACCTAATAACATAAAAACCCTAGAAGAAAACCTAGGCAATACCATTCAGGACACAGGCACAGGCAAGGACCTCATGACTAAAACACCAAAAGCAATGGCAACAAAAGCCAAAATAGACAAATGGGATCTAATTAAAATTAAGAGCTTCTGCACTGCAAAAGAAACAATTATTAGAGTGAACCAGCAACCAATAGAATGGGAAAAAAATTTTGCAATCTACCCATATGACAAAGGACTAATATCCAAAATCTACAAAAAACTTAAACAAATTTACAAGAGAAAAACAACCCTATCAAAAAGTGGGCAAAGGATGTGAACAGACACGTCTCAAAAGAAGACACTTATGCAGCCAACAAACATATGAAAAAATGCTCATCACCACTGGTCATTAGAGAAATGCAAATCAAAACCACATTGAGATACCATCTCATGCCAGTTAGAATGGTGATCATTAAAAAATCAGGAGATAACAGATGCTGGAGAGGATGTGGAGAAATAGGAATGCTTTTACACTGTTTGTGGGAGTGTAAATTAGTTCGACCATTGTGGAGACAGTGTGGTGATTCCTCAAGGATCTAGAACTAGAAATATCATTCAACCCAGCAATCCCATTACTGGGTATATACCCAAAGGATTATAAATTGTTCTATTATAAAGACACATGCATGTGTATGTCCACTGCAGCACTGTTTACAATAGCAAAGACTTGGAACCAACCCAAATGTTCATTAATGATAGACTGGATAAAGAAAATGTGGCACATATACACCATGGAATACTATGCAGCCATAAAGAGGATGAGTTCATGTCCTCTGCAGGAACATGGATGAAGGTGGAAACCATCATTCTCAGCAAACTGACACAAGAACAGAAAACCAGATACTGCATGTTCTCACTCATAAGTGGGTGTCGAACAATGAAAACACATGGATACAGGGGAGGGGAACATCACACACTGAGGCCTGTTGTGGGGTGGGGGACTAGGGGAGGGGTATCGGGGGTCGGTGGCTTGGGGAGGGATAACATTAGGAGAAAAACTTAATGTAGTTGATGGGGGGATAGATGCAGCAAACCACCATGGCATGTATATACCTATGTAACAATCCTGCATGATCTGTACATGTACACCAGAACTTAAAGTATAATAATAATAAAAAAGAGTACCAAAAAAAAAAAGAACCAGCAAGTCATGCACAGATATGAGAATAGAGCATCCTATGCTTAAGGGACAATAAGTTTGAAAATTAGGTAAAAGGATCCACATGCTTAAAGACCAGAAAGAGGTCAGTGTGGCTGAAACTGTGTGTGTAAACAGAGGTGAAATTGAATGTGCTGACAATGCAGAGGAGACCAGAGGCAGTTCATGCAGCTTTGGTAAGAAGTTCAAGTGCAATGGAAAGTCTCTGAAGTCTGTGGGAAGTTGGGGTGGGTTGTCATAAACTTATTGAATTTTTTTTTAAAGATTCCTGTGGATGATGAATACAGAATGAATTGGGAGACCTGGGCATGGAGTACGATCCAAGCTGGGGTCAGAAAAGAGACAGAGCAATGTAGGCAGTAATAATAAATTATCTGGGGAAAGGAACTAGTAAAAGGACTTGATTATAGATGAGATTTGGAGGAAGGGGAAAATATGTTTCTTATGTTTTAGCCTTGAGCAACTGAAGAAGACAAAATGTGAAAGGAATACCCATAACTCAGTATTAGACATGTTGAATTTGTGATTTCTGTTATGATCCAAAAGAAGATGTCTAAATAGTTTTATATACAAATTAGAAGTGAGGTGAGAAAGGTAACCTGAAGATATACAACTGAAAATATTTTGGAGAGAAATTTAATAATCTAAAAACTACTTAGACTTTTTAATGCCACATTCATTTGCCACATACACTTATTCACTCAAAAGCGCATACTCTCAGCTTACTATGACACAGGCACCTGCCTTCATGGATATTACATGGAAATTAGTTTTTTATCCAAATTTAAATAACAGACTTAGTTTTTATTTAAAAAAGAATTATGTAAAAGAGAAAAACTTAGACTTTCAAAGAATTTGACACGTCTCCATATTAAAACTATTTTAAACCGAATCAGAAAGGAATGGAGGGCAATGGCCAAAATCAAACCAACAAACTGCACAGAGCAGTGTCAAGGTAGAGAACACTCTAAGGTCTGCAGTTAATAACTGAACTATTTGTCAGAGTTTTATTCAGAAGTCTTATAAATGATGCATAAGATAATGTGAAAAATGAAACCTCAATGCTGTTAAATGTTCTTAAATGTAGTTCAGAAAGATGTATTACACAGGATCTTTCAAAGCTCTTGTATATTAGATTAAGGGAGATGGTAACTTGATGAATGAGCTTTTGGATAGATGATGACAGAAACAGTGCAATTAGAAGGGAAGTACAAATTCTATACTTATAAAAGAATGGCTTTGATTTATCAACTACATCCTGTATGTCACACCAGGTGGTTGGTAATGTAAGTAGGAAAGGTTAAAATTCACAATGAGACTTAGCAAGTCAAAGCGTGAAAACAACAAATAAGAAACATTCAAGGGAACAGTAGGTATCCAGAGTATACTAAGAAACCAGAGCCCAATAAGGGGCAACAGATAAAATCAAGGTAAATAGTTAAGATTTAGCCATTTTCAAATGCAATGAATAGCCCTGTTCCCTGCTTTTACTAGTATCTAAACTGTGCCACTGAACACACCTTGATTCTCTTAAGTTTTATTCCAATCCTAGACTTTAAAATTAATTCTACTTGTAGCCAAGGGTAATTAAGGAGTCAGAAGCCCAGTGGTATAACATCATAATGCAACCCCCCATAATGCAAACCCCAGCTTCAGTACTTAGGTTCTCATTGTCTTGCATGAGATTAAAAGATTTTGAGACTTGCTTCAAGAAATTTAGCCTCAATGAAATTCTCATGAGTACTTGAGTTTTCTATAGAACCATAGCCTGCTTTGTTTTCTTTAGAGGCGAGACATTGTATTCAAACCTAATCCATGTATGGCTTGTTTATGGTTACCAACTACAAGGTAGGATGGCCAGATAACACATACTATATACATCCAGTTAAACTTAAATCCAGACAACAATGGATTTTATTTTTGTAGTGCGTGTCCCAAATGTTCCAACTCAAATGTTGTTTATACTGAAGATTATTTGTTCTTTATTAGAAAAGCAAGTTTAAGCGGGAATTCTGTATTTTTATTTGCTGCATCTAGCATCTCTATCATCAGGCCTTCCTGCCACCAACTGCCAGCTCACTCCTCAGCTTATTATCTGGAGCTCAATTACTGGGCCAGGTAGTGCCATTCAACTTCCCCTGAATGGTGTCATCAGCATCATTGTACCAGATCTGTAAAGCTTCTTGTGGGATTTTTGTTTATTTATTTTACCATATTCCTAATTTAAAAATCTAGTTAAAAACCAAACATCACATCAAAAGCGCTTCTGGATTGTAGGTGGCTATTATGGTCCTTCCAGCATGGGCAATCGGTGATAAATCTCCCAAATAAAAAATGAGGTTGTTTGTGCAATTTATCTTAAAGACAGATTATGATCAAGGTAAGGTCATTAGATTCACTATAATTTATTATCTGAAGACATGAATTTGGTTTAATTCTGCCTTTATGACTTAATTCTCCCGGCTCAATGTCACTGGGGTGAGAGGCATTATATTATAATCTAATAAAGTTATTTGGTATAACAAAAACAGGATTATTGCATTAATATTTGGTTACAACACCTCAGTAAAAATATAATGGAACTAAAGGAAGTTTCAGATTAAAGAAACCAAAACACTTTTTCCCTGGGTAGGACATCTAAGAACAGGTTTAAATATATCACATACCTTCCAGGAATGAATTCCAAAGACATACAACTCCATCAGGCTACCAACAGAGCCAGTCCCACTGCTACTATCAGAAAGCTACCACATCCAGAATCACAGCCTTATTACCAAAATCAGGAACGCCACACAGTCAGGCATGTTCCATAATAGGGAAGCTGTACCTGCTACTGCTGCCACTGATACAACTATACCTCACTTACAAATTGCCCTGGCCAAATGGATGTCTCAGGCCCTGCCTCTTAACCACCCCAACACTTGACTGAAGCCACTGTTTACTTACTTCAGAAAACTAATTATATCTGTACTTATCTGATGGCAGTTACATCAGAAGTTTAGTATCTGCTCATACCTACCTTCCAAATATCATGCAAAATCTATTTCCAGAACCCCATTTCCAAAGCGATCTCAGAAGTACAGCATAGGATTGCTAACATCTAAATGTAAGAGGTATTAGGAGGGGAATAGAATATTTATTGGGTGCCAATATACCATATCCATAGAGGACACCATAATGCTTTATAAAAACCTAAAATCCTATGTTTATATCAAATACATCAGCCACCTGATTGCAAAATGCTTACATCAAATAAAATGATCTTAAGTAATCTAAATTGTAAGAGTATTTCTTTTAATTTGATGTGACAAATGCTGACAATAAATGCCTATTGGAAATCTGAAGCTGCAAGAACTCCATAGACACAGTCATAGGTAAAGGATACAGTTTATTAACAGAAACAAGATGTTTTAGGTTTTGTGATCATAACCTTTTGAGATTAATGTCCACCACAGCATATCTTTACTCTTACTGCCCAGTAGTATACTCACCTAAGGAACTCTGGAAACAATACTGATGTCCAAACTACTTCCTAGACCAATCCAATAAAAATTTCTGGATGCCCAAATATGCCGGGGTGAATTTAATATGCATTCACTTTGAATGTAGTTTAGCATGAAAACCAGTCCTTCTGAAAACACAACTTTGTTCAATAAAAATTTGAAGCTGTTGAACCCATGGTTCTGACCTAAAATACCATTTATTATAATTACTAAAAATGGATTCTATATAGAATCTTTATGATAATTTTAGGTACATTTCACTAGGAAATGTTTAACTGTGATTTATATCACACTGAAAATTTGACTTAGATATTTCCAAATTCATTTGGAAAGAAAAAATCATCTGATTAATAGTAACAAATAATTTTTTTTAATGTAAGAAAGGACAAATTAGATTATAAATGGGAAGTTAAACAGTCTTTCATAACCACAAAGTAGGCTTGGCTTGGAATTATTTTCAGATATTAAAATTCTTATTTTGCATTGACTAATTTATGCATTTTTTGACAAAAGGCATTGCACTTTGGGAAAAACTTTTCTTAATAACCTTGGAGATTTAAGAAAAAGTATTTATATGTCATTAATAGAATATAATCTGCTAAAAATAGGAGGGGGCAGGGGTTGAAAAACTACCTATTGAATACTATGCTAATTATCTGGGTGATGGATTCAATTGCACTCCAGACCTTAGCATCACACAATATACCCATGTAGCAAATCTGCACACATACCCTCTGAATCTAAAATAAAAGTTGAAAAAGTTAAAAGAAAAAGAAAAAGTAGACTGTAATACTAAAGCTACATATTGTCCAACTCATACATCAGTTATTGTACATTAAATATAAACATATATTCCAGAATTCATTATGATCCAATACTTACGAAAACTGTTAACATTTTATAAAAACTGTATATGAATTCTTCTAAAATTCTTCTAGTACTTCTGAGATTGAATTCAAATATTTTTTAATGTAAGAAAAGGACAAATTAGATTATAAATGGGAGGTTTATAAATGAATTCAATCTCAAAAGTTTGGATTAATATAGCACAGTGTATTGCATACTATAAACACTTAATAAATTATTTTTTTAGTAGATTCATACTGGAATTATCCAGCAAGGGAAAAGATAATCACTACCAAGTGAGAAAAAGCACATTATTCATCCTCATGAAATTCTCTTTATATAAACCAAAGGGTATTTCTGTACAGTATTAAGTACTTTTCTAGGGTGGAGTTACATTCCTTGTATTTTTCAGCATTCCTTCATAGGTTATGAAATGTCTCACTTGGATTTTATAGATACTTATCTTTCAATTACTTTATTTAATAAAACTTTCAAAATTTACAAGTAAAAAGGCAAAAAGAGGAAAGACTAAAACTGTAAAATTAAGAGAATGGTACACTGCCAACAGGCAAAAAGAAGAAATATTAATGTAATACAATTAAATAATCTCTTTCATGATTTATAATTTTAAAGAAAGCAATGAAAAGTAATCCCTACTTCTCATGTTTTAAGATATGGCTTATTAATGTTTTAGCCATTTTTATATCTACTAGCCTGACATTTTTAACAGTCCAATTTAAAAAGTACCTACATCGCAACATAGCTTGACTATTCAACGGTACCTTGTAACCCAAAAAACAAGTATTAAGCTTTCATATTCACAAATGAGCCTCTTTAGGCTTTGATAATTTATCAGTGTGTGTTGCTGTGTTCTAATACCCACTGGAAAATATTTACAAAATTTAGATGTTTGGACCATCTTGATGACATTTTTCCCCTCCTAAGACTACTTTATGTAAGCAGAAAAGCTGATACAGATTAAATTTCTCTGAAAGATACTATGGACTGGATTGCTTAATATCCATCCAACCCCCTTCCAGCATGCCTTCCAAAATGGCTATGTCTGAAAAACTAAAAAGTTAAAGAGATTCTTTTGCAGCCAGAGTTGTAGAGTCCTCCAGGCAGAAAAACTCTGATAATTAGGAGAAAAAGAAACAATCTGAGGCTGCAGGAGGGGATAGGTACACTTTGTAAACACATTAGAGTAGGCATGTTCTTCTGAGACAGCCCTGGCAGGCATTCTAGCATCTGGTTCCCACTATCGTAGGTGCCAAGTGGCATGTGCCATTTCCCACGGGGTTTCCACCAAGAGAGTCTTGCATATGAATATTTCCTTTGGCTGCCTTCTGGGCTGTATCTAACCACCCCCACCACCTCCAACTCCTCCACGTATTCTATAAGCCACAAAATATC
Organism: Ateles fusciceps; assembly: GCA_036589455.1. Taxonomy (NCBI): domain Eukaryota; kingdom Metazoa; phylum Chordata; class Mammalia; order Primates; family Atelidae; genus Ateles; species Ateles fusciceps. The sequence goes on along the minus strand of JAZHEH010003404.1, from coordinate 5,065,443 downwards.
CTCTAGAAAATCTCTTTCTGCTTAAAATAGAATGAATTCTGTTGAGTTCATCTCAAAACCCGAACCAAAGAGTCCACTAAAGATGTTTGGGCAACGAGTCCTACTTAAATACTTTAGGAACTTGGGAAGATACCTCAGCAATGAATGCCAGTAGGATTGCTCAGAAGTACAGTCTAGATTGAGTTACATTATGACTAGAGCTGTTGCCAGCAGAAACATTTCCTACCGATTCCAGTATCTTATAGGAATATCTGTCTTTATGTGTCCTCACCCACTAAAGGCTGCTTTAACTGTAGCTTCAGCCTTAGCTAAATAAAGACAGGTAAAGCTTATTGACAGCATTTTACTTGAAAACCAGCAGGATATGAAGTAACTGATTTCATATGTAGTCAGTCAAATGGTGGGATAACCCACAGAATTATTCAATTATTAAATGTAAAGCCAGTCACAGACCAAACTCCCGATTCTAATTTGATTTAACTCAATAAACGACTTAGGTGCCTAGATGAGGAATCCCCTTCCTTTGGGAACTGGTTTCTCTAAGCTACTGCCTACTTGCAGTGATTATTATTTTCTCTCTTTGGTCACCAAGACTCTTTTTCACAAAAGTTGAAATCTGTGTATTTTATGTTATAAATCGGATGGTATGACATTTTAAAAAACATTTACATACTGTTTTTTACATAAAGAACAGTATACATGACTGTTATTTCAATTGAAAAGATGTGATTAGCCCTTAACTACAAATATGATCTAAAAAGACTGGCAAATTTTTTCACGTATAAAATATAATCATGTTTTCCATGAATATCCATTCACTCTTGGTAAGAGGCATGATTATGCCAGATTATCTTTCTATACTCAATGGTACTCTTTCTCTGCCTGGAATATATTTCCATAAAGAGCAAAATTACTGTTTTCTTAGTGGACAAATAATCTGCCAAATCAACCTGATCCTATTATAGCTATAACCAGGTTATTATTTGTGTGACAGTTAATACTGTCAATGGGATTACAGGATGGAAAGTATTGTTTCGTGTATTTCTGGTTGTTGCCAGAAGAAATTAACATTTGAGTCAGTGGACTAGGAGAGGAAGACTCACCCTCAGGAAGACCCACCCATAATGTGGGTAGGCACCATCCAATTGGCTGCCATCATGGCTAAAGCAGGCAGAAGGTGGAAGAAGCTGACTTGCTGAGTCTTCTGGCCTTCATCTTTCTCCCATGCTGGATGTTTCCTGCTGTCAAACATTAGACTCTAAGTTCTTTAGGTTTTAGATTCTTGGACTTAACATCAGTGTGGTTTGCCAGGGGCTCTCAGGCCTTTGGCCACAGACTAAAGGCTGCACTGTTGGCATCCCTACTTTTGAAGTTTTGGGATTTGGACTGAGCCGCTACTGGCTTCCTTGCTCCTCAATTTGCAGATGGCCTATTGTGGGAAACTACCTTGTGATCCTGTGAGTCAATTCTTAAAAACTCTCCTTCATATATGCATCCTATTAGTTCTGTCCCTCTAGAGAATCCTAATAGAATTTTCTAGTAGCAGTAAAGAGTTTGTCTTTGATATCACTGCAAAGTTAGAGGGAAACTAAAAGTATTCTAAAATTACATCAGCACATATCTGCAGGGGAGTCTAAAGGATACAGAGACTAGTGGGACACCACGGTTTCCTTCTCTCACCTTTGTCCTAAGCACCATCCCAATACATATAACCTTCCTCACATCTATAACTAGCATATCAAGTAAGACAGCGTCTCCTAAAATTTTTATCTTTACTATTCTAGCTTTATCCAAAAAATTGAAGAGGAACAAATATTTGAATGTTGCATGTTGATTCTGATGATTCCTTGGCATGTACTGTCCCAACTCTGATACCTTATGTGATGGTTAATAATAGGTGTCAACTTGACTGGATTGAAAGATGCCTAGATAGCTGGTTAAGTATTTTTTCTGGGTGTGTCTCTGTGGGATGTTGCCAAAGGAGACTAACATTTGAGTCAGTGGACCAGGAAAGGAAGACCCACCCTCAATATGGGTGGGCACCATCCAATCGGCTGCCAGCATGGCTAGAACAAAGCAGGTAGAAAAAGGTAGGATAAGTTGGCTTGCTGAGTCTTCTGGCTTTCATCTTTCACCACTGTTGAATGCTTCCTTCCATTCTTCCTGACCTTGGACATTAGACTCCAGGTTCTTTGGTCTTTGGACTCTCGGACTTGCACCAGTGGTTGGCAGGGGATCTTAGGCCTTCGGCCACAGACTGAAGGTTGCACTGTTGGCTTCCCCTGCTATTGAGACTGTTGGACTTGGACTGAGCAACTACTGGCTTCTTTCTTTCTCTGCTTGCAGATGGCCTAGCCTGGGACTTTGCTCTGTGATCATGTGAGCCAATTATCCCTAATAACGCCTTTTCATATATACATGTATCCTATTAGTTCTGTTTCTCTGGAGAACCCTGACCAATGCATCTTATAATCTTCAGGAAATATATCTTCTAATGACATTGGGGTTGGGAAAGCATCTCAGAGGAATAAGGTTAAATACGACTAGCACGATTATTGCATTCTGGCCCAGCTTCATGCCTGGTCCTGTATGGCACAGACTCCATAACCTCAGTTAAAATTGAAAACCATGGCTTTGATGAATTCATATCTTGCTACTTGGAAAAAATAGGATCCACAGAATAGTATTACCTACACATTCGTGAGGAAATCATTAGTTTTACAAAAATTAAGAATATGATTACTTGTGAAAAATGCACTTTTAATTTAATCACAAGCCTACATTGCTATAATCATTGCTGAGTACCAGGCAATTTCCACATACTATTATTTAATCAAAGAACTGCTGAAAAACAGAATGTATTTAGGAAGCCAGCAGATACTTTTAACTTACTTCCAGATCTTGTAAAAACACATCTAATTGGAGTAATTTATTTCTCCAGAATCATAATTGTAAGAGATTATGGTAGGTAATGTTTTCAGTTTCTCAGTATCCTTAGAACAGGCAGGCATTCAAATGAAGGTTACTACAGAGATTGAACAAATCAATTCACAGTTTTTACCAAAATAATATTTGATATCTGTTGGCAGGACTAGCTCTCAAACTAATATGCATACTGTTACTTAGACATAATGGACATTGCAGTCATCAGGGAGACTCAGAAGTTGAACATTTTGGATTGTAAAGGTGCCCTTCTACTGCCAAGTCCACAAACAAAAGAACACTCAGTCACCCAAGCAATAGTGATAGTTCAGAAATTCAGTACATTCACTAGTCCTGGAATATTACATTAGAACTAACTTTTACTTGTTAGACAAGGCAAATATCAATAGTATTACCTCTATGGTCTAAAATATAATTTTTAATTTTCTGATATAATATTTTGCTTGTTTTTATACCAAAGAGGGTATTTGATGTTAGAAGGTAGGAAAAACCTGAGAGTTTATACTTTGTTGAGCCTATATCAAGGCTCTCAATTTAGTTAATTTAACAATAAGACAAACGTCTCTTAGTATATGAATGTTAAAAAATAAGTAGACCTAAAACACTTGAATATGCTCCCAAGTATTTATATTAATCAAGGAGCCTGTTTATGTTTTGGGTAAACAATATTTCAGTAGCTCACTAGAAGTAATTTACAAAGAGTTATACAGAATTCTTTCAAATTCTTAAACAGAAACACACTGTCCATATGAAAGTACTTCTTATTGGCTTAGCAGCAGTAAGCTGGCAAGTCATAAGACATCAACTGATAATGTTTTATTGCTATAAATTCACTCAATATTCTCATCATGAAAGAAAAAAAAATCAACAGAGTTCTACAGAAAGCCATGAGCAACTAAATTCTAACAAGCTATCGAAAGAACAGAAACACTGACATTGAAAGCCAAGGCCCTCTCGCATATAGAACAGAATGTAAACTGATTTTGAAAACAAAAATCTAAAATATTCTCTATGTAAAGAAAAGGCCTAATTCAGTGATTGTAGCATATACTGAAGGGAAGACAGGATGAAGGTAATTCTGTTAGCTAATGGGACATTCAAATATGGTTAAGACTATAAACCTACAGGCGTATACATGGCTATTCTGAATATTTGGGTATGAAGGTAAAATATCAAGATACTGTATAAAACGCTGATCACATATAAAGTGCTCCATTAAAATAACACTAATATTCTACTTTTATCATGCAGTGAGTCAAATAGGTTTTTCTATTAATATTTCATCACAAGCTTACAAATTATTTCAAGATATTATTAAATCAAAGATAAATCCATGTCCCATTGATCTGGTGGTATTTAATCTCCGTGTGTGTGTGTGTGTGTGTGTGAGAGAGAGAGAGTGTATGCTTTCCATCTCAATACTGTGGTTTGATGATGTCAAATAGAAAATAAAACCCACATGGTTTTCATTTCCAAGAGGCTACATGAGGTAATGTATAATATGAAACACATGAAATGATGAAGGCTTGAGAGAACAGGTATTAGAATGATGAGTCCAAAGATAAAACGACTTTGTGGAAAAATCAGGAAAGTCCTGGGATAAAGGAAACATCAGTGAGCAGATTCTTTTGGAGAATACTTAAAGGAAACATAATTAATGATGTGAAACACTAGGATACAATTTACCAAAGAACATGATTCTGAGAAAACAGGATTTTTACAATTAGACAGAAAGCTACTAATAGTTACTTGACCAACACTTATGACTTGAGTTATAAATACCTGACCCTGTTGAAATTTTATTCTATTTAGGTTACATCAGTCTTACCAACTCACAAAGGATCCTCTTCAACTAGAATAGAGAAAGGCATTGGTATCATATACCCTGGTCCTCAACTGTCTTAATTCACAGTGCAATTCTTTTGACAAAGTATTGTCCTAGATTTAAGTAAATAAATATACTCAAAGATATATGAGCAAGAAGGTTGGTAACTGAATGGAGCTTTCAGGTTGAATTTCAGGGCCCAGATGACTGCTTCCCCTTTAGATTAAGCCACATCTCATGGTTACCTGCCCAAATTTATGACTGTCAACCTTGGATGTAGGAGCTGCTTAAATGCTGAGAATTTGGATTTCCCCCAGCTGGGCATAAAGGTCACAGTACTCTACTTCTGCAGATGACTCAAGTATTAATCTTTCCATTGATACTCTACCATCTCTCAGTCTTCCCTGGGTAGGCTTCATTCTTCTGCTTCAGGATTGCCACCAATTCCAGCTTCCTAATATCCACAATAAATGACAATGATAGAGAAAACGAGAAAACAAATACTCTCTTTACATAGGTATTTTAAGAAGGCAATAAGATAAGTGTACTTGGATGTACATGTGGTTAAAAGAAACATGTGTTTCTTTAACCAATCTTCTTTTTTTTAATTTCAATAAGTTTTTAGAGAACAGATGGTGTTTGGTTACATGACGAAGTTTTTTAGTGGTGATTTCTGAGATTCTGGTGTACCTATCACCTGAGCAGTGTACACTGTACCAAGTGTTGGTCATTTATCCATCACCCACCTCCCACTTTTTTCCTCAGGTCCCCAAAGTTGATTGTATTATTCTTATGCCATTATGTCTTCAGAGCTTAGCTCCCACTTATGGGTAACAACATACAATGTTTGGCTTTCCATTGTGGAGTTACTTCACTTAGAATAATGGGCATCCACCTTTGTATCCAGGTTGCTGTGAATGCCATTATTTCATTCCTTTTTGTGGCTGAGTAGTACTCCATGGTGTATGTGTGTCATGTGTATGTGTGTGTGTATATATAGCATTTTTGCATTCTGCATTCTCATGGGGTGGGTGTGTGTGTGTGTGTAGATATATACACACACACATATATGTATCACATTTACTTAATCCACTCGTTGGTTGATGAGCATTTAGGCTGGTTCCGTATTTCTGCAAATGTGAATTGTGCAACTATAAACATGCATGTGCAAGTATCTTTTATGCATAATGACTTTTTTTGTCTGGGTAGACACCAGGTGTGGGATTCCTGGATCAAATGGTAGATCTACTTTTAGTTCTTTAAGGAATCTCCAACCTGTTTTCCATAGTGGTTGTACTAGTCTACATTCCCACCAACACTGTAAGAGTGTTCCCTTTTCAGCAGATTCATGCCAACATCTATTATTTTTTGATTATGGAAAATCTTGCAGGAGTAAGGTGGCATCACATTGTGGTTTTGATTTGAATTTCCCTGATAATAGTGATATTGAACATTATTTAATGTTTTTTTGATATACAAAAGAAGATTATTTGTATACCTTCTTTGAAGAATTGACTATTCATGTCCTTAGTCCAGTTTTTGCTGGGATTGTTTGGGTTTTTTTTTTTTTTTTTTTTTTTTGCTGATTTGTCCTTTGTTCTTTGTAGAACTAAGTAACTCAAGTTCTTTGTAGATTCTGGGTCTTAGTCATTTGTCAGATGTATAGATTGTGAAGATTCTCAAACTCTGTGGGTTTTCTGTTTACTCTGCTGATTATTTATTTTGCTATGCAGAAACTTTTTAGTTTCATTAAGTCCCATCTATTTATCTTTGTTTTAATTGAGTTTGCTTTCTGTTTCTTGATCATGAAGTCTTTGCCTAAGCCAATGTCTAGAAGGGTTTTTCTGATGTTATCTTCTAGAATTTTTATGGTTTCCGGTCTTAGATTTCAATCTTTGTTCCATCTTGTATTGATTTTTGTATAAGGTGAGAGATGAGGATCCAGTTTCATTCTTCTACGTGTGGTTAGCCAATTATCCCAGCACCATATGTTGAATAGGTTGTCCTTTCCCCACTGTATGTTTTTGTTTGCTTTATCAAAGATCAGTTGGCTGTAAGTGTTGGGCCTTATTTCTAGGTTCTCTATTCAGTTTCATTGGTCTATATGCCTATTTTTATACCAGTACTAATCAAGCTGTTTTGTGACCAAGGCCTCATAGTATAGTTTGAAGCTCGGTAACGTAATGCCTCTAGATTTGTTCTTTTTGCATAGTCTTGCTTTGGCTATGTGGGCTTTTTTGTTGTTGTTTCAGATGAATTTTATGATTTTTTTTCCCAATTCTGTGAAGAAGGATGGTGGTATTTTGATGGCAATTGCATTGAATTTGTCGATTGCTTTTGAAAGTATGTCATTTTCATATTTATTATACCCACCCATGAGCATGGGATGTGCTTCCATTCGTTTGTGTTGTCCATTATTTGTTTTAGCAGTGTTTTGTAGTTTTCCTTATAGACGTCTTTCATGTCCTTGGTTAGGTATATTCCTATGAGGTTTTTATTTTTATTTTATTTTTTTGTAGCTATTGTAAAAGGGGGTGAGTTCTTTGATTCCCAGCTTGATTGCTATTGGTGTATAGCAGAGCTACTGTTTTGTGTACATTAATTTTGTATCCTGACACTGTGGTGAATTCATTTACCAGTTTCAGGAGCTTTTTAGATGAATCTTCAGAGTTTTCTAGGTATACGATCATGTCATCAGCAAACAATGATAGTTTGACTTCCTCTTTATAGTCTGGATGCCACTTATTTCTTTCTCTTGTCTGTTTGCTCTGGCTAGAACTTCCAGTACCATGTTGAATATAAGTGGTGAAAGTGGGCATCCTTGTTGCATTCCAGTTATCGAGGGAATACTTTTAATTTTTTCCCATTCAGTATATTGGCTGCCGGTTTGTCCTACATGGCTTTTATTACCTTAAGATATGTTCCTTCTATGCCGATTTTGCTGAGGGTTTTTATCATAAAAGTATGCTGGATTTTTATTTTTATTTTTTGAGATGGAGTCTAGCTCTGTTGCCCAGGCTGGAGTGCAGTGGAACAATCTCAGCACACTACAACCTCCAACTCCTGAATTCAAGCGATTCTCCTCCCTCAGCCTCCTGAATAGCTGGGACTACAGGCATGTGCCACCATGCTCAGCTAATTTTTTGTATTTTTAGTAGAGCTGGGGTTTCATCATGTTAACCAGGATGGTCTCAATCTCCTGACCTCGTGATCCGCTTGCCTTGACCTCCCAAAATGCTAGGATTACAGGCGTGAGCCACTGCACCTGGCCAGGATGCTGGATTTTGTCAAATGCTTTTTCTGTGCCCTTTGAGATGATTATGTGATTTTTGTTTTAAATTCTGTTTTTGTGGTGTATCACATTTATTGACTTGGATATGTTAAACCATCCCTGCATCCCTATTATAAAACCCACTTGATCATGGAGAATTATCTTTTTGATATGCTGTTGGATTCAATTCCCTGGTATTTTGTTGAGGATTTTTGCATCTATGTTCATCAGGAATATTGGTCTGCAGCTTTCTTTTTTTGTTATGTCCTTTCCTAGTTTATGTATTAGGGTAATATTGGCTTCACAGAATGATTTAGGGAGGATTCTCTCTTTTGTAACTTTTGGAATAGCGTCAGTAGGATTGGTACTATTCTTTGAATGTTCGATAGAATTCAGCTGGGAATCCCTCTGGTCCTGGACTTTTTGTTGTTGTTGCTAACTTTTTAATTACCATTTCAATCTCACTGCTTGTTATTGGTTTGTTCAGAGATTCTATTTCTTCCAGGTTTAATCTATGAAAGTTGTATATTTCCAGGAACTTTTCCACATCTTAGAAGTTTTCCAGATTATGCATGTAAAGGTGTTCATAGTAGCCTCGAATGATCTTTTGTATTTTTGTGTTATCAGTTGTAACATCTCCTGTTTTATTTCTAATTGATCTTATTTGAATTTTCTCTCTTCTTTACTTGGTTAATCTTGCTAATGGTCTATTTTATCTTTTCAAATAACCAGTTTTTTGGTTTCATTTATCTTTTGTATTTTTGTTTCTTTGTTTGTTTCAATTTCATTTAGTTCTGCTGTGATCTTGGTTATATCTTTTATTCTGCTAGGTTTTGGTTTGGTTTGTTCTTGTTTCTCTAGCTCTTTGAGATGTGACCTTAGATGGTCTATTTGTGCTCTTTCCAGACTTTCTGATGTAGGCATTTAATGCTATGAATTTTCTGGTTAGCAATGCCTTTACTGTATCCCAGAGGTTTTGATAGGTTGTGTCACTATCATCATTCAGTTTAAGTAAGTCTTAATTTTCCATGTTGATTTCATTCTTGACCCAATGATCATTCAGGAGCAGGTTATTAATTTCCATGTATTTGCATGATTTTGAGGGTTCCTTTTGAAGTTGATTTCCAATTTTATTCCACTATGATCTGAGAGAGTACTTGATGTAATTTCAATTTTCTTAAATTTACTGACATTTGTTTTGTGGCCTGTCATATATTCTATCTTGGAGAATATTCTATGTGCTGATGAACAGAATGTATATTCTACAGTTGTTGGATAGAATGTTCAGTAAATATCTGTTAAGTCCATTTGTTGAAGGGTATAATTTAAGTCCACTGTTTCTTTGTTGACTCTCTGTCTTGACTGTCTAGTCCTGTCAGTGGAAATACAGAGCTCCAAAACTGTACTAAAGTTCCCCTTAAACATTCTGCTTCAGGGTAGATTATATATTTACAGGAGGAGACTTCACAAAGCCTTGTGAAAAACAACTACTGGGAATAACTTATTTTAAGAAGTTTGTTATTAACTGAAACAAATAACAGGTATAGAACTGTAAGCCGAACAACTACCTAAACTTTCCTAAGGCTGGTAATGTTGAATACTGACCTTCTAAAGTGGAGAGACCTCACTGGAAACCCAGATCATCATCCTGTTAGCACTGCCTAACAGGATCATTAACTTTTGTCTCCAAAAGTCCCTACCTTAAGAGTAGGGCTAATCTGTCCTAGAGTAAAAGCTACTAAGACTCGTAATCAAGCTTGAAAAACAAGCTTCAAAGAGATTAAGCTGATTTACAAGTAAATTAACTGACTTCCAAAAAAAAGGTGTTCTATTAAGACAATAAAACTCAAATATTGAACAATGCAGCATATATAACTATATTCAACCACACACAATAAAAAATAGAATGCATAAAAGTAGGAAAATGTAATATATTACAGGAGAAAAAATCAATCAATAAAAATAGAATCAGATATAATAGATGATGAAATATGAAACAATAATTTTAAAGATATCAATATATGTAAGCATCTTAATAATTACATTGCATGCAAATTGATTAGAACCTTCAACTCTTAGACTGGACAATAAACAAACAAAACACAATTATGTAATGTTTTCAAGAAATTCATTTTAAAAATAAAAAGGCAAAACAACAAATGTCATGCAAATGCTGATCATAAGAAAGCTGGCAGAGCATAGTAATATCAAAGCAGACTCTATACTAGAAATACTTTTAGAAATAGATATTTTATACTAATGACACTAGAGTAAATTTATCAATAATGTCTAACACTCCTAAATATATATGTCATGTAATAAGAGTTTCAAAACATATAAAGAAAAAACTGACAGAACTACAAAGGAAAATAGAGAAATCTACAACTGTCATTGGAGAGTGGAATACTATTTTCTTAGTAACGAATGGGGAAACTAAACATAAAATTAGTAATGAAATGGAAGATTTATATAATATTGTCAGCCTATTTGAACTTGTAGAAATAAACAGGATACTGCATCCCTAAACAGGAAAATATTCATTATTTCAAGTGTATATTGACGATTCCCTAAGATAGACCATGTGCTGGGCCATAGCAAAAATATCAAAACAAATTAAATATTTTGAGATCATCTAGCTCATCCCATTTTGAGTACAGCCTCTGAATACAAATGGATTCATTTAGAAATTATTAACAAAAAGGATATTTGGAATATCTACAAATATTTGAAAATTAGGCAACAGAATTTCAAATAACATAGGGGTCAAACAAAATTAAGTAGGAAATATTTTTAAATACTTTAAATGTAAATGAAAATACTATATATCCAAATGTGTAGGCTGTACTTAAAGCTATGTATAGTGAGTATAAATAGCACTAAATGCCACAAAAAATAATTTCAAATTAGATGAAGGGAAGGTCTTGACCTGTCCAGTCCTGTCAGTGGAAATACAGAGCTCCAAATTATACATAAAGTTACCCCTTAAACATTCTGCTTCAGAGTAGATTATATATTTACAGGAGGAGACTTCACAAAGCCTTGTGAAAAACAACTACTGGGAATAACTTATTTTAAGAAGTTTGTTATTGACTGTTATTAAGTAAAGATATGAGCAAAAGTCAATAAATTAGAAAACAGAAAAACAATATATCAAATATCAATTAATTGAAAATATTAATAAAATTGATAAACATTTAGCTCCACTGGTGAAAAAGGAAAGAGTGAAATTAAAAGTTATCAACATCAGTAAATAAAGAGAAGCATCACCATAGATCATATAGAAATTAAAATTATAATAAGGCAATTATTGAACAATTTTATGTCAATATGTTTGACAGCCAGTGGATACTTCCTTGAAAACACAATGTACTAAACTAATACAATAATAAATAGACAAGTAGGCAGGGTGCAGTGGCTCACATCTGTAATCCCAGCATTTTGGGAGGCTGAGGCAGGAAGATCACTTGATGTCGGGGGTTTGAGAACAGCCTGGCCAACATGGCAAAACCCAATCTACTAAAATACACACATACATACAAAGAATAAATGGACAAATAGACAATTTAAAGTCGTATATCTGAAAAAGAACTTGAAATTGTATTTAAAAACCTTTCCACGCACACACAAAAAAGGAAGCCCACACTCAGGTGATTCCACTTTTGAAGTCTATCACAGATTTCTATACTGAAGAAGTAATATGTTTCATAAGTTGTTTTAATAAACTAGAGAAACAGTCAACATATTCCAACTCTTTGCATGAGTTCAGGTAACTTTAATACCAAAATTGGAAAAAGTAATTATAAAAAAATTATAAAAAATTTTTTCCTTGAATTAAGACTCAGGAAATTGATTCTAGAAATAGAAAGAAAAGGGGGAAATGCAGCATTACCAAGCAGTATTTATCTTAGGAATGCAAGAGTGGTTGAATGTTTGAAATTTAATAAATGCAATTTAACACATTAAAATAATAACAGAAAAATTATATGATCATATTAACAATAACAGAAAAGGTGTTTAAAAAGTTGACACCCATTCATGTTAAAAACTCTTACAAGCTGGGAACAGAAGGAAATTTTCTCAACATGTTTAAGACCATTCGAAAATAATTCACAACTAATATCATAAATGACAGTGAAGAACTGAAAACTTTCCCCCAAAGATTGGAACAAGTAAAAGGTGTCACTTCGACCACTTTTATTCATCATTTTATTGTAGGTAATAGCCAGTGCAAATATTCAACAATTATAACAATGCAAAACCTAAGGAATTTTTTTAAAAAACTATTGTTAATAATAAAATTTAGAAGGTTCACAGGACACAGAGTCAATATACAAAACTCAAATTTATTTTTAAGAATAATAAATATTGGAAAATATATATTATGTTTGATAGCATCAAAAAAGATAAAAATACGTAGGGCTTATCATTTCCAAGACCTGCTTACTGAAACTATTTACAAAAGCCCTAAGAAAGGAAATTTAAGACCCAAATAGGAAATTTAAGAGTGCGGTTGAATTTGGGGGTAAAGTATGAGGTACAGTTGGTAAAGTTGACTACAGGTAAAATGGTCGTCAAAGTCAATTGCCTCAGGAAGGCTACATGGGATGTTATTTTTCCCAGAAAATAGAGATCCATGGTAACAGGTTTGTCTCAGTTTCATATTAATACTTAATGCTAAGCAGATCATTGTGCATAGTGTATCCTCTTGCCCCATATACTTCTTAACATTGCCAAACTCTCTATTTAAATAAAGACCTCTTGCATTTCAGCCCCTAGACCTGATGCTGAGTTAAATGGAGCTCACTCTTAACTCATTTGACCTGTTATTTATTACACAGACCATGATCTAGTTCTATGATGAAATGTTTTGTAGATATATGTATTTGGGTGGCTATATTTTCTTGCATTTAATGATAAATTTTGCTTATAAATATATTTATGAGTCTTCAGAAATATGACTGACATATTTATGAGCTACAATTTCTAAATTAAACCAAAAATAAAGGTGTCTGTGTATGCTGATAGTTCCTTGAATTAAATACAGTGTCTCATTAGAAAGTGGCCATGGATCTCCGACTACCCAGAAAAAGCCATTATAATCAGATTAGATCAATTTGCAATATGATGTCTTTGGACTTTGTCTTTTCACACCACACTAATTTGACTTGGTTTGCTCTCCATTTCTTATTTCTTGCTTTCTTCTTGAGTTTTGAGGTTTGAGACTTTGGTTTTTCAGAATAAAGTAATGCCTTTCCAGAACATCTATCCTGATAATTTGCCATTTTAACAATATTCTTCTTTGGAAATGTTCAGTAAAACCCCAGGATATTTATTTTATCATTTACTGATAATATTCATGTGAGGACTTAGCACAATAGAATATAATCTTACTTGTACATAATTTGGAACTAGTTTATGCCTTTTTTCTTTTACCATGTTAGAAACTGTGAGTTTTAGTGAAAAAACACAAATTTACAGCAGCTGTTGTTAATTAAACCAAAAAAGTACTCTCATTTTTGCTTGTTCATTAGCAAATTATGTCAACCAATGTATATTACTTCCAAGTTAATTTTTAAATCCTAGGAAATAATTTTACTTATGACCTTTGTTGTACATTCAAAATTTTAAATGGTGTATTTCAACTGTAATATTTTACATTTGAATTCAATTTTCTTTTACTGGATATCAGTATCTTGTTAGAACCAGTGACTGATATTTTGGACCACAAAAGAAATTGCAGTTATTTGGTTAGCCATTGGAATGATATATGAGAGAAAAAAATAATGCTTTTTCCTCACACATCCTAAGGTCTGTGGCTGGCACTCATATATCAAAAGACAGATTAACAAGAAAAAAATATAATAAATTTATTAATCAAAGTTTTATGGAGAACAAAAGCCATTAGAAATGAAGACCAAACACCCAGGGAAAACAGGTTTTTTTTTGTGCTTAGGTTCAGTAAAATCATGTAGAATTATGATGGGACAAAAGGGGTATAATCTAACGGTAATTAATTGGGGGAGAGGGGACTCAGCAAGGCCTCTGTATTATCTTCACATGGCCTCTGAGTATAAGGCAGTACCCCTTTGAGATGAAGTTCTTATAAGCTACTTTCAGATGAGGTAGGACAGATAATTCCTTTTGAGCCAGGACATTGAAAGGCAAGAGGAGCTTAAAGTGAACTTCTTGCTGCTGAAGCCCTCCCAATCACCTTCAGTTCAAAGTACTTTGGGGTAGCATTTTCTGAACCCCCAAAAGAGGAAACAGGTTAATGTTGAATTTGCTTCATTAACTACAAATTGTTTACATGTATTTTCTTTGCCAGTTCTCAGTTTCCGATTTTGTAGAAAAATGGGGGATAAGCTTGTATCTGCTATATAATCAAGAAGTTATGTCCTTTTCTCTATTTAATAGATAGTTTTCAATGATTATATATTATTTTGGCTAATAAATATTATGGGCTAGATCTTATTTAAAAATTTTTATGTATATTTTAATCTGCTATAACCCTTACAATTTTGAGAAAGAGATTTACTGGACAGATAATGTCCAAATTCACATAGGTCAACAGCAGCCACAGAGAGTGGAACTGTGGGCTTGAATTTTTCTGTGTTTTCTGTTCTCTGTCTCTCTTCTCCACTTTTGCAATCTTGCTGTCTTCCTTGCCTTGTCATTTACACACATCTTCATCATCCTAAAATATTCTGTCAGCAATGTTTAACATTGTTCAAGGTTAATAGTGAGTGAAAAAAAATACATAGATGTGCTCATATGAAATATTAGCTCTACATAGAATGTTATCCAGGGATTGATCCAGATCGTGTCAGGTGCATCCCTGAACCATCTTCTATGAGCAAGCCAATAGGGGGCCAAGACATGGAGAGTGCGAGTGAGTATCCAAGAAAAACAAAACTACCACACATAGCTTAAGGAGCATTTAGTTATTCAAATTATTTTAAGTACTATTGGTTAGTTTACGGAGGCATTTTCCCAGAAAAATTTGTAACTATTATAAGATATTAAAGAGATTTCTATGGTCTTCTCTGAAAAAAATTAGGAAGTATAAAAATTCACATCTCAAAATAACATTAATTTATTGTCATAGTTGGATAATTATTTTTAGTTTAAAATTGTTACGTATTTTATTTAACAAGCTCATTGCTAGTTAAAGTACAACAACACATTCCTATTATGCTACCATTTAGAGATGTACAAGGTTAACATTTTGGATGTAATTCTTTCACTATTATTTTTAATTATATATAAAATGTATTAATTTTCTAAATTTTTTTTGAAAAAACATATATTTACTTACATACTTTTGCTCCTTAGTACTATATTATAAACATATACCCACATCATAAGATATTTTACTCTAAACTTGTTTTATTGGCTGCACAATATCCCATCAGATAGCTGTACCTTTGTTTATTTAATGAACCCCCTGTTGTTGGATATTAAGACGTGTATATAATAATTTGATAAACAATCCTCTAGATAAATACTTACATAAAAATATAATTGTTTTCTTTTTGTTGCTGTTTTGGGGATTTTTTAAAATTCGTTTTTGAGAAAGAGTCTGGCTGTGTCACCCACACTGGAGTGCAATTGCAAGATCCTGGCTCACTGCAGCCTCCACCTTCCGGGCTCAAGCTATTCTCCCACCTATGCCTCCTGAGTAGCTGAGACTACATGTGCATGATGCCACCATGCCTGGGTAATTTTCATTTGTTTTTTAGCTAACTTTCTAGAAATGATAAAATGTTAAAACTTTATTAAGTCTTTGATGCACACAGCAATATATTTTGTTAGTTAAATAAGTGGCTAGTCATCTCACACAATAAAATTCATAAATCAATGTCAGGTTTGTATCAGGTGTTTCATCAAGTGTCAAGTGGAAGCTGATTATCTTTTATGAAATTAGAGAGTATAAGAAGAAAAATCAGTCGGGATATAAAATACTAGCAAGGCATTTTAATGAGAATTGTGCT
The DNA here is from genome assembly GCA_036589455.1 of Ateles fusciceps. Classification (NCBI taxonomy): domain Eukaryota; kingdom Metazoa; phylum Chordata; class Mammalia; order Primates; family Atelidae; genus Ateles; species Ateles fusciceps. Next base: position 5,049,413 of record JAZHEH010003404.1, on the reverse strand, counting down.
GACTTTTAAATTTGACTATTCTTTCAGTATTGTCTGAAAGAGTTCGATTTTACATTGAAACTTTTTGAAATATTTCAGTGAGAGATATGTGGCAGGGAGAGATAAGGAAAGTATACTCATAGGTCTTTATTTTAACATTACAAGGCCTGACAAGTCTGAAATTTAGGAAAAAAGGGATGAGCCTGAACACTTAGGCAGGAATTAGCACTGCAGTCTTGAGGCAAAATTTCTTCTCTAGAAAACCTCAGTTTTTGCTCTTAAAACCTTCAACTGCTTAGAAGAGGCTCCACCCACATTATTAAGAGTAACCTCTTTTACTTAAGTCAACTGATTGTAGATCCTAGCCATATCTACAAAATACCTTCCCAGGAACATTCAGATTAGTATTTGATTAAATAACTAAGTCCCATAACCTTACCAAGTCAACACATAACACTAACCATTGCAAGAGCTTACATATTACAACAATTAGAATATACAAAGACCAGACACTGACTTCTATAACTTTAGTAAATCCTGACATATATTGTATGTCCTTTATAAACATTTTCTAAAGCTATAGTAATCAAGCAATGCTATTCACATATTTATTGTTTTAATAACTTTAGTGCTTATACAAACACTTCATAGAATCAGGTCTTTGTGTGAATTTCAAATGCTTTCTGCCAGTTTCTTACTATTACTGTAAACATTACCACCAACTTGGTGAATTAAAAGATTTATCACATTTTTGCAACATAAATGTGTTTTCTTATAGTTATGGAGTCCAGAATTCTGAAAATCCAGCTAAAATCAGGTTGTTAGCAGAGTAGCATTCTTTCTGGATCCTCTAGAGGAGAATTGGTTCCTTGCCTTTTCTAGCTTCTAGAGTCTGCCTACATTTCTTGGCTTGTGGCCCCTTCCTCCATTTTAAAGACCACAAGTGTACCATCTTAAAAATTTTCTCCTCTCTGACCTCTGCTTCCATCATCACACCTCCTTCTCTGACTCTGACCTTGCTGCCTTCCTCTTATAAGGTTACTTTTTTATTGTATTAGGGATGCAAGAATAATTGAAGATAATCATCCCATCTCAAAAAAAGTTAGGAAACAATAGATGCTGGAGAGGATGTGAAGAAATAGAAACCCTTTACACTGTTGGTGGGAGTGCAAACTAGGTTCAACCATTGTGGAAGTCAGTGTGGTGATTCCTCAAGGATCTAAAAATAGAAATACCATTTGGTCCAGAAATCCCATTACTGGGCATATACCTAAAGGATTATAAGTTATTCTACTATAAAGGCATATGCACACGTATGTTCACTGCAGCACTATTCAAAATAGCAAAGACTTGGAACCAACCCAAATGCCCATCAGTGATAGACTGGATAAAGAAAATGTGGCACATATACACAATTGAATACTATGTAGCCATAAAAAACGATGAGTTCATGCCCTTTGCAGGGACATGGATGAATCTGGAAACCATCATTCTCAGCAAACTAACACAGGAACAGAAAACCAAACACCACATGTTCTCACTCATAAGCAGGAATTGAACAATGAGAACACATGGACACAGGGAGGGGAACATCACACACCAGGGCCTGTCCAAGGGCGGGGAGCTAGGGGAGGGATAGCATCAGGAAAAATACCTAATGTAGATGATAGGTTGATGGGTGAGGCAAACCACCATGGCATGTGTATACCTATGTAACAAACCTGCATGTTCCGCATATGTATCCCAGATCTTAAAGTATAATAATAAAACAATGGCATTTTTAAAGTCAATTGTGTCTGAAAATGAATTCTATCTTTCCCATAATTTCTATCTCTTACTTTGGGTGAGTACTTAATTACTTTGAGCAGTTTCTTTCCTCCTTTTAAAAATGAGGAAAAAAGTATTTAAATTACATATGTACAAACTACTGCAAATTTCTAGGTCTTTTAACATACTTTTATCCTCTGCCTCTCACTAACATAATCATAGGGTTCTTTAAATTTTTACAGTGTAGTTCTTATTATTACTTTGATAAAATTTTCCCATACTAAATAAATTTTTAATTAATGTACTTTTAAATTGATTTTTTAAAGATTTTTTTCCCCAGGTTTTGCAATGCTATGTGTGCTAGATACAAATGATGCTGCAATTTATTTTGGGAAATCACTGGGCCACATTAATGGCCCCAGTGGATGTATTGGACAAAGGAGCTTACATTATAAATGATCAAAGGTTGGGTATAAAAACTGAGGAACATTTATACTATGGTCCATTCAATAGATTTTTTTAAGCAAAAACACACAAATAATTAATACAGTCATTGGCAAACTATCAAAGAGGACTATGCAGGTTTCTGGTTAAATGCATCTAGATATGGCTTTTGATTCTAAAATCTATGCATCAGAAGAAACAGTCTTGGTAAAATGTATGTTGCTCTTAAGCGTATTCTCTCCTTCCAAAATGCTTTCTGTAATTTTAACTTTGGACTGAAAATACAATGATGAGTCTTATCATGGTTCTAATAAATCACTTAAGTGACATACACTCTGTTCTTAAAGGAGTGAACTTTATGCCTTCCATTAAATTTTAAATGGTCAAATATGATTTTCTACATTTTAAATTTATAAAAAAGCTAAACGGATTTATACCAGTGACAACACATCTTTAGGGTAACAGAATGGAGAGAATTACATTTTAAAGAGGCTCCATAGAAAGCAATAAACACATGATTCTTATTAGGGTTAACAATTTCTTTATGAAAAATATATTAATCTGTTTTATATGTAAATACAGTAAAACTTAAAAAGGAACCATAAAGAACACTGATGTATATATTATCTACTTTTTTGGTTAATAGGACTTACAAAGTTAATTTAACTTACAAATATATTATGTAAGTTAATAGGACTTACAAAGATATTACGAAGACTATGGCTTGTTTTTACTCTTAGTTACCAGGTGTTTTAAAAAGCACTTGACATGGTACAGTATATATTAAAGCATACTAAACTAATCACTTAAAGTTTGCAGATACTTTATATACACAGGTCATAGAATTTGCAAACTAATAAAATAAAATTAAACAAGAAAGTAATTTCACTGTATATTGTTTGATTTGGAGAAAAAGAATTTGGCTTGAATTAGAAATTATTGAATTTCCATTTTTAACTTTTATTTTCACTATTGTAGTAATTTTTGTCTATGGCAATTAAAAAGAAAACTTTTGAGGTGGGTTATGACTTGAAATATTTAATACCCTTTCATCTTTCTCCTCTCTTCTCTTTTTCAGTTTTCCTTCTTCTTTTCCCTTCTTTCTTTCTTCCTTCCACCCATCTTTTATATATTTGTGTTTTGTATGCTTACTGCAAGTAAATCACTGTGCTTTGAGAGATGGCGGTGAAGAAATAACCACATCATCCTTGACTTCAATGTGCTTCATCTAATGAAAGAAATTACATAAAGCACAAGACAGCAGTACTTTGAATTAAGTACTGTGATCTGAACGTATAGTTGTAGCACACTCTGGAAAAGAGGTTTGAGGGGTAATGGTCAGATAAAACTTCAAAGAGGAAATGCTGCTTGATATTGTTTAAAAGAAGGAATACTAATCCAGCAAACAAAGAACAAGAGTCCATTTCCAGTATATACCACATGCAGAAGTGCCAAGTAACATGAATAAATAAGAATGTATTCATGTTTGCTAAAGCCACATTTTATAAGAGGGATTTTCATGTCTATGTTTATGACTCAGAGTGCTAGAATAATTAATGAAACAACATCTGGAGCAGACAAGGAGTTAATTCTTTAAGAAATTTTGAAGACTAGCAACAATAGCAACAATAAAACTAATGGAAAAATAATATCCCACTAATGAAGAATATGAATTATATATGGCTATAAGATAGCTTACTAAAACAATTCTATTCAACATCTAGAAATAGTACATAATGGCCCTCAGTTTTTTTTTCCTCTACTAAAATTAATGAAAACCAATTGCTGAGTCCAACTATAAGACCTTCCATTTTATCCTCTACTACTAATTTCTCATCTTGCATTCTTCCCATGCTCCTGTGCCATTTAATAGATTCTCAGTCCTTTCCTGGTCCAGTTGGCTCTGTCCTGGACTGGTCCATTTGTCATATTAGAAACTTTATCCCTAAGTTTAGAAACCTCTTGTTCTTTTTGTGGAGTGCTAATAAATATGTGGATTTTAGGTACACAGACATTATCTAATGCATTTAAAACATGTTTTCCTCCAGTGCATTCTGTTAAATGCTGTCACACACTATTCATTATCCTAGAAATGGTTTCTGTCTCTTTTTTTATATGGACCTGTAACTTTATGTCTCCTTTGAACATTGTCTGCTAGCTGACTCCCTTTTTCTGTCTGCTTTATACTTGGCTAGAGTTGGAAGAGGACTGCTATTTCTGGCTTCTGAGACAAAAACATCAATTTCTAGGTACTGAGCTGAAAACAAATCCCCAAATGCAAAGAAATATGGATGCCATTGTATTGCCTATTAAATAGTCGCTCTTTCTGCAGAAGCTTGGATTTTTTATTGTTCAACCTTCTACATCTACAAACAGTAAGCTGACTCAGTCGCAGGTTTGAAAGCATAAAACAGCATGGTCAATTCAGGAAACGGAGGAAACTTTTATTTATGGTTAGACCAACTGACTAGAGAAACAGTAGGAGACAAAGCTAGACGGTAAAATATAGGCTTAGTAATAATGGTAGACTCCGACATGTGCTAAGTATTTCTGCTTTTTATAGTAGACTGTGCAGAGCTACTAAAAGGTTTTCAACAGAAAGCAACATTTTCAGATTTTCATTTTAGCTATATCACTCGTGTAGGGAAGGGACTGGTTTCTTAGAAGTGATATTTACAAAAATAGAGGTAAATTAGAAGTTACTCTAACGCTTCCTGCTTGAGAAGAGGTTGATAAGTGACATTTTGATGAGGGCATTCTTGACACAGTATATTTGATGCTAGGGGCATTTGGATTACGTGTGTGTGTGTGTGTACATATGTGGATATGAGTTAGATTTTATATCACTCTTTCTAGATGTAAACGTATACATATGCATAGATAAAAACCTTAACTCAAGCCCCTTTCCTATCTGCTCATTTGTTAGTAATGGTTTTTATGACCACAGTTTGTACACAGCTGACAACCCTCAAACTCACCGCGTTTATTTAATAACTATGTTTCCATATCAAAATAAAACATACTAAAACCTGTTTTTTGTTACCAAATCACTTGCATGTTTTAGGTCTTTAAAAATATAATTCTGAACAACTGCAACACATAGAAATATACTTGGCTCAAACAAATGATTGAGATCACAAGACCACAGTCAAAGCCTTTTGACTTGTCTTCCACTTGTCAAGTTAGGAAAAAACAATGATTTACACTGACCAGAAAAAAAAAGAAAAGAAAAGAAAAAACATATGATTTAGTCATTAAAAATAGAGTACTGAATTCTGACTATTGAAGTATTTAAAAATTTCATGACTGAGCCCTGTGAATTCATTCTGGACGATACCAAAAGTATCAAGGACTAGCCACCTCAGAAGTTTGGAGGTGAGAAAAAAAAATACCGGTTTTAAAGAGAATGGTAAATTTACATACATTTGATTAGTATTGATTTCATTTCATGGAATTTGCTTTTGCTTTAATATGAAGTACAAAAAGGGCACCAAGAGTTGGGAGAGAGAGATGGGAAGGCTATAGGCCCCAGAAGGAATAGGGTCTAGGGGTTCTGCTGCAGAGCTTATTTGGTGATTTTAATACAATAACAAATCAATGTTCTCATATTTTGATATTACCACGTTGACTGCTAAATGGCTGCAGCAAATTAGCAGCAAAATTGTGTTATTTCAGATAAGAATTTTGAACCAAGATTGTAAAAGTAGGAATTGAGAGGATGACAAAGATAAGGGAGGCATTGTTCAGTTGAGAGAATAAACAGTTATAGATTTGATGTGCACATTGGCTAAAGAGAAGTTGAGAAGTCAAACAACTCACGTTTCTGATTTTGGAATTAACAGGATTAGTGCTTTTTATTTTTAGGTATTTATCAAGCATCTGTTGTGTGCCAAGAATGTTTCAGATGTTCATAATAGTGCAGTAAACTAGACAGACTAGTCCTTCTTTTCATATAAATTTTATTCTGGTGAAGAAGAGCAATCATAATCAAATAAGCAAATAAATAAAGTTTGGCAATGGTACATAAAGTGAAAGAAAGGGATATAGAAAAGGGTTATTTTCAAAAGAGAAACAGGAAGACTCATTCAGGGCATGACATCTGTGTCAAGACTTGAGAAAAGTGAGGAAATTAATGAATGGTATTTCTATTGCCTTTGGCCTAAGTGTGTTCATATCCTGGGCTTTGGGGCGGGTTCTAATTTGCATACCTATCATAATGTTAATTTCTTATTATTTTTTCACAGTGCAACTGGGGAGCTACTTTTCCTCACTCACTAAATCAAGTTTTGAAAGCAGTGCAGCTAGAAGGCAGTCTTTCATTTTCTATTACAATATTGCTGGTAAGTTCCTTTTCCAAACTCTACATGCTGTTCTAGACACATAGTAACTGAATCATGATTCCTAGAAATAGATACTCACTTCTTACAAGAATGTTGAATACCCAAAACGTAAAATCCGTCATTTCTCTGCGCTCCCAGTCACTACCCTACAGGTGAGAGCTTAACTTTTGTCTTACATTAAGCCCACAAGCACGCTGTCAACTTATTTCTATAGTTTGTTCTGATTTTCAAAAATATGTTGTAAAAACTCTGGAATTTTAAAATGGTTTTAGTGATGAATAAGGAAAAACTTTTGTTTCCGTATTTTTGACCCTGCTACACAATACAGGCTGTCATTTTTGCAAAGTTTAATAAATATCTTAGGAAACCACATAACAGCAACCAACTTCCTGACCAAAATTATGATGGGGCTTTTTCTTTCATGTTAAAGAGAAAGAATCCAAGAGTGAGAAAGGTGATCGTGGCGAGTTCTGGTGAATACATATAATACATTTCACTAATGATAATATACACCAAGAGTGTGTGATTTGCTCAAGGCCACTTCTTTAGTACCAGAAAAGTATCTACAAACAGATTTACTAATTCTCATTCTAATGTTTTAGGTTTTTTTATTAACTTCACCAATGAAGAATGATTAAGATTTATCTGACTTATACAATAGGTGGCTCCCTAAAGCATTTTTGTTGATATCTTTTTGAATTGTGATCCACTATTACTTATAAGGTCGTGACAAAATATAGACAGATGGAAATTGAAAGCATCAAAGTTGGCCACAGTGACTGGGGATTTATTCCAGAGACTAGAGAGGCTTATCGTGGAGGACTGCTTGAGCCCAGGAGGTTGAGGCTGCAGTGAGCTATGATCATGTCACTGTACTGCAGCCTGGGCCCAAAGAGAGATCTCACTGTTAAAAGACAAAACAAACAAACAAACAAAAAACACCACCAAAAATACTTTAAAATTGATCTATGTATCAGGAGTGATCACATTATTACTAAAAATTTCCAAAACCACATGAATAAATTTATAATAACTCAGTAAACTCAGCCACTTATTTATATAGTCATTGTGGAATCATTTATTTCAACGGCAAAACATTTTTAATTCTTGATTTGAATGCTTGCTTATATGGACAGTAAACTTTCCAATATAGAATGATTAAGTCATTATTAAAAATATTTGTATGTAAAGAGATATTTTTAACATATATTATTTAGTTGTTCATCAAGGGGTTGCTATTTTCAAAAGCAGTTAGTTACAATAAGCAATAAGTGAGTGAGTGAGAGAGAAAGTAGGTGAATGTGAATTAACTTGGCAACACTGCTTTTATTCTTTCTTTCTAGAAATAAGTTATAAAACCACTAAGGTAGAAACAAATTTTGACCAGTGCAGACAGCTTCTTATTTTATAGTGCTTTGTAATTCCTCTTACCTAATTAGTATTTTATTGTCTCTAAATGCAGAGTTGTAGGATAAACTTTCCTTCCTTGTTTGAATTACATATGTTTAGACGAACAAGCTAATCATACTATCTTGGTATCAGAAAAAAATAAAGCCATTATCTTTGTCTCACTTTTAAATTGTGTTGCATTTTGTAACTACTTTATGCAGTGTCTGTCAAATATTAAGTGCTCCACAAATATTTGTTAAATTAATGAATTTAACAAATTAATTACTACTTGGTTTCTAAAATGTATTGTCGGTAAGCAGATGAGCAATTAGTAGCCCCTAGCTGAATCTATTTCCAGAGGATTTTTTAAAAGTTATGTTAGTACAGAACTTAATTTATTTTAAGAAGAAAAGCTTTAGTGGCTCTTTCAATTATGCAATTTTAAGGTAAGAAATGTTCTGTTATCCTGGAAGAATTAGGTAATAGGACAAATTTTAACGTTACTGGATTTTGTTTTTAGCAAGTCCAACATCTGGGTCTCAACGTATGTACACACATCTAGTCTTGATACCTATTTCCCACATCCATTGGTTTGGAACATTTTTTAAGAATACTAGAAAAGTAGTGAGAAATTCTTATAGAGGCTAAGAAGACTGCAGAAAAAGAGGCTGAGGATTTCCACCTTTTCCCTTTAAATTTCTAATTCATTACTTAATTTCTATTGTAAATAGATTGGTCCCCACTGATCACACTGGAAGGCAAGTAAGATCCCAGAAGAGCCTCACTTTAAGGGAAGGAGTTGAAATCCTTGACGGGGCTTTCAAGATTCGAACCTAGATGGCTGTAATGGAGGGCTAGTTCTGATCACCCCAAAGCACTGCTACTGGAATATTTTCTGATCATACTCCTTGGCCCTGTGGTTGCGCTTGTAAAGGTAAAGCAGTCTGCACAAGTGTAGCTGATTTTAACACTGGTTAAAAAAAAAAAAAAGAACAAAAAAACTGTATCTGCTTTCCAGTCTTAAATTCTTATAGCATTTACTATTATAACAAAACATCTGAGACTGTAAAAAACAGAATTTTTCTCCCCACCCCCTGCAGAGTTCTGGAGGCTTGGAAGCCTAGGAGCAAAGTACCTGCAGGTGAGGCTTTCTAGTAAGGCCTTTTCTGTGCTTTTAAGATAATGTCTTGTTGCTGCATGCTGCGGAAAGGGAAAATTCTACATCTTTACATGGCAGAGACAGAAGGGCAACAGGACCGAACACTGTGAAGCCTCTTTCTAAAGGCCTTAATCTAAATCAAGTACCCTCTACCCAAGACAATCACATTAATTTTGGAGGAATCACACTCCAACACAGCACCCCCTTATGCCTTTCCAAGTCCACAGGAACAACTCTGGACTGGTCTGGTTGAGGGGAGAAAATCTGTGGTACTACCACCCCTCTTAGAGAAGCCTTCAGTAGTTGTCTTACTATGGAAGTGAGTGGACCACTTTACCTCAGGGCTTTTGGAAGCAGGACTCAGCAGCAGAAGTATGAGACGAGAAGGCTGGGCGCGGTGGCTCACGCCTGTATTTCCAGCACTTTGGGAGGCGGAGGCTGGCGGATCACGAGGTCAGGAGATAGAGACCATCTTGGCTAACATGGTGAAATCCCGTCTCTACTAAGAATACAAAAAGTTAGCCAGGCGTGGTGGCGGGCATCTGTAGTCCCAGCTACTCGGGAGGCTGAGGTAGGAGGCTGCTTGAACCCGGGAGGCGGAGGTTGCAGTGAGCGGAGTTTGCGCCAAGGACTCCACCGGGGCGACAGAGCGAATCTCCGCCTCAAAAAAAAGTGAGGCGCGGCGCAGGCGCGCGGCGCGAGGCGAGGCGCGGCGGCGCGAGGCGAGGCGCGGCGCGCGCGGCGCGAGGCGAGGCGCGGCGGCGCGAGGCGAGGCGCGGCGGCGCGAGGCGAGGCGCGGCGGCGCGAGGCGAGGCGCGGCAACCGTACTGATTTTAAGGTACCTTCATTACCCTAGTGCTTCCTACTGCAGACAGAGTGAGACACCAGACTAAAGTTTTGTATTCGAAACTGATAAATTGAAAATACAAATTATAAAATTAATCATTCAAATTCACATTTTGAAAGCCACATTATCAAGGAAAGAATATTGGGTTTCTTAGACTGAGAGAAATTGAATAGTCTTTTCAGTTCAGGGCATGTCAAAGGGAGGGAACAGGGACAGGAACTGGCATGAGGTTGTGTAAGACCTGCAAGGGTAAAGCTGGATCTAATGACGGGAGGAACTATCTGGAGTAGAAGCATCTTTTGTTTTGCTCTGCGCTCTTCTATTCAAGCCCTCATTCCAGGGACTTAGTTTTTGCTCTTTTTGCTGCCTGGGGTTTTTCTTATTTAGGATATTCAACGGCCCTTTTTCTTCCTTTTTTTTTTTTTTTAGAAAAAAAAAGGAAAGAAAAGAAAAGGTCTCACTCTGTTGTCCAGGCTGGAGTGCAGTGGTTACACTGTCTCCTGGGCTCAAGCAATCCTCCCACCTCAGCTTCCTGAGTAGCTAGAATTACTGGTGCCCACCTAATTTAATTTTTTTTTTTTTCAGGGACAGAGTCTTGCTATGTTCCCCAAGCTGTTTTCAAAACCTTAAGAAATCTTTCCACCTCAGCCTTCCAAAGTACTGAAATTACAGGCATAAGCCACCGCACCCCGCCAATGACTCTTCTATACATTACGTATCGCTATACAGTGAAATCATCCCAAAACTTCATAGCTTAAAAGATCGGCAAACTGTGTCCTACGTGCCTAATCCGGTTTATTTATTTATTTACTTTTTACAGCATGAGAGTGAAAAAGGCTACCTACATTTTTCAGTGGTTGAAAACAATCAAAGTAAGTATATTTCCTAATATGTAAAATTTATACAAAATTGAAGTTTTTATTATAACAAATCTATGCTAACTTAACTATTATCTATTAAGGCTACTATCATCCTAAAATAGCAAAGTTGAGTATTTGCTATAGAGACTTTATGTCTTGAAAAGCCTAAATTTTTTACTCTCTGGCTATTGCATGAAGTTTTGCCAATTCTTATCCTAAAACAATGGTAATTATTTATTATCTCTCATGGTTTTTGTCAGAAATTCAAGAGCATCTCAGTTGGGTAGTTCTGTCTTGGGTCTCTCATGTGGTTACAGTGAGATGTTGGTAGAGAATACAGATCTGGGAAGGCTTGGCTGGAGCCAGAAACTTCCGACCATGAGGCTGACCATCAGAGTCCGCCCTTTGTCTTAAAATAATGATACATCCTCACACACAAAAAAATAAACTCATCCATCCAAAGGCCCTAGAGTCTCCTCCCTCTAAAGCATCAACTCAAATTCAAGGGTCTTGTCTTCTAGAATAGTGTCAATTGTGTTTTGTGTCCAGTTCCTTCTGACCTATGAATGGATGAAACCTGATTATCTGGTTCCTATATACTCAATCTGCAGTGGTGGGGCAGGCATAGCAAAACTGCACAAAACAGTCCTGATCAGAAAGAGGAAATATGAGAGGCATACAGGAGTTACTTGGTCAATAGCAATTCTGAACCCTTGCTGACACAGTTGCTTGAGCCATATCTCTCATTATAACCAGCTAGGAAGTGAGCAACCTTTTCTTACAGTGAAAGAAGGGCATACTCACAGTTTCCAGGAACACAGTGTGCAAGGTTGTTTGAGAACTCCTAGGAAACTGTGAGCTTCTTCAGTGAGTCTAGAGAGATTTGATGAATCTGAGATTTCGCAAACTTGGCCAGTGGGCTTAGAGAGCTTTTGTCTTCTTAGCGATAGTATGCCTTCATTGTTCTAAATTGGGTTTAACCTAAGAAAGACAAATGTAGATGTTGCAAAAAACAGACTCCTATGAGAACAACATGCTTGTTTTGCTTTGCTGCGTCTGAGGTCTTGTGAAGGAAAAGGTGTATATAATTGTTTTAATGCCTCTTGGGTGTAGCCTAAATGTTTCCCTGACTTTCAACGTCTTTTAGACTTTGCAGATTTAGGAATGATAAATATTTAATGATAGACTTACAGAATGAAGTTGAAAAGGGTTAAATTGAAGGAAGATAAGAAAACATTTAGGTCATTGCTCATCCTTTTGTAAAAGCTGTTATAGAGCCATAAGAAAGAAATGAGATACCATACATTTTTGTAGACCACCTAATAAACAAACCCACAAGCCAATGACGTTTTTTACCAAACTGAAAATTGCTTTTTAATTTTAAGTAGTACATATTAACTTTGGACATAATTAAAACATAATATATAAAATGTTATTTAAAACTATCTGAAATATTTGTTATTTAAAAAATGAACAACACAAAGGTATAAAATATAAAAAGTAAAAAACTCTACCCTCACCCAGCCTAAGGTAGAAGTAAATACTTCTAACTCTTTCAAGTGATTCAGTCTGACTGGCTTCTGTGCCTCACAATGTCTTTCTTCAGTAGATGATATTACTAAAAATATTATTCTACAACTTGCATTTTTCATTTTGAAAGAATGGAGATCCTATATTCCACATGCATTCATGTGCCTTTACCCATGTATTTAATGGCTCAAATCCTTTAAAGTTCAATCCACCTTAACCATGACCGTATCCCTAATACCAAGTGATGTATGATGATTTTAATGTGTTAGACCTCCTACAAATTTACTTTCTAGACAGTATTTATTTTAGATTTATTTTCATATGTATTTATGTCATGACTTTCTTTATGATTTCTTATAATGTGTTAGAAGTACAGAAAGTGCTTGGTAAATATTGTTTTTCCTGCATGCCATTTAAACTGAACTAGAGGCAGTTTACTGTACATTTAAGAGCACTGGCTTTGGTGTCAGAAGCATCTGGATTCAAATCCTGGCTTTGCCATTTTCTAGCTGTATAACCTTGGCATGTTACTTATAGGTGTCACTATTTCTTCATTTGCATAAAATGGTTCCTACTCTGACCATACTAGTATTTCCCTTTTCCACATTTATTTTGCCTCCTACTATCCAAGCATCCTCTCATCTCCTAACACTGCTGGCTGTTCCTTCAGCCCCTGGAGTAACTACCAAGGCTACAAAACTGCCTCATTATTCCAGTTGTGTTAGAAGCCACAGGTTACCAGACACTAAGATTTATCTATGCAAGAGCTATGGAGGAGGTTCAGGTTCCTCCTCAGACTCAGACAAAGAGTGCTTTCAGGTATGTGGTTCGTCTTGAAGAACAGAGGCTTTAATGCCCTGTGGGAAGAAATTAGTCTAGTGACAGAGAAGAGGTAGAAGGAGCCCACAGATAAATTCCTTTCCCTTAATCTATCCAAGGACAGTTTTAGATAAATTCCTTTACCTTAATTTATCCAAGGACAGTTTTGAAGTATTCCATCATGAATGCTGGAAGATATCCCCCATGACTGAACAATCAGCTGGTTTTCTTGTGAAACCATGAGCAGCTCAGTAATAAATGCCAGCCACATTTGCTGTCTCTCCCTTCCAATCTGATTTTACTTTTGACTTCACTTTTGCCACACTGGCGTTGCACCTCCAGTAAGGCCTTAGCACATAAAATTTCAGACTCTGTTTTCTAAAGAACTTAGGCTGAGACGTATCTAAACAGAGCTAACATGAAGACTAGTACTTAGAAAAATATTTACAATGTAGTAAATTCTGTACTTAAAAAAAGAATCACTATTGTATTCTTTTGTATTGTATAAAGAATACAAATTATATTTTTAATATTTTACATGAATAAATAGTAAATATATTATGGCATAATTTCAAAAGGAACTTCTAGCTATAAACATTATGAGTTTATTTACAAAGTGATTTTATATACACACACACATCCATCTAAGGGCACACTCTTACATATACATATGTAACTCCAATATGTTTCCCACTCTCCACATTTTAGTTCAACTTGATTATTTATTCTATCAGAGATTTTTTTCTTTCAGTAGGTAATTCATTTTACTCTGTTATTTATCAGATATCTGTCAAGTAACTAACATGCACCTTGTATTGAAAGGTGTTGGAATACAATAGAGAGCAAAACATTGTCCCTGTCTTTATGACCAAGGCTGCTTATATTGTTCCTTGTAATCCTCATGTTTGCATATGACTTTTTCCTGGCAATTCTCAGATGTGTCTCTCACAGTGATTCTCAATAACTGCTGACCTCTGAGCAACCCCTCTTCTTAGACTGGGATGCATGTAGTCTGTGCTAAAACAAAGGTTTGATGTTCCTGGCTAGAATCCAGACAGTCAAGGCAGTTAGAAGAAATAGGGTTTGTAACCACTTTCACTGTTGCCTGCTGTCCAGAATGACCTACTCATTACCTCTAGGTCTTGCTGATTTTTCAAGTCTTGGTGACTTGTTACAATACGACTGGGGTTGATTTTTCAAATATAACTTTTGTTAGTAGATATCACACAGCAAAAGTTGCCACTGCCTCAAGAATTATAGTTTCAGCAATCTACCTTTCAATACTCATACCCAAGGCAATTTTTCCTGAGGTGTGTCAGTGACAGACAGATGGGTGAATCAGCAGAAAGTTTCTCCAATCAACCCATGCTGATTCCTGTTTCAGTTTGTTCTTCCAAAGAGTGTGATAATTTCTATGATTGAAGATGCCCAGAGAATTAGTGTCTAAGTCAGAAGTACGAGAAACAATTTACCAGTTTAAGAAAACTGAAAATAATTTGATAAAACTAAACAGCTGGAATCAACTTCAACTGAAATTTACCATTCTAGACTTCAAGCATTTAGGCATTGTTTGGAAAATTGTTAATAAAACCAAACTTTATTTTCCCATGGGGCCTGATGGTTTGAAATAAGGTTCAGATTTTAGTTATTTTATAATACAGAAGCAGTAATATGCTACAATGATAGTAATAATAACATTCTTTTAGAAATTTCAGCATACATTTATGTGTGTGTGTGTGTGTCTCTCTCTCTATATATATATATACTGTAGTACTTAGTGCTCTTTTATAAACCTTTATATCGGTTCTTATCAACATACTTTGAAATTTTTGGTTACTTTTCTGCTTCTCCCCCTGGATTCTAGGCTTCTTAAGTATAGGCAGGGACTGTAATTGTCCAACATTTTATCACCAGTATAACCAATTTGGTAAAATTGGCAGCATCTACTAAAGTTCAATATACATGTACTGTAACTCAGAAATTTTACCCCTAGGTATACATCCAGCATAATTGCATATGTATATAATTGCATCAATAGATTTCAACAAGAATGTTCTTGACTAGATGATGCAAGAAATATTTTTAGTGTGATCTAATTTATTGATATATTTTATTCATAATAATGTGCTAACAAAAATTTAAATATAGATATTATGACAGTTCTCCCCAAATCTTATGATGTATCACCAAATGATTTTGTCTGTCTGTATATTAGTCCATTCTCACATTGCTATAAAGAACTACCTGAGACTAGGTAATTTATAAAGAAAAGAGGTTTACTTGACTCACAGTTCCACAGGTTGTACAGGAGGCATGGCTGGGGAGGTCTTAGGAAACTTACAATCATTGCAGAAAGCAAAGGGGAAGCAGGGACTTTCTTCTCAAGGTGGCGGGGAAGGGAGAGCAGAGGGGGAAGTGCTACACACTTTCAAACAACCAGATCTCCTGAGAACTCACTCACTGTTAGGAGAATAGCAAGGGAGAAATCAGCCCTTGATCCAATCACCTCCCCACCAGGTACCTCCCCCAACATTGGGGATTACAATCAGCATGAGATTTGGGTGAGGACACAGAGCCTAACCATATCATTTGGACCCGGACCATTCCAAATTTCATGTCCTTCTCACATTTCAAAACACAATTATACCTTCCCAATAGCCCCCTAAAGTCTTAACTCATTCCAGCATTAACTGAAATTACAAAAGTCCAAGGCCAAAATCTTATCTGAGACAAGGGAAGTCCCTTCCACTTATGAGCCTGTAAAATAAAAAACAAGTTAGTTACATCCAAGATACAATGGAGGGTGCAGGAATTTGGTAAATGCTCCCATTCCAAGAGAGAGAAATTAGCCAAAATAAAAGGTTTGCAGGCCCTGTGAAAGTCCAAAATCCAGTGGGGCTGTCATTAAACCTTAACGCTCCAAAATGTTCTTCTTTAACTCCATGTCTCACATCCAGGTCACACTGATTCAAGAGGTGGACTCCCATGCTCTTGGGCAGCTCCACCCCTGTGGTTTTGCAGGGTACAGCCAATGCATTTCACAGGCTGGCAATGAATGCCCATGGCATTTCCAGGCACACAGTGCAATGTGTTGGTGGATCTACTATTCTGAGGTCTGGAGAATAATGGTCCTCTTCTCACAGCTCCCCTAGGCAGTCCCCCAGTGGGGATTCTGTTTCAGGGCTCCAATCCCACATTTTCCATTGGCATTGCCTGAGTAGAGGTTTTCCATGAGGACTCCACTCCTGCAGCAGACTTCTGCCTGGACATCCAGACACTTTCATACATCCTCAGAGATCTAGGTGGAGGTTCCCAAGCCTCAATTTTTCCCCCTCTGCACACCTACAGGCCCAACACCACATGGAAGTCACCAATCTTATTCAGGGCACCGTGACCTGAAGCTGCACAGAGGAGTGGAGCCCTGGACATGGTCCATGAAACCATTATTTCCTCACAGGCCTCCAGGCCTGTGATGGGAGGGGATGTCACAAAGGTCTTTGAAATGTCTTAGAGGCATTTTCTCTTTGTTTTGGTTCCTCTTCACTTACACAAATTTCTGAAGCTGGCTTGAATTTATTCCAGAAAATGGGCTTTTCTTTTCTAACAAATGGTCAGGCTACAAATTTTCCAAACTTTTATGCTCTGCTCCCCTTTTAAATATAAGTTGGAATTTCAGACCATCTGTTTGTGAATACATATGAGCATACATTGTTAAAAGCAACCAGGTAACATCCTGAATGCTGTAGTGCTTAGAAATTTCTTCTGACAGATACCCTAAATCATCTCTCTCAAGTTTAAAGTTCAACAGATCCCTAAAGCAGGGGCACAATGCATAGCAAGAGTGACCTTACTCCAATTCCCAATAAGTTCGTCATCTCCATCTGGGACTTTATCAGCCTGGCCATCTCTGTCCATATCACCATCTGCTGTTTAGTCAAAACCATTCAACAAGTCTCTAGGAAGTTCCAAACTTTCCCTCATCTTCCTGTCTTCTTCTGAATCCACCAAACTGTTCCAACCTCTGCCCATTACCAGTTCCAAAGCCACTTCCACATTTTCAGGTATCTTTATTGTAAGGCCCCACTTCTCTGGTACCAATTTTCTGTATTTGTTTTCACACTACTATAAAGACATACCTGAGACTGGGTAATTTATGGAGAAAAGAGGTTTATTTGGCTTATGGTTCCAGAGGGTATACCGGAGGCATGGCTGGGGAGGCCTCAGGAAAATAGCAATCATGGTTGAGGGTAAAGGAGAAAGTGCTACACACTTTCAAACAACTGTATCTCAAGAGAATCCACTATCATGAGAATAGCAAGGGAGAGATCTGCCCCCATGATCCAATCACCTCCCACAAGGTCCCTCGCTCAACATTGGGGATTACAGTTCAACATGAGATTCAGGTGGGGACACAGAGTCAAACCATATCAGTCTCTAATGATAAATCATAGGTAAGTTTATTTTATTCTTTCAGTTCTTGTAATATTGAAAACTCAATAAATTTGGAAGGTATTTATTTTGAATGTTCAGTTTTAACATAATTTTACATGGGATCAATTACTTCAGTGAAAATTTTCTCTCTGAAATCACTGTTCAAAACAAAGTATGGAATTTATGTGCTCTTTCATCATTCACTTACTGAAAACTTGTTTGCTACCTTTTTAAAAGAAGACTAGACAAAGCAGAGTGAATGATTGTGAACATATTCTTTGTGTTCTGGCTATTACTGTAATGTAAAACTTCTAACAACATTCAAAGAAAAAAATGAAATGAAACAACAAAAACTCTTTCAGCAAGAGCCAAATAATTTCCCACGAACAAAAATATTAGTATCTGTGGTTTATTTTCCTATTTTTGTGTATAATCCTACCTTTATACCATAATAAACTATTGAGAATCTCCTTATCACATGACATAGTAGATTTGAAAACAATGTTTCCAATGCAAGTAACTTTAGCATATCCAATATTAAATAGAGGTGGTTTTATTCTGAGTTATAAACATCAGATCTAAATATTTTCTGTCTATAAGACTATTACTGGCTCTGCCACTTGCCACTCTTCCTGTTTTTTTCTTAGCTTTTCATTTGGTGTAGTATCTGGCAAATAAGAAGCACTTAATAAAGTTGCTGGTTACTCTTCTTCTTAAGATAAGCTAAGTTATTGTTTTATTTATTTTGTAAAATTAAATTTTGTATTGAATATAGCATACATATGTAAAATTAGCAAATCACAAGTAAAAATTTGATAAATGTTCAAAAGTTAAAAAGAAAAAGAAACCTTGTAACTCTCAACCAGATCAAGAAATAGAACATATTGTAATGCCAGGTGCGGTGCTCACGCCTCTAATGCCAGCACTTTGGGAGGCCAAGGCAGGTGGATCACAAGGTCAGAAGTTCAAGACCAGCCTGGCCAACATGGTAAAAGCCCATCTCTACTAAAAATACAAAAATTATCCGGGCACGGTGGCACATGCCCACAATCCTAGCTACTCAGGAGGCTGGGGCAGGGAGCATCACTTGAACCCAGGAGGTGGAGGTTGAAGTGAGCTGAAATCACGTCACTGCACTCCCGCCTGGGCTACAGAGCGAGACTTCATCTCAAAAAAAAAAAAAAAAAAAAAAAAAACATATTGTCGCTTCCTTTTAGTAAACAAAACTTTAAAGGTAACTATGATCCTGGTTTTTTATCCCTTAGGCAAACTTTCTGGCTTTTTGGAATTGAGATGAATGGAATTCTGTAGGAGGTTCCTCTTGTTGTATCTGGTTTATACTGTTCAAGCTTCTGAGATTCATTTTTGTTGCCATATGTACCCATAATTCACTCAATTTATTTATAGCATACAGAAACTTCATCAAAGAAGATATATGTATGGCAAACAAGCACATAAAAGGATACAAAAATCCTTAGTCATTAGACAAAAACTAAAAGCACAGTAAGCTACCCAGTAGAGTGTTAAAATTATCAAGATTAACCATCCCAAGTGTTGATAAGGATGTGAAGCAAATGGAAGCCTTATACACTTTTGGTTTTCAAAATGGTACAGCAATTTTGGAAAACATTTTGACACTTTTTTAAAAGGTTAAACACACAATGACCGTAGGATCCAGCCATTCCAATCCTAGGAATTTCCTAAAGCCTAGGAAGGCATATACCTATAAAAAGTTTTACACAAAAATTGATCATAGCAGATTTATTTATAATATCCCCAAAGTAGAGACAATCCAAATGTCCATTAGCAAATTGTGGTATACCCCTACAATGGTATACCCTGAAGCAATAAAAAGGAATGTACTATTGTGTTATGCAGTGACATTGAATTTGACATTGACATTGGATTTTGACATAATTGTATTCAATGAAATAAACCAGACTTTAAAAGGAATACGTACTATGTAATTTTATTTATATTAAATTCTAGAAAGTGCCAACTCATATATAGTGAGACTAGAAATTAGAGCGGCAGGAGAGAGATTGTAAAAAAGCATGAGGACATTTTTGAGGGTAGTAGATATATTCAAAATTTTGATGTGACAACTCTACAGGTATATAAATATGTCAAAGCTTACCAATTGAACATTATCAAATGAACATTTTAATTGTGTGTGGTTTGTATAATCAATTCATATATTGAAACCTAATCCCTAATACCATAGTATTACAAAGTGGGGCTTTTGTCAAATGTATGAGCAAAGCTCTCATGAAAGAGATTAGTGTCCTTACAGGAGATGCTCAGAGAGATCCCTTGCTCCTTCTACCATGTGAAGACATAGTTAGAAGGCACCTTCCATGAGAAAGCAGATCCCTGTGACACATGGAATCTGCCAGCACCTTGATCTTGAGCTTCTCATCCTCCAGAACTGTGAGAAATGAATTTGTTTCATTTATGTAAAACAGTCTATGGCATTTATATGCCAGTCTATGGCATTTTTTTGTAGCAGCCCAAACAAATTAAGATACTACAATTATATTTCAATAAAGTTGTTAAAATATTTTCCTTGATAATTTAATAAATTGCTGCCCCATCAACAATTACAATCATGAAAAAAATTATTGAACTAAAATATTAATCTCTAGGTTTTAAAAATTTTGGTTAGTGTTCCACATACTTGGAAATAAATGATATATCCTATTAGCTGAGCATGGAATCAGTATGGCTCTGAACAGTCCAAATGATGATAAGTAAACATATACATTTATCCATTTCTTTGACAAATACTTACTTTGCCTTTAATGTCTGTTCTGAGTTAGGAGGAAATGCAGAAATGAGCCACTACTCCTCAAGTTTAATTCTACTGAGGAATCAATAAACCTACATTTCTGCTCTGGTATGTATAAAGTTATGATGGAAATGTGGTGTTACACATGTACTCTTTTTGGTGGGGGAACATTTTTTTCCCAGAGTTGAGCAAGCACCAGAACAATTTTCTGGACCAAAAGGATGTAGTGGAGGGGGTGAACTTAGAAGGGAAAATGAGAAACGAGTTTAGTTAGAAATGACTGTGATGCTTGTAGATGATAATGAAGTATTTTAGAAGAGTTCCAGTTTATGCTGGAAGTTGGGGTTTGGAAGTTTAGAGCCTAGGGGTAGTAGAGAAAGCCAAATGTGTAGCAAATGTGGTCTCAGGAAAATGTTTAAAAAGCAGGCTAAAACAAGTGTTAAAGTAATTAATTAGGCAGCCATTATAGACTGAGGCAACTCCAGTGTCCTAGGTTCCTACCTAAGCAAACAAACCCAATTCATAGTAAATGGTCATATGCTAGGAAATGAAACTAAGTTCAACCAATCAGAAACTGCCAAATTACCGCTAACTAGAGACTTTAAGGCTGCTGTTCCACTTTAACCAATCAAATATTTTCTGTGTCTTGCTTCCTCGAACACCTTTTAAAAGTTTTTCCCTTATGGCCCTTTGGTGGAGCCCAAACCACTGGATTTTGGTAATGCTCCATTTATGAATCACCATCTGGTCAAATAAACTCTAAAATTTCAGTGTACCTAAATGTATTTTGTAATACAGTTTAAAGCCAGTCTTTTGTTACAAGCATAGGAAGGGACTAAGGGAGGTCAGTCAAAGAATTGAGAAACAAATGGACAGAAAAAATGGAAAGAATAAATACACATCACAATAAGAAAATAGTGAAATTCATTAAACTCCCATTATTTGAAGGTTGGCTGTGAAAAGAGTATTCTAAAGATGGTGTTAAAGAGAAAATGACCTGCAAAGACGTTTTCCTAATCAAAATCTGGAGCCAATCCACATATTTCACTATAAAGAAATCAGCAAGAGAACTCTGCAAAACAAGAGGTTGAGGATTGCGTTAGAGAAAACCAGTTCACGCCCGAGCCCCGCGAGGGAAGTGTCTTAGTCGTGTCCGGCCGCTCTGCGGGACTCTGAGGAAAAGCTCGTACCAGGTGGACGCCATTCTGTTCACCATGGGTAAAGAAGACCCCAACAAGCCGAAGGGCAAAATGTCCTTGTAGGCTTTTCTTCACGCAGACCTGCCGGGAAGAGCACGAGAAGAAACACCCGGACTCTTCGTCAGTTTCGCGGAGTTCTCCAAGAAGTGTTCGGAGAGATGGAAGACCATTTCTGCAAAGGAGAAGTCAAAGTTTGAAGATACGGCAAAAAGTGACAAAGCTCGCTATGATAGGGAGATGAAAAATTACGTCCCTCCCAAAGGTGATAAGAAAGGAAAGAAAAAGGATCCCAATGCTCCTAAAAGGCCACCATCTGCCTTCTTCCTGTTTTGCTCTGAACATCGCCCAAAGATCAAAAGTGAACACCCAGGCCTATCCGTTGGGGATACTGCAAGGAAATTGGGTGAAATGTGGTCTGAGTAGTCAGCCAAAGATAAACAACCATATGAACAGAAAGCAGCTAAGCTAAAGGAGAAATATGAAAAGGATATTGCTGCCTATCGTGCAAAGGGCAAAAGTGAAGCAGGAAAGAAAGGCCCTGGCAGGCCAACAGGCTCAAGAAGAAGAATGAACCAGAAGAGGAGGAGGAGGAGGAGGAGGAGGAAGAAGATGAAGATGAGGAGGAAGAGGATGAAGATGAAGAATAAATGGCTATCCTTTAATGATGAGTGTGGAGTGTGCGTGTGCTCAGGCAATTGTTTTGCTAAGAATATGAATTCAAGTGCAGCTCAATATTAGCTTCAGTATAAAAATGTACAGATTTTTATATAGCTGATAAGATTCTCTGTAGAGAGAATACTTTTAAAAAAATGCAGGTTGTAGCTTTTCGATGGGCTACTACATACAGTTAGATTTTACAGCTCCTAATGTTGAATGTTCCTAAATATTTAATGTTTTTTTTAAATTTCTTGACTTGTGTATGGTAGCACAGCAAACTTGTAGGAATTAGTATCAATAGTAAATTTTTGGTTTTTTAGGATGTTGCCTTTTGTTTTTTAAGAAAAAAAATTTGTAATAAAATTATGTATATTAAAAAAAAAAGAAAGCAAGACAAGGAGCCCCCAAATTAACACTTAAACCTTATTTGAATAGCCATGCAATGTAAAAATTAATCATTCCATGTGTTCATTAGAATAATTTCATATTTTCTTTTTTATAATCTGATTCCAAAATTAGCCATTATTTATTTATGATGAAGTATGTAAAACCTTTAACATTAGAAACATTTTCCAATTAATTTGATTTTTTTGTGCCTAAACATTTCCAAGTGCTAATTAATGACTGAGATTAACTTGGCTAAAAAACTTTGCTGAATTTTACTAGTTCCTTACTGGAAAGAAAAGCCAGATGATACTTACAAAATAAGAATTAGAGGAGAATGGAAAAGTCAAATGCCAAGAAAGTTTAAGGGAGCCTCAAAAGTGAGTGCTAAGAAACTTGAGCAAAGAATGTGGCAATATTAAATCAAAAACTAATTGTTTTAGTATATTCAAAATCCTGAACTGAGAAAAGTGATATAGAACTTAAATTTTAAATCAAAGTTAATTGATATAAATTCCATCTTCAATATTCAAGAGCAGAATATATATTATGCTGCCCCCCCCCCCAAAAAAAATCAAACAAAGAAAACTACAGGAAATTTTAAAGATGCTTAATTTCTGAATGAGGTTTCTTATATGTTTTCCCCAAAATACTGAATATAATTTCCCCTTATAACTGTTGACAAAAACGGGACAAAAAATATTCTTGAAAAGCTTCTATTCCCATTTATTTCAAATTTAATTGCAAAGTTTTTTTTATTCCTGCAGATATACAAATAACTTTGGTTGTTTTTTTACATTGTTAAATATCATTTATTTTACCACATTAATAGTCACTGGATGATATTTACATCTTCTTATTTACATGTTCCATGGCTTTCACCAAATATGTTAAAAAGTATGGCTAGGATGAGTATCCAAACTTTTTATTTCAGAAAATATTTGTTTGGTTTTTAAAATAATCAGATGTCAGGAATTCTTGCAAAAATTTAAAGAAATAATTATGCTATTCAAAAGAAACCATAATAGCCTTATGAACTGAAATGTTTAACATTTTGACAAAAAAATTATTTTTTTGAATAAAATGATACTTGGTTGAGATTACAGTAAACAATTCTGTATGGTACAGATTAAACGCTCTTTGCCACAAATATGGCTTTAAAATCAAGATTAAGTTCTTCAAAAGCAAATAAAAAGAGAACTTGAGATTCTGCCAAGCAGGTTTTCTATTCGACTTCTCCAGATCTCAGAGCCTTATGAATACCTGTCTGTGTCTCCAAATGGAGACAAGCTAGCCAAAGGGTGAAATATGTTTATGGCTGTGGTTCCATTGTTTCAGGAAACACAAAACACTGGTCTGCTGATGAGGGAGTTTCACATTACTTGCAATTATTGTAGTACATTTGTATATGAAAAAAACAATTCAAACTATTGTCCTCAGGAAATTCCTCCTCTTTCTGAGATGTGAGAAAGATACTACCTTTTTAATTTACCTTAGACATTTTAATATTATCTTTGATATTCAATGTATATGAGTCTTTGAAAACTCAAATTTTACCCATCCACTTAACATCAAATGGGCAGCCTAAAGTTTAAACCTGCTTTTATTTGATTTTTAGCATTGCACTTATTAATATGAAGCCAACAAAATGAAAACAAACCAAAGCAGATCTGTAACCACCATCATGAAACACTAACATATATGTAATTATTTCATTATGAGCTTCAGAAATGCTTACTAATTCACAGTGATACTCATTCACACAATGTGGACATACAGATGCTAGTGAATGATGCTTGTTGTAACTTTTAATTATCCTTTGAAATAAATTATTTCTATGTCAGTTTCAATATAGCAACAAGAAGATTCTATTATACAATCCTGCCATTACACTTTTTTGCTGTTTTTCAAGAGAAACATGCAGGGTGGTGCAGGGCTGCAGATGAGAGGTGGGGGGGAGGGGGTAGGAGCAGTGTCATCTCTAAAGGAAGTCTGCAGTTTCCTAGATTGTTTGAGAGTTCCAGGCTTTTTGGTCTAAAGAGAACCAATTATATTTTCATGTTTCAAAAAAGATAGACTATATATATATCTGTATGTGTATAAATATAGACTATAGTCTATCTTTTTTGAAACATGAAAACCTCTACACTAAATCTCTCAAGAAGACATGTATGTAAATGTTGAGTTTAGGTTTCTTTGATTTGATGTAATTTAAAATCTATTTTAACCTTTTTTATGTTTTTCCTTCCCAGTGGGTCATGGAATTACCCTATCTATATCTTTGTTTCCATCATTTATACCCATCTTTTTCATGAAACTTTCACTGTCTGCCAGCAAACACAGATCTCTCTATCACTGAATGCTGGCCATAAAGTCAATGCCACAAAATTTGAGGTTGTTAATTATTTTTTTCATTCCTATTAGTTTTTATTTTTGCTTTTCCTAACCACAGCTCATGCGACAAATAGAGTAATGGAGATTGGGTCGATACTTATTAACATGTGTTTATTACTTGATTGGATTCTTTAATGATAATGAAAGATATAAGGATAGGAACAAAGAAACTTTCTGGTTATTATTTTAGATTTAAACAACCACAAGAACACTTGTATTCTAAAGGCACAGACTTATTACAATTCAATCTAAAACTTAAGAAAATAGAATTTTGATATCAAAATATTAAGCTCTTTGTCCATTTTTAATTGGGTTATTTGTTGTTGTTGTTTGGGTTCTTGTTTTGTCTTACAGATGAGGTCTTACTATGTTGCCCAGGCTAGACTTAAACTCCTGGACTCAAGCAGTCTTCCTGTTTCAAACTCCTGAGTTGCTGGGAGTACAGGCACACATCACAGCACATGATATTTTGTTTTGGGGTTTTTGTTTATTTTTGGTAGTCAGTTGTAGAAGTTCTTTAAATATTTTTGGAAGTAAATCCCTTATCAAATATAAGGTTTGCAAATATTTTCTCTCATTCCATACATTGCCTTTTCATTCTGTTCATTGCTTCCTTTGCTGTGTAGAAGCTGTTTTGTTTGATATAGTACCACTTGTCTACTTTGGCTTGTATAGGCTGTACTTTTGGTGTTATAGCCAAGAAATCATTATGAAGATTAATGTAAAGAAGATTTATTCCTATGTTTTCTTCTAGAAATTTTATTATTGTTTCAAGTCTTTGTCTTTAATTCATTGAGTTTAGCTTTTGTGTATGGGTGAGGTAGAGATTCAATTTCATTTTTTTGGCATGTGGATAATCACTTTTCCCAGAACCAAATGTAGAAGAAAGCGTATTTTCTCCATTGTGTATCCCCGGCACCTTTGTTAAAGATCAGTTGACCCTATGAGTGGGGTTATTTCTGTGTTCTCTGTACTGCTCCGTTGTTTATATCTTTATGTTGGTATCATACTCTTGTAATTACTATAGTTTGGTATTATATTTTGAAATCAGAAAGTGTGGCACCCCTAGCTTTGTTCTTGTTCAAGGTCACTTTGACTATTTGGCTCTTTTGGGTTTCCAAATAATTTTTAAGATTGTTATTTTCTATGTTTGTAAAAAATGCAATTGGGATTTTTTGAGGGATGGCATTGACTGTGTAGATGACTTTGGGTAGTATGGACATTTTAACAATATTAATTCTTCCAATTCATGAACATAGGAATTTTTTTCGTGAACATAGAATTTATTTTGTCCCCTCTAGTTTCTTTCATCAGTGTTTTTTTATTTTCAGTATACAGATCTTTTACCTTCTTGGTTAAATTTCATTCCTAAGTAATTTATTATTTCGACACTACTGTAAATAATAACGTTTTTTTAAAAAACTTTTTTATTACACTAGTAATTAGTGTATTGAATTAGAACTGACTTTTATATGTTGATTTTGTATCCTGAAACTTTACTAACTTTATCAGTTCTAATATATTATATATATATTTATAATATATATATATAATATATATTTTTCTGATAATTCTGTGTTGAACTATGACAAATAAGTATATGAAAAGATGTTCAACACAGCATTATCAGAAAAATTCAAATTAAAATTACAAAGATATATCACTTCAAACCCATTGTGTTGGCTATGATTTTTTTTTTTTAAAAGATAAGTGTTGGGGAGGATGTGAAGAAATTGCAACCCTGGTACATTCTTAGTGGAAACATAAAATGGTATAGCAGCTATGGAAAACAGTTCTTCAAAAAAAATTAGAACTACCATAGGATCCACCCATCCCACTTCTGGGTATATACCCAAAAGTATTGAAATCAGTGTTGCAAAGAGATATTTGCACTTCCATGTTCAGTGAAGCATTCATGGAAGCCAATTTATGGAAAGAATCCAAGTGGCAATCAACAGATGAATGGATAAAGAAAATTACAATATACATATGATAAAGTATAATTCAGCCTTCAAAAAGAAAATTCTGCCATTTGCAACAATGTGGGTGAACACCTAGGATATTATGACATGAAATAAGCCATACTGCATGGTTCCACTTATATAAAGTACTTATAATAGTCAAACTTATAATAGCCTCAATTTGACATGAGATTTGGGCAGGAACATAGAGCCAAACTATATCAGTAGGTGAATAAAGTCTAGAGCTCTGCTGTACAACATAGTGCCTAAATGTAATAATTCAGTATTGTAGGATTATACACCTCAAAATTTGTTGAGTGTTGATCTTATGTTAAATATTCTTACCAGCACCCTACCCCAAGAGATATAAGGAAACTTTGTGAGGTGGTGGATATGTCTATTACCTTGATTGTGGTGATAGTACTGTGGGTGTTTGGTGTTTGGATAGATCCAAACTCATCAAATTGTGCACATTCAATATGTGAATTTTTTTATATCAATTATATCCCCCGAAACAGTAAAGGAATATTAAGCATAAAGAATAATGGAGAATAATGGAGTTTACATTGAGTTATAATACTTGAGCCCTTGTAAAATACACATCATTTTCTATTATGTGGGACTTATTACAGGATATGAAACTTTGTAATTTACTAGAAATAGAGATATTTGTTTCTTGTGTCCTTACGTTCAATTATTAAATTCCAATGATATGGCTTTCCATGATGTCTTAAAATAATATTTGTCTATTTTTGCATAGTATATAATTTACACTTAGTGATTGCTACTATCACTGTCTACATTCTTCTGCGAGGTCATATATATATGTGTGTATATATATATATATATATATAAAATGTCAGAATACTTTTTTTAAAGTTGTAAGATATACTTTCTAATCTTGCAAGTTTATTATCATCACCTAAAGTTGATATAAATACTTCATAAACTATTGTACTTTTTGGTCAGCAGAGCAATGTTTGATGATGTTGATGTTAGTTGTCACTAAGTTTCTAATATGGATTTCTGAAAATTATTCACAAGTATTTAATTTTGCTCTTTTCCTCCTCATAGCTATCAGTTTGGGAATTTTCCCCAGACATTCTTTTAGGTTAGCTTTTGCTACCTGTTCAAAATCTCTGTGTTATTCTTTCATTGACCCCAACAGAATAAAACAATAAACCAAGATATAATATCTAGTTTAGTAGTAGCTGTTTCATGATGGAAAGAAGATGGGGGCTGATTTCAAGCAGACTCTTAAGCTATTACACCCCAAATCACTCTCTCTCTCCCTGTCTCTATCTCTGTCTCTGTCTTTCTCTGTCTCACACTCTCTCTCTCTCTCTCTCTCTCACACACACACACACACACACACACACACACAAACACTTGCCTATGTTCAGTTTGCATGTGCTCACTTCATGAGTGGGCAAGATTCATTCAGGGTGAAACCACTAGTGTTAGTGATTTGAAAAGAAGACTGGGACATTCATTCACCTCCAGTGATCCAAGTGTAATAGTGAATGGACACATGTCTCTGCTGAAAAATCTGCTTATAACATTTCCAATATTACATCATCAATTTTTGCTGTTTTCTTCATCTGAAACTAAAAGGCAAAGAACAAGTAGAAAATTTAGAAGAAAAATAGTGAATTAATCTAATTTAAATCTAAGTGCTGTAAAATTCTTATTTTTCATTTTCTGTTATTTGTAACTTACTGTCTTGAGAAACTATGCTTGTTTGAATGTTTAACTTAAGGGAGCATGTATCAGATCTATATAAAACCAATATAGATGCTTATTGAACATCCGTCTCACTGCACACAGTCTCAGATCTGAGAAAATAGCCGTGATTAATGGGACTTTTTCCTTTGCCAGCCTTAAGAGACACATATTCTATCACTCCCTAAGACCCATACATCAGGGGCTCTGAAGGAGAGACTGAGTTCTTCTGTAGCCACACAACAAATCTGAACCTCTTAAACAATGTAGAAACCAGTTGAATCCAAATAAAGGAACTTTGCTATTCACAACCAGCATGGCTACCACTTCTACCACCTGCATTTCTCTATTTGCCTTATCAACTCTCCTCTGATCATTTAAATTCTCTTACAGTCTCATTTTCTTGTTACTTTTTGCTTCTTCTCTGTGTTACTGTTCTAAATTCCTACTTCTGTCTCTTCTAAAAATTTAAATCACAAACCCAGGAGATCCACATTTTAAGAAGATTTAGAAGAAAATCCATATTTTTAGAATATTTCTTTTTCACTCTATCATAAAATGACATTCCTGTTTTGAGGCTCATGCTCTCTGTCTGTATCACCTTCCGATTATCTTTGTCTTGTCAAAGTCATGGTCATCTTTCCTTGTTCAACAAAACTCTAGAACCTGAATCACTTTATTTCCTAAATCTCCTAAATTCTCTTATTTTGGAGGACTTCAGCATTCCTGTGGATGATCTTTGATAACCTCTGGACAAACTACTTCTATCCAGTCTACTTTAGTCACTTCCTCCCCTTGCCACACCCCAAAGACATTGTCATTCCTGGGCACTTCCAGATCATTTATGGGTATTTGTGCCACTCCCTTCCTAGAAAAATTACTTACAAACCTCTTGCACAGAAGATACACAGAACCCTGCTAGGTTCCTGCTACATCAACAGGTATGTTGATATGTTTTGTGCTTCATGTCTTCCATATCATGAGCATATTTGTACAACATCTGCCCTGTTACTCTGATTGATCTGCTTTTACTGTGGTCCAAGTTTTCTGCTGGACTCTGTGGGGCAAATCAGATGGAATTCGATCTGTGAGTTTAGTCATTTTTGGTTAATTGGGAAGGGCATAATAAATACTTTGTCCGTCCAAGTTATATTATGTTCATATTAGTTTATTCTAGCTCTGCATCACAGGACTATCCCAGTTATTAGTAAAATAGAATATCATTAATATCAGAGCTGTCTAATTTAATTCTCAAAAGAATCCCTAGAGGAAAGAAAAAGTAAGTGTTAGGATTTATAAAAACCCCATTCAGTTCATCTAAAAATTTATTTAAAATTACTTTTGATTTCCTAACTGTTCTATGCTCTCTTCACAGAAGTCTGACAAACTGTTCTCTCTTTCTACAATTCACTTTTCACTGCAAATACCACCGAGATTTCAGGTCTCAGCATAGTCATTATTCCTTTCAGTATGCCATTTCTATCTTTGCCAATTTTCTTTGTTAGATTTCAGTTTATTTCCCAACTAACATGCCTTTCTACTCTCATGGCATTTTTAATTTATAAGATCAAAGGCTTTCATATAGTGTGTGTGTGTGTGTGTGTGTGTGTCGTGTGCACATATGTGTGTGTGTGTTTTGTGTGGGTATGTGTGAGTATAAAATCTTTGTAATATTTCTATGGATAACATCATGTCAGGCAGCCTTATTTATTTCAAATATGAAGGTAAGAATGGAGCAATCAAGAACATGATCATATTTTCCATTTTGCAAGTACACAAGCATTACTTATCTGAATATAACTCATAAAAACAGTTATAGAAAGTTTTATTATAAAACAATTGACCATTACCTTAATTCAAGATATGTATCTGATAAAAATTATAAAAATTATTTTCTTCCTAAACTATGAAAATCCAACTCAACAAAAATATTAAAAAGGTACCAATGATCTCAAACAAAAATAATAATAAAATAATACTTTAAAAATTTTTTGGCCAAAATTTTAATCTGCATTTGTATTTAAAGAGGTACCATAATAGTATAGTACTGTGTTTAAACATCTAAACCAACTTGCAGACAGATTGATAAACCAATGCTTATCAGCCTCAGATGGGTCTTTTTTTAATTTTTAAAATTCTTAAATCTTTAAATTCTCTCTCTCTCTCTCTCTCTTTCCCTTTGTCTTGGTCTGTTCAAGTTATTATAACAAAATGCCGTAGACTGAGTGACTTAAGTAACACACATTTATTTCTCAGACTTCTACAGGCTGAGATGTCCAAGATGAGGGGTGACAACAGTCAGGTTCTTGGTGAAGACCCACTTTCTGGCTTATAGATGGTTACCCTCTAGCTGTGTCCTCACATGACAGAAGAAGAGAGAGCTCTGGTCTCTACCTTTCCTTATAAGGACACTAATCCCATCATGGGGATCCAGCCTCATGGCCTCATCTAAACCTAATGACCTCTCTGAAAGGTCTTGCCTCCAAATACCATGACAGTCAGATTTAGGAGCCTAATATATAAATTTGAAGGACAAAAATGGTTCAGTCTATAACATTCCCCCAATTACTATTTTAAAGATTTCTCCATTCTCCTTAAGCCTAACAACTTCCAATAATTTCTCCTTTCTTGCTGTTGATTTCACCTTCTCCCCTTACAGAGAAATTAGAGTTCTTTGAAGGGGTGCCATCAGCTTTCCATAACAAAGTCTAAACATCTAGTGATTTCTCTTCCCAACTAAGGGCCCAGTGGTCCACCTTTCTCTTCCTTTCTTCTCAGAAACTTTCAGCAACCAAAGATGATCTTTCTCTTCTATATCTTTGCTTCACTGCCTCTACTATCTTGTCATCAGCATTTAATTATTGTTAATTATCTTCTATACTAAAAATTACTGATTCAGTCTCTCTCTTTACCCTATAGTTTTCAGCTACCACCCTTGCCCACAACACAGAGTTCTTGAGAGATCTGACTCTACTCATTTTCTTTATCTCCACACCTACTTGTCATTTTTCAACCTAAGAGTATCTTACCTGTCTACCACTCCACTGAGAACTGTGCTTGCCAAAATTACTCATTGCTTCCTTGTACCTAAGTGTCGAGGGCCTTTTCACTGTTTATGTTACCTGAGCTCTCAGCAGCATTAAGCACTGATGATCCCTGCTTTTCCACTGAGTTTGTCTATTCTTCTGGCTTCTCTACTGGTGTGGTTCCTTGCTTTGCTTTTCAATTATTGGGATCTTTCTTCCTGGTCTCTTTTGCAGACTCCATTTCCTCTGCTTGTCATTTAATATGGGATTTCCTTGTACTTCTATTTTAGACACTCTTCTTTTCTCTCTTTAAATTTTCTTCTCATGTTTTTGAGTGTCACTTATGGACCTGTTTATAAATTTTATGTTAATGACTACCTAGATGGCCCTTCTGAACTCTAGACTAGGCAGATAGGTACTAATACAATGTTCTTACATGGCATCTATCCAGCACTGACCTCATCTTTCCACCAACCAAAGTGTGTGCCAACTGAATAAATAAAACCATTCTTAACCAGTTATCTTATTTGAATATCTTGGCATCAACCTTTGTTCTTCCCTATCCTTTCCCACCAAATGGATTCTACATCTACTAATCTATTTTTTTTTTTAAAAAGGGCTATAAAACTTTCTACAATGCATCAGTTTCTCTGTGTCTGTACTGCCCTTACTTCTAGTTTTATTCTCTTTAACCCACTTGCAAAAATGCAAACGGGCTGTTTTATAACATGCAAATCTGAAGTGTATGTGAGCCTGTAAAGCACTTCAAAGCTTCTTATTAGCCTTAAGATGAAAAACAAAATTTGTATTACAGACTATAAATTAATAATTCCTAGCTCATATCATAACTCTCTAAAGCGAGTTCTTGATTCTTCAGCCAAAATTCAATTCCTCGTTTGCACCAATCTCTTTTTATGTCAGGTTATCACATGTTCCCATGAATTCTTTCCCTCTAGAATAATAAACCATCCCCAAATTGTTCATCATTTAATTAATTCTTACACATTATTTAGGTTTTAGCTTCAAAATTAATTTCTCTGGGAAGTCAAGAGGCAGAATAAGATGTGGAATAGAAGTCTCTGCTGCTTGTCCCACCTTCAACCACCCTCCACAAGGACACCAGTTTAACAACTATCTGCACAGAAAAAATACCTTCATAAGTACCAAAAATGGGGCTGTACAACTTGTTGCTCCAAAGAAGACCCCTTCCTTTCACTTGAGGAGAGGAGACGGAAGAGTGGGGGAGAACTTTGTCTTGCATCTTGGATAGCAGCTCAGGCACAGGAGGATAGGGCACTGTTCAGAGTCGTGAGGCCCCCATTCCAGGTCCTAGATCCCAGATGACATTTGTAGGCACACCCTGGACAAGAAGGAAACCCAATGTCTTGAAGGGAAGGATCCAGTCCTGGCAACATTTACTACCTGCAAACTGAAGAACCCTGAATAACAAGCAGCAATACCAGATACAATGTTGAGGGGCTTGGGTGATCCTCTGAGACTTGCTGGCTTCAGGTACTAGCATGGCCATGGGGGGTAGAGCACCAAGCAGGCTCTTGGGGTTCACAATTCCAGGACTTGACTCTTGGTTGGCATTTCTGGACCTGCCATGGGCCAGTGAGGAGCCCACTGCCCTGAAGGGTAAGTTCCAGGCCAGGCAGCATATACCACAAGCTGACTTAAGAGACCTTGGGCATTAAGGGAACATCAGCCATAGTCTGGCAGTACTCCACATGGCCTATGGTGGCAGTGGCTACTGAGTGAGGCTTCTCTGCTTTTGAAGAAGAGTGAGACAGACTTGTAGTTTGAGTGCCAGCTCAGCCACAGACCACTAGAACACCAGGTAGACTTCTAAGGTTTTTGACTCTTGTCCCTGACTCCTGGGTAGCACTTCTGAACCTATCAGAGGCCTGGGGAAAGTTGCTACCCTGATGTGAACAACACAGACCTGGCTGGCTTTGCTACGTACAGATTGTAGAACCCCAAAACCTTGAGCGAGCATAGGCAGTAGCTAAGAAGTAGTTACAGAAGGACTTAAGCAAGACCTAGGCCAGTGCAGTCATAGATGTAATGGCCACAGGGATACTTGTGTCTCTCCACCCCCAGCTTTAAATGGCTTAGAACAGAGAGAGACTTTGTTTATTTGGGAGAAAAGAAGGGATGAGAACAAGAGTCTCTTCCTTGTAATCCAGAGAATTCTGCCTGGTCCGAGACCATCAAGGTGTTACCTTTATGACTCTGCAAAACCACTGTGTTACTGGGCTTGGGGTGTCCCCTAAAGCAGATACAACTTAGATCACAGCACCTAAGTCCTTTCAAATATCTGGAAAGCCTTTCCAAGAAGGATATATACAAACAAGCCCAGATAGTGAAGACTATAATGAATACCTAACTCTTTAATGCCAAGACACCAAAGAACATGTAATAATATCAACATCACCCAGGAGAACATGAGTACAACAAATGAACTAAATAAGCCACCAGGTACCAATCCTAGAGAAACAGAGATATGTGACCTTTCAGACAGAAAATTCAAAATAGCTGTGTTGAAGAAATGCAAAGAAATTCAAAACAACACAGAGAAGGAGTTCAGACTTCTATCAGATGAATTTAACAGAAAATTAAAAAGAATCAAGCAGAAATTCTGCAGTTGAAAATGCAAGTGGCCCACTGAAAAATGCATCGGAATTTTTTAATAGCAGAATTGATCAAGCAGAAGAAAGAATTCATGAGCTTAAAGACAGGCTGTTTGAAAATATACAATCAGGGGGAGATAAAAGAACAAAGAATAAAAAACAATGATTCATGCCTACAGAACCTAGAAAATAACCTCAAAAGGGCAAATCTAAGAGTTTTTGGCATTCAAGAGGAGACAGAAAAAGAAATAGGGGTAAAAAATGTATTCAACAAGATAATAACAGAGAACTTCCCGAACCTGGAGAAAGATATTAATATCAAGTACAAGAAGGTTATAGAACACCCAGCAGATTTAATAGTATATCTGCAAAAATATCCTTCAAATATTAAGGAGAAATAAAGACTTTCCCAGACAAACAAAAGCTGAGTGGATTTATCAACACCAGATTTGTCCTACAAAAATGCTAAAGGTAGTAATTCAATAAGAAAAAAAAAGCATGTTAATGAGCCATAAATAATCATATGAAGGTAAAAAAACTCATTGGCAATAGTAAGTACACAGAGAAACACAGTGTTATAACACTGTAAAACTGTGGTGTATAAACTACTCTTATCCTAAGTAGAAAGACTAAACAATGAGACAATTAAAAATAACAACTACAGCAACGTTCCAAAACATAGCATAAGATATAAATAGAAACAACAAACATTTAAAAAGCAGGGAGATGAAGTTAAGATGTAGTGTTTTTATTAGTTTTCTTTTTGCTTGCCTTTTGTTTATGCAAAGAGAGTTAAGTTGTTATCAGGTTTAAAAAAATGGGTTATAAGATAGTATTTGCAAGCCTCATGGTAACACCACAACAAAAGCATACAATGGAAACACAAACAATAAAAGGCAATAAACTAAATCATATCACCAACAAAATTATATCACTAAAGGAAGACATGAAGAAAAGAAGAAAGGAAAAGAAGGCCACAAAAAGCCAGAAAACAAAGTTTAAAAATGGCAGAAATAAGTCCTTACTTATCAATAATAATAACATTAATCTAAATGAACTAAACTCCCAGTCAAAAGACATGAATACCTGAATGAATTAAAAAAACAGACTGATTGATCTGTTACCTACAAGAAACATACCTCACCTATAAAGAAACACATAGACAACATAAAAAGATGGAAAAAGATATTTCATGCCAATAGAAAGCAAAAATGGCAGGACTCACTATGATTATATCAATCAAAATAGATTTCAAAACAAAAACTACAAGAAGAGACAAAGAAGGTTACTATATAAAGATAAAAAGGTCAGTTCAGCAAGAGTACATAACAATTTTAAATATACAAGAACCCAACACTAGAGCACCTAAATATATCAAGCAAATATTTTTTGAGCTAAGGAGAGAGATAGGCTCCAATACAATAAGAGTGAGAAATTTCAACACCCTACTTTCAGCATTAGACAGATCTTCCAGACAGAAAAAAAAAAAAAAAAAACTTAACTGTAAATAAAACCCAAAAGACCCAGAATAGTCAAAGTTATCCTAAGCAAGAAAAGAAAACCCTCAAAACTAGAGGAATCACACTACCTTACTTCAAATTATACTACAGAGCCGTAGTAACTAAAACAGAATGCTGCTGGCATAAAAACAGACATATAAACTAATGGAACAGAATAGAGAACCCAGAAATAAATCTAAAGACCTGCAATGAACTAATTTTTGATGAAGGTACCGAGAACATACACTGGAGAAAGGACAGTTTCTTCAATAAATACTGCTGGGAAAACTGGATACCCGTATGCAGAAGATTGAAACTAGATACCTATTTCTCATCACATACAAAAATCAAACCAAAACATATTAAATATTTAAATCTAAGACCTCAAAATATGAATCTGCTACAAGAAAACATTGGGAAAAATCTCCAGGACGTTGGTCTAGGCAAAAATTTGAGCAATATCCCACGAGTACAGGCAATCAAAGCATAAATGAACAAATGGAATAATATCAAGTTAAAAAGCTTCTGCACAGCAAAGGAAACAATCAACAAAGTGAAGATCCAACCCACAAAATTGGAGAAAATGCTTGCAAACTACCCGTTTGACAAGGGATTAATAACCAGAATGTATAAATGGCTCAAACAACTCTATAGGGAAAAAAAACAAAAACAAACAAACAAAAAAAACAAATAATCTGATTTTTGAAATTAGCAGAATATTTGAATAGACATTTTTCAAAATAAGATGTATAAATGACAAACAGGCATATGAACAGGTGCTCAACATCATTGATCATCAGATAATTGCAAATTGAAACTACAATGAGATGCCATCTCACCCTAGTTAGAATGGCTTATATCCAAAAGACAGACAGACAACAACGAATGCTAATGAGGATGTGAAGAAAAGAGAACCCTCATCCATTGTTGGTGGAGAATTTAAATTAGTACAACCCTTATGGAGAACACGTTTGGAGGTGCTTCAAAAAATGGAAAAATAAAGGTACCATATGATTCAGCAATCCCACTGCTGGGTATATACCCAAAAGAAAGGAAATCAGTATATCAAAAAGTGTATACAGTATATTCTTGTTCCACCATGTTTGTTGTAGCTCTGCTCACAATAGCCAAGATTTGGAAGCAACCTAAGTGTCCATCATCAGATGAATGAATAAAGAAGTGTGGTACATATACACAATGAACTACTATTCAACCATAAAAAATATTGAGATCCAGACATTTGTAACAACATGGATAAACTAGAGATAATTGTATTAAATGAAATAAGCCAGTCACAGAATGCCAAAAATTGCATGTTCTCACTTATTTGTGAGATCTGAAAATCAAAACCATCGAACTCATAGAAATAGAGAGTAGAAGGATGATTACCAGAGGCTGGGAAGTATAGCAGGGAGCTTGGTGGGGGAGGTGGGAATCGTTAACAAGTACAAATACTCTCCATTTGCTTGGTAAATCTTCCTCCATCCCTTTATTTTGAGCCTTTGTATATCTTTGCATGGGAGATGGGTTTCCTGGATACAGCACACTGACAGGTTTTGGCTTTTTATCCAGTTTGCCAGTCTGTGTCTTTTGATTGGGGCATTTAGCCCATTTACATTTAGCGTTAATATTGTTATGTGTGGATTTGATCCTGCCATTTTGATGCTAGCTGGCTGTTTTGCCCGTTAGTTGATGCAGTTTCTTCATTGTGTTGCTGCTCTTTGCCATTTGGTATGTTTTTGGAGTGGCTGGTACTGGTTGTTCCTTTCTATGTTTAGTGCCTCTTTCAGGAGCTCTTGTAAAGCAGGCCTGGTGGTGATGAAATCTCTGAGTACTTGCTTGTTCACAAAGGATTTTATTTTTCCTCACCTATGAAGCTTAGTTTGGCTGGATATGAAATCCTGGGTTGAAAGTTCTTTTCTTTAAGGATGTTGAGTATTGGCCCACACTCTCTTCTGGCCTGTAGGGTTTGTGCTGAGAGATCTGCTGTGAGTCTGATGGGCTTCCCTTTGTGGGTAACCCGACCTTTCTCTCTGGCCGCCCTTAGCATTTTCTCCTTCATTTCAACCCTGGTGAATCTGACGATTATGTGCCTTGGAGTTGCTCTTCTTGAGAAATATCTTTGTGGTGTTCTCTCTATTTCCTGGACTTGAATATTGGCCTGCCTTCCTAGGTTGGGGAAGTTCTCCTGTATAATATCCTGAAGAGTATTTTCCAGCTTGGATTCATTCTCTCCATCACCTTCAGGTACACCTATCAAATGTAGATTAAGTCTTTTCACATAGTCCCATATTTCTTGGAGACTTTGTTCATTCTTTTTTACCCTTTTTTCTCTACTCTTGCCTTCTCGTTTTATTTCATTGAGTTGACCTTCAACCTCTGATATCCTTTCTTCTGCTTGGTCGATTTGGCTGTTGAAACTTGTGTATGCTTTGCAAAGTTCTTGTGTTGTGTTTTTCAGCTCCATCAATTCACTTATATTCCTCTCTAAGTTAGTTATTCTCATTAGCATTTCGTCAAATCTTTTTTCAAGGTTCTTAGTTTCTTTGCATTGGGTTAGAACATGTTCTTTTAGCTCACAAAAGTTTTCTTATTACCCACCTTCTGAAGCCTGATTCTGTCATTTCATCACACTCATTGTCCATCCAACCTTGTTGCCTTGCTGGTGAGGAGTTGTGATCCCTTGTAGGAGGAGAGGCGTTCTGGTTTCAGGTGTTTTCCTCCTTTCTGCACTGGTTTCTTCCCCATCTTTGTGGATTTATCTATGTGTGGTCTTTGTGGTTGGTGATTTTCAGATGGGGTCTCTCAGTGTACGTCCAGTTTGTTGAGAATGGCGATCATTAAAAAAATCTGGAGACAACAGATGCTGGAGAGGATGTGGAGAAATAGGAATGCTTTTACACTGTTGGTGGGAGTGTAAATTAGTTCAACCATTGTGGAAGACAGTGTGGTGATTCCTCAAGGACCTAGAAATAGAAATTCCATTTGATCCAGCAATCCCATTACTGAGTATATATCCAAAGGACTATAAATCATTCTACTATAAGGACACATGCACACAAATGTTCATTGCAGCACAGTTTACAATAGCAAAGACCTGGAACCAACCCAAATGCCCATCTATGATAGACTGGACAGGGAAAATGTGGCACATATACACCATGGAATATTATGCAGCCATCAAAAACGGTGAGTTCGTGTCCTTTGTAGGGACATGGATGAACCTGGAAACCATCATTCTCAGCAAACTGACACAAGAACAGAAAATCAAACACCACATATTCTCACTCATAGGCGGGTGTTGAACAATGCGAACACATGGACACAGGGAGGGAGTATCACACACTGGGGTCTGTCGGGGAAAAGGGGAGGGACAGCGAGGGGTGGGGGAGTTGGGGGAGGGATAGCATGGGGGAGAAATGCCAGATATAGGTGATGGGGAGGAAGGCAGCAAATCACACTGCCATGTGTGTACCTGTGCAACAATCTTGCATGTTCTTCACATGTACCCCCAAAACTAAAATGCAATAAGAAAAAAAAATATATATATATATATATAAAACAAGTACAAATAAAATAGAAAGAATGAAAGAGACCATTGGATAACACAATGAGATAATTACAGTAAATAATAACTTAATTGTACATTTAAAAATAATTAAAAGTGTATAATTGGATTATTTGTAACACAAAGGATAAATGCTTGAGTGGATGGAAACTGCATGGTTCATATATGATTTTTTCACATTGTACGCCTGTATCAAAACATCTCATTTACCACATAATACATACACCTATTATGTACCTACAAAAATTAAAAATTAAAAAAAATTAAAAATTAATTCCTCTGGAAAGACTACCTAATTACGCAATTTTAATATGCAAATTTTAGGCTTCTTTTACACACTGCATTTGGACTTCAGAACACTCCTGTGAACTCCAGGGTCATATCTTGTGTTTCTCATTTCACTTGGACATTGCATAGGCATTTAATAATTAACAAGCCAAGACCAAAAAAAAAACTCCTTCCAAACCTACTCCTGGTATGATCTCTCCCACAGTAAGTGGGAACACTATATGTTAGAAATCTTGGGGTCAACCTTGATTGCTTGTCCCATTATACCCCACATTTACAGCAGTTGTGCCTTTATATTCATATCTCAGCAATGTCTCTCTGCAGCCACCATTCCTCTCCCAATCCAGACCACTGTATTTACGTGCATGACTGCAATAGCTGCTGAACCCTGTTCTTTGCATCTGCCCTTTTTCCCTTCATTATTTTCTCAACACAGTAGACAGAGTTGTCTTTTTGTAACCCAAGTCAGATCATGTCACTCTTCCTTCATGATGGACTTTCATGTCCTCTCTGGCATAAGCTCTTACTAAATCACCTCTATTTATTTATTTATTATACTTTAAGTTCTGGGGTACATGTGCAGAACATCCAGGTTTTTACATTGGTATACACATGCCATGGTGGTTTGCTGCATCCATCCCCGCATCATCTGCATTGGGTATTTCTCCTAATCCTATCACTTCCCTATCCCTCCACCTGCTGATATCCCTCCCCTAGCCCTCCACACCCCAGACAGGCCCTGGTGTGTGATGTTCCCCTCCCTGTGCCCATGTGTTCTCATTGTTCAACACCCATTTATGAGTGAGAACATGGGGTGCTTGGTTTTCTGTTCTTGTGTCAGTTTGCTGAGAATGATGATTCCCATCTTTATCCATGCCTGTGCAAAGAACATGAACTCATCCTTTTTTATGGCTGCATAGTATTCCCTGATGTATATGTGCTACATTTTCTTTATCCAGTCTATCATTGATGGGCATTTGGGTTGCTTCCAAGTCTTTGCTATTGTGAACAGTGCTGCAATAAACATATGTGTGCATGTGTCTTTATAATAGAATGATTTAAAATCCTTTGGGTATGTACCCAGCAATGGGATTTCTAGGTCAAATGATATTTCTATTTCTAGATCCTTGAGGAATCACCACACTGTCTTCCACAATGGTGGTTGAACTAATTACACTCCCAACAACAGTGTAAAAGTGTTCCCTGTTTCTCCATATCCTCTCCAGCATCTGTTGTCTCCTGATTTTTTAATGATCGCCATTCTAACTGGCATAAGATGGTATTTCAGTGTGGTTTTGATTTGCATTTCTCTAATGACCAGTGATAAAGAGCTTTTTTTAATATGTTTGTTGGCTGTATAAATGTCTTCTTTTGAAAGTGTCTGTTCATATCCTTTGCCCACTTTTTGATGTTGTTGTTTGTTTGTTTTTCTTGTAAATTTGTTTAAGTTCTTTGTAGATTCTGGATACTAGTCCTTTGTCAGATGGGTAGGTTGCAAAATATTTTTCCCATTCTGTTGGTTGCCCATTCACTCTGCTGATAGGTTTTTGGTTTTGGTTTTTGCTGTGCAGAAGCTCTTATTTTAAATTAAATCCCATTTGTCTATTTTGGCTTTTGTCACCATTGCTTTTGGTGTTTTCGTCATGAAATCCTTGCCCATGCCTCTGTCCTGAATAGTATTGCCTAGGTTTTCTTCTAGGGTTTTTATGGTGTTAGGTCTTATGTTTAAATCTTTAATCCATCTGGAGTTAATTTTTGTATAAGGTATAAGGAAGGGATCCAGTTTCAGCTTTCTGCATATGACTAGCCAGTTTTCCAAACACCATTTATTAAACGGGGAAACCTTCTCCATTGCTGTTTTTGTCAGGTTTGTCAAAGATCAGATGATTGTAGATGTGTGGCATTATTTCTGAGGCCTCTGTTCTGTTCCATTGATCTATATCTCTGTGTTGATACCAGTACCATACTTTTTTCATTTCAGTAATGAAAAAACTTGTAAGGTAGTTTGAAGTCAGGTAGTGTGATGCCTCCAGCTTTTTTTTTTTTTTTGCTTAGGATTTTCTTGGCTATGCAGGCTCTTTTTGGTTCCATGTGAAGTTTAAGGTGTTTTTTTTTTTTCCAATTATGTGAAGAAAGTCAATGGTAACTTGATGGGGATAGCATTGAATCTATTAATAACTTTGGGCAGTATGGCCATTTTCATGATATTGATTCTTCCTAACCATGAGCATGGAATGTTTTTCCAACTGTTTGTGTCCTCTCTTATTTCCTTGATCTGTTGGTTTAAAAGTGGCAGTTTCCCTGCATGTGCTCTCTCTCTCTCTTCCTGCCACCTTGTGAAGAAGGTGCCTGCTTCCCCTTCAACTTCCACCATGATTTTAAGTTTCCTGAGGCCTCCCCAGCCATGAAGAACTGTGAGTCAACTAAACCTATTTCCTTTATAGATTATCCAGTTTGGTAGTATCCTTATAGCAAGTGAAACCAGACTAATATAGAGAATTGGTACCAAAAGTGAAGTACTGCTATAAAGATAAGCTGAAAATGTGGAAGCAACTTTGCAACTGGGTAACAGACAGAGGTTGGAAAAGTGTGGAGGGCTCAGAAGAAGACAGGAAGATGTGGGAAAGTTTGGAACAACCTAGAGACTTCCTGAATGGTTTTGACCAAAATGCCAATAGTGATATGGACAGTGAAATCCAGGCTGAGGTAGTCTCATGGAGATGAGAAACTTATTGGGAACTGGAGTAAAGACCACTCATGCTATAGTTTAGCAAAGAGACTGGTGGCATTTTGTCCCTGCCATAGAGATCTGAACTTTGATTATGAAAAAAATGAGTTAGGGTATCAAGCAGAAGAAATTTCTAAGCAGCAAAGCATTCATAAAAAATAAGAATAAATAGTAAGCAGTGACACATTCATGAAAATAAGAGTAAAGAACAAAGAACAAAGAAAAAGGTGGCCTGGCTTATTCTGAAACCATTCAGTTATATGCATTCGCAAAGAGTGGTTTAAAATTAGAACTTGTGTTTAAACAGGAAGCAGAGCATAAAGGTTTGAAAAATTTATAGCCTGCCCATGTGGTAGAAAAGAAAAATCTATTAGCTGGGGAGGAAATCAAGCCAGCTGTAGAAATTTGCATAAGTGATGTGCTATCAAATGTTATTCACCAATACAACAGGAAAAATGTCTTCAGGGCAGTCTTCAGGGCATGTCAGAGATCTTCAAGGTAGCCCCTCCTATCACAGGGCCAGAGGCCTAGGAGGAGAAGATGTTTTCCTGGGCCAGGCCCAGGGACCAGCAGCTCAATGAAGCCTGGGGACTAGGTGCCTTAAGTCCCAAACACTCCAGCCCCAGCTATGGCTAAATGGGGCCAACTTACAGCTCAGGTCATTGCTTGAGAATGTGTGAGCCCCAAGCCTTGGTGGTGTCCACATGGTGTTGGGCCTGCAGGTATACAGAAGACAAGAGGTGAGTTTTGGGAGCCTCTATCTAGATTTCAGAGGATGTATGGATGTCCAGGCAGAAGTCTGCTGCAGGGGTAGAGCCCTCATGGAGAACCTCTGCTAGGGCAGTGTGGAAGGGAAATGCGGGATTGGAGCCCCCAAACAGAGTCGCCACACAGAGTCCCCACTGGGGTACTGCCTAGTGAAGCTATAAGAAAAGGGCAACTATCCTTCAGATGTCAGAATGGTAGATTCACTGGCAGCTCGCCCTGTGCACCTGGAAAAGCTGCAGGTACTTAAAGCCAGGTCATGAAACCAGTCATAGGGGAGGAGCTGCCCAAGGCCTTTGTAGCCCACCCTTTGCTTTAGTGTGTACTCGATGTGAGACCATAGAGTCAAAGGAGATTTTGAATTTTTAAGATGTAGTGACTGCTCAGCTGGGTTTGAGGCTTGCGTGGGGCCTTGTGGCCCCTTTGTTTTGGCCAATTTCTCCATGGGAGAAAGTCCCTTTGCCTTTCCTTATGGAGAAATAGGCCTGTAACCCATTGTATCTTGGAAGTAACTAACTTGCTTTGATTTTATAGACTTATAGGTGGAAGGGACTTGCCTTGTCTCAGACTTTGTACTTAAACTTTGGGCTACTGCTGGAATGACTTAAGACTCTGGGGAATTGTTGGGAAGGCATGAAGTTCTCATAAGATCTGATGGTTTTAAAAGTGGCAGTTTCCCCTGAGCTCTCTCTCTTTCCTGTCACCTTGCAAAGAATATGCCTGCTTCCCCTTTGCCTTCTGCCATGATTGTAAGCTTCCTGAGGCCTCCCCAGCCATGTGGAACTGTGAACCAATTAAACTTCTACTGTTTGTAAATTATTCAACCTTAGGTAGTGTCTTTATAGCAGTGTGAAAACAGACTGACACAAAAACACAATAGAATACTATTCAGCCTTAAATTTGAAGGGAATGCCATTATTTGTGACAACATGGATGAACGT
Source organism: Ateles fusciceps (assembly GCA_036589455.1). NCBI lineage: Eukaryota > Metazoa > Chordata > Mammalia > Primates > Atelidae > Ateles > Ateles fusciceps. The sequence goes on along the minus strand of JAZHEH010003404.1, from coordinate 5,005,295 downwards.
CGAGGACGTTAGGCTAAGTAAAATAAGTCAGGCACAAAAATAGAGCATGATTTCACTTACATGTGGAATCTAAAACAGTTGAGCTCATAGAGGCAGAGTAGAATGGTGGTTACTAGGGTCTGGCATGTTGGGTGGAGTGGGATTGGGGAGATATTGGTCTAGGGATATGAAATTTCAGTTAAACAGGAGGAATAAACTCAAGGAATCTATTGTGTGATATGGTGACTGTAGTTAACAACAATGATACTATACACTTGAAAACTGCTAAGACCATAGATTGGAAATCTCACCACAAAAAATGATATGTGATGTAATAGATATATTAATTAGTTTAATTTAGCTAATCCACAGTTTGTGTGTATACCAAAATGTAAGTTGTTTGCCATAAATACATACATTTTTTGTCTGTCAATAAAATAAATAATTATATAGGGATATGTAAATATTTATAGAAACTTGGCTTTTTTATTTCAAAAATATAGATGTTCACAATATTATAATACAGACAGTTGCTAATAAGATAACTCTAGTAGCAATTTGTATTCAAGACAGGAAAGCTTGCTGTGGCAACTAGCAAAGTCTTATTTTATTCTCATTCCAAGCTGTGCTCTGCCAGCTTCCTTTTGTGCCAGCTGCTATACAACATTGTCAGCCACATGCTCTTCAAGTTGCAATATGTCTTTAGGCCAAAGAGTACTAGAGCTGATACAATATCTGTGAAACTCTAAATTTAGTAATTATACATACATATATATATATATATATATATATTATATATATACACACACATACATACGTATATATATATATATGATTTCTGGGACTTGCAGAAGAAAAGTAAACTTCCCAGATTTATCAATGACAAAAGTAATTATTGATCAAATATTTTTCATGATATCATAAGTTTTAAATTACTGAAATAACTTACTAGAATTAGCAAATTGTGGTATAACCTTAAAGGGAGATGTGAGGTGAGGCTTCTTTCATATGGTTTGTCATGAGTTGTTACATGGATGAAAATAATGTCCAATCAGATCCCCACTTACACATGGTAGTGAGGAGGGCAATACAGGTAGTCCTTAGATATTTCAACTGGATCAACTTCACATAAGCTTTTTCCTAAGCCAGAGTTGTTAAGAAGCAAGACTAAAGGTAGAAAGCTACAGATATGTGAACTACTGCCTTTCGCTTATCTAAGCCTGTAAATTCTCCATTGTGTATTTGTCAAGCAGCTGTAAAAATATTCCATATGACAAGAATATTAAAGATCAACTTTAAAGAGGTTAAAAATGTTAAATTATATTCAAACTAGATCTTTATAGTAAAACATTTATGTTGTTTGTGTCAAACGCAATTTAAATGCAAAAACCCAATATGGATCTAAATGAGTTTTCTCTAACAGCATAAACTAAAAGTATATTGTAACACAGAGTCTAGGTGGCATTTATGCATGTTTCTTCACATAAATAATGATAGTCTTGGGCCAAAGTCCAATCCTGGAAAAAGGTATGTGTACATTTACAATGAAATCTGCCATGAAGGCGAAAGAAATAAGTAGTAAGAGCAGCTGGGCTGTTTTTCAAATTAAAGACTATGCTTTTAACCTGTTTTCCAATACAAGGAAAAGGTATTTTGTTTATGTGACATATCAGCAAGATTCAAACCAACTGAATGAAACAAAAAAAGTAAACTCATTCAGGTTTGATCCAGTCAAAACAAGACTGAGTAAAGTATTTCATGTTAAGTTTAGAAAATATTACCACCAAGTTGGATAGGTTCCTAAAACCTGGGGCCATTTTCTCATCTGGCACAGTAGTCAGAAAACTGTTCCAAGTGTAGCACTCATCCCACTGGCCTACAAACTTTTCAGAAAACCACGCTTTCTAAGTAGGTTCTGGTGAATGAGAGAAGAACCAGAATTTTTGTCAATCTTTTTGCCAACCAGACAACTTCATGTTCTTATTTTATGTTAAACCTATTCTCTCTACTTGCCTGTTTGCTTCTTTTTTCAGCTTCACAAAATTATTCAGATGCTTCATATACCAGAAACCATTTGAATCTCAATATTTTAAAATAATGTCCTTGTGAAAATATGGTCAGACATTCTAGTTTCACAGACTTAATATATAAAAACTTCTTTTTGCAAAGCTCTTCTTCATTCTGTTTGTATTTATGTATAACTAAAGTGTTGCCATATGTCCAAGTATCCCTTTTATTTATTCTTTTATCCTTTTAATAAAAGGACAAATGGCATAGACAATGTTAAGAAAATATTAAAAATAAAAAAATTATGTCACCAACTAAATTTTTACTGCAGATGATCATAAGTTGGTTAGATTGGACCCCCATAGTGAAATGCATTAAGTTTGATTTAAGCAAAATCCAAAACCACAAATTGTTCTAGTGGACTACTAAATTCCATTTTCTTTTGTTCTAAACAGTTAAACATTCTAAAATTTGGGGAAGAGAAAAGGGCCAATGGTGCAAACATTTTAGAGCTGACAGTTGTGTGCCATATGCCATGATTCTTTCACAAATGGAACAGTATTCAGATTCAAAATCAGCTTAAACACAGCGTGTGTGGGGGGGGAGAGGGGGGGTTTTTTACAAGCATTTAAATATTAACCACCTTTGGGTGCTAGGGGAAAAAAAACAACTTAAAGCAAATATATTTGTTTTCTGAAGGCTCCGCCAAAGCCACTTCTTAAATTAACTGCATTACCTGCCTTGGTGAGGATCTTCCTATTCATCAAACATAAAATACCAAATATCATTTAGACTCCTACTCTACCTCACCCCCAATATTCAACAGTTCTTTATTTTGTTTTGATTTTACTTCCTATTATCTCTCAGTACATCCTTACTATTGGTTTCTGGCCTCAGTGTCTCTTTCCATAAATACTTCCTCCAGGGCTTCAGCAGTGCATATTGTAATCCATGAGTGTGATGCCCTTATAAGCTACACAGGTGCAACCCAGCAAACATACACAATGACCATAATCACTGAAGTCATTGCCTGTGCCTTTACCTTGGTTTATCCATTCCCCAGCAATCCTTTAATCCTCCACTAGAATTTATTCTTTTAAGTGAAAATCTGTATTCTTATCTCCTCTTGTATACTTCTCTCAGTGACTCTTTCTACAAGGTAATTCTCACCATCACCTATTGATTAGACCATCCTATTCACTGAAGGTACTTTATGCTATGTCCTTAATAAATTACTTTGAGTCCTTTAAACAGATTTAAAAGTTTCTTGCCTCTTTTTGTACATGTTACTCTGTCCAAATTGCAAATTTCACTACTGTCCACCCAAATAATACTAAGTTTTCATCCTAATTTAAGCCTTTAATCTCAGGATCTCACAATAAATTACAATCAATCACTCTTTCCTATATGCCTAATCTTCTGCTTGAGCATAATTTTAATACCCTTACTGTACTGTAATTATGTATTTTTTTTTAAATTCAGCCACTTCTCTCACTAGAAAGGAGTTCATTTAAATCAGGGTAAGTATATTTTATGTTTGGATGAATTCCCCATCACAGTACTTCACATGTAGTTACCTAGTCACAATTTTTATTGAAATAAATTGTACATATAATAAAAACTTTAATATAAAATGTTTCTCTTAAGGAAAGATTTTCTTTGTAAAACTATCCTTCTGAGCCTTATGATTACTCATAATGTCTGTTGCAAGATTAAGGAAAATGTATTTGAATGCAAATGAACCTATATTGTCATACCTTAAGCATGATAGTTAATTTCTTGCTTCTGAAATCACACACTCTATCTGCCTATTAAAATCACAATACACAGATGTGTATCTGTTGGTACCAAATGGTGCCAAAAGACTACTTTTATGCTGCAACATGATTATGTGTCCTTAAAACCTGGGCATTTATAGTATTTATAGCATAGTATCCAGTATTTTCAAGCCAAGCCATACTGGAACCGGAAGCTAAAGGAAAATTAGTAACACTGATGATCCCTTTATTTAAAATTTTAAGATTTTATCATGGCATTAATTTTGACTTTTAAAAATATTATCGAGATTTTTTTTGGACCCCCTTAAATTTTGTTCCCAAGTGGAATGATTCTTTAGGACTTGGGTGAATGGTCACTCTAATCCTCAGTTAGGTACTCATCTTACTAACTTACCGTCAGTTTGGGGTGCTTTTTTTTTTTTGACAGAGTCTCACTCTGTCCTCCAGGTTGAAGTGCAATTGTGCAATCATAGCTCACTGTATTCTCAAACTCCTGGACTCAAGTGATCCTCTCACTTCAGCCTCCTGAGTGGCTGAAACCACAGGTGCATGCCACCATGCCCGGTTACATCTTAAATACCCTTTTCCCTATATATTTTTGTGTAACATTCAGGGTTTGCTAGTTTAAAGTCAAGTGTTTATGTTTTAATTTTGCATGTTCAACCATAAAGTTTGTAATTTAAAAAATTTTCCTTGCTATGAACTGCTATATCCCAACAAGGCACAAAGTAAATTAGACATTTACTGACAAAGTGGACAGTTTGGATTAATGCTGGCATCTCATATTTCACTTGATTTTTGTGTACTCTCTCTATTCATGTGAAAGCCTTTAGCAAAGCCACAGAGGTATCTTAATATCTTTGTCAGGTTTGATTATGAAATAAATGTTTATAAGGTGTGCTTTGGAAAGCATGGCATCTTGGGGGGAAATGGTGGCTTATGTGCACAAAGTGTCTGGATTTGCTGCTTGTATCTCTGAGGGACTTCCTATCAGGAACATTTTTATTTCTCTGATGTACAGTTTGAGAATATATGCAGTAGAAAAGCATTGTAGGAAACTTAGATTTCATTTATTTCTGGTATGTGTCTGAATTGTTGACTTACCAAGATTCAGTAATATTTAGGGAGTTTTTATGCTTTGACTAGAAGTTATTTGTGGAGGAAGGAAAGCTTAAATGATCATATGCCCCTGTCTGAGAGAATATTCATCCTTATCAAATTGCCTTGTGCTGTTTTCTCTGCTTGGAATTCCTGCCAAAGATTGCACTGGCATTAAAGGCAATTATTTCTCAGTCTTAGAATCCTATAAGATTTCCAGAGCCACATTACAAAGAGAAATCCAAACCTCCTACCAGCACTGTGCATATTGGGATTATTTCACAGTGCAGACTGGGCTGTATTACAGTCTGCAGGATTCCTGGCTCTTTGGCAAGAGGAGAGTTTCCAGTATTTTCAAGAGTAGTTAGTTCAAGGGAAAAACCTTCATCTCTATCTCTACTCTTGAAGGTCTTTTTCAACATTCCTTTGCAAA